>FR990055.1:18417816-21146983 GCA_905404095.1 Glaucopsyche alexis
TTTGAAGATCATTTCTTTGTCTGTTGAGTTCCCCCAGAAAATGATTCCGTATCGCAAAAGTGATCCAACCATACCATGGTAAGCAGATAGGACTCCATCTGTGTTCATTATGGAGTTTAACTTGAGTAGTGCAAAGGAACAACTGCTAATCTTTTTACTTAGTTGTTCAACGTGAGCTTTCCAATTAAGTTTATTATCAATTATCAAACCTAGAAATTTATAATTGTCAATATGTTGAATTTCAATATTATTATAGTGCACATAGATTTCTGGTGGGGATTTTCTTTGAGAAAATTGCATAACAAATGTTTTATTTAAATTGATTTTTAAATTATTATTGTCAAGCCATAATATTATAGATGTCAAGGTTTCATTAATGTCATTTTCATAATTATTTAAATTGTCACAAGCTATTGTTATGGTACTGTCGTCAGCAAAGAGTGTCATTGGTTTGTCAATTGTTTCAGGAAAATCATTTATATAAGTCAAAAATAAAAGAGGCCCTAATATACTACCTTGTGGGACTCCGTATAGCAAATATCTTAATTTTGATAGGAAACTTACTTCATGAAGTGTCTTTAGAGTATAGTAGATTTATAAATTATTATAAACCTGAAAATTCCCTTAGACCTTTATTTTGTGTATCAAAGTCCATATTATTTACAAAATATCTTAATATAAAGATGTCATAAAACGTTTATGAAATGACTGTTATAAAATTATATCATTTCAAGTGAAAGTACGGTATAATCACAATTTCGTGTACAGTATAAGGATAGTCTGTTTACATACACTAATGCGCGGCACTAACTGTAATGATAAGAAATGAGGTAACGCTAAAAGCTGCTATTATGTATTTTGTCTTAATTTATCTTCTGACCAACTTACCTATGCTAATGAAATATCATCGTTAACCCTATGGCTATTGGAGCTATATTCAAATGATACGATAAAATCTGCCCACACTCCTAGACTATAATCGCGCCGATTTCCTGTCACTAAGTACGATTAAATGTATAAGTTACGAAATAAAATAAGGACGGTTAATGAAGTTGCTGGATTTATATCATAATTCATATATTATGGACTGCTAATTGGAGGTAAAATTTCACAAAAATCACGAAGTGTACCTGTTTAGATTTTTTAACATAATTATTAAACCGACCTCTGTGGCTCAATGGTTGAGCACGTCGGTTCGGGTTTGCCCGCCGAGGAAACAAAAAAGCTTTCTTGTGTTCCCGGATTATTAAATGTGTATTAAATTGAGTATGATATACTTAATAAAATTTTAAAATATACTGCCCATTGTCTAGTCCCCGTAGCAAAACTTCTTCGGGTACTTACCACGGGGCTATATTGACGTAGTGTGAAACGTCCATAGATATTATTGTACTGGCAATAGATCACGTGATATTTCGAATTTTTTAACCCGCGGAGAGCTTGGCGGGGTATATCACACCCCAGACCTGACTCAATAGGGGATCGGACTACATTTGAAATATTTAGTTTCATTAATATATTCAGAAATATTGAGGCATTACTACTTGGTAAATGTAAAAAAAATATTATTTTATGTGTAGTTTACTAATTAAATACATTTAAAAAGTACCAAAAAAAAAAATTTTGCGAAATTGGTAAACAAAACCTATGTCATTAGTTTACTTACATCATAATACCTATAAAAAAACATTCATTATGATAAGTATGAACTTAAACGCACAAATATCGGAGATATTTACAAATATATTCCTGCGGCCGTATACTTCATACACCATAACCTACAAGTGACGTCACTTGTAGGTTAAGTTTAGTATAGAGCGTTTTTACGAGACTTGCGAAATTTGGAATACAAGTCGCTGTACCTCTTAAGATATTAACTTTTGATATACGGTTTCTTCTGAGAAGTTACTCATATTTTTAAGAGTACCTACTAAAAAAACTGTCCGCTTGCCTATTGCGTGTATTTTCTGTTTGTGACCTGTAAATCTATTATTGCTTTGAGTAGTTGAGTAAAGGAGCTATTGCACAAAATAGTGACGTGATCGCAAAGTTTCACCAGCCTGTGCTTGAGTTATAGGTACGTTTGCTAACTGAGCTGGGGTGGTTTAAACCCCACCATATAGTTGGTGTAACAAATTTCATGACAAAAATTACATCATTTTTGTGCAATTTTAAATTGTATTCGTTTCTATCATTTAAAGTGATATAATAAATAATACAATTTTACAAGTGCCTTAGGGTAAAAATACAAAACAAACGAATTTCGCCCAAAATTTAGCCAAGGTTCACGAAAAACTTAAGTAATATATTATATAGATCGAACTCAAAATATTTTAAATTATTTTGTTGGATGTGTAGAATGTTCATACATAATTATTAGAAACTTAAAATAAAATATCCGTGGAACAAATATCAATATGGAGTACTTTTGATTAGCGAAAATTGCATTGATTTTAGTGTCAGTTCACAATTCATTATTTTCTGTTATTTCTTGCAGTTAATAAAGAACTGCTTATTTCATGTTTAATCGTATCATACAGGTATGTTTTACAAGACATTCTTAATTCCTTTACATTTTTTTCAAAGAGGGTAAAAATTTACTATAAAAGCTCATGGTACTTTGTTTTTACCTTTTTTTTTTTTAATAAATATTGTGAAAATAGTGAAAATATTAAACTTCGGATATATTTTAGTTTTATCTATTTTAGTAAAAATAGTGGATTTTATTTAGGTACAAGTTTAATATCGATATTTGTATTGGGGTGGCTCACACCCCATCACATGGCTCTTGTTACGTTTGTTCACCACACTCCCGCCAGGTTAGTAATATTATATCAGATATGCATGATATTTAGTGGAAATAATATAAACATTGAAATCGCAAAACCATACATTGACATGGCGACTTGTTACTTCACCACGAGCTGCACACTATACGACGATTTCACCACCGCTGCCACCAAAAAATCTATGTTCATCTTTTGTAATTTTTGGGATGATATTTTCGATCCTCAAATTAGATTCGCTGGCTAATGAGGCTAATGAGGTGTTTTTATTGATATTAGTGGCAAAGTTAGCTTGGCTGATGATGATGATGGTAGAACCGTTGGCGGCTGCGCCGGTTTTGATAAGATTCTAATCAATATGCTAAGTGGTATCGCGTGCGCCTGCGCCACTCGCGTTTTTTTTTTTTATTTAATTAAGAAACTTTCCATTTCTGTTCGCACTTGTGTAATCAGATATTGAAATTGATAAGAGTTAATACAATTGTCAACTAAAAAGCCCATGTTAAAAATTAAAAACTATTATGTCAGTTTTTTTTTAGTAAAAACTTCAAAAACTTCAAACATCTTTGAGCTGAAATAAAAAAATTCGTGTGAGAATAGGCATATTTGAATAGGCTCAATTAAAGTTTATGCCGAGGAAGGCGTGCGAAAAGCCTTAATTTCTTAAAATAATGCTTAAAAATATAAATTATTGAAAATATCAGTAACACATACTCACTCATACTAGCATTTTTGTATATTATTACACGTAGGTTTGATACTTGTCTGAGCGTCAATCTTTCTTTCACAATTCATAAACAACATTTTTAATGCGTATAATAAGAGGCAGAAGAAACCTAAAAAAGTTGAAAATTTTAAATTAAAACATGAATTACGGTTGAGTTTCGACCGCAGGGCAACCTCTAGTTACTTCTATCGCGTATGAAATAGGTGAAATCATATATTATATGTTGTATATTTCACTGAAATTTACATTTTCGCTTATATTGAACAGTTTTAAAGTGATTTTATTATTAAGGGTAGTTTTGATTAAATCAAATAAAATAAAACTCTATGATAGCTAAGGCAAAATATATTTTTGCAAATCCATTGCTTATCCAGTTTCTACGTTTAAATAGACTAGGATGCTGCCCGCGACTTCGTGCGCGCAAAAGAAAATCTCGCGGAAATCATACATTTTCTCACGGTAAAAAGTAGCCTATGTCCTTCCCCATGGTCTAATCTGCAACTGTGCCTCATCAATCGGTCCAGTAGTTTCGGAGCCTATTCGTTACAAACAAACATACAAACAAACTTTTCCTCTTTATAAAATTAGTATGGATTAATTTATTTCTACATTAACGAAGCCGCGGGCGACATACGTCCATATTAAATGTTATCGATGCAAAACGCATCAAGGAATCTCGCAAACGCAAGAAGCCGCTTAATTTCAATATTTAATTTTAATTAGCTCCAAAATAAAAGCAATTCGCAAAGCAATCGGCTAATGTAAACTCGATTTTAAGACTTATGCATTAATTATTTGTTTATCTCATATGCAGTTTAATAAGGGCCCATGTTAGCCATGATAAAAAATAATTGCGATCCACTTATAACTGGTTATGTTATATTTAAAGGATTGTTTTAATTAATTTTTAATTAAAAAACCGTAGGCTCTTTTATTGTTTGAGTATTAAGTTGGATTTATAAGTCCCTTGCGAATTGGCCCCTGAGCTAAGTTTGATTACCATCAACATAATATATTGAAGCAAAAACTTTCAGTATAGTTTTACAAGAAATGTGCAAACGGCGGAGTAAGATATTTGGCACAGTTGAGTGTTTGAAGTTTATACGCAGACAGCTTATATTGTTTGTCAATCTGTCACAACATATACATTTTTTTTTTGTAACTAATATGCAGAAGAACCCTAAAGAGCCATTTACACGGCTCGATTTTCACGGGTGCTACACGGATCGACAAGTCACTTCACCACGCCGAATCGTATAAGTCCATTCTGCTAAACCTGGCCACACTACCGGGCGCCATGCGATGAAAGTAGAATGCTACCCAACTCTGTGGCTTTTATTCACTTGCGGCCTCACCGCATTGCCATTTACATGGTCGATTTTCACCGTGCAGCGATAAGTCGTGCGGCTAGTCACCCGCTACAAAAGTTGGCTTGTTGCTGGCTAAGAACTCACGGAGCTGTTTTCACCCGCACCCGCCACGGTTGCGGGCTCGCAACTTCTGTAGAATGCAGATATGTATGTAAAAAAATCAAGCACAACTCACGGCGCGTTTATGCCCGCGGTGTGCGCGGTTGTTCGCGGGTCCCGCTGCATCGGCGGCGGGCAACTTGTAGAATCGTGCGGGCCGCGGTCGCCCGCAGCCTCGGCGCGGCGGGTGGCGCCCGCGCGCTCTGCGTTCGGTTTGCGGGAGAAATTCAGGAATTCTATTAAAAATATGTATTTGCCTCTTTGCAATCGCGCGTCCTGCGATCATCGCTCGCCAAGATTGCGGGCGATGATCGCGACGGCGGGCGACGGCTGCGTGCCCGCGCAAATCACCAGTCTCGTGAGTTTAGAAATAAAACCGCAGCTCCGCCACCGCGGCGGGCGCGGGTGAAAACCGCTTCGTGAGTCCTTAGCGGGTCCGTGTCGATGCTCCGGTTTCTACACGGCGCGGCACCAGTTATGTATGAAACCGGCTTCGAGTCAAACCGTTGCGCGTTGCTAGCTGCGGCGCGTGTACGCGCGTACGTGGCGCCCGCGCCCTTGGTGCTTCATACGTAACTGGAACCACTCCGGCGCCGCGCCTCATAGAAACCGAAGCGTCGACACGCGCCCTTAGTCATTAGTCACTCGCAGCCTCGCCGAATTGGCATTTATACGGTCGATTTTCGCAAAGCGGCTGAAGACGTGCGGCTTATAGAGTTCAAGCTTAAAAATTATATTAATTATTATTATCGGTGAATTTCGACCACAGCGAGACCTCTAGTATCTAGTATATTTAAATATATAAATTACATTAAGGTTCGTAAATCGGACGTGTATATCTGATACCTAGTTGCTATGTGTTTTCTTTTTGCTTAGTTTAAAACTTAACGTTTCTACTGCCACATATCTTCACACCTTTCGATTGCGATTCGAACCTTGTTCGTTGCCTTTTCCCTAGATATAGCAAAATAGAGCCTATACCATTGGAGCTTACTAAAAACTTTAGAACTTAGACAACCAACACCAACAAGTTTTTAGGAAGAATAGGAAAGCTAATTTTATTTACCAGTAACGTTACATATTTCACCAAACACATTTCGCTACGGAAAAACAGTTGCATTTTTTTGGGATAAAACTTTCCGAAGATGCAATAACTTGGCCCCATTTGCTTACGCTGGCCCCGTCGTCGGTAGCTTGTTGCAATACTTTACGATTTCGCGCCCCGCCCACACCGCGTACCGACCATCAGCTCATCCTGATTAAAACCGTGTATTATTTGCTTCTTACCATATTAAATACAGGTTTCGCATGAGTTGTGAGCTTGTCGACCTCAAAATATGAAAGTGAATTTATTATAATTATCAATTGTTTTGAATAATCACGACGAAGTAATATAATATGGCTTCCTGCATTTACATTGCTGTTGTTAAATGGCAAATATTATTATGTCAGAGCTATTGTGCTATTAGAGTAAGTTATATATTACCTGTCATGCTAATCTTGGTCCATTACATGATTAACATGGAATCTTTTCGCAAAATAGAACAGAAGTTATATGTAACTTTGGAAGTATTTATAATGCATAGTGCCTAGTAAACCCTATGAGTAAACAACAAAATATGACTTCAAAGTAATACAATAAAACAGGGTCAAAATAATTGCATTTGTGATTGCACCTGCATTATTTTCACCCCTCGCGTGACAACCCTGCAAACAAATACAATTGCAACTTGCAATATTTTCGCTCCCCGCGTGACAACCCTGCAAGGAAATGCAATTGCAACCTGCAATATTTTCGCCCCTCTGTGACAGCCCTGTGAGGGATGCAGATTCGGTGCTCGCATATCAAATGCATATCAGGCTAAGTAGAATTCAAAGCAGCGGCGTCAAATGTTGATTACCTCACCGTGATCCACAATCACAATATTAATTTTCATTTCGGATATACTTGGATTTGTTTTTATTCATTATTAGCTCTTACCTGCGGCTCCGTCCGCGTATATAAAGTATCTCTCGGGAATACTGTACTTTTTCGAATTAAAAAATAGCCTACGTTTTAAATCGGAGCCAAAACTACTACCATACCAAATTTTATCAAAATCGATTCAGAAGTTTTTGCGTGAAAGAAGAACAAACAAACAACAAAGTGGAATAAATAAATAACTACAACCTACACCTATGGGGCTGGCCGATTTCTCTGAAATAAACCAAACGGATAAACTGAACGCACCTAAAAATCAAGTCAAAATTTAATTATCTTTTTATATAAATTTTAAGACTTATCACCTTTTAAACCTTTCCCGAACTTCCACAATCATTTCAAGGTCAAAATTAGGCAAATCGGTCAAGCCGTTCTCGAGTTTTAGCGATACATTGAAATTGCAATCCATTTATTATACATATAATAAGAAGATAATATTATTTTATCAAATACTTTGATAATGATAATAAACTAAAGTGTTAACTAAAATTACTAAAAGAATACAAATTAACAAAAAATAAACGATTTCGTATATTCTATTCATACCGAATAAAATATTAACTAAACTATTTTGCCTCTTTTCTCATGGAAGATTTCCTTTCAAATAGGAAGATTAGAAGAAAGCATGTGGGCATTAAAAATAAATTTTATTCAGAGGTGTATCTTAATAACTACTTATTTTTCCAAAGCTTTTCGTATTCATCTCATGTTGATCAGTGGTTATAGCTCGTAAGCGCTCAAACCGGAGGTTGCAGGCTCGAATCCTACCAAGGAAAGAATATATTAATAATATTATTATTTCGCTAATAGTTTATTGTTTGTTTTCAGGTAAGTGAAGTTCAAACTAACACTACGCTACAATGTAAGTCTAGTTCTGTTGGTCGAAATTACTAATTCAGAATCCAGTTTTCGACTGGATTGCGAAACGCAAACGTGTAACTGTTCAGACATGGTGAAAGAGGGGATTGCGTTTTTATTTGTCGACGTAGAAAGCGTCGACACGGGCCCTTGGGCTGAAAAATAACTAAAAATTTCGAAAAAAATAAGTGTGTGTCAGCTCCGACGCACGACTGGAGTTTATTCTAAATAGTAAAATTTGATGTGTAATGCAAAGAATGTAACTGCGCTCAAAAATAATATAATCAAACGAAAGAAACATTAACCCCATGATAAGGGTGTAGGTTAACCCCAAAAATTATTATCCTTTTTTTATAATTTTTTACTAGGTATATTATGATTTGGCATTAAAACAATAATTATTATTATACCTATAGGCTATAACCCAAAATTTTTTGGTCTTGTAACACCAACCATATTGTTTAATAGTGATAATTCTACTGTAATATTCTTAAACCCTGAGTGCGCGTGTTGACGCGCCGGCACTAGCGCCGGTCCAACTCGAAGCCTGTTTCAAACATAACTAGCACCGGTCCGGTGCCATGCCGGGTAGAAACCGTCTCGTCGACACGCGCCGGCAGTGGTCGGTAACTGTACAAATCATTCTGGAGGATTTAAGGGTATGTACTAAGTAGTAATTATTGTAGGTAGTAATTGTAGGTAGTTGTGTAGGTTGTTGTAAGTAGATTTACGATATATTTACGGTATATGTAGTTTGTAGGTGTAGTTTTTTTTTCGGATATCCGATAGTTTCGGTTACGGTTACGGAGCTCCATTGCAATCCTGTCAAAAAGACACAGAATGATACCACAGTCAATGGAACTATGATACCAAGACCTTACCCGTGGGCCGTGATTAACATAATAAGAACTAGCTGACCCGGCAAACTTTTGTTCTCAGACGTACGGCGTACCGAACATGCAAAAATAATTCATAAGAATCGGTCAAGCCGTTTCGGAGGAGCGTATCTTCGAACACTATGACACGAGAATAATTTACAATATTAGAAATTATTAGGTATAAAGATTTTAAATTAATTAAGTTATAATATTTTTGTACATGGCCTCCACACTGGCAACTCACAAGACGGCTGTAATTAAAATCTGTGATTAATATGTAAATGTAATAAGATTACTCGTGAATATATTAGGGCGGCGTGGACTCTTATTACGATCGATATAATATGTCTACTACGTTTAAGGCCGTGTAGACCCAATTTTACATGACTTTGAATCGATAATAAACAAACAAATAGTAACTTTAAAAAGCCAAAAAAAAATACACATTGTTGTTTACTTAATGTTCTTTTACAATTTGTGGTTCAAAACATAATATTGAAAACTTCACTCGATCAAAAATAATTCCGAAGAGGAGGCTAAATTTGAATATTTTTCTTTTTGTTCATGAAGTTCATGATAGTTTTACTTTCAAAAATCATATCTACGAAAAGCTAATAACTTAAAAAAGAATAATTTCTGGTTACATTTTGCATGTTGGTTTAATTATTTTAACAATAAATTAATATTGAAATGCAGCGTGCGTAAGCCGCTAGAGTCGCCCCACAGTCGCCCGCTAGGCGTTGACGAGGACAGACCTATGTCAGTTTTGCCAGCGCACGGCTTACCCGCGTATTTATCGAACAATTCTTTCGTTTCTAACGCAGTGTAGGAAAGTCAGTTTGTTTTGTTTTTTTATTTTTGAACTAAATTATACATATCATACACAATAACATGTTATATTTTATCGTCGCCGCGTCATTTGCCAGATGAGACGACCTCTGTGGCTCAGTGATTGAGCGTGTTGGTGCTCAAGCCGGGGGTAGCGGGTTTGAATCCCGCCGAAGGAACAAAAAGATTCCTGTGTTCCCGGGTCATGGATATGTATAATACAATAAAAATCTAAAGGAAAGTCAGTTTGTTTTGTATTTTTTTATGTTTCTTTTTATTTTTGAACTAATTCTATACAGATAAAAAAAATTGAAGTGTCTGTTTGTAACTTCAAATTAACAGCTTTTCATATAAGGAATCTAAAAGTATATTCGGTACTTATAATAAAATACCAATTTTTTAAATTTTTGTCTGTCCGTCTGTCTGTCTGTTTGTTCCGGCTAATCTCTGAAACGGCTGGACCGATTTTCACGGGACTTTCACTAGCAGATAGCTGATATTATAAGGTCTAACATAGGCTACTTTTATTTTAGGGTTCCGTTTAAAAAAATAGGGTTCCGCTTTCGTTAGATCTGCGCAAACGATGTTGCGGGCATCAGCTAGTTATACATATAACCATACACAATAAGATGTTACATTTTATCGTCGCCGCGTCGTTTCTTTTGCCAGATGAGACGACCTCTGTGGCTCAGTGATTGAGCGTGTTAGTGCTCAAGCCGGGGGTCGCGGGTTTGAATCCCGCCGAAGGAACAAAAAGTTTCCTGTGTTCCCGGGTCATGGACATATAATACAATAAAAATCTATAGGAAAGTTTTAATTTTTGAACTAAATCTATATACAGATAAATAAAAATGAAGTGTCTGTTTGTAACTTCAAATTAACAGCTTTTCACATAATGCATCTGAAAGTATATTCGGTACTTACAATTAAAATAAAATACCAATTTTTAAAAATGTCTGTCCGTCTGTCTGTCTGTCGGTCTGTCTGTCTGTTTGTTCCGGCTAATCTCTGAAACGGCTGGACCGATTTTCGCGGGACTTTCACTGGCAAATAGCTGATGTCATAAGGTCTAATATAGGCTACTTTTATTTTAGGGTTCCGTTTAAAAAATAGGGCTCCGCTTCCGTCAGTTAGGCGCAAACGAAGTACTAATACACAATAACATTATCGTCGCCACGTCGTTGCTTTTGCCAGATGAGACGACCTCTGTGGCTCAGTGGTTGAGCGTGTTTTGTGCTCAAGCCGGGGGTCGCGGGTTCGAATCCCGCTGAAGGAACAAAAAATATTTCTGTGTTCCTGGGTCATGAATGTGTATTAAATATGTGTATAATGCAATAAAAATCTTAAATATTATGTGTATAATATAAAAATTATTAAATATATTTCTGTTGTCTGGTACCCGTAACACAAGTTCTTCGAGAACTTACCACGGGACCAGATTGACTTGGTGTGAAGCGTCCATAGATATATTATTGTGTTGTGTATTATGAGAAAAAAGTAGCTGATGCGTGGAGTAGCCTTAGTACATTATTGAATAAGCCAGTAAACAGTTTTTATGAATTTGTAACATCTACCATCTTCTTTGCCGTACTTTTCGTTTCTTTTTATTTCGATTTCTGTTTTTACAATAATAATAATAAATAACTCCCCACGCCGATTTCGGTGACGGTGGCTGGTTTTATTGTAGCCTAGCCAGTTACACAGGAGTATTTTTATAGTGCCCAAGTGTGTGCGCAGTACACAAAGGCACTCTTTTTTTTACTCTCGTAATCCAGGGGGACGGATAACCGACACGACTGACGAGAGATGAGGCGCAGGTCCGACTTTTTACCTGCCCATCCGACGCATGGATCATCTTTCTTGTCAGACAATCAGGTGATCAGCCTGCATTGTCCTAACCAAACTTGGAAACAACAATATTTGTTGTTCCAGTGCGGGAATCGAAATTAGAACCTACGACCTCCGAGTCGAGAGCTCTAACCACTAGACCACGGAGGCTGTTCTATTTACAATAAAATATAAGGATACGTGCTCAACATCCGTCATGCTTGCCTTTGCAGAACACACCAAGTCACTCGCAAGTAGGGGTTGCAATCCGGATACTTCGAAATTCGAAAAATTCGAAAAATCCGGATTTTCATTTAAAAATCCGGATTTTTCGAGTTTTTCGAATCTTGGTTACTACTATGAAAATTACATATTTTAATTGTAATTAGTATGTACTCTAGACGTACAATATTTGAATAAGGGATATAATTAATCGAGTGAACAAAAAATAAGTTGGTGACTGTACGTGAGCATACTGTATTGCTGAATTTGGCAGCGAATTAATATGTTGGCGACTAAATTACCAAACTGGTGAAATCACTCAAGTGACAAAAAATACAAAAATCGGCAGATAAAAAGTAGCGAAATTTAATCCAATTAGCACCGATGAGTTGGTGACCATTATACCATGTAAGTAGCTAATAAAGATTTGATTGATAAATTAATAGCTGCTAAAAATTCAATTTGCAAGCTACGGAAAATCCCAGTTTTGGATACTATTGGAGGTTTTTTTTTCTTTGGTATGGGTATCGTTTTCAAGGTTTTTGGGGGTGCAGAATAATATGAAAATAAAATCAGTTTTAAAATTCCAAAATGGCGTATATTTTTTTTTTATTAAAAATGGATGTCTTTTTCCATGTTTCATATTATGCTGATTATAAAATTGTCTTCCAATTTCATTTTCCAAAATGGAGACTATCCAATCTTCGTAAAATTAACATGTAGTTTGTAGAGGTACCAGCTATGTAAGCTATAGAAACTTTTCGAAATTCAGGATTTTCAAATTTCTTTTTTTGGCATTCATGAAAAAAATATGCGATTTCCGGGTTAAGGGGGAGGAAATTTTTATTATTTTTCCAGTAATAGTATTATTTTTCCGTTTCTAAAATAGAAGCGATTATAGAAAAAAAATATGGCAATGTTCTACTTTGACACAAACAGTGTATAAAGCTATAGAAATTTTGGAAAATTCAGGATTTTCAAATTTCTTTTTCTTCCATCGTGAAGAAAATATAATGTTGCGGGGTTCTTAAGGAGAGGAAATTTTCATTATTTTTTCAATAGGATGCACCATTTCCGAGATAGAATCAATTTTATAAAAAAAAATGCTCTACATTGAGATACGAGGGATGTATAAAGCTATGGAAATTTTGGAAAATTCAGGATTTTTAAATTTCTTTTTCTTCCATCATGAAGAAAATATGAGGTTGCGGGGTTACTAAGGAAATTTAAAATGGATGACTTTTTTGTAATCAGCACCCCCAGAAACCAACAAAAGGACAACCATATTATTTTTATAAAATTAAGTATGTCCGCCATATTGGAATTTCAAAATGAATGTCATTTTCGTATCCAGCACCCCCAAAAACTTGGTAACGACACCTATGTTAATTTTGCGAAAAATGAATATCCGTTATTTTTAAATTTCAAAATCAATTTACACAATATCTACACCCCCCTAAAATCGAGGAAAATTAAAAATTGGGAATTTTGTACGCTTCTTTATGTTTATTTTTATGTGCGCTGGTTTTGCTGCTTGTATGTTTTTTGAGTTACCTACATTAGGGAAAATATATGTGCCTATTCTTAAATTAAATGTGTACTCACAAATTGTCGCCAAGATGGTTATTTGTTCGCTAATATAATATATGTCTGCCAGTTTGGAATATTCAGTCGTATTACTTAGTCACCAGATTTGTAAATTTTTATTCCTTACATTCTTTAGCCAACATGGTAATTTAGTATTCAATATTCGGTATTTTCACATCCAAAATTTAATTGTTTTGTCGTGAGTTTAAATCCATGCCTTTGGATAATTTGATATTATTATTTTTTTGTCCTGTTGAAATTGTTGACACATTTTTCCATTTATTCAAGTTATTTGGTAGAACATAGTCAATCCATTAAATGGAGATGCGAGGGATGAAGATCTGCTAAAATATTATGGTCGCTATATATGTATATGTATGGACTGTTTCTAAGATACTTACCATTTTATATTTTTTAGTAGTAGTACAGTTCAGTAATAGGTGATCCAATTTATAAAAACACTGAATATGGTTTCAGTTTTAATTGCACAAGTAGTAAGAAGTATAATAAGCAAATCCAAACTTGTATATTTATATTTATTATTAATTGAATTCGTACTAACGAAAGTCAAAACATATTGCAATTTTAATTTCTACAATCATAGAATGCCAAATTAATATGACAGCTTAAAAAGAAATGTAGTGGTTTAACTATATTTAATTATCTTCTAAATAATGAATATCTAAGTCCAAATACCTAAATCTTATCTCTATGATATCAGAATAAATTCTTAAAAAGTTTGGGAAGAAGTTTTGGAGTCGATAATACCTGACTGGTTAGTTTAAGATTAGAGAGAGTTTTTTCGAATGAATGAAAGTAATATATTTTTTTTTATTATTAAAATTAATTTGATTGAACTAAACTAACCTAAACTAACGAGTCAGTAGCAAAACTAAATGAAAATCAACGCTCCTGTTTTTGCGTAGAAATAATTATTTTTTAGATAATATTTTAAAGATAAGATATAGGTGCCAAAAATAGCACCAACGATTTGTGTAAACCACTGTTATTTTTTTAAGTAATGTAGTTTTCATCTTATAGCGGAAACTTCAAAGTGCAATAAAGAGTAAGATGTTACTGTTTATTTGTAAGTAAAATGTTAAAATAAAGATCTTACAATAGTTACAGATTTTAAATTGTGCTTAGAATTGTTAATTGTACTTGTGTTAGTTACCGAGGGAATTAAAAGCACAATTTACGTGTTTAATTATTACCCAAAGTGGTCCAATTTCGTCCATACAAAATTATTTGTTCAGCCCCATACTTCAAATGATTTGTCTTCACTCCCCGGATCTCAATTTAAAGGATTTTCAGTTTCCTACGTTTTATTAAACTGTAATAATTTTCCTACGTTAGTACTTTCTCATAGAAATGGAACTTTACGAAAACGGTAGTGGTGAACTGTGGCGTAGATAATTATGTAAAAAAAGCGTTAAAAAGATCACAGGCTATTCCACTTTTTTATAATTCTTTACTGCTGGAACATTTAGTAAATAACAATATATACATACCTATAATGAATGACATGACACACCTTCTTCTGTAAAATTTTCTCATTTTTAATATTATGTTTTAATAGTTTTACTTGATGAAAACCATGAAACGATAGGTCATAGGCGACAAAAAAAGTGCCATAATCGTTTGCGTGGAGAAAAAGTGCCACATCGCAATACCTTCAACACAAGACACAGCAACCTCTCCTTTACCGAACCGAAGACCCTATTTACAGTGTGTGTCGTGATGTCCTCAAGCTTTTCTACAGCTAGTGTAAATGAAAATAAACAAGCTCAAGATTAAACGCAACAATTACTAACCTATAACGTCTACCCACCCAATAATATTCCGTTACACCCAAATCCAAGTGACAATAGAACAAAACGTTCATTGCTAAAGTATATTTTATGAAGAAGAAAATAAGCAACCACCAGGAATTCGGAAACATCGAAGCCCAAAGCCAAGTATCTCTTGTCCAATAATAGGACATACATAATATATTATATAAATGTAGAAGTATTGTATAAAATTAATCCCCTGTAAATTATTGTAAATAAAATAGTTTTTTTTAAGTCTTTAGTCTAAGTATTTGTTTAAGCATGGATACCAGCAGCATAAACTCAGGAGTGGCGTGTCCACACTGCCCCGGCTCGACGCGCCGCTTCATCGGCACTCATGGTCTTAATATACACGTCAGCCGCAAGCATAAAGATCTGCTGGATCGCGACTCTTCTCTCCCAGTTGGCAGTAACCAGCCCAGCCAGGTCATTAGGGATTCTTTAAATTTAGATTTCAACACATACCCGACTTAAAACGCAATATTCGCGTCCTTAAGCATGTCCCCAAGGGAGCCAGAAGTCTAGCAGCTGGAAAACTGGCTGATTTGATCGACGATTGCGTCACAACTAATACCACAATACCATGGTTCAAATTACTAACTTTCTCTTTCACAGTATTAAGAGTCCCCGAAAACTCAGGTGCCTCATCCCTGACAAGCAAGGTAAAGCGCAATATAGATAGTCCTTGCCCCGAGCCAACTGAGAGATCATACAGGCGGCCCCTTGATCTGATCAGGAGAGTAGAGTCCAAAGTACATGAAGGTGATTTAGCAGGCGCGGCGCGTCTCCTCGTCTCCGATTGCAAAATTGCGCCGACCAATGAAAGTACACTCGCCTCTCTCATCGAAAAACATCCGGCACCCTCTCGGCCAACAGGTATAGCCCCCCTGTCCGCGGAGGACAGTGAATTTTCCCTAGTGTTGTCCTCCGAGGATATAGCTAGTGCCATACAGTCTTTTCGCAGCTCATCAGCTTCTGGTCCTGATGGTCTACGTCCCCTTCATCTTAAAGAACTGACGTCTCTTTCTGCTGGCAGCAACGGTCCGCGTCTCTTAAAATCCCTAACGCGATTATGTAACTTTTTACTAAAAGGCTCCCTGAACTCCGAAGTAATACCTCTTTTGTACGGTGCGACCTTATGTGCTCTCGTAAAAAAGGACGGAGGAATAAGACCCATAGCCATAGGTTCGACATTCCGGCGCCTCGTTGCAAAGTGTGCCTGCCGAGCTGTCCGGGAACACATGGCGGCCCACCTCCTACCCACCCAGCTCGGCTTCGGCACTACCTTAGGTTGCGAGGCATCGATACATGCGACGCGGACTTTTGCATCTAACCCGAAAAACGCCGATTGTGTCATTGTCAAGGTAGACTTAAAAAACGCCTTTAACGCTGTAGAGAGGGATACTATCTTAACGGAGGTCAAGGAATATATTCCTTCATTGTATCCCTTTCTCTATCAATGTTACGCAACGCCTAGCCACTTGACCTACGACCACCATAAAATCCCGTCCCAAGTTGGAGCCCAACAAGGCGACCCCTTAGGTCCCCTGATTTTCAGCCTAGCCATACACAAGTCCATTGCATCCATAAAGTCTCCCTTAAATGTTTGGTACCTTGACGATGGTACAATCGGTGGTTGCCCAGAGACAGTAGCGGAAGACATACAAACCCTTTGCAGAAACCTATCATCAATAGGACTTCAGTTAAACCCCCACAAATGTGAGATTTTTCCTTGCGGTGTTTCAGCCATACAGGAAATCAGAATGTTTGATACTCTGCTCCCAGGAATGAAAACCGTCAATGAATCGACGTTTTCACTACTCGGCGCCCCCATCTTTCCCAGTGCCGTCCCCGCATCCCTGGAAGCAAAAGGTAGGATGCTTACGCAAGCCCGGGAGCTTCTTGGGCAACTATCGTCCCACGTGGCCCTAACCCTATTCCGTAGTTGTTTTTCGCTGCCAAAACTCACCTACCTGATACGGACGGCTCCAACTTGGCTGTTCCCTAATGAGGTTTCGGACCTTAACACCACCATCCGATCAACTTTGGAAGATATCCTTAACGTCACTCTACATGATCACCAGTGGCAACAAGCGGTGTTACCGGTTAGACACGGTGGTCTTGGTATCAGGAGCATTCACTCTGTCGGTTTGCCGGCTTTCCTGGCGTCGTCGAACGGGGTTGCTGATCTTGTCTCAAACATCCTCAAAATCCAAGGTGCAAGATGCAGCGTCCCCTTTCAGCACGATGCTGAGACTGCCTGGTGTGCGATGTTTCCCGGTACCAACCCTCCAGAGAATGTCGACTCCCAGCGGGCCTGGGATGACCTTAGTTCCAGATGCGCCCTGTTAAAATTGACCGCTTCGCTTTCGGGGACATCCCTAGCGAGAATAAAGGCTTCTTCTTGCTCGGAATCGGGTGCTTGGCTTCAGGCATTGCCTTCGCCTCAGCTTGGCACCCTCCTTGATAATGATACCCTACGGGTAGCGGCGGCGCTGAGACTGGGATGTAAAGTGTGCGAGCCCCACCGCTGCCCCTGCGGTGCCGAGACTGATCCCTACGGCTACCACGGGCTCAGCTGCATTAAGGCTGCCGGACGTTTCGCCAGACACCATGCCCTAAACGATATTCTCCGTCGAGCATTGGTGTCGGCGAACGTACCATGTGCGCTTGAGCCCCCTGGTTTGAGCCGAACTGACGGCAAGCGCCCAGATGGTCTCACTTTGGTTCCGTGGAGGAAAGGCCGCTGCCTCCTTTGGGATGCCACGTGTGTGAGCACCTTCGCCGCCTCACACACTCCCAGCACCATACGCACAGCTGGCTCTGCTGCAGAGTCTGCGGCCAGGCATAAGCGCTCTAAGTACGCGGAACTGGAGCGGCAGTACCTGTTCGTGCCTTTCGCAGTCGAAACAGGTCCCTGGTGCGACGAAGCGAAGGGTCTGATCCGTGAGCTGGGCCGACGGCTGCGGGACTGTGGCAACGACCCCCGCTCCGGGGCGTACCTGGTTCAGCATGTTTCCCTGGCCATTCAGCGCGGCAATGCGGCTAGCGTCATGGGAACATTTGATCCCGGTATGCTGCGGGGTGGGCTTTTCTCCTGAGGCTAGCTTCGTAGGTACTAGTAGGTAGGTATAGACTATAGTGTATTATTCCATTGTTTTATTTTATTAAATCCATACGTACATACCTTATTCAAAATAAAATACTAACTATAAAACTGAACATTCTAGGATTTCAAACGTAATCAAAAATATTTATAAAAATGAAAAAATAAATATAATTAAGTATATAATTTTGATATAATCTCATTATGTTTTTATTTATTCAGATTGTAATTCTAATACTTACAACTTAAAATAAGAATTTATTTAAATTAAATTATAAAAAAGTAACTGTTTTTTTTTTTACTAATGAGTGTAATTTTTGCTACAAAATAGTAGTAAAATAAACATTGAAGTTTTATAAAATATGCAACAAATTAAAAAAAAAATGAAAAAATCTGAATTATCCGGATAATCCGGATTTTTGGGAGAAAAAATTCAAAAATCCGGATTTTAAAAAAGTCAAACGTTTGTGGAGGTTTGGATTTTGCGGCAAGTGGCAAACGTGCGGACTCGGCAGTAGGAATACATTTTTTGCAAGTGTCTGCCTAAGTAGGTACCATCAAATCGTCAACACCTATGTACCTGATACAGTATTTTTATCTCACGAAACGACACGTACTTTAGTGACCACACGAGCTAACGATAGGTACTCGTCTCCATGCACACATCAAACACAGCGTGTTTTTATACTTGTAACAGAACACACTGCATAGAAACTGTCAAAATCTATACTTAATCTATACTAATATTATAAAGCTGAAGAGTTTGTTTGTTTGTTTGTTTGTTTGTTTGTTTGAACGCGCTAATCTCAGGAACTACTGGTACGAATTGAAAAATTCTTTTTGTGTTGGATAGTCCACTTATCGAGGAAGGCTTTAGGCTATATAGCATCATGCTAAACTCAATACGAGCGGAGCACCAATCAAGAATGTTACAAAATCGGGGGTCTTTTTTTCCTTTTGAGAGCTTTCCCTACGTACGCTGCGGAAACGGTTAAAGTTTCGATAAAATGATGTATGGCAGAATTTTTCCCCTTTAAAAGTTCTAAAAAAAAGTCCGCGACAGTATATGTCTATCTTTTAAGGTTGGCTCACTATAACCTTTTTATACTTACCAAATTTGTTCTAAAAGTAAGCATTATTTGTGAAGGTGTTTTCATAAAGATTATATTAATCCTTATCCAAGTAAACGTTATTCATTACAAGCATTTAATCTAGAAGAAATTTGCCGTTTACATCATTTGATTTCAATAAGTATTTTAGAAGATATCGCAGTAATAAAATAATCATGCGCGCTATAGTACGGCGCGCGGCGCGGGCGGGCAGTCGTGAGGTGGAAGCGCTTCTTCTACGTAAATGAAGTCGCGGGTAAATTTTAGCGATATCCCAAAGTAACATTCCACGCGGACGAAGTCGCGGGGAAAAGCTAGTAATATTATAAAGCTGAAGAGTTTGTTTTTTTGTTTGAACGCGCTAATCTCAGGAACTACTGGTACGAATTGAAAAATTCTTTTTGTGTTGGATAGTCCACTTATCGAGGAAGGCTTTAGGCTATATAACATCATGCTAAGCTCAATACGAGCGGAGCACCATTCAAGAATGTTACAAAATCGGGGGTCTTTTTTTCCTTTTGAGAGCTTTCGCTGCGTACGCTGCGGAAACGGTTAAAGTTTCGCTAAAATGATGTATGGCAGAATTGTTCCTCTTTAAAAGTTCTAAAAAAAAGTCCGCGACAGTATATGTCTATCTTTTAAGGTTGGCTCACTATAACCTTTTTATACTAACCAAATTTGTTCTAAAAGTAAGCATTATTTCTGAAGGTGTTTTCATAAAGATTATATTAATCCTTATCCAAGTAAATACGTTATTCATTACAAGCATTTAATCTAGAAGAAATTTGCCGTTTACATCATTTGATTACAATAAGTATTTTAGAAGATATCGCAGTAATAAAATAATCATGCGCGCTATAGTACGGCGCGCGGCGCGGGCGGGTAGTCGCGAGGTGAAAGCGCTTCTCCTTCTACGTAAATGAAGTCGCGGGTAAATTTTAGCGATATCCTAAAGTAACTATTCCACGCGGACGAAGTCGCGGGGAAAAGCTAGTAATTGAATAAAATTTAAGCATTGTTTACTTAGGTACCTACCTATAATATCTATTCAAATTATGTGTGCTATGTGTTGCATTAAAACAGTTATCTATGAATTTTATTATATTTTTCAATGCAAATAATAAAATAAATTGACCTACTGCCGACACGACTACACTGTAACACTTTGGGTTCATGTAAGTTCACGCCGGCGACGTAGGCGCGCGGCTCGCTTTGCGGCAATTGCGGGCAACTCTTGGAAGCGTTAAATGCCTATTTCGCTTGGTCTACCTGGTCTTAAGAATAATAATGTTTTGGTACGTATTGTGATATTTCGATACACGCAAGTGTTATTTAATGGGTTTTGTCTTTATTGTGATCAGTGAAAATGGCAAGTACCATACAAAAAGTGAGTTTCGCCTATCTCTAAACGGTTTTTTCTTTATTATGATCAGTGAATATGGCAAGTAGGTACCATACAAAAAGTGAGTTTCTCCCAATCGCTAATCGGTTTTTTCTTTATTATGATCAGTGAATATGGCAAGTAGGTACCATACAAAAAGTGAGTTTCTCCCAATCGCTAATCGGTTTTTTCTTTATTATGATCAGTGAATATGGCAAGTACCTACCATACAAAAAGTGAGTTTCGCCTATCTCTAAACGGTTTTTTCTTTATTATGATCAGTGAATATGGCAAGTACCATACAAAAAGTGAGTTTCTCCCAATCGCTGATTTACATGTCGCTTACGATGTCTTATATCAAATCTCATACATTTTATTTTCGAACTTCACCGTCAAAATTAGCGAATGTATCTTGACAAAAGGTCCAGAAATAACCTGACCAAGACCATGTCAGGGTATGTCTAAGGAGTGTCCCGTGACTATCAACGCGCAGTACATTTCTTTTTTTAAATTACTTCAAAAGTTTTGTCTGATTTCGATCAAAATTATTTTCCTAAATAATATTAATTTAGTAGAGTCTAGTAGCCTGGAAAGTTTCAAGTTTCTAACTATTATAGTTTAGAAATGCGATGCTCTCTAAAATACAGATAATTATTTTGTGATGCCAAAAATAAATTCTAGTTCGACGTTAGTTTACGTTCTTATCGACAACAGCTTCTCATATTTTCTCCAATTTCCCGCCAAAAGCCATGTCGCCGCCATCTTTATTAAGAACGCATGGCCTCCTAGCGTTGGTCAACAGCCAGCAAGGCGTTAAAGGCATCAGCATCGACCACACGGTTGACCCCCGAGTGACCCCCTGCAGCGTTTTATGTGAGCATTTCGGGGTTTGGGGGGTCACATGACGGCTCAGGGTGGGCTGGCTGACGGTGTTTGGCTCACTTGTCTAATGGCTTTGATTAAACTGGCAGTTTATTTGACGGTACGTTGCGTACGGGGGCCCAATGAATTTATGTTGAGAATATGCGGGGTACAAATATGATTGACGCATCGCAAGTCTAGCTCAATCTAAAATCTGAAGTCTAAATCGTCCAAAAATATACAAATTTGAATATTCAATTAAATACAAAATTAATTGTAATATATAATGGTAGCAGGAATAATAGAGAAAATAGTAGGTACAAATTATAAATTTTCCTTTCTTTCAAAGGTTGTCTGGAAGAAATTAATATTTTGAAATATGGCCGCCTTTATGTAGGTATTGTCTATATTTGTGTGTATGTGTGACTACTGAATGTGCACAATAAAGTTTATTTTCATTTTACTAACTTTTGCCCACTGCTCCACCCGTACCTATTGTAGGTTTCTCACGAAGAACTGTCGTTTTTCTGTATAAAAATATCCTATGTGTTGATCCTAAACTACTATTATACCAAATATCATCAAAATCTGTTCTGTAGTTATTGCGTGAAAGCGTAACAAACATCCATCTTGCTATCCATCCATCCATCTATCTATCCTCACAAACTAACACATTTAAAACAGAAGTAGGATTTCTGAAAAAAGAGCTGCAGGAGTTAATTTTCTCCCTAAGTCTGTGAGTTATTAGGTGATCTTTCTTAATAAGTTATACGGTCTACTAACTTATATAATCATAGTCGATTTGACTAATTATGTAGAAAGTTAAGTAATTTAATGTGGTATCTTAACAAGAGATGATGGCGCCACAATAGTTTTTGCGCAAATCTTATAGGGTGCGCGCTCACTTGGAACACGACAGTCTACATAGACAAGCCTGTCTTGCGACTGTCTTACGACAAAAACTCCCAATACCTTATTAAAACACAACGGATACGCTAATCCATATTGCTGTCTTTGTCTGACAAGTGACTTTCTAACGTAAACATTGATTAGCTTATCCGTTGCGTAAATATAATACATACATACATACATATAATCACGCCTCTTTCCCGTGGGGGTAGGCAGAGACACAAACAAACATTCACCTGTTCAATTTGTTCATCTCCAATCACGATATTGCATTCTGTCACTGCCTCATCTCTTTCAAACACCATCACTTTCGTCTTCTTTACATTCATCTTCATTCCCTTTCTAGTAAAAGCTCCACTCATCGCAGTTATCATCTCCTGTAACTTCTCGGCCGAAGACGCAAGTAATACTTGGTCATCAGCATAGAGAAAACATTTGACGAGTAACTCATTCATTCTCAACCCACTTTCATTCTCTTTTAAATCTGTCAAGCAATTGTCCATGAACAGATTAAACAGCCACGGTGACGCTACACATCCCTGTCTAACACCTTTTTCGATATTGAACCATTCAGTGTATGCCCCGTTTATCCTTACACAAGCACTAGAATCCCTATAAAGAGATTGTAATGCTCGTATGAGGATACTGCTCACGCCGTTCACGGACAAAGCTGACCACAAATCATTCCTCACCACTCTATCATAGGCCTTTTCTAGATCCACGAACGCGCAGTAATATAATACCTACTCAATATGGTTATTAAAAAGGGGGTTTCAGTTTAAAGAAAATTGTATCGCTCCTAGACAGTTTCGTCTAAGAGAAGTTTTGTTTCAAGTACGGATATCTTCATATATTTTGGAAAGCAATAGTCTTAGGACTGTCGTGTCTCAAGTGAGCTCTCGCTCTTGGCACTCGTAAGAAGTTATTCAAATGGTTCCGTTTTTACCGTTAGTATAATTCAGATTTTCTAGTACGAAGGCTTTCAGTCTGTCTGTCGGTAGGTCGATTCTGCAAATTAAATCTTACAATAATAGATACAGTTTTGATGCAGTCTCGATTGTATTCTAATAAACGTTAAACCAACTATCGTTTTGGTTTGTCCAAACTCCAAAAAAAATGTTTATGACATCAAGACAATTCATTTGTAATTCATTGAAAGTAAATTGAAAGTCTATGTTAAAAAAATGGTATTTAATTTTAATTTTTTAATTTTTAAATACGAGAATCGGGGTTCAGGTTACTTATATTATGTCTGTCGCACATACGCGTACGGTCTAATACTCAACCGCTCCCTAAGTAACATGTTCTCTGTCTTTCCTTGAATAAATGACGAAGACAGCATGTAACTTGAGAGCTTCTCAATTTAAGAAACGTTTCAGAAAATAATCAGACAAGCGATTGCCCTAAGTAAATGTGTTTTTGTTTACAATGAACAGGCTCCAAAACTACTGAACCGATTTTGACAAAATTTGGCATAAATATAGATTAGACTACGGGGAAGGACATTTGCTACTTTTTGTTGCGGCAAAATGTACGGGTCCCGCGATATCCTTTTGGGCGCACGAAGTCTCGAGCCACATCTAGTCTGCAATAAATACATTGTCTTGGTGCCAACTGCCGAGTGAGTAGGTACTGATATAATTAACCAATTTGTATTTTGTATACCTTGACCTTTACCGAACTGCATTTACCGATATTAATTAAATCGTTAATATCGTTCAAAGATTGTAACAATCCACCTACACAATATAATATCGCGAGCGGATTGAAAGGAGAAAAAACTAGTTTTACCGTGTCAATTTAGATATTCTTCATTATGATGACTAATCTTCTACTTTCTTGTAATGCTAACGGAATGTTTAGAACGGAAAATTCATCAATTTGCGGTCTATCTTTTTACCACAAAAAATATTTTTGAAACATATTATAGTCTGACACACTATTGAGAACCAACTTTTTAATACTAGCTTTTTCCTGCGACTTCACCCGCGTAAGTACAGTATACAGTGGCCAGACTGAGTCCTTAGATATTATTTTAGATAATATTACTATTGTGATGATCTAAGAAGCTTTGAAAAACTCAACCTTCATTTCTTTCATTAACGGGGAATATAAGTAGTTTTTTTTTCGAAAAGTACATAATAAGCCAGGAAATATTGTCTTTGCAATGGCATATATACGATCAACCTTTGATGAAATACAGTCATCACAAAAGTGATCGTTTGAGTGCATTAAAAACGCTATATATTATAGAATTATGCACGAGTGAGCAGCAGTCGAAAATGTATGAAGAGAAATACAAAATTGATTTTATTAACTTAAATATTACGTTTATGTATATAATTGTAATAACAAAATATTTCAGTAATAAGATAAGGATTAATTTTTGTTTTTTCAATCATAGCAAAAAAATCGTCATTTTTAGTCCTTTTTGAGTCCTGTAACTAATTAATTTAGCCACTACCTACTGTACTTTTTGCATTTTTCGGTCCATATTTATGTTGCCTTTCGGAAAATATAAGAACTTTGCTGATTTAAAACAAATGCATGTTTGTTTTAAAGATCAAGTAGATGCATTGCCTTCTTTCACAATGCACATTTATATTTTAATTCGGATTATATACTTATGTCCGCATTTCTAAGATATAGTTAGTCCAGACTACAGAATAATCGGTATATTCCCCGTGATAATATTACCTTTCCCAACAATGGGAGACCGGGCTCAATAATTAGGGGAGTGCATCTCCATGCAATGAGAATAAAGCCCGCCTTTGTGTAAGACGTGTGTGTGCATCTTGATTTTGTGTATTTATGTTCGGTAATAGGGTTGAATCGCTGATAAATTAAAAAATACTTATTGTCCCGACACTTGTTGTTCTGTCCTTATTATGAATTGGAATAAATATATAACTACACCTACACCTACAACCTACTAACGTTTAGGTGAAATAAACGAAACAGTTAAACCGAACGCACGTACAAATATTTGACAGTCAATTGACAAATTGCACACAGTTAACAGTCATTATAGGAAAATTCAATTGTCATTTATCGTATTTTCCCCATAATTTTTCCAATATTTCTCACCGTTTAAACTTTCCCTGAACTTCCACAATCATATTTTCAAGACCAAAATTTGCCAAATCGGTCTAACCGTTTTCGAGTTTTAGCGAGACATTAATGGAATCGCAATCCATTTTGATACATGATATAAGAATATTATTATCTTATCGATGAAAACTGAAGCTAAGTAAATTAATGAAAGGCAAAAATACTTGCATTTATGAGCACTGAAAATTCAAATCACAACGATACATAATAATGAATGTGTCTTGGATTTTAAAATTTAAGTAGAAAAACCTAACCAAGAGCATGTCAGGACATGTCTAAGGACCGTAACTTTAAACGCGTAATATGCTTTTTTTTAATTACTCCAAAAGTTACTGTCCGATTTGGTTCACAATAATTTTCCTAAAGAGTTTTTAGCATGATCTATCAGCATGGAAATTTGCAAGTTTCTATCTCCTATAGTTTATAACTTATTTATTTATTTATAACTTATTTATTTATTTATAACTTACAAACTACTTTGGAGGCCGATTACTCGAAAATGGTCAACTTTATAAAAAAGTAACGTATGAAACCTTGCCTTTATTTTAAAAGACCTATTCTACGATACCCCACACGATGGGGTAGAGTGAAAAAATATTTTTCATCCCCACTTCACATGTATGGAAAGCCACCCCTAAAATATAAAATTATTATTTTTTTATGATCCCGAAACCGTGATCTATACACAATCTATAACTGCACCAAATTTCATCAATTTATATTCATAATTACAGGAGCTAGAGGCGCGGACAGACAGACAGACAGACAGACGGACAGAGCGAAACTATAAGGGTTCCTTAAGTATTACGGAACCCTAAAAAGACCATTAATAAAAAAGTTTTGTATTCATAATTGATTATATAGGTACAGTAACATCAGTAAGTTTAATATTTGATTTTGTATTTTCATTTATTTATCCAATAAATCGAATTTCTCATCAGCTTCTAGCCCGTTCAATATTAAAAATGACATTGTAGGCCTGACCCGAGACAAATTACAGGGTAAGATGGCTTCCAATATCGGCCTCATGCCGAGAGCCCGAGACCTAACGTCTTCCCTTAACAATTTACATTAAAACTATGCTCCCAAGATAGAGACAGTTCTCTATCTAACCAGTTAGATTACAATGTCGGCATATAAGCATTAAGCAGGTTATTATCAGTTTAATGTCATTTACGAAATATTATATTGAGATATTAGTATTGGTTTAAATATATTATATGAGGTTGGTCAAAATCAATTACGGATATTTCGGGCACATGATTCACTGCTTATATGAAGACGTTTAGGCAGAAAAATAATTGTCCTACTAGATTTTTTTTTATATGGGAGAGTTTGCGTTTAGCGGAGAGTCATCCATACATGAGATGACAATTATTTTTTTGCCTAAATGTCTTTACACAAGCAGTGAATCATGTGCCCGAAGTATCCGTAGGTAATTGATTTTCGAAGACGTTATAAATTTATAGTATAAGATTGTTTATATCCAATTACAGATGTTTTGGGCATATGATCTTCTGCATAAGCTACTAAAATGTTTAGGTAGAAAAATATTTAAAAAAAATCGAAAAAAACTTAATAAAATCACTGACGGCACTATTAAGGTCATTGACCGCGCACATCTGACTGTATTGATATTATTTAGGAAAAGTCATTGCTTCCCCTTTGAATCAGCTGTTTCTTTGAGGTCAATAACATCAACGCCTTACGAGCCCTAATTTAATTTAGTTTTTTTTTTCAATTTATTCATTATTTTTCAGCCTAAACTTTTGAACAAGAATAATTTATTCCTTTCTTCTAAAACAATTACACCATGAATATAATATATATATTAATATTCAATAAAAAATTCTTATCAAAAAAGATTTTTGTTTTTTTACGTCTTAAATCCATCTCGCTAATACTTCTTCTGTATCTATCTTGGTAGGTAAGATACAAATATATTACGATCCCTTAAAAAACATACCTACAATGAACACATTACCACTCCTTTGCGCGCAGTGGGGTAAAAAGATCAGTGGCGAAGATCCTAGAATGCAAAACATCGAATTATATGCAAAACGTCAAAGACATCAAATAATATTTTTAGTGGTATGTGACAGCCCTATTATCTCACACGGACGTAGGCACGCGCCGGTCCGGTAGCAATGTCGTATGTTTCTGTCAATGCCTGTCTTGCTCAAGTTATCCATAACACATACTTCTGCAGCACTAGTATGTTGCCCAAATGTTGCTAAGTTGACGAATTCAGGTCGAAATTAGAATGAATGCTGATACTTACAGTTTTTTTTTGTAGGAATACGAATGTTTATATGAAAAAAAAGAAATAAAGCTAGATTACTATTGTACGAGTATTAGTTATATTTATATTATAATATATTAAAGAGGAAAAGTTTGTTTGTTTGCTTGCAAGGAATAGGCTCCGAAACTACTGTACCGATTTTGATGAAATTTGGCACAGATATAGAATAGACCACGGGGAAGGATATAGGCTACTTTTTATCGCGGCAGAATGTACGGTTACTGTGGGATTACCTTTAGCGCACACGAAAGTCGCGGGGAACATATAATAGAAAATATAGTAGCTTTTGTATTTAATTAGTGAGCTACAGTAGTAGAATTTTATAATTTATTAATTATTACTATTAAATTAATATATCCTAAGTTACAGACTACTTATATTATGTAATATTATAACGAATATTGTTGACAAAAAAAAATAAGCAATTTGTTTTAATTTATGTAAATTTTAAGAAAATGATGTAATTAAATTATTATTACAATATTATGTCAATACATTTAGTTTTTGAAGTCAATAAATAATGTTATGAAAAAAATCACACGCCATTGTATGGCATAATGTTAGCCACATGTATTTTAATATTCCATCATAATTGTTATTACTACATTCTTGGTGATGAAATAAATTATTGATTGATTGATTGATTGATTGATTAGTATGAATTTTTGTATTTATTAGGTACTAAAAGTATTTTACTAAAAAACAAGCAATTCTTGTAGAATTTATTAAAATCATCCGGATCTCGGAAACCGTTTCAACTATTTCCATGAAATTAGAGTATGCAGAGGGTTTTGGGAGAGAGAAATCAATATAGCTTTGAAACGTTTTCTATTTTTTTTTTCTTTCATCCTGCAACAATATGTCAATAAATTCGACCCTAATATTGTCGGTCCGAATGGCAGTTTTGTTATACGTATGGTGCGTATGTCAATTTTTACGTTGTTGAAAAATCGGGTTCTCCGGTGAGAGGATTTTTTTTTCTTTTTTAAATATTATAAAAAAAAGATTTAATACCTTTAAAAACTAAATCAAATATAATTTCTGCAAATAATTAAAATAACCCAGCGAGATAAAATAAAAGTACCTATTGCAATCCGTCAATAAGTATAGTACTAGAACTTCAAGCCAAGACCGGTCTCCAAGGTAATTAAAGATCTTATTTTTTTAAGATAACAATAAGATAACGGGTCTTTCTACGGTAACAAATGAATAAATGAACACTCAATACTACACTTATTTACCATGAACATAAAAAAACTACCCTACAATCTTAATCGAGAAAGTGGAAACCGCTACCCTCTTGCGGAAAAGCTAAAGAGAACACAATGAAGTTAACCACAAGAATTTCTGAAGAATGTTAAGCGGCGCTAAACAAATCCTTTCACTCGGGCGAAGGAAAGAGAAAGAGTGATGAGAAAAAAAACCGGTCAAGTGCGAGTCGGACACGGAAGGTTCCGTACACAACGGCAAAAAATCAAAATTGTAATGGGAGTCCCATTCAAATATTTATTTTATTCTCTTTTTAGAATTTGTTGTTATCTGTGATTTCAACTGAGTTGCTAACACGGTTCATGAGATACAGCCTAGGGACTGATAGTCAGACTGACCGACAGCCCTAAGGCTGGGACTATATGCAACGGAATCCGGTAGGCCGTAGAGAATTCTGAGCATTGAAAATAGAACTCTGCGCTAATAGAATAGAGTTGAAAATTGAAGTGTCAGGTGTCGAGCTGTCATATATGACATTGACGTTTAACTCGACTCTAATGTGTTCGATTTTCAACTCTATTGCATTAGCATAGATTTCTATTTCCAATGATCAGAATTCTCTACGGCCTACCGGATTCCGTTGCATATAGTCCCAGCCTAAAGCCCGTTTTTATCCTTTGAGTACGGAATGCTAAAAAGACCGGGCGAAAAGAAAAAGAAAGATACGCGGCCATTTCAATACGCTCAAAGCTTAGCGTGAATGTTGAAATCGGTTCTCATTTTTATGTTAATACAGATAACATAGTTAACATTTTGGATAGATTAAAAATTTAATGATTTTCTATGTTTTAGTTTTGGTAAAAGCAATTTGAAACAGTAAATATACTTAGTATTTTTTAAAAAGCAAATAATATAAATTATTATTTCAACGTTTTCCATTAATTATTGCAGAGAAGTTTTGCTACCCTTGATACATACAGTAAATGTATATAGTACTATGCAGTAACTAGCTTTTGCCTGCGGCTCTGCCCGCTTAAATACAGTATCCCACGGGGACACTGTACTTTTCCGCTATAAAAAGTTATAGCCAGAGCTTAAACTACTACCATAACAAACACCAAAATCCGTTCAGAAGTTTTGGCGTGAAAGATCAACATCCATCCATCCATTTATCCTCACAAACATTTATAATATTAGTAGGAGTAGGATATTTCAAGTTTTAAAAAATCTTTATATTAAAAAAAACTGTCCACTCGTCTCGATCTCAAGATGTCTACGACGAATCGATTACGTAAGCAAAACAGAAAAATTAATTAAACACTTTCTTGGCTTAATTAAAAAAGTCTAATTGCGTTAGTTAAAATATTAATTGTGTTTTGGTTATATAAGTTCGGGGCATACAGCAATATCGTACGGACACTACTTGGAGTTATTGGACAATGTAAATGAACGGCTAACACCCCTGGGGTGACCGGGGGAGACCCCACCCCCATGTCTCATCAGTAAGGATACCCTTTAATGTATTCGCCGTAACTTCGGAGTCTTGTATTAGTGTTATAATGAGGCGGCCCTGAGGAGTTCTGGTGCCCATGGTCCGGGATTATCTTCATGTTTCAATTTCGTGTGTAATGAATATTTATGTGAATTTACAATTTATGATATTTATTTCGAAAATGTAGTGCTTGTAATGTTTAGATAGTTTAGAACATAACCCCTTATGGGATTGGTTTAAACAATGATCATGGTCAATAATAACAGCTCCCCTCACTGATGTCGGTGACAGTACCCGGTTCCACTACGTAGGAGTTATTTTATAGTGGCCAAGTGTGTGCGTAAGAACACAAATTACTCTCTTCTTCTTTACTCTCGAAACTTAGTGGGACGAATGAATCATCATGACCAATATTACAATACTAAGCTAAATATATTAATAACGTTTCTTACGTAACTCAACTGCGAATTGGGCACATGTAACTAACTAAAATCGCATTTATTAATACCGTTACCGTATAATACAGTAGGGTTTGGTAGCTGTACTAGAAAATACAAGGTATTGTGTGTTAAATACAGTCCACTCATCTTGTTAGCCGAGGATGGGGTGAAATACAAGCATAAATAATCACCGACTGGAATATCAGCGTTCAAATGGAACATTCTGGAGTCTGCACTTTGCCAGTTTTGAGAACTACTAGTTGTTACAAAAATTATAACCGAACGCAATTTTTCCATTATCTTACAAGCATTTAATGACTCTCAGATTTAATGGTGAGGGGTGATGCCATTAATAATTTTCAGTAATTAATTACATAGATACGAAGTAAAAGATAGAAATAAAGGAACGTTTAAAATTGTTTGTATGAATATTGAACATAATATTGTATAATGTACATTAATATTATTATAGTTTATAGTCCTAAAGGCAGAGTTTTTGGTATACAATCACGGTTCAAAACAGTATACAAAAATAATAATAAGTCCCCGCCGATTTCGGTGACGGTGACTGGTTTCATACAAAAATGGTAGCCAAGACATACGAGTAATGATTGAAAAGCCGCTGAAATAATTTAACTTAATTCAAATTTTTGCCTCTCAAGATTGTAAGAGGCGACATTCTCGCCCTACACAACTATTTCATTAAAAAACTTGCCCGCCCGCCTCGAAGATCAATAATGTTACCAATTAGTCTCCACCAATTTTCCAATAAAACTTCAAACTGTTTTCCATTCCATTATCTCTCGCCAGTCACCCCTCCGCTGGCAAAGTTAAGCCACCGTTCCGCTCTCGAATTATTACAATAATAATATTATTATATTAATAATTGTATTGATAAGGAGGACTCTCGTAATAAGGGTAAACCGTCCCCTTTCTGCCAGCCATCCTCAATAGGAGAATTTATGTAACTAATGAAATAAGCGAAGTGCTCATCGGTACCCACCCTCCCCCACCCGCACCCTTCATTATCGGAAAGTTTGAAATATAATTTGAAATTATGCTCAATATTATATTGAAGATAAGAGAAACACAAATTCCTTTAATTGGAGTTGTTAGACTGAGTCAAATTAAGTTAACACTGAGTTGATGATATTACTTTCGGAGTTCGAGTTATGACGGACAGACCGGCGGACAAATTATGCGGTGATTAGGGGGGGATTTACTACACTTTGCCATACTTGGACCTATCGGTTGTTTATAGGCCTGCCGCATCGCAATTCGCAACACAGTGCCAGAAAATACCTACTTAAAAGAGACACAAAGTTTTAAAATTTAAAAAGCAAATACATAACTTGTCTGCAACTCTCAAGATACCTCAGATTTTTTTCTCTTTTCAAATCTGCCATTAAAAATCCAATCAATGCTTGATTTTGACATTTCGTTACGCATCACATGACGGGTAGACTGTCAAAAACATGCGTCTGTCACAACTCGGGGTCATTTTTAAAAGGGGCCGATTTTCGCATGTTTTGATTTAAATTTTGTACAATTGTAACTTTTATTTGTCTCTAACAGTATTCTATACTTACTAAGCTACGTTTTTTTTCTTTTTATTTATTTCTTATTTTGGAATAGAAGGAAAGGGTTTAATCATTTTCTTTTTGACAGAACAAGATTTTAACAAAAATTACCCTAAATTCCTCGGCCTGAAACAAGTTACTGTTACTTCGTCATATAAGTGAACGATGTTTATATCGATTGAAGATTGGACCGGCTTTGGCCCGCAACTTGAGACTAGCACAATTAGAGCCGGCCTCAATCTAATTATATCTGTGATTGGCCTCACACCCCCAGGCCCCAGACCCCAGGCCCCAAGGCCCACGGGGGCCCACATAAATAATTACGTATGTATTTATATTAATTTATGGCGTATTTAATTACGCGAAGATAACAAACACGATTGCTGTAAAATGGCTTTGCTCGCTCGGTCGGCGTAATATGGCGCTTCTCGTAAGAATATACAAGTTATATTGTCAAACGCCGTCGAGGAAATCTTTAAATGACTTTTGAATTTTATCTATAGATGTTTTCACACCACGTCAATCTGGTCCCGTGGTAAGTTGCCGATGAACTCGTGTAACAGATACCAGACAACGGAAATATATTTACTGCTTTTATACTGTACATATATTTAAGATTTTAATTATTATATTATACATATATTTAATACACATCTATGAAGCAGGAACACAGAAAACTTGTTGTCCCTTCGGCAGGAGTCGAACCCGCGACCCCCGGCTTCAGCGCCGACGTGCTAACCAATGAGCCACATAGGTCGTCAAACATTGCATAAAAATGGTTTAAAAGTACTAAAAAAATTGCATAAAAAACCCCCGTGTAATAATAATATAGCACCTAGAATAATAACTCAATAAAAATTATGATTCATGCAATAACGTCCAATTACATACTCATTCTACTTACAAATAACAAAGTAACAGACAACTCTACATAACGATAATAATTACCTAACATTCCTCACAATGACGTCATTACGAAGAAGAAAATCGATTCAATCGAATCGTTTATCACAATTAATCGATCTAATTACTCGAGTCAGTCCAACACTATTCGATTCGACGGCCGATTTCGGAAATTGCCAAGGCGCCCACCCTCAGTCCTTATGTATAGTTAGTGTTACGTATTCCTACATCGGCACCCGGCACTAGCAAGAGAGTTTATCGTTTAAAACCCTCTTTACAAAAATCTAGGCGCAATTTTAAACCTAAATGTAAATATTACTGTTGAGCTAGAATTATATTACGTCGATGTAATCTGTACTAATCAAAGACACAATATCAACTGTTATTTAATGTTATTCAAAATCAATTACAGATATTTTGGGATATTTATACAGTATGTCACCGTAAAATTGTAAATACTGTTAGATTGTAAAATAACTAACGGATTGTATAAATATGTGGAAAAATTAAAAACTATATATTTATAATCTAACGAAAAATAATGTGTTAAATTATAGGCAGCATATTCGCGTCGGAAGTCTATCGACAGTTTACAATTTCACTAGTTTTATTACAATCTAACGGTTTTCACAATTTTACGGTGACATATACATATATAATAATCTTGTTGATGTAAGAGCTTACTGCAATAAGTTTTATGTGTTAAAGCGGTTATACAATATCATATATATAATTATATATATAAATATCATCAGAGATAGATAAACCACCGAAAATCAAAGATTTCAACTCAAGATAGGCTATCACGTACATTTAGCAGAAAAAAAATCATACAAGAAAAAGTTACGCCAGCTTGGTTTTCATCGTAACTCAAATGTCAGCCATCTTGTTTTGACCATACTTCGAATTTCAAAATGGCCCCAAAAAATAAAAAATTGGGGCCAATTTACTGGAGACACTTTTTGCCTCAACATGCCTTGTCTATAATATACGTCTGCCAAAAATACGAAAGTTCACGCCAACAGAAATTTACACACACGTCAAAACGTCAAAGTACCGTCGCCAAAAAAGTCGCATAGTCGATAAAATTCGTCGAAACTAATGTAAACTGGTCAATATAGTCATAAATTGTTATAGAGTGACTGATTGTAACCGTGCTGCCGGCATTACGACCGCAATCAGTTATTTCCCGGCCAAAGTTCATAAAAGTATGGTCAACAAAAAATATATCGATTTACAAAGTGAATTTTCGTGTATGCCTATCAAAGTAAACCGTTTTATTGAGTCTAGCAACATTTCTGTTCAATTTAATTTAAAATCAAAGCCTCGATGTCGATATGGCTTTAAGGTTTTTTAAGGGACGTCAAAAGTTTATTGGCTTTACAAGAGAACGACTTTTGTCTGGCGCTTCTTTAATAAGATAAGTATGAATATAAGGCACTATAATAAAAACGATTACCCGTTATTTTCGATTTTATAAATAGAAAATACAATATTATTATCTATACTAAAGTAAAGTCTCTTAATAAGATAAAATTCTATGCAAATCTGACTTCTTAAGCCTTTTAACTTTCCGTCGATACATTTTTAATAAAAACATCTAATTAACTAGGGTTGTCACATCCAAGATTTTAAAATTTCCAATCTCCTTAAATCTAATCTTTTACAATTTAGAAGACACTTTAACAAGTATTCCGCTGTTTTTGAATGAACACTCGAATGCAGCAAAACGACCCCACAATGGCGTGCTTAGATCAGATAATCGCGTGTTAGCCGCGCCGTTTCCTCGCGTCTCGCACGCCTCCCTAAAGACCTCCTCGACCGACGACCCCCTTCCCCCGCCTGACCCCTTCGCACCCCCCTCCTCCCCCCTCACAGTACATCATCTCATTTGAATTTCTAACTAGGAAACCTCCATGCAATTATTGGATTAATGTAAATTACGCAGTCTACAGATCCACGGTGCACTATCAGGGACAGGGTTTAATTAGAATCCAGTTAATTCTAATAACGGCTCGCTAATGAATAAAAAGCAATTTATCATAATTGAATATCATTATTGTCATTACAGATAAATTGTGGTCGATAATTGCGTTTTAATGATATTAAGTTATTCTTATCGTGAACTACGCCGTCGGATGGTAGAAAAATTCCGCGTAAATTGTCCCATGTAAGCGTGTTCACGAAAGTTCCACCCTAGAACTTCTCGGGTCAACGACCGGCCCAGTAAACAGAACGGAAATCCTAAACAAAGTTGAGACGCGCCAAAAAGAAAGCATCGAATCCCCGCCGTGACCTCGAAAGCGCACGTAGGTGAAAGCCCTCGGGAGTTCACGTAGGGAAACAAAAAAACCTCTAACCCCCGTAAGGAGGGGGGGCCGGGGCCGGCATGAATGAGCGAAGGAGGCGCGCGTCCTTGGGCAAAAAAGTCACGTGACGCGCAACAGGTGGCGCCGTGAGCGTGTCCTTGCCGCCTCCGTTAGAAAAAAAAAAACACTCGTACTCCGAATGCGTTTTTATCTGTGATTCGTGTTCGGATATCTTTTTAATTGTGTTGGCTACTAAGTTTTATCATTACTTTTAAATTCTATGTCTTGTTTTTAAGAATTCTTTCTTATAAATGATATTAAAAAGGGAATGTTATACTCTAAATAGTCGACATAGAGGAAGCGTAAAAATTAAACGTTAAAAAGTAAAAACTAAAGTTTGTTTCGTCGAAATAACAAATTGAGTTCATAACAAGTATTAGCTTTACATGAGTATCCTTATGAATGGAACCCTCGGTTAACACAAATGTCATGGCGCGTCGCTCCGGCGAGTCGGAAAACTCTCTTTTCTTCAATAGCCGAGGTGCCGAGCTAATATAATCCCTATTACGTCAGAATAAGCGCGAGGAGGGCGAGAATATTTAAGGAATTTCCCGGCGCAACAGACATGTTTGACTTTAAATCGTGTTAGACGGTGTTAAAGCGGTTTTTGGAGCGCGCGCCGACGATCTTCTCCTGCTAATTGTTTCCTCGTCGTGTTTGTATTTTATTATACATTTTTATTCCTCGATAACATTAGCTTAACCGACTTTTCATTGCCTCCGCTAGGGTTGTCGCAAATATTTTTATCACAAGTTGGTTTTATCGCTTCGTCTCTCACATTTTTCATTATTGCGCATCCTTAATGATAAAGTTGTAGCTAGAACTATCTTTTTCGATCGTCGGTCACAAATGTTAATTGTATGTCGTCCGATACAACGATTATGAACGCATCCGGCACACAATAGTAGTTTTTCCATATCTTTTAATGGCGACTGGCAATTACTCGCTACCTGTCATACCTCCCGTGAGCCACCGACATAAAATCATAATACTTTGGGACATAATTATACTTATAATTATTACTCTTTATGACGCTTTAATTGTCTTCGTCGCATTTAATTATGAGGAACGATGTTATCTTCATCTGCAAATAAATTATTTACGATTATAAAAACATATTTACTGACGATTTCATATTATTAAGAGGCATAAAATGTTTATGAGCATATAATTTGAAAACGCAAAGTACGATCAATTTTATGAAATGTAATGGACAGGTTCTTGGACCTATATTTTAAGATTTATTTGTATAATAAATTGCACAACGACTGCATGTTTTTAACGCTCCATATTGAGGCCGATATTGCCAGCATGGTTCGGTGATAAGAAAATATAGCGGTTAATCACATGGTACTTTGATTATTTTTAGTTATGTTTCTTGAGAACATACCTAAAAATATTTGCCCAATTGAGAAAATTTTATAGATATAAAAAACTGGCTACAAAAAGGCATATTCATGAATCACACATTAAAACAGTTTTGGTTTTATTTTTATTAATTTAAAAGCTAGGCAATATCCATATCTAAGATAAAATAATTAAATCACATTTTTTTAAACAAAACACAAAGTTGACAACCCTAACTAAGTAATTCCTAAATAAAAAAATCACTATCCCTATCAAAATAATGTTGACATTCCAATTACATAACATTTACACGCCCTCTTAATAATCTCTCACTCTCACTTATGCTGAAGTTAAACGTAAATTACGTACGTATAGCGTTTACCTATTGCAAAAGCTATTATTATTACGATTACTAGGGGTAATATTTTTTTTTCTTTCCGAGTTAAACACACTTGTTGTATAGCACTGGGAATATTTGTATATAGAATAGAGTATCTTGCCTCAACTGGCAAAAACTACTTCTTTAACAAAACAAATTTAAATCTAATCACTTTTTTCAACCCTATGTCGATCAACAAAATATTGACGCGACAGCCTTGAAGCATGTCGCCCTTAGTTTTTCACAAATTAGGAGTCCGTTGTTGGCATAAAACAAGTTTGCCTATTTTAAAGCTTATTACCACTATCTATTTTCGTAACAACAATAGAAAATTAAAAAAATAAGCAAAAATCAAATCACAGTCATTTTGCCACCCCTATCTCAAGAATCCTCAACCAACAAAACATTCCGCGGCAACCCTGAAGAATCCCGCCCTCAGTTTTTAGACGCCACTTCACCCTGTTGGCACATGAGCCTCATTAGTTTATATAATTGTTAATTTCATGTTTACTGCATTTTTTAATGCGCTATTTTGTGTTAAAAATAATTGTTTCGTTAAATTAAAAATGTTTTGTTGACACTTGGATAGTCGAGCTAATGAGTTTTGTTAGTTATTTTATAGAAGTGTTGATAATATGTATGTTAAGTATTAAGTGAAAATCATCTAATCATTTCTTATTATAGATTTAGTTAAAACAATAATAGTGCAAAATCTTTGCATCTTAACTTTTTTTCTTACACATAAAAAAAGGGTTTTTGTTCCAAAAAAAGTTGGAGTATTTGGAAAAACATGTCGTTGTCGGTGGAAAAAACATAATATGTTTTTCTTTCTTCGTGTATCAATATCATATGTATCAATAATTTTGACTCTATTGTATCATTCTAATAGGGAGTTTGGTATGCAAATTGTTTAATTTTTGCTTTGTTCGAAAATTCGGAATGTGTTTGGTTCGAATCCCGGTCAGATAAATATTTTTGTGATTCTTTTTATTTTTTAAAACTTATAAGAACTCCGAGCAAACCTCGGTTACCAAGGTACTCTATCTTTATATATAAATCACCGTAAAATTGTAAAAACCGTTAGATTGTAAAATAACTAACGAGATTGTTAAAATGTGTCAAAAGATTCATATAACTATATATTTATAATCTAACGAAAAATAACGTGTTAAATTATAGGCAGCATATTCGCGTTGGAAGTCTATCAACATTTTACAATTTCACTAGTTATATAACATTCTAACGGTTTTTACAATTTTACGGTGACATATACATACAAGCTGTTGCCCGCGACTCCACACACGTAAATACAGTATCCCGCGGGAACACTACTTTTTCGGGATAAAAAATATCCTATGTCCTTTCCCGGAACCTAAAGTATGTCTATACCAAATTTCATAAAAATCGGTTAAGCGGTCAAAGCGTGAAGAGGTAACAGACAGACAGACAGACGAACTTTCGCATTTATAGTATGGGCCTATGCAGCCTGAAATAAAGGTTATTTAATTTTAATTTAATTTTTAATTTAATTTATAATATTTGTAGGTATAGATGGTACTATAGAAGTATAGATATTATTCTATACTTTCCCTACTCAGCGGGCGGTAGTCGCAAATAATTATATTATCTACATCTAAACGTTGTTCTTATAAGGTAGCGGTAGGTTGCTAAACTAAATTAATAGTTTTGTAACTAAGTGACGCACTTTCAAATCATTTGGATACGGCATTAATTACACTCGTTACAGATTATAACTTGTATTACCAACTCGGTATTTATAATTTACATAATGTTTACTTGTAAATAATGTAATTTATTGTTTTGGGTCACCTTACACCGAGACACGACTTGGCGTTGCATTTTTAAGATATATGTTTAAGGCGAGGTCATAGCCTACTTTGTCATTTCCCGTCACCTAGTCTACCTGGTCAGAGTTGAATAAAGAAGTAGAAAAAAAAATTGGAATAAAGTACACAATCCTCAACAGGTACTGAACATTTACATTTTGAAAAATAAAAAATATATGTCCTCCTGAGAAAAAAAATCATAAAATCAACCTTTAGAAATCACACAATCTTCTAAAACGTAAAATTTTGTGCAGTACCATACATTTTTTTTGCTAAATAATTATTAGGTATACATATTATATTAGTTATTATATTTCAACTTAAACTGAACATTTTTGTAATTTGTACAATATTTCAAAAGATATTTAAAAATACCTTGCAAACACCGTCTTCTACATAAATATAGAAAATAATGCTACGCAAAAAAGGATCTTATTACAATGTGCATAAGTGCAGTGTAAATAATTTTATTTTTGAGCTTGGTCCTTGTCTTAAGGCTCTGTATCACACCAGAGACCTTGAGCGTCAAGTCCCATACTAGTTTTGTAGACGACAACGGCGTATCGTGCCGAGACGGACGGACGAATAACGGAGAGTATTGAAATCGGATAAAAAATTGCTATTTAAATATTTGAGTCAAAATTTGCAAAAACTAAAACGACCTTCCCCTGAGTCTTGTCTAACTTAAAATACTTGTCTAAATTTTCACACTCGTGTAACTCATAGAAGAAGAGAAAAAAAAATTAACTTAAAAAAAGGGTGGACTTAGTATATTTTTTAATCAATATTTAAATAAGAAATTCAATTTATAAAAAGATGGTCCACGGCTAAATATAATGCAGATTATCTTTAAATATTTTTTAAAGTTAATCTGCATTATATTTAGCCGCTTTTTATATAGCTAGCTTTAAATATTTAGAAAATATATACATACGTACAGAGAAACAGCTTTGATAGAACGATACAAATCAATCCTTTGTAAATTTTGACGCCCCCTTCAACGGCTCACAATATTTCCACACAATCGTGGACACACCGTATGCTTCTAGTAGTGTAATCAAATAGCTAACTATGTGGCTGTTTACTGTTCCTCTTTCTTCAATCTGTGCTGTTTCTTCGTAACAATATTTTGCCGCATCCGCCTGGTAGAGATCACACACGGCAGGAGCCACCCCCGGGGGGTTATCGATTTCGGATGAGGAACTGGACTAGAGACATGCAAGGCTTAATATCAATACAAGATAACCTTTAGTAAATTCTCCATTTTGATTCGAAATTTCTAGATACATACGTCCATTGTTAATTGCTGTTTGTTCTGCGCTTATTTGGTATTCCTGTATTGAGATGGACTTGAATATTATTAGATGTTATGTGCATGATATCATCACGACTTCTGTGGCTCAGTGGTCAAGATCAAGACGCAATTCGCACGTTCAAATCCCGCCGAAGGAATAAAAAATGTTGTCTTCCATGGCCCACGATGTGTAATAAATATGTGTATAATATATTAAAAATCTTAAAACTTTGTAAAGTTTAAAATTATTAAATATACTTTCCGTTGTCTAGTTTCTGTAACACAAGTTCTTCGGATACTTAGCACGGTGCCAGATTGACGTGGTTTGCGTCGTCTATAAATATTTTTAAATATTACTCGTATATTAAAATATTTTTATAAAACGGCATATATATTTAAGAGGAAAAATATAATATCTTACAAAGTTCAAACTTAAAAAAGAAATGAAATATTGTCAAATTTCAACCACTAGGCGACCACTAGTAATTTATTATTTATAATATGATTAATATTTGACAATTATTTTTGTCAGAAAAATAGTTTACAATCAAAACTAAAAAGTAATAAATACGCTATCATATATACAAAAAAACCGGCCTCAGTTCTTGTTGACAAAAGCTCTGTCTTCACTTTTTTATTTTGTTAAGCTATAGGGATAAGTAGTTTACTAAGCAAATACAGCTATTCATTGGCTACACGCACACGTACAATATTATTGACAGAATAAATTTGTCAATACTAGTCAACACGTACAAAAAAAACGGCAATATGGAATATTATTGTCAAATCAGCATTATTGCCAATAATATGGTATGTGTGCCGCTAGCCATAGTAGCTTGTATTTCTAGAAAGCAAAACATTACAACGTATCTAAGATAATGCTACTTTCTTTAGTTCAAGCGCCAGTAAAGTAGCTTCTGAATTCGCAGCTATAATAACACGACCGCCTACAATAGCGCCCGTTCAGCCGACTTTTGCATAGACCGAGTGGCCACCCTCCTTAGTCGCGTAGCATTTGAAACATCGACCTCAAAAACTTATTACAATACGCCCTACCCTGCTCATTATCTCTAGTTACGGCCGAATCGATACTAAACACATACAAACTATCGCACACAGACGTCTAAACGAACGCCCGTAACCGGCGCGTCAACTTAAAACTTAATTATAATTAATTAATTCCAATTGACGTCTGTCCCGCTCCCCCGCTTCGCGTCTTGGATACGTCCGTCCCTGTCCGACGGGGGGTAGGAAAGGGTATTGTGTTTTCGAAGACCTTTTATCGCATTTCGAAGTAGAGCGTTCGCCGGTTCGATTCCTTTCGAATTTTATTAGCTCTTAGGTTTTAATTGGAGTTGTATTGAGTGTGCCTTTTGGCGTAATGGATGCCGTAGACGCCGTAGGTACGAGAGGTACGACCTCAACTGGGTTCTAATTAAAATAAGAAATGATTTATGGCCTTCAATGCAGAAGTTCCGCCTTGTTCCGCTACCGCGTCTAGCCAATACAAAAATTATTGGTACCATAGATGTTGGAAAGGTTTAGACGCGACGCCATAAGTTAAGTAACGAAAATAGTTAATCTAAGCATGAAATTAATAAACTATGTTATGATATTTTTAATTTGTTATTTGTGCACTTATCCTAGATAAATTTAGCACACTAAACGACTGAAGTTGGTATAATAAAATATAGCATTAGGAAAATGCAGACTATTTCGTAATGTGTGTGATAATGTTACTACATTTTTCGTAGCGCTGCGTAGCAAGGTAACGTTCTCCGTATTATTTGAAAAAGATTTAGACCAACAACATCTTATTTTCTTTTTAGAACCAATGTCGAAACAAAGTTATCAAATTATAATCATAGATAATATTAATTTGTGAAACCAAAACTTTCTACTCCTTTCTACGAAAATTATGCAAACGGAGGAGCATGAAATTTAGCAAAGTGTTTATGGTGAACTCCATTCATACGTTTGTGACAGTGATTAAAAATATATCACGTGAGAGAGTCATGCTTCGACACGAAAAGTTCGGCTTGACCCTAGTAAAAATAAAACTTAAAAATTATAATTTTATGAACAAATTTCAAAGAATTTCGACCTTGTAGACTTTTTTTACCATATATATAATTAAAGTAGATATATAGATTGTAGGCGTATCTATCTAGTTCTCTTTCTATCTATGGATGTTTTACCTTCTTAACCTATGAGCATAGTCTAAGATCCGTCATTACCTTATTTGTCTTGCCTTCTATTGTTTTGGACAATAAAAACATAAGACCCTCTCTATGCTCACATTATTTTAGTTTTAAAAAGATTTCACAATAGGTTCAATAATAAAAAAAAACAACGATTTAAAATATTTTAAATACAAAATTTCATATTTTATTTGACAAAATAAGAAACAAAACATTACATAACTTTTAAAGCGCTTTAACCATTTTTGGTAAGAGATCAGAACTTACTATAGTGTTTGTAAATGTCATAAATTGCCTTGTATGGAATAATGGAATGCGTCTCTAGAGTGCTTCCATTCTGAAAAGACAATAACTAAGCTTTCCTAGATATCATATGAAGACTAATATTATTAAAAGCTCATATTCTGTTTTGACGTGTTAAATTTTAGAAACTAATACCACTAGCCTTTGGTTAATTATTACATAGATACGTTATATCCTTACAAAACTGACAATATTTCTGTGCCACGACACACATTGACATGAACGCGTGTCCAATGTGTCAACGTCGCATAGTAACACAAAACACGCTATTACTCGCGGAGCACACTAACCAAAATTGGCCCGACTCGGGCCAATTCGTGTCTTCATTTTTACACGTTTATAACATATCTACCTCTTTTTAATATTATATATCTATGGGTATAATATATTAATTTCTGATATCCCCGTTATCTGAAATTAATTATATTATGTACCATCGACAATGTTCCCGCTCGACCAGTCTCTAAACATTCACATTTGCACAGGACGCCTAAAAATATTAAAACGTTTAAAGGAAGTGACCGCAACGACTGCAGACAAGGTTAAATTACGTATTTACACGTAGGTAAGTATGTTTGCGAGCCCACTATTCAACGGCGCTGTTGAGCGATTTTCATCTTACGCCTGGTCCAGCGACAAGTTGTTCGATAGTACCTACTATGTAAAAAAAAAACTTTTTTTTGTACATGTGGGCAAACACCTTCAGCGTCTATACTCTATACATTCAGAGGTCTACATGGTAGTATATAGAAGTACAACAATCAAAGGATAATGACCGCCTTCATATTTGAAATAATTCAATCGAAATCATTATACGGAGGATGCGACGCCCGCCCAAGAAGGGGAGACTGCACCCCCTGATTACCATATTTCATTTACTCAACGAAATTATGCTAATTACTTATATTGCTTTGTGTAAAAAGGAAATTTATAAGGATTAAAGTTACCCCTTCCCCGATCCGACTAGTCTGAAACTTCGAAAATGAATTATTTAAGAGATGCGACGAAAAAAGTTTTATAAACGCGAGCCATTATAATCGGACGCAATTAAAATTCAAATTGGGGAATTTTTAATTTTGTTATTGATGAGTACCCAGTCTCCCCGCCCGCGCCGATTGGCTGTTAAAACTTCCAGTTCTTATAATTCGCTTATTTATTTTACAAGAGACCTTTACATGAAATTAAATGAGTCAATTATAAGTTTTTTACTTCGGCTTGTGTTGATTCGGATGATGGATTTGAGTTTTTGATCCACCCCTTTACAATATTATGCAACGACGGGTTAGATTGGCATTTCACGAAGGTCGTACATTCGTTATTTGGGGGCTTAGACAAGGTGACTTCGCTAATAACGATGACGAAATACGAAAATCGAAATATATGGGATTGAAGCAGTGATAATAATATTATATATCTATGGATTGAAGTATCGCACGGTATGTCACTCCCATAAATTTTCAGTTTCGAAGATCTAAATATATAAAAGACAAACCTGACTGACTCATCAACGCACAGCCGAAACTACAGAACGGATTTCGCTGAAATTTGACATACTGATAGTTGTAATGACGTTGGCATCCGCTAAGAAAGGGTTTTTGAAAATTCACCCCATAAAGGGTTGAAAAAGGGGTTAAAATTTTGTATGGAAACCGAACTCCACGCGGACGAAGTTGCGGGCAAAAGCTAGTAAAAATATGTTTGAATACTAGTCACAACGTTTGTACTTATTTAGGCAATAAACTATAGCATAATGTTACAAAAAGGATGAAAAAACATTTCATTTAAGGGTTCCTATATGTAACAAATGTACGCAAGATGGAAACGTATTAACTTATTAGAGCCCTATGAAATATTATGAAAGTAAACAAATGCCCAACTACAGACATGACACGATATACATATTGCAAAATACAAATTCTGTAACTGTCAAGACAGAAGACAATATCTATGGTAATTATTACGTGTCCGCCAATTATTTTTAACCCGTAAGTATGAGGTGTTATTACTATCTCAAGATATAAATTATATCGTCCGAATTGAATTATAGTAATGAAACGCGTCGCTTTGGGCAGCGGCCCCCGGCCGCTAGTTTCGCAACTTATCCCGGCTAAGGCGAGTCCTTATTTAAATGTAAATTAGGTTCATTTCACGAAATTAATGTCGTAGAGTTCCACCCCCTTACGTAGAGTCACCACAAATTGGTGTTATTTTAGGACAGTCCGAGAATTTTGTTTATCTTCTTTACAATAGTATAAAACGAAGTCGCTTATGTTGTCTGTTCGCTTAGATCTTTTAAACTACTCAAATTTTGTAATGCAATTTCATCAATAGGCAGGTTGAATCAAGAAAGTTTTATAAGGTGTATGTATGATACATTGCACCCGTGTAAAGCCAGAGCGGTTCGCTAGTTTATGCTTTATTTTAGAATATGTTTATCAGAATTTTATTTATATATTATGAAGTTTTAAATATTAAAGCATACGGTATGTACTTAAAATGACAATCAATATAATAAGTACCTAATGTAGTTTTAGATCCTATATGTAGCGGTAGTTGTTTAAAATGTATATAAACTATATATTAAGCCATGGATTATCATAACAATTTACAAATTACAAGGTTGTGTAAAATTTCTATTTTTTTAAATATGTCACATAAAAACTCATAAAACAATTATCCCAAAAGTCTCGTGCATCATGGTCACCGTGTACGAAGTAATGGCTGCTCTATGATTATATGGACAGGCGAGTCGTTACTCCTGTAAGTGTTGTTCCGAATTGCTAATGTCTCCTCGCAGTTTTACACACTAATTAATTGAAGACATGAACATAAACTATTATAACTGCATAAAACACTAGAATTATGCTAAAACTAGCTTTTGCGCGCGACTTCATTCGCGTGGGCGCGATTGTACCCCCGTGGGGGATGAATTTCAAAAAATCCTTTCTTCGCGGATATCTACGTCATAATATCTGCTTGCCAAACTTCAGCACAATTCGTCTAGTGGTTGATATTCCAATCAAAAGGTCAACAGGAATATTTGATAATACATATATTATAGGTACGTGTAATGAGTATTAATACTTTATCAAATTATTCCTAATACTGTCACAATAAATTAATAAATCACTATATTATGTTGCCCGCGAATTATACTTTGCCGCGATAAAAAGTAGCTTATATCCTTTCCCGTGGTCTAATCTATGTATGTGCCAAATTTTATCAAAATCGCTCCATTAGATTCGGAGCTTAATCGATGAAAACAAACAAAAAAACCTTTATAATATGAGTATTTAATTCATAAACCACGTAATTAGATCACGAGAACTAATTTAAATTAAATTTACTAACATCTAAATAAATTTTCAAATTTCGAACAATGTTAAGGGATCGATAAACTACAAAACTAAAATATGGAAATGGTGAATTTAGTATCGCGAAAGGGTTAGACCCTGCGTACACACACACACGACTACTTAGCATTTTCAAATTAAATACACTAATCACTAGTATAAACGCACCCTGTATAGCACACAGAGGCGGATTTCCCCCTCCGAGGGGGCAATAGTGGCTGTGTGCGATGATTATAATGAAGGGGGGCGAAATTAAGTGGCCCTCTCCCCTCCGATGTCTTTCTCTTCATAGGTTGTAACCAATAATTTGTGAATATAGATATTATCTAATGTTTGTGTCGGTTTTAGTGCGCTTTCCTTTGTAATAGGAACTTACAATTTAACCTTTACGCACACAAATAAAGTATCTCACGGGAAGACCTTTTCGGGATAAAAAGTAACATATGTATTATTTCAGAGATTAAACTACAACTATACCAAATTTTATCTAAATCCGTTCAGAAGTTTTTGCTTGAAAGAGTAAGAAACATCCATCCATCCTTATAGACGTTCACATTAATTATAATAGTAATAGGATATAGCACCAGTTGATAACTTCCTAAATTCATTTTTTATCTACCTAGTTAAGAAATTGTCTCCTTGTAAATTGTATTTTATTAAATGAAAATGATAATCTTTGCATTTTTGCATAATGAATGAGTGATTCGAAAGAACTGGGAATTTTACAAGTGAATTTATTTTACTCGTGGAAGGATTTTGACACTTACTATAAGAGCTCTACACTACATCCTCAACACGTAAGCAGTTCGCGAAATGTTTTCAATGTAACATGTGCTGGTTAAAATATTTGTGGTTTTAAAAATTTGCAGTCTGTTGGCGAGGTACAGAAACTCGTCGCCACGTAAATTATTTATGATTTGTAGGAAATACTTTGCCACACTTCTGCATCAATTAAATTAATGACATATACATAACAAAATCATTACTCTTCCTTTTGGTAAGGACACTAAACCACAGATTAATAAATAGTAACTAACTGCCGTCCTCAAACTAAAAGGCGGTTAAATGACAAAAAGAGTTTTTGAGGTAGAGCTAAAAAACACGGAATTTTCTTGAAATTGATGCTAGTAATTTTGTATAAACAATTGTTAATGTTGCCATTAATGTCTTATGACATTAACAATTGTTGTGTAAAATCACTAGCATCAATTTCAAGATAATCCCGTGTTTTTAGCTCTATCTCAAAAACTTTTTTTGTCATTTAACCGCCTTTTAGTTTGAGGAAGGCAGCTAAGTAAACCAAACGCTCACCACGGTAGCTAACAGCTAGTCAAACGTTTAAGCTCTACTCCCCAATACCGTATTTACTACTTACCTATAGACTATCGTCGCTACTTAAGTTCTTCCGCTTACATTCATTTTAGACACGTGCAAAAAAAAATCATTACATAAATACGATACCCCTTGAAAATGAAATTCAAATAGGTCGCATTAAAAAACTCGCGTGGAGCGGATCGATTAATTAGACATACACCGATCTGCCAGTAATTAGCCGATCCCTTCTGCAAAATAATGACGCGCCCTAAAACACTTTTTACTTTTTTTTTAATCCAATTTGCCGTGGATTATACGTGATTATATTTTTTCTGATTGCGTCCGTATTGATTAGGCTTTTCGCGGTGATGGATCGGTTTTGGAAATTGGATTTAACAAAAATTTATCAGTTTAATTATTCTACTGTTTACATTAAATGGACAATTTTAATCACCATCCGTTTTTCAGAAACGGACGGTGATTAAAAATGTCAATTTTTGCTTCCAAACAAAGAGTCAAAAGGTGAGTCTAACTGCTGAATACCGAAATGTAATTGCAAATTTTAATGCTAGTTAAATTGTAAGTAGCTCCCAAAATTAACAATAGCGTTGCCCGATTTTTGTCGACTATTGAATGTAAGTGGCCCATGGAGAGCCGCTTCGCTACGTTGAATATAAGAGGAGGAATGGATGGTAAGAATGAAAGTGGACGAAGCGAAACAAGTATGTAAGGATCGTAGCAAGTGGAAAGAAGTGGTCTCTGCCTACCCCTACGAGAAAAAGGCGTGATTATATGTATGTATGTATTGAATGTAAGATAACATTATTAATAAAAAATCTATACCGCATTATTGTAAATTAAAAAAATATAACGAAGATACAAAATTGACTGAAAGAGAGCGATAATATTGTATAGCAGTAGCAACTTGTGACGTCACAAATCGTTTTGCGAGAAAGAGATAAGAAAGTTCTTTTTATTTGTTAATAATTTTTAACCCCGATAACCTAAATAATTACTTCTTTTAGATTTATTATGTATCTTTAATCTTTATTCAACAATGTAATATTTTAATTTGTAAAAATGTAGGTACCTAATATTCGACAATAGGCAACATCCCTATTGTAATATCCGAGGACAAATATAACACATTCCAAGTATAACCCGTTCATAATATTATAGCTGGTTTTTTAACATCGTTTATAATTATTGCCTGGAACTTTAATAGTTACCCTAATGCTATCATTAAAGAGTGATTAAAAAGCCGAAAAGGATAGGGTTAAGGAGGCGTACATTATCAATAATGTAACCCGAATAGTCTTGACTTTTTTCGATAATTATTTTAATTAATGTCATCAGGAACGTGATCTTTTTGGTCAAGTAAAGTTTTAATTAAGCGACAACACTAAGGCCCTGTTAAAACAATATTCTAATAAGTGTCGAATAGTTTATTCGGAAGTTCTGTCGCTGCTTACTTTATATAGAGCGAAAGAGACAAATCATGCAAATAAGTTATCCACTTATCAGTGGATTTCTTGCCTTCTTCAAGAGCTCCGTAGCCTAGTGGGTAGACCGTTTGGTTCGCACTCGAGAGAGTGCAGGTTCGAATCCAAGGTTGTGGCGTGTACCAATGAGACTTTTTCAGATCTCAAGTACATTATACGGACGCTCTAACGGTGAAGGAAAACATCGTGAGGAAACACGCACATAGTTGGCCCCAGACGTATTGACCAGTTCATTCCTCTGGACTAGGCTGACTGTGTTGTGAGAATGCCGTATATGCTTGGGCAACCATACGACATTTAAAAAAACCAACTGTCCCAGGCACTACAGTATTTCAAGAGTGGTTACTTCGCTCGGAGAATACTGTATAAATCATCCATTAACGGATGTAAAGGCCTAAGTAAGTTTATCAGTGGATTGTGAAACTGCTCCTTAGAAAAAGTAAATGACGTTTAATAATAATAATATGTTGATTATATTATACTAGATTTTGCCCACGGCTCCGCCTGCGTAAATATAGTATCCCACAGGAAAAATGGAATTTTTCGGAATAAAAAGTAGCCTATGTTTTAATACAGAGCCTATACTACTACCATTACAAATTTCATCGAAATCCGTTCAGTGGTTTTTCCTTGAAAGAGTAACAAACATCCATCCATACTTTCACATAATTATAATATTAGTAGGACTTTATATTATAAGCGAGAATATTAAAATTAGATTATTCCCTATTGTAATAATCTAGTGTATGTCTACTAATTTTGAAAGTAGGTATTACAAGTTTAGCAATTTTAAGACTGCAATTCACCAATGTAAACTGATCCACCTCCATAGGAAGCGTTCGTATGATTAGAGGTCATCAATACTGGTTCTATTTCATCTCCATGTACGAGGAAAAATCCATTGAATTGTCACGAAATAATTGAAAAATTCAGAAGCAAAGCTTTCGTTCAATGTATCTTATGTAGGTCAGATTTGTTGGCGAAAGTGTTTCATGAAAATGGCCACTTTAAAAAGTATTTTTACTTAGGATTTGAATAGAGTGTTAAAGCAACTTACTTGGATTAAACACAGGCTTACTTAGTATAGCTTTAATACGATAAATCCACCGTAGTAACGATACGATATAATATAGTATAGTGCGATTCAAATGAGAATAGGATCGAGTCGGCGCCATATTGTGACGTCATAGCTGTCAATTTTACCCAATTGGGTACCTTATTAGGTAGGGTGGGCAAAAAAAGTTTTTTTTCTTTGAATATAATTTATTTACAAAATTGAGTGAAAAAAATGTAATCTGAATCTAGTTCTTCAATTTCGCTCATCTCTGTATTACTGTCCGAGTAGTCATCGTCGTCTTTGTAACACAGCGCCTCGTTTATTCATTTTCGAGCAAAATGAGTATGACAATAAGACAAACAATATAATTTTGGCAAGTTGCTTGCACCAACAATGAAAAACAAAATGTTAATTTATGATTTTAAAAACGAATTATGAATATGTATTATTATAATAAAATGTTTAGATTATTTAAGGTTATTATTTAAATTCGATGTAAGACTATTATTCCTCTTCTTTTATTTATGGCAATCGCGGTTGCAAAGGTTTTGCACCATTCTGCTAGTGTCGAGTATAGAAAGAATTATTTCGACTATTATTATTGGCAAATAAGTTTTTCTGCTAACCGTACTTTTCAAGTGACATTTGACACATAGAGGTCATTGACGTTCCTATTCTCATTTGAATCGCATTATAGTAGTAAGTATTCAGTTATCGACACATAACGTATAATTATTTATTGTAACATTTAAGAATACGCGAGGATACGTGACACGATGCAGCGTTGCATTTTTAGGCTTCTATACCTCGAAAGGGAAAACGGAACCTCTATTAAGGTGGTTCGTTTCCTATACAAAAAAACAATGGACATTATTTAGGTAATTTCATACTATTACTACATAAATTTATATGCACATCTATTTATTCTGCAATACAATTGTCGCAAAATATATTTAAAATACTTTATTTCACACAGAAGTCACATTTTTATTGAATTTTCGACAAAAAGTGACATTTGTAACTTATGTCACTTTTTGTCGAAAATTCAATAAAAATGTGACTTCTGTGTGAAATAAAGTATTTTAAATACATTTTGCGACAATTGTATTGCAGAATAAATAGATGTGCATATAAATTTATGTAGTAATAGTATGAAATTACCTAAATAATGTCCATTGTTTTTTTGTATAGGAAACGAACCACCTTAAAGGATCACTTTATTGTCCGTCCGTCTGTCTGTCAAGACCCTTTTTCTCAGGAACGCGTGGAGGTATCAAGCCGAAATTTATATCAAATACTCAAGACTACTGTCTCTTGGAGCTGTGAAAAAATCAAACTTCTAAGCCAACGCAATCAAAAGATACAGCCGTTTATGCCGCAAATTTCCGCAAATTTTCGACACTCGCAAGGGAATCAAAACCTACAGGGTACTTCCCGTGAACTTAGAATCTTGAAATTTGGTACAAAGGAACGTCTTATAGCATAGATAAAGAAAAAATTGCGAAAGTCGTACATTTTTTGTTACCTACATCATATAATAAAAATATTGTTAATAATTTTAAACTTACTACCTTTCGTCATGAACGCGTAGAGGTATTGCATTGAAATTCATATCAAATACTTGACGCACGCACTTGGCCGGTTTTTTTTTTAAATTTAATTCAATTATTTTTTTAAATTTTAATTTCATTGCTGGTATAGTTCTGTCTATTACGTTCTGTTATCTCTTCTGACTTTTAGTGATATATTTCTTGCCATTTGTATGAAAAGATCTGGGTTAAAATTTGCCCTCGGTTAAATATCACGGTAACTCTCTCTTTCTTCGTATTTATGAAAGAGAAGCCATGATAGTATCCAGGGTTAACTTTAAGTGGCTCTTTAAGTAATGTCTAACAAACATTCCTCAGTCTCAATAGATATAGAACAAGTACTGAGCGCCCGCATGTTTAGGACCATTAAACATTCAGCTAATGAGATCCCATCGCCGCTCACTACTGCTACACACACTAGTGTAGTGTAAGGCTGATCACACACTATGCGACATTTGACCTTGTCCAGTAGGGACAAATTCGCCGCGAATGGCTAGCCGCACACACGCAATATTATTGACAGAATAAATTTGTCAATACTAGTCAAAGCATATAAAAAAACGGCAATATAGACAAGGAATATTATCATCAATATGAGCAAGTGTGAGTCGTACTAGGCCGCTAAATATACTTTGTCATCTGATGCTCAGTGGATAGCGCGTCAGAGCTCAAGCGAGGTCGCGGGTTTATATCCCGCCGAGGGAACAAAAGGTTTTAATATTTCCTGGGTCATAGATGTGTCCTAAATATGTATAACTGATTGAATGTACTGTTGGTTCTTGGTGGAAATTCATGTTCATAATAATATAACACAACTTTTTATACACACTTTTCCATTTTATTTAGATTTTTACAATAATTAAGTGAACCTGATAATGAGTTAATCGAAACCGGTCGTGTTTATATATAAATTATTGTAAAAATCTAAATAAAGTGGAAAAGTGTGTATAAAAAGTTGTGTTATATTATTATCCTAAATATGTGTATAACATCTAAAAAATCTGAAGGTAATAATAATATGTATGCATAGCATACTTAAGTATTCTACGACCTTAAGTATTCTTGGGGGCGACCTGGGAGATTTCTTTTTATTGTAGCTTTTTAAGCTTTTCTAGTTTTAATTTTTTTATGTAGTTAGCTATTAGACATTATAACATAATTGTTATTTTGTCGAAATTAATTATATGTCGATTTTAGTATTCTACTAAGTACTTTTATTATAAATGAGAAAGTTTTGAGGATGGATGTATGAATGGATGTTTATTACTCTTTCACGCAAAAACTACTGAATAAATTTCGATGAAATTTGGTATGGTAGTAGTTTAGGCTCTACATTAAAATTTAAAACATAGGCTTCTTTTTATCCCAAAAAAGTATAGTGTTCCTTTAGGATACTATATTTAAGCTGGCGGGCTGCGACCTGTAACACAAGTTTTTCGGGGCGGGGCCAGATTGAAGTGGTGTGAAAGCGAAAGATGAAATTGGCGGTTTTTTTTTTCAATAATGCTAAGAAACACAAACAATTAATAAGAACGAAGTTGCACAAACTACCTCACTCACTACCAAGCGTCTGTCTATTAACATTAGGTGTTATAGGTGTACCAGAATCTCATGGCAAATAGGGAAAAAAAAATTTGAAGTGTGCAATACTGGGGAAATTGGATTAAACGATCTTGATACTGGTTAATATTTAATTATGTCTTTAGTATTATTGAACATGAATTCTAATAAGACTGTATGAAGAATGTTCGGTGTATAATATAGAAAACTAGCTTTTGCCCGCGGCTTCGCCCGCGTGGAATAGTGTTCTTGGAGAAAAAACTACTTCGGCGAATAATTCTCTACCTACTTACAGCAATATACTACTGATACAATATTGAACATGTTTTTAGGCAAATTGTTAAAAATGGGACGGGACCTCGATACGACATGCGCGACCACTTGATAATATACTTACATAATAAGTACTTGAATATAAATTTTACCATAATCTTATAATATCTTAAAGACTATTAAATACTTATAGACTATTATTTTAAAAACTCGCATCAAAATCCGTTGCGTAGTTTTAAAGATTTAAGCATACATAGGGACAGACAAAAAAGGGACTTTGTTTTATACTATGTAATATAATGATATTTCATGAAAAATAAATCAATCGTGAATTACTTTATATACTTATTTATTACGAATAACATACAATTAAATTGGCAACAGTTTATTTAATGTTGGAATTTCCTTCCGAACTGTATAGAACTCGTTTACTTTATTCCTAATCAACTATAAATCGAAACTGTCTTATGTTGATTTTCTTTTTTCCTCCTCTCCTCCTTTTACCAGGCATGGAAAACAAACCATCATTTGATGTGCCATCAGCTACGATTCACCTTATAGTAGTACTGGAAACACATTTAAAGAAGTCACAATAATTACCTAAGAAAATATAAAAAAACTAAAAGTATCAAAACAACTCACTCTAACTTCGGTCAACTCTACCACGAACTTTAAATTATAAGATTGAGTTCGATTTACACCTTCTTCTTTCTGTATTTTACTATAGACATAGAAAACAATATTTCTCGCTTGAGATCGAATTGCTTTTTTGGATATTTTCACAAAAACAACAAATTCCAAGAACATAATCACAAAATTTTAGCAGCGGTTGACAGATCACGTACTTTGATTTGACGGGTCATACTTGACATTGCCATATGAAAATCACATTTTTTATTTTTTTTAAAATGCCATCAGATTCTGGTAGACCTATAATTTGACACAATTGTCAATCTTTGTTTCGAATTCCATAGATAACTTTCATAAGAGGAAGAGAACCCCCAGAAACATAAATTATGGTCGAATTTCACCCATTAGCTATGCAGTCTATATAATAATAATAATAATAATATCTATGGACGCTTCACACCACGTCAATCTGGTCCCATGATAAGTTCTAGAAGAACTTGTGTTACGGGTACCAGACAACGGAAATATATTTAATACTTTTATATTATACACATATTTAATAGAAATCCATGACCCAGGAACACAGAAAAACATGTTGTTCCTTCGGCGGGGTTCGAACCCGCGACCCCTGGCACCAATACGCTCAACCACTGAGCCATATATCGTCAAATATATAGGTAATAATTATACTTCATCAGACATTATAAAGTCTGATTAGACTAATGTCATACTGTGTTACCGAACGTGTATAAATAGGCACCCTTAGCTTACACTAGTATTTATTACCACTGCCAAGTAACAGGCAATTAACGACCCTATATACACGCAATAGGGTATAAATTAGTCGATGTCATCTACCTAATGACCGCTACTGAATTCTTATAAATAAATAGGTTTGATAACGAAAGTAGGGTCTAATAGACCTGCTACCGTGTGGGTCAGTTCATTTTTGTCATCAATCAACTTGTTTTTAATTGTTTTTTTTTAATATAGATTTCACAACTAAATTAACTTTGAGATGGAATTTGTTCTACGGTTGTTTCTTTTTAAGGTTTTTGCGTAGCATAGAGATAGTGCCCGCAAAAGCATAAAAAATGTCAGCCCTTTTCGTTGAGTGTCAGTTGTAAATGTTTTCTTAACTGTTTCTTAAAATCTTTATTAATTACTAAGATTTTATAGTAATCCTACTAGGAGTAGATGCCTTATTATTTCAATTTTCATCAAAGCTAGAGTATAAGGTCACACTTTTCTGATGATCATCTAAGTTGAGCTAGTCATCTGTCACTTTGTGTAGAATTATAATTTATAACCGACTAGATGTTGTCCGCGACTAAAAGCTAATTTCGCAGTAACCGTACGTTTTTCCACGATAAAAAGTAGCCTATGTCCTTCCCCGTAGTCTACTCTATATTTGTGCCAAATTTCATCAAAATCGGTGCAGTAGTTTCGGAGGCTATTCAATGCAAAAAAATATTATATTAGTAATTAGTATTGCACTAACATTAACGTCCAAACACACAGCCCTTTTAGTATGGCCCCACTACACAAGAAAATTATAACTGGACAGACGTACACACTACACATTAGTGCAACACAACACGCTGGTGTGCGTGCACCCTAATTGCTTTTGTCATTAATAGCCGCGAATACTTCTTGGTCGTACAATTAGTAATAATGATCCATAATAGGACGAAACGCGCCTAATGCGCTGCTCTACTATAGGAAATTATATTATGTGAGGGGTGAAAATTTTGTATTCGGGGTGAAAATATCAATTTAATCTAAATATATAAAAGGCAAACCTGACTGACTCATCTATCAACGCACAGCCAAGACTACTGAACGGATTTCGCTGAAATCTAGCATACAGATAGTTGTAATGACGTAGACATTCGCTAAGAAAGGATTTTTGAAAATTCGCTCCCATAAAAATTCGTTAAAAAGGGGTTAAAATTTTGTATGGAAACCGAACCCACGCGGATGAAGTCGCGGGGCAAAAGCTAATTGTATATAACTTACTACTTGTAAGTTGTAGTGTACATTAAAATTCATCCTAAGGTTAGCAATGTCGTTTTTAAAGACTTTTATTAACAACTAGCGACCCGCCCCGGCTTCGCACGGGTACAATACTGATACTAATACTACAGAATGTCACCCACTTCGCAACGGGCCGTGCAGCAGAAATCGTAATATTTTAATTTCGCCATAACTTCAAAACCAAACGTCCAATTTTAATCATTCACAGACCAAATATTATCTACATAAACTGTACTTAGTGATTAAATAATTTATTTTGATAAGGATTAATAGCATGAGTAAAGTAAACGCGTTTAAATGTAGTCCAAAAAAAATTCAAGATTTCTAAATAAAAAAATGGTTGTTGTCCCTCACTCGACATAGATAGGTATAGTGTGTCGCGGACTTTTTTGTAGATTTTTATAAGATCTACAATTAATTAGAACATTATATGGTTCTATCTTTTATAGTTTAGGCAGCGTACGCAAAATACGTAACTTTTCTGGTTGATTTTTTACACCTTGTGTTCGAAAAACCCAAATATCTTACGGAACCCTATTTTTTTCCAAAATAAAATTTAGCCTATGTTACTCGTGGATAATGTAGCTTTCGAATGGTGAAAGAATTTTTGAAATCGGTCCAGTACTTTTTGAGCCTATTCATTACAAACAAACAAACAAACAAACATACAAACAAAGTTTTCCTCTTTATAATATTAGTGTAGATGTTTAATTTAATTAGGGTCCGTTCACACCACGACGATATGCTACGCGACGCGGCGCTCCATCTTTAAGATCTCTTACAATGAAACTTGTATCTTCTTGTGTTATCAATAAGTTCAATTTTGAATTGCTATTTTAAAAACTACGCACCACGTTAAGTTTCGCTATAAGCCTTATCTATCGTCATGGTACAATCTAGTTCATAATTACAAATAATGTCTTTAATAAGCACCAAGTTGTTCTCACGACTTTTGTCGTAATTTCGCATGTCATTATAAAACATGCTTAACTACATATTTGCGTCGATAATTTTCATATTACCTTAACATGTTAATAGTGTATACCACAGATATCTATTGACTAGACCACGCAAGAGTACTTCACGTGTAAAAGAGGAGTAAAAGTTACTTCCTTCAGCGCCATTTCCTTTCGAATATTCTCGACGAAAAACGTGAAACGAAAACTAAAAAACGCGACGGCGCGGGATGACACTCGGCGACGGCCTTTGAGTCGTATATAGACGGGTCTGGATAAGTTTTGAGGGTGCAAAAATTCTAAAGTCTTTTATTTTTTGCATATAGTTTCCGGACCTTCTTCTTAGTCTAAAATTTGATTTTGTGCCATTTTGGATGGCTGCGTTTGTAGCAATTTAGGTTTTTGTGTCTTTCATGGATATTGGCCCAAAAGTAAATTATAGCTAAAAATTTTACTTTCACGATATTAAGGAAAGAGTAACCGATGCACATATGCAGTTTGAGTCGTATCCAACCAGGGGTTTTCTGATATTCGGCTACTATATAAAACATGGTCCCACCAGGCCCACAACTATTCTAATGTCTGACAAATCTTAAAAAATTGTTCAGAGTGTTAATATCTGAGTCTGTAAGAAAGTTGTGCCACATTCGGCAATTTCGTATAAAGATATTCCATTTTTTTTCCTCAAACTCGCTATAAAAACTACTAATGAAACTTTTAGTTAGTAGAGTTCATATCTATATGATGATTATGGTGTTACAAAACACTTTCTATAAGTTTAATCATGTTTATCCGCGGGATTTTTTATTAGAATGTAAAAAACTAACTTTTATCATGTATCAATGGCGAATACGGGGTGCGGGCCTCTCGCCACGCGGGGAGGGGCCCAAGTTTCATATTAATACGACAAAATGAAATGACAATTTATGTGACAACTTGACAAGTAATAATGTTCTAAATGCGAAATTTATAATTTCAATTTTAAATTTATTTCATGTTTAATGATGCCAAGACGAGACCATAATATTATGACTCGCCAATAAAAAATGTCTTCAGATCTCGTCTAGAACCTTCTGACTCCACTCTACGTTCTCTAACTCTATAAAGCTTGAATTTACTAACTCGTAAAGTAGAAAATAGGCTTAAGATAAAAAATATTTTAGTCACTGTTCATAGCTTTTATGTTAGAGAATACAATGTTCTGGCACAACGACGACGCTCGAATATTGCTAGTGTGGGGTGTGCCTTATACAAAAGCTCATGAAGTAATGAAACGCTCAAGCTATGCATTTTGACTCATTAGACGGATCGCGCTAGCTGTTTTTTAGTGGGAAGTGGAAAAATTCTAATGTTGCTGAATTTTGTACCTATATGTAGTTGATAGAGTAGTCCCTAGGGAGTTAATAATTAAGTTTTGTGCCATGTCTGCCTATTGCCTTTTCAGCAATTCGATTATCTGTGGTTAATTTTTCCGTGGCTGCGTAACGTGAGACTTTAAAAAAATAAAAAGTCAAGGAGTGTTCCCAAAATGGCAAGCAAAGTTTAAAATTGATGTAATTCAAAGGTCAGTTATACAAAAAACAAAATAACTTAAAGATAAAAAAATCATAGCTTCTAATACTACTTACTGTACCTACGCGGGCGGAGCTGCGGGCACCAGCTAGTTTTAACATAAAACTAACAAGCAATAATAAATTAAAAAAAAAAAAAACATTTTATTTCCAGTTTCACAAATTAATGCTTTTTATAATACTAATTAAAAATTATAATAAAATTACAAATTAAATTAAGACTAACGTTAGGTATTATAAATCAATTATTTTATAAGACTAACATTATTATAAATTAATGCTAAACATAGTAAACATATAATATCGAAAAGCAGTACAAGGATCGGTCCACATTCGTACGTAGTGCTCTGATGTTTCACTAGGCTCGACTTGGCGGGGCCCTGCCGTGCCCCTAGATATAAAATTGTCAACGGGATGAATAACAATATAAACAAATATTATTTTGTTGGTTTGTAAAATGTATTTAATTATATAAATTATTACAATCAATTAATAACCTAATAAATAAGTCCTTAACCACGAGTATTAGAAACATGTATTCAGCAACCTACGTATAAAATTCAAGCGTTGAAATAATTTATTTATTTTTTATTAAATAATACTATATATACAATAAATATGATGTAGCTGAAGAGACTATTCGGTTAAACGACTAATTTCAAGAACTAAAATTAGGTATTTGAAATTGTAATTTTTTTGGTGTTAGATAACCGAAGTTTCATGTGGAAGCCTATCGGATATCAAATTTTATTGTGCATTTATGTATTGTATAAAATCAGGCTACAATTACATTCAGCTTCGTCATTCGTGCTACGCAAACAAAGTTGCGGGCAAAAGCAAGTTAAAATTTTGTAATCGCTGTAAAATGTGAAATATAAAAATTTTGAAATGTAGTCGAATGAATGACATTTTATCACACACATTTACGTATATGTGTAATGTGTATGTTGTAGTGCGAATATTCCACAATACTTCGACCGCATTATATAATAATATTATTTTTGCATTTTATTATTTAAACCCTCAATGAAAAAGGCACAAACTTGGAATATAGATTCTTTATGACTTAATAATATTGAATACGTGAACTTTATTTAACGATTATGTGTTTTTGGAACGCTTTTAGCTTAGGGAAACTAAAAAACTTAATATCTCAATTCGCAGTCGCTTAATGTGGCACAAAATTTGGAATTAGGCCTATTTTAGTGGTCTTAAACAGAAAATAGTCGTTTATCACACTTTAGAATTTTTGCCGGTACTGTTTTCAAAAAATGACCCTAAGTCATTTTTTACTGGACGAAAACGACGCAAATTAAGTCTCCATACTCTGGAAGCTGTCCCAGTTAAGATACCATTAATATTTTAAACTTTAAATCAATATTGCCACTTTTATAGCCATATAAAAAAATCAACCAGAAATAATGGAATTGCTGAAAACGCAGTGGGCAGAAATGGCACAAAACTTAATGATAAGCTCCCCAGGGACTACTTTATCAACACACAAAAATTCAGCGACTTTAGAATTTTTTCCACTTACCACCTCGAATACGCCTAGCGCGACCCGTCTATATACTCGGGGACGGGAGTTATATTTTGAGGCCACAGTATTAGGTAGAAAAATAATGGCACGCTTAGTTTATATATCGGGTGTCCGGTAATTAATGGATAACCTTAAAATGTCTTATAGTAGAACTTATGGCCGTTCAAAAAAAATACAAAAAAAAATCTATCATAATTAGTACCTAAGATAAGTTATTTTTAAAGAAAAGTCTATTTTTCTAGCTTATTTTTTAGTTTTTTGAGCACTATGACCAGAAATGAATGAATTACATCACTTTTTTAATGTTTTCATATTGTATTATAACTATGCTGATAGATAGAAAATAAATTGTATCACTAGCTATTGCACTTTTTTTTTAAATGTATGCAAGTTGCTTTATTTTAGAAAAAATTGCATAATTTATTTTTTCATCGAATTTTAAACATTATAATAATTTTTAAATAATGCTGGTTTTAAGTAGATTTTAGAATGGTACAATTCATCATTTTATCTACCACTAGCGACCCGCCCCGGCTTCGCACGGGTACAATACTGATACTAATACTACAGAATGTCTTTAAACCTCTACCAAATGGGCGAAATTTAGTCAAAAGTTCAAAACAAACAGAAACAAATTAATGTAGGTACCTACTAAAACTCAATTAAATAAGTAGGTGGGTATACTTTTATCGTATGAAATACCTATACTCTTCAGGACTAACAATACAACAAACACTAAATAAATAGGTATTCAAGTAACTATCTATCATAGTTACAACGAACACAAAACAAAAAAAATACCCAATAATCTAAACTCCGCACGCGCACCCCCGCCTTGGTGACACCCACTTCGCAACGGGCCGTGCAGCAGAAATCGTAATATTTTAATTTCGCCATAACTTCAAAACCAAACATCCAATTTTAATCATTCAAAGACCAAATATTATCTACATAAACTGTACTTAGTGATGAAATAATTTATTTTGATAAGGATTAATAGCATGAGTAAAATAAACGCGTTTAAATATAGTCCAAAAAAAATTCAAGATTTCTAAATAAAAAAATGGTTGTTGTGCCTCACTCGACATAGATAGGTATAGTGTGTCGCGGACTTTTTTGTAGATATTTATAAGATCTACAATTAATTAGAACATTTTATGGTTCTATCTTTCATAGTTTAGGCAGCGTACGCAAAATAAGTAACTTTTCTGGTTGATTTTTTACACCTGGTGTCCGAAAAACCCAAATATCTTACGAAACCCTATTTTTTTCTAAAATAAAATTTAGCCTATGTTACTCGTGGATAATGTAGCTTTCGAATGGTGAAAGAATTTTTGAAATCGGTCCAGTACTTTTTGAGCCTATTCATTACAAACAAACAAACAAACAAACAAACATACAAACAAAGTTTTCCTCTTTATAATATTAGTGTAGATAAATAGTGAATTATTGCTATTAATGTAGAAAAGGAGTAAAATTTACTAAAGAAAGAAAGTAGGTAATTGGGGAACTTTAAGAAAAATAATTGTACCTGACCATTGGGGGTTAATAAAAACATCGTTTAACATTAAGAATAGGTACTTAATTTTACACGTATTTACAATAAATGTTCAAATTGTTGGCTTCCCACTCTTATGCAGGCCCTACATCTACGGATACATGGTCTTCTGAGCAATCTAGTATATCGTCAACGTAACAACCTCCGTGGTCTAGTGGTTAGAGCATTGGCTCTCGACTCGGAGGTCGTGGGTTCAATTCCCGCATTGGAAAACAAAAAATGTTTTTTTTTCAAGTCTGGTTAAGACAATGCAGGCTGATCACCTGATTATCTGACAAGAAAGATAATCTATGCGTCGGATGGGCATGTAAAAAGTCGGACCTGCGCCTCATCTCTCATCAGTCGTGTCGGTTATCCATCCCACTGGATTACGAGAGTAAAGGAAGAGAGAGTGCTCTTGTGTACTGCGCACACACTTGGGTACTATAAAATTGCCCCTGCGTGAATGGCGCGTAATTACCGAAATCGGTGGGGAGTTATTATTATATCACTTTTTTAATGCGGCTGCTCTAACACGGTTAGGTACGTAGTTCTTCCAAAGACCGTATAGGCTTACGGTACACCTCTTCTTTGAGGCCGCCCCATTAAAAAAATCCAATGGATTTAGATCCGGTGAACGCGGAGGCTACAAAATTGGCCCTAGACACCCGATCCATCTGTTTAGGTACGTATTATTGAAATATGCACGAACGGGTACAGCATAGTGCGCAGGATAGCCGTCATTTTGTAACCAATAAGAGTCCCTCATTTTAAACATAATTATTGCATTAGTATGACATTAAACATTTCTTAAGTAATTTTTTCTACTTTTCTACATTAATAGCAATAATTTACTATTTATGGTAGATACAATGATGAATTGTACCATTATAAAATCTACTTAAAACCAGCATTATTTAAAAATTATTGGTCACTAATGCCTTCATACATTTTTTTATACCCAAAATGTGTAAAATTCGATGAAAAAATAAATTATGCAATTTTTTCTAAAATAAATCAACTTGCATACATTTTTTAAAAAAAAGTGTATCAGAATAGTTATACTACAATATGAAAACATTAAAAAACCAATGTAATTCATTCATTTCTAGTCATAGTGTTCAAAAAACTAAAAAATAAGCTAAAAAATAGACTTTCCTCTAAAAATAACTTATCTTAGGTACTAATTATGTTAGAAATTTTTTTGTATTTTTTTTTTGAACGGGCATAAGTGCTACTATAAGACATTTCAAGGTTATCCATTAATTACCGAACACGCTGTATAAGTATATTAGACGATGACACTTGCGTTATCTAGTTAAATAGATGTCTGTGGTGCATACATTAGCGACTGCGATTGTTTTCTTCTAGATGTTGTCAGCGACTTCGTGCGCGCAAATGGAAATCCCTCAAGTACCGTACATTTTGCCGTGATAAAAAATCTATATCCTTCCTCGTGGTCACTAATATCTATTCTGTGCCGTGGTCTACTCTATATCATATGTGCCAAATTTCATAAAAATCTGTCTAGTAGTTTCAGGGTCTATTTAATGCAAACAAACAAACAATCAAATCTGTCCTCTTTATAATATTAGTATAGACAAGTATTAATGGACTAGAAATATTATAGTGTGTGTAAAATAGGTAATGTCAAACTTAGATGTGGACACGAATTATCTCTACTTAATTCTAGACGAAAAAAAACTGGTTACTGATAGCAATTATTTCATAAGGATTCAATAATATGCTTTTTTAAAAGTAATACCATAAGGCTCGGACTGCATCATAGAGTAAGGCTCAAAATCGAGCGACGAGTTTTTAAATTGCTGCCGTGTGTTTGATTTTAAACTCTATTGAATTAGCGCAGAGTTCTATTTTCAGCGCTTTTTTTTTCTCAGCCAAAGAGATTCTAAAGTAGTCTCAGACTAAGTTAGTATGTCAAAAATCCACTCAAGGGGTGGTCCGAAAGAACGCTATTTTACCGTACGTTCAGTTAAAATATTTATTACTAAGCTATTTTAATAGTCTGAGGTCTATGCATTAGGTACTATTACAAATGCAACATAACCAATATCGGTGGCCTAAAATATTCCTTACAATACTAAAATAGAACGTTCATTGCATTAGACGAAGTAAACCAGCCCGGGAACAATGCATACATTAAATATGCAGCGACGCGACTCGCTCATAATCGAGACCTAATTACCTGATAATGCATGCTAGGCCTATGCTGAGCCCATGCCAGACCCACGCCAGACCCATGCACCATGCATGCAGCCATATTTTAAGCTATTCGATTTTGTTTTCAAAACAACTATTTTCTTTTTGAGAATTACCCTGAACTAACGTTTTATTTTAGTTTCATTTAAGGGATTTCATTTTCCGATTTCGCTGACGGTGGCCGATTTCATTGAAACCAGACCAGAGACTTACGCAGGAGTAATTTATAGTGCCCAAGTGTGTGCGCTCTGCGCAGTACACAAGACTCAAGAGCACTATCTCTTCCTTTACTCTCGTAACCCAGTGGGACGGATAACCGACACGACTGGCGAGAGATCACGCGCAGGTCCGATTTTTTACTGCCCATCCGACGCATGGATCATCTTTCTTGTCAGAATCAGGTGATCAGACTGCATTGTGCTAACCAAACTTAGAAACAATATTTTTTGTTGTTCCGATACGGGAATCGAACTCACGAGTAGAGAGTCAGGTTCTAACCACGGAGGCTGCTGTCGTCCTTACTCTATTTAAGAGTGATTGAGCATTAAAATCCAAGTTACAACACATCATTGAATCATCGTCCTTGGAGCACACCATACATCTCGTTAATTACAGACATAATTATAAAACGTAATCGGCGACTTCCCACATAGTACATTGTATAATTAGCGGCAGATTATCATCACGTAAAGCGTGCCCCACACCGCAGATTACTAAGTAGCCCACACTAAAGTGACACTGTGTGAGGGCTGCCACATGCCAGGTCCTAGTTTACAGACATATTCCGGAAAAAGCTGAGCGATCCAATGGCAAAAAGATACACAATAAATGCGAAAAAGATGCAAAACTAATAAACTCAAAAGTCAAAGCAAAAAACGGCAAAACTTATGAACTCAAAAGTCATGGCAAATAAATGGCAAAAGTAATAGACTCAAAAGCTTGACAGGGTTGTATTATTATTATTTGGTTTGTTCTCGCAACCCTAATTTACATCATGCATACAACCGAATTTACAGTGTACGTTTTTTAAGAAAATCGTGACTTGATTGAAATAGCTTTTCTTTCGGTAAAGATTCTGCCGAAAAGACGTCATACAATAATAACTTCTATTAACTTTTTGATAGGCTGATTAAGAATTTTTCAAAGTTGATTAAAAATCTTTGATTACATTTTTAAGTGAACCTTAACCCCACGATTAACAAAACAATTTATTAAGCAGGTTTTACACATTTATTGTGCGTATATGATAACGCTTTGTTCAAATTATAATATAAAAAATTAATCAACACATCTACGAAAAATATTAACATACTAATCACTAAAGCATATGTTTTTGATAATGAAGCAAATTAATCGTTATGTAAATACAACTCGACGATATATTAAAATTTGTTATAAAATATATAATTCATACCTTTGTGGTGTCATTAAAAATTGTTTAATTATAAAAGTAATTTGTAAGATAAGTATGTGTCATCTAGCATATTAATTATGTTTAAAAAGATATAGAATGTTGTTTATCATTTTCATACTTGGTTGGATATCTTCATTAAAATATTTTATTATTAAAATAATATGTTTTATGACACTACTTTACCTTCAGACTAACTATTTAAATTATCAAAAAACTTGTAGGGTAGAAAAATTGGTGTTGATGTATATTGGACTGTGGATATAATAATATAATAATATCTATGGACGCTTCACACCACGTCAATCTGATCCCGTGGTAATTTCTCGAAGAACTTGTGTTACGGGTACCAGACAACGAAAATATATTTAATACTTTTATACTATACACATATTTAAGATTTTTATTATATTATACACATATTTAATACACATCCATGACCCAGGAACACAGAAAAACTTTTTGTTCCTTCGGCGGGATTTGAACCCGCGACCCCCGGCTTGAGCACCAACACGCTCAACCAACTGAGCCACAGAGGTCGTCAAGATACGACCGCCTATTCGAATTTCTAAGTTTATATGTATTTACAGGAGTATATCTAACTGAGATTCTTTTCTGTGCAAGTTAACCTAAGTCCTTATGGAGAAACCGCTAACGCACAAAAATTATCCTCAAAGTAGTGTTGTTGGATGTTATTGGATGATTTATACAGTATTCTCCGAACGAAGTAACCACTCTTGAAATACTGTAGTGCCTGGGACAATCGGTTTTTAAATGTCGTATAGTTGCCCAAGCACATACGGCATTCTCACAACACAGTCAGCCTAGTCCAGAGGAATGACTGGTCAATACGTCTGGGGCCAACTATGTGCGGGTTTCCTCACGATGTTTTCCTTCACCGTTAGAGCGTCCGTATAATGTACTTGAGATCTGAAAAAGTCTCATTGGTACACGCCACAACCTGGGATTCGAACCTGCACTCTCTCGAGTGCGAACCAAACGATCCACCCCCTAGGCCACGGAGCTCTTAGGATAAAATGTGTGATAAATAGTATGTGAATTTGTGTGCCTTGATTTGAGTGTTATAATTAAAAAACCCACTACCTAACCTCACCCGCTTGGCAAAACACGACGCAAGCGTTATTTCACGCCGGTTTTCCGTGGTATTTATTCAGTCGATGTCATGGGATACTCATCCCAACTTACCTGTCCGGTAATTGTGGTATAGTATACGGGTATGCGACCCCGGCTTCCCTAGCTATTACTGTCCTATCCCTTGCCCTCCTGGGCGGTAATATCCTACATTTCCTATTTTCCACTCTAACTTACCAATCTTCCTTTCCACACCACCTATCCTTCCCTTTCCCTATTCCTACCCTCTCCACCAATCCGTGGAAACGCAATGGATAATCATAAAAATAATTTAATTATCCAAAAAGGCGGCGATGTGGTTCACCACCCATCACGTCTCGTTTCTCGCGGAGGTGAAAAGCGGACCATGGAGAGCCGCTTCGCTACGTTGAATGTAAGAGGAGGAATGGATGGTAAGAATGAAAGTGAACGAAGCGAAACGAGTATGTTAGGATCGTAGCAAGTGGCAAAAAGTGGTCTCTGCCTACCCCTTTACGGGAAAAAGGCGTGATTATATGTAATGTATGTATGTATTATTCAGTCGAGCCAGCCCATACCCTCCCAGGTTTAAATGTGTGTAAGGAGCTTTATGTGTGTTGCGATTTGAGCGCCACATTGGTCGATTGTCAATAATTAATCGGACGGAAGGTCACATATAAATTATATATTGATTTCTAATTTATCGCCCCATTATATATTTACAATCTATTCTATGTTTTTTACTATCGCTTTGTAGTTTTATGTTATTAAGTTAATTATTAATTTTGCCTTGACGGTGGAATTATGTTAAACTTTTGACTAGCGGAATGTCTTGTTCGATTTAGCATATTATATTATGGTTTAATTTGTCTGCACACGGATACACCTGGTTTTTCAATTATTAGTTTGTTTTATTATGTAAATTATGGATATGTCTGAAAAATATTGCTTTTGTTGACGTGTAGGCAACGGACTAATGGCGAAGAATATATATTGCTAATGGCACATAAAAAACAACGAACAACAACAACGAAACAGTGGGTTGGCCAATGGCTATCTTGAAATTTAGGTTCGTGGTCTAAGATCTTCCCATAATAATAGAGGCATTGAGAAAAAAAGACCAATCGAAAGGTCACTAACGTGTTGGAAAATGTCATCACAAAGATCACGGGCATAGATTTTATTAGATTTTATTATAAATACTATTTTGCTGCGATTGCGACACTTGTGTGGTAATACTATACAAATAACCTAACCGAGAGCATATCAGGACGTGTCTAAGAAGGGTTCCGTAACTATCAACACGCAATAAGTTTTCTTTGGATTATTTCAGATGCTATTGTCCGAGTAATCGGACTGCGCGCTCAGAATAATTTTTCTAAAGAGTTTGAAAATGACCAATCAGCATGGAAACTTACTCTACTTACTACGGAAACTCATTTAATTTCGTAAAGCGTGAGGGAGAAACTAATTTATTAAGCAAATAAAGGCTGATTGCTCGAAAATGATCAACTTTTCTAAAAAGTGATATACAAAACCTTGCCTTTATTTAAAAAAATCTATTCGATGATACCCCAGATATTGGAGTGGAATGAAAAAATGGTTTCATCCCCACTTCACATATATGTATCCGTAAAATATAATACAATTATTATATTATGATGCCAAAACCGATATTTATTTAAGTCTATAACTATACCAAATTTTATCCATTTAGATCGATAATCGATCGATCAGAAGCTAGAAGGGCGGACAGATAGACAGACAGAAGGACGTACAGAGCGAAACTATAAGGTTTCCCTGAATATTACGGAACCCAAAAAAGGGTATCAACAGGTTGTCGCTAGCCACCGGTAGCGGTCGCGTGTAGCACGTTTGCGGCCGGCGCGACTAAATGAGAATTAAACGGTCCACAAGAATGAGACTTTGTCAAGACTTTCTGAGTTCATCGCCGCTTATAAATCTGATTGTGTTTAACACGCATTTTAATTATGCTTATTAACAATTAAAGGCAATACGCGAATTTAGGTCAAGTCGGTTAAAACGTATAAATCAGCAACCATGATCTCATGTGGCTACGACTGATCTAACGTGAGACCATACTGGCTCTTAATACAAGGTGCTAAGGTCGAGATTAGAACGCCCCGAAGCCAGGTTACAGTGGTCAGCAAAGGCCAACTCCGTCATTACAATATTTTAAGATCATTATAATGCCAGTATGTAATTCATGATTGATAATAAGTTGGCGGTAAATAGAGTAAAGCTGTGCTTAGACTATGGATGAAACCTAATGGGTATTATTTTTATGGTAGATGTAAGTTACAACAGACAGATTGCCTGATGGTATGTAATTACCGCTACTAATAATTATCTCTAATTTATTAATAAGAACAAACCTTCTAAACATAAAAAGAACATAAATCCTGGGAACAAAATTACTAATCTGTAATTTATTAAGTGAACAAGCCAAAAACATAAAAAAAAACATAAATCCTGGTAACAAAATTACTATGATACTATATTAAAATTATATTGGAATGAACAGTAAATACCTAATCATACAAAATTATAATTTGACAAAAAAAATCGAATTACTTAAATATATTTTTGTTATTGTCAATTCTAATAAAATATACTTATTTGTTTTCTTTACTAAGTATATTTAAGTCTGACAGTTAATTAGTGTTGCAAGAAATTTAGCTCTTTTCCGTTGTCGAACATGTTCGCTAGTGTATACTAGGCTTAAGTATAATAACGATATAATATTGTAATAAATACCATATTAATTGTAATGTATTTGTAACCTCATACGTAATAACTAGGTGTGGCTAGGTTCATGTTTATACGACGACTAATAATGTTAAATAAGTTTAGTTTCTTTTGAGTTTTGACAGCAAATGTGTGCTACTATACTACACTACATAGGAATGCTGAAAATTATAAGAATAGCAAATTAGAAGATGTGAATTATGATGCTTTTAAAATAGAAACTACCGATTATTGTAACATAAACGTATTATAAAATGGAATAACATCACAGATGGCGAAGATACTGTAACCATCATAATATTATATACCTACGTTACGTGGCCCGGAGGGCCTCCGCCAAAGGGGGGGTGGGGATTTTAAAGACTGGGAACGCAAGTCGCAACACCAGAGGAGTTTCAGGTGTAACTCCTCTGGTGTTGCGAGAGTGCTCATGGGCTTTTATAAAAGTCACCAGGAAACAAGGATAATCGCTTATCCTTGTTTCCTGGTGACTTTTATAAAAACAATACGTCAAGCAAAAACTTTCAATGCTTCTTTCTCGTTATTTCAAATTCTCGTTGAAATAACGAGAATTGTGCGTACGGAGAGGTATTATATTTGGTAAAGTTAAAGTTCATGTGGACAAGTGTGCAGAAAGCCAAAATTGTTAAAATAATGCTTAGAAAGATACGCCTTCGCGTAGCTACGGTACGTTGAAAGAAAGAAGGCTTTTGTAGTGTTTGTCATACACTTATAGCTTATAGCATAACTCGTCTATAATAATATATATACTCATAGATTATATATATTATAGACGAGTTATGTGGAGGTAAAAATGCCCCACTAAAACTATACTATACTTTTGGGGTAGTTTGGCGACATTTTTTTGAATCCAAAAATCAGTCAACATTTATTTGACAAAGTCTTCTGAAATCAAGATAGCCTACCTAGGTAACTTTTTCTTGTATGAGGATTTTTTTTGTCTAATGCCTTAGCTACTTATCTCGTAGCCAATCCGTAGATTGTAAATCGTAGATGTTTGTAGCACGGTATAGCTTTAAAAAAATATGATGTGGAAAATACAATTAAGTTATTTTAAGTAGGTATGTACATCCAAAGGACAAATGTGTAAGGTTTATTGAACTCTTTATTCATTAACCCTAAACTGACCTTAGGACCATCGCACCTTTATTTTAGTATAATATGGTAATTATATTATAATTAGTGATGTGCCGGATATCCGTATCCGTATCCGTATCCGCGGATATCCGAGGCAGAAGAAAGATCCGTATCCGTGTCCGTATCCGTTACTATTTGGCGGATCTTTTACGGATCTATTTACCTTATTAATATTAAAATTATAGATGAATTATTTAAATTAGTGCTAGTCGCTACTGATTAAGGTAGCGACTAGCAATAAAAACTATTAAATTCAATACAGATAATATTCTTGAGGACGTTTTCTTTGTAAATGATTTTTTAAAGAATTGTGCTTTTACCCTTACGGGAATACTTTCCATCACAAATTTTACACTTTGCACATTCATCATTTACTAACACAAAATAATTCCAAATTACTCTACTAAACTTCTTTGTAGTCATTTTTTTAAAACTCATGTACCAATCCCAAACAAGCGTTATCTATGCTGTGCAGTGTCACACAAAATTATAAGCAACACAAAACCACCGTGCAATGCAAGTCGAAACATGTGTGAAGGTCGCGCGCACCTACACCGACTAAGTAAGAAAGTTAAGATCCGTATCCGTATCCGTATCCGCGGATCTTGACATCAAATATCCGTTTTCAGATCCGTATCCGCGGATATACATTTTTAACGATCCGGCACATCACTAATTATAATATGGCTTTTCATTCCCTTGACGACTTTACCGATACACGTAATAAAACAGTAATACAAGTAATTATATTAGTAATTAGTAGATATTTATTATGGTTTACCTACCAATACTAAATATTAAAGTTGTTACGAAGTGACTTTTGTATTTTTTACATTAAAAGTGTGTGAAAAAAAATCATATTTTTTTGTTTGCGAGGATATCCCAAAAATATTTTTGCAACCTGACAAGAAGAAAGAATAAAAATGCTTTAATTCTTTAACAATTTTTACCTCAATACTAATATACGTCATACAATAATAATTACACATTTAGCACGCCGAAACACGAAACGGGTTAATTATTAATAATTGATTATTTTAATAATCGATGAAATTCGTAATTGGTGAAATCATAGGACGGCCAATAAAATTTTATAGGAAACGCCATTACGGCCCCGATAAAATTACAAAAGAAATCTATAAAATGATTAAAATTTTCTAATCGCCCCAATTAGTGGGTGGATTTATGGTTTCGGTTAATAAACGCCTAACCGACTGGAAAACAATGGTCGGGACTTTTAGTACCCACGAAGGAGTTCGTCGGGTTAATGTTATCGAAGATTGAAAAGTTACATAAAATGTTAGTAAGGTAGTAGCTTCTAACTAGCCTCCCTAGCATCAACACGGTAAGGACACAGATTGCTAGCTTTCGATATGATTGCACTACTACAAGCATACGGTATGTCTGTCACCGTAAAATTGTAAAAACCGTTAGATTGTAATATTACTAGAGATATTATAAAATGTTGACAGATTTTCAAATAAAAATTTCTTCTTACTTGGCTGTATTCAGCGGAAAATGGCGCTTGTTAGCGCTTACTAGCGCTAAAAAGAAAATTACAGTTGTCGGCCAGGAACGTGTCCTGGCTTACTAACTTAAGTAGCGCTGACATAATACGCCATTTTTCTTATTTATTTTGAAATCAGGATTATTTATTTTGAAAGCATTAGCATTTAGCATTGACAGCATTTACCGCTTAGCAATCGCCATTTTGCTTACGAGCGCTTACATGCGTCTTTTTCCGCGGAACACAGCCATTGTGTGGAAAATTTGTGGGCCGTTAAAATGTTCAAATTTGGATCGATTTAGATCGTTCTATGAAAGCTTTTCCTATGTACGTAAGTATATATTTTCTACTCTGTAGTAATGTCACTAAATAATATTATACATAATTTACTTACGCACAAAGAAATAGCCTTCATAGAAGGACAGGGAAAAAAGTACACTTCAAGCTTCAAGCTTTCTTTTGTATCAATCAAGACACATATAACGTTGGTTTGCCGTCTATGAGAATACCACTTGGCAGTTTTATATCGGGACTGGGTTGTTACAGTATTATTGCATGATTTATTTAGCAGAATCGACCTTCAGATATCTGTTGAAGCAATCGTAGTGACATAACGCGTCGCCACATGAATTTTGGTATCACAAAATTTCAATATTTAACGGTTCACATGATTTATTTTCATTTTACCTACTTCATAGAAGATCTTCAAAACATTAACTTACAAAAAGCTTTAACGCCGCATCATCAAATTTCCCCAAAAAAATATAAAATTATTTCCCACACTCACGGTAATTATTTTCTATATTTGGTACTCCGGACTTCTTCACGATTTAATTTTACTATACCATATTTGATAATGCTTAAGCTATTACAAATCAAATGTGAGAGGCCTACCTTATCGCTACTTTTAGTTGTTAATATGATTACAACAGACAATCGAAGAAAACTATTATTTAATAAGGGTCAGAGTTACACCGCGACAGATACTAGATAGCTTATCAATATTTAACTTTATTCAGTACACAATAAAATACACGTTTCATTGTAAGAGTATACCAACCGTAAAGCATCAAAGAAAGTGACAGGAAAGGTTTTATGTACGCTTTGTTTTAATGCTATGAAAAAAAAAACAATACGAATTATTCTTATCGATATTAATCATATTTGTGGGATACGACACTAGCTGTCAATATTCGTAATTCGAACGTGCGAACTTTTTTAAAATCGCGTTCATAATTAAAAAGTCCTTAGCTCGATAAAAACGCGTTCTAATTAGGTACAAGTGTGAAGTCACAATAACACTGGCTGCTAATGAACCGTGCTGTAAAAACTAATTGGTAGTGGGGGGACTCCCCGCTTTCGATTGACTTTTGTTGTACCGAAAACTATTACTCATTAGGTGCTGCTTCGTACTCAGAAGGGCTTTTAAAGAGTAATTAAAGATATTTTTTTTAATTAGGGATTTATTTATTTGCAATCTTCATGAAGGTTGTACCCGATATTTTCAAGAATCGGATTCAAAATTTTCTCTTATCAAAAGTTGTATTACTGTCTTTTTTTTTAATAAAGCAAACATATTTTGTGTTCACTCCGTACAATATAATAATAACAAATTCTATCTAAAACGAAGAAGTGAAAATCGTATTTCGATAGTTTTGAACTAAAATCAGTAGCAAACTATAAATGTAAACATTAGGTGAGTAATAAGTGATTGCATTAACTAAGTTGCAGTGTCGTAATAGTGTCTAGAGGGCCGGACTGAGCCATTAGGGAGGGGAAATTAGTGCATTATTGACTGATTTCCCTTTTCAACTAGCTGATAGACGGCACGCCGGCTTTTCGATTTAAAATACTGAGCGAGTGTTTACTGCATTAGCGTTTATCGATAACTCTAATTGCACACCACTAGTTCATGTTTAGTGCTGAATTATCGATGTTTTGATTTATAAAAATGTTTCTTTTTTGTGTTCATATATTAATATTAGATTAAGCTACATGACGAATCTATTGAATTTGAATAAATATGATCCTTACTTATCAATTGTTTTTCTTGCCAAATTTCTGAATATTTCTACTACCACTATTTCTACTATTTTATTTATTACACTTTGTTGTAATTGAAACAATATATATATATATATATATATATATATATATATATATATATATATATATATATATATATATATATATATATATATATATAAATAGTACTTTTTCATTTTGTACTTTGTGGTTTATTTTCGCTATGTAATTACACAATCTCCATTCGAAAAACCCATGAGTCAGGAAAGAAAGCAATTTCCATTAATACCTGAAAATGGCGTAATTATTACCTACTATTACGGTGCATTAAGTTTTTTTTGATTAGCCCTAATTAAGGAACGGCCAAAACAGAATTCTAATTGTCTATAGGTGTGACGGCTATTATTTTAATTGCGAACTATAGCTTTAATTGTACCTCACATTTCTTTGTATACGCTTTTAATGATACCCTAAAATATATTACGTTCATATTTGCTTAGCTAACGATATTACAAATTACTACTTACTACGTTCGTACGAATTTGAAATTTAACAACATGAAATAAGGTGGAATTTCCCTCGTTCGTGTATACTTATAAGTTTTAAAATGCCGTCCATAATGTTGTATCGGAAAGAATAGCACAAGTTCGTGCCGCCATACTTAAACGTTCAGAAATTGAGTGTGTTTATGTCAGCGTAATGATACTGTCATTATGTATCGATAATTCGATATTTTTGTTTGTTTCCCATCACTAATTTGAATGAATAATCAACATGTAGCAAAACAGAGTTAATTTTGAATTGGGAATTTCACATTTTCTTTTCGTAATGATTTTTTATGTATGTTGTACGTATGTTTTGTGCCATTGTTGCGCCTAAACTACTGATCCGATTGTAATTAATGATGTGTCAGAGATTCGTAATAATAGCCCGGGTAAAATAGTCTATAACACAATAATGAGATAATAATAAAAAAATACTTTATTGCATTCCACAAAATACATAGAAAATCATTAAAAATAAAAGAAAAACCGCTAAAAGCGATATCTAAGGAACAGGGCCTCTAGTCAAGATGCATTCGATAATTTCGACGGCGAAGTTCAAAAACAAATGTATGGGATTTGACATAAGGCATCGCAAGCGAAATGTCACTTATCAATGACTTATGTCAAATCCAATACATTTTTTATTACGAAGTTCGCCATCGAATCAAGTACATTGACATGGGGATAAATTGATAATTTAAGAAATGGGGTATAATTTGCGTAGTCGAGTTATAGTTTTTAACTTGAGTTTTTTTTGCATTAGAATTTATTAAGACTATATAGCTGATGGCCGCAACTTCGTTTGCGCAGAACTAACGAAAAAAATAAAAATAGCCTATGTTAGACCTTTCAGAGATTAGCCGGAACAAACAGACAGACAGACAGACAGACAGACGGACAGACAAAAATATAAAAAAGTGGTATTTTATTGTAAGTACCGAATATACTTTCAGATTAATTTTGTGAAAAGTTGTTAATTTGAAGTTACAAACAGACACTTCAATTTTATTTATCTGTATAGATGTATAGATAGTAATAGTTCGAAGTGAAGTTTCATCTTTCAAAGTTATAAATGGTTCATTGTTCTGGTAGATAAAATTACAAATAATATAAAATAATCACGTGAATAATGTATTTCAAAAATACTTATGTCCTATTCAAACCTCACACCAAAAAGTTACACCGATTTTCCGCTCCACGTTTTATCCACTCACTCTTAACCTCTCCATACTTCTGTCCTATTCAAACCTCATACAAATAAATCTAATGAACTTGAATGTCAATCCACAACATTCTAATTCCTAACCGTAAAATGCATACGTCCGTAAGCCGACGAATTAGGGCGCCGCTCGCTACTTACCTACCATAGTATTTTTTCATTATTTCGCGTTTTCTTTTTTACGCCATCCGCCATGGTCCGAGCGACCTGACGCGTTTTTCTTTTTTTAAATCAGTAAATTGCATATTTGAAAAACTACCGGCCTCCCTCGATTGGTACGGTAGCGTACGTATTTATTTTTATGGAACTCTTTTGTATATATAAGTATGTTTAAAAAAATATTTTAAATATGCGAATTTCGTATCGGTTGTTTAGGCAGTGCTGTTTGTACTTGTATGTTTTAGATACACAATGTTTAATATCTAAAAAGAAAAAAGTTTTACTATTAAGAATTCGCTTTTAATTTGTGTAAGTGTTATTAAGTCATTATATAAATTAATTTAAGTTGTTAAATCAAACATTTTATGTGGCAAAAAAAGCGAACGAATTAACCTAGTTTATCAATTTTATTTACTAAATTATATTATAAGAATTATTTTTTAGTCATTCGTCAGAAAGTAAGTATGTAAGTTTACTTAAATTTTAAACCAAATCACCGAATCATTAACACACTGGAGAACAGAAATTTTCATCGATTGTTCTACGTACTCTAATTGCTGGACCCTATGCGAATTACGGAGTTTATTGTGAAAAAATAATTATATTCACCACTTGAATATTATTACAATGGGTCTAAAGCACCCCGTGCGGCGCCCGCCGGGTTATGACGTCACAGGCGCGCGCGCAAGTGGGCTTATTATGTTCCCCTTGCACTTGATGTTTTTAATTTTTCGCTTAAATAGGACTTAAATTGTAATTGATTTTTCTCAGAAGTGAACAACGTTAAGTAACGCCATAGTTTATTCAAAAAAATCTGCAGAATAGAATCAATTTTACTTCTAGGACGATCTCATTATTTGTTGTATTGGGATTTTTATTTAAAAACTAGATGTCCCGACACACGTAGTTCTGTCTTAACTATGAACTGGAATTAATAAATTATACTACTATTGGGGCCAGCCGATTTAAAAAAAAAGGTTAATCTGAACGTACTTATTGTACTTATTTGACAGTTAAGTTCAACACAGTGAACAGTTAGTATTGGAAAATTCAATGATTTTTTGGCATTTTCCGCGCAAATTTTCCAATACTTTTTACCGTTTAAGCTTTCCCTGAACTTCCACGATCGTCTCTAGATCAAAATCAGCCAAATCGGTTCAGCCGTTCTCGAGTTTTAGCGAGACACCGGAATTGCAATCTCTTTTTATATTGGCCGCGGCTTCGCGTGAAATTAGGTTTTAAACTTGCGTCCTCTATTTTACTCCTTTGAATTTTGTAAAATCCTTCATCCTTAGTGGATGCCTACATCATATGAGAAATACGTGTGCAAAATTTCAAAGTTCTAGCCCTAAGTGTTTGGCCTAAGCGTTGATACATCAGTCAATCAGCTTTACATATTATATAGAAGAAGATGTTATGCTTGCGTTGTAGGTGGTAGTCATTGAACATCTGTTTTTTACGATGTAGCACAAATTTTTTAATTTCTTCGCTTCAACATGGGCCCTTAATTGTTAAATTGCCATTGATATAAAATCGCTCGAAACCTAGAATAGACAAAACCTCTCACGCTCCCATCTAACCTCGTTACAGAGCGATAAATGAAATGTAATTGGTAGGAAATTACGCAATAAATGGATGGTTATTATTGAATTTAATGTTGAATTAGTGGGCCCCCTCGCCATCTGTCGGGGCCCGAACGCTCCCGAAGGCCCCCGACCGAGAAACAATGAATTTTATTATGTTGTTTGAAGTGCTTCTAAATAATTACGTCTAAATTCTATAAACTCGTCTTGATCGGGGGTATAGACAAAAATGGAACGGCACACAACCAATGATTCGCTAGATCATAGAAACGTACAACACAACAAAACGGTCGTGTTCTATTATTACGATAGTTATCATAGAAATAAGGTTTGATGACCTAGAGGTTTCTTTCATTTAGGTATAGCCATTTTAGTTTCTTGTAATTTTATTTTTCTTCATAGATATTTTCTTTTATTTGTAAAGTAATTTAAATAGTTAGGCTAGTCATATTATTATGTTATTTGTTTTATTATTATCAAGTAATAAGTAATAACAATAATATAAGCAACACTTTTGTCGCTAATGAAACTACAACAACTGATTTTATTTTATATTTTTTTAAAGAACAATTATACCCGACTGTATAATATATTTTTTGTAAAAGAACAATTTTCCATCTTTTCTTTAAAATTCTTATGCCTATTCTTCAGCGAGTTATAGTTGAAAGGATGGAAGCTTTTTCTGTTGAATACGAAAAGAGAGCGACTCCCCGGCATCGCATGACTGCAATGTATTATTCAATAAATAAACCTTCCGATCGCAATGATAAGTAGCCTATGTCCTTCTGTTAGGTCTACTCTTTAATCTATATCTGTGCCAAATTTCATCGATCCAGCGGTTTTATATTATATTTTTTTTTAATTTTTTCTTACTGCTCATGTTTAAAAGATGGCACCTTATCATCACTAGTTAAATCAACTATAGTAATGTCACTGTTAGGCACTGATAAATATTCATTTGGACTCAGTTTTATAAAACTAATCTATAAGTATAAAAACACTATAATTACGGTATTAATATATACGGTAGACGATCATCATGGTACACTTATTAAATTTAGTTTTTATTAATTTTATGTATAATATTTCTAAGCATTATTTTAAAAACATTAGCTTTCTACACACAAACTTTACCTGTGCCGAATATACTCCTCTATTTGCACAATTCTCATAAATCTGTACTGTTTCTGCTTCACGTATTAATATAATATAATGATAAGAAATCATTATTTTCCTTTTCACTCCTGTACTAAACTTTTGAAATAAGAGTCGCCCGTTGTATCGTTCATTGCTCCACATCAGGGCAACGAACGTTTGACCTATGTCACTAGACTAATCCTAGGTCATTAAATGTTACTATTGTATTTAAAGACATATCTATTATTTTAAGATCTTCGGTTTGTAGTTCCGTTCTGTAAACTATCAAGATTTGTATCGAGCAAAACATACCTTGAAATCTGCCGCTTTCGAAAAGTTTTGGAAAATCTTTGTCATCTTTTTTTCTTTCATTGTTTTTATGTGAAAAAAACGCATACCTACATATTTTTCAATTATAATAATGAAATATTAAAGTTTAAATTATAATTTACTAGATGTCTGCAGACCACGACTTAATCCAGCGACAACCGTACATTTTTCCGCGATAAAAAAGCTTTTCACGCGGTAAAGATCACGGGGTTTTCTCTATGTCTGTGCCAAAATATGACATCAAATCTATGCACTTCCTACTAGTATACTATTAAAAATGTGAATGATTGTCAGTATGGATGGATGTATGGATGTTTGTTACTCTTTCACGCTAAAACTACTGAACGCATTTAAAGTTACAGGTAGTAGTTTGAGGCTTTGAGCTCTGGCGCGAGCTTGCGAGTTTCTTACGCCGGTTCTTCTCGCCGGGCTAGTTTCCGAACCGGTGGTAGGCATCATGTAGGGCATTTCTATAAGCGTCATATAATACCTACATGGAAATAAAAATTTTGAGTTTGAGTCTGGATTAAGCTACATTTTATCCAGAAATATATAGTGTTCCCGTGGGATACCTACTGTATTTACGCGGGCGGAACCGTGGACAAAATCTAGTTGTAAAATAATTAGTATGGATAAATGTAATGATAGCTTAAAATATATTGTTTAGTTTAAAGTCTAAACCCCTATTAAGCCACAAATATTGTCCACATGTATAAGTTGTGAAGCGCGAACTTTCAAAGAATTTCCGGGTTAATCTACGGGAAAATCTAAAACGAAACTCAGTTATGTTGTAGCTAAAGCCCAGTTCACACTAGTTTGTTTAATAAAACTGTACGAACTTTTTAATATTTTAATGAAGCTTTTTCATTAATCTTTGTTACTAATTTAATACGAAAGTTTGTGATTATGTGTAGATAGTGTATGTTTGTTACATAATATAAACGCAATTTACACCTCAGGCTACTTTTTATCTAGGGAAATGTATAGTTACTAGCTTTTGCCGCGTCCGCGTGGAGTTCGGTTTCCATACAAAATTTTAACCTCTTTTTCACCCTCTTCGGGCGAATTTTCAGAAATCCTTTTTTAGCGGATGTCTACTTCATTACAACTATAATATGTATGCAAATTTTTAGCAAAACCCGTTCAGTAGTTTCGGCTGTGCGTTGATAAATGAATCAGTCAGGTTTGCCTTTTATGTAGATAAAAAAGAGAGAAAATATTTATTTGTATTAAATAGGCTCCGAAACTAAGGAACTGATTTTAATGCAATTTGACACAGATATAGTGTTGGATATAGCCTTCTGTTTATAGCGAAAAAATGTACGGTTTCCGCAATATTAACGAACAACGAATTCGCGGGTAACATCTAGTCTTTGACACTTTAATGATATCATTAAAGAAACGGTAGCCAAATCAAACAATAATAAAATTAACAATACTTAATTAAATGATAACCAAATAATCCATCTTATCAAACGCTCACGTATATCTATCTGATCAATTAACATTAGCGCGCCATACCATGCGGGCTAAAGACGAACGCGTAGTGTAAAGTTGACTATATTTATAAAAAAAAATATTAAATAAATAGAAATATAAAATGCGTAAGTAGGTTAGATAAATATATTAATGTAAATTTTGAATGGATTAAGCTATATGAGGCTCTATTATAGAGCGGGGCGGACGTCATGTAGCTTTGTAAGTTAACGAAGAATTAAACTTAACTTGGGACATTAGGAGTAGATTTTTAAAGAGTAAGTGTTTTATGTTACCATGAAAAATTATCGCGTAAACATAAAATATTAATATAACAATTGTAATTAACTGGGACAATTTACGATAGAGTGGAGTGCGAGCGTAAGTGTCAAGCGGACAAGCGAACAAGCGTGCGGGCCAGCCAGGAGTGCGGTCCGGCCACGTCACACGAGCGCGACTCTGCATAATACATCTCTACGCTGGTACTGTACGTCGGACTTTAATTATATATCTGCTACAATTTCGCCTTTTTTTCGTGTATTTTTCACAATTTCTCTCCCCAACACCCCGTTTCACCCCACCGGCCGCAGAAAAAAATTATACGTGCGTGTGTGCACGCGCGCACTCAGCGGCGCCCGTTACACGCGTCACACCTCGCCGTCTTGGGCCGACCGCACTCGGCCGGCCGACGACCGATCATCGTCCGGAACAACATTTAGACATTTAAATGCAATTAAACTCGTCCACGAGTGCAAGGGTCCGACGAGCCCCGCTCAACTTTTCCTGTAACAGGCTGTTATTTCACGATTTAAAATCGGTTCTCAACCCGTTAATGACGCGAGTACAAGTGCAGATCGGCGGCTCCGTTCGGCCGCGGACCAATCTATTTAATAACCCCCGCCGGTGACACCCCGCCCGGCGGCCATCGCCAATTTTAACCCCCCACGTACCCCCTAGCACCCGCCCTGAAAAAAATCCGGAGCGTTTTAAAATTAATGAGTAAAAATCTACACACACGCGCGCCGCGTGCGTGTGTGCGCCGATAATGCCCGCGGACCGTCCGGCGCTGACGGACCGATCGCCGGCCTTTCCATTAGGACCAACTATCCGAGAAAAAAATGGAGTACAAATTGAAAATTCGTCGGTCCGGGCGCGCTAATTCCGGCGAAACGACGCCGCGGCGCGAAGCGAAAGCAGTTAGATAACATTTGTAGAGGCGCGGGCGGCGGGCGGGGGGGTCGCCCCTACGCAACGGCGTTTTTATTTTGGCCGGCCTTTGCCCCCACGCCCCCCTTTCGACCAACTTCATCTGAATAATTACTGATTTTTTCGTGTACCGCTGATTATTTCGAATGTTATTTGCTGGTGATAATTTTTCCGCCGCTCCGTTTGTCCATTTCGGTTAGGCTGCGTCTCGTTTTGCGAGCGAATTAAATTTTTTAATATTTTCCGTAGACGCTATCGTCAATGTCGCACATTCTTCACGAATTCGTAACGCACACCCAACTTGACATTTGGACGAAGGAAACGACGACTAGGCATTGTTCGCTCTGACCTCAGTCTATAATTGAATTACAATAAAATATGTTTTTGCAGATATATGAACAAAACTACGATTACGCAAGAATCCGTTACCCAACTTGTAGCAGATTAAAATTACAATTCCATAAACAATAATATATCGATGGTTAAAAGTTTGGACATTCCTGATGTCGTAATATCGGGAGTGGCAAATTTAATTCGAATTTTAAATCATTTTGTCTTTTGTAATGTTACACACATTCTTCTGCTGCTTAAGCTTGCCAAGGTTATTTTAGAATAACAACAAAAAATGAAAAAAAAATCTCAAGACAATTTTCTTGAACCACAAAAACCACACTGGTAGATGCGAGTTCAATAATGATAAATAATTAATATAGCGTTATTAAAACCGAAAGGACAAATCTTGAATCTTCGAATTAAGAATTCTAAGAAAGTAAAATTCATCACAGTTGAAAACCGTGTTATCGAAAAACTTACTCCAAAACAAGCCAAAACACTCAAATTAAAATATCGGAAGGATCAAAAATTAATTAACTGATGTTTATAAGATTCGGGATAAAGCAGAAAAGTTTTAAAAAACTTCGCGCGAACTTCCCCCGGCTAACAATTAAACTCGATTAAAATACTAATCAAAAACTCTAATTATTATGCTTATTCGACAAGTGACAAGTAGAGCCCATGGCGATCGCTTTGGCAAGGATTTCGGAGGGACCACCCACCCCCCGGTGGGCGCATTTTTTTCCCGCCACCACCGAAGGGGTTGATTTTTTAAACTGATGACGCGCTTTCATTCTGCGCTGTGCAACTTACCGCGCGGCTGTATGTGTAGCGATCGTTGATAAATAAATAAAAAAAAAATGTGCCCGCTTTGTCGATACCAGTTTCCTCTGGCCAGTATCGCGTAGCGAAACTACGATAGAAAGAAACTTTTCGAACTTTTTCACGCGGGTAGTGTCGATAACGATTGCTTTTATACTATTTCTAATTAACCGGTGATACGCGGTGTCGGATTCTATCGGGCGGTTTTATTAGTTGACGATTTGTCGAAAGTTCGTCGAAGTTGTGTGAAGTCGGACGAAACTTGTGTTCTCTTGCGAGATGCTCGCACGGACGGCGGGACAGTGAAACCGAATTTGAAACAAACTGAAAATTGAACGCGCGGAGAGAATGACATTGTCTTTTGTAAGTCTTTAAAATTATAATAATTTTAAAGTGTCTAATATGATTTTAAATGTTAAATTAATTTCAATTGGGTAGGTACATAGGTGTTTAAAATATTTTTTCATAAAAAAACTTATCTTTATAACATTTAAGTATCAGAAAGAGAGTTTTACGCTATTATATAAGAAATTTATCTATATAATTTGTTACATATTTATTAAAAGAAAAATTTTTATAAGAATATATTTTTTTATTTATCTATTATTACATTGTGATAAAAACTTTTTATTTATTTTTAACTTTTATTTAAATAAAATTATATAACAATGAAGGCAAATAAAATACGACAGAAAACTTAAAATAAAATAATAGGTTGGGGAAAAAGTCTTTTCGCATTATAGTATGTATGAACTTGTCATAAAATATCTTGGGCTATACCAATTGTATCTGGCTGATTTTGGTATCATTAAAAAGTTTTAATTTTACAGAAGACAATTCCAAATTCAAATTAGGTAAATTTGAGATTTTCATTTGTTTTTCTTATTGTTAAAATGAGTGATTATTATGAAGAATTTCGATACATTTCAAAATTTTATTACAAAAAAGTTAAAAATGCAACACAAGCCGCGAAAAAAATTTGTGATGTTTATGGACCTAATGCAGTATCTGTGAGAGTAGCGCAAATTTGGTTTAAGCGTTTTCAATCCGGAAATTTTGATATCAAAGATGCACGTCGCTCTGGTCGCCCTGTTACGGACAAAACTGTTGCCATTTTTGAAAAAGTGGAGCAAGATCGGCATATTAGTAGTTTCGATGTAGCTGAAGAACTGGGGATTGACCACAAAACGGTTTTGGCGCATTTGAAAAAAGCTGGGTACACAAAAAAGCTCGATATTTGGGTGCCTCATGAGCTCACTGAAAGAAACCTAATGAACCGTGTACTCATTTGTGATTCTTTATTACGACGTAATGAAACCGAACCATTTTTGAAGAAGCTGATAACTGGTGATGAAAAGTGGATCACGTACGACAAGAACGTGCGAAAAAGATCGTGGTCAAAGGCTGGTCAGGCTTCACAGACTGTGGCGAAACCCGAGTTAACTCGCAACAAGGTGATGCTATGTGTGTGTGGTATTGGAAGGGCATTATTCATTATGAGCTGTTACCGCCAGGCAGGACCATCAATTCTGAACTGTACTGCGAACAACTGATGAGATTAAAGCAAGAAGTTGAGAGAAAGCGGCCGGAATTAATCAACAGAAGGGGTGTGGTTTTTCACCATGATAACGCTAGACCTCACACATCTTTAGCCACTCAGAAAAAAATACGGGAGTTTGGCTGGGAGGTGTTAATGCATCCGCCGTATAGTCCTGACCTTGCACCTTCAGATTTCCACCTGTTTCGGTCGCTGCAGAATTCCTTAGGCAGTGTCAGGTTGACATCACAAGAGGACTGCCAAAACCACTTGTCGCAGTTTTTTCATCAGAAGCCCCAAAAATTTTATAGCAATGGGATCATGTACCTACCAACAAGATGGCAAAAAGTTATCGAACAAAATGGCACCTATATACTTTAGTCACTTGTAAATAAACATTATAAAAAAACCTTTTGAATTTTTATATAAAATGCGAAGAAACTTTTTCCCCAACCTAATACAAGATAAAATTAAAAGTTATTTATAAAAGTTTACTATTGATTAGTAGAAGCCTAAAAAAGTAAACAACCCTTTTACGTAAATAATTTTTTTATTTATTTGTTTCACCATTTGATAATAATATTAGGTTTTTGTATAATTTTAACAGTTAAAAGTGCACAAAATCTGTGAACAACAACTAATTTGTATTGATAAGAAACGCAATAAAACATAGATGTATTATTAAAAAGAGGGTAAAACTTTTTTTTTTAATTAATCAAAAATTCAATTGTGAAACTAAAATATCTACATTAATTAAGCATGAAATATATCCACACGCAGTTCAATTAAAGTGTACATTTATTATTTTCACAATTTGATAAAATGTGAGCACGGCCATTAGAGAACCGGCCCAAGATACTGTTAAGACAGATAAAGTTGCGTTCGTTTAATTTAATAATGTATACTAATGTATACTAATATATAAAATTGAAGTGTCCGTTTGTAGTTTCAATATAACAGCGTCTTAATATGTGCATAATTTGGATTACGGTACTCATTCATTTACAAATAACCTAACCTAACCAAGAGCATGTCAGGACATGTCTAAGGAGGGTTCCGTAACTATAAACGCGTAATATGCTTTTTTTAATTACTCCAAAAGTTACTGTCCGATTTGTTTCAAAATAATTTTCCTAAAGAGTTTTTAGCATGAGCTATCAGCATGGAAATTTGCAAGTTTCTATCTCCTATAGTTAAAAAATGCTAGGGGGGGGGGACCAACTTACAAACTACTTTGGAGGCCGATTACTCGAAAATGGTCAACTTTATAAAAAAGTAACGTATGAAACCTTGCCTTTATTTTAAAAGACCTATTCTACGATACCCCACACGATGGGGTAGAGTGAAAAAATATTTTTCATCCCCACTTCACATGTATGGAGAGCCACCCCTAAAATATAAAATTATTATTTTTTTATGATCCCGAAACCGTGATCTATACACAATCTATAACTGCACCAAATTTCATCAATTTATATTCATAATTACAGGAGCTAGAGGCGCGGACAGACAGACAGACAGACAGACAGACAGACAGACAGACAGACAGACAGACGGACAGAGCGAAACTATAAGGGTTCCTTAAGTATTACGGAACCCTAAAAAAGTACACAAAAACACACAAAACTTTTTTAAATGTATACAAATAGGTATATAAAATTTAAGTGTCCGTTTGTAGTTTCAATTTAACAGTGTCTCAATATGTCCATAATTTGGATTACGGTACTCATTCATTTACTAAAAGAGTACACACAAAACCATTAAAAACTTTTTTAACACTAACATTTTTTTTGTACATAATTTTGTTAAGGCTGATCTAAAACGGCTGCACCGACTATGGAACGACTTTTGTTGGCAAATAACTGATGTTATAGGCATAGTTTAGAGTACTTTAATTTTGAACAATAAAATAGTTTTGAGAATATTTATGTTACATTCCAAGTGGACAGTCGCGTGGTACAGCTAGTTTAAATAAAATATTAAACAGGTATTTTCTTAATACTTTTGCCAATTAAAAAGCTGATAATACATGTTCTAATTGCGTGGCTTATTTATTATTGATTTTAAGAACTGCATTAATTACCACACGAAGAAAAAGTGTTCTATGATTGTTTTTTTTTTCTTTTTTTTTCCATTCAAAAGTGGTCCGACCATTATATTAAGTACGCGTTTATTTCTTTTATTGATAGCAATCTATTTTAAATAGGTTGAAAATTTAATTTACAATACAGAAACAGGTACTTATTAAAACTGTTTTTAGAACAAAAGATAAAAGCAGGATGTTAACAAGTGGAAGCAGTGTACATTTTTAGGGTTCCGTTATCCATACCTTAAGGTTTAAAAAATTAAAAATTTTAAAAACCCCCCGACACAAAAAATAAACTCTAAAAAATAATAAATAATATTTTAAACCTATTATAATTATATTATCACATATAATATTAAGTAAGTTGAAATAATTTTATTTTCCAATCGCCGCCTTGTCGGGGGACCGCTAAAGTTTATAAAGTATTTTTACAACAACAGCTAATTAATTATTACGAATTACATTTAAGTAGGTATGAGCAAATTTTTTTCGGAGTAAATTCTTTTGTTCATTCTGCGACTACACGTGTTTTTTTCACATAGCGGTCCCCCGACGAGACGACGATTGGAAAATAAAATTATTTCAACTTACTTAATATTATATGTGATAATATAATTATAATAGGTTTAAAATATTATTTATTATTTTTTAGAGTTTATTTTTTGTGTCGGGGGGTTTTTAAAATTTTTAATTTTACTTTTATTTTATCCTTTTTAAAGTATTTTTTTTTTCATTATTATTTTTTACTTTCAACGTCATTGAAGTAACATGGTACCAAATTTCGAATCGATAGGACATGTGGACGATCCCTCATCAACTAATAAAGAAAAGATGATCTTCAAACGTCTAATCAGGTCATGGTTACCTTACCATGTTCTTTAAATATCATTGAAACAACACGGTACCAAATTTCGAATCGATCGGACATAAGAAAGTTAGTCAGATCCCCTCATCAACTAGAAAAGAGCTGATCATCTTCAAACGGCTGATCTTCCCACCACCAATTTTCTCATCAAATGAAGCTACGAACACTGTCGATTAAGTCATCAATATTATCTTTCAGTGCGCTTTCATTTGAGACCTTACTCGAGTATATTTGCACATTCGGATTTTCTTCCCCGCTTTCACCCCCCACAACTTTTAAACGGCTCAACCGATTTTCATCAAACATGTCTAAGAACACTCGCATGTAAGTCACCTTTAATATAAAAGAAACTAAATTGAAATCGCTTCATCCGTTCGGGAGCTATGATGCCACAGACAGACAGACAGACAGACAGACACACCCACAGACAGACAGACAGACAGACAGACAGACCGACAGACAGACAGACAGACAGACACGTCAAACTTATAACACCCCTCTTTTTGCGTCGGGGGTTAAAAACGCTTTATCTGATGAAACGTGATAACTAGACAGTTGAAATTATCACACATGATGTTTTCTGTTGCCTTTATAACATGAAATACTAAAAAACAGAATAAAAGGTGCTCCCATACAACAATCGTGATTTTTTGCCGTTTGGTTCGGGAATCGGGACCCTCTGTGCGTGATTCCGACTCGCACTTGGCCGATTTTTGTGTTATGCCGCTGCCGGTAAAAAGTAAACCAGACTACAAAGTATCTGTATGTTGAGTTATATTTGGCAGTTCTATACAACGGCTTAGGTGTAAAACTAACATTTTTTTATGAAATATTCCAGGAAACGAGCAAATGGATAGTTTGATGGTAGTTTTCTGTGACACCATGGTATTTATCCGGTTGAGCCGGCCAAAATGAGCCGAAGCATGGCTCTCCTACGTAAAAACCTATCCTACGAGTTAATTCATTTTTACTTTATAGACCATTAGATTTTTCATTAATCAAACATAATAATAAGATAATGAAAATAGTTTGTTAATTACAATTTTATTATAATATCTATAGCTAACTACTTAAAAAAACAAACTATAAAGGTACTAAAAGGAAAATCAAAACTAGAAAAACTTAAAAAGCTACAATAAAAAGAAACCTCCCAGGTCGTCCCCACCAGGCAGAGTACCTAGAAGGCTCAAAGAGTTTTTTACCTCGCTGGATTGCGATACTCACTCTCTGGGCCATATAGGTGCCATAGGTGCCAGCTGTGGGGTCTCGGGTGGCCTCAATTAGTTTTTAATAAGACAATTAATATAATATTGATCTGAAGTATTTAGTAACAGGAAATCTTTATAACTCTACTAAAGCTCTACATTACACATTGAAAACTTTAGAAATAAAATCGACTTGAGTCGCGTTTCCAAAAAAATGTAGCTACAAAGCGTACCGACATAAAACTTTGTTCTAAACATGAAGATGTCAAGTACATCCTTTCCGTCATTCTAGAATCTCCATGACGGAAGGAAATCGGAAGAGACGGAGGAGGTTTTTACGGACCGACGTAGCCATAGTATTATTTGTAGGAACGACTTGTATTTTTATGAAAGGACTCATGGCCAATGACGTGAACACTCTGCTGTGGCTCCGCGTAAACTCACGTATTCCAAAAGATGGCTCCTGAATTGCTTGGATTTGTATCAGAGATCGGAGTTTTGCGTAAATAATATCCGAATTCGATCTGCGTTTTCTAGATCCATATTTTCACGGGTTCGGATCGGATTCGGATCGGACGTAGTGCGTAACCGCTCTTAGTGAAGTAAATAGTCCGAAATTTTTGATGTCTCTTTTTATTAAGTGGGTCCTTGAAATTGTGCTTCTCTCGGGGTACGTGGACTGAAGGTTAAGAAACACTGCTCTAATTGCATATTAAGTTTTTTACTACACAGAAGTAAGTTTGTCCGTTTGTCAGCAGGCGGAGTCGGACCGGAGCGGCGCCAGCTCGCCCGAGGGCGGCGGCCGGGAGCCCCGCACACCCCGCACCCCGCGCACCCCGCGCTCGCCCTCGCCGCACAGACACGTGAATGGCTCCAGTGAGTTCGTACAACACTTATATCTTATGTTTATCTAGATTTAGAGTAGCTAAACCTAGGAGATCATATCCTGAATCAATTCCTGAAAAAAAGTTCCGACAGCATACCAATGGATAACGACTGCCGCCTACTTGCCGAAAGACATATTTTAATTTCTAAACAAGTTAGTCATCGTCCATTTAGCTGTTCAAAGATCTGAGGATACCCCTGATATTCCAATAGGCCTGGCCATCCTAGCTACAAAAGACTTGCACAGTAATGGAAATATTCAAGTGGATTTTTCGATCAAAGACGTTGCCCGCAAATCTGTACAAAACCAAAATCACAAATCTACCTTTACGACACAAAATCTCAACTATCCCCTCTATTCCAGTGGCGTCGATGTTCCAAAACCTGCAGAACCTGGCTAACATGCAGAACATGCCGATGTCCCAGCAGCAGATGACGCAGCAGATGTCCCAGCTGGCCGCCAACCTCCAGGGCCTGACGTCTGTGCCGAACAACCCGGTCATCAACTCTCCGCTCAATCTGAGTGTGAGCGCGCCAGGTAAGGAATGTTCTAGATTGATCGGGAGTTATAAGGAAATTTTACCATTTTTAGGGCACCCATGACCAAAAACTCTGTTAACAACTGCTTGTCAGGTAATGATCGTTCTAGGTTGTTCTGATTAAGGTAGAGCATGCCGATATCCCAGCAGCAGATGTCACAGCTGACTGCCAACCTCCAGAGTCTGACGTGCATGCCAAATAACCCAATCATCAATTCCCCGCTCAATCTGAACGAGAGCGCACAAGATCCGTATCTTCCTTACTTTTTGCCTACGTTAAGGCTATGCTTAACAACTCTTGTTATCAACTTCTCGTTCATTAGCCGTGAATGAGCCTGAAACAAGAGAAAATGAGCACACAGTACTGTTCTAGCCTTCGTATTTTGGAGCACACACTATGTCCCAATAGCAGATAATATATCACAGGTGACCAATAACGTCTGATTTTTATCCCAATATCTTATTATTATGAATCATATTATGGATTCATAATATGGATTTTATTATTCTATCTTAGTTTATTTTTTATTTTCCACATATCTCCAGTAAAGTTATGTACCTACCATATGAATTTTTGAAAATTATGCTCAAATCTTAGCTAAAATAATCTCCCAACGTGCCAACTGATCAGCTATGAGGAAATTCCTGTCAAATGAGCTAACACCTGATTAGCCGGAGTATATTAGCATGAAAGCCTGATTAGATGCTAAATTGATTATAATTTAATGATAGTTCACCTTATTACTAAGCAAAATAGTATAAAATTTTGAAAATGCCTCATTTATTTAAGTTGGAGCTAGAGTTTATATATTATTATTTTTCTTTATGAGTCAAGAGGTACTATCGAACAATTTGCTGCTCGGCCAGTCATAAGATAAAAATCATTATCAGCGCCGATAAATTGTGCGCACGCATATATACTGAAGTGCAAAAACATGGTACAACCACGGCTTGTCGTCGTTGCGGTCACTTCTTTTGTGTTTAAACAGAGGCGTCCTAGTGCAAATGGAAACATTTCCATTTGCTTTATTAAAGATACTGGTCTATATCTTATATATAAAAATGTTATATTGGTTTGTGTACGCTTCAAAAACTCTAAAAGTTCTGCACCGATCGAGCTGAAATTTTAGCATGATATATAATCCGCATCAAGGATTGTTTTTATCTATTTTTTATCCGCGACCGCAAAAAAACTATATTTACGCGGGCGGAGCCTCGGGCAACAGCTAGTTGTACATATATTATTATATTTCCTACTAGCTTTTGCCCGCGACTTCGTCCGCGTGGAACAATACTTTGGGATAGCGCTGAAATTTACCCGCGACTTTATTTATGACTAACGAAAGCGGAATCCTATTTTTTTAAACGGAACCCTAAAATAAAAGTAGCCTATGTTAGACCCTATAACATCAGCTATCTGCTAGTGAAAGTCCCGTGAAAATCGGTCCAGCCGTTTCAGAGATTAGTCGGAACAAACAGACAGACAGACCGACTGACAGACAGACAGACGGACAGACAAAAATTAAAAAAAAATGTATTTTATTGTAAGTACCGAATATACTTTCAGATTCATTATGTAAGAAGCTGTTAATTTGAAGGTACAAACAGACACTTAAATTGTATTTAACTGTATAGATGTATAGATATTATAATGTATTATATTTTAAGATATTATCAATTTGATGTTTATAAAATAACTAAACTATTGAACTAAACTAAACTAAACTAAACATTAATCCGCACGCGCACCCCGCCTTGGTGACGCCCACTTCGCAACGGGCCGTGCAGCAGAAATCGTAATATTTTAATTTCGCCATAACTTCAAAACCAAACGTCCAATTTTAATCATTCAAAGACCAAATATTATCTACATAAACTGTACTTAGTGATGAAATAATTTATTTTGATAAGGATTAATAACATGAGTAAAATAAACGCGTTTAAATGTAGTCCATAAAAATTCAAGATTTCTAAATAAAAAAATGGTTGTTGTGCCTCACTCGACATAGGTAGGTATAGTGTGTCGCGGACTTTTTTGTAGATATTTATAAGATCTACAATTAATTAGAACATTTTATGGTTCTATCTTTTATAGTTTAGGCAGCGTACGCAAAATAAGTAACTTTTCTCGTTGATTTTTTACACCTTGTGTCCGAAAAACCCAAATATCTTACGGAACCCTATTTTTTTCCAAAATAAAATTTAGCCTATGTTACTCGTGGATAATGTAGCTTTCGAATGGTGAAAGAATTTTTGAAATCGGACCAGTACTTTTTGAGCCTATTCATTACAAACAAACAAACAAACAAACAAACAAACATACAAACAAAGTTTTCCTCTTTATAATATTAGTGTAGATGATATTAGCCAATCAATTTATAATTTTGTAGTTATAGTTTCGAGGAGCTGCAGAAAGATTTAAAAAGATTTGACTCTATCATTCGATCACCCAAAAAAAATTCATAAACTTTATCAGCGCGAGGGCTCAGGCATTTTGGATTCCGATTCTCACAACTTAATTTCCAAACATTAATCGTTTTGATCAAAACCTTTAACCGGCTAATTATCTAGGTTAACACGGTTCGTGCATTTAACCATGATTTAACCCAAACCATAATTAGGTGATTACCGAAACCAATCGATTAAAGAATCCAAGATTATACCCGCCCATTAAAAAAACCCTATTATGATAATAATTACACCACGAAAGTATCATTATACTTTTATTGTCTGGTCCTAATTATACATTTTTGTGGGGAATTAATGCAAGAACATTTGTTTCAAAATCTGAAATGTCATGGTATAAATGGATATGCTAATGCGGAGTATAATGGTGCTTGTATTTAATATTTTTTTCGTGGTGAATTAAGGACCGATTACACTCTCTGCAGCTGAAATATCAAAGAAAATTGAGTCATATCATCAAGAAATGAAGTTCATATTAGCGAGCACCCGCATAGCAAATACATATATCGATAGCGGTCCGAACGTTTGAAGTTTTGGCGTTTAACGGCCTTTTTTCTTTGTGAATTTGTCTTGGTCCGAGTAGAATTCTCGTTTAGATGTAATTTATAAATGTTTGTAATCATGAGAAGAAAGCTCGATTGTTTCAACGGCCGTGTCTAATTCGGATTTTTATCTTGGGAATATTTCGATATTTATTAATAATTTGCTATTAATTACCAGGTACTACACTAAACTAATTTAACCGTAGAGTGTAGATAATTTTAAAATATATTACTCAATACTACCATTACAAAGATATTTTTGTCTACAATAAATTTCTTGGTAACAGAATATGTGGGATCTTACTAGTAAAAAAGACGTTAGGAGTTTTTGACCCGCTGCACTGTTTAAAAAATTGGCATTGACAAACCAAAATACTATTCTATAGTAAAATATCCAAAGACTACGCACCCTCAAACTCTCAAAATCCACGAAGAACCCATATTCACCACAACCCATGTTCCAGGAATGGGCTCACCGAACCCAGTCAACAACAACATGCTGCCTCCGGCCATGCCGTCACCCATGCCGCAGCTGATCCTGGCCTCCGGGCAGCTGGTGCAGGGCATACAGGGCGCCCAGCTCCTCATACCAACGTCACAGGGTAAGCAGAACATAATTTAGGAGAAATATGGACATTATAAGTGAGAGAGAGATTGATGAGATGAACAACAATATGCTTTCCGCCTGTCGTCGCCCATTCCGGATTAGATTTTGACTTATACCTATATTTAAAGAATAGAAATTATAAACTCAGAGGAAGAAGAAGGAAGAAGGTATCAGAAAATTCTTAAGAAGAGCCTAAAAGCTACTGAATTTTTACCTAATCAGAGACCTAGTAGGATACAAATTATTATTGAAGAATATCATTATTTTTAGCACCATTTTAAATGTCTACAAACTTAGAAAGCATTATTTCGTCACGTTATGCTAAGACATATTATCGAATTAGCTCAGAAAATCCGCAAAGCAACGCTCGTAACTTATAAGTATGTCGATACCATATCACATTTTCCTTGTAATTAATGCTCTAATCTACGTATAAGATATTTATGTAATAAACTGTTGTGGCCTTTCAGCGAGTTGCTTATGGGGCAGTAAAGAATTCCTTTCAGCTAATATTACAGGACAATCTTAGGATGAATTTTACCAACAATATTATAGGCTAAATATTTTAATATAGAGTATTGGTAAGAGGTAAGATTATTATGGTCGGGATGCCAAAGCGAAGGTAAATTTATGTAGAATTTGCAAGAAATTATGCCCATGTCCTAAAAAAAGTTTATCATAAAATACAGCTTGTCTGTATAAGGGTCTTTTTCAATATCAAAATTCAAATCTTCTAATAAATGTCGGATAGCTTTAGGAAGTTTTTCGCCTTCATATCGAGTAACAGTGACATAATTGCAATAATAATAATCAATCTAATTTTTGGATTAAAGCTTAAAATTATGACTATATTCTAAAAGAGGTATAATAATACTTATTAGGTATATATTTTACACGAAAATGAATAAATAAAAAATATGTCCACAAATAAACCGTTTCGTAAATTTCATGTTTTGTCAACAGGAATAGCGACGCAAACGATTCTAACCATACCAGTAAACCACGTCAACTCCAACGATCAGATGGTCAATCTGGCCTTAAACAACGGCCAAGTGGTGTCTACCTCCCTCGCCAACCTCCAGGCCATGGCCCAGCCGCACCAGCTCATCAACTCCAACCAGCAACAGCAGGCCAACATCAGGCCGAACATGCTGAATCCGACGCTCTCGAACGCGCTGTTGAACCCTGGCCTACCGAACTTCCTATCGAACGGCGCGACGAACGCGCAAGAGTTATTGCAGGCGCTGCAACAACAGCAACAACCGCAGGCCAACCACAACCTGTTGCAGACGGTGCAGCAGAACAACATGCCGCAACAGATGCAGGGGAGACGGTCGTCATCGCCCCGACCCGATAGACATTATAAGGAAAGAGAGAATTTCGAGAGATTCGTGCAGGGCACCCGGGAAAGGAACGAGAGAGAAAACGTGGGAGCGGCAGCCATGAACAGCATCAACAGGTAGGTGCATTTTATCTATACTTCTATACTACTCGTAATATAATAAAGAGGGAAAGTTTGTTTGTTTGTTTTCATTGAATAGGCTCCGAAACTACTGGACAGTAGACTACTGGACTGTACAGATATAGATTAGACCACGGGGAAGGACATAGGCTACTTTTTATTGCGGAAAAATGTACGGTTACCGAGGGATTTCCTTTTGCGTGCACGAAGTCGCATGCAACATCTAGTTGCTAATAAACATGTGGATATTTTATAGATTGTGATTGGCTTACAGAGAGCCGGCAAAAGACCTACAGCTGTTTTTACAATGAGGGTTTTTAAGTTTGTGACTGTTTGACATGACATGGACCCGACTTATGCGACGCGCCATCTGTTGGCAGAAAAACAGTCGAAAAGTGGGAGCGAAAACAGTCTTATAGACAGTTTTCGCTCCCACTTCAGCCACCAGACGGCGCTTCTAAGATTTCTTCAGTATATATAATTTTTTACTATAATATTTATCTGCTGCAATATAGATATTTATAACAGCCTCTGTGGTCTAGTGGTTAGAGCATTGGCTCTCGACTCGGAAGTCGTGGGTTCGATTCGCGCATTGGAACAACAAAAAATGTTGTTTCCAAGTTTGGTTAGGGCAATGCAGGCTGATCACCTGATTGTCTGACAAGAAAGATGATCCACGTGTCCTTTGGGCATGTAAAAAGTCGAACCTGCGCCTGATCTCTCGTCAGTCGTGTCGGTTATCCGTTTTTGAGAGTAAAGGAAGAGAGAGTGCTCTTATGTACTGCGCACACTCTTGGGCACTATAAAATTACTCCTGAGCAACTAGACTAGTTTCAATGAAACCGGCCACTGTCACCGAGATCGGTGTAGGGAGTTATTATAGATACAAAAGAATATTAAAGTAATTTCATGTTGAGGTCCGCTGACGCGCGCCTGATTAGTGCAGAGCGGGATCCGCGCCAGCAATTACACTCATTGTCACATAATCATGTGCCATAGGGTATAGAATATTAGATATGCCAGAAACTAACTTAAAACTGAACAGTTAGACTAGCGGTAGGCCAAGTACTAAACTTTGCTAAGTGTAGCCGTTCTCTAATTTATAACTTAGTATTCTATAATTATTAAACTATTAAAAAACTATTACAAAACATTATATTATTATTACATTCTTAATATGTATAACTATTGCGCGGTAATAAGAATCCTTCTAATAAAATTAAAATCCATTTCATGCAAAAGCTACTGAACGGATTTTTTTGAAATTATTGGTATAGTAGTACTTAGTTAGGCTCTGGATTATAGCATAGGCTACTTTTTATCCCGGAAAAGTACATATATTCCCAATCAACAGAAAAGAAAACAACAGAAAACTATTCCCGCGGCATACCCAATAGTATATTTACGCGGGTGGAAACGCGGGAATTAGCTAGTTAGACATAAAAATAACATAGAACAGTGTAAAACTCTATTATAGTAGCGAGTTTGCCTGTATTGAACTTTCAACTTGTCAAATTACGATTTTCTTCCTACAAAAAGCCGTCATATATTAATTTTACTTCCAAAACCCTTTATAGTAATTATTTTACATATTAATTTATGTTATATAATATATTTTTAGTATAGCAAAAACTATTTTTCGAAACCTCATCACAGCTCTTATATAGCTTATTTTGTTTGCATAACAATATCAAAATAAAGCTGATATTATCACCTTAAAATTTGTCTTAAAATAATCCAACGTAATATTAAAAATTGATTTGGAAAAAATATAAAAATCTTAACATATCAAACAAAAATATTAACCAATCAAACAACTGTTCGTAAACTTGTCCTAAGCTTTCGAAATTAAGACGACGCAAGTTGCAACCTCTACGCATTCTTATTTCTACATCCACGCCACCATATTTTGTCAGCACCCACGCTGACAGCTGATATCTCAAGCAATAGAAAATCATCCGGTAGTCTCGATAGCTTTAATTATGACCACTTAAATACAATAATTGGTATATTATACAACTTAGATTATATTGCTTACTGATCGATTAAAGGTAACGTTTAATTGAGGTGCTTAGTCGCAAAAATATTTCAAGAATATATTATTCTTTGATGACATTTTATGTAGTCTTGAAAAGTGAAGAGATTTTGAGCCTTTCTAAGGACGAAGAAACATACGGCGATAAAGTATAATTTGTTTTAGTAGTATTGTAGTATTATGTTTTTCTTTTCTTACTTCTAAGTATAGCCATAGAGAGTTTTCCTATTATCCGATGCGATATCCGGGCCTCTAGTCAAGTTGCATTCGATAATTTCGACAGCGAACTTCGAAATCAAAAATGTATGGGATTTGTCATAAGTCATCGTTAAGTGACATGTCGCTTGCGATGCCTTAGGTGAAATCCCGAACTTCATTGAAATTATCGAATGCATCTTGATTATGCCCTGATAACGTACCGAAAAATGAAAAATACAGGTATTATAAAATGTATGAAACGTATATATATTGTCTTCGACAATACATGTCCGTTAACGGATATTGAATTGGATAATGTGAAAATTCTTCTTGAGTATGTAATGTAGTTTTTAACATATTAATTTTATTCAAAGGAAATTAATTTTTTTATCACTCCGCATCCGTAAAGTAAAATACACCTTCTTGTAAAATTCAATATTAACAAATACTACGGTTAAAAGTTGCTTCGAAGAATAATTATATTTTAGTACATATATCTAAATTATTACAACGGCTTAACCGTCTAGATTCAATTCTAATGAACATCACAGTTTTCTTACAATTATCGCAATACATAGCTTCTTAGAATAATTATGCCTTCTATAGAGTGTTGAGCTGTTGATGAGAGGCGCCATCTTTGATTTTTTGCCGCGCTTTCATACGATGTGAGAAAAATACCAAATGTTTTTCTTAACACCTTACATTATACTTGTAATGAAGAACAGTGAGAGTTCCGTTTGCTTTATTTTTATTTGTTAGTTTTAATTACATTTAGAAAAATCAAAATCTTGGAAAACTATTTTATATAATTTTTAGCACATTATTATCGAAAAAAAAATTTAATTCATCGTATCTGTAAAAGTAAAGACCAAAAATATGGGTCCTACCTAGATGCCACTTTAAGGATACAAAATTTTCGGGATACTTTGTCCGTATCTACTGTATTGGGGTTTTTTTTTGAATAGTGAGAAAAAATAATATATTTGATAATAATATTCACTCGTTTTTTCATCAATCAAATTTCATCAATCATATTTTGCAACATGTATCCAATAAACAAAACACGATGTTTTTGCCAACAACTGGCAGCTAATTTAGAATTAAGTTGTAATTGTATGATGGCGCATTAGCATATTAATTTGCTATGGCAACACTAGATCCTATCAGCGTCCCTTGATTATTACGCGTCATTATTTACTTTGTTCATTAAAAAAGTAATTAGTGTTGATATAAATAAAAACAAAAATTATTTAAATTATACCAGACATACATACAGGGACCACCAGTGCTTACCCTTTAAGGGGTTTTGATTGGGTATTTCGAAAGGCTGGCTACTTTAAGTTAATTAAAAACCCTTATGATGGGGTTACACTTATGATTTGGTAATCCGTTGAACGAAAAACCCTTTCAAAGGGTTTCCCAATAAATAAGTCGAATAGTAGTTAAGCACAACGAAAAAGCCGTATGGATTGAATAACCTCATCTAAAAGGGTTACCCCTTCATAAGCGCTAACCAAGTAACCTCTTCGAGCGACTTTAGATTGTAATTCTTTACGAATAGGGTCAATTATTGTATGCGTTAGCGTACGCTACCGGCTGGCGCATGCGCACTGCGTGAGCTGGGTTCAACTCGTTACTCGATCACTACTTGCACGCAACAATGTATCTTAAGATGTAGGACGAACGGCTATATTATGGTAGAACAGAAATTGCGCTCACGCACGCCTTCTTCTCCCCGTTACTTTGTTAACTGTTTTTACTTGCACTTTGCTTGTTTATTTACGTCTTATTTCGTTCTTGGTTAATATTTTCTAACCAAACGAAACTACGTTTGTATGGGATTTCGACGCTCCGTCTAAACGTAAAAACTCGTTAATACAACTATAAGGGTTAAACGTCTAAACGTTTAACCTTCCAAGCCGTTTAGCTGGGCCTTGATTATTAATCATGTTAACCGAAAGAGCATGGCATCGACTGAGCGAAGCTTGCGACAGCCATGCTAGCGACGAGAAGCGCGCGAGCCCTGAATAATGCGCGGGCAGAAAGGGGACGTTGGCAAACGAAACACCAACGTGTACAAACTAGATATGAGCGCCGCACCGGCGGCGCCGACGATTTTGCCGCGCCGCCGCCGCCGCGAAAATCTATCGGCGTGCCGAGTGACAGATTTCAGTTAGTGACTATGAGCATTCATATTACCCAAGTCATTTATTATACCCATATAGACCTTACTTCTTTCATGCTTTAAACGAGAAGAAGGTGTTTAACCTCCACGTTCATCGAAAGGGAAATGAGCATCAAATTCTTTATTCAAATTCTTTATTCTTTATTAAACACACAAAATAACATATATACAATAGAATAAACATGTAATATACATCACATAAATCTAATCCCATGCTAAGTTAAGACCTGTGTTGCGTGACTATCAAAGACAACAATATGCTTACTAGAAAAGCAGATCTACTGATACGGCGATAATGGAGCTAGTAGATTGCATTAATATAGCTATTGAGGAGTTTGCGCTGAGTGCATTTCTAGATATTGAAGGTCAACCTCAACCCTTATAGCCTGGCTTCTAGAAATGTAGATTCAGCTACAGTAGAGTGGATAGATTATGGGATTGACACTTTGACCCAAGGCTTTGGCAGTTTGACCCAAGGATGCACACAGAAAAGGGTGGGGTCACCGCTGGAATAGTCCGTGGTAGTGAATGGGCTGCTAACTGAAGATCTAATAATAATAATAGCTACCAACAACCATTTCGGTGACGGTGGCCGGTTTATTTTTATAGTGCCCTGGTATGTGCGCAGTACACAAGAGCACTCTCTCTCTTCCTCTACTCTCACAGCCAGTAACCCAGTGGGACAAATAACCGTCACGACTGAAGAGAATGATCTCTCGACCTCTCATGCCCATCCGACGCATGGATCATCTTTCTTGTCAGACAATCAGGTGATTAGCCTTTTTTTCGTGGGGAAATGCTTTATGCATCCCCGGCGGACTGCGGACGCCAGCCGGGGTATGTGGGACTCACCCGGGTGCGAGGCGAGGAGCGCACCCGGATTTGCCACTAAAACCCCATGGTGCCTTCTTCCCCGCTGTAGTGCTAGACCGCCGGACCCACAAAAGCGATAACAGCAGCGGCCTACCAAGCGGCTTTTGCATGATATCGCAGAGCCTTCGCATGGCAGTTTGTTCTGCCAACACTTCGGGAGAGCAGTCCAGGCACTGGACGCTCTGCTACCGGGAGGACTCGTGCATTGGGCGATGGATTCCCCAATCCGTCACCCAAGTCCTTTAGGCAGGTAACTGGCGCTCATATATAGCGCGCCTGCGCCCTTGTCGCCGCCTACGAACAGGGTCTGCGACTACATCCGCCTCTCTCTCCCGTTCTGTGGCCTCCTTTTGCGAAATCACGGTTTCGCAAAAGGTGGCCACCGCCTTAAAGGCCTCTCTGGAACGAACCATCCCTTCAAGGATGGCCGGGAGACTTAGCTTTGCTCCAATTACGGCGCATAGCATTGCTCGCTGCTCGTCCCAGGCGAGGTAAGACTCGAGCGTATGCTGCGCCGTGTCGTCACTGTCCAGGCAGTGGTAGCACTGGGGCAACGGTTCTCTCTGGGCCGTGTAGTGCAGGTAATGGCCGAAACACCCGCGCCCAGACAGCATCTGCACCATCCGGTATGAAAGGGTGCCCGGTCTATGCGCCACCCACTCCCGTAAAACCGATCTAATTGCGGCCACTATTCTGTGGCCAGCAGTTGGAGACACCATTCTGTCTTGCGCGCTTGACGACAATGCGCGGGCGGGCGGGCAAAAACGCGGGCTGTCAATTCGGGAGATACCCTTTCTCCGCGCTGTTTAAACTCCGACGTGCGGCGGTAGATCTCCGCTAGCACGCGAGCCTCCAGATTCCATGGAGGGGTTCCAGCGAGAGCAAGAGCTGCTTCGTTTGATACTGTGCGGTACCCGCTTATCATTCTCAGCGCCATGGCTCGTTGTGGTCGCCGCAGAAGTACTCTATTTGCAGCACTCAGGTCATCCGCCCTCACGGGCGCTCCATACGGGGCCATTGACTGTAGGACCCCCGTGTAGAGTCTCCGACAGCTGCCACTTGCGCAATATCATCGCAATATTGCTAAAATTCATTCATTCGCAGAATACCTTGCAATTCTGCTTAATGTTGCTAATTCACCACTTTTGGGATTTTTTGGGGAGATTTTGAAATTTGAGGTAATTTTAACCGACTTACAAATAAGGACGCGGTTATACGTTCGGCTGTGTATACAGTATGTGTGTTTTTTTGTATGATCAACGATTACTCCGCCGTCTGTGTGCCGATTTTCAATTTTTATATATTTATATAATTTTCTTTTGATTTCAAAGTAGTGACCTGATGATGGGATCCACAAGAAATCGAGGGAACTCCTCGAAATTTATATACACATATTATAGTGATTTCGACGTTTTTTGAAGTAGTCCAAGCATAAGCATATGCTACCAAAAAGTAATATTTTGCTCCAAGGGCTCCAAGGTATACCCTGGATCCAAAAGTACTGAACAGAATTCCTGACTAAGGAGTTATAAATACATGTTTGGGGATTTCGGCGATTGAGGATTATTTATATTTAGGTAAGGTAATCAATGAAGTACAAAAATTTCGTGATAAATTCTTATTCTTCGACTGGCAACTCGTTAGACGTCACGGCGAGTTTCGTTTGACGTATGGACTATGGAGATAGTTTGACGTTTCACCGTTCACGTTTGTTTATAAACAATGCGGCCCTCGAAACCAAATCGCTTTTATGGTCAATTTCACTAACTAAATGGTTATTTTTCACTAACACGGCTCACACTAACTAAAATGCAAAAGTTTTCAGAGAGTTCTAAATTTATTGTAAACACCGAGTGTCCTCACGAGTAACTTTTTATGAATTATTGCTATTTGACACTTAAGCAATTCTGCTTGTAAAGCTGTCAAATGCAAGCATTTCAGCCAATTTCAGCATATGAATTGTATCCAAATCATATTATGAATTGCAATTCAAGTGGCCGTACACAAGAGCACTTTCTGTTCCTTTACTCCCGAAAACTAGTGGGACAGATAACCTAAACGACTGGCGAGAGATCAGATGCAGGGCCGAATTTTCACATGTCCAGCCGTCGCATGGATCATCTCTCTTGTCAGATATTCAGGTGATCAGCCTGCATTGTCCTAACCAAACTTGAAAACAACATTTTTTTCGTTGTTAATTTGCGGAAATCGATCCCACGACCTTCGAGTCGAGAGCCACGCTCTAAATATCACTAGGTTGTCAGCCTCCGTCGTCCAGGCTGACAACCTAGCGATACTAGTGGTGAGCAAATGCGCATCAGTAGTCGCTGGGTTAATGTAATCAGCACTGCAGAAAATCGTCGAAAATTGGTGCAAAAGGGTCAAACTAACAGTCAACGCTAATAAGACAGTCTTGATACCTTACACCAAAAAGAGGAAGTTGGAGGGACTAAAACCCCCAACACTCTTCGGGAGAACTACCACGTTTGCGAGCGAGGTCAAATATCTTGATAAGTATTACTTGGAATAAGTACATCGAAGACATTATGAAAAAAGCAAGATGTGCTCTGGGGTTCTACCCGAGACTTGTCAGCTATAATGAGGCCTTCGGTAGAAGGCAATGTTATGCATGGCTATACACAGCTATAGTGAGACCGATTGTCACATATTGCGAAGTGTGGTATGCCACACTATGCAGCCAAAAAAGTTGTACATATCAACTGCATCAAAACATTAAATAGTGTACAGAGGCTGGCCTGTCTCAAATCACGGGTGCGCTCTCTTCGGCACCCACCGCTTCACATGAAGCCCTGATAAACCTGACCACTGCTTGTTCATATGGAGGCTAAGGTGGTTCTCAGGGCCATGACGGCAGGTAGAATGTAACAGGCCTAAAAGCATAGCTTCTAAAAGCTATACCTGCTTTTCAAAACTTCTGGGGAGGACGGGGAAGAATAGGTCTCAATTAATTTTCATCCTAGTAACATAATTTGGTTCACAGACAGATCCAGGAAAGACAACCGGGTGGGCGCTAGACTATGGGGAAGGAACCACCTATAGGCAGATATGCTTGTTTGGGGTTATGCACCGTGTTTCAGGCTGAGATCTTAGCTATTATTGGTTGTTCACTAGAGAGAGCCTTATCTAGGCTCTCTCTAGTGAACAAAGTCAGTTATACAAAGGGCTTCAACGTCAGTTCCTGAAAAAAAGGGCGTTGATAAAACGAAAATAGAAAAAGATTACAGTGATTATACTCTCTGGAATCAACGCACAGTTAATTGTTGGAACTAATTTGGAATTCTTTAATTGTCTTCTTCACCACTACAAAAAGTTCCATAAATTGTATTGCATTGTAATTGTATCTAAACCAATGTATTTACTACACTTTTTGACTACCAAGTACAAACTTCAATTATTATTTTTAAACAAAAAAATAAACCGACTTCCAAAGTAAAAATACACAAAAAAGTATGAAATAAAACTTAATCTCTAAATAATTCCCCTTTCAAATTCGGCTAATATTTTTACTGTTTCTCTACTCAATCTTCTTAATTTTGAAAGCGGTACCAGCCGGGCCCAAACAATATTCTACAATATTTTATAGAACTTACGTTCATATTTGCTGGTACCGACTTCAAAATTAAAAAGATTGAGTAGATAAATAGTAAAAATTTTAGCCGAATTTGAAAGGGGAATTATTTAGAGATTAAGTTTTATTTCATACTTTTCTGTGTATTTTTACTTTGGAAGTCGGTTTAATTTTTTGTTTAAAAATAATAATTTCACCCTTTTTAGAGATATATTTTCTTAAGTTATTATTAATACGTCTTAAGAACGTCTAAACTAAACGATCGAATGTATAATTGAACACGCGCCAAGCTAGCATAAGGTATTGCTATTAAGATGATGATGATGATTACTGTAAGTTATAAAGTGGCATATGCTTGCAGTTTATTAAACAATGCCGAAATTTCCAAACGCATATCTTTAAAGACTGAGGAGTTCTATACAGTGCTTTTCGATCCAGGCCCAGGGTATACCTTGGTACAATATCTTATTTTTTGGTAGCATATGCTTGTGTTACTTCAGTAAAAGACAAAATCACTATATGTGTGGATATAAATTTCGAGGAGTTCCCTCGATTCCTCATGGATCGCATCATCAGGATCCCACTTTAGTGACTAAAGGACCAATTTCGAACTAAACCCTTTACAACAACAAAAGAATTTTGCAAATAGGTCCATAAACGGCAGAGTAATGTTCAAAGATATCCGTGTTAGTGTAAAATACTATGAGAAATACCTTTTATATCATCATAATCTGATGATGTATGGTGTGATAGTGGTGATGATGATGATGATTACTCTAACTGACAGGGTGGCATATGCTTGCAGTTCTTTAAACAACGCCGAAATCCCCAAACATGTATCTATAAGGAGCCAGGAGTTCTGTTCTGTACTTTTGGATCCAGGGTATACCTTGGAGCAAAATCTTACTTTTTGGTAGCATATACTTGAACTACTTCAGAAAAAGTCAAAATCACTATATGTGTCCATATAAATTTCGAGGAGTTCCCTCGATTCCTCATGGATCCCATCATCAGGTCACCACTTTGATATCAAAAGGACCAATTTGGGATTACACCCTATACATCACAGAAAAAAATTTTGAAAATCGGTCCACAGGCGGCCTCCTTTTTGGGAAGTCGGTTAAAAAAACCTTTTCAAGGTCACGCCGCCGACGCCGCAGCCGCCGACCCGAAAAAGTCGGCGTGCCGCCGCCGAGCCGATCTACCTCCCATCGGCGCTCATATCTAGTACAAACTAATTAAGTTGATATTCAGGGGGTAGGTACTTATTAAAAATCATACAATATTATACTTCATATAAATATGTATATACTTAATCGCCTACTTAACACCTATATTTTTCTTAATTATTTAGATTTTCTAATGTGATTAGGTTAGGTTATTTAAGTAGGTACATTAGAATTATTATCTATGGTTACATTGGCGAAATCTAATAACCTGATACATAAGAAGGTATATGTATGATCGCTTCACGGCTTACTGCAGGAAACGAAATTATTAAAAGATGGCCCCGTCCCTCCTGCAAAAAATCTTAGATAATAATATGAAATACCAATCAAAAGTCAGAACCAAGAAATCGGACGTGTGTGGGGATAAAACCTCTTCAATAGCGGAAACCCAAACCAGGAAGCGCTTTCCCTTTCAAACCCCCGGTAAGCGCTTACGTTTTCGTTAGTGTTTCCCAATTCATAGGGTAAGCCTTATTTTGGGTTACCCAATCAATAGGGTTTCCCAAATGTTTATGGTTACCAAATGACCTGGGTTTCCTTTTATAAGGGTTTTGAAATTAAACGGGTTTTCCGGTCCCTGCATACATACCAGAAAATTCGTAGATGTGCAAACAATTTAAAACTAAAGAACGTAAAGCAAAAAAAAAATAGAAAATAGTAAAAACCTATTCTACGAATGGAATTTAAAAACTTCTTAAAATTCCTCAGAACACAATAAATTATTTTCTTTAATTTTTACAACCTATTTCACGCCTACAAGTCTTTTATCGTATGAATCCATAAATAAATACATATATAATAAACGTTTTTTGTAAAAAAAATGCAATTTGTTGTAAAACATTCTTAAAATACAAAGAAATACCATAAAGGTAATTAAAAAAAAGCATTAGGCAAAAACTAATTAGTAATTCAAAAGGGAGCCACAGTCTATATCACACCTCATTAGGCGTTTATTACAGTTTGTTTGATGGGTTTTTTTTTTCTTTTTTTTTTTTTTTCTTTACACGGCTCTAAACAATACAATTAAATAATAGAGAACTGTATGCCTTTTCAGATGTGTTTATTAAACAGTAGTATTAAAAATTGAAAATTTAAGGATTGTTCTCTTATTTTTCTGTCAGATGTTTTACATTAAAATTTTATTTTATTATCAATTAATCTGATAGCCCTGGCTACTAAACACGGGGCGCTGCCCCTTTAGTCAAGATGCATTCGATAATTTCGACTGCAAACTTCAGAATCAAAAATGTATGGGGATTTGACATAAGTCATCGTTAAGTGACGTGTCGCTTGCGATGCCTGACGTCAAATCCATACATTTTGTTTTCGAACTTCGCCGTCGAAACTATCGAATGCATCATGAGTAAGCCCTCTGGTCCCTTCAGGGGGTAAGCACGAACTATTGAAAATACCGTATTCGTAACGTTATCAAATGTCAATTGTATAGGCGCTGTCACAATTTTCATACAATTAGATATCTTTCGATAGCGTCTCGAATACGTGTCTGTGTATCGTGTGTGTCCCACAGTATTTTCAAACTTAACTAGTGTTGCTCCCTGGATATTGGCCCTGGGGTTTACCAACACTATCAAGTCCAATAAAACATTTCTAAAGCCTATTGCAATCTTCAATGAAGGTTTTTAAATTCGTCACATCTGACAGCTTTTTGACATGACAAAGACCGTCGGGCTACAAAGAATCTAAAATTCTTATTGACCGTTTTGATACCACTTACGCCACCAGATGTGATGTGCGTTAGGTCTGGCCCCTAACAGCAGAAAAATATCAAACACCCTCATCCCTTCGCGTGTGTTTCAATTTTGAGGCGTCTCAGTGAAAGGAAAATGTTTAGAAACTAGGCGAGTAGGAACTTTGCCTAATTCGTAATCATAGATTACTAGAGTACCAAGGTATTATTCGAACTTAAGTTCTAAGTTCTTAAACAAATATTAAATCATTATAAGCAATTGTAAACAATTAAATATTTCCATAACAATGGCGATCTCGATCAAAGGGTTTTACATAAATCGTTCGCGATAAAATCGTCAGCAGACACACATACAATGAGGAAAACGCCGCCATTATGTCTTAATGAGCTATTTTATGCTAATTATAGACAGGATGTTAAGTAACGCCGTTGATATAATTATGTTAGGATGCGTGTACACTAGAGGTTTTATTACCAATAATAACTAATAATAACAGTCGAGTTCATCAGAATTAATCATAATGTAAGTAAACATTTATGATTACGCAATCTTTGGATCAAACTGAAAAAAAAAAACTTTTATTATTTCGTGAATAACTTGAGTATCAAATCTGTCAAATTTTCTTAACAATTTGCCGGTGCGACCAATGTTTCCGATTAATATATCAGCTGATAATCCGACCAGGTAAAATTTCCAGTTGGTACTTAGTTTTAAATCATACATTACTATCAGGTAATTGACTGTAGAAATTATTATTTTCGAGAGATATTCATAGTTCTACTGGCTTTTTGTATAGACATCGGTTAAGAAAGTATGATTTGCATAAGGTTTTTTGAATTTAAATGAATATTTTAACAAGAAAACGGGCTTTAAAGTGAAATATCTCGCAAACGGAGAAGTAAATCAAGAAAATCGTCTTAACAACATCTCAATATTTTTAAAAGACCTATCTAATGATATCCCATAGTATGAGGTAGACGCGAAAAAAAATATCCCTACTTTACATGAAGGGGAAGTATTCCAAAAAAAATATTTTTCGTTATTTATTTTAGCACTTTGTCGCCGTAGTAAATAATCCATACGAAGTTTCATCTTACTATCACTAAATGTTTGGAAAGCAAGCAGAGATAGATGGACGAACGGACATGATGAAAACAATCCACTATTATATTTTGCGTGCCACTGTAATGGTAGAATGTTAGAATTTAGAATAAGTTATTAATTGTAACATCTTCATAAGTATGACATCTATGATGATTATGATTATGAAAATATAAGGGTTCCGCGATGTAAACTGTGAAACCCTAAAAACCACCAGTGTACAGGATCTCTAACGTTGATATAATTACGAATGTAATCTAAGCACCTCACAATTTTCTGGTGACGACCGCGCGTGACATCTACATACTGATGTCATATTAGATATTAGTGATTTCACTAAAAAATAAAGGAAGATCTGGTCAACGAGCTTTATTCATTGAACAGGAAGATAGACGTTTCATTATAAGAGTTCGAATATCAGAACCTCAATTCTCGTATTTAAAGTAGACATAATTTTACTTTGTTTGGATTGAAAGTGTAGCGAAATGTTACCATGAACGGATTTTATAACGTTTCGGCCAATCAGAGCGCGTTTCACGTTGGTTAAACGTTCATAAAAACACCGTTTGAGAGTTTTAGCGTGTCGGTACTTGATTGTAATTGTATTAATGCAGGTTCTATTTAGCAGAATTGCCCCTCAGGTTGCACCGTGCTACCCGGCGCATGCAGTGTATGTCTGATGACTTATGAAACATGAATCTTTTTGTGTAGTGAATAAAGTCCAATTTTTAATAGCAATCGTAAAAATGCAGCGCCGCGTACCGTCGCTTATCGTCGCGGTGTGAATCGACCCTAAGGCGTTTGTTTCTTATACTCGTCTTGGCACTACGTAGAGATGTAGCATCGCTCTGCATCCTCTCTCGGTATTATTACGGGGAGTGCTCCGAGGATTGTTGAGACTTATACCTGCAACTTTTCGCCACCGTTCCATCCTCATCACCTTGACGAGTGACAGTCGTCCACCGTGCGCTTTACCCTAAGTTTTCTGTCGCGCACAATTATTAAACTTTGGAATATAATGTCGCCAGCTACATTACGACTTGCAAAGCTTAAAGAATTAAGGGAGCGTATTCCCCCTAAAAAGGCCGGCAACACATTTGCGATTTCTGTGTTATTGCGGGTGTCTATAGGCGATAGTAATTAAAAAAAAACTCGAAACAATTTTGAAGAATATTACGATTACTATCTGCTTTATAGTATATAGACGTAAAATATTAGTGTAGCTTCGATTTATTGTTTTTTTTTTCAGTACCTATATCCCAAATTTCTCGATCTTATCGGTAACAAAGTTATATATCATATTACGTAATAACTAAAGCTGAAACTAGGCCTCTATGCTACTCAATACTAGGACTTAGGCCTTCAGTAAGCCTTAGTGAATAATATAAGCAAAAGCTTGAGCATAAAATAAGGTAATTTTATTACTCAAGTCCACAAATCTTGTACGATTCAATTATTAAAAACATATATAAGATATAATACGTACGTACTTGTGTGCGTCCCATATAACCGCCTGCTTACGGAGTTTTACGTCAGAAGTACAGTCAGACACAAAAATAGGAAAATTTTATAACTTTATTCAGTTACTATGCGCGCCTTCAATTTATGTAGGCATATTGAAAGCACTTAGTATAATGCACGTAAAACGTATGAAATTGTATAAACCTAGATAATGTTATAGGAGCAACATAAACGTATACATTATAGACGAGGCATGTCGAGGCAAAAACTGTCTCCATTTAAATGGTCCCACTTTTGAGGCTTTTTGAGCCATTTTGTTTTGACATTAAGAGGTATGGTGAAATCAAGAGATAGCTGACTTTTGTGGTGTGGTGGAATCAAAATGGCATAACATTTTCTTGTTTGAAGATTTGCTATATCAAATGTGCGTCATAACCTATCTTTAGTTTTGAAATCTATGAGGGACAAACTAAAAAACTATAAAATAAGCAACTAGAACAAAAATTCGAATACCTAAATAAATCCGAAGAGAATATAAGATTTAAGATTTAGACATGATTGAATGTTACAGGAAATATTGTTTTTAAAAATCTAGCAAAGGAAGTTTAGACAATACAATATTTTCAACACCACATATTTATCCATCGAATACGAAATAATTATTTTTTTGTTGTGAACATCAAATCTTGATGAAGATAACCTTGTGGTGTTAATTTAAACAAATTAACACATAAACTATATAATTTACCGCCGTAACCTTGGCAACAACAATGGCGATCCTCGGAGATTTCCGCTGCCGACTGTACCGTTCTTCCATTACGGCGAGTGTGTGCGTACTTGAAAGACATTAAGTTAATGCGACCTCATAATTACTGACTGGAGGCATTAATTCTCGAATCCATAATTAAGTTTAATACCTCATTTCTGTGGCCTCCAATCTAGATAAATATTGTATGTCATTTGACGTCTATTAAAGTTACATTTACGTTGAATCATGGCGCGGCGAAACAAAAAACTTTTTAGGAATATAATTATTTTACAACGTGCCTACAAGGCCGAATTTGAATAAATTTATGGTGTGATTTAAGTTTGGAAACACACGGGTGCGTATTTGGTGGCGTTCCACGCGTGATTTTTGATAAGAAGCGGCAATCGCGTAAATATAATGACAATACCTACTTGCTTAGATCAGGCATTGAAGTAATTAATAAAAATAACTATAGACTTTTTGAGTTTTATGCAATGAATCATCAGTACAAATGTGAAAATTGCTTACTTAATTATTTGGTAAATGTGAACACGGCTTAAGCATGGTTTCTAGGTAAATTTTGCCATTTGCACTGATGAGTCTCTGCAAACATAACGCGAATCTACTATAATTACAAATTAACTTTAATAAATTTCCATTTGTTTTCCAAACTATCCACATCTTACCAGTCTATCTGTTTGTATATCTATTTGTATTCGCGTAATCCACTTAGGTTGTAAATAATTGTATCATTATTGTGTTATAAATCACCATTAGCAGGAAATCTCGAGCTCTATATATCTGGGTTATTGCTGCACGTTTGAGTTAGTGCTAAATGTTGTGATGTAAATAATAGTGTAAAAGATATAACATTATGAAAAAAAAAAGCTTAACTCGCCAAGGCAATATAACCGTCTATAAAATAAAATCGAATGCAGGAATTTTTATTTTCTGCAGTAAGTATTTTAAATGTCTTATAATTTTAAGTACTTACCTAATAGTTTTTCCGCGATTTTTTTACGCAGACGCGGCGTTTTTCTGCAAGCATGAGTCCGTGTGTTTCCAATCTTTTTATTCAAATTACAACCGCCGTACGTTACGTGTGAAACACTCGACGGACCACGCTAATTACAATAAAGTTAAACATTACCCAAAACCAACATTATCATGTCATGTTCCTGCTATGTGTTTACTTTATCGCGCTAGCTTTTGTGCCTCACGCTTGTTAAATTAAACAAACTAAAAATTACACAAACAAATAACTTTTGTGTAAAAAAAAAAGGTTTAACTATAATAATAATGAAAAAAAGGTTATTCGTTTGTTCCAAGCTTTAAAAATGTAGAAGAAATAATATGTACCTATGACACAATTTTCTTATGAATTAAGTTACTATTCAATAAAAAATCTAGACGAAGAAAATAATCAAATAATTCGGTAGACTATAGAGCTTATTTAAATTAATACTTAATTCAAAAAACTTTTTAATCTGCCTTTGATATTTACCTTGATTACCTACGTTCTTTTTTGTTAAAAACTAGACGATTTTTATAAAACAAAAATTCCTCATTTAATATTATGATAAGTATGAAATGAATTTCTAATATTCCAGGTTTTTCATTTTCAAAAGGCAGATCAGCAGCTCTGCTCGTGAAGAGATTTTTTTTCGTCTCTCCAAATACATTATTATGAATTAAATATTTAGTGATGCTTATTTTTGATTCGATATAGAGTTTATCGATAATTTTATTTACTACATAATAGTTGTATAATTTGGTGTTTAATCATTTAGTTATTTACTAAGTTAATATTTAAAAACAGTAACAAATTTGGTAATTATCAACTGATTTCCAAAAAGGTTGAAATACAAATGAGGTTATTTCAAAAGTAACATTAATTAAAAGTACATTTAAAAAAGTATAATATCAACATTCAAAAAGCTCAGGTGTAAAATAAAAAATATAATCGTACATCCACGAATAAAGTTACCTTTTTTTTAATAATTATCTTGAAAAGGCGTAGTTTTGACGTCAAGTGTTCTACGTGTTGATAAATTGAGGGAACAATTAATGCGGAATGCAAGTTTATGTGTGTTTGTAAGTGTATGAATGTATGTAAGTGTATGAACACTTGTTTGTGTGAATATTGTATTCGTAGAGAATGCGTTCGCGGTAAAAGGGTGCGCGTTAAAGCTTTTTAAGTTTCGAGCACAAGTTATGCGCGCCTTTGCCAATATTGCTTTTAATACCATTGTTACGAAAGCTATTTACAGATATAATATGTAATTAATTCTTTTCGAATTTAAGAAAAATAATTAATTGCAAAATATGTAAAAAAAATTAAATACACCATAAACTATATGTCAACAAAATATTATGCAATTATTTATTATTTTGTTTCGTTATACTTACTTATTTCTTTTGTAACTCAACAATAGAAATGATAATTTCTGAACAGGAAGTTGTTAAATTTATTTAATAGTTGAATGAATAGTAATGAAATACTATTACAATCATGATAACACACCTTAAAGACCATAGTAAATTGTTAATTTGTCATTCTAATTACCTCTCTAATATATGCAAAAATTAACTTGTAATTGTGTTAAATTTATTCATTGAAATTATTGATTTCAACGTTAAATTTAAATATAGGTTTTTGTATATATTTTTATAATTTGAAACCGGTTACAGACAAGTTAAAATAGTATTGTGTGTTTAAAAATGCAAAGTGTAACATTAATTAAATTTCTTTCGACATTAGGTAATAACATAACGGTTTTATAATATGGGTTCTATTCTATCTGTAGATAATTATAATATTCTTTTTATTTATTTCACACGAAAAAGATAATTTAACAAATTGTCATAAGTCATAACTCATAGGACATAAAATATGAAAAAGTTAATTCAATTTTTTTACATTTTATTGATAAGAAACCAAGTACAATATTGTTATATTGTATTTCTTTATTGCGCCGTGAGTAAATAACATTTTAAATTGAAAGCATTATAGCCGCTCATACGTGCTCATACTGAGCTTTTTTTACATGTTCTAACACGGAACGGAGTATAGGCGAAGAATATATATTACTGGTATAGGTGGGAATAAGAATTCAGTTTAGAGTTATTACAGAAATTACAGCTTTATGGCCATTTTTGCACAACTTTCGTGATATAATTATTTGGTGTTTAAACCCTATGAGGGTAAACTTTAACACAGCCTCCGTGGTTTAGAGCTTGGGTCCCCACTCGAAGGTTGTGGGTTCGATTACCGCGTCGGAACAACAAAAAATATTGTTTTCAAGTAGTGTTGCCAGGTGTGATTTGATTAAAATCGGGGCAGATGCTAAAACAAATCGGGATGTAGGGTTTTAAATCGGAACAAACAAAAAAAAATACTTTCTTTAAATAAAGGAATTATTTATTGGTTTTCGAAATTAATATTAGGTACTGATTAAAGTTTTCGCGTGCACGAATTACAATTTTAATAGAAATATAAAAACATTTAAGTAGTTTTTATTTTTTATTAAAATTGTATTTTTGATTAGATTTTGCAGCCTTTAAGATTGCTTTACTTTTTAATACGTAGTTATAAAATTAATCTAGTGAAGTGATGCGCGCGATTTTGAACGTACTCTCGCTATAGTGATGTGTATCTGATAGATAATACATATATGACGTAAATGTATAATAAATACCATTAATATTACCATAAATATTTATTATTGGTAATAATAATGGTACCTATTTAAATAGATTAATTAATTTATCGGGACATATAGCGTCCCGATCAGGCGTAAATCGGGACGCTTCCCCAGACTACTGAATATCGGGACATCCCGCGCAAATCGGGACACCTGGCAACACTATTTCCAAGTTTGGTTAGGATAATACAGGCTGATCACCGGATTGTCTGACAAGAAAGATGATCCATGCGTCGGATGGGCATGTAAATAGTCAAACCTGCTGATCTCTTGCCAGTCGTGTCGGTCGTCCGCTCCACTAGGTTTCGAGACTAAATGGAGAAAGAGTGCTGTTATGTACCGCGCACAAACTTGGGCACTATTAACTCCTGCGTAGCTGGCTAATGAAACTGGCCACCGGTCACCGAAACCGGTGTAGGGAGTTATTAAACTGTAACGCAGCCTATTTTAGCAAACAGCCTGTAGCGTGTAAGTGTGCGTCTATTGCGGCGGATGGGGCCTAATTAGCCCGCAATTACGGCTAATGCGACACACTTAATGAGCTCCTCGTCCTCATCCTCGACGGCCGACCGTTACAACACTATTGTTCGGGCTAGGGCTGCGCTAGGGATGCGCTGCTAGACGATTGTGGCATGTAGTTAAGGCTGTGAAGATAGGATGCGCGGCTGCTAAGCGTTAGTTCACACCGAGAATTTAGCTTCACCTGTATACAGTATGTTTGTAAACTACTCCTTTGGGCGTGATTTATTTAATTTAATTATAATTTTTAGTTCGATGTGCTTTGAAAGCGTGAAATTTCATTCACTACATAAAAATATCTTATACGCTTCATTGCAAGGGTTCTAATTGCGAGGTTCTAATTCTAAAAAATATCTTGCAATGAAACGTGTATCTTGTTGCCTAGTGAATAAAATTCAATTTTGAATAGATATCCTAAAAATGCAACGACGCGACTGCGAGCTGACCGGATAGAGTTGTAAAACAGGGTTGTCCAACTGAACCATTTTAAAAATACATACTTCCCTAGTTAGTAAACTTCCATTACTTTTGATGTTATGGAAAATATAAAATCGCTAAGAGGAAACTTTTCTAGCGCCAATTTTACTTCTTATAGATGTAAGTAAAAGATGTGAAGCTGGTTATAGAAACTCTAAAGACTTCAAGATAATTTTCGAATAAAGCTAAACGCTTTGCCTCAGAATACACATTAAGCCTGGGACTATATGCTCCAGAATTTAGTTCACAGAAAATAGAACTCTGTGCTTATACTATAGAGTTGAAAATGGAGGTGTAGATTGTCAAGGTGTCCTATATGACGTAGACATGTTTCTCGACATATGTGTGTTCGATTTTCAGCTCTATTGTAATACCGTAGAGTCTATTTTCAATGCTATTAATTTTACCCGGCCTTCCGGATCCCGGATCATATAGTCCCAACCTAAATCTTCTATTAAAAAACTATAAACACACAATACTTTAGACATATTATATCGTGCTGACTATATTGTGTTCGCCAACCTTTCACCCCGACACGCGAGCGAGGACATTTGAGGGCATACCAACTTGTATTGTCATAACTTTCAAACATAAAAAAAAAACATTACGAATACCTACTGCAAAGCTAAAGATGAAACTTCACTCATAATTTTTTTTAAATAGAGTCCGACAGATGGCGTTTTATTCAAAAGCGTGTCGTAACGCGACGCGACCTTGAAATTCCGCTAAAGATTATACAACTTCAATCTCATAAGTACGAACTTAATTTCAATTTACAAGGTAGGCAAAACAAAAAATGTAATATGAAAGTTAATTATCTTTTTAACAAGGCCTAGGTATATTATCTCACTGCTGGGGAGGTATATTATCTCACTGCTTAAAGCTGTAGGTATACCTTATATGCCGTTATCAACAGATAATACAACATTAGGGATTCAACAATTCCTTTATTTTTTATATTTAATTTATTTTATATGTACTTACATATTATTTTCACGTTTTATTTTATTTTCACATTAGTTAATATGTTACCCATACTATGATCTAACTCTATTTAAAAAAATATAAAGAAATGACAAATCTGTCCGTTTTTAAACTCTATAGTTGTACCAGTAGCTTGTAATTATATCTAGTCTAGTTTCAAGTAATTACTACTAATTATCTGCTTAGATATTTAGATATGACTAACCGATCTAGAATTCACGATCTGTACTATCTCGTTTAGGTAATCAACTAGACAAATATAAGTGTGAACTAAACAAATATAGACATTTTGTTTAAAGTAATAAATCTTTTTGACTTTGATAAAGTAAGTATAATTATTATCAAATATTTCAAAACTAAGGATAAGACGAACATTTACATCTTTGACATTTACAAAAAAATCTTCATACAAGAAAAAGTTACGCCATCTTGATTTCTTTTTTTTTTTCAAAATTATACTGCGCAAAACAATTTATGTCAAGGTGACAAACGTCAAACGTCGACTGCCCCAAAACTTTAAGTGTAAATACTTTTCGCCTTCACATATATCTCGTATTACGTATATATTTGATGTAAATATTAAGTTCATCTCTAAAATCTTAGACGGTAAATAGGTAGAGAAGCTCTACCTTAAACAGATATTCGAATACTTGTGATTTCGAGGTTTTTAACTAGACTTCCGACATTTCGACTGTTATTTATAATTTTAAGATAGAGGAAACTGGAGACACTTGATCCCCCTTTCCCTTTTAATCCTGATTTAAGGAAATATTCAGCAATAAAAAATATTTTAAGAAGCACTTGATATTTAAAATATTTTAAGACTTACCATGTATACCCCGGGAGTAGTTTTATGCTCGAAACAAATTAATCATTAAAGACGATATATTTTTTTAAATAAAATGAGATACACATATATAAGGTTTCATTTTCAAGGAGCCCTCTACTCTAGCACTTACACATCTTCTCCCAGTTACCACTTGCCAGGCCTTTAACCTTAGCATCGAGGATTAATAATAAGTGGAGTAAAAACTGATTATCACTTTCTGTCACCAGGCTCGCAGCATCGAACGGGGAGATCACGATCACGACGTCCCACAGCACCGCAGGCACCACCAGCAGCGCCGGCAGCGTCGCGTCCGGTCCCACCGCGTCCCCGCACGCGGTGAAAATGTCGCCTAACTCCGTCAAGTCCGCACAGGACGAGGACTTGCTCGCTGATTCACCAAGTAAGTTGTGTACCTGGTACTTAGTATGGCGTATTAGCGTTAGGGCCTAGCTTGTCAACCCACCTCGTCAAACTCTCTCCCATCTCCGTCAAGTCCACACAGGACGAGGACTTGCTCGCTGATTCACCAAGTATTAAGTTGTGTGCCTGGTACTCAGTAGAGCGTATCAGCATCAGGGCCCAGCGCAATAGCCCACCTCGTCAAACCGACCAATTCCGTCAAGTCCGCACAGGACAAGGACTTGCTCGCTGATTCACCAAGTAAGTTATGTGCCTGGTACTTTAGTAGGGCGTATCAGCATCAGGGCCCAGCGCGTCAACTCACCTCGTCAAACCCTCGACCAACTCTGTCAAGTTCACTTAAAGGTAGCCTTTCGAACTGAGCGTCAGTGACGCGGCGTCACTGAATTGAATGGGACGGCGACAGTGATGCGTGTCGCTACTGTCGCCGTCCCATACAATTCAGTGACGCCGCGTCACTGAATTGTATGGGACGCTGACAGTGATGCGCCGCGAGGCTGTCGCCGTCCCATACAATTCAGTGACGCCGCGTCACTGAATTGTATGGGACGGCGACAGTGATGCGTGTCGCTACTGTCGCCGTCCCATACAATTCAGTGACGCCGCGTCACTGAATTGTATGGGACGCCGACAGTGATGCGCCGCGAGGCTGTCGCCGTCCCATACAATTCAGTGCCGCGGCGTCACTGAATTGTATGGGACGGCGACAGTGATGCGTGTCGCTACTGTCGGCGTCCCATACAATTCAGTGACGCCGCGTCACTGAATTGTATGGGACGCCGACAGTGATGCGCCGCGAGGCTGTCGCCGTCCCATACAATTCAGTGCCGCGGCGTCACTGAATTGTATGGGACGGCGACAGTGATGCGTGTCGCTACTGTCGCCGTCCCATACAATTCAGTGACGCCGCGTCACTGAATTGTATGGGACGCCGACAGTGATGCGCCGCGAGGCTGTCGCCGTCCCATACAATTCAGTGCCGCGGCGTCACTGACGCTCAGTTCGAAAGGCTATTTGAGCCTTTGGTCACATGCCGTCGTCTTTAGTGCCTTCCTTTCTACAGGGTAGATTAAAGGAGATTAATCATTATGGACGAACCGGAGGTCCCCACGTCCCTACCTCCCTACAGGTTCATGTGCCAGAGGCATTGTGCAGATTAGATGGTAGAGTGCGGTACTAGGGCGTGTTCGAATACAGCGAGTATTATGGGCTAGTACCGCCGCAGGCTCTGCAGCGGCCTTACCCACAGGATCTCCCTCCACGGTCAGGTTTGTCCCCTCCCCTTGACAGTCGTCATCCGATTGAAGCGGGTCCAGTTCATGTGAGACCCCCTCAACACCAACTCTGGAATTGCATTTAACAGGGAAGGCTCCAGCCCCAGGAGCCGGCGCTGCTCATTCAGCGACGCCCGACTCCAGATACCACGCCAGGAGAGCGTACAAGATGTGGCTTGGACGCAGCCTATCGGAAGTCCTAGTTTATCGGCAACTTTCTCAACTAGCTCCTTGTGCGTCCCGTATTTACTTCGTTTCGCACGGTGTGCATCGTCGAGAGGTCGCTGACCCGAGACTATCTGGGCGTCCCAAATCACTCCGTCCCCTCCTTTAACCGCGATGATATCTGGCTTACGAACCCCCAGTGCGGTTGCTATCCTCGGCTCAACCTCCACATGCCACCCTAGGCGGGCCATCTCTTCCGAAACGACCCGCACGACAAGATTATGTCGCTCGATCCGACCGCCGTGAGTTCTGTGACACTGCTGGATGACATGAGCCGTCGTCTCCCTGACCATGCAACCTGCACGGCAGTTCAACTCCGACCCGATGCCCTCCCTTCGCCCTCTCGTCGTCCGAATCCTGGACGGGAGCGCGTTGATATGAGTGTGCACAAACTGCACGAAGTCCCGGCCGGTGTATCGCCCACTAAGTCGACGTGGACTTAGTCGCTGATTCACCAAATTAGTAGCATGCCTAGAAGTACTTTTTTGTACTTGTTCAAAGGTAGGTTTAACATAAATGAGTAGTTATAGGAGCAACTTTAAAATCTTGTCCACGAAAAGTCTTAAAAAATATTTAAATAAAAATCTTGTATTCTTGCATAGGTAGGCATATAAACAGAGTCTCGGAAAGGGCTTCAAGAACTTCCATGAAATTTAGAATGCAGGGGGTTTTAAGGGGACAAAAATCGATCATTCTAGGTTAACCTTGGGAAACCTGGCATTTTCGAGTTATGGTTTGGTTTTCTTTTGTCGTGCAACAATATTAATTTCGACTCTATTAATGTCAGTTTGAATGGTAGTTTGTACGCGTATGTATAATTTTTGGGTTGTTGGTAAATTGGTGTCTTAGGTTCGAATCCCAGTCAGATAAATATTAATAAATTAGCCTTCTATACAATGTACCAGGTACCTATTAGACGTGCGAGCAAAGTTCGGTCTCCCATGCTACTACTATAGATATCTGAAAAACTTTCAAATACCACATAATCAAAGTCCATTTGAAACCACAAAATTAAACCAACATGAGCTTGAACCACAACAGAAGACTAATTTAAAATCAACTTAGCAAGTTCCGTTCAAATGAGTAAAAGCTATTTCAGTACTGATCCACAGTTTGTCGAGCATAGACGATAGACGATCCATTAGTTGTGGACAAAGTCTAGTAGGTACAGTTATTTCAACTAATACTATAAAGAGTTCGCGCAAGTCGGATGCTGTTCCGAACTTACTATTGTCCCCAACTGTCTGCAAAGTTGATTAGTCAACTTGTACGTAATGAATATTTAGATATATTCGTAGCTGCAAACACACATCACACAATTGCATTATTAACCAATAATGCAATTGTGTGATGTGTGTTTAAAATATGTAGGATTTTATTACATAGTTACATAGGGTTTACCATTTTGAATTGCGATTTCTTTCGCTTAGGAAGAAAGTCAGAACCCCAATTTTACCCCAATTTTAAATGAAACGAAATTTATAAAGTTTGGATCAATGAAGTCGATCAACAATTTTTTTTTAGATTTTAGACTTTCATTTTACTTTTATTGAATTACTAAGTAAATGTTGCCCGGGACTTCGTGCGCGCAAAAATGTATTTCGTAGAAACCGTACAATTTATGCGATAAAAAGTAGCCTATGTCCTTCACCGTGGTCTACTCTACATCTGTGCCAAATTTCATCAAAATTGGTCCAGTAGTTTTAGAGCCTATTCAATGCAAACAAACAAACAAACTTTTCATCTTTATTATATTAGTATATAAATATAGATTAGTATAGATAAATTTCCTCTTTATTATATTAAGTATAGATTAGTATAAATAAATGAATCGTCTTAATATCATAAACTGATTTTTGGAGTTTGGATTAATGAAAACCGGCGAGAAAAACGTTTGCGTTGTGTTGTTTAAAACACAACAGTTCCACAGGCGGATTTTGTGGCCCAGGAAAGCAAATGAAAAAGCATCAGGCGATCCATCTAATCGTTTCTCGATCCATTTCATTTAAAATAAGACTAAGTAGATCAATGTATTTTTGTATTAACCTGTTTCCTTATTGACCCAGACTCCCGACCTTATAAGTTCCAGGTCCATTTGCTATTCTAGAACTTTCCCAGACATGTGATTTATATTTTAAATAAAATGCTAGCTCCGTTTTAGCTCCAGACTGGGTGTCATAAGTACCTAACGTTTATTTTTGTGAAGTAGAGCTGGGCCTTTAGTCAAGATGCATTCGATAATTTCGACGGCGAAATTCAAAATGAAAATGTATGGGATTTGACACAAGTCATCGCTAAGTGGCATGTCGCTTGCGATGCCATAAGTCAAATTCCATACATTTTGTTTTCGAACTTCGCCGTCGAAATTATCGAATGCATCTTGATTCTTGACTAAAGGGCCTATATAATCTGTAAAGTTGTAAAAATCGTTTTTAAAATTAATTATTAAAGTGAGTTTCTCATTATCCACATTCAATTGTCCATTGGTGATTTTTAAATGCAAAACAACTTGTTCAAAAGTTACATAAAACAAAGTTTCTTTACAAAACGAGGAATAGCGTCAAGCCTTCGAAATGTCTAACTTTGTGTTTGAAGCAAATAAAAAGTAAAACTGTGTATCTCTTGCGCAACGCCATCTACTAGCATAAAGATGAAACATAACTAACAATAAGGTTTAATTTATACTCAATACAGTTGCATTTTTTGCATTTTGCTCACTACTTTTACAATGATGCTAATTTTTTTATAAAAAAACTATAATCCGACTACATATAAATTATTACAGCCTATGTTACCCGGGCTATTATTATGAATCTATTGACACCACATTTATTAAAATCAAACCAGTAGCTTAGGAGCTACGATGGAACAAACATACATATATAGGCTACCAAAATCATTACCTTTCCTTTTGGTTTATCCGTGGTCGGGTAAAAGAAATAAATAATACATTATCCTAAAAATGATAATTTTCAAAATTTTAAAATTTTCGATTTCTTTCCGTCATAGAGATTCTAGAATGACGGAAAGAAATCGGATGACGGACATATTTCATATAACAGTACGTAATATGAAAATATATAATACTAGATGTTGCTCGCGCAAAAGGAAATCCGACGGTAACCTTACATTTTTTCCACGATAAAAAGTAGCCTATGTCCTTTCCCGTGGTCTATTCTATATCTGTGCCAAATTTTGTCAAAATCGGTCCAGTAGCTTCGGACTCCGAAGCTACTGGACCGATTTTGACACTGAACTCCGAAGTTCGGAGCATATTCAATGGAAACAAACAAAGAAACAAACTTTTCCTCTTTATTATATTAGTATAGATTATAGTATCTTAGCCGTCTGTGATAGTTCACATAAACTGTAGGTATAGCAAGCGATATATTATTATTATCTTAACATAAAATATTATAATTTAAAGTATCTTCACCGTCTGTAATATTATAATGAGAATATCAGTCATACTCTCCACTCAACTCAGAGCGTCTATCATTTTCTGGGCGAATTGTCCAAAAATTGGGCGGATATTTAACAAAGTGGCAATTAAAATTATAGGTTGTGGCGGCTTATGAGATTAAACCATCAGCCGACACTTTTAACCAGGCCGGTTCACTCCGCAAGACACATACTGTCAACAGGTCAATACTGACACCCCTCAAGGGTGACGTTTCAATATACATAATTTTTTTCATGTGGGCATGGGAGGTAAATTCGAAACTATAAGGAATAGCGAAAAATGACGAAAGTAATTGCGAGCCAGATTATGACAGAAACTAAAATTGCGTCATTACATTTTTAATAAATCAATTTCCCTAGCCAGAAATCGTACCGAATGATTTGGACAAAAATACACACCGTGTATCGTGTCGTTTTATACGGAACCAATTGTGAGTCCGTCTCGCACTTGGTCGGTTGTTAAAATACATAGTACCTAGGTATAGTTAATAGATAGCAGAGATTTGTTTAGCTGTATTATGTATACAAGTAATTATTAAACACAATAACCACACATCTGCAACTTACAGTGGAGCGATGTAAGGTCTCTTGAGTCCCACTCAAATATGAAAATTTCAACTGTCTACTACCACCTTTACTACCACGGTTTATGAGATCTAGCCTAGTGACAGTCAGACGAATAGATGGACGGTGGAATCTTGGTTATACCTACCCTTTGGGTATGGAATTGGAGAAGTTTACTGATGTGTTTATACGACCTCTGTGGCTCAGTTAGTTGAGCGTGTTGGTGCTCACGCCGGGGGTCGCGGGTTCAAATCCCGCCGAAGGAACAAAAAGTTTTTCTGTGTTCCTGGGTCATGGATGTGTATTAAATATGTGTATAATATAATAAAAATCTTAAATATGTGTATAGTATAAAAATATTAAATATATTTCCGTTGTCTGGTAGCCGTAACACAAGTTCTTCGGATACTTAGCACGGGGCCAGATTGACGTGGTGTGAAGCGTCCATAGATATTATTATTATTATTATTATTATTATTATTATTATATTTAATGCAATGATATTAAAATATACATCAAAACTAATCAATTTCTGGAATCGATCAATAAATGACTTAGAAATGGATCATTGAAGTTGAGGAGATTTCTGGTAACCCTGTAACGGCGCCTGACGGGTCAACGCACAGCCTAAACCGCTGATCGTAGAGACCTGAAAATTGGAGGGTGTGTTCTTTGTATGATGTAGGATACGACAAGAAGAGATTTTCTGAAATTCTACTACTAAGGGGTTGAAAAAGTGGGACGTAGCTTAGTCACGATTACGGAAATTCTAAGTCCCATAACTTTTTTATTTCTAGAGATATTTTGCTAATTCTTTCACATGCTTGTTTTATTTTACTCTAATTTTTATAATGTATACAAACATTTTTGGTAAAATTCCTCCAGCTTTTCAAAAGCCTAATTTAAATAAACTTCGACGCAGCCGCATTATATTTAGATAGTTTGACCGATTTAAATCTTTGCTTATATCATCAATAGTGGTTTCAATCTGAGTGAATGAATTCATTTTAAATGCTCCCGTTTCGCCCAGCACGTCATTCTTCATTGCGACCGGCCGTCCACCTAAATAGCAAACTCATTAAGCAATAATTGCGTGTAATCAATAGCACCTATTGGTAGGCCCTTTCCACGTGAACACGTGAACGCGCTGTTTCGAAATCGTTGGGAATCGATTGAAATTATATTTTTACTTCTTCGTGTCAGTACTCAGTTCACATTGCGACGATACGCAACGCTGCATTTTAAAGATAGCTATTCAAAATTCAACTTTATTCACTGGACAAAAAGATACACGTTTCATATTATGACATCAGTTATACACTGCACGTGCGCTGTGGAACGCGGTGCAACCTGACATTCAAACTCTTACAATGAAACGTGTATCTTCTTGTGAAACTAATAAAGTTCAATTTTAAATAGCTATCTTAAATATTCAGAGCCATGTATAGTTTCGTATCGGTGTATTGTCCCTTACTCCAGAGGAGCAATTCTGCTAAATAAAACCTGCATTAATACAAAAAGAGATCCGTGGCCTAGTGGGTAGACTGTTTGGTTCGCACTCGAGAGAGTGCAGGTTCGAATCCCAGGTTGTGGCGTGTACCAATGAGACTTTTCAGATCTCAAGTACATTATACGAACGCTCTAACGGTGAAGGAAGACATCGTGAGGAAACCCGCACACAGTTGGCCCCAGACGTATTGACCAGTTCATTCCTCTGGACTAGGCTGACTATGTCGTATGCTTGGGCAACCATACGACATTTAAAAACCAACTGTTCCAGGCTCTACAGTATTTCAAGAGTGGTAACTTCGCTCGGAGAATACTGTATTAATCGGTTCCCTATTTTTTCGCATAAAATCATATGTCATAATTTTACTTGGCATAATTTCATTTGACCTAATAGTAGTTTCGCATAATATTCATTTGTCATAACTTTCTAAGCATAATTTTTTTTCGCATAATTACTAAAAGCATAATAATTGTTAGGCATACTTATTGTAAGGCATATATTTTTTTACGCATAATATTCATTAAGAATAATATTTTTATGCATAATATTAAAAAGCATAAATATATTTACGCATAATGATATTTAAGATACTATTATATTTAGGCATACATCTTTCTAGCATTTTTTTTTTCACATACTAATGAATGATAAATTCTACTGGGTATGCGAGTTAAGACGAAATAACAATTATAATTGTAATTTTCGACTGATTACGAAATTAAACTCGGACAAAAAACACGAACTGCTATCTAAGAACATGCCGAGCTAATTATTTTAAACATGTAAGCGGCTTACCGGTGGCCCAAGGGCCACCCCGCCGCAACTTAACCTACTGTTACACATGTTACACTAGGTATATGAGTGTAATACCTGCTTTTAATGTTTCATAAATATGCGTTTAATTACCTTAACCGTGTTTTCATTATGTAATTCCATTTTATGCATATTTATGCCTTGTGACAGAATGTCTTGAATTTATTATGACAAAAAAATATGCCTAGCGAGTTTATGCCGAAAAACAATTATGCCAAAGTATTATTATGACAAGAAAAATTATGCCTTACGAGTTATGCCTCATTAAATTAGGACAAACAATATTAGTCTAAATGATATTTATGCCTAATGATGTAGTATGCCAAGAAACCATTATGCCAAAGTATTATTATGCGTAGTAAAATTATGCCAAGTGAGGTATGCCAAGTGAAATTATGACAAATAAAATTATGCGAAAGAAGAGGATCCCGTATTAATCATCCATTAACGGATGTAAAGGCCTAAGTTTAATACAATTACGATCAAGTCCCGACACGCTTATACTCTCAAAAGATGTTTTTATGAACGTTAAACCAACGCGAAACACACTCTGATTGGTCGATACGTCATAAAATCCCTTCATAGTAACATGTCGCTACACTTTCAATCCAAAAAAAGTAAAATTAAGTGTACTTTAAATACGAGAATTGAGGTTCATTTCTTCTACGTTTGTATGCCGTATTATCCTTTAGCATATATTATAGAGATAAATGAAAGAAAGGCGAGGTGACAAAAAGAGTGATGAGATAGTGACTAACGCACTCGACATGGGGTGGCTATTTGCCCCAAGGAAAAAGCTGTGCTAGGAACTTTGGGCACGCCACTACCTTCAGTAAGCTTAAGGCTAGATATGATCCGGAATCCGTAAGGCCGGGGAATATTCAGAGCAATGTAAGTAGAACTCTGCGCTAATACGATAGAGTTAAAAATTGAAGTGTCGAGTGTCGCGAGCTGTCAGATATGACATTGACATTTGACTCAACGCTAATATGTTCGATTTCAGCTCTAATATATTAACGCAGAATTATATTTTCAATGATCAAAATTTTCCCCAACCTACCGGATACCGGGTAGCCTAGCCTAAATAAATTGGTAATGCAAAAACTACCATGCTATATTTTCCTCGTCTACACGACATACAATCGTATCGTGTCGTGTAAATGGAAGTCGTATCCTATAAACGACGAGCTTCTATTGATCACCATTTAATTTGTTGTTGGAAACAATTACTAAATTACCGGCACAGGGTCTGTTCTAATTCGCCTGAATTAAATTGATCTTTTCTCATGATACTAAACTGAAGTAACTCTTTATGTTACAAAACATACTAAACTAAAGCAACTTTTTAAATGGCAAAAGTAACTCTTTCAGTGACGAAACATGCATTGTTTTTTAATTGGTTTTTCGAAAAGTACACAATATTTGCTATTGCAAAGATAATATTTCCTGGTTTATTATGTATAGTGCGATTCAAATGAGAATAGGATCGAGTCGGCGCCATATTGTTTCGAATTTAGACTGTTATGATAGTTAAATTTATGTTTAGATAATAGATTATTCAACGTTTTTATTTAAAATCGATGCAAGACTATTAATATTTATATGCACATAAGTTTATCTGAAAATCGCACTTTTCAAGTAATATTTGACAGAAAAAGGTCATTGACGTTCCTATTCTCATTTGAAACGCGTTATACTTATCTATGATCAACCGTTGACGATACAGCCATCACAAAAGTGAGATCGTTGGAGAGCATTAAAAATGCTCTATACAAAAATTATGCACGAGTGTTGAAAATGTATGAAGATAAATACAAATATGATTTTACTAACTTAAATAACTACGTTTGTGTAATCATGGTTTTAACAAAAAAAATCACAAATAATTTAAGGATATGAACAGTCATTTGCGTTTTTCTGTCGAAGCAAAAGTAACGTCATTTTGTAAAGTCCTTTTTTGTCCTGTAATTTTTTAATTTAGCAACTGATTATATACCTACTTTTGCATTTATCGGTCCATATTTATCTTGTCATTCGAAAAATACAAGGATTTTGCTGATTTAAAACAAATGCATGTTAGAGGGATATCATACAATACGGCATTCAGACAAAAGGTGAGTTGTCCCGCGAAAAGAAGCTCCTCTCGCGAGAAACTTATGTTTCGGGGAGTTTCTATAACTGGGCATTTACATTAATTGTTTAATCTACAAAAACAATATAACTTTTTTAAGGAATTACTTACAATATACCAATGCGAACCAAACGTGTTTCACTTAAGAAACTAAATGATAGAATTAATTTTAATATTCCTCACAAACAAACCAAGTTTTGTACTTGAATACATTAAGAATTGTCTGAACTTAAGCACTCGAACTTCAAAGCCGCCGCCGTAGCCAACGAAATAAATTAATTAACTAATTAACGACCATTACTAATAAGGGACGATCAATTATTGGAGAAGAAAGAGTGGTATGAGATAGACGCGACAAACGGTACAATCTTATTTTAACACGTGAAGCAAAAACTTTGGGTACTACTAATAAAAAATAAAGTTACACACACTACCTCACTCAGAGGTATTATGAATTACACACACGTACACTACCATGAGTTCGTATTATCACACAGATATTATTATAAAGGCAGCAAGAAAGCTATAGAATTTCGTCGCAGAGCATTTTAGCAAGACAAAGAATATTTTTTGTTTTACTTTTCAATCACTCTTTTAATTACTTACATAGCGCATAGGTAAATAGATAACTAACCACTTATGCTCTAATTAATAACTCACAAACGGGGGAATACGCTGCAATTTGCCCTATTTTTGGGGTTGCCATAAAGAAAATAGGTTAGCCGATAGCAAAATTGATTTTACATTTCATAGACAATTTCCTATTCGAAATGATCAGCTAATGCCGGAATTGCATTCGGCATTAATTTTATGTTTAAGTAACATGCGAATGTGTATTTAAAATTAATCATCATCAGACCTCAGTGAATTTTTAAGTAACTTCTCGTAAACAACAATGGGTATATGTATTGAATTCTTAATTGAGTTGTTTATTTAATTATTTTTATCATATTCCTTAAATTCTATTAACTTACAAACATTATTTAGTAAACGTAATTGTTTAAATGTGTATCGGATAATTAATATCATCTACACTAATATTATAAAGAGGAAAACTTTGTTTGTATGTTTGTTTGTTTGTTTGTCTGTTTGTAATGAATAGGCTCAAAAAGTACTGAACCGATTTCAAAAATTCTTTCACCATTCGAAAGCTACATTATCCACGAGTAACATAGGCTAATTTTGTTTTGGAAAAAAATAGGGTTCCGTAAAATATTTGGGTTTTTCGGACACAAGGTGTAAAAAATCAACCAGAAAAGTAACTTATTTTGCGTACGCTGCCTAAACTATAAAAGATAGAACCATAAAATGTTCTAATTAATTGTAGATCTTATAAATATATACAAAAAAGTCCGCGACACACTATTCCTATCTATGTCGAGTGAGGCACAACAACCATTTTTTTATTTAGAAATCTTGATTTTTTTTTTTTGGACTACATTTAAACGCGTTTATTTTACTCATGCTATTAATCTTTTTCAAAATAAATTATTTCATCACTAAGTACAGTTTATGTAGATAATATTTGGTCTTTGAATGATTGAAATTGGACGTTTGGTTTTGAAGTTATGGCGAAATTAAAATATTACGATTTCTGCTGCACGGCCCGTTGCGAAGTGGGCGTCACCAAGGCGGGGGTGCGCGTGCGAGGGGAGTTTAGATCTATGGTATTTCATACGATAAAAATATACCCACCTACTTATTTCATTGAGTTTTAGTAGGTACCTATATTAATTTGTTTCTGTTTGTTTTGACTGGATTTCGCCCGTTTTGTTAGAGGTTTCAAGACATCCTGTAGTATTAGTATCAGTATTGTACCCGTGAGAAGCTGGGGCGGGTCGCTAGTTATACATATATGTATATCATAAACGCAAGTTTGTAAGCATGAATGTGTGGATGTTTGTTGCTCTTTTACGCAATATCTACTTACTTACTTAACATACTTTGATGCAATTTGGTATGATAGTAGTTTAGGCTCTGGATTAACACATAGGTATATCGTAGCAAATTGTACGGTTCCCGTGGAATTTCTTTTTGCGCGTACGAAGTCGCGGGCAAAATCTATTTTATCATAAACATTGAAAAAACGTTAATAGGCATAGTACTTAAATCGCTTAAGTCTTATCTACACACTATTTCGTCTGTCACGTTTCCAACACGAACTTATATCACAAAAGGTGGATCAAATAATAGAAATTAATATAATTGTTTACAATTTAATCGAACCAGATATAATTAACTACATTTCTTACAACTCCTGACAATGCTAACCACAATGTACACACTTCGTTTCCCCATACAAGGCCATACCCCTATTAAACTCCCATAATCGATTTTACACCATAAAGAGTATACTGGCCAACTTGTATCATCTAACACAATTCCGAAGAAAGCCGAAAATAATTGGCTTTAATTCAAATTGTTGCTACACACGTAAGCCGGGTCAATACACGGGCGGACACGCGAACTTTAATAGTATATAATTAATTTATTACATGTATTAAACAATTAAGTGTACGGTATCTTCATTGGGCGCGCCTAAACTCTTATCGATGATCCATTTAGTAGTTAGATAACAATTTACTAAAACGGTAGATTACAAGACAATTGCTGATGTCAACGAATTTAAAAGAAGTGCCTTTATGCTTATTTCTAACTAGCTGTTGCCCGCGGCTCCGCCCGCGTAAATACAGTATCCCTCGGAAACATTGTATTTTTTCGGGATAAAATCCAGAGCCTAAACTACTAAGATACCAAATTTCATCGAAATCCGTTCAGTAGTTTTTGCGTGAAATAGTAACAAACATACATCCATCCATCCATACATCCTCACAAACTTTCACATTTATAATATTAGTGGGAAGTAGGATTTGGATAGATTAAGATACAAAATTAGATTTTGTCTATATTTCTACACACCTACTTCATATTCGTATTAAATTCTTTAAGCTGTGCTTTTGAGTAAACGAAAAATTAGGTAACGAAAAGTTTTATATGTATTAGTCAACTTCTAAGCTTTTATAAAAAGGCTCATTAATTTAAAATTTAATGATTTTGTTAATGATTTCCAACACTTCCACCTGAGATGGATGACCACAATCTCTAGTGTTCTTGAAATCAAAGTCTATAAGCCTAAAGCCTACTAACATTTTTCCATTCAATAGATTTTCGATACCATTAAACATAATATTTTATATTAGACGACGAAAAAATCCTTACTTAATGTTATAAACGCGAAAGTTGACATATGAGGTATATTGTATGGATGTATGTATGTTTGTTACTCTTTTACGCAATAACTACTGAACGGAGTTTGATAATATTTGGTATGGTAATAGTTACTAGCTTTCACTGAAAACTACTGGACCGATTTTGATTAAATTTGGCACAGATATAGAGTAGACCACAGGGAATCACATGGGCTACTTTTCATCCCAGCAAAATGCACGGTTCCCACGGGATTTCTTTTTGGATGCGGGAAATATTTAGCTTATAATATTTATCAGACGCGATTATTGATTAAAAACGAAAAGTGGAAGCTCATCAGGTTTAAACAGCTCGGTGTGTCTTATCTCTGTGATAAGGTCGCCCGTGAAATATTAACGTAAAATGTATTTCTTTCTTTGTAAATTTGCTTTTAAATTATGTCATATCAATGCGATCGCAACGATATGCCATAATTTAAAAGCAAATTTACAAAAGGCAATCCCTTAAACTGTAAAAAAAAGTATTGAAATACATCATTAGGGTTCCGTAATACTTAAGGAACCCTTATAGTTTCGCTCAGTCCGTCCGTCTGTCTGTCTGTCTGTCTGTCTGTCTGTCTGTCTGTCTGTCCGCGCCTCTAGCTCCTGTAATTATGAATATAAATTGATGAAATTTGGTGCAGTTATAGATTGTGTATAGATCACGGTTTCGGGATCATAAAAAAATAATAAATTTGTATTTTAGGGGTGGCTCTCCATACATGTGAAGTGGGGATAAAAAATATTTTTTCACTCTACCCCATCGTGTGGGGTATCGTAGAATAGGTCTTTTAAAATAAAGGCAAGGTTTCATACGTTACTTTTTATAAAGTTGACAATTTTCGAGTAATCGGCCTCCAAAATAGTTTGTAAGTTGGTCCCCCCCTAGCATTTTTAAACTATAGGAGATAGAAACTTGTAAATTTCCATGCTGATAGATCATGCTAAAGACTCTTTAGGAAAATTATTGTGAACCAAATCGGACAGTAACTTTTGGAGTAATTAAAAAAAACATATTACGCGTTTATAGTTACGGAACCCTCCTTAGACATGTCCTGACATGTTCTTGGTTAGGTTATTTTGTTTCGATTGCAATGCAATTTTGTATAAAAAATTTTGTTCATATTTTTAAAGACATACATAATTTTTAGGGTTCCGTAATACTTAAGGAACCCTTATAGTTTCGCTCTGTCCGTCTGTCTGTCTGTCTGTCTGTCTGTCTGTCCGCGCCTCTAGCTCCTGTAATTATGAATATAAATTTATGAAATTTGGTGCAGTTATAGATTGTGTATAGATCACGGTTTCGGGATCATAAAAAAATAATAATTTTATATTTTAGAAGTAGCTCTCCATACATGTGAAGTGGGGATGAAAAATATTTTTTCACTCTACCCCATCGTGTGGGGTATCGTAGAATAGGTCTTTTAAAATAAAGGCATGGTTTCATACGTTACTTTTTTATAAAGTTGACCATTTTCGAGTAATCGGCCTCCAAAGTAGTTTGTAAGTTGGTCCCCCCCTAGCATTTTTAAACTATAGGAGATAGAAACTTGCAAATTTCCATGCTGATAGATCATGCTAAAAACTCTTTAGGATAACTATTTTGAACGAAATCGCATCATAATTTCTATTTCTAGAGCAATTATAGAAAAACAAATTAACATATTAAGGCAAATCAGAATAATTATACATCATGTGAAATTATCATTTAAAATAATGTTTCAAAACTGGTTGCAAAATTAAAAAAAAAACTGAAATTAACAATTACATAATAAAAATAACTTAAATTAATAATAAATAAAACATGCTGTCGGGTTTGAACTTACATCCAAGGACAAACACTATGATTAACTGAGCCACAGTAATTATAGTGATTATTGCGAATTTACGTTTCTTTACCAGAATTAGAGCTAAGTTTTGAAACACGTAAAATTTTAATTAATAATAAATTTTACGAATATGTGCCTCTTTTACCAATTATTACAATAATTTAATAACACTAAAACACATGAATATAATTATGTTATCAATTACCATAATATTATTGTTTTTTATTATAATTTAATACCTAGGTACCTTTAATATTAAAAGCTTCAATTTGCTAGTAACTTTACGAAAACTAGGTATATCATATATGGCGCTAGTCTCCTGTTTAAATCGTGGATTGTTTTTGAAAAATAATACTAGATGTCGCTGTGTTATTGGATTTAAATTCTGTATCACGCTATCGAAAACCTCGCTGATATGTATAACCTCTCAGGTGTCGCGCTTTAAAATTTTTATAAGTATCTGGTTGTATTCTTCGTACCTACTTTGAGGTCTCGCTAGAGTGCGCTAGAGTAAATATTTTCTTTGATTGTGATAGGCGGTATCGTAATAGACTAAAATAATATGCTCGAATGTTATGTGATTAGCGAAATGCGAATATTAAATAGAAATCGAATAAAACTTATTCATAAAGAACATCGTTACTATTCACTTATATATATATATATATATATATATATATATATATATATATATATATTTTGATTATTAATCAACATTCAACATTTACGGAACCCTCCTTAGACATGTCCTGACATGCTCTTGGTTAGGTTATTTAACAGTTAAAGAATCTAGTGGAAAATACTATTGACGATTTTGAAAAACCGTTACTTCTTAATTAATGCCGAATAAGGGAGACAGAGCGCATCTATAATTACATAACACGATTTACTATTCGCAATCAAACATTAAGGGGCCTTAACACAATAAGCAGTTGGCGAACGCGAGTTATAATATGTTTGGCAAATCGAGGAACGATTGCCAATTTGCCAACCCTACCCGTCTTAATTGACGACTACTGCTCCGCCAGAGGGGAGAATGGGGGGGTTAGTAATTTGTCATCGGTTAGCTAAGCAGAGGGCGCATCTACCGGGACATTTCTAATTTCACATAATTACAAACGCCACTCATTACGCGGTGATAATTCTGTAGTGATTTTGCAGCGTACGTCTTAGCACTTCTCAAGTAATAATAATTTACATTCGCGAGTTTACTTTACTTTCTTTCTTGCCATATTTATAACTAGCATTAATTGCCCGCGGCTGAAAATATGTTTTAAGCTTTCATCCCCTATTTTTTGGGGAATGAATTTTGAAGAATCCTTCCTTAATGGATGCCTACATCATATGAAAAACACGTGTGCAAAATTTCAAATTTCCAACCTTAAGGGTTTGGCCTGTGCATTGACACATCACTGCCTTTTACAGCTTTGCCTTTTATATAATATACAGATAGGTACTTATATATGATTTTATTTATCCTACTACTATTATAAATGTGAAAGTTGGTGAGGATGGATGGATTGATGTATGGATGTTTGTTAATATTTGATTCGTAATAAAATTTGGTAGTAAATGGCTCTGGATTAAAACATAGGCTACTTTTTGTCCCGAAAATGTGCAGTATTCGCGCGGGATACCCGATACTATATTTACGCGGGCACAGGCGCAGGAAATAGAAATTTAGCCCGTGATCTCTAGCTGTATATTTATAAATGTTTTTCCTTTGACAGATCAACCCACCATCAGTCAGTCTTCCGGTAACGTGGTGGACGGCATCAACTTAGAAGACATCAAGGAGTTCGCCAAGGCCTTCAAGCTGCGGCGGCTGGGCCTGGGCCTCACCCAGACTCAGGTCGGCCAGGCCCTGTCGGTTACAGAAGGCCCGGCGTATAGTCAAAGCGCAATTTGCAGGTAAGATGTAGATTTTTTTATAAACGAGAACATGCGACTTTTAGTACCGATATTAAGGATGGTTTAGTCTAACTATATTTTGTTTGTCGATACTAAAAATAGTATGTTGCAAAAATATGTAGTATAGTATATTCATAAACGTTCAAAAGTTTGTGCTGCGTTAATAATAAAAGGGAATGTCAAGGTTTTCTTATTTCACCTTCCATAATAACTTAGATATTTCTTAGAACTACATAAAATATTAGAAGACTTGGAAAATCGAAAAATTTCTTTATTACATTTTCTCGTCTTCACTATGAGACATGCTCTCATAAATTACAATAAATTTTGTAATTAAAATGATTTATTAAAAAATAAATTAAAGGAAATGAGAACGCATATTTTACACTTCATTATAAAGTTATAAATTATTCAAGCACTTAAATAGTTTTATAAATTACTTAATTTAATTTAATTAATGTAAAAACTTATTTCCTTATACTAAGTATCATTTAGCAATTATCATAATTATTATTTTTTATATTACTTTTTTTTCACACTAAGAACGTTTATATAAACTTCACTTACTATTGTTTCTATGTAGTTTTATAAGATTACTTAATTTAATTATTGTAAAATGTTATTTTCAACTAAGTAGGTATTATTTAGCAATTATCATAATTATTGATTTTATATTACTATTATTCAAACTAAGAACGTTTATGAACTTCTCTTACTATTGTTTCTATGTAAATTAATTATTAAAAAAACATAATTCAAAGTATTATAAAATCGCACGCTTGTTGTTGTTGTCACGAGGTTGTTAAACACTAAACACTAAACAGCCAATATTGTTTTTTGGCTGCATAATAAAGAACCGTCTCTTTGCTTAAAGTTTGAAATGTGTCTTCAGTGAAAATGTTAATATAGCTTACTTTAATAGTAACATTTACACTTATGACTCACAACAAACTTAACTCGAAAAATATATAGGTATACTTGAATCAGTGTGAAAACTACTTTGATTAAACAATTTTTTAAACAATAAACGTTTAGTGTTAACTGGTAGAAATCCCACAAAAAATACGCCATAAATGTTACGCGATGACAGGCTAAATCGTTTAAGTCCCGTCCCGGTGGGCTCACTAAAGTAATTTTTTAAGTCGTCACGCAGCTCGCCTTCAAATATAACATCAACTTTTAATTTCATTAATTGAAGTGATTTGTAAAACAGCACGACTCCTTTCATTACAACTCGGCTAATTAGTGATCGCTTCCGTTTTTGTGGCTGTTACTTTTATGCCAAGACCGTAGTTAAATGTTTGGTTTTATTCGCTGTTTTGTCTCATGTAATTTTAGGCTTTGATTGTCTTAATTAATGCTTAAGACTGTGGTGAAACCGATACATTGGATGCAATTGAGTTAAAAGTTTACAGTAAGACAATTTAAAACATTGCTGCGGACTATTCTTTATTCTAGTTTATATTTTCTTAATGATTCGTATTGAATATTAAGTTGAAATAACATTAGTATTTTAATGTTAATTAATGTCGCCAGTAATTAAAGAAACTAAACTTTTTTTCTTATTAAAACACTCAGTGCCACCTACTTTAACTTCTAAATGCCAAGTAACAAAAATAATTTCATTTAATCAAGAAACCTTTTAACGATAATTCGACAAGAAAATTTCAATCTATCGACCTCTTTCGTATAATAAAATCATTAATCGTTCCTTCTGTTCGAGTTAATTAATTATCTTGGTGTAATTACTTTTTTCGTGTAATTAAAAGAGTCGAATTCTCTGTCTTTGTGCTGTCGTGATTTCCTTTTCCATTAATTTTTCTTTCGCCCCCAATTTGCTATTGTTGAGGCACCATACCCCTTTGACTATACTGGACAATTAATTTGCATTATAATTAAAATTTATTATACCGAGTCCACTGTTTCATTTGGACTCGTTTTGTTTAACTACATATTTTCTTCTACACTTTTTATTACTTTTTTAATACAAATAAGTGCTTACTTTGAACTTTAATGACTAGTGTTACGATTTGTATACTCTGAAGTTAATGATTCTTTAAAATTTTAGGGTAGATACTTAAGTCAGGGATGTTTTAGCTCCGTAACCGAAACTATCGGATATCCGATATAAAAAACTATCCGTAACCGTAACCGAATCCGATATGAAAGCTTCGGATTATATCGAATATAGACGGAGTATAATATAACGTGTTTATTTAATTTACCGACTTGTAAACGCAATTATGTATTTGCATTTTACTTACATACATACATATAATCACGCCTCTTTCCCATATGGGTAGGCAGATACCGCCTCTTTCCCATAGGGGTAGGCAGAGCCCACTTATTTCCACTTGCTACGATCCTTACATACTTGTTTCGCTTCTTCCACTTTTATTCTTCCTTCCTCCTCTTACATTCAACGTAGCGAAGCGGCTCTCCATGGGCCACTTTTCGCCTCCGCGAGAAACGAGACGTGATGGGTCGCCACCAATCACATCGCCGTCGCCGCCATTGTGGATAATTAAATTATTTTATACATTCATTTTTATATCCATTGCGTTCTCACGGATTGGTGGAAAGGGTAGGAATAGGGAAAGGTAAGGATAGGTGGTGTGGAAAGGAAAGGATCCTTGACCCAGGAACACAGGAAAACTTTTTTGTTGCTCCGATGAGATTCGAAAACACGGCCCCCGGCTTGAGCATCCACGCACCAACAAATGGGCCATAGAAGTCGTCAAATACATTAGTTATTGGCGGAAAATAGCGCTAACAAGAAACGTAAGCAAAATGGCGACCGCTGGCGTTAAATAAGCAAAATGGCGGATTATGAGAGCAGTATTGGAGTTAGCAAACGTGTGCTGTCCGATAATCTGTTTTTTTTTTCTTTAGCGCTAGTAAGCGCTAACAAGCGCTTTTTTCCGCGGAACACAGCCATTAAAAAAAGTCACTTCAACCTCCGTTACCCAGACGCCGAATAATTTAATATTTTGTCTCATAATCATTGTCAAGAGCTGATATAAGAAACAGTTGGATTATAATTTTATATGAGACCACTTACCGACGTCCTGTTTGCGTAATTCATATCGGTTATTGACTTATTGTTGTCCACTAGAATTATGGAAACACCTTTTTTAAAATCATATTTGATTTTAAAACACCGATTGCTAGATATTTCTTATTACGAGTATGTTTCTTGCGTTTCATACGAATGTTATGGCATGCTAGGATATATTTGCAATATTTTTTGCATAATTATCTTCGTTCATTTTAGTGGCTATTATGTTATACCTACATCTTCTGGTGAAATAAATTATATTTATTATCAATGAACAATAATTAAATTAACGTTTATTTAAAATTTAATAACTTAAATGTTAAATATTTGACATTAAAAATATAGAGCCAAAGAAAAAACTAAAAATTAATGCTAACGAAAAGAAGACTTATCTACAAATAATATAATATTATCTATCTCTAAAAAATCTATATAGGTAGTACCTAGGTGGTTTCTAATTGATCTGCTTCTCTTTTGGAGTTTACAAGTGCTGTTGTATTTTAAATGAAAGATTAGCTTTTTAGGATTCTAACTCGAATTCAAGATTAACCTAATATACGTATATTAGGATAATCTTGAATTAGTATTATTGATTAATTATATGATTTAAATTTATTGTCAACAAGCGTGCGGTTTTATAACATTGTACATCAGATTTTTCAACTGAAACTCTAATTGTTTATTTGTCCCCCCAGTGCCCTGGCTTCGCAGATGCTAGCAGCTCAGCTGTCTTCACAGCAACAAAACATGTACGTGTTTTGTTTATTACAAAAATAATCACAGTGTCCTCGAAGTTAGAATTTCGATTGTCGACACTGTAAAACTGAAAATCAATCGAAATATTAGCTCCGAAGTTACCGCATGCATACGCATTAGAACACGCTTCGTTCGAAGGCCCACGTAGATCCTTAAATCAAAATGTTTCAACGCTATTTAATATTATCTAATCTCCATCGGCGATCTTACACGTGAATGTGCATACATTTATTTCTAATGACCGGTTTTGGAGCGATTTTTTTTTTCTTTTCACACGTACGCGTAATTACGGGCGTCATGCATTAAATTTGAATAAGACAAAAGATACGAGAATCAAATTTATTAGCGTACCAAACTTTCCATTTTCTAGCATGATGTATATTATTTTTCGTTTGCGCAATCAAAGCCAGGGCATTGGCATCTTTTCTCGAATCGTTACTTGTTATGTATTCGGCCATTGTAACCGCGATGTCAATGTCCTGCTTTCGGTCCGGGATAGTCCTAGCCTAGGTCCGGGATAGTCCTAGCCTAGGCCCTAGCTTCGGGAAATTAGCTTCGGGTTAGCTTTTTTGTTCGGAACGTTATCTAACATTGCAATTTATGTTCGATACAGATTTGAGAAATTGGATATAACACCAAAAAGTGCGCAGAAAATCAAACCGGTGCTCGAACGTTGGATGAAGGAAGCGGAAGAGAGGTAACTATATGAGTGAATATACGTTTGTACCGTGTCGTGATCACATTTGGCCATAACGCTTAGCGACCAATTATATTTCTCAAATCTGGACTAACTATGCTATAATATTCGGCTTGGTTTGCACTTAGGGTTAGTTCACACCGTAACGATACACGATGCTGCATTTTTTAGATAAGCTATTCAAAATTGAACTTTATTCACTGCACAAAAGATACACTTGACATTCCTACTCTTACAATGAAACATGTGTCTTCTTGTGTAATGAATAAAGTTCAATTTTGAAAACCCATCTTAAAATGCAGCGCTTTGTCACGTATCGTTTCGTTTCGGTGTGAATTGACCCTTACGCTTTATATATTATGCTTGTATGTGTATTTTATATAATATATTTAACTGTTGTAAGTTGGTTATATTTAATGGGTGGTGTGTTAGAAATTGTATAATATTTATCCATGTTCTTGTGCTTGGTAAAAATGTAGTGTTTCTTCTCGAACTTTTGACTGTACTTTTGCGATTCTAAGGAAACTTATACTATAAAGCACTATATTCAACCCTTCTACATTCTAAAATAATAAAAAATGTAGTGTTTCTTTTTGATCTTTTGACTCTACTTTCGCGATTCTAAGGAAACTTATAAAGCACTATATTATTCAACCCTTCTACATTCTAAAAACATAAAAAATGCAGTGTTTCTTCTCGAACTTTTGATTCTACTTTCGCGATTCTAAGGAAACTTATATATAAAGCACTATATTCAACCCTTCTACTTTCTAAAATAATAAAAAATGTAGTGTTTCTTCTCGAACTTTTGACTCTACTTTCGCGATTCTAAGGAAACTTATAAAGCACTATATTCAACCCTTCTACATTCTAAAAACATAAAAAAATGTAGTGTTTCTTCTCGTACTTTTGACTCCACTTTCGCGATTCTAAGGGAACTTATAAAGCACTATGTTCAACCCTTCTACATTCTAAAAACATAAAAAATGCAGTGTTTCTTCTCGTACTTTTGACTCCTCTTTCACGATTCTAAGGGAACTTATAAAGCACTATGTTCAACCCTTCTACATTCTAAAAACATAAAAAATGCAGTATTTCTTCTCGTACTTTTGACTCCACTTTCGCGATTCTACGGGAACTTATAAAGCACTATGTTCAACCCTTCTACATTCTAAAAACATAAAAAATGCAGTGTTTCTTCTCGTACTTTTGACTCCACTTTCGCGATTCTAAGGGAACTTATAAAGCACTATGTTCAACCCTTCTACATTCTAAAAACATAAAAAATGCAGTGATTCTTCTCGTACTTTTGACTCCACTTTCGCGATTCTAAGCGAACTTATAAAGCACTATGTTCAACTCTTCTACATTCTAAAAACATAAAAAATGTAGTTTTTCTTCTCGATCTTTTGACTCTACTTTCGCGATTCTAAGGGAACTTATAAAGCACTATGTTCAACCCTTCTACATTCTAAAAACATAAAAAATGCAGTGATTCTTCTCGTACTTTTGACTCCACTTTCGCGATTCTAAGCGAACTTATAAAGCACTATATTCAACCCTTCTACATTCTAAAAACATAAAAAAATGTAGTGTTTCTTCTCGTACTTTTGACTCCACTTTCGCGATTCTACGGGAACTTATAAAGCACTATGTTCAACCCTTCTACATTCTAAAAACATAAAAAATGCAGTGTTTCTTCTCGTACTTTTGACTCCACTTTCGCGATTCTAAGGGAACTTATAAAGCACTATATTCAACCCTTCTACATTCTAAAAACATAAAAAATTTAGTGTTTCTTCTCGAACTTTTGACTCTACTTTCGCGATTCTATGGAAACTTATAAAGCACTATATTCAACCCTTCTACATTCTAAAAACATACAATAAAATGAAATATACGTATTACAAATACATTATTTGATGTATTTCACATTTTACTCATTAGTACGCTGTCAAACATCCTACTTTCCTACTAATATTATAAAAGCTAAAGTTTGTGAGAATGGATGTACTTATGAATGTACCTATGGATGGATGTTTGTTACTCTTTCACGCAAAAACTACTGAATGGATTTCGACGAAATTTGGTATGGCAGTACCTAGTTTAGGCTCAAAATAAAACACAGGCTACTTTTTATCCCAAAAATTGAGGTAGACGAAATCCCTAGATTGGCGTAGAGTGACGCGTTCATAACTATTATTATTACTGAAAACTGTGGCTTTTGCGTTGCATCAAACCCAAATCCAATCGGAACTAAAGACACTCTATGAAATCATCAGAATCGTTTTTAATCGATCCTACTAAGGATCATCATCTCGCCAATCGACTATTATTGGATCGGCGAGAAATTGTTTACCTAAAATTTATTAATTCAACAACATTCGTTAACTGAGAGCTCGTTAAAAATTACCACCAAGAGTCCCGATTGCATATTCAGCCATTTGCAATGTTAAACCAGTCCCGTTGCAGATAATGCATTTTAATGATCCAGAGTGCCGGATCGATCGCCACCGTTCCTTACAAGATAGTCTTGGGCAGTTTATTCCGTATTATTTCATGGTGGGTGCCAAGACTGTGTTTCATAGATGTAACTTAGTACTTTGCGATTATATTGCTTACAATCAAAATATATTGTACTTTAATATTATAGATGCAAAAGTGTGTCTGTCTGTCTGTTACATCTTCACGCTTTAACCGCTGAACCAATTTTGAAATTTGGTACAGATATACTTTGAATCCTGGGAAAGGACATGCTACTTTTTATCCCGCAAAAGTACAGTGTTCCCGATGGATACTGTATTTACGCGGGTGGAGCCGCGGCCAACAGCTAGTAATATGTAAAAGAAAGTCATGTTAGTTACACAATTTATAACTCAAGAACGGCTGAACCGATTTGGCCGAAAATTGGTGGAGAAAACCAGGAGCATGTTTATTTGACAATCTGTCGACATATTACAATATCTCTACTAATATTGCAATCTATCGGTTTTTACAATTTTACGGTGACACATACACCATACAGGCTAAAAGCAAAGAATATATATTACTAACGTACTAAAAGTGCGTGCGTTAAAATGGATGATGCCTGAAAAGGACATCAACGCATTATACGCGCAACGCAATAACAATATCAATGGCTATATTTTTTTTAAATAACTATAATTAGACTCCGTAAATTATAATATAGCCTAATCCGAACTATTATAACGAATCTATTGTAACCTTATTTATTAAAACCGGACTAGTGGTATTATATGCGTTACGGTGGAACAAACATACATATACCTATATACATACATAGTCGGGTAAGAATTAATGTTTTTGGAAGCTAAGCTTTTAAACGGACGTTCGGACTATCGCTGAGCGACCGCCTTCTCCGTGCTAATCATCAGATTTTACCGTTACCGAGAGCGTTACACGACAGGTCCACCTATATACTAGCTCTAAATACCTAAGTACTATATGCCTATAATCTATTAAAGGTGCATACATAGGCTTTACAGTAGAAGTACGGGTAGTCGGTCGCGAAGTGTATGGACATGTACGATAGCTTTCACAAGTACCGGTGTACACGGCCATACAACTCTCAACCGACTACCCGGTACCGGCTACCCGGTACCGGCTACCCGGCAACCGGAACGTGTGCAGCGGCACTAAAGTTTCGCTTCTTACGGGCGTCCCTAGACGAAAGTCTGTTTTCATGGTTCTGTACCCAAAGGGTAAAAACGGGGCCGTATTACTGAAATTTCGTTGCCCGACCTGTCTGATAATGTGTTTCTGTTGCCGATACAATAAAATAAGTATTTAAGGGGGGCTCCCATACAACAAACGTGATATTTTTCCGTTTTTTGCTCGATAACTGTGTAGTGTGTAGCTATCACGGTTCATGAGATACAGCTTGATGACAGACAGACAGACGGACAGTGAAAGCTCACTAATAGGGTCCTATTTTTTAATTCCCTTTAGGCACAGAACTTTAAAAATTCATTGCAGTTCCTATGTCTCGCTAAAACTCGAGAACGGCTGGAACGATTTGGCTAATTTTTATCTTGAAATAATCGTGGAAGCTCAGGGAAGGTTTAAAATGTGGAGAAAAATTGGAGAAACTGTTAGGCAAATACTAAGATGACAATTAAGTTTTTCTTTGTTGGTGTCGAACCTGTATGTGTATGTGGGTAGTTATTAATTTATTCTAAGGCGTCTAGTCAAGATGCATTCGATAATTTTTCGAAATTAGAAAACAAAAATGTATGGAACTTGACGTAAGTCATCGATAAGTGACATGTCGCATGCGATGCCTTATGTCAAATCCCAAACATTTTTGATTTCGAACTTCGCCGTCGAAATTATCAGATGCATCTTGACTAAAAACCCAGTTCGTCGTCAGTTACATCTGTCGGGATCAGCTGTTGTGAAAAAAACTGAACTACACCATAAGCCGCGTATGACTACAAAACAGACGTATACATTATGTATACATGTATGTATTCAAATAACATGGACATTATGAAACCAGAACAAGGTTCGTTATTTACATTTGTCATTCATGAGCTTATTTTGGTTTTCAATGTGAACTTGAAACGATGAAGGGTGTCCCACTTCGGCTGCATCCTGTTAAAAATGGAGGACTAAAAGACTATACTTAGGCCTAGAGAATCTATACTAGGATGTTTTGGCCTTTTTCATCCTAGTATAATCTTATCCTAGCGAAGTAAGCACTCTTCGGTTTTAAATGTCGTATGGTTGCCCAAGCACATACGGCATTCTTACAACATAGTCAGCCTAGTCCAGAGGAATGATTGGTCAATACGTTTGGAGCCAACCATGTGCGGGTTTCCCTATACTTAGGCCTTTTTCGTCCGTTATCCAATGATTTGTACAGTATTCTTCGAGCAAAGTAACCACTCTTGAAATACTGTAGCGCCTGGGACAGTCGATTTTAAATGTCGTATTGACCAAGCACTTACGGCATTCTCACAACATAGTCAGCCTAGTCCAGAGGAATGACTGATCAATACGTTTGGAGCCAACCATGTGCGGGTTTCCCTATACTTAGGCCTTCTTTGTCCGTTATCCAATGATTTGTACAGTATTCTTCGAGCAAAGTAACCACTCTTGAAATACTGTAGCGCCTGGGACAGTCGATTTTAAATGTCGTATTGCCCAAGCACTTACGGCATTCTCACAACATAGTCAGCCTAGTCCAGAGGAATGACTGGTCAATACGTTTAGAGCCAACCATGTGCGGGTTTCCCTATACTTAGGACTTTTTCATCCGTTATTGTATGATTTATACAGTATCTTCCGAGCGAAGTAACCACTCTTGAAATACAGTAGTGCCTGGGACAATCGATTTTAAATATCATATGGTTGCCGAAGCACATCCGGCATTCTCATAACATAGCCTAGCCCAGAGGAAAGACTGGTCAATACGTCTGGAGCCAACCATGTGCGGGTTTCCTCACGATGTTTTCCTTCACTGTTAGAGCGTCATTTGTACACGCCACATCGGGTATCGAACCAGCACACTTTCAAGTGCGAATCAAATCCCGCTAGGCCACGGAGCTCATAGAATACTGTAAACTATCTGTATTATTTAACACGAGTCTACTTTTAAATTAATAGCTTCCTACCAGTGGAGTGGTAGGAAGCTATAACTCCATTTCTATCGACTTCACTTTACTTTTTGAAGACCCTGATCCAAATCCCTGCCTATTATATAGGCTAGGGCTTCCCTATGAAGAAGAATTAGGCTTCGGCACTGCTACAATCCAATGGCAACTCCACGCCATACTGTAACTCCATTTCCTATCGGCTTCACTTACCACTTACCTTTTGAAGACCCTCATGTATACAGGCACCTTATACAGGCTAGGGCGGGAAGCCCAACCTTCGCTTCTGCTCCTTACACCGATTTTGGTCGCTGTGGCCGGTTTTATTGATACGCAGAAGTTATTAAATAGTACCTAATAAAAAACTTCCCTACACCGATTTCGGTGACGGTGGCCGATTTCATTGAAACCAGGCCAGTTACGCAGGAGTAATTTTATAGTGCCCAAGTGTGTGCATAGTACACAAGAGCACTCTCTCTTCCTTTACTCTCGTTAGCTAGTGGGACGGTTGACTGACACGATTTTTTACATGCCCATCCGACACATGGATTATCTTTCTTGTCTGACAATCAGGTGATCAGCCTGTGTTAAGTCCTAACCAGACTTCAAAACAACATTATTTCGTTGTTCTAAACCACAGACTTGGACAATGGAGACTTTCATATTAGTAGGTATATTATTACATAGAAGTTAATATTAAATGAAATTATAAGTAAATAATCCTTTTGTAAGTCTATAGCGAACGTATGATAATGAGTGGCCCTTATTTTTTACTTTCATCTGTTAAATAATCTTCTATTCCCTATAATGTTATCAGAGACCCGAAACATGTCCAGTTTCTCCTGTCCAGTTAGAGAAAGATCCTCAAATATATGTTTGTATGGCATATTCCCAGTATTTTAATCACCTCTTCTACACGTTACGCCTAAATGTTGTAATAGAAATGTACTGCGCTAGTGGCGGTGAGGAACTTTTTCGGGCTAAACAGTAGCCTATGTGTTAATCCAGACCTTAAAACTACTACCATGCCAAATTTTATCGAAATTATCAGTAGTTTTTGCGTAAAAGAGTATCGAATATCATCCTAACAAACTTTCACATTTATAATAGTAATATAATAATAGATATGTCACGGTAAAATTGTAAAAACCGTTAGATTGTAAAAATATGTCGAAAGATTAAAAACTAGGTATATATTTATAATGTAACGAAAAATAATGTGTTAAATTATAGGCAGCATATTCGCGTCGGAAGTCTATCAACGTTTGACAATTTCACTAGTTTTATTACAATGTAACGGTTTTTACAATTTTACGGTGACATATACAACGATACTTTGTTCTTATTGCGCTAAGCTTGGCTAAGCGCAAAATGAACCTGAGTAATGTTATTTTTGAAATAATAAAACCTTAATATTTATCTATTTTTTTTTTTGCTTTGGGCGCAAATTATTGTATTTGTTTAGTACCGAATTAAAAAAAAATAATATCTACATATTATAGACAAGTAATATTGATAAGGATTGCATGCACGACTCGCCTTTGGTAGGTGGGTACTTAAATATGTAGGTATATAAAGTTGATAGAATACGTTTGTATCAGGGAATGATTTATAATACCTTAGGAGATATGCATTTTTTTTTCGGTTATATAATTATCATACGCATGGATGTTATGATTGTTATTGCTTTTATTTTTTGTAAATTACTAAGTAACGATACGCCCCAGTTTCGCACATGTGCAAAATAAAACACAATATATGTGATTTTTTAATCCGTTTCAGGAGAAACACGGCATATTTTGTTATTTTGTATCAGAAATGGAACGTATTAAAATACAAAAGCATAATAATATGACGTGTCAAAGCTGAAGTATTTGAAAGTTGAAATGATTGCTCGCTTCGCTCGCTCGCTGTTAACATTTTTTATAAAAATATGAATTCTTCATTTTCTAATTTTCAAATATCTTCATCATTTTGAAATGCAAACACTTGTTTTACTAAAAATTCTACCAGTAAAAGAAACTTTTTTCCAAAACATAAAAAAATAACAGTTGCGAAATCGTCGCTACATGCCCAGAAAATAATTTCGCTGTCCTATCTTTCCTGCCAAGTCCGATTAGTAACGTCACATTTTCTGACAGTACTCCCCGTACATTCCAGGTACGCGTCAGGTCAGAACCACCTGACCGACTTCATCGGCATGGAGCCGAGCAAGAAGAGGAAGAGACGGACCTCCTTCACGCCCCAGGCTTTGGAACTACTGAACGCGCACTTTGAGAGGAACACGCATCCTTCCGGTAAGAGATAGTTTTTAACCCTTAATAACTCCCCACACCGATTTCGGTGACGATGGCCGGTTTCACTCTACTCTACTCTACTACTCTACTTGTGTACTGCTCAAGTGTGTGCGCAATACACAAAGCACTCTCTCTTCCTTTTTTCTCATAATCCAGTGGGACGGATAACCGACACGACTGACAAGAGATCAGGCTCAGGTCCGACTTTTTACATGCCCATCCGACGCATGGATCATCTTTCTTGTCAGACAATCAGGTGAGGCCTGCATTGTCCTAACTCCGAACAAAACTTGGAAACAACATTTTTTGTTGTTCCAATGCGGGACTCGAACCCACGACCTCCGAGTCGAGAGGCAATGCTCTAACCACTAGACCACGGAGGCTGTTTTAACCCTTATGGTGATAACCTTCCGATCTACGCGACTGCGGCGCGAGACGCGACCAGCAAACCAGCGAATCAGTTTCTCTGGCCACGCTCGCCGATAGCGCGCCACGGGTCACGGGGATATTTTAGTGCTCCATATTTAAAATTCACAGTAAGCAGATACCAATTCGATCTCATAGCTAGAGTCCCGTGTAGCGGAACCTTGAGCCCACGTTCCCACGAGCGTTTTTTGTGGTCGCGACAGAAAAAACTGCACTGTAAATAGAACTTTTGTGTACTGCGCACAAACTTGGGCACTATAAAATAACTCCTGCGTAACTGGCCCGGTTTCAGTGAAACCTGCCATCGTCACCGAAATCGGTGTGAGGGAGATAAAGAGTGGTAGAGGTATTTAGCAGGGAATGATAAATTACGATAAAAACTTTCAATGTTAAGCTTCTGTAATGCCTTTTTGATTTTTTAACAGTTTTTTTTTTCAATTCCAGGCACTGAAATCACCGGTCTCGCGCACCAGCTAGGCTACGAACGCGAAGTCATCAGAATATGGTTCTGCAACAAGCGACAAGCCCTCAAAAACACAGTGCGAATGATGTCCAAGGGGATGGTCTAAAAGTCTAACTTAGTCACTAGTACCAAAACCTAAGACGTGTACCACGCTAGCGCGGGTAGCGACAGGTGTTACTTGTGTATACTTTTATCGCAAATTCAAAATGAGGCTTGCCATTTGGACTATTGTTCAAGTTTTTTTGTTTCGTATACACAAGCATAGCCTAAATACTACTGTGAAAATCATTATCGTCATCAGATAAGGGTATTTCCAATCGCTATAAAAATTAAGCAATGTGCGAAAGGATTTTTGTATTAAGTGCTATGCTAAACGGGTATAGTAGAAGTTACTGTAGTTTTTTATGTGGCACAATACCACAGTGCTGACTACTGAAAGGCCTTTTCCATGACTAATTTTTGGTCTCTGATGATGACGATAATGGTTGTATTAGAAACGTACCTATAAGTTAATGTCAAAAATATGAAAACCCGTGTTAACGACAAAACTAAAAAATTAATTAAGATGATACGAAGAATATCACCGATCGCCTATGCACATAAAATCGAGACTCTGAGCAAATATCTGATTGTATTTTCGATGGAGGAAATAGTCAGAAGTTGCTCACGAAATCGCCGCCGCGTCCGCTCCCGCGTACGCCTTACAATATGTGTAATGGTCTTATGTCGTGAATTTCATAACGCTCTTGAATAAATGTTTTCCTTTGAATTTTTTATCTGGCCTTACTTGAATCATAACTCGATTCCAGCCAAGTTTAGTAACGTAATACGATTTTTTTATTAAAATATAAAATGTAAATTAAAACATTTTGACTGATATATTCGTCTCAAAGTAAATACTTTTACAATGTAAACGGTAGCGTAAATAGGTGTTTAGTACAAAAAATACGAGTGATTTTCACGTAATACTCTTTTTTAATCGACGTTAGTGATGTGAAACATTTGTCGATCGTGTTGATTTATCGATAGTTTAGACGCGACAGTTTCGTTACTGTACCTGGACGCTCGAGTCGGCAGAATTTAATTTGTAAGTCAATTTAATTAATTGTAAAATGCATTTTGTAAATAAGTACAATATTCGAGCGCTCGACGGTCAAGTCGAGTGCATTAATTATTAATTTATTAATATACTCCTGAGTTGTTTCGTTCTATTAGCGAATGTTGCACTTTATAGTTTTAGGTGAAGTATCAGTAATATGGGAGTAGTTAATGTGTCGTCAATAGATGTGGCCTGCGTTCTCGTGAGAGTTTCCGTTGTTAGATAGGTTTAAAGCGATATGTATAGAATATTAAACGCATTGCAACTACATTGTAAATATTGTTCTCATAAATTAAGTTTATTAAATGTATTATTAGTTTTATGTACCAATAAAATGTGAACTATAAGTTTAGCTTCGTAAGATTTAAGTAGGTAAACGAGTTGGATATTTGTTGCGAGATATTAATGATTTTCAAAATTATAAAGCCTTGATTTTGTAAGCGAGTTTGTTTGAAATGCGTTTTTCTTGAACAACATACGTGGAACAGTAGGTCTCTTTTCACCGATGTATGCATATTATTTGGGCGGATATTAATAAAAAAAAAACTAATAAATTGCCTCGCATTTGGAAAGTAGATTTTGAAATATTATACTTTATATATTTTCGAAAGAAAAAGAATCATTATTGTGTATTTTTTAAGTACTTAGCCCAAGGAATATGCATATTATCTGACTCAAATTCTTGTTATAATTTTAATAAAAAAGAAAAAATTGACAGTGTAGAATCAATTAAGTTGCTTATATATTTATTTAAACTATAAATAATTTTTGAACAGCAGCAGAAATGTCTTTTTTTTTTTTGTTTCTTTTTTTCATAATTGTTAAGACCTACTGTTAACTGTATAACTAATAGTAATAAGACTGTAATTTAAAGTATGTTAATGACCAATGAAAACCAACTTGTGATCATTAATATTTGTACTGTTACCTACTACTTAACAAGAGTCGTTAAAAAATAATATTATAAAAATTAAACATATTTTTCGGCTGTTGAAAAAATTGTAAATACAATATTAAGGATAATAAAACTATTTGGATTAATATTTAGGAAACAAAGTGAAAAAAAATATTATCAAAATTTATATTTTCAAAAATTATTACAAGTGCAAAAAAAAAGTGTATTTAAAAAAGAAGGAATGTTTGGCCATAATCGAAATTTATCGAGTAGGGATTTTTTATCGACTATGCAGTACACCACTACACCCACACCAACAGTACGGTAATCAGTGAAAAATCGTGCGACGCGATCTTGCCAGTAATCTGTACTTATAAGAAATCAGGTCGTTCGCGAAACTTTTATGCAATATTAAATCTAATCGAATACTGTAGGATATATTTATGTGTACGTATAATAGTTGATAATATTGACGATTCTATTCCGTGAGCATCAATAGTAACCGTGCTTGCCGTCGAGCGAAGGACCTGACTCCCAGCAAACACTAGTGTAATAAAACCCAGGCGTAATGCTAAGTACAAATATAATTATTTAACTATAAACTGCTAGTCCCGTTGTTGATACGATTATTATAATTATTACGCGGCAACACCGGGTCGCACCCTGGTTTTCATCATGTATTTATAATAATAATAGTTTAATACGATTATTAAAAGTCTACTACACATAACTTCAACTGTAACACGTATTCAAACCAAACAGTATAGCATCTAATAGTGTATTAATTTTTCTTCCTGTAATGGTACCGAATGAATGAATATGGCTGCTGGTTTATGATGAGGAGCAGATTAAAGGCAGATAACTGTTCAACACTTGTTTTATTATGTTGTAATACCCTTTAGCACTACACACAGCCTCCGAGGTCTAGTGGTTAGAGCATTGGCTCTCGACTCGGAGGCTCGTGGTTTCGATTCCCGCATTGGAACAACAAAAAAAATATTGTTTCCAAGTTTGGTTAGGACAATACAGACGTCCGTCCGAAGATCCATGCGTCGGATGGGCATGTAAAAAGTCTGACCTGCGCCTATCCATCGCCAGTCGTGTCGATTATCCGTCCCACGGGGTTACGAGAGTAAATGAAGAGTGTTCTCGTGTACTGCGCCCACACTTGGGCACTATAAAACTACGCCTGCGTAACTGGCCTGGTTTCATTGAAACCGGCCACCGTCACCGAAAATCGTAGGGGAGTTATTATTCTATAAAAATAATTAAATTAAGTATCTATTAAGTAATCATTCATGAACATTGAAGTGAGAGTTGAGCCCCGTGCCCACGATGGGGCAGGGCCTGGTACTTTTAATAAAGGTAATCTTGCGGAAACCATACATTTTTACTTACTATTACTCTATGTCTTTGGCGAATTTCATCAAAATCGGTCCAGTTGTTTCGGAGCCAATTCAATGCAAACAAACAAAGTTTTCTTCTTTATAATATTAGTATATATTATTATAATATTATTTTAATTTTGGCAATAGTATTCGGCTATTTCCGTACACATTCGGCCGCTGATGGCCGCTAGCGACCGAAGCAGCCATCGGCGGCTATGAGTGTGTGGGCGGTCTATTATTATTTATTTCTACATACATACATACATATAATCACTCCTTTTTCCCATAGTAGGGGTAGGCAAAGACCACTTCTTTCCACTTGCTACGATCCTTACATATTTGTTTCGCTTCGTTCACTTTCATTCTTACCATCCATTCCTCCTCTTACATTCAATGTAGCGAAGCGGCTCTCCATGGTCCGCTGATGGGTGGGGAACCACATCGCCGCCATTTTGGATAATTAAATTATTTTTATGATTATCCATTGCGTTCCCACGGATTGGCGGAGAGGGTAGGAATAGAGAAAGGGAAGGATAGGCGGTGTGGAAAGGAAGATTGGTAAGTTAGAGTGGGAAATAGGAAATATAGGATATTACCGCCCAGGAGGGCAAGGGATAGGACAGTAATAGCTAGGGAAGCCGGGGTCGCATACCCGTATACTATACCACAACTACCGGACAGGTAAGTTGGAATGAGTATCCCATGACGTAACTTTTATTTTCTTATTTTATTTTCAACCGACTTCCAAAACACAGGAGGAGGTTCTCAATTCGTGTATGTTTTTTTTTTGTATGTATGTTACGCGATTACTCCAACGTTTGTGGACCGATTTTCGAAATTCTTTTTTTATTTTGAAGGGTTTACTCCCGGATTGGTCCCATTGTCACCAAATGGTAGACCTGGTGATGGAATCCATAAGGAATCGAGAGAAGTCCTCAAAATTTATAGGGACACCTACAGTGCTTTTGATTTTTTATGAAGTAACTTGAGCATATGCTACCAAAAAGTGAAATGTTGTGCCAAGGTATACCCTGGATCCAAAAACATTGAACGGTACTCCTCAGTCTTTGAAGATACACGTTTGGGAATTTCAGGATTATTTATAAAACTATGATAGTGTTATAGGTATGTAGTGTTTACGAATTGGTTTCGGGTTCGAATCCCGGTCAGATAAATATTTTTGTGATTATATTTATTTCCTATTTTTAAATATTTTATCATCCTACATAAATTCTGAGCAAAGCTCGATCTTCCACTAAGGGGCCATCCATTAATCACGTGATGTTTTTGACAAGTTTTTAGACCCCTCCCCTCCCCCTGATGAAAAGTGGTGAGGTTTTATACTACCCCCAATGGACCTAGTATATCAACAGGACCGAGAACTGTGAGCCAAAAAACGAGCCGAGCGAGAGGTTGGAAGAGAGGCCGTGAGACTTCAAAAATAAGAAAATTGAGTAGAGAAATAGTTAAATTTTAGCAGAATTTAAAGGGCAACTATTCGACAATAAGAATTATTTTATACTTTTAAGTGATTTATAAAGAATGTTTTACTTTGGAAGTCGGTTTATATATTTTTTTAAATATAAATTTTCTTATTTCAGTTTATTTCTTATCACTAATACCTAAATAAGAATAACAGATAAGGGCCATATATTTTTTATACCGGAACTTGCATTATAAGCTCCGATTTTCAAACGAATATGTCCTTTTAAAAATTAAAGAAACAGCGTATGAAAATTTTGCCTCTCATTATTTTCTGTTCAACTTGCATTTAGCACATGCTGTCTCAATTCGCGCACAGTGTGCATGTGCGACAGCATCATGCGTGTGCGAGTGGGACAGCATCGTGCGTGCGAGTGCGAATGCATCGTACCTACTTATGCGAGTTCGACAGCATCGTATCGTGCGTGTGCGACTACGACTGCATCGTGCGCTCCGCGAGTAATTGTTCTGTGATCGTGCGTGTGCGACTGCGTTCTCTCAAAAGGCGTCTACCACTTTGTTGAATCAACTTGACTTGACCCATTGACTACATTGGACTTTAGACTTGACGATTTAGCTCAACAGTGTTGAAAACTTTAACATTTTCCCGCGTTCGTAACTTGCATTAAGAGGTATGTACCTAACAAATTTTAAATTTAAAAAGAAAAAGAACTAATACAATATACTTACAAATCTATTAAAATCACGCTTCATAATAAGTGAAAATTACTAATTAATAATAATAATAATATCTAATAATATCTATGGACGCTTTCACACCACGTCAATCTGGTTCCGTGGTAAGTTCTCGAAGAACTTGTGTTACGGGTACCAAACAACGGAAATATTTAATACTTATAAGTAACACATAATATACTTATTATTTAAGATTTTTATTATAATACACAATATATTATAATACACATCCATGATCCAAGAACACAGAAAACTTTTTTGTTCCCTGGCGGGATTGGAATCCGCTTGAGCGCAAACGCGCAGTCCACGTAGCCACGGAGGTCGTCTAATTACAATAGTCAACAGCATTTTTGCGCACGGGTTATACATACCTAGTACCTACATTATTTTTATTGCTTCTAAACCTAGAAATAATAATAAGAACAAAAAAAAGATCTGTATTTGCTTTTAAGTGTAAAAAATGAAAAATTCAAATCAATGAAAATGCATGAAAAATGTACATAGAGGTGATTTATTAAAAGATACTGAGCATCAATTTTATGATATAATCTTACAAAATAAGTTTTAAAATAGTGTTAAAATGTCTAAAATTTAACAGTTTTGCTTTTCCTGTCATGTTCAGTAGAAGTTATCTTATTAACCACCAAATATAGTCCATCAATCCTCAACATGCTTTCAGTATGTATACTGGCTTTGGGAACGTCTCTCAAATTCCAACTATATCTCGATGGAATCCTTCCCCTTGTTCTTCCGAATAAGCTCCCATATTATCTTTAAAGTTATTAAAATGTGAATGGAACATTTGCCTCTTTAGAGACATTCTATAGCCGAAGATAAGAAAAATCTGAATCATCTCGTTATTTTATTCATACATTTATTTCATAAGCCCATTTTTGGTCTTGATTTGTAACAGGTAGATGGAAGTAAGCTTGTTATGCCTCGCAAATCTTTAAATCTGTAGTTAAATAACACTTTTTCTCTCTCACTTTAATAAATCCACCACAAATATAGCAAAACGAGTCACCGTCTTCTTTTCAACTTCTCGAAGCAATTTTGTACAAGATAATACAGCGAAAAAAAAAAATATTAAACACGTTATTTCTTTATAATATGCGAGGTCATACCCAAAGAGAATATAATCACTACGTTTTAGTCATACCGTCGTACATGAGGAGGGATGTAAGAAAGACAACCCCCATACCATACCTCTCTTTCGCCAGGAATAGAGCGCAAAGACCGACTTTAACTGGAAGCAAAAATCATAAATGGTCAAATCGCTATAACTTCTTAAAAAGCAAATATTTTCGATTTGTAATTGCACTTTTTTATAAATATTTGCTTATGTATTTAGAATAAATCAAGTAAAACCCATGCACAAAAAAAAAACTTTTTTTTGTTGACCGGTGTTATTTACCTGTTACTAAGCATCACAGGAGGTAACTTCTGGAGGAGGTCTGGCTGAGTTTTCGTCAGATTTGAACATACCAGATCGACGTCACCGACGGTTTTCGAATGAGGATGAGGAGACGAACACATTGGCGTATAACTTGATCTTGTTCCCTGATCACCTTTTTTATTGAAAATTCTAACACGTTCAGGGCAGTCTGCCTGGAAACTGGTCAAGAGTAGGCTGTGGGACTACCAGACTCGCATTTTTATCGGTTTCTAGTAGGCACGCAGCCGTGTATCAATATCAAAACAGTTTTCTTGTTCCATAAGACCTTTTTTACTCAAAAAATCTGTACACATTTTGTTCATAGAAAAGATCTGCCAGGCTTAGAACCGCCAAACCGGCGTTTTTATATGCAACTTTTGGGCCTGTGGTGTGTCTGGCTAAATCTGCAGTGGTCCAATGCTTATTCTCGATGACCACTTTTTTCGACGCCGAGCTCTAATACAACGATAATTCTATGTTGTACTTACGATAATTCTATGTTGTACTTTAAACTATACTTGACACTGGCAAATAGTTTTCAGCCGTAGTAACGCCATGTAAATAAAAAAAAATTCTTGACAAGCTGTCACTTTGAGCTGTCATGAGTTGATGACAGCAGTCAAATGTCAATTGTCATTTGTCAATGGAGTACAATATGGCGACCCTCTAGAAATTATTAGATTGTACCTACTTTTTAGTGTGTTTTCTACGAAAATTATTACAAGTTATCAATGAAAATAATATCAAAGTGTAATAATAAGTGCGTACGGTAGTAAACAGTGTATCAGGCTGTTCTTACATACATTATTATAGTCAGAAAAAGGAAAGGAACCAAGAATAACATCCAATGATTTAACTACACAAGTCTATGTTTAATGTTTTAGACGTAATAATTTACGTGCTTGTTATTCGTTACGTCAGTTTGTTGGGAATACCTACTTGATATGCACACATTAGCAGGGGAATGATTCATAATGTTAAAGGTGACGGACTGAGTCGTGTTTTGCTCGATAACAAAACTCGTTTTTGAGTTATCTGATAGGAATCCTGGAGTGACTAATCATCAAAATGATTGAGAGTGTTTCGCGACGAACATTCAGTAGTTGTAGTGGTACTTACAACGTTCGGGCCTCAGAACTCGCTCGAGAAAGAAAACTGAATATTTTCAATGTCATTGTAGTGTTTTTGGACGATACTCATCACTGTTTTCAAGTTGAGGTAATATTTTCTGCATATCTACATCCATATCCTTTGTATTTTCTGTTTGATAATAAAATTTGTTCCTCATTTTCCAACCTACTTGTATCCTTATCACTTGTCCTGGCTTTCTGAAAGTCTGCTGACTACAAACCTTTGATTTCTATAATTAATATATTAATATGAATCAATTTCTTATTTATTACTGTGGGAGAGCCACGCTTCGGCATGAATGGGCCGGCTCGACCGGGTAAATACCACAACCTCACAGAAAACCGGTGTGAAATAACGCTTGCGTTGTGTTTCGCCGAGTGAGTGAGGTTACCGGAGGCCCATGGGGGGAATTGGGGTTTTTAAAGACCAGGAACGCAAGTCGCAACACCAGAGGAGTTACAAGTGTAACTCCTCTGGTATTGCGAGTGTCCATGGGCGGTGGTAATCGCTTACCATCGGGCGATCCGTCTGCTCGTTTCTTGGTTCATTACATAAAAAAAAAAAAAAAAACATACAAGACATGCTTATTGAATTAATATTGAAAGTGTATTAGTTTTTTATGTAAGTTCAATGAAACTTAAAATAGATGTTTTGTAAAAGAATAGAATCACAACTTTGAAATGAATATTATTAGATTTTTCTGTGTAAATGAGGAAATCTTAATTTTTAATTTTTTATAATAAGCTTGTTTCATAATTTCAGAAAAAAGCAAAAGGCTCAGTACTTTTAGAACATGTGTTCCAGCATTTAGAATTGGTAGAAAAGGACTACTTTGGATTACAATTCACAGAAAACGGCTCAATACCCAGTGCAACAAATACGGAAATCACGGTAAAGTTAATATTCCTTAATATTATCCTTAAAACTTTAACCGCATTTAAATATCTGCTACATAATGTACCAATTTTGTAAATGCCTATTATGGAAAATGTGACTTAAATAATATGAACCAAAATTGACAATATTAATGATGACAAACTATTTGTTTGTCATTATATTTAACTACTGAAGAGTTACTGTAATGTTTAAAATTTTCTACTCAAAAACCTATTAGGTAGTATAGGCTAGAATCTAGACAACATATTATGAGTTACATTTATTATGACAACATAGAAACAGTATATTAACTAAAAATTAATATTTTCAAAGGAATATCGATTTGTTTACAAAATTTTGCATGTCTTGTGAAAATACTCCATGCAAAAGATGCATTAACTGGGATGTCACCCCTAGGTCTCCAAAATTTGTGCGTTTGAGTTCATACTAGGGGTTATGATTTCTCGAACTTATCAATTTCTCGGGTTTCGAGAATTTTCGAGGCTAATTTCTCGGGTCTTCTCGGGTTGTCGAGAAATTTATATTTACGTACGTTTTTACATATTATTTCAGTTCCAATAATGTGATTAATCAACAAATTCAGTGGTTTTCCTCTCAAATAAAAGTATCAAAACAAATATAAAACTTATATTGACAGTTTTCAAAAAAAAATACTTATCTTTTTCTTAAATAAAACAAAAAAAAATAAACTATTCTGTCTGACTTATAATTATAATCACAGCACCATTTTTAGCTGGTTAAAATAATTAAATAGAAAAAAAAATCAAATGAAAACTTTGCAATCAATGAAACATCTCAAGCTGAACATACAGGTACCTATCAATTAGGTCAGCTTACTCTGACTGATAAAATTTGCCTTTAGAAAAACTAAAGTATTTATAGCTTAATCAGACACCCGGTTCCTTATTTTACTCCCTACATTTCCTGAGTTGAAGTAGGCTTAACTGAAAGCAATGCTCGTACATCAATTTCGATGTAATCAAAGCACCATATAAAGGAGTTTATTTAATATCGGAGGATATTGAAGTTTGATGAATGGTACAAAGCATTGCTTTCGCCGCCGCCGCGCTTCAAACGCAAATAGTAAATTTTATAATTTCATAGACTCAAATATTTTTTCTCGATTTCTCGACTTTTCTCGAGCTTCATTTCCCGGGAACAAAGCCCAACGATGTCCCGGGAATTCCCGGCTCGAGAATTCTAGAAATGAGACCTACCTAGTTCATACTTACTATAAAATTTATGTTTTTGTTTATGATGTAAGTAAACTATTGATGTTAGGGACCGTCCATTAATCACGTGATGTTTTTAACAACTTTTTAGACCCCTCCCCTCCCCCTGGTGATACATGGTGAGGTTTTATACTACCCCCCCTCCCCCACCTAAGATCACGTGTATTTTTTTTACATAGTAAGAAGGTCATGTTTGAAGAAAAACTTTAACTTAAAAACAATTTAATCGAATAATTTAAGCAATTAAAACTATACGAGTCATTTGTTTTGTAAGTATTTAAACAACACTACGAATCTACAACCAATAATAATTTCGGTATGGATAGACTAGATTAAAAAATTAATACACGTGATGTCTCCTTATACCCCCTCCTCCCTTTGGTGATACTTGGTGATTTTTTTTCGGACCCCCCCCTCCCCCTTTAGGCATCACGTGATTAATGGACGACCCCTTACTGATTTATCAAAAAAATAAAAATTGCTTGTTTGTGTTTTTTAGATAATATAGGTATCTAATTACTTAATTATACACATAAAATTTTATATTTTTATGTTTTTCAAGTATAATACCTAAATATTTTACATGTAGCTATTTCCCATATTCCTTGGAATTTTAGTTTTATTTATTTTTATACCTATTTATTTTATTAAATATAGCATGAGACTTTTTTTTTTTCAATACTATTAATTTGTATATGAAGGTACTGGTTAAAACATTTAATAAGCTGAGTTATTTGCTTAAAATTTTTGTGCTCAGAAATATAAATATGATGACTCAACTGGAATAAAATGATAATGAGATGTTAGAGGTCAACACTCTTAATTAAATCTTTCAACGAATTATGTCAATTGTCCATGACTCATTGATGCCATGAGATCTTACATAATTGGACATGATATGGACATCATCATTAATGCTTTGTTACATTTTTTAGGGATTTCTAATAACTTCTCGCTCTGACTGCCATTTGTCTGTCCATCCGTCCTTCCTTCCTTATTTTATATTTATAACCATAATTACGGAAGTTAGAAGCACGGACAGACAGACGGACGTACAGAGCGAAACTAAAAATTGTTTCTTGAGTAGTACGGAACCCTCAAAATCACCCAGAATATTATAATAATATATTTTTCTGGCGATATTAATAATTAATATTTAATACTATATTCTAAACGCACAATATTTTAGATTTTTTATGAAACCTATGGAGAGGCTTATGCTTATTAACTATAGGTTTCAAGAAGATGAGAACATGTTCTCATCCTCTATTTGTTACATGGAGAAATCCTTTTGGGTCCCTGGCGCACTAGGGACGTCGGGGTATGTGGGACTCTCCCTGACGCGAGTGAGTAACGCACCCGGGGAAACCGAACTAAAACCCCAAGGTGCCTCCTCCGCTTGGTGCTGGGTCACTGGACCCGCCTAGTCGATAACAGCAGCCGCCCAGTAAGCGGCATCTGCTTTCAGCAGCAGACCCATCACTGCCGCATGTTGACGACAGCTGCTTCGCATTGTATATAATAATCATTAAGTAATTTATAAAATTGATTAAAATTTCAGCGCTGGCTGGACAGCGGTAAATCGGTGAAGAAGCAGATTGGTGCTAATGCACAGCTGTGGTTGGCTGTACGGTTCTACCCACCAGAGCCGAGTCGATTGAACGAGGAGTTCACAAGATACCTGCTGTGTCTACAACTGAGGAAGTTACTGCTTGACGGTAGAATGTCAGCACCGAAGAACACTGTTTTGTTGCTAGCGTCATTCACTGTACAAGGTATCATTACGATTATCTAAAACTAAAAGTAAATTATACTTTGATTTTTAATCTAAAATTTTCGGTTGTCATTTTTACAACCAAATTATAATTTTTCTCTATAAAGAAAAAAAGATGAGGTGAAAAAAATGTAATTTGACTGGGACTATATAAATCAGAGTATACGGAATTTTAGATACTAAATTTGTATCTAGTATCTAAAATTCTGTATACTATATTATAGTTCTTCGTCAAAATATTGTATAGTGATAGCAGGATCCTAATGGGCACATGCAGTAATGGTGAAATATGTAATTTTAATGTGTATTTTCTATTCGATCCGGTCCGGTCGTAGTGTTTAATTAATTTACAAGAAGCTGATATGGAAATTGCTTATCTTCTCTCATTTAAAAAATGGATTGCAATTCCAATGTCTCGCTAAAACTCTAGACCGGCTCTCACCAGACTCATTTAGCTAATTTTGGTCCTATACTAACTGTGTTCATTTCAGGAAAAATTACAGGTAAAATACTAAAAACGTCATTTGAATTTTCCCATACTGTTTCCTGTGACAAATTTGTCACTTTTATTTCCTGAAATGAACACAATTTCAGGAAAAATTGTGGGTAAAATACTAAAAACGTCATTTGAATTTCCCATACTATTTGTCACTTGATTGTCAAATATTTATTTATGTGCGTTCAGTTTACCTGTTCGGTTTATTAAAAAAAATTGGTTGGGCCCAGTAGGTTGGTAGGTGTAGGTGTAGATGTCTGATTTGTTTAGGTGTATTTATTTAATTATAGCAGTTCATAGTTACGACGGAGCGTGTGCTGGGACAGCTAATTTAATAAGTCAAATATTTACTTTAAATCCTTGCTGAGAATTTCAACACCATTGTACAATTGTTGAATGCCTGCTGATTCAGATTTATATATTTTACATAAAAGTCGTTAAGTAATTGTTTCTTGTTATGATTCTTAATATTTGTAAATTAAAGTAATTGTTACTCAAATACCCTTGACTCATTTCCTTTACATTTTAGGAATTACAATTAACTTGCACTAAATAAGAGTTTTAATGTAAACTTAGTTTAAATTTAAAAAAAAATTGCAAGTTTTTTTTTTTTTTTTTTTTTTTTTTTTTTTTATATCTATGGACGCTTCACACCACGTCAATCTGGCCCCATGCTAAGTATCCGAAGAACTTGTGTTACAGGTACCAGACAACGGAAATAATATATTTAATACTTTTATATTATACACATATTTAAGATTTTTATTATATTATACACATATTTAATACACATCCATGACCCAGGAACACAGAAAAACTTTTTGTTCCTTCGGCGGGATTCGAACCCGCGACCCCCGGCTTGAGCACCAACACGCTCAACCAACTGAGCCACAGAGGTCGTCAAATTTATGATAAAGTTTTTTCCGCCGCGCGTATGGGGCATGAAGCGGTTAATTTTAATCTGTCTAAACTATCGTCGTCCACGGAATACACTATAGTGACAATAGACACCGATGCTAAAAAAGTTTTATGCAGGCTCTTCACTAAGTACAAATTACACACAAAAAATATTTTCGACACTAGGCAACATCTCTAATGTTGCCTAGTGTCGAAAATATTTTTTTACAAATTAAATTTAAAAAAATATGTTTTTTAAACTGCGGGTCATAAACGCCCAGCGTCTCTTTAGCTATTTATTGAATCATTATTCTTATGATTCACAAAAATGGGTTTTAGATTGTTTACTACCTTGGTGTCACAATTAATAGACAAAAACATTTTTAAGGCAACATGCGTATTAAGATACTTAATTAATTTACGTTTTCAGCTGAACTAGGGGACTACAATTCCCTCGAACACCGACCAGAATATCTGTCCGAGCTATGTCTCCTGCCCAAACAGAGTGCTGAAGACGAGAGGAGGATCAAAGAACTACACAAGTTGCACAAAGGCCAGTCACCCGCGGATGCTGATGCCAACTTTCTAGAACATGCCAAGCGATTGGATCTGTATGGGGTTGAATCGCACCCCGCTAAGGTAATGATAGCTTTTATTTGAGGCCTGGCGCCCTAGACAAAGTGCAACATCAGAGGGGCCTAGCAGGAACAATTGACAGCTGCGTAAACATGAGGTTATTGAATGTCAATAGGCTTGTTGACTAAAAAAATATTTTTCATCTATTCAATGCTAGACAACATGATAATAAACAATGTTTTATAAATCTTAAAAATTAACGAAGATAAAAACAATTTAAATTTACAATAAGAAAGAGCGATATATCGGCCTTTGACGTCACGCCATACAATTATCTTTCAACAACGTATGGCGCACGGCGTGACGTCAGAAATCATTTTGCGAGAAAGAGATGGGCAATACTTTTTATTTACTTATAACACTATAATTCTTTAACGCGTCAACATAAATAACTTTTTCTTTTAGATTTATGTATCGCTTTTCAACAATTTTTAAATTTAATTTGTATGAATGTGATATTCGATACTAGGACACGACCCTATTGTATGGGTACAATGAAGTTACGTTTACGCAGCCGTCGATTTTCCTGCTAGACACCCATAACGATAACGAGGCCTATAAGCCCTCGTTCCCACGAGAGTCTTAAGTGGTCGCGGAATAAAAAACTGACGCGGCTAAGTATACCCAACCACTAACGGTTTACGATGATATGCCTAACTCCAAGGTTAAATTTACTTCAAATTCAAATTCTTAAATAGTGTATAAAGAATTTGAATTTGAATTCGAAGAAATTAATCTTAAAAGTCTCGACTTTTAAGATTAATTTCTTCGAATTCAAATTAAAAAAAAATAAAGTCGAAGATTAAATTCTCTCGGAATTTAATCTTCGACTTTATTTTGTAGATATTGAATAAAAGATGAAACCAATAAATACTGATATATTCACTATTTAATAATTTTTATTAATTCATAAAAATATAAATCAATATTTTCAGGACTACAACGACAAAGACATACTGATTGGAGTCACGTCAATCGGTATCGTGGTCTTCCAGAAGGACATTCGAGTGAACACATTCTCTTGGAGCAAGATCATCAAAATCTCATTCAAGAAGAAACAGTTCTTCATACAACTTAAACGGGAAGCGGTAAGACTATACTACGTGTTTGGATCAAATTTAATCCAAACGTAAACAAAAAGAAGCCCCAATTTCACCAACGCGTTAAACCAACGTTCAGGGCTGAGCTACGGTTTAAGATCAGACAGATGCATCTAACAATGTTGGAAGAGGGAGAAAGAATCCGGGTCTGTCGCGACCACAAAAAAACGCTCGTGGTAACGTAACCTAAGGGTTCCTTGAGTAATATGAAACCTTAAAAACCCTTGAATTTTTTTTGTTTGTTATTCCAGTCTGAATCGTACGACACGGTGCTAGGGTTCAATATGCGTTCCGCGCGCGCTGCCAAAGCCCTCTGGCGGTGCAGCGTGGAGCGGCACGGGTTCTTCCGCCTCCGGGCCCCCCGGCGACGTCCCCTGCTGGGGGTGTTCGGAGCTCCCGCGCCGACCGTCCCCCGCACCGAGACGCAAGCTCTGGAAGATGCGAAGCGGTGCCGCGCGAGCAATACTAGTTTCGTCAGGTAATACCCAAACTTAGCCTTTTCATCCGTTACTAGATGATTTATACAGTACTTCTCCGAGCGAAGTAACCACTCTTGAAATACTGTAGTGCCTGGGACAGTTGGTTTTTAAATTTTGTATGGTTGCCCAAGCACATAGGTGATACGACATTCTCACAACATAGCAGTGGCGAAGGGTGGTTTTTCCGCAGAGGGAAGCCACTATGGTCTTTATGCATATTAAACAAGTACATAGTAAATACATACCTAGAGGCTGCTTCGTGGGATTCTATTATTTACTTAAAAACAGTAATGTTTCGATGTAGTTACCGCGGTTACTAGACTCTAACCTTTCGTCGTGACCACGAAAAGCTAGTTCTTGTTTGCCCAATAAAACTACGGTGTCTATTAAGTAAACGTTTCATTAAATTTCTATTTCTTTCAACTTTTTTGTTATGGACGAGAAAATTATTACCAAAAAGTGGCTCAATTCTAGTTTTACCGAATTCGTATAATAAAACGCAACTACGAAGATTTTTGTGTTTTTCGGTAGAAATATGTTTTTTGGAAGAAATCGCAATGTTATTCACATCTGAAAAACCAGTTTGACTCCATACGCTACTAGAGTCTGAAAATAATAAACATGGGTAACAAAACATTCTGTTCTTTTTACAGCTACCTGTGAGCCAAGAGAATTTATCATATAAAGATATATGAAAATGTTTGAAAAAGCCGTCCTTACGTTTATAATCTATAGTCATGTTAGGGCAAGCACGGCCTAAATTAAGTATAGTAGGTATATGTTTTTTATTCTCAAAACTTAACTTTGGAAATGACGTTTCCGCGTTAAGCAAATAATCTGTTGTGCAACATTCAATATGTATTAACGCCATTTTAAGAAATTCACGATCGTTTCAATAATGTATAGTAAATACTATGCCTACTAGAATCTACTCACCACAATAATGCAATTTACAATCCAAATAAGTACACTACACAACTTCACAATATAAATATAATATTTTACACTACACTATACACTACAAATTACAATAATACAAGAAACTAGCGAATAATTTATAACGAAATTACAACACAAATGCAAAAATGAAATGCAAAAGAAATTTTCTAATGTTTGGGATTTTCAACCAATGAGAGACCATAACCGGGCTCCGAGCGGGTTATTTAATGATAATTTCGACCAATAAAATTGTACAAATACTTTGTCATTCATTTCCAAAACGTAATAAGAGCCATTAGGCCTACAGTTTGAATTTAACCTTAACGCAAACGAAATAATGACTATTATAGAATGAAACATATATTTCATTACTGAAATGGTAAGACACCGTATTAAGATTTTCAAAATTCGAACTGGCCGTCCAATAGGACGGCATAATTTAAATTTCAACTTTATTTCGAACAAAATAAGGTCTTTTATACAATGCGAAAAGCCGATATTCATCGGGTTATGTGATATTGTGATGTCCGTTGCATAGATGGCGCTCGCGCGGCCCTACATCACGCTATAGCTTGTACAATAAGTCATTGCTGTAGTGAATTAGTTTTCGAACTAATTTGTCATAGTTACTGAAATGTATCCAACACAAAAGGGAAGCCGATGGGAATCGGCTTCTATACACGCTTCGCCACTGCAACATAGTCAGTCTAGTCCAGAGGAATGACTGGTCAATACGTCTGGGGCCAGCCATGTGCGGGTTTCCTCACGATGTTTTCCTTCACCGTCAGAGCGTGCGTATAATGTGACTTGAGACCTGAAAAAGTCTCATTGGTACACGCCACAATCTGAACCTCAATTCTCGTATTTAAAGTAGACAAATTAAACAGTCAATTTTACTTTGGATTGAAAGTGTAGCGACATGTTACCGTGAACGGATTTTATGACGTTTCGACCAATCAGAGCGCGTTTCACGTTGGTTTAACGTTCATAAAAACACCTATTGGGAGTATAAGCGTATCGGGACTTGATTGTAATTGTATTAATGCAGGCTTTATTTAGCAGAATTGCCCCTCTGGTATTCGAACCTGCACTCTCTCGAGTACTCTTACATAATATCGTATATATATTAGACGAGGCATATTGAGGCAAAAGTGTCTCCAGTTAAATGGCCCCCACTTTTGAGATTTTTGGGGCCATTTTGACATTTGAAGTATCGTGAAAACAAGATGGCTGATATTCGAAGTATGGTGAAAACGAAGATGGCGTACCTTTTCTTATATGAAAATTTGTTCTATCAAATGCCTATCTTAGCCTATCTTGAGTTTTAAAATCTTTGGGTAATATACAGCTATTATACTATATATAGCTATTAATAAGAACCGGCTAAGTGATAGCATATCAGTCAGTAGAAAGAGAGAAACAAAATGTGCGCGTGCACTGCTCTCTTGCTTCTACAGTAATGTACGAAACATAACTCTCTCTCTTTTCATCTTCACTAACTCATCTCCCTCTCAACTTCCCTTCGCCTCGCCCGATCAAACTTTTCATAACATTCTCGTCACGTATTCACCAGCTTACTCCGCAAGTCAAGCGTGCGTAAAGAGTTTTTACTTTAAAAATAGAGATGTTTTTTTTTTTTTTGAGTATGACAATTATTTTTTTGACTAAACGTCTTTACATAAACAGTGGATCATGTACCCGAAGTATCCGTAATTGATTTTCGGAGACATTATAATATAACATGGTAAGAATGAAAGTGAACGAAGCGAAATAAGTATGTAAGGATCATAGCAAGTGGAAAGAAGTGGTCTCTGCCTACCCCTGCGGGAAAAAGGCGTGATTATATGTATGTATGTATGTTATATAACATGACATGACGTTATCTTTGCAGACGCAACAGCAGCCGCACGCGCGACAAGTCCGCGACCGCGTCCCCGGGCGTCGGGGGCGGCGCGCGACACCGCGTCACCGGCCACGAGGAGCCCCCGCCCCGCGCCGCCTGGGGGGACTCGCCCACCGCCTGGGGGGACCCGCCTGCGTGGGGGGACAGTCCCGAGCCGGCGTCGCCCGTGCCACCTGCTGATACCGTAGAGTGAGTACCGCATAATAGACAAAAATGATGTCTACATATTATAATGCGTTTCAAATGAGAATAGGAACATCAATGACCCTTTTCCGTCAAATATCACTTGAAAAGTGCGATTTGCAGAAAAACTTATGTGCATATAAATATTATTAGCCTTGCATCGGATTTAAATAAAATCGTTAAATACTAATAAATTATCTAAACATAAATTTAACTATCATAACAGTCTAAATTCGAAGTAATATGGCGCCGACTCGATCCTATTCCCATTTTAATCGCATTGTACATACATTTTTAAATGCATCAGCATCAGGTTTAGTCTTGAAGATGCTGCAACAGCAATATAAACTTATACGTGTGTCAATAACGTGCCTGTAGTACTTAGATATAAGTCAAAATATAAATAAATAGAGGAATTTTAACTTGGTAGACGTTAAAAAAATAACCACAAAAAAAACCCCGACTGCGTCAAATAATGACGTTGAAATTATTTTGATGTACCCAGTGTCACTGTCACGACTAAGACGAATCGAATGGCTGTGTTCCGCGGAAAAAAGCGCTTGTTAGCGCTAAAGAAAGAAAACAGATTATCGACCAGGACACATTGCTAACTTCAATACTCCTAACATAATCCGCCATTTTGCTTATTTAAGGCCAGCGGTCGCCATTTCGCTTTCATTTTTTGTGAGCACTATTTTCCGCGGAACACAGCCATTGATACCTCTCAAATGCGGCAAGCCGTTTAGGCTCTAGAGCGTGTCATAGAAATATACATGCTAAATAAAAAACATAACCCTCTGGCACAGTCTGGTAATAAGTGTAGTATTAATTTTATATAAAAAAATATCGTAATCTATTGCCGCAGAGAAACCAACAGTCTCGAGCGTGTGCTGGCGTGTCGCGTGCCACTCACGTACGTCGACGAGTCCGAATCCGAGGCGGAAGCGGAGGCGACGTGCGTGCGGCTGTCCGCCGGTCCGGACGGCCGGTTCGGGTTCAACGTGCGCGGCGCGGGCGGCGCAGTGATAGTGTCCCTCGTCGCTCCCCGCACGCGCCCTCACCTGCAGGAGGGAGACCAGGTATATAGCCGTCTCTTTCTATTGAAATACTACGTGTCCGGTGTCGCGCTGGAGAAAGACCAGCCGTCTCTTTGTATATAGCCGTAATAGGTAGTACACGACTACACGTGGCATACGAAAAAAACACATATGCTTAGTCAGATGATTGTAATCCATCATTTCATGAACATAGTACCTACTTAGATTTGAACAAGAGATCCTTAACATTTTCCAGGTGCTGTCAATAAATGGTCTGGACGTGTCGGACATGAGTCACGAGCAGGTGGTGCAGTTGATCCGCAACACCAAGGACACGCTCGTGCTGATGATCAAGCCCAAAGGTAGGAGCTACCAGTGTAGTGTACGCACAGATAAAGATCGTCACGGCATACTAATTGATTTTATAATAGAATTTTAATAAGTACAAGATTTCTAATCTTTGATTAGATTTCAACCAGCGACAACTCGCGTTACATATATTTTATAACCTAGCACTGTTTCCATTGGGACAGAGAGATGTATTATTTAACTTATAAAAATGGTCCTTACTCATGTTACTTTCTGCTACGCAACACGATAAATTATTATGATTTAAAATAAAATATAACTTTTGAAGTGAAACTTCTAATAGACTGTGGGGGTATTACGCACGTATTTTCTGTCACGAAAAAGCGTTACGGCCAAAATATAATAGGCCTAAAATTGGCTTTTCTTTCGTCGTGTAATATGAAGAAGATATGAGCAACTTCGAATACTAATGTCAGATACACGTAACACAGTTACGTAGGCGCTTGCATTTTACGATGTTCACCAATTGGTCTCGGGGTCGAATCGCGGTCAGATGATATTTCTTTTATAACTTTTTGTCACTACTATCGGCAGTCCCTATAACTGCCAATTGCTTTTCACTTCCAGCTGTCTTCGAAGCCGACGAATCGGGGCCCGAGGAGCCGGCGGCGTGCTTCGTGCCGCTCACCAGTACGGACACTACAATGGGCATGGGTAACCCGCTCCACCAGTCCATGCTGCTACTCGGCGACGGGCTCGCGAGCGGCGCGGCGCTGCGGCAGTACGACGCGCTGCCGCGCCGCACGGACGCGCCCGCCACCGTCGCGAAGTTGCCGCAGAACGTCAACAAGAACAGATACAGGGATATTGCGCCGTGTGAGTATATGTCACCGTAAAATTGTAAAAAACCGTTAGATTGTAATATAACTAGTTAAATTGTAAATTTTTACTAGACTTCCGATGCGAATATATCGCCTATAATTTAACACATTCTTTTTCGTTAAATTATAAATATATAGTTATGAATCTTTCGACATATTTTTACAATCTCGTTAGTTATTTTACAATCTTACGGTTTTTACAATTTTACGGTGACATATATAACGTTTTACAAAATCAATCAATAATAATAATTTAATTAATTGGCAGTGATATGGACTGCTGATAGTTAAAAAAACAGAAATTACGGGCACATGATTTTCCGCAGGGCACAATCGCGCTATTGTTTATCGTTTAAATTCAGGTTCAACTCGTCAATCAAGGTTATGATTTAGGTTCTGTTTTACATTATTTTTATATTATTTTAAGGTAAAAATTACCTCATATTCTCAATAATTTAACACACCAAAACAAGAAACCCTTCAGAACTTAGCGCGATTGTCCTGCAGCTCTTAGGACATTAAAAAAAATACAAATTAGAATTACATTGCACTCAAGGAAAGTGCAATGTAATTCTGGTTTGTATTATATTGACAGCTGTGTGAAGTCAATGGACCTTACACAGATGATTTCAAACGATCATCTGTCTTGGCGAAAACTTTGTATATGTCACCGTAAAATTGTAAAAACCGTTAGATTGTAATATTACTAGAGATATTATAAAAAGTCGACAGATTGTGTCTAATAAAAGTTTCTTCTTACAATTTTACACGTTGTTTTTCGTTATATTGTAATATTTACCGTGCCGATTGCTTAAACGGCACGTGCCCCGTGCCGCCATATTTGTTTGCTTTTTCATAATAATAATGATAACGAAAAATAATGCGTACAATTGGAAGGAGAAATATTTATTTGGCAATCTGTCTGAAAACTTTTTATAATATCTCTAGTAATATTACAATGTAACAGTTTTTACAATTTTACGGTGACATATACATAGTATGGAGAAACCTAAGTTATCGCGAGTATATTGAATGTGCACTTGGTTTATATGTTCTACTCTTATTACAGACGACTCGACCCGCGTTATACTGAAGAACGGACCTAATGGGGACTATATCAACGCTTCCTACATCAACATGGAGATACCTAACTCCGATCTAGTGCTCACGTATATCGCTACACAAGGTAACTGTTACTAAAAGCTGCGTCATCTTTCGTGTACTTATGTTTGGCGTGGCGTTTGTTTTATATTAATTATTACTTAATTTTGTAAATTATAAGAACAAATTGAAAAACTTTTCAAATAAATTGAACAAAACTATACGCTCGTCGCCCACCGCCGCGCCGCTGTTTTCGAGTACAGCCTAAAATTATGAACTTCAATTGCTAAGTTTGAATGGCCTTCATTTTGACGTTTACGCATACATATATAATCACGCCTCTTTCCCGTAGGGGTAGGCAGAGACCACTTCTTTCCACTTGCTACGATACTTACATACTTGTTTCGCTTCACTCACTTTCATTCTTTCCATCCATTCCTCCTCTTACATTCAACGTAGCGAAGCGGCTCTCCATGGGCCATTTTTCGCCTCCGCGAGAACGAGACGTGATGGGTGGCGAACCACATCACCGCCATTTTGGATAATAAAATTATTTTTATAATTATCCATTGCGTTCCCACGGATTTGCGGAGAGGATAGGAATAGGAAAAGGGAAGGATAGGTGGTGTGGAAAAGGAAGATTGGTAAGTTAGAGTGGGAAATAGGAAATGTAGGATATTACCGCCCAGGATGGCAAGGGATAGGACAGTAATAGCTAGGGAAGCCAGGGTCGCATACCCGTATACTATACCACAACTACCGGACAGGTAAGTTGGGATGAGTATCCCATGACATGACGTTTGAACTTTTTAAAACATAATTTAAAAAGTTTCATGTCAAAATTCTGACATTTTAACTTTTTAAATTGTGTTTTAAATTAAATTAAATTTTCATTTATTTCGGGCGGCATAGGCCCATATTATAAATACCTTCAGACTAACATACATATTATATACTTAAAAACTACACTTTGTCACGTGTTGACGGCGACGTGATCCGCGCTTCGTTCCGAAATCTCCCCCGGAACCTCCGGTAGACCACACCCGTCGGCCAGAACTCCTCCACCTCGAAGGTCGACAAAAGATGCGTCGGCACTCTCACCACAAAGGAACTGAAATTGACCTTGTGGCGAGACTCCAGACGTTCGACCCTCAAGGCGATGGACGTCTTCTGGCGGATGTAGTCCACGACGTCCTCGACTTGCATAGACCAGTGCAGGCGGGATACGTACCACGGCGTCGCGGGTACCTCGCACCGCAGGCGCAGTTCCGGTACGTAAGGTGCAGTGCCGCGGTGGTTGCGGGCGGCGGGCTTCTTCTTTCTTCTCTCCACCAGTATGAAACCCTCCTCATCGCACCTCCTGCTCTCGTTCTTGCCAGGTCGAGGAGGCTCGGCCTTGCGGCTATCCACAACCTTACGGCTCTCCTTCACCCCCTTTGTCTTCGCCCGCGGGGGAGCTGCGGGGCGACCGGCGACAGTCGCAAAAGTTTTCTGCTGAGTTGGTTGACTCGGCGTCTGCACGACCCGGAGGGGAAGGCGGGCGGAGGCGGGGGCGATCGCCGACTCGTCGGCATCCGCTGACACGCAAAACGATGTGTCAGCGCGTGCGCCGCCACGACGTGTGTTGACAAAGGCGGTTGAATGATCGGGTGACCTACTTACTGAATTATTACATTTTAATTGTAGTAATTCACTACGTAAGTCACGGATGGTAGATTCCGATGCATCCAACCTATCTCGCATCTCGTCCAGCTCTGCCTTCATACTGTTGAAGTTCTTCACCAGGCTGGAGACGTCGACGTGGTCCATCGTTACCACCGGCAGCTTGTGGAGATCTTTCGCCACAAAGGCCGGCACGTCGTCTGGATCCGTCTGCTTCAGCAGGGAGATGATGTCCTGCACGCTTCGTTCGCCGCCATCTCGCCTCCGTGATGGCATATTCGCGCTCTGGCCGAGCGTTTCGTAGAGCAGCTGCTTGCCCATGCAAATCTCCTCGCTTGTGAAAGAAGATTTGCAGATCTGCATGATGCTGACCTCGTCCATAGTGTCGATGGCGTGCTGGATGAACGCCAGCAACTCGTTGGCCACCAACGCCATGGTGTACGTGCAGCGGCGTAACCGCACGACTCGCAAACAATTAAATTCGCTTCGTGTGTAATACGGAGCGCGACCGTTTCATAGCGCTCAACGCACGACACTGTGAAAAAGTTCAAACGTCAAAATGAAGCCCATTCCCAGTTGTCAGTTTAAGTTCATAATAATAGGTAATAGGGCAGCTGGTCCATTATGTATGCAAAGAATCTCACTCGATCAGAGGCAGTATCGTTATAGTCATCTAATGATTACAAAAAGCATAATATTTTATTTGTACAAATAAATTATTTTGCTAAATATAATTCACCTTTTGTTATTACCATTTCAGGCCCACTCGCGTCAACAGTGGGTGACTTCTGGCAAATGGTTTGGGAAAGCGAGAGCAGTCTGATAGTGATGCTGACGGTACTAGCGGAGCGATGTAGGACCAAATGCCACCAGTACTGGCCAAAAGTTGGGACCACTCCGCTAAAGGCCACCAACGACTTAACTGTTCTTACTAACAGCGAGCAGAACTTTGGTCATTATGTGCGAAGAGAAATGGTGTTGAAGGTAATATACCGTATGTCAGGGAAGTGTATGGTTTATTGTAACTACAAGCGTTGTATTACTAGTCCAGGGCCCCGATTCTCGTGCCTCGAATATCATTTCGTTTGTCAGCCTGTCCTGCTCGCGCGCGCATGATTTGACGCCTGTGTGAATGAGCGCGAGAATCGAACCGAGATTCGAGATACGAGAATTGGGGCCCAGAACTGTAGACTAATGGTTATAACGAGCAAACATTTATCTAGGCGAACCCTGTAGGGTCTGTAATATCACACAAAGGACCGTGCAAAAAATAGTCCCCACCCTCCAACAGATTTCAAAACTATCCCAGTTAATAGCTCTTCCCACGCTGATAATTATTTAGTATGGCAACATTGACCTTAGGAGTGGGTTTTTGACAGAAATTGGTTTGCTTAAGAGCATTAACGCATAGCGCGTGAAGTCAACTTTGGTGAAAAATACGCACACAGCTGCAGCCTGCAGCGAGCGGCTTTGTGTGCGTGAATAGCTCGACGGCTGTAGCCAACTAACCCACATTGATACTTGCCTTACTTTATTTACATTACGATAATAATAACAACGATATTAATTCTTATTGAATATTAATTATGGTATACATAATATCATAATAATAATTATATTCTGTCATATTACTTAATATATAATATAACATAATATCTACACAAAACATAAAATATCAGTAGGTAATGTAATACTAACATAATATGTATTATGTAAAATAAAAATACCTTGAAATAATACGTTTATACTATTTTAATTAATATAATTTAGTTATACAGCTGAAATGTGTTTATTTAAATCTTTTTGATTTTTACCCGACTGTCAAGAAATTATGCTTTTCGCCCGGTTATGTTTTTCGCGCGTATCTTGCATGTATGAATGTATGCATGTATGCATACATTACATTACATAGATTCTGGAACACAAAATAAACATTTTATATTTTAAACAAGACAATTTTATATATTTTTTTATATTTGTTATTTTTTATGACTAATAATAATTATTGTTCCTCTATAATTTTTAATTATTTTTCACTACTGAAACTCCAGACAAAGCTCAGTCTCCCAGGTACTAACATCTTATATCAAGACGTCAAAATATTTGTGTTTTAAAAATTAAAAACGATATTACCAATTTAGATGTTATTTTAGAGGAGAAAAGAATTAGTTACTAATACGTATCTAGATGTACTTATTATTTATATATGTCACCGTAAAATTTTAAAAACCGTTAGATTGTAAAAAAACTAGTGAAATTGTAAAATGTTAATAAACTTCGGACGTGAATATGCTGCCTATAATTTAACACATTATTTTTAGTTAGATTATAAATACCTATATAGTTATGAATCTTTCGACATATTTTTACAATCTCGTTAGTTTTTTTACAATCTAACGGTTTTTACAATTTTACGGTGACATATATAAGGTGTTTCTTTTGGAGGCAAAATGATTTGGAAACAACTTTGTTTCTAAATCATAAGCTCGAAATTCAGACTACCGCTTGCCGCATATATGTAGATAAAACTTGGTAATTAAGTAGTTGGTAGTTTTTACTTTGTACATACATACATACATATAATCACGCCATTTTCCCGTAGGGGTAGGCAGTTAACACCATTCTTTCCACTTGCTACGATCCTTACATACTTGTTTCGCTTCGCTCACTTTCATTATTCCCTTCATACATGCTCTTTGGTTTAGACTTTAGGGTACTCTTGACCTTTTTTCAAGACGTCCCTGATTTGGTCTCGAAGCGTCCGCCTAGGTCTCTTACAATATTTTTATTCACACTCGCCTTATACACTTTTTCGTCAATCGTTTTTCATTCTTTCACTCGATATCCAAACCATCTCAGCATACCTTTCTCAATTTTTGTCACTAACTCTTTTTTCAGACCACAACGTTTCCTTTACTCACTATTTCTTATCCTGTCACTCAGTTTAACTCCTATCATACTTTTTAACGCTCTCATCTCAACTGCATTTATTCTGCTTTCATGTTTCTTCTGCCATACCCAACTTTCACTTCCGTACATAAGTGTCGGAACCAACACCCCAAACGAGCCTTGTTAGACACCTTCCGACTGTTCATAAAGGAGTGCAAAGCTCAATTCACCATGTTTCTTGCATTTACTCTTCTTTCAATATCACTCTCACACTTTCCATCTCTTGTAAACTTTGAACCCAGATACACAAACTCATTCACCTGTTCAATTTGTTCATCTCCAATTACGATATTGTAGTTTGTCACTGCCTTATCTCTTTCAAACACCATCAGTTTCGTATTCTTTGCATTCATCCTCATTCCCTTTCTAACAAAAGCTCCACTCATAGCAGTTACCATCTCCTGCAACACTTCGGCTGAAGACGCAAGTAATACTTGGTCATCAGCATAGAGAAAACATTTGACGAGTAACTTATTCATTCTCAACCCACTTTCATTTTCTTTTGAATCTTACTTTATAACGCTTTCACTATTTCATCCATGCTTATCTCACTTTCATCAACATTCATATTAGTTTCCATGGAAGGTGCCGGATGTTGTAACAAACTTTCAAAATTCTCTTTCCATCTCTTTAACACACGTTCTTCTCCTTTTATAATGCTCCCATCTTGGCTCCTGATTGTACTCAGCTCCGAGGTAGAAGTTTAAGAAGTTTACTTTGTACATACAAATTAAGAATCTACTGCTATTAGAGGGGATGATATGGATTACTAAATACGTACCTCTTCATTTCGAAGTTCTACTTCTTCTGTTTTTACCTTATTACTTGAGTGTTTTGCACATTGTCTGAAGTTAAACCATAAACCGTAAACACAAGAATTTTGTTATTTGAAAGCAAGTGCATATTAACAACAAAATGAACATGCAAAGTAGTATATTGTTATTATGGCTGCGCTAGTCGGTTTTATCTCCATGCAAACGTTGTTGGTGATTTACTTTAAAGTCAAACATTATTAAGACCCAAAGTTTGTGTAATATCGATTTTTATTACACTTATCTAGGTCGGTATGTGCTTATATTTCTAAAATTCAAATTAGTTAAGAAAATAATAGCCTCCAAACATCGGATGTTTGGCGCAACTTTGACCGTAAATATAAAACAAATCAAGAATGAAAATAAAAAAGCAAGTATACCGACACAGTTTTATTGTTCAGCAACTGAGATGACTTAAATTCGGACAAAAATAATATATAGTTTTTTCATAAAACACGAACAGCTGAGTTATTTGGGTAATTTGAGGATACCTTGTCTAAAATACTTTACAAAACAGTATAAATGTGTGCACTATAGTTTCTCATATAAGTATAGATAAATATTTTATGGGTATATCCTTTTTTCCCAGATATTAGGTGAAATAACAATCATTTCCCCCTCGCGCCGCACTGAGTTCCAGCCGTTGACTAGCGCTAGAATAAATAAATGTAGACTAACCACAGCGCCACCTACTGGGTCTAATTATGATAAAATGTATAATTAGACCCAGTATTTATGACTAATAATTGTTCCTCTATAATTTTTAATTATTTTTCACTACTAAAACTCCGGACAAAGCTCAGTCTCCCAGGTACTAACATCTACACTAATATTATAAAGAGGAAAACTTTGTTTGTATGTTTGTTTGTTTGTTTGTAATGAATAGGCTCGAAAAGTACTGGACCGATTTCAAAAATTCTTTCACCATTCGAAAGCTATATTATCCACGAGTAACATAGGCTACATTTTATTTTGAAAAAAAAATAGGATTCCGTAAGATATTTGGGTTTTTCGGACACAAGGTGTAAAAAATCAACCAGAAAAGTTAGTACGCTGCCTAAACTATAAAAAATAGAACCATAAAATGTTCTAATTAATTGTAGATCTTATAAATATCTACAAAAAAGTCCGCGACACACTATACCTATCTATGTCGAGCGAGGCACAACAACCATTTTTTTATTTAGAAATCTTGATTTTTTTTTTGACTATATTTAAACGCGTTTATTTTACTCATGCTCTTAATCCTTATCAAAATAAATTATTTCATCACTAAGTATAGTTTATGTAGATAATATTTGATCTTTGAATGATTAAATTTGGATGTTTGGTTTTGAAGTTATGGTGAAATTAAAATATTACGATTTCTGCTGCAGCCTGCACGGCCCGTTGCGAAGCGGGTGTCACCAAGGCACGTGCGCGTTCGGGAGGTTTAGATCTATGAGTAAATTTTTTGTTTTGTGTTCGTTGTAACTATATATGGATATATACTTGAATACCTATTTATTTAGTGTTTGTTGTATTGTTAGTCCTGAATAGTATAGGTATTTCATACGATAAAAGTATACCCACCTACTTATTTCATTGAGTTTTAGTAGGTACCTATATTAATTTGTTTCTGTTTGTTTTGACTAAATTTCGCCCGTTTTGTTAGAGGTTTAAAGACATTCTGTAGTATTAGTATCAGTATTGTACCCGTGCGAAGCCGGGGCGGGTCGCTATCTTATATCAAGACATCAAAATATTTGTGTTTTAAAAATTAAAAACGATATTACCAATTTAGGTGCTATTTTAAAGGAGAAAAGAATTAGTTACTAATACGTATCTATATGTACTTATCATTTATATATGTCACCGTAAAATTGTAAAAACCGTTAGATTGTAAAAAAACTAGTGAAATTGTAAAATGTTAATAAACTTCGGACGTGAATATGCTGCCTATAATTTAACACATTATTTTTAGTTAGATTATAAATACCTATATAGTTATGAATCTTTCGACATATTTTTACAATATATTTTACATAAGTATTTCATGGGTATATCCTTTTTTCCCAGATATTAGGTGAAATGACAAGCATTTCCCCCTCGCGCCGCACTGAGTTCCAGCCGTTGACTAGCGCTAGAATAAATAAATGTAGACTAACAACAGCGCCACCTACTGGGTCTAATTATAATAAAATGTACTAAACTTTTAGCAGTTCTTGCCTTTACCAAATTTTCAAAATTTGTATGTTTTCTTTTTCGTAAGAACTTATTTTTATCTCCTATTATATGTAAAACTAGCTGATGCCCGCAACTTCGTTTGCGCAGAACTAATGGAAGCGGAACCCTATTTTTAAACGGAACCCTAATATAAAAGTAGCCTATATTAGACCTTATAACATCAGCTATCTGCTAGTGAAAGTCCCGTGAAAATCGGTCCAGCCGTTTCAGAGATTAGCCGGAACAAACAGACAGACAGACCGACAGACAGACAGACAGACGGACAGACAAAAAAATTTAAAAATTGTATTTTATTGTAAGTACCGAATATACTTTCAGATGCATTAAGTGAAAAGCTGTTAGTTTGAAGTTACAAACAGACACTTCAATTTTATTTATCTGTATAGAAGATAATTTGTTATTACAATAAAACAATATTAACTTAAATAACAATATTAATTATTAAATAAAAAAATATTTTCCAAATATCAAAATTTTTTTATCGGGATGGATCTCGTTTGCACTATAAAGGTCAACAGAGTTCAAAGCAGAGCGCAGAGCTATACGTCCACCCTCTGGAAAGGCTCACGGCCGTCTGATTTGTAAACGCTCGTGCGTCTCGTTTTATACACTAGTTTTAAAAATTCATATAAAATTCGTCAAGCTAATTTACTTAAAAATTTGAATGGCATATTAAAGATAAAACGTTGTTCTTTTAGAATAAGTAAGTAAGAAACAGAAAGAGCAAGTGAAATACATAAATATCATCATTTTAAATAACTATAATTCCTGATAATTTCGCATTGCTTAAATATTATTTTTATGAGATAGAAACGTATATAAAAATAATCTGACAAATAGATAATCTAGAAGAGGATCCAACAAGTTTGTAAAGATTTTTTGTTTTTAAAAAATGTAAGCGGTTTTAGCTATAATATGTTTTGAAATTGCCCCTGAACCTAAAGTTGTAAAAACTTCTGGTTAGTTTTGTCAGTTTTATTCAAAAGTTTGAAATTATTTTAAAATAAATGATAAGGGAAAAATTAGAATACAATATTTTCTAGTGTTTTTCTACATGTAAAAATCAGAATAACCAGTTTTTGTTAGATATTTTTGCTTTTGAAAAGTAGCGTTTTTGTGAAATCTGAGTCGCGCGCCGGTTAACGCTCTTAATATAAACAATAAAAAAATAAATTTCAATTTTTGTGAAAACCCCACTCCTGCTTGGCCCTTTAGATTTTTCTTGCTAGTTCTTAAGTAATTTTGTTAAAAGCTGACAAGATTATAATTTATATGCAAGATGTGCACGTCAAGAACAACGTATTATCACAAAATGTAACAATTGTTGGCACGAGCCGAACGCACTGCGTGGATGCTGAAGCCACGCCCATTTACATTTTATAATTCTACGTCTGTGATTATTTAACTCGCGTAAATGCCGACTATAATAATATACACTAATAAGCTCTTATCATACACGGACGTCAATAGGGAATATGCACGTCTTTTATGCACGTATTTGTTTAAATATATCTATCTTGTTTAATAAACAATATAGTATAATCAGTTTTTTTAATATCGTTGAAAATAACAAAGATATCAACGTTTAAAGTACTCAAATAGACAGAGAGATCCGATATGTAACGCGACGTCGCATGACACGACTTGCATAAAAAGTTCATACTTAATTTCGTTTTGCTAAAAAGAGATAGATTAAAAACTTTAACCGCTCATGCTTTCCTGATTTTTAACAGAAATTTTTTCGCCCATTTCTTTTATTTCTCAGTCTATATCATATAATAATGTTTTATGTAAATTTTCTGTTCTATGCATATACTAATTCCTGTCTTTTAATCGATTTCACCGTATTATTTTGCAGGAGAGCGGCGGCGGCAGTCGCAACGTGACTCAGCTGCAATACACCGCCTGGCCGGACCACGGCGTGCCGGAGGACACGCGCGACTTCATACAGTTCACGCGCGAGTGCGCCGAGCTGCGGAACAGAGCAGCAGGTATGTTCCAGCTTAGGGAGTTTGGTAGAACGTTTAAATGAATATTCGAGGGATGAAGACGAATCATGTTATGAACCCGATATTGCCGATACATGACCGTTTATGAGATATAAGCGATTACTGCCGCCCATGTACACGTGCAACACCAGAGGAGCTATAATAACTCCCCCACCGATCTCGGTGACGGTGGCCGGTTTCGTTGAAAACCAGGCCAGTTACGCAGAAGTAATTTTATAGTGCCCAAGTGTGTGCGCACTGCGCAGTACACAAGAGCAATCTCTCTTCCTTTACTCTCATAATCCAGTGGACGGATAACCGACACAACTGACGAGAGATGAGGCGCAGGTCCGACTTTTTACATGCCCATCCGACGCATGGATCATCTTTCTTGTCAGACAATCAGGTGATCAGCCTGCATTGTCCTAACCAAATTTGGAAACAACGTTTTTTGTTGTTCCAATGCGGGAATCGAACCCACGACCGGGTCGAGAGCCAATGCTCTAACCACTAGACCACGGAGGCTGTTAGAGAGGAGCTATACTAGTATCTCCTCTGGTGTTGCGACTTCCGTTCCTGGTCCTTAGGATCCCCAATCCCCCTTGGGCCTGCGGTAATCGCACTCATTCGCGAAACACAACGCAAGCGTTATTTCACGCCGGTTTTCTGTGAGGTCGCGGTATTTAACCGGTCGAGCCGGCCCATTCGTGCCGAAGCGTGGTTCTCTCACACTTTTTTTGTGTGTGTGTATAATGTGTATGTTTGGGTCATAATAAAGTTGAGTGTGGTTTCTTTCGATAGTTATTCCAATTCGATTTGTTCACAGCGGTCCCGACAGTAGTCGAGGAGTTGGACGGGGAGGAGTCCCACACGTTGGACCCGCCCATGATAGTGCACTGCTCGGCCGGCGTGGGCCGCACGGGGGCGCTCGTGCTGGCGGAGGTCGCGCTGCAGCTGCTGTCCAGGCGGCAGCCGTTGTACCCGCTGGACCTAGTGCGTGCCATGCGGGCTCAGAGGCCTATGTGTGTACAGACACAGGTGGGTACATTCTACTAATTATACAATACTAGCTGTTGCCCGCGTAAATATAGTATCCCTCGGAAACACTGTACTTTTTCGGGATAAAAAGTAGCCTATGTTTTAATCCAGGGCCTAAACTACAACCATACCAAATTTCATCAAAATCGGTTTAGTAGTTTTTACGTGAAGGAGTAACAAACATCCATCCATTCATACATCCTCACAAACTTTGACATTTATAATAGTAGTAGGATTATACATGTGAAAGTTTGTGAGGATGGATGGATGGACGTTTGTTACTCTTTCACACAAAAACTACTGAACGGATTTTGGTGAAATGGTATGGTACTACTTTAGGCTCTGGATTAAAGCATAGGCTACTTTTTATCCCAGGAAAAGTACAGTGTTTCCACTGGATACTCGATAGTAGGTATATTTACGCGGCCTGAGCTGCGGAAAACAGGTAGTAGAACATACATTTAAAGATACAACTTGTAAGAACACTACTGTGTAACTAAAACACGGCGTAAAAATTCAAAAAATCAGACAATAAAATCTAGACAAACGATAACATAAACGTGTTTATGAGCCCATGAATTATACCACTGCACTGTCTGCCTATCTACAAGCTACACTCACTTTACGCAGAAGGATAAATTACGCACGCACGCAGATGCGTACAAGTCACGCACATTCATACGCACATGCCACACCCACTTGAACGTAAATGTAAAACTCGCTTACTTAAACACGTACCCAAGGCGTTTTACCACTTCAAACACTTTAAGCATTAATTTTCACAAGTCTCACTCTACTCTTTACATTTTAATTTTTAAATAAGCAAACAAAAGTCACTTATTACTAATGATCGGATAATCGGGCGCTTATATACCTAAACTTCAAGAGAGTACCTACACAGAGCTGATAAAACCGCCATCCTGACAAAAATATATAGGCTTTATAATTAAAAAAAAAATATCTTTGACATTGATTCTATTAAATTGTATATGTACTGGAAACTCAGGGGTCCTAATCTTGCTGCTCTGCTCTGTACATTGACAAATAGTAATAATTCTAGTAATAAAAATATTAAGGTATTGAAACTACACACACAGTACATTGACGTCAAAATATCGTCATGCATAAAATGATTATTTAGGACTTTTCTCAGTATGTATAAAAGCGCCTAGAATATCCACAATAACAAGTTCGAATTATGCGTGCTATTTATTTTTGTCAGGATGGTGGTTTTATCAGCTCTATGTAGGTACTCTTGAAGTTTAGGTATATAAGCGCCCGATTATCCGATCACTGCTTATAACACTATTATTATTTGATTTCTTTTTTTTTTACTTTTAAAGTAATTGGAATTCAAAATCTGAACATTTTATTTAATTAAATTGCTTTGTCCACAGAACCAATACAGGTTTGTGTGCGAGAGCATCCAATCCGCCTACTCCCAGATGACGTCACCGGAAAATGGCGCCAACTGATGACGACTTGCCTCGGACGAGGAACCGAACAACGTCTGTACGAAGCTGTACCATATCAGTATGAAAATAAGGTCGTATTTGCAGTGTTGACTCGTCTCGTAATGCCTTATACGGCCGAAAAGACGCTCCGTAAATTTGGGCCCCCTAAGTCAGTCACTCTGCTTAGCAAAATGCCAAGGACAGTGCTACTCAATTTAAGTAGCGTTATAGTTTTCGGCCAATGGAGACTTAGAACAATAAGCGTGTGATCTGTGTATATATGCGTCCCTTTCTTTACACGTACGTAAGGGGGAATAGAGTAAGTATTATGTACCAAAAAGTAGACTGACTTTTTACTAAAACGTAAATTCGTGTTATATTCGTCCCTTTCGCATTACTTAAATAAGACAAGGATAGAGTTTTTCGAAGTTTTCTTACGTTTTATCTACAATCATTTACTTTGAATTTTGAGTTTTTAAATTTTTACGAAGGCTGATCCCGCATTAGGCGTGCGCGTTTCTCGGGCGTTTGAGCGACGCTCACGCAGCGCGATTTGCCGCCGCAGTAGTCGCGTTTAGCAGTAGCGGGCGGCGGGATCAGTAGGCGGAAGGGTAAAAACGCGCTGCACGCACGCCACGCCACACGCCCGAGGATCGCGCACGCCAAATATGGGGGAGGCCTTACGTGTAAATGAACAAAAGTTTTGCCTACTACATATCTTGCCATATTACTATTACTACAATAATTGTACTACATAGTTAAACAATATTATACTATAATACTGCATATATTTATAGTACATATTATTTCTAGTCAAAAAATCACTCCAACATTTTGGATACAGTATAAAATGAACAAAAACTTTAAATTATATTTTCTTTGTAAATACAATATATTTTCTTTCTTCCTCATTGTAAGGTTATAAAAATAGTACAGTGTAAATAGTTTTTATTAATCTAGTCTTCAAATACATCACTTTAAAATACACTAGAAACAAATTAACTCGGACTAAATCCAGTCAAAAGTAAACTATTATGTCTTTCTTTCAGAAACTAAAATATTAGAATAGTACGTTGCTTTTTAATAATATTACTATTTAGTTACTATATTTCTTTTTGCTGTACTCGAATAATGTAACGAAAGTCAACATATCAGGTTATTAGTATAAGGTTATTTAAATAACATTTTATTATTTCTTTACGAATGTCATACATTTGCTTTCTGTGATTAACGTCATTAGATTTAAGTGTCGATTACATTTAACCAATCTGCAGAAAGTTAAAAAAAATCCACAATAGGCTAGTTGACTAATTTTCTTCATTACATAAATGAGTAATACTCTTAAATATGAGTAACTTATCAGAAGAAACAGTTTATTAAAAATCTATATTTTTAAAGGTTTTTTTTATATACAAAATTTCGCAAGTCTAAAAACGCTCTATACAAAAGCCTGACGTCAATCGTTCTAGAAGTTGTTATTGCATTCCGAAATTATTGCGTTTCAGTTTAAATTACAAAGTATTTTATATATATGTAGGTTTTTGCACTAATTATTTAACCAATATTTCAAATTTTTTAATTTTGAAATGCACGAAATTACAAAAATAATACTACCTTAATATTTTACAATATATAAATTAAACGATATTTTTAACATGTAGTTAACTACCCTATTCTGATAAAAAAAACTTTTTTATAACTTTCTGTAAAAGATATGCTTTTAGTTTTCTTGCCGTTTGTAAATTTATTTTTGTATGGATGAATAGTTTATGAGCTAGCGTCGATTATTCTAAAGATCTCATTGGTGTAGGCTCTTCAACTATATACATACAGTATGATGACATTACCTAATACGCGTTTCCATCTCACTAAATTCAAAGGTAATAATTAGGATCCTCAAAAGAATTTAGTCGGTCAAAAGCCACACTTCTCCCGATTTAGGATGCTAATTAGGATCCTAACATCCTAAATACTATTTAACTTGACTGAATTTTGTAACTGAATCGTTTAGGAGGTAGAATACCCGCTTTACAATTAACATAGAAAAATACGTAATTTTACTTATTAATAAGTATAATCATAGAGTATTATTTTGTTAATTTATTTTATTATACATACACAAGTTTTTATGTAAAAATATATTCGCTAAATAAGTATATTTATTGTATTATTTAATTACAAATGTATTATTTTTTTTCCTTAATGAATCAAAAAGGTGTAGATTAAAATTATTTAACCCTTAACAAATCCTTTTGGACTACTTCGCTTAAAAGTGTATTGTGATTCCTAAAATATTTATTTTGTAATATGTGTAAAACCAAAGTGTTCAAAATTGTTGATTGGGACCTAAAATTGATTTTGGATACTCAAGTTGGTATCAAGTTAAAAATAATAAAGATTACTCGATAAAGAACCATGACAAGATTTATAAAAGTAAATGAAAATGTGTAAGTTTAACTTCCTTTTTTTTATTTAAAAGGCATTTCATTTAAATTTTATAATGTCCAAAATAATTTTTACATTTTATTTCAACATGAAAATTATGTGACTATTTTATTTTACGCAGCATTATTTTGATTTATTTAAAATTTCAGATACCAGATAATGTAGAAATTATTATTGATTGAAATCTTAGTATGCATTTACATAGGTACTCACTATTCGCCTGTTCTTGTAAGAATAAATTAATTCAAAATTTAAAACTTACCTATAATCACCAGTCAAGAATTATAGTTGTTAAAAATACTTTTTTAATAACACTGAAAACTTCTGAAGAGAAAGTGCCTTTAGGTGTGTAGGATCTAAACCAAGGCTGCTCAACCCCAGGCCCGCGGGCCACACTGTGGCCCGCGAAATAATTTTAAGTGGCCCGCGCAAATATGTTTTAAAAATACGTTGGTGGATTTGTCGCCAAACATAAGTAAATTATTAAAAGACAAACAATGGCAGAAATCACATTGATTGTATAAACAAGTTACCCTAGATTTAAGTTCAATTTTGTTACTGTATTAAGATTTTAGAATAGGATACTCTATGTTCCTAATAAACTATAATTCAATTTTATTTTCTTAATAATTCAGTTTTTATTGCGCTTGTCCTGAGAGTAACTGAAACAGGAAATGTAAGTGGCCCGTCGTTAACGACTGAATCCACCGTTTGGCCCGACTCGTCAAAAGGTTGAGCAGCCTTGATCTAAACATTTAAAATTTTTAGTAAATAATAATTTGTAAACAGAGGTATTCTTACAGGAAGAGGCCAAAATGTAAAATTTCTAAAACCATTTGAAGTAATTACTAACATGTCCTATGTAAACAGATGAATTTAATACACTGTAATGTCTGATGTGCTGTGCATGTTTTTTCTGTAAAAAAATAAAAAAATAGAATAATTATTTGTCTTTCCTTTCGGTACCAATACTTCCTTAAATGTGTGAAACGAACCCTGTTACGATTAGCCAACATAAATTTCAAAAAATCAAATTTATATTTTTTCCACGATGGCTCGTTTGTGCATCGTTTGTGACACGAATGATGTTTTGTGACTAAGTAGGTAATTAGTTAATAAGTAATTAATTGGATAGTTAACAGCTTACGATTAGCCAACATTTTTTTAAATAATTCGGAAAATAGACTTCCGGGTGCTTAATCGATCGGAAATCGTTTGTGAATTTCGAATATGTTAGGTTAATTTATAATTCTGCTAAAATATTTAGTTATAAATGTAATCATGTTATGATTTTTCTATTAAATACCTAAATATTTGGTTGACATTATATTTAAAAGGATTTCTTTCAATTTAATTGTTAAATAATAGCAACACTGTTATGCTTGATTGGCGCAAAAATGGCGGGCTGTTCGGCGACTGGATCACGACCAGTGGCGTAGCTATCGTAGGGCTAGGTGGTGCAGTGCACCAAGGCCCCGGAGCTCAAGGGGCCCTCTAGCCTCAGCTTTGAAAAGAGAGGAGCATATAAGAAAAAAGGAAAAAAAAAACTAAAAAAAATAAAAAAATCGAGAGAATTTTTTTTATTTATTTTTAATGTTGTTAAATGAACAGCAATAATTACAAGACTTCTGATTTAAGATTTTCAACACATGCGCTAAGCGTCCTCTTCGAACTTTTTCGTCAAGTTTTCATTCCCTCTTGCCTTGCATCAGTTCTCATAAATTATGATATTCATTGCAATGTTTTCAACTTTCTGGGGTCTGAATGCACTATAATAGTTGACGCTAGGTCGACTACGTGTGTCACTGACCGTTGCAATTCGTTTTCCCTAGTACCACCAGCCTTATTTCATCTTTCATTAAGTATCGCCACTGATGCAAATGCTACTATTTCTATTCCGCACATTCATCTGGCTCCATATTCTGCTAGAACTCTTTTTCGCTAAAAAAATTCCGATGACAAAACATGTATGATACAGGATACAGGTTGCAGCACAACGGTATTCGTATCATCTATAATAACTCTCAAACTTTCAACTTGATCGACAACGAATATTGGTTTATGGTAATTTTACCGCTTAAAGTTCTTTTTTTGTCGCAGTAATTTCGCAAGTTTTGAAAATTATAAGATCCGTAATTTTCGGGATAAAAATATAATAAAATTTCGAATATTGTATAGGAATTCGGCCATGTTAACGTTTCTGTGAAAGTTACGTTTCGTTTTCCATAGCTTTATATCAAAAAACTTTGCAGAGCTCTATTTTACGTAAAAGTTGTAACACGGCCTCACAAAAACCTGGCGCGAAAGATCGTTCTCACAACTCTCCCCAACTATGGAATTCTAAAAATGGGTTACATTAGAACATTCTTGTTACGTTCAAAACGTCTTTAAATATGAAAAAACAGAAAGTGATAATTCTGTTTATTACCTATTTATAACGAAATTTGGCGTGCTCGAATGTGACCTTACGGAAGTGTATACAGCAATGCCACTGTTTCATACACTTCCTGTTATTTCCGCAGCCGCAGAAAGATCTTTCAGTAAACTGAAGATTATAAAAAAATATTTAAGAAACAGCATTGGACAAGATCGCCTCCGACATTTATCGTTAATTGCAATAGAAAATAAGGCGGCGTCAACCTTGGATTTGAGTGAAATTATAGACGAATTTGCAAAAATTAAAGCGCGCAAGAGATTGCGAATTGGACGGAGAATTCTATTAAAAATCGTTTTTTCCCTTTATTGATCTCATCTGTATCTCATATTCATATCTCATATTCTATATCGTCATGTATGTGCGTCGTTGTTTATTTATTCACATTTTCCTCCATTTAACACATAGAGACGACGTATGGATTTAACCTACTAGGGATAAGTTTAACTCACTGTTTCCTATTCTTATTCCTATGACTAATTTTAAAGGTCAATATAAGTTCAAGCTACGCAGAAAGAGGGGATAAGGGGCATGAGGGCCCGATTCTTCCCTTATGCACCGGGGCCCTTGTCCACCTAGCTACGCCACTGATCACGACATGAGGATCACCTGATGTTGTGGGGCCAATTGCTGAGCTGGGTTTTTCCCGCCACAGAGATAGATGTTCAGCTTGACGAGTTACGAGTAGCGTCATGGTGGTATTCTCTCTGGAGTCTCTGGAGTGCTCCAGAGGTTGTAAATTGAGGAAGATTGACGAGGTTGTAAAAACGAAGAAATAAAAAAGATTTATCTGAAGTCTATACTTTGTTTTATAAATATGCCAACAAAAATGTTTCTGAATTTCTCGAGAAAAAAATAGGAAAAATAAAAGTTTTTTTTTTCTTATTTTTTCGCGCTGTCTTTTCTCGCCACTCCTTGTAATTGGCGCTGTTGTTTCTCTGCTTTAATGCCACCTAGTGTAATAGTAGCTAACCTTAGAGGAAAATGACAGCACAGCAGCTGTATATTATTTGGTAGCTTTTGCCCGCGACTTCGTCCGCGTGGAGTTCGGTTCCCATACAAAATTTTTCAAAAATCCTTTCTTAGCGAATGCCTACGTCATTACAACTATCTGTAAACCAAATTTCAGCAAAACCCGCTCAGTAGTTTCGGCTGTGCGTTGATAGATGAGTCAGGTTTGCCTTTTATATATTTAGATAACCTAAAACAGTCTCTTTTTAATATTATATATTGATTGAAAATAAATCGATAATTAAACCCAATTTACGTGACGCCGAAAGTAAATAAATATACATTTTTAAGTATTTGCAGTAGAACCCAATATAATTTATAGCGCCCCAAGTGGGTCAAACTGAGTAGATATCCCAAGCGATTTTCTCATATACAACTGACAAGACCCGCAACGAAAGAAGGAACGAGGCGACCCCGGGAAGCCGTATGCTGTTTTTTTTTTCAAAGGTGAGCCCAGGAGCTGTCCAAAGCCATCAATGAAGTTTACCGATCTCCTATCCAATCCTACATTACTCAAGAAAATGAGCATATAGTTCATGGTCTTTTTTTTAGGTATCTTAGATAAGCAGTTTATTTTTATATAATTTTTGTTTATAGTTTATTTTATTAACTATATTAATTATTAGTCATCGTTCACAGTTAAGTTTTACCAACATATGACAAGAAGCCAGGATGCAGGGACAGATATTACGACCGTGTCCTTGGGAAATCTGCAGCAATGCTCCCACTGTTCCCGATATTTTAAAAGCCAGCGAGGTTTGAACATTCATGTAGGCAAATGCCACAAACAGCTTCCCACCCTCATTCCACCAATAACCACTTCACTTCCAAACCCCATCTATCAAACCAGTATCTGGCAAAAAATAACCAAATTTAAACGTTTTGTACCAGTACTAAAACGGATCCCTAGGGGTGCCAGGGTGACCGTAGCCCAGAAGCTTGCCGAGACAATACGCCACACAGTGCTGGAAAACTCGAGGCAAGCCTGGGAAAATCTACTCACCTTTCCCTACCGTTTCTGCATGTCACTAGGGATCCGCTCAACAATGCCTCCCTCACTTCAAGAATAAAAAAGAACTGTGTTTCGGACATTGACCTCAACCCAAATTTTTCTTTGCATTCCTCGGCCAAATTTAACCTCGTGAAATCTGTAGAAAATAAAATAAGTGAGGGAGACATTAAGGGTGCAGCGCGGCTCCTGTTTTCCAATGACACGGTCGCCCCCGACTGCCCAGAGACCCTCATCGCCCTGCAAAACAAACATCCGTCACAATCCAACCCTTTCACAGCTTCCGATGACGCATTACCACCACTACAAACGTCGGCAGACAAAGTACGCGGAGCCATCATGTCCTTTCTTCCGGGTTCAGCTGGCGGCCTTGACGGTCTCACCCCTCAGCATCTGAAGGACCTCACCAGCGGTTGCTGCGGGGAGGCCGGCGAGAAGCTCCTGAATGAACTCACGAATCTGTGCAACCTGATGCTACGTGGAGGGGTCGCATCAGATATCGTGGACATTCTATATGGAGCTAACCTCTGCGCTTTGAAGAAGAGAGATGGTGGCATTCGTCCGATTGCTGTCGGCTCCACATACCGGCGCCTTACAGCCAAACTAGCCTGCAAATCGGTCACTTCCCTCGCGTCGTACTTCCAGCCGAAACAGCTCGGTTTTGCCTGCAAAGGGGGCTGTGAGACCGCCGTTCACTCTTTCAGAACAGCTATTCACAATCAAGGCTATGATGTGTTTCTGAAGGTCGACGTCAAAAACGCCTTTAACTCAGTTGAGCGAGGCGCCATGTTGGCCCAAATAAAATCCAAAGCCCCTGCCATTCTACCATTCATACTCCAGTGTTACAACGACCCCACCAAACTCATTTACAAAGATCACCTCATCTCATCCGAAGTGGGCTGCCAACAGGGCGACCCTCTCGGTCCAGCAATTTTCAGCCTTGCCATACACCCGGTCATCGAGCTTCTAAATTCAAAATTTAATGTTTGGTATTTAGATGACGGGACCATTGGAAGCGATGCACCCACGGTACTATCCGACTTCCAGACTCTGATCCGCGAGTTCCAAAAAATAGGTCTGGAGCTAAACCTAGGAAAGTGCGAACTTTTTGTGCCAGACAGTTGTGAGGATAGAAACGCGATTATATCCAGCTTTAAAGAGATAGCTCCACAACTGTCTGTCATCGATAAGGATTCGCTCTTCCTTTTGGGCTCGCCTATTTTAGACGAATCTCTCCCAGAATTCATAAATAATAAACTACAAAATTTTAGTGAAACTTTAGACCGCCTCCTCCAAATTAACTGTCTCATGGCCTTCACCCTAATCCGTTATTGCGTTTTCGTACCAAAATTTACGTATGTCTTGCGGTGTTGTCAACTGTGGAAGTTCCCTCAACTTCTCAAACAGTTGGATGATACCATAAGACATACGCTCTCCACGATTTTGAACATAAATTTTGATGACCGCTCATGGACTCAGGCAACGCTTCCAGTAAGGTTCGGTGGCCTGGGTGTTCGAAAACCTTCCGACATATCACTCCCGGCCTACTTGTCCTCAGTCCACGCCAACCATAGACTCATCTTCAAAATACTAGAGCACCAATCCTACTCCATTATAGTTCCCTTTCTGGACGAGGCCAAGGACGTCTGGAGCGCAACTAGTGCTTGTAGCGAATTGCCTGACAACGTTTTTTCCCAAAGGCTCTGGGACGAGCCACTCTGCAGACTGGTACGGAATAATCTCCTTAATACGTCCTCCAGTCCTGTGGAGCAGGCTCGCCTCTTAGCAGCGGAGAAGTGGGAGTCGGGCCTTTGGCTACAAGCGTTGCCGTCACCCAATACGGGCACATTGCTGGATCGAACCGCTTTCCGAATAGCCACTTCCCTGCGTCTTGGCACCCCCCACGTCGTCCCCCACCGCTGCGTTTGTGGTGCAAACGTGGACAGCCTCGGACACCACGGTCTGTCCTGTCAGCGAAGCGCGGGCCGCATCTCCCGACATCACTGCCTGAATGAACTCATCCGTCGGGCTCTTGTCACCGCCGGAGTACCAGCTGTGCTGGAACCCTCTGTCTTGGCGCGCGACGATGGCAAGAGACCAGACGGTATGACCCTGGTCCCTTGGAGAGTGGGACGGGCTCTGGTATGGGACGCTACTTGCGTCGATACACTTGCTCCGTCCCATGTCCAGGGCACCTCGAGCACTGCAGGTGCGGCCGCCAATCAGGCGGAGAACTTCAAGCGGCGCAAATATGAGAACCTTAGTGGGGATCTCATATTTGAACCGTTTGGGGTTGAAACCCTAGGTTTCAACGGGGTCCGGGTGCGCACAAACTTTTCAGACGGATTTCCAAAAAACTAATTGAGGCCACCCGAGACCCCAGAGCCGGCACCTATCTGGCCCAAAGAGTGAGTATCGCAATCCAGCGGGGAAACTCTTTGAGCCTTCTAGGTAGGTACTCTGCCTGGTGGGGACGACCTGGGAGATTTCTTTTTATTGTAGCTTTTAAGTTTTTCTAGTTTTCATATTTTTTAAGTAGTTAGCTATTAGATATAATACCATAATTGTTATTTTGTCAATATAGAGTTGTGAGTAGATACAGCACGAATTTTTCTATGGCCTAAAAAATATAGTTAGTTTAATTTGATTGTTAAGTACCTACGAATTGATTGTATTATTTTGTCAGTTGCGGTTATTATTCTTTTTTAATTATTTTATCGTTGTACTAAAAATACGAGTACCTAAAGCTCGGTTTCCCTAGTACCTACTTATAAAGAGTTTTTGTACTTCCATCTTAAAAAGACGGTTTTTGCACTTTCATCGTCATAATCGTCGTCGAATACAATATCTTATTTTTTTTAAAAATAATCTACAACAACTTAGAGTAATTAATAATAAAAAAGGTACATAACAATATACTTTATTACTTGGGAGAATAAGAATTGCTCGGAGTTTTATAGTGCGAGAAAAAGAAAAAAATCGTATGACCGGGATTTGAAGTTAGAACCCGAGAATTGGTCAACACAACGCAAAAAGCACAAAAAGGCAATGGGCTACGTAGCACAAGTACCGAATGTCTTACGTCAGACAGCGAAATTACTCATATCTTATTAGTATTAGGTACACGACGAAAGAAAAAGTAAGAGCCTTATATCGTCTGCATAAAGGTTAAGTCGGAGGTAAAATAACTTTGAACGGACTTTCAACAATGAATTCGAATTCGAAAAAGATTCGAATCCCACGTTGTGGTGAGTCCCAATGAGACTTTTTAAGATCTGAAGTACGTTATAGCCTTAGTACATTATAGGCTAGCCGCACACACACCATAGGGTAAATACGCTAAATGTCGGCTCCTTACGGATTTTCTAACTTTAGATCGCTCCGGATCCATCAGCTTGAAACGAAATGATAGCTTGTTATACGGTTTTAGACAGGTTGATAAATCTATTATATATATATATATATATATATATATATATATATATATATATATATATATATATATATATATAGACAAATGGTTGACTTTTCTACTAAACGGAAAAAGTATTAAGGTTTAAATGCCGTCGGCCGTTCACGGACCAATGTTCGGTCGCGTTTTTCCCAAATATCGGCCGGCCATATACTGCATAATTTACCTTAAGTCGACCCCAGCCGAGATTCCGATTTTCAGTCGAAAGTCTTCTAATGGCGCCCCCTATTTTTCCCTAAAACCAATAGGCAAAACATTGAAAAAACTATCTCAAAATATAGTAAAAATACCTTTTTAGTGACAGCAAAGCTAAAAACCAAAAAAGAAATGTCTTACCGTTGTAATATTAATCCCCGAATCGTGGGTATTCACAGCAAGTAAGCTACGAATTCAATGCTTCAACGACGTTATCGCTACTGACGCTCAGTGTGCGAAGAGCAAGTGACGTAATCGGATAGTAACGGTTTGCACTTAAAGAGCATGAACTAAGCTTGCAATTTCAGTGGCAAAATTACCACTTAATTACCTTTTGAATGAATGCAAGCTGAAAATGTGCCGACGGCCGACGATTAGCGTATTTACCCTATTATTGGCAATAATGCTCATATTGACAATAATATTCCTTGTGTATATTGCCATTTTGCCGTTTTTGTATGTGTTGACTAGTATTGATAATTTTATTCTGTCAATAATATTGCACAAGTGCGGTTAGCCATACGGACGCTCTTACGGAGAAGGAAAACATCGTGAGGAAACCGTCAGTCAAAATTGGCGATTAAATATTTGCAAGCTCTACTTGATGCAAACAAACTAACAAACTTTTCCTGTTTATAATTTTAGGTAGGTAGGGTAAATACGCCAAACGTCGGCCCCCCTCCAATCCTCGGCCGTCTGCACATTTTCAGTACCAGTTTCGACTGAAAATTTGAATCTCGGCCGGGGCCGAAATTAAGGTAAATGCAGTCTGTTTTATAAAGTCCAATACTACGAATTCCATTGTCTTAATAGTAAAATTTGTAACGCCTTTATGTTAATAAATCTATTTTACGTTAGATCGCCAAATACCGGCAGGGGTGGTATTAGCTGAATCTCGAGAAATAAGCTATACGAAACAGGGGCCGACTTTGGAAATATTAAAGACCGTAATGTCGGCCAGCCTAAGAATCAAGTGCTACTGTAAAGACTGATCACTTCTAGGGTAGGCTTCTTCTAGACAGTAGGGTAGTCATTTTTCAATTTATTTATTATGTATTACTATAATTTATTAATAATATAAGAGGTTACACCCTATGCCCGGCCGACATTTGGGTAAAACGCGACGGACCATTGGGCCGTGAACAGCCGACTTTAAGGTTTTTTCGTTCTCGATGCATTTAAACCTTAATACTTTTTCCGTTTAGTATAAAAGTCAACCATATGCCTATAAATATAAAATAGATTTATCAACCTGTCTAAAACCGTATAACAAGCTATCCTTTAGTTGAAACTGATGGATACGGATCGATCTAAAGTTAGAAAATCCGTAAGGGGCCGATATTTAGCGTATTTACCCTACCATAAAAGTAAGGATACTGATAACCTGTGTACCTCAATGCTCAATCATACGTCAACTCGGCGTAGCATTTTGGTTTTCCGCCGCGCCGCTATAAGGAAATCTCAAGAGACTCGTTGTCCCGAGCGACTTTGTTCGCGTAATACGACAGTTTGTTCGGCTCTCCTAGCACAATAATTATGCGTGATGCGACGTGTCTCGCTATCTCGCACCCATAGCGAGATATGTCGCGTAGCACATCTACACGCAATAATTGTGCCAGGAATTCCACGTCAGTATAAAATAGCGTAGGTATGTCCAATTTAGTAGTTACGGTAGAAATGGGGCGTAGTCATAGATGTTATATTAAGGCGTAGTGATGTAAAACAGCATAAACCATTACAATTTACCATCGTTCACAATAAAAAATCGTGTATCAGCTCCGGTGCACGACTGGAGTTTACTCTAAAAAGTAAAATTTGGTGTGCAATGCAAAGATGTGCAAATATTATATATCTATGATTGAACCAAAGTATTGAACGGAGAACTTAAATCTGTGATATATTCGGATAACATTGTGTGACATCGAATTGACCTTCAGACATCGTGAATTCGATTTTACTCCGTACCTAAGGGCCATACTGACCATCCAGCCTGAAAGCTCAAGGCCGCGGGTTTGTATGCAAAAAATTGATATGATTGAATCGGTACCTACCAGCCCAAACAATATCCAACAATATTTTATAGAACTTACGTTCATATTTGCTGGTACCGACTTCAAAATTAAGAAGATTGAGTAGAGAAATAGTAAAAATTTTACCCGAATTTGAAAGGGGAATTATTTAGAGATTACGATTTATTTAATAGGTACTTTTTTGTGTATTTTTACTTTGGAAGTCGGTTTAATTTTTTGTTTAAAAATAATAATTTTACCCTTTTTAGTGATATTTGTTAATTTATTATTAATACATCTTAAGAACGTTTAAAATAAACGATCGAATATATAATTGAAGACGCGCCAGCTTCCATTAGGTGTTGTAAATAAAATGATGATGATGATTACTGTAAGTTATATAGTGGCATATGCTTGCTGTTCTTTACACAATGCCGAAATTTCCAAACGCGTATCTTTAAAGACTGAGGAGTTCTGTTCAGTGGAGTTTTGGATCCAGGGTATACCTTGGTACAAAACCTTTTTTCCTGGTAGCATATGCTTGTGTTTCTTCAGAAAAAGTCAAAACCACTATATGTGTCCATATAAATTTCGAGGAGTTCCTTCGATTTCTCATGGATCCCATCATCAGGTTTCCACTTTAGTTACTAAAGGACCAATTTCGAAGTATACCCCTTACACCGACATAAGAATTTTGGAAATAATATGTCCACAAACAGCATAGTAATGTTCAAAGATATCCGTGTCGGTCTAAAATACTATAAGAAGTAAGTACCTTTTAAACCATCATAATGTGATGATGAATACTCTAATTGACATAGTGGCATATGTTTGCAGTTCTTTAAACAACGCCGAAATCCCCAAATATGTATCTATAAGGAGTCAGGAGTTCTGTTCAGTACTTTTGGACCCAGGGTATACCTTGAAGCTAAATCTTACTTTTTGGTAGCATATGCTTGAACTACTTCAGAAAAAGTCGAAATCACCATATGTGTCCATATAAATTTCGAGGAGTTCCCTCGATTCCTCATGGATCCCATCATCAGGTCACCACTTTGATATCAAAAGGACCAATTTGGGATTACACCCTATACATGACAGAAAAAAATTTGAAAATCGGTCCACAGGCGGCGGAGTAATCGTTGAACATACAAATAAAATTAAAATAAAAAATATATACAGCCGAACGTATAACCGCCTCCTTTTTTGGGAAGTCGGTTAAGAATACCAGCAACTGCACTTTAATTACTATACATTTACTTTTATTTGGTCTGAGACATTTTATTAATAATAATTATCAAATACTACGCAAATTATACTGCTTATGATACCCGAGCTAATATTGCGTCTTTATTGACACCTCACTCATAAAATCGGATCAGTATTTTAGACACTACGACGGAACAAAAATACATACATACATAGACTGCCAAAATCATTAGCCCTGGGTAAAAAGCGGGCATGTGAAACCGCGGACAAAGCCTAGCAACATTTTTAAGGAAAACAAACAATCTTAACCGCAGTATTTATCAGTGTATAGCAACTCCAGTAAGTATTGGTCATCCTCGCCTGTGAGTCAGCTGGGTGGTATATCAGGCGGGTGGCGGCTCGGGGCTTCACAGTACTCGGGTTCGCCATGAAGACCGCACCTTGCCTCGTTCTACTGCTCGCTGCCATGCTGCCTGGCGCGATAACACGGTTTGAATCTCAGATTTACTCAAGACCATGCCCAGGGAGTCATATCAGGCGAGGTCCTTATTGTATACCTTACGAGTACCTCCATACCACGGTACCGCCACATAAAGAGAGAATAAGGAGGGATTCTACTTCATCCTCATCATGTCCACCAGGATTTACAAGACACGGTGCTATTTGTAGACCAACTGGAAACCGTCTGCGTTCAACTGCAGGGAGAGTTGTTGAACCCACATGTCCATCAGGTTATGTAAGACGTCATAATATGTTTTGTGTACGTATACAGTACTCGTAATATTTATTGTTATTATATAATAATAATAATTAGCGTTTGTCCGGTCTCTGATTTTTGTTTGAATAGTGCTTGCCTTATGCCTATCGTAGTTCTTTTAGAAAATATTTTTTGCGGGTAAAAATGCCCAGTGTCTTTGTAATATTTAATTTCAACAAAACTAAGTATGTAAGTTGATAAAAACAATGCTGTTTTTATTTTATATTGAATTCTTTAACTGTGATTGATATTTATCTGTATTTTTTAAACAGCGTATAAAGCTCCTAATGTCTTTTGTAATATTTTTGTTCACGACGAACGTATAGAGGTAGCGATTACATAATATAACTAATACATTCTCGTTTTATTGTATAAAAGTAAAAATCTAAGTAAAATTAAAGTCATATTTAAAGTCCTAGAACTATTGTTCAAATCATAATTTAAAAAAAAACTGTTTAATAGGCAATCGGACAAATTTTTTTTTATTGCATAAATGAATAGTACTTTTAAATATAAGTAACTTCTGAGAAGAAACCGTATATCAAAAGTCAATATTTTCAAAGGTACAACGATTTTTATAAAAAAAATTCGCGAGCCTCCTAAAAACGCTCCATACTAAAGTCGACCTACAAATGACGTCACTTGTAGGTTATAGTATATGAAGTAGTATATGAAGTATATGGCCGCAGGAATATATTTGTAAAGGCATGTATTTAAACTTGCGACTAAACAATTAAATTTTGGATGTGAAAATACCCAATATTGAATACTAAATTACCAAGTTGGCGAAAGAATGTAAGGAACAAAAAAATTACTAATCTGGTGACTAAATAATACCACTGAAATTTCCAAACTGGCAGACAGATTATGTTTTAGCGACTAAATAACCATCTTGACGACAATTTGTGAGTACACATTTAATTTAAGAATAGGCACATATATTTTCCCTGATGTAGGTAACTTAAAAAAACATACAAGCAGCGAAACGAGCGCACACAAAAAACACATAAAGGAGCGTACAAAATTCCCAATTTTTAATTTTTCTCGGTTTTTATTAGGGGGGTGTAGATTATTGTGTAGATTAATTTTGAAATTTAGAAATGGCGGATATTATTTTTCGTAAAATTTATATGGGTGTCGTTTACCGGTTTTTGGGAGTGCTGGATACAAAAATGACATTTATTTTGAAATTCCAATATGGCGGATATACTTAATTTCATAAAAATAATATGGGTGTCCTTTTATTGGTTTCTGGGGGTGCTGATTACAAAAAAGTCATCAATTTTAAATTTCCTTAGTAACCCAACAACCTCATATTTTCTTCATGATGGGAGAAAAAGAAATTTGAAAATCCTGAATTTTCCAACATTTCTATAGCTTTATACATTCCTAGTATCTCAATGTACAGCATTTACTTCTTTTTTTATAAAATTGATTCTATCTCGGAAACGGTGCATCCTATTGAAAAAATAATGAAAATTCCGCCCCCCTTAGAAACCTCGCAACATCATATTTTCTTTATGATGGGAGAAATTTTTTTTCGAAAATCCTGAATTTTCCAACATTTCTATAGATTTATACATCCGTCGTATCTCAAAGTACAGCATTACTTCTTTTTTTATAAAATTGATTCTATCTCGGAAACGGTGCATCCTATTGAAAAAATAATGAAAATTCCGCCCCCCTTAGAAACCCTGCAACATCATATTTTCTTCATGATGGGAGGAAAAAAATCAAAAATCTTGAATTTTACAACATTTCTATAGATTGATACACCCCTCGTATCTCAGTAAAGCATTGTCATATTTTTTTCTATAGTCGCTTCTATCTCAGAAACGGTGCATCCTACTGCAAAAATAATGAAAATTTGCTCCCTCTTATTAACCTAGAAATCGCATATTTACTTCATGAATGGCAGAAAAATTCATGAAACCTGAATTTCGAAAAAAATCTATATATAGCTGGTACCTTGAACTACATAACATACTGTAATAAATCATCAATCCTAATTAGCATCCCCAAGATCTTTTAATTTAGTATTCATATTCATTTTCCGAAGATTGAATATTCTCCATTTTGGAAAATGAAATTGGAAGACAATTTTGTAATCAGAACCCCCAGAAACCGGGAAAAGGACAACCTTGTTAATTTTAATAACAAAAATTTGCGCCATTGTGGAATTACGAAATAGATATTATTTTCATATTATTCTGCACCCCCAGAAACCTAGAAAATGACACCCATGACAAAGAAAAACATACTCCAACAGTATCCAAAAATAGGATTTTCCGTAGCCTGCAAATTGAATTTTTAGCAGCCATTAATTTATCAACCAAATCTGGTTTTATAGCTGCTTATATGGTATAATGGTCACCAACTCGGAAATTAAGTCACCAACTTATAAACGTTGGTGCTAATTTGGATTAAATTTCGCCTCTTTTTATCTGCCGACTTTAGATTTTTTTGTCACCCGAGTGTTTTCGCCAGTTTAGTAATTTAGTCGCCAACATATTAATTCGCTGCCAAATTCAGTAATACAGTATGCTCACGTGCAGCCGCCAACTTATTTTTTGTTCGCTCGATTAATTATATCCCATTTGTAAATATCTTCGATATTTGTGCGTTTAAGTTTATACTTACCATAATGAATGTTTTTGTATATGATGTGAGTAAACTAATGATGTAGGTTTTGTTTAACAATTTCGCAAAAAAAAAAAATTTATTTGGTATAAAGACTCGCGAAATTTTGTATACAAATCGCTGTACCTTTGAAAATATTGACTTTTGATATACGGTTTCTTCTGAGAAGTTACTCATATTTAAGAGTACTATTCATTTATGCAATAAAAAAATCAGTCCGCTTGCCTATTTTGCTATAAAGTCGACTTTTCATTTATGTAAAAGTCTTAATACACATCTGTTTCTTATTAACGTCTTGTAAACTATTGTATTAACTTATAAACGTGTAAACGTCTTATTAGACGCTTATTTCTCATTAGAACCTTATGATCTATCGTTTTTAACTTATTATAACGTGAAATTAATGTATTTTAGAAAATTTATGACCTACTTCAAAGTAGGGGTGTTAGCCGCACGGGGGTTGAGTAAGGTGTGTAACGGGAAAATTGGAAGTTGCAAAGGTTTTTCCACTAGGGGGCGTCTCCGCTTCGAGAGAGATCGATCATACAAAAGATACGTCCGTTATGTCAGGGGAGGACGAGGCAGTACAAATGTCGGGAAAACCAATTTTCCTTGCTTACTCAATCCTCGGCAGCTTTCTAAGTATGTTATATGTAAAATTGTACCTATTGTAAATGTATATAACTAGTAGAGGTGACGATCTGAAATCGATTAATCTAAGAATCGATTCCTCGGACCAAGTAATCGATTTTTTAAAACAATTGTAATATGTTGCACTGAATCGATTCAGTGAATCGATATTTCACCCTTGAAAATCGAAATTATTGTTTTTTGTTTGGTATACAATAAAAACTTTCTCAAAAATCATTTTTTTATTTAGTTTCCAATTAAAATATCCTAAGAGCGTAAGTAAAAAGTAACTCTCTAGATATTATGTAATACACTTGCACTGGAAAGTCAGGGCTTAAGCGAATAATTTAAACATTATTTTTCGCAGGCAGTTGTGCACCTTAAGTATGATGAAAGTATAGACTTTACTGGCTACAACAAAAAAACTCTATTTATCACCACGTTCATAGCAGTGATGTATATAATAACTCCCCGCACCGATTTCGGTGACGGTGGCCGGTTTCATTGAAACCAGGCCAATTACGCAGGAGTAATTTTATAGTGTGCAAGTGTGTGCGCAGTACACAAGGGCACTCTCTCTTCCTGTACTCAAAATCCAGTGGGACGGATAACCGACACGACTGGCGAGAGGTCAGGTGCAGGTCCGACTTTTTACATTCGCAAGTGATGAGCGGAACCGCTTGGATCCCAGTAGACTTGAAACACTATTGTTTTTAAATAGCTTAGATAATATTATAGTAGAGGGTTGAGGATGAGTATCAAGCTGGTTTGCAGCTAGCGGAATAGAAGTGTATCTATTGTTCTGTGAAATTTTGACTGACGGCGGACTAATTACTACAAATTGATCCATCCGTATTTCTGAGCCACGAAGTATAGATAACAAGGAGTCCGAACGTAATGTTAAAATAATGGTCTCAATTACGGGGACAGATTTTTGCCGGTAGAGCGCGCGACGGTTCGACATGCACTCGTTTGAAATTACGCGGGAAGTTTAAAGTTGCTATTGACAGCTCTGGAAAGATTGAAATCTTATTATATAAAAGTTTTAGGAAATTCTTAGAAACTGTTCTCGAAAAATAGATACCGTAGAACACGGTAATTGCCTAACGGTAATTTAAAAATAATTGTAATAAATAATAGTATTGGCAACACTTGGTACTCGTCGGTCTTGCACGCCTAGCGGCAGAAAAGAGAACTAAGATCTGGTCCTATTATTGTGTACATAATTATTATTAAAAAGCCTATACCGTTCGGACTCCTGGTATCTATGCTTCATGTTGAGCAATGAAATTGTTAAAACTAAGTAAGTCTCATTTCCATCAAAACTTTCAACCGGAGAGATTCCGGAGTCTTACAAAAAACTGGCATAGAATTATACATGCTCCCGAGTAGGTCGCGCAACGAATTAAGATCTTTCGACAAAAGTAGAGGGGGTATGCGCAGAAGTCAGTTTTGGGTGTGTTTGGCGGTAGCGGGCTCGGGCGGGGAGGTGTGGATGCGCCGAACGCATGCCGAACGTGGCTGCCGACACGCTCCTAGACCAGACGGTCCTAGTATATATCTGTATAATCTATATAATAGTATATATTTACTATATTGTATATAATATTACTAACGTTAGTAATATTATATATTCTTTGCTCTTGCGCGAACGACCCCCTCCACGTACCACCTCACTGAGCGCTCATAAACCGTTGTAGATAAGTCGTACGGATAGACCGTCTCATAGATTATATACATACATATACAGATATATACTGTTTATACTAGATATGTACTACAGATATATAGTAGATATAAAGTAAATATATACTATTATATAGATTATACAGATATATACTAGGACCGTCTGGTGCGGGCTATCGGACGACCTGTCTGCCCGTTAGACCTCTACTAACTATCCTGCTACTTCCTACTAATATTATAAATCTGAAAGTTTGTGAGGATGGATGGATGGATGGATAGATGCATAGATGGATGGATGTTTGTTACTCTTTCACGCCAAAGCTACTTAACGGATTTTTATGAAGTTTGACATGTTATTAGTTTAGGATCTCTGGATTAACACATACGCCTTTTATCCCGAAAAAGTACAGCTCCCGTGGGATTACTTTATTTATGTATGTAAGTATGTATAACTGTCTTTCATGTATGTAAAAGAGCTGAACCGATTTGAATGAAAATTGGTACGTCAGTGGTTTAATAGGAGTTACATATAGACTACTTTTTATCCCGAAAAAGTAATAAGGCAATTTTTTTTTGCAATGAAACGCGGACGGAGTCGCGGGCAAAGGCTATTTAAAAAAATACTACAATCCGAATTAACCCGGAACGCGATTTTTGGACTCTTACAATGTTGCCCGTAGCCTGTGAACCAGGAGTGGACTGGTTCACAGGCTACGGGCTGGACTGGACTGGACGGGAAAGAAATCCTAGAATTAAAATAAAATAATGATTTAATAATTATTTTATTTCAACAAAGTAAAAACAAATCGACAGCCCTGTAACACCATCGTAACACCTTTTTTTGGGGATACGATGCCAGGACTTATAGAGGGATCAGCGAACCCAAACTTTTGTAATAGGACATAATTATTATGATGAATATTTATTAGGAAATTTGCTTGTTTGTAATTTTATGTACTAATTCTTCATATTATAGTTCAATGATATTATGTTATACACATTTAATACGTAAGCCGGTAATTCAAATGTTTCCATCATTAAATAACTTCGATTAGGGGTAGGCTTCGATTTGAAAAACTAGCAGAATCCAATAGTCTCAACTCGCAATCAGGGAAACCATTTTTAATGACTTTATAAATAAAATATAAGGAAAAAGATGTTACAGAAAAATATGATCGATATAAGGAAAGTAAGGTAGCTCAGGTCCCAGTATTGGCTCGGATACCAGCGACGCCGCCCGCCCGGCCCGCCCGCCCAGACATTGTGCGCGAGAACTTAGTGTGGGAGCAAGTTTGTGTGACAAAGTGGAGGAAATTGTGAAAGTGGAGGAAATAGTGGAAAAGTTAATACGAAATACAGACGGTATAATTTAAAGGAAAATGTTTTAAAATATTTAAAATGTGATACCTCAAAAAATTTATACTAAAATAACTTTATTTAGGTACTTACAAAAATAATTTACAGCCAAACTTTTTGCCAATCGATTAAAAATACATATTCTAAGCTAAGTATCCCTTAAAAAATAAATCCAGTTCTATTATAATAATGAGAAAATAATGAGCTGTTATTTATAAAATAACAGCTCATTATTTTCGATTCAAAAGTATTTGAAATATAAATTCGTAATGTAAATAACTTCTGCGTTGTGTCGTCTACTTTATGAATTCATTTCAAAGACCCTTGATTTATTGGGGGAGACAGGCCCAGAAAATATTTTCTTAGAGCTGCGAGCACCTGATTGGAGCAACAGTAGCAATAGAACGAGATTTGTATTAAAATCATAACAGCGCCCATAAAAATGTCACTCGATAATTATACGATTACGTTGTTATCAATTGCTCGTGCTTACACCATTTATGGTGATGTGAATTATACGACAGATGTTTTATAATTATTTATGGAATAAATTAAAAATAAATATCTTTATTGAATAATAATAATAACTCCCCACCGATCTCGGTGACGGTGGCCGGTTTTATTGAAACCAGGCCAGTTACGCAGGAGTAATTTTATAGTGCCCAAGTGTGTGCGCAGTACACAAGAGCACTCTCTCTTCCTTTACTCTCATAATCCAGTGGGACGGATATAACTGACACTGACTGACGAGAGATGAGGCGCAGGTCCGACATTTTACATCTCATCCGACGCGTGGATCATCTTTCTTGTCAGACAATCGGGTGATCAGCCTGCATTGTCCTAACCAAACTTGGAAACAACAATTTTGTTGTTCCAATGCGGGAATCGAACCCACGACCTCCGAGTCTAGAGCCAATGCTCTAACCACTAGACCACGGAGGTTATATTTTATTGAATACAAAAGTGACAAGAGACGTAAACACAGCTGAAAAAGAAAAAAACTTAACTCGAGAAACAAAATTAAAACCCCACACCACATATTCAAAGGGAATCCACTCAGGCATCGACCACGGCGGTGCCGAGGCGCCTGATCTTCCGTGGTCCCCTAAAACCGGAAAATGAGCCAATGGATTGCTTATCGTTGACAATTATTATGGACACCTTCAATACCAGCATTTTGTTGGTTACAGAGGGGTAAGCACGGAATTTTGACAGGTATTCGTAACGTTATCGAAAGACAATTGTATGAAAGACATGACAGCACCCATACAATTGACATTCGTACATTTTTCGTCAACTGTGCATTGCTAACCCTTCTAGAAGCCTAGCAGGAAAAATGTACGCCAACGTAATCGTAATGTTATCGAGTGAAATATTGTATACAAATATTGTTTATCTAGATTTTTCCCGCGACTTCCTGCGCGCAAAAGTTAATTTCGCAGAAACCGTACATTTTTCCGCGATTAAAAGTAGCCTATGTCCATGCCCGTGGTTTACTCTATATCTGTGCCAAACATGAAAATTGGTCTAGCAGTTTCGTAGCCTATTCAATGCAAACAAACAAACAAACTTTACCTCTTTATTATATTAGTAGGTATAAACTATAGATTAATAAAATATTGTATAGACGCTGTCACGATTTTCATACAATTCTCATTCGATAACATTACGAATGAACCCCCTGAACCCTAATTCAAAAGACATTTAACGACATGATATTATTTGCAAAGTACCGTAAAATCCCCCCATAATTTCCATGATTATTTTACTTGAAAAGATTTTGATGACTCTAACATTTTGTATGCGATACGGAAAATTCCCTCACGAAAATTGTGTTTACAATGGCTGTGTTCCGTGGAAAATAGCGCTAACAAAAAAACGTAAGCAAAATGGCGACCGCTAAAGTTAATTACCAAAATGGCGGATTATGTTACCAGTATCAAAGAATATATATTACTAACGTAAAGTAGTGGCAGTATTGAAGTTACCGAACGTGTCCTGGCCGATTTTTTTAGCGCTAGCAAGCGCTAACAAGCGCTTTTTTCCGCGGAACACAGTCATTAAATTTATTAATATTGTATCAAAGATTTCAATACTCAATATAGGCTATGACGTACATTTGACAGAACAATTAATGATCTTCATACAACTATAAAATTTTGACACCACTTACGCCACCAGATGACGCTTTGTGTGAGTTGGGTTGGGTGTTGGGTAGCGGCAGAAAAAAATGTCAAAAACCCTCATTCAACTTTATTTTAAAATGCTTACAAGATCTCGTCAGGTTAGCTTAGCTCGTCCGGAAAAATACGATATGAGGCCGAGACTATATCATACGGAATCCGGAAAACCGAAGAAAATTCACAGCGCTTGAAAATAGATCTCTGCGCTAATACAATAGAGTTGACAATCGAAATGTCGAGTCATGTATGACATCATCACTCGACACTTGTCTGTTCGATTTTCAGCTGTATTGTGCTAGAGTAGAATTCTATTTTCAATTCTCTGTATTTTCCCCGGTCCGCCGGATTCCGGTTCATATAGTCCCAGCCTGACTCGCAGAAACCCGGCATAGCATTAAGTTTGCGTTATGTTTTATCGAATGAATGAAAGTAATAAGAGCCCAAGAGGTTGAGGTTCAAATTCCGGTAACACACTTGTCTCACAACTCCACCGTTGTTGCGACTTGCGAGTGTCCGCGGGTGGCCGTAATAGCTTACCATTAGCCGATACGTTTGTTCGTTTGCGGTTTTGTTTATAGAATCCGCGCGCCTCGTAAATATAGTATCCCACGGGAGCACAGTACTTTTTCGGAATAAAAAGTAGCCTATGCTTAAATCCAGAGTTTAAACTACTATTACACCAAATTCTATCAATATCAGTTCAGTAGTTTTTGTTTGAAAGAATAACAAACATCCATCCAACGAACTTTCAGATTTATATTAGGTACTCGTAGTACCTACTAGCTATTGCTAGTAGCTAGCTAAAACTGTATTCGATGGAAACACTGTAGTTTTTCGGGATAAAAAGCAGCCTATGTTTTAATCCAGAGCTCAAGCTACTACCATACCAAATTTCATTAAAATCTGTTCAATAGTTTTTGCCTGAAAGAGCAACAAACATCCATCCATTAGATGATGTCCGCGCCTGCATAAATACAGTATCCCACGGGAACGCTGTACTTTTTTGGGATAAAAAGTAGCCTATGTCCTTTCCCATGGGCTACACTATGTCTGTGCCAAATTTCATTTCATTCATCAAAATCGGTTTAGTAGTTTCGGGGCCTATTCAATGCGAACAAAGGAACAAATCTGCCCTCTTTTAATAGGGATTACCTATTAATACAATGTGTAAATTAGGTGTATATTTACTAGCCCGCGGCTCCGCTCGCGTAAATATAGTATCCCACGGGATCACTGTACTTTTATGTTTCGATATAAAATGTATGTGTTCATTCAGAGCATAAACTACAACCTCATCAATTTTCGTTTAGTAGTTTTTGCATAAAAAAATAACAAACATCCATCTATCCATCCATCTATTCATTTTCACAAACTTTAACATTAATAATAGTTTAAAGATATTCTTAAAGCTAAAATTCTCTATTCCCCAAAGTCTTAAGTAATATAGAGTACCTACTCTTTAACACGTTCGCTGCGAGGCTGATTTTTTGTACCTAGCATACTATGCGATACCAGGTATTTTCGATCTTGTAGTAAGTTTTTATCATATGCGAACTAGGTTTTAATGGCCCGGTGAAACCCGTTCATAGAAATATGATCCCAGGATCATCAATGTTAGGATTGAATGAATGAAATTTCGCGTGTATAAAGTTCATTAGTGGAGCTATTTGAAACTAGCTTCGCCCGGGAATTGGACAGAAACTTGATACTTTTTTTAAGAAGAGAGATACCAGGTTTACCAGACCTGTTAAAGCACTGCAAAGATAAAGTAATAGGGATGGGACAATAAAACAAATGCATCAAATCGACAAATTATAATATAATAATAATTAATAGTTGAAAAAACTTAAAAAAAAAACAAGCTTATTGCATTGTCATTGGCTCTTAATACGTATGCAAAGTTTCAAATTAATTAGACTTCTGAAAATAGTTAAAAATCGTGCTCAAAGATTCCGTTACAAACATACATATATACATATTAGGTTGGGGAAAAAGTTTCTTCGCATTTTATATAAAAATTCAAAAGGTTTTTTTATAAAGTTTATTTACAAGTGACTAAAGTATATAGGTGCCATTTTGTTCGATAACTTTTTGCCATCTTGTTGGTAGGTACATGATCCCATTGCTATAAAATTTTTGGGGCTTCTGATGAAAAAACTGCGACAAGTGGTTTTGGCAGTCCTCTTGTGATGTCAACCTGACACTGCCTAAGGAATTCTGCAGCGACCGAAACAGGTGGAAATCTGAAGGTGCAAGGTCAGGACTATACGGCGGATGCATTAACACCTCCCAGCCAAACTCCCGTAATTTTTTCTGAGTGGCTAAAGATGTGTGAGGTCTAGCGTTATCATGGTGAAAAACCACACCCCTTCTGTTGATTAATTCCGGCCGCTTTCTCTCAACTTCTTGCTTTAATCTCATCAGTTGTTCGCAGTACAGTTCAGAATTGATGGTCCTGCCTGGCGGTAACAGCTCATAATGAATAATGCCCTTCCAATCCCACCATACACACAGCATCACCTTGTTGCGAGTTAACCCGGGTTTCGCCACAGTCTGTGAAGCCTGACCGGCCTTTGACCACGATCTTTTTCGCACGTTCTTGTCGTACGTGATTCACTTTTCATCACCAGTTATCAGCTTCTTCAAAAATGGTTCGGTTTCATTACGTCGTAATAAAGAATCACAAATGAGTACACGGTTCATTAGGTTTCTTTCAGTGAGCTCATGAGGCACCCAAATATCGAGCTTTTTTGTGTACCCAGCTTTTTTCAAATGCACCAAAACCGTTTTGTGGTCAATCCCCAGTTCTTCAGCTACATCGTAACTACTAATATGCCGATCTTGCTCCACTTTTTCAAAAATGGCAACAGTTTTGTCCGTAACAGGGCGACCAGAGCGACGTGCATCTTTGATATTAAAATTTCCGGATTGAAAACGCTTAAACCAAATTTGCGCTACTCTCACAGATACTGCATTAGGTCCATAAACATCACAAATTTTTTTCGCGGCTTGTGTTGCATTTTTACCTTTTTTGTAATAAAATTTTAAAATGTATCGAAATTCTTCATAAGAATCACTCATTTTAACAATAAGAAAAACAAATGAAAATCTCAAATTTACCTAATTTGAATTTGGAATTGTCTTCTGTAAAATTAAAACTTTTTAATGATACCAAAATCAGCCAGATACAATTGGTATAGCCCAAGATATTTTATGACAAGTTCATACATACTATAATGCGAAAAGACTTTTTCCCCAACCTATTACATACATACATAGGTACATACATACATACATACATACAGCCTAAGCTTATAAAAGCGTGTTAAAAAGAAAATAAAAAGAATGATAAAAATTACTTAAAGGGTTTTTATTAAAACATGCCAAACAATACACTTTATGACACTGATTGCATCCCGATTTTATTTTCTTAATTTATTTGTCTGCTTGCTTACTAGATAATGTTTTTCTGAATTTTTCATAACAACCAACGCAATTTTTTTGTACTTGTTTTAATAAATTGATGACCGTTGTTTATTTCAATGTCTATTTTACCTGCAATAAAATATGTATATTATTATACATGCAAATCGGTGGACGCATGCAATATGGTGATATGGCGCACAATCGACAACAATTGGACAGCACTAACCGCGGCACACGCGCCACTCTCCCGCTCAGTGCGGCTACCAAGCTATAAATCAAGGCCTGGTATTCGCGCTGAGCTTATTCAATTTTAATCCAGTGCGAACTATGTTTTAAAAACCTGGTGCATTTTTTAATCGTTAACCGTCATAAGCTTTAAATATGGGTGTTAGATATATAACTATCTCACTCGTACGCGTAGTAGTTCCCGAGTTACAGCGCCCGCACTGAGCGAAAGGGCACGATTTTAGAGCCCGCACAGACGGAAAGCAATCAACCAGGCAAATAATGCCTTGCTTCGCAGCGAACGTGTTAAATAAAATAAAAACAAAAAGTGTAGCATTACAGAAATGTGAAAATTGGAGTTTATTGAATTCATATTTTGTGTAATGAATAATTTATTCTTTTGTGCTTTTGCTTTTTTGGAGTTGGATACTCGCAAATAACATGATATAACTAATATTTTTTCATCTTCAGCTTTTTACATACTTTGAGCTTTTTACATACGTTTATTTTTTGATTCAAAGACAGCTTCTTAATTTATTCTTTACAGACATTCGACCTCTACAATTTTATTATATGTATCTAGATAGATATTCCAAAAATCTTCTCTTCATAGAATTGACTTCATACAAGTGTACCCACTTGTGGGTGTGTTTGGATTTGAATAATTACAACTTTTTATCCTCTATAGTGCGATTCAAATGAGAATAGGATCGAGTCGGCGCCATATTGTTTCGAATTTAGACTGTTATGATAGTTAAATTTATGTTTAGTTATTTGATTACTATTTAACGTTTTTATTTAAATTCGATACAAGACTATTATTATTTATATGTTTTTCTGAAAATCGCACTTTTCAAGTGATATTTGACAGAAAAAGGTCATTGACGTTCCTATTCTCATCTGAAACGCGTTATATCTAGATTTATAAAAGTATTTTCGATATAATCTCGGTTCGGTCGATTCGTGCGAGCGCGAGCGAAACAACCCGATAATCATTTTTACTCTGAAGAGTGAAGACACTTCAGAGTTAAAATTATTGTCTTTTCAAAATTATTAAGGTCACAAGTTACAACTTCCACTGTCCCCAAAAAACTAAAAAGTTTACCTGTCTTTACTCTGTATGTTTGCGACCTCGACCTCGGGAAGTGGTGGGGATAAGCGGTCATTTTCAATTTATGTAAGCCCACCGCGGGGCCAGCCCGGGGCATTGATCATAGATAATACAGATTGATTATCGAAAACTTCATAACATAACTTCATAACTTCATAACATAATCCACAATAAGTCATCGGAAGTCAAAAGTCTTTTTATAACAAACAGAACTCCAATAATTCTCGTATTAACTAAGGGCACTTATGGTCTGTTCACGATCTACTGATAATTGCCAGATAGAGTCTGACCAACGAAAGCTGTCCTAGAAAAAAGGCAGGAATTAAAAAAAAAACAAGAGCTGTTAACCCTATCTATTGATACTAGAAATAGAGTTGATACTACTTGCTGAATAAAAAAAAGTATCAACTCCGATTAGGCAGTGTATAAGATAGGGATAACAGCTCTTGATTTTTGGAACGAAGTTCCTTATCGCGCGTTGTGAAAGGGGGCTAGACGGAAAAAATTCTTACGAAAAGTTGTCACGACACTTTTTTAATTACAAAAGATAAGTTTATTTTTTATAATAAATATTTACGCGTATATATATATGTGTATGTATGTATGTATGTATGTATGTATGTTATGTATGTATGGATAATATCGGTTCGGATATTGTATTATTATTTATTTTATATATACATGTACAATTGTCTGTCTGTATGTCGCTTTTTTTTTTTGCTGTAGTAAGCTATTGTAAGCTGTGCGGCGGCATGTTTCTCTGTCTGTCTCTCTCTCTCTCTTGACTCTTATAGAAAGCAAGCCAGATATTTTCATCCGGAACTTCGTTCCATCCGGGTGTCCCTTGACACCTCTCAAGTTTTTTTTAAGTTTCGCCTTTTTCTTGGACAGCTTTCGTTGGCCAGACTCTAGCTTATTGACAAGTTTTGTCTCTGTCGGTCAGTATAATACTTTATAACAGGATGTTTTGTCGCTACTTACTAGTAGCGACAAAACATCCTGTTAAGCTACTCGTCACTTACTAAGCGATTGTGAATCAGGCTCTAAGACTTTCAATTTTCATTAAAAATATACAAATTCATCTTCTTCGTAAATCATCATATTATCATAAACTGATTTTGGAGTTTGGACCAATTAAAAAGCGATAAACGTTGGTTTAGCGTTTATCCCCCTTACTAATAAACGCTGTATAAGCTTTGAATAGTTATACAGTGTTTTATCTCATTCACTCGAATTAAAAATGTCACTTGTGTGACGGGAACAAAACACTGTATAACTATTCAAAGCTTATACAGCGTTTATTAGTAAGGGGATTAGAGAATAGCATTTTGCATCGTGACTGCATCAAAACTGTATTATTATAAGATTTAATTAGCAGAATATGATAATAATAATAAGATATAATAGTAGATAATAATCATGGAGTTTTCGGTTAGTGCTCCCCAGCTTTAAGCTCTTGTTCATTTCCATAATGTCCATTGCTAATCGCTAATGCTAATTGCTAATCTCGGATGGATGGATGTTTGTTAGTCTTTCACGCAAAAACTACCTACTTATCTATACTAATATCTATATTCTATACTAATATTATAAACGCGAAAGTGTGTCTGTCTGTCTGTCTATTGCCGATTTTTATGAAATTTGGTATAGACATACTTTGGGTCCCGGGAAAGGACACAGGATATTTTTTATCCCGAAAAATTAGCGTTCCTGCGGGGTAATGTATTTACGCGGGCGAAACCGCGGGCAAAAGCTAGTAATATTATAAATGTGAAAGTTTGTGACGATGTATGGTTGGATGTTTGGATGGATGTTTGTTACTCTTTCACGCAAAAACTACTGAACGGATTTTGATGAAATTCGGTATCTTAGTAGTTTAGGCTCTGGATTAAAACATAGGCTACTTTTTATTCCGTAAAATACAGTATCCCCCGGGATACTGTATTTTCGCGGGCGGAGTCGCGGGTAACAGTTAGTATGTAATAAACGGTCTGTTTTTTTTTTTCATAAAAAATTTGAATTTAACTACATTCGCAGCATAAAGTCAAAATTCTAAATACAATTATTCTAAGACTGCAATACATAGACTGCCAAAATCATTACACTTCCTTTCGGCTACGGTGTACGGGTAAAAATGAAGCTCACCACAAGAATGTGATCACAATGCTATGGCACACAACTGTATGTTGTGTGATGATGATGATGACGGCGCGCGCGCAATACCCGTTCACTGGTCTAAACAATCTCTTCAAGTACTTCGGGAAACGGCAGGATGGGACCAGCATGAATGACAACACGACGTCCCCGGTGCCGATGGAAGTGCACACTTCGGAGCAGTTGACAAGTGAAGAAATTCGGCAATTGACGGTGAGTTTTGTGGTTGTGTTCATGGTTTGCCTCGGCCAGTCACAATATAAATAACTAGCTTTTGCCCGCGACTTCGTCCGCGTGGAACATTTACTTTGGGATATCGCTAAAATTTACCTGCGACTTCATTTACTTCCGCCTCACGACTGCCCGCCCGCGCCGCGCGCCGTACATTATTATTGCTCGCTTGATTATTTTATTACTGTGATATCTTCTAAAATACTCATTGAAATCAAATGATGTAAGCGGCAAATTTCTACTAAATTAAATGCTTGTAATGAATAACGTATTTAGGTACTTGGATAAGAATTAATATCATCTTTATGAAAACACCTTCACAAATAATGCTTACTTTTAGAACAAATTTGGTTAGCATAAAACGGTTATAGTGAGCCAAAAAAAAATTAATTACGGATATTTTGGGCATATGATCTACTGTTTATGTCAAGACGTAGAATAGAAATTGACCCGCCCGAAAGTACCATTTTCCCGTACAAATTATTTAAAATTCAATTTCACTGTTTGAAATCTGAATTATCCTAAAATTACTAACGATTTCTTATACCGGCGAAGCCTTGTAACAATTTTGTGATCCCAAAATTAAATTTAATTAATTTAGATTGTAAAATTCAATTATTAAGCCTAGGGTTGAACCCTTGTTAAAGATATTTCTCTTACGTAGAGCTATAAGATTTTTTGAAATTAATGATTTAATAACTACAATAAAAAAAACATTTATCTTCAATAGGCAAGCGGACTGATTTTTTTTATTGCATAAATGAATAGTACTCTTAAATATGAGTAACTTCTCAGAAGAAACCGTATATCAAAAGTCAATATTTTCAAAGGTACAGCGATTTGTATACAAAATTTCGCGAGTCTTTATACCAAAAAATTTATTTTTATTTTTGCGAAATTGGTAAACAAAACCTACATCATTAGTTTACTCACATCATATACAAAAACATTCGTTATGGTAAGTATGAACTTAAACGCACAAATATCGGAGATATTTACAAATATATTCCTGCGGCCATATACTTCATATACTACTTCATATACTATAACCTACAAGTGACGTCATTTGTAGGTCGACTTTAGTATGGAGCGTTTTTAGGAGGCTCGCGAAATTTTTTATACAAATCGCTGTACCTTTGAAAATATTGACTTTTGATATACGGTTTCTTCTGAGAAGTTACTCATATTTAAGAGTACTATTCATTTATGCAATAAAAAAAAATCAGTCCGATTGCCTATTGTGCTTCATCAAATTGTTTTATGAATTTTGGCTGTACGAACTTACGAAGCCAACACGTATCTCGTAAACCACGTATCACGAATACTCAAAGGCTTATGAATTACGGTGACCTTTCAACGGCACATTTGCATAAAACCGTGGAAACCGTTTTTGTATAACGAGCAAACGGATTACCTGATGGCAAGCATAATAGGGATGTTGCGTGTCGAATGGCGCATTTTTACAAATAAATTTTTAACACTGTTCAATAAAGAATTAAGTATCCTATTTTCCTAACCTATATTAATATATAAAAGAAAGTCGTGTTAGTTACACCATTTATAACTCAAGAACGGCTGAACCGATTTGGCTAAAAATTGGTAGGGAGGTAGCTTAGAACCAGGAAAAGGACATAGGATACTATTTATCGCGGGAAAATGTACGGTTCCCGTGGAAAACTGTATTTACGCTTTTACGTAAAAACTACTTAACCGATCATCATGAAATTTGGCACAGGTATAAAGTAGACTACGAGGAAGAACATAGGTTACTCTTTATTGCATAAAAATGTACGGTTCCCGTGGAATACTGTATTTACGCTTTTACGTAACTACTTACCCAATCATCATGAAAGTTGCTATAGATACAAAGTAGACCACGAGGAAGGACATAGGCTACTTTTTATTGCAAGAAAATATACGGTTCCCGTGGAATATTGTATTTACGCTTTTACGTAAAAACTACTTAACCGATCATCATGAAATTTTGCACAGATATAAAGTAGAGCACGGACATAGGCTACTTTTTATTGCAGAAAATGTACGGTTCCCGTGGAATAATGTATTTACGCTTATACGTAAAAACTACTTAACCGATCATCATGAAATTTGGCACAGATATAAAGTAGACCACTGGGAAGGACATAGGCTACTTTTTATCGCGGGAAATGTACGGTTCCTGTGGACAACTGTATTTACGCTTTTACGTAAAACTACTTAAACGATCATCGTGAAAATTGGCACAGACATAGAGTAGACTACGAGGAATAGCATAGGCTACTATTTATCGCAAAAAAATATGTTTGGGGATTTAGTAATTAAGGGATTTAGGAATTTACAAATAATGTGATTTACGCGACGATACTCAAAGGAAAATTCGAAGGTGAGGAAGTTCTCATTCCAAAGATCCTGATGATCCCTACCGAATGCCGATATGCCGTTTGAGTTCAAACGAATTCAATTTCCGATCCGTCTTGCATTCGCCATGACCATTAATAAGTCACAAGGTCAATCTTTGAAAGTTTGTGGTCTGAATCTACAAAATACATGTTTTTCACCTGGTCAATTATATGTGGCATATTCACGGATCGGAAGACCATCTGCGTTATTTATTCTTGCGCCTGATAATAAAAAGAAAAATGTCGTCTATTACAAGATGCTTTACTGAAGATTGCAACCCATGCAACAATATACATGGCCCATTTTAACGATCATTAAAATAATTGATTTCTTTTTAATTATATATAATTATAAATGTGAAAGTTTGTGAGGATGTATGGATGAATGGATGGATGTATGTATGGATGTCTGTTACTCCTTCACGCAAAAGCTACTGAATGGATTTTGATGAAATATGGTATGGTAGTACGTAGTTTAGGCTCTGGGTTAAAACATAGGCTACTTTTTAACCCGAAAAAGTCCCGTGGGATACTTATTTACGCGAACGAAGCCGTGGGCAAAATTTAGTCCACTATAATAAGCTATGTCTAATTTGATGAGAATCGATCACTTGACCTTTTCATAGGTCAAGAGGACGATCCTTGATTCCTTTCAATGTACTCAGGTTACCTTACCCACATTGAGAGTGTATATGTCACCGGAAAATAACAAGAATCACAAACTTATAAATTTCCTAGGAAATTTATAAACCTTCGTAGGATTCTAAACGAGAGATAAACTGTATTATTTTACGCCCACATTTTCGCAAATTGATAAACTTACCGAACTCACGCGTAAATGAGCGCGTAAAATAATAAGTCAGCAATAACCAAACGCCATGTACGTTCTGATTGGTTGAATAAGTCTTCACACAAGCATTGCCACTGTCAACATCGACCAATCAGAGAGCAGTGTGTTATTTGCCGTATTTTATAAAAGCGTAAAATTAAAAGCTCTTCTGGGATTGGTCGAACCGTTTAGAGTCTTACGAAACTAATATCCGTTGTTTATAAATTTACCACGAGACGTCGCAAATTGATAAATTTGCAGAAATGTGGGCGTAAAATAATACAATTTATCTCTCGTTTAGAATCCTACGAAGGTTTATAAATTTCCTAGGCAATTTATAAACTTGCTGATATTGTTATCTTGCGGTGACATATTTACACAAAGTTTTGTTTGTCCCCCTGTTCATTCCCATTCGTCACCTTTTGGGTTTCATACTAATAGGGACTCGATCTTTGGGTATTTGATTTGCTTATTTTATAAATTCTATGGACCTGATAAAAGATAAAATTCTAAATACGAAGTTTTTTTTTCTTGGTAGTAATTAAAAAAACCTTTTCAATGCTTTCAATGTATCAGAAACGGATGATCGCGAAATTGCTTTTCTAGATGATTTTACCTTTTATTACTTGTATGCAATTTTTGTCTGTTAATCAGACATTTCCTTAAAATTCCGTCACAATGATCAACGTTTCAGGATTCTGTACATATTATACTACCTACGATGGTATGGTGGACCTTGACGACCTCTGTGACTCAGTGGTTCAGCGCTTTGGTGCTGAAGCCTGGGACGCAGGTTCGAAACCTGCCGAAGGAACAAAAAATTTTCGGTGTTCCTGGGTCATGGATGTGTATTAAATATGTGTATAATATAATAAAAATCTTAAATATATGTATAGTATAAAAGTATTAAATATACATCCCGTTTTCTGGTACCTGTAACACAAGTTCTTCGGATACTTAGCACGGGACCAGATTGACGTGGTGTGAAGCGTCCATAGATATTATATTATATTATACGATAGATCTTTGATATTGAATATTGGACTAAAAAAAAGAAAACCATACTAATATTATAAATGGGAAAGTGAGTGTGTCTGTCTGTTTGTCAGTCTTTCGCGCAAAACTACTGAACCGATTTAAATGAAATTTGGTACACAGATAGTCTAGAGTCTGAGAAAGGACATAGGCTACTTTTTATTCGGGTAAATTTACGGTTCCCGTGGGATACTTTATTTACAGTTTCACGTAAAAACTACTAAACCGATTATTTATCATGAAATTTGACACAGATATAAAGTAGACCGTAGGGAAGGAAATAGGCTACTTTTTATCGCGTAACATAAACGGTTCCCGTGGGTTACTGTACTTACGCGGGCGGAGCCGCGGGCATCAGCTAGTATTGTATAATACTAATAGCAAAAAGTGTAAAACTTTATAAAAATAATTAATAATAGTCACAACTCGTGACAATAATTTTATTAAACTTGAAACTAAATATGGCTAAAAGTTATGAAATTAGAAACTTTACGATTTATAACAAATTAGATGCTATTGCACCAAATTATCACTTCACAAAACACTTCACAATTATCACTTTAATCACTTTAAAATTAATACGATTCACTGGTTAGGTCCTCTCGCTTAGACCGTTCGATATTCACTATGTAGAAATCGACTGTGTTGAAATCGAAGAGATCTCCCTCCTCTATGAACCGAGAGTGGGGGAACTTGTCGTTCCCTGTTCAGATACTTGTAGTTGTTTATGCTGGTGCTTATCGACACCTGAAATGCAGGTGTTGTTATTCAGGAACACGTGCAATGATAATAACCACACTTGTTTACATTTTGCACACCTGCGGTCGTACGTATAGAATTACTTATGAGTTAAATTTATACAATGAAAAGTAAATTTAATCTGCATGATTAAAAAGTAGATATAGTTAAAAACTCGTAAATATTGAGATCAATTTTAAATTAAACCTAATACGGCCTCTCCTGACGTGTGGCTGTCCCCAGCCACTCTCTCGTTTAAACGGTTGTCATGTTGTCTCTATCTAGGTAAATGGACTACAAGATTGCATTTACTTATCGATGTAATTGACTTCTAGACTCTTATTCGGTTGTGTATTTTTAATACATTTTAATCTGCTGAAAACACAAAAAGAATGTTCACTAAAATTTGATACCAAAAATTATCTTTTGTAAAGTTAGAACAAGAAAACTCATAACAAATCTATAAGCTACTACGACTCCCTTTCAATTTAAATGATCAGTAGGTCGATTCTGCCAATTAAATCTCACAGTAAAACAGTTGCAATGCAGTCTTGATATACTAAAACATTAAAATGGTATTCTTGCAAACGTCAACCCGACGTCAAACGCGCCTTGATTGGTCCAAACTCCAAAAATCTGTTTATCATATCAAGACGATTCGTTCATAATTCACTGAAAGTAAATTGGAAGTCTTTTACATACTAGAATTTTAAACGGTTTTTATTTTTACTAGACTTTATAGTTTACAGTTTATTTTGTTGTTGCTTGCCTACTTTCCTCTTTAGAGTAAAGCCTTTTGACTGCGCTTAACTAAATATAAGCGCAATATAAAAGTGAAGTTCTTTCATTTGATCTATACTTCATGATCTGATGAGATTATCTGTAAACAAATAATCACACCAGAGCTAACATTTAATGCTCGAACAACAGTCGTAAATACGTCGCAGAAAATCAACACTCAATACTAAATAGCAGAGCCAGTACTCAATGCTAAAAAGCAGAGCCATGTTAAATGCAAATAAGCAGAGCCAACGCTCAATGCTAAAGAGCATAGCCAACGCTCAATGCTAAAAGCAGAGCCAACGTTTGACGATAAACAGCAGAGCCAAAGCTCAATGCTAAACAGCAGAGCCAAAGCTCGATGCTTAACAGTAGAGTTAACGCACAATGCTAAGGAGCAGAGCCAACAATGCTTTAGAGCAGAGCCAACAATGCTAAATAACAAATCCAACGCTCAATGCTATAACAGCAGAGCCAACGTACAATACTAAAGAACACGAGACAACAATGTTAAAGAGCAGTGCAAATACTTGATACTAAACAGCAGAGCCAACGCTCGATACTGAAAAGTAGAGCCGACACTCAATGCATGAAATTTAACTATTGTCAATGTCTCTAATTCATAAGAATGGTACGTTACCATTCTTCAGGTTCATCTCGTAGTGTAGTCTTGCTTAAATATGACACAACACGCAGTTCATTATCATACACGTAAAAGTATACCGCCAAATCAATAAAGCTTGTGAGTTGTGTCATATTATGCAATTCAGTTTATATCATTGTGGGCCAATTATTGCCAAATACACTATTTCGCTTTAAGCTACTCAATTAAACATTGTCATAACTTTTCCTGTTACTTCCCCTTATAATTTAACCGTATTTCGTAATGGATAGCAACAGATGCTATTTTTGATGCATAGTCATAAATGTATAACGACGGAAATATACGACCGAAACTCACAAATGTCAGACTCCTTTGATACATAATAGGTAGGTTACCTGAAAATCATATTAAAATTTCTTATTTATTTATGCTGCTCGGCCTAACCTGACCCTTTAAAATAGTTCTCCCTCAATATTCAACCTGTGGCTACAAACATACTTTTTTCATCATTTGATTGAAAAACCATCAGTTGCTGGAATTACCAAAACTTCATGTAAATTGATAACAGCTATGAAGCACAAATGACAGTGGACGCTAATATTAGTACTCGGTATGTTGTCAGTAGGTTTTTACCAAACCCAAAACTACAAGAGAACAATTTTGGTAAACCATTCTCATATGCTGTCAAAGTGTTGTAAAACGAAAGTAATTCTAAAAACTTTTATCAAAATAGCATAATATGTGTCATTCGAAAGTTTTATGCAATTACAATTGGATACATGAATTGTCAACAGTAGGTAGTTATCAAAATTACGAAACTTGTTTGTTTTCTTTGTATATAAAAATATTGCGACCCTCTTTATTGCTGCCTTTCGAATAAAGAGTCTCACAAACTCGACACTAAACTATAGTTGATGTTCGTACCGTTAGTTAAGAAATCTTTAAACTTATTTACAACAAACATTAATTAATCGCGATCAGAACCTACAAGTTCTGTCTTTACAGAAAACCGCTTACCAGTTTATGACACAATATTATTTTCGGTGTAAAGATCTTTATTTCCCATTAAGAGACAATAGCCACTTACATGAGAAAAATAAACTTAAAAGAAAGTTTACAGTGCATTATCAGTCGTCGATTGCGGGTACATTTAAAAATTTATAGAAGTGAGTATCTTCGCTGCGTAATGTTATTTTTACCCTTATTGGTTCTTACATAAGGCAATACGATATGATTGTCTCGTCGAGTTGTGTATGTGTTTGTTTGTTTGTTTCTTTGTTGGGAACGTGAGTTGTGTGTGTATTAGTTTGAGTTTTATTTTGTATACGAGAATAGGTACATGTATGATATGTGTAAAATTGTAACAAATCTGCTGCAATTAACTTTAGGTTAATAATTTAGGCGTAGGAATGCACCACGCCACACTATACGCGATTCAACACGTCTGATTCGACTTGAAATGAACTTAATATCCAGTTGCCCTAGACCAAATACAAAATTTAATATTATGTCGTCATAGACCAAATAACACAGATTCAGTTACTAAAGAGACGCACAACAGTGCATGGATTGATACATCTACATAATATATTCCTCCTATAACATTACTCGTGTCTTGAAACTCAAAACGTTAACATCTTTGTCTCGCACATCTCGCGAAAGAAACATGATCTGTCCCGTCCGACCAGCTTTGGGCGAGAACACTGCACAATATGATCATGACTAATAATAACTCCCCACACCGATTTTGGTGATGGTGGTCGGTATCATTGAAACCAGGCCAGTTACGCAGGAGTAATTTTATAGCACTCAAGTGAGTGCGCAGTACATGAGAGCACTCTTTCTTTACTCTCGTAACCCATTACGACGGACGACCGACACGACTGGCAAGAGATCAGGCGTAGGACCAACCTTTTACATGCCCATCCGACGCATGGATCGTCTTTCTTGTCAGAAAATCAGGTTATGAGCCTGCTTTGTCCTAACCAAACTTGGAAACAACATTTAATATTTTAAATCATGACTAATGCCACACCCAAAGTAGGTGTTGATACTACCACTTGATAGTCTCTCGCGTATGCTACGATCAAACGGCGTACTGTGCGTTACCTTCTGTATCTAAACTGCAATGGATTATGTACCCCTTTAGTTTTAAATAAAATAGGAAACAGCAAAGTTATTTTATGAGAGACGGGTAACTAACAGTTGCATCTCGTAATTACTAGTATCGATTATTGTTCGCGCCTTTAGCGCGCGTTTCGCCACTCCGTGTACCTCCGCGGTACTCGAGGGGCGTGCGGGGGCCCAACTGCAACGGTGCCGACCGGCATGCGGTCGACGGCAGCCACTAGCCACTACACATACAGACTCCTCGGCAGCTGAACGAGTACACTAATATTTGTAACGCAAGAATAAACGTCTAATTACAGTCCGCTTTTCATTGATGAATCCCATAGGAGCAAAACTTTGCGTCCTCAACAATTATGCTCAATTTTATAATTGCAATAATCAAATATTGCAAATACGATTTTTAAATTCAAAGAAACACGCAATATCATTTGCGTATGTAAATTTTAAGTAAGTAGTCATAACGTTACACTAAATTCCCGCAAAATGGAATCTCCGTAAACAAAACTTAAAATTTTCGTTTTTAGATAGACATGTATCCCATTTATAAATATTCCTTGTTCCCGCACCCAGTTCACTCAAAAATAGACATGAGTGTAAACTAGGAACAAAACGTGAAATATAATAATCATGGTTCGATCTTACCTTACTTTACACCTTACTGTTCAAAGCACCGATGAGGTGACCCGTAAAGTCGTAAGAACTCGCCGATGAGGCACAGGGTAGCTCACACACTCGGTAGCACGCACACTCAGAGTAGCTACTTTTACCACTGACCTGGTGGTCTTTAGGAACTCATAAACTCCCTTTTCTTTGTGACTTCTTTTATTCCTTTTGGCCATATTTATTTTTCAGAACGTGATAGGCTGGAGCCGATCGCACTTCTGATAATAGCAAAAAGTGTAAAACTTTATAAAAATAATTAATAATAGTCACAACTCGTGACAATAATTTTATTAAACTTGAAACTAAATATGGCTAAAAGTTATGAAATTAGAAACTTTACGATTTATAACAAATTAGATGCTATTGCACCAAATTATCACTTCACAAAACACTTCACAATTATCACTTTAATCACTTTAAAATTAATACGATTCACTGGTTAGGTCCTCTCGCTTAGACCGTTCGATATTCACTATGTAGAAATCGACTGTGTTGAAATCGAAGAGATCTCCCTCCTCTATGAACCGAGAGTGGGGGAACTTGTCGTTCCCTGTTCAGATACTTGTAGTTGTTTATGCTGGTGCTTATCGACACCTGAAATGCAGGTGTTGTTATTCAGGAACACGTGCAATGATAATAACCACACTTGTTTACATTTTGCACACCTGCGGTCGTACGTATAGAATTACTTATGAGTTAAATTTATACAATGAAAAGTAAATTTAATCTGCATGATTAAAAAGTAGATATAGTTAAAAACTCGTAAATATTGAGATCAATTTTAAATTAAACCTAATAATACAATAATAGTTCCGCTGATGTAAGATCGCTCGTTCGGTTATCGGCCTGTGTATTTTCGATTTACGGCCGGTTTCAATAACCAATCTACCAATAACTAATTGTTAAAATGTCGTCATTCAATCACTGTCCGGTTTTTGGTTAGGACAATGCAGACTGATCACCTGATTGTCTAACAAGAAAGATGATCCATGCGTCGGATGGGCATGTAAAAAGTCGGACCTGCGCCTGGTCTCTCGTTAGTCGTGTCGGTTATCCGTCCCACTGGATTATGAGAGTTGAGGAAGAGGGAGTGCTCTTGTGTACTGCGCACACACTTGGGCATTATAAAATTACTCCTGCATTACTTGCCTAGTTCCAATGAAACCGGCCACCGTCACCGAGATCGGAGTGGGGATTTATTGTTATTGAAACGGGCCGCTAATCAATATACGTGTAATAGTCAATTACGTGTGAAGTTCGGTATTACCTATCTAGTATCTTATCGCCTATCACATACGTCAGCCCCTCGAGTGTAAGCGGTGACCAATTGATATCGAATACTAGGTTAAGGGTTGGAGCACACCTGGCTATTCTAACAATGTTATAAATGTGAAAGTTTGAGAGGATGGATGCGTGTTACTCTTTCACGCAAAAACTATGGTAGTAGTTTAGACTCTGGATTAAACATAGGCTACTTTTTATACTGAAACCTCCTTATTAATAAAAATATTTACACCATGCATAAGCAAATCCAAATCGCTCTCTTTGTCTATCAAATGACTGTTCCAAACTATCTGACAGAGACAGCCATGTTGGATTAGTTAATCCGTGGTGTAAATAATTTTATTAATAAGGGGGTAAAAGTACAGTGTTCCTTTGTAATACTGTATTTACGTATAATTATACTTTTATAGATTAAGAGCATTGATCGGCGCGAGACTCAGATTTCACGAAAAACGCTACTTTTCAAATGCGTCTATATCTAACAAAAACTAGTTATTCTGATTTTTACATGTAAAAAAACACTAGAAAATATTGTATTCTAATTTTTCACTTATCATTTATTTTAAAATAATTTCAAACTTTTGAATAAAACTGACAAAACTAACCAGAAGTTTTTACAACTTTAGGTTCAGGGGCAATTTCAAAACATATAATAGCTAAAACCGCTTACATTTTTTAAAAACAAAAAATCTTTACAAACTTGTTGGATCCTCTTCTAGATTATCTATTTGTCAGATTATTTTTATATACGTTTCTATCTCATAAAAATAAAATTTAAAGAATGCGAAATTATCAGGAATTATAGTTATTTAAAATGATGATATTTATGTATTTTACTTGCTCCTTTTGTTTCTTACTTACATAATCTATGAGAAGAACCTTTTATCTTTAATATGCTATTTAAATTTTTAACTAAATTAGTTTGACGAATTTTATATGAATTTTTAAAACTAGGTACTAAATAAATCGAGGCGCACGAGCGTTTACAAATACTGTTGTAAACGCTCGTGCGCCTCGATTTATTTAAAGGTGCGCCTCGAAAAGGTTCTTCTCATAGATTATGTAAGTAAGAAACAAAAGGAGCAAGTAAAATACATAAATATCATCATTTTAAATAACTATAATTCCTGATAATTTCGCATTCTTTAAATTTTATTTTTATGAGATAGAAACGTATATAAAAATAATCTGACAAATAGATAATCTAGAAGAGGATCGAACAAGTTTGTAAAGATTTTTTGTTTTTAAAAAATGTAAGCGGTTTTAGCTATTATATGTTTTGAAATTGCCTCTGAACCTAAAGTTGTAAAAACTTCTGGTTAGTTTTGTCAGTTTTATTCAAAAGTTTGAAATTATTTTAAAATAAATGATAAGTGAAAAATTAGAATACAATATTTTCTAGTGTCTTTCTACATGTAAAAATCAGAATAACTAGTTTTTGTTAGATATAGACGCATTTGAAAAGTAGCGTTTTTCGTGAAATCTGAGTCGCGCGCCGATCAATGCTCTTAAGAATGTATTATTTAATTTATTTATTTCAAGTACATGTCAGGATATAAAATACATTTCAGGGAGTTTTACGCTATTCTCGCACCTCTCGTTCAAAAATAAGGGATTTTGACTGTTGTATGTTGGATCTGTTGACCCAGCAGCATTTCTCATAAACTCGCGGTGGAGATATTCAATGATACAATGATTGTATATTCTTCTTTATTACATATGTTCTACATATAACATCCATACAGTATATCTTATCATACATATAATATGTTAAGGAGGCCAAATAGACATACACACGTCTAAGCTATACATAGCCTTATGGCTAACTGAATATTCTATCATAGGCATCAAAGTGACACCTATGAATGACAGATTATCTTTTTAATAATGTTACATCATTATGCAACATTGACTTCTAAGTTTTGGTTAATTTACATTATTGAATAATTTTATACAAGTTTTTAACACAAAAATAAAGAAAAACAATATACACGCCGCCATATTCTCGAAAATTTACCTTCCTCTCCCAATGGTTAGAAATTCTTAAAATCTTATGTATAGGCAAGACGCAACAATCAGATCTACCTAGAACAATTAGTCTAGAAGATATTAATTTACACTTCTCTGCAACTCTTACGCTTGATGATGAAACTGAACGACAGACTATCTGTAATGTAAATTATTATTTACCACGATATATTAATTCCTTTTCAATTTTATATCCCCCGCACATAGTTGGCCCCAGACGTATTGACCAGTTCATTTCTCTGGACTAGGCTGACTATGTTGTGAGAATGCCGTATGTGCTTGGGCAACCATACGACATTTAAAAATCAACTTTTCCAGGCACTACAGTATTTCAAGAGTGGTTACTTCGTTCGGAGAATAAATCATCCATTAACGGATGTAAAGGCCTAAGTTTCAATTTACACTAATCGATTCTGACGAGATTAATAGAACTATCATTTCCATAAGAACTAAGGCTACAGGATGTGATGAGATGAGTCGTCAAATAATCACTGCCATCATAGATAAAGTATTGCCCATTATAACCCATATTATACATTTCCTTTTGCGCGCACGAAGTCGCGTGCAACATCTAGTTAATAATAGACTATCTTGAGATAGAAAAAGATACATCTAATCTAAATTGATTGCCGTCCAACAAATGGTTTAAATTAAAATTAATGAATTAAATTATTCAAGTTAATAAATCAATCATTGTCTCCAGACTCCAGGCATCCACTTTACGGACATTTCCCTTGGGAATATAATTTGTCTTATTTATTCCTGACATACTTTCAACACCGAATAGAGAACTTTTTCAATCTATTCGAGATTTTTACTTTTTGTAAATCTACAATACTACTAAATACTAATGTTATAAATGCGAAAGTGTGTATGGATATTTGTAAAAATCTTTGCAAGTCTTTAATATTTTTTGGTATTGGCATTTCTTTTATAGCCTTAATTTTCTCTGGATCAATTTTTACACCATCTTTACTGAAAATATAGCCCAAATATGCGATTTCTTCTAAAAGAAACTTGCACTTGGCCCTATTTAATTTCAAATTGACTTGTCTAGCCCTATCCAGAAACAATTCTAATCTTTTATTGTGTATTTCAATTGTTTCACCGTATATTAAAATGTCATCACACCAAATTATTATTCCCTCAATGTCTCCGAATAAATCTATCATAGTTTTATAGAAAATTTCTGTTGCCGTGCTTATTCCGAAAGGTAATCTCAAAAATTTATATCTACCAAAGGGAGTTTGAAAAGTACAAAGGTCACTGCTCTCTTTAGTTAATTTTATATTATAAAATCCAGAAAATGCATCTAAATGTGAGAAATATGAGGCTCCGGACAATTTAGACCTTACTTCATCAATATTTTTAATGGGATAATGACATCTCAATAAGTTTTTATTTAAATTTCTAGGATCTAGGCAAACTCTTAATCCTCCATACTTTTTCATGGTAATAACTAAGCTACTCACCCAGAGAGTTGGTTCATGGACTTTCTGGATGATCCCCAATCCCTCCATGAGTTCGAGCTCCTTCCGCAACGGCTCCACCAGAGCAAATGGCACCTTCCTGGGTGGATCTATGCACGGCACAGCATCTTTTCTTAACACAATACTGTGTTCATATGGTAAACAGCCTAGACCCTGAAACACATCATTATATTTGGTCACAATTTTGTCACAGGGTTCTTTACACATATTATTTAAATTAAAGTTTTTTATAACTAAATTTAGCTTTATACAAGTGGGCAAACCAATTACAGTAGGACAGTTTAAATTTGTTATAACAAAAGTAACACTTTCAGGTTCTTTTTTGTCTTCAAACATACACCATATGTTTGACACTGACATAATGGGAATTGGTTGCTTTCCCCCATAAGCATAGATATTATATTTTTTACACATTTTTTTACTCTGTTTGTCAAACTTAAGATTTAATTCTTTAAACACTTTGTAAGACATCATATTTATATCTGCCCCAGTATCAATTATGCAGTCTACACATTTGTTATTTATTTTTAAGTAATAATGCCAGGAATTAATGTCATTTTTACTCAAATTTGAACTGGTACTTTGTGACTTTATATTTTTAATATTGAACAACGCCCCAATAGTGAATCTCTCAGTAGGAGCATTGCTTACTAAGCAAGCAGCACTCGGTTCATCATCGAGATGCATATTGCCTACCCCAGAGACTAAACTCCTGACACTATTTTTCTTAAAGCATAAATGAGTAAAATGTCCATATTTAAAACATGACCTGCATTTGTGCTTCCACGCTGGGCAGTTGCGGTGACCATGGAGTGTGTTGCACTTCACACACTTTGTTCTGGATCCAGGCGTAGCTGACCTTGGTTGACCTTGGCGCGACGGAGATTTAGATTTTCTTCTCTTCTGGTGTGTATAAGGACTGTTCTGACGACTTCTGTGTAGCTTGTATACTGTGGCTTCTTCTCTTCCATCTGCTGCATTCATTGATTCTTCACTTTTTTGTGCCATTGTGAGTGTTCTACATAGAAGTTTGGCTCTTTCCAGGGACAGATCTTGCTCGAGTAAGAGTTTTTGACGAAATTGCGAGAAATTTGTAGCCATATTCGCAATAAGGATGTCCCTTACCAGCGAGTCGCGGAGCGTACCAAACTCACAGGCATGACTTGCATTCTCTAATTCCATAAGAAAGTTCTCCAAGGATTCGTTCACACGTTGCTTCAGCGTGAAAAATTTGTGTCTTGCTACCGTCAAATTCTTCTTGGGTTCAAAATACTCGACGAATTTTGCCTTGACATCTTTATATGTGGCTTCCTCCAGGTCCAAATTGAAGGAATTATATATATTTAGACCTTTCTCTCCCATGGAATGCAGCATGATTGCAATTTTTCTTTTGTCTTCTGTCTTCTCCATTCCTGATGCCAGCAGGTATATCTCGAATGATTGCGTCCATTTCTTGAAATTCTCAGCATTATTGTTGATAACTTCGGTAGAAATTTCAAGTTTCTGTACTCCGTTTCCAGCCATTGTTAGGTCTTCAGTCTTCACACACTTTTTTCACCGATCGTTCCTAAGTTCCGACTGCCTTCAAGCTTTTTGTGGTTATTCTTGAGTTTTTGATGTACCCTCTTTTTCGTTCATATATTTTTGTATTTACCTCACACTTCTAACACCATGTTGTATGTTGGATCTGTTGACCCAGCAGCATTTCTCATAAACTCACGGTGGAGATATTCAATGATACAATGATTGTATATTCTTCTTTATTACATATGTTCTACATATAACATCCATACAGTATATCTTATCATACATATAATATGTTAAGGAGGCCAAATAGACATACACACGTCTAAGCTATACATAGCCTTATGGCTAACTGAATATTCTATCATAGGCATCAAAGTGACACCTATGAATGACAGATTATCTTTTTAATAATGTTACATCATTATGCAACATTGACTTCTAAGTTTTGGTTAATTTACATTATTGAATAATTTTATACAAGTTTTTAACACAAAAATAAAGAAAAACAATATACACGCCGCCATATTCTCGAAAATTTACCTTCCTCTCCCAATGGTTAGAAATTCTTAAAATCTTATGTATAGGCAAGACGCAACAATCAGATCTACCTAGAACAATTAGTCTAGAAGATATTAATTTACACTTCTCTGCAACTCTTACGCTTGATGATGAAACTGAACGACAGACTATCTGTAATGTAAATTATTATTTACCACGATATATTAATTCCTTTTCAATTTTATATCCCCCGCACATAGTTGGCCCCAGACGTATTGACCAGTTCATTTCTCTGGACTAGGCTGACTATGTTGTGAGAATGCCGTATGTGCTTGGGCAACCATACGACATTTAAAAATCAACTTTTCCAGGCACTACAGTATTTCAAGAGTGGTTACTTCGTTCGGAGAATAAATCATCCATTAACGGATGTAAAGGCCTAAGTTTCAATTTACACTAATCGATTCTGACGAGATTAATAGAACTATCATTTCCATAAGAACTAAGGCTACAGGATGTGATGAGATGAGTCGTCAAATAATCACTGCCATCATAGATAAAGTATTGCCCATTATAACCCATATTATACATTTCCTTTTGCGCGCACGAAGTCGCGTGCAACATCTAGTTAATAATAGACTATCTTGAGATAGAAAAAGATACATCTAATCTAAATTGATTGCCGTCCAACAAATGGTTTAAATTAAAATTAATGAATTAAATTATTCAAGTTAATAAATCAATCATTGTCTCCAGACTCCAGGCATCCACTTTACGGACATTTCCCTTGGGAATATAATTTGTCTTATTTATTCCTGACATACTTTCAACACCGAATAGAGAACTTTTTCAATCTATTCGAGATTTTTACTTTTTGTAAATCTACAATACTACTAAATACTAATGTTATAAATGCGAAAGTGTGTATGGATATTTGTAAGTCTTTCACGCAAAAACTAAACTTAGGCCTTTACATCCTTTAATGGATAATTTATACAGTATTCTTCGAGCGAAGTAACCACTCTTGAAATACTGTAGTGCCTGGGACAGTTTGTTTTTAAATGTCTTATGGTTGCCCAAGCACATATGGCATTCTCACAACATAGTCAGCCTAGTCCAGTCCTAGGTCAATACGTCTGGGGCCAACCATGTGCGAGTTTCCTCACGATGTTTTCCTTCACCGTTAGAGCGTCCGTACAATGTACTTGAGATCTGAAAAAGTCTCATTGGTACACGCCACACCTGGGATTCAAACCTGCACTCTCTCTTGTGCGAACCAAACGGTCTACCCACTAGGCCACGGAGCTCTACGCAAAAACTACTGAACGGATTTTGATGCAATGTTATAGTATAATGGTAGCAGTTTAGGCTTCGTATTTTTGACTCGAAATGACTCGTTGTAACACCTTTATCGTCTACTAGATACACGACGTGTGTGCAAAAGAAAATCCCGAGGAAACCGTAAATTTTGGCGCTATAAAAAGTAACCTATGTTACTCAATACCAAAATTCACATTAACCTATTTGTTAATACATCTTTATTCTATTAACAATATACCTCACAGACAAACTTTCGCGTTTATAGTATTACTAATATTTTAATAGCCTTACAAAACGTAAAAGTCTCGATTAGATTTTATTTGTTCGAAATTTCATCAAAATCGATCCAGTAGTTTCGAAGCCTATTCAATACAAACAAACAAACAAATCTTTCCTCTTTTTAATATTAGTATAGATATCGAATCCTCGCATTGACTTCATTGTGCCACAAACCTAATTCCACAAATCAAAATTTCAGTTTTTCATTCGCAATCGAGCACTTGTATTTTGTAGTCACTCCCTCTGATTCATACACTGTCAAGGGACTGTCATATTCGTGGACAATGGTGACAGTGGAAGTCAGTTATGTGCCGTTTTGTCGTTTTATTGTTGTGTGTTTGTTTAGACAATGGGATTTGTCAGGGGATTCCTAATTATGTAAGTTTGTTTAAATTGTTTGTTTTAATTACGCTTCCGCGTGGATTAAGAATATAAATATTTGCAGTCTTTTAGTGATTAATACATGAATATCAGCACCTGTAGTATGCCACTGAACCTTATGACCACAGCAATAAGGTTGAAATGTATAAAGCGTTTCAAATGAGAATAGGAACGTCAATGACCTTTTCTGTCAAATATCACTTGAAAAGTGCGAATTTCAGACATTAAATAGTAATTAATTATCTAAACATAAATTTGACTATCATAACAGTCTACATTCGAAACAATATGGCACCGACTCCATCCTATTCTCATTTGAATCGCACTATACACAGCGTTATTCGGCGAATTCAAATTCAATTCAAATTTTTTATTCAAAGTTGGTATTTTTATACAGTTCGTCGTTATACACGATGCCTACCACCGATTCGGGAACTAACCCGGCGAGAAGAACCTGCGTAAGAAACTCGCAAATACAAACAAATAATTATTTTATTATTTTGTCTAGTTTTGGATTAAACTACTCGAATGCTCGCGTATTTGTTTTAAGATATTGCCGGATTATATCGTATCGATGTTATCCAATATCTGTCTTTGTGTGTCAAGTGGCTACGCATCAATGATCAGACAGAGACAGAAATACTTTTTCAATAAGAGATCTTGAGTTTTAGGGTCGTAACACGTAAATATTTACAAAATTATTCATAGGTATCTAAAAATAACAAATACCTTTGTTTAGAACTTATCAGTTACGTTGACATAATATCAGACAAGTTGTAGGTAGAAATGCGATCTTGTTTTCAATGGTATAAAGTGTTTTACTATTTGATTACAAGTATTAATAATTTAATAGTGGAAGAGCCACGCTTCGGCATGAATAGGCCGGCTCGACCGGATAAATACCACGACCTCACAGAAAACCGGCGTGAAATAACGCTTGCATTGTGTTTCGCCAAGTGAGTGAGGTTACCGGAGGCCCATGGGGGGATTGGGGACTTTAAGGACCAGGAACGCAAGTTGCAACACCAGAGGAGTTACTCTGGTGTTGCGAGTGTCCATGGGCGGCGGTAATCGCTAACTATCAGTCGATCCGGCTGCTCGTTTCCTGGTTCATTACTTAAAAAAAATATGCTTGTTTTTTTGACAATGTTGTTATTAGTTAAGTAGGTGATAGATATACGAATTTTCTAATTCGGTTAAAACGGATGTAGGGTGAACGTACCAATTATCAGCACTTTTAAAAAATGGTCCAATTATAACCTCGATTATTACAGAGGAAAATACTTTATAGTTTAAAGTATGGTGTCGCTGGCAATAGATTCCAGACACATTAAAGTTTTGTTTTTATTAAGTGGAAATAAAAATTAATTACAGAGAAGCTTATAATTCTACTATTTGTTCGGGGTGCTGATAATTAGGTACAGTGCTAGCAATTGGGTGTGTTACCCTAGATATTTATGTTTTGTCATTTATGTTTTTGGAAATGTATAATGTTGACTACATTTCTATCGTAGGCTTGCTACGTTGATGTAGCAGGCCTACGACTACTACACGTACTTAAATCTTATTTAGGTGTTAGTTATCAATATATCGAATAGGGACTCACGTCATACAAAATATTAATTTATTTAATTAATTTAATTAATTACCTTTTCAAATTGAAATATTGAAAATTCTACCTTTGATTGTATATTTTATAAGATAAAAGGTAAAAGGTTTAATAGGTAAAAATAACCAAAATATATTTCACCGTCCACGACTTTGTGAGAAATCGGCTTTTGACATTCGGGGGATTTGCAGTATTAATTATGTGAAAGTGAGTTTGGTTTGTTTGTTTGTTTGGTTGGTTTTCATTCACGTTAAAACTGAACCGATCATCATAAAATTTCGCACAGATATAAACTAGACCACGGAGCCTTCTCCGTGTATCTAGTTTGTGTCCTTACACAGGCTACTTAATGACAGCAAAATGTACGGTTTCCACGAGATATCTTTTTGTGCGCATGAAGTCCTGGGCATCGTCTAGTATTAAATATATTATGTGACATGAAAGTGATGAAATTTTTAATACTTATAAGTAATAAAAATTTCATCACTTATGTGACTAGCTATTGCCCGCGGCTTCGCCCGCGTGGAATGTGTTCTTGGAGAAAAAAATCCTTCAGCAAATAACTCTACTCACTGCAATATACTTTTTATTTATACAGTATTGTAACCGTTTTTAAGGTTCCGTACCCAATGGGTAAAAACGCTCGACTTGACGTGCGAGACCCCTTGATATATTATATTTTTCGCACTTGAATATAATTTTTATAATATAATCTAAATATAAGATATAATTTGAATTTTATAGTTTAAAGTGTATAAAATGCATAAAGTGAGTAACTTATTTAATTTGATAAGTATCAATAATAATAATAACTCCCCCCACCGATCTCGGTGGCGGTGGCCGGTTTCATTGAAACTAGGCCAGTTACGCAGGAGTAATTTTTATAGTGCCCAAGTGTGTGCGCAGTACACAAGAGCACTCTCTCTTCCTTTACTCTCGTAATCAAGTGGGACGGATAACCGACACGACTGACGAGAGATCGGGCGCAGATCCGACTTTTTACATGCCCATCCGACGCATGGATCATCTTTCTTGTCAGACAATCAGGTGATCAGCCTGCATTGTCCTAACCAAACTTGGAAACAACAGTTTTTGTTGTTCCAATGCGGGAATCGAACCCACGACCTCCGAGTCAAGAGCCAATGCTCTAACCACTAGACCACGGAGGCTGTATAAGTATCAATACTGTGTACGCCACTGGCCCTTAGACTGCCCAACCGCTATGTCACTGCATTTTAAGTCTACAATATCTTCGAAAATAATAATTTTAATTGTATGCTGTAAGGGCTTTATTGATTTTAATTGTACTTAATTGGATAAGGATTAATTCTGTATTGCTTAAAATAAATGCGCTTTATAATTATGCCATTATTTCTCGTAAAAAGTGAAGGATAAAAAATGGTTATTGCGGATTATCCATAAGAGATAGATATATATCATCGCCGATTTTTTTGTAGACCTTTTTAGGTGTACAATACTGTTGTACATTATTTTGATCTATCTCGTAGGGTTCAGCCAGCGTTTGCAATTATACCTAAGCGCAAAAAATGTATTTATTTACATCACATTAAAAACCGCTCAAATTAACAGTGATGTAATATGGACGTGCTATAAAAAATTTGCTAAAAGTTCTACCTAATTTATTTCTTAAGATTGATTTTCTAAACGCATTCAATTACACTAATTTTCAATTGCATTTATAGCGCACGTTTAGCAAATGCACATCTATACTAATATAATATAGAGGAAATGTTTGTTTGTTTGCATTGAATAGGCTCCGAAACTAATGGACCAATTTTGATGACATTTGGCACAGATGTAGAGTAGACCACGGGGAAGGACATAGGCTAGTTTTTATCGCGGAAAATTGTACGGTTTCTGCGAAATTAACTTTTGCGCAAACGAAGTCGCGGGCAACATCTAGTATTATATAATTATAGTGCGCTTGCTAGAACCGAATGAAAATGAAATGTTTTTGTTACGAAGATTACGAGAAAATGTTACGACTTGCTAGCTCTCTTAATGTCTGAATACTTAAATTAGGTAAATTCTAAACATGTTTGTTTAGTCTAATAGGTAATGTGAACTCTTTCTTATTTATAAACTTGTTAGTAATTAACAACGTCGATAACTCGGTACAAATATATCTATGAACTAGCTGTTTTCCGCGGCTCCGCCCGTGTAAATATACTATCGAGTATCCCGCGGGAATACTGTACTTTTCCGGGATAAAAAGTAGCCTATGTTTTAATCCAGAGCCTCAACTTCTACCATACCAATTTTCATTAAAATAGCAGATTTTAAGGAAAATTGTTATAAATTATAGTTTTTGCGTGAAAGAGTAACAATCATTCATCGATCAATCGATTCCAAACTTTCACATTTATAATATTAATAGGATGATTGTTTTTCTCATAAATTTTGGTAGCTTGTAGTTGTAGGTGTAGATATTCATGTAGGTTGTAGGCGTGGACAAAACAACGTGTGTCGGGTCCATCAGCTAGTCAAATTATAAATAGTAAAAATGTTGTTATCGTGTCATTAATTTTTAAAGTATGTCCTTAATACTGCATACTCTACATAACCCTATTTGACGGTAGTCACAATTCCTTCTTCTTCATCAGCTCCCGGACGTCCCCCCCTCGGAGTACCCGGTGCTGCACGCGGCTCTACCCCGGGGGGTCGCCGTGTACCCCCTGCCGCTGGGTGCCGACCACGAGCTCGCCTTCAACGTCACCTGGGATCCCCCTGTTGGTAAGTGCTTTCCTTGAGGTTTCAAATTAACCGATAGATGCCAGTGCCAAAACCTTTATGATGGGTGTGCTGACATAAAGTGTAGTCTCTCTAAGTTAAGGGCTCAATATAAGCCACCATGATAACGCCACCAGACGCGGCACCTCTAAGCGATACTATATTTTCCGCGGCTGGGTATCCCGCGGGAATACTGTACTTTTCCGGGATAAAAAGTAGCCTATGTTTTAATCCAGAGCCTAAACTACTACCACACCAAATTTTATGAAAATCCATTCAGTAGTTTTTGCGTTAAAGAATAGCAAACATCCATCCATCCATCCTCACAAACTTTCACATTTATAAGATTACATAGTATTAGGTTGGGGAAAAAGTTTCTTCGCATTTTATATAAAAATTCAAAAGGTTTTTTTATAAAGTTTATTTACAAGTGACTAAAGTATATAGGTGCCATTTTGTTCGATAACTTTTTGCCATCTTGTTGGTAGGTACATGATCCCATTGCTATAAAATTTTTGGGGCTTCTGATGAAAAAACTGCGACAAGTGGTTTTGGCAGTCCTCTTGTGATGTCAACCTGACACTGCCTAAGGAATTCTGCAGCGACCGAAACAGGTGGAAATCTGAAGGTGCAAGGTCAGGACTATACGGCGGATGCATTAACACCTCCCAGCCAAACTCCCGTAATTTTTTCTGAGTGGCTAAAGATGTGTGAGGTCTAGCGTTATCATGGTAAAAAACCACACCCCTTCTGTTAATTAATTCCGGCCGCTTCTTCTTTATCAGCTTCTTCAAAAATGGTTCGGTTTCATTACGTCGTAATAAAGAATCACAAATGAGTACACGGTTCATTAGGTTTCTTTCAGTGAGCTCATGAGGCACCCAAATATCGAGCTTTTTTGTGTACCCAGCTTTTTTCAAATGCGCCAAAACCGTTTTGTGGTCAATCCCCAGTTCTTCAGCTACATCGTAACTACTAATATGCCGATCTTGCTCCACTTTTTCAAAAATGGCAACAGTTTTGTCCGTAACAGGGCGACCAGAGCGACGTGCATCTTTGATATCAAAATTTCCGGATTGAAAACGCTTAAACCAAATTTGCGCTACTCTCACAGATACTGCATTAGGTCCATAAACATCACAAATTTTTTTCGCGGCTTGTGTTGCATTTTTACCTTTTTTGTAATAAAATTTTAAAATGTATCGAAATTCTTCATAAGAATCACTCATTTTAACAATAAGAAAAACAAATGAAAATCTCAAATTTACCTAATTTGAATTTGGAATTGTCTTCTGTAAAATTAAAACTTTTTAATGATACCAAAATCAGCCAGATACAATTGGTATAGCCCAAGATATTTTATGACAAGTTCATACATACTATAATGCGAAAAGACTTTTTCCCCAACCTATTAGAATTTTTCTGTGATGTTTTCCTATTTATTAATTCTGACTTTTGTGTTCATTCATATTTTAATTCCGCTTTGTTTGGGGAGAGAAACTGGAACAATTCCTACTTCTCTTACGTCTCTTCTGATTAATTTCTTCTTTTTTTTTTTCTTTTTCTCTTTAGGAAAATTATTTTGAACGAAATCGGACTGTAACTTTTGAAGTCATTTGATAAAAAGCCTATTACACGTCCTGACATACTTGCGGTTAGGTTATTTCAATTTCAATTCAAAGCTCAACGTTCCATAAAGCCGTATTCTTCCCACAGGTCCCCCAGTGCGCGGGTACTCCATAGAGGTGCACAGCATCACCGACACCACGGACTGCCACTCCAACCTATGCTACGAGTACAACCTGCCCGGGGTGAGTACTACTGATTAAGAGGAACAGATAAACAACTACATAGTAAGCTGTCGAATTGATTGCACACTATTAGCATACGGTGTAACAGCCTCCTTGGTCTAGTAGTTCGATTCTCGCATTGGAACAACAGAAAATGTTGTTTCCAAGCTTGGTTAAGAAAATGCAGGCTGATCACCAGGGGGGCAATTCTGCTAATTAAATATGCATTACAATCAAGTCCCGACGCGCTTAAACTCTCAAAAGGTGTTTTTATGAACGTTAAACCAACGTGAAACGCGCTCTGATTGTTCGAAACGTCATAAAATCCGTTCATGGTAACATTTCGCTACACTTTCAATCCAAACAAAGTAAAATTTAGTCTACTTTAAATACAAGAATTGAGGTTCTGATTGTCTGACAAGAAAGGTGATCCATGCGTCGAACGGGCATATAAAAACTCGAACCTGCGCCTGATCTCTCGTCAGTCGTGTCAGTTATATCCGTCCCACTAGATTATGATACTAAAGGAAGAGAGAGTGCTCTTGCGTACTGCGCACACACTTGGGCACTATAAAATTACTCCTGCGTAACTGGCCTGGTTTCAATGAAACCGGCCACCGTCACCGAGATCGGTGTGGGTAGGGAATATTATTCGAATATTCGAATATTCGTTTTATTCGAATATTCGACGATTTCATTATTCGAATATGACTGGGTTAAATATTCGAATATTTCGAATAAAACGAATAATAAAAATATTTTATTTATTTATCAAAAATATGTTAATAATAGTATTAAACTTGTACATAAACCGGAATGTTTCGTTATTTAAACGTTACTTTTATTATTTATTAATATTGTCGTCAATAATATCCTAAAACAGATTTTACTGCACTGTTTGTGAAAGAATACAAAATTGTTTTTAAATAAAATAATATTTAAGGTGAATATTTCCTACAGGCGTCAGCGAAAGAAATCCATACTCACACGCTTGTCAAAATAACCTAACCAAGACCGTGTTAAGACGTGTCTAAGGAGGGTTCTGTTACTATAAAGCGTACCTAATACGATTTTTAGTTTCTTAATCTTACTGTTCGATTTCGTTTAAAATAACTTTCCTAAAGAGAATTTACCATGATATACTAGCATGGAAAATTGTAAGTTCCTAATTTCCATAGTTCAGAAATGGTTGGAAATGGTTGACTTCGTAAATGTCATGTATAAAACTTTTCCTTTAGTTTAAAAGACATAATATTCAACACACACTTCACATGTATGAAAAGCCGGGATGGCTTTCCATACATGTGAAGTGTGTGAAGTGTTTATAACCATATAATAAAATTATATTTTTTTATCAATCCAAAACCGATATTAGACGCAATATAGCTAGAAGAGCAGATAGAAAGAGAGACAGGTGGACGAACAGAGTAAAACGATAAAGGATACTTGTTGAGTTGATTATTACAGTATTACACTGGCCTGCAAAACTAAGTACAAATCGTTTCAAATTTCATACTTTACAAAATATTATAACAAGATTTATCAGCTTTCGTTAAAAGTAATAAATTAAATATACATATATATCAGTATATTTTTTTATCTTTAAACAAAAATTAACCATTTTAATCTTAGTCTTAAAGACTACATTTACATGTTACATAAAATTGTAGTTTTGAATAACTCCTCGAGGCCTGACAATAGCTTGGAGGAGGTTTGTCATACTGAAAACGAGGTTTTAGAGCTGAATTATGGAATATTCTTTCCCATTCTTATATCAGGGCGTGTTTTAGTGCTGTGAGGGTACTAACTGTAGGTGATAATTTGCGGCTTCTGACTAGCCTTCTAAGCTCTTCTCAGGGTATACTTAATCGGGTTGATGTGAGGACATTAAAGAGAATCTTTAAGAATCTCTTGACCATATCTTTCTCCGGGTAGAGGTCCAATTGTCATTATGTGGCCACATACTCAGCGCGGATTCCTGAAAGTATGCCAGCCCATTGTATATGTACTATACCTGAGCATACTGGACTCTATCTGAAAAGTAAGCTTGAAGATATCCCCTACCAGGTCACGTTTACTTAGCCTTCCTTCAGAAGTTCACTTTAACTTGTGAAGTTAGTGACTAAATCCACTCATCTGGGACCAAAATTCTGGACTATTCTCGTTCATCCTTTTGTATTTGTCCACGGACGTATCGCACTGTTGCTACTCGATACTAGGGCTCTCGAGTTTGGTCTCGAGGTGAGACCACTCGCCCTTCGCCTCGGTCTTAAGGGATTCAGATTTACTTAAGCAAATGTTCTTCACTGTGCCGTCAGTAACATAGTTCCCTCGGGTCTGAAGAAGTTGTTTCTGAACTTAACTGCATTTAAGTGTTCATTTTCAATAAGTGGAAACAATTGAACGGTCTTGTCGAGCGCTGAGTCTGCCATTCAATCCAAAGTCTTGCACGGCCTTGTCAAATATTTTTCAGTCTTTTTGTACCGTCGCTTCATCTTCTGAACGGTTCGTAACATGACATACTCTGTTCTTGCAGTACAACGCCTGATGCCTACTTTCAGAAAAACCATCAACACATTCTTCAGGCTATAATACAATTTTTAAATTTACTGTTTTCTAACTTCCTTTTTGTAATAAGGCTCATCGTTCAAGAAAAATTTTAAACATAAAGATACCAAAAACACGGATAATTTGAAAATGGAAAAAGGTTATTTTTGTTTAAAAGACCACTTTTTACCAACTATTTTTTTTTTTTGTTATGATAACATAACATTAAAATCTTTTTTTGAGTGCTTTTTATTTTGACGGTTTATCTTGTTTACTTATTACGGTTTATATATACACATATACCAATTAGGTCTGGAGCAGACAATTATGACATGCACTATATTAGAACAGAGCACTATTTACAGTGCATTCCGATTTCTGTGCAGTGTTCCAACTCTGCAAATATATTTGCATTACTTAAGCAAATGTTCTTCACTGTGCCGTCAGTAACATAGTTCCCTCGGGTCTGAAGAAGTTGTTTCTGAACTTAACTGCATTTAAGTGTTCATTTTCAACAAGTGGAAACAATTGAACGGTCTTGTCGAGCGCTGAGTCTGCCATTCAATCCAAAGTCTTGCACGGCCTTGTCAAATATTTTTCAGTCTTTTTGTACCGTCGCTTCATCTTCTGAACGGTTCGTAACATGACATACTCTGTTCTTGCAGTACAACGCCTGATGCCTACTTTCAGAAAAACCATCAACACATTCTTCAGGCTATAATACAATTTTTAAATTTACTGTTTTCTAACTTCCTTTTTGTAATAAGGCTCATCGTTCAAGAAAAATTTTAAACATAAAGATACCAAAAACACGGATAATTTGAAAATGGAAAAAGGTTATTTTTGTTTAAAAGACCACTTTTTACCAACTATGGAGTTTTTTTTGTTATGATAACATAACATTAAAATCTTTTTTTGAGTGCTTTTTATTTTGACGGTTTATCTTGTTTACTTATTACGGTTTATATATACACATGTACCAATTAGGTCTGGAGCAGACAATTATGACATGCACTATATTAGAACAGAGCACTATTTACAGTGCATTCCGATTTCTGTGCAGTGTTCCAACTCTGCAAATATATTTGCATTACTTAAGCAAATGTTCTTCACTGTGCCGTCAGTAACATAGTTCCCTCGGGTCTGAAGAAGTTGTTTCTGAACTTAACTGCATTTAAGTGTTCATTTTCAACAAGTGGAAACAATTGAACGGTCTTGCCGAGCGCTGAGTCTGCCATTCAATCCAAAGTCTTGCACGGCCTTGTCAAATATTTTTCAGTCTTTTTGTACCGTCGCTTCATCTTCTGAACGGTTCGTAACATGACATACTCTGTTCTTGCAGTACAACGCCTGATGCCTACTTTCAGAAAAACCATCAACACATTCTTCAGGCTATGATACAATTTTTAAATTTACTGTTTTCTAACTTCCTTTTTGTAATAAGGCTCATCGTTCAAGAAAAATTTTAAACATTAAGATACCAAAAACCCGGATAATTTGAAAATGGAAAAAGGTTATTTTTGTTTAAAAGACCACTTTTTACCAACTATGGAGTTTTTTTTGTTATGATAACATAACATTAAAATCTTTTTTTGAGTGCTTTTTATTTTGACGGTTTATCTTGTTTACTTATTACGGTTTATATATACACATGTACCAATTAGGTCTGGAGCAGACAATTATGACATGCACTATATTAGAACAGAGCACTATTTACAGTACATTCCGATTTCTGTGCAGTGTTCCAACTCTGCAAATATATTTTTCTCCAATCCTAAACAAACTGATATATAAATAATAAAGAAATATGTTCTGTTATATTCGTGTTCTTTATACATTAAATTATACTACCAAAAAGGACATCATTCATTTTGGACCAAAAAATGAAAGTGCCGGCCAGAAAGAAAAAAATATATATTCGGATAGAATACACAATTCCTAACATTTTTTACTATGACGTCCAATCTGTGCGCCCAATGGTTACGTCGTAATAAAATAATTTAAAAATAATCCTTTTGTGATAAAAAGGTTGGAGTGTCACTATTAAAAGCATGGATATCTTACGTTATGATATAATACTTGATAGTAAAACACAGTGGTAAGGTTGATAAATAGTATTGGAAAAAAATATTTAGTCATAAAATAAAAATAAAAAATATGTATCAAGTACTAGCTGTCCCGGTGAACTTCGTGTCACTTTAAAACCTTCCCTGGACTTCTACGAATATTTTGAGACTAAAATCAGCCCAACCAATTCAGCCGTTTTCGAGTTTTAGCGCGACTAACACATTTGAAAATCCATTTTTATATATAAGAAGAAGACTAACTGTCCCGGTGAACTATATGATACAACAACCAAAGATATACAAAAAAAAAAAATTGGCAATGCCTGGAAAAGATTCTGGTCCTTTAAAGAAATAGTAAAATGCATAAGTATAAACATGAGCACCAAAAGAAAACTATTTAATACATGGATTCCACCCATTCTCACATAAGGGTGCCAAACTTGGGCACTAACAAAAGCTCATACAAGTATGCTGGAAGTTGGGCCGAAGGCTATGGAGAGGAGTATGTTTGGAAAGAAAAGGATAGACAAAATAGAAAACAAGGAGTTGAGAAAAATGACACGTGTAACTGATGTAACATATAAAACTAAAAAATTGTAATGAAACAACAAACAATCAAAACATGTCCGGCCCGGACATGTTTTGATTTTGATAGGGCCAGACAAATGGACAAAAATAATAACATCTTTGTATCCCAGAAGGGCTAAAAGAAAAGAGGGCAGATCTCTAAAAAGATGGGAAGATGAAATGGTACAAATGGCTGGCAAAATGTGGACTAGTGTATGTGGAGTGGCATGTCAGAGATGTGAGTGGAAGCTGTTGGGGGAGGCCATTGCCAAGAGGCACTCAGAAGCAGAGACCGCGCAACGGAAAAATCAATTATTGATTTGAATATTTTGTAATGTATATAAAATAAATGTATTGTTCTTCTGAATAAAGGCTAATAACAATAATAATTCAGAGATGCAGTTCCCATTCTTGAAGGAAATGGTTACACTGTGAAAAGACAAAGCATCCTGGAGCGACGCAACTAACCACGGAACAAGCAAACAAGTCACGCCTTGTTACTATTTGCCGTTGGGTTGTGGAAGTAGTAAATGGCAGATTTAAACGAGATTTCCGCCTGTTGAGAAACGTTCATATTAATATAACATTGCACTATATGTTTGAATATTTTAGAATCGCAGCAGCATTAATAAATGCTTATCACGTGTTGATAGTAGATAATGTCCATGCTTCTGATTTTTTACAAATAATCCGGGAAAGGATAAACATGCCCAATACACTGGCAGATCTTGTCGCCAGACGTAACTTGAACAGAATGAGAGCACAGTTCCAGCCCATGTCTGCAGATATGGCTGAGTTTAATGACTTTCCTACGCTGACCGAAGAAGAATTAATATTATTTAGCCTCGGTATATATCAGCTGAGACAAGCGAGAAGTTACTATGGAGAGCATGTTCAACCAGATGGAGTTTTTAGCATTGAGCTAAGTGGTGGAATTCCTCTAGAGCTTGTAAGGGAATTGGAGGGAGAGGACTTGTGGTTGATTCGAGGGCGAATACAATCCCGACACATCCGATCTAAAACATACTATGTGTATATTGCTCTGGATAGAACAGCAACCGGGCGTCGAGCAATAAAACATTACTATTGCACATGCCATATAGGAATGAGAACCATCGGATGTTGCTCCCATACTATGTGCATAGTCTGGTACATGGGTTATGCTAGACATGACCCTTACCTCAGTCCACCCGCAATAAGTTTAGATGACGTATTTGTAAGACTAGAAAATGTTTAATTGTACGTCATTAACTTATTATTGTTATTAGCCTTTATTCAGAAGAACAATACATTTATTTTATATACATTACAAAATATTCAAATCAATAATTGATTTTTCCGTTGCGCGGTCTCTGCTTCTGAGTGCCTCTTGGCAATGGCCTCCCCCAACAGCTTCCACTCACATCTCTGACATGCCACTCCACATACACTAGTCCACATTTTGCCAGCCATTTGTACCATTTCATCTTCCCATCTTTTTAGAGATCTGCCCTCTTTTCTTTTAGCCCTTCTGGGATACAAAGATGTTATTATTTTTGTCCATTTGTCTGGCCCTATCAAAATCAAAACATGTCCGGGCCGGACATGTTTTGATTGTTTGTTGTTTCATTTCAATTTTTTAGTTTTATATGTTACATCAGTTACACGTGTCATTTTTCTCAACTCCTTGTTTTCTATTTTGTCTATCCTTTTCTTTCCAAACATACTCCTCTCCATAGCCTTCGGCCCAACTTCCAGCATACTTGTATGAGCTTTTGTTAGTGCCCAAGTTTGGCACCCTTATGTTAGAATGGGTGGAATCCATGTATTAAATAGTTTTCTTTTGGTGCTCATGTTTATACTTATGCATTTTACTATTTCTTTAAAGGACCAGAATCTTTTCCAGGCATTGCCAATTTTTTTTTTTAGTATATCTTTGGTTGTTGTATCATATAGTTCACCGGGACAGTTAGTCTTCTTCTTATATATAAAAATGGATTTTCAAATGTGTTAGTCGCGCTAAAACTCGAAAACGGCTGAACTGGTTGGGCTGATTTTAGTCTCAAAATATTCGTAGAAGTCCAGGGAAGGTTTTAAAGTGACACGAAGTTCACCGGGACAGCTAGTACTTGATACATATTTTTTATTTTTATTTTATGACTAAATATTTTTTTCCAATACTATTTATCAACCTTACCACTGTGTTTTACTATCAAGTATTATATCATAACGTAAGATATCCATGCTTTTAATAGTGACACTCCAACCTTTTTATCACAAAAGGATTATTTTTAAATTATTTTATTACGACGTAACCATTGGGCGCACAGATTGGACGTCATAGTAAAAAATGTTAGGAATTGTGTATTCTATCCGAATATATATTTTTTTCTTTCTGGCCGGCACTTTCATTTTTTGGTCCAAAAATGTATGAAACGTGAATGATGTCCTTTAATTTAAAAACTCAGACTGTAGGTCTGACTCTTTAAATCGACTGACTATGTTGAATCGATCAATAGCTTAACTCAATTAAAAACCAGAAAATACGAACCTCTAAAACAAACCCCAAAAATTCTCTCCCCTAGAGGATATTTTCCTTAATTTTTGGAAGAAACCACTTAGTTGACAACCAAATCTATGGTCTGCTCCAGACCTAAACCGTTCATGTGTTAATAGTTTTAAAAAAGTAATTGCGATTTAGTATTTTAAGTTTGAAACTTAAAAGATTTTTTTTTTATCAAAAAGACGTTGATTTTTTTAGAGTAATTTGTGAAACATGTCACATTTTGATATTATTAAATATGCAGGTATAAATAAACGCATTATATTACTTGTATTTAAAGTTTATTACTAATATTCGTATTATTCGAATTTATTCGAATAGTGTTTTGCCATTATTCGAATTATTCGAATAGTAAAATTTGTCGAATAATAACATTCCCTAGGTGTGGGGGAGTTTAGTTTTAGTCCACGGTTGTGTTGAAAATTCGTGGGCCGTTGTAGGGAACGTAAAAGTTATCAAATTTGGATTTGAATCGTTCTACGAAAGCTGTTCCTCTGTACCGACGATTACCGATGTAGAAGTGGAAATGCATAATAATATGGAGATCTATTTATTGAAAGGTAGAAGATTTAGCAATTAATGAGCGATAAATAATTAATTAGCGAGGTAAGCTTTCAGCTACTTTCTTTGGTATATGTTGATTTTTTTAACACGAAGGCTCTTATAAATAGTGAAAAATGTTACTTTTTCAAGTTTTGTAACGTAAAAGGAAAACAAGCTATTACCGCCGTCTGTTAGCGGAAATTAAATACCTTAAACAACTATTCTAATTAAATAAGACTTCGGATAACGACTTCAAGATTATTGCAAAGTTCCACAGCGGTAGTTGACAGTAAACTAATTCTAACAAAATATTTTGGTAATATTTTATCAGAGAGCGATTGTTGGCGATAAGATAGTCACGGAATTATGACTCTTATCGGTTTTATAAATCGTAATTTTATTAGTTTTCATCATTATCATCGGTCCTAGTGTGGTCCTAGGTGCCTTTTCTGGCGCAGATGTTTCAAATATTTGTCTATACAACAGCTGTGCTTTTTTGCAGAATTATCTATTATTTTCATAAGACCATAATTTTATTACACTACGGCCGCTGTATCTTGACGGGTCTGAACATAGGCTCTGCGAACTGTAGCGCATGTAGTGAAGAAAGCTGTTATTGTATTATTTTTATATACCTATGTACTAATACAGTTGACCAACTAGTACAAATAAAATAAATACAAAAACACTTAAAAACAGTTATTGCGCGACATTCTGCGCGAAGTTCAGACTCGCCAAAATACATCGGCCGTATTGTACCATACTTACAATAATAGCTCCCACACCGGTTTCGGTGGCGGCTGGTTTCATTGAAACTAGACCGGCTACGTAGTTAGTTATTTTTATGGTGCCCAAGTGTGTGCGCAGTATACAAGACCACTCTCTCCATTTAATCTCGAAACTTAGTGGAACGGATAACCGACACAACTGGCGAGAGATGAATCCGACAATCAGTTAATCAGCCTGCATTTTTTGTTGCAATGCGGGAATAGAACATGATAGAACCCACGATCTCCGATCGACAGCCAAACTCTAAACCACTGGACCATGGAGACTGTTCTTATAATATACAAGTGTTTCTACGTCGTGTCTCTACGTCTACTCTTTCAATTCACCAAGTATGTTTCCAGGACACCGTGTGGAGTCTGATCCCGACCTCGGTGAGTCCAGTACCAGATGGATGTGCCGTGAGACCGGGGTGCGCGTATCAGGTGCGCCTCATCGCACACCCGTGGGACGGTCACACCGTGGCCAACGTCAATGTGGAGCTGGATGGTGAGTAGCACGACCACTGCATAAACTAGAAGCCTTTTGTCTACTCAAGAGAGACACTACAGACCCTCTTGTTACCTTTTGAAGACCCTTATCCAAATCCCTACCTATTATACAGGCTACGGCTTCCCTATGAAGAAGAACCAGCCTTCGCCACTGGTGTATAGACATACATACATACATATAATCACGCCTTTTTCCCGTAAAGGGGTAGGCAGAGACCACTTTTTGCCACTTGCTACGATCCTTACATACTCGTTTCGCTTCGTTCACTTTCATTCTTACCATCCATTCCTCCTCTTACATTCAACGTAGCGAAACGGCTCTCCATGGTCCGCTTTTCACCTCCGCGAGAAACGAGACGTGATGGGTGGTGAACCACATCGCCGCCATTTTGGATAATTAAACTGTTTTTATGGTTATCCATTGCGTTTCCACGGATTGGTGGAGAGGGTAGGATAGGGAAAGGGAAGGATAGGTGGTGTGGAAAGGAAGATTGGTAAGTTATAGTAGGAAATAGGAAATGTAGGATATTACCGCCCAGGAGGTCAAGGAATAGGACAGTAATAGCTAGGGAAGCCGGGGTCGCATACCCGTATACTATACCACAACTACCGGACAGGTAAGTTGGGATGAGTATCCCATGACAGAGTGTGTATAGACACAATGAAATATTCCCTTTATCAATCCGTCTTTCATTCTCTCTCATCATTGATCATTCGTCGTCAACATGTCATCGTGACCTTTTAAAATTATAACACATTAGATGTTGCTCGCGACTTCGTACGCGCGAAAGCTAATTACGCAGAAACCGTACATTTTTCCGCGATAAAAGTAGCCTATGTCCTTCCCCGTTGTCTTCTCTACATCTGTGCCAAATTTAATCAAAATCGGTCCAGTAGTTTCGGAGCCTATGCAATGCAAACAAACAAACAAACTTTTCCTCTTTTTTATATTATTAGTAGGTATAGATGATGTTCCGTCTTAACAATAAAGTAAATTAAATAGGTAATGTAGTTTTTAAGTATATAAATAATATGTATGTTAGTCTGTAAGGTATTTATAGTATGGGCCTATGCAGCCTGAAATAAAGGTTATTATTATTATTATTATTATTATTATTATTATTATTATTATTATTATAACTACATCTTCAGCCTACAGTGTAGGTGTAATTGTAGGTGTAGATGTTGGTGTAGGTCCTACGCCAACATCTACACCTATATCTACAACTACACCTACAACAACATCATAATATCTTGCTTAATGGGCCAATATTTTTTTATACAGAGCTGTAAGAAATTCCTCAAATCCTATATTCGGATTTCGGACGCTTCATTGCTAGTTAAGGCCCTCCCCCGAGCAAAAGACCTTGAGGCGGTCAGCCGCATAAATTTTTCACATAACTTAGTTCAAAATTGACCAAAAAAAAATAATTAAACGGCGAATATCTAGCTTATGAAATTGCCTATCTTTTGGTGTGTGTCCCAAATAAAGTTTACTTGTAAATACTATGGAGACGCTGATACTATAATTCAATGAACATTCAATTATAGTTTCAGCGTCTCCATAGTATTTACAAGTTAATTTTATTTGGGACACACACCAATATATAGGCAATTTCATAAGCTAGATATTCGCCGTTAAAATTTTTTTTTGGTCAATTTTGAACTAAGTTATGTGAAAAATTTTCAACTGAGTTATGCGGCTGACCGCCTCAAGGTCTTTTGCTCGGGGGAGGGCCTTAACTAAAATATTGAGATTTTATTTTCAGTGCGTTCTTAAACTAAATTTAAACCAATAATTTCGAATGTTTGAAGTCTGGCTGGTTTAGATATAAATATCTTAGTTTTTTTTTAGAATTTTATTTGTCTATACTAATATAATAAAGAGGAAAGGTTTGTTTGTTTGTTTGTCGTTTGCATCGAATAAGCTCCGAAACAACTGGACCGATTTTGATGAAATTTGGCACAGATGTAGAGTAGACTACGAGGAAGGACATAGGCTAATTGTTATTGCGGCAAAGTGTACGGTTCCCGCTAAATATCTTTTAGCGCGCACGAAGTCGCAGGCAACATCTAGTATGGAATAAAACTGGCCACGTAAGGTCCTCGCAGTCCGCCGCCCACGGACTCTCGTACTAGACCGTAGCAATAGAGAAGTTAATAATAATATAGTGCGATTCAAATGAGAATAGGATCGAGTCGGCGCCATATTGTTTCGAATTTAGATTGTTATGATAGTTAAATTTATGTTTAGAAAATTGATGACTATTATACGTTTTTATTTAATTCGATGCAAGACTACTAATAGGGGAGGGGTGGCTTGAAAGGGACATTTTTGAATTTGAGGTTCTAGAAAGTGATTGAGAAAATATTTGGTACAAGTTGGAGTCGAATAGGAAGCGTTTATTATTAAATAATTGAAATAAAATGAAATAATTGTCATTCATCAATCCTTAATTATTTATTTACGCATTTTAAAAAAATGTGTATTTTGTCCCTTTCATAAATGGGCTGTATTGAAAGGGACGCAGTAATTTATGAAAGGGACAGTACCTTATATAGAGGAAATATGTGTACAATAATTACTTAGATATGTAATTAATCAAATTTAAAAGTGTCTGGAACTATATTTTTTATTTAATTTTACCGTATTCGTCTTTAATACTAATATAATGAACACTTTTATGTAACTTAAATAGAAATCAACAATATTAAAATGTTTCTCTCTGATAAAATGAACTCAAAAATTATAAATTGCTTTTCTTAAGACGCTTATAATCAGTTTCCTTATAAGTCATAAGAAATTTAACACTTATATAAAATTAAAGAATATATTTTGTAATGGTATGTATTCTTAATCTTGGAGTGAGTTTTTCATATTCAATCATTTGACGACGCATCGCTGCTGCTACTACTGCTTGCGATTTTTCATGCAACCATCTTCTACTTCTGACTGTCTTCTTTTTATCCTTCTCATTGCTTTTGGTTTTGTTTGAGTTTAGTTCTTACATACATACATAATCACGCCTCTTTCCCGTAGGTGTAGACAGATACCACTTCTTTCCACTCGCTACGATCCTTACATACTTGTTTCGCTTCAACCACTTTCATTATTCCCTTCATACATGCTCTTCGGTTTAGGATAGGTACTCTTGACCTGGCCTTTTTTCAAGACGTCCCTGATTTGGTCTCGAAACGTCCGCCTAGGTCTACCCCTTTCAACACTTCCAGTCACACTCGCCTTATACACTTTTTTCGTCAATCGTTCTTCATTCACTCTCTCGACATGGCCAAACCATCTTAGCATACCTTTCTCAATTTTGTCACTACATCTTCTTTCAGACCACAACATTTCCTTATCTCACTATTTCTTATCCTGTCACTCAGTTTAACTCCTATCATACTTTTTGACGCTCTCATCTTGACTGCAGTTATTCTGCTTTCATGTTTCTTCTGCCATACCCAACTTTCACTTCCGTACATGAGTCTCGGAATCAACACTCCCTCATACACAGCGAAACGAGCCTTGTTAGACACTCGCTACTATCCCTGTCTAACACCCTTTTCGACATTGAACCATTAAGTGTACGCCCCGTTTATCCTTATACAAGCACTAGAATCCCTATAAAGACATTGTATGCTCGTATGAGGGTACTGCTCACACAGTTTACGGACAATGCTGACCACAATTAATTCCTCACCACTCTATCATATGCCTTTTCTAGATCCACGAACGCGCAATAGATTTGATTCTTGATCTTTCTAATTACTTTTAAAATTTTGTGTCACATATTTTAAGTATTGTTTCTCAATCTCGGGTGATTTTTTTTTAAATTGTTTTCACCTATCATATTTTCTAAAAGCAATCTATCTTTTTCAGGGGTTTCATTTATAATCGTAGTTTTACTTATAAGTAGATGGCCCAGCTTGGAGCTGACTTAAAATGGAAGGTGAAACATTTCGTCAATTTGTAGACAGTTCCTCTTCATCTGAGGAAGATTCTGAACTAGATACTACAATGGTTCATAATCTTCCTCAAATGAAGAACAACTGTGAAGAAGAAAAATCTTAAGAAATTGTGGTCGGTCTGTCATAAAAGTAGGTAAAAAATCTACTAATAAGTACTTCATTAACTGCCTCTTCAAAATTGTGTGCATCGACACGCGCTCTCTTTTTAGGTGGCATTTTTAATCTGAAAAATGTAAAAAAAATATTACAAACCTAGTGCAAAATAGCAGGCTTGAAAGGGACAGTTATGAAGGGGACGTCCCATTCATGACCATTTGTTGTGTCCCTTTCATAAATATCATACAAAAATTTAAAACATAACCACACAATCTTCAATATTCAATTAAAGTTAACTGACCTTATGTTCTTGCGTCTGTGGATGTCCAGCCTATTTTAAACAGTGATTAACACATAAATAATTAACTCGCAGCACTCGATAAAACGTTTCACAATTATAACAGAAAAAATACTATTCAATTCCAATAACAACACCCGCACGTATCCGCCATGTTTGAAATGACAGGAGTATGAAGTTAGCTGCGAACGAACTTGCATTAAGGTTACCATACGACAAAAATAGTGTTGGCTCGAAATCATTTTTAATTACTGATAATTTGATTTTGTCCCTTTCAATACGTGTCCCTTTCATGCCACCTCTCCCCTATTTATATTATGCACATAAGTTTTTCTGAAAATCGCACTTTTCAAGTGATATTTGACAGAAAAAGGTCATTGACGTTCCTATTCTCATTTGAAACGCGTTATAGCTCCCCACGCCGATTACGGTGAGAAACCAGGCCACCCAGGAGTTATCTTATAGTGCCTACCTAAGTGAGTGCGCAGTACATAAGAGCATCTTCCTTTACTCTCGAAACCCAGTGGGATAGATGACTGTCACGACTGGAGATGAGAGGGGCAATTCTGCTAAATAAAACCTGCATTAATACGATTATAATCAAGTCCCGACACGCTAAAACTCTCAAACGGTGTTTTTATGAACGTAAAACCAACGTGAAACGCGCTCTGATTGGTCGAAAAGTCATAAAATCCGTACATGATAACATGTCGCTTCACTTTCAATCCAAACAAAGTTAAATTAGTTAAGTCTACTTTAAATACGAGAATTAAGGTTCAGGCCCAGCACCGAATTTTTACATTGGGCATGTAAAAATTCGACGCATGGATCATATTTCTTGTCAGACAATCAGGTGATCAGCCTGCATTGTCCTACGGCCCGTTTCAATAACCTATCTATCTATAACTATTTGTTAGAAACGTCAAATTTGTATCGCTAAAAACCGACAAATGATTGAAGCTTGATTGAAGGACGACATTTTTAACAAATAGTTATAGATAGATAGGTTATTGAAACTGGCCGCTAACCAAATGTGGAAACTTTTTTGTTCTTCCAACGTGGGAATCGAACCCACGACCTCCAAGCCAAGCTCTAAACCACTTGACCACGGAGGCTGTTAGAGAAGTTACAAGTGCGTTTGCCTGTGTAATTACCTAATTAGATTTCGCAGATAACTCAGAATAGAAAATGAAAGTAAATGAGTTTGAAAATTGAAAAATTGAAAACAATTTCAGTTAAAATTAATTTCACCCAAGTAAACGGCCTTTGACATAATTATTAATAATCTTATTTATCAATTCGGATAATAATATAATAATTATTATTATTAAAATAAAAAGATATCATTGATATCATTGAATTTATTTTTAATTATCGAGCTTTAATGTTTTGTCGTAATTGAATTGATAGCAAGCAATTTTTAGAAGTATGTTCTTGAAAAATTAATTATTTAAAGTACGGTCGCGGAGCACGTAGAATTTCGTTTATTGACTCATCGCTACTTGTCTCTTTCACTCGCACACCAACATATTGCCATCGCGTTTACACAGGCCGTATGCGTTATGAGTGCGATAGCAATATATTCATTATTCAAATATTCACCCCTCGGACGTATATTTCACGACTTTGCTACCTTTCAACAAACACCCTGTCTGTCTGTGAAAAGAATAGTCATTCATTATATATGTCACCGTAAAATTATAAGATTGTAATAAAACTAGTGAAATTGTAAAATGTTGACAGACTTCCGACGCGAATATGCTGCCTATAATTTCACACATTATTTTTCGTTAGATTATTTAAAATATATACCCCCTTACTAATAAACGCTGTTTATGCTTTGAATAGTTATACAGTGTTTTGTTCCCGTCACACAAGTGACATTTTTAATTCGATTAAAGAAGACAAAACACTGTATAACTTTAACGTTTTCCGCTGTTTTTCGTACACTGAGCGTCAAAATTCAATTTGTAGATTGACAGACGCGCGCGCTATGAACGTACAGTAGCGGAAACCCGCGGTGTAACTATTTTGAATCTTACTGCCGAGAAAATAAGATCGAATGTGATCGAAATGAAACAAACCCTGAAGACTACAGGGTTTTAACCCTGAAGACACCGAGGTCTCGAGGTTGCCCTATAGGGATGTTGTCTAGTATCAAATTCCACAATTTTACAAATTAAGTTTTAAAGTTACTGAAATAGGCTGATATATAAATCTAAAAGAAATAATTATTTCGGTTTATGCAATTAAAAATGAAGCAAATAAAAAATAGTATTTGTGCAATGCAGTTTTGCTCGGAGCTCTAGAAGTTAAAAAAACCCAAAATATTTTCAAGCCCACCACAACCAGATATCGAATTTCCAAATATCGCGAAAATTAACCAAACTGCCAATCACACTGACATTATAGAGTCGAAATTATTTATCTATACATATAATAAATCTGTAGAGGGGTCATGTCTGTACATTAAAGTTATCTAAGTGAAAATCAAAATGGGGGGTCTATAAAGGCCACAGAACCTAAAAATAACGTTTTTGAAAAAAATGTCTGTCTGTCTGTCTGTCTGTCTGTCTGTCTGTCTGTCTGTCTGTCTGTCTGTGTGTTTGTTATCACATCACGCCGAAACCACTGGATGGAATAAAATGAAATTTGGCAGGTAGGTAGCTTAGGACCTGAAGGGTAAAATAGGATACTCTTTATCCCGCAAAATTAAAGGGTTCCCATGGGATCTTCAAAAAACTGTACCTACCTGTTTGACGTTATTTCAGGCAATCTACTCGACGTATTTAAATAAAACTTGGCACAAAGGTAGATTGGAACATGAAATAACTAACAGTATTTTTTTTTCTTGGAAACCAAAACGGTTCCCATGGGATCATGAAAAAACTGTATTTATGAACTTGCTTCACAAACCGAAATAAATCATCATTTTTCGCATGTTTTCTCTTGAAATAAAACTATTAAATTAAAATTATAAAAATAAGTATATTTTTTATCCTACTCAACACAAATAATAAATAGCGAAGGAAAAAACCAATAGAACAAGATCTACTTAAACTAAGAATTTGCTTTGAGCGAGAGGTCAACTTATTTGGTGGTTTTAATAAGTTACCTACTATTTTTTTAACCGGTAAAAATGTACTTACCTACCTTGATATTATTTTGTTCAGGCTCTTGAAATATTTGCGTTCGAAATTCAAAATTAAACCGCATACATAGGCTGTGTTCCGCGGAAAATAAAACGTAGGCAAAATGGCAACCGCTGGTATAAAATAAGCAAAATGGCGGATTATGTTAGCATTATTGAAGTTAGCAAAATATGTGCCCTGGCGGATAATCAATTTTTTTTAGCGCTAGCAAGCGCTAACAAGCTCTATTTTCGGCGGAACACAGCCACAGTCTTTTTACCGTATTGATATTGACTGAGCAGAATAGAAGAATAACTGTTTTATAATTTCAAATACTATTCTATTCTGTGAAAATTTTTTTTCATCTTTTATAACATTCGTCTTCTTTAATTTTAGTGAAATAAACTTTAAATGTTACATCTTTGAGTATCCTATCATATAATAGGTATAGGTCTACCAGAATCTGATGGCATTTAAAAAAAAATAAAAAAAGTGATTTTCATATGGCAATGTCAAGTATGACCCGTCAAATCAAAGTACGTGATCTGTCAACCGCTGCTAAAATTTTGTGATTATGTTCTTGGAATTTGTTGTTTTTGTGAAAATATCCAAAAAGGCAATTCGATCTTAAGCGAGAAATATTGTTTTCTATGTCTATAGTAAAATACAGAAAAAAGAAGTTGTAAATCGAACTCAATCTTAAAATTTAAAGCTCGTGGTAGAGTTGACCGGTAAGTTAGAGTGAGTTGTTTTGATACTTTTAGTTTTTGTATATTTTCTTAGGTAATTATTGTGACTTCTTTAAAGGTATTTCCAGTATTACTATACGGTGAATCGTAGCTGATGGCACATTGAATGATGGTTTGTTTTCCATGCCTGGTAAAAGGAGGAGAGGAGGAAAAAAGAAAATCAACATAAGACAATTTTGATTTATAGTTGATTAAGAATAAAGTAGGTAAACGAGTTCTATACAGTTCGGAAGGAAATTCCAACATTAAATAAACTGTTGCCAATTTAATTGTATGTTATTCGTAATAAATAAGTATATAAAGTAATTCACGATTGATTTATTTTTCATGAAATATCATTATCATTACATACGTAGTATAAAACAAAGTCCCTTTTTTGTCTGTCCCTATGTATGCTTAAATCTTTAAAACTACGCAACGGATTTTGATGCCGTTTTTTTTAACAGATTAAGTGAACTAACGGGTAGGTTTTTGGGTATATAACATGCATAACATAGTAGAGGTACACAGATAATTTTAGAGGTTTCTAAAGTCCTAAAAAATCACATATTTTGCGCTTATATTGAAAATGCTGGCTGAACACTACGAGATAGATCAAAATTATGTACTACAGTTTTATTATTCATCTTAAAAAAGCATACAAAAAAGTCCGCGATGGCATATGTCTATCTCTTAGGGATAACCCACAATAACCATTTTTTTATCATTTACTTTGATTTTAATTTAATAGCTTATTTACAAAGCGATTTTAAGTAATACAGTATTAATCCTTATCCAATTAAGTACCTTAGATACATTGTGCATTTAAGATAGATCAATACTGCCCTTTACGGCATGTAATTAAAATGCAGGGATATAGTGTTGCTGCGCGGCGCGGGCGCTCGCGTTTCTACATCGCGCTATCGAAAACGCGGGACGTATACAGTATAAAGAGGTTCACGAATATTTTAAACTGCAGCACAGAATACGTAATATAATAGTAACTGCAGTTCTTATGGAATATCCAGAGGTGGTTTGTCAGTTTTGTTGGTCAATTAACTTTACTTATTACATATTACATAGTACATAGTATAAAACAAGTGGCTTTATCTGTCTGTCCCTATGCATGTAGCCTGTAGGTATAGTATATTGTATGCTTAGATCTTTAAATCTACGCAACGGATTTTGATACGAGTTTTTAAAATAATAGTCTTTAAGTATTTAGTCTTTAAGATATTATAAGATTATGGTAAAATTTATATTCAAGTGCGATATATAATATTATGTAAGTATATTATCAAGTGGTCGCGCATGTCGTGTCGAGGTGATAGGGTCCCATTTTTAACAATTTGCATTGGGCAAACCTAAAAACATTTTTAATATTGTATCAGTAGTATATTGCTGTAAGTAGATAGAGAATTATTCGCCGAAGTAGTTTTTTCTCCAAGAACACTATTCCACGCGGGCGAAGCCGCGGGCAAAAGCTAGTGTATACATATATTTGTTACACGATGAAAGAAAAAACACATAGAACTTAAAAATGCGCAGTTTCTTAGGGATAAAACCTAGCCAGATCGATTTTTATGCTGCATACTAAATTTCATGGTACCTGCAGCCGTTTTCAAGATTATCTCGTTTAAAGGATAAGATAGGTAAGTAATAGGTAAGTTACCTTGCAGTGGCGAAGGCTGCTTCTCCTTCATAGGGAAGCCGGAGCCTGTATTTAGGGATTTCTATGAAAGTTTGCAAAAGGTAAGTGACAAGGGAAGCGATAGGAATGGAGTTATAGGAACCCTACGCCACTGTTACCTTGTACATCAATAATATTTCTTTATTCTCTAAGTATGTTTCCTCAGCTTCGTAATTTAATGTTTAAATTATGAAGCTGAAGAATGAAGAATGTTTAATTTAATGTTAAATCGTATGTTTAATTTGAAGTTAATAATAAAAAACGTAATATATACGCAACATTATCATTATAACCAAATATTGACTTGCTCTAGTTCGGTAAAACCAGACAGAGTAAATATTGTTGGGAATATCTTAGCGTTTGTTTGTATGGGATATTTGTTGACGCCAAATTGTATAATTAAGGCGCTCTTACCCTAGAAATGCGCTTCTTTCAAAAATTTTTTGAGACGAATGGATACATTTTAGTGCAGCAAAAAAATATATGTTAATTTTGATCATATTTGCTAGGGGACCTTCATTTTCAAAACACGTTATCTGAAAAATTTCTCGATAAAAAAAAATCATAAAGTTACCATTAAAATAGAAATTCTTGGAGTTGTAACTGTATTATTTATGAACAGAAATGAGAAAATTATTTGCAGTTTCGTAAAATATAATAAAAGGAAGGGAATTGTTGTTTTGATTTTTCGTATAGAATGTGATATTTGTTAGTATTAATTTATTTCAATGATAAATAATTCGTACGAGTCGAATGAAACATCGCGAAATGGCGACCTGTCATTCCTTCTCTTTCATATCTATTGAATAAGACAGTACCGGCTTAGGCCTCTTGCTAATGAGACGTATGTCAAATTTTTCCCCTCTTTTCTGCTCAAAAATTATTCGAATTTATTGTTGAAAGTCCGTTCAAATTTATTTTACCCCCGAATGGACCTTTATGTTGTCTGCATAAAGGTCAAGTCGGGGTCAAGTCAATATTTACATATTAGTTTTTCTTTCGTCGTGTAATACTTATAATATATACGTAATTTCGCTATCTGACGTAAGACGCTTGGTAGCCCTTTGGCTTTTTGCGTTGTTGCGACCAATTGGTCTCGGGTTCGAATCCCGGTCAGACGATTTTTTTTTTCTTTTTTTTTTGTCGCACTATAAAACTCCGAGCGATGCTTGTTTTCGCAGTAATCAAAGTATATGGTTAATTATGTACTTATTTTATTATTAGTTACTTTAAGTTGTTGTTAATATTAGTGTAGATTATATTATATAAAATATGAAAAGATTGTATTCGATGAATGTCCAAATTTTTAGTCCAAAGTTTTAAGATGGAGGTACAAAAACTCTTTATAAGTAGGTACTAGGGAGACCGAGCTTTGGTCGTAGTTTTAGTACAAGGATAAAAATTAATAAAAATAAATAAAAAAAAATATTAAAGAAAAACAAAGACATTATAAGAATCACAAAAATAATATTTATCTTACCGGGATTTGAACTCACCACCAAAAATCAAACGTCGGTACGCAAATCGAGCTGCCAGTCAGACTGACGTAAAATAACCGAAATTATTGATATAATTTATTACACGACGAAAGAAAAAACATATTTGATTCAAAATTGACAACATTGATTGACAACAGAATACCTAAGTAAATATAATATATATACCTAAATATTATTATTCTGTTGGTTTGTAAAGTTATATCAATTATTATAATCAATTCTAATTCTAATCTCCATGAGCAGATATTAGGAACATGTACTTATTCAGTAATCTACGTTTATTTTTTACTAGCTTTTGCCCGCGACTTCGTCCGCGTAAAGTTCGGTTTCCATACAAAATTTTAACCCCTTTGTTACACCCGTAGGGGGCGAATTTTCAAAAATCCTTTCTTAGCGGATGCCTACGTCATTACAACTATCTGTATGCCAAATTTTAGCAACATCTGTTCAGTAGTTTCGGTTGTGCTTTGATAGATGAGTCAGTCAGGTTTGCCTTTTATATATTTAGACTAGGTGTTGCCCGCGACTTCATGCGCGCAAAAGGAAATCTCGATGGAACCGTACATTTTTCGGCAATAAAAAGTATGCCTATGTGCTTCCCCGTTGTCTATTCTATATCTGTCCTAAATTTCATCAAAATCATTCCAGTAGTTTCGGAGCCTATTCAATGCAAACAAACAAACATACAAACAAATAAACCTTCTCTCTGTATTATATTAGTAATAGATTAAATAAAACAATATTTACAATTAATATGATGAAGCCGAAGAGACTATTTGGTTAAACCACAAATGTCAGAAACTAGGTATTTGAAATTGTATTTTTTTTGCTGTCAGATAGCCGAAGTTTCATATATGTAGAATGGGAATATTTGATATTGAATTTTATTGTGTATTTATGTATTGTATAAAATCAGTCGATAAAATTTAGCTTTGTGCTACGCGAACGAAGTTGCGGGCAAAAGCAAGTTTAGATGTTGTAACCGCTGAAAAATGCGAAATATATAAAATTTTGAAATGTCGACCTAGGAAGAAACGTCAATGTGTGTGATGTCATAATGTGTATTGTGTAATGGTGTCTACAGACACACAAATTTGGTACGGAGCGTACAGCGGATCTGGTACGCTCCGTACCAGATCCGAGCGTGTATAAGGCAGTCCGGCGAACATAAGAAGAAGGCGAAGAGTTCACCGTTGTCCGCATCGGATCTGGTACGCTCCGTACCATATTCGTGCGTGTGTAGAGCAGTCCGGCGGTTTGGCCGTACAACAGTATCAGTGTTGCCAACTTAGGGATGTACCCCCCAAAATTAGGGAAAATATCTCCGGGGTTTACTAGAGGACAGAATGTTTAGAGTTTACTCCTTATGAATCAATTTGTATGTAATAATAAAAATTATTTTAATGTGTGTATATAGCCAGGGATATGAAAATGTATTGGGAGTGAAATCAGATTAAGACAAGTTAGTTTTATGTTATTCACGCGTAAGTCTTTATGTTAAACACATAACCTTTCTTTCTAGCTTATTATCTCTTAGACCTGTCAATGGTATAAGTAATCAGGGGTAAAATTTGGGGAGAAATATTTTTTAAAATGTTGGTATCACTGCCCATTATCAATGAATTGCGGGAATCATCGTCGTCGTTTAAAAACCGCACTGTAAGTAGAACTCTGTGCTAATGTAATAGAGCATAAAATCGAACACACGAGTGTCGAGCGTTCCGCTTCACTGCACCGTACCAAATTCGTGCGTGTGTAGCGACACCGAATTTGGTCTCCGGATATGGTTCGCTGTACGCTCCGTACCATATTCGTGTGTCTGTAGATAGCATAATGTGTTACATGTTGTAGTGCGTATTCCGCAGTACTTCGACCACATATTATAATAATACTAGCTATCCCGGGAAACTTCGTAGTCTTCGTACCGCCTTAGAATTAAATTTGTTGACGTACTGACTACTGACAGCAGCGCCACCTACTAGGTCCAATTGCAAATTTAAACCATTCTCGAATCAACCTGAAGACACACAATTTTTTTTATTAAAATCGGCCCAGCCGTTTAGGAGTTCAGTGACTAAATTGAGCTTTTTTTTAGATTTTTTACCCTTTAACTACTTACTAAAAAGCTTAACTTTCTCAAATCGCAATGGCTAAATTTGGCACAAAATAAGGAATTAGACTTATTATAATTGACCTAGACAGAAAATAGACATTTTGAAATATATTAAATTGTAATGAGATTTGAACCTAGACGCTACGCTTTGCTTCAGGCGGGCAAAACACCGCTAGGCTATGAAGCATATGGCAATTTTGTCGAAATTACGCTTTTGTACATTATAGACACACCACTTTGACGTAAATCGCATGAAGCCCCCCGCAGTAACGGGGGCGGCACGTCCCCCACTCATCTCCTTCACCCCCTCGAATACTTCATAGTTGACTACTCACAGCGCCTTAAATCCTCGAAACCGGCTAATGAAATCAACTGAATATCGATTATCTTACAAATTGAATATAGACAAGAGCTAAATGTACTAATAGACCAAGTTGCCGCTCTACCACGTACTAAATACATGTGTAAAATGTAAATACGTAGTTCAACCACACCTACAATCTTTGTGGTCACTTCATATTTTGAGTTTAATATTTTGAAGCGTTCTAGTGCAAAGGAGAATGTTAAATGTTCAGCGACTGGTCTAGCAGGAACTTTGTCGATATTTTACTGTGTGCTACAAGCACAGCTTAGAAAATAATTATACTTACGTACAAACAGCTATCATAGAACGAGCCAAATCGATTACAAAACTGAGATCGTAGGAGTAGTCCAAGCGACAAACTGATTTTCGTGTCAGAGATACAATTTTGTTTGATCGTTCTATCGTAATATCGTTATTCGAAATCAGATCCAGATAATAATTGTGCCAGAAGCGCATATTAAGAGATCGGAATGATTGTTTTAAATTTCATAAATGAATAGTACTTTTAAATATGAGTAGTCTCAGAAGAAACAGTATATCAAAAGTCAATATTTTCAAAGATTTTTATACAAAATTTCGGAAGTCTCGTAATTTCATACTAAAGTCGTACCCACGAGTGACGTCACTCGTGGGTTAAAGTGTATGAAGTATACGTCCGCAGGAACATATTTATAAATATCTCCGATATATTTTGTGCGTTTAAGTTCATATTTACTATAATCTTTATCTAAAAAATTGTTATGTTGGTTTGTGTACGCTTCAAAAACTCAAAAAGTTCTGCACCGATCGAGCTGAAATTTTAGCATGATATATGATTCGCACCAAGGATTGTTTTTATCTATTTTTTATCCGCGACCTCGCAAAAACTATATTTACGCGGGCGGAGCCGCGGGCAACAGCTAGTAATTAATATTTTTGTATTTGTATTTTGTATAATGTTTAACTAATGATGTAGGTAGGTTTTGTTTACTAATTTGGCAAAAAGAAAACTGTTATGTACTTTTTAGATGTATTTAATTAATTAACTGCACATAAAATAATATATTTTTTTTACAATTACCAAGTATTAATGCCTCAATATTTCTGAGTATATTAATGAAACTAAATATTTTAGATGTTGTCCGATCCCCTGTTATTAACTTTTTTATGTTGTCAAAAAATAAAAAATCGATGTAACGATTTTTTTACCTTTTCATTTTTTTCATAATATTATCTACACTAATATTATAAAGAGGAAAACTTTGTTTGTATGTTTGTTTGTTTGTTTGTTTGTTTGTTTGTTTGTTTGTTTGTTTGTTTGTTTGTTTGTAATGAATAGGCTCAAAAAGTACTGGACCGATTTCAAAAATTCTTTCACCATTCGAAAGCTACATTATCCACGAGTAACATAGGCTAAATTTTATTTTGGAAAAAAATAGGGTTCCGTAAAATATTTGGGTTTTTCGGACACAAGGTGTAAAAAATCAACCAGAAAAGTTACTTATTTTGCGTACGCTGCCTAAACTATAAAAGATAGAACCATATAATGTTCTAATTAATTGTAGATCTTATAAATATCTTCAAAAAAGTCCGCGACACACTATACCTATCTATGTCGAGTGAGGCACAACAACAATTTTTTTATTTAGAAATCTTGTTTTTTTTTTGGACTACATTTAAACGCGTTTATTTTACTCATGCTATTAATCCTTATCAAAATAAATTATTTCATCACTAAGTACAGTTTATGTAGATAATATTTGGTCCTTGAATGATTAAAATTGGACGTTTGGTTTTGAAGTTATGGCGAAATTAAAATATTACGATTTCTGCTATACGGCCCGTTGCGAAGTGGGTGACGTTCTGTAGTATTAGTATCAGTATTGTACCCGTGCGAAGCCGGGGCGGGTCGCTAGTCGATAATAAATAGGTATTATAAGACATTTAACAATAATTATTAAAAAACAAAAAAAAATATGAAAACGAATAAGTAAGCATTTTTTTTTTTACAGTTTGATCTTGTTAAGTATGTAGGTAATAGGTAATAAGAAGGGCTCCACGAAGGGAAAATTCTGAACTTCAATTATTTCAACACTTTTTAGGGTTCCGTAATACTTAAGGAACCCTTATAGTTTCGCTCTGTCCGTCTGTCTGTCTGTCTGTCTGTCTGTCTGTCTGTCTGTCTGTCTGTCTGTCCGCGCCTCTAGCTCCTGTAATTATGAATATAAACTGATGAAATTTGGTGCAGTTATAGATTGTGTATAGATCACGGTTTCGGGATCATAAAAATATAAAAAAATTATATTTTAAGGGTGGCTCTCCAGTCTCCATACATGTGAAGTGGGGATGAAAAATATTTTTTCATTCTACCCCATCGTGTGGGGTATCGTAGAATAGGTCTTTTAAAATAAAGGCAAGGTTTCATACGTTACTTTTTTATAAAGTTGACCATTTTCGAGTAATCGGCCTCCAAAGTAGTTTGTAAGTTGGTCCCCCCCCCTAGCATTTTTAAACTAAAGGAGATAGAAACTTGCAAATTTCCATGCTTATAGATCATGCTAAAAACTCTTTAGGAAAACTATTATGAACCAAATCGGACAGTAACTTTTGGAGTAATTAAAAAAACAGCATATTACGCGTTTATAGTTATGGAACCCTCCTTAGACATGTCCTGACATGCTCTTGGTTAGGTTTTTTTTCAGTTTAATACATAAAGACAAAACTCCAAAAATAATTTGTTAGTTAAAAATCGTCCAATTCATTGAAAAACAATTTTTATGATTATTTTCCAACATACCTACTTAACTATAATTAAACTGATATCTTTTAGAAAATATACCTACGACGTTTGCCGATTTAAAAGGATTGCATATTCCCTATTCTCAGAGTGCGTGCTCGGAGTTTGTTCCTGCGCCCACGCGCCGCGGCTGCCAAGACCCAGGGTATCAGCCGAGCTCGTCTCCATCCGGGGGGAGCTGCTGGTGAACGTGAGCTGGTCGCTCCCCCCGCCATCGGAACCTCTCCGTCTGCCGCCGAGACTGAAGAAGCAACATTATTTCGTCAGGTGAGGATATAGCCGGAAGGTGGATAGAAGGACTTTGAAAGCCGAATATTAAGACGACCTCTGTGACTTAAGTGGTTAGCGCATTGGCGCTTTAGCCGGAGGTCGCGGGTTCGAATCTCGCCAGGGAACAAAAAAGTTTTCTGTGTTCCTGGATCATGGATGTGATTTAAATATGTGTATAATATAAATAAAAATCTTAAATATAAGTATAGTATAAAAGCATGAAATAGGTGTACTTCCGTTGTCTGATACCCGTAACACAAGTTCTTCGGAACTTAGCACGGGGCCAGACTGACGTAGTGTGAAGCGTCCATAGATATTATAATTATTATGTACAAGGGTTGCTCTATCTTATTATCGCACATAAATAATAATTATTACTAGAGGTTGCTCTGTGTGTGTGAGCTCCGTAGCCTAGTGGGTAGACCGTTTGGTTCGCACTCGACAGATTGCAGGCGAATCCCAGGTTGTGGCGTGCACCAATGAGACTTTTTCAGATCTCAAGTACATTATACGGACGCTCTAATGGTGAAGGAAAACATCGTGAGGAAACCCGCACATAGTAGGCCCCAGACGTATTGATCAGTTCATTCCTCTGGACTAGGCTGACTATGTTGTGAGAATGCCGTATGTGCTTGGGCAACCATACGACATTTAAAAACCAACTGTCCCAGGCACTACAGCATTTCAGGAGTGGTTGCTTCGCTCGGAGAATACTGTATTAAATCATCCATTAACGGATGAAAAGGCCTAAGTTGCCTCTTAAATAGAAAAAAAACAAAAGGCGCAGTTAAACGGTATCTAGACAAACTTATTTGTGTAAAAATGTTTTGGATGCGATCATAATGCACAAAATTTTGATGATATGAGCATGGAGGAATTAGTATACTAATATGGGTCACTACTCAGTAATGTATTATTTTTGTTATTATTCATATGCAATTCTGAATTTTCATGAAAGCTGCATTATTATCTGCATTATTATTATTTATAATTATTTTATAATACACAAATTGATATATATTTTATTCACATCAAAAGCAACACGTTCAGCGGAATACCTAATGATAAGGTGAATATTTGCTTGAAATTTTTACCCTTTCTTTTTTTTCTTTTTCTTTTTCTTCTTTTTTTTCTTTTTATTTTTTTTATTTTTTAACTTTTTTCGCCGTTTTTCATCGGTTTATTTGATCAGGTCAGGCGAAGCGGTATGCATAAATAAAGAGAGTTATTTTTAGATAGAGAACCTTAGTCCTTGACGCGTCTTTATAATTTCGACAGGATTTTGTTACACTCTGTAGATTTTTTTATCCTGTGAGCAAATGAGGAAATAAATACATTGATGGAATCCAATCCAATGATTACACCAGAGGAGTTGCAAGTGCTTTGCGGGTACTCTCATGTATCTTTTCCATAGACATTCAGGGACTCTTACCGTGAAATGAAGTCGAACTCCGAAGCCGATTTACATGCGATAGAGAATAATTTGTATAAAATACTAGTTGGCCTGCCAGACGTTGTTCTGTCTTACAAAATTTCTGTATGCATTTATAAATATTTGAGAATCAACCGTAAAGTGGGAATATACATAATTGAATTCTTTTTTTTTCCACGCAATTTTACCAATATTATAATTAGCCAAATCGGTCAAGCCGTTCTCGAGTTTTAACGGGACATTGGAATGAGGATTGCAATCCATTTTTTTACTAATAAAAAGAAGATATTATAATATCATCCGACGTTTCATGACTTCCGTTCATTCAACTGCTGTCGTTGAATGAACGGCAGTCGTGAAACGTCGGAAATATATATTATCTTCTTCTTATTATTATTTGTAAACAATGGATTGCAATGAGGGTTTTTTTTTCTTTCGCAGTATCGGCAAACAGATGGTATCAGACGCACACCCAGCTCCGTGGTACGCCCACACTGTATCCAGAAAAGTCAACACCTTCGGCTTTGTATCCGTGCCCGAAGACGTGCGGTGGTTGCTGCTTCCTATAAGCGAGCGAAGCACAGAGAGGAAGCGAAGCGGCGAGAATAATATTGTGCGAAGCGGGGAAGTGCGAAGTGGGAAAAAAAGTGATAAACAGTCGATTGTTTTAGACGTTAAGTTATTAGCTAGAGTTAATTTAATTGATGAAAGAGGCTGCGTAGGTCCGCCTGGGAATGCTACGGCTTACGGTGAGTTTTATTTTTAATTCTGAAACACCCCTATCTATATGTGCAAAATATTATAATTTATAGCCTAGCTTAGTTTTTTATATTTTGAAAAATTAACCTTGATGAAAAAACCTTGAACTCTGTAGACAAATTGAAGCCTTAGCCTAGATGTAGGTTTACTTTACCTACATTTACTTGTTCTTTTCCAAAATTTTTATAAAAATTAGAATGCAGTATGTATTGGGTCTGACTGGTTTCATAGGCTAAAAGCTGGCTGATGTACGAAGCTATTAGATTTTTATTTATTTTTGTGCAAAAAATTATAAAACTTTTATTTAACTGAATGTGCTTTAACTGCTTTAAGCATTTCATTTTTATTTTGTAGATCCAACGAAGACTGCTTCAACTCCGTTCAAAACTTTTGTAAGTATAACACATTGAAAGCATTCATTGTAACTGTTCTGTTATTTATACTATAATCTCATAAAGAGGAAAGGTGTGTATGTTTGCTTACATTGAATAGGCTTAGAAACTACTGGACCGATTTTGATGAAAATTGGCACATATATAGAGTACCTACCACAGGTACACTACAGAGACCACAAGGAAGGACAATGGCTACTTTTTATTGCGGCAAAATGTACGGTTTCCGCGAGATTTCCTTTTGCGCGCACGAAGTGAACACCTAGCATAATATATAAAGAGGTAAAGTTTGTGAGGATGGAGGGGGTAATCTCTGGATCTACTGAACCGTTTTTGAAAATTCTTATACCAATAGAAGGCTACGTTATTTTTGAGTGACATAGGCTATATGAATGGATGGATGGATGGATGTTTGTTACTCTTTCATGAAACTACCGAACGGATTTTAAGTAGTTTGAGCTCTAGATTAAAACAAATATACTTTTTATCCCGAAAAGGTACAGTATTCCCATGGGATACGCGGGCGGAGTCGCGGGTATCAGCTAGTATTTATTATTTTACTTGATGTTGCCCGTGAACCGTACATTTTGTCGTGACAAAATTATTACTCTTCCTTTGCGTAGTCGGGTAAAAACATCGCAAGCTTTTTTCACACAAAAAGCGTTATGTCACGCCGGTTTACTATGACATGACACCCTGGTATTCTCCGAGGTAGCAAACCTCATGACGTCACTTTGTTCCAGGTGATATGGACTGTTGTGTGTAGTGCGTGCGTGATGACGACGCTGGTGCTGGTGATATTCAGTGCGCGCGCGGTGAAGCGGATGCTGCGCGCGCTGCGTCCATCCGCGGATCCGCTGCAGCCGCTGGTTGTGAGGCCCGCGTGGTTCCAGTTCGCTGGGTGAGTCTAGTTTATAAGTTAAACCTCTTTAGCGGCGTTGAGGGTGAAATTTCAAGGTCGCGTCACGTCACGTGACATGATGACATCTGTCGAAATCTACTTATCATTTAGTTTTTTGAAGTGAAACTTCTCTAGCGGCAGAGTGAAGTTACAATATAACTGATTGAATGTACTGTTGGTTCTTGGTGGAAATTCATGTTCATAATAATATAACACAACTTTTTATACACACTTTTCCACTTTATTTAGATTTTTACAATAATTAAATATAAACACGACCGGTTTCGATTAACTCATCACCTGATGATGAGTTAATCGAAACCGGTCGTGTTTATATTTAATTATTGTAAAAATCTAAATAAAGTGGAAAAGTGTGTATAAAAAGTTGTGTTATATTATTATGAAGTTACAATATTTTGGATATTATAACTGGATACGTAACGTCATCGGTCGGAAGCTAATTACTTAAAATGTACGGGCCCCGCGCCGTCTTAATCCGACATATTACAACCCATGGTGTTATGAGTAAACCACAACATCAACAAACAAAAAAAAATCTAATAAAATATTTAAATAAACGACGCCTATAGTGAATGGGCAAACACTCATAACTGTCAAATTGCTATTATTAATTACCAGGCGTTTACGTCAACGTACAGTCGCCGATATCCACAGTACCATTTTAGAACCTTATTTCCGTTAGCAATAAGGTCGAAATTGTTACTCTGTAGGTGTTCACGACTATACTTTGTACAGTCTAGTCGTAAAGCGTTTATTACTTGAGTGTCTACGTCAGATCACGCCAATTTGAATTAACGGGTTTTTAGCACTTTCTGATGGTAAATAACCAATAATTTTAGTTATTAAATGGTAATAATTAATAATACGAGCATCTCAATTATGTTTCTATCAAAGTTACGATTTACGAACAAAGAAGAATTCAATTTCCTTGTGTCTTTATGGTCATAGGTCATAGACTATAGGTCATAATTATTATACCTAATAATGTTATCCCTTTCACAATGTTTTATTATCTAATACATGTCTAGATTTAATCTTTAAGTAGGAAACCTACAACATTATGTCACTTAGGCATTAAGCAGGGCCGGATTTAAACGAGGGCAACCGGGGCTACAATCCCGGGCCTCCACAAAAGAGGGGCCTCAACAAAGGAGACTTCGGAAAAAACAGCTCGATTACGGGAAATCACAAGACGCAAATCTGTCACTGAAGTATGTATAAGATGTTTGTTAAATAAAATAATCTGTACTTGTTATCACAATATATTATTACTCGTATTTATACGAAAACTCGACTGAAAAATTTGCCAATTTATTTGGAAAATAATTTGGGGTCAAGGAGGCATCCATTCGTTGCCGAGGCCTCCAGATCTCTAAATCCGGCACTGGCCTAATTTTCACAATCAGTGGCGTACCGTGGGTCTGCCGTCCCCTTACTTAGGTTTTGCGTCCTCTTACTTAGGTTTTGCCGCCCCCTTTCTTAGGTTTTGCCGCCCCCTTAAAAGCGGTTTCTTCCAGACAGTCTTTATGTTTGCGTGTCCAGCCAAAATAGACAGTATCCGGATTGTCCGGATTTTAATAGACTTTTTACATTACGCAAACGATGCCAATGAACAGGCATTAGATTTTTTTTATGTAAGTATAATTTTTGTGGTGAAAAAGTATTTTACTGCCTAATACTGAGCCAAATACTCAAGAATGTCCGGCTTTTTTACCCAAATGTCCGGCCAAACTGGTGGTCTGTGCGGCTATTAGGTTGCAATTTCTTTTACTGTAGCTAGCTACAGTATGTTACAGTATAGCTACAGTATGGGTATGCAAATCCCAAAAGGGGGGTTTGGCGTACTAAATTAATCCTATTATCTGCTGTTAAAATATCTTAATCTCGAGACGAAACACGCTGTATAGGTACATCGGTATGTTTCGTATAATATGTAAGTACATATTGCCAGTTTCTAGAGGAAAATGAATGGTATTTTCCTCACATTGTTGACAATATCAATCAAAAACACATCAATAAATTAAGACGTAATAATGACGTCATCGTTTCGGCCCTAATGAAGATGGTAAGGTTCGTCGAGTTGTTTATTTCGTAATTAATAAGTGTATTGATATGGAATAAGTACCCTTTAGAAGGAAAAACCCTTTCTAAAGTAGCTACTTTAGAAAGGGTTAATGGTGATTTGCTCAGGATCAGAATTTTTGAGTGATTATTACCCGTAAGTCAAAAGGGAGTGTTATAATTTTGGCAGTCTTTGTTTTCCCATCGTAGCGCCCTAAACTACTGTTCCGATTTTAATAAATGAGGTGTCAGTAGATTCTTAACGATTTGTATAAAAAATATACATAGTTATAAATGAATATTGATAAAAGAAAGGGAAAGATTTTTTATATAAAAGTCGTCGCTATCGAGCGATTGACTGCACTGCGAAAAGATTTTTCAATTTGTGTAGCCACGACCGGCTACTGAACCTCAATTCTCGTATTTAAAGTAGACTTATTTTACTTTGTTTGGATTGAAAGTGTAGCGACATGTTACCATGAACGGATTTTATGTCGTTTCGACCAATCAGAGCGCGTTTCACGTTGGTTTAACGTTCATAAAAACACCGTTTGAGAGTGTAAGCGTATCGGGACTTGATTGTAATTGTATTAATGCAGGTTTTATTTAGCAGAATTGCCCCTCAGAACTCAACAAACTGTGTATTACGTGTTGCAAAAACATGATACAGCTGACGGTTGCACTTGTTGGTAGCCCGTTTGCTTTAGGGTCAGAGCACACCAAACCAAGACTAGACGCGGCGAGGAATTTTTAAGATTGCGATTCAAAATTGAACTCTAGCAACTACACAATAAGGTACATGTTTTACTGCAAGAGTTCAAGTATCGAGCTGCACAGCGCTGTGTGGCGTTTTTTTTGCAATGAAAAGTGCGTAGTGAATAAAGCTAAATTTTGAATCGCTATTTTAAGAATCGACGCTGATGACAAACATTGATCACGGAACCCACATACTGTTATAACCGCTCAAACATGACGGTTATCCGCAAATTCCTATCGAATTCTATTAACATCTACGTATAATCGAGTTATCTTCATATATGTAATTGATTGTACCGTCGGTTCTTGGTGGAAATTCATGTTGAACACTAATAAAACACAAATTTTCGTGCACTTTTTCCACTATATTAAGATATAATTATAAATTTTAACAAATAACATGACCGGTTTCGAAATAATCATCAGGTTATCTTCAGTCCCAACTCCCTCTGACTATAGAAAAAAATTATGAAAAGACCCTCTACTACAGAAGTACTACACTACAGAAGAGGTCACTATCAAATAGTCAGAACTGGCAATGGCTAGTCAGTATCTAGTCTAAGCTCTTTAGCAAACGCAACTTGTTCAGGTTGCCATACTTCAATTTGGACATCTCTACTGAGTTTCTTACATCTATCGCCGTCTATTGTCTGTGTGATCGTGTCTTCATTTGAATATACTTTCTCAGTATATATCTTCCCAGAGCATTGCCATTTGCCATAGTTACTTCACTTTGGATCAAATTATAGGCTTCTATTTCACTTTTCTTAAAAAGCTTTAAGGGCATCACAGACGGCGAAGATACTATAATATTTTATCTTAAGATGCCTGGATATAAGGTTCGGTAAAATAAATTACGGATATTAATACATGCATAATATAAAAAAATCTTTATACGGGCGAGTTTGCGTTTTGCGGAGAGTCAACCATAAATGAGATAATTTTTTATTTTGAGTATGACAGTTATTTTTCTGCCTAAACGTCTTTACATAAGCAGTGGATCAAGTATCAGTAATTGATTTTCGGAGACATGACATATTTCATATTAGCTGGTGTCCGCAACTTCGTTTATATAGAACTAACGGAAACGAAACCCTATTTTTAAATGGAACCTAAGATAAAGTAGATTTTGTTTTACCTTATAACATCAGCTATCTGCCAGTGAAAGTCCCGCGAAAATCGGTCCAGTCGTTTCAGAGATTAGCCGGAAGAAACATTAAAAAATGATTTAATTGTATATACTTTCATATTCATGAAGTTAAAAGCTGGTAATTTAAACTTACAAAAAAGAAATATCAGTATGTTTCCTTATATTACTTAACTGATAATCTTCAAACGGCTGATCAGATCATGGTTACCTTACCATGTTCTTTAAATATCATTGAAGTAACACGGTACCAAATTTCGAATCGATCGGACATAAGAAGGTCAGTGATCAGTCAGATCCCCTCATCAACTAGAAAAGAGCTGATGATCTTCAAACGGCTGATCTTCCCACCACTAATTTCCTCATCAAACGCAGCTAAGAACATTCTCCATTAAGTCATCAATATTCTCTTTCAGTGCGCTTTCAATTGAGACCCCACTTGAGTATTATGTGCAGACAATCAGTTATTCTTCCCCACTTTCACCCCCACAACTTTTAAACGGCTTAACCGATTTTCATCAAACATGTCTAAGAACACTCGCAGATAAGTCACCTTTGATACAAAAAAAAACTAAATTGAAATCGCTTCAACCGTTCAGACGCTATGAAGTCACAGACAGACAGACAGACAGACAGACAGACAGACAGACAGACCGACAGACACGTCAAACTTATAACACCCCTCTTTTTGCGTCGGGGGTTAAAAAAGAAATATCAGTCTGTTTCCCTACTTAAAAAAACTTACTTTTCAATTTTCTACAAAAATGTTACAAATGAAATATAAATTCTTTAGATTTATTCGAAGTAAAACACATTTATGTGTAAATTTGCTTAGTATGTTAGGTTTTCGCGTTTGGCAAGCAGCTTGACAGACAAGCGTGGGTGGGTGCCGTTATACTAAAACATGATCTGTGAATAAACTTAATAAACAAAATTGAATAAGCTTGTAGGTGTTGATTACGCTAATATCTTACCGGAAAAACTAATTTTCTCCGAGCCGAATCTACAACACATGCAAACCCAACAAACACTTAAAATAGATAAGATTTAAAATATACTGTGTATCTTATACTTTAAACAAGAAATTCTTGTATATATAGTTAAATAATCCTACTTCAATCAAGTTTGTGAGGATGGATGGATGTTTGTTACTCTTTCATGCAAAAAATACTGAACGGATTTTGACGAAATTTGGTATGGTGATAGTCGAGGATCTGGATAAAAACATAGGCTACTTTTTATCCCGGAAGAGTACAGTTTTCCCGCGGGGTACTCGATAGTATATTTACGCGAGTGGAGCCGCGGGAAACAGCTAGTATTCTTATATAATTTTTGTATATATAAGATAATTTTATAGTATGCATCGCGGAAACGGCTGCAAGTATTTCCATGAAATTTAGTATGAAAGGGGAGGGATCGCCTAATTACATTATCCGGAATCTCTGTGGTCGGAAAAAACAGCGCTGAAAATAGAACTCTGCGATAATAGAGTTGTAAAATCGACCGAATCGAACACGGCAACACTCGACGCTCGTGTGTTTGTTTTTCAGCTGTATTGTATTAGCACAGACTTCCATTTTTTCAGCGATGTTTTTTTCCGGCCTGGGAGATTCCGGATAATGTAGTCCTAGTATACTAGTCTGAGACTATAGTTTCGCTCTGTCTGTCTGTCTGTCCGCTCTTAACATGTGAAATTATTTTTCTATAGGTCCACATAATACTTTGGTTATCACTTATTAGGAGCCGAAAAAGTAATTATTGTCTGTTTGGGTGTGAATTTGTAAGCGTATCACGCAAAAACTTTACATGAATTTAAATGCCACCATTAAAATTTACTGGTGGTCTTACTTAAAATTCAGTAGGTACATGTTGTCGAGCGTATGTCAACTGCCAAGCCATAAACAATCAATTTTTTAACCCCCGACGCAAAAAGAGGGGTGTTATAACTTTGACGTGTCTGTCTGTCTGTCTGTCTGTCGGTCTGTCTGTGGGTGTGTCTGTCTGTCTGTCTGTGGCATCATAGCTCCCGAACGGATGAAGCGATTTCAATTTAGTTTCTTTTATATTAAAGGTGACTTACATGCGAGTGTTCTTAGACATGTTTGATGAAAATCGGTTGAGCCGTTTAAAAGTTGTGGGGGGTGAAAGCGGGGAAGAAAATCCGAATGTGCAAATATACTCGAGTAAGGTCTCAAATGAAAGCGCACTGAAAGAGAATATTGATGACTTAATCGACAGTGTTCGTAGCTTCGTTTGATGAGAAAATTGGTGGTGGGAAGATCAGCCGTTTGAAGATGACCAGCTCTTTTCTAGTTGATGAGGGGATCTGACTAACTTTCCAATGTCCGATCGATTCAAAATTTGGTACTGTGTTACTTCAACGATATTCAAAGAACATGCTAATGTAACCATGACCTGATCAGCCGTTTGAAGATGATCAGCTCTTTTCTAGTTGATGAGGGGATCTGACTAACTTTCTTATGTCCGATCGATTCGAAATTTGGTACCGTGTTGTTTCAACGATATTTAAAGAACATGGTAAGGTAACCATGACCTGATTAGCCGTTTGAAGATCATCTTTTCTTTATTAGTTGATGAGGGATCGTCCACATGTCCTATCGATTCGAAATTTGGTACCATGTTACTTCAATGACGTTGAAAGTAAAAAATAATAATGAAAAAAAATACTTTAAAAAGGATAAAATAAAAGTAAAATTTAAAAATTTAAAAACCCCCCGACACAAAAAATAAACTCTAAAAAATAATAAATAATATTTTAAACCTATTATAATTATATTATCACACTAGCTTTTGCCCGCGACTTCGTCCGCGTGGAACAATAATTTGGGATATCGCTGAAATTTACCCGCGACTTTATTTATGACTAACGAAAGCGGAATCCTATTTTTTTAAACGGAACCCTAAAATAAAAGTAGCCTATGTACCCTATAACATCAGCTATCTGCTAGTGAAAGTCCCGTGAAAATCGGTCCAGCCGTTTCAGAGATTAGTCGGAACAAACAGACAGACAGACCGACTTACAGACAGACAGACGGACAGACAAAAATTAAAAAAAAATGTATTTTATTGTAAGTACCGAATATACTTTCAGATTCATTATGTAAAAAGCTGTTAATTTGAAGTTACAAACAGACACTTAAATTGTATTTAACTGTATAGATGTATAGATATTATAATGTATTATATTTTAAGATATTATCAATTTAATGTTTATAAAATAACTAAACTATTTAACTAAACTAAGCTAAACATTAACCCGCACGCGCACCCCGCCTTGGTGACGCCCACTTCGCAACGGGCCGTGCAGCAGAAGTCGTAATATTTTAATTTCGCCATAACTTCAAAACCAAACGTCCAATTTTAATCATTCAAAGACCAAATATTATCTACATAAACTGTACTTAGTGATGAAATAATTTATTTTGATAAGGATTAATAACATGAGTAAAATAAACGCGTTTAAATGTAGTCCAAAAAAAATTCTATATTTCTAAATAAAAAAATGGTTGTTGTGCCTCACTCGACATAGATAGGTATAGTGTGTCGCGGACTTTTTTGTAGATATTTATAAGATCTACAATTAATTAGAACATTTTATGGTTCTATCTTTTATAGTTTAGGCAGCGTACGCAAAATAAGTAACTTTTCTGGTTGATTTTTTACACCTTGTGTCCGAAAAACCCAAATATCTTACGGAACCCTATTTTTTTCCAAAATAAAATTTAGCCTATGTTACTCGTGGATAATGTAGCTTTCGAATGGTGAAAGAATTTTTGAAATCGGTCCAGTACTTTTTGAGCCTATTCATTACAAACAAACAAACAAACAAACAAACAAACAAACAAACATACAAACAAAGTTTTCCTCTTTATAATATTAGTGTAGATATAATATTAAGTAAGTTGAAATAATTTTATTTTCCAATCGTCGTCTCGTCGGGGGACCGCTATGTGAAAAAAACACGTGTAGTCGCAGAATGAACAAAAGAATTTACTCCGAAAAAAATTTGCTCATACCTACTTAAATGTAATTCGTAATAATTAATTAGCTGTTGTTGTAAAAATACTTTATAAACTTTAGCGGTCCCCCGACGAGGCGACGATTGGAAAATAAAATTATTACAACTTACTTAATATTATATGTGATAATCAGTGATCGGAATAGGGTGAGTATATTTACCTACAGTTTAACGAACAGAGACGGAAATCGGAGACTTCCTTACGACTAAAAATTTTTTGACCGGTAAATTTACCGGAACTTTGATTATGCAACTTTTTAATAGCTAAATGCTTCAATAAATCTTAATTAATGTTAGAAAAAAAAAATAACGTATATTAAAAAATATTTTTTTATTGATAAAAATTTGTTTGAACATTTCAATATAACATGACTATAATATTATTAATGACTTTCTTCTACGTGGTAGAGCCATGCTTCGGCACGAATGGGCCGGCTCGACCGGAGAAATACCACGGGCTCACAGAAAACCGGCGTGAAACAGCGTTTGCGCTGTGTTTCGCCGAGTGAGTGAGTTTACCGGAGGCCCAATCCCCTACCCTATTCCCTTCCCTACCCTCCCCTATTACCCTATTCCCTCTTAAAAGGCCGGCAACGCACTTGCAGCTCTTCTGATGCTGCGAGTGTCCATGGGCGACGGAAGTTGCTTTCCATCAGGTGACCCGTTTGCTCGTTTGCCCCCATATTTCATAAGAAAAAAAAAATAATATATTATAGTCATTTAATATTGAAATGTTCAAACAAAAACTTTTTTTATCAATTTTTTTTTCTTTTTTAATATACGTTATTTTATTTTTTATCTTACATTAATTAAGATTTATTGAAGCATTTAGCTATTAGAAAGTTGCTTCAAAGTTCCGGTAAATTTACCGGTAAAAAAATTTTTAGTCGTAAGGAAGTTGTATGCGCAAGTGTGTGCGCACACGACTATGAGCTGAAAGTAGGTATAGGTAAACGCGGAGAATGGGAGTTTTGGGCTGAGAATTTAAGGATTGTTTAGAGAAACTAGAACTGGCACTGACCTTTGATGGTGAGCTGGCTGAAGCTGTGGTTCCAGAAATGGGCGGATTCTTCTCCTGCAGGCACTACACAGCTGAGCGGGGTTTTCGTTAGTTTTATCGCGTGTCGCTAGCGAGCTAAGTTTAGTATATTCGGATACACAATATGTGCTGACGCGTCACGAGTACTTATAATTCGGGATGCTTCCGACGCGGGCGAAATCTCAGGAGCAAGTCTTTGTCACTCTCTGGAACAGCGGCTTGTGGACTGACAGCCAATACTCGTGCGTGATTGGCTGATTTAAGCGGTCTGTGTGACCAGCTTATTAACGTCGCGTTTTGGCGCGAACAGAAGTCTCCGATTTCCGTCTCTGTTCGTTAAACTGTAGGTAAATATACTCACCCAATTCCGATCACTGGTGATAATATAATTATAATAGGTTTAAAATATTATTTATTATTTTTTAGAGTTTATTTTTTGTGTCGGGGGGTTTTTAAGTTTTTAAATTTTACTTTTTTGGTATTATAACTTGATGTCGCTCGCCACTTCGCATAAGTTAATTTCGCCGAAACCGTACATTTTTCCGCGATAAAAAATAGCCTTCCCCGTGGTCTACTCTACATCTATACCAAATTTCACCAAAATCGGTCTAATACTTTCGGAGCCTATTCAATGCAAACAAACGAACAAACTTTTCCTCTTTATTATTATTAGTATTAAGATAAAAACTAGAAACGTAGACGGAGCCGAAGAAAAGCTAGTAATCCATAGCTGTTATCGAGTCTTTCGTCTCAAACTTTGTCAGTCATTGTTCAATATCGAATTTTGACTTATTATGATTATAATAGACTAAAATATAATAAAATATAAAATATAATAAAATATCGCTTACTATACAGCTTGTATATAATGTTTGTAATATTTTATCTTAAGATGTCTGGAAGATATGGAAATATATTATAGTATCTTAGCCGTTTGTGATAGTTCATAGTAGTAATATAGTATCATCGTCATCTGTGATGCCTTTCAAGGACTGCAGAAGCGCCCGTGCCCTGAAACAATTTTATGAGCTTAGCACCGCCACTGACACTGAAAAATTTTAGTCTACCAATTTTTAATCAACTTTCAAAAGCAGGTTTTTAGTTCTTCGATATGTTTATTTAGTTTAACCTACGTTTCACAATATAATCGATCATCCAATAGACTGACAAGAAGGTTAAAAGATTTTTAATTTAATTAAATGTATACGAGAATCTATTGCAAAAATATCTTGACATCTGCACCAATTGCTAGGGGAGAGGGGGGCAGTTTAGAACAGAGGCAGTTTTGAATTCTTTGTTTTATGAACGAATCCTTTACCATCCCTAAGCTCTGAAACCATTTTAATACTGGTAACACCGTCCTAAACGTCTGTCAGTTCCCAACTAACGTCAATGTCAATGTAATTTTGAAAATCATTCGCCGGTTTGTTTATGAAGGCCATAGTAAATAAATATTTTTTTATTTGTAATCAAATTAATGACAAGGTAAGTATTATTTACAAGTTATTATTATTTTATTGTGTTGTTTAAAGTATATCCCGAGTATTACAAATGAAAATTAATTTGAACTCGAGTAAGTTTTTCGTCCAGAGATGTTTATTTATGCAAGATGGTGTTGGGGCAGATTTGATCAAAATTGTTGGGGCACTTTTGAATAAAATGTTCAAAAGTGCCCCTATGGGTACCTAACTAAGTTAATACGCTTCCATCATAAGATTTTTAATTTTTTATTGGTTTCTTGTTTCAGTCATCATGGTAAGAAATTACAAAAAGAAAAAAGAAAATTCTGTAAATGTCACTCTATCAAAAATGATGCACAAATGTATTTTGTGGCTATTATTAAAAGAAAAGACGAAAAGATGTTTTTAGTTTCTTTTATGAAAAAGAAGTTTGTTTATAATTTTTTGTTCCCTGACAAAGAAGATCAATCTTTCATTCCTATTACGGATATTGTGAAGAAACTTCCAAAACCATGTCCTACTGCCGAAACTTCACGAACAGCTGCCCTTTTAACCTTCAAATTTAACTTTAGTAAATTTAGGCTAGGATAAGTTTTATCTACCAATGTTTTTATTTGTTTCTTTTTAATTTTTATGTTTTTTCTTACTGGCCTTTAAGGCTATTTTGATTGTTTATTTTATAATTTAAAGCTTTTAAAGTTTGTCCCTAAGACTCATAAGTCTGAGTCTTAGGGACGTACTTTAAAAGCTTTAAATTATAAAATAAACAATCAAAATAGCCTATGACTTAGTCGTATTTTTATTATAGGTATCATAAAGGTACATTTATAAGATTGTTTTGCAATATTCATATTGATCTCTTTTATAACTTGTAAGTTAGTTAAATCTTGATCAAGACTGCCCCAGACTGTATAGAGTTTTATACAATTTATATAAGTAATAACTAGTGTAGGTATATATGGCTATGTTCAATGATAATATAAGATGCAAATAACATAAATATAGTGTTGATTAAATTCTAAGTGGCGTGGTTTTTATTTTATCCTGGTTTTTCAATACTGCCCCTAGGGGTTTCAAATGTGCCCCGCAGATGGGGCGGATTTGAACAAAATATGGTTTTTAAAAAATGGAAATTACGTTAGTTTGATGGATCAAAATAAATAAATATCATTTTTATTATTTAGTATAAACCCCATATTTATTTATAAAATATAATACATCTTGATTTATAACACCATATGAGAAATATAATTTAATAACTAAAAAGTGTTCAAAGGTGCCCCCCTCTCCCCTACGTATAGGTCAAGTTTGTTTGAGCTTCGTAGACTGTAGCACTTATATGGTTAAAGGAGGTCATATTCTAGAATTTGTTCCATACTTGATGACACTGTTACGAAATTTAAAATGACACAAACATTTAACACCTCTTATACTCTCTGAGAATTCAATGATAATTGATAACACTATTAAAGAAAAATATTGTGAGACGACGAAACACGAGACTATAATAGATAATATAGAAGAGGCTTTGAACTTTTACGGCGAACCGCCCTAGGGCGATTATTGACGTGTTGATTATAAGGGCCAGTTCCCACTGCCAAAAGACGCGATGCGACGCGGCGCTGAATTTTTAATTAGGTTTTGGTAACGTAGTCAACATCTTCTATGAAAATCTTGCGCGACGGCCATTAGTACCTACTACATGAAAAGGAGCCCCGTCTGGGCATGTACTACGCATGGTTATCGTTGGGAGGGGGGTAAAAATGGGTAAAAAGTGATCACGTAATATGGGTACTTTCCCTTATACATGTGATCTAATCTATGGGGCCCCATACATGATCCGGTCTGCCTTCAGTTCGGCCTGAACGGATGCAAAATCGTATCGTCTGTGTGCAATTTCGAGATCGCGTCAGTCGGCCGTACGGACTGAAGCGATTCGTTCCAGTGTTGCCAGCTCTGTTTTTGTGAAACTACTAAACTCGTATTGAATTCTAGTAAAAAGTACTAAATAATAAAGAAGCTACTTAGGAATTCCTGAAGCCCCCCAAAAACCATTGCATTTTAGGTTTTGTTATATTAAATTTTTTTCATTAATTGAATTTTACTATAAATTTTACCATTAAATTAAAATATACTAGCAAATATTACTTATATAATAATTATACGAGTAGTTTTAAGAAAATTACGGACGAATGTATTATTATGATAGGTTTTTTTTTTTTGTGTTTAACCTAGGCTAATTTGCATATGATTACTGTCTGGCTCTTTCCTACTAAAACACTACTAATAACTAAATTTCTACCAAGGAGGGAATAAAATACTCAATTTAGTAAAATTTTGTAAAATAACTTAGTTGGCAACATTAATTCTGGCCTGACCGATCGGCCTGAACGCGCGGCCTGTCCTGACTCCTGACCGTGTGTGGACAAATCGCTTCAGTTCTCGCCCGAGCCGCGGCCGCAGGGGGGTGAAACTCTCATACATGCACAAATTAACAGAGTACAGAGACATCTAAAAATGACTGTCCGGTACTAACAGTTTGAAAGTTTTCGGATTGTCACAACAGATGCCACTAAGCGACTTCTACATCGCGCTATCGCTAACACAAGGCGTATTTATAAGGGCTCGCGAACATTTTACTATGCAGCAATCATATCCCACTATTAAAGAGGAACTTGGTCGTTGTTGTCTACGACTTTCGATAAAACTTAATTTCTGTCCATAATTCAGTTCAATAAAAATTATCAGGCGGTACTACTTCCATCTAGCGGGTTTGATAGTAACTAAAACGGTACAACGCCATCTAAAAACGACATTCCGAAACTTTTGCAAGACTCAGTTTCAATTTTAGAGTTGCGCATCTATACTAATATATATCTGTATTATCTATGCGCGGCCGTGTGGGCGTGTCTCGTGTACGAGCGTTGTATGAGTTTTCGCGGTGTTTGAATACAAAATTGATAAACACGACCGTAGCGCGCGGCAAACCAGAATGGACTGATGCGACTGATACTAATATATATCTGTATTATCTATGGATGCGACTGTTCCGTGTGTGGGCCCGAATCAGATCAGGCCGAACTGACGTAAATTGGGTTGGATGCGATTTTTTCCGTGTGTGGGCTCGAATCCGTTCAGGCCGAACTGACGTCAGTTCTATCTGAAACGATCGGCCTCTCGTGTGTGGGGGCCTTATGTGTCCGTAGCCAGGTTACGGACTGTTACTAAAATTTACTTTCCTTTTAGGCTAAAACAAAAACGCAAAGTTAATTCAAACGATCCTTAGTCTACGTAATTGCCGATAGGTCTGGAATGCGAAATGAACTATTATCTAATTCTCGTATTTTTGCGTAAACCTGAACGAGGAAATGTCGTGAGCGGCCATCTTGTCATGACTCCGTCATTATGGCGATGACAAAATGTGATGCGATGTGAATAAATAAATACCTAAAACATAGTATGAGGAAAATAAAAGAAACGCTTGTACGTTACTTAAAATGTATCCCCTAAAATTTAGGGTAAATTTTAAGTAACCTAAACTTTTAGGGTCCAAAAAGAGGCATTTATTATTTCTTCTTGGCAGTATGACATAACTTAAGTGCCTATTAAATGTAAGTTAGTTTAAGTAGCGTTTAAACGCCGACTTAACTAGTAAGTATTCAGAAAAAAATGTTTGTTTGCCTTGATTAGTCTCCGAAAGAAGTGGACCGATTTTGATTAAATTTGGCACAGAGATAGAGTAGACCACAATGAACGACATAGGCTACTTTATCGCGTAAGTAAATGCATAGCAAACAAAGAAACAAACAATCAAATATTAGGTACTTCTTTTTATACTAGTACAGAACTACAGACTACTCACTACAGATGATACTTATTAGTAGGATGATACTTATTGAAGGCGAACGCAGAGTGTTCATTGCCTAATTAATATAAGAGCCGGATTTGATTACTTAAGATTGCTCAAATAATTATTTTCAGATAATAAATAAAATACTTAAACCGGATAAGTACAATAAAGCTTAATGAAAGGGCAAGGCAATTAACGCCCACGAAAATCTCTAAGCGCTCTTACCTACTGACGAGTTACCGAATGTAGTAATTATAAGGTAACACTAGCTCCAAGTACACTTATGTAATAGGTCAAGGGGAATATTCGGACAAATAGTAAGATAAGAGACCTGGGAGACCGAGCTTTGTTCGGAGTTCTAATAGGCCGCTACTGCAGCTGCAGTCATTAGGATTTTGCACTCCTTCTTACACAGGCCATAGGAAGGGGAGTGAAAGCTTCTTCCTTAATTGGCCATACAAAAGTCTCTGGTAGCGCCACCCTTACGCCATCATCGTGCGTCCCTGTTAGAGAAAGAATAACAATTTCTTGGATTTCCGGTTTAAAATTATCTAAATAATAATTTAAATATTTCTTATGAATTAATAAATATTTTACATTAAACATACTAGATGATTTTTTATTCCGTTTCGAGAGAATCAGGGAATGTAATAATATTTATTGCAATAATATTTATTTATTTTTTAATCATTTGTGTCAAAGTTCAAAGTTGATATTTAAAAAAAAACATTAATTTCTAACCCTACTCACGCGACCACAATCACGCGCAACGTAATAAGGGTTAACAAGGCTCTCAATGGGGTGAGATTTTTTTTAATAATTTTTTTTCTGAAATACTCTTTTTTAAATTATAAATAAGCAAATAATTATTTCGATGTTGTAAAACAATTTTACACCAAGATGGAAAAAAAGAAAACAACTAAGAATTCAAGGACTCTTTTTATACTTACCTATTATTTACTGAAACGGAAACAAAAGTCACCTAGTATAAAATAAAAAAATTGTAAACACAGTGTATTTTTAATACAAAATATGTACTCAAGTACATACTTGAGTAACTCAACGCAATGAATATCAAGAAAGTGTGTATTTATACAATTATCCAACTGTATCTAATTTGATTAAACTTTATTACGACACGTACTTTCGAATGGTTTGGACGGCAAGGCCGTGTAGGTTGGTGTAGGTGTGTTACTGAAAATAATCACAAATGGAGGTGTGTTGAAAGAAAATTACTATTTTATGGCCTATTTAGAGGTTATGATTGGTGCTTATGGTAAAAATGTCTTAATGGCTATATTTATTCTGAGATTGGCTATAAGATTATATGACTATACACTGACTATACATAGGTTTGTGTGGATGGATGGATGGATGGATGTTTGTGACACTTTCACGGAAAAACTACTGAACAGATTTTAATTAAATTTGGTATGACATTATGTTTATAGGCAGTAATAGATAATATTAAGCATTAATAGACTAAACAGCTTTATCCTATATTGTAATAATTGACATTCTCGAATTCATAACATATAATTTATGCGAAAACCGCGATCTATACACAATCTATAAATGTACCAAATTTCATCCATTTATATTCATAATTACAGGAGCTAGAAATACGGACAAACAGACAGACGGACGGACGGACAGAGCGAAACTATAGGAGACTATAAGGGTTCCTTGTGTATCACGGAACCCTAAAAATGTGTGTCGATAGTCGATACAGCTCTTAGATACAGCTAGTAGGTAATTTAATAATTTTTTTTGGCACTTGAACGTATTCTAGTTTAATCTCTCCTTTAAAACATCATAATGTTGAAAATAAATTTAAATTTAAAGCAATTATGTTTGTGTAACAAACGACCTGAATTGAAATTTTTGACACAGATCTTTGAGAAAGAATTAGAATAAAATTTCAGCACTCGCTCAAGGGAGCGTTTACAAATTAAAATATAATTCGGTTTTAATAAATGCTGGAACTCTTTATAGTCTATTTAAGGGTCAGATATTCCTGTCCTGTTTTCGTTTTTTTTTTATTTGAACTTTTAAGTTAATTGAGATGATATTGCGTTGCGTTTCGAAAAGTATCATGTTTTTATGTTGTAAACTTTTTGTTTTCGCCATTATACTTAATTAACCGAGAAGAACATTTGCGGTTTTGCCAATTATACAGTTTTAATTGACGATGTCAGATTGATGTTAAGATGTTAAGCAATCTATAGTATACGAAATCATAGCTTAGGTATACATACTTGTAGCAATTAATGTTAACTTGTGTTGTGTTTTTATCAAATTTGTAAATATCTTTATAAAAAACTGTTTTTACCTTCATAAATAAATAAAAATAAAAAACTGCTGCAATCACTAGTAAAGTTTTATGTTTTCCTTATCATTTAATCATTATAATCCCGTAGTTAATGTAAACGTTATAATTGTAATAATATTATTATGCCATTTAGAAGCCTATAAATCACGATTTGCACGGATGGCTGTTGCCTGAAATCTCCCAAGTATAACGCTTAATAAGGGAGAATTCACACTGAAACGAAACGATACGCGAGGCGGCGCTGCATTCTTAAGGTAGCTATTCAAAATTTAACTTTATTCATAACGCAAGAAGAAACACGTTTGATTGTAAGAGTTCTTTTTTTTGTGTAATGAACCAGGAAACGAGCAAATGGATCGCCTGATGGTAAGCGATTACCGCCGCCTATAGACACTCGCAATACCAGAGGATTTGATTCCTCTGGTGTTGTGACTTGCGTTCCTGATCCTTAAAATCCCCAATCCCCCCTTGGGCCTCCGGTAACCTCACTCACTCGGCGAAACACAACACAAGCGTTATTTCACGTCGGTTTCCTGTGAGGTCGTGGTATTTACCCGGTCAAGCCGGCCCATCCATGCCGAAGCGTGGCTCTCCCACAGTTATTCGAATGTCAAGTTGCACCGTGCTGTACAGCGCATGTGCAGTGATGTCAAACGAAAAGTGTATCTTGTTGTGTAGGGAATAAAGTTCAATTTTGGAATAGCCATCTTAAAAATCCACCACCGCGTCTCTATTAAGGCTACTACTGACTAAGAGCCGGTCCACACGGCGCGTTGCGTCGACGCAGCGCAAACATATTAACGCAATGCCGGCCACACGGGTGCTGCGTTAACGCAGCGTTGTTGCGAAGTAATCGTAACGTGGTTACCCCTACAACTTCGTCTCGAGAGATGCTGTCCGTTGTTCGTGCGTCGTCACAGCGTTGCGTCGATGCAGCACACCGTGTGAACGGTACAGTTTTTAGTGTGTAAAACGACGGAGCGACAGCGCTGCGTCGACGCAACGCTGACGCAACGCGCTGTGTGGACCGGCTCTAAGCCCTCGTACACACAAGAGTTGTTTGTGGTCGCGTCAGAAAAAACTGCACTGAAAATAGAACTGTGTGCTAATAAAGTAGAGCTAAAAATCGAATTGTCAAGTGTCAAATGTCAGATTTGTTACTCTACATGATTTTCAGCTCTATTGTATTAGCGCAGTTCTATTTACACTATATAATGCTGTTTTTCTCTGTCGCGACCACTTAAAACGCACTAAAACGAAGCCTAAGGTACACACATAATAGGGGATCGGACTACATCTGAAATATTTAGTTTCATTAATATATTCAGAAATATTGAAGCATTACTACTTGTTAAATGTAAAAAAATATATTATTTTATGTGTAGTTTACTAATAAGATACAATTTTTTTTCTATTACTAAATTAGTAAACAAAACCTATATCATTCATTATGGTAAGTATGAACGTAAACGCACAAATTAGAGGTGGGCGCCGACCTAAAATTTGCCGGCGGCGGCGCGCCGGGGGAAATTGGTCGGCGTGGCGGCGCCGCGCCGCGGCGTAGCTGTTTTTATAAAAAAAAACGCAATTTTTCGCGCTGGTTTGCACCGCGGCGCTAAGTGCTAACTGGCTATCGTGCTATTGCTAGTTGCTAATGCTAAAATCCGATGCGAAATAATTTTGACTCGACGCGCGACGCGACCCGAGAGTTCACGATGCCGCGATGTTCCACGAATTAATACGAGCGAGTGAGAAGAGAAAATACATTCAAATTCAGTCAAATTTCTGCAGTTTTTTTTAAAGTTAATTGCATACTTTTAGGTTCCATTATTCAATAGTTGTTTTTTATTAATATTTTCGTATTGTATGTTAATACTTAATGAGCGACGCTACGTAATTAAAAAACATTATCATTTCACAAAACACAGCTATTTATGATCATTAAAAATCGATTTTAGCAAATAGCATAGCAATAGCACGTAGCATGGTAATATATGAAAATTAGCATGCTAATGAAATTAATGAAAAATAGCGTTAATTTCCATTACTACACAGAACCCCGTGCCCCGCCCGCCCTTACCCGGCGCCTAGCGCCCGGCGCGGGCCTGTTTTTTTTGAGTCGACATCGATCGGCGCGAATTTTTGGATACTCGGCGGCGGCGGCGGCGCATGCATGGCGGCGTGGCGGCGCCGCGCCGGCGCGGCGCCCACCTCTAGCACAAATATCGGAGATATTTACAAATATGTTCCTGCGGTCGTAAATTTTATACACTTAAACCCAATAGTGACGTCAGTTATAGCCCGACTTTAGTATGGAGCGTTTTTACGAGATTTGTGAAATTTTGTATATAAATCCCTGTAACTTTGAACACATTGACTTTTGATATACGGTTTCTTCTGAGAAGTTACTCATATTTAAAAGTACTATTCATTTATGCAATAAAAAAATCAGTCCGCTTGCCTATTGCAAATTCGCGTCGCATCCGCAAGGTTGTGTACGGCCAGGCCGTAGCGTAGGTGCGAGCGAGAGATATTTGCGATTCGACGAGAATTCGCAGTTATGTGTGGGAAGCCTTAGGCGGCAATAAAAAGCGTCTACTCTCAGTGTAGCCGCAGCATTAGGTCATATTGCTAACTGATATGATGTAGGCTAGTTTCCGCAACAACGGACGTTGCACACGATCTCATTGTGCGCGATCCAACCATACATCACAGGTAATGGTATTGTTCATTACAACATTAAAACTTTAGATGCTATCGATCAGACGCATTAGATTTAGATCTTAATAGGAAAATTGATTTTAAAAATTGGATAGGTGTAGTTTCCGCTTAAGGTAGAGGACCTTGCATCCTTGCGAGGTTTGCAAAATATTTTAGACATTTCATAGTAAAATAAACACCTTGTACAATCATTATTTTTAAATAAAAATCATTACCCTTCCTTTTGCTTCGCCGTAATCGGGTAAAAAATGAAAACCGACTCCCAAAGTAAAAATTTAAGCCTTACCTATATCACAGCCTATATGGTTTTCTCATGGATCTCATTGTCAGAACTGGACCAAATTGAAATAAGACCACACGGGAAGCACAAGCTTTCAAATAAAAAAAAAAAACACCAAAAACCAAATCTGTTCACCCAGTCAACTTTTGTGGTAACAAACATTAATAAATACAGTTTTGAAATTTTTGAAAATTTCTCAATTCGTGAGAACCTCTTCCGGTATTGAAGTCGGTTAAAAATCAAAAAGATCAACATTTTAGGGAAATGACAATAATGACAGGTAGACCTTCAAACTTAAATCACCTATGCTTTTATTTAGCAACTGGAAATTGCATAAAGATAGTTCAAATCATATACGTCTATATTTTATAGACGAGGCAAATAGTGTCCACACTTAACTGACCTACTTTTGGGGTTGTTTGGGGCAGTTTATTTGATATTTGTTATTTTGACATTTGCTTTCCGCAGTAGATATATAATCTGTCCGCGTTTATTTGATACTAAATGTTGCCGGCGACTTTAACAGGAATCGTCCATTTTTTCGTGACAAAAAGTAACCTTTGTCCTTCCCCGTGGTCTACTCTATATATGTGCCAAATTTCATCAAAATCAGTCCAGTAGTTTCGGAACCTATTCAATGCAAACAAAATTAAACATACAAACAAACAAACTTTTCCTCTTTATTATATTAGTATAGACTAAATATTGCCGGCGACTTCGTGCGCGCAAAAGTTAATTTAACAGGAATCGTACATTTTTCCACGACAAAAAGTAGCCTATGTCCTTCCTCGCGGTCTATTCTACATATGTACCAAATCTCATCAAAATCAGTCCAGTAGTTTCGGAGCCTATTCAATGCAAACAAAAAAACTTTTCCTCTTTATTATATTAGTATAGAAAATCTTTTGAAATCATGTATGAAGATTTTTTCAGTAAATGTACTCCTTAATTTGGAAATAATTGGTTTAATTAAATATCTATTATATGTACACAAAATTATCTCTCAATGATAATTAAGCCACTACCACACGTGATGATGGCTCGTGCCTGTAATAAAGCCCGTGCTACACGTGCGACAACGTCGTCGTATAAGGTAATAAAGTCTACTACACGTTCGTTTAGAAAGTAAACGCGCGGACGGCATCGTAATGACAGAGGTGAGCGGTCATGCTTCCTTGACTCATCGACATTAAGACCGTGATGCACACGCGAGCGACTAATATGTTAGTTCACAGACGAATGTATTATTATTACCTTTACTACTAGTGAATGATATTATAAAATATTGCTACCTTGTCTCATCAAATATCAAGTCTTAACCTATAAGACTAGGAATTCGAATACACAGGCGACTTCGATGTTTTCATGAAAACATGGTTCTGACTTCTGACCAAGCGATTGATTGATTGATTAGTTAAATAGGCGGTTTAACATAGCAGACAGTGTCATAGAAACGTGTCATAGTCATAGATGCATCCATACCACGTCAATCTGGTCTTATCCGAAGAACTAATTGTATGATGTATCACAGGTACCAGACAACGGAAATATATTTAATACTGTTATACTATACATATTACATATATTTAAGTTTCTTATTATACTATAATAATAATTATAGCCTACGTTACCCGGTTTAATATTAAGAATCTATTGACACCATTCATTGAATCGGACCAGTAGTTTAAGCGCTACGGTGAAATAAACATACATAGTAAACATACATACATAGACTGCCAAAATTTGCCCTTTCTTTTGGCTCTTTTGGCTTTTGGTCGCCGTAGTTGATATATCGGATTGTGTAACTACAATTTTAACGCGACAACGCAATCTTGTTCAATAACTTAAAAGCGAGCGACCTATTTAGTGAATCACTGGCATAAAAGTCGAAGATCACTCTTGAGTATAATGAAACTCATGAAAGGTGATAATTGATGTTACTTAAAAACTCATCTTGAAATTAAATATAACTAACTTTTGCCCGCCGCTCCGCTCGCGTAAATACAGTATCCCATCAGAATACTGTACTTTTACGAAATAAAAAATAATAGCTTAATATAGCTTAAAACTAATATCATAACATATTTTATCAAAATCTGTCCAGTAGTTTTTGCGTAAGAGAGTAACAAACATCCATCCGTTCCTTCACACAAAATTTTAATAGTATGGGATATTATAGGTCGAGTAGCTTTTGTCCGCAGTAAATACATTGTCCCGCGGGAACACTGTACTTTTTCGTCCTCCTTCCTTTGTCCTTTCCCGGGACTCAATGTATGTTTATACCAAATTTCATAAAAATCGGTTCAGCGGTTAAAGCGGGAAGAGGAAGCAGACAGACAGACACACTTTCGCATTTATAATATTAGTATAGACTAGTACAGAAGTATAGATTAGTATAGATAATACCTTTAAATAAAACGCAAGAAAATCGACCATTGTCTTAATGCATTTGATATCTCTCGTTTTGTATTTAGTTATTCTCTATGATTATGTATATATACATATAATATTATATAATACTAGCTGACCCGGCAAACGTTGTTTTGCATTATAAAAAGTTAAAAACACTTTAATTGATTAGTTATCGAGCGGGATGAAAAATGATTAAATTACTAAAATGGCTCTAAAAAAATAGGGGTTGGTGATAAAAAAGTAAAAATTTAGGGTTGTATGTATTTTTAATGCCACATTATAGAAAAATAAAAACAAAAAATTTCGTCCAAAAATTAAAAAAAATGTAAGGGTGAACAACCCTTATCATGTAGGGGTATGGAAAATAGATAGTAGCCGATTCTCAGACCTACTGAATACGCATATAAAATTTGGTAAAAAACGGTAAAGCCGTTTCGGAGGAGTATGGTAACTAACATTGTGACATGGAAATTTTATATATTAGATATAGGTACATATAATTATTTAAATACGTGAATAAGCATGGCGCATGATAACGCGCAACGTCCCAGTAGATGATTTGTACGAAATAATTTCGATGTTTCACATTTGTCATGCGTGTAGTGACTAGTGACGGCTCATTGGTTTTATTTGGATTTTCATGGCATACTACGACACTATTCACTAATGTTATATGCCATTAACATTAAAACACATGAAATAAAATATTTTCGCCTCTGTATTGGTAAATTATATAAATGGCAACAATGACTATTAATAATGTTAAAAAATGAAATTGCTATAAAAATATTTATGAACATTTTAGGGTTTACGGAAAGGGTAAAACCGGGACCCTATTATTAAGACTTCGCTGTTCGTTTGTTTGTCCGCCTGATGCTGTCACCAGGCTGTCTGTCTATCTCATGAACCGAACCGAATTGAAATTTTACAGATGATGTACCTAATTCTGTTGCCGCTGCAACAAATACTAAAAAACCGAATTAGTTTAATATTTAATATGCAAGTTACAACAAACGTGATTTTTCGTCGTTTGTATGGAACTCTTAGTGAGCGGATCCCACTCGAACTTGGTCAGGTTTTAACCGAGCTTAACTGGAAATCGAATCTTCCCTTATGCATCTGGTACCCTCACTTCGAGGCCATGGTGTTTTCCCGTCGAGGTGGCCCTTTCGTGCCGGAGCATGGCTCTTCCATGATGATGATAATGATGATGCTGATGATGATGATACTGTACAAGTGAACTTGTGGTTATGTGTATGTCAGTTTGTGGTTTCGCCATTGTCAATATCACTCACTCCATTAGTTTTGATCAATAGAAAGTTATTAAATAAATAGACTGAGCTAGAAAGCTGATAATATGTGATTGCACTTGAAATTATTATTATGCGATTTAGAATTAAAAGTAATTAAGAAAGTGAAAATGATTAAAAGACTTCTTCTAGGAATAGACCGGGATACGAGCAGCGGGATCACTTAGGTCTAAGGCAATGATAAGAGATAAACGCCGCCATTGGACATCTGCGGCACCAGAGGAGTTACAAAGTGCGTGTCCTGTCATTTTGGACCTCTGGTATCCTTACGTATTTTGACGCTAATTTTCTGTAAGTATTCGGTCCACTCAGAACCTTCGTGGCTGCACCGCTGTCTATAATACTTACTTACAAATCCACCCCCCCCCCCCACACACACACAAAAATAAACAAATACAAAAGAACTATTACTCAAAACTTTAATTCCGTAACGGCTAATAAATACGAGCAACTTACCTTAGTAATGACGTGTAATCGTATTTATTGCACGATTTGTGTTTCCCGCACATTTTCACGCGATAAAAAGTAATCTATGTGATATGTCCTTACTCCTTATTCCTTGCCCATGGTCTACACTATGTATGTGCCAAATTTCATCTACATCGGCCTAGTAATTTCGGAGCCTATTCAATGCAAACAAACAAACCTTTTCTCTTTTTAATATTAGTTTAGATAAACTATTTAAATGGTGCCACCATTATAGGGTATTATTATTCTATTTGTTTACGTTTCAATTTGGATCTGTACGTAGTGTCTAAAATATCTATAGGGGGTACTTCGCTTGTTCGTCCCAAAAGTTCCGTCCTAATAGGGCGAAAGAGCGATTTTCAAATTTTATTACTTTTTGCATTCGTCTTCGTCTTCGTGCAGTTCGTCCCATATAATTAATTTTGCTGTAGCTAATTTAGACGTCTAAAATAATGGATCTAAGCCAAAGCTCAGTTATCCAGGTTATATTTTATTCAGTAAGCACTAACAACTAACGAGGTAGTCACTTACTGTAGTTTTACTTACACTGGCCATAACTAAACTTTCCCTGTCGACGTAGAGACTATTATGCCGAAAACACGCTTCCTAGTTCCTAGAAATAGAACACTATGCATGTGACTCACTGTTGTCTGTTACCGAATAGAGGATAGTGTACGGTCGGGGAAAATTAATGTTTAACAATGCACAATCGACTAAATTGCATAAGCATGCCCGTTTGATCTTATTATGGTGTCATCGGTAGCCGCTTACCGCCGCTTCGGGAAGTAGAAACCTCTTCCAGAATTAAATTTCATCTTACCTGCTAAATATTCCATTATCTCAGGGTTGCCAACAGTCCTGTTTTGCCAGTGACTGGTCACCGGCAAAACACCGGTACACATGATGTATGTCTTATTGCAATGGCAATAAGGTTCAAACGCGGTACATTAAGTTTGTCGGCGACAAAAGTATCTGTAGATGCGCAGAGTCCGCCATTTTAGGTCAACTGACGTGCTAAAATATGTAAAAATATTAAACTGTACCCAACAACGGCAACAAGAACAACCCACAAACTATATAATGTCTCCGAAAATCAATTACGGATACTTTGGGCAGATGATCCACTGCTTATGTAAAGACGTTTAGGCAAAAAAATAATTGTCATACTCAAAGTAAATAACCTAACCAAGAGCATGTCAGGACATGTCTAAGGAGGGTTCCGTAACTATAAACGCGTAATATGCTTTTTTTTTAATTACTCCAAAAGTTACTATCCGATTTGGTTCACAATAATTTTCCTAAAGAGTTTTTAGCATGATCTATCAGCATGGAAATTTGCAAGTTTCTATCTCCTATAGTTTAAAAATGCTAGGGGGGGGGGACCAACTTACAAACTACTTTGGAGGCCGATTACTCGAAAATGGTCAACTTTGTAAAAAAGTAACGTATGAAACCTTGCCATTATTTTAAAAGACCTATTCTACGATATCTCACACGATGGGGTAGAGTGAAAAAATATTTTTCATCCCCACTTCACATGTATGGAGAGCCACCCCTAAAATATAAAATTATTATTTTTTTTATGATCCCGAAACCGTGATCTATACACAATCTATAACTGCACCAAATTTCATCAACTTATATTCATAATTACAGGAGCTAGAGGCGCGGACAGACAGACAGACAGACAGACAGACAGACAGACGGACAGAGCGGAAGTATAAGGGTTCTTTAAGTATTACGGAACCCTAAAAAATCATCTCATATAATATATAGGTGAATCTCCGCAAAATGCAAACTCGCCCTTAAAAAGATTTTTTTTTCTAGTATGACAATTATTTTTCTGCTAAATCGTACCTATTTACATAAGCAATAGGTCATATTATGCCCATAATATCCGTAATTGATTTTACCGAACCTTAAATAATATAGCTCTACATATTATAAATTTTATTTATAATATATATTAAGGTTTATCTTCTCCATCCTACAGATGCAATCATTATTATTACTTTTGGCAATCAGAGATAAAGTATTGTGTAAGACAAAATAATTTTCACAATATGCTTTTATCTGTTAACGAAATCAGAATGCCATTAGTAATTTTGTAATATTCTAGATTTAAAAGATCAGATTCCGGTTTCGATGAACACTAAACAAGTGAACATGCATTTAGGCAATATAAATTATCCGACAAAAACAAAACAAAACAGACTAAATTGCACAAACTCAAGGTAGTGTGTGTTAAATATATATAACACTAGCTGTCCCGACACACGTTGTTCTGTCATAAATATGAACTAAAATGAATAAATAAGTACTTACACCTACTGCTACACCTACTCCTACAACCTACACCTTTTCTAATATTTCTCACCGTTTAAACCTTCCCTGATATTCCACAATTATTTCAAGACCAAAATTAGCCAAACCGGTCCAGCCGTTCTCGAATTTTGAGTCCCGCAGGAACGGAATAAAATGTATCCTATGTCCTTCTCCTGGTTTTAGGATACTTCCTCGCCAATTTTCAGCCAAATCGGTTTACCCGTTCTTGAGTTATAAAAAGTGTAACTAACACGACTTTCTTTTATATAAATATATATATAGATGTAATGGTTTTATTACAATTTTGAAAAAATAAAACGCGGCTTTAAATTCTACGACACGATATCGTTCCGATATCGGGCCGACGACGCTCGACGATTATTGTATTTTTGACAGTCCGACGCTCGAGAGGTTAATAATCATAACTAGTGTGTCGTTGTTTTTTTTTTTATTAATTTCACAGTTTTGTAGTATTTTTTAAATGATGCCATTTTAAAAATATCTTTCTGCACACCTTGCTCCACATAAACTTTACCTCCTAAAATTCATTCTCCTCCATTTGTATGTAGTGATGTTGATACCTAGTAACAAAACAGTCTATTTAACCTAAAGCAACCTAATATGAATGGAGAATTTTGACTCAAACAAATTCAGAAACAAATGTAAAGCACTCCTTTTATTTAGCTAACATAAGCTCAAGTTACCAGATATTCTACAAAAGGGTTTTGTTACGAAGAAATACCACAGCACACATTACAAACATCACTTCTATTATGCTTGCAGTATTTATACAGGATTGTTGTAAAACAAGCCGAGGGTGAACTACTGTGCAGATATCCGTATATAATGTCTCCGAAAATCAATTACGGATACTTCGGACACATGATCCACTGCTTGTGTAAAAACGTTTAAAATTAATTAATATTATGTTTATAGCAGTTTTTCCGCTAAATAATACCCACAACCTGCAAGCAAATGTGTGAGTGCACGCATAAGCATGCGTAACGCACCTCCCTCCTCCCACACTGCTTATGCGTGCACTCAGATGCAAGATCGTGCAAACACCACCACCACACAAGCAACAATGTCGGCAAGATCGTGCAAAGCCCCACACCACCATGCAGGTTGCAAAAGTCGACGCGCGTTTCGCCCCCAACCCGAAGCATCCTCAGGAAGTGGACCTGCGAACAAAGTTCGTTAGTAATGCTGCCAAGCAAACCGCATGTTAAAAATCTTAATAAAAAACATATTAAAATTAAATTTAAATTAGAATGTGAAGACAATAAAACACTTAATTTCCTTGATTTATCTATTACTAGAGATAACGATAAACACAGTTTTGGAATCTTTCGCAAACCGACATATACTAATACTACTATTCATGCATCCTCATGTCATCCTTGGCAACATAAACTCGCGGCTTTTCATAGTTACGTTCACAGATTAATGTCCATTCCTCTTAGTAAAGAAAATTATCAGAAAGAGTTAAACATAATTTACCAAATTGCTAAGTCGAATGGGTATAATCCCAAAATTATTAATAATATTTTAAATAATAAAATTAAAAAGGAATTGGTTAAGTTTTTGTACGCAGGGACTCCTGATAAGGAAGTGGTTAGATACAAGTCCAGTTTGACCTACATGGGTGAGGTATCTGCACGTTTATCTAAAATAATGAGAAATAACGATATGCACGTCGCATTCAGTACAAATAATATTTTAAAAAATCAATTGTGTCATAATAAAGACCGGATTGATTTAAAGTACCAATACGGTGTCTATAAAATCGATTGTCCTGAATGCGATAGTGTATACGTAGGTCAAACTGGACGTAACTTTGAGACTCGGTACAAAGAACACATCGCGGCTTATAGAAATGGTCATCGTGATAAATCACATTTTGCTAAACACCTTTTAGATAGTGGTCATAGTGTACCCGATGGCCATTCCTATAAGGTATTACATAAATGTGACAAAGGCTTTCGACCGAGCGTGTTGGAACAATTAGAAATAATTAAAGAAAAGAACAACAATAGACTTGCATTGTAGAATGACCAAACTTGCTTGACTACGTCACCGCTCATTAATATGTTTGGTGGGGGTACTAGTAGCCAGTAGTCTATATAAGGTGGCGGTTTGCTTGGAAGAATTACTAACGAACTTTGTTCGCAGGTCCACTTCCTGAGGATGCTCCGGGTTCGGGGCGAAACGCGCGTCGAGTTTTGCAACCTGCATGGTGGTGTGGGGCTTTGCACGATCTTGCCGACATTGTTGCTTGTGTGGTGGTGGTGTTTGCACGATCTTGCATCTGAGTGCACGCATAAGCAGTGTGGGAGGAGGGAGGTGCGTTACGCATGCTTATGCGTGCACTCACACATTTGCTTGCAGGTTGTGGGTATTATTTAGCGGAAAAACTGCTATAAGCATAATATTAATTAATTTTATGCTATGGATTTCCGCAAAGTAACGCCTGATTCTATTAACTATTTAAAAACGTTTAGGCAAAAAAATAATTGTCCACACAAATACATACATACAGACATAGTGTCATCCTCGCCGGGGTAGGATGTCACTATGTCTGTATGTTTGTATTTGTGTGTGTGTAAGTATGTAAACCTCTTATAACTTTTGAACGGTTTGGCCGATTTTTTACGGATGGCACCATTCGAAAGGACTTGACCAAACTTAGATTTTGAATCCAATTTGGACTGAGTCGGATGTTTTTTGGAATAACTTTAAAATTGCTTTATCGAAGGAAAGAAAGAAAACCGAAGAATGTGTTTTTTTCGGAATTACTCCGAAATTTTTCACCTAAAACATTTTTGTTGTAGATTCCTTCAAAGGACATGAAAAACTGCATCGATTGCCGCCAATCGCGTGAAAATCGGTTAATTCATTCCATAGTTTGACGGTTTGAAATTTCAAATTAGTTAATTTAAGTATTTTTCTTACCCTTGCTTACTAACTAAAAATAAGTTTTTGAGGTAACGGTACTTTCCCAAAGCACACCACCAGTGTACTGCGGTACAGACTGATCTAGATAATATCAATCTTACGTAGACACGACCACGGTCAAAGAGTAGTCCACGCCCTTTTCAATTTCGTCTCACCTTGGCGCGTCAGTTATAATAACTTCATTTGTAGTTAAAGCCCTCCTGACTTACGAAACTGAACAAACAAATAACCGACAGTAACAAACAAACAATAACAATAATCCATCATATTGCTTGTTGTTACTAATGGTACAAGTAAGTAATTACTTCGTAAGTTTGCTCGCAGAGTTGTTCATGTCAGCTACAGCCTACATAGTTAGGTTTAATTTGATTGCACTACTACAAGCATACGGCGTGTCAACGACTGTGTGGAAAATTGTGGACCGTTGAAGGGGTCGTCAAAATTTCCAAATTTGGATCGATTTGATCGATCTATGTAAACTGTTTCTCTGTACGTAAGTATATTAATATATATTTTCTTCTTTGTGCCACTAGAGAGGTTGATGTCAAATTGGTGGGGACAACTGAGGTCACTAACCCTCTTATAAATAAAGATTTGTCTATCAAAGGACTATTCTAACATACTTAACATACTCAAAGATTCTAACTTATCAGACAAATAAACTTTGAATACTCTACTCAGTTGTGTAAATATCAGTAAGGGAGCAAGTGATCATAGATGTTAGGGTCACTCTCACCGAGACGCGACGCGATGATGCTTGAAGAAAAAACAAATTGTAATGTTTCATTTGTAAATAAAACTTTTAATTTTTTATCATTTTCACCATATTGATCTGTGGTTGCTAGAGAATTTGTCAGATGCTACTAAAATAAAATAATACTGACTTGCACGCTTAGCATGACCACCATATAAATGCGTTTTATCTACACAAGAGTAGACACACTGACAGATAACATAGACAAAATGACAGCTTTCATATGTCAATCTGTCATTTCGTCGCTTCTTCCGTAGAAATAAATAACCTATATAATATAAATAGAATTGTATAATCTGTTAAATTGACTTAAAAACAAGGTAATGATGATGAATTTGACATACAAGCTCACCCGACTCGATCTCGGGTCGGCAGTTACATGCAATTTATGTCGATGTAAATTATTATTACATAAGCAGACATTCACAAAACTGCGCTTAGTGTGTTGTGGTCACTGACTCGAAATGTATACTTGAAGGATGTATTTGTGAGGATTTAGGAAGTACTGTTGTCGTTTCCGTGTGGTGTGACTTGACCCTTCTACAATGAATACAAGTTTTGTAGGCTAGAGATCTTGGATTAAAAAAATGAATCAATTAATCAGTTCGGACTTAAACCTTTTGTTTTTTTGACTATTCCCGGTGACATTTTTTTCTAATTTCATAGTCTATCCTCTTTTTAATATTATACATCTATGATTCTATTATATATTTTAGGCATTACTTAATGGTATTTATTTGTTCACTCTCCATAATTTTAAGTAATAAGCCTCTTTATTCAGACATTGTTTTACATACAGTTAAATTGATTTACATTTAATAAGTTGTATCAACTATTAAGTAAAAAATAATTACAATAAAACTATGTAATTTATACATTCTGTTTCATTTTATTAATAAAAGAATTATTGTAATAAAATATTAATTATATAAAAATCATTAATAAATAATTCAATACCAGCAATAAAAAATAATTAAAAAGTATTTAAAAAAATGTCTATTTATTTTTTATGAGTTCGGCAATCGCAATCATCAATTCATTCTTTGTAAATCGTTACAATCATGTCATGGAAAGTCTAGTCCGAAGGTAAAGGCCTCCTCGAGTTTTTTCCATTCCTTTGCATCTAGCGCTGCTCTATGCCAGGTTTTACCAGCTGCTTGCTGAAAGTCATCTGACTAACTTTTTGGTTTTGTCTCTTTTTCTTTTAGTGCCTCCGGTATACCAGTGAATTATAGTTTTGCTCCACGTATCAATTGCCCAGTCCATTTCCATTTGAGTTTCTTAGCCTGCAATATCTTTCACCTTTGTCTCGCTTCTTATTGTGGAACATCTTATTTGGTCTGAGTTTTTTTGTGAGAGTCCAAGTTTGGCAACCATATGGGTAGGACACATGCATTAAAGAGTTTGTATTTAAGTGGGAGTCTCCACACTTCATAAGAGACCAGTACCTCTTCCATGCATTAACTGTTCTCTGTTCTATTTCTTTGTTCATAGTTTTTTGCATTGAAACTAGCTGCCCCAGGTAGATATATTCATTGACATGTTCTATTGTTTTGTTGTTTACTTGAATTTTGGCAGTTGTACTGTTGGTGATAATTTTTGTTTTTCCAGTATATTTTACTATGTAAGTCCAACTTTTGAGCTTTGGTTTCCAGTTCTGTAAGCATGTCTTTCAAGTTTTTTGCAGAGTACGAAAAGAGGACCAAATCATCAGCAAATCTCAAATGAGACAAGGTAACACCATAAATTTTCATGCCGTTGTTTTCTTCTTCTTGCCAATCAAGCTCTCTGAATATTATCTCTAAAACGGCCGAAAAAAGAACTGGTGATAGTGGATCGCCTTGCCGGACACCTCTTTCGGTTTTAATGGTCGAGAAAAGAAGGTTTTCCAACTGTATATTTGCGGTACTATTGGTGTAGATATTCTTTCTTAATTTTATGTACTTGTGGTCCAATCCTTGGATTATCAGTGATTTCCAAATGTTATGGAGTATGGTGTTCTAAGAAGTCAAAGGCTTTACTGAAATCTACAAAAGAAAAGCGCAATATAAATTCATTTGATATTCATTACGCTTAGCTATAACTTGATTTAGCGTGTGTATATGGTCCAAGACTGAAAACTCCTTTCTAAAATCAGCCTGTTCTATAGGTTGATTCTCTTGTAACGTTGTAGTCATCCGATTAAGCAAACTCTCCAATTGATAGGTTATTGATAGGTTTGAATAGTCTTTTCTTTCTTCCGTTTCCGTTTCAGCCTGGTGACGTCCACTGCAGGACATAGGCCTCCCCCATAGATTTCCAGTGCGACCGGTCGCTCGCGGCCTGTATCCACCGACTTCCTGCGACTTTTCTCAGGTCATCTGTCCACCTGGTGGAAGGCCGTCCTACACTTCGGCGTCCAGTTCGTGGTCTCCACTCAAGAACCTTTCGGCCCCAGCGGGCATCGGTTCTACGGGCTATATGTCCAGCCCATTGCCACTTTAACTTGCTAATGCGCTGGGCTATGTCGGTAACTTTAGTTCTGCTACGGATTTCCTCATTTCTGATTCTATCACGTAGAGAGACTCCAAGCATAGCCCTCTCCATAGCTCTTTGAGCGACACGAAGGTTTTGAATAAGTCCCGTTGTGAATGACCACGTTTCGGCTCCATATGTCATCACCGGTAACACACACTGCCCGAAAACTTTTGTCTTCAGGCACTGAGGAATTTTTGACGAGAAGATGTTTCTGAGTTTCTCGAACGCTGCCCAGCCGAGCTGGATTCGACGGTTGACTTCTTATTCGAAGTTGGACCTACCTAACTGGACTTTGTGCCCTAGGTATATATAGTCGTCAACAACTTCGAGCGTAGAATTTCCAACGGTCACTTGGGTGGGTACAACATGGGCATTAAACATAATTTTCGTCTTATCCATGTTCATACTAAGTCCCACCTGTTGTGAAACTCTACGGAGGTCTTCTAGCATAGTGTTAAGGTCTTCCAGAGTTTCTGCCATAACCACGATGTCATCGGCAAATCGAAGGTGAGTGATGTAGTCACCATTTATATTGATCCCAAGTCCTTGCCAGTCCAGGAGTTTGAACGCATCCTCCAATGCAGCGGAAAACAGTTTCGGAGAGATGACGTCTCCCTGTCTGACGCCGCGCTGCAATGGAATCGCCTTTGTGCTATGCTCCTGTACTCGCACGGACATGGTGGCTTTACTATATAAACACTTCAACACTTCGATGTACCGGTAGTCGGTCCGGCATCTCTGAAGAGACTGTAACACCGCCCAGGTCTCAATCGAATCAAAGGCTTTCTCATAGTCCACAAACGCCAAGCACAGTGGCAGATTATACTCCTCGGTTTTCTGTATAACCTGCCGTAGCGTATGTATGTGGTCTATGGTACTAAAGCCTCTTCGGAAACCGGCTTGTTCGGGAGGCTGGAAGTCATCAAGCTTCCGTTCGAGACGATTCGTTATGACTCTTGAAAACAGCTTATAGACATGGCTCAGCAGCGTAATGGGTCTGTAATTCTTCAGCAAAGTCTTATCTCCTTTTTTGAAGAACAAGACTGCCACGCCCCTGCTCCATGCCTCTAGCGTTTTGCCCTCGAACAAGGCGGAATTAAAAAGTCTCTGGAGCATTTTGAGTGTTGGTGTTCCACCAGACCTCAGTAGCTCCGAGGTGATCCCATCCTCGCCCGGCGCCCTGTTGTTTTAAGCTGTTTAAGAGCCATACTAATCTCGTACAGGCTGATGTCCGGGATATCTCCCGTGTGATGTCGGGTTAGTCTAGCTCTAGGATCTTCAGCCAGATTAACGACAGGCTTGGCAACTGAGGTGTAAAGTTGCTCATAGAAACTCTCGACCTCTGCGAGCACCTCGGGCCCGGCCGACACAACTTTCCCATCCTCTGTCTTCAGCTTCGTCAACCGGCTCTGCCCAACAGACGTGTCTCTTGCAAACACTTTTGAGCCCTTGTTTCGCTGTATCATGTCCTCTATACTTCTAGTATTAAAGAGACGAATATCGTGCCGCAAAGACTTTGATATCTGTCTGTTAAGCTGCCTATAAGACTTAGCATCGTCAGAGGTTTGAAGAGTAAGGGTGCGTCGCCTAGCCATTAGTGTAAACGTGTGGTCGGAGATTTTCTGTGGCTTACCTCTACGGCGGGTTTCACAGTACTTTGACCCGACCGCATGGATAGTCTCTGTGAACCTGTCATTGATTTTCTTTCTTACTCTTCTATTATTATATGTACTACTTACTAACTCTTCTAAGGCTCAACTCACACTGATGCAGAGTCGAAGCGACCGCGACACCGCGCCGCCGACGCACGTCTGTTACTGTTACCATATTTCCTTACAAATGTGTACCTTAAAAATGGAAAAATAAGGGTATATATTGTGCTATAAGGTGAAAAACATGACGCATCGCATCGTTTCGACTTCGCACCAGTCTGAGTTGAGACTTAAGTCAATTATATCTAGCGAAAGTGATTGGACTAAGATATGACCTAGACTCGTTAGGTGGTTAGGTCATAAGTAGTTTTGTTAGCGAAATCTTGTATTGTATCATCCTTATTCGTAACTCACTATTCGTTTTAAAGCGCTCTTACATTAGTCAGATGTACATAATATTTTTTTGACTTTAGTAACATTAGTAAAATCACAAGTAAGAAAAATATTTATTCCGTGGCTGGGATCAAGTCTTGTATAATTTACCAATAGCACGGATACTTACGGGTATTTGATTATTATTTAGTATAATCAACTGTTGCCGGCGTATAAAAACTTTTTTCGAAACACTTCCTTTTTTATCCTGAAGTACGGAATACGGATACATGTAACTAATGCTTACCTCTGAGAAATATGACAGAAGAATATAAATATAATATAATAATATATAAATTTGATAGAAGCTTGATGTATGCTTCTGTCAAAGGGGTATTTCTCAGAGGGCTGTTTTATAAAGTCTACTTCACGGGCGGGTAGTGACTGTGATCTAGCTTAATATTCCTATAGAACGAAATGTAGCAAAACGGAGCTATGCGAAATGTACAAGAAGAGATGTGAATTATAGTGTAAGATGTGTACAAGTAGCAATTTCGTTTATGACATGACTCTGTGAAACGTTTGTACTCACGACATGTCCACATGTCCACTGCACGACGTCGTCAACGTCAAACGGTGCGGTGTCCCGGCACGGTGTGTTAACATAACGCGTCCAATATGCATTAGGTCAAAGATTTAAATATATTTATCAAATAAACAGGGAAAGGAGATGCAGATACAAAGGAAAGATAAAGAAAAGAAATTTGATCAAATAGTTGATATCCAAAATCTTTGATATTTTTTTTTGTCCAATCTGTTTTTCCTTACATTTTCGTTTGTATCTGTATCTCCTTTCCTTGCTCATTTGATGAATAACATTAAACGTATGGCCAAATTCTTAGATGACATTATGTATGACGGCAGATCCGCCCTACCGCTTTTGAACCTTATTGTCGAATAATAAGGTCGAAAAGTTGTATGTAGGATGTGTCTAAATTCCGGTACATTTTGTGCCGTCATGCGGCAATGTTGTCGTGGCGCGGCACACACCGTACCATGGAGCCGCACGTTGACGACATCATGACGTGACGTGGACATGTGGACATGCCCTTAGTCCTCATGTTTCAAAGGGCCTTATCAGCTTTATGCTGGTATAACTAAATTACGTATAATGAAGCTATTCAATCCTTATAGTCGGAGTCACAAGATCCATTGTCAGTGAATTTCTGTCCAAGGGCACCGAAAATGATAATCCAGGACTCTTTCGATTCGGAATGACCTCTAAAAAAATTTTGAAAAATTTCAAGAGGGGCTCGAAAAAATTGCAAAAGTTATAAACAATTTAGTAATAAACGAAAAGGGGGTATGGTTTTTTGAAAATATCTAGGAAACTATTAAAGATATCCGAATTTTGAAAATAAATCATTAAAGAGGAGGAAATTTCCTAAAAAAAGTTCCAACTCCAGGAACTCTATGACCAATATTTATAATTTTAATTTAGAGGTGAAAATAGCGCTAAAAGCGGTGATACGCGTCCCGCACTCGCTGACCGATAGTACGGACCTGCGCGCCGCGCGCAGCGGCGCATCATACGCCGAACTCTACAGTTTTACACTAATACAATAGCTAGTTGAAAATCGAACACACAATATCGAGCGTTCAAATTTCCGCTGTATATGATACGCAAATAGTAACCCTCTTTTCGCGCAGCGGCGCATCATACGCCGAACTCTACAGTTTTACACTAATACAATAGCTAGTTGAAAATCGAACACACAATATCGAGCGTTCAAATTTCCGCTGTATATGATACGCAAATAGTAACCCTCTTTTTGCGATCCGGTTAAAATGTAACCGACTTCTTATTATACCTCTGTATTTCTTCGCCCGCAAATGCCTTTCATTAACAAAATATATATATATATATATATATATATATATATATATATATATATATATATATATATATATATATATATAACCTTAACTCGTATGAATAATAGCTATATGTACCTAAATATTGGAGTTTCCTCAACAGAGAAGGTAAGACACGGTCGCTGACAAGCCCGGTGTACCATATTTCGACATTATTACTATGGCAATAAGGTTCAAAAATGCTACACAGCGGTCGTCCGCGACTGTACTGAAAAGATCGCAGATAATTCTGACCCTTCGTTATGTAATGAGTGACCTCCGACCCGGGCGAGACACAGGTGGGGTGAACAGTAGGTTAATAATAATAATGTAATAAACTTCGGAAAATATATGTTTTTGATCGTACTGTAGGTTCTTGGTGGAAATTCATGTTAAATACACAGAACTCTTGCACTATTTCCACTTTAATAAGTATTACAATAATTTATATAATAATTTATATAATAAGTATTATAATAGTAATTATAATAATTTTAATATATTACACGACCGGTTTCGACAAAGTCACCATTAGCTGTAGATAGATTTCGTCTTCGGAAAAGCGTACGCTGTTTTATTTCTCTCAGAATGTGCAGTGTTGGCAATACTGAAATGTTAAAAACTACCATTTACACATCTTCGTACTAAAAGTAATTTCTTGTATATAAACATTAAATATCATTAATAGCTACCTTCAATGACTATAAAAGCTAAAATTCGTTCGCATACCGTTATTAAACCGCATGCATTTAAGATATGCCCTATAAGAGTTATGTTATATTTCTTGGAGTCCTATAACCTTTGGGTGATATAATATTTTAAAGATGTCCTACTGTGTTTCTATTCTACGCATAATGTAAGGCAGGCTTAAGTCGTATCAATCAAACCTATAGCTGTTATCGAACACAATGGTTCTTGTTACCATTAAACCTCTATTATGAATTTGGGCATATAGTTCAGTTAAATTGTATTTTTGCTAGGAAAGTTTTGGGGTAGTTCTGATTTTTTCATTCCATATGTGTTTTGGGGTGCTAAATCCGAATCTGAGGTTTGCGGACAAAATTTCGTGACGCAACATTAAAAAAAAAAACAGAAAAAAGCGTTTTTTTTTGCTTTTTTCCGGTTTTTTGCTTAAAACTCGAAAACTATTAACTTTTGGTAAATGGTCTGTTTACAGAAATTAAAGTACTTGAAATTCTCTACAAATAGCAGTATTTAATTTTTTTTTCAGACGAATCGTTCGGTTTCTAGTGCGAGTTGAAAATTGTAAATTTTTAGCAGTTTATGCAAAACCCACTTTTTACATTTCATTATTTAATTTTTATGGATGCTGTCATTTGATAAATGTCACCTGGTTTTCCACACAAGTAATTAAAAAGAAAAAAGGCAAAAATTATGCAAATTCAGTATGTATCAAAAAAAGGTAGAACTCGTAACAAAATAAAACTTAAAATCTCGTTAGTTATGATCATATATTATTATGATTATAAATTATAATATGCAAAATTTATATAAGCCGTTGTCTTTTGGAACGCCCTGGCTGAGGTTCTTAGATAACGATGAGTCCTGGTTCTGCTTGTTCTGGAAAATAAAAGTTTAAAGTTAAGTCATTTATCAAGAAGAGATGAAGATTGCAAAATAGATTGTGGGATTAAACATACCTTCCGCATCGTACTGAGGTTCTTCGATGGCATCGGGTCCTGGCTCAGGGTCTGACTGCTCCATCGTCAGCGTCGGGAGTCGTTCTCCTGGAAAATAAAAAGAGGTGAGACACATATCATATATCAAGGAGAGATGAATGACTACAAAATAACTTGAGAGATCCAACATACCTCTCTCTCTTTCTTCAGTTTCTTCTACGTCTATGTCAGAGCTGATTTTTACTGATTTAAACTTTTATTTTCCAGAACAAGCAACCAAGGAACCAGGACTCATCGTTATCGAAGAACCTCAGCCAGGGCCTCCCAAAGACAACGGCTCATATAAATTTTGCATATTATAATTTATAATCATAATAATATATGATCATAAATAACGAGATTTTAAGTTTTATTTCGTTACGAGTTCTACCTTTTTTTGATACCTACTGAATTTGCATAATTTTTTCTTTCTTTTGCCTTTTTTCTTTTTAATTACTTGTGTCGAAAACCAGGTGACATTTATCAAATGACAGCATCCATAAAAATTAAATATTGAAATGTAAAAAGTGGGTTTTGTATAAACTGCTAAAAATTTACAATTTTCAACTCGCACTAGAAACCGAACGATTCGTATGAAAAAAAAAACTAAATACTGTTATTTGTAGAGAATTTCAAGTACTTTAATTTCTGTAAACAGACCATTTACCAAAAGTTAATAGTTTTCGAGTTTTAAGCAAAAAACCGGAAAAAAGCAAAAAAAACGGTTTTTTTCTAGTTTTTTTAATGTTGCGTCACGAAATTTTGTCCGCAAACCTCAGATTCGGATTTAGCACCCCAAAACACATATGGAATGAAAAAATCAGAACTACCCCAAAACTTTCCTACTAGGGTCACTTTACAGTTTACAGTACAAATTTACTGAATTAATAATATCGTTGTTAGGTCCAGGAAGGGAAAATTATTGTTTGATTTGACCTCATAATTATTAATCTTTCGTGTTATTATGATTATATTATATGATATGAACTGAGCGTCAGTGACGCTGCGTCACTGAATTGTATGGGACGGCGACAGTAGCGACACGTATCACTGTCGCCGTCCCATACAATTCAGTGTCGCCGCGTCACTGAATTGTATGGGACGGCGACAGTAGCGACACGTATCACTGTCGCCGTCCCATACAATTCAGTGTCCCATAAAATTGTTCAACAACATATCGTGATAGCTTTCGTTCGCTTCGACCGCATGAAATTGGGTTTTTAAGCGACATCTTTATTATTTATAGCCCATTCGTATTTCTTACTGAACCGCATTACTCGTAATTTAACCTAACCTAACACTTTCATTTTACTTTGATTTAATTATAAATGAACCGTCCTGACATCACAAACAGAATTTTGAAGTTTGGACCAATAAAAACGGGTTTGACGTATATGAGAATGCCATCCTGCAATTTTGACATGATCGGGACTGGATCGTAACTGTTAAAAATGAATTTCATATTCAGATTCAGCGACCAAAAATACGTTAAAGTAGTACTTTAGCTACTCGGCTTATTTTCCAATTAATATCCAGCCATGCTTTAGCCATTTGCATAGCAAATGATCAAAAGACGTGGTGTCAAACTGTTGGTGATGATAATCCTGAGTTTTCAGATTTCTACCTACCGCTATATCTAGAAACGACAAGTAGATAGACGACAATAGAGGCCTGAAAATGCGGCGAAATGGTTCCAGTAAAGGATGGTACGGCAGTGTTTGCTTCGCGCTCGACTTGGCAGGGGCACTGCCGTGCCCCCAGATCTATACGTTTCTATGTCCTACGCTGATGTAACAAAGTTAGTTACGACTACCTTACGACTTTTGTGGCTATTGTAGACATTTTTGTCTACAATGTAAAATAAAACAAGTTGTTAGTTAAAACATAATACATATTATATTTCTATGATTAGGTAACTTTTCCTCATTTACTTCACAAGAGTACTTTTAGCTATATAACAATACGAGCAACAAAAAAATGTTGGAAGGTACAGGCAGGCTTTTATTTTAAGAAAGCCTGCCTCTGCCTTCCAAAATGGAGCACACGAGCAGACGGATCGCCTGATGGTGTGCTATTACCGACGCCCATGGACAACTCCTCACAGTTACACTTATTACTCCTCTGGTGTTGGGCACTTGCGTTCCTGGTCCTTAAAATCCCTAACCGTCCCTGGGCCACCGTAACCAAGCTCACTCGGCTAAATACAACGCAAGCGTTGAATCACACCGGTTTTCTATGAGGCCGTGGTATTTGTTCGGTCAAATCGGCCCATTCGTGCCCTTGGGTTCTCCCGTTTAAGTTTGGACTTATGGACTTAAGTGAGATTAATTTTGAATAATATATCTGTTTTCTAAAATTATTATGAACATGTTCCCACGAGAACACTGTACTTATTCGGGACAAAATGTAGCCTATATTTTAATACAAAGCCTTAAACTACTACCACACCTATTTTTATCAAAATCCGTTCAGTAGTTTTTGAGTGAAAGAGTTAACAAACAATAATAACTCCCCCACCGATTTTCGGTGACGGTGGCCGGTTTCATTGAAACCTGGCAAATTACGAAGGAGTAATTTTTTATAGTGCCCAAGTGTGTGCGCAGTACACAAGAGCACTCTCTCTTCCTTTGCTCTCATAATCCAGTGGGACGGATAACCGACACGACTGACGAGAGATCAGGCGCAGGGCCGACTTTTGACATGCCCATCCGACGCATGGATCCTCTTTCTTGGCAGACAATCAGGTGATCAGCCTGCATTGTTCTAACCAAACTTGGAAACAACATTTTTTGTTGTTCCAATCCGGAATCGAACCCACGACCTCCGAGTCGAGAGCTAATGCTCTAACCACTTGCACTAGACCACGGAGGCTGTTAACAAACATGTATCACACAAACTTTCACATTTATAATACTAGTATGGTATTATAGTAGCATATAAGACTGAGTCTGTTAAGAAAATGGAGGGCTAATTTTACGATTTTTGCATGCCTAAAAAACTATCCATCACCTAAACGAGCTTTTTGTTAATTCGTTAGTCAGTCATTGCGTCAATCGTCACGCAATTAACACATTAACAGGTTAATTTGAAAATTCCTTTCTTAATCTTTCGCGAAAGATATCATCGGTTTCGTCAGGGCGTGCGAATTCGCCGTGAGAAGTGGTCTCCACTCTCATGGCCGTGACATGTAACCAGTAATCACCCTTTATACCTATAACTTAAGGGAAATACTAGATCTCAAACCCAAAAACAACACTATAAGTATGTCAAATATTTACGAAATTTATATTTTTTACTAGCTGACTCGTGCCCACTTCGTTGGGCGTTAAGCATTTTTTGATGATGATGATGAGGATAAAAAGTATCTTAAATTACGCCTTATAACATCAACTACCTGCCAGTGAAAGTCCGGTGAAAATCGCTAGTGCCGTTTCAGAGATTAGCCGTAACAAACAGACAGGCGGACAGTCAAAAAATTTAAAATTTGATTTTTTATTGTCAATACCGTAGGTATATACTTTTACATGCATTATGTGAAAAGCTGTTTGAAATTACAAACAGACACTTCAAGTTTATTTATTTGTATAGAGGTCTTGCTTGTATAGATGATTGCTAATTAGATTTCGTTATTTATAATCAACTAGCTTTTGCCCTTGCGTGAAATGAGATTTTCTTGGCCCTCCCGACTGTACTCTACGTTAAATCTGTATTTTCGTTATCTTACGTTCTCTCTTTCAATTTTTCAAAAACCTTTTGTGTTTCATTTAAATCGGTTCAGCTCTTTGGGCGTGAAGGATAGTAAAAAATACGCACAATACATAATCCCACGGGAACACTATAAATTTTTGTGATAAAAAGTAGCCCATGTGTCAATCCAAAGCATAAAATATTACCGTACCAAATTTCATCAAAATCGGTTCAGCGGTTAAAGCATAAGGAGATTGTGACAGGCAGACAGACAAACAGATAGACACACTTTCGCATTTATAATAATAGTATATATATTAGTAGGTATCGATTTTTAAGTTTATTTTCTTCAATATTTTTAGAAGGTACTACTAGTAACTAGTAAGTAACTGACTTGCATTATCGTATGTTACGACTCTTTATTAATACGCTTCTTATCGCTAAAGTGTCTTACTTGCGACTTATGCTCGCGCGCTGGAAGCTGTCATTCAAACTCTCACAATGAAACGTGTATCTTCTAAAGTAAATAATAAAGTAAAATTTTGAATTGTTATTTGTTATCTAAAAAATACAACGCCGCGTCTGGTATCGTTTCGATTCGGTGTGAATTGATCCTTTTTTTTTTTTTTTTGTTTCCGGGGGGGAAAATGCATTACGCATACCACCCAGGCTCAGGGGGCACCCGAGTGGTGATGTGGGACTCCCGTATAGGCTAATGGGACCCACGGTATACCCACTAAAAACCACCCCCCACCTTCCTCCTCGCCGCCCTGTGACGGGGCCACGGGAACGATACACACATCCGCGACTTGATCCTAACTCAGCAATACGAGCTAACTTTTAGTTTTATAAATTGTATATTTCGATTTAGCGAGATATATAATATAAATCTAGTACACTTATAAGTAAAAGGCAATTTTGGTGTAGAGTGTAGTCTGTTGTAATTTCAAATTTGTTAACCTTAGCCAGCTAGCGTAGCGATTAGTACATACGTTTTTAATTACATGACAATATTTAAAAAAATACCGATTTAAAAACGCTTATTAAATTAGCTGTCCCGATCGTTCGATATTCGGTCCTAAATATGAACGGGAATGAATAAAACCTAAACTTCTATAATTATTTCAAGAATAAAATAAGCCAAATCAGTCCAGCCGTTCTCGAGTTCGAGTCCCTCGGGAACGGGATAAAAAGTATCCTATGTCCGTCTCCGTTCTAAGCTACCTCTCCACCAATTTTCAGCCAAATTGGTTTAGCCGTTCTTGAGTAATTAATAGTGTAACTAACACGACTTTCTTTTATACATATTACATAATATATATAGATAGATAACTAAATTATTATCTAAATACATAACATATTTGATATAATAAAACAGATTTTTATTAATTATATATTATTAATGTTTAAATTACAGTTAATGCTTGTAATAATTAATTGCCAAGTAGCCAAATTTATTCATGTTGTAATTTAGTTATTAGCGCAATTATTTATAATAATAGCTACATAATTTATGTAAATTATGTATGTGTGTAATATATATGTATTAATATAATATATATGTTTATTTGCGCAGATCTAGGTATAAAATTAAATAATTTATCGTTACTCCAAAAAAAGTTAAGAACTTAAAGAGGTAAATTCTGGAATAATAACAGATTTCAGGAATTAACTGTAAGCAGGTCCAAACATTTAAAGGAGTGTTTTAAACTATGTTAATTATGAAAAAAGTATAAATATATTTCTTTAATTTTTAGCGTCAGGTTCATTCAATAGACGAATAGGTATTAGGTATATATAAAGTCATGTGCCAATTTTTTTTAAATGATATTACAAAACGTTATATTGTATATAAAAGGAAATTCCCAATTTTGCTGACATTGTAAGAAAATAATCCTCCGTGGTCCAGTGATTAAGAGCTTGGCTCTCTACTTTGGAGGTCGTGGGTTCGATCCCCGCGTTGAAACAACAAAAAATATTGTTTTCTAGTTTGGTTAGGACAATGCAGCAGTAATGTACACACTACGCAGGATCACCTGATTGTCTGACAAGAAAGATGATCTATTCGTCGTATGGGCATGTAAAACGTCGGACCTGCAACCGATCTCTCGCCAGTCGTGTCGGTTATCCGCCCACTGGGTTACGAGAGTACAGGAAGAGAGAGTGCTCTTGTATACTGCGCACACACTTCGGCACTACACAATAACACCAGCGTAGCTTGACTGGTTTCATAAACCGATTTCAGTGACGGTGGCTGGTTTTCATTCATGAAAACCAGCCACTGTCACTGAAATCGGTGTGGGGAGCTATTATTATTACTAAAATAATTACCTCATATTCATACTTTTTATTTGTTGCATATGTTGTAAGAATATAATTGGTAATTGAGGTTTTAATACATAACGTAAATAGACAAATACGGCAGATTTCTGGAACATCGTCCAATATGGTCATGCTAGTTATGTTAAACTATAGACCCAACAATTGACAGATATGGCTGTTAAACACCCGATATTTTGCAGTCAGACAAGACATGCCGCATGTAATATTATGTGCAACTGCGGAAAAAAAATATAAGCTTAAGATAAATCGCGATACCTTATAAAAATGCCTTTAAGATGAGAAGTTATCTATATGTTGAAATCTTTTAAGTTTAATTAACCTACAACTTCTCTAAAAAGTAGTCAAAAAGTCAGTCAATGCTAAATCTCCTAACAAGTTTTAATGTGACATATGTTGAAATCTTTTAAGTTTAATTAACCTACAACTTCTCTAAAAAGTAGTCAAAAAGTCAGTCAATGCTAAATCTCCTAACAAGTTTTAATGTGACTGATAAAAAAAAGTTCACAGGCTTTAACGCGTCTATAAATGCTAAACTCTACTACTATTATAAATGTGAAAATTTGTGAGGATGGATGGATGTTTGTTACTCTTTCATGCAAAAACTGCTGAACGGATTTTTACGTTTGGTATAGTATTAGTTTATAAGCTCTGGAATAACACAATAGGCTACTTTTTATTCCGAAAAAGTACAATGATATACCGACACACACCTGTGGGATACTATAGTGGGATAGGGCAAAACCTAGTTAGTAATAAATGTTAAATGAATATAAATAAAATATTAATATATTTTAACGTCATATCTACAAATTCCAAAGTCTATGGCAGATAACGTAAGAAGACAGGAATTGCAATAGTTAATGTGTAATTCATAATTGTACGTTCTAATGGAGAATGTCTCTTCTGAGTTCTGTTGTACCTGAAGAGTGAAGATGGTTAGTTACGAAAGTATACGTTTTCAAGGTGAAACGTCGATTTTTGGCGACCTTTCCTATTTTGTATGAGTTTGTATGGATGAATGAGTGTTGTATGAGTTGTTACGTATTGCATAATGACGATTAAATGCATTTGAAGTGTTTTTTGTGATGATTAGTGATTGAGTGTTTCTTGACGCAATTCAATTACAGTTTTATTATTGTTAGGTATAAAAAGATAAATTGGTGATCCTACACTCCAGGTGTGCTAATTAAATCCAGTTAATATAGTTACAATCCAGTCCCGATGTGTTAAAACTGCAAAATGGTATTCTCATAAACGTTAAATCAACGTTTAATTCGTACTGATTGACCCAAGTTTATATTAAATTGTATCAATATTATGATAATGTAAAATACTTATATATGCTTATATGGTTTATTACATAAACATGGCATCGAGACAAACCTTCTTCGGGTTTAACGGTGCTAATCTACACAACTTTTATATGTATTTTATATTCAATAAATAATAAATAAAAAGATAAAATAAACTCCAAAAATCACTTTGTGATATCAAAACGATTCGTTAATAATTCAATAAAAGTAAATTGAAAGTATAAGTCGATTGTGAGAATTGGGGTTAAAATAAAATGAAAGTGTAAGTTAATTACGAGAATTGGGGTTAAAATATAATGAAAATGTAAGTTTAATACGAGAATTGGGGTTATATTTAAAAATGTCAGTCAGTATAAAATGATTCTATTCACTTCTTTTTTCTTAGTTACTTAGTAGACAGAGAAACTTTATTCTAGTTAAGGTTTACTAAATCACTTTTTATTACAAAATTTTTGAAAACAAATTATATATAAGTAGTATAATTTTACTTACATATTTTAGCACAAAATTTTGCTTTTCCCGGGTCTTAATAATAGATAATAAGGGTAGTAATACAGGGACTTTAGCTGTAAAAGGGTTGAAAAATTACCAAATATTTGGTCAGTATAATTCAAATACGTTGAAAATTTAAATAAATTCATTAGACAGAAGATTCTCTATTCGAAAATAAAACATACGACTAAATAATATTATATCAAGACTATATTTCATCATCTTTATTAAATTATGAAGAAACATGGATAGGATGCAAAACTTTCAAAAAGATGCATTTATGAGAGGCACATTGCGTCATTAATGTGTACCAACAATTTGTTGCATATAAATGTTAGATAATTATTGTAAATATTAATTATTAATATGGTTTTTAAAAATACTAAATCCATCTCTATAATATTACGTAACTCTCAATTTCAAAGTAAATGACTCATACATTTGAAATTCTTATTTGTTATTAAGGCAAAGTTATATAAGGTTCAGTAAAATCGACTACGGATATTTTGGGTATATAATAATCTAGTGCTACGTAGAAATGTGATAAAAGTATTATTTTACGAACATTTCTCATAAATATATTTTCGCTATTGTGTCGAATATGAGAATACCTGCATTAATACAATTACAATCAAGTCCCGATACGCTTACACTCTCAAAAGGTGTTTTATGAACGTTAAACCAACTTGAAACGCGCTCTGATTGGTCGAAACGTCATAAAATCCGTTCAATGTCGCTACACTTTCAATCCAAGCAAAGAATAATTAAGTCTACTTTAAATACAAGAATTGAGGTTCAGATGTGCCTAGTGACTCCGATATATTCTCTAATGGCCCATTTCAATAACCTATCTATCTACTATTTGTTAAAAACGTCGTCATTCAATCATTTGCCGGTTTTTCGCGATACAAATTTGACGTTTTTAACAAATACTTATTGGTAGATAGGTTATTGAAACCGGCCGTTAATCTATATAAATAGTAACCGCCTCCTTTTTTTGGAAGTTGGTTAAAAATGAATAACTTCAATGTTTCTACGCGCATAAATTCCAAACGACTGCATCAAATTGAATAAATATTTCTCTTATGTATCCCTTATTGTCAGGAGAAGGAGAAGGTGCGAAGTTGGCCGGGTCAGCTAGTATAATATAAATAACTAGTTGTTGCCTGCGACTTCGTCCGCGTCGACTGATGGCGCAATAATGCATTAATTTCGACCAAATTTGATTACGACGAAAAAGGTTATAGTGAGTCAATCTTAAAAGATAGATTAATATACTGTCGTAGACATTTTTATAGATCATTTAAAGAGGAATAATTCTTTCATACATATTTTATGGGTAACTTCAACCGATTACTCAGCGAACGCAACGGAAGCCCTCAAATATGAATAATTTTCCCCGTTTTTGCAACATTTTCACTGATGCTTCGCTCCTATTGGTCGCAGCGTAATGTTATATAGCTTAAAGCCTTCCTTGACAAATGGACTATCCAAGGCAAAAATAATTTTTCAATTAGATCTAGCTATTCCCGATATTAGTGCGTTCGAACTAACAACGAAAGCCCTCAAAGATAAATAAGTTTACCCGTTTTTTCCACATTTTCCATTAATTCTTCGCTCCTATTAGTCGCAGCGTGATGTTATATAGCCTAAAGCTTTCCTCGATTAATGGACTATCCAACACAAAAATATATTTTCAATTCGAACCTGTAGTTCCTGAGATTAGCGCGTTCAAACAAACAAACTCTTCAGCTTATAATATAGTTTTATTGGTCCATGATATTATCTGTAGTATAGATTTAATCACATAATATATTGATAAATTCTTTTATTAATATTGATATTTGAATAGAAAAGGTCATATTGTGTGGTAGTTACGAAATTTACTTTCATCATATTTGGCCTCTCACCCAAGTAATTACTTTTGATTATAATTGTAAAGCTATAATATTAATCGTATTAATAAAATTGAGGATAATTGGATTTAATTTTCCTTGTATGAATATTGTACATTATTAGAACTTGCAAAGAATGGGTCGCATGCATAGACTTAAATCTTTATTAATTGTCTCACAACATCTCAAAATTGTATTAAAAAAAACGATGTAGTTACAGAAAAAGAAAAAGATATGGTAGGAGACTGGTGCCCTAAATAGGTCGCACTTGGTGTGGTGTTATACAGCGTGTCCCGACACCTATATCGGAGCCTTTAGTGGTAAAAAATATGGGTTTTTTTATCGACAAATTCTCCCTTAAATTTTATTTATCTCTCACGTTTGTGAAATGGCAGCCATTTTATTTTTTGGTAACCAAGACCCGGGCTCTCGTACTAATTTGACCACCACTACTCATGTAAATGTCCTAGGAACATAAAAAAGGTCTCATTTGATAGCTAAGTATGTGGAAAATAATTCACAGTTAAAATATTTTAATTTTCTTTGAACAGATAAACAAAAAAGGTAATTAAAAAATATATATAGTGTTTTTTTGTGAATTTTTTAAATTATTTGCTTTTTGTGAAAAATCTAGTCCATTAACCTGCTTATTTTTTGTTCTAAAACAATAAAATAGGACGTTTGCTAAAATAAAATACAAACCCCTTTACTCTTAGTGCAATAGTTTAGAAATTATAACAATTTGTTGGAAGCATCTCAGGCAGGGGGCCAGCCAGTCAGCCAGTAAAGTGATGGTAAATTGTTTATTTGTATCTAGTTTAGATACAAATAAACAATTTACCATCACTTTGGATAACTAAATGTTGTGAGAGTTTTGTGTGTGTGTGTGTATGTATGTGTGTGTGAGTGTGCGTTAAATGCACAAGGACAGGCTATTGCATGCATTTGGCCAAAAAATTTCTTCATTCTTATCGTCTGTTCTGATTACAACGTGCAACAAAGTGGTCGCATTTTTGTACAAACGTCGAAATATACGATGACCGTTTTAGGGTTCCGTCTACTCAAGGAACCCTTATAGTTTCGCTCTCTGTCTGTTCGCACTTCTAGCTTCTGTAATCTATACTTAATATTAAAAAGCTGAAGAGTTTGTTTGTTTGTTTGTTTGAACGCGCTAATCCCAGGAACTAGGTACTGCTTCGAATTGAAAATATTTTTTTGGTGGATAGTCCATTTATTGAGGAAGGCTTTAGGCTATATAATATCACGCTGCGACTAATAGGATAAAGAATCAGGGGAAAATGTAGAAAAAACGGGGAAAATTATTCATCTTTGAGGGCTTCCGTTGTTTGTTTGAACGCGCTGATCTCAGGAACTGCTATATCGAATTGAAAAATTATTTTTGTGTCGGATAGTCCATTTTTCGAGGGAGGCCTTAAGCTATATAACATTACGCTGGGACCAAATGGGAGCGAAGCATCAGTGAAAAACCGGGGAAAATTATTCATATTTGCGGGCTTCCGTTACGTGCGCTGCGTAAACGGTTCAAGTTACCCAAAAATATGTATAAAAGAATAATAGTTATTCCTCTTTAAATGATCAAAAAAAATGTCCGATATGTCTCATAGATATGTCGCATAGATATCTGTTTAGGCATCACTAAATGATAATAATTTTATTTTTAGGGGTGGCTCTCCATACATGTGAACTGTGAAGTGGGGATGAAAAAATTTTTTTCTTTCTACCCCATCGTGTTTTTAAAATAAAGGCAAGGTTTACATACATGCGTTTTTTTTACAAAGTTAACCATTTTAGAGTAATCGGTCTCCAAAGTGGTTTATAAGTTTGTTCTTCCCCCTGGTATTTCTAAACAATGAGACTTAGAAACTAACAATTTTCCATGCTGTTAGATCATGCTAAATACACTTTGGGAAAATTATTTACAACGCATTCTAAGCCTATTACGCGTTTATAGTTACGGAACCCTCCATAAACATGTCCTGACATGCTCTTAGTTAGGTTATTTACTGTTAAAATCTATATCTACCAGCTCCCTAACTCTATGGTCATGATAAAATATTGGATTTCGTGTCATGCGCCTGCACCACAGACCACTACATACGTATGCCCGCCGCGTCCCCGCGCGCATCTATAACGCACCTGTTACGGTAGCGTCTCGTATGACATAATGTACACTCACGAACATATGCACGATGAAACGAGCGACGAATCGCCTGATAGAAATTGATGACCGCCGTCCATAGACAAACGAATGGGATACATGACCTACGACAACCATCCCCCGATGCATTTGTAACGTCAGGTGACTATCCGCTGTAGGAGTCAACTATCCCCTTATTTATGTAGAGGTCCAGGGAAAATGGATTTACTCATAACTCGTATTAATTAGGCTTATAGAAATTAATTATTCTAAAAAAATAAAGAACTACCTTTGGATGAACACGTTGAATTATTCTCATTTTTTTTTGTTTAATTTTACTAACTTTAGGGATTTTTTTAAAGTGGGGCAACTACTTTTACTCCACAATGTTTTGTCCTTGTCTTAAACGTTGGAAAAGTCGCTTAACAGACAAGAACAAAACATTTTATAGCTTAGACAGTATACCTACATAAATATTTTTATTAGTTAGGGGGATAATGTACTACAGTAGTGGAATGGAACTCAGCTGCGTCTTTGAAATTTTACCTATGATTGAGCGTGGCCGAGGGGAGCGCTAGGTCTGTTATCTACAATAAAGACGTTGACAGTCATCAACACAAGTACAAAGTACAAGTACAAAGAAGACGTTGACTCCGCGAGTAATAAGTGTTCTGTGTTGACAGTGCGCAAGCGTCGCAGCACAACTAACTAAAACTCGTTAGCCGTTCAATGCAGCGACAAGTCTTGGCCGCGGCACGCGGCGTGACACTCTATGCTTCTGCTATTTGAGGTTTCGTTAGCGGTCGTGTAAATGACGCGTATGTGTGCGTGCGCTGATTCGAGCGGTCTAGTATGAAGATGACCTACTTTAAATTATTTATATTGTGCTATATGACTAATCGGCCGCACTCAGAGGCATTTAATGTTAACATAACGAGCTATTTAGTAGAGATTTTAAATTTATGCCTATATATTTTCAGTCAAATTATCTACTAAGTAGCTCCTTAAGTAAGCATTATTTGGCTCTTGATGCAGTCGATAGAGTATTCGTAGCACCTCTGCTACGAATACTCTATCGACTGCATCAAGAGCCAAATAATGCTTACTTAAGGAGCTACTTAGTAGATAATTTGACTGTGCTTTTCTTGGTATGTGCCCTCGCACATACCAAGAAAAGCTCTCATTTTAATTATTGTATACTAGATGTTGCACGCGTCTTCGTGCGCGCAAAAAGAAATCCCGCGGTAACCGTAAAATTTTCCGCAATAAAAAGTAGCCTATGTCCTTCTCCGTGGTCTAATCTATATCTGCACCAAATTTCATCAAAATCGGTCCAGTAGTTTCGGAGCCTATTCAATGCAAACAAACAAGCTTTTCCTCTAATTATATTAGTATAGATTTAGACACTCAAAAGATGTACGTAGTTAATTATGTGTGTGAGTGTACTTTCGATAAGTATATTGTACAATGAGCATGACGTTTGAGATAGCCGAACTCACGTAGTCTCACGTCATGTTGGTGAAACTGATCACGAGGAAAACGTAGGCATACAAACTTGCAGCTGTAGCGTGAATTTTTACTTTTTATTGCGATTGATATTGATGACCTCTGTAGCTATATATTGTGTATAAACTTATATCTTTAAACGAGCGATTCTTGTATATATATAATCTGAATCTCGGAAACGGCTCCAACGATTTTCGGGGGCGATAAATCGGTCTATGTAGGTTTAATCTCTGGGAAACTGCGCATTTTTAAGTTAGGTATAATTTTTGCATTGTTTGGAAATTTGGAATGTGGTGAGTTCGATCCCAGTAAGACAAACATTTTTGTGGTTCTTATTATTTCATTTTCATTAATATTTTTTTATTTATTTTTTATTATTTTATCGTTCGACTAAAACACTGAGCTAAGCTCGGTCTCACAGGTACAAATATATCCACGGCAATCTGGCACCATGCTAAGTACCCGAAGAACTCTACTTATTAAGGGGAGTGGGGACCAGACAACGGAAAGAATATTTTAATACTTTTATATTATATATAATCCCCCTTACTAATAAACGCTGTATAAGCTTTAAATAGTTACACAGTGTTTTGTCTTCTTCCATCGAATTAAAAATGTCACTTGTGTGACGTGAACAAAACACTGTGTAACTATTCAAAACTTATACAGCGTTTATTAGTAAGGGGGTTAAAATATAACCCTCCTTTTGGCAGTCAGGAAATAAACCATAGCACTCAGTATATTAACCGAACCACAATCATAATTTTATCACAAGTAAAAATATTTACCGTGCGTGCTAAAGGAATTCCCGCGGGAACCGTACATTTTTCCGCAATAAAAAGTAGCCTATGTCCTTCCCCGTGGTCAACTCTATATCCGTGCCAAATTTCATCAAAATTGGAACAGTTGTTTCGGAGCCTATTCGATGCAAACAAACAAACAAACTTTTCCTCTTTATTATATTAGTATAGATGAAATTTGTTCCCCCTACCTAAATTCGGAAAAAGGTAAACCCTGTCTTAGTTTAATAATAAGGCGGAGAGAGTCCTACAATAATATTGTTTTCTGTTAAATCTAGATAAAATATTATTACAATTCGTATGTTTTCACATAATTATGTAACTAAATCGTACAAAGAACCGTTGCTTTGTACATAATATTAATTTACATATTTATAAGTAAAGCCATGTCTCTACATGATTGTTACTTTGATTATGTTGGTTTCGTATGGTACCTTGTAAAGAAAGAACATAAAAGCAGTAGGTACATATCTATATATATTTTTTTTCAATATCCAATTATTTTGATGTACCCATTGTCACTGTCACGACTACGCATCTATTAATATATCTCAAGTTCAAATGCGACAAGCCGTTCAGGGCCTCTAGTCAAGATGCATTCGATAATTTCGAAGGCGAACTTCGAAATCAAAAATGTATGGGACTTGACATAAGTCATCGATATGTAACATGTCGCTTTCGAGACCTTATGTCAAATACCATACATTTTGTTTTCGAACTTCGCCGTCGAAATTATCGAACGCAACTTAACTAGAGGCCTAGGCTCTAAAGCATGCTAAAGTAATATACCTACATGCATACATACATACACCCACCCGAAACATAACCCTCCTTCTCGCGCAGTCGGGTAAAAATTAACATGGTCCGTGCGTGTTTAAGCTATAGGACTTCGTCAATTGCATATGTAACAGATTTCTTACCTTTAATAGATTTTATGTAACTATAATATTGTCCGAAATCCGGAGGTCCGATAAAAATTCAGAGCGTTGAAAATAGAACTCTGAGCTAATACAATAGAGCTGAAAATCGAACACAAGTGCCGAGTCAAATATCTATGTGAAATGGACACTTCGACACTCGATAGTGGACACTTCGATTTTCAACACTATTGTATTAGCTCAGAGTTCTATTTTCAGTGCTCCGATTTTGCCCGGACCCCCCGAATTCCGGATCATGTATGTAAAACCAGCCTTATAAGATTTTAAGTTCGTTGGTCAAATGGAGACATGAATTTAATGAAATACATAATATAGTCTTCATTAAAGAGGAGATTGCATGCACGCTTTAAGAACATTTAAATTTAACATTAAATATAGTTCTTTTTGCCCTACTTCTACTGCGTGTAGTTACTCGCCTGTGTATCAGAGCCTCTACATTTCTATTACGGCCACAAGACAAAGCGTTTTCGGTTGTTATTTATATGTGAATGTGAGTTTAGAGTCGGACTAATTGTTATGTCGGCCAGGGAACCGCAACCGGTGGTTCATAGAATGAAATATTTTTCCAAAAAAATATTTATCAATAAACGTAAGAGAAAAATAATAATTAATAAATGATACAAAATGATGCGACTAGACCATTTAAATTCCTATATAATTGCCTTCGAAAGCGTAGTGTAGCTGTACATATTGTCAAAAAATAAATCACTTTGCACTTATTAATAAAAGTATCTGAGTTCTGATAAATTAAAAAAAAATAAAAATAATCACAAAACTATTCATCTGACCGGGATTAGAATCCACCACATTTTGAATTATCGAAGAAATCATAAATTATATTATATACATATAGCAAACTGCCAATCGGACTGACATAATAGAGTCGAAATTGTTGATATATTGTTGCATGATAAAAGAAAAAACATGTATAAACTCCCTGCGTACTAAATTTCATGGTAATACTTGTAGCCCTTTTCGAGAAACCGATTATATATATATATATGTCACCGTAAAATTGTAAAAACCGTTAGATTGTAATAGTAGTGAAATTTTAAAATGTTGAACGACTGCCGACCTGAATATTCTGCTTATAATTTAACACAATATTATTTTTCGTTACATTATATAGCAAAGAATCTTTCGACAGATTTGTAGTTGTATTACAATCTAACGGGTTTTACAATTTTACGGTAACATATATACAAGATTGTCTCATTTTTTAAAATATAAGATGCAGGTAGGTACTCGTATTTTAAAATGTAAAATTATTTTATTCTGGTCAACATTATACCTCAAGATTTAATTCCTAATGTAACAAAGAATATAATTATAACGAAAATGTTGAGTACCCCTGACGTATTCGCTTTACATAACTGCACCCATCTGACCTGCATCTGAACTAAACAATATCCAAAGGAAGTTTCATCATTGATTTCTAGATACTAAAAACTGCGCTAAATACGTACCAAAATGTTCTCAATAAAGTATAATATTTTAATGTAATAATATAATCCGTTATCATAATATATCCTGTACACAATTCTCCGATTTATAATAATATAATTAATTTAGAATTAACAATAAAATTTAGGTGATTCTGCACTGACCGATCCATTGAAACCAGGCCAGCTACGCAGGAGTTATTTTATAGTGCCCAAGTGTGTGCACAGTACACAAGAGTAATTTCTCTTCCTTTACTGTCGAAACCCAGTAGCCCATCCGACGCATGGATCATATTACTTGTCAGACAATCAGCTGTTGATCAGCCTGCAATATCCTAACCATACTTGGGGATAACATTTTTTGTTGTTCGAACGCGGGAATCGAACCTACGACCTCCGAGTCAAGAGCCAAGCTCTAAGCCACAGGACCACGGAGGCTGTTAATAATCTCATCCAGTAAACAGCAGACAATCGAAACAATTTACATTGCTCTGTGTGATGTCTTTACATACTGTATACTAAATCCCACCAAAAACATTTTCATGTAAAGTGATGCCAAGATATACCATATAACTCGCACTGTCATAAAACTATCAGATCTCATATAAAACCAAGCTTCAGACTCTACACGCCTTAAGTCTACAAGCCTAACTTCACAAATTTTACATCTTAGTCAAAATATGTGGCCTGGCCATTTCGCTACATTCGCTTGGGCGTAAGGTAAAAATTTATGGACTGTTTTTCTGTTATACTATTCTTGTAGGAACAAAACGGCCAAACTTGACTAAGATGTAGAGTTTGTGAAGTTAGGCTTGTAGAGTTACAGTTAAGAAGCTTGGTTTTACATGAGATCTGATAGTTTTATGTCAGTGCGAGTCATATTATGGTATCGTCTTGGCATCACTTTACATGAAAATGTTTTGAGGTGGGATTTCACATCATTTTTAAAGTTGTTATTACATATTTTTTTTATTGTTGCTATTTATATAACAATTAACACGGATCCTTATAACAATTTTCAGAACTCTAGAGTAAACATTTACGTAAGTAAGTCTCTTACAAATATTCATCCCCTAGTTTAAGGGGTTGGAGGATAAAAGTTCCAAGTTTAATAATTTTTATGTTGTTTATGTGCTAATACTAGCTTACATACCAAATTTCAGCTTTCTAGGACATCCGTAAGTACCCTATAATTTTGTTGATCATCAGTTATATACTTTCCGTTGTTTAATACCTGTACCTGCAAGTTGCAACACAAGTTCTTCGGATACTTAGCACGGGACCAGATTGACGAGCTGCGAACTCCCAAAGAAAATAAGAGAACGAATAATTTTCCAACGCCACCAATTATTTATTGACTTTGACAGACTGTATTGACAGGTTTTCATAAAGTAAATGGATTTTATATAAAACACGGCACTTTCCTAAACTTCTATTTTGTACCAAATCTTTACAAGAATTTGTACAAAATTTCGCTTAATTTGTTAGATTTTTCCTTCAAAGGCCATACTTTCAAAAGCTCTATGCTTTTATAAAAGAAGTTATATATACGTTTTCAATGTAAAAACATAGTTACAAACTCAAGTAATTTGTTATTGTTATTATGTCGTCGTTTATTTTCGGTATGGACTGAACCTAAACACATACATACATACATACATATAATCACGCCTCTTTCCCGTAGGGGCAGGCAGATACCACGTCTTCTTTCCACTTGCTACGATCCTTACATACTTGTTTCACTTCTTCCACTTTCATTCTTACGATCCTCCTCTTACATTCAACGTAGCGAAGCGGCTCTCCATGGGCCACTTTTCGCCTCCGCGAGAACGAGACGTAACCGAACCGAAAGGGTGGCGAACAACATCGCCGCCATTTTGGATAATTAAATTATTTTTATGCTTATCCATTGCATTCCCACGGATTGGCGGAGAGGGTAGGAATAGGGAAACAGAAGGATAGGTGGTGTGGAAAGGAAGGTTGGTAAGTTAGAGTGGGAAATAGGAATGTAATATTACCGCCCAGGAGAGCAAGGGATAGGACAGTGATAGCTAGGGAAGCCGGGGTCGCATACCACAACTACCGGACAGGTAAGTTGGGATGAGTAATGAGTATTCCAATTCCCATGACATAAAACTCGAATAAAATCCAAGTCACAGATTGTTAAATATCCATAATCTCTTTAGTAGATAGATATCGAACGCTCCATATTAGAAACGTTAGGCATACGAGTATTTAGTACTCCTGAGGGCTAGATTTGCATGCTACGCAAACAAACAAAGCCTTTTGTACTCTGGTTCCACAGAGTAGAATACAATATATACTTACGTAGAGAAACAGCTTCCATAGAACGATCCAAAACGATCCAAATTTGAAAATTTTGACGTCCCCTTTAACGGCCAACAATTTTCCACACAATGGTAGACACACCGTATGCTTGTAGTAGTGCAATCAAATCGAAAGCTAACTATTGTAGCTGTTTATCTCTTCCTCTTTCTTTAATCTGTGCCGGTACTCTTCAGCCGATCCCTGCTTGCCAAGCTGTTTGGCTGGCGTGTGCGGAAGCTATTAATAAACATTTTCCTCGTGCATATCATAATGCATTCATAATATGTAAATAAATATATCTGAAAAATGTAAATGTATGAAGCTTACAATTGTTAGAATAACATTATGCAATATGTCGTATCATTATTTCATGGAAAGTAACTATATCAGATTACTGTTACATAATATACTCAATATAGTATTATATATCCATATCGAATGATACCAGAGAGTGCTCTTATTAAGACTTATGTCACCCGACTCAAGTGTTCATTTTTTGGGTTCCGTACTCTAAGGGGCCACTGTCTGTCCGTTTGCCGGTCACAGGGCTGTCAACCGTGACAGTTAGGCACACCTCCAGGTATATATATATATATATATATACTAGATGACGCCCGCAACTCCGTTGCGCCAAAATTCGTTTATCGCGGCGGAACGTACATTTTTCCGGGATAAAAAGTATCCTATGTCCTTTCTCGGGTCTCAAAGTATCCCTATACCAAATTTCATCAAAATCGGTTTAGCGGTTTGGGCGTGAAGAGGTAACAGACAGACAGACAGACAGACAGACAGACAGACAGACAGACAGACAGACACACTTTCGCATTTATAATATTAGTATGGATATATATATATATACCAGGAGTTCGAACGGTACCAAGAGAGGATAGCCTAGGCAAGCCCCAAGGGCTCTGTTTGACCTAGGGGGTAAATCATCATCAGGCTCTGCCAACGGCGGTGCTGACGGAGTACCGCCGATTTTTTAGTGGGTAGAGGCTGCTTCCACTTACCATCTTTCGGAAGCAGCGAGTCCCACATACCCACGCAAGGAAATCCCTAATCCCCCGCGGTATGCGGAAGAGCATTTACTTGGCGTAAAAAAAAAAACAAAAAAAAAGGAGTCCGAACGGTATAGGCTTTTGCATAGTATTCATGTGCACAGTAATAAACCCAGATCTTAGTTCTCTTTTCCGCCCCTGGCTGCGCTAGAATTTTGGACGTATCCATGCTATTGTAGCGGACCAATCAGCGCACAGTCCTGAATCGCGCTTGGTACTTCTTGAACAAAGGCGCGCTCTACCGGCAAAAAATCTGTGCCCTAAATTGAGACCATTATTTTAACATTACGTTCGGACTCCTGTACCTCAATTCTCGTATTTAAAGTAGACAATTTAAATAGTCAATTTTACTTTGTTTGGATTGAAAGAAAAAAAAACGACATGTTACCGTGAACAGATTTTATGACGTTTCGACCAATCAGAGTGCGTTTCACGTTGGTTTAATGTTCGTAAAAACACCGTTTGGGAGTATAATCGTATTGGGACTTGATTGTAATTGTATTAATGCAGGTTTTATTTAGCAGAATTGCCCCTCAGGTGGTAAGGCAGTTGAAATTTTTACAGATTGTATTTCTGTATGTATCAGGATTTATTTCTGATGCCGCTATAAAAACAAAGTACTAAAAATAGAAAAAATAAATATTTACGGGCTCCCATAAAACAAAAGGTTTTTATTTTCTCGATATGAATAACTGAAACAAGTCGATGCTTGAAATAGTCACTGAATAAACACTGAATTTAATATAAAATATTTTTTAAGTATGGCTCCCATACAAAAACCTTGATTTTTTCGCTATTTTTTAATCGCTGTTCAATATTAATACTAATGCTCGATATGAATACTAATAGTTTTATAGTTAATTGTAAAGGGTTCCGCTTCGCGCGCGAATCCTACTCGCACTTGGGCGTTTTTTTTTTGTTTTTTTATTCCGAAGGCAGCTTATAGTTGAGCCGATTCTGCTGATTAAAACCTGCAATAATACAGCCTGTGGGAGAGCCACGCTTCGGCACGAATGGGCCGGCTCGACCGGATAAATACGACGACCTCACAGAAAACCGGCGTGAAATAACGCTTGCGTTATGTTTCGCCGAGTGAGTGAGGTTACCGGAGGCCCAAGGGAGATTTAAAGGAATAGGAACGCAAGTTGCAACACCAGAGGTGTTACAAGACGTATTACTCCTCTGGTGTTGCGAGTGTCTATGGGGGGCGGTAATCGCTTACCATCAGGCGATCCGTCTGCTCGTTTCCTGGTTCATAAAAAAAAGTTACTTGAATACGGTCCCAATATTTTAAAACTGCAAAGTGATATTGTATAAACGTCAAACTAACTTTTGTTTGATCAGCTCCAAAAATCAGTTAATCAAAAATATTCATTTATAATTAAATAAAATTAAATAAAGGCATGTTACTTGAGAGCATCTCACATTGAGAGGCGTTTGAGACTTCGGGCGTAAATGTTATGAGTGTAACAAATAAATTTACAAGTTACGAGTTTACGACTGACTGAACCAAATTATGCGGTAATAAGATCGAATTAAAATACCAAATACCATAACGGAAGAGGTTGGCATTTCCATTACGTTACGTAACGAGAGTCAAGAAATGCATTAATAATATGAATAATAGCAAATAACTCTTAGCGAGCCCGTGTCAACTGTTTTATGGTTCCGCAGAGAAAGGAAAAAAAGTAATTATTAATTTATTTTAATTACGAAAGAAAATATTTAACTTCTATTAAAAACGTAAAGGCTACAGTTACAATTTTGATCCCATTAAGAATCTGATTTATCAATACACCGCTCCAATCACAAAATAAATGTCTTATGCTGGAATATGGCATGTAGATTGTAGATAGAGAACTATCTAAGGTTAAGAAAGTATTCGCTAAAATTCAACTCTATTATTTATAAACAAAAAATGAAAACCGACTTCCAAAGTAAAAAATTAAGACTTATATGGTTTTCTCATTGATGCTATGGTCTTACTATGTTGTACTTACCAAACTGTATTGCATTTTATTGTATAAGTAATTCAAAATGTAAAAATTATGTTAAAAATGACATCTAACCAAATAAAAGACAACAAAGGCAATGGCAAAAAACAATCCCTGTCTACGATAGGGACAAGGACATAGGACTTACTTTCCACAAGTATTTTTTAAAAATTACAAACCTGCACCAAAATTTAAATGAGACCACACGGGAAGCACCAGCCAGCTTTCAAATAAACAAAGAATCATCAAAATGGTTCACCCAGTCGAAAGTTCCGAGTTAACAAACATACAAGATACAGTCGATTTGAGAACCGTGGTGGATAAAAAGGGTGAAATGGCGCTGCAAGCAAAGCCGCGGACTTACCTATACGTTTACCATAGACTAATCAAATTAGTAATTTGATTAGTCTATGCTTTTACAAAGGAAATATTCAAGACTAATTTATGCGTGATACTTTGTCCGCGCGGACACCGTGAGATATAAATTTCGAAAAATAATGGATTTCTACGTCTTAACTTAGATCTGCGTGACATACTTCAGACGTTGATATTTCATTATACAACTTTGAATCCCCATTTCACCCTTTAGGGGATGAATTTCAAAAAACTTTAAAATACATACTCAATGATTTGTTTTTATTAGCTCAGATATTAAATTTCATGGAAATCTGGGTAAATTTAAAATATTTTTCATACAAACTTTCAATCCTTATTTTACGAATCAGAGGGTTAATTAAATAAAACCTAAAACTGAACCTTAATTTTCGACAAAATAGGTGCTTTAAAGATTCTGCATCTAAACTTTCAACCCCTATTTTTTTATTTTATTTACAAATTTAAAATCCCTTCTTAGTGTCTACGTTAAAACAACTGTCAAAATTTCACGTTTCTACCATTATGTAATGGTAGTCACAGTCTATATGTCAGGGAGTCAGTGGTGAATGGGGATATTTCCCTTTTGTTTATATAGATTATAGATAAAACATTTCACTTACCACGAGGCCAGACTGACGTGATGTGAAGCGTCCATAGATATAGATATATTTTTGAATACTATTAGAATTGAAGTTTTAATAATAAGAGAACCAAATACTATCATCATATCGCAGCTGCTAAAATTATACGCCACGCTTTCTCATGTTTTAATTAAACACATTTTAAATTGAAATGTCATAGTGTACGCTCCAAAGTTCGAATGTTAATTTAAAACGGTAGTAAGTTATACGACGATAAAACCCGAAACTGTATATAAATTGGTAATTTTATGTCAACTCAAGCCACACAAGCGAAAGTAAATAAGTTACGTGATATATCAAGTAACAAAGTACAAGTGGCCAAGTTACTTTTAAGTCCTAAAGATAACTAGAGCTTGACAGGACAATATAGGATTGGAAAGTGAAGAAAGTATTAATAGTCCCTGGGACTAGGACTTATAATTAGAGATATCGAATGGTACAAGATAAAAGATTTGAGTGATTAGCAGAGCTGAGATAATAGGCAAGCGGACTGATTTTTTTTTTGCATAAATGAATAGTACTCTTAAATATGAGTAACTTCTCAGAAGAAACTGTATATCAAATGTCAATATTTTCAAACAAAGGTGCAGCGATTTGTATACAATATTTCGCGAGTCTTTATACCAAAAAAATTTTTTTTTTTGCGAAATTGGTAAACAAAACCTACATCATTAGTTTACTCACATCTATACATATAAAATCCTTTGTCCTGAATGACTGACGGATCAACGCACAGCCTAAACCGCTGATCGTAGAGACCTGAAACTTGCAGGGCTTGCTCTTTGTAATGCGTAGGGATCCGATAAGAAGGGATTTTTCGAAATTCGACTCCTAAGGGGGTGAAAAGAGGGAAAACAGTTTGTATGGGGCAACGTGATTCCTTGGTTCAATCTAGTTCATATTTTGCACAAACATTATCTAACAGAATTGATGGAATTCGTGTATCATAGTTTATTGAAATTCGTCCCCTAACAGGAATAAAAAGGGAAAGAAAGTTGTTTGGGAGCGATTTGCTTTAAAGTTGATATAAATACTCCTTAGTGATTTTGATTTAAAGCTCCCATTCACAATCGATCGATTGATTTAGTCTTTACAATTTAAACATTTACTGGATTCGTAATTGCAAGTAAATCGGTTTCGATAAAAATTGAATATAGTCTGAGATCCTAGGATTACCTTAATAAAATTTTTATATGAAACTTGTATATATACGCGTAAATTTTGTTCCAAATTTTGACGCCCATCGCAGAAACTAGCTGGCAGGACTTAGACTAATCATTTTGTGTAATAGTTTGTCGTTAGCAATTTACTTTCAAATACGAATTAATTTCCAATTTGATCGAGACAATCGATAGCCCGTGAGTGGGGAGCTTTATTTTTATTTTGACATAATATATTGTCATCATGTTGAAAAATAAATCTGACAAGAATGCGAAAGTTAAATTTGACGAATTATACTACTCTTGAAAAAGTAGGCACTTAAATATTTGCGAATGCATTTAATATTAAATATTCAAAATACATCCATACTAATATTATAAATGGGAAAGTGTGTGTCTGTTTGTCCGTCTTCCACGCCAAAACTACTGAACCGATTGAAACGAAATACGGTATACAGATACAGAGAGTATAGCCTGAGAAAGGATATAGGCTACTTTTTATCGCAGGGAAATGTACGGTTCCTGTGGGATATTTTATTTACACTTTCACGTAAAAACTACTAAACCTATCATCATGAAATTTGGGACATATATAAAGTAGACCACGAGGAAGAACATAGGCTACTTTTTATCTATATATCCATATACGGTTCTTACGCGGGCGGAGCCGCGGGCATCAGCTATCTATACTAATATTATAAAGCTGAAGAGTTTTTTGTTTGAACGCGATTATCTCAGGAACTACTGGTTCGAATTGAAAAATTATTTTTGTGTTGGATATTCCATTTATAGAGGAAGGGTTTAAGCTATATAGTATCACGCTGCGACAAATAGGAGTGAAGAATCAGTGGAAAATGTGGAAAAAACGGAGAAAATTATTCATCTTTGAGGGCTTACGTAGTTTGTTTGAACGCGCTGATCTCAGGAACTGCCTAATCGAATTGAAATATTATTTTTGTGTTGGATAGTCCATTTGTTGAGGAAGGCTTTAAGCTATATTACATTACGCTGCGACTAATAGGAGCGAAGCATCAGTGAAAATGTTATAAAAACGGGGAAAATTATTCATATTTGAGGCTTGAGCTTTATTTGAGAGTTCCGTTGCGTGCGCTGCGTAATCGGCAAAAATATGTATGAAAGAATTATTCCTTTTTTTAAGATTGACTCACTATAACCTTTTTTATAAAAATCAAATTTGGTCGAAATTAATGCATTATTGCGCCAACAGTTGACGCGGACGAAGTCGCGGGCAACAGCTAGTCATATACAAAAACATTCATTATGGTAAGTATGAACTTAAACAAATATATTCCTGTTTTTAGGAGGCTCGCAAAATTTTTTATAAAAATCGCTGTACCTTTGAAAATATTGACTTTTGATATACGGTTTCTTCTGAGAAGTTACTCATATTTAAGAGTACTATTAATTTATGCAATAAAAAAAAATTAGTCCGATTGCCTATTATTCATGAGTAATTTAGTACTAGAAGAGATGTTTACGAAAAATATAAAGATGGAACTTGATGCGAATAATGAGCGTCAGTGCCGCTGCACACGTTCCGGTTGCCGGATAGCCGGTGCCGGGAAACCGGTATGGCCGTGTACACCGGTACGTATGAAACTATCGTACGTAATTACGTATACATGGCCATACACTTCGCGACCGACTACCCGGCACCGGCTACCCGACAACCGGGACATGTGCAACGGTATAAGTGCCGTTGCACACGGTCCGGTTCCGGTTCCAGTCCCAGCATAAGTGCTGGGACCATACTATCCGGAATCCTCTAGGCCGCGGAAAATTCAGAGCATTGAATTTGTCGTGACACACGCAAGTGTCGAGTCAAATGTCAATATCTAAGACAGCTAGATATTCGATACTTCGATTTTCAGGTCTATTGTATTAGTGTAGAGTTCTTTTTCAGTGCTCTGAATTTTTCCCGTCCTTAAGGATTTCAGACAATGCAGTCCCAGCTTTACCTTCATAATTTTCAAGTGTCTAAGGCCTTAATTTCATAAATCCCAAGTGGGATAACACCAATATAATCTAGAATTTTCTTATAAATAATAATGGGTGTTGAAACCGACTTTTTGTTGGAGATTTGGAAACTGCCATTATTATAGATTTCGTTATTTTCTAAACACAAAACATTCACGGAAACGAGAATAGGTCCACAAAGACTTGTAAAGGCCAGTGATAAACGTAATAAGGATCACAGGTCAACAGAAATTATGAGTAGTAAAGTCTTATGTAAGTCGGCATTAGCTGTTTTGCTGATAATTATTATTTAGAAGTTAGAAGGTACTGGTTATGTCTTCTCATGACCGATCACTAACATCCCCACTGCTTGAGCTCGGGTCTTTCCAAAATGTGAGTACTGACGGTCGGCATTGGCTACTGACGGTCGCATCGGCAGAATTCTCGTAACTTTTTCTATTATACCAAGTTAGGCAGCGGAAAGGCTCTACGTACTGAAGTAAATGACCCTGGGGTCACCTAAGCCCTATGACTCCTTAGCCCAAGATCACGTGGACAGCGAGGGGGCTTCTGCACCGAACGGATGTATATACTCTTTGGCCCCAAGGACAAGTGGACCACGTAGAGGCTATGTGACCAGAATACTCGTTAATCACCCAATTGTCTGGTTTCAACAAAACCGGCCACCTACAACATCACCGAAATTGGTATGGGAGCCATTATAGTCAAATACTTGGTTACCATAATCTACGACAGGAGTATATATAACTCCCCACACCGATTTCGGTGACGGTGGCCGGTTTCATTGAAACCAGGCCAGTTAAGCAGGAGTAATTTTATAGTGCCCAAGTGTGTGTGCAGCACTCTCTCTTCCTTTCCTCTCATAATCTAGTGGGAGGGATAACCGACACGACTGACGAGAGATCAGGCGCAGGTCCGACTTTTTACATCATCTTTCTTGTCAGACAATCAGGTGATCAGCCTGCATTGTCTTAACCAAACTTGGAAACAGCATGTTTTGTTGATTCCCATCGAACCCATGACCTCCGAGCCGAGAGCCAATGCTCGAACCACTAGACCACGGAGGCTGTTATACTGCACAGGCAAAGAATATATATTACTAACGTAGCACAGGAGTATATATTCTAGTTAAACCATAAACTATTTCAACGACTGGTGGGTTTATTCATTATCATGATTATAGAATTCTTTATTACTTAATTTATGGTCACGACTAACGCACAGATGTCTTTTCGTTCGAATGATAGGCTGACCTTTTAGTTAGATATGCCGTAGGCTTCATATGGTTTAATTAGACGTTGGATAACGAGGTTTATAAAATAGAACCATCGTGAAGAAAATCTGTATATTCTACGAATGAATAATATTACAGACACAGCGACCTCTGTGGATCAGTGGTTAGTGCGTTGCGACTGTAGGTCACGGGTTCGAATCCCGCCGAAAGGACAAAAAGTTTGCGGCCCTCGGGCCGGAATGAATTTGTATATATCTTCAAAACTTCAAAAATAGAACTGCTGTCAGCTGTGAAGAGTTTTATGTAAAAAAAACTATTAAAAAATGACATGACTTTCTACCGCGACAATTACGCGGCAAGCGGCAAGTTCCATATTTAAAATTTAAAAAGTCAACACAAATTAGCGGGATACTAAAATCTGTTAACTTGTATATATCTGTGACGGACTTTTGTGCTAAGATTTGAATTGAATTTAGGTTTATTTTCCATATATTCTAAATTAAAAGTAGAGTGTATGCCACGGGTAAAAGAATGAATTCCTACTCTATATACTATAAGATAATAGAGTAGGAATAGCCTAACTACCTCGGGAATTGATTCTTTTCAACCCTAGGCTAATAATCTACTATTCCGTTGTCTGGTACCAGTGATACAAGTTACTTAGTAGTTAGTACAGGACCAGATTGACATGGTGTGGAAGCGTCCGTAGATATTACTATTATTAAAGCTTCTGAAACAGAGAACTGAAACTCGCGAAATGACATTCTCGTTTCTTTACTAGGCCAAAGATACTATTGTTTTGGGAGGAGTTTGTCATCAGACATAAGCATCATTATGGTGTTTTCAAGGTCCAAACGCTATTATATAACTATAGAAGCGGTAAATCACCGCCAAGAAAACCTAAAGAAGTCAAATGCCACAGGTCGACACACTGATCTCTTCCATCAGAGTCGATTCCATAAGCCCCAGCTGATTGTCTATCCACATAATGGCTATGTTTGGCGGAAAAAGGCGCATATATAACATGTAAGCGCTTGTAAGCAAAATAGCGATTGCTAAGCGGTAAGCGCTGTCAATGCTGAATGCTATTTTCCTCTAGGACACGTTATTCTCTAAAAAACACTACTGATTTCAAAATAAATAAGCAAAATGGCGGATTATATCAGCGCTACTGAAGTTAGTAAACGTGTCCTGGCCGACAACTATCATTTTCTTTTTAGCGCTAGTAAGCGCAGCAGCGGAACACAGCCAATGTCTTTACGTGGATGGACTAGATATGAGCGCCGCGCCGGCGCGCCGCCGCCGCCGATGATTTTGCCGCGCCGCCGCCGCCGCGAAAATCTATCGGCGCGCCGAGTGAGAGATTTCAGTTAGTGACTATGAGCATTCATATTACCCAAGTCATATAATATAACTATTTAGACCTTTAAACGAAAAGAAGGTGGTTAACCTCCACGTAACTCATCAAAAAGGGAAATAAGCATCAAAGATAACAATATGCTTACTAGAAAAGCAGATCTACTGATACGGCGTTAATAGAGCTAGTAGATCGCATTAATATAGCCATTGAGGAGTTTGCGCTGAGCACCTTTCTAGATATTGAAGGCGCGTTCGATAACATCTCAACCTCAACCCTGATAGCCTGGCTTCTAGAAATATAGATTCAACTACAATAAAGTGGATCAAATCCACGCTTAATAACAGCGTAGCGTCATCAAATATTATGGGCTTAACACTCAGCAGCAGTTTGACTCCAGGATGCACACAGGAAGGGGTGGGGTACTGTCGCCGCTAGAGTAGTCCCTGGTAGTGAATGGGCTCCTAAAAGAACTGAACGATAGAAGGTTATATGCTCAAGTATACACTAACGATCTAATAATAATAATAGCTCCCAACACCGATTTCGGTGACGGTAACCGATTTATTTTTATAGTGCCCTGCTATGTGCGCAGTACACAAGAGCACTCTCTACTCCTTTACTTTTACAACCAGTAACCCAGTGGGACAAATAAACGACACGACTGGTAAGAATGATCTCTTGACCTCTCATGCCCATCCAACTCATGGATCATCTTTCTTGTCAGACAATCAGGTGATTAGCCTTTTTTTTTCATGAAAAATGCTTTATGCATCCCTGGCGGACTGCGGACGCCAGCCGAGATATGTGGGACTCACCCGGATGAGGAGCGCACCCGGGGTTAGCCACCAAAACCCCATGATGCCTTCTTCCCCGCTGTAGTGCTAGACCGCCGGACCAACAAAAGCGATATTTTTTTTATAGCGAAATTTGCAATAATCTTAAAGCTAAGAAATAACGTCGACCGGGCGCTCTGCGCCAGGCGCAGAGTGGAAAGGAAATATTAGTATAAGGTAAACAGAACAAAATGGGCAATAAATTGTAAAGTAAGTTATGTGAAAGGGTGTGTAACATGTAATAACAAGAAAGAACAAAATAATAAAAGAATAGATATTAAATAATAAGATAGGTAAAAGAAAAGTAATGTAAAGTAAATAATTATATGTAAGAAAAATAGACAAACACAAGTATTGTAAACAAATAGAAATAAGAGATATAGACAATGTGATAGAAATAAATAATAAATATAAATACGAAATAAAAATGTACAAAAATAGGAAAACATGTAAGAAGATAACCACAAAAGGTATAATATAAGAAATAAGTGTATTAGAACAGAAATGTAACGAATTAACAAGTAAATGTAAAAGAAATAGCTATAAATGTAAAGCAAACATAGAAATGTAAACAAACACAAGACACTGATAAAGTAATTAATATTCAAAAGCAAACAATTGGCCTGGCTAATGGCTGGGGGAACAATTAAAAAAAAAAAAAAGCGATAACAGCAGCGGCCTACCAAGCGGCATCTGCATGATACTGCAGAGCCTTCGCATGGCATTTTGTTCTGCCAACACTCCGGGACTGGACGCTATGCTACCGGGAGGACTCGTGCAATGGGTGACGGATTCCCCAATCCTTCATCCGAGCCCTTTAGGGTGTCCGGGCAGTGGTGGCACTGGGGCAACGGTTCCCTTTGGACCGTGTAGTGCAGGTAATGGTCGAAACACCCGTGCCCGGTCAGCACCTGCACCATTCGGCTCTGGCAAAACCGGTCTGATTGCGGCCGCTATTCTGTGGCCAGCAGTTGGAGATACCATTCTGTCCTGCCAGGCGCGCATTGTAATAATGCGCGCTTGACGACGCCATCGGGCTGTCAATTCGGGAGATACCCTTTCACCGCGCTGTGTCTTCCGTTGGACAGGAGGCGCCCGAGAACCGCAGCCGTTCTCTTCAAGTTGGGCGCCAAATCCATTAAAACCAGACCAGCTACGCAGGAGTTTTTTTTATAGTGCCCAAGTGTGTGCGCAAGAGCACTTTCTCTTCATTTACTCCCGAAAACTATTGGGACAGATAACCTAAACGACTGGCAAGAGATTAGGTGCAGGGCCGACTTTTCACATGTCCAGCCGTCGCATGGATCATCTCTCTTGTCACATAATCAGGTGATCAGCCTGCATTGTCCTAACAAAAACAACATTTTTTCGTTGTTCCAATGCGGAAATCGATCTCACGACCTTCGAGTCGAGAGCCACGCTCTAAATATCGCTAGGTTGTCAGCCTCCGTTATCCAGTGGACCACGGAGGAACCTAGCGATACTAATGGTGCTGGTGAGCAAAAGCACGTCAGTAGTTCCTGGGCTAATGTAATCAGCACTGCAGAAAGTCGTCAAAAATTGGTGCAAAAGGGTCAAACTAACAGTCAACACTAATAAGACGGTTGGAGGGACTAAAACCCCCAACACTCTTCGGGAGAACTACCACGTTTGCGAGCGAGGTCAAATATCTTAATAAGGTTTACTTGGAATAAGTACATCGAGGACATTATGAAAAAAGCGAGATGTGCTCTGGGGTTCTGCCCGAGACTTGTCAGCTCTAAATAAGGCATTCGGTCGAAGGCAATGTTATGCATGGTTATATACAGCTATAGTGAGGCCGATTGTCACATATTGCGAAGTGTGGTATGCCACACCACGCAGCCAAAAACTGTACAGGTCAACTGCATCAAAACATTAAATAGTGTACAGAGAATGGTCTATCTCAAATCACGGGTGCGCTCTCTTCGGCACCCAGAGCTTCACTTGAAGCCTTGATTAACCTGACTCCACTGCTTGTTCATATGGAGGCTAAGATGGTTGTTTTCAGGGCCATGACGGCGGGTAGAATGTAACGGGCCTCTATCCTACTTGGACAACTGAAACAGTCTCTTCCTGAGAAACCTGGCATGGCAATGCCATCTGACACCATGATCAAGGTGCATAGCTTCTAAAAGCTATACCTGCTTTTCAAAACTTTTGGGGAGGACCGGGAAAGATAGGTCTTCGCTATTATTGGTTGTTCACTAGAGAGAGCCTAGATAGTTATACAAATGGCTTCAACGTCAGTTCCTAAAAATATTGACGTTTATAAAACGTAAATAGAAAAAGATTACAGTGATTATACTCTCTGGAATCAAAGCACAGTTAACTGCTGGAACTACTTTGGAATTCTATAATTGTCTTTTTCATCACTACAAATAGTGCCATAAATTGTGTTGCATTGTAATTGTATGTAAACCAATCTATTTACTACACTTTTTTTGGTCTTCAAAAAAACCCTTTCAAGGTCACGCCGCCGACGCCGCCGCCGCCGACCCAAAATAGTCGGCGCGCCGCCGCCGACCTACCTCCCATCGGCGCTCATATCTAGGATGGACATATCGAAATTAAAAAAAAATATATATATACAGCCGAACGTATAACCGCCTCCTTTTTTGGGAAGTCGGTTAAAAATATAGGTACACGTCAAGCTACGCCTATAGTAGATTCCCATAGTTTGTGCTTACTTCACAAAATTGAAATAAGAATTAATGTATGAGTTGAAAGAATTAAGTTTTTCTTTTAACTTATTATGAACTAGACGTTGCCCGCGACTTCGTACGCGCAAGAGGGAATCTCGAGGGAACCGTGCATTTTGTGTGAATAAAAAGTAGCCTGTGTCCTTCCCCGTGGGTTACTCTATATCTGTGCCAAATTTCATCAAAATCGGTCCAGCAGTTTCGGAGCCTATTCGATACAAACAAACAATCATACAAACAACCCTTTCTTCTTTATAATATTAGTATAGATTAATGTCAAATTATTATTAGAAGGAGATGTAGATGACAGCTAGTGTATCTTGCTTATATTGCTGTCAAATGCTCAATCCTTCGATGAATATTATGTCAATGGGCACTAGTGTTGTACACTTTGTATATCGATATTTTCTACGACGTCTCATTTCATAGATAACCTCATTGTAAAACTGGTATGTGTGTTTATGTGTTGTTTCATATTACATCATGTCTACGGAAGTCATAATTTGTCATAAACTTTTCTATGCCGAGTCATATTTTACTATCACATGATATCCAGTTTAGACGAAAAAGACATTCCTGATATATTTTTATTTTTTTTAGATTTTACATGGATAGTTCCACTTTACTGTTTTAGGGTTCCATGCCACAAAAAGGAAAAACAGGACCTTCATAATTTCATTTAAATCGGCTTCATTTTAATATTTTTATCTTGAAAAATTTACAAGCTATCAATAACTTAGTATTATTTAGTGAAATGACAAGAGTGAATGACGACATCTCACACATTCCTCAATCACTGTCTAATTTTTTTTCGATCATCGATTCTTACTTCCTTAATAACACTCCTTTGATAAATGAATGACCTACATAGGATAGATACATAAATTACTAATTTCTATACTTAAGGCAAAACAACGTGTATATTGTCAGCAAGACTCCCGACACACGTCACACACGTTGTTCTGCCTAAACTATAAACTGGAATAAATAAATACACCTACACCTTCATCGATACTTATAATGCGATTCAAATGAGAATAGGATCGAGTCGGCGCCATAGTTTCGAATTTAAACTGTTATGATAGTTAAATTTATGTTTAGATAATTGATAATTATTTAACGTTTTAATTTAATTCGATGCAAGACTATTGATATTTATATGCACATAAGTTTTTCTGAAAATCGCACTTTTCAAGTGATATTTGACAGAAAAAGGTTATTGACGTTCCTATTCTCATTTGAAACGCATTATACCAACCTACTGAGGCCAGCTGACATTTTCAATAAACCCAAGCAGGTAGGTAATCAGTTTACCTAAACTCGCAGTCACCTAAAAATATTTGACAGTCAAGTAAAAAATTGAACAGAGTGAACAGTCAGTATTGGAAAATTAGCCAAATCGGCCCAGACGTTCTCGAGTTTTAGCAGAGAATTGCATCCATTTTTATTATAAGAAGATTTTTAAAGAGCTTTAATTATTTGGAAGAAGAAATGGTCATTCCAATCACACTATTTATGCGTGTCTAAAAGATTTGGGAAGTCTGCTAGCCGACAGTATGCTAGCTAGGTGTAGCCTAAACATCCTCACATTGAGGAAAGAACCTAACTCGCTACAAGGTACGTTGGTCGATAATGGTTATTTGCAGTAGAAACTCTAGTTACGAAACTTTATTATAGCCTTGAAAACCTTCATATTTCTTAACGAAATAAATTAATTTAATTTTATCAAACATTTTATCTTAAATAAACTCAGAAAACGAGGTCCTTGAAAGTTCAAGTAATTGTAATATTTTTGTGACGTGCTCATTAAAAGTTTGCTAACCCCTGAAGTGCCTAAAAATTTGAAATGCGAATGATTTCACCTATATTATTTTTATGAAAATAAGTATAAAATTTCAGGAGGAAAATTGTTATGATAATATTATGTTATGAATATTTAGAGGGTATTTCATTAGAGGTAGACGTTCTTTCGAGCATTTCAATTTTCAACACAAGCCACGCAATTTATAGGGTACAAATCATTTGTAGTACCTAAAATACTTGTATTTTGCACTGCTTTTTAGCAGATAGGCATTTTTTGTAAGTATTGTACTATGGTATTATTATAGGTATAGCTTATACTTTTAGTCACTTGAAATTAGCTTATCTATTTAACTCAACGACTATTTTTCGTTACGTATAAGACAAATTTGTAACTTAATAGTAAATTTAATTTTTATTTAGTAAGATTTAATTGAACAATTGAAAGAAATCGAGGTATTTTGAAGCACCAATATTAATAAATCCTCAATTGATTAAAAATGCCTATTTAGTAAAAAGTTGTGAGGAAAGTTAAAACATTTGAAAGTAATTAAAATTGCAAATTAATATTATTAATTATATGTTTTGTGTTATTCGTCTGGGTTTTGAGAGGCACGCGGAACTTATTAATATGCGTTCGCGAATTTTTTCGTTAAACAAGAAAGTGTACCTTATCGATAGTAATCAAACATTTATCATATTATAGTAACTGTGAAAGTTCAAGATCCACATTGTTTTCACCAAAGGTGAATTCGGATGTCATTAAAATCATAATCTTCGTAGCCTGAAGGCCGAGCGTTAGGAAGAGTCAGGGAGAGAGGCGACGTCGCTCTGGCAGTATATAAACCACCAGGCGGACTCCGGAGCATCACACAACCTCCACACCTCCGAGAGTCAACATGAAAGCGTTCTTGGTAGGTACCGCGAAGTGAAAGTGTTGACCTGTGACCGAGCTTCATCGAGTGTGGTTCAGTGCTAGCGATTATCGATATGTAATGGAAGTCACTAGTGATGCGCGATGCATAGTGCTCATTGGATTTTACGAATTTGGACTTTTGATTTTTTTTTACAATTGGAATTTGTTATTTTTTGTGATTAAATTTGGATTATTATGACTTTCTACATTTAAATTGTCTCTCGAATATTAGTTTTTGGTTCGGTGATGACAATATATCACTGTCATAGTGATATATTTTTTAATTTGATTTTTTGTTTGTCATAGGTATTAGCGGCCGTCGCGGCACTCGGCTCGGCTCGGCCCGAGGCGGGATACAGTTATAACGCGCCCGGCGGCGGGATCGGCGGAGGTATCGGTGGCGGCCATGGCGGCATCGGAGGCGGCCACGGCGGCTTCGGCGGTGGCATCGGGGGAGGACACGGGGGACTCGGCGGCCTCGGTGGCGGCCTCGGCGGAGGACACGGTGGATTCTCCACCGGAGGTCTGAGCTCCAGCAGCTTCGGAGTCAGCGGCATCGGCGGTGGACTCGGCGGTGGTCTCGGCGGCGGATCCTTCTCCTCCGGCGGTGGATTCTCCTCCGGCGGCGGTTTCTCGTCCGGCGGCGGATTCGGCGGCGGCTTCGGCGGCGCCCCCATCGTCCAGAAGCACATCTACGTCCACGTCCCACCCCCAGAACCTGAAGAGCAGCGCCCGCAAGTGATCTCCGGTGGTGGAGTTCCCCAGAAGCACTACAAGATCATCTTCATCAAGGCCCCAGCTCCTCCCGCGCCCGTCGCCCCCATCATCCCCGCCCAGGCCCAGAACGAGGAGAAGACCCTGGTCTACGTGCTGGTCAAGAAGCCCGACGAGCAGCCCGACATCACCATCCCCACCGCCGCGCCCACCCAGCCCTCCAAACCCGAAGTATACTTCATCAAGTACAAGACCCAGAAGGAGGGCGGTATCGGAGGTGGTTCTCTGGGCGGTGGTGCTATCGGTGGTGGAATCGGCGGTGGTCTTTCTGGTGGCAGCATCGGAGGTGGTCTGTCTGGCGGCAGCATCGGAGGTGGTCTGTCTGGCGGTAGTCTGGGTGGTCACGGTGGCAGCATCGGAGGTGGTCTCTCCGGCGGTAGTCTGGGTGGTCACGGCGGCAGCATCGGCGGTGGCAGCATCGGCGGCATCAGCGGTGGTCACGGATCCTCGGGAGTCAGCTCCTCGTACGGACCCCCCGGCCACTCCGCCGGCCCATACTAAACCGCTCTGGCGTGCTCAATTGTGATACCTGCTCAGCCGGCGACACCTAGTTATAAGTAGAGAAAAAAACGGTGCCTAAATGTATTTATGTAAATAGTAATTTTAATGTCTAATGTTAGTTGTATTATAATGTCTTTTTTGCATAAAAATACGATAAACGAAATGAAATTTTTAATTTCTCACCCGAAAACAACAGCCCTAAAATAATCTTGACATAATGATAAAGCTTTCTTTTACAATAGTCTCAAAGTAATAGAGAAAAAAAAACCTATTTCTATTTCATATGTCATCCAAGAATGTCAAAGCAAACTAGTGATGTGCTAAGTGTCGATAAAAATATCGATTTCTATGCGCAAACAGAAAGAATAAACATGTGAAATACATTAACACATGACAGCCGTAGAAAGTATTTTCTCTGGAGCTCGTTGCGCAATGGTCCATAGTGACCTCACTTGCATAATAATATACTTCACATAAAACAAGTAAAAGTTACCGAACATTGCGCAAAACTAAACAAAACCAGTTGCGTAAACTTGACATTTGTAAATTTCCCCTTATGAAACTCATCTCTGTTTTTAAAGAACATTAGCCTATTTTCAATTTGCGAAATGTTTACGAGTGTGTTTACGTGCCAATTGCCCGAAGCTGTTACAAAATAAGTCTTTGTGATGCATTCGGAAAAATAGTCATTTTTGTAACGTAATTTCGTCTTAATTGCTAATTGTCCATTATATAGTTTCTTAACCACCAGCCACATAAGGTTCCAATTAATTTAAACAAAATATACTATGCAATATATTATTTTATTGTTGTTAAAAGTCTCGTAACTTACTAGAAAACAGTAAATTTCAACTTTCGTTATCACATAAATATGTAAATTTTTATTTAAATCACTTTTTATACCTGTTACAACAGTTGTTATTTAATAATTTAAAACTCTCCAGTTACGAAATTATCATAACAGCACAAGGTTTTTGTTTATTTTTACATTATTATTATTTAAAACTAAAAACTAGCTATTAAAATAGATTCTTTGCAATCGTTTTGTCATTAAGTATTACTATCCAAAAACAAAAACATAGTACCTATAGTAAATCAATATCGTGAAATTGTCTGCTAATTTACTTAATAATTTAATCATTCAAATTATTACAGCCATGTATATAATTATATCATTTGATCGTTCAATTATCGTAGCCTTAAAAGTCTTCACGTTTGCGGTTGAGGAATAACTTATTATTCGCATCAACAATATCATTATAATTGACTTTTTTTTAACTATTTTATGATTTGACATTAAGAATATCATAATATACAACCTTCAAATTTTACTATTATTACACCAACCCCCGTTGTTTAATAGCGATATTAACACTGTAATAAACTCAGGGGTCGATAGCTCTTATGTGTGTACCCTAAACCCTTTCATACATCGCCTGTAGGTTGTAGGGTAGGTAGTAAGTTGCAGGTGTAAGTTGTCAATGTAGGTTGTAGGTGTAGGGTGTAGTAGTAAGTGTAGGAGGTAGCATGTGAAGATTGTAGATGTAAATATATAAGTAAATATTTATTTATTCCATAGTTATTTACTATTTAGTTCATACAGACCACAGAACAACGTCTGTGGGGTCAGCTAGTATTGTTTAATACTTTACCTATTTTTGTGATGTAGGTGTAACGCAAACATAGTCGTAGCTAGGGGGGGCAAGGGTGGGCGGCGCCCACCCTAGAAACTTCTTTGCCCACCCTAGACCATAGACAGTGTTAATGAATTACTAAGTTAAATAACCCCCCCCCCCCCCCCACGCCACGGACGGCTGCCCCCCTAGACAAAATTCCTAGCTACGCCAATGAACGCAAATACACGCTAACCACGCTGGAACCCTCCAGGACTTTGAGACTACCAGCTTGAAGCTGTAGTAGGTACCTGGTACCTTCAAATCATCGACAAGTTGAGTTACAGGCATATTTATCATAACATTATGATCCAATAAAAATGAGATAGAATATATAATTTGTTGAACAATATGTTATACATTATACATAGTTAGTTGAGAAACCAACTTTATTCCACATACTCATACTCATTATAGATTTAGTCCGTGCTGTTTTTATTTCAAAATTCAATTAACGAAAATTAAAGTTAAAATGAATTATGTATCATTAAGTTTTTTACATTCTTATAATCTCTCAATTGATAAAACGCGAAGATTATGTTACGTCAAAGTAATTAATAATTTTAAAAATATATGACACAAAATGTGGTAAGGTAATAAAACTTCAAAAACTTCAAAATGCAATAAAATCGTTTTATTATAATTTATAAGTTTCACAAAATATGTTAAGGCAACTGCCCTTATCCATCAATACAAAAGATATTACAAGTTCTGTGCTGTAGCACAGAACTTGTATATTCATATTATGTCCTTTTCCTTATCCTTACCTATACATATTATAAACTACTTTTTATCGCAGTTTTTTTTAATTAGTAAAATCTACAAGAAATTGTTTTTTCGCGTACAAATTCACGGCAATATCTTTTCATAATATTATATTACCAACAATCTCCGTGGTTCAGTGGTTAGAGCCTTGGCTCTCGACTTGGGGATCGTGGGTTCGATTCCCGCATTGGAACACCAAAAAATGTTGTTTCCAAGTTTGGTTAGGACAATGCACCTGATTGTCTGACAAGAAAAATAAACCATGCATCGGATAGGCATGTAAAAAGTTGGACCTGCGCCTGATCTCTCGTCAGTCGTGTCGGTTATGCGAGAGATTGCTCTTGTGTACTGCGCACATACTTGGGCACTATAACTGGCTCCTGCGTAACTGGCTTGGTTTCAATGAAATCGGCCACCGTCACCGAGATCGGTGTGAGGAGTTATAATATTACCTAACGCAATAGCATAATAATATATAATTATAATAGTTTAAAGTCTTATATAGTTCTCGAGATAAGTATGTTAAAACAAACACAAAATGCATCTTCGGAAGAACATTACCGCGTCTATTAAACCTTTCCTCAAATATTAGGGTTGTCACTTTTGAAGAAATTTGAAAAAACCTATAGCGTGTTGATAGTTACGAACCCTCCTTAGGCATGATTGTCATGGTTAGTTTGCTTTTTCCCGAGGCTACACCCGCGTAAATACAGTATCCCACAGGAACACTATACTTCTTTGGGATAAAATGTAGCCTATGTTTTAATCCAGAGCCTACTAATATACAAAATTTCACAAAAACCCGTTAAGTAGTTTTTGCGTGAAAAATTAACAAACATCCACACGTCCATCCTCACAAGCTTTCACATTTATAATAGCAGTAGGAAAGTCGCTTAAGCATAGGAAATCAAAATTAAACCTGATAATTTTCTTCCACTTTTAAAATGTTAAACTGTATGTTAAACTGTAGCCGGTAGCGTGTATCGTGCAAAATAAGATGTACCCATCATTGTTTTTGCAGTTATTATGTAGCGCTTACTAATTATTAAGTAATTTTCTTTGACGACATAATCTTCTCCATCATTATAAAAACCTGTCACTTCACTACATGGATACATCTTCCTGTTTGAATCCATCGATAAAAATTGTCGCAACCCTACAGTGAGCTACAGAGCCAAAGAATATATATTTACTAACGTAACAGAGCTGTCATTAATCAAAATGACTAGTGCATTCTGTATTATGCCACGTTCCATTTTGTAACATAACTTTATGCCAGTAATGACTACAAGTTACAACTATTACATTTTTTAAATGGCAAAAGATTAGAAGATTATTATTAGGTTTTTTTTCTGTAATAATTTAATATTTTCGTCTACTGTTTATAATATTAAGAACCTGCCATTCTTAACGTTCAAAATAATATTGAAATAAATATCGACATCGACAAAATGATTTTCCGTCATTATTGTAAACCGAATTAAAAAAATTAAAATAGCAATTGGAAATCAATTATATTATTTATTACTTATTATAATTTCAAACATTATTTTTTATCCCAATTTTATTCTAATGTTTACAAAGTCGAAAACTCTACAAGATGTGATGTTCGCTACATTATGTTAATGTTGTTTATATAGGAAAAGTTCGAAATGGAAGAAATTGCAATAATATTAAAATACATGATAATATTGTGCATATTTATACATAATTTAATTAGAAGATATACCACGGAGCCCAACGCGGGCATTGACCCTAAGCGGATATATCTTATCTTTCTTATCTTAATGTTTTGGTGTAAATAGGGAAACGAGCAGACGGATCGCCTCATGGTAAACACGTACTACTAATGCGCGTGGACAGCCGCAATACCAGAGGACCTACAAGTGTCTTTCTGGTCTTTAAAATCCCCTAATACTTTGTTAATGTTTTTCTTATTCCAACCAATTTCTAGGAAAACATAGATATATAATATTAAAAATTGGAAAATAAATAATTGTGCGAGGGACCGCATTTTTAATATATTATTTTAAATTAAACTTAATTTTTATTATAAATATATCTCCGAAGTTTGTGCCTTTAAGTTCATACTTACAAATCTTTTTGTATTTGATAGAAGTAAACTAATTTGGTACCTTAGTAAGTAATAAAACTATGTAGGTTTTTTTTACACTAAAAATACATTGATGGGTACCTAATCATAAAACGGCAAAAAAATCCTAATTCTTTCTACTTTTATCAAGTTGTAATACGTAATTATTTTTAAAATAAAACAAATTTTTACGTTTAGACAAATACCCATTTGGCTTCCACAAATCTGTAACACGTTACACGCCTTTCCAGTTTTTTAAAAGACTCATCAGATTCAATTCACTAGTTTCGGAGGTTATCGGTAGCAAACAGTCAGTATGTTTGCGTCACATCTCCGTAACAGCGAAAGTAGCTCTCACCGAGATCTGTCAATACGGTCCACGAATTTTCATACGCCACATGTGTTTTGTTGGTGCCAGTAGCTTGCATGTTACTTGGATGTGTCACTCGCATGTGGTATTGGCATGCGTGCCTTAAGCATAGAGTAAAAAATATAATATGTAACTTACGTACAGAGAAACACATTTCATATAACGATCCTAATTTTGTCAGGGTTGTGACAAAAGATGGAAGTAAATTAACCTAAGTCCAGCGTCAGTATGTAGTCATCATGACAACCAACAACACATTACAATTCACAATCTCACATGACATGTGATACTCAAACACGAAATATAAAAATTCAGACGTCCCTTCGAGAAGGCACAAATTTGACATTATTTTGACACTATTGCTGTGTACGCGATAGGAGATTTGTTCACACGTCGTATGCTTGTAGTAGTGTATCTAATCGACAGTTTTCTATGTACCACCGACAAAGTTCCCGCTCGCCCAGTCTCTAAACATTCACCTTTGCACTAGGACGCCTCAAAATATTTAAACGCAAATGAAGTAACCGCAACGACTGCAGACGAGGTTAAACTACGTATTTACACGTGAGTATGTTTGCGAGCCAACTGTTCAACAGCGCTGTTGAGCGATTTTCATCTTATGCCTGGTCGAGCGGGAACTTGTTCGGTAGTACATATTTTTCACGCATTAATTCTTTGTTATATTTCAACGCAATAATTTATTCAGTAGTTTGAGATTTATGCAAATCAATGAGTCAGTGGCAGACTAAATGCAGCCTTCTACATAAAATTAACTTGCCTGTCGCTGGCGCGAGCTACTGGCGCGTGTATACGACTTTGCTGCCGAAAGGACCCGATTCAGAATCAATAAGAGAAAGTGCCATTCTTACATCACTACTTTTACACGCGTTACATAATGTATTGACTTATCGACGCGGACCGAGTTCACCTTGGTCCTTGCTCCTTGAGTTATGTCCGATAAGATCACTGATCACCTTTGTGGCTCAGTGGTTAGGGCATCGGCGCTTAAGCCGGAGGTCGCGGGTTCGAATCCCGCCGAAGGGAGAAAAAATCTGTGTTCCTGGGTCTTGGATGTATGTTAAATATGCATAATATAATAAAAATCTTAAATATGTGCAATGTGCAAAGTGTATAAAAGTATTAAATATATTTCATCGCATACTTAGTACAGGACCAGATTGACGTGGTGTGGAAGCATATTTATTACTGTTATGTACGGATACAGACGCGTTTGCAAAATGTGTTGTTTGAAATGTTTTGTGCAATAAATCCAGAAAGTGACCAAACAAATTAACCTTATTGCCATCCATTAAGATTCATGCATACCTATAAATAGCAAATGTTGCTATTCCTTATTATTATGCCAAATACGGCGTCTCCTTGTGTAGTCACTAGTCAATGAAGTTAATTTTTGAATTGCTATATTTTAAAAAATCATTGTAAATTTCTGCGTTTTTTTTTTTGGTAAAGCAGCATTTCAAGTTTCGTAAATCGAGACTTTATTTGGGCAACATGCGGTAAAGGTTGCAAAAATCACAGCAAAAAAAGTAACACGACGGAAACACCGGTAGTAAGTCGGTGACATAACGCACGTCGTACGTCAGTGGGAACCAGATCGCAAAGTCAAGATCTCAGAGCCGTAAGATAACCTTATCAGTTTAATGAGTTTCATACGGACGAAACGCAATGATTCGTGTAGAAAATGTCCCTTGCTGCGCTGGCGCATGAAATGTCCAATCTAATAGTGACATTTTGTTTTTTTTTTCGAGAAAGAAGCATAGACGTAAAGATTTAGACTATTAATAGGCAAGGAACATAATTATGATATACCTATTCTTATAAATTGTGAGCTCGGTGGCGTAGTAGGTAGACCGTTTGGTTTGCACTCGAGAGAGTGCAGGTTCGAATCCCAGGTTGTAGCGTGTACCAAATACCAATGAGTCTTTTTCAGATCTCAAGTACATTATACGGACGCTCTAAACGGTGAAGAAAAACATCATGAGGAAACCCGCATATAGTTGGCCCCAAACGTATTGACCAGTCATTCCTCTGGACTAGGCTGACTGTGTTGTGAGAATGCCGTATGTGCTTGGGCAACCATACGACATTTTAAAAAAACCGACTGTCCCAGGCACTACAGTATCAAGAGTGATTACTTCACTCGGAGAATACCTACTGTATAAATCATCTATTAACGGATGAAAAGGGCTAAGTAACTCTTATAAAATTGAGAACAATCTACAAAGTTACAGATATTATTAAAGCGTGTATGAAACAGAAAACCTGTATTCTTAAGACTTGCTTAAGAAACTGTTTATGTTCTGTGTGAGGCTGTCTTAGCTCTATAAGTGAAAGTAATTAAACATAATCTTGACTTTAGTGTTACGCATTACTTATGTCTCTATATATTGTCTCTGCAGCTAGACTGCACTGTATTCTTGCCACAATCATTAATATGTAATAATAATAATATCTATGGATGCTTCACAATAATAAATCACACCACGTCAATATAGCCCCGTGCTAAATATCCGAAAAACTTGTGTTACAGGTACCAGAAAACGGGAAGTATATTTAATACTTTTATACTATACATATATTTAAAATGTTTATTATATAAAACACATATTTAATACACATCCATGACCCAGGAACACAGAAAAACTTTTTGTTCCTTCGGCAGGATTCGAACCTGCGACCCCAGGCTCTAGCACCAAAGCGCTAAACCACTAAGCCACAGAGGTCGTCGTGTATTTGTTTTACAATCGAAGGCAGTTCATATCCGAGGTCTGACGTCACTGCGACCCAAGTGGGTCTATTGTGACTCCTTTCCGTTATAGTACCTGCCCCAGGCCTATGCTGCTCATGAACTGAACAACTTAGGTTCGTGCTGCGAATGTCCTCTGTGGCAGAGTATTCGTGCTACCCAAGGTTCTGTTATCACTGTTCTTTTGAAGTGTTGAACAGTCCAGAAGAAGATGGAGAGACGTCTCATCCTATCCCTCTCAGAATCTGCAAGTCCTAGTGTCACCAACGCCTATTTTTTTGAGGTGTTTGTGGTGCTTGCAGTGTCCAGTTAGGGTTCTGGTGAGGGTTCGTAGCTGATTCCAAACAAGACAGATATATTTAAGTAAATTAAAAAATTACATGCTTATTATTTAATTTGATGTCTATGTAACTATTTATGCAAGAACTTTTCCGGAAGGTTCTCAACATTGTTTCACATAATTAAACCTGTGTCAATGCTCTTCGCATTGTTGTAAGATTATCTGATGAATTTAGGAACCGGCTGTGTAAACAAACGGTCGGATCATCTGATGGTAGGCGGTCGTATATGAGTATTGTATACCCGAAACCTCCACTATCCTGGGGCTCAAGTAACTTGTTCGGCAAACTACGCAAGCGTTTATTACGCCGGTTTTCTAAAAGGTGCTGCTACCAGAGGTGTAAGCACGATCAAGTGATAAGTATGTATTCGTACTGTTATCGTGCGTCAATTGTATAGGCATTAGGCTCTGTCATAATTTTCATATAATTCTCTTTCGATAACGTTGCGAATACTAAAGTATTTTTATTTAAAAATTAAAGAATACGTACTATTCAACAGTTCGTGCTAGCCCCACTAATACTAATCTAGCGTTCCACTAGCACGGTCAGAACGAATATTTCGTTATTTTCATTCACATTCTGTTTCTTTAGCGCCACTATGATCGTTCGTAACTGTTTTCACCCCTGTTCCACACGCAACTGTCATCTGTCAAAAACTGTTAAAAACGCTAAGAATGAATACCCAGCTCGCTACTTGGGTTAAAATTAGCACTTTTTGACGTTTTCAACATCAGCTGTGATCAGCTGTCAGTTGTTCCACTAGTTACAGAAATTGCTTAAAACGACATTTTCGAAATTTTCAATAATAACGTTATTTCGCTAAAGAAACACCATTTTGTGGTAAAAATTATCGTAGCGTTTTGGGCAAAATAAGTGCCGTGTGGAACACGCTATATATAAAATTAAATTAAATAAAAAAACACGTTGTAGTCCAGTAGTTTCGGAGCCTATTCAATGCAAACAAACAAACAAACTATTCCTCTTTATTATATTAATATAGATTTACAAACAATAGACATTATACTTGACTTAGATATTTTTTTATAAAAACTATAATCCGACTACGTAAATTGTAGCCTATGTTTCCCGAGCTATTATCACGAATCTATTTACATTAATTGACACCTACTTTATTAAAATGGGATCAGTATAGTTTAGACGCTACGGGGGAACAAACATACATACATAATTCGCCGTAGTCACATAAGAGTAAAACACGTATTTAAAACAAGTTAGGCAACCATAAGACTATCTTGCAAATAGGCTACAGTCTACAGATAGGCTGTAGATAGGCAGGGAGATAGGCTGTATCGCGTGCACGGCGCTATTGTACAATGTACACAGTTCCGGTACACAGTTTTTCAATGATTTTCTTCCTCGTGACAAATGAATAATGAGGTATTGTGATCGAATTTATTACTCGATTTCAGATTACATTTATGAGAAAAGTAATTAATTTCTAGTGGTTTAGAGCTTGGCTCTCTGCTCCGGAGGTCGTGGGTTCGAACCCCGCGTTGGAACAATAAAAAAGTTGTTTTCGTGTTTGGTTAGGACAATGCTGGCTGATCACCTGATTGTCTGACAAGAAAGATGATACATGCCCAATGTAGAAAAGTCGGTCCTGCGCCTGATAAAAATGTTGTTTTCAAGTTTAGCTAGGACAATGCAGGCTGATCACCTGATTGTCTGACAAGAGATGATCCATGCATCGGATGGGCATGTATTATGTAAAAAGTCGGACCTGCGCCTGGTCTCTCGCCAGTTATGTCGGTCATCCGTCCCACTATATTTTACTAATTTAAAACGTATGTGTAACCGTCACTAATCTAAGACATATTAATTGACAGTTAATTAATAGTTGTGTCATGTGTCATGGGATACTCTTCCCAACTTACCTGTCCGGTAGTTGTGGTATAGTATACGGGTATGCGACCCCGGCCTCCCTAGCTATTACTGTCCTTGCCCTTGCCCTCCTGGGCGGTAATATCCTACATTCCCTATTTCCCACTCTAACTTACCAATCTTCCTTTCCACACCACCTATCCTTCCCTTTCCCTATTCCTGCCCTCTCCACCAATCCGTGGAAACGCAATGGATAATCAAAAATAATTTAATTATCCAAAAATGGCGGCGATGTGGTTCGCCACCCATCACGTCTCGTTTCTCGCGGAGGCGAAAAGCGGACCATGGAGAAACGCTTGGCTACGTTGAAAGTAAGAGGAGGAATGGATGGTAAGAATGAAAGTGGACGAAGCGAAAGAAGTATGTAAGGATCGTAGCAAGTGGAAAGAAGTGGTCTCTGCCTACCCCTACGGGAAAAAGGCGGTTCTGCCTACCCCTATGGGAAAAAGGCGTGATTATATGTATGTATGTATTAATAGTTGTAATTCGATTAACTGAAATCGCTAGTTACATTAGAGTCACGAAGTATTTGAAAGTGAGCCTATTTTAAAGTTCATCTGTAAATTGTGAAACGGCTACTAGGAGCATTTGAACTATCGACGCGACATTAAATCTAGTTTGATTCAAGTCTAGAAAAGACAAGTTTTATAGTCCAAATAAATATTTAGTAACATTTGTTACGAAACTTAATTAAATTTTGTCTAGATTTTAGTTACTTAATCACGCTAAGAAGTATAATTAATAATCTAGATATATTATTATGACTATATGTTGCAATTCGTCTGGAAAGCTGGGCTACCATGGGCCCACAATAAACGGCGTCAAATAATTATTGCTTTGCATTTCGCCGAGTTGCATTAGGACATTAGATGCTCAAGGGGATAGAGGTTAAAAGACCACCAACATACTTGTTCCTCTCTTCTCAGATATGTATTGTGCGTGTTATGAAATGTGTTAAAGGAGAACAATTTTCCATCTTTTTGCAAAAAGATTGCCCCGTGCGAGTTTCTTACACCGGTTCTTGTCGCCGGGTTAGTTCCCGAACCGGTGGTAGGCATCACGTAGGGACAATTCCGTTTTAACCTATATGGAAATAACACTTTGAATTTCAATTTGCGCTTATCATCAGGCAATTCAACTGCTCGTTTGTTGGTGTTATTTGATAAAACATGTCATCAAATGATTAATCACTGCACCTGTCTTCAAATAGAGGTAAAAATAAATAGCAGTCATCACATGTACATATAAGTCGCACCAATGACCTAGATGGTTTAAAGTATTTAGTATCAAAGTGGTCCAGGTGGACCCCCAGGGGTCCACGGGAGACACAACAGGGGTCTACGTTGGCGTGACCAAAAATGGGGGTTCACAATTCGTAAGCCACATCCACGAACATTTACCTGATTTCGATAGTGAAGAACTTAAATGGCTTGACTTCACCTATAATTTGCCATCCACACTTTATTATAAAGTACTGTACGTTATTTTAGGTATTTGTACACTATACTTTATGTGAAATATAAATAATCAATTGTAGAATGGCGGACCGCGGAAGGGACGCCAAAAGGTTGCAGGGGTCCATCGGAACTAGCAAATTTTTGAAAGTGGTCTACGAGAAAAAAAGTTTGGAAACCTATGATATGATCTAACGTCTAGACTAGGTAATAAGCATGACCTAGGATACCTAACATAGCGTACTCATCCAATTATACTAGTGTCAAGGTGAATTTGTTTTTATTCAAATCCTTTCTTCATCTCGAATTAATTAGGCTGAAGTATGCGCATTTAATTAGAGCTAAAACAGTTTATTCTTGATTTGAAAATAGTGTATGTGTATGTCATGGAATACTCATCCCAACTTACCTGTCCGGTAGTTGTGGTATAGTATACGGGTATGCGATCCCGGCTTCCCTAGCTATTACTGTCATAGGACAGTAATAGCAAAAGTACAAAGGATAGCCTTTGCCCTCCTGGGCGGTAATATCCTACATTTCCTATTTCCCACTCTAACTTACCAATCTTCCTATCCACACCACCTATCCCTCCCTTTCCCTATTCCTTCCCCTTTCCGCTAATCCATGAGAATACAATAGACAATCATAAAATTAATTTAATTATCCAAAATGGCGGCGATGTGGTCCGCCACCCATCGCGTCTCGTTCTCGCGGAGGCGAAAAGTGGCCCATGGAGAGCCGCTTCGCTACGATGAATGTAAGAGGAGGAATGCATGGTAAGAATGAAAGTGGATGAAGCGAAACAAGTGTATAAGGATCGTGGCAAGTGGAAAGAAGTGGTCTCTGCCTACCCCTACGGGAAAGAGGCGGTCTCTGCCTACCCCTACGGGAAGGAGGCGTGATTATATGTATGTATGTATGTATGAAAATAGTGGTAGTAGTTGGTAATAATAACGGTATTTGTCCCATCGATCAATAAGGGTAGTAACTACATGTAGTTCAATTAATGTATCTAAATATTTAAAAGGCAAACCTGACTGACTCATCTATCAACGCACAGCCGAAACTACTGAACGGATTTTGCTGAAATTTGGCATACAGATAGTTGTGATGACGTAGAAATTCGCTAAGAAAGGATTTTTGGAACTTCACCATAGGGGTAAAAAAGGTATTAAAATTTTGTATGGAAACCGAACTCCACGCGGAATGAATTAATAATAGATACTAATTGACAAATAAATAAAAAATATGTGTGGTTTTTAACCCTCCGTATATTATGACTTTCGTGTAATGTTTGAAAAATTTGCGCTAATAATCTCAAAACAGTGCTACAAATTTCTCACCTCCTTACTAACAAAAATATTTACACAACGGATAACTTTAAATACAACGTTGCTATCTTTGTCTAATTATGGAAAAGTCACTTGACAGAAAAAGACAGGAATTATTTCAGACCGTTTTGTAATTTTAATTAGAGGGCGTCCCTCGGGCTCTAGGCCTCTAGTCAAGATGCATTTGATAATTTCGACAGCGATCTTCAAAAAAAATGAATGGGATTTGAGATATTTCATCGATAAGTAACATGTCTCTTGCTATGTCAATATATCTACAATGTTTTTTTTCCCTTATTAATTATTATTTCGTTTTTTTCTTTTCTTTGTTTTGTTTTTGTCATTAGAATTTAACTTTTATGTCTGTGTTAACTGCATTCATAAATTTGTATTCGTCCAAACTTCCCCCATAGTACAGGCAGCGCCTAGTATGGGGGACGGTTATGTTTCAAATGTTTTTGTTATACTGGCAATAAACGAATTTGTATTTGTATGTCATATGTCAAATACCATTTGTGTTCGATCTTCCCCGTCGAAATTATCGAATGCAAGATGCATGAAGACTTAAGGCCCTGGACTGTATATTACAAACGTGTGTGGCGGGTATAACACAACAGGATTCCGTTACATAACCGGTGAGTCAGCCGTCTGCACCGAGTACACCGACTGCCACTTTCGTTCACGACTCACGATTTTGAGATTGAGTGGGTTATCTAGAAATGTCTGTACCGATATTGTCTTATCGTGAAATAATGTAGGTTGTTACATTTAAACACTTTACAGCCTAAGCGTAAGCTCACAAGCATATTAACTTTAAGCGTCAGCCAGTTATTGACTTGACCCAATAGGTCGATTCTGATAATTAAATTCGTATTTAACTTAGACTTTCAATTAATTATAAATGTATCGTCTCGATATAATAAACAGATTTTGGAGTTTGGACCAATCGAAACGCGTGACGTTAGTTTAGACCCGCTATCCCCAACCCGCGGCCCGCGGGCCGCATGCGGCCCACCGGGCCTTTATCTGCGGCCCGCGTGAAATCTGTAACCGTTAGATAAAGTTGTGAAAAAGCGTTCACAATTCCAAAAATCTCACTGAGTGAACATAATTATTATAATACATATTTGTTATTTTATTTTAGTTTGTGTCGTTAGTTCATCTTAAATGTTTAGTTTCACTATTTTAACTACCTTGTGTTATTCTACTATTAAATCGTTAAAAGAGATGTTCTAGAAATGTATGAGGCGTGGGCCAGCCCTATGTACACTATATGTAAATATAGCTACATAATATAGTAACTGTTTCCTATCCTTTATTTTATTTTATTTCACTTCGTTTCAATCTACATTTAAAATAAATTCGTCAAGGAGAGCAACACAACGTAAAATAAAACATGGCGGATTAGATCAGATTAACCAAAGAATACAGTCGTACAAGGATCTTTTGGCACTTGGATGGGGGCGTGAGTGTCGCGAATAAGAACAATACTTATTACTAAAAGTGAAATTTTACAAGACGGCGATGTTAGTACTGATTTTATCCACGTGCCAAAAGGTAGGTAAGTGTCGCAACTACAAAACAATACATAATATTAAAAGTGACATTTTACAAGACGGCGATATTAGTTCTGATTTTGTCCACGTGCCAACAGATCCTTGTCAGACTGTATCATTTTGACAATGACATGACTTTTGACAAAGAAAGACGTATGACACTCAAGAAGATGTCTCTTCCTGAAACTATCGACTACGTCAAAAGTCAAGTCAAAACAACTGTCAATGCCGCCCTAAAATAGGGTTCTCGCATTAAGAAACTCTTCAAATAATCATTTTTGTACGCACGTACCCTTCTTTAAATTACTTTTTTTGTATTTTTATGAAATTCCCTTATATTTTTCCTATTTACCTATGTGGTGTACATAGAGCTGGCCCAAAATCAAACATCTCTTTTAAACAACATATTTTTTTTGCCCCTAAAAATTTTGGTTGCGGCCCGCGACACCAGGAGTACAACGGGTTTGTGGCCCGCGTAAAAAAAAAGGTTGGGGACCACTGGTTTAGACTTTAGATGCAAGCTCAATATCTTAAAACAGCAAAATGATATTTCTTTATATATATCACTGTAAAATTGTAAAAACCGTTAGACTGTAAAATAACTAACGAGATTGTAAAAATATTCCGAAACATTCAAAACTATATGTTTATAATGTAACAAAAATAATGTGTTAAATTATTGGCAGCATATTCCCGTCCGAAGTCTATCAACATTTTACAATTTCACTAGTTTTATTACAATCTAACGATTTTTACAATTTTACGGTGACATATATGTTACGGGTAATGCTAGAAGATAGAGTAAACCTAGGTTTATTTGGGTTTACCTAGGATTACCCAAGCTTTGTGGTTAAAGTCCGAATATTTATTTATATTCGGCGTTTACATAATACAACTAAGTCTACCCAAGACAAGTCTGTCTTATGTCTGCGTAACTGTCGGCAAACGTTTCAAATGTTAGAATAATAATTAATGAAATTAAAAACCATGTGCATTTATAGCTTTTGTTTAATTGAAAAAACGTACACAAAACAATCATTGCTTTTTTATATATTGGTGATATATTATCAATGTCGATCAATTTATCCTGACATACAGAAAACTGGTTCCTTGAGAACATTTCTTCGATAGTTCCACGTTCGTTTCCTAGCTTGTAAAGATCATCAGTAATTTCTATAACTGCCATAAGCACGTTCCGAACTATTCCTCTATCAACATTATTATTACGACCAACACCAAACATTACCCAACCAGTGTTGCGTAAACTTAGTTATATTATACGGGTAAACGCCGAATATAAATAAATATTCGGACTTTATCCACAAAGCTTGGGTAATCCTAGATAAACCCAAGTAAACCTAGGTTTACTACCTAGGTTTACTCTATCTTCTAGTATTACCCGTAACATATACATCAAACTAACGTAAAACGCGTTTTGATTGGTATATCACACGCGATAGACACACATGCGTCCATCTCGTGAGACAGCGCCCGGACCAAAACGAGGATTTTTGGTTTGATTAGGATCACAAATAGTTACGAAGATTCAGACCTATCGGTAACTTTCTGCAAGTGCATCCATTTCAGATGGGTTTTCTTAAAAACATTACACAGTACTATATAATATAACATGACCCCGTTTTCATGTACAGAAAAACCAGACAGAAAAAAGATTACAATTTACTATACATAATATACTCTTGAGATCGAATGTACCTGATATTACCTGTCGCATACAACGAAGTCATTTCCGGTTCCGTATAAAATAGTTTTTACCGTTATTTTTGGTAGAGACCAAATTCATCATCCACCATCGTCTCCACTGCAGCTTCGGTCTATCATCAATGTAAGAAGAATTAGGCTATAGTTATTTATTATTTTTATAGCATATAAATTATATTTACTATTCTTTCTATTTACTATTCTTGATTTTTCATGCTTATACAGTTAATTTACTATACCCTTGCCACCATTTAGATCAGTTTTAGTTTACTGATTGTATTCTTTAATGTAAGCAATAGAGAGTTTAACTATCTATAGACCACCAACATAGCTAACTGTGGAAAGCGGAAAATTTTGAACCCTGAATAAGTTCATCGATGTGATATTAAATTAGCTCCCACACCGATTTCGGTGACGTTGGTCGGTTTCATTGAAACCAGGCATGCTACGCAAGAATTATCTTATAGTTTCAAGTGTGTGCGTATTACACAAGAGCACTATCTCTTCCTTTTCCTTCTACCCAGTGGGACTGATGACCGGCACGACTTGCATAAATCATCTTCCTTGTCAGACAGTCAGGTGATCAGCCTGCATTGTCTTAACTAAATTTTTAAACAACATTATTTGTTTTTCCAATGCGAGGATCACACCTCTGGAGTCCAGAGTTGGCTCTGGAAAAATTATCTTGACTCGAATTCTCAAAACCACTAGATCACAAATACATTGTTCAGTGAATAAAATTAAATGTTTTATATATACTTGAAGTAAGTGGATATTTTTTAAACTTTTCTATGGTATTTTTCGAGTTTTGCTTATTTTCATCAATAAATCTCGTCATAAAAAAGTTATGTTAAATAAATAAAAGTTAACGTAAGCAGTCCTTTAAATCAAGCGTCTAGACCCTAGAAGCTTTGAAGCACACGTGTATGAAATGGAACGTCTTATACAAATATTGGTGATGAGCGTTAAATGGTATTAAAAGCCGTTAAAAACCGGCCGAGGACTTTCGTAAGAGAAAGCATATGTTGTGTAATAACAATTGTAAGTAAATCGTGGGAGCCAACCAGACTGATTTATTAGCATATCGAGACTTATTATACTATTTAGTGTACACAGTGTATACACACACAGTAGTCGAGGAGACAAAATAACGTTGACGAAATGGGACGGAGGAAAATACGAGTGTGCTTTAGACCACATGACTGAAGTAAAACTCGCAAACGAACTACTGACTGCATAATTATATGCATGCACTGGTTTTGAGAGAAAGAGATAAAGAAAATTTGCACTGTTCTCTATTACTCCTATAGTAATGTACGAAACGTAGCTTTCTCTCTTTATCATCATCTTCATTAACTTATATCTCCCTCTCAACTTCCGTTTGTCTCGCCCGATCACACTTTTTGTAACGCTCTCGTCACGCCTCCACCATGACGTCACCAACTTACTCACCAAGTCAAGAGTGCGTAATAAACTTATTTTTAATTCAAAAATTAGGCAAAGGTTTACTGTGGGCGCGTGAACTACGCGTTCGCCCACCAAGATTTCGACAATGAGGTATTTTATATTATATTTTCAATCATATTTGATCTTTTTAAATTTTTAATACTATCTTCCAACGTTACAATAGTAAGTTAGTTAGTACAGGCTATTTATTTCTCTCTGGTATATAACTACAATATTGGCATTAGAAAATAAAGAGAAAATTAGAAACATTGATAAAATAGATCATGAACATCTGCTTTAATTAGACTTTCTTTTGATTCAAGTAGCTACAAAACATGCGTAAAATTATCAATAATGAAAATTACTGTAATTAATAATATCTAAGTCGAAAATCATGGTTTTTCAGATGATATTAATTGAAGTTCATTTTCTTTATTTTGTTTAGAAACATTCTATATTTTTTTTTCATTTTCAGTTCTTACTGGTTGAATTAAGTTTAAACTGCATAATAATTAATTGTACTGTAGGTTCTTGGTGCATAATTTAATAACAGCTGTGTAATTATAATTACTACATAATTAGAATACTGTGTATGAACTACACTGTGGCTATGATAATACTACAGATAAATGAGAGTATTGAAAATATGTGGAAAAGAAAAGGTTACAGCTTTATTGTATAATTGCTATTGTTTCTTGTTGTGAGTATGATATGCATATTACGCTAGACGTTACTAACCCTATAGTCTATGCGCGTTAAGAAGACAGAAACTTTCAATAAATCACGCGTTCATAAATGTCAAAATGGCTTATTGTAATTGGCTAATATGAACACGGTCTATGTGTCATTGGTAATTTTTAAACACTTCAACACTGTCCCGAGTAGACTATATACTTCATTTATTATTTATCAATCATCATCATCACTGATCACTTACGTTGTTGTATAAATAACATAATTCTATAAGTGTTATTTATAACCTATATGGAAATAAAAAAAATTGAGTTTAAGTTTTTTGAGTTTCGTACTTGTACCACTTGTTAAAGCTCGGGTCTCTCCTTAGTGTAAAGAGTAAAGAGAATCAGAACCCCAATTCTTGTATTTAACTTACACTTTCAATTTACTTTCAATGAATTATAAATGAATCGTCTTGGTATCATAAACTTATTTTGGAGTTAAAGTTAAGAGTGAACCTAGCAAAACTAGTTTGACGTCGGTTTGACGTTTATGAGAATACCATTTTTCTGTTTTAACATATCGAGGCTTCATCAAAAATGTATTATTGTGAGATTTAATTAGCAGCTAATAACTAGCAAATAGATTTAATGAACTAAAGCAGGGAACTTTCTCAAAGCTTAACCATAAATAATACATACATACATATAATCACGCCTTTTTCCCGTAGGGGTAGACAGAGTCGCAGAGACCGCCTCTTTCCCGTAGGGGTAGGCAGAGACCACTTCTTTCCACTTGCTACGATCCTTAAATACTTGTTTCGCTTCGTCCACTTTCATTCTTACCATCCATTCCTCCTCTTACATTCAACGTAGCGTACCATAAATAATAAACTAAATAAATACATAAATGAAAAGGCAGAAAATTGATAATTAGTAAACAAACAAAGCACCGACTTACACTACTTACATATTTGTTTGAAGACTATTTACAATGTAAACGTACAATTTACACAGCAAACATTACATAAAGTAAGTAGCGACATCTGCAGTACGTGGCGGTATGTGGGTCGCATGAGCATCACGCGCTGATTAACTACGCTACTGTAACATGGTGTATGGTGCAAGTGTGAGAGGCAGCGTTTTACCCGACCATGCCGAAGCAATAAGCAAGGGTAATGTTTTTGGCAGTCTATGTATGTATGTTTGTTCCATCGTAGTGCCTAAACTACTGATCCGATTCTAATGAATGAGGTGTCAATAGATTTGTAATAACAGCTCGGGTAACGAGGGCTAATTTACGTAGTCGGGTTATGGTTTTTTTTTTTTTATAAAAAAATATATTTTATTGAAGTAGGGTTTTAAAAGTTAGAAATAAGTTTTTTTTTTAATTGTTTTTCTTTGAATGCATTATTTATTTATTTAATAATTTATGTACACACAGTAAAACATTGACATTTGACATTTTCATAGGGAAAGCTTAATAAGTATATTTTATTACCTGCACCAAAAATTAAGTTCAGTACACATTTTGAGAAACACCTCAACATTAAAAAAAATGTTAGAATTAAAATTGTAACATCAATAAAAAAAGCTAAAAGCTGTATTTGAGTTTCCAATTTATAGTACGTATACATAACAGTGACTTGGGGTTCCTATAACTCTATTCTTATCGGCTTCACTTGCCACTTACCTTTGAATACCCTCATCCAAATCCCTATACCTATTATAGAGTAGCCTCTAGGGCTTCCCTATGAAGGACAACCATCCATCGCAACTGGTACATAGTAATAATTATTATTACGTCTGTAAATACTCTGCAAATATTAAATTTGCCTAAAGCTCGTCGAAAATATTGAAGAGATAATATTAAGTGATTTGAATTTTCAGGTCAGCTAATATTTATACAAATAATTAAATACCTAAAAATTTATATTTAAATATTTTTAAAATTTTTAAACGTTATGTAGCAGAAGTGTCACTTTATTTATCATTATAATCCAAAATTAATACTCATAGTTCCCAAAGAATTTAATTTTAAAGAAAAAAGAAAATAATAAAATTTGTGCACCTAGCATCATTTGTGTATTGAGCCATACGTTAGTAAGTTGTTATGCAAAAAGTATAAGTAGCTTCCGACATATGGCGTTATATGGATGGCGTTTTATCCAAAATCGTGACGTGACGCGACAGAAGCAGTTTAACTTCAAAAATCAGAGATCTGGACCCGCTACAAGTCTGTATCTTGGCCCACAATAATATTGTAAGCGATGCGTAATGTCAGGGGGCAAGTGAGCGGCGATCTAGAATATCTAGAATGGACTGAGATGCCTGGATTTGCGCCATTCCTATACGGTCAATTGAAAACATAGATCTGACATTATATGACGAAACATTATGTAATATTATTAAAATTAAGCTAAATACAATGATGTTGCTGTCTTTTTTTGTCACATGACTTTTCCAATGTATGTATTAGACAAAAACAGTAACATTGAATAGCAAATCAGTTGTGTACATGTTTGTATTAGTAGGATGGGAGGGGGGCAAACTTTCAATGAATAATTAATGATTGTAATTGTGAAGAGCATAATATTTTATTGCATTTAGCACGTAAATGTGAAAAGTCAGGCTGCTGTCCACTAGTCTAACTTACTACGGGTGCCATTTTAAAAACGGCTGCCAAATGGGAATAAAGCCAAATGGGACGGAGCCCATTACAATAGATTTATCTATACTAAATTTATAATATTATAAAGAGGAAAAGTTTGTATTGAATAGGCTCCGAAACAGCAAACTACTGGACCGATTTTGATAAAATTTTGCACAGATATAGAGTGGACCACGGGTAAGGACATAGGCTACTATATATCGTGTTAAAATATACCGAGGGATTTCTTTTTGCACATACGAAGTCACGGGCAGCATCCTAGTAAATTATAATCTTCTTACATGCGCAGATCGATGTTATGCCGCCTGGCATCGAACCTGGAACATAAAGATAGGGGTTTTTTGAAGTGCATAAATCTTAAACGATCTTCCATTGGGCCACGAAGGCTTTAGAAAATAAAATCCGACGTGTGACTATGCCATTTCTCCCAGTTTTCTCGGTCTACATCACGAAATAATAAAATGTATTGGGAACACAATTACCTCGGCTTAATCATTTCAGATGACGTCAGTAACAGCATTAAATAATTCAACTAGCTCTAGCAACTACGGTGCCATTACCTTGGTAATGTCTCTCGGCGATCTTTGTTTTTCTATCGAAGTGACAGACGACGTATTAGTAACAAAGTTTGACTATACATGCGACTTGTTTGAATTTGATGACAAATTTTTAAACATGCAAGCACCAAATTCCTCATTCGATGAGAATAAGAAAATTAGAATATATATTTGAATTCCTTTGAATAAATAAATATTATATCACGTTAACCTCGACCTCTAAGGTCAGAAATTGAGTAACATGGCGAAAAAGGTTTTATATCAAATGACACTGTGACCTTTAACCCCGGAATAGAACCCCGGCGAGAATCGAACTCGCGACCACGTAACGGTGACACAACAATTAATTGAAGTAATTAAACTGAGCACACAATCGATTTGTCTGACTAGATTTAGGTCATATTATGGTGTCTACAGACACATGAATATGGTACGGAGCGTACAGCGGATCTGGTACGCTCCGTACCGAATCCGAGCGTGTGTAGGGCAGTCCGGCGAACATAAGAAGAAGGCGAAGAGATCGCCGTTGTCCGCATCGGATCTGGTCCGCTCCGTACCCAGATCCGTGCGTGTGTAGCGACACCGGATTTGGTCTCCGGATATGGTCCGCTGTACGCTCCGTACCAAATTCGTGTGTCTGTAGATAGCATTAGGACGTTTATCCTACTAAGGGTCGGTTCATACAGATACCTCAATTTTTTAACCAACTTCCAGAAAGGAGGCGGTTAAATGTTCGGCTGTGGATATTATTTTGTATTTTCAACGATTACACTGCCGTCTATGGACCGATTTTCAAAATTCTTTTTTAAGGTAGCTACTCAAACTTGAACGTTATTTACTACACAATAAGATTCATTTTTCATTGCCGCACTACACAGCCAGGTGCAGCTTGCAATGATTTGAATGATGATGATGAAACGTGTATTCTTCTTGTGTAGCAAATAGAGTCCAATTTTGATTCACTTTTTTAATATAGCATCCAAATGCAAAAGCAGCGCTGCGTCGCATCGCTTACCGCGAAATTTTAGGCAGCGGCCTTATATCTAAGTAAAAAATTTAGAGTAGCAAAAGTCTTATGCTACATTTTTAACGGAGTTCTATTCTACATTCTCTACGCAGAGAAAATGTAGCGAGTAGCGAGTGTCCTACTCTAGATTTTCTACGCAGATAAAATGTAGCGAATAGCAAGAGTCCTACTCTAGATTTTCTACGCAGATAAAATCGCTACATTTAGTAAGAGTAGGAACTCTACATATTCTACGCAGAGAAAATGTCTTGAAAACTTGAATCGAGCTTCATTAGAGAGATTCAGTACATTTTTTAGGAATTCGATGCAAAACTTGGACTTGGATGAGTATTTATCAGCTAATTAAATCTTGCAATAGTAGTTACGATCCGGTCTCGAATCTAGATATGTTAAAACTACAAAATTGTATTCTCATAAACGTCAAACCAACTTTAAACCCGTTTTGATTGGCCCAAACGGCAAAAATCAATTTATAATATCAAGATTCAAGATTTATAATTCCACAAAATAAAGTGTAAGTTAATTACTCGAATTGGGGTTCTGTACAAAAAATGAAGCTGGATTAAATATTATTAAACAAGAGATGGAAATAATAGAATAACTAATAGACTGTCATTACTAACCATAAAGAGTGAAGATTACATTTCTGTCCAATTAATATGTAATAGGTACTCGAGATTATAAATGGCGATTTTATTGTTATACATACGTTAGCATAAACTTACAAAGTAATTATAATCCTAATACAAGAGACTAGAGTTGTAAATTCATTAACAAAATTGAAAATACAGATGATAGTCCAATACTTTTTGTCTACATGCTTACTTACGATACATTTTTCAAAATTGAACCGTATCCCGTTTTGATAGGGTTGAGTTTCGTGTGCGTTGTGCTCAACAAAAGATGTGTGTGAACGGCCGGCAAGCGAAGCCGCGTTACGTAATATTACGTCACACCGGTCCCGCAACGATGACCTATGACTCGCTCATAGTGCCGTGCCCTAGAGCGATATCGATAAATTATTATATCGAAAGTGTTTTCAATATTCATCGATATCGATAAAAAGTGTGGAATTTCAAATTAAAGAACTTACAAACGTTTTAGACAATAATGTTTGTCTGTTCTAAAGTTTTTGACACTTACCAAGTAGAATTTTAGGGAAAATTCTAACTATGCTTTTTAGATCCAGCGCGACTTTTAAACAAAAACAAATATTTGACCCAACTAATTACATTTCTATAATGCACGGTAGTTGGTACATATTTAAGTGACATTTAAATGGTTCCATTATAGTACCTATACAAGTAACGTTAATATGTAGCTAAAAAGATTAAATCGGAATTAGGATAAGACCTTATATTTAGCATAGCGAATCCAGGCAATTCGAAAATATGTTTTTTATATTAAATTAGACTCTAGACCCGCTATCCCCAACCCGCGGCCCGCGGGCCGCATGCGGCCCGCCGGGCCTTTATCTGCGGCCCGCGTGAAATCTGTAACCGCATTAGATAAAGTTGTGAAAAAGCGTTCACAATTCCAAAAATCTCACTGAGTGAACATAATTATTATAATACATATTTGTTATTTTATTTTAGTTTGTGTCGTTAGCTCATCTTAAATGTTTAGTTTCACTCTTTTAACTAAGTACCTAAAAAATTTTGGTTGCGGCCCGCGACACCAGGAGTACAACGGGTTTGTGGCCCGCGTAATAAAAAGGTTGGGGACCACTGCTCTAGACCTAGAGGCTGTGTGTAATATAAAACACTAACATATCATACTTATTATGTAGTATTTAGTAAAACTTACGTAATAACTATGTATTTAGTAAACTGTGGTAATACTTACAAATTACAATATCAAAGTTATGGACGTAGTCTGAAAAATGGTTTTATTTAATAAACCTATCGACGCAGGACATCACTAAACAATTTAATGTGGCAACTGGCGTCGCATAGTTTAATGTCGTCGTTCTGTATTTTTTTATTATTATGATAATCAACAGTTGATTATAATAATAATAAAAACATTACAGAACGACATTACCAAAGAATATATAATATTACTAACGTAACATTACTCTAATCGGCCCACGCACATGCGTACGCTGAACCGAACACGACATAATTTTGTTACTTGTTCCAGACTTCTGGCTAGCCGCACACGTGCAATATTATTGACAGAATAAAATTGTCAATAATAGTCAACACATACAAAAACCGGCAATATGGCCCGCACACAATTAATATTATTATTGTCAATATGAGCTTTATTGACAATAATATGGTGTGTGTGCGGTTAGCCATTGTCATTCGTACATTACCTCAGTGTAAGCATCCATTTGTTTTTTAATCAGCAAAATTCTTATATTTTCCGAAAGGCAACATAAATATTATGTACTTAATATGGACCAAGAAATTCAAAAAGTACAGTAATCAGTTGCTAAATTAAAAAATATATGGAGCTAGGTCTAGGTAAGGAACAAAAAACGTCGTTTTTTTTGCTATGATTGAAAAACGAAAATTACTGTTCAAATCCAATTATATTATTTGTAACAATATGTATTATTATACTGTATTTATGTATACAAGTTACAACAATGATATAATAATAAATAAACACAGTATTTAATAAAATCAATTTAGTATCATGTATTTATTTTGATACATTATCAACTGCAGCAATTCTGTGACGTCACTAGTGCATCATTTTGGTCACAGGCCTCAGCCTCCGTGGTCTAGTGGTTAGAGCATTGGCTCTCGACTCGGAAGTCGTGGGTTCGATTCCCGCATTGGAACAACAAAAAATGATGTTTCCAAGTTTGGTTAGGACAATGCAGGCTGATCACCTGATTGTCTGACAAGAAAGATGATCCATGCGTCGGATGCGCATGTAAAAAGTCGGACCTGCGCCTTATCGCTCGTCAGTCGTGTCAGTTATCCGTCCCACTGGATTACGAGAGTAAAGGAAGAGAGAGTGCTCTTGTGTACTGCGCACACACTTGGGCACTATAAAAATTACTCCTGCGTAACTGGCCTGGTTTCAATGGAACCGGCCACCGTCACCGAGATCGGTGGGGAGTCATTATTCATTATTTTTTGTATCGAGCGTTTTTTATGCTCTCCAAATTATTGTGAGGATGGACAGATGGATGTTTGTAACTCTTTAACGCAAAAACGAACGTATTTTGAGGAAATTTGGCATGGTAGTAGTTTAAGCTCTGAATTAAAACGCTACTTTTTAGGGTTCCGTAATACTTAAAGGAACCCTTATAGTTTCGCTCTGTCCGTCTGTCTGTCTGTCTGTCTGTCTGTCTGTCTGTCTGTCTGTCTGTCTGTCCGCGCCTCTAGCTCCTGTAATTATGAATATAAATTGATGAAATTTGGTGCAGTTATAGATTGTGTATAGATCACGGTTTTGGGATCATAAAAAAATAATAATTTTATATTTTAGGGGTAGCTCTCCATACATGTGAAGTGGGGATGAATAATATTTTTTCACTTTACCCCATCGTGTGGGGTATCGTAGAATACATCTTTTAAAATAAAGGCAAAGTTTCATACGTTACTTTTTTATAAAGTTGACCATTTTCGAGTAATCGGCCTCCAAAGTAGTTTGTAAGTTGGTCCCCCCCCTAGCATTTTTAAACTATAAGAGATAGAAACTTGCAAATTTCCATGCTGATAGATCATGCTAAAAACTCTTTAGGAAAATTATTTTGAACCAAATCGGACAGTAACTTTTGGAGTAAATAAAAAAAAGCATATTTCGCGTTTATAGTTACGGAACCCTCCTTAGACATGTCCTGACATGCTCTTGGTTAGGTTATTTTGGTGGGATAATGTATTTATGCGGGCAGAGCCGCTGGTAAAAGGTTGTTTGTAAAGTTGTTGTTGTTTTCTTGTTGCAGTAACGGCGATGTACCCACCAGAGGGCGCGTGGAAGAGAGCCCACTTTATGCACATAAAGACTTTCAGGTAAGGCAACAACAATATACTTACAAACTTAGTTATTTCATAACATAATAGTATGGACCAATAAATAATTTTATTAGTCCATGATAGTAGCCTCCAGTGCATGGTTTAGAGCTTGGTTCACGACTCGGAGGTGGTGCTTTCAGTGGCGGATTTACCCTAAGGCCCGGTAGGCCCGGGCCTAGGGCGGGTGGCCAAATTTAGGGGCGGCCTCAATCGTGTCAAAAAACGTATTATGGTGTATGGCGGGTGGGCTGCACTGCGTGGCGCAAACCACGGAACATAAAAGTGCAATCTATACCGCATCCTTAAATACTCTTCTATGTTTTTTGATTCACTCATCACTGCGCGCGAGTCATAAAAACATGCTGAGTATGGGGCGGCTGATGGCTTGAGGCCTACGGCGGCCGAGACTGCAAATCCGCCACTGCGTGCGTTCGGAACAACAAAAATGTTTTTCCAAGTTTGGTTAGGACAATGCAGGCTGATCACCTGATTGTCTGACAAGAAAGATGTTAGATGATCCATGCGTCGGATGGGCATGTAAAAAGTCCTGCGCCTGATCTCTCGTCAGTCGTATCGATCATCCGTCTCACTAGGTTATGAGAGTAAAGGAAGAGAGAGTGCTCTTGTGAGAGAGGCACTAAAAATATCTCCTGTGTAACCTGTGTAATTGGCCTGGTTTCAATGAAACCGACCACCGTCACCGATATCTGTGTGAAGTGTGGTCTTTGATTATGGGGAACTATTATTTCATAACAGCTTGCAAAACCCACATGCTGAATAGGTAAAGGTTGAAAAGGGTTCAAAGAAATAATTACTCTGAATGAGGATTGTTATCTGTTTAGGTCGTACGCATCTTGCTACGTAATAACGTGCGTTCAGGGAATCAAATTCATAAGCAGGAAGAGTGTTATCATCTAATACCTTAAGGCTTAAACGAAACATAAGATAATCCTGTAAAAGTAAGGGCTGCAAGTATTAGGTTCATTATTATATCACGAAATTTAGTATACAGGAAATTTTGGAGGTGAACATTTATTCTAGCTAGGTCATATCCCTGAGATACTGTGCATTTTAAAGGTATAATTATTTTTTTCTTTCGCCGTGCAACAATATATGTTCGAACTAATGTAGTAGTGGGTTCGAACCCCGGTAAATTATTTTTGTGATTCTTATTTTTTATCTACTAGAGCTCCGAGCAAAGTTCGGTTATCCAGGTACCTACTGATATAATTTATTTGAATTATAATGACGATATGCGGTCAAAATTCAATAGTATGTTAGTTTGATATAATGAATATAATACGAACAAATTATGACAACGGTCATCCTGCTTAATAATTAGATTCCCTGAATACACTACCGACATATTTTTATAAAGTTAATTCTAGCTAATTCGTACGTCTATAAATTCAGAGAGCTATGTAAAGATTTTCAGCCAGATGAGGGCTTCTTGATATTTATTATTATTTTATCTACCTTCCAGCCCATGAACCCTGGCGACGAGTGGGAGGTGAGCCGCTCTCGGGTGCACCTGGGCGGGCTGATCGGCAGCGGCGCCTTCGGCAGGGTCCACGCCGCTCAGCTCCACATGCCAGGCGGGGAGACGGTCACCGTAGCCGCCAAGATGCTCAGTGGTAAGTGGTGGTGTCTCGTCACTGCTGCAGGGTACACAGCTGCCAGCCCATGGATCAGACGAGTGGAAGGAGAGCCACTCCCGGGTGCACTTGGGGGGAGGTGAGCCGCTACCTGCACCGTGGCCGCCAAGATGCTCAGTGATAAGTGGTGGTGTCTCGGGACTGCTGCAGGGTACACCAGACCAGACCAGACGAGTGGGAGGTGAGCCGCTCCCGTGCACAATTATGCTCAAAATAATAACTTCTTATTGCTACTTTTTCACCAAAGATTACCCAAGTTTATCTTCTATACAGATAAATAAAATTGATGTGTCTGTTTGTAATGTCAAATAAACAGCTTTGCACTAAATGCACTTACCTAAAGTAATAATCGGTACTTTCAATAAAATATCAATTTTTTATGTCTGTTTGTCTGTTCCGGCTAATCTCTGAAAAGGCTGGACCGATTTTCACAGGACTTTCACTGGCAGATAGCTAATGTTATAAGGTCTAACATGAGCTACTTTTATTTTAGGGTTTCGTTTAAAAAAATAGAGTTCCGTTTCCGTTAGTTCTATGCAAACGAAGTTGCGGGCATCAGGTAGTTTATAAATAAAAATGTCAAGAATGAATTTGTTAATGATCCAAGTTCCAACCCACGAAGTATAGAATACCAGGAGTCAGAACGGTATAGGCTTTTTCATAGTATTTATGTACACAATAATAATCCCAGATCTTAGTTCTCTTTTCTGCCACTGGCTGCGCTAGAATTTTGGACGTACCGATGATATTGTGGCGGACCAATCAGCGCACAGTCCTGAATCGCGCTTGGTACTTCTTGAACAATGGCGCGCTCTACCGGCAGAAAATCTGTCCCCGAAATTGAGACCATTATTTTAACATTGCGTTTGGACTCCTGACTCTATACTTCGTGATCCAACCTTTCAGACGGGCAAACACAAAATTAAAAGGCGGATCTGTGTGGGTGGATTATGGATACCAGGTAAATGCTTCAGTTCACAAACAATCCAGCACGTGTCAGTTCCCAGTAGTATTTCGAGGTAATCCACCGCCGAGCTGCCAAAATTGCGGTAAAGCCGCATGTCAATCAGGGCCTTTGTTCCCTAATCCGACACATTACAAGTTACAACCCCCGCTTTTGCAATCATGTATTGATTGGCCGGAAAAACAACCGGTTTCCTTATTTACTTACTTCTATACATATATATGTCACCGTAAAATTGTAAAAACCGTTAGATTGTAATATTACTAGAGATTAAATAATATGCTGACAGATTGTCAAATAAAAATTTCTTCTTACAATTGTACGCATTATTTTTCGTTAAATTATTATTATAAAAAAGAAAATAAATATAGCGGCGGCGCGGGGCACATTACAATATAACGAAAAATAACGTGTAAAATTGTAAAAAGTAAATTTTTATTTGACAATCTGTCGACATTTTATAATATCTCTAGTAATATTACAATCTAACGGTTTTTACAATTATACGGTGAGTGGTGACACATATAGTATGCTGGTGCAAATGGCTTAGGCTGGGACTGTACGGGTTGAATATAAGCCACTTTTACTATGGGATCAACTGTCCTACTTTTAAAAAAATCTGCGTTTTCATACAAAAGTTGCTTATATTCAAGAGTATATTCACTCCTGAAATTTTGAATAGTGTCTGAAAAAACACCCTGTAAGATACGGGTTCCGGAATCCGGTGGGCCCGGGAAAATTCAGAGCACTGAAAATATAGCTCTGGGCTAATACAATAGAGTTGAAAATCGAAGTGTCGAGTGTCGATCTATCTTAACTATACTAATATTATAAATGCGAAAGTGTGTCTGTCTGTCTGTTACCTCTTCACGCTTTACCCGCTGAACCGATTTTTATGAAATTTAGTATAGACATACTTTGGGTCCCGGGAAAGGACATAGCATATTTTTTATCCCGAAAAAGTAGTGTTCCCGCGGGATTATGAATTTACGCGGGCGGAGCCGCGCGCAAATGCTAGTATGTAATATGACATATTTTGACTCGATTATCAACGCTCACGTGTTCGATTATCAACGCTATTGTATTAGTCCTAGATATGAGCGCCGATGGGTGGTAGGTCGGCGGCGGCGCGCCGGCTTTTTTGGGTCGGCGGCGGCGGCGTCGGCGGCGTGACCTTGGAAGGGTTGAAGTTTGTACTTGGTAGTAAAAAAAAGTGTAGTTTTCTTTATTTATTGGATAACATACAGTTAAAATGCAATACAATTTATGGAACTTTTTGTAGTGATGAAAAAGTCAAGGTAATAATACAATTTCAAAGTAGGAACTACTTTGGAATTGGCAGTTAACAGTGTCTAATCACAAAAGAGTCTAATCACTGTAATATTTTTCTATTTTCATTTTATAAACGTCCACATTTTCAAAAACTAACGTCGAAGTCATTTATATAACTGACTGCCTAGGGTCTCTAGTGATCAACCAATAATAGCGGAGATCTCAGCCTTAAACACGGTGCAAAATCTCCCAAACAAGATCTGCCTGTAGGTGGCATGCCCCCGTAGTCCAGCGCCATCCCGGTTGTCTTCCTAGATCTGTCCGTAAACCAAATTATATCCTTAAGGTGAACATTAATTAGGACCCAGTCCTCCCTAGACGTTATGAAAACTAGGTATAGCTTCTAGAACCTATGTACCTTGATCATGGCGCCCGATGCCATGACAGGTCTCTCAAAAAGAGACTGTTGCAGTTGTCCAAGAAGGGTGGAAGTAAATACTAGTCTAAATTGGGCCGTTTTAGACTAGTATTTACTCTATACACTATTTAATGTTTTGATGCAGTTGACCTATACAGCTTTTTTCTGCTCATATGTGACAATCGTCTCACTATATCTGTGTATAACCAAGCATAGCATTGCCTTCGACCGAAGGTCTCATTTAGAGCTGACAAGTCTTGTGCAGGATCACAGAGCACATCTAGCCTTTTGCATAATGTCCTTGATGTGCTTATTCCAAGTAAGTCCCATAATATCTAGGATCACTCCAAGATATTCGACCTCGCTTGCAGACGTGGTAGTTTTCCTGAAGAGTGTTGGTGGTTTTAGTCCCTTCAACTTCCTCTTATTGATGTTAGGTATCAATACTGTCTTTTTTAGGTTAGCTTAACCCTTTTGCACCAATTTTGCACCTGATTTGCATTAGCCCAGTGACTACTGATGCGCATTTGCACACCACTAGTATCGCTAGGTCGGATTAGAGCTTGGCTCTCGACTCGAAGGTCGTGGGTTTGATTCCCGCATTGGAAAAACAAAAAAAAAGTTGTTTTCAAGTTTGGTTACGACACTGCAGGCTGATCACCTGATTGTCTGACAGGAAAGGTGATCTATGCATCGGATGGGCAAGTAATAAGTCGGACGAGTGCCTCATGTCTCGCCAGTCGTGTCAGTTATCCGCCCTAAGTGCTTGTGTGCACAAGAGTACACAAGAGTGTACTGCGCACAAACTAGGGCACTATAAGAATAACTGCTGGTCTGGTTTCAATGAAACCAGCCACCGTCACCGATATCGGTGTGGGGAGTTATATGTTATATACTTCTTTCATACTTTAAACGAGGATACAAAGGAGGACATCCACATAAATAACACCTATCTCATCAAAAGAGTTCTGCATAAAATACAAGGTACTTAATAGAAAGGCAGATCTACTGATTGATCGAAGAGATCGAGCTAGTACATCGCATTGATAAAGCCATTGAGGATAAGAAGTTTACGCTAAGCGCCTTCCTAGATATTGAAGGTGCGTTCGACAAAAACTCCACCTGATCTATTACCCTGATAACCTGGCTTCAAGAATTACTATAGATTGATCAAAGCTACGCTAAACAACAGAGTAGCGTCATTAACTATCATGAGCTTGACGCTCAGGAGCAGGTTCAGGTGAAAGAAGTAAGGCTTATATGGGTATACTAGCTGTTCCGACGAACTTCGTACCGCCTTAGAATTAAATGTGTTGACGTACTGACAGCAGCGTCACCTACCGGATCCAATTGCAAATTTAATCCATTCTCAAATTCACTTGAACACACACGAAAAAAATCATTAAAATCTGTCCCATATGAATGATTTTCCCCGTTATTGCAACGTTTTTTACTGATGCTTCGCAGCGTGATGTTATATAGCCTAAAGCCTTCCACGATAAACGACACGTCGAAAACGACAAGACTATCCAAACAAAAATATTTTTTCAGTTCGAACCGTCAGTTCCTGAGATTAGCGCGTTCAAACAAACAAACTCTTCAGCTTTATAATATTAAGTATAGATATGACTTTTGTAGTATGAATGCTCATAGTTACTGACTGAAATTACACATAATGACTATCCCTCTCGCTCACTCGGCGCGCCGATGTATTTTCGCGGCGGCGGCGGCGGCGCGCCGGCGCGGCGCTCATATCTAAATTTAGTCCAGAGCTTTAGATGCGTTATATCCTTACAAAACTGACAATATTTCTGTGTAAATTGGCCCTAACCAATTTTGGTTAGTGGCCAATTAGAGTCTTCATTTTTACGCGTTTATAACATATCTACCTCTTTTTAATATTATATATCTATGTCCAGAGCTCTTTTTTCAGTGCTGTGAATTTTCTGCGATCTTCCCGATACCGGATATAGTCCCAGATTTAAGGCGCAAATAGCCCCTAAATCGCTCAGTTTGAGTCCTAACTACTCCGAAAAATGGGAATAAAAAAATTCAAAAAAATATACATTTCACACTTCAATCCTTCATCTGTAATATCATCGTTAATTTTTTTAATACGACGAAGATTAATATTAAATAAATTAAAATTAAGTAGCCCTGTTTTCAGATTTCTTTTTCTATCTACTTACTACCTACTACGGCTATAAAGATGGTTCTTTTACGAAAATGTGAAGAATATATTTATCTAACATTTCATCGTTGGGTTTTTCGAAATACCGTTTTGTTTTCAAAAAATACGTAAATAACTATTATTTTGTGAAAATATTCGTAAGCGGTGCGTGCGCGGGTGCGCGGGACAGTGAGCCGCTGACTTTCGTACGAGGAGGTTGTGTCACTCTCCGCGGTGCCGCTATTTCGCAATCGTTTATTTTACTCTTGAAATAATAGGGAACGACGTGCCGTAAAAAAATAACTTATGAAAACCTTAGCGAGCGCTCTGCCTGTGATAGAATGAAAATGTTCGATTGTTGAATGTACTCTTTTATTCCTTCAACTTCTTACTTGAAATTATAATAATATATTAATATAATATTATATAGTATATATTATAGTATAATATTTTATTATATATGTACTTGTAAATTTCACAGAAAGTGTATAGTTCTATTTCTATGACGACCTCTGTGGCTCAGTTGGTTGAGCGTGTCGTTGCTCAAGCCGGGGGTCGCGGGTTCAAATCCCGCCGACGGAACAAAAAGTTTTCTGTGTTCCTGGGTCATGGATGTGTATTAAATATGTGTATAATATAATAGAAATTTTAATTATGTGTACCTATAGTATAAAAGTATTAAATATACTTCCGTTATCTGGTACCGGTAACACAAGTTCTTCGAGAACTTAGGGGTCGTCCATTAATCACGTGATGCCTAAAGGGGGAGGGGGGGGTCCGAAAAACCAAGTGTCACCAAGGGGGGGAGGGGGTATAAGAAGACATCACGTGTATTAATTTTCGAATCTAGTCTATGCATACCGAAATTATTATTGGTTGTAGATTCGTAGTGTTGTTTAAATACTTACAAGACAAATGACTCGTATAGTTTTTAATTGCTTAAATTATTCGATTAATTTGTTTTTTAAGTTAAAGTTTTTCTTCAAACATGACCTGCTTACTATGTACAAAAAATACACGTGATCTTAGGTGGGGGAGGGGGGGTAGTATAAAACCTCACCACGTATCACCAGGGGGAGGGGAGGGGTCTAAAAAGTTATTAAAAACATCACGTGATTAATGGACGGTCCCTTACTACGGGATCAGATTGACGTGGTGTGAAGCGTCCATAGATATATTATATTATTTCTGTTTTTAATTGTCTATTTAGTATATCAACGCTTTGATGTATATAGTATATGAGGTAAAAATGCCTAAGCGACATTTATTTATTTATTTATTTAACACACATACAACTACCATTACAGACAAAATCCAATTCGATAGCGTAGGAAAGCAAATTCCTATTTTATAATATAATACATATTATGATATTTTCAGTTTAAATAATAATAATTGATAAAAAATAATAATTAAAGAAATAATAATTAAAGAAAGACACATATGACGCATAAATTTAGTGAACTTTATAGAAGAGTGATTTAAAGTTAAAATTTTTAGAAAAAAAAAATCATTATAAATCACAAAATAGTCGGATTTAGATGGTTTTAACATACATCTATATATATATATATCATACGTGTATCTTTTTTATAGCAATTTTTGATATTAAAACGAGTCATATAGCTTTCGAATTACAGGCAGTTTATGTCGCTTAGGTAAAAAAGTCCTAGTTCGAAAAATAGGTAAAATTATCTAAGCTATCAACGAAAGTTATGTAATAGCAAGTAAAATTGCCTAAATTTTATTTTAAAGGTTTTCAGCAACATGTAAAAATAGATAAGCTATAGATACATTTTCTGTAGTAACAGGTAGAAATAACTAATTCCAAACACTTAAAAAAAAATTATCGGAGTATTCATCTAGATGGCCTAAGAGTTTATAAAATAAAACAAGATAATATAAGTTACATAAATGTTGCTTTCATTAAGAATTTTCTACGGCTAAAGTTATCTTAGTAAATTTATTATTCAATGACATTGTAAATTTTTGCTCCTAACTGACAATATTTTCCTTCTTCTTGTTAATAAAAATTAATTGCAGTTACTAAAACGAGCTAATTTTGATCTTGAAAAAATAAAAAGTATAGAAATATAAAAACTCAAGGCCTAGGATTGAAGCCCATTGCTTTATACTTAAGCTGCGGCCCCATTCCTTGAGTTCTCTCTTAGTAGTGCTGGGAGATATTCCAAATACCGATTCTGGGCATGACACCGTGACACAATTGGCCCAAAGCCTACCCAGCTCATCCGCGGTTTTGTTTCCGGAGATGTTGCCGTTGCCTAGAACCAATACCAGACTGATGCTGTTGTCTCGTCCCAGCATGTTTAGCGTTTGAACACAAGCCATAACTTATTTAGATGAAAGACGAAGGGGCAAAAAGTCCCCATCCTTGTAGCACTATAAGACATAATATATCAAATGAAAGGGCTTAAAAAAGTGTCATTTTATTGTATGACGAAAATACACTAAACTTTAGAAAAGTGTTATATTTTGATAAACTGCCTCATATTTTGATGAAATGTATGGAATGATAATAAGCTCTTTCCTCAATTCTTTCGCACATAATTACTTCTGGAAATTGTTTCTTACTTGCAACGCTATCGAATGGCGCAATAATACAAAATGTATTTTTTCCTAATTTGCGGGTTCGAATCCTGGCCTGGAAAAGTGGTTTATGTAAAATCAAATAATTCAGATAAAACAATTACATTAAAATACATATAATTAAATACCAAAAATAATTTTCAAACGATTAGGTACAGAAAAAAAAGATATAGTCCATGGTAAATGATTCTTCTGGGCGTTGTAAAAGAAGTCAAAAAAAATTAGCAATAGCAATTTAACCCTACGGAATATCAAGTCCGACTTGATGAAAACTTAAACTCTTGAAACATGAAAATTTTTAATAACTCAATTTTCCTAGACAGGATTCGAACCCATAAATTATGAAAAAAATACATCCTTTCAATAGTATTGCAAGTAAGAAACAATTTCCATAATGTAATTATGTGCGACAAAATTGAGGAAAGAGCTTATTTTTATCATTTTATTATCATTCCATACATTTATCAAAATTTATCAAAATATTATAAACAGAGGCAATTTATCAAAATATAACACTTTTCTGAAGCTTGCTGTATACCATTACTTCCCAAAAATTGTTCCTTATGGCAAGCCATTAGCAACACTATGAAATGGTGTAATAATACAGAATGATTTTTTAACTTTTTTTCACCTTTGGGTTAAAACTTTTTTCTCCAATGGTTTAGAGATTTTTCGTCATACAAAAAAATTACACGCTTTTTTCCTTTCATTTGATATATGTCTTGTAGTGCTACAGTAGTGGGGACGGGATCCATACAAAAATGCCCCTTCTTCTTTCTGCTGCTGTCAGTGCCTTCAGCGTAGTGTGATTGTTTTGATAGACTGCGCTGAAAGCATTGACAGTAGCAGAAATATCATCTAAATTATCCTAATCTTCTCTATAAGATTAGGATGTTTTATGGACAAGGACAATCTGTAGGCTCTGTATCAGATATCTTCATCTAAACTGATTCAATTTAAGTCTCTATAACTCCTGAACTTATGAAGTTTTTTGGACCGTTATAGTTTTCGTTCAAAGTTTATTACATGGATTACCATCATGAATTTTCCACATTTTTAGAGCCAGCCGTTTGGCTTTTAGAGGGGGGACGCCGTATTTTAACAAGAAATGCGCTTGAAAGTGGAATATCACGCAAACGGAATGTACGTATATCAAAATATAATCTCAGAAACCTCTCAATGTTCTTAAAATGTCTATGTACCTAATTATATCTCCCCTTTTCGTGTAGGTGTAACCAAAAATTATCTTCATTTATTTTAGCACTATGTCGACGTGATAAATAAACTTATCCATTCAAAGTTTCATATTTCAAGCACCACCGTTTGGATGGACAGACGGACGGGCAGACGGTCGGTCGAACGGAAGGACATGACGAAACTATAAGGATTCCGAGACATGAACTACAGAACCTTAAAAAAGGAATAATAATGAAACCATGCCGATTTCAGTGACTGTTGCCTGTTTAATTGAAAATAGACCAGCTATAGGAGCTATTTTATTGTGTCCAAGTATGTGCGCAAAGTTTACTCCCATAACCTAGTATATTGATATTTACTACTACCGACAGGACTAACTAGCGAAACATTAGGCGCATAAATATAGAAATATATTTAGCAATGTTTGCGTTCATTTATGTTCCCACACACCAAATTTAATACTTTTAGTTACATTTTGTCAGTTTTATAAACACTCACATCATTTAGCAGTTTATTCTTGTCTATAAATTCATATGTATTGGAATTTATTGATACTCAAGCAACATTTTTGATTTCGTATTGTACATTAGCGACGTAAGATAATATTTTGGGAACAGGAAAAAATTACATTCTTTTTCGTCATTCTTAAACATTTACAATACAAAAGGTTATTTAATGCAAAAACAATACCTTATCTTTAATTGTATTGGGCACGTGGTTATGGCTTGGCATGTTCTTAGATAGCAGTTCGTGTCGTTTGTCCGAGTTTAATTTCGTAATCAGTTGAAAATTACAATTATAATTGTTATTTCGTCTTAACTCACACACCCAGTAGAATTTACCATTCATTAGTACGTGAAAAAAAAAGAAGTATGCGTAAATATATTTATGCCTTTTAATATTATGCATAAAATATTATTCTTAATTAATATCATGCGTATAAAAAATTATGCCTTTTATTAAGTATGTCTAACAATTATTATGCTATTTGTAATTATGCGAAAAAAAAATTATGCTAAGTGCCTCGAAAGTTATGCCAAATGAATACTATGCGAAACTACTATTAGGTCAAATGAAATTATGCCAAGTAAAATTATGACATATGATTTTATGCCAAAAAATAGGGAACCAAAAAAAAATATCTAACCGACATAATTAAAAACAAAAGTTTTCAAGTAAAAATATCTAGATAGCACGAATAGTTATTGTGTCAAATATGTAAAACTATCTTTACGCGAATATTGTTTTATTTCACTATGGGTAAAATTCTACAAGTTGCACTTTCGTAAAATAATGGTATCAAATTAAATGCATTGTAAGGACAATTCACAAATAATTTGTATGGAGAAAATGTACAAAGTGTTCACGAAAATAATTTTTTAAACAAGTAAAAATATTTTTGTGCAAACAAAAAAAAAGTAAAAACATGAAAAATAGACTAAGTAGATTTTTAAAATTCTTCAAAATATCCAAGTGAATTTTTTTATCAATCGCTTTGTTTTTGTCGCTTAGTGAACATAACATTCATGATTTTGTATTAATTTCACTATATCTAAGCGACAAAAAAATCGTCGTAGGAAGGCGACGATTAGACCAATCGATGCAGAAAAAAACACAAACTCATTGATATTTAAACTCATTTTCGGTATTTTTGTCGCTTAGGCATTTTTACCTTTCAAGCGTCGATATGAAACTTCTTTTTTAAGAAAGCGAAAAAACACCTATCGGATATTTTAGTGATTCTGTCAATAGCACTAAGTATTGCATTTTGGTGGGCGTCGAGGTGGAAAATGAAATCAAAAGTGATGGGTTGGAAGCCGCATTGCCTACCAAATAATTTCTAGATAATTCGGGAATAACCTCGACCGGCTTCTACAGAAGAAGGAGAAGCGGCTAATACATTCTACGTTTTTTCTTTGCTCATAGACCAGAAATAAATTAATATTTTCAAGTTGCATTTAAATCAATCCTAAAGTCGTATAAAGGGGCCGTTCCTCAGTTTATAATTTGAGTCGCGGCGCGGAGATCGCTAGCGCAGCGGGGTGTATGCGGGTGGCGCGGCGGGAAGTGTTAGGCCACGCCCGAATCTGTGACGTCATCTACGTATGTTTTCGCCTTAAGAATTAGCTGATGGTAAAAGAACATTACTAAAATAGTTACTTCGTAAGGACGTTATATTTTACCTAACTACAGGTAGGTACAATCTCGATACACAAGGATATACAATCTCGAAAAACATAACCCTACTTCATTAGCGAGCATCCTAAGGGAACGTACCCATACTACGTGACCCGTTTAGGGAGGGGAGGGAGGTTTTCAAAATACTACGCTCAGTCACAGGAGTGGCTTAAATTTTTGTTACGTAGTCGATTTCGCCGTAAGAAATTATGCGCTTTTTTACCTATTTTCGAATTTTGCGCCCAGTATTTAGTGCTTCGTTTGTATTTATTGTTTTCATAAATAAAGTTACAGTAGCAATATGTTTTTACATGTTTTTCTTCTTCATAATATTTAATTTATTAGTAATTATAAGCTAAAACAAATATGAGTCAAATTATTTTCATTTGTTACACTTTCTGCCTGTGAAATGATTAAAAATCATACTTGACAATACTGCGTATAAAATATAAGGGCATTATATACTACGAGTGGTCACCGGGGGGAGGGAGGGGTCAAAAAATCTTTAAAAATTGGTTACGTAGTATGAGTACGTTCCCTAATCCCTTAATGCAAAAGTTCATAAGATCACTGTATTCCAACAATTTAATATGATTGTAAAGTAATCAAATTAAATTGTTGCAGGAAATACAGTATTGTATTATAATGGAAAATAATTTAATGCAATGATTAGACTCAATTATCATTACATAATGATGACGAGGAAATGAAAGTTGTAATGTGAGGTATGCCGTACTATGTCCTCTCTTCTCTAGACGGACGTTAAGTACCGATCACACGCGTTCTTGCCGTCCTAGACTAAGGGCCGATTTTTCAATCGTCAGATAACTCTTACCTGAGGAATAAATATATGACTTTGACAGATTTTGTATGAAGAATCTGTCAAAGTAACATATTTATTCCTCAGGTAAGAGTTATCTGACGATTGAAAAATCGGCCCTTAGTAAAGGAGCTTAAAAACCGGCCAAGTGCGAGTCGGAGTCGCGCATGAAGGGTTCCGTGCAAAGCAGCCAAAAATGTAGTTTGTTATATGGAAGCCCCTTAGATGATCATTTTAATCTGTTTTAAAATTTTTCTTTTCAAAATTTTTTATTTTGGCTAAGTTCCGCTTCTGACCAGCCAGACCTGCATTCTCGTGTTGAGGTACAATAGGAGAAATACAGGACAAGGTTTCAACTTGCCTCAAATACCTACTCTAAATTTCCTAGTAGCTTTCCAGCTTATAACGCGTTGTGATTGGACTGTAAAAATCATTTTATGATACATATCAAGACGAAACATTAATAATTAACTGAAAGTAAATTGAAATTCAAGTTAAATACGGGTTCTGCAGGCTTAGCATGCGCATAGAAGAAACACCGAAGAAAAGAAAATATGACAGATTGAAGAAACATTAATTCCATTCGGAGCAAAATAGGTCTTATTATAAGGTAGCAAGGTCGATGTATCATCGTTATGAGAAATAACATTTCTTTTCTTCCCGAGCATGAGCTCACAAAATGGCCTCTTTTGACAGCTAAAAGTAGAAACGTTTTCATAATTTAATGTCAAAAAGTCCCACAGTAATGTCAACCACTCCACATCATGGCGGACCTAGACAAAAAGTTTCTTTACGTTGAGTCATATACTTGAATATATTTTGTTCGTTTTTGACAGAAGATTTCACGGCAACCATTTTAAAAATATGGCGGTTTAGAAATGTTGACTTCTATTGACGACCTTGTTATCATGGATTAAGAACTATTTTGCAACGAACTGTTTTGGATAGAATATTTCTACATTAAATGTATTTCTATGGATCGCCATGCTAAGCCTGCTGAACGAGGTATGCTATTTTGCAGACCACGCCACGGAGGAAGAGATGCAGGACTTCCTCCGGGAGATAGCCATGCTGAAGCACGTGGGCTCCCACAAGCACGTGATCCGCCTGGTGGGCTGCTGCACCCTGCGGGCTCCCCTCATAGCCCTTCTGGAGCACGCGCCCCGCGGCGACCTGCTCACCCTCCTGAGAGCGGCCCGGGGGAGGGGCGTCAAGCCCTCCCAGTCCGATGACGTCAACGGTCGACCCTCGGAGGCCGATAGTGAGTAACTTAACTTATATCTATACTAATATAATAAAGAAGAAATGTTTGTTTATTTTCATTGAATATTCGTAACTACTAGACCGATTTTAATGAAGTTTGGCAAAGATGTAGAGTAGAGCACGGAGAAGGACATAGGTTCCTTTTTATTTCGGAAAAATGTACGGTTTCTGCAAATTAACTTTTGCATGCACGAAGTCGCGGTCAACATCTAGTTTAGTATAGTATAAACAGGAAAAATTTCTTCGTTGGCATTGAATAGGCTCCGAAACTACTATACCGATTTTGATGAAATGTGGCGCAGATGTAGATTTCGCTACGGGGAAGGACATAGGCTACTTTAAATTATAATAAAATATACAGTTCCCACGGGATTTTCTTTTACGCGCATTATATTATAAAAGTGATGTAACCAAAATACTTTTTGGAAGCTGTCGTTTTCTAGTCGTCACTTCTTTATAAAACCAAAAAATCGGCAAATAAATACCGTTGGTTGTATGAAAGCCCCCTTAAATATTTATTTTATTTTGTCATAATATTTGTTGTTATAGCGGCAACAGACATACATCATCCGTAAAAATTGCTACTATCAAGTTACCACGGTTCACAAGATACAACCCGGGTCCCGGTGACAGACGGACGGACACACGGACGGACAGACGGACGGACAGGCGGACGGGCAGCGGAGTTTTATTAATAAAGACCCGAGGTTACCCTCTGTGTACGGACTACAGAACCCTAAAAATTTACGACTATAAAACACGCTAAAGTCTCGACAGTTACTAAAAAAACTTGTTGTTTAAAGCTATTAACGCCTGGTAAGATTAAAAAAGCAATTTTACTCAAAGGCAAATTGTAATAAAATTTATGTTTAAATTAACTAAAGTACGTTGCAACTTCGTTGTTAATGTGTAACGGGAGTCGACGTTGCCGATGGACATAAAGAAATTAGTTGCGCTCTACCCTTTTTTCGACAAGTTTATTTTTAATTTATTGACAAACCGAACTTTCTCTTCTCCATAAATCGCCTTTGTCCAGCAGTGGAAAACGAATTGATGTAATATACCTTGTCTTCAGCGAAATACACGAACCTGGAAAACGAATTGATGTAATATACCTTGTCTTCAGCGGAATACACGAACCTGAGTGACGGAGACGCCCCCGAGAAGATGTACGTAGCCAAATCCCGGGACCACTACGTGGCCGAGCCGGCGCTGCACCTGGACAGTGGCACCATGCGGGAGTACGCGCTGCAGGTGGCGCTGGGCATGCAGCACCTGGAGGAGAAGGAGATCACGCACAGGTGAGCCGAGCGGCTGGACGTGACCAAGTCCCGGGACCACTACGAGGCCGAGCCGGCGCTGCATCTGGACAGTGGCATCATGCGGGAGTACGCGCTGCAGATGGCGCTGGGCATGCAGCACCTGGAGGAGAAGGAGATCACGCACAGGTGAGCATGTTGCCTGCGTGAGACTGGACGTGGCCAAGTCCCGGGACCACTACGACCTGGATAGTGTAAATTCCGCGTAAGGTGATATAAGCTCACAGCGATTTCCATGACGGCGGTCGGTTTTATTGAAACCAGGCAGCTACGCAGGAGTAATTTTATGGTGCCCAAGTTTGTGTACAGTACACAAGAGCCCTCTCTCTCTCTCTCTTCTCCTTAACTCTCGTAACCTAGTGGGATGGATAACCGACACGACTGGCGTGAGATCAGCTGGTGCACATCACCCAACGCATGGATCATCCTTCTTGTCACACAATTAGGTGATTGTCCTGTCCTGACCAAAGAAGAAACATATTTTTTTTGTTTTTTAGAGCCAAGCTTGAAACTACTGGGCCATGAAGGCGTAAGGTAGTAACCAAAACATAATATTCGCTTATGCTTGTAGCTCGGTTAAGGGTTGCGCTTGCGACCCCCAAAAGCTTTGTCGATAAAATTAAGCCTTATAACTTATCTGCAGTTAAAATATCTCAACCCTCGAGATGCCACACACTGTACGTATATTATATTTTTGATACAAAACATGACATGTTTCTCTCTCAGATCAAATAAAAAGTATAGATGGACTTCTACGAACAACATAGTGAAGCCGGTTTTTTATGCATTGTGTGCGTGAGCCGGTGTTGCCATACTAAATTTTCATTACCATATGTTGGCTAAACTTTCGAATAACATCCCACATTTGTACTATTAATTGGTTTATGGTAATTTTACCGCTTAAAGTTCTTTTACTGTCGCAGTAATTTCGCAAATTTTCAAAATTATAAGATCCGTAGTTTTCGAGATAACAATATAATAAATTTTCGAAAATTGTGTAGGAATTCGGCCATGTTAACGTTTCTGTGATATTTATGTTTCGTTTTCCATAGCTTTATGTCAAAAAACTTTGCAGAGCCCTATTTTACGTAAAAGTTGTAACACGGCCTCACAAAAACCTGGCGCGAAATAACGTTGTCACAACTTTCCCCAACTATGGAATTCTAAAAATGGGTTAGATTAGAATATTTTTATTGCGTTCAAAACGTCTTTAATAATAATAAAAAAACAGAAAGTGATAATTATGTTTATTATTTATTTATAGATAAATTTAGATAAAGGGTAGGTAAAGATGAAAAGTTTCGATTTAGGTGTACCAATACATAATATTATGGTAAGTAATAGGGTAGTTAATATACGGTCACCAGTCACAAGTCAGTGTACCACTTGCCATCATCTCATCATCATCAAGTTTCCACTTTAGTGACTAAAAGACCAATTTCGAATTTATACCCTTTACAGCAATAAAATAATCTTGTTAATAGGTCCATAAACGACAGAGTTATATTCAAAGATCTCCGTGTTAGTGTAAAATACTATAAGAAGTACCTTTTACATCATCAAAATGTGATGATGTATGGTGTGATTGTGGTGGTGATGATGATGATTACTTTAATTGACAAGGTGGCATATGCTTGCAGTTCTTTAAATAACGCCGAAATCCCCAAACATGTATCTATAAGGAGTCAGGAGTTCTGTTCTGCACTTTTGGATCCAGAGTATAACTTGGAGCAAAATCTTACTTTTTGGTAGCATATGCTTGGACTACTTCAGAAAAAGTCAAAATCACCATAAATTTCCATAAAAATTTCGAGGAGTTCCCTCGATTCCTCATGGATCCCATCATCAGGTCACCACTTTTTTGAAAACGGACCAACTTGGGATTATACCCTTTATATCAAAAAAAGAATTTTGAAAATCGGTCCACAGACGGCGGAATTATCGTTCCCGATATTTTCCGTATACCGAATATAGGGGCATTTACCTTAAATTACTTCAAACTTCAAAACTTCCTAATTAAAAAATAAAAACACAGTCTGACTCTCTACTTCATAATTTTGTTAAGAATTTGCCTACAAATTACTTACCTTATTTTAGGCTATTGAGAATATGAAATCCTGGCAACACTCTCTCGATCCGCCATTATGAAATTGTCATTATTTGTTTCGAGTAACCTCTAAATTGTGATAAATTATCTTAAACAAACTACAGTTTTGTGTGTACTTACTTATAAAATGTTATTCCCTGACACTTTTTGTTCGCCTTCGTACAGTTTTTACACCACTTAATAGCGCAGGACGGCATTTTTGTGGCAAAATCACTGCACGACGACTCGTTCGATACTGACGAAAAGTAGCGTACTTTTTTTGCATGAGTGTGCGTGACCGCGTGTGTTTACACAAAGTAGCGTAGTTTTTGAGGCTTCAGTTGAAACAAGCGCCATGCGCAATCTAGTTTTTTATTTGATCTGAGGTTTCTCTCAAATCGGAATAAAAAATAACCTAACCAAGAGCATGTCAGGACATGTCTAAAGAGGGTTCCGTAACTATAAACGCGTAATATGCTTTTTTTTTAATTACTCCAAAAGTTACTGTCCGATTTGGTTCAAAATAATTTTCCTAAAGAGTTTTTAGCATGATCTATCAGCATGGAAATTTTCAAGTTTCTATCTCCTATAGTTTAAAAATGCTAGGGGGGGGGACCAACTTACAAACTACTTTGGAGGCCGATTACTCGAAAATGGTGAACTTTATAAAAAAGTAACGTATGGAACCTTGCCTTTATTTTAAAAGACCTATTCTACGATACCCCACACGATGGGGTAGAGTGAAAAAAAAAAATTCATCCCCACTTCACATGTATGGAGAGCCACCCCTAAAATATACAATTATTATTTTTTTATAATCCCGAAACCGTGATCTATACACAATCTATAACTGCACGAAATTTCATCAATTTATATTGATAATTACAGGAGCTAGAGGCGCGGACAGACAGACAGACAGACAGACGGACAGAGCGAAACTATAAGGGTTCCTTAAGTATTACGGAACCCGAATTACCCAATATATTTATAAAATAGCAGATTTTAATAGCCGGTTATAATTAGGTATCGTAATTAGTAATTAATCTGAGTGGTTACCGTCCGATATTTACATTCGAGTCTAAACTATTTGAATTGCAGAGAAAGGTCGACATTTTCCCGGTCCCGGAAATTATTTCAGAAGTCAAAACTTCAAAGGTTTGTATGTGTCTAGGGGTTCTTTGGTCTCCAGTCTGCTTCTTGTTCTCTGATTTTTGTTCGTAAAATCAAAGGATGGGCATTTCTGTATGGACACTGGCCGGTTTGCCCAATAAAGTTCTAATGAATGTTACAGCAGGCAGTAGAGTGTAGACATCAGTGGCGTGGGGTTCCTATAACTCCCATTCCTATGGTCTTCACCTAACACTTACCTTTTGAAGAGCCTTATCCAAATACGTACTTATTTTACAGACTATAGGGCTTTGCCCGTACACCTTTGCGTTGTGTTTGTGTGTTAAGAATAAGAATAACTTTATTTTGTACATCACACAACACAAATAAAAACGAATACAATAATAATCTAAATTACAACTAAACTATAAAGGTGTGTCTATATATTGTGTGAAGCCAAAAATTTATCCCAGCTCAGCATTTAGACGATGGATCAGTTCCATATTAGAGCGAAAACCAATGAATGAATGATCTTTGTTTGTCAGCGCATGCTCCCAACACAGGTAAGAAAGATGGCTAGTTATAAAGTTTCCATGTTTCTGAATTTGGCAGGTACACAGTAGGTAGGTACTGTAGCGGATAGCCTACTAATTAAGTGTGTAAAATACTAACCTACTTTCGTCGAATTGTTAAAGGTGATTTTTTGCAGAAAAATATTCTTATATAAATGCGTCTTTCATTGCAAGACACTTAAAAACATGGAAACCCATATCCATTATGGAATATCCTTAATGAAATGCTTCTCCCTGCGGAATTAAATAGCAACACGCAAAGTTATAGAGTTCAGTTGCTATCCACTGGAGCTTTTTTTTCGCTTTGAGTTAATGTTTAAAAACCCTAACAGTGGATTTTTATGGTCTATTAAACCTAAAAACTATTAAGCCTAAGCCCAGCAGTAGTTCGAAAAGTTCTACACGTCTTCGATATATTTTATTATATCTTATTGTTATAAATTAAAGACGTAGGTACGTAAGTTTTTATCTTTCGACTAGTTTTCCTATCTACATATTATTCTCACAATTTTTTTTTTCTTGTCGCCCCAAAACCCTACAAAGGCATTCCTAATTAATATTATATTATACGTTATCATTATATTGAGCGAGATTGGATAGATCTCCTGTCTTTGTCTGTCCCTGTCTTCTCAGAAAGCGCCTGTTGGATGTCTCATAGCAACGGTAGCCAAGCGACTCAAGGTCGAGGCATTGCGAATCGTTTAATTTTAGGTGTTATCGACTAAATAATTACACCGTGATAAGATCCTACTTCCTAGAAGAATTCTGGAGAATATTTAACTGTGATTTAACTGTGGAATATTTTATAGTCGCCGTTTTGAATTCCATTAAGTCAGGGCCTCCGGAGTACGAATATGGATTTTGTTATTTTACCTATGAATTAGCTTTATTGATAGGTTAAATACATACAATATAAACATAGCTACGCGACAGAGCTTTGTAGCTTACATTCTGTAGGTACTTACTACAGCTACGGAGAAAAAAGGAAATATTTTTTAGGGTTCCGTAATACTTAAGGAACTTCGGTCTTCAAATTAGTTGTAAGTTGGTCCCCCCCCCTAGCATTTTTAAACTATAGGAGATAGAAACTTGCAAATTTCCATGCTGATAGATCATGCTAAAAACTGTTTAGGAAAACTATTGTGAACCAAATCGGACAGTAATTTTTGGAGTACCTAATTAAAATAAAAGCATATTACGCGTTTATAATTACAGAACCCTCCTTAGACATGTCCTGACATGCTCTTGGTTAGGTTATCGTGTATTCCCCTCAAATTTTTTTTATAAAACTATATTAAAAAAATAACATAAGTATATTTTTTATTAAACTATATTTAAATTTTATTTTATCTATATTAATTTTTAGGATTCCGTTGAAACTACAAGAACTACTCCGTCCATCAGTCCGTCATCCCTTGTTGAATGAAAAAAATATATTTCCAAACGAAAGTTCTCAAGTTTTTTTCGGAAAGACAACAAAAAAAACTTAAAGTTACCACCGGTTTTAAACCCCAACCCGCCGAGAGGAACCGGCGTAAGAAACTCGTATGGAGCAATCTTTTAGCAAAAAGATGTAAAATCATTATTTTAAAAGCTACTGTAACTTTCTAAATATGACCTGACATGTTCTTAGATTATTTTACTTGTACCTAGACAGATTAAGGTACATACAGGGGCGTAGCTACCGCCGTATATGCCGTATCAATTAAACGGGGCCCCCGGGCTACGGTTTCTGTCAAATGTCACTTGAAAAGTGCGATTTTTAGAAAAACTTATGTGCATATAAATATTAATTGTCTTGCATCGAATTTAAATAAAAACGTTAAATAGTAATAAATTATATCAAAACATAAATTTAACTATCATAATAGTTTAAATTCGAAACAATATGGCGCCGACTCGATCCTATTCTCATTTGAATCGCACTATACTTGTATTTCCATATATTCCAGAGACCTGGCCGCGCGCAATATCCTAGTGGACGGCGCGGGTGTGCTGAAGGTGGCAGATTTCGGCCTCTCCCGGTCCGGGGTCTACGTACATACTCGGTCACGCCCCGTGCCGCTGCGCTGGCTTGCCCCTGAGGCAATATACAGCTCGCAGTACTGCAGCGCGAGCGATGTTTGGGCGTTTGCCGTGCTGCTGTGGGAGATCGCCACTTTAGGTTGGTACCAAGTGTGGCAGAAAGCTTGACGATTGCTACATAAGTATGGCCATATTCAACTCGCTGTATCGCAGGAGAACTCAAAGTGGCAATGGTGTGGACTATTTCCACTGTTAGCAAGTGACGACTTTTTTAAACTTTTTTTTTATAATCTGCTTATTGCATTAATACCTACCTCAATACATAAATACCCAAAAAAACTAAACAATATTAAGAAATTTAAGTAACCTTCGAATTGTCTAGTAGTAAGCGAACTCATACATGATGATGAATTATAGAAGATCTAAGAACACTCTCGATCATGTCATCTTTCTAACATAATAATATCTATTATACAAACTACTAACTAGCTGATGCCCGCGGCTCCGCCCGCGTAAGTACAGTAACCCACGGGAACTGTATATATTATATGTCCCGCGATAAAAAGTATCCTATGTCCTTCCCCATGATACTTTATATGTGTGCCAAATTTCATCATGATCAGTTTAGTACTTTTTACTTGAAATAAAGTATCCCACGTGAACCGTACATTTCCTCGCGATAATAGACTATCTGTGTACCAAATTTTATTTAAATCGGTTCAGTAGTTTTGGCGTGAAAGCGAGACAGACTGACAGAGTTACTTTAGCATTTATAATATTAGTATGGATATCGGTTTATCCGTTTGGGAGCTAAGATGCCAAGGCGTGACCGACAGACACACAGACAGACAAACTTACAACATTCCACCGTTTTCGCCAGGGGTTAAAAAGGCCTAACATTTACCATTGTACTTTCAGGTGGCTTTCCGTACTCGGAACTAAGCAATCAGAAAGTTCCTCAATTCCTGACTGAAGGTGGCCGCTTGCCCAGGCCAGCTCGAGCCTCGCCCAGGCTCTACGGCCTCATGCTGAACTGCTGGTCCGAGAACCCCCAGGCCAGGCCGACCTTCGCCCAGATCGTGACCAAGCTGACTGCAGAGCAACAGCTATATGTGGACTTAGACAATGTGTTTCCCCCACTAGAAGACAATTTCACTTCTCTCTCCGAGTACGACTTTTCGTTCAAGGAATACTGACCAGTTCAAAGACTGATTTATATGTTGTTATGTTTAATTTAAGTAAATGTATCTTAATGTTTCTGTGTGTTTTATTCTCTTTAACTTAAGACACACACACATACCTACACCTTATATACCTAATATATTGCAGTATAGACTATAGACTCACACCCGTATCATTAGTTGTTTCCTCAAATCCGCCTCGACTCAACCTCAACTGAGGTATCCTTGAGAAGTTCCTCGAATTTGGTATTCTTAAACGTAATTTCTACCTCAGCTGTTTGCTCCTCCAGTACCTAAGGTTGATGATGTCATAGATAATCATAGAAAATATATTTTTTATGTTAACACCAATAGTTACCAATAAAACTGGATCCGAATTTGACAAAACGATAATATAACCCTTCGTTAATGTTGTATTATCGTTTTCGCAACGCTTTAAGTAATCGTTTAATGGCCCACCCTTTGGTAGCCCCTGTTATTTCCACGAATTGGTAGGTTTAAATGTGGTAAAATGACTTCTACTCGAAATAGAAGTTTGATTTTCGCGTCGAAATAGACGCTCGAGGGAGCCTCAAGGTACGTCCTGAGGTACCTTAAGTTTGACAGTTGATTCCTCGACTTGCGTAAGGAAATTCCTCAAGTCGAGGGCATTTTGTTGAACTAATGATACAACTTTTGTGGATTGAAGTTGAGTCGAGTGGAGGAAATCTCGAGGAAACAACTAATGATATGGGTGTCAGATCACAGATGTCAGAGTAGTAAATATATGATAGTAGCCTGATGTCCGCGGCTCCGCCCGCGTAAGTACAATAACCCACGAGAACCCGCGGTAAAAAGTAGGCTATGTCCTTCATCATGGTCTTCTCTATATATGTGCCAAGTTTCATGATAATCGGTTTAGTAGTTTTTAAGTGAAACTGTCAATAAAGTATCCCACGGGAACCGTATATTTCCTCGCGATATAAAGTAGTCTATATTCTTCCCCGTCGTCTATTTTATATCTGTGCCAAATTTCATGATGATCGGTTTAGTAGTTTTTACGTGAAACTGTTAATAAAGTATCCCACGGAACCGTTCATTTCCCCGTGTTAAAAGTAGCCTTTATCCTTTCTCGGGCTCTAGATTATCTGTGTACCAAATTTCATTTAAATCGGTTCAGTAGTTTTGGCGTGACAGCGAGACAGACAGACAGACAGAGTTACTTTAGCATTTATAATATCAGTATGGATTATATGCTTACGCCTTACGTACTTTTAGCTTTCATAGAATGATCCAAATCGATCCCAATTTGAAAAGTTTGACGACCCTCTCAACGACTTACAATTTTTCCACACAATCGTGGACACACCGTATGCTTGTAGTAGTGCAGTCAAATCGATAACTAACTACGTAGCTGTTTATCTGTTCGTCTTTCTATAACCTGTGCTGCAGGTAGGCAGAGGCTATAGAACAAAGTAGCCCTCTTCTCGCCTTCACAGGAATTCTTACGTGGCGGATAGCCACTAGAACTATTCGTCTAGACTTGTTTCTTGTAAATCCGCGTTTGAAAATCACATCGACAAATCGTTTTTTGTTAGATTTCTTGAATCTAAATAGGAAGAGCCTACATGAGAAGGATATAAATTTCAAACTAGGAGGCATGTTGCCGAAAAAAATTTTTTTCGTCTATTCGATGTTAGTCAACATGTTAATAAACAATCCAGAACCCATTTTTGTATATCTGAAAAAATAACGTAGATACAAACCATTGAAATTTACAATATGAAAGAGAGCGATATATCGGCCTGTGACGTCACAACCTGCTACCGCCATACATTTGTCATCACAAAATGTATGGCGGTAGCAGGCTGTGACGTTACGAATCGTTTTGCGAGAAAGGGATGGACAATATTTTTTATTTGCTTATATTTTTTAATCGCATCACTCTAAATACCTATTTCTTTCAGATTTATGTATCTTTTATCAACAATTATAAAATTTAATTTGTAAAACTGTGATATTCCACAGAAGGCAACATCCCTATTTTGTCTTAAACCCAATTTGGCACCGTACTAATCCTTCTTTCTTAAGTTGTTTCGATACAGGAAAGTTGTTTCGATACAGGAGTTGTTTTGATACAGGAAAGTTGTTTCGGTTCACCCAATCCTAGATTAGTAACATTAATCCGTTCTGCAAAAATACTGGAAAGCTTCAATAATGAGAGCAATTATCTTTATTTGCCTTAAATAACTAATAATTAAATTATTACTATATATACATAGTACATACTAAGTATATAAGTTACTAGAAATAATCTAGCGGGAACAATACCTATTTCCGCGATAAAAAGCCTATGCCAAATTTCATTACAATCGGTCCAATCGGTAGTCGATTCGTGAAAACCCCGAATTTCGGAGCTCAAAGCCACGACATATGAAAAGTATTTTTCAAGTGATAAAAACAAATAATCATAGCGTAATCAAATATTTCAATTATCTTTTTAAATGTATCAAAACTATTTTAATTACAGTTTGTGACAGAATGCTATTTTACCTTCTTTGCTGTTGCAACTTGCAATGTAAACAGTATTTTAAACTTACCTGTTGGTAAGTTTAAAATACTGTTTACATTGGAAAGAAAATAAAACAAATATTTTTTATTTTCTTTCACCACAACTTTGTAAATAGCTTTTACGCATGAAAGACAAAAATATGATTGAAATATTAATTGTTAGTTGTGTACACGGTACAATTTCGAAGGACATTTATTTAATTTTTTTCTAGGTAGATATTTCTTATTTTATATAATGTAAAGAAATTGTAAAATGTATCAAATGGAAGAAAACTGCTATTTTATGAAAGATATTATTATAGCACGTTGGTGTCCCGTAACCAGTTCCTTAGACATTTCTAGTAAACATTTTTACGTGTAATGGAATTATTTGTGTGGTTCTGTTAGTACTGTGTTCTATAATTTATCACCTACCTGACTGCCAAAAGGAGGGTTATATTTTTACTGCATATGTATGTAGGTATGTATTTGCATGGTAATTTGGCTAAAAATAACTTTTTAAATCCGACTACTTACCACGAAGAAGTCTTTTAATTTTTCTTTTTATAATATTATGACAGTCACAAATAATGTGGCTTTTGTTGGTTAGCGATTTTTTAATCGGTTCAGTAGATCCAGAGATTACCCCCTACAACGTAACATTATCACGTAAGATTATAAATAATTATATACTGAGTTCGAAGCCATATACTTTCAATATGAGAATATTACGATTTTAACTGCACAATCTGTTAGTGAAAAAACTATTTTTAGACTAAATTTAAAGCTTAAAACATCTTGTGTATTTACACAAGACAATAAACATTAATATTATAAATAGCGATAAACCTTAAATGCATTTTTTGTTTTCAGGGAATATTTGCCTAATTGGCTTTACTTTAGTATGCATCATCACATTCTGTCTTGGAAAAAACATAAATTACAAAACCGTGAAGGATGAATTAATTTTTATACAAAACCCTGTAGAAGCTGGAATGCCTGGGCACTGGATGCCTGGCAAAGTTTTGAAAAAAATCCTAGCAAAACAAGCGAACGATAATAACCTCAAAAAGTTGTCGCATACGCAAAAACCCGCCGCAAAACGTCCAAAGATAGCAGCCTACAAACTTAAAACAAGAAAACCAACAATTATTACTTCAAGAGAGCTGACAACTAGAATGATAAAACCAACAATCACGGTGCCTACAAAAACAACTATTACAACAACAACCACTACACCGCCAACAACAACGCCACCTAAACCGACAACTACAAAAACAAGACGTCTCACACGACGGAAACGGCCAAGATACCCAAGATATCCCAAATTTCCAGAGCGTCACATTATCCGTGCATGATTACAAAAATATTATTCCTGTATAATATAACTAGCAGTTGCCCGCGGCTCTGCCCGCGTAAATACAGTATCCCTCGGGAGCACTAAACTTTTCCGAAATAAAAAGTAGCCTGTTTTAATCCAGACCCTAAACTACTACCATACCAAAATTTATCAAAATATGTTCAGTAGTTTTTGCGTGAAGGAGTAACAAACATCCATCCTCACAAACTTTCAGATTTATAATATTAGTAAGATAAGATATTGTTGAAATCTCTCTCAGAAGCCTAATCATCTGATACAGGCGTAAGCTTACTAGGTAACTGCGAAAATGTTTTTTGGAAATAAACATTTATTATTATTACTATTATAATCTTTCTCAGGTATCTGAAAGGCATCTTTCGGAAGGACTTTTAATCGCTCAAAAAAGCTTCAAGATGTTTTTTGTTCCAACAGTGGAAACGACATCTGAATATAGGTATCGACAACCAAGGATTTGATGGGGGTAAAATAATATTTCCATACCACCTGCTCGACAATGTCCGATTATATATCACGCAATCTCAACGTAAAGCAAGTCATTGTCTCCCAAGGGAGATAATGTTGTATGAAACTCCCAAGGGATTAAAGTGATTTGAATTTGGAACGTTAAATTTCGTACGAAAACTCCTAATAGATACGTATCTATTATAAAGTTTTTTAATAATAATAATATGGCATTGCAAGAGAGTTTATTCGAAAATCGAACTGGCCACCTATAACAAAAGAAAAATTAATAAATGTCTCCACCACCTATAAAATATGTTCCTAATAAAAATAATATTACTCTGTCCCTCCATAACTGGAGAAATGTGTCCAATATCAATATTAACATTTAACAAAATAAATGTTTTATTTATGTAGCCCTGGATTTTTATTGCCTCGCAGTAGGTATGAAAAGTAGAGTATGCACCTCTGGGATAAAGCCTGTCTTCGTCTTGGGCAGCTTGAACTCCTCGCTTCACTCAGGACTCTACATAACTCCCTCGCTTCACTCGGGAGTTAAATTTTAACTCCCTCGCTACGCTCGGGAGTTAACTCTAGACTCCCTCGTTACGCTCAGGGTCCAATATGCTGCCCGTGACATAAGACACTGCTTTATCCCCTTGGTGCATAATCTACTATTAATGCAAACTTAACTGTATAATATTTTGATCTTAGTATGTAGGTATGACCGAGTGCTCAACACTCTACAATCTGCGCCCTCTATCTCAAAAACAGTTCGACATATAAATTTTTTGTAGAGAATGAAATTCTCTACAACTGTTACATTACATGTAAAGACGATTGGGGGCAAAGAAAACGAGATATTCTCAAAAAACTGTCAAAATAAAGATTTGAACAAATATTCAGCTTGTTCTGTTAAATTCTTGTTATGTTAATTTCACTGGGCTATATAAAGTATTCTTAGGTAAGTTGTGAGTAGTAACGATTATTTTATTTTGCCTAGATAAAGTCAAGAGTTCTAATCCAGATATTAATGGCTACCTAGTCATGATACCAGACAATAAAAAATTAAAAACCTAAAGGCTTTTTGGAAGTAGCGATTCCACGGTCTCGTAAAGACTATCGGAGAAAGCTTGCCTTCACGTTTGTTGTATGGGAGCCCTCGTTAAATATTTAATTCATTTTATTTTTATTATTTGTTGTTACAGCAGCAACAGAAATACATAATTTGTGAAAAATTTAACTGTGTAGATATCGCGGATCCTAAACAGTGGTCTATACGTCTGGGGCCAACCATGTGCGGGTTTCCTCACGATGTTTTCCTTCACCGTAAGAGCGTCCGTAATTCGTATAATATACTTGAGATCTGAAAAAGTCTCATTGGTACACGCCACAACCTGGTAATGGAACCGTATGAAAGTAGTTATAAATACTCTTTGGTTTCCACGATCACACCAGCCTTTTTATTTGAAGAGAACATATTATATTCAAACTACAATAATATTTTTAGGATTATGGTAGATTGTCGAGGAAATATGTCAGAATGTTGAAGTCAGAAGTTTTGTTACTAATTAAAAATGTCGATTTTACAGTTTGTTGGAAACAGTAATTAATTGTAATGTATTATAACAATAAAATGGAGGAAATGTTAATCTAGGCAATTATACGTTTAGTTTTAACTTTGTAGAAAATAACTTATTAAAACTACTTACCATAAAAATTTAAATTAATAAAAAAGTCTACATCTATGTGAACATGATATTTAATAAACAGTCAATGTATTTTAATTAAATATAATATTTTACAAGTGAGTAAACTGTCTTGATATTTTTTGTCTACATAATATAGCGTTCCATCTCCATTTATTATTTCTATGTGAGTACGGCTATAATAATGTTTTAAGTATAAGTTGTAAGGTAGGAAATTGTATGCAAGTCCAAAATGATTTAAGGCGTTTTTTAGATATTTCAACACTTTTATTTAATGGACAAGGAAACGAGTAGACTGATCGGCTGATAGTTACCGCCGCCCATGAATACTCGCAACAGCAGAAGAGTTACACTTGTAACTCCTCTGGTCCTTAAAATTCCCAAAACCCCCTTGAGCCTCTGATAACCTCACTGAACTCGGCCAAACACAACGCAAGCGTTATTTTACGCCGGTTTATGTGATGCCGTGGTATTTTGTGAGTCGAGCTGGCACATTCATGCCGAAGCATGGCTCTCCCTTGTTTAACCTTTGATAGCTAACTTAACCTAACCTTTGATAAAATTGATTTATTATTTATTATTATTATTATAGCGAATCGCTGCGCAATTAATATGCGCTGTCGTTTTTCGTCTGTTTTGGAAGACATTTTGAGTATTTTTCTGCATGCATTATCTATGCTAACACAAAAATAATACCCAAGCATAATAGACTAAAGTATATTTATGCATTGACTAGTTTATACATCATAAATATTATTGATAATACACTACACCTAATGATGACTTTGTCGAAACCGGTCGTGTAATATATTAAAATCAATGTAAAATATTTATTAAAGTGGAAATAGTGCAAGAAGTACTGTGTAACATGAATTTCCACCAAGAACCTACAGTACAATCAATAACATATAATGATAATAGCCTTTTTTTTTTCAGTGAAAACTCTCCTTAGTGGCCTCTTTTTAGTATACATCATCACATGCAGTTGCGGAAGAAACTTGTCAACTAAAAAGGATGAATTAATATTTATAAAGAATCCTATTGAGGCAGAAATGCCTGGACACTGGGTGCCTGCAAGTATCGTGAAAATAATTTTAGAAAAATCAGAGAAACCTACAAGATACGACCGCCTCATAATTAAACCGACAAACGCTACACCTAAACCGACAACAACTATTCCGAAACCAACCACTACCACACCGAAACCGGCGACAACCACACCGAAACCAACGACTACAACACCGAAACCGACAACCACTACAACTCAACCAACAACGACTACACCGAAACCGACAACCACTACAACTCAACCAACAACGACTACACCTAAACTGACAACCACCACAACTCAACCAACAACGACTACACCGAAACCAACAACTACTACACTGAAACCGACAACCACGACGCTAACACCTACGACGTCAAAACTAACAACAACTACACCTGAACCAACAACTACAACACCTGAACCAACAACTACTACACCTGAACCTACAACTATAACACCTGAACCAACAACGACTACACCTGAACCAACAACCACCACACCTAAACCAACAACTACTACACCTAAACCTACAACTACTACACCTAAACCAACAACTACTACACCTAAACCAACAACTACTACTTCTCAACCAACAACTACCACACCTGAACCAACAACTACAACGCCTGAACCTACAACTACTACACCTGAACCTACAACTACTACACCTGAACCAACAACTACAACGCCTGAACCTACAACTACTACACCTGAACCGACAACTACAACGCCTGAACCAACGACTACAACGCCTGAACCTACAACAACTACACCAGAGCCAACAACCACCACACCTGAACCGACAACTACAACGCCTGAACCTACAACAACTACACCAGAGCCAACAACCACAACACCTGAACCGACAACTACAACGCCTGAACCAACAACCACGACACCTAAACCAACAACCACAACACCTGCACAGAAAGGACCAAGAAGACCAAAGAGACCACCAGGGCCAAAACGTGAAGTTAATAAATAATTATATTGGTTAGAGTTGTTTTATTTATATATTAACGACCTTCGTGGCTCAGTGGTTAGCGTGTTGGCGCTAAAGCCGGATGTCGCGGGTTCGAATCCCGCCAGGCAATAAAAAAAGTTTTCTGTGTTCCTGGGCCATGTATGTGTATTATATAATAAAAACTTAAATATATGTAAAGTATAAAAGTATTAAATATATTTCCGTTGTCTGGTACCCGTAACACAAGTTCTTCGGATACTTAGCACGGGACTAGATTTTCGTGATGTGCAAGCGACCATAGATATTATTATTAAATAATTGCATTCTCTTATTTAGGGTTCCGTATTTCGTACTAAAAAAGATCTCAAATATAATAATATCAATGGACGCTTTCACACTTCTCGTAATTCTGAACTTACTCGTATCTTAACTTAACTTAACTTAAACCAGATAACGAAAATATATTTATCTAATACTTTTTATATAACACTTAAGTATATTTTAGATTATAATATATTATAATTAACATATTTCATAAACATACATAGCCACAAATCTGACATTTTAAAAAAAATACAAAAAGAGGTCGTGTTTAGAATAATTTTAATGTTTATATATATAAAAATGTATTTGAAAAAAGAATAATAATAATAACACACATCAAAACTTTCACGTGTTTAGCTTTTCTCTTCCTATAAATATTATACCTAAATTATAGTCCTTCGCCGCATCTGTTTGTCTAATGTATGTTCGTGATAATGTCAAAAAGTACTGAACGGATTTTCATGCAGTTTTCACATTTCGACGGTGTGGTTCATAATGAAGAATTAAGTGTATATTTTGTTAAGGTTTTCTTTAAATTGGTTGATTTATGTTGATAATTGTTGTTAATAGTGTCTATTGTATATAATATATAGATATATTGCAGTAGGTATTTGCTAAAGATTTTTTTGCAACGAACACTATACCATGCGGGCGAAGCCGAGGGCTAAATCTAGTCATGTGCTTGCATAAACCTTAATATGCATGCATTGAGATTTTTTTTTTTTGGTCACTGTCGGGATTTATTGCACAAAACAACAAAACAACAAAAATACGCGTGGATATGTGAAAGGCTATTTCATTAATTAGAAAAATCTATTTTCCAGTTGTTGCTAGCAATTATATAAAACAATAAAATATGATCCTACTCGTTATCACGGAAGTTGATTTAAGAATAATCTGCAAAGTACACAAAGAATATGTTCAAGTCAACAATGAAAGTCGTTACTTAGTTCGTTAATGAATAATGAAATTGTGGACTGTAGCCAAAGTGAGCAGTATTTGTGTGCAGAATTGCTAACGGATTTTAAATAAAACGTAAATATTAAAGAAATTATTAGCTTTCAAGTAAACAAGAATTTAATAATACTTAAATCTAGTTTTGAAATCATTGGTAAAGCCTTAGAAAATCTAATAATTTAAATTTTGAATATTAAAAATTAACACAACTACCTAACTCAATAATCGGTTTGATATAATATTTTTCAGTGTATTTGAATAACCTCATGATTATTGTATTGATCATCACTACGTTATGTGGGACAGCAGCAGAATGGAGAGAAAACGAAAGCCTTATTTTCATAAACAATCCTGTAGAGTCCATGGTACCTGGCCATTGGGTGCTAGAGAGTGTTCTAAGAGATATACTTGCCGGAACAACAACTCCAGAGCCGACAGAAAAAATGAAACTTAAATTAAAGGTCACTAGACCCGCTACATCACGTAGTAAAAAATCTAAATTCACTACACCAACAACATCTACGACAACAACATTGCGTACTGCAATAGCTTCGACCACTACACAAACAACACCAAGTGCAACAACAATGGACGCTACAAAATCCACTCCTACTACAACAACCCTACGTGCAACACAAACCACGCCAACAACACGTAATGGGCGCACAAAAAAAACTTCACGAACTACAATAGCTAAACTTATTTCTATACCTATTACAAATTCTGCGCCTAATACAACTACTGCGCCGATTACAACAACTTCACTTACTACAACAATTGAGCCAATTACAGAAACCACTACGGTAAATTCGCGTGTCACTAAAACAGCTTTACAATATAATATGATTGAATCACTTACTATAACAACTGCACCTACTGAAGCTAAGTCACAAATTTCAACCATTCCGACATCCACAATTATTACTACAATGACTCCACCTCCTACGGTTACTACACCAACAACCTCCGTAACACCAATTACCTCTGCAACACCAACAACCTCTGCAACACCAACAAACTCTGCAACATCAACAACCTCTGCAACACCAACAACCTCTGCAACACCAACAACCTCTGCAATACCAACAACCTCTGCCACATTAACAACAAGTACATCAACAACAACAACAAAAACCAAACCAACGACGCAGTACAGTCGAACATGGAAATCAAAGCGAACAAGACCACGCCGTCCTACACCAGAACTACCAGAAAATCATGGCGAAGGTTGATAATGTTTGTACAATCAAGTTGTTTTATTTCTTAAACAAAAACATAAACAAAATAATAACTACCTATCTTTTCATTATCGACCTTACCAATAAAAATATTTAAACGTTTAAGATATTCAATGTTGCTGTCTTTGTCTTATACGTTGGAAAAGCTTATCCGTTGTGTAAATATTTTATTAGTAAGGCGGTACACGTGTAAATGGTAAATAATATATTTTGTTATATATTATAATGTCTCCGAAAATGAATTACGGATACTTCGGGCACATGATCCACTGCTTTTGTAAAGACGTTTAGGCAAAAAAATAATTGTTTAAAAAATCATCTCATGTATAGGTGACTCTCTGCAAAACGCAGACTCGCCCATATAAAGAAATTATAATTTAAAAAATTTAAAAACCCGACTGCGTAAAAAGTGAACTAAACTAAGTAGGTACATAATTAAAACTGAAAAGAAAAAAACAAGCACTTAGATATCCGGTGGTCTAGAATTCTATAATATATTATTGAATTAATACTATTGGAACATAACAACTAAACAGTCAGGATCCATTGAAAAATTAGATTGGCTGTCGAATAATGGATCCCGACTGTTCAGTTGTTATGTTCCAATAGTATTAATTCAATAATATATTATAGAATTCTAGACCACCGGATATCTAAGTGCTTGTTTTTTTCTTTTCAGTTTTAATTATGTACCTACTTAGTTTAGTTCACTTTTTACGCAGTCGGGTTTTTAAATTTTTTAAATTATAATTTTTTATTTTATACTTTTTAGTTATGAGTACCTAGCTAGCTATTTACCAGACTGGATTTCCTATCAGCATCAGTACTACATCACTGGAATGTGAGAATGATTGTTACGCAACTTTAAATCGATATAGATCCTAAACGGTCAGTCGAATCGAAAAATGTTGAGAGAAAACTAACAATGATTTTTAAATACCTATTCAACGATACCCCACTTGATATAGTTTGTTGACTTTCATTTTTTTCATTTTCACAATATGGCGTCCAGTAGTCGCCATATTGAATTTTCACTAACGTCATGTCTTTAGTGACACTCGCCGGACTAAGAGGAATCGATTGACGTGTGAATCATAAAAATCGGCCCAGGCGTTTGGTCTGTATAGTGCTTCAAAGGAACATACATACATACATACATACATACATACATACATAGGCTGATAAACACATTACCACTCCTTTGCGTCGCGCAGTCGGGTAAAAATTATAATTCTAGTATGACAAATATTTTTCTGCATAAACATCTTTACATAAGCAATATTCCATATGCCCAAAATATCCGTAATTGATTTTACCGAACCTTATATTATGTACCATCACCACCATATTTCTCAGTAAAAAAATAAATAAAATAATAATATACCTAATGTACATTTTAAACTCGTACCTGGCCTCGTAGTCGAAATTCCTCCATGATTAACTTATTACTTTAAAATTTTATGTTTGAACTTTATAAGGGCTTATTTGCTTTTAGATTTATTTAAAAAAAGGAACCTAGGAAACTGCAGTTTTAATTATATCGATATTTCAGTAAATTCATAGTAAATTGCATCCAATTTTATTGTAATGTCATAAAGCATCGTTTCTCAACCTTTTTTGTGTCGCGAGTCGCGACCCACGAAAAAGCCAAAAAGTTAAGTAAAAAGTCTTGCGACCCTGTCACGATTTTTGCGACGTTCGATACAAAAGATTCGTTCGAAAAACGAATATTTTGTACCTATATGTAGTTTGTATTTATTATTTTCAACAGACTGCGACCCCCTTTAAAAACAAACTCGACCCCCTCAAGGGTCGCGACCACCGGTTGAGAAACGATGCAATAAAGTAATAATAATATTCGGCTACTTCGATAATCTTTATTATTCTACTAATATTACCAACGTAACATAAGCTACTTTTTATCCCGAAAAATTACAGTATTCCCGAGGGATACTATATTTACGCGGGCGGAGCCGCGGGCAACAGCTAGTAATATCATAACGATAAATTTACGTAAAAGCTTATATTTTGAAATATTTAAATAGAAATAAATAGGTATCTGCCTAAATCTAATTATTATTAGTTTAGGCATTTTATTACACTACTTTAAACTCTACAGAGTAAAACAGTGCTAACTGCTTACTTAACTTTTCATCAATATTGTACGTAATAAATTCGAAACTCCTTACACATTCCTTACATATGATATTGGCGTTTTGTCGTAGGCCACTTTGATCTTGAATATACCGATCTTCTTTGGTTAGGAATTCCAATTTCAAATTTATACCGCTATTTACTCTGCATTTGTGTTTCGAAAACCGTAATTCATTTGTTTTTTTCCTCTTTTGGTTCTTTCTTTGCGTCACTCTGTTTACATAATGGAAAACTCAAAATATCGTATTATTTTTGAGTACGAGTTCCACCGGGACACCAATGCTGCAGAAACGGCTCGAAGGATTAATGATCTGTATGGCGGCGGTGTCGCAAAAAAAAACACAAAATGCGTTTTTAAAATAAAAAATAAAAATAAAGTAAATAAAATCCATTTATTTTCAGACAACATAGTCCATAAATAATAAATAATATAAGAATTAGAAATTAATAACTAGAGAGGGGAAACAAAACTTATTAAAATAATTAGCGTGCAGTGAGCCTGCGAAGGAGAGCAGTGTCTGACGTCTGTTCTGTCTCCTATCATTCTCAGAACACTATTCCGGCTCCCCCGCACTCGGTGTACTATCGACACTACTTTCTTCCGCATTACCGCGTAAAAGTCATCTACTTTTGCATCAGCAAACATCCCGGATGCACTACAGTACCGAGGGAGACGGAAGAGAGACCTGAAAATGTTATTATAGAGAACACGCAAGGCGCTATAGGCGCGCTGTGTAAAGTTGGCCCACAGGCCACCAGTATAAAACGTCTGACAAAATGCTTTGAAAAGCGTAATTTTGACAGGCGCCGTACACCTGGCAAGCCTGTGCGCCAACATATTACCACGAACCGATAGCGCCCTGCGTTCCCTCTCTATATCCTCCTCGACACTTAGACAATCTGTCACCATATGGTCTAGATATTTAAACTTTGTAACACGACTCAGGGGTACTCCGTTAAGTAAAAGTGGTGAAAAAGAAAAATCTTGAAAATTTAAAGTATTACTTTTACATTTAAATATCATGTACTCACTCTAACTAACATTGTATTCTAAGCCGTGTTCAATAGCATCAGTTTTCACACATTTTTAATAGTTTTCAAAGTCAGCTAATTGAGGGACTCAGCAGTACAATATCGTTTTAGTTTTAACGTTTAGTTCCAACGTTTTCGTTCTGGAAATTTCGACCTGCAGAACAAGCCCCGTGGACGACCGGAGACCAAAGTTGATAATGAAGAATTGAAGGCTATTTTGGAAGCGGATCCATCGCCACATCCGAGTTAGCTGCAGGCTGCGGTGTTAGTAATAAAACTGTTTTAATCCACTTTAGGCAAATTAGGAAGGTGAAAATGCTTGAAAAGTGGGATTAACGCGTTTCAAATGAGAATAGGAACGTCAATGAGCTTTTTCTGTCAAATATCGCTTGAAAAGTGCGATTTTTAGAAAAACTTATGTGCATATAAATATTTATAGTATTGCCAAAGAATATTGTTACGAACACACAAAAGCGCCATCTAGCGTCAACCAATGACACCACTTGGTGTGTACAGGGACAGCGTGGGGCCCCCTACTCAGTACTAGATGGCGCTACTGTGCAAACGTTCCAGAATAAATCTAACACGGTCACGCGACTCGGGAACCTTCTGGAGTCGTCTGGGACTCGTATCGACCGGTATAAATACGTCGGAAGAATGCGAGCGAGTCGAGTTCACTTTGAGCTTCCTGAGAAGCGATACGGGCGATACCAGCGAAAACTAGTGATCGGGAGTTCGATTTGAACAGCGAAACGGGCGATAACGATGTGAATACTGGTGATGTGATGATACCAGGAGTGATACCCACGACTTGGCTACGACTTAAGGACACCGTTAGTGCTTAGTGTTTGGACTTAGTGTTTAATGTTGGATCTAGTGCTTTAATAGTGTGTGTGTGCTAGTAAATAAAGTCTTTAAAGGAGTCAGCAGGCTTTATCTCCAAATCCTCCGATATGGCCCAACATGTAACAACTGGTGTCAGAAGTGAGATTTGGAGATGCCATTGACTCTGAGAGAAGATTTCAAGAAGTGCGGCGGGAGGAGCACTTCCCGGGTGGAGGAGCGACCCCCGGGTGGAGGAGCGACCCTCGGGCGAAGGAGCGACGCCCGGGCGGAGGAGCGACGCCCGGGCGGAGGAGCGACGCCCGGGCGGAGGAGCGACCCCCGGGTGGAGGAGCGACCCCCGGGCGGAGAGGTGCGACCCCCGGGCGGAGAGGTGCGACCCCCGGGCGGAGAGGTGCGACCCCCGGGCGGAGAGGTGCGACCCCGGGCGGAGAGGTGCGACCCCCGGGCGGAGAGGTGCGACCCCGGGCGGAGAGGTGCGACCCCCGGGCGGAGAGGTGCGACCCTTGGCGGAAGACTGCGACCCCTGGTGGTGGAGAGCGACCCCTGGCGGAAGACTGCGACCCCTGGTGGTGGAGAGCGACCCCTGGCGGAAGACTGCGACCCCTGGCGGAAGACTGCGACCCCTGGTGGTGGAGAGCGACCCCTGGCGGAAGACTACGACCCCTGGCGGTGGAGAGCGACCCCTGGCGGTGGAGAGCGACCCCTGGCGGTGGAGAGCGACCCCTGGCGGAAGACTGCGACCCCTGGCGATGGAAAGCGACCCCTGGCGATGGAGAGCGACCCCTGGCGGCGGAGACGTGCGACCCCTGGCGGCGGAGACGTGCGACCCCTGGCGGCGGAGACGTGCGACCCCTGGCGGCGGAGACGTGCGACCCCTGGCCGAGAGGTGCGACCCCTGGCCGAGAGGTGCGACCCCTGGCGGAGAGGTGCGACCCCTGGCCGAGGGGTGCGGCCCCTGGCCGAGGGGTGCGGCCCCTGGCCGAGGGGTGCGGCCCCTGGCCGAGAGGTGCGGCCCCTGGCCGAGAGGAGCGACCCCTGGCGGAGACGTGCGACCCCTGGCGAAGACGTGCGACCCCCTGGCGGAGACGTGCGACCCCCTGGCGGAGAGGTGCGGCCCCCTGGCGGAGAGGTGCGGCCCCCTGGCGGAGAGGTGCGACCCCTGGCGGAGACGTGCGACCCTTGGCGGAGGCCACACCCACTGGGGACCAAGCTCCGCCCACTGGCCCCGCCTACTATGCCCCGCCCACTGACCACGCCCCTCAGGCTCCGCCCACTGTGGGCCAAGCCCCGCCCACTGGCCCCGCCCACCGGGCCCCGCCTGCTCAACTCCTTTGGGTCTCTGGGAGGAATGATGCTATGAGGCAGGCTCAAGACAGAGATGACGACCTTCAACACATCGTCACGTGCAAGAAGCAGGGTGACGTAAAACCAATCTGGAGTGAGGTTGCACCCACTGGCGCTATCACTAAGGCGTACTGGGCGCAATGGGACAGTCTGATAAACGGAATACCCTACCAGAAATAACGGCAGAGAGTTCCATCTTCAGATAATCGTCCCAAGAACGAGAGTGCCAGATGTTCTCCGTGAAATGCATGATGGCGTATCAGAAGGTCATCTGGGTGTCAAGAGGGTCAATCAAAGTGGTGCACATAGATCGTCTAGCGCGGTACCATGGCAGTGGCAACGATGCTCGGGACGAGCATCTCTAAGAGGGGAGTAGTGTTACGAACACACAAAAGCGCCATCTAGCGTCAACCAATGACACCACTTGGTGTGTACAGGGACAGCGTGGGGCCCCCTACTCAGTACTAGATGGCGCTACTGTGCAAACGTTCCAGAATAAATCTAACACGGTCACGCGACTCGGGAACCTTCTGGAGTCGTCTGGGACTCGTATCGACCGGTATAAATACGTCGGAAGAATGCGAGCGAGTCGAGTTCACTTTGAGCTTCCTGAGAAGCGATACGGGCGATACCAGCGAAAACTAGTGATCGGGAGTTCGATTTGAACAGCGAAACGGGCGATAACGATGTGAATACTGGTGATGTGATGATACCAGGAGTGATACCCACGACTTGGCTACGACTTAAGGACACCGTTAGTGCTTAGTGTTTGGACTTAGTGTTTAATGTTGGATCTAGTGCTTTAATAGTGTGTGTGTGCTAGTAAATAAAGTCTTTAAAGGAGTCAGCAGGCTTTATCTCCAAATCCTCCGATATGGCCCAACACGTAACAATATATTACAGTATATTACTAACGTAAGTGTTGCATCGAATTTATAAAAAACGTTAAATAGTAATCAATTATCTAAACATAAATTTAATTATCATAACAGTCTAAATTCGAAACAATATGGCGCCGACTCGATCCTATTCTCATTTGAATCGCACTATACCTCATGAATTGAGTGCAGCAAACCGGCAAACGCGCGTCGACTGCTGTGGCCTGTGTTAACATTACTCAACCGGCCCAATAATGAAGGGATTTTAAATCGAATCATTGCCTGTGATAAAAAGTGGATCCTGTACGATAATCGGAAATGCTCATCGTAATGACTGAACCCTGGCGAACCAGCCAAAGTCTGTCCCAAGCGAAAATTAACTCAAAAAAAGTTACTTGTGAGCGTTTGGTGCACTAGTGCCGGTGTCGTTCATTACAGCTTTCTTAAATCTGGCCAGACGATTACGGCAGATGTCTATTGCCAGCAACTGCAAATCATGATGGAAAAGCTAGCTGCTAAACAACCGAGGTTGGTCATTCGCTCTAGTCCACTGCTGCTTCAGGACAACGCTAGAGCACACACTGCACAACAGACGGCTACCAAATTAGAGGAGCTTCAATAGTAATGTCAAAGCTATCCACCGTACACCTTGCTCCAACAGATTACCATTTTTTTTTTCGAAATTTGTATAACTTCTTGCAAGGGAAAAAATTCAATTCCGATAGGGCAGTCCAAAGCGCCTTCAAAGATGTTATTGATTCCTGTCCGAATGGTTCTTTTTAGTAAAGGAATCAATGAACTACCTATGAGATGGCAAAAGTACATAGATAGCAATGGTATATACTTTGATTAAATAAATATATCATTGATTAAATAATGATATGGGATACTCACCCCAACTTACCTATCCGGTAGTTGTGGTATAGTATACGGGTACGCGACCACGGCTTCCCTAGCTACATTAGCTACATACGGTAATATCCTACATTTCTATTTCCCATTCTAACTTACCAATGTTCCTTTCCACACCACCTATCCTTCCCTTTCCCTATTTCTACACTCTCCGCAACTCCGTGGGAACGCAATAGATAATCATAAAAATAATTGAATTATCCAAAATGGCGGCGGAGGCGAAAAGTGGCCCATGGAGAGCCGCTTCACTACGTTGAATGTAAGAGGAGGAATGGATGGTAAGAATGAAAGTGGACGAAGCGAAACAAGTGTGTAATAGATCGTAGCAAGTGGAAAGAAGTGGTCTCTGCCTACCCCAATGGGAAAGAGGCGGTCTCTGCCTACCCCTACGGGAAAGAGGCGTGATTATATGTATGTATGTAAATAAATACAGGATTATTTTTTCACTAGTACAATAAATCAACATACGTTATAGTTGTCAAAAATAAAAAATACTAGCGATTTTTGTTACTACCCCTTTGGAACAAAAAAACAAAATTATCAATCCCCGAACTTATCCGCTAAACTAATAAAAAATGTGGATGCATTACGCATCTATCGATGCTGTGTTGCTAACTCGTGCGCCGCCCGCCCGGCCGATCGCTTACCTCATACCGCACCCGTTGACGCCTTGTAGTTAGCGCGCCCATGCGGTATTTGGTTATAGGAAAATTGAAAAAAAAAATATTGTTAAATGTACTCTATTATCGATACCTACCAATGACGTGGTAAAATTTATTGTACCGATGAAAAAGTATTCCTGTATTATTTTTAAAAAATCGACTTTATGTTCCTCCTTGACAAAACGCCAATTTCATATTAGACCAGTGCCGATAAGTTTTGAAACAAAATAAATTTATAGTAGGATGAAACTCATTGGAAAAGGAAGATAATATAACAAAAATAAAAGGAAAAATAATTTACGAACGATTTGAGGTCGGAAAGTGAAGGGGGTAAGTTTTAAAGGGTAGAAACCGGTTTATCTTGATTTGCGGCAAAACCACATGAAAAAAAGTCAAATGGCAAAGTTGTAGGTAATAAAAAGATCTTTTTGTATTTACACTTTTTTCACATAACCAGAAAATCTATGTGATAAATTCAAATAACCAAGTTTTTGGTATTTTATTTTTAATTTGTACAAAAAAAAATATTTTTCATGAAATTTTTTGAAAACTTACCTTTTTATGTCACAAATACACTGTAATTTTTTTATTTAAAATATTTATTTTTTCACCTTATTTTGACCTAATATTGAAAAATTAACCATAATTTTCAATCGAAAATTCTCGCATCAAAATACTTATCAGGTTTTTTTTAAAGTCTGGCCGGCTTTTTGTTCGTTGAAACCTATTCTTTCTGATAATGTAAAAAAATATATATGTCACCGTCAAATTGTAAAAACCGATGTAAAATTACTAACGAGATTGTAAAAATATGTCGAAAGATTAAAAACTACATATTTATAATCCAACGAAAAATAATGTGTGAAACTATGGGCAGCATATTCGCGACCGAAGTCTATCAACGTTTTACAATTTCACTAGTTTTTTTACAATCTAACGGTTTTTACAATTGTACGGTGACATTATACATTATCATAGTAAATGTTCTCAAAAATGCAAAGAAAAGAACAGGTAGTAAGGCCCAGTTCCGCCTAGCCCCAATAAGACATCTTCAATATTTTGAGTACCTATGTTGTCGAATCTTCTTCTAAATTATATGCATAGATGTCTATTTATAGCTATTTTAAGATAACTTGTTAACTGAGTGACCTGCGGATAATTTTAGCCCATCAAAAGGTATTTTATAGACAAGTGGGGAAGGTGCTAGGCGGGTCTGGGCCTTATTACCTGTTCTTTTCTTTGCATTTTCTGAGAACATTTACTATAGTAATGTATGTATATTTTTTACATTATTAGAAAAAATTGATTTCAACAAACAAAACGTCCGCCGACTTTTTAAAAAGAGCGGAGTTTTAACGCGAGAATTTTCGATTGCAAATTAGGGTTAATTTTTCGACATTAAGTCAAAATAAGGTGAAAAAATAAATATTTCAAATCAAAAAAATTACAGTGTATTTGGGACATAAAAATGTAAGTTTTCAACAAATTTCGTGAAAAGAAAGAGTTTTTGTACGAGAAAAAATAAAAACCAAACACTTGGTTATTTGAATATTTTACATAAATTTTGAGGTTATGTGAAAAAAGTGTAAATACAAAAGTTGTAGATCTTTTTATTACCTACAACTTTGCCGTTTACCTTCTTTCTATAGGAATTGTAGTTTTGACAGAAATTGATTTAAACCGTTTTCTACCCTTAAAAACTCACCCCCTTCACTTCCCGACCTCAAATCGCCCGTAAGTTGTGTTTCCCTTTATTTTTGTTATATATTCTCTTCCTTTTCCTTTACTATAAATTTATTTTATTCTTGACCATTCTCAAAGGTAAAAGCCCTAGTCTTTATGTAATGACCTAATTATATTATCATTACACAATGCTGATTGACGAAATTCGGAGGATTATCTATATACAATTTACTAATGTCATGTATTATGTAAGATTTTAGACTACTGGTCAGTTATCGTTATGAGGGGGACGGCGCGTACGCAGTCCCCACTACCAAAAATTACGCGTCCGAGTTATCCGCATTAGGGATAATCGCAGAGGTCAACCCGACCGCAGTGCAATGGAAGGGCCTCGCTCTGGGGGAACCGCCTTCTTGATCACGGTATCCCCTACGCCAGGTAAGTATGAATTCGAAACCTCGGTCCAGGGTAGTCATTCTACGCTCCGCGTTTTCGATAGCGCGATGTAGAAATCACACGTTAGTTGAGGATGACCTCTGCCGGAGCTATTGCGTACTACAAAGTAGGTACCGACTGTCACAGTTTCACTGCTCAAGACATAGATGGCACTTCTTGCAAATAGCTGGAGAGCTACTAAGAAATTTAGAGTAGGTATTTGAGGCACGTTGAAACCGTGTCCTGTACTTCTCCTATTGTACCTCAACACGAGAATGCAGGCCTGGCTAGTCAGAAGCGGAACTTAGCCAAGTTACAAATTTTTGAAAAGTCCATTTTTTTATGCCAAAAATCCATGTTTGAGGCGCTTTGAAATTTGGATATACAGTTAGTATAATGAATAAGAAGTTGGGGGAAAAAAAGGCCATGTAATTTAGTTGGAACTTTAACCTAGCCATGTCAGTTTAAAAGTAAATAAACTGGCTTTCGATTCATGATTTTCTGACATCTATTGGTCATTTTATGAACTGCAATATACGTACGGGCGAAAATGCGACATCTATGAAGCCCTCAAAGAACTACGTGGTCAAAAAATGAAATAATTGCGTATTGTGCAATAAACTTACTCGTCAAAATGTATTTATAAAACAAATAGGTATTAATGAAATAGAAATGGCATACGAACCAGCATAACCTACCATCTACATGTTTTAGATAATAGTTTAGTTAACTATAAACGTAAAAGCGACATCTAGGCTTGGCTTGACACACTACCGCGTGTCTAGATTTGTTTTTTATATACAATTTGTCGAGTAAATTAGACTATTGCACAATATATAATTTTATTGCACACAATATTGTATAAACAACGAATGGATGTCTTCGATTTTTATAGGAAAATCAATTAAAAACGACTCATATCGACTTTGCGAAAATTATCAAGACCACGTAGTTCTTTGATTCTTCCTAGATGTCGCTTTTACGTTTATAGTTAACTAAACTATTATCTAAAACATGTAGATGGTAGGTTATGCTGGTTCGTATGCCATTTCTATTTCATAATACCTATTTGTTTTATAAATACATTTTGACGAGTAAGTTTATTGCACAATACGCAATTATTTCATTTTTTGACCACGTAGTTCTTTGAGGGCTTCATAGATGTCGCATTTTCGCCCGTACGTATATTGCAGTTCATAAAATAACCAATAGATGTCAGAAAATCATGAATCGAAAGCCAGTTTATTTACTTTTAAACTGACATGGCTAGGTTAAAGTTCCAACTAAATTACATGGCCTTTTTTTCCCCCAACTCCTTATTCATTACACTAACTGTATATCAAAATTTCAAAGCGCCTCAAACATGGATTTTTGGCATTAAAAAATGGACTTTTCAAAAATTTGTAACTTGGCTAAGTTCCGCTTCTGACTAGCCAGGCCTGCATTCTCGTGTTGAGGTACAATAGGAGAAGTACAGGACAAGGTTTCATCGTGCCTCAAATACCTACTCTAAATTTCTCAGTAGCTCTTGGGCTAAAAATCTCTACGTGTAAGCTTTAAGCTTCCTAGAAGTTTATTATACAGTAATTTAGTTTTAATAATTTACATTATCAACTAGCAATTATGATAAAAAAGGAAGAAAAGATAATGTATTTAGTAAACACAACAAACATAAGAAAATCAACACCAATATTTTACAGTTCGGAAAATTCACCACATGCAGCATTTCGTTCCGAACAAAGTTTATTACTTACTTTGTTCATTACCACTGGGCACCAAAAAATTATTAAAAAAATAATTGTACAAAGAAATAGCATAGAGGTATACATTTGAAACAATTCAAAGCTTAATAAAACAATCCTTATTTTAGAAAACAAAAAAAATATTACTTTGACAAAATTGTCGAAATTTGGATAACTTCTTGCAGGGGAAAAAATTCAGTTCCGATGGGGCCAAAGGATGGGGTAGTCCAAAGCGCCTTCAAAGATTTTATTGATTCCTATCCGAATGGTTTTTTAGTAAAGGAATAAATGAACTACCTATGAGATGGCAAAAGTACATAGCAATGGTACTAATGGTAATGGTACTTTGATTAAATAGATATATATTATATTTTAAAAAAATCGACTTTATGTTCCTCCTTTACAAAACGCCAATCTCATATTAGACCAGTACCGATAAGTTTTGAAACAAAATAAGTTGAAAGTAGAATGAAAACCATTGGAAAAAGAAGATAATATAACAAAAATAAAAGGAAAAATAATTTACGGGCGATTTTAGGTCGGGAAGTGAAGGGGGTGAGTTTTTAAGGGTAGAAAACGGTTTAAATCGATTCCTGGCAAAACTACAAGTCCTTTGGAAAAAAGTCAAATGACAAAGTTGTAGGTAATAAAAAGATCTACAACTTTTGTACTTACACTTTTTTCACATAACCTCAAAATTTATTGTTTTAAACACTTACGGATTTTGTCGCGGTGCACTTTTCTTTTGCCCGACGTTTCGGCTACTTTCCAGCAGCCGTGGTCACGGGAGGACTGAGGTGTCAGTTGTCCTATTTGTTGAAGTTGTTCAAACTACCCGAAGATTCTTCAATTATTATTTGTGTTCCGATCCACGCAAAACATACTAACAGTATCTTGAAGCCGCGGTGTTTTTAACCTGAATTTTATTTTATTTATCACTGGATCCCAACTAGATGGCAGCACCCAGCCATCTTCTCGGTTAAAATTAGGGTACTTTTTAATTTCTATAGCCTCGCGTATCATTCTAGGGCGATAACGTTTATTTATTTTATTTAATTGTTTATTGCACACATAAATGATTCACTATAATATACAGAAAGAAAGACGACACAAAAGGTACTGCTTATCTCTAAAAGAAATTTCTTCCAGCAGTCCTACGGAGAGAAATTAGATGAGAAATATCAGATAGGGCGTGCACAATAATATTATGGTTATAATATTATAATAATATATACAATACATACTTAAACAACACAAAATAATATATAATAATATGTCTAATTATCAAATTAAGATTTACAAAATATATAAATACTATATGTATATTTAATAATGCTATCAGGATTCAATTTGGAGGTAATGCTCTTTCAAGCGCCTTTTAAAGACAGTGATAGTGGGACTGTCACGAACGGTGTGAGGAAGGGAATTCCACAATCTGACTGCATGAACAGTAAAGGAGTAGGAGAAGAAGTTGGAGCGATGGGAGGGGAGGGAAAGATTCGTCCTGATACTAGCCCTACAAGGCATGTCAGGGGGTCGCGAAAAGTTGAAACGATCTACAAGGTAAGAGGGAGACATGGGATTATACAGGATATTGTACAGGAGCGAGAGAATATGGGTATTTCGCCGAAGACGAATAGGGAGCCACTTCAATTTTGACCGAAAAGCTGATATATGGTCATACTTTTTAAGACCAAAAACAAAACGGATGCAGAGATTCTGTAAACGTTCTAGTTTCGTTAACAGCTCTTCGGTAATATCCAAGTAGCAGGAATCAGCATAATCAAGGATGGGAAAAATGAGTGTCTGAACTAGGAAGACTTTAGTGTACAAGGGCAAGAAGTTTTGAAGGCTCCTGAGCATGTGTAGTGAGTGGTATACCCTTCTGCTCACATCATTGATCTGAAGATTCCAGGACAGATTGCTGTCAACAATTATACCAAGGTTTTTTGCTGAGTCAGTATACTCAATGGGAGTACCATTGTACATAACTCTGGGCACATTATGTAGTCGTTGGACCATATATTTATTACCGATAATAATAGCTTGTGATTTTTTAGGATTCACCAACAGACCAAAAGATTTAGCCCACTCTGATATGCGTTGCAGATCAGCGTTGATATCACTGACTGCGGAAATAATATCATCAATATGTGATTGACGATAAATCTGCAGGTCGTCTGCATAAAGATGGAAGTTACATGATAATATTACTAAGGAGACTGTGTTAATAAAAATTGAGAAAAGAAGAGGAGAAAGAACACCACCCTGTGGAACGCCCGCTTCGAGATCACACCACTCTGAAGTAGCCTCATCAGAGCGGACCCGCTGCGAACGTCCCCGAAGATATGAGTCGAACCAGTCTATCACTGAGGAGGATATGTTAAGGGAGCGAAGGACGGAAAGAAAGATGTCAAAGTCTACTGAGTTAAAAGCACTGCTAAAGTCAAGTAGAACCAGAATGGAGACACACTTTTTCTCCATAGCTAGACGTAGGTCGTCTGTGACTTTTAGCAGTGCTGTAACAGTGCTGTGACCAGGACGGAAACCGGATTGGAAGGGAGAAAGCAATTTATTAGAGGATAGGAAGTGGAAAAGCTGCTTGTGGACTATGTGTTCGAGGACTTTGGATAGGTAGGGTAATATTGAGATTGGTCTGAATTGAGAAAAGGATGAAGGATTAGAGGTTTTAGGTAGAGGAATGACATTAGCACGTTTCCATGCCAAAGGAAAGGAACTCGTTGACAAGGAATAATTGAAGACGTGAGTGAGAATTGGCAAGAGTTCAGGAAGGGCAAGGGAAATCATACGGGGACTAAGGTTATCAATGCCCACAGCAGTAGAGGTTATAGCTATGATGTGCTTCTTGACATCGTCCTCAGTGACTGGTTGAAATGAAAATGGAGTACAGGAAGGAAGGGGAAAAGAGGAGAGATGAGAAATTGTGCACGCTTTGGTAACTTGGTCAACAGTTACAGGTGGCAGAGAGAAATGAGCGTTAAGCGCATTTAAATCTACCGTGCTGTTGGAACAGATGGAAGACTTTCCTATACCAAGCGTTAATAGGAATTTCCAGAGTTGGGAGGGGTTACTTTGGTCAATAGTAGAATGTATGTGGCGTCTTTTAGCATCTCTAGTTCTCTACACAGACGACTGCAGTGATTTCGGAGAAACTTATATTTTGCTAAATTTTCATCTGTCGGTCGTTTCCTATATCGACACAGAGCTCTGTTACGTTTAGCCATCACAGTTAAAATGTCTTGCGAGAGCCAAGGTGCCGGCGCGTACTTTACCTTAATTCTTTTGAGAGGTGCATGGGTGTCAAATATGTGAGTTAATAGATCAGTAAGCAAGGTCACCTTCAGATCAACATCCGTGGCAGAGTAAACACGAGACCAGTCAGCATTAGAAATATCATGCTTAAGAGCCTCCAAATCCAAGCCCTTATAACTACGTAGGAAGATATACTTGGGTTTTTGACGGGGAGGTTTGATTTTAAAAGAAAGGAAAACTAGGTCGTGATACGAAAGGTTAGAGGGAAATTGGCCATGAGATGCTATGAGATCGGGTGACGAAGTGATAAGGAGATCTAGGAGAGAAGGAGTGCAATTTGGAGAATGGTGGGTTGCTGAAAGCGGAAGAATACTGAGATTAAGGGAAGATAGTAAGGCGCGGAGTTTAAAGGCACGCGAATCGAGTTTCATGAGACATGTGTTGAGATCACCCGCAATTAATGTATAGTCATAATTCGGGCTGTGTGTGGCTAACATGGATTCTAAAGTATGAAAATAATCTATGCGCATAGATGGACTGTAGACCACACAGAGCAGGACTCTTTTGTGATGTAAGGTGACCTCAACACACATGTATTCAACTGAGCCGGAGTATCGATTCGGTGAAGCAGTAATAGTTTTGCAAACAATGTCACCACGCAGATAAATAGCAACTCCACCGCCACCTTTACCCACACGATCATTCCTAATTAGCTTATACCCCAGGAGAGCGTAAGCAGTAGACAACAGCGAGGGCTTAAGCCAGGATTCAGAGACTAAAATAGCATCTACCGGGGAATTACTAAACATTTCAAGAATATCTGGGTAATGGCGCGGTATGCTCTGAGCGTTGATGTGGACAACATTAAAGTTGTTTGGAAAACAGGAAAAGGAACTAATTAGCTGTTCATGAGCAGAATACGAAGCTGATCTCCCCTCACCACTATCAAGGCTCATAAAACTGTCAGACGAAGAAGAGCACGAAAAAAAGTCCTCATTAATAATATTATCATAATCAAATGAATCCATTAACTATTAATATAATAAATAAATAAATAATATATATGATTGTCACTTAGTATAGCACAAACAACAAAATTAAATCTACTATCTTATACTAATATTATATTATATCTTATATAACCCATCCTATCTCACCATAGTAGTGAAAGAAGAAAATTAAACACTTAACAACATTAACAGACAAAAATTATGAATGTTTCATTAGCACTCGGGCTACACAATAATTAAAATAATAATAAAAAAAAACAAGTAAATTATAAAAAAAACCACTAGCCAACCAACTACCTACTTTTAAGCTTGACAATAAAATATATTATGTGTATAAATATAAAAATTGAAATGTGCTCTGGCAACACAGCGTCTTGTCTTTCCCATGTCTTTCGTAGAAGAAAAAAAAAACAATACATGTATGACATTGACATTGACACCTGACAAATGAGAGTCAAATCAAAGTAAAAAAGTAGGTTGCAAACCAAAACACAAAATTTTAAAACTAACTAATTTCAGAAAAAAAAATCAGTACTACCTTAAATTGTTCCTCAAGTAGCTTATCAAATCTTATGTAATGACGAGGTTGATCCAGTGTGTGTTCACAAATTGCAGATTTGTTGTTGCGGCGGTGTTTAACATCTGCGATGTGTTCCTTAACGCGGGTTTTAATTGATCTTACATCCACGCGAAACATACTGTTAGTATGTTTTGCGTGGATCGGAACACAAATAATAATTGAAGAATCTTCGGGTAGTTTGAACAACTTCAACAAATAGGACAACTGACACCTAAGTCCTCTCGTGACCACGGCTGCTGGAAAGGGGCCGTGCATTAATCACGTGATGTTTTTAACAACTTTTTAGACCCCTCCCCTCCCCCTGGTGATACGTGGTGAGGTTTTATACTACCCCCCTCCCCCACCTAAGATCACGTGTATTTTTTTTTACATAGTAAGCAGGTCATGTTTGAAGAAAAACTAACTTAAAAAACCGTTTAATCGAATAATTTAAGCAATTTTAAACTATACGAGTCATTTGTCTTGTAAGTATTTAAACAACACTACGAATCTACAGCCGATAATAATTTCGGTATGCATAGACTATCTTCGAAAATTAATACACGTGATGTCTCCTTATACCCCCTCCTCCCCTTGGTGATACTTGGTGATTTTTTTTCGGACCCCCCCTCCCCCTTTAGGCATCACGTGATTAATGGACGACCCCAAAGTAGCCGAAACGTCGGGCAAAAGAAAAGTGCACCGCGACAAAATCCGTAAGTGTTTAAAACAATGAACAATATTCGCGTAAACATAAGAACTCAAAATTAATGTAAAAAAATCAAATACCTAACTAAGTGTGTGGTTTTTTATTTTTTTCTAATACAAAAAAAATATTTCTGTTCACGAAATTTGTTGAAAACTTACCTTTTTATGTCCCAAATACACTGTAATATTTTTATTTAAAATATTTATTTTTTCACCTTATTTTGACTTAATATTGAAAAATTAACCCTAATTTTCAATCGAAAATTCTCGCATCAAAATATCAGGTTCTTTTTTAAAAGTCGGTGGACTTCGTTGAAATCAATTATTTCTGATAAAGTAAAAAAAATATATACATTACCATGATAGTAAATGTTCTCAAAAATGCAAAGAAAAGAACAGGTAGTAAGGCCCGCACCCGCCTATCCCCAATAAGACATCTATACTAATATTATAAAGCTGAAGAGTTTGTTTGTTTGTTTGTTTGTTTGTTTGAACGCGCTAATCTCAGGAACTACTGGTTCGAATTGAAAAATTCTTTTTGTGTTGGATAGTCCATTTATCGAGGAAGGCTTTAGGCTATATAACATCATGCTAAGCTCAATACGAGCGGAGCTCCAATCAATAATGTTTAAAAATCGGGGTGTTTTTTTCCCTTTTGAGAGCTTTCGCTGCGTACGCTGCGGAAACGGTTAAAGTTTCCCTAAAATTATGTATGAAAGAATTGTTGTGTCCGCGACAGTATATGTCTATCTTTTAAGGTTGGCTCACAATAACCTTTTTATGCTAACCAAATTTGTTCTAAAATTAAGCATTATTTGTGAGGGTGTTTTCATAAAGATAATATTAATCCTTATCCAAATAAATACGTTATTCATTACAAGCATTTAATTAAGAAGAAATTTGCCATTTACATCATTTGATTTCAATAACTATTTTAGAAGATATCGCAGTAATAAAATAATCAACGCGATATAATGATGTGCGGCTCGCTGCGGGCAGTCGTGAGTCGCGGGCAAGCGCTCCTCCTTCTACGTAAATGAAGTCGCGGGTAAATTTTAGCGATATTCCAAAGTAACTACTCCACGCTGACGAAGTCGCGGTTAAAAGCTAGTCTTCAATATTTTGAGTAAGTTGTCGAATCTTCTTCTAAATTATTATTGCTATTTTAAGATAACTTGTATACCTGAGTGGCCTACTGATAATTTTAGCCCATCAAAAGGTATTTTATAGACAAACGGGAAAGGGGCTAGGCAGGTCTGGGCCTTATTACCTGTTCTTTTCTTTGCATTTTCTGAGAACATTTACTAAAGTAATGTATATGTTACCGGCCAAACCCGATTTCAGGACAAACTAGTTTTGCCTAGGCTAAACTAGTTCTTCCTATACGCGATAGGATTAACTAGTATAGCCTAGTCTAAACTAATTTGACCTAAGCCCGATAGGACAAACCAGTTTAGCCTAGGCCAAACTAGTTGATCCTGATATTAATACGCACACTCCAGGATAAACTAGTACGGCCTAGTCTAAACATTATGGTATAGATATAAAGAGGATCCGCTTTTTTCGCATAATTTTATTTGTCATAATTTCATTTGGCATACCTCACTTGGCATAATTTTATTACGCATAATATTACTTTGGCATAATGGTTTCTTGGGTGGTTCTTGGTGGTTCAAATTTCTACGTAATTAGGCATAAATATTATTTAGACTTATATTTTTTGTCTTAATTTAATGAGGCATAACTCGTAAGGAATAATTTTTTATTATAATAATACTTTGGCATAATCTTTTTTTGCCATAAACTCGTTAGGCATATTTTTTGTCATAATAAATTCAAGGCATTCTATCACAAGGCATAAATATACATAAAATGGAAGGACATAATGAAAACACAGTTAAGGTAATTAAACGCAAACTTTATGAAACATTTATGAAACGTTACAAGCAGGTATTACACTCATTATACCTAGTGCAACATATGTAACGGTAGGTTAAGTTGCAGCGGGGTGGCCCTTGGGCCACTCGTAGGCCGCTAACATGTTTAAAATAATTAATACGAAAGGTTATTTAATACAAAAACAAAACTTACTTTATCCTTAAGTGCATATGCTCGTGGTTATGGCTCAGCATGGCTCTTAGATAGCAGTTCGTGTTGTTTGTCTAAGTTTAATTTCGTAATCAGTCGAAAATTACAATTATAATTGTTATTTCGTCTTAACTCGCACATCCAGTAAAATTTATTATTCAGTAGTATGTGAAAAAAAATGCTATAAAGAAGTATGCGTAAATATAAATAGTATGCTTAAATATAATTATGCGAAATGTATTTATGCTTTTTAATATTATCCATAAAAATATTATTCTTAATTAATATTATGCATAAAAAATGTACGCCTTATAATAAGTATACCTTAAAATTATTATGTTTTAGTACCTACATACGTCTAGTACAGTACGTTAATTATCCGAAAAAGAAAGTTATGCCAAATGAATACAATGCGAAACTACTATTAGGTCAAATGAAATTATTATGCCAAGTGAAATTATGACATAATTTTATGCGAAAAAATAACCTCTATAAAGTCTAAATAAATATATAAACTGAATAAAATACTCCATAATTGGAAAAGTGATGATTCGTCCTCAAAAGTTATGGATATTTATTGGTAATACAAAAAATAACAAATAATAAGTGTTTTTTAAATAGAAGCATTAATCATATCTCAATTATTAAAATTATTATCTAAGATATTTTTACATGGTGTGCTTTGGCGGCACTTAGAATTGCAGGCCTTGGCCTGATACGACTGAATGTTTCGTAGCTGCAGTCCTTAACGACATTCCTATAGTTATATAGTTTTTCCTAGAGTGTGCGTATTAATATCAGGATCAACTAGTTTGGCCTAGGCTAAACTGGTTTGTCCTATCGGGCTTAGGTCAAATTAGTTTAGACTAGGCTATACTAGTTAATCCTATCGCGTATAGGAAGAACTAGTTAAGCCTAGGCAAAACTAGTTTGTCCTGAAATCGGGTTTGGCCGGTAACATATATAATTATATTTTTTACATTATCAGAAATAATTGATTTCAACAAACAAAAAGTCCACCGACTTTTTAAAAAGAGCTGAGTTTTATTTAACGCGAGAGTTTTCGATTGCAAATTAGGGTTAATTTTTCGACATTAAGTCAAAATAAGGTGAAAGAATAAATATTTCAAATCAAAAAATTACAGTGTATTTGGGACATAAAAATGTAAGTTTTCAACAAATTTCGTGAAAAGAAATATTTTATTTGAACGAGAAAAAAATAAAAAAAATTCACAGTTTTCGTGCCTCACACGACTATCGAGCACATCGGAAATGAATCTACGGAATCCTAAAAAATATTGTTATTGAGCGACGAGACACTCAGAATGTTAGGAAAAGGTTACAAAATTATACGACAACGTTAAATCATATTATTTTATACTTAGACTAGCTTTTGGCCGCGACTTCGTACGCGTAGATATTGAGGTGACTAATTTACTATTATTTTTAGAAAGATACCTTAATTATGCTAAAAATAAATTAAATTAAATGGTAAATGGATTAGGATCGTTTTATTATTATTATCTTGAAGAACCTCTTTATATGTATACAACATTAACAGACTATATTTTAAGTACAACTCAAATAAACTCCACCACAACTTCCATATATTTTCCTAATAAAAATATTATTCTGTCCCTCCATAACTGGTCAAATGTGTCCAATATCAATATTGACTTTTAACAAAATAAATGTTTTATATTTATGTAGCCCTGGGTTTTTATTGCCTCGCAGTAGGTATGAAAAGTAGAGTATGCACCTCTGGGATAAAGCCTGTCTTCGTCTTGGGCAGCTTGAACCCCTCGCTTCACTCAGGACTCTATTGAATAACTCCCTCGCTTCGCTCGGGAGTTAACTCTAGAGTCCCTCGTTACGCTCAGGGTCCAATATGCTGCCCGTGACGTAAGACACTGCTTTATCCCCTTGGTGCATAATCTACTATTATGCCACTTTTCTGAGAGGTATTTTCCCAAATAAGCATTTCATAACTGTGGACCTAATATACAATCACCAGTGATGATATTTATTAGATACTATTATATTTAATTATCTATTGTAGTAGTCGGTGGAAAAAAGTAGGTAGTAATATGCATTAATTAATATAATATTATAGTGATGATGATGATCACGAATATAATTTTGCCAATAGCAAAATTTCAAAGGTTATATTGGTAAATATTGGTGCTCAAAACGGATAAGTAGTGAGTGCCTATATCATCCCAATTAATGTTGGTGTTTCGTATGATAATGGTGGTGATGATGATGATTACTGTAATTGACAAAGTGGTATAATATATGCTTGCAGTTCTTTAAATAACGACTAGCGACCCGCCTCGGCTTCGCACGGGTACAATACTGATACTAATACTACAGAATGTCTTTAAACCTCTGACAAAACGGGCGAAATTCAGTCAAAAGTTCAAAACAAACAGAAACAAATTAATATAGGTACCTACCTACTAAAACTCAATGAAATAAGTAGGTGGGTATACTTTTATCGTACGAAATACCTATACTGTTCAGGACTAACAATACAACAAACACTAAATAAATAGGTATTCAAGTAACTATCCATCATAGTTACAACGAACACAAAACAAAAAAATTACCCAATAATCTAAACTCCGCACGCGCACACCCGCCTTGGTGACACCCACTTCGCAACGGGCTGTGCAGCAGAAATCGTAATATTTTAATTTCGCCATAACTTCAAAACCAAACATTCAATTTTAATCATTCACAGACCAAATATTATCTACATAAACTGTACTTAGTGATGAAATAATTTATTTTGATAAGGATTAATAGCATGAGTAAAATAAACGCGTTTAAATATAGTCCAAAAAAAATTCAAGATTTCTAAATAAAAAAATGGTTGTTGTGCCTCACTCGACATAGATAGGTATAGTGTGTCGCGGACTTTTTTGTAGATATTTATAAGATCTACAATTAATTAGAACATTTTATGGTTCTATCTTTTATAGTTTAGGCAGCGTACGCAAAATAAGTAACTTTTCTGGTTGATTTTTTACACCTTGTGTCCGAAAAACCCAAATATCTTACGGAACCCTATTTTTTTCCAAAATAAAATTTAGCCTATGTTACTCGTAGATAATGTAGCTTTCGAATGGTGAAAGAATTTTCGAAATCAGTCCAGTACTTTTTAAGCCTATTCATTACAAACAAACAAACAAACATACAAACAAAGTTTTCCTCTTTATAATATTAGTGTAGATAGTGTAGATAAGGAGTCAGGAGTTATGTTCATTACTCTTGGATCCAGGGTATACCTTGGTGCAAAATCTTACTTTTGGTAGCATATGCTTGGACTACGTCAGAAAAAATTGAAATCGCCGTATGTGTCCATATAAATTTCGAGGAGTTCCCTCGATTCCTCATGGAACCTATCATCATGTCACCACTTTGAGGTTAAAATGACCGATTCGGGATTGTACACTCTACATCAAAAATATAAATTTATAATCAGTCCACAGACGGTGCTCAATCTTTGAAAACACAAGTATAATTGACTCCCTTTTTGGAAGTCGGTTAAAAAATCTCGTGTCATAGTGTTCGGGGACACTGCACTCGTCCGAAACGGCTTGACCGATTCTTATGATTTTTTTTGCACATTCGGTAGGTCTAAAAATCAGTAATAATCTATTTTTTATATATTATGGCAAAACAATGTTTGCCGGGTCAACTAGTAGAAGATCATAAAATTAATAGATTACATAAGTATCCTCGACATAACACGTATGAACAAGCAAATTGCAAAATTTCCACACGCGTATCGAAGTTTGAATAATTGTAGCCGTGACGCATAAGTATGTAGTACCTGGGATCCCGAGCTTTGCCCGGTGATTTTGTAGAACAATAAAAAATAAAAATGAATTTAAAAAAAGAAATATAAAGAAAAAGAAACAATGAGAATCACAAAAATATTTATCTTACCGGGATTCGAACCTATCACATTCTGAATTTCCAAACAATGCAAAAACTATACGTAGGCATGCACACCAAGCTGCCAATCAAACTGACGTAAGAAAGTCGAAATTATTGATAGGTATTATATTGTTGCACGTCAAAATAAAAAAAACATATATTGCTTAAAAATACGCAGTTTCTAAGGGACAAGACCTAGTTAGATCGATGTATCACACCCAAAACTCACTACATACTAAATTTCATGTAAATACTTATAGCCGTTGTTGAGATTCTGAATATAAACATACAAGATAGTCTCGTTTAAAGCATAAAATATTATTTTTTTTGTTTCAAAAGGTTAGGCTACAGGGCAAACCCTTAACCCGATCGTATTTGTTATAGGCTCAAATTGTAGCCAACTTAACTGTCCAGAGGAGTTTTTCTCAAATTTTTGATATCATTTTTCGTTACCAAAATATCGAGCGCCAAAATCAAAAATTCGGAAAAAAATTATTTTTTTTTTCACTATTTTGGCCTTAACTTTTTTAGTTTTTGACTTTCTCGAAAAATTCTTTTCGCACCTTATAGATCTCGTGAATACGCATATTTTATGAATATTTTTTATTATCATATCTTTACAATTCTCCGAGATATAAGGGAATCGCACTTTTTCGTGAATTCAGCCCCTATACTGAAGCGATCGAAAAGACATTTCCAATGTCAAAACCAAACACTTGGTTATTTGAATTGTATACATACATTTTGAGGTTACGTGAAAAAAGTGTAAATACAAAAGTTGTAGATATTTTTATTACCTACAACTTTGCCTCTTCCTTTTGCAATGGGTTCATCCTACTATAAATTTATTTTATTCTTGACCATTCTCAAAGGTAAAAGCCCTAGTCTTTATGTAATGAGTAATGACCTAATAATATTATCATTACACAATGCTGATTGACGAAATTCGGAGGATTATCTATATACAATTAACTAATTTCATGTATTTTGTAAGATTTTAGACTAATGATTAATTGTTATGAAGGGGACGGCGCGTACGCAGTCCCCACTACCAAAAATTACGCGTCCGAGTTATCCGCATTAGGGATAATCGCAGAGGTCAACCCAACCGCAGTGCAATGGAAGGGCCTCGCTCTGGGGGAACCGCCTTCTTGATCACGGTATCCCCTACGCCAGGTAAGTATGAATTCGAACCCTCGGTCCGGGGTAGTCATTCTACGCTCCGCGTTTTCGATAGCGCGATGTAGAAATCACACGTTAGTTGAGAATGACCTCTACCGGAGCTATTGCGTACTACGAAGTAGGTAACGGCTGTCACAGTTTCACTACTCAAGACATAGATGGCACTTCTTGCAAAATATCTACGTGTAAGCTTGAAGCTTCCTAGAAGTTTAAATAGGTAACAGTAATTTAGTTTTAATAATTTACATTATCATTAGCAATAATTATAAGAAAGGAAGAAAAGATAATGTATTTAGTAAACACAACAAACATAACAAGACGATTGTTGATTCACCATACGCAGCATTTTGTTCCGAATATAGTAAGTGGCCACTGGGCACCAAAAAATTCTATATAAAAAAAATAATTATACAAAGAAATAGCATAGAGGTAAAAATTTGAAACAATTCAAAGCTTAATAAAAAAATCCATATTTTAGAAAACAAACAAAATATTACTTTGACAAAATTGTAAGCGTACACAACAAAGGATTTCCGACTCCTATCCTAATTTTAGGACTAGGGCTTTTACCTTTGAAAATGGTCAAAAGTAAGATACATTAATTATAGTAGGATAAAACCCATTAGAAAAGTAAGAGAATATAACAAAAATAAAAGGAAAAATTATTTACGGGCGATTTGAGGTCAGGAAGTAAAGGGGGTGAGTTTTTAAGGGTAGAAAACGAAATCTCGATTTCCAGCAAAACCACAAGTCCTATGGAAAAAAGTTAAATGGAAAAGTTGTACGTAATAAAAAGATCTACAACTTTTGTATTTACATTTTTCTCACATAACCTCTAAATTTATATGAAAATTTCAAATAACCAAGTTTTCGGTTTTTTATTTTTATCTGATACAAAAAAATATTTTTTTCACGAAATTTGATATCAGCTTTTTTTAAAAAGTCGGTGGGCTTTTTGTTCGTTGATATTTATTATTTCTGATAATGTAAAAATATATTATATATATACAATTAGCATAGTAAATGTTCTCAGAAAATGCAAAGAAAAGAACGGGTAGTAAGGCCCAGATCCGTCTAGCCCCAATAAGACTTCTACAATATTTTGAGTAAGTTGTCGAATCTTCTATAAATTAAATGCATAGATGCCTATTTATTGCTATTTTAAGATAACTGGTATACCTGAGTGACCTACGGATAATAATTTTAACCCATCAAGCCCATAGACAAGCGGGGAAGGAAGTTACTAAAATAATAGAAACATATTCCTCAAAAGTGCTATAAGAATAGGTAATACGTTTTAAGACACGAAAGAGGATATTTTAAATTTTGGCCTGGGTTTGAAGGGTTATTATATTACGAGATAAATTATATTCTCGAAAAATGGCGGTCAGATAAAATATGCAATACTACCCAGCAGTGGCGGATCTACGACTTTTTCGAACCGGGGCAAAAACTTGATATGGGCAAGTGCCCCCAGTTGCCCCCTATAGATCCGTGGCTGCTACCCGGAGCCGTGGCGAAGCCCTAAATGAACATCATAAATAGTGTTGATTTGAAAGAGAATTCAGACGTTATAGTCACGTAGACACAATATAGACCTAAGTATATTAAATTACATACTAGCATTTTAAACGCACTTTCGTTCAATAATTTACTCTCTTATGGGTTTTATTCGGTCTGACCTTATGGATTGAATATTAGAAAACAATCAAGGAAAAATGACCAGATTTCGCGGTGGTTCAGGACAGTCGAGGCTTAACATTTTGTAATTTTGACATATTTTGCTCTCTGCCTTTTAATCAGTCCACATTTAATTATACGTAACTTTTTCTGCATTGAAGATTTTTTGTCAAAACTCAAATGTACGCTTAGAGCTTTAGTTTGATTCTCTAATCATAAAAGTCATAACTCGAAACTCATTAGCGGTATCCGTTTTGAAATCATTGGGGCACATATTTAAAATTAGGTCCATACTCCATACCAGTGATGTCCTTACATATGAAATTGGCGTTTTGTAAAGGAGGAACATAAAGACGATTTTTAAAACATAATATATTTATTTGTAGGTAAGTCTTCTTTTTGTTAGTACTAATTTTTAGTTTTTTTATTTCCCTCTAGTTTTATTATTAATTTTATGTTTGTTGTATTATTGTAATTTTTATTTAATCAAAGTATAATATACCATTGCTATCTATGCACTTTTGCCATCTCATAGGTAGTTCATTGATTCATTAATTATTATTATTATGAAAAAGCAAACAAATATGGCGGCGCGGGCCAATCGACACGGTAAAATATATTACAATGTAACGAATAATAATGCGTGCAATTGTAAGGAGAAATTTTTATTTAACAATCTGTCCACATTTTATAATAATAATAATAATATCTATGGACGCTTCACACCACGTCAATCTGATCCCGTGGTAAGTTCACGAAGAACTTGAAAAATATCTCTAGTAATATTACAATCTGAAGGTTTTTACAATTTTACGGTGACATAATATATCTCGAGAAGGTTTCTAATAAAATTACTAACAGGACGTATGCTGAGAAATGATTTTCCAAAATTTCTATCAGGGCCAATAAGCGCATATTGTCTACGACAAAAAGTTTAAGGTACCAGTTTAAAGGAGCCATCAGTGGTATAATTAACCAAAACAGTAGTGAGGAAAAACTGTCGATTCGAGGGAAAAGCTATAAATCCTGAGTTTACGTATTTCGAATGTAACAGACTCATTAATGTCTTTTTAAGATGCATGCTGGTGTCCATGATTTCATTAAATGTGAAGACTTTTCTAGAATAAAATTATTCAATACTAAATTTATTAGCCTGTAAAAACCAATAGGTAAAGCTCGAGTGGCACTTCAATCTGCACCTATGTGATTAGTTGATAACTTATTATTATAAATCTACTGGACTGGGAGTACAATATAATAGGTATACCTATATTTAATCTGACAAGTGATCGCCTAATGGTCGAAATTACACCGTATTTAATTTAATTTTTAAATTTCAATTTATCATCTCAGATCAAATATATCAAAATTTATGTACTAACCGTAAGCCAAATTCCATTCTTCTAAAATAAAATACGTTTTTGCTTGACGTATTAGTAGTTTTTCATCTAATTAATTGATAACGTTAAGACTATGAAATGACTCCTATTAAAATCTAAAAGTGTGGTCACCATCTCCGAAGTACATTCCCGATTGGACGCATTCCGTTTAACAAAGGCTGTGGGACGGATGCCTTTGTTTTTTGTTGAGAGGCCGTTTAGAGATAGTCTTTGCTCTTCCAATGGATCTCGTTCGAATTTTCAATAGCGTACTCCTTTATTTGGATACTGCAAGACCGCAATTTATGATTCTCGAAAAAAATTAAGAAGGGAGTTTGTGTATTACCATTTACCATATAATATTTGAATAGATTTTTCTAAAAAGTTCAAAGTAGTAATCGTCTAGACTCTAGATAAGGTTAAATTATTTAGAAAAGAAATACTTAATTGATTTAAATTCATCAAATTATTTATTTTATAATCACAGAAGTACTATACATACCTAATTATAATATAGGTAACTAGCTTTTGCCCGCGACTTCGTCCGCGTGAAACATTTACTTTGGGATATCGCTAAAATTTACCCGCGACTTCATTTACTTAGAAGGAGAAACGCTTCCACCTTACGACTGCCCGCCCGCGCCGTGCGCCGTACATAATTGCGCGCTGGACTATTTTATTACTGCGATATCTTCTAAAATACTCATTGAAATCAAATGATGTAAACTGCAAATTTCTTCTTGATTAAATGTTTGTAATGAATAACGTATTTACTTGGATAAGGATTAATATCATCTTTATGAAAACACCCTCACAAATAATGCTTAATTTTAGAACAAATTTGGTTAGCATAAAAAGGTTATTGTGAGCCAACCTTAAAAGATAGACATATACCGTCGCGGACTTTTTTTTAGAACTTTTAAAGGGGAACAATTCTGTCATACATCATTTAAGCGAAACTTTAACCGTTTCCGCAGCGTACGCAGCGAAAGCTCTCAAAAGGGGGAAAAAAAACCCCGATTTTGAAACATTCTTGATTGGTGCTCCGCTCGTATTGAACTTATCATGATGCTATATAGCCTAAAGCCTTCCTCGATAAATGGACTATCTAACACAAAAAGAATTTTTCAATTCGAACCAGTAGTTCCTGAGATTAGCGCGTTCAAACAAACAAACAAACAAACAAACTTCAGCTTTATAATATTAGTATAGATTATTATTATATTATATTTTTTTTTATGACTAAGTAGATGTTGCCCGCGACTTCGTATGCGCAAAATCTTGCGGTCTGCGGAAACCGTTTTTTTTTTTGGCGATAAAAAAGTAGGTAGAGCTATGTTCTTCCCTGTGGTCTACTCTATAATATCTCTGCCAAATTTTCTCAAAATCGGTCCAAGTTTCGGAGTCTCTTGAATGCAAACAGACAAACTTTTCGTCTTTATAATATTAGCACTAGTGTAAAAGTATAGATGGTTAAGTAGTAGGTACGCCTAGTAACCAGTGATACTAGTAACTTACTAATTACCTACATATTATTTTGTTACTCTCATTTTAATAATCAACTTACCTGGACTGGACGTCCGTCCTAAAAATTACAATGAATCATCATCAAGAACAAAGAATACTTACGAAAAGATGTTACGAAGATAACAATAGGCAAGCGGACTGATTTTTTTTTATTGCATAAATGAATAGTACTCTTAAGGCATTCACACACGAGAGGCCGATCGTTTCAGATAGAACTGACGTCAGTTCGGCCTGAACGGATTCGAGCCCACACACGGAAAAAATCGCATCCAACCCAATTTACGTCAGTTCGGCCTGATCTGATTCGGGCCCACACACGGAACAGTCGCATCAGTCCATTCTGGTTTGCCGCGCGCTACGGTCGTGTTTATCAATTTTGTATTTAAACACCGCGAAAACTCATACAACGCTTGTACACGAGACACGCCCACACGGCCGCGGCTCGGGCGAGAACTGAAGCGATCAGTGTTGCCGTTTTATATTTTAGAAAAATGCTAACTTTTCGCCCGAAAAATGCTAGAAAATGCTAAATACAGTTTAAAAAGTGCTAAATAAAATGCTAATTTGATTTAAAGTATTTATTTCGGGCGACATATGTTGACCAATGGTGACTTGCGTTCATCCGGGCTTCAGCGACCCACGCCGACTTTCTCCATAGTTGAATTTTTGTGTAATTTAAATGAACGCGCCTAAGTATTAAAATTTGTAAAGATTAAGTCGAATAGATAAGTCGACAACTTTATAGTTATGTATTTGCGCCACTAATAGCTTTTTATTAAAAAATCTAATTATTTAAAAATTATAAATAGCTTTCATTTCTTTAGATATATTCAGTTTAATGAGAGTAGGGTTGCCATCCGTCCGGGTTTCCCCGGATTTGTCCTAGTTTAAAGGGCGTCCGGAAAGCGTCCGGGCCGGATTTTATTTGCTATCCGGGTTTTTGTAAGCAGAATTAGGAAGGCCTAAGTTTTTTTTTTATTTGCAGCAATTATAAATCTTCCTTTCTTTTTGACATTGCCGTAGTCGGGTAAAAATTGTTCTATGTCCGGGTTTCGTACTCCAAAATCCGGGGTTTTCACGCGTCTTGTCCGGGGAGTCATATGTAAGATATGGCAACCCTAAATGAGAGTAAATAGAAATTGAAAAAAAATCGAAAATGGCGTGACAGTCAGAACCAAGTCACCGAGCCATCGCTCGAACGTGGCTCGAACGTACGAAATGATATCTCATAACGATGGATGGGATTTACCCTAGTATTTCTGAACGATAGTGGGTCGGGAATTCCCCATTTATAAAGTGTTGCCCTAGACAATGTTGAAAAAATGCTAAAATAATGCAATATGCTAAGTTCCAAATTAACATGCTAAATTAAGTGAAAATATGCCAAATTTAGCATTAAAAATGCCAAAACGGCAACACTGGAAGCGATTTGTCCACACACGGTCAGGACAGGCCGCGCGTTCGGGCCGATCGGTCAGGCCAGAATTAATGTTGCCAACTTAGTTATTTTACAAAATTTTACTAAATTGAGTATTTTATTCCCTCCTTGGTAGAAATTTAGTTATTAGTAGTGTTTTAGTAGGAAAGAGCCAGACAGTAATCATATGCAAAATAGCCTAGGTTAAACCCAAAAAAAAACCTATCATAATAATACATTCGTCCGTAATTTTCTTAAAACTACTCGTATAATTATTATATACGTAATATTTGCTAGTATATTTTAATTTAATGGTAAAATTTATAGTAAAATTCAATGAATGAAAAAAATTTAATATAACAAAACCTAAAATGCAATGGTTTTTGGGGGGCTTCAGGAATTCCTAAGTAGCTTCTTTAGTAGTTATTTAGTACTTTTTACTAGAATTCAATACGAGTTTAGTAGTTTCACAAAAACAGAGCTGGCAACACTGGAACGAATCGCTTCAGTCCGTACGGCCGACTGACGCGATCTCGAAATTGCACACAGACGATACGATTTTGCATCCGTTCAGGCCGAACTGAAGGCAGACCGGATCATGTATGGGGCCCCTTAAATATGAGTAACTTCTCAGAAGAAACCGTTTATCAAAAGTCAATATTTTCAAAGGTACAGCGATTTGTATACAAAATTTCGCAAGTCTTTATACCAAAAAAAATTTTTTTTTTGCGAAATTGGTAAGCAAAACCTACATCATTAGTTTACTCACAAGTCACATCATATACAAAAACATTCATTATGGTAATTGGTAAGTATGAACTTAAACGCACAAATATCGGAGATATTTACAAATATATTCCTGCGGCCATATACTTCATATACTACTTCATACTACTTCATATACAAGTGACGTCATTTTTAGGTCGACTTTAGTATGGAGCGTTTTTAGGAGGCTCGCGAAATTTTTTATACAAATCGCTGTACCTTTGAAAATATTGACTTATGATATACGGTTTCTTCTGAGAAGTTACTCATATTTAAGAGTACTATTCATTTATGCAATAAAAAAAAATTGTCCGATTGCCTATTATGGAAAAATTGGTAGCTATATAACATTTAACAAAATAAGGTTCAATTTTTACCAACTAACCCATAGATAATAATATAATAGACTATTGAAACTAGAAAGTTGCGACAAGAACAAAAACAAATCAGGGAGTGCATCGCGTGGCAACACACAATATGCATGGCGCTTCTCTAATTTTTAACTCTGTTTATATATTGTTTTCAAGGCAAAATGAACTTTACGGTTAGTACATAAAGATGTATTTTGTTGCATATCGTACTAAGAACGACTCAGAATTTGTAGACAAGCTAGAGATGTACTTTGTATGTGGATTGGGGAGTCAATAAAAGTTATCGATAATTTTATTACTTAAAATTAACTTGGCATTTATAAATACCAAATATTGCAATATATTGAAAGTAGGTATATTACTTTGGGTTGGGTCTTAAAACAAGTAACCTTAATTTGAATAAACTAATGATGCAGGGGGCTTCGTGAGTCTTAAATTAGACCCCCCCAATGATTTTTTTTTTAGGAAATGCTTTTATAATAAGATAATTACATTTAAAATAAAATACACGTATTGGTGAAACGGAACGTGTTTTTAAGTAAATAGTTCATGACATTAACATTTCATTATGTCAAAACGTCATACTGCCCTAAAACGGAACGTCACGCCGCCATTTTATCAATAGCAATTATGTTATGTCAAAATCAAAAATTCATTCCGTTGCTTCCCGGTATACGCGAATGTGCTCTTATGTGTTTTGGATTGATTTTACGACGACTTTTGCTTTGATTCTGGACTTGTTTTGGCTCGCTTCTTCGTTAGACTTGGCTTTGTTACTGGACACCGATTGGATCGCTTTTTTGAACGACCTCTGGCAAACTCCTTTGGACATGGCTGCTAACGAATTTACGGACCTACAACCTGGGCCTACGCCCGCATCCCAACTTGGGCCTCCGGAACCGCAACCTGGGCCTTCGCCCGCATCCCAACTTGGGCCTCCGGAACAGCAACCTGGGCCTTCGCCCGCATCCCAACTTGGGCCTGCAGAACCGCAACCTGGGCCTTCGCTCGCATCCAAGCTTGGGCCTCTGGACCCGCAACTTGGAACTCTAGAACCTCAACCTGGGCCTTCGTCGGCATCGCAAAGTGGGCCTCCGGAGCTGCAACTTGAACCGCCATCTTCCGCAGAGGAAGAATTTTTTAATTATGATGGCCCGTATGTTAATAGAAGAATGTACACTGAAGAAGTTTTGAATTTATGGAACTTAGCAAAAATCATAAGAGAGTTAGGCACAAATGAGCAATGCGTAAGATATGCCACTGAAAATGATATGATCAAAACAAGGAAGCTTTGTCCACGGCATCGTTCACCAATGAATATTGTTTATTCAACAAACAGGTATGAATTTTTATTATTATAAACTATGTTAATAGTACATAATACTTATTGTTCTGTTAATTTGCATTAAACATGTGATTTTATTATTTTATTATTATAGCAATGTATTACTCCGAGTTGGCCCAATACGACTTTGTAATTTTTTTGTAAACCACCCAGAAGTAGGAGCCCCGCGTAGCGGGGCTCCGTCAACTCATAATTGAAGCCAGTTGTTATTGAGGACCACTTTTCTCAAAAACTATACATTTCCTCACGCAGGGAATGATGGAGGGGGGTTAGGTAACCCTCCCCCCTCCCCTCCCTATTTAGGCTACCCCTATTCTAAAGCAACCCCTTTTTTTTGTCAACAGATCATTTGGGTCCTGGATTTGCTCCAAACAAAACTGCAAAGGCCGGGTTAAGATACGCAGAACAAAAGGCACATTTTTTGAAAACATCAAAATAGAACTAAGAGTTGTTTTCTACCTTATTTATGCTTTTTCAAATGGCTGGAATCATGATATGGCTATCAAGGAAAATCCTTTTGGAGAAACCACAAAGTTAAGCAGGACAACAATATCCGATTGGTATAATTATTGTCGTGAGTGTATTGTAATTTATTATTTAGCAAAACAAGAATTTCACGGTAAAATAGGAGGTCCAGGAAAAATAGTTCAAATAGACGAGTCAAAATTTGGAAAAAGAAAATATAATAGGGGGCGACACATTGAGGGCCATTGGGTCCTCGGTATAATTGAAGATGGGTCTGAAGATTTAAGGTTAGAAGTATGCCCAGACAACATCCGTTCTGCTGAAGTGTTGGTGCCTCTAATCCAAAAACATGTAGAAGTAGGCACCACAATACATACGGATTGTTGGAGGGCATACGATTGTTTAAGTCAATATGGATACATACATAAAAAAGTTAATCATTCAGACCCAGACAATCCATTTGTCGCCTCCGATGGCACACATACTCAACGCATAGAGTCCCAATGGAGGGCTGTGAAACGATTTTTCAGAAAAGAAAATTATAATAATACAGCTAATTTTGGGGACGCAATAGTTGAGTATTTGTGGCGAAGAAGATTAATGAAATACAGGCTGGACCCCTATTTAGAAGCAGTAAAAGCTGTGAAATATGTTTATAAATAGTATTATATAGTAGGTATAAGTTAGGGCTAATTTTAAGATAGATTAAGTAAATATTGTAATTTTTGTAATAAATACTTTTTTATACTTGTGTTTTTATTTCCCTCAACATTATTGATAAAATAATTTTAGCTTATAATTTAATGAGTACTTAATTGTATCTAATTTGAATAATTATTGCATAATAATTGTAAATTGTAACTTGTTTAAAGTGTACTTAAATTGATTTTATGTTTTAAAATTGTTCAATAAATTTATAATAAATTACTTGTGTTTTTATTATTTTTAACACTTAATAGTTAATAGTCTAGAGGGGTTTAAGTTAAATAATATTGCTTGACAACCCCGACTCCAAGCAGTACTTGTCTGTCAACCCCTAGAGTGTTATATTTAAGCGCGGAGGGAGAGCAGCCCGCCTGCCGTAACAGAATCGGAAACCAGGGCCCGCCGAAAGCCGGAGCTGCTTAACACGGCCTCACAAAAACCCGGCGTGAAATAACCTGTGTGTGGTTTTGGGTTAGGTTAGGTTAGAACTTTTTTATCACGTTAAAAACGTGAGGACAAAGGTGTGGTTACCTACAGAATCTATAATAACAGAGGCTCTCGATTTTAAGAATTCTACAGTCGAAATTTAAATGGATACACTGAAATAGTCCAAAAACTCTGAAATTTGACCCCTTAATGTGGCTAAGAGAGAGTTTCATAAAGGTTTACCCCTTCCCCCCTCCCGCCTACCCCGAAACCTCTCGATTTTATGCCTTTTACCGTCAAAATTATTAGAAAAACGCTGACCATAGTCCAAAAACTTTGACCCCTTACTGTGGCTAAAGGGGGGTTTCCTAAAAAACCAACCTTGGGGGGAGGTTTACCCCTTCCCCCCTCCCGCCTACCCCGAAACCTCTAGATTTTATGTCTTTTACCATCAAAATTATTAGAAAAACGCTGACCATAGTCCAAAAACTTTGACCCCTTACTACGGCTAAAGGGGGGGGTTCCTAAAAAAAATAACCTTGGGGGGGAGGTCTACCCCTCCCCCCTCCCCCCTCCCCCCTCCCCCCTCCCCTCCCCTCCCCCCTAGGGGGGTTACTTGTTTTAAGATATTTACCATTACTTTTGTTTTTTTTTTTTGGAAAATATAATGGGTGGCCGTATTTAAACAAAAATACTGATAAAACTTGCGGTTTCTGAATAAAATGTTTTGTAACCTGTATCATTTCTTAGGCTTAAATCAGATTTATGTTAAATATTTGACATAATAGTACATATTATGTCAAACTGGACAAACATTCAAACGTGAATAGAATCGAGTCGGCGCCATATTGTTTCGAATTTGGACTGTTAATAATTAATATGATAGTAAATTTATGTTTAGATAATTTATTATTTATTACTATTTAACGTGTTTATTAAAATTCGATGCAAGACTAGGTATTAATATTTAAATGTACATAAGTTTTTCTGCAAATCGCACTTTTCGGGTGATATTTAACAGAAAAAAGTCATTGACGTTCCTATTCTCATTTGAAACGCATTATAACACTTTTTTTAGCTCCATTTTTAAATACATATAATATACAAAAATATCATGTACCTAGTTTGTTTTGACGTGTTGCTTAGACAAATTTCATTGGTTTTATTATTTTTCAACTATCGATATTATGAAGTTACATCAGTTACATCACTAATGTGCAATTCGTCTTGCTTCTTCTACTACTAGTTTCTCCTGTTGTCTCTTTCCCACACGCATGACGCATGGGTCCGCGCCATGCTGCCACTTGCTGCTGTTGGCTCTTTATTTATTTTTGCCGCACTTCAGTCGTGTGCACGTTGTCGTGAGCGGTGCATGTGGTCATTTTTGAAATGAGCGCGAGTTTAAAGTTCGTAAATACTAAATTGCATTTGGATTTTTGAAGACTGGATTTGTGTGCAGTGTAAGAGATGTGTGAATAATGAATTAGAACTTATGATTATGTTATTTTGTGGTGCTAATAAATTAGTGGATTTTTCGTGTATCTAATTTAGTGAACGATAGTTTTTAACCTGCAATGGCGCCTGTTAATTTTTATGTGTTATTTGTGATTGTTTTGTACCAGATATCGGCTGTTATTGGTGATGAGGCATCCTCGGAATCTTCAGATCTTGGAGCATTAGGTAAGCCGGGCACTTGTTTATTTGTAAATACACGTAATGTTACAATATAAAGTTGTAATCCAATTGGGTAATATTCTGGTTTGTCACGTAAGATTAGCTTTAGCCTTTACATAAAAGATTTGATTCTTACACGGTATTTACGCAATAATGTGAAGATACTTTTGAAACAAAACAATAACATTATCATACCCTCAAGCTTAAAACAAAATTAATACACTTAAGTCTGAGCCCTCGAGTTACGCTGTTACTATTTAGTAATCTGTGCTTCAAGAGGCTTCAAGGAACGGTTGGAGTGTAGCAAAGGGTGTGCAAGGCGAAAAAGACTTTGTCCTGATGATTTTCGTCCCATTTTTAGGCCCTCTACAAGATAGAAATGAAAAACTAACCACTTATTACAATTCCAAATTTTCGTCGAAATTTTTCTAAGTGTTTTCGCCTTGCACACCCTTTGCTGTACCTGGTGATATAAATTCTCGAAAAAATTACAAGTCCTGGGGTCCTTCTACTCGGAATTTCCAAAGATCTGTTGATTGTATCGAAAAAGTGATAAGAGTCAAAAATGTTTGTATTGTTGTGCTCTATACGGTGGCAGTAAATGAAAATGATTTTCACCAATTTTCTTTTCTTGGTTCGTTTTTACTGGATAATGGTGCGTCCTAGACAAAAAGTACACTGATGATTTTCGTCTTATTTTTAGCCCCTCTATGCGTAGGAAACAAAAAACTAGAGGTTTATTTTTTAATTTTTTTTTCACGAAAAATTTTACAAGTCCCAGAAGGAAGTTTATGTGACTTTTACAAGAAAGTGGTGGGTCCTAGGCATAAAGTATCCTGATGATTTTCGTCCTATTTTTAGGCCCTCTACATGATCGAAATGAAAAACTAATCACTTATTACATTTCCGAATTTTCATCGAAATTTTTCTAAGTGTTTTCGCCTTGCACACTCTCTTGACTTTTACAAGAAAATGGTGGGTCTTAGGCATAAAGCGCATTGATGATTTTCGTCCTATTTTTTGGTTCTCTACAAGATGAGAATGAAAAACTAATAAATTAATACAATTCCGAATTTTCGTCAAAATTTTTCTAAGTCTTTTTCGCCTTGCACACCCTTTGCTACACTCCAACCCAAGGAACTTCAAGTATCAATTCAAAATCCTACTACTATAATGAACTAGTTTCTGCCCGAGTCTCCGCCGCTTAAACTACTACCATACCAAATTTCATTAAAATATGTTTAGCATAGCTTTTGCGTGAAAGGAAAGAGTAACAAACATCATCCATCCATCCTCACAAACTTTCACATTTAGTAGGATGAGGAAGTTTGTGAGGATGAATCCATTCAGGATGTAAGTCTTTTAGGCAAAAACTACTGAACAGATGTTAATGAAATTCGGTATGATAGTAACCTTAGGCTCTGAATTACCACATAATAGGTATGCTACTTTTTATCCCGAAAAAGTACAATGTTCCCGTGGGATTCTGAATTCACCGGGAGCAGCCGCGGGTAAAAACTGAAATTAATTATTATTTATTTCTGAGGTCCATACAAAATACTAAATAAGTTTGTACAGTATTCAGTTTCTCCAATCTTCCTTCTCATTAGAATGGTCAAGTTTAGTTGTGCCGAAACATCTTAGAGATTAGGTACCATATAATACTAGCTGTTGCCCGCGGCTCCGCCCGCGTAAATACAGTATCCCAAAGGAACTCTGTACTTTGTCAGGATAAAAAGTAGCCTATGTTTTAATCCAGAGCCTAAACTTCCACCATACCAAATTAGTATAGTAGAGGCTCTGGGTTAAAACAGGCTACTTTTTATCCCGTAAAAGTACAGTATTTCCGTGGGATACCCGATACTATATTTACGAGGCGGCGCACAGTGTTCTATTTCACTCAAAAAATTTCCCTATGCTGTTTATTGCAAAAATCGATGAAGAAATGCATTTTAAATGCAAGAGTAAAACACCCACGTGTCTATTTCAAATACTTTTTTTTATAAAAAATATTTTATGTTTCGTGACCTCGACGTAAAAAAAAGACTTAATAAATTATGTAAGCGTGTCTGATCAATATATATTTTTTTGATTACTATGGTTTGATGAAGGACCTTTAGGCGCATATTTTCCATGTTTTATTTTTTGAAGATCACTTCTGGTTACCGAGTTATTAATTTTTATTCAGTTCTTTGTTTTTATTTTTTTTCTCCCAAAAAACTCAAAAGTGCGACTTGTGACTGACACTGAAAGATTCATCTTAAATGTGTCTATCACTGACAAAAAAATCAAGTTGCACTATGGAAGCGTTTGGGAGTTAGAATAAAGGTCAAATGGTACATTTTAGGGTTATCACTAAGGTCAAAAAGTAGGCAATCGGACTTTTTTTTTATTGTATAAACATATAGTACTCTTAAATATGAGTAATTTCTCAGAAGAAATAGTATATCAAAAGTCAATATTTTCAAAGGTTTGTATATTATGTCACCGTAAAATTGTAAAATAAGTCAAGAGGTCGTAAAAAATATGTCGAAAGATTTATTACCATAGTCATAATTGTAAATCATATACAATTTTGTAGTTACAGAAAAAATTTCATTAATTTGAGCAAAAATCAAGCAAAAATCAGGTCAAGTTGAATGACACCCCTAACACAATATTTTGAAATTCGATTACTCGTAAACGCTTCCATAGTGCAATTTGATTTTTTTATCAATGATAGACGCATTAAAGGTCAATCTTTTAGTGTCAGTCACAAGTCGCACTTTTGAGTTTTTTGGGAGAAAAAAAATAAAAACAAAAAACTGAATAAAAATTAATAACTCGGTAACCAGAAGTGATCTTCAAAAAATAACACATGGAAAATATGCGCCTAAAGGTCCTTCATCAAACCATATTAATCAAAAAAATATATATTGATCAGACACGCTTACAGAATTTATTAAATCTTTTTTTTACGTCGAGGTCACGAAACATAAATTATTTTTTATAAAAAAAAGTATTTGAAATAGACACGTGGGTGTTTTACTCTTGCATTTAAAATGCATTTCTTCATCGATTTATGCAATAAACAACATAGGGAAATTTTTTGAGTCAAATAGAACACTGTGCGGCGGTAAAAGCTAGTTTAAAATGTCCGATTGTCAAAATAAATCGAGAATTTGGTCGTTTTCGTAAGCGTAACAAATTTCGAAATGGCAAATAATTTGCCACTGGGGCCTGGCCCCACTTGTATGGATGGACTGGCGCCAGTCTGTTGGCCCAGGAGTCGCAGGGCCTGGCCTTTACAGGGGTCTGGGACTTCGGATCGAGGCAATTTGCAGAATTTCCCAAAAGTTATTTATTCATCAGGTATAGTGCGTTTCATCAAATAGTTCCTTTGCCGTTATGTTGGTAAAGGTGTACCAGAATCTCATGGCAAATAGGGAAAAAAAAATTTGTAGTGTGCAATACTGGGGAAATTGGATTAAACGATCTTGATACTGGTTAATATTTAATTATGTCTTTAGTATTATTGAACATGAATTATAATAAGACTGTATGAAGAATGTTCGGTGTATAATATAGAAAACTAGCTTTTGTCCGCGGCTTCGCCCGCGTGGAATAGTGTTCTTGGAGAAAAAACTACTTCGGCGAATAATTCTCTACCTACTTACAGCAATATACTACTGATACAATATTGAACATGTTTTTAGGTTTGCCCAATGCAAATTGTTAAAAATGGGACCCTATCACCCACGATACGACATGCGCGACCACTTGATAATATACTTACATAATAAGTACTTGAATATAAATTTTACCATAATCTTATAATATCTTAAAGACTATTAAATACTTAAGGGGCAAATAGCCCCTAAATCGCTCAGTTTGAGTCCTAACTACTCCGAAAAATGGGAATAAAAAAATTCAAAAAAATATACATTTCACACTTCAATCCTTCATCTTTAATATCATCGTTAATTTTTTTAATACGACGAAGATTAATATTAAAGAAATTAAAATTAAGTAGCCCTGTTTTCAGATTTCTTTTTCTATCTACTTACTACCTACTACGGCTTTAAAGATGGTTCTTTTACGAAAATGTGAAGAATATATTTATCTAACATTTCATCGTTGGGTTTTTCGAAATACCGTTTTGTTTTCAAAATATAAGTAAATAACTATTATTTTGTGAAAATATTTGTAAGCGGTGCGTGCGCGGGCGCGCGGGACAGTGAGCCGCTGACTTTCGTACGAGGAGGTTGTGTCACTCTCCGCGGTGCCGCTATTTCGCAATCGTATATTTTACTCTTGAAATAATAGGGAACAACATGCCGTAAAAAATAAATTATGAAAACCTTAGCGAGCACTCTGCCTGCGATAGAATGAAAATGTTCGATCGTTGAATGTACTTTTTTGTTCCTTCAAATTCTTACTTGAAATTTTAATAATATTATATTAATATAATATTATATAGTGTATATTATAGTATAATATTTTATTGTATATGTACTTGTAAATTTCACAGAAAGTGTATAGTTCTATTTCTATGACGACCTCTGTGGCTCAGTTGTTTGAGCGTGTCGTTGCTCAAGCCGGGGGTCGCGGGTTCAAATCCCGCCGACGGAAAAAAAAGTTTTCTGTGTTCCTGGGTCATGGATGTGTATTAAATATGTGTATAATATAATAAAAATCTTAATTATGTGCACCAATAGTATAAAAGTATTAAATATACTTCCGTTATCTGGTACCCGTAACACAAGTTCTTCGAGAACTTACCACGGGATCAGATTGACGTGGTGTGACGCGTCCATAGATATATTATATTTTTTCTTTTTTAATTGTCTATTTAGTATATCAACGCTTTGAGCTATATAGTATATGAGGTAAAAAATGCCTAAGCGACACTTATTTATTTATTTATTTATTTAACACACATACAACTACTATTACAGACAAAATCCAATTCGATAGCGTAGGAAAGCAAATTCCTATTTTATAATATAATACATATTATGATATTTCCAGTTTAAATAATAATAATTGATAAAAAATAATAATTAAAGAAATAATAATTAAAAAAGACACATATGACGCATAAATTTAGTAAACTTTATAGAAGAGTGATTTAAAGTAAAAATTTTTAGAAAAAAAAATCATTAAAAATCACAAAATAGTCGGATTTAGATGGTTTTAACATACATCTATATATCAATAAAATACAACGTGTATCTTATTTTTATAGCAATTTTTGATATTAAAACGAATCATATAGCTTTCGAATTACAGGCAGTTTATGTCGCTTAGGTAAAAAAGTCCTAATTCGAAAAATAGGTAAAATTATCTAAGCTATCAACGAAAGTTATGTAATAGCAAGTAAAATTGCCTAAATTTTATTTTAAAGGTTTTCAGCAACTTGTAAAAATAGATAAGCTATAGATACATTTTCTGTAGTAACAGGTAGAAATAACAAATTCCAAACAAAAAAATTATAGGAGTATTCATCTAAATGGCCTTAGAGTTTATAAAATAAAACAAGATAAGTTACATAAATGTTGCTTCCATTAAGAATTTTCTACGGCTAAAGTTATCTTAGTAAAATTATTATTCAATGACATTGTAATTTTTTGCTCCTAACTGACAATATATTCCTTCTTCTTGTTTATAAAAATTTATTGCAGTTACTAAAACGAGCTAATTTTGATCTTGAAATAATAAAAAGTATAGAAATATAAAAACTCAAGACCTAGGATTGCAGCCCATTGCTTTATACTTAAGCTGCGGCCCCATTCCTTGAGTTCTCTCTTGGTAGTGCTGGGAGATATTCCAAATACCGATTCTGGGCATGACACCGTGACACAATTGGCCCAAAGCCTACCCAGCTCATCCGCGGTTTTGTTGCCGGAGATGTTGCCGTTGCCTAGAACCCATACCAGACTGATGCTGTTGTCTCGTCCTAGCATGTTTAGCGTTTGAACACAAGCCATAACTTATTTAGATGAAAGAAGAAGGGGCAAAAAGTCCCCATCCTTGTAGCACTATAAGACATAATATATCAAATGAAAGGGCTTAAAAAAAGTGTCATTTTATTGTTTGACGAAAATCCTCTCAACCATGGGAGAAAAAAGTTAATGAGGGTTAAAGGTTAAAAAAGTTAAAAAAATCATTCTGTATTATTGCACCGTTTCATAGTGTTGCTACTATGGAACAATTTTTGGAAAGTAATGGTATACACTAAACTTTAGAAAAGTGTTATATTTTGATCAACTGCCTCATACTTTGATGAAACGTATGGAATGATAATAAAATACTAAAAATAAGCTTTCCTCAATTTTTTCGCACATAATTACTTCTGGAAATTGTTTCTTAGTTGCAACGCTATCGAATGGCGCAATAATACAAAATGTATTTTTTTCCTAATTTGCGGGTTTGAATCCTGGCCTGGAAAAGTGGTTTATGTAAAATCAAATAATTCAGATAAAATATTAAAATACATATAATTAAATAGCAAAAATAATTTTCAAACGATTAGGTACAGAAAAAAGATATAGTACATGGTAAATTATACTTCTGGGCGTTGTAAAGGAAGTCAAAAAAAATTAGCAATAGCCCTTTTTTTTTTTTTTTTTTTTTTTGTTTTCGCAGGGGAAATCTTCGGAAGATACCTAGACTAGCTCTGGGGACATTGACTAGAGTAGGTTATGTGGGATTTTTACCCACTAAAACCCCTGCGGCGGCCTTCTTCGACGCAATATAGGGGCTACGGGAACTCAATGAACACATCCGCAGACCCCTTGCATCGTGCCTTTAAGCTCATGTTCGGGACAAGTCTGAAGTCCGCACCGCTTCAATAATATAATGATATCAAACACCATGCCACTCGGGTCATACTGGTTACATAGACTCCCCTATTCTATGGAACCATGACCATAAGAAAAATAAAATAAAAAGGAACTAGTAATCTAGTTACGACGGGAGGTAGCACCATGACGCCCTCTAGCTCGTCGCAAGGGATCAGATCTCTCTCGGACCCTCTCAGCCATCTCCTTTTGCGCCATAACAGTGTCACAAAAGGAGACAACAGCGCTCCACGCATGATCATCGCTGATCATAGCAGAGATGACTGCCTTCAAAGAGAGATCTGTTCCTACGCATTCAACTAAAGTCTGCCTTTGGTCATTCCATGCAGGGCACACTTCAAAAGTGTGTTGAGCGGAATCTTCTTCTGCTCCACAGTGGTGGCAAGCTGCCGTCGTCTCACGTCTAATCTTGAACAGGTAACTGCCAAAACACCCATGGCCTGTAAGTACCTGTGTAAGATGGAACGTTAAACGGTACTTCTGTCTGATCCAACTCTGGAAAACCGGCAACACTGCTTGCACGACACGTTTTTGTGAATACCGCTCATCGAGTAGTCGAAGCCGCCACGATTCAATAGAGCGCGTTCGCTCCTGATGTCTTATCTCACTATGAAGAGATTCTTCCTCGCCACGGCGCAAAGCACAGGTCCGATCATAAACTCTTTTGTCCATTTCTGCCAGAATATCGAAAGGCGGAAAGCGTGCAAGAATGGTCGCTGCCTCGTGGGATATAGTACGATACCCTCTTACGATGCGTATAGCCACTCTCCGTTGTAAGCTGTAGAGCTTATTTCTAGAGCGGCGAACTCCCGACAGTCTATGTGCCCAAATAGGCGCACCATAGAGAGCTATCGATCGCACGACACCAGCGTAAAGGCGGCGGACTTCCTCACTAGGCCCTCCGATATTAGGCAAAATTCGATGCAGCGCGCCAACCACTTTTTCTACTCTAGGAACAAGACGTTCGAAGTGCTCCTCAAAACCCCAGCGGCCATCCAAAGTTAATCCCAGGTACTTTAGATGGCGAGATACTGAAATACAGGAGCTATCAACCCGAATCTGTAAGGTAGGAGGTTCCCTATTTCTGGGTAATCTATGGAACCATATTGCTTCGGTTTTATGAGAAGCAATATGTAATCCCAGCTCGCGTATTTTATTTATGACGATGTCTACACCAATTTCGGCAAGATTCTTAGCACTCTCAAAAGTATTTCCAGAGGCAAGTAGAAAAGTGTCATCTGCATAACAGACAAGGGTAATTCCATCTGGAAGATCCAACCTCAGAACATCATCATACGCCATATTCCATAAGAAAGGCCCCAAAACTGATCCTTGAGGTACCCCGCAGTATACCTTTCTTCGGCGAATACTACCATCCCGGTCGATAAATATGATATACCTATTGTACAAATAATCCTTAATGATGGCCTTTAAATAGGCTGGAATACAATGATATTCCAAAGCCCGCAAAATCGCACTCCATGGTAAAGAGTTGAAAGCATTAACAATGTCTAGGCTAATAGCTAACACTACCTTACCACTACCTGTGGCTTGCTCAGTTATAAAACGCACGCGCATGATCGCATCAATCGTAGAGCGCCCCTGACGGAAGCCAAATTGATTATCAGACAAATTGGGACCGTTGTCTAATAAATGTTTATTTAGTCGAGTCACAATAATGCGCTCGAAAATCTTGCTCACGTCATCAAGAAGACAAATAGGTCTATAAGAAGATGGACAATTTGGATCCCTACCGTCTTTCTTTAAAAGTACCAGTAGGGCCTCTTTCCATCGTTCGGGAAAAACGGCAACACGAAAGCAGCTGTTAAATAGTCGTCTTAATTTATCGCCAAGAGCACGTAGCGCTATTATCCATACTCGGCCGGTCACACCATCAGGACCAGGAGCCGTATTTCGGTTACATATTCGTTTTACAGCGTGATCAAATTCCTGCTTAGAGACCTCGACTAAATCTTCGCCCCAAGAAGTTGTTATTGAAGAAGTAGAATCATCTGACAGTATCACTGGAAAAAGGCCGTCGATAACCCTTCTCAATAAAATCGAGTCAAGTGTTTCAGTCAGTGGAGGCATCCATGGGCGCAATTTACCTAGAACCATACGGTACGGTCGCCCCCAAGGATCTCTATCAATACCATCCAGTAGCTCCTGCCATGATCGGGCTTTGGCATTACTTATGGCGTTTTGCAGCGCCATTGTCGCCGCACGAAAATTACTATAGGCCTCGGCAATCGCTTCAGGCGTAGATCGTCTTCTCCTTCGAGTTCTTGTGAATTGACGTCTAGCGTAGATGCATAAGGTACGCAATTCTGAGATTTCATTAGACCACCAATAAACAGACTTTTGTCTCGGACGTCTAGCGCGAGGCATAGAGATATCACATAATGATGTCATTTTGATTCTAAACCATTCTGCTTCACTATTTGGATTAGAAATAGTGTTTCTCGCACTATCGTTATGCGACCATGCTTCCACAATGGCTGCAGTCTCTAAAAAGTCCCGATTAAGCTTTTTAATCGACCACCGTGGCAATATGTTGTGCTCCTGTTGACGAGTTGGAGAATTACGTTGGCGAAAATTCACATCAAAGAATATGTGGCGATGGTCTGATAGTGTGGCTACATCCTCCGCTACGCGCCACTCCAATACATGATGAATAGCGGATGGAGTTGCCCACGTTAGATCGACAATAGACTCTCCTTGCCAACGCACACATGTACTTATTGACCCTCTATTTAACAGCCGGAGATCAAGACCAGCAGCCCATTCAAGCAAAGATCTTCCTCTAGGACTATCTCTGAGACTTCCCCAAGCTCTAGCATGGGCATTAAAGTCTCCGAGTATTATTATTGGGTGGGAGAGACATCTGCGCATACATTCTCCAAGTGTGTCGAGGTACTCCTCATATTCAGTGAGAGGTCGATTGGGAGAGACATAACACCCAATGAAAACCAAGGAACCCCAGCGCACAGCAACAAATCCTTGGCCCTTTTCAATGAGTACACAAGGAGGTGTCTTATCTAGGCCAGGCCAGAAAATTGCAACAGTGCCACTGGTGTCTCCAAACCATCGAGGATGATTTGGGACATTATAAGGCTCAGCAACTATAGCCAGACCTACAGACCACTCCGTAATGGTCTGCATTAACAAATGCTGAGCATTACGGCAGTGGTTAATGTTCGACTGCAAGACTTTTATAGCTGTGAATGTGAGTATGTATCCATAGCCTCCAAGGAGTTATCTCCAGAAACCCTCATTTCAGATGTCGTTTGTTTCTGAGTAGTCGTCATTTGTCTACGGACTTGGGGAGGATGGCAATGCTTCGATCCAAGTTTGTGGTCCGAAGAGCATCCAAGATCTGAGCAAAGAGGACACTTGGGGGAAAGCGCAATACAATTGCTAGCTTTATGACCAATGTCACTACATGTATAACAACGTCCGCTTCGGTCAACACCATTAGGGCATCTACTACCCACATGACCCTTTTCAAGGCACCGAAAACAATGTAATGGCCTCGGCTCAAGGACCTCCACACGCACTGAGCTCCAACCTATGAAAATGCGTGAAGCTGCCGATAGCTTGTGCACTGCCTCTAAAGGACATCGCACCCAAACCGTGCCTAGTGAGGTAGTTGTCCGACGGATTTGGCCAACTTTGACGTCCTCCGTTAGACAACCTCCCACATCAGCAATGACAGAGGCTACTTCCTGTGCGGAGGTAGCATCGTCTAGATTTCTTAGACGTATCTCACCCATTTTCATAGGCCGAGCTATGCGCACATTAAACTCTGAAAGAGCCTCACGCATTTTTGCTGCCAACTTATCAGCCTTAATGCTATTCTCTGGACCTGAAAGTTGCAGGAGTAAACCGCCAGTAACTGCTCTCTTGAGACTCACATTCTGTATATCAAGATCTGACAATCGTATTCTCTCTTTAGCGGCTGACATTACTTCCATATATGTCAACTCAGTGCCCTCTGGAATTGTTAAAGAGATTGCCGCAGTCTTTGGAGGCTTAGGCATCTTCTTTTGTATTTGGGGAGACCTTTGCTTATGTTGGTTCGAATCGCGTATGCCTTTCGCTGTAACTGTAGCCCAATTTTGCGAAGACGGGTCAACAATCGTCGTTGTGAGAACCGGCGCTACAGGAGGCAGTTCTGCAACTGAAGAATGATTTATTTTTTTCTTCTGCTTTTTCTTAGCCCCTTTTTTCTTTTGGGGTCTTTTTTCTTGCGCCGTCAATGGAGCAATTACTGTGTCTTCTGTAGAAGGTAGTTTTTGTCCCAATGGCGGCCTTAGGGCTCTGTCTGGAAACAATTTAGCTTCAAATGCAGCTAATTTTGATTCTATCAGAGCTCTAATGTGTCGCATCAGTTCTTCACTTCCCTGAGAGCTCGATTGCTCATCACGTACTGCGCTAGAGGTGGGGACGTTAGATGATGACGCAGTCACCCTCCGTTGCGAGTAAGTCACTGGAAACGATGCTTTAGCAGCTGTAGATGACTTCCTGAGTGTTGCCAATTCCTCAGATAGTTTATCTACCTTTTCACTAAGCGAAGAAACCTTAGCACGCAGTTCCAAATTCTCCTTTTCTAGTCTATAGACATTGGCATCTTTAGGTGTGCGACGTTCCAATTCCTCTGCAGCAGCTTCGACTTGTCGTACAGCGACGCGAAGATTGCGGATAAAGGTACCTTTTAAATTTTTGGAGCGATCTGCAACCTTCTCAACCGAGAGCAAATTATTTTTAATATAGGTACCTAGCTCTTTTGTTGGTAATACCTGTATCTCTCGGCTTAAGTCTGTTGGTCCTAAGTCACACAAATTTGATCCAGTCTCTGTAACTGAGTTGTCCTCTTCACACGCAACATCGGTTGACATTGCTGTGGAACACTCTGACACAGATTCTTGACCCCGACGCCGTCCTTTACCCGGAGGTCGCCCTCGTCTTCCAACTTTTGGTACTTTGGTACATTGAGAAGCCGATTCTGAACCTGTGAGATCGTCTTTATTGCGAGGTCGCTTCTTTCGGCCATCCAATATTATACCAGGATTTTCCTTCCCTGATGTATCCTTATTTCCTACCAAGCCTTCTAGACTTGTTGATTTATTAGACAGGCAGTCGTTGCCCCCCCCAGAATACGTGGGGCAGACGGGCTCTTGAGAGCCCGTGAGGGATTCTCCGTCCGCTGAGCGGCCGGTACCCTCCTGGGGTAGTAATTTGTCTTTTACGCTTGCCATACTGTTCCTTTAAAGGGTTCGGTCCCTCCTTTTTAAGGGTTTGGTCCCTCCTTTTTAAGGGTTTGGTCCCTCCTTTAACGGGTGTGGTCCCGTTCCCCCTCCCACAAAGCGCTTGCGACCGGAAGGCCAATTCTCACAATCAAAAACGTCAAAGTCCCGGTATAGCTCAAGTCCCAATTTACTTGAGACCTAAGCCACACCGCAACTCAACCATCTTTAACTACGAGAACCAGTCCTTAGCTTACCCCGCGGCCATACATCCCATCGGCACGCTAGACCTTAAGATTAGGGTAGCTGCAAAATCTGGACGGAAATGTCCAGGTTTTGCAGCTATGATTTCCATTACTCAACTCACTGCCACGGCGAGACTTAAGATTCAAATCTCTCCATGTCAATGCGGTGAAATATTGTTCTTCTTCACCACCTGCATCTCTTGTCTTCTCTTCTGGTTAAGAGAGGTACAGAGAGCCTCCTCGGTCTAAATTCGCAATAGCCTGGACTGCAAGCACCTTGAATACTTGCAATCCAGACTACTGAGCCCCTCCGCCACGACAAGGCTTAGACCATGGGGGGTAGCAATAGCCCTACGGAATATCGAGTCCGACTTGATGAAAACTTAAACTCTTGAAACATGAAAATTTTTAATAACTCAATTTTCCTAGACAGGATTGGAACCCATAAATTATGAAAAAAATACATCCTTTCAATAGTATCGCAAGTAAGAAACAATTTCCATAATGTAATTATGTGCGACAAAATTGAGGAAAGAGCTTATTTTTATCATTTTATTATCATTCCATACATTTATCAAAATATAACACTTTTCTGAAGCTTGCTGTATACCATTACTTCCTAATAATTTATCTTCTTACTTTCTAACATAATTTGGACAAATTTATAATACATTAAGTATAAGTACTATGTTTTTGGCTGCCACGTTGTAGGGTTGTAATAGGCCATGCTTAAAAATTATAATTTATAACCTCTCTTCGACATATGACACTTTTTTTTTTAATAACATTTGAAATATTGTTTGTCTGTTATATATTTTTTTCTTTTTTATGTGTAATAGGACTTGTTTAATTTAATTGATGTATAATTTATTTACTTAATGAATTCAATTTATGTTATGACTTAAATATCTAATGTTAATACTTATTATGTTAATGTTCAATATCTTTATTTTTGACTTTTGTGATATTGCCTCTTGTAATAATTTTGCACGCCACTGACAAGGCAGAATGTTGGATCCATATAAAGCATCATATTGTAACACCTTTATAAACCACATTTCATGCAATAAATGTTATTCTATTCTATTCTATCCCAAAAATTGTTCCTTATTAGCAACACTATGAAATGGTGTAATAATACAGAATGATTTTTTAACTTTTTTTCACCTTTGGGTTAAAACTTTTTTCTCCCATGGGTTAGAGATTTTTCGTCATACAAAAAAATTACACGCTTTTTAAGTCCTTTCATTTGATATATGTCTTGTAGTGCTACAGTAGTGGGGACGGGATCCATACAAAAATGCCCCTTCTTCTTTCTGCTGCTGTCAGTGCCTTCAGCGCAGTGTGATTGTTTTGATAGGCTGCGCTGAAAGCATTGACAGTAGCAGAAATATCATCTAAATTATCCTAATCTTCTCTATAAGATTAGGATGTTTTATGGACAAGGACAATCTGTAGGCTCTGTATCAGATATCTTCATCTAAGCTGATTCAATTTAAGTCTCTATAACTCCTGAACTTATGAAGTTTTTTGGACCGTTATAGTTTTCGTTCAAAGTTTATTACATGGATTACCATCATGAATTTTCCACATTTTTAGAGCCAGCCGTTTGGCTTTTAGAGGGGGGACGCCCGGTTTTTTTTAAAAGTGGAATATCACGCAAACGGAATGTACGTACATTAAAATATAATCTCAGAAACCTCTTAATGTTCTTAAAATATCTATGTACCTAATTATATCTCCCCCTTTCGTGTAGGTGTACCCAAAAATTATCTTCATTTATTTTAGCATTGTGTTGACGTGATAAATAAACTTACCCATTCAAAGTTTTATATTTCAAGCACCACCGTTTGGATGGACAGACTGACGGTCGGTCGAACGGAAGGACATGACAAAACTATAAGGATTCCGAGACATGAACTACGGAACCTTAAAAAAGGAATAATAATGAAACCACGCCGATTTCAGTGACTGTTGCCAGTTTAATTGAAAATAGACCAGCTTTAGGAGCTATTTTATTATGTCCAAGTATGTGTGCAAAGTTTACTCCCATAACCTAGTATATTGATATTTACTACTACCGACAGGACTAACTAGCGAAACATTAGGCGCATAAATATAGAAATATATTTAGCAATGTTTGCGTTCATTTATGTTCCCACACACTATTTATTGATACTCATGCGACATTTTTGATTTCGTATTGTATCTTAGCGACGTAAGATAATATTTTGGGTACAGGAAAAAATTACATTTTTTTTTCGTCATTCTTGAACATTTCAAAGAAAAAAAAGGTATCCCCTTTTTTCGCATAATTTTAATTGTCATAATTCCATTTGGCATACCTCTCTTGGCATAATTTTGTTACGCATACTATAACTTTGGCATACTTAATGGTTTCTTGGCATACTACATCATTAGGCATAAATATAATTTAGACTAATATTTTTTGTCCTAATTTAATGAGGCATAACTCGTAAGGCATAATTTTTCTTGTCATAATAATACTTTGGTATAATTGCTTTTTGGCATAAACTCGTTAGGCATATTTTTTGTCATAATAAATTCAAATAATTCTGTCACAAGGTACAAATATGCATAAAATGGAAGGACATAATAAAACACGGATAAGGTAATTAAACGCATATTTATATTTATGCTTTTTAATACTAAGCATAAAATATAATTATTCTTAATTAATATAATGCGTAAAAAATGTATGCCTTTTATTAAGTATGCCTAACAATTATTATGCTATTAGTAATTATGCGAAAAAAAATTAAGCTAAGAAAATTATGCCAAATGAATACTATGCGAAACTACTATTAGGTCAAATGAAATTATGCCAAGTAAAATTATGACATATGATTTTATGCGAAAAAATAGGGAACCAAAAAAAAATCTAACCGACATACTTAAAAACAAAAGTTTGAAATAAAAATATCTACATAGCACGAATAGTTATTGTGTTAAAACTATCTTTACGCCAATATTGTTTTATTTCACTGTGGGTAAAATTCTACAAGTTGCACTTTCGTAAAATAATGGTATCAAATTAAATGCACTGTAAGGACAATTCACAAATAATTTGTATGAAGAAAATGTACAAAGTGTCCACGAAAAGAATTTTTTAAACAATTAAAAATATTTTTGTGCAAACAAAAAAAGTAAAAACATAAAAATAGACTAAGTTGATTTTTAAAATTCTTCAAAATATCCAAGTGATTTTTTTTTATAAATCGCTTTTTGTTGTCGCTTAGTGAACATAACATTCATGATTTTGTATAAATTTCACTATAATATCTAAGCGACAAAAAAATCGTCGTAGGAAGACGACGATTAGACCAATCGACGCAAAAAAAATACAAACTCATTGATATTTAAACTCATTTTCGGTATTTTTGTCGCTTAGGCATTTTTACCTTTCAAGCGTCGATATGAAACTTCTTTTTTAGGAAAGCGAAAAAACACCTAGCGGATATTTTAGTGATTCTGTCAATAGCACTAAGTATTGCATTTTGGTGGGCGTAGAGGTGGAAAATGAAATCAAATATGATGGGTTGGAAGCCGCATTGCCTACCAAATAATTTCCAGATTTCGGGAATAACCTCGACCGGCTTCTACAGAAGAAGGAGAAGCGGCTAATACATTCTACGTTTTTTCTTTGCTCCCAGACCAGAAATAAATTAATATTTTCAAGTTGCATTTAAATCAATCCTAAAGTCGTATAAAAGGGCCGTTCCTCAGTTTATAATTTGAGTCGCGGCGCGGAGATCGCTAGCGCAGCGGGGTGTATGCGGGTGGCGCGGCGGGAAGTGTTAGGCCACGCCCGAATCTGTGACGTCATCTACGTATATTTTCGCCTTAATAGCCGACGATTAGACCCGGAAACTCCGCGGCCTTCGGACACTCTGTGAATACTAAAGCCCTCGTTTGCCGTATTACTCGGCAAGTCGGCACGATAGGATTATGTTTATAAAGTACATACATACTCGATGTTGCCTTGATGTTTGTGACGCGATAGAAATACTCTACATGTTCTCCGTGGACAAATCTATCGGTGACATCTGTGCCTTATGAAATTGCCGTTGTCGCATTACAAACGTCGCGATGTACCTGTACGATTTACTCGACTACGGTAAAGATGCTAGAAAAATATAGAGAATTATTTTCTTACGCGCATCTCGGGCGAACTTTGTCGAACAAATCTGCCCCCTTACTCCCGACACAATCGAGAATCGAATCAGTTCGATCTCAATTCTCAATAGCTTTTGATACTCCCGACACCTACACTAGCGCACGATCGCGCGGTGGCTCAATTTGTAACTAACCTGGATCGAGAAATTCGTTAGATCGTAACTTTTGGTACCCCCGACGAAATCAATCGATTGAGAATCGAATGGCCGGATCGTAAACAAACGTCAAATTACACGATAGCTAAAGAGGTCTCATTTATAGTATCGAGTTTGCTTGTTTTAATGTATTTAACTAAATTATGAGATTTTTATTACAATATGGGTCGTCTTTAAGCATTATTTATTGTTATTATAGGACCTAATAGAATAGGAAATGTAAAACTTACGAATAATTACCCGCTTCAACACATTGGCAATGGACATGGATTGTAAGAAATTTCGATGAAATTATCGCCTTAAAAATTATTTATTCGTTTTATTAGTCGCAGATTTAACTCCTCTTATGAAGAAACCAACTCACCATTATAATATGTAAAGTCACCTTTACGCATTTGTTTACACAATCATGTTTTACAATATATTTTCACTTAAGGCGCAAATAGCCCCTAAATAGCTCAGTTTGAGTCCTAACTACTCCGAAAAATGGGAATAAAAAAATTCAAAAAAATATACATTTCACACTTCAATCCTTCATCTTTAATATCATCGTTAATTTTTTTAATACGACGAAGATTAATATTAAATAAATTAAAATTAAGTAGCCCTGTTTTCAGATTTCTTTTTCTATCTACTTACTACCTACTACGGCTATAAAGATGGTTCTTTAACGAAAATGTGAAGAATATATTTATCTAACATTTCATCGTTGGGTTTTTCGAAATACCGTTTTGTTTTCAAAAAATACGTAAATAACTATTATTTTGTGAAAATATTCGTAAGCGGTGCGTGCGCGGGCGCGCGGGACAGTGAGCCGCTGACTTTCGTACGAGGAGGTTGTGTCACTCTCCGCGGTGCCGCTATTTCGCAATCGTTTATTTTTACTCTTGAAATAAAAGGGAACAACATGCCGTAAAAAAATAAATTATGAAAACCTTAGCGAGCACTCTGCCTGTGATAGAATGAAAATGTTCGATTGTTGAATGTACTTTTTTATTCCTTCAACTTCTTACTTGAAATTATAATAATATATTAATATAATATTATATAGTATATATTATAGTATAATATTTTATTATATACGTACTTGTAAATTTCACAGAAAGTGTATAGTTCTATTTCTATGACGACCTCTGTGGCTCAGTTGGTTGAGCGTGTCGTTGCTCAAGCCGGGGGTCGCGGGTTCAAATCCCGCCGACGGAACAAAAAGTTTTCTGTGTTCCTGGGTCATGGATGTGTATTAAATATGTGTATAATATAATAGAAATTTTAATTATGTGTACCTATAGTATAAAAGTATTAAATATACTTCCGTTATCTGGTACCCGTAACACAAGTTCTTCGAGAACTTACCACGGGATCAGATTGATGTGGTGTGAAGCGTCCATAGATATATTAAATTATTTCTGTTTTAATTGTCTATTTAGTATATCAACGCTTTGAGGTATATAGTATATGAGGTAAAAATGCCTAAGCGACATTTATTTATTTATTTATTTAACACACATACAACTACCATTACAGACAAAATCCGATTCGATAGCGTAAGAAAGCAAATTCATATTTTATAATATAATACATATTATGATATTTCCAGTTTAAATAATAATAATTGATAAAAAATAATAATTAAAGAAAGACACATATGACGCATAAATTGAGTAAACTTTATAGAAGAGTGATTTAACGTTGAAATTTTTAGAAAAAAAAACATTAAAAATCACAAAATAGTCGGATTTAGATGGTTTTAACATACATCTATATATCTATATATCAATAAGATACAACGTGTATCTTATTTTTATAGCAATTTTTGATATTAAAACGAGTCATATAGCTTTCGAATTACAGGCAGTTTATGTCGCTTAGGTAAAAAAGTCCTAGTTCGAAAAATAGGTAAAATTATCTAAGCAATCAACGAAAGTTATGTAATAGCAAGTAAAATTGCCTAAATTTTATTTTAAAGGTTTTCAGCAACATGTAAAAATAGATAAGCTATAGATACATCTTCTGTAATAACAGGTAAAAATAACTAATTCCAAACACTTTAAAAAAAATATAGGAGTATTCATCTAAATGGCCTAAGAGTTTATAAAATAAAACAAGATAAGTTACATAAATGTTGCTCACATTAAGAATTTTCTACGGCTAAAGTTATCTTAGTAAATTTATTATTCAATGACATTGTAAATTTTTGCTCCTAACTGACAATATTCTCCTTCTTCTTGTTTATAAAAATTAATTGCAGTTTCCTTGTCTGACTAAAACGAGCTAAAACGTTAGCTAATTTTGATCTTGAAATAATAAAAAATATAGAAGTAAAAACTCAAGGCCTAGGATTTCAGCCCATTGCTTTATACTTAAGCTGCGGCCCCATTCCTTGAGTTCTCTCTTGGTACCTAGTGCTGGGAGATATTCCACATACCGATTCTGGGCATGACACCGTGACACAATTGGCCCAAAGCCTCCGTGGCTCAGTGGTGAGCGCAGTGGCGCTTTAGCCGGAGGTCGCGGGTTCGAATCCCGCCAGGGAATAAAAAAAGTCTGTGTTCCTGGGTCATGGATGTGTATTAAATATGTGTATAATATAATAAAAATCTTAAATATAAGTATAGTATAAAAAGTATTAAATATATTTCCGTTGTCTGGTACCCGTAACACAAGTTCTTCGGATACTTACCACGGGGCCAGACTGACGTGGTGTGAAGCGTCCATAAATATTAATAAATATTATATTATTAAAGCCTACCCAGCTCATCCGCGGTTTTGTTGCCGGAGATATTGCCGTTGCCTAGAACCCATACCAGACTGATGCTGTTATCTCGTCCTAGCATGTTTAGCGTTTGAACACAAGCCATAACTAATTTAGATGAAAGAAGAAGGGGCAAATAGTCCCCATCCTTGTAGCACTATAAGACATATATCAAATGAAAGGACTTAAAAAAGGTGCCATTGTTTTGTATGACGAAAATCCTCTAAACCATGGGAGAAAAAAGTAAATGAGGGTTAAAGGTTAAAAAAGTTTTAAAAAATCATTCTATATTATTGCACCGTTTCATAGTGTTGCTACTATGGAAAAAATTTTGGAAAGTAATGGTATACACTCAACTATAGAAAAGTGTTATATTTTGATAAACTGCCTCATATTTTGATGAAATGTATGGAATGATAACAAAATACTAAAAATAAGCTCTTTCCTCAATTTTTTTGCACATACCTAATTACTTTCTGGAAATTGTTTCTTACTTGCAACGCTATCGAATGGTGCAATAATACAAAATGTATTTTTTTCCTAATTTGCGGGTTCGAATCCTGGCCTGGAAAAGTGGTTTATGTAAAATCAAATAATTCAGATAAAACAATTACATTAAAATACATATAATTAAATAGCAAAAATAATTTTAAAACGATTAGGTACAGAAAAACAGTAAAAAAGATATAGTACATGGTGAATTATTCTTCTGGGCGTTGAAAGAGAAGTCAAAAAAAATTAGCAATAGCAATTTAGCCCTACGGAATATCGAGTCCGACTTGATGAAAACTTAAACTGAATCATTTTTGATAACTCAATTTTCCTAGACAGGATTCGAATTCGACCCATAAATTATGAAAAAAAAAATACATCTGTGTGCAGTACACATTATTACCTTTCAATAGTATCGCAAGTAAGAAACAATATCCATAATGTAAGTATGTGACAAAATTGAGGAAAGAGCTTATATTAGCATTTTATTATCATTCCATACATTTCTTCAAAATATGGGGCAATTTATGAAAATATAACACTTTTCTGAAGCTTGCTGTATACCATTACTTCCCGAAAATTGTTCCACTATGAAATGGTGCAATAATACAGGATGATTTTTTAAACTTTTTTTCACCTATAACTCTCATGAATTTTTTTCTCCCATGATTTAGAGATTTTTCGTCATACAAAAAAATTACACGCTTTTTAAGTCCTTTGATATATGTCTTGTAGTGCTCCAGTAGTGGGGATGGGATCCATACAAAAATGCCCCTTCTTCTTTCTGCTGCTGTCAGTGCCTTCAGCGCAGTGTGATTGTTCTGACAGACTGCGCTGAAAGCATTGACAGTAGCAGAAATATCATCTAAATTATCCTAATCTTCTCTATAAGATTAGGATGCTTTATGGACAAGGACAATGTAGGCTCTGTAGTGAACAACTCATCACAGCCTCAAACATGGTTGTAAATTGTCCTAAACAAGTATATAGGCAATCCTGTAGGTAGCATGCCCCCGTAGAAGGTCCGTCCACCCGGTTGTCTTGCCTGGATCCGTCCGTGTACCAGACTATGTCATTGGAGTGAACATTGATTCCTATCCTCTACTCTCCCTAGAGCCCTAGACGATAGGAAAACCTGGTGTTGCTTTGAGAAGCTATGCACCTTGATCATATCGTCTGATGGCATGGCCATGATAGGTGTCTTAAAACGAGACTATTGCATCTGTCCATGAAGGGTGGAAGTCCATTTGGCTTCCTGGCCCTGAAAAACGCTACTACCGCCATACATTTGTCATTAAAAATGTACGGTGATAGCAGCTTTTGATGTAACAAAAGAGATGAACAATATTTGTTATATTCTGATATTTTTTTTTATGAACATCAACTTGGCAAAATCGCTTTTAAATTTTATCATAGTAACATATTTTGTCGGTAGCGTTAATTCGTTTATCGTTGAAGTTAATTCTTAACCCCAGTTATCGTAATTTTTCCAAGGAATCCACGGAAAACTTTTTATTCTCTTATGAACTCGAACCCGCGCCCTCTGGCTTGAGCACTAAAGCGCTAACCACTGAGCCACAAATATCTTCATCTAAACTGATTCAATTTAAGTCTCTATAACTCCTGAATTTATGAAGTTTTTGGACCGTTATAGTTTTCGTTCAAAGTTTATTACATGGACTATCATCATGAATTTTCCACATTTTTAGAGCCAGCCGTTTGGCTTTTAGAGGGAGGGACGCCGTATTTAACAAGAAATGTGCTTAAAAGTGGAATATCGCGCAAACGGTTACGTACGTACATCAAAATATAATCTCAGGAACCTCTCAATGTTCTTAAAATGTCTATGTACCTAATTATATCTCCCCTTTTCGTGCAGGTGTAACCAAAAATTATCTTCATTTATTTTATCACTATGTCGACGTGATAAATAAACTTATCCATTCAAAGTTTCATATTTCAAGCACCACCGTTTGGATGGACAGACGGACATGACGAAACTATAAGGATTCCGAGACATGAACTACGGAACCTTAAAAAAGGAATAATAATGAAACCCATGGGCGTATTCAGGGGGGGGGGTATAGGGGGTTCAAACCCCCCCGAAATGGACCGGCTGGTCCATGTGGATGACCCATATACAAAGGCGTATTTAGAAATTTTGCGCCCCAGGCCAATTAACATATTATTAACCCTATCTAAAAGATGATTTTCTAAAGATATTTTAGAAAAAAAAATCAACAGCCTAAAACAGAACTTTAATACTAACTTGTTCTATATATATGTGTTTATGTTAAGTGCGTTCAAACTGAGAAAGCGAGCGAATGTTTTTTACGCTTTAACCTGTTAAAATCTTTTTAACACGCTATTCATACTTTAAGCCCTGAAAGTATGTTGTACTTTAGAAAAAAATATAAAATCAAAAGCCTAAAACAGGGATCGCGATTCGCGAACCTATGGCACTTTTTTTATTTACAATTTTGTAATTACTACGAAAAAAGTGTGAAATTGGATTTATATGACAAATCAAACATAATAAGTTATTTGTCATCTATTTTGCAATATCAGAAATTACACTAATTTTACTTTAAATTACAAAATGGTCCTATTTTCACAGTCTTTTAGGGTTTAAAATTTGTACAGATTTAACCTATTAGATAGGAAAAAAAATTTGCTCGCTCGCTCGAGTTTAACATAAAGAACATATTATATTATTTAGTAGCGATGTTTTGTTTTAGCCGGTTCATTTTATTATTTTTTTCCGAAGTTCACCGTTATTCAGTGTTTAAGTTTAACAATTGAATAGATTTTAACCTATAAAATGGGGTAAAAAAAATTTGCTCGTTCGCTTCGCTCACTCGTGTTTGGCTTACATAACATAATACTTTAAAATTTTGTATTGACGTTCAGTTTTAGGCTTTTGATATTTGTCTTTTTCGTGGTAAACAGGTAAAAAAGAAAGCAAAATGGGCACTCATTATTCTAATGTATATTATAAAATGATCCTATTTCCACAGTCTTTTAGGGTTTAAAGTTTGAACAGATTTAACCTATTAAATAGGAAAAATTTTGCTCGCTCGCTTCGCTCGCTCACGGTAAACATGAAGGCCATTATACTATTTATTACCGATGTTCTGTTTTAGCCGGTTGATTTTATGGTATTTTTCCGAAGTTCACCGTTATTCAGTGTTTATATTTTAGTTTAACGTTTGAACAGATTTGAACGTTTGTACCTGTAAAATAGGAAAAAAAAATTGGCTTAAAAACGTATTATAAAATTTAGTACTGACGTTTAATTTTAGACTATAGATATTTGTATTTTTCCGAATTACGCAGTATTTCAGGGTCTAAAGCTTATACAGGTAAAAACGAAAAAAATATATTCTAATGTGCCCAGCAGGTCTAAAAAGGCCGTTTTGGCAATTCATTTTCAATTCTTGTTATGAATTACTGTATCAAAGGTGACAGCGATCGTAAAATGGCCACTTGAATTGCAATTCACAATATAATTTGGATACAGTTCATATGCTGAAATGCATTAATTTGACAGATTTACAAGCAGAATTGCTTTAGTGTCAAATAGCAATATTGCGATGATATTGCGCAAAACTGGTTATTTAATGTACTTGTAGTCGTTTCATTTTCTTGAACCCCCCCCCCCCCCCCCCCGAAACTAAAACCTGGATACGCCCACGATGAAACCTCACCGATTTCAGTGACTGTTGCCAATTTAATTGAAAATAGACCAGCTATAGGAGCTATTTTATTATGTCCAAGTATGTGCGCAAAGTTTACTCCCATAACCTAGTATATTGATATTTTCTACTACCGACAGGACTAACTAGCGAAACATTAGGCGCATAAATATAGAAATATATTTAGCAATGTTTGCATTCATTTATGTTCCCACACACTAAATTTAATACTTTTAGTTACATTTTGTCAGTTTTATAAACACTCAGGTCATTTAGCTGTTTATTCTTGTCTATAAATTCATATGTATTGGAATTTATTGATACTCAAGCGACATTTTTGATTTCGTATTGTACCTTAGCGACGTAAGATAATATTTTGGGAACAGGAAAAAATTACATTCTTTTTCGTCATTCTTAAACATTTCCATAAGCCGCTAACATGTTAAAAATAATTAATACAAAAGGTTATTTAATGCAAAAACAATACCTTATCTTTAATTGTATTGGGCACGTGGTTATGGCTCGGCATGTTCTTAGATAGCAGTTCGTGTCGTTTGTCCGAGTTTAATTTCGTAATCAGTTGAAAATTACAATTATAATTGTTATTTCGTCTTAACTCATACACCCAGTAGAATTTACCATTCATTAGTATGTGAAAAAAAAGAAGTATGCGTAAATATATTTATGCCTTTTAATATTATGCATAAAATATTATTCTTAATTATTATCATGCGTATAAAAAATTATGCCTTTTATTAAGTATGTCTAACAATTATTATGCTATTTAATAATAATTATTCTAATTATGCGAAAATAATTATGCTAAGTGCCACGAAAGTTATGCCAAATGAATACTATGCGAAACTACTATTAGGTCAAATGAAATTATGCCAAGTAAAATTATGACATATGATTTTATGCCAAAAAATAGGGAACAAAAAAAAATCTAACCGACATTCTTAAAAACAAAAGTTTTCAAGTAAAAATATCTACATAGCACGAATAGTTATTGTGTCAAATATGTAAAACTATCTTTACGCGAATATTGTTTTATTTCACTATGGGTAAAATTCTACAAGTTGCACTTTCATAAAATAATGGTATCAAATTAAATGCACTGTAAGGACAATTCATAAATAATTTGTATGGAGAAAATGTACAAAGTGTTCACGAAAAGAATTTTTTAAACAAGTAAAAATATTTTTGTGCAAACAAAAAAAAAGTAAAAACATGAAAATTAGACTAAGTAAGTAGATTTTTAAAATTCTTCAAAATATCCAAGTGATTTTTTTTATAAATCGCTTCTTTTTGTCGCTTAGTGAACATAACATTCATGATTTTGTATAAATTTCACTATATCTAAGCGACAAAAAAATCGTCGTAGGAAGACGACGATTAGACCAATCGACGCAGAAAAAAAACACAAACTCATTGATATTTAAACTTATTTTCGGTATTTTTGTCGCTTAGGCATTTTTACCTTTCAAGCGTCGACATGAAACTTCTTTTTTAGGAAAGCGAAAAAACACCTATCGGATATTTTAGTGATTCTGTCAATAGCACTAAGTATTGCATTTTGGTGGGCGTAGAGGTGGAAAATGAAATCAAAAGTGATAGGTTGGAAGCCGCATTGCCTACCAAATAATTTCTAGATTTCGGGAATAACCTCGACCGGCTTCTACAGAAGAAAGAGAAGCGGCTAATACATTCTACGTTTTTTCTTTGCTCATAGACCAGAAATAAATTAATATTTTCAAGTTGCATTTAAATCAATCCTAAAGTCGTATAAAAAATAAATTAATATTTTCAAGTTGCATTTAAATCAATCCTAAAGTCGTATAAAAGGGCCGTTCCTCAGTTTATAATTTGAGTCGCGGCGCGCGGCGCGGAGATCGCTAGCGCAGCGGGGTGTATGCGGGTGGCGCGGCGGGAAGTGTTAGGCCACGCCCGAATCTGTGACGTCATCTAGGTATATTTTCGCCTTAAAGACTATTATTTTAAAAACTCGCATCAAAATCCGTTGCGTAGTTTTAAAGATTTAAGCATACATAGGGACAGACAAAAAAGGGACTTTGTTTTATACTATGTAAGTAACATAATGATATTTCATGAAAAATAAATCAATCGTGAATTACTTTATATACTTATTTATTACGAATAACATACAATTAAATTGGCAACAGTTTATTTAATGTTGGAATTTCCTTCCGAACTGTATAGAACTCGTTTACTTTATTCCTAATCAACTATAAATCGAAACTGTCTTATGTTGATTTTCTTTTTTCCTTTCCTCCTTTTACCAGGCATGGAAAACAAACCATCATTCGATGTGCCATCAGCTACGATTCACCTTATAGTAGTACTGGAAACACATTTAAAGAAGTCACAATAATTACCTAAGAAAATATAAAAAAACTAAAAGTATCAAAACAACTCACTCTAACTTACCGGTCAACTCTACCACGAACTTTAAATTATAAAATTGAGTTCGATTTACACCTTCTTCTTTCTGTATTTTACTATAGACATAGAAAACAATATTTCTAGCTTGAGATCGAGTTGCCTTTTTGGATATTTTCACAAAAACAACAAATTCCAAGAACATAATCACAAAATTTTAACAGCGGTTGACAGATCACGTACTTTGATTTGACGGGTCATACTTGACATTGCCATATGAAAATCACATTTTTTATTTTTTTTAAAATGCCATCAGATTCTGGTAGAGCTATAATAGTGTTTTCCAGTGTTGCTAATTCCATATTTAATCTTACCTATAATATTTAGGGAAACGCATATTTGAAATTTTTAATTACTACTTTGATTTATTAAAATTCCTAACAAATATTAATCAATACATAGTATAAAACAAAGTCGCTTTTTCTGTCTATCTTTATGTATGATTTTTTAAAACTACCTACGCAACGGATTTCGATGCGGGTTTATTAATAGATAGAGTGATTCAAGAGAAATTATCAGTGTATCTCTACTATATTGTGCATCTTATATACTATATTATATGTATATAACATGCATATTATAGTAGAGATACACTGATAATTTTAGAGGTTTGTAATGTCGTAAATAAACACATTTTTTGCGCTTGCATTGCAAACGCTGGCTGAACTCTACAAGATAGATCAAAATAACATTAATTTGATCTATCAGGAAAAGTACTCTGCGATGATACTCAGGAGTCTGCGATGGTATTTATGCCTATTGTCTATCTCTTAGGGATGACCCATAATAACCATTTTTTAACCTTTAGTTTTTACGAGAAATAATGGCTTATTTCCGAAGTGATTTTAAGCAATACAGCATTAATCCTTATCCAATTAAGTACCTTAAATTCATTGTAAATTTAATATCGGTAAATATTATCCTATACAGCATTTAATTAAAATGAATATTTTCGAAGATATTACAGATTTAAAATGCAGGGACATAGTAAGTACAATGCGCGGCACTATTGGCCTCCCAAGTTAATTGCTAAAGAAGTTTTTTCTCCAAGAACACTATTCCACGCGGGCGAAGCCGCGGGCAAAAGCTGGTTAATAATAAACAACAATAATATATAATATTAGAGGAAGGGTACCTACTGCATATGTATGTGTCAAAACTACTGCACCAATTTTGATGAAATTTGGTGCAGTTATAAAGTAGACCACGGAGAAGGACATAGGCTACTTTTTATCGCGGGAAAATGTACGGTTCCCGCGTGATACTATATTTACGCAGGTAGAACCGCGGGCAAAAACTAGTTTCATACAAACTAACATCTCAAAAGTTTTTTTTAATTGACAGGAGAGTAATAAATACTAAATAATTTTAGTAACATTTTATTAAGTAAAGGTATTATAAGGTACTGAACGAGTAATTATTCTCTGCAGCTGGTAACCCTATTTAAAAGCGGCAACACGAGCTTGAACACCTCTAAACGGAATTATCGGCGACTCATTACGTTTTTCACGTTCACAAAAGTCTTTCACCTTCAACACCATTCTTCTTTCACCACTTTTCAACGTTTTGGGCATGATTAACGGTTAGAAAACAAAGTAAAATCGCTAAAAACAGGAGGAGCTCCTTCGCGTGTTTATATCTTTGACAGACAGTGGTGCCAACCTTACGGCAAAGGAACTATTCGATGAAACGGACTTTATGACGTCATCGAGCCTGTCGATATCATATCAAAACGATCTGATAAGTTGCAGACTTGGCGCCGTACCACATACAGGGTGGCTTTTTTGCAAATCATTTTCTGTTTTATAAACAGTGACTTAGGGTGCAATTTTGTATATATTTAATTTGAAAGTCCTACTTAAATTACTTATTGATATCTTAATTATTAAGATAATCAATATAATCTATGCGATAGTTGGATTATGTTGTCTACTAGTAAAAGGCTTAAGAACAGAAAAGTATTAGGTAGGTAATATCATCATTCATAAATTGCATTACATATACCTACTCCTGGTATTAAAAATGTTGTCACAACTTAAAATAAAACATTAATCACAAGCAGCTTTAAAACTACTGCCGCAAGTCTAAAATTTCAAGTTGATGGCTTTCAAATGACATCGTAAAATACACTCTAACACGCGGTAATAAAATAGAGAATGCAATAAAATTAGACACATGTGCGCGACACGCCATAGGCGCCAGTGACGTCACGGACTGACTTCTAATTTCAAAATTATTAGGGCTGCTACTGAAAATACAGTGTCTAACTGTTTTAATGAAAAATTTCAATGAAAAAATTCATAAAATTGTGCTGGAGTTATTAAATTATGCTATACAGGAGACATCTACAGTATGAAGATTGTAGAGACTATCTAGTAACTTTATTTTTATATTGTCTAGACCTCGTCTAGACTAGTGTCTAGAGCAGAAGTTCCCAACCAGTGGGCAGACCTACGTAGGGTAGGGTAGAGAGAACACTTACACTAATTAAACATCTAAAGTTTTTTTAATGAGAGAAGTTTCGTCAAGTTACTACCTATATTTATTTATTTCCACACAATAACTACATTTTTTACAAAAAACCATAACCCAACTATGCAAATTATATAGCCTATGTTACACTGGCTGATATTACTTTTTTTTTTCTTTCATTTATTTTAAAGAGGCTTAAAACCTTAAGGAGTATGTCAGCCTCATCGTACATTCACTATGTTAACTACAATAATATGCTATTGAGCTCTTAATTTTAAACAATTATTAACAAATGTAGCTACAGTCTGAAAATCAGTATGCGGCAATCTTATAAAACTAAACATTAAACCTACATCATACAAATTAACTTTAAAAAACTTAAACAATTCCAATCTAAGGGCTTCATACCGAACACACTCCACAAAAATATGATGAACATCCTCGGTAACACCACATATATCACAATTCGGGGATGCTACCTTTCTCATTAAGAACCCAAAATCGTTCAATGGAATGTGTCCAGTACGAATTCTAAACATAGTTACTAACTCATTCCTGTTAAAGTTTAAGTCTATAAACCAGTGTTTAACGAGAGGCCTATCCTGAACGACTCTAAACCAGATAACGGGCTGATATTACGTATCTATTGAGACCTCATTCATTAAAATCGGATCAGTAGTTTAGACACTAAGGTGGAACAAACAATTTACCAAAATGATTACCCCCTTCCTTTTGGCTTCGCCGTAGTCGGGTAAAAGGGGTTTGTATGTAAATAAATAAATATCGATTTAAAAAAATATCACAGAGATATAAAATTATTATAATTTAAAATCCAAGGGGTGCTTAGTGAAAAAAAAGGTTAGGAAACCCTGGTCTAGAGTCTAAAATCACCAAGCCACACACGAAGTCTTCAGAATAACATACCAAAATGTTGTTTAAAACAATAAACTATATTTTTGATTCGATTCGGTCAATTATTTTTCTGCTGTGATGGAAAAAATTCCACTCGCTTTAGATGCCGTTGTAGTGTAGGAAAATATCAACAACATAACGCTCTTAATGAAGAATATTTTTACTGTCTGTATTTTAAGACACTCTGTATCATTTAAAAAAAAACGTGCGCGTGGTGCAAATGAGAACTTTTGCTAAAATTTCCCGTAGAAATAAGTTTGCTAACAGATCAGATTATTGTCACCGTAAAATTGTAAAAACCGTTAGATTGTAATAAAACTACTTAGTGAAATTGTAAAATGTTTATAGACGCGAATAGTCTGCCTATAATTTAACACATTATTTTTCGTTAGATTATGATAAGTAATATAGTAATCAATTTTTCGACATATTTTTACAATCTTGCTACGTTAGACTGTAAAATAATTACAATCTAACGGTTTTTACAATTTTACGATGCCATAAGTATACAAATGCTAGTGCAGACTAGTAAATCCTATGGATATCTATCCTATTTAGCAGTATTGATGTGAGCTGACCTTCGAGAGCTCTTGGCTTATCGATTTAACCAGCAAGGCTCCATAATCGCGGTTAGCAACACGTCGGCTGTTTTATGCAGACGGCAGTCGACACCCCTATTGTTCATAAGTTTCATATATCATTAGAAACTAGAATCTAGATTACCTAGTTTGTTTTATAAATTACTATTGTCTGCAGCTTCGCCCGCTAGGAATAGTGTTCGTGGCAAAAATTTTTAGCAAATAATGATGGCTTGATATTTTCAGATACCTTCTACAATCTTCAACCTATTTCTACACCACAGTTCTACACCTACTTGCGTGCATTTACGCGAATCAGGTCAAAATGTCTATTAAATTCACCAAACCAAGCCATTTCATTCAGATCCATGTATTTAAGATCCAAATCTATCTTAGATTATATTATGTACTTCTATACTTCTATACTATCTATATTCTATACTAATAGTATAAAGATGAACGGTTTGTTTGTTTGCTTTGAATAGGCTGCGAAACTACAGGACCGATTTGGATGTAATTTGGCAGAGATATAATAGATTAGACCACGGGGAAGGACATATGCTACTTTTATCGCGGCAAAATGTAGTTTCCTATAGATGGCACGAAGAAGCAATATCTAGTAATAATTCCCTTGCTCAAGGAAGCCAGCCAAAAATCAAATAAGTTACATATTATGTAGGAGACACGAATGTGATATTTAATAATATATTCCAAGTTCCGACTTTGTTCCAGGAACCGTACATATACAATACTAGCTTTTGCCCGCGGCTCCGCCTGCGTAAATATATTATCCCGCGGGAACACTACTTTTTCGGGATAAAAATATCCTATGTCCTTTCCCGGGACCCAAAGTATGTCTATACCAAATTTCATAAAAATCGGTTCAGCGGTTAAAGCGTGAATAGGTAACAGACAGACACTTTCGCATTATAATATTTATATAGAAGTATAGATGTACAGTATAGTAAATACTACATATACTGCCTAAAATCTAAATCCCTTCCCTTTGGCTTTCCCGTAGTTTGCTAAAAAGTCACATTCATAAGAAAGATTTAACCCTCTGATCTATTGAATTTTTTTTTGTATCGCCGATCCATTTGTACAAAACCACTATATTTAGTCCGTAACATTTCCATTTAACTCGTAACTATAACCTGAAACAGATATGCCGGCGCCTAAAAAGTAGGCGCCGACTGTCCTAAAAGGGTCGTCCTTGATATCGGAAAACCGCATTTACTGCGTTACGCTAAGGTTTATTTTACGATACGGTTGTGGTGGCGTCACTATGTCGCAATGCAAGGGTGAGTGGACACCTGCCGAGGGTGACGGTTAATTGCTGATAATCATCATGAGCTTGTTAACTACCTATCTGGCTGTTTAAAGAAATTTTATTATTTTTATTATAAATGAAAAAAAAACTACCTATATTTTTTATAAAAACATTAACCCGACTACGTCCTACTAATATTATAAATGTGAAAGTTTGTGGGGATGTATCGATGGATGTTTGTTACTCTTTCACCCAAAAACTAATAAACGGGTTTCGAGGATATTTGGTATGTTAGTAGTTTAGGCACTGGATTAAAACATAGGCTACTTTTTATCCCGAAAAAATACAGTGTTCCCGAGGGACACTATTTACGCGGACGGAGCCGCGGGCAACAGCTACTAAATTATATATAGCCTATGTTACCCTAGCTATTATTACGAACCTATTGACACCCTAATTTATTAAAATCGCATCAGTAGTTTAGGCGCTACGGTAAAACATATATACATACATAGACTGCTAAAATCATTACCATTTATTTTGGCTTCGCCGTAGTCGGTTAAAAATTTGGTTCCCAAGTAGGTAGGTACTTAAGTATTTTAAACTTAAGCAACATTTTCTGTATTTTTTTCGTAAATAAAGATGTATTCGTACATCGTGATTTAGAAATGTTAATTGTAGATTACTCTATGTGTATTGTGTACAGCACACTCAGCAATAATCACCGCAGAAATGGTTTCTTTCTACGGAATAATAGACAAAATTACAGATTGACAAAGACTCATTTTGTCCATGCAATCTATCGACTGTCATTATGTCTATTCCATATATAGAGAAAATTTTAAGGGACTCGGGGAAGCCTTTGCCTGAAAGAGGCACACAGACGATACATACCTACTGTGATCAATAAACATTAAGAAAATAACAAACGTTGTAACAATGTCTGATATAAAGGCTTATTATTATATCTATTCCTATGTAGACAAAACATATACTTATATCTATGGTGGTCATGTTAAGCCTGCTGGTTCTAACTCTCTTATTCCTAGCACATGCTAGCACTTAGTACAAGTCCGTTTCTTATTAGGCCAAATGACTCAACTTGGCTATTGGCACTTGGCACCAAGTTGAGGAATCCACTTGTATGCAAAAATAGTGTAAACTGGAAGTCAAGTATTCCTGCCACGATCTCTATTCAAAGATGTTTACATTTGTATACCCATATGCGTCATATATAACATATTGTTCTCCGTATATCTACACATTTCCATGAATTACACTGCCAAGAATATCGATCGTCGAATTATTGTAAACATTATGTCTATTATCGTGTGATCTAATCGAGAATCTCATCTGGCAAATAGTACAAGGAGATGACAAATTTGTATTAAATAAGGGCCCAGTTAGACGAGGTGCACGATGGCCGAGCACCTGTTTTTATTTATAGCGAATTGAACTTTACCGATTAGGCCACAACATACAAACTAATAACAATCACCCAACCGCGTGGTTAAGTAATAGATAAGAGTATGTGGTTCTGTACGTTCTGGGCCCTGGTTTAGTCGATAAAGCTCAAATTGCGTTGTGATTCTTGTGGTATATAAACGCGCCCTAAGTGCTTCAGGTCTCATGGCTTAATGATATAAAAAGTAGCCATTTGTAAATAAATAATGTGGTACCTACAGCGGTATGTTTGTCTTCATTATCTAAATTAGCTACTGTACTTACTAACAGGATATAATTACAGTGTGTTTTAGCGTAAAGTAATGTGAAAAATGCACTATAATCAATAGTGCAGAACGACTAATAATAACTCCCCCACCGATTTTCGGTGACGGTGGCCGGTTTCATTGAAACCAGGCCAGTTACGCAGGAGTAATTTTATAGTGCCCAAGTGTGTGCGCAGTACACAAGAGCACTCTCTCTTCCTTTACTCTCCTAATCCAGTGGGACGGATAACCGACACGACTGACGAGAGATCAGGCGCAGGACCGACTTTTTACATGCCCATCCGACGCATGGATCATTTTTCTTGTCAGACAATCAGGATCAGCCTGCATTGTCCTAACCAAACTTGGAAACAACATTTTTTGTTGTTCTAATGCGGGAATCGAACCCACGACCTCCGAGTCGAGAGCCAATGCTCTAACCACTAGACCACGGAGGCTGCAGAACGACTAAAGATACTGTAAAGCGATATGGTAATAGTATAGTTGGTGTATCGATATTGCGACACATAGCTTCCGGTTGGAGACGGAAGAGTGGCGCCAGCGCGCAGCGGCGCTCGCGCTGACATTTCGCGCTTAATGACATTCACGCTTCGAACGCGATAAGAGCCGGACGTAACGCGTCGCTGCTCACATTAAAACAAGCCAACATAATTACACACAATTTATTTTTATATTAACATTTCACAATGACGTTATAATTGCCCCATAAATATTAAAACATGGTAGTCTTTGATATTGAATGAGATTTTTTAATAAAACAAACATAATTAATGATTTATAGCGTTTCACGCCCATAATGCATCACGCTAGGACTAGCGTTTCGAAATAGTGTGGCCTGTGGCTTTATAAATCTTAAAAGTAATAAATTAATTGCATAGTTAAGATTGTCTTGGAGTTTTTGTTTTCAATTTTTTCGCTCCGCCGCGTGCAGTTCTTGGGTTAGATTTATATCCCAAGATCCAACCTTTTCAATAAATTTCTCTTCGCTTTTAGTTGTAAGTAGCTGCAGGAATATTTAATTATGAAATTATGTTATAGTCAAATATTTACATTGGAAATCTTTCATTTTAAGAATGGAGCTTCAATGAGCAACTGTAGTCTTATTGATTGGGGTAATGATGATGATGTATTTGTAAAGGCTTCCGACTGAGTCATATGTCGTTGCAGATATTAATTATTCAGGCTGTGACGGCGTGTCGTAATGCAGTTCGCTAAGTATTCCACCGGCGACTCGGGGAAGGTGACTTGGTAACTGTCAAGGCGGTTCGCCAATGCCCACTTATCGGTTCGAAATCAATAATATTTTCTGACTATTTATTGTTGTAACTCTATTTCTGACTATTTGTTGTTGTAACTCTATGTATTTGGTCCCGTTCTTACTTTAGTAGAACCTTAAGTATTGCTATTCATATCTATCATACCATTGCTATCTATCATACTATTTGTGACTTCTTAGGTACATAAAAATTAACTTACTACTCTGTATTGCATATAGCTAGTTACAAGGATTAATGAAGTTATCAATCTACTCATAACATCTAATTGTAATGCAAGTTGTTAACCAGACAATTACGTATTATACATTCCTCCATAAAATAACAACATTATTGTATTTGTAAATCAGTTTGATTTTTTACCAGCGTATTGCTACCAGTTTGTAAAGAAATGGACAAAAAGAGAACTGTTCTACAGCAGAAAACTTTTTTATGTATTATATTATAAATTCATCTAAAGTATCTGTCTCTCGTCGGTAATCAGCTTTTAAAGTGGTCCCCTAAATAAGCTCAAGTTTTAATTTAACGGATGCTTTGTTCTAGTCCAGACCCTAACAAACTCAAGCATGTGTAAAAGGGGGCCATTAATCCCTTGCCCCTTTGATTTTCACTACGTACATGATTGCATTCATCCCCTGTTTTAAATGCTTCATCAGCATCTTTTTGAAAGGGTTATATTTTTGAGTTTGGGTTAAAAAATTAATGAATTTTCAATTTTAGCTTCTTCAGTAGGTATGTGGGAAAGTATTTCTGATTATAACCATAATTTTTTACTTAACTAACCAAATCAATAATTGTACGTACGTGTTTACTATTTCAATACAAAGAGTCGCAATTACTAATCTAATTACAGGTTTAGCTTTATTCTATAAGATAAGGCCTTCTATAAATATTGCACTAATCTGTCCTTGTATCAATCGATCTATCTTAGACTAGATCTGTCTGTTGTCTAACCCTGATGTCTAACCCCGATCGTGTCTAATCCTCGATAATTTATAGATGCGACGGTGGTCTGTTTTGGAATATTGATGGCTGTCGTAATCTATCCAATGTACTGTCGCACGGACTTTGCATACTTAATGCATGACGCCATTTTGTTTTTAGTATAGACTATAGATTTCTAGAGGATAGATAGAGCATATTATAGCCTTCTACCTATTCACAGTTTGAAGAATCCAGTTACGACTCTTTGATAAAATATGCTTGCTTGTAGAGTAAGATCAGTTTAAAATTTTAGATGTAGTTTAAGTAGGAATCAGTGGCGAAGGCTGATTCTCTTTCATAGGTAAGCCCCAGCCTGTTAAATATGTAGGGATTTAGATAAGGGTCTTCAAAAGGTAAGTGGTAAGTGAAGCCGATAGCCTAGGAATGGAGTTAGATATAGGAACCCCACGCCACTGGTAGGAATCCAATTTCTATTGACGTAATGAAGTAAATTACGTATCCTAATAATTTCAAACTACGATTTTAAATATAATAATTTGTAATATGTAGAAAATTATACACGACGTAATGTTTTGAAGGTCTATTGCCTAATAGAAAAATATTTTCTACAGACATCATTTGTCGTTTCTCTTTTGTTTTCTTAAGCGATTTGTTTTCTTTTGTCTAAAATTCGTGTCATTCATTAGTAAGCCAAATAAGTTATTTGCATGAAACAAAACCAGTCGTTTAAACTAATGTTGGTTAAGTTGTGACTACTTAGTAAAGTGTTATTTCTAGTAACTCTAAAGTATGTTACACAGTGCTGGCTTATCGCTTTACTAATGCTGGCGTATCAGACAAAGATTAATATTTTGTATTGGAAAGTAATACAATATTTACTCAATGTGCAGAGTTCTCTGTTTATCTGTATTTGGAATAGCCAAACGGGAGATGCATCCAAACGGTACAACCCTGTTTCACCCCTGATGAAAATAGAGGACTGTTTTATGTGTCTCTGTGTATGTGTGTCTGTCCGTGGCATCGTAGTTCCCAAACGGAAGAACGATTTCGATCTAGTTTTTTTGTTTGTAAGCAGACATTATCGAGAGTGTCTGGCTATAATTCATCATTATCAGCTTGTTCAATGCTTGATAATTTAAGGGGGTAATTTTTGATTTGATTTATGATTTGTATTTTATTGACGGGCTTTTCAAAACTGAATATTTTCGCAACGAGCGGATTGGCCTGATGGTAAGCGTACGTTTGTATAGCTGCAGCACTATTCATCATCGGTTTCCACGCGATTAGGTAGCAGAGATATCGTTTTTTTTGTCTGTTTGTTCAATTGATACGTGTTACGGTTAATTACGCTATTATCATTTGTTATTTTTTGTGATGATAGATGATACGGGTTTTTGTATACAAATATGGTGTTTGTATTGTTGAATAAACAAACATGTGTATTGAGTCATTAGTTAAGAATATGATAATCGATTTCCAAGAAAAAGATTATATAGGATGTATTTCTATTCCAATGGTAATAATATTTTACCCAAGATTAGGGCACTATATTACGTTACTAATGATGTATATTGTTACATAAATAAAAAAAATCGTAATTTATAGAAGAATATGATTAACATTTCCTTACAACTTTCATTGTGTAGTGCGTATGTACACCCTCGAACTGCTATACGCCACCGTGCCGGCTTTGGAAGTCACGCGGCGCGCTGCGCCGTTTGTTTGGCAGGCGAAAAATAGGCCAAGTCGACGTTGATTGTTGTTATAGGATAATCGGGTTAAATATTTTTTATCATAACAAATATTTCTTCACCAACTTTAACGTTGTCACTTTTGTACGTCTCTCTAAACTCGTTACTTTTTGGACAGTCTAAGCAATAAATGATTTGCACGCATCGATTAAAATGGTTTAGATTCAAATGTGTATACTTCCGTTTCAGCCTGGTGACGTCCACTGCAGGACATAGGCCTCCCCCATAAATTTCCAGTGTGACCGGTCGCTCGCGGCCTGTATCCACCGACTTCCTGTGACTTTTCTCAGGTCATCTGTCCACCTGGTGGAAGGCCGTCCTACGCTTCGTCCTACGCAATGTGTATACTGCATAGTACAAAAGAAACAGATAACTCTAAACAAAGAAAGTGGAGAAAACTTGCATTTCACCACATTATATGGACAGTTGGAAAATGTCGCGATATCAGGCGATAGATAAATTTATGAACGCGATATAATATAGTGATAGTAATCCAAGTCAGCGATATAATATAGTGATAGTAATCCAAGACATTGGCTGTGTTCGGCGGAAAAAGGCGCATGTAAGCGCTTGTAAACAAAATGGCAATTGCTAAGCGGTAAGCGCTGTCAATGCTAAATGCTATTTTCCTCTAGGTCACGTTATCCTTTAAAAACACTATCAAAATAAATAAGCAAAATGTCAGCGCTATTGATATGAAGTTAGTAAACGTGTCCTGACCGACAACTTAACCAAGGCGAATAATTATTTATCCTTTTTACTATTATAAATTTGAAAGTTTGTGAGGATGGATGGATGTATGTATAATACTTTAATGTATGTATGTATAATTCTACTATAATACTTTAACTCAAAAATTACTGAACGGATTTTGTTGAAATTTGGTATTAACACATTTTAGCCCGAGTAGTGTTTCCGTGGGATACTGTATTAACGCGGGCGGAGCCGTGGGCAAAAACTAGTACCATAATATAGTCCACTAGCCGAGAATATAAATGCCAGTAGTGTGCCACACGTCTAAGCAATAACTCAGTTAACTCTACGTACCCGTCAGTCGTCAATATTTTACGTCCGTCTGTCTACTGGGTGGTCTTCGCGTCACCTTTGTAGACATTAGACCATAAGTAGACGGAAATGTTCAATTTGCTATTCCCTTTTTGGTATAACTTTACTGGCGTATTGTTTGTAAGTTGCGCTTGGCGCTTACGAACTCAATAACCTACGCGTCAATTCACACCGAGATGAGACGTGGCGTTGCATTTTTAATGTGGCGATTCAAAATTAAACTTAATTCACTACATAGGAAGGTACACGTTTCATTGCGTTTTTTTAAAGAACTTACCATCAGGCGATCCGTCTGCTCGTGGACAATCGCAACACCAGAGGAGTTGTAAAGTTGTAACTCCTCTGGTGTTGCGACTTGCGTCCCAGGTCCTTAAAATCCCCAATCCCCCCTTGGGCGTCCGGTAACCTCACTCACTCGGCGAAACACAATGCAATCGTTATTTTACGCCGGTTTTCTGTGAGGTCGTGGTATTGATCCGGTCGAGCCGGCCCATTCGTGCCGAAGCGCGGTCGTTCTCCCACATTTAACTGTTAAATATAGGATTTCTATGATAAAATATGAACACCATACGTTTAATAAATAATTATACTTATTATATGAATGTACTTACTAGATGTTGCCGCGACTTCGTGCGCGCAAAAGTTATTTTCGCAGAACCCTATCTTTTTCCGCGATAAAAAGTAGCCTAAGTCCTTCCCCGTGGTCTACTCTACATCTGTGCCAAATTTCATCAAAATCGGTCCAGTAGTTTCGAAGCCTATTCGATGCAAACAAACAAACTTTTCCTCTTTATTATATTAGTAGAGAAGTATAGAATAAGTTTCCATCAATATCCGATGTTATCACTTATCAGAAGTCAAACTATCTCCAATTACTCTCATAATATATTATTATTTCATACCTATTTCAAAATGTTTTTCATATAAAATTACAACTTCCGCGTAACTCTATGGGTGGGCTAAGGTATAAAATTTATGTCATAATAAAACTTTGAAGTCGCGTTTATCACGAGATATATCTCGCACCTGAAGTTATATTCGGCATTTCTTTGATGAGTAATAAAGTGTTTCTAGATAAGTTTTAGAATAGCGAAAATATTTTTTATGGTAATAATCATAGGTTTTTACTTTTTATGCTTGTGCTTATCAATCTAATTGATTATCTTTATCATTAATAACTAGCTGGTGCCCGCAACTTCGTTTGTGGGTCTTTCTAACTTTATAAACGATAGTTAAGTCTTGTAAGTACCTATGCAGATAAAGCTTAAAATAATACACACTGAAAGTGCCATTTCGGTGTGAATCGGTCATAAGGTTGACATCGAAATAATTTCAAACGTGCGTGTCAGACAAATTTAGCTTAAATGACATAATATTATGAAATTATATTGTCAATTATGTTAAAACACCAAACGTCCAGCCGCCAGCCCCGTGAAGGAAAGTCCTGGCTGGAAGCCACTCTCGCCACGCGCACCCCCAGCATAAGTCTAGCCACACATTACACATAGCCACGGGTCACGATCTGTCAATCGTGTGAGTCTATTGACGGTTCTTTACGTTAGAAATATTGGCTGTGTACCGCGGAAAATAGCGCTAACAAAAAAAAGTAAGCAAAATGGCGACCGCTGGCGTTAAATAAGCAAAACGGCGGATTATGTTAGTAGTATTGAAGTTAGCAAACGTGTCCTGGCCGATATTTTTTTTTCTTTAGCGCTAGCAAGCGCTAACAAGCGCTTATTTCCGTGGAACACAGCCATTATATATTCTTTGTCCTAAGTACAAAGTTACAATTGTCATGTCCACCTCTAATTACGTTGATAACCGTCGTCAGCTACCGGACAGTTGTACTGTGTACAACACCACGTGGGCGTGTCACTCGAATGTAGACAAACCAGACTTGTGAATTACACCTACACTGTGTCTGTCTAGGGCAGGCCGGTAGGAATAGACGTATATAATTATTACTAGCCGTTGCCCGTTGTTCTACCCGCGTAAATATAGTATCCCTCGGGAACACTGTACTTTTTGGGGATAAAAAGTAGCCTATATTTCAATCTAGAGCCTAAACTACTACCATACCAAATTTCATCAAAATCCATTCAGTAGTTTTTGCGTGAAGGAGTAACAAACATTCATCCATACATCCTCACGAACTTTCACATTTATAATATTAGTAGAAGTAGGATAGACGAGACATGTTGAGGCAAAGTGTCTCCAGTTAAATGGCTACAAATTTTTAAGTACGGTGAAAACCAAGATTGCGCGATTGTCAAATGTACCTACATGTCAACTCATAGGCCTATCTTGAGGTTTAAAATATTTGCCCGTAGGTATATAAAGGATTAGGTTTATTGTTAGCAAATAAAGCTTTAAGTAAATAGAAAATTTTGTGCCTTCCTAATATCACAGTTTTTTGTGTCGTGACTGAAAAAACTGCACTAATAGGACTGCGCTAATACAGTAGAGCTGAAAATCGACGAGTCAGTTGTCAATTATGTCAGATTTGACAACTCTACCAAAGAATATATAATATATTACTGACTCTACACAATTTTCAGCTGTTGTTTTAACACACAGTTCTATGTACTTCCATAGATATATAATATTAAAAAGAGGTAGATATCTTATAAACGCGTAAAAATGAAGACTCGAATTGGCCCGAGTCGGGCCAATTTTGGTTAGTGTGCTCCGCGAGTAATAGCGTGTTTTGTGTTACTATGCGACGTTGACACATTGACACGCGTCCCATGTCAATGTGTGTCGTGGCCTCGTGGCACAGAAATATTGTCAGTTTTGTAAGGATATAACGTATCTATGTAATAATTAAAAAAACTACACAATAAAAAATCTTTAGAAAAAACTCTTGGCTGACCAGTGACAACCCTATAGATGAAACAATTTATGATACCAATAGAAACATAATATTATAAATAATAAACATGTTGAAAGGACTTAAAGGTTGTATTAGCGAATTTACATTTTATTGTTTTAAGATAAGACATCATTATTCAAATTTTAACTATATTATTTACTAGCGACCCGCCCCAGCTTCGCACGGGTACAATACTGATACTAATACTAAAGAATGTCTTTGAACCTCTAACAAAACGGGCGAAATCTATTCAAAACAAAGAGAAACAAATTAATATAGGTACCTACTAAAACTCAATGAAATAAGTAGGTGGGTATCCTTTTATCGTATGAAATACCATAGATCTAAACTCCCCCCGCACGCGCACCCCCGCATTGGTGACGCCCACTTCGCAACGGGCCGTGCAGCAAAAACCGTAATATTTTAATTTCGCCATAACTTCAAAACCACACGTCCAATTTCAATCATTCAAAGACCAAATATTATCTACATAAACTGTACTTAGTGATGAAATAATTTATTTTGATAAGGATTAATAGCATGAGTAAAATAAACGCGTTTAAATGTAGTCCAAAAAAAAATCAAGATTTCTAAATAAAATAATGGTTGTTGTGCCTCACTGGACATAGATAGGTATAGTGTGTCGCGGACTTTTTTGTAGATATTTATAAGATCTACAATTAATTAGAACATTTTATGGTTCTATCTTTTATAGTTTAGGCAGCGTACGCAAAATAAGTAACTTTTCTGGTTGATTTTTTACACCTTGTGTCCGAAAAACCCAAATATTTTACGGAACCCTATTTTTTTCCAAAATAAAATATAGCCTATGTTACTCGTGGATAATGTAGCTTTCGAATGGTGAAAGAATTTTTGAAATCGGTCCAGTACTTTTTGAGCCTATTCATTACAAACAAACAAACAAACAAACAAACAAACAAACAAACATACAAACAAAGTTTTCCTCTTTATAATATTAGTGTAGACGACTAGCTGTACCCGCGACTCCGTCCGCGTAAATATAGTATTCGTCGGGAACACTACTATTTCGGGATAAAGAGTAGCCTATGTTTTAATCTAGAACCTAATCAAATACCATACCAAGTTTCATCAAATTCCGTTCCGTAGTTTTTGCGTGAAACGTCCATGATCCAACCATCCATCCATCCTCACAAACTTTCACATTTATAATATTAGTAGATACTAATACCATAATATTTTTAAATTCTGTATTATTTTTCTGGTGTTAACATATCAAGATTCGAGTTTATTTTGACGCTTAGTTAATTTCTTCGTTAATTCATTGCTGTTACAAAAACATTACAAAAAATGAGTCCACAAAATACAGATACAATTAGTTTTGCAAACAAAAACAGTGCAATGTATTAGGTACTTATACCTGTCAATGGAGTTTATACCTGTCAATGGAGTTGTCGCAATCTAAAAGCAATGTATATGTCAGTACGTGTGTGGATTTATATACGAACATTATACGACTATTATCCCACTGATAAGTCGGACAGCGGCTCAACGACCTACTTTAGGTAACTTGTGGTGTTCAAAATCATACATTAGAGAGGTAAAAACTGTAATGCGGGAATTACACGGGTGACTAAAGCCGCAAGGCGAAAATCATCCTTCAGCTGAGACTATATGCTCCGGAATGCGGAACGCCGGGAAAAATTCAGAGCAATGAAAATAGAACTCAGGGCTAATACAATAGAGTTGAAAATGGAAGTTTCGAGAGTCGAACTGTCATATATGACATTGACATTTGACTTGACACTCGTGTGTTCGATTTTCAACTCTGTTAGCGTAGAGATTTTTTCAATGCTCAGAATTTTCTATGCCCTCCGGGTTCCGGTAGGCCGGGAAACATTCAGAGCACTGAAAATAGAACTCTTCGCTAATACAATAGAGTTGAAAATCCGCACGATTTATGGAAACTCGGCAAAGTCGCAAGTGTGTAAATTGCCATAGACTGTCGATATTCGCCTTGCGACTTCTAGCTTGACATATATATTACAAATACAACGTAAGTAATTGCTCACTAACAAGCGATCCGTCTGCTCTTTAGCCAAAAAGTGAAGAAAACCATGAACTTCTGCTCTTGAGGATTCCGAGAAAATACCACCGTTCAAAATATTTGTCTGTTCCTTAAATATTTATGTTTATCTGTCTGCTGGTTATGTGGGGGCGAGGCGCCTTCAATTAAGACCGGAATAATTGCGTTAATGCATTCATTATCATCAGCTCGATACTCTGTTAGTTGAAACTAGAGGGGAACTACGGCAGATTAATTGGTAGACACCCAATAGAAAAGAGAATACGAAAAGTTTGGCCACTCTCTCTTATTAGGGACTTCCTTCGCCTTGACAAGTTAGTGGACGTTTTTTTTTTTTTAACAGAACTCCTCTAGTGTTGTGCACTTGTGTTCCTGGTCCTTAAAATTCTCAACCACCCCCTCCCCTTAGGCCTCTTGTTGTAGGTTTGTTTGTTCCAGTTGACGCCTTAACTACTGATCCGCTTTAATGATTGAGGTGTCAATAGATCCGTAATAATGGCCCGGATAACATAGGCTATACTAGCTTTTGCCTGGATTTCCCTCGCGTAATAAAGTGTCCCGGGAACGGGAATAATGTACATACTTTTTTAGGACAAAAAGTCAAAATCTGTTCAGTAGTTTTTGCGTGAAACAGTTATAAGAGTAAAAGTTAAACAGTTAAACCTAGCTGTTGCCCACGGCTCCGCCTCCGCGTCCCACGGTAACAACTAACACTGTACTTTTTCGGGATAAATAGTTAATCCAGAGCTTATAACCATACCAAATTTCATCAAAATCCGTTCAGTTGTTTTTGCGTGCAAGAGTAACAAATACCCATTCATCCATCTATCCATCCATACAAACCTTCACATTTAGTAGTAGGATGTTCCATGAGTCTCGAATTGACATAAGATTGCCTTCATTTGTACCGCAGTACCATTTCATGCAAATTTATTCGTCTGATGGCATTTCTGTCTGCGCAAGATTCCATATACGACGATACAGTTAATGTCATACTGATAACTGAACCATTGTTATGTTATTAAAAATAGACCCGTTTCTTAATGGCGAAGGATTTTAATTCAACTGTCAGAAGCGAACATATGACTTTGTAGCTTATGTATTCTTGTACCTACTTAAAAGTATTTACTTAACTCTGTACTCTGTACCACTTTTGAACCTTATGCCATAGTATTAAGATCGAAAAGTAATACACCAGGTCTGAGGATGACCGTACATATCTGTTTTGCAAACAATGAAGTATTTGGCAATTGAAAAATAAAAGGTAATTTTATTAATAATCCTTACTTAAATACATTTTTTTTTCATAATATTATTTTCCTCTTTTATATCTGCAATCGGCCTAATAGACATAATCAGATTCTATTGATTCCAGGTCCAAGTTTTCAAGTGTGGCGTACGTTTTAGTTTGTTTTTCTGTCTTTTCAATACAAAGAAATACCTTAGCAATTAAAGAATTTCTCTCGACGATTCGAAATGCATTTAATTTGCTATCTCCAGTGAGTAGTGGCAATTGCTAGACGCTAGTGTCCAAGGAACCGGTACCATAATTACACGGGCCATCTGCAAGATTTAATCACTCAGACATTTGACCCGAGTTGCGTGGTACAAATGAACGATAAATTCAAGATGGGTATTTAATTCTATTACATTCTAGAAATATTCATTAGCTGTTATTTAATTGTGTAGTTTTAGTTTAAATGGTTATTATTAGGTAGCTATGTTTTTTAATTTAGTTTATTTAGGGCCATTGTGACTAAAAGGAAAACTACTAAGTATTTGACAATGCTAGCCATCTTGTCTTGGGTACATTTAACATGAAAATCGGTGGGTAAAAATTACTAGCAATTTAAAATTCGCAATTGTGAGGCATGGTGATGATGGTAATGATTAAATATGCAAGGGAAAGTTGCGGGGAAATAATGAACATTTGCATACTGGCTGGTATTGGCGCCTCCAGTGGGCGATGTGTAATGAATAAAACATGGCGGACAAATCATTTTAATGGCGTCCTGGTAATTAGGGAAAAGTTAATTATTATTAATTGACATCTGTATTTTATGGAGATAGAATTAAAAGAGTGTTCGATGCGTGTACACAATGTATGTACTTAAAGAAAAACTTCTTTGTCCTCTCTACCAAAATATAAATAGTCTCTATCATTCGTTTTTTTTCTCGAAAGGGTCTACCCTAGCGGTCGGGTTAAGCTTAAGACCGCTCTAGCTTAATCGGACTATAACTAGCCTTGTGGCTAGATCATTCGTTTAAAATCTTCTATAAGTATATATATAAAAGGCAAACCTGACTGACTCATCTATCAACGCACAGCCGAAACTACTGAACGAATTTTGCTGAAATTTGGCGTACAGATAGTTGTAATGACGTAGGTATCCGCTAAGAAAGGATTTTTGAAAATTCGCCCCCTAAAGGGGTGAAAAAGGGGTTAAAATTGTGTATGGAAACTGAACTCCACGCGGACGAAGTCGCGGGCAAAAGCTAGTATTACATATTTGTTTTGCTTTCATCGCCTGGGAACTGCACATCGCACGTAGGGCATCGAGACCGGTTTTACCCGAAACAGAAAACCCGGGTTTTCCCGGGTTTTCGGGCCTACAACAAAACCCGGTTTTCAAAATATTGAAAACCGGTTTTCGGTTTTTTCGAGCTTTTTTTCATTATGAAATTCTACAACAGTTTATAACAGTTACAGTCACAAACCGAACGTTATAGTGGCTTGTGATTGTCAATTTAGAATTTTAGAACAATAGTTATAATGTTTTCATGTTGTATGTAGTACATTTGGGGGCACGGTAGTGCCCTCGCCCCGCCAGGACGAGTGAGCGAAGCGCATGGGACCAGACTACCTTTTCTCGAAGCGATTCGTCGATTTTTTGGACCTTCATAACTTGGTATAATTTATTATTCGGTTCCATCAGCGCTCAGTGCGAATTGCTCTCCGTTCCCATGATACCCAAAAATCGAGTGGGCCTAACGGAATCCGTCCCATTGTGTTAAAAATGTGTCCAGAGTTGGCACCGGTCTTAACGCATCTTTTTCGGCTCACCTGCTCTTATGGCACAGTCCTGGCATCTTGGTAGACAGCTTTGGTGTGCTATCGCCTGCCCTGTTCATACTGCATAATGCATATCATAATAATATTATGTGATGACGACAGTACGGGTGATGCCTTATATACAGGTCGCCCGAACATCTCTCGGCAAAACGTCATTGAGAGTCGAAACGAACTTGTCTCTCAAATTAAAAATTCATTGGAGAAGATCTCCGAATGGGGTAGACATAACTTAGTCCAATTCAACACCTCTAAGACACAAGTTTGCGCGTTCATCGCTAATAAGTTACCAATGGTCGTATGTCCTCGTTTTGAAAGCATACCCATAACTGTCTCCTCCAACATCGGAATACTTGGTGTTAGCATATCGAGCGAGGTCTAGTTCCGATATCATCTGGAGGGCAAGGCCAAGTTAGCCTCCAAGAAGGTTGGTGTTCTGAACAGGTCAAAGCAGTATTTCAGTCCGGTCCAACGCCTACAACTCTATAAGGCGCAGGTTCGGCCTCACATAGAATATTGTTCTCATCTCTGGGCAGGAGCGCCAAAGTACCAGCTTCTCCCTCTGGATCGTATCCAACGAAGGGCCGCTCGAATTGTCGATTGCCATAGTATTTCTAACAGGCTTTACTCCTTAGAGCTACGTAGAGATGAGCATCGCTCTGCATCTTATATCGGTTATATTACGGGGAGTACTCCGAGGAATTGTTCGGACTTATACTTGCTGCAACTTTTCGCTATCGTTCGAAGAGACAAAATATTTATCATCCTCATCACCAACTGTCGCCAACAGTATTTCCGGGCCATTACGACCTGCACACCTTCAAGAAGGCAGCGTATTCCCTCCTAAAAGGCCGGCAAGGCACTTCTGTTTCTATACGCCTTAACTCTACAAGCCTAACTTTACAAATTATGTGGCTTGGCCATTTCGTCAGGCAACGTATTTTGACTAAGGTGTAAAGTTTGTAAAATTATTAATTACTTTACATGAAAATGTTTATGGTGGGATCACATTTTACCAGTATTACGTTGTTACAACAGAAATAAAAGTTAATTTTAGGACATTCCTAATAAAATTCTACAAAATCAACAAAAAACCCGAAATACCCGAAAAAACCCGGGTACCCGGTTTTGAAGATGGCTGGGACCGAAAAACCCGGTTTTTTAAAATATGACCGGTCTTCGATCCCCTAATCGCACGGCTTATGTTGTTAAAATAATACAACAAAAGACCATAATTAAAACTAAGAATTAATAAGTTTATATATAATATGTTACAGTTAAAACCAGTTTTTAGATAGAACGCGTTTTCCCTAGTTAGAACTTGTTTTTACTAAACACCTTTGTTAAAACTAGAATTAATTAACGCTCAAAATTTAATATCAGTTAAAACTAGTTCTTACTAGTCAAAACGCGTTTTTCAAAAGACTCGGAGTTAAAACTGTTCTAACCGAGGGCAGAGTTCATCGGATGATCGTTCGTACCTTACTCTCATTGGTCGCGAGACGTCACAAAGTTCAAGTAGTCAAGATGCAATCGATAATTTCGATGGCAAACTTTGAATTCAAAAATTTATGGAATTTGATACAAGTCATCGTTAAATGACACGTAGCTTGCGATGCTTCATGTCAAATCCCATACATTTTCATCTTGTGTAAAGGCTCTGATTTGACAAAGAGGCGGCGCGCGCTGTGCGCAATAACAATTAGATTCTCATTATTAAGTTTTAGGTTGTTTGATTATTTTTTATTGTTTAATACCCAATTATGTTCTGTTGACTTAGTTGATTATTTTATTTTACTGTCACCTTGACAACTACTAGTTGATTATTTTTACTAGGTACCTATATGACTCTATGTCTTAAATCTTATAATATTTTTAAAACTATATCTTGCTTTAAATCCCAAATTCATTTTCCTAGTGCTCGTTTTAACTAAAAGTTAGAGTTACAACTAGTTTTATCTAAAAATCAAATATATTAGTAGTAAATTCTAGTTTTGACTAGGTATTTCTAGTTTTAACAAAGGCATTTAGTAAAACCTAGTTTTAACTAGGGAAAACGAGTTATAACGAAAAACGGGTTTTAACTGTAACATATATAAGTAATATAAGAATTAACAACTAACTACCTAGATGTTCCCCTCGACTTCGTGCGCGCAAAACGAAATATCGCGGCAACCGTACATTTTGCCGCGATAAAAAGTAGCCATGTCCTTTCCCGTGATCTACTCTGTCTCTACCAAATCAAAATCGATCCAGAAGTATCGGAGGCCGGAGCTTATTCAATGCAAACAAACAAATCTTTCGTCTTCATAATATTTTATATTATTAATATAGAAAATACCTAATGATTAATGATTTGACATCATCAAGGGTCTCTATAAAAGGATATCATTATAATATTAGACACCATCTGCTTGTTATGATTAATAACATGTAGGAAATACAGACAGAATACAGACCCATTGATAGATCCGCACAACTTGATATTGAATTATGTAAAAACAAAGTTTGTTTATTCATATTGAATAGCAAACAAACTCCATATTACCCGTGTGCTAAGTGCGAGTTTTTGTCACTATTCGTGAAGAAGTCATAATATCTACAATTTCTCTGTCATTGAATTGTTTGCGACTAGGAGCGTTATTTCAAGTTTCAAAAACTTTACCATTTGTAAGCAAAAATAATAATCTGTTGAGTAAGCTAAATATGTATATTAAACCTATAAGGATAAAAACATGACGGCATCACTACGAAAATAACTGCAAAAAATATGACAACAGTCAACACAATATGTGTATGTAGTTATTAAAGAGAAACTCAAAATTGTGTCCCTAAAAGTAACACCGACTCTAAAAGAGGCAAAGATACAAACACGAAAGGGCCGTCAACAAAAAATTGCTCAATCCAAGGAAACAAAAAAGTTGCGTGACTAACATAATGCGCAAAAGTAACGTTAACTGTACATTAAAACTTATTTATATATTACGTTAACATACATTTAACAATGTGATTAATGCGTTAAAATAATAAAACAATAAAAAGTGTATAAATTATGAATTTAATGAATATGTGTATATTATGCGCACAAGGTGCGGGAAAAAATAGCGACGTAAGTGCGGCGCCGGCGCCAGTGGCGGCAAGGATAAGCTAGCTCCTCAATAGATACTAACACCGACAACGACAAAATTAACCTTATTACTAGTGAATAGAGTCGCAATCAAAATGTTAATGGATATACGACGTTATCGAACAAACTGGAAACTGAATGCGCTCATGCGACCGTAGCGAGTCATTGAGATACATCGGTGAATGTACCAAAATAAACTCTATCCGATCGTAATAAAGTTGACGGGCCAAATTAATGATTCATCCCTCTCGTTTTGAATACGAACGAACGAGAGGAAACATGTAAAAATTTAACCGCAAATGCAACAATCCCGTTTTGACGCGAAGTAATAAATATTGGATAAGTGTCGGCTAGTGCATAAACTTGAATGCCCGAAGATAATGCGGAAGTATCCAATGTGAGAACAGAGATAGACAAGTTCCCACAAGCTCTTTGGGTAAACCACTTCACCGAAGAACAATACTCGACAATGGGTACTTAAAGCTCTATCATCTAAACAAACATTCCGGATCAAAGAGTGAAATCGATGGGTGTGCCGGATTTAATCCGTTATTTACACGCGAAGCAGGTGCGCATGAAAGACGAAAAACATAAAACTAGCCTCGATAACAGATGGAAAGCGGCGCAAACGCGCAGTAAACTCACGTTATGTAAGTGGAATTAACGTAACACACACGTACTCCGCAATGGAGGATAAAATAGTATCCAATAAATGAAGGTATAAAAACATAATAATGAATTCCCTATTCTCTTATTGGAAGTCAGTTTAAACGGAAGCAATCCATAGATTTAATCGTAAAACATTAGAAATTCTAGAATTATATTCAAATGATGAAACAGTTTCGTCTGGAATAGTGCATTGTAATCCTGTTGAAACAACAAAATCAACAAATAAACCAGTGTAAACCAAACTACACCCAAACCTTCTTATAAAGCCGCTATCGTCGGGCACAAAAAACCTTATCATTTCAACACGAACATATACTTAGTGGGCCCATTTTTATGTCCTCGATGCTTTTAGCCGTATCAGCTGTCCTAATGATGCCGGGGGAAGATTTATCTGCTTCGATTACAGGTCCGGATGACATTAGGTAACGGAAATCTTAATGCTGAGTAGTGAGCTATTTTAGGATAAGGATATATGTCCTTTTTGAGAAGATATAACAAATAGGTATGTCGGTAAAACAGAAAGGTCTATTAGAAAATGTACCTAAATGAAGAATGTAAAGCTTTAATTTTTGGAATAAGGAAACAGTGTTTTTTTCAACAAATGCAAATATTTGTATCAATGTAATACAACAAAAGAACTAACAATGCCATAAATATTTTGTTGCTAACAAAACAATACTTGAAAATTAATGTAAAACAGAAATAATTTAAAAGGTTCAAGGCTTGTTGGCTTGTCGAGACAAGCACTCAAAGAATTGTTAAGTGTTTAAGTATGGCGACGACGTTTGATGGAGTGGCATAAGAGGACAGGTAGCTAATGACTCACAAACAAACTCATAAAGTCACAAACTTATGTAGAGAGCAGAGACAAAGACAGAGAAGTTAAGGCAATAAAGTCACTAACAGTTATCTAATGACGAATATCTTTTCACAAAAGGGACTCAGCCCTCAGGTAAAGAAAAAAAAACACTTATCCGAGCATGCAAAAAATCACTTGAACCAAGACCGAACTTGCATTTACCTGAAGAACAAAAGGATCTCCTAGAATGTTGTGTGGGCGACAAAGTCAATTAGGCCATCCGTTCCTGGAACGTCGGTCAGTGTGATAAGACTTTTTATCCAATCCTAAGATAACGGTTAATTGATTTCCCCTGTCTGCTGTTTATCTCATCTATTTGTACTTTACGAGTGACGACATGTTGGATGACCAATCATCTTAGTTGATTAAGAGTCGTCTACACCGGCCGTGATGACTGGTGACCAAATATTATTCTGTGTTATAATATCCGTCAAAAGCGAGTTTGTCTATAGTTGTCATATTTTCAAGTACACGAGTTATAGATACAATATACCTACCACGGGAGCTGTGGTAGGTATATTTTTCCTTTTTAAAGACAGGCACCAGTTCAAACACTTGTTAGTTATTATACTAGAGGCATCTCAATTGTCTATTGAACTATTACTGGTCCATAGCACTGGTCACTGAACAGATGACGCTTTCAAAACGCAGAAACTTGTTGGAACGAAGGTATCTTCTTCGACTTTCCGACACATTCTAAGGAGGTGGTAGTAGGTTAGCGCGTCGGCCAAACTCAAGCCCGAGGTGGGTTTGAATCCCGCCGAGGGAGCAAATGTTTTCAATTTTAATGAGAGTCATGCATGTGTATTGTGTATTAAATAATAATTATGTGTATAAAATTATACAAATCTTAAATTCTAATCTTAAATTAATCTACTTCCCGTTATCTGGTACCTGTAATACAAGTTCTTCGGATACTTAGCACGGGGCCAGATTGAAATAACCTAACCAAGAGCATGTCAGGACATGTCTAAGGAGGGTTCCGTAACTATAAACGCGTAATATGCTTTTTTTTAATTACTCCAAAAGTTACTGTCCGATTTGGTTCACAATAATTTTCCTAAAGAGTTTTTAGCATGATCTATCAGTATGGAAATATGCAAGTCTCTATCTCCTATAGTTTAAAAATGCTAGGGGGGGGACCAACTTACGAACTACTTTGGAGGCCGATTACTCGAAAATGGTCAACTTTATAAAAATGTGACGTATGAAACCTTACCTTTATTTTAAAAGACCTATTCTACGATACCACACACGATGGGGTAAAGTGAAAAAATATTTTTCATCCCCACTTCACATGTATGGAGAGCCACCCCTAAAATATAAAATTATTATTTTTTTATGATCCCGAAACCGTGATCTATACACAATCTATAACTGCACCAAATTTCAACAATTTATATTCATAATTACAGGAGCTAGAGGCGCGGACAGACAGACAGACAGACAGACAGACAGACAGACGGACAGAGCGAAACTATAAGGGTTCCTTAAGTATTACGGAACCCTAAAAATCAGCTAAAATATTTGATTGCGTCGCATCCTGTCGTATCGTTGATCCCAACTGGGAGTTCACTCGGCACAAACCACAAAACAAAACGATGTGTATGACTAACACTGCGTGGTTAATGTTGGAGCAATAAATTCGCACCAACAACAAATACGCGAGCAAATTGTTTGAAAAGTGAAAATAATTGATATTGTTATCGACGTGCATCCGCTCGATAGAGCGGTTATTTATCAGAACTTTCTGTAAAGTGAATAAGCCCGGTAAATGAGCGGAGATATCACTTAATAGTATGTACTAACGCCTACGGCAGCCGGAAAGTTGTTGCAGAAATCTCTTGAATCTTGATCACCAGGCTAAAGAATGCGTTTTTTCACGCCGGTTTTCTATGAAGACGTGGTGTCTCCTGGTAGAGCAATTTGTGCCAAAGCTTTTCTCTATTACTACAAACCTGGTCTTAGTGATCATAGTCATGTGGCCCGCGACTTCTTGCGCGCAAAAGAAAATCCTGGAAACTGTACATTTTCCCGTGATAAAAAGTAGCCTTGTCCTCCCCGTGGTTTACTCTATATCTGTGCCAAATTTCATCAAAATCAGTTCATTTGTTTCTTAGCTTATTCAATGCAAACCAACAAATCTTTCGTCTTTATAAATTAATATCAAGTTCGACAACCTCTGCGGCTCAGTGGTTGGTGCTCAAGCCAGGGGTCGCCAGTTCGCATCCCGCCGAAGGAACAAAAAGCTTTTCTGTGTTCCTGGGTCATGGATGTGTATTTAATATGTGCATAATGTACTAAAATTTTTAATATTTGTCTATATTATAGTACGTCCATGTCTCTGAATCATATCCCTGATATAAGAGCAGTCTTCCGTTCTTTGATTGTGGAGATGCTGTGGTTGTATCGTCACATCTCTTGTTTTGGAACTGAAATCACTTGGCAAACGCTCAAGTGCACTTTTATTTCGATTACAAAGGTAATTTTTAACCGGCTAAAGTCCGTTCAACTAGCTATGTGTCTTACCCATAGACGTATATTATGTATTATAGACGAGACATGTTGAGGCAAAAAGTGTCTCCATTTAAATGGCCTCACTTTTTAATATTTTTGGGCCATTTTGACATTTGAAGTATGGTGAAAACAAGATGGCTGAGGTATGGTAGAAACCAAGATGGCGTCACTTTATCTTGTACGAAGATTTGTTCTGTCAAATGTACGTCATAGCCTCTCTTGAGTTTTAAAATCTTTGGTCTTGCCTGTATATTGGCCAGACTTTGTAAGCCCGTTTCACGTCTAACGGCTGAATACTGAAATGATAATCAAAATTAAGTTCTCTTCTATTCATATTATGCTGTCGCTGTCTCTGCAAGCCGAAATGACAACGACAGCATGTGACTTGAGCGTCACTAACTTTAATTAACTTTCCAGTATTCGATGAATTTTGAAAAATATTTGTGTCAAAGCGAGACGCGAAGCGACGATGCTTGAACTTTGAAGATGCTTGAGCTTGACGCATTTATTGCATGATATAATAATACTAGCTGTTGCCCGCGACTTCGTCTGCGTCAACTAATGGCGCAATAATGCATTAATTTCGACTAAATTTGACTACCATAAAAAAAGGTTATAGTGAGTCAATCTTAAAAGATAGACATATACTTACTGTCGCGGACATTTTTTTAGATCATTTAAAGAGGAATAATTCTTTCATACATATTTTTTGAGTAACTTGAACCGTTTATGCAGCGCACGCAACGGAAGCCCTCAAATATGAATAATTTTCCCCGTTTTAGCAACATTTTTCACTGATGCTTCGCTCTTATTGGTCGCAGCGTAATGTTATATTATAGCTTAAAGCCTTCCTCGACGAATCGACTATCCAAAACCAAAAATGATCTTTCAATTCGATCTAGCACTTCCTGAGATAAGCGCGTTCAAACAAACAACGGAAGCCCTCAAAGATGGATAATTTCCCCGTTTTTCCCACATTTTTCCCTGATTCTTCGCTCCTATTGGTCGTAGCGTGATGTTATATAGCCTAAAGCCTTCTTCGATAAATTGACTATCCAACACAAAAATATTTTTTCAATTCGAACCAGAAGTTCCTGAGATTACTGCGTTCAAACAAACAAACAAACTCTTCAGCTTTATAATAAATAATATTAGAATAGACAAACGCGTTGCCGCGCGAAATTTGAATTTTTATTGCTATTAAAAATAGAACATTATTTACTATACAAAAAGATTTCATTGCAAGAGTTCTAACTCCGCGCTCCGCCGCAATGAAACGTGCATCTTGTTGTGTAGTGAATAAACTTCAATTTTGAATCGTTATCTTAAAAAGTGCGCGCTGCGTCGCGCTGACCCTTACTCATACTTATTTTTTTATAACTTAAATTTCATTTTTTTTTTTTTTATGAAATATGGGGGCAAACGAGCAAACGGGTCACCTGATGGAAAGCAACTTCCGTCGCCCATGGACACTCGCAGCATTAGAAGAGCTGCAAGTGCGTTGCCGGCCTTTTAAGAGGGAATAGGGTAATAGGGGAGGGTAGGGAAGGGAATAGGGTAGGGGATTGGGCCTCCGGTAAACTCACTCACTCGGCGAAACACAGCGCAAACGCTGTTTCACGCCGGTTTTCTGTGAGGCCGTGGTATTTCTCCGGTCGAGCCGGCCCATTCGTGCCGAAGCATGGCTCTACCACGTAAAAAACAATAACTAATTTATTTTGAACATATTTAAATGTATTCCTCAATATACATTGTTTTTAATACTTTGCATGCTCAGTTTAAGTATTTTAATTACTTCCCAGTATTTTGCTATGCGTCATAACTTCATAAGTTAGGTGAAAATTATTTATGATTTATGCGCAGTATATTAGTGGAAATATACTGCCTGTAAACTTCACAATACAGCTTGTAAATTATTCGTTGTCTACGACTAGACTTTAATGTCATAAACTTCCTAGACTTTAGACCTAAATTGACCTAATCTACAGTTACTTCGATTTCGATTAATTCGATTCGATCAGTTAGATTTCAAGCCTTTTTTAACATTAACTACTTCAATTTTGTTACTGGTTCAATTTTGAACCTAAAATAAATATATACTCTGCAACTCTATGGCACCGTAGGCAAAAAATATATTACTAACGTACGTACCGTTACGTTAGTAATATATATTCTTTGGTACCGTACCTATAGGTTAAGTTCTGTTGGATTGTGATTAACGAGCTTTTTACCGTCGCTTTTGATAAAAATGTTCAATTCAAAAATTCTTTTTTAATTATCCTACAATCAGAAAAAAAGTCTAATTTTTTTAGAAAAAAAAACTTACTTACTAATTTGTATGAAAAAAAGTCTAATTTTTTTAGAAAAAAAAACTTACTTACTAATTTGTATAACAAATAAAAAACCTCAGACCTATTACCATCTGGGTGATTTTTTATTCGGTTTCGGTGAAAACAGGGTATACCGTATGTACATTTATTTAAAAGTATTAGTGTCAAAGCTGGAAAGCTGGAAAAAACATTAAATTGAAAAAAAATGTCACCCGTTTGTTGTCATCCACCATTGTTGTCCCCCTATTACGCGACGTTGCGCGGGATTGGAGTGCGCAACCCGAGCGCCGCGCCGGGTAGGGTGAACAAATTTCACTTTTTTTTTAATTTTTCAACTTTCAAGCTTTAACATTAATTCTATTGTATTCCATTTTTCATACAAAACATGCCCTGTTTCTTACCAAATGGAATAAAAAATCACCTTGTATATTGCATCAGAGCTGACAACATAATAGTTTTTATAAGTTCCAACATGGCGTCTCTCGGCCTCGTACGCGTTAGTTTTGTGACCCAAATTGAACTAGACCAATTAATACTGGTATGGTAGTAGTCCAGTAGAGCAATACATACATAAGTACATAGATGTATTATACTGCATACATATATCTTAGATACCTACCAATGATTTCAAAACTAAATGTGTTATGACGCAGATACATTTGACAGAAAAAAATCTCATACAGTAAAAAGTTAGGCCTTAGCCCTTAGGCCATCTTGATTTCAGAAGATTTTGTCGAATGCGGACTGATTAACGGACTTGTGGAAAGTAAATGTTAATTGTCAAGATGACAAATGTCCAACCTTTTTTTTTTTTGTTTCCGGGGGGGAAAATGCATTACGCATACCACCCAGGCGCAGGGGGCACCCGAGTGGTGATGTGGGACTCCCGTATAGGCTAATGAGACCCACGGTATACCCACTAAAAACCACCCCCCACCTTCCTCGCCGCCCTGTGACGGGGCCACGGGAACGATAAACACATCCGCAACCCCGCCGGCGGCAGCCGCCCACAAGCGGCTCCAACCACGGCCCGAAGGCCCCAGGCGCACCAGATGGTAATGTGCGCCCCCTCCTCGGCCTCCACCAGTACTGTAGCAGACTCCCCCCGAGTCTGCTACTAGGAGGCCACGGATACCAGCCACCATAACCGGTACCCGGTGGCAGATCTAAGCTATGGTTCTACCACCGACCACACCTCGGCCGCAGAGGATAGGGCAAGCGGCGCACCGTAATACCAACTTGCCTCTTCCTCTGCGGCCCCACCAATGCCGTTAACCAACCGGAACGGCCCCGCCAGCTCGCAAGGGGGTAGGGAGAGTGGCACAACACCACCACGCCTCTCCCCCTGCGATCCCTCCACGGCCGCAGAAGATAGGGAGTACGGCGCACCGTAATACCGGCACTCCTCTTCTTCTGCGGTCCCACCTCCTAGCGCATCCGCAGCGGACTCCTCCAGTCCGCTGGGAGCGCCCTCCTCGGGCCAGCCGGCGGCAAACAAGCCGGCCCTGGTTGCCTCTTCGCTTCACCGTGGGTGTCCAATCCACGGTTACTAAGCCCCACCGCCACGACAAGGCGTGCAACCATCGGGGGGACAAATGTCCAACCTCGACTGCCCCAAACAACCCCAAAAGTGTTGTTATGTAAGTCACTATACCCTTGTTTCCCTACTAGACCTACAATAGAGCAGAGTATCCTACTATAATAATATTATAAATGTGAAAGTTTGTGAGGATGTATGGATGGATGTTTGTTACTCTTTCACGCAAAAACCACCGAACGGATTTTGATGAAATTTGGTATGGTAGTAGTTTAGGCTCTGGATAGAAAACGGGCTACTACTAGGCTACTTTTTATCCCGAAAAAGTACAGTGTTCCCGCGGGATACTCGTTGATATATTTACGCGGGCGGAGCCTCGGGAAACAGCTAGTAAACAAAATAAATAAGCACTCTGACATTGGCAACTCACTGAGGCGGTCATACATAAAAGAAGAAGAACCCCAAAAGTAGGGCAGTTTAAGTGTGGACACTATGATCTTTCTATACTCTGTTTAGGTGGTCGAATGAAATTTGTATGGGCGCTGTCACGATTTTGTCAGATTTTCATACAATTCTCATTCGATAATGAACTGCTGTCAATGTTGCTGCTAGGCTCACTGTCCATATTCAACCCCCAGGGGTTAAATGCCCAGATTTTACGCAACTGATGATTAAAAAATTAAAAACTCCAAATATAAACGTCGTGGGATATATTCAAATAGATTCTCTTCTAGGGCTGTACCAGTTTAACTGGAACCCCGCATTGTTAATGATTAAGCGGCATTAGTTCGAGTAAATAATAAAACAGGGGTCATAACGGCTGGTCGTAACCAGCGGCGACAGATGTGGATGTGATAACACGTCGCTTCACTTACAATACAATCAAAGTAATATGAAAGTCTACTTTAAATACGAGAATTGAGGTGCAGAGGTAGTGTGTGTTGCTGTTATTTTTATCTATTTCTTAGCATTATTTAATTTTTTTAAATAGCTTATTAGCTTACTGCACAGCTTTCTCCACATAAACTTTAACTGTGCCAAATTCCATACAATTCTCGTAGAACTGTACTCAAAGCTTTTGCTTCACGTATACTACCTAGTATCATAGCAAAAGAAATGGTAGATACTCTGTCTTGAAACTTTAATTTACCAAGTAGATACGTATCCACTGGACTATGGTCTATGGCGCTTTCCCCTTTTCGTTTACTAACATTACATAGTATACTAGCTGATCCCCGCGGCTCCGGTTCTATGTCCCGTGATAAAAAGTAGCCTATGTCCTTTCCTGTGGTCTACTTTATATCCGTGCCCCATTTCACGATAATCGGAAGTTTTCCGTGGTCTACTTTATATCTGTGCCAAATTTCATGTTAATCGGCTTAGTGTAAATTCCACGGGCTTAGTAGTTTTTACGTGAAACTGTAAATAAAGTATCCCACGGGAACCGTACATTTCCCCGCGATAAAAAGTAGCCTATGTTCTTTCTCAGGCTCTAGACTACCTGTGTACTAAGTTTCATTTAAATCGGTTCAGTAGTTTTGGCGTGAAAGACGGACAAACAGACAGACACACACACTTTCCCATTTATAATATTAGTACTGTGATATTAGTATGGATATACTATTAAATATTTGTGGAACATGTTACAAACAATGCCTATTCACGTACGCTTCACCTATTGTCTTTTGGAAAGTGGAAAACAGGATAGTGCTTGTTTTCCCATCACACCCATTGTTAGACATGTTTATAATTATAATAGAGTTAGATGTGCAGTTATTATAACAGGTTAACCGGTAAACATAATTATCGTTACTTACAGCTGATTAAAGACACGAAACGCAGTTAATTGTTTAACTTTACGGCGGTTTCTCTACTTTAAATATGGCCTTAAGTAAGTATAATTCAGAATAGAATAGAATGCGTTAATTTTTTTCATCACACAACACACAGATGGAATACAAGGGAATAAAATTAGGCACAAAATAAAATACCATGTATGCAGTTGTGTGATGTCAAAAATTCAGCCTAGCTCAGCTATACGCAGCAAGCAAGCCTGCTGCACTGGTATTCTGCAAGAGCCAATGAGTGACTTGACCACATAAAAAACAAACAACAATTAGACAAGACAATAGACATAGATAAGAAAAGGAATACGATTGTTGGTAAAAACAGTAACGTTGGAAAAACTGAAATAAAAATGAACTGCAATAAATTCCAAGAATTTACTGAGAAATATTCGAATTACTTAATACAAATCTCAGATGCGCTAAGATCGTTTGTGGACTGTATTCCGATTTAAAAGGGACCCAGAAAAAAATAGAGCTTCTCTTGTACCATCATAGCTCACACCGAATCAACTTATTATTTCCCCAGCAGTAGGACAGAACAATATAGACTGAAAAAAAAAACATTCAAGGATATTTTTTTGCGCACTCTACATCTCCGGCGAGACGATCGCATCTGTTTATTTACACTCAGCTACGGGCTGTAAATCAGAGCTTTGTTTACAAGTACGCGAACTACATAACGATAACGTTATTCGAAATCAATTACGGATATTTTGGGCATATGATCTATGAGTTATGTGAAGACGTTTAGGCAGAAAAATAATTACATGTACATGTCGAAAAAAAATTCCACCAGAAACCTTTTTATGTAAAGTGATGTCAAGACTCTTATATATTACTCGCACTATAAAAAAGCTATTAGATCTCATGTAAAACCAAGCTTCTGAATCTAAGAAACTTCTAACTCTACACGCCTTAACTCTACAAGCCTAACTTCACAAACTCTAACCCTTAGTCAAAATATGTGGCCTGGCCATTTCGCTACATTCGCTTAGGCGTAAGGTAAAAAAATTACGGACTGTTTCTGAAAATTCGTTTTTTTATTTTTAATTTCTACATTTTTACAATATTTTCAACTGTAATTTTCTTTCCATTTCAGGTAAGCTACGAAATTAACAATTGAAATCTGCTGACCAGGTTTGTTACGACTTACGCATTTGGCCTTCTCACTTTTAACTTTATTATCATATCCCTATTTCACTCCTAACACCAGCGGCACTATGGTAACTAATTCGATGCACAAATGATAATTGTTTCGAAGAAGTTAACTACTAACAAAAAGTCACACTCAGCAGCTAAGTGAATCGTATCAATCGAAAACTATATAACAAATGTTGAATTAAAAAAAATTGTTGATGTTTCATAGTTCGATTCACTGAATGTGGTCATTTTAGGCCAGCTGTTATTTAGCCCTTTATTTTAATTAGGTATATCTACTGTTACTGCATCATACCAATACCTAATTCGGTAGCGAGTAGCGACTAGCGAATCGAAATGTTTATTTGCATAACAATTACGAGGCGGCGTTTTTTCAAACCCCTCAAACGCATTGTTTGCGGACGGCGCGACAGCAGGCGCCGGGTGGCATCCGCTAGTGGTGGATAACATCGATATCGATATTCGATAAGTCCGAAATATCCTTTAATATCGATAATGTTTAGGTATAGTTCAGTATCGATAAATTATAAGGCAGTAACATAGCTTAATGTCGATTATTGAGTACAAAAATATGAATAACTTTGAAATGAGGTTTATATAACATCGATAAATATAATAAATTCCATGTGGCTAACAAGTATAAAAGAAATTATAAGAGAAAATATAATGAAATTAAGCAATAAAATTAAATATGTAAAATTTAAGTTTTAAGTAACAGTAGAACATAAATTTGAAACTAAAATATAAATAAAATATTTTTGCTTAAAATAACCATCTTCTTACGTCATTGTTACACAATTTATGTTAATAATTATCTAAAACTACTACACATTTAGTACCGACTAGCGAGTACGAGTGCATTAAGGATTCATAATTTGCATTTACTATCATAGTTTTATGTGAATTTCGAAATGAATATATCTATAAAGCGTTCATAACTTTTCGCGACTTCCTGATGTTGGTAACCAGTAATGACGGCAAGCATTTCAACAGTTTCTAATAAACAACAGTTGTAAATGAACTCATAAACACGATACTGAAAGGGAAATTGTATATTAAACGGATGTTTTTAATGAGGATTAGCCACTTATCGACACCTGGCTCGCGTGTCGCCCGTCGACTGTCGACCTCGTTTCGCGGCGCCAGTCTCGATAAACTATTAGTCGCATCACTAGTTACAACCTGAAGCTAATTGTTCCTAATGAAACCATCTTTGTAGTTATAGGTCGCTCAGCGCTTTCTTAATAGGTTTCTAATGCTAATTGCATTATGGCTATTAATTTGTTTATATTTTACAACTAGATGTTTCCTGCGACTTTGTGCGCGTAGAAGTTAATTTCGCTGTAATCGTACATTTATCCGCGATAAAAATTTTGCCTTTATCCTTCCCAGTGTTCTAATCTATATCTGTGTCAAATTTAATCATAATCGATCCAGTAGTTTCGGAGCCTATTCAATGAAAACACAAAAAATCTTTCCTATTTATAATATTAGTATAGACATTTATCCATAATAAGTGATTCAAAAGATAGACTTATTAAATAATGAAATGCCTTATACATAATGCTCAGAAAAAACTAGAAACTTAAGGTCTACCAATTAAACTAAAAAAATATCTATACGTAAATATTGCGCGTTCCTCGGGCGTGTGAGAAGCGCGAGCAGCGCCCGCATTGCTGACACGCAGCGCGCTCGGTTTATAGTGCCCAAGTGTGTGCGCAGTACACAAGAGCACTTTCTCTTTACTCTCGTAATCCAGTGGGACGGATAACCGACACGACTGACGAGAGATGAAGCGCAGGTCCGAGTTTTTACATGCCCATCCGACGCATGGATCATTTTTCTTGTCAGACAATCAGGTGTTCAGCCTGCATTGTCCTAACCAAACTTGGAAACGACATTTTTTGTTGTTCCAATGCGGGAATCGAACCCACGAACCCACGACCCCCGGGTCGAGAGCCAATGCTCTAACCACTAGACCACGAAGGTAATCTAATAGTGCTAATTCGACAATGGCAGACGGCCAAGGCTCCGGCGCCAGCGCAGCCGTGAACTACACATGATTTATGTACACCCGGTACTTGCCAACTGCATACGCGTGACACCATTATTTCCATGCCATTTCATTTATTACGGACGCCCAACACTCTTGTGATTCCTATTGTGGCGAGTAAAGTTCGGACTTCTGACTCTCTGACTTCCGACCCCCGCACAGTGTTTTTCGTAGAACAAACTGAACGGACAAAAAAAAAATTAAAGTCCCTCGAATTAAACTTTTGGCTATTAAATATTAAATTAATGTTATTTTCTAGCATGCGATGGATTTTTGACGTCTAATTATTATTTGGTAGATACATATATAAAAATAGAATAATACAATTTTTATTTAATATTTTAAGTTTAATTATGGATTTACTTATTTAACATTTATTTTTTATTTTAAATATATATTTAGCCTATTTGTGGTTCCCTAAGTAATTCTAATACGTCATGAGGTATGGCTTTGGCTTTTCTTCTCGGTATTTTCCGCAAGGAGGATATAAAAGGTTCCGATGTCACAAATAAATATTGGATTAAGTCCATGTTGGTCGCCACTCGGATTTTTTTCTTGTATGGTGTTCTCTAGCATTTTTCAGCTCTTTGTTACCGGACTCCCGGGCTTCTTCGGACATTAATTGTCCAATGGGAAGCGGAATTTTATCAATTGTTTTGAGCATCTGAAAACATTTTTTTTCTCGTAAGTCGCACAAAGTCGCACGAATTGGTTATTGTAATCCTATTGCACACTAATTAATCTACAGCTAGCACCAAAAAATACGACACGACAGCACCCGGCTATAAATCAAAATCATTGAAGAAGATGAAAAAAATACTTATTTTCGTCTTATTTATTACAAAAAATTATAATCTTATTATTATTACTTTAAATTAACATACAGATAGTACCCATATTGTTGAAGACCGTTATTATCATATGAGTTTAAAAAAAGCTCTTAAAATCGACAGCAATAACCTTTGCGAGTAATGGAAAGATGCGAACTAGAATGTTCACAGATAGACGCTTCCCCTGATCTATTGTGTTTGAGCCAGTCTGCATCGGCCAACGCTCATTGTTTGCCAAATATTCGTTTGCTACCTGGTAAAGCATCTTAATTACTATTAAAAAAAGTTATTAGAAACAAATATTTCCCAAAATTACAATCGGTATTTTGTCCGTTCAGTTTGTTCTAAGAAAAACACTGTGCCTTGCTCCGAAACGAACATGTGATGCACGGGAGTGATAGTGCTGACAGTCCAATCTGGGATGTCGCTGCGCGTGTATTTTACACAGTTATAGGCACTCGCCTAAATATGTACGACGGCGGCAGTCCAAACCATTATAACCAGATATATTTATGTCCCTCTGGCACCCCTGACCTGAGATCATATCAAAGGGTTTTTGTGGTTGGTTACGACTGGTCCTGGCTACACAGAAGCTGCAGTGGTGGGCTAATTGACTGTTAAAAAAATGTCCAAACCGTGATCTTTGGGTCGTTAGTCGTTTCACACCGCGAGGATTCGAACCGTGGTGTGAATCGCCTCAACACTGCTTCTGAATAGGTTGATTCACACCGCTTATTAAATCTTTAGTCGTAATCAGCACGACAGTTCGATTTTCACCGTTCCTCATGGCCCATTCGCGTAATAGCTCTACCCAAGTAAAGAAAAAAAAATGATCATAGACGTGCATTAGATCAGCCCTGCGCCCGTTCGCACTTGGCCAGCGGCCATTACTGGCCTAGTTGCGCTGTTTTTGGCGCCACTACCACAATCTGTATCCGATGACACGCCAAATCGATGCCCATATCTCTGGACTGATATCATCGCCTATAATATCATAAATCGGCATGTTCATTTAATCTATCTTATTTAACTATTAATTACAAAGAGATTTCTATCATAACTGTCGTACGGACAAAGGCTAGAACCTCAATTCTCGTATTTAAAGTAGACTTATATTTTACTTTGATTGTATTGTAAGTGAAGCAACATGTTATCATAAACTAATTTTATGAAGTTTCGACCAATCAGAGCGCTTTTCACGTTGGTTTAACGTTTGCGAGAATACCGTATGACAGTTTAAACGTATCGGGACTTGATTGTAATTGTATTATTAATGCAGGTTTTATTTAGCAGAATTAACTCTCAGAGCCCAGAGCTATATAACAGTATGGTGATCTATAACGAAAACCACAGATAAAAAGGAACAGATAAGCAGCTACTTACATAGTTAGCTTTGATTTCATTGCACTACTTATCGTCCAAATTTTCAAATTTGGATCGTTCTATAAAAGCTATTTCTATGTAGTGTATCTTGCCTAAAGAAACCTTAATTTATATAAATTAAAAATGTTGTTACGATTATTTTCATGCAGCATTACATTTTTTTTTTATAACGACGAACCGCTTAATACGACGACAGTTTAAGGACTATCATAGAACAATGTGATCATTTTATAAGTTTTAGAAAACATCAGCTTTTACGACCATAATTTATCTCTTCAATGTTATTAAACCTTTATTAAACCGATTTTACTGTAATTAACAATTTGTGTTAATCTATACTAATATAATAAAGAGGATTAAGGAAGAGTAATAGAACTAGAACCCATCCTACATTATCAATTTATCAGCAATAATGTTGCTCAACCAACAGACGGACCAATTTAATGTTTTTATAGTTCTTTTCTTCGGTTAATTGATGTGTTCTTATACCACTTAACGAGGTCAATTGCCCGCGAGTTTCGAATGCCAGCCACTTTGGGCTCTTAGCCTCACATGGCTTGATATGCAGGTTTCAATGCGAGGGTTCTATTACATGGTTTGATATGCAGGTCTCCGTGTAATAGGACCGTTTTACATAAGGACGTTGTATATATTCCTATAGGAAAAAAATGAAAAAACCGTATAGGTTTTGCTTGCAAGTGTGACTTAAAAGTTTGGACACCCCGATTCATATCCTTCAGGCAAGTTTAATTTTTATTTCTTATCTTCTTCTTCTATATATAAAAATTGATTGCAATTCTTATGTCTCGCTAAAACTCGAGAACGGCTGGACCGATTTGGCTGATTTTGGTCATGAAATAATTGTGGAAGTTCAGGGAAGGTTTAAAAAGGTTAGAAATATTGGAAAAATTGCGGTTCATAGTTTAGGCAGAACAATGTGACTATTTCGAGACAGCCAAGCCATTAATTTATATTTATGAAGAAGAGTACATAATATGTCGAATTAATGTCTGATTTTGAAAGTAATTGATGGGTAGATAATTTTTTTCTTGTGACAAGTTCCATAAGTTTATATTTTTTAACCCCCGACGCAAAAAGAGGGGTGTTATAAGTTTGACGTGTCTGTCTGTCTGTCTGTGGGTGTGTCTGTCTGTCTGTCTGTCTGTCTGTGGCATCATAGCTCCCGAACGGATGAAGCGATTTCAATTTAGTTTCTTTTGTATTAAAGGTGACTTACATGCGAGTGTTCTTAGACATGTTTGATGAAAATCGGTTGAGTCGTTTAAAAGTTGTGGGGGGTGAAAGCGGGGAAGAAAATCCGAATGTGCAAATATACTCGAGTAAGGTCTCAAATGAAAGCGCACTGAAAGAGAATATTGATGACTTAATCGACAGTGTTCGTAGCTTCGTTTGATGAGAAAATTGGTAGTGGGAAGATCAGCCGTTTGAAGATGATCAGCTCTTTTCTAGTTGATGAGGGGATCTGACTAACTTTCCAATGTCCGATCGATTCAAAATTTGGTACTGTGTTACTTCAACGATATATATTCAAAGAACATGCTAATGTAACCATGACCTGATCAGCAGTTTGAAGATGATCAGCTCTTTTCTAGTTGATGAGGGGATCTGACTAACTTTCTTATGTCCGATCGATTCGAAATTTGGTACCGTGTTACTTCAACGATATTCAAAGAACATGCTAATGTAACCATGACCTGATCAGCCGTTTGAAGATGATCAGCTCTTTTCTAGTTGATGAGGGGATTTGACTAACTTTCTTATGTCCGATCGATTCGAAATTTGGTACCGTGTTACTTCAACGATATTTAAAGAACATGGTAAGGTAACCATGACCTGATTAGCCGTTTGAAGATCATCTTTTCTTTATTAGTGAGAGATGAGGGGTCGTCCACATGTCCTATCGATTCGAAATTTGGTACGATGTTACTTCAATAATGTTGAAAGTATGTATATGGTAAGGTAATCATTATTTATACCTACTTTAAAAAGGATAAAATAAAAGTAAAATTAAAAATTTTAAAAACCCCCGACACAAAAAATAAACTCTAAAAAATAATAAATAATATTTTAAACCTATTATAATTATATTATCACATATAATATTAAGTAAGTTGAAATAATTTTATTTTCCAATCGTCGTCTCGTCGGGGGACCGCTATGTGAAAAAAACACGTGTAGTCGCAGAATGAACAAAAGAATTTACTCCGAAAAAAATTTGCTCATACCTACTTAAATGTAATAATTAATTAGCTGTTGTTGTAAAAATACTTTATAAACTTTAGCGGTCCCCCGACGAGGCGACGATTGGAAAATAAAATTATTTCAACTTACTTAATATTATATGTGATAATATAATTATAATAGGTTTAAAATATTATTTATTATTTTTTAGAGTTTATTTTTTGTGTCGGGGGTTTTTAAAATTTTTAATTTTACTTTTTATGTGGTACTTAATTGATGTATCTATCTACACTAATATTATAAAGAGGAAAACTTTGTTTGTATGTTTGTTTGTTTGTTTGTTTGTTTGTTTGTTTGTTTGTTTGTAATGAATAGGCTCAAAAAGTACTGGACCGATTTCAAAAATTCTTTCACCATTCGAAAGCTACATTATCCACGAGTAACATAGGCTAAATTTTATTTTGGAAAAAAATAGGGTTCCGTAAGATATTTGGGTTTTTCGGACATAAGGTGTAAAAAATCAACCAGAAAAGTTAGTTATTTTGCGTACGCTGCCTAAACTATAAAAGATAGAACCATAAAATGTTCTAATTAATTGTAGATCTTATAAATATCTACAAAAAAGTCCGCGACACACTATACCTATCTATGTCGAGTGAGGCACAACAACCATTTTTTTATTTAGAAATCTTGAATTTTTTTTGGACTACATTTAAACGCGTTTATTTTACTCATGTTATTAATCCTTATCAAAATAAATTATTTCATCACTAAGTACAGTTTATGTATATAATATTTGGTCTTTGAATGATTAAAATTGGACGTTTGGTTTTGAAGTTATGGCGAAATTAAAATATTACGATTTCTGCTGCACGGCCCGTTGCGAATAGGGCGTCACCAAGGCGGGGTGCGCGTGCGGGTTAATGTTTAGTTTAGTTTAGTTAAATAGTTTAGTTATTTTATAAACATCAAATTGATAATATCTTAAAATATAATACATTATAATATCTATACATCTATACAGTTAAATACAATTTAAGTGTCTGTTTGTAACTTCAAATTAACAGCTTTTTACGTAATGAATCTGAAAGTATATTCGGTACTTACAATAAAATACATTTTTTTTTTAATTTTTGTCTGTCCGTCTGTCTGTCTGTCAGTCGGTCTGTCTGTCTGTTTGTTCCGACTAATCTCTGAAACGGCTGGACCGATTTTCACGGGACTTTCACTAGCAGATAGCTGATGTTATAGGGTCTAACATAAGCTACTTTTATTTTAGGGTTCCGTTTAAAAAAATAGGATTCCGCTTTCGTTATCATAAATAAAGTCGCGGGTAAATTTCAGCGATATCCCAAAGTATTGTTCCACGCGGACGAAGTCGCGGGCAAAAGCTAGTATTCTATAAATCTATACTAATCGAACTCTCGTGGAGGTCTATTTTATTGGCTCATTAGTTAACTTAATCTCAACTTATATAATTAACATTTAAGTCATTTACTGACTTACATTAAGTGTATCCAATTAATCAATTAAGCTAAATATTTGTGGGCGTCGTCCATTTTTAAAGTCATTTAAAAACCTGCAGTAACCCCGCTGTTAAAACATGGTTAAAATATTCAATGTGAAAGTAAAACAACATACCTATTATACTTATTTGTGTTCAGTATTTTTGTTCTTAATTTGTTATTGTGTAACTTACATTTTATTTCAATCGAAAGGAATGTTGACGTTTTTGAAACGCTTGTAAACGCAGTAGGTACGTATGTTTTATAATGCCTTTTTCTCTATACCTACAGTGAAAACTATTTTTAACCCCCGACGCAAAAAGAGGGGTGTTATAAGTTTGACGTGTCTGTCTGTCTGTCTGTCTGTCTGTCGGTCTGTCTGTGGGTGTGTCTGTCTGTCTGTCTGTGGCATCATAGCTCCCGAACGGATGAAGCGATTTCAATTTAGTTTCTTTTGTATTAAAGGTGACTTACATGCGAGTGTTCTTAGACATGTTTGATGAAAAGCGGTTGAGCCGTTTAAAAGTTGTGGGGGGTGAAAGCGGGGAAGAAAATCCGAATGTGCAAATATACTCGAGTAAGGTCTCAAATGAAAGCGCACTGAAAGAGAATATTGATGACTTAATCGACAGTGTTCGTAGCTTCGTTTGATGAGAAAATTGGTGGTGGGAAGATCAGCCGTTTGAAGATGATCAGCTCTTTTCTAGTTGATGAGGGGATCTGACTAACTTTCCAATGTCCGATCGATTCAAAATTTGGTACTGTGTTACTTCAACGATATTCAAAGAACATGCTAATGTAACCATGACCTGATCAGCCGTTTGAAGATGATCAGCTCTTTTCTAGTTGATGAGGGAATCTGACTAACTTTCTTATGTCCGATCGATTCGAAATTTGGTACCGTGTTACTTCAACGATATTGAAAGAATGTATATCGTAAGGTAATCATTATTTATACCTACTTTAAAAAGGATAAAATAAAAGTAAAATTAAAAATTTTAAAAACCCCCCGACACAAAAAATAAACTCTAAAAAATAATAAATAATATTTTAAACCTATTATTATATTATCACATATAATATTATGTAAGTTGAAATAATTTTATTTTCCAATCGTCGTCTCGTCGGGGGACCGCTATGTGAAAAAAACACGTGTAGTCGCAGAATGAACAAAAGAATTTACTCCGAAAAAAATTTGCTCATACCTAAATGTAATTCGTAATAATTAATTAGCTGTTGTTGTAAAAATACTTTATAAACTTTAGCGGTCCCCCGACGAGGCGACGATTGGAAAATAAAATTATTTCAACTTACATAATATTATATGTGATAATATAATAATAGGTTTAAAATATTATTTATTATTTTTTAGAGTTTATTTTTTGTGTCGGGGGGTTTTTAAAATTTTTAACGACGAACCGGGTAATACGACGAATTTGGAGGTTTTTTGAACATATTAATATCTGTATAATGATTGTCTACCGTTATGTTTCGAAAAAGCCCTTTCGGAAACAAATTATTGTGAAGAACACATGTGTCTACAACTGCTCTAGAATTATAAAACGACGCGGATAGCGGATGTGGCCGCTATTATAAGGCGATTCCAAATTGAGGTAAAAATATAGTCCCTTTGTACAATTATATAAAAGTATCTAAGAGGCTTTGTTCCTCAAAAAAAGGTAGGAAATACTAATAGTATATTCTTTTGACAACGCCATCTTATAATTTGATAGTTACGTATTAAATTTTATGTGAGTTATTCTAGTTATATTTATATTTTTTGCACATAAAAAATAATAGTTAGCATTTTTTTGGCTAGATGGCGTACATAGTTACAGTAATTTATAGGCGTTTACTTTGCTTTTATAGTCAAGAAAATTGGTAAAATTGTAAAACAATGAAAAGCAGTGACAATCAATCATTAACCATAAATTATCGTCGTAATAGCCGAAAGTCGCTATAACCGCTTTTTAACTGTTCATACATAATATTATTATTGTATCACGAAAGAGTCAAAATTTTATCCTAATACCATATCCGAAGTTATAAAGATTTTTGACTGTTGTTAGATAATATTAAGATACCTATTTACCAACATACTTTTAATTTCTGTAAAACCTGTCCAGTTTATCTAGGGTTGCCATCTCTTACATATGACTCCCCGGACAAGACGCGTGAAAACCCCGGATTTTGAAGTACGAAACCCGGACATAGAACAGTTTTTCCCGACTACGGCAATGTCAAAAAGAAAGGAAGATTTATTATTGCTGCAAATCAAAAAAAAAAAAAACTTAGGCCTTCCTAATTCTGCCTACAAAAACCCGGATAGCAAATAAAATCCGGCCCGGATGCTCCCCGGACGCCCTTTAAACTAGGACAAATCCGGGGAAACCCGGACGGGTGGCAACCCTAAGTTTATCTAACCAATCAGTAAATTGTCAGTTGTCGAGGTTTAACGATTAATGCTAGCTGCAACCTTTGGCCCACAAACAACCACTAGTCTTCCAAATTGCGTAAGGGCTACATAAGCTACCGACTACACCGGTTTGTCCTGCAGAAAAACTAGAAAGAACCTGAAATCGAATTAATAAAAGCGACGTTTAATGTTTAAATATCCATTGTACACGAATTCGGAAAAAGGTATTTATTCAAAGTTTAATAATCTAACTCAGTGTTTTTCAACCTTTTTCATGACCCCCTTTGTATGAAAAAATATTTCGCGACCCCCCTTCCCTTCGCTTTTTTATCATATATGTATGTGTATGTTACAGTGTTACAAATATTCATTCTATACGACGTTTTTATATGTCTCCATAATTAGGATTCGGATATAAGTACATAATATAGTACGTCAAACACATTATTTTACAATTACATACATCGATGATATCGATGATCGATTTATGATTAAGTATATCCTTTTGTTGAAATTCTCTTACTTAATAAATCAATCTTTTTAATCTTTATGGTTTTTTTAACCAAAAATCGGCCTTCGAACTTCGGCGACCCCCCCACCAAAGGTTAGCGACCCCCCAGGGGGTCGCGACCCACAGGTTGAAAAACACTGATCTAACTGAAGTCCAGTCAAACGGTGTCTCAAGCATTACTTAGTCATGAATAAATTATATTTTCATAAAAACGAATGTGTAGGTACCTATTAAGTACATATTATAATTTATAATCTAGGTACTGTATTAGGCGAAAAAAGCAAAAGAATTCGTAACTTTAACCGCACAAAGTATATTTTCGTGTAGCACTATTGTAATTAACAATGTAATATGTATTTAATATTTAAATTAATATAATCCCTGCATTAATATGTACATTGACCTTTATAATTCGACATTTAAAACAAGACGTTTTATTAGATTTAACAACTTACTATTTGAATATTACTCGTTTTCTATGTGATGTACAGGGCTATACTGACCGTCCAGCCTACTAATGACGGCCGTAAGTTGATGGCACTGAATGGCAGGATACCTCTAAAGACACGTCACGTCGTTTTTGTATAATTTTGTAACAAATTAGTAAAGTTTGAAGAAAAAGGCCATTTTAAAATTATCTGACAATCAATATACAGTGAAAATCTGTTATAAATACATTGTAATAATTATGGTCATAATAGTCGAAAGTCATTAAAACTGATGACAGAAAATGTTCCTATTGCTATGATGAACATGAATTCACAATTTGTCGTACCTACCTAGTACCCGACTGACGGTTTGTCGTTATACAAAGTTTAAACTGTATTTTGCGCGTTTTATAAGATTACAACCAAATCTAGAATGTTATTATTAAATCCCAAACATAATACACATAATATCATAGAGCAAATAGTTAGACTTCAGAAAAAAAAACCTTAAAGACCATGTTCTCATGAGAATCATGTTGTTTCAAATGCCTGCGGGATGTTTGAAATGCTTGGAATGTTCTGCTCAATCTAAGATATAAAATGTCTGCCAAATTAGTTTAGAAGAAAAAAACCGGCCAAGTGCGAGTCGGACTCGCGCACCGAGGGTTCCGTACAAACCTGCAAGGTTTACAAAGTTCGTTCATTACGACAATCTAAAAATTTAAGGTTTTCGGAATTTTTCCTTTATGTGTGCTATAAAACGTTGCTTCATGCCAAATTTCAAGATTCTAGGTCGACTGGAAGTACCCTTTAGGTTTTGATTCCCTTGCGAGTACTTGCGAGTTTCAAAATATGCAGCTTAAATTGCTGTTTCTTTTGATTGCGTTGACATAGAAGTTTGATTTTGTTACAGCTTAAAGGTATTATAGACCTGAGTATTTGGTATGAATTTCAATTTAATACCTGTACGCGTTTATGAGGAAATGGGTAGTAAGTTTAAAATTATTAAAAAAAAATATATTATGTGATGTAACTAAAAATTTATGGTTTTCGTAATTTTTCCTTTATCTATGCTATAAGACGTTGCTTCGTACCAAATTTCAAGATTCTGAGTTCACGGGAAGCACCCTGTAGGTTTTGATTCCCTTGCAAGTGTCGAAAATTTGCGGCATAAACGGCTGTATCTTTTGATTGCGTTGGCTTAGAAGTTTGATTTTTTCACAGCTTCAAGGGACAGTAGACCTGAGTAATTGATATAAATTTCAGCTTCATACCTCCACGCGTTCCTGAGAAAAAGGGTCTTGACAGACGGACGGACGGACAGACGGACAACAAAGTGATCCTATAAGGGTTCCGTTTTTTCCTTTTGAGGTACGGAACCCTAAAAACTGAAAAAATTAAGGCAATTAAGTATATTACACTTTTTAATATTTTTTTTTAAATAGCGTTTCGTAAAATTATTGATTTTGAAGAATACTTCGGAAAAATGATTTATCTAAAGAAGTTCAGACTGAAAAAACAATTGAAATTCTAAAAAAAGTAGAACTTTATAAGCCTGTATTGTTTCCTATAGGATTTATACTAATATTTCCTTTTGTTGAATTCACTATTATTCAAAGTAAAATCTACAAAAACAATTGGAATTCAGAGCTAATCATTTGGAACTATAAAAATATTTAAACGCATTTGAATCGACATTCGAATTGACAGTCGTAAAGGCGAGTTCACAGACAATTAGTTTTTTTACGCCGAATTTGACAAGACGCCGGCCTATGATTTGACGGACTAACGAACTGCCTATAATCTTCATGATTACATGTTGCCCGCCCATCGCGCGGAGGTAATGGGTTCGAATCCTGAGTTTATTTACTTCAGGACATACCGACTGGGGAATTATAATTGGGTTAGTAAGATTGTGTTAAATTGGAAAAATTATAGAATACTAAAGTTGACTTGTTTGCCTTTGCCACCTGGCCAAGTATTAAAATACATAATAATTCGAAAATGTCTGATTCTAAGATATTTAAATTACTGAACAAGTAGAATACTCTTAATTATTTTTGAACATTCAATTTTAGGTACCATCACGAACGTTAAATGGGTACTTTAATATTTTTATTTATAAATATGGATTGCAATTTCAATGTATCGCTAAATCTCGGTAGCGGCTGGACCGATTTGGCTAATTTTGGTCTTGACATAGTAGTACAAGCTATAACTCCCCACAGCGATTTCAGTGACGGTGGCCGCTTTGAAACCAGGACAGTTACGCAGGAGTAATTTTTTAGTGCCAACAAGAGCACATCCTTCCTTCCTTTACTCTCATAATCCAGTGGAACGGATAACCGACACAACTGACGAGAGATCAGGCGCAGATCCGACTTTTTAAATGCCCATCCGACGCATGAATCATCTTTCTTGTCAGACAATCAGGCGTTCAGCCTGCATTGTCCTAACCAAACTTGGAAACTACATTTTTTGTTGTTCCAAGGCTGGAATCAAACGGAGGTTGTTAGGTTAGGTTAGGAGGCTCAGTGCAAACCTAGGGTAGGTTTAAAGTTTAAACGGTGAGAAATATTGTAACAATTGCAAGGAAAATACTAAAAACAATGATTTAATTTTCCCATGCTTACACTGTGTCCAATTTGTCTACGACTGTCAAATATTTATATTTTATAGGTGCATTGGTTATGTTATAAGTAGGGAATGTTATTATTCGACAAATTTTACTATTCGAATAATTCGAATAATGGCTAAACACTATTCGAATAAATTCGAATAATTCGAATAATACGAATATTGGTAATAACTTTAAATACAAGTAATATAATGCGTTTATATATACCTGCATATTTAATAATATTAAAATGTGAAGTGTTTCACAAATTACCGAAAAAAAAATCAACGTCTTTTTAATAAAAAAAATCTTCTTTTAAGTTTCAAACTTAAAATACTACCTAAATTGCAATAACTTTTTAAAACACCTGAACGGCTTAGTTCTGGAGCAGACCTTGGATTTGGTTGCCAACTAAGAAGTTTCTCCCAAAAATTAAGGAAAAGATCCTCTAGGGGAGAGAATTTTTGGGGTTTGTTTTAGAGGTTCGTATTTTCTGGTTTTTATTTGAGTTAAGCTATTGATCGATTCAACATAGAGAATCGATTTAAAAAGTCAGAACCTACAGTCTGACTCTATAAATAAAGTTTTTGGTAGTATAATTTAATGTATAAAGCATACTAATATTACAGAACATATTTTTTATTATTTATATATCAGTTTGTTTAAGATTAGAGAGAAATATATTTGCAGAGTTGGAACACTGCACAGAAATCGGAATGCACTGTAAATAGTGCTCTGTTCTAATATAATGGAGCTGAAAACTCTAAACACACGAGTATCGTGGTATCATAATGGTCTGCTCCAGACCTAATCGGTACATTATATTATAAATACGGTGTATATAAATCGTAATAAGAATAAGTAAATAAGATAAACCGTCAAAATAAAAAGCACTCAAAAAAGGTTTTAATGTTATGTTATCATAACAAAAAACTTCATAGTTGGTAAAAAGTGGGTGGAAATTCTTTAAAACAAAAATAACCTATTTCCATTTTCAAGTTAACCATGTTTTTGGGTCTCTTTATGTTTTTTATTGAACGATGAGTCTTATTTCAAAAAGAAAGTTAGACAACAGTAGATTTAAAAATTGTATCATAGCCTGATTTTTCTAAAACTAGGCATCAGTGCAGAAGTAGGTATCAGGCGTTGTACTGCAAGAACGGAGTATGTCATGTTACGAACCGTTCAGAAGATGAAGCGACGGTACAAAGAGACTGAAAACATTTGACAAGGCCGTGCAAGACTTTAATGGCAGACTCAGCGCTCGGCAAGACCGTTAAATTGTTACCACTTGTTGAAAATCAACACTTAAATGCAGTTAAGTTCAGAAACAGCTTCTTCAGACCCGAAGGGACTATGTTACTGACAGCACAGTGAAGAAGACTTGCTTAAGTAAGTCTGAAACCCTAAAGACCGAGGCGAAGGGCGAGTGGTCTCACCTCGAGACCAAATCGAGAGCCCTAGTATCGAGTAGCAACACTGTGATACGTCCGTGAACACAAATAAAAGGATGGTCCAGAATTTTCGTCTCAGATGAGTGGATTTACTCACTTTAATTTCACAAGTTAAAGTGAACTTCTGAAGGGAGGCTAAAGGGACATACGCATGGCGCATCCAGAAAATCCAGCACCGGTACTAATGTACAGTCATTAGTGTCAGTAGTGTCAATCATCTAAAATTTTTGCCTACAAATTGGTGGTCTTGGGCTTGCAGGCTGCATGGTCAGTATAGCCCTAAAGTAAACGTGACCTGGTAGGCGATATCTTCAAGCCTACTTTCCAGATAGAGTCCAGTATGCTCAGGCAGAGTACATATACAATGTGCTGGCATACATTCAGGAATCCGCACTGAGTATATAGCCATGACAATTGGACCTCTACCTGGAGAAAGATATGGTCAAGAGATTCTTAAAGATTATCTTTAATGTCCTCACCTCAACCCGATTAAGTATACCCTGAGAAGAGCTTCGAAAGCTAGTCAGAAGCCGCAAATTGTCCTACAGTTAGTACCCTCACAGCACTAAAACACGCCTTGATATAAGAATGGGAGAGAATATTGCATAATTCGGCTCCAAAACCTCGTTTTCAGTATGACAAACCTCCTCCAAACTGTTGTCAGGCCTCGAGGAGTTATCCGCAATTTTATATAACATGTAAATTTAGTCTTTAATAAGTCTAAGTCTTTAATAAAATTTAGTCTAAGATTAAAATGGTTAATTTTTGTTTAAAGATAAAAATAATATACTGATATATATAATTTATTACTTTTAAAGAAAGCTGATAAACCTTGTTATAATATTTTAAAAAGTATGGAATTTTAAACGATTTGTACTTCATTTTGCAGGCTAGTGTAATACTGTAATAACCAACTTAACTTGGTATCCTTTTTCGTTTAACTCTGTTCGTCCGCCTGTCTCTTTCTATCTGCTCTTCTAGCTATATTGCGTCTAGATATCGGTTTTGGTTTGATAAAAAAATATAATTTTATGATATAGTCTAGTACACTTCACATGTATGGAAAGCCACCCCGGCTTTCCATACATGTGAACTGTGAATTGTATGTTAAATTTTATGTCTTTTAAAATAAAGGCAAAGTTTTATACATGACTTCTACAAAGTCAACCATTTCCAAGTAATCGTCCTCCAAATTAGTTTCACCCCCTTCTGTCATTTCTGAACTACGAGGATTAGTAACTTACAATTTTCCATGCTGGTAGATCATTGTAAATTCTCTTTAGGAAAGTTATTTTGAACGAAATCGAACAGATTAAGAAACTAAAAATCGTATTACGCTTTACAGTAACAGAACCCTCCTTAGATACCGTCCTAACACGCTCTTGGTTAGGTTATTTTGACAAGCGTGTGAACATGGATTTCTTTCGCTGAGGCCTGTAGGAAGTATTCACTTTAAATATTTTTTTATTTAAAAACAGTTTTGTATTCTTTCACAAACAGTGTAGTAAAATCAGTTTTAGGATATTATTGACGACAATATTAATAAATAATAAAAATAATGTATTAAATAACGAAACTTTCCGGTTTATATACAAGTTTATTACTATTATTAACATATTTTTGAAAAATAAATAAAGTATTTTTATTATTCGTTTTATTCGAAATATTCGAATATTGAACCCAGTCATATTCGAATAATAAAATCGTCGAATATTCGAATAAAACGAATATTCGAATATTCGAATAATATTCCCTAGTTATAAGTATTTATTCTAGTACATAGTTTGGAATTAACAACGTGTGTCGGGGCAGCTAATATTAAATAAAAATTTCCAACAGAAGAAAACGCAAGCGCCATAATTGTGTACATTTTTATGAAAGTCTAGCATGTAGCTATGTAATCTCGTGACTGTAGATACTCATCTCATCAAACCGAAAGCAACCGACAGACTTTAAAATTAATAGTTCTAAGAACGTTTCGAATTGGAGTAGATTGCGTGAGGAATTCGCATGATAACTAAATCAACAGTTTTTGTCTTCCGATAGTTACATTAATACTTCTGCCTCGATATTAGGTATATTCAGTTTAAACAATAATAAACGTTGCCCCAAGGATATATTCAAAGATTGCGTGATAGGTAGATCTATTTAAATAGCGTACAATACAGGGAAAATCTGTTATAACGACATCGAAGGACCGGTCAATTAGGGTTGCAATAGCCGTATAAAATATTAATGTCGATTCAAATCAAAAAGTTCATGTTGTACCCATGACAGATTACAAAATATCGTTGTAATAACCGGCTCGTCGTTATAAGGGGTTTCTATTTTTTAAGAAATGTATATGACATTATGCTCAGATATTAACCTATCTACTTAATATTATGATCTTTCGATATGCTAAAAGAAATAAAAATAAAGTATGATAAGTAAACTTTGCACTATTAAATGAAGAATCCTACTGTTGCAATGAAATTGCCTTGATGTACAATGAGGTGCCGACGATAGAGAGGGTAGATAGAATATGTACATATGTGGGAGTGAGGCAGCTATATGTACTTACTGTTAACTAGATAACAAAGGTCTGTAAAAGTACCGAAATAACGGCACCTAACGACCTAACTAGGTGTCTATTAAGGCCGTCTACATACGCGATAATTATTGCAATAACCGGAACTATTAACTAGTAATAATTTGAAAATTAAGCTAAGATATTCATTAGGTTTTCCAGAATCGTATTACTAATGTGTAAATACTAAAGAAGTCAATAGTTTGCACTGAAATAGAAGATTTTTTATATTATATTACACCGAATTTTGAAAATCCCTTTAATAAGGGGGTTATTAGGTAACTAAACGTTGCTCGCGGCTTCGTACGCGCAACAGTTAATTGCGCAGAAATCGTACATTTTCCCGCCATAAAAATTAGCCTATGTCCTTCCTCGTGGTCTGAATTGGCACATGGATGGTGGATAAAATTTGGCACAGATATAGAGTAGACTCTACATCTGTGCCATATTTCATCAAAATCGGTCCAGTAATTTCGAAGTATATTCGATGCTAACAGACAAACAGACTTTTCCTCCTTATTATTAGTATAGATTAATATATTTACACTACGGATACGCAAATCCATGTTTACAAGACAGCAATATGGATTTGCGTATCCATGGTGCAAATATTTTTATTAATAAGGGGGTTAATGTTGTAACCCTAACGGTCTAACAAAGGTTGTAACCTTTGTAAGGGTAGTCCGAAACTATTCGAAATTAATTTCGCGTGGCGCAGCTTTTACTACTGTAAACTTTTTGCGAAGTATCAAAAGATTAATTATAATAATATCAGACTTAATCCTAGGCATATGTCTAGATTCATATCTAGATAATAAAAGAGTCGCATGTGTGTGCGTGGCTTTATCGTCAGCTGCGAACTGGCGCCGTCTGACAGCTCACCTGTAGATCAATTATGCTGTAAATACCGGGTTTAATTGGCCTAATAGATTGCAGTACCCTTCATCGTCTCTATGCTTTTGCAAAAACGGGAAACTCTGCGATGTGCGAGCTATATAAAATGACAATGTAAATCTTTATTCTACTCAAATATTAGGTACTAGATGTTGCTCGCGACCTTGTGCGCGCAAAAGTTAATTTCGCAGACACCGTAAATTTTTCCGGGGTAAAAAGTAGCCTATGTCCTTCCCCTTGGTGTATTCTACATGTGTGCCAAATTTTATTAAAATCGGTCCAGTAGTTTCTGAGCCTATTCAATGCAAGCAAACACACAAACAATCACAAACAAACTAACTTTTCCTCTTTATTATATTAGTGTAGATGTACTACCACTAGCTGTCCCGACACACGTTGTTCTGTCGCACCTATAAATATAGTGTTCATAATATTTTCCCCGCAATTTTTCCAAAATTTCTCACCGTCGAACCTTCTCTGAACTTCCGCAATCATTTCAAGACCGAAATTAGCCAAATCGGTCCAGCCGTTCTCAAGTTTTACCGAGACATTAGAATTGCAATAATCTTTTTTTTAATAGAAATATGTTCAAAGTCTTTAAATTGTCTTTTTTTTCTCGTCCTTACATTACATTCTTCACTTGGAAATTGGCATCAGTTATTGATAAAGTCCCGTAATAAGTTTTTTTAAAAAAACTTTAAATCGAATTGTCGAGCCAATTAAATATAACATTTAAGGAAACCCAAAAAAATCAGGCTGCTTGTCAATATCACATTACTGTATTAAAAACACCGGATGAACCAGAAATAAATTAATACGCAGCTCATCATAACACAGCAAAAACACCTAGGAACCAGCTCAACACAGCTCATAACCTGAAACAAAAAGACCTAGGTATGGAATCTAGATCTAGATGTCCTAAGATTTATGACAGTAGTGAGAATGAAGCACCATTCACAGTAAAAACATTGGCAGTAGATAGTATCTAGCATCCGGCTACAGGAATGTGGAGCGGTGATGTTTCACACTGGAGAATAAATGTGAAACTTTGTACAGGTCGCGCAACGGTTTATGAGCGCTCAGTGAAAGTGGAGGGGATCGTTCGCGCAGGTGACCAATAGCAAAGAATATATATGTTACAGTCATTGTGATTAAATAGCTATTATACATAATGACTGGTCATTATATATAATAACAATATTGTCTAGATAATGTGATAAATTAATCACTTTGTCTAGATAGTATTCATAATAGCGGGCCAAAGTTAGCTAAAGTAATAGACACGATTCAAATTAGTGATACAAAAGAAATCTGCTTCTGCTTCTGCTTCCGCGGAAGTTCTGCATATCTTTTCACTTTCGTTTCCGTTTCGCGCTTCGCCCCGGCACGCTGCGGCCCGGCATAATGTGCGCGTACCTTTAAGGGTATAATCCGAGGTTGGTCCCGTTTTCACTAAAGTGGTGACCTGATGATCACAAAAGCTTTGATCAGAACTCCTCAGTCTATAAAGAGGACGAGTTTGAAAAGCATTGTTCAGAGAACTGCAAGCATAATATGCCACTATGTAACTTACAGTAATCATCATCGTCACCTTATTTACAATACCTAATGGAAGCTTGGCGCATATTCAATAATTATATATTCGATCATTTATTTAAATCGTTCTTAAATTTTTTAAATAATATTTTAACAAATATCACTAAAAAGGGTAAAATTATTATTAAAAAAAAACTTTATAAAGTTAAAATACTTTATATAGATCACAATAAAATTGTATCTATGACAATTTTATTATAATTCTTATAATAAACATTATAATTATTATTAAATAAAGGGAGATTGAAATAGAATTTTATAATCTTTGCCTGTACCTACTTGTTTTATTACTTTATCCAATTCTTCGAAGATATTATATAAAATTGCCAGTTAATGTGATTAATTTTGTGCCATTTATCACTTTGTCTAAATTGAGTAGACATTATAAATAATGGCTGGATAGTATATATAATATCCAGATTTATTACTTTGACTGTAACATATATAACTACGTACCGTACGTACGTATACGTACCAATAGCGTGTCGGCAGCCACGTTCGGCATGCGTTCGGCGCGTCCCCACCTCCCCGCCCGAGCCCGCTACCGCCAAACACACCCAAAAACTGACTTCTGCGCATACCCCCTCTACTTCTGTCGAAAGATCTTAATTCGTTGCGCGACCTATACCAAGTTGGAAGAATGCACTGGCGAAGCGAATCTAATAATCTAAACCAGCCGCGTAAGCTAATATCTATTGTAATCCTCCTAGTATTTTAAGGCTCACTTGCGCAAATCTGAGAAGCAATTCTGGTAAATAAAACCAGCATTAATTCAATTACAATCAAGTCCCGATACCCGATACGCTAAAACTCTCAAACGATGTTTTTATAAACGTTAAACTAATGTGAAACGTGTTCTAATTGGTCGAAACGTCATAAAATCTTTTAATCCAAAATTTGATTGATGATAATGAAAGTCTACTTTAAATACGACATTTGAGGTTTTGGGTTAAAGTTAACACTTAAAGTTAACCTCCGGTTTGAGCGCCAACGTGCTAAGTACTGAGTTACAGTGATTGTCAAATAAGATGGGCGCTAGGTGTACAAATTAAGATTTAATTGTATTATTTTTAGAGATGTTATTTAGGCTCAAAAGGTGACCAAATAAAACGTGATACCTAGTGTTCTACAAAAATGTCGAAAACTCTTCTAAAAGATAAACTTAAGTTGAAAATTTAAGTCGTAAAGTTTTATACTTCAATTCGAATATACTTTAATGGATTAATTATAATTAGACCTTTTATGGTTACTTGAGTATAGCTGGAAAATGCAGATAAAATATGGTATAAAGTTAATTAAACTGATATTAGGGAGACTAGGCTAATAGAAAGTGGCCACTCGTTACGGGAGATCATAAACATGTATTATGGACGAGGCATGTAGAGGCAGTTAAATGGCCCCACTTTTGAGATTTTTGAGGCCATTTTGACATTTGAAATAGTGAAAACAAGATGGCTGACATTTGAAGTATGGAGAAAACCAAAATGCGAACAAGAGCGTAACTTTTAATAGTACATGAAGATTTGTTCTGCCAAATGTACGTCATTGCCTATCTTGAATTTTGAAAAATTTGCAGGAGATAATTAAATGAGCTTACTTAAGTTTAATAATGGCAAAAAGCCGTATATTCGAAGGCTATTTAAGAGGCTCTCAAGTTTCACGCTGTCTTTGTCATTCCAGCAGAGACAGTATTATTATGTGATTTAGGGGGATCTTAACTTTAAGCAACGTTTAATAATACGTTATTTTATAGAGCTAGTTAATTCTTACCGGATTGTCCAAAGCAAAAATTGGAAAAGAGTAGGTATTGGTAGTATTGGGATTACCAGAAAAACTTTCTTGTAACGGGTATTTTTGTGGTAGCAAGTAATAAACCTTATGTAAAAATCATGCTTATGATAAAGAAAATACCTGTAAATTATGTTACTAACGTATAAATGATATACAATAAATTAATTCAAATCAATATAATAATGTCAAGTGTCAGACTGGTTGGGTGAGTTTCGTTACATTTTCATCCAAAACTAGTAGGTGGTGGAAGCGTGCTTTTTGCATTATCATTATTCATTGGTTTCTATACATTTATATCTATTCTTTCTCCTTTGGGTCCGTGATCAAATATGTTTATTGCAATCAATCGGAATCAATCAAATCAATTTAAGGAGACGTGAACATAGCGAACTTACGTACGTACAATGCGATTCAAATGAGAATAGGATCGAGTCGGCGCCATATTGTTTCGAATTTAGGCTGTTATGATACTTAAATTTATGTTTAGATAATTGATTACTATTTAACGTTTTTAATTAAATTCGATGCAAGACTCTAAATATTTAAGTATATGCACATAATTTTTTCTGCAAATCTCAGTTTTCAAGTGATATTTCACAGAAAAAGGTCATTGACGCTCCTATTCTCATTTGAAACGCATTATACGTAGTAACTTAGAATCCCTAATAATATACTGACTTGTTTTAGATAGGCTATGAGTTTATGACATACATTTGACGTACAAGCTTGAAAATTTCAACAACAATACAGAACCCATGTTCTAAGTTCATCTTTTACTCAACCCCGCGTTTATTTATTGTATTACTCTTTTATTATAACTGCGCTTGACATCAGATGCAACTGTAGTTTTATGCGTGCTACTGTTTATAAGAGGTCAGGTTTCATATTGTACTCAATTGTGCCATGCACACGCAAAGTTCGGATCGTGGATCGAACTGCGTTCTAAAACCGCGGAGGGATCCGTGCGGTTTGGACTGCGGATAGAACTGTTGTGCTAATTACTACTGTTAATGCGTCACGATTTGAACTGCCGGCGTCTTACATTGTCTTGCTAATTTCGTGATCATTGTATTTCACGGGAAATTACAAAGGACCGCGGTAGACGATATTTATTCAAAGTAAATACAGCCTGAGGCGAAGGCATCTGTCGGATAATCGTCTGCCGATAATTGCCGAGAATTACCGAGGATTGCCGATCGGCACACGAAACGGTGATTATGTGGAAACGCAATTTTCAAATAAACACACTCGTTCGGTGCCTTTGTAGGGTCTTTTGTATAAGTAGCAATAGGTGCTAGCAACTTTGTAAGTAGATAACGGGTATAGGAGGTATTATATTATTTCATAGCTAAGTATTATGTTACTTATATGTATTTTAAAATTTCAGTTAAGTTTACAGGAAAAACTTAAAAAAAAACACAATAGACATTTATCCAAGCAAAAACTCTATTATGTTTCCTAAAATTGTAACATTGCGATGGTTCAAAGAATGAAAAAAACCCACGATTACAATCGCTTCTTAAAATTAGGGATCTCATAAGTTGGACTTAATTTTTAGTAGCGTTTGAAAATGCGTGTAATTATGAAAACCTTTTCTTTGTTAGTGTTCAAAATATTGTTCCACTACAATTAGGGATGTGCAACAACAATAAGAAAATATCGATAATTTAATAAAATAAATAACTTACGCTGTTTCCCGCGGCTCCGCCCGCGTAAATATATTGGGTATCCCGCGGTAATAATGTTTTTTACCGGGATAAAAGTAGCCTATGTTTTAATCCAGAGCTTAAACTACTACCTTATACCAAATTTTATAAAAATCCGTTCCGTAGTTTTTGCGTGAAAGAGTAACAAACATCCATCCATCCATCCATCCATCCTCACAAACTTTCACATTTATAATATTTGTATGATTACTTATTAAATAACACTCACGGAATTGTACCTACGTGATGCCTACCACCGGTTCGGGAACTTAAAACCTATTAAAACGCTTTTTATTTTTTTTAAGACTTCATAATATTGAGACTACATTAGAGATGTGCAACAAGATGTAAAAAAATATCGATAATTTCAACCTACATTTACGGCTCGTTAAAGTTTTGTACAAATAATACGGTCTGGCCCTCTAATAACATAATTCCTCCGTCGCTGTGTAATAATATAATTTGAGGGCGCATCCTTTGCAGTCACGATTTTAATTTACCATGTCATTTGCATTGTTTAACTTATTTGGGTTTGTTTGTAAGATTATTTTTTTAAATGTGGTCGATTATAAAAAATACTTTTTTTATTGACGCGATTTTGGTCGCTCAACTTTTGTGTAGCTCATATTTTTTTATCAATATCATTGAAAAACTAGATGTTGCCTGCGACTTCGTGCGTGTAATTTTTGCCGCGATAAAAAGTAGCCTGTATCCTTCGCCGTGGTCTAATCTAATCTGTACCAAATTTCATCAAAATCGGTCCAGTAGTTTCGGAGCCTATTCAATTCAAACAAACAATCAAACTTTTTCTCTTTATTATATTAGTATAGATAATCAAAAGTTAAAAACTAACCCGTCTACGCAACCTATGTTGCTATATTATAGCCTATATTATTCGGGCCATTATGACGAATTTATTGACACATCATTCATTAAAATCGGATCAGTAGTTTCGACGATACGGTGGTACAAACATACATACATAGACCGCCAAAATCATTCAGCTTCGCCGTAGTCGGGTAAAAAATAACGATCTTGAACGAATGTCCAAACATATCGTTCAAATCCCTTCACTGCACGAATAAACTTCCGACGTACTGCTGTAGCCGTAGCCCAGCGGGGGAGCGGTTTTTGTTTTGTACTCGTTTGTAAGGTATATTCAATTGAATTTATGCATTGGTAATTAAATCCAGAACCATAAGAACCAGATTTTAGTAAGTTGATTTTTTTTATGAGTAACAAGTAATGATTTACGACTTATCTTTATATAAAAGGCAAAGCTGACTAGTGTGATTTCACAGGCCAAATCATTAAAGCTAGAAATTTTACTTTTTGCACACGTATTTCTTATATGACGTAGGCGTCCACTAGGAAAGGATTTTTCAAAATTCAACCTCTCAAGGGAGTAAATAGGGGATAAAAGTTTGTACGTAACTTTCTTATTCCTTGGACATATTTGCATGATATGTATTTAGTATGAATTGAGGACGGGAAAAATAATATATAATAGCATTGCAGCGTTTTCTAAAATCCAGCCCCTAGGTAGGTAAAATAGGGGATGAAAGCTTAAAACCTAATTGCACGCGGGCGAAGCCGCAGCAATTAATTCTAGTCAGGTGTACAAGGAGGCTTACAGATGCGTTACGGATTTAAAAAAAAATTAAGTATGCGCTGAATTTCTTAATTTTTCGATTTAAACGTAAAATCAAAAAGCCAACAATTCGCAATATAAAGTAAAAAACTTAATTAAGTCGCAAAAAAGCTAGTGTTGTAACATTGTAGATACCGATACTCAATAAAGTAAAAACCGTAGATGGTATCGAGAATTCTCAAACTAATATAAGAGAAAGATTAGACTATAGATAAATCTCTTTTATTTCTTCAGTTTACAATCGTATCGACTTTCCTCGCCAAGTGCTCTCGAAAGAATCCCACCTTGGCGTCTGCTCTCGCCAAGGTAGGCATCCCTTTCGCGGGAAAAATCCAGCTCGGCGATTGGCCCCACAACATCAGGTGATCCTTATGTCGTGATCCAACCGCCGAACAGCCCGCCATTTTTGCGCCAATCAGGCATTACAACACAGTGTTGCTATTTAACAATTATATTGAACAGAAATATTTCAGCCTTAAAAATAGAATATCAAACAAATGTTAATTAAATACAAAAATCATAACATGATTACATTTATAACTAAATATTTTAGCAGAATTATAAATGAACCTAACAATCGTCCGTCCTGACACCGTGTGCGTCCCCGCACACGGCTCCAGGTGGAAACCTAACAATCGAATAAATGAACAGTTATTAGTTTCTAGAATTCAAACAAACATTAAAAAAAACTAAAAAGAAACAGTAATTAGGACCAAACAAGTAATCAGTGACAAAGTATTGATTTTTTTATAGACATGCCAGCGGAGTTAAATGAATTACAATTTAATTTACAGTAGTAGACAGTAAGATCAATACATAGCCTCTTTTCATGTTTAATGTTACATACACAAACATATTCTTACACTTATCCAAATTAAACTTCACATTCTTTATTAAACACAACATACAATAGAACAAAAATGCAACATCACATCAATCTAATCCTATGCTAAGTGGGGTCAAGCTGCTAAAAGCAATAAATTTTAATTACAAGTACCTAATCCCAAATCAATTAATTTACAAAACTACAAAACTACTTAATCTTCAATAGTTGTATATATATCACACATGCATAATTATCCGCAAAATACTAACATCTTCAATATATATATTTTTATACAAATATATTTAAAAAAAAAAAAGTCAAATATAACACTCGAGATAAAGATAATTTAGAAATACCATCTACTAGGATCTTATACGGTAAGAAAAATATACAGCACGAAGGTGTTATAATATACAACAAATTACCCAAGGAGATTAAAGATTCTTCAAGTCTCACAATATTTAAAAAAAACAATTGAAACATAAATCTTCGAACTGAAGTTAAGACTTGTGTTATGGTAATCAGACAACGGATACACACTTAACAATTAGGTATATACTGTGGTATATTATTACTCAGACTCACTACGCAAACACTACACAAACACTAAAATTGTATATAACATAGGTATTGTCTTTTTCGGCGACGTGATGCACGCTTCGTTGGGTAGTCTCCCCGGAACCTTCGGTAAACTACATCCGACGGCCAGAACGTCCCCACCTCGAGGGTAGACAAAAGTGCTATCGACACTCTTACCACAAAGGAACTGAAGTTGACTTTGTGGCGAGACTGCAGACACTCAACCCTTAAAGTGCAGGAGGTCCTCCCACGGATGCAGCTCACGACGTCTTATACCTCCATGGATCAGTGTAGGCGGGACACGTACAGCTGCGCTGCGGGTACCTCGCACCGTAAGCGCAGCTTTCTTCAATGTAGACCCAAAAACGATCGATTTATTTTGGGTGATACAACTTTTACGAGTAAGTTAACGACCGATCGATTTGTCATTAACGAACAATCCCTGAACGATCGATTTATCAGGGTCCCTAACCTCCTGACCGATCGATTTGTCAGGATGCCTAACGGTGCTTGCATGAGCCGATCGATTTATATCTCATGAGCAACCGAGAGGACTTCAAACTTTATTCACGAGTCGCGAGCCAATCGATTCTCGCGTACTCATTCTGAAAACTTCCAAATGCCTAGCGGTGCTTGCATGAGCCGATCGATTTATATCTCATGAGCAACCGGGAGGACTTCAAACTTTACTCACGAGTCGCGAGCCAATCGATTCTCGCGTACTCATTCTGAAAACTTATAAATGTCTAGCGGTGCTTGCATGAGCCGATCGATTTATATCACATGAGCAACCGGGAGGAACCACTCGCACTGTCTATTTATGTATTACTGTCTATGTATCTTCGTTGTCACTTTGGCTGCCATCATCGACGCTATTATTATCTAATTCTAAAGCAGACACTTGAATCCACGGTTTTATCCGATCTGCAGCAACGGTTGTTAGGGTCAATTTTTTTGTACTAGTCCTGGAGTCGAATGCTACAACAACGATTCTTGTCTAGGACCTTGGTAACCCGGTACGGTCCTAAGAACGGCATTTATTAAAGCAAGTCCTTGTTATTTTTTACAAGTTCATCTACACTAACTACGCGCAGCTTTCCTACCCTGATCATAACTATCCTTCTGCTTAATCTGTTCTTTATCCACTTTAGCGAATTATTATTTATAATGCTCTCTAAAGGTACTCACCTGCCGTGGCACCATAAAAAGAATAGGGTTTACAACAGTATTTCTGAAGGCTTCGGTCCTATAGTCTTTTGATTAGTGTGTTCAGCCCCCATTGAATACTACCCAAATAAGAATCCCAGCTCTTTCCGCCATATTTACTACTAAATGCTTTTAAGGAATCAAGAATTGCGTTTGAGTTATTATTTATCTTGTTATAAATAGAAAAAGTTGTCAATAAAACTATTTATTTTTCCGCAATAATTCAAAAATTATATCAAAATAAATGGTCTGGACATACCCGTCCATGTACGATACAAATATAATTTTCACTATTAAGTTGAACGTATAGCTTTGTCGCCGTAACCCTCACGCAACTAATGAAACAAATAAACATAATATTTAATTCTAGCCGTTGCCGTATCAAACAGGACTGAACTTAGTAGGTATAGTATTAATCATTTGCTGAAACACAGCAGGCGCAGCTAAACCGAATGGCATGACAAAATATGTTAAATATTTGCTCTACTCTGAAATGGGAATCTGGTAGTTTCCAGAGGCGAGATCAAGCATTATAAAAACATACATGACTTCCCCGCAAGACTTGCTATCTCATCCTTTATGATTGCCATTAGATATATTTCTTTTACGGTTATTGAATTAAGCAAACCATAATCAACACAACCTCGAGGAACCATCCTTTTTATGGACAAGTATTATGGGCATACTAAATAAGAAAGAATAATAATATTTTTTTCAGACTCTCGTATCACCTAGCATCTAAAATTTCTATCGCGCTCGTGATTTGACAACCTCGGGGGCGATTCTGCTAAATAAAACCTGCATTAATACAATTACAATCAAGTCCCGACGTGCCAAAACTCTCAAAAGGTGAACGTTAAACCAACGTGAAACGCGCACTGATTGGTCGAAACGTCATAAAATCCGTTCATGGTAACATGTCGCTATACTTTAATCCCAAACAAAGTAAAATGAAGTCTACTTTAAATACGAGATTTGGGGTTCTGTATTGGCGATAAACGACTGGAGACTGATAGTATATTTTATTTCAGTGACACTGGTACACCCCAGGTCCCTTAAGGAAGATGCAAAGCAATGCTGATATTTTTTTAATATATTATTATTTATATATTTAATAATGTTATTTATTTAATATCAGATAATTTCAATACACAATACAAAAAAATTTTAGTTTTTAATATGCTATATACCTACTGTTTTACTTTTTTATTTTTATTTTATATTTAAGGCATATTTTTAAGCTTGATGAATTAATTATTGATTGTGTCCACTATTGTGATTTGTAGTTTGTTTAACCATAATATTTTCTTATTTCTAATCTATATATATATATTTTTTATTCAACTTTTGCGTTAAATGTGGTGTGAACTCTGTTGTGATATGTGTGACGTTACCTGTCGCCCCAGCGGAAGATCAGCACCGATTGCTTGCAATCGGCACATGGTGGGCTCTGTCGGCTTGTGCTCGAAAACACTTTTTAATTGCCTTTATTATTTGTAAAAATATGTATGTTTTCTTGGTCAAATAAATTTGATTGGAAATAGAAAATAGAACTGTAAAGTCCCCTAGCAACAGTATACTGTTCGTTGGGCTTTCCCGCTATGATGTTTTTTTTTTTTTTTTAATACAACACAGGACATGGAACAATGCATGTTGAGTTTCTACCTTAAGGCTGTATAACGCTAGTGACCTTGAGCATCACGTCCCATGCTAATTTCGTAGGCGACAAGGGCATATCGCGCCGACTGGTAAGTATTAAAATCGGATTAGAAAATTGCTATAAATAATATATATATTATAATATTTGACAAGATTTGCAAAAACTAAAACTACCTTGACTGAGAAGAAAGGTTTCCAAATCTTAGTTCTATCCAGCGCACAACTCCTTGACGACCGCTGGACCATAAATATAAGTTGTGCTATTTGACGAAAATTTTGGTAACCTATTACCATCATCAATAGAAAATTGTAACTGATCCTATAACTTTTATATAATTATACCGATATAATATGTGACCTACGGGAATGATTGTCTAATATGTACGGGAACTTTTAATAAGTGGTCGCCGGCGACCTTGCAAGCAACTAGCTTCTACACCATCGATACTAATATGAACCAAATTTCCAAGAGATGTTACTATTACTAAACCCTATCATGAAACTAGAAAAGTTGTCGTGAGATATCCTCAGTTCATTAGCAGCGAATTCAATTGTAACGTCGCTCCCAAAATCTATAAATGCTCTAAATTTATGACCATTGACTTGTATCTCTGATTAACAGCGAGACAGTTATCAATTTTCGGTTATGTTTGTGGTTCGTCCTGGTTCATGGATAGAGTGATGCTAGACCATCCCTCAAGTTCTTAATAATATCAAACAAATCTGTTTTTTTTTGAAAAAGAAGGGCTGCATGCAAGACCTCTCGTGATAGCGGCCGCGCTCCGCACGACGCACCCTCTCTCTCCCCCTGTACGCTGCACGTTGTCACGGCGTTGCTCCACTGCAGAGGTGCTGCGGCAACGGCTGTCGCTGCCCGCGGCTCGTCGATGTGACACGACCGACGACTGCGAGACGGTCACGCTCCCGCCGCATTTCCATCTTCTAATATCCGTAATCGCTCACAGCTCAGATCGACATGCGACACGGGCTGGCGCAGACGAGGACTTCGACTTCGCAGCGAACTTCAGCTCCCGTGTCGCAGAGCAGAGCTCCTTGCGACTGTCATGAGGACACGCAAGCCTTCCGTCTCGATGTCTCCAACACCGGAAAATAAATTTAAAAACCGTGTACTGATTGAAAATCTAAAAGACGGATTTTTTTTTTTAAATCTTTAATAATTTATTGTTCACAATTGTAATAACTAATGGTATAATTTAAGTTGCCGTTAACTATTAAAACTTGACAGCCTTGCATATACAATAGAATCATTCTTATTTCAAAAGTATTTCGTTATAAGTTTCAAATAATATATGTGGGTATACTGTAGATCATGTTCTATTTATCTATACAGATAAATAAAATTGAAGCGTCTGTTTGTAATTTCAAATTAACAGCTTTTCACTTAAGCCATATGGAAGTATATTCGGTACTTAAAATAAAATATTATATATTATTAAATTTTTGTCTGTCTGTTCCGGCCGATCCCAAACGGCTGGATCGATTTTCACGGGACTTTCACTGGCAAATATTTTATGGTTCCGTGTAAAAAAATATGGTTCCGTTTCCATTAATTCTATGCAAACAAAGTTGCGGGCCTCAGCTAGTTATAAACTACATTATTAAGATAAAGAAATAGGTATAGGGGTTTCACCACAAACTTCAACCAAGCAATACTGTCGCTCCGCAATGGATAACGTACAGGCGACAAAATGGCAACGGGAATAATTCTAATTTCGTAATGTAATTAACCACCCGTTTGGTTACTGAACGGAATTCAAAACAGCAAAAGCCACGAGAAAAGTAAAAAAAATTGTTAAATACTTATATATAATAAATCATTGTAAAATCAATGTTTAACTACCCACTATCTAAAAATTGTAAGTCAGATATTCTTTCGCATATTTTAGTATCTTTCACAATTGTACAGTCTGCTCAGAACAAATATGGGCCCATACCCCGACTGGCCCGAGAAACTCCTAGATAGACGGCCTCGGAAGCCCTAGAAAAATCTCATGTCCAGCCTCAGATATATTTCCATATAGATATAGGTAAGCGAGAAGTTATTTAATGAATGGCGGTTTAACCCCACTGGTTCGAGAAATCTAGATAGTCGGTTTCGAAAACCCTAGAAAAGTCTCACAGTTAAAGGTCCCCCGCCATCAATTTAGCCTTCATTAATAATATAATAATATTATATTATGTTTAATATAATTAAACAGACTGTACAGTTATGTTTTTCTTTATTATTATTTTTCAAACGAACAATGTGCAATCACAAGCACTTTAATACCAATAATAATATATTTAAATTGAAGTATGATATACCCCTTCCTTAATATAAAAAATCTATGACGAAATAGTACATTAGAATATTTCATAATTTAAAATTTGGATTTTGTATCTTTAAAAATAATTGATTACAATTGAAATTAACTTGCATGCAGCATACTATTAGGTAAAACTAAATAAAATAATATAACTTATTACGATAAAGAAATAAGTAGTAGTAAGTAAGGTTTTACTACGAACTTCCATCGAGCAATACTGTCGCTCCGCAATGGATAACGTGCAGGCGACAAAATGGCAAACGGGGTTTTAATTTCGTAATAATATAAGACCTACCGTCTGGTTACTGAACGGGATTCAAAACTGAAGTCGCGAGCAAAGTCAAAAATTGTTACAATACTTTATCGCTGTCGTTAAAGTTTAGCAGTACGGAATACTGTAAATCAATGTTTAACTACCCACTATCTAAAAATTGTTAGCGAGATATAATATTATTCTTTTGCATATTTTAACGTCATTCACAATTGTATAGCCTGTTTAGAACAAATATGGATTTATAACTCCACTGGTCCGAGAAATTCTAGATAGACGGCCTCGGAAGCCCTAGAAAAATCTCATGTCCAGTCTCAGATATCTTTCCATATAGGTAAACGAGAAGTTATATAACGTATGGCGGTTTAACCTACTGGTTCGAGAAAATCTAGATAGTCGGTTTCGAAAACCCCAGAAAATTCTCTTTCCCAGTTATAATTATTAACATATTATATAATATAATTAAACAGACTATACCATTGTGTTTTTCTATAATTATTGTTTTTCAATATGAAAAATGTGCAATCACAAGCCCCTTAATAATACTAATAACATAATTATTAAAGTTAAAGTACGATATAATATTATTATTATCATAAATTTATTTAATACAAGCTTGGGCGTGTACTTACGTTATTTTTTTTTCTTGGTAGCCACTTCTGAAGTATAAGAGAAAGATTAGACTATAGATAAATCTCTTTTATTTCTTCAGTTTACAATCGTATCGACTTTCCTCGCCAAGTGCTCTCGAAAGAATCCCACCTTGGCGTCTGCTCTCGCCAAGGTAGGCATCCCTTTCGCGGGAAAAATCCAGCTCGGCGATTGGCCCCACAACATCAGGTGATCCTTATGTCGTGATCCAACCGCCGAACAGCCCGCCATTTTTGCGCCAATCAGGCATTACAACACAGTGTTGCTATTTAACAATTATATTGAACAGAAATATTTCAGCCTTAAAAATAGAATATCAAACAAATGTTAATTAAATACAAAAATCATAACATGATTACATTTATAACTAAATATTTTAGCAGAATTATAAATGAACCTAACACTAAAAACTACTTGTCCTAGCTTGTACACCTGCACATGCCGCTCATTCTTTCCATAGAGATAGATAATGGATGGAGCATTCCCTGAGGAATAATCATATTATGTTATTCAACTTTCACATAGAAAAAGAGAAGTGGAATTTGCGGCCACTAGTAATTTTCTACGTGAAAAACTACGATGTGACGTCGCAGTTTTGTATTTTGACATCCAGACTTTCGTCATCTCTCTCATCACTCATGAGAAGCTTCTGTGTAAGAAGGCGAAATTCTATCACCTTCTCGGGGCTTTTCGTCGAGAGTTAGAATAAACATTGTAAAAGGGCTGCTCAGTCCAGACTCTATGCTACGGTTCTTTCACTTTACAAGCATTTAAACTCGTTCGTCCAGTTAACACATGCCTTTTTTTTTTTTTTTTTTTTTTTATAAAACAAGGGGGCAAACGAGCAAACGGATCACCTGATGGAAAGCGATTACCGTCGCCCATGGACACCCGCAACATCAGAGAAGTTGCAAGTGCGTTGCCGGCCTTTTAGGAGGGAATACGCTCCCTTCTTGAAGGTTTGCAGGTCGTAGTGGTCCGGAAATACTGCTGGCGATAGTTCATTCCAGAGTTTTACAGTACGCGGCAGAAAGCTTCGGGTAAAGCGCACGGTGGAGGACTGCCACTCATCAAGGTGATGAGGATGATAAATATTTTGTCGCATAGAACGGTGGCGAAAAGTTGCAGCAGGTATAAGTCCGAACAATTCCTCGGAGCACTCCCCGTAATATAACCGATAGAGGATGCAGAGCGATGCTACATCTCTACGTAGCTCTAAGGAGTCAAGCCTGTTTGAAACACTATGGCAGTCGACAATTCGAGCGGCCCTACGTTGAATACGATCCAGAGGGAGAAGCTGGTACTTTGGCGCCCCTGCCCAGAGATGAGAACAGTATTCCATGTGAGGCCGAACCTGCGCCTTATAGAGTTGTAGGCGTTGGATCGGACTGAAATACTGCTTTGACCTGTTCAGAACACCAAGCTTCTTGGAGGCTAACTTGGCCTTGCCCTCCAGCTGATATCGGAACTGGACCTCGCTCGATATGTTAACACCAAGTATTCCGATGTTGGAGGAGACAGTTATGGGTGTGCTTTCAAAACGAGGACATACGACCATTGGTAACTTTTTAGCGGTGAACGCGCAAACTTGTGTCTTAGAGGGGTTGAATTGGACTAAGTTAAGTCTACCCCATTCAGAGACCTTCTCTAATGAATTTTCAATTTGAGAGACAAGTTTGTTTCGACTCTCAATGACATTTTGCCGAGAGATATTCGCGTGGCCGGTATATAAGGCATCACCCGTGCTGTCATCTGCATAGCAATGAATGCCATTGGTTTGTAACATATCATTGATATGCAGTATGAACAAGGTAGGTGATAGCACACAGCCTTGTGGGACACCAGCATCAACAGACAGAGTATCTGAGCATTCACCGTCGACTACGACCCTTATGCTTCGGTCTGCTAAGAAACTCGTGACCCACTTGCATAATTTCTCGGGGAGCCCATAGGAAGGAAGCTTCGAAAGAAGCGCTTTGTGCCAAACCCGATCAAAGGCTTTCGCTATGTCCAAACTTACAGCCAATGCCTCTCCCTTAGACTCGATCGCCTGTGCCCAACGATGAGTTAGGTACGTCAGCAGATCACCAGCCGAGCGACCTTTACGGAACCCGTACTGTTTGTCGCTTAGTAACTGCTGACCGTCTAAGTATCGAAGGAGCTGTCTATTAATAATGGACTCCATTATCTTCGAGAAGAGAGAGGTTATAGCGATTGGTCTGTAGTTGGAAGGATTGGAGCGATCGCCTTTTTTAGGGATCGGGTGCACCAAAGCTGTCTTCCAAGATGCTGGGACTGTGCCATAGGAGTAGGAGAGCCGAAAAAGACGCGTTAAGACCGGTGCCAACTCTGGAGCACACACTTTCAACACTATAGGAGGGATTCCGTCAGGCCCACTCGACTTTTGGGTATCAAGGGAACGGAGAGCAACTCGCACTGAGCGCTGATGGAACCGAATATCCGACATGATGCTCTTGCATCGCGGTATAGTCGGCGGTTCCTGCCCCCCGTCATCCAGGGTCGAGTTGGACGCAAAGAGCTTGCCAAGAAGTTCAGCTTTCTCTTTTGCGTCATGTGCCAACGAGCCATTTCCTACGTGTAGGGATGGAAGAGATGGCTTACAGAAATTCCCTTCGATAGCTTTGGCGAGAGACCAGAATGCACGGGTTCCCGAAGGGAGACGCTCGAGTCTCTCGCCAATTCTACTGATGTGCTGTTTCTTCGCCCAAGCGATCTCTCTTTTGAAGGACCTAGAGGCAAGGTTGTACTCCTTTTTAAGTTTGCTGGTGTTTAAATCCTGTGCTGACACTGCATTAGCCCAGGTTTGGTAAGCTTCCTGCTTCCGGCGAGAAGCTTTTTTGGAAGATGAAGCAAACCAGGGACGGAATCTGCTGCCAGTAGGGACCACAGAGGACGGAATGAAAAGTTCCATTCCTTGTAGCACCACGTTGGCAACAGAGTTGGCAGCGGCGTCAGGATCATCCGGCGAGAAGCACGCCTGCCTCCAGGGGTAGGAAGCAAAAAATGACCGCATCCCATCCCAATCTGCTAACTTGTAGTGCCACACACGACGGTATTTAGCAACACGCTGTCGCAACGCGCTCGTGAGTTGCACAGAACTGCGGACAAGGCAATGATCCGATGAGCCAAGTGGTGCGGCCACGGATACTTGGTAGCCGTCCGGATGTGACGTCAGCAGAAGGTCCAACAGGGAAGGAATCTGACCATCCACATCTGGAATTCGCGTAGGCGCAGTAACCAGTTGTGTAAGGTCATATGCAAGGGTAAAGTCGCAGGCAGATCTCCCCGCATGATCAGTTTTACTGGAATTGAGCCAGTCGGCGTGGTGGGCATTAAAATCGCCAAGTAGTATGATCTCTGCGGATGGGATCTGCCGCTGCATGAAGTCTAGTCTAGTAGCCATTTGCAGATGCTCAAAGAGTCGGTCTATTTCGGGATCACCGCTATGGGACCTATAGAGGCACGCATAGACGCGGGGATGGTCGTCGCACTCTATGCGGAGCCATAAGATTGAAAGGTCCCTAACTTCAAGATTGCTGAGGCGGCGAGAGCTGATATCATCTCTGACGTACACACACACTCCAGCTTTAGGCAGAAAAGAGTGCTCAAGATTATACCCAGGGTGGGAAAGGTATGATGTGTCAGCCGGAGACGATATCTGCGTCTCGGTTAAGAAGAGCAACGCCGGCTTTGCTGTCTCAAGATGGTAATGGACGGCATTGAGGTTTGAATGTAGTCCCCTGATATTGCAGAAGTCCACTTTCAATATCTCAGGGGGTGCCTTAGCACGTTTGCTCTTGCCCCGTGCAGATTGGAGCGCAGTTTTGCCCCCCCCAGAATACGAGGGGCAGCCTAGACGTCCACGCTCAGGTCCAGGGGCGCCTGAGCGTGGACGTCCAGAGAGGGATTCTCCAACGCAGTTGGTACCCTCCTGGGGTAACAAATTAGTTTTCAACTGCGGCATCATAGGGGGGTAGGGGGATTGGGCCTCCGGTAAACTCACTCACTCGGCGAAACACAGCGTAAGTGCTGTTTCACGCCGGTTTTCTGTGAGGCCGTGGTATTTCTCCGGTCGAGCCGGCCCATTCGTGCCGAAGCATGGCTCTCCCACGGACAATTGCCTATGCCTTTGTTAACAAGAACCGTGTAGTTAGCAGGTTAATAACATGTTAATTAACTTAATTAATGATTGACTTCGCTGAGGTTAAGGACACTTACGTCGTGTAATTTTTTTAGTTTAGATTTATTTTTTATTTTTAGTTAGGTATGAATAGAAAATTCATGAGATGCATTATTTGTATTAATAATTATGTTGTAATTAGGCAATTTCGATAAGTATTCTACTAACAAAAAGGTAATTACTAGTACTAGCTCTAATATTGTGCGCAGAGAAAGTGCATTCATTAATAGTATTGCTCAGTCAGGCGACTAACTCTTCGATTTCACTTCTTATGACGTCTATGTATTAATATTAATAATCCGCTAGGTACATTGATATAATCACATTTGAAATTTTGGTTTAGTTTGTTAGTATATGCTACCTACCAGTGGCGAAGGCTGGTTCTCCTTCATAGCGAAGCCCTAGCCTATATTGTTGGTAGGAATTTGAACGAGAGTCTTGAAAAGGTAAGTGGCAAGTGAAGCCTATAGGAATGTAATTATAGGAACCCCACGCCACCTGGTTCCTACTTACTCAAAAAAAAATTAAAGCTGATTTTTTATGAATAGTTACGTAATCGTTTTTAATGGAGATTTAATTGTTTACAAACAGCCACCAAAAAATATATTTATCAGTTATAGCACCTAGAAATTACGTTACCAGATTTAAGAGTCCATTATGTAAATAAATATCGATATTGGCCCCTCACTATTCTCGTGTTCCAATCGACAGTATATGTATAATTACAAAACGCCGAGATTATTTCAATAAATAATACTTAATATAAAGATAGTGTAGTTTAATGGTGTAATAAATTGTATAAAATACTAAAAATACCGTTGCGTTTTACAATCTTTATTAATTACCGCAATAAAAATTAAAAGCAATAATTTACGTCACCTCCCTAGTTTATCGATAAAATCATTTACTCAAAGCTTTATTAATTGCTAAATAGTATTATGTTAGCATCAATCAAGAGATTAACAAGTAATTTGACAAGAGGAATTTTCCTGGTTATTTTTCATAGAACTAGCGTCAAGCGTGTGACTTTCGAGTTTAAGTCACAGCTATTGCTTCACTTATCACTTAACACTAACAGAAATCATAATTTATACAGTGATATTATTATGACTATATATTGTAGCCTACGTCCCACAACTTCTTTTTTAGGATTCTGAGGTTTTAATAGGATTTTTACCTCACTCACACTTGATACATTGCACACCCTATTGCTAGTAGCATGTGTGAGGTAGTGTGTAAATTTATTGTTATTATATATTTTTTGTATTTCTAAGCATGTTTTAAAAAAATATTATCTTTTACACACCTACCTCTACAGAAACTTTAACTGTGCCAAATTTCATACTCCTCTGATTGCATCATTATCGCCAAACTGTACCCATAGTTTTGTTTCACGTATATATTATACTAGTAACTAGTAGTAAGATACTAATTTTGCTAAGGCAAAATAAATGGAAGATAATTTGTCTACCGGATGAGTAGTCTGACAGACTACTAGACACTTAGGTCTTCTAGCAGACGGAGCATACAAACAATTCATCCGATATTTACATTTAACATTGATTAAACTTGAAACGCATCGAGTGGAGGCTATAAAGGGGCTGTGGGGTGACCACAGTTTTAGCTTTATTGGAGACTTTCCAATAATTTTACTTGTGATTCGTCAATAGACAATATTTATTACATTTAATAATATAAAAGTTGCATGTCAAGGCGCCTCCCTGGCGATGGCGGGTGTGCCATCTATCTAAACACGATGTATAAGATACCAGGAGCCCGAACGGTATAGGCTTTTCTATAGTAATTATGTACACATAAGGTCCTATTGGACCAGATCTTAGTTCTCTTTTTTGCCACTAGCTGTGCGAGAATTTGTTACGTACCGAGTGTTGCCAATACTATTATTTTTAAATTACCGCTAGGCAATTACCGTATTCTACGGTATCTATACTTCGTGAACAGTTTCTAAGAATTTCCTGAAACTTTTATCTAATTAGATTTAAATCCACGTTTCTCATAAAAAAAAATTACCAGAGCTGTCAATATAGCAACATAATTTCCCGCGTAATTTCAAACGAGTGCTACAGGGGCTGGGACGCGCTCTACCGGCAAAAATCTGTCCCCTAAATTGAGACCATTATTTTAACATTACGTTCGGACTCCTGGTATCTATACTTCGTGTATCTAAACTACATTTTTGATTATGATGACAAGAGTGGCAAAGGACAAGAGGATGCTCAGGCGAAACGTCAAAAAGGACAACGTGAAATTCACGCGTGACATTTTATTGGAGTATTAAAAAAAATCAATAATCTACGCACGCGTTCATATAGCGTTTAACTGATCGCTTATGTCGTATTTTTAATCGAACTAAATCTTTGTTAAATCAAAGTGGTTTGTCAGTTTAAGTTGTGAAATATAATTGTTATACGTTCTAGAGTTGCTCGGCGTAATTATTTCCGGTATTCCACACATAATTACGCAGGTCAAATAGTAATGGAGCCCCACGCGCCTAAAAATGCATTTGATTTTACAGTAACTGCAATTTACATGAATCCTAATAATATTATATAAGACGAATTATTTGTTTTTGTGTTTGCATTGAATAGGCTCCGAAACTCCTGGACCGATTTTGATAAAATTATCACTGTTATAGAGTAGACCACGAGTAAGGACATAGGTAATTTTTTATCGCGCTAAAATGTACGGTTTTTGCGGTATCGTTGCGGGCATCATCTAGTAATAATAGTAATATAATTAATTCTTTTAAAATATGTAACAAAAAAGACATTGTTTCATAAAAGCGGACGTCATTTAGTTAATTACGAGCAAAAACATCGCAATGCAAGCAAAAGCTACTGAGTTATTACAGTAAGAAAAGACATTGTCCTAGAAAATCCTAGCAATGTGGTCACTGTCGCTCAGTTCATCAGCGTTCCTTTGAGCGTGCCGCCGGTAAATGAATGTGCGTTTGTTTCTCGTAAGAGCTATTTGAATCGCTGCAAGTGCTGGAACTAATGCACGTGCTAAATCCTGACTTTCACACAAATCATGGTAGCATTAGTATGCATTAATCTTAGCGTCAGCTTACAACGAAACGTGACGCTTTAGACTAGGGTTACACGGTCAGTCTGGCATCAGTTCAGTCCATCAGCCTGATCCAGACTGACGAAAGAATGATCGTGTAACCGTGTGATTGACGGACTGATCATTTTTTTATTATGTACTTTCCGGCCATCATTCTGGCGTCAGTCTGAGACTGATGGACTGAACTGATGCCAGACTGACCGTGTAACCCTAGTCTTAAAGATAGCGATTCAAAATTGAACTTTATTCGTGAGTCAAAAGGATACACGTTCCATTGCAAGAGAGGCGCCGCGAATTTTGCACTGAAACGTATAACTTCCTGTGTAGTAAATAAAGTTCAAATTTTAATTGCTATCTTAAAAAGTGGGCGCCGCTTCGTGTCTCGGTGTGAAGTGACGCTTAGCTTTGTTCCAGAACCAAAACTCTCGTAAACAGATTTTTGAAGTTCGGACCATTAAAACGGGTTCGACGTTGGTTTGACGTTTATGAGAATACCATTTTCCAGTTTTAACTTTTAACATATCGTAAGTAACTGTTATTGCAGGATTTAAATACTTACTTGAATTTTTATTTTATATATTTTGAAAACCAACAGCTTAATATAAATAAATTTTACAATATTAGTATTTTACAAAAATATAGCCAATAACAGGTTTCCCATTATTAACAATAGTGCTAACGTGAAAAGAATAATAATTTAAAATTAAGAAGTCCTGTAAATAGAAATTATTAGAAATCACTAAAAAAACTGGTTTTCAATTTTAATTAAAAAAAAAGTAAAAAGTAACTCTTGCCATGTATAAAATAAAAGTTTTGAATGACTGAATCTTCCTACATTCCTATTCAATCGTTAGCTGTTGACTTCAGCTAACATTCCATTGTCTTCAGATGATACTGATGATGATGAGAACAACCAACCGCACATTCGCATGTTAATTATGTTATCAATAATTAGCTGGTATACGATTGAATTCCGACCCGCATCAGCCGACCGCATTCCTGACTTCTTTCACCGCTCGTAGGGCTGCCACCTGCGAGAAACTGGAAGAGCTAGTTTTGCAGCCTTCTAGTTGAAGTTGTATAGCTGAGTCGCTAGGCACCAACGATTAAATATACGGTGTAGATTATAATAGAATATCGAGTTGCCATGTGAAATGTGTAATATTATCGTCTGGTGGCGATTTACTTCGAGACCCAAGTTAATGTACAATAGATCATAAAAAAGAAATATTGTATGCATATAAATATTATTTTAGATGAGTTATTTAAGCTATAATACCTACCTAAATACATAGTAATGACGCCAGTAAAATCGGCAAAGATGACAATCGTGTTTTTTTTTCACATATCGTAGATATTTATAGCAATTTATATGCGTAATCTATTCATTTTATCTTCCAAATCAAGATAACTGACGGTTTATATAGCGTTATAAATAACGTTTTATTACAACTTGACCTCTTGCGAATATTCACACGTTCGAGAGAATAAAGGAAGTTTACATGGTATAAAATTTGAATATTTTGTTTAAGTCTGGAAATTGTTTCTCTACTAGCATTCGCGCGCGGCTCTGCCCGCGTAAATACAGTATCCCGCGGGAATACTACTTTTTCGGGATAAAAAATATTCTTTGTCCTTTCCCGGGACCCAAATATGTCTATACCAAATTTCATAAAAATCGGTTCACCGTTCAGCGGTTAAAGCGTGAAGAGGTAACAGACAGACAGACAGACACACTTTCGCATTTATAATATTAGTATAGATTCATATTATTAACCCCCGACGAAAACAGAGGGGTGTTACAAGTTTGACGAGTCTGTGTGTCTGTCTGTGACATCGTAGCTCGCAAACGGATGAACCGATTTTGGTTTAGTTTTTTTTTAAAGCTGACATTATCGAGACTCGAGAATGTTCTTAGAATAATTCATCATCATCAGCTCACTTACTATTAAATTTACTCGCAAATACATTAAACTACTATTTGTGCCACCCCTAATCCCCTCACGTCTATAGAAATAAGTGCATTCCAATCAAGTATTAAATGCTTTAGTGAATTCGTACTGGCTACTTCTCATCTGTCTGTCTGTCTGTTTATATACCAAGGAACATAATATCAGAAATCAAAATTAAAAGATACACAGAAACAAGTTATACTTCAGTCATATATTTACATCCTTACTAATAAAAATATTTACACAATGGATAAGCTATACAATGTCCTTATCTTTTAAGCGACTTTTCTAACGTATTAGACTAGGACTGAAGACACAACTTTGTATAACTTAACTATTGTGTAAATATTTTTATTGGTAAAGGGGATAATATATTATAGTCCCCATTTTGACATTTAAGAGTTGTAAATGTGACCTTATAAAATAATTTAGTGATGCGCCATTTAAGGAGATTACCGATTTGTTTAAACGCCATAAACGTCATTTCTTTAAGATAGAGAATAACTAATTTTGATACTTTAGCAATTCCCCCTTCAATGTTAGCTATAAGGATTTGTATATCTTACTGATTATAACAAAAGCCATAGAAAGCAGTGGCGAGAGGTTCCTATAACTCCATTCCTATCGGCTTCCCTCACCACTCACCTATTTAAGACCCTTATCCAAATCCCTAGCTATTATACAGGCCACGGCTTCCCTATGAAGGAGAACCAGCCTTCGCCACTGACAGAAAGTAGAAATTTGACACCTAAATCTAGCTATCAACCATTGTTTATAAACGAGTTCTCAGGTCCATTCTTCGAGATCTAGCAATACAGTTAGAGTGAACGACCTATAGGTGTTAATTGACACTGTCAATGTTTGGTCTAGTAGAGAAAACACGTGCGACGTGACAGGTGTCAACTGTCTGTCAACTGGACAGTGTGGTACAAGCGCCGTCAATATTTATTTTATGTCTGTCACCGTAAAATTGTAAAATCCGATAGATTGTAATATGACTAGAGATATTATAATATGTTGACAGATTGTCAAATAAAAATTTCTCCATACAATTGTACGCATTATTTTTCGTTATAATTATTATTATGAAAAAGCAAACAAATATGGCGGCGCGGGGCATTTGCCGTTTAACCAAACGGCACGGTAAATATTACAATATAACGGAAAATAACGTGTAAATTGTAAGAAGAAATTTTTATTTGACAATCTGTCGACATATTACAATATCTCTAGTAATATTACAATCTATCGGGTTTTACAATTTTACGGTGACATGTCGATTAATTGAGAATGATCCACATTCGAGATATTGATGGTTTTGTTCCATGACACGAATCGTATAAAAAGAAACAGGAATCACTGTTCCTTTAGAATGTAGTTATAATAGTAGTAAAAGAGGGAAAGAAAGAATCATCATTCATCACAGTAAATAGTCAAGTTGTGTGGCAAAAGAATTAGTTAAGTTCGGATGAAAACAAAGCTAAAAATTGAAGAGTACCTACAAATAGACAGTGTAGTTCTTACATTAGCGCCCGTTACAACTTACACATACAGTTTCGACATTCTGACGTACTGGACAGTCTGGTAGTAGCACGCATCGTTCCAACCCGCGCTCCGAACCGAACGTGTATATGCGCAGCGCTGACAGTCTGATCTGGCATGTTACATGTTCAGCGCATTTTTCACAGTTTAAACCGCGCGTTTAATGACGTATTTTGACGTATCATGTAAGACTCCGGCAGTCCAAACAATATCTCATTTTTAGTCACAATTAGAACGACAGTTCTATCCGCAGTCTAAACCACACCGATCCTTCCGCGCTTTGGAGCGCAGTCCGATCCTCAAAATATCTAAGTGATATGAGTGTCATCATCTCATTATACAGCTTAAGTTAACTACAGAGATAAATACTAACTTAGCTTACCTAAGTAAATACGAGTCTTGCACAACCAGTAAGTAAATATTCATTTTACATTTTACAACTGTCGGCTTTGTGTGATCTAACAAGGTGTTATTGGTCCCGAAGCTAGAAAAGTTTTGAAACCAGCTGCATTATCCAGCAAGTTCAACGCACGAGACATTATTCAAATGTATTTCGTATGCCGCGAAAGCGATAACCGAGAAGACATGTTCTGAATTGTTGATAATATCTCAAACATACGCTGAATGAAAATGTACCATATCCCGTCCGGTTAGAGTAGGGATTCGTTGTGAATGTCAGTTTCTTTGCAGCGCAAAAGCGATTCTCGATACTAATTCAGGATTACATCACAGCGTTTCAAAATGTTATTAGCGTTTCTAGGAAGTGTTTTTCGATCAAACCGACGACTTGTGGCGTCTCGAGATTTTCTAAGTGCACTGACGATAAGTATGAATTGTTTTCAACTTCTTACATCTAAACTAAAATATATGGCTGATACATGTTTATTATGTACCAATCAACTTCGCTAATATCTAAAATTTAAGTACTAATAATGAGTGTCACCAGTGGCGAAGAGTTCCTATAACTCCATTCCTATCGGCTTCCCTTGTCACGTACCTTTTGCAAACCTTCATAGAAATCCCTATCTATTCTACAGGCTCCGGCTTCCCTGTGAAGGAGAAGCAGCCTTCGCCACTGAGTGTCACTATCTTCTCAACTGTGGAGAGTGTGGAGCTCCGTGGCCTAGTGGGTAGACCGTTTGGTTCGCACTCGAGAGAGTGCAGGTTCGAATCCCAGGTTGTGTCGTGTACCAATAGGACTTTTTTAGATCTCAAGTACATTATACGGACGCTGTTACGGTAAAGGAAAACATCGTGAGGAATACCGCATATGGTTGGCCCCAGACGTATTGACCAGTCATTCCTCTGAACTAGGCTGACTATGTTGTGAGAATGCCGTATGTGCTTGGGCAACCATACGACATTTAAAAACCAACTGTCCCAAGCACTACAGTATTTCAAGAGTGGTTACGTCGCTCGGAGAATACTGTATAAATCATCCATTAACGGATGAAAAGGTCTAAGTTTTATATATTAATGGCTAAGCTAATGGCTAATGGCTATTAAGCTGCTAAGTTTTTGAATCTTTCACCATTTAGATTTACGCTGCAACCAAATTGTATGCATATCTTCAATCTTAATATTTGTCAAGGTGCAATTTCTCGTTTCATACCGCGATAGGCAAAACGCTATTTGACCTACAGGCTACGTATTCCAAGACGAATTTCACGCTTAAAGTGAAAGGTAGTAAATCGTATGGTCGCGGAGACCAGGAATTCGAGGGAAATCTTCGTGGATTATAGTCCCATCATCAAGATTGGTATTTTATGTAAGTATGTAAGTAAATTGTGTATTATGTATCAAATTTTCATGGCTAATCTATGTTTGAAGTCAAAATATAATGTGTTTTACTTGTGTGAACGTGACGAGACGAATTTTTGATGACGTCAGTTATTTCCATCTCTAAAATATGTATTACTGAGTAACAACAAAACACACAATAAGTTACTGTTTAATATTTGTTTATTTAGCTTTTCCTTACTTTCAAGTTTCGTAACATGAGCACGAGACATAACTTCTGATCGTAGGCCATAAATTATTTATACTCGTTCTGTCACTTAAAATTAATGGTTTATAATCTTAATTACACGAACAAGGTCGTATAATTATATAAAGAATTCAAAGGTATTGGTGAATCTAAAACCGGCTTTGGCTCGCGACAAATAATGTTTGATGCGGCAGTAGACAGCGTGTGAACGCTCGGTGAAAGTAGGAACCTCATTAACGACTGATAAATCTTCGGAAATTTTTGTGTCTCCTCGCTGTGGGGTAGCTAATGCTAGAAATAACGGTGACGAGGAAAGTCCTATTATATATGTAATATGTATAAGACTAGCTGTACCGACTCCTGACACACGTTGTCTATGAGATGGAAAAGGTTTTTTTTTAATAAATCAAATAATATTTAAACTGAACGCACCTAAACACAGAAAACAGTTTCCATTTTTCTAAAATTTCTTGCCGTTTAAATTCCACAATAATTTCAAGTCAAAAAGTTTCAGCCGTTCTCGAGTTTTAGCAAAACATTGGAATTGCAACCCATTATTATATATAAGAAGAAAAATATTACAGACACGTATATTCGATTTGAAAAAGTCATTAAAATTGAACATTAAGAACACATTGAGCCATGGATAACCAGCATATTATATTAAGAAGACAAAGTAAACATTACAAGATTCCCAAGATTGTAGGCCAAGTCACAAGTGGCATCTTAACTGCTTAAATACAATTGACAAGTATTGACACAAACTATGAAACACTTCAGGCAAGAGGCAGCGCACGAAGCGCTGCGCATATCAAAACCTTAAAACCGAGTCTAAGATTCTATAATGTTCTCCAATTCAAAATCTATTAGTTCAAAGGCCTTTGCGAAGTCAGTATTTAAGTTCCTACATAAGTAATTTGAACATTATAAATTGCTGACGACTACGGATCAGATTATTGCCAAGTTTCCTGCGAAATATGTCGCGATTATATCGAAAAGTACGGATTTATAGAAGCAGACAGACTTTATACTGAAGTAGACAGACAATCTCGTTCTAGATCTTAATTGAATTTCCAATCCGGCGAGCGAATCAAGACAGTTGCGTATTTATAGTGATGAGAGGAATCGGTCCTAGAGTTGCAGCTTACACCATTTACTGTTAGTGATTTCAAGTATTGCAAAGACATAAGGAAGTCTTGTTACCCATTTGTTCACAAGAATTACAGCAGCTGTTCTGGGTTATAATTATAGGACCAGTACTTAATTCAGATACAAAGAGTCAACATGAACCAGACCATTACAACATTTTTATAAGCATATCAGCCCAAAAAAGTTTTCTTCGTATTATTCCATATTTTTCTCCAAAGTGTCTTAATATTGCAACCAAAAATACTTATTCTTTGTTGCGTATACCCTCTCCAAACGTAAACTCGCGACCAAAAAACCGTCTCTTCATTATATGTATAATGAAATCGCGAAGCTGGGAGTCTTATCTTTTTGCGATCTCGGCTCCGCGAATGTTTCAATCGCGGGCTCTGCCGACTTGATAATATACACTTCTTTCGATACCGCTTTGTTTAATGGAAATATCGGATATCTCCTGAGAGGTTTTATGGCGATATTTGCATATTTTATGAAATAAAAAGTTAACAGACATAGCTACAGAATTATATACAAATATTTAAAAAAGATTAGCGTCGTTAGTCTCTTGACTTGATTGTCGTTTATTGATGATGTGCCTATGAATTCGTTTTATGTAGTTTTTATCTTCCTACTAATGCTTTAAATTAATTTTCAAAGTTTTTTACTCTTTTAATGCCTTTATGGATAATAATTTTTTCTCTATCTGTTGTTTTCTAAAATAACCTTTAAAGACGCTAAAACTATTAGAAATGCTTCTCAATGTTCATGGGACGTTATCAAAATCAGTATGTATATCAATTGGTTGCGCGTGCACATATTATCTCTAATGCATAGGTGGTTCACATCCGTGAAACCGAGCAAATGTACCGTGAAGTAACTGGCGCCGCCGCCCAAATTTATGATCCCCATTAGGGATGCCAGGTGTCACAACAACATAATCCTTAAAATTTTGTATATTAACTTTCTTTACATATTTTTTTCAACGCTGCTCAAAAAAGTTTTGGTTTATTTTTCAGTTTTGTCTTTATTAAATATTTGGACCTTGAAAGAACTTAAAACATTTTTTGGACAATATTTGCTACTTATCTTCTAAAAATCAAGGAATGTTTTCCGTAAACTATAATTATATCACCAACAATTAAATCACAAGTACCCATTTTTTACAAAGAAAATGCATAAAAATTAAGCTTATTTACATTTCAAACTGTATTCAATCTACTATTTCTGACAGCCCTAAAACATGCTCCTAATTTACACAACCAAATCAATAAAACGCATTTGACTATCATTCTTATTCTGTTTTATACCATCCTTTACATTTTACTCATTAGTTTCTCTGTCTCTCTCTCGCCTCGCTTCGTCTCTCTCCGCCTCGTCTCCGGAGGGCTATTTATCAAATAACATACCCGGGACCTTTTCTTCTTTATTTGTTTTATCCTTTTCTTCGTTTTTGAAATTGATTGTAAAGTCATCGTAATGACGTTAAGGTACGGCTTCGATAACGTTAATTGCACCGCTAATGGCATTTTTTATCGTTTTTTGTCGTCAAAGCTTTGCGTCCACTTTAGTGGTCAACTTTTGATTCCTTGCTGTTTATCTTATTTATTTATTGCTGCAAAGTGCACACATTTTTGAAAACAGATAATATGTTCTTTTTTTTAATATTCGTTTTTTATTGTTTTTTTTTTATGTTCGTGTTTCCTGAGGTGTAATCGAAACAAAGAATACTAATTGTTTGAGAATGACTTGCAAACTATGAGTCTATCAAATATAATCTGGATGATTCCTTTTTTTTTCTGGGAAACTACTAAAACTGGAAACTAACTAGCCATACCGTTAGTCATATTTATTTTTAATTGGACATTAGATACTCTATGGATTCTCACTGTTTCTAATTACCACCACTAGACAAATATTGTATTCGTAGAATCAGTAAAATATAATTAGTATTAATTAAATTCTCTAATTAGTAATGTTTTCTTATAAATTACATCTTATTACCCGCGAGTTACGTATTAGTGTAGTCAAGGAAATTGAATGTTTAGCAGTTCGACATCCTTCTAAAATTGGTGCTCCTATTTATCGACTAATGACAGTTAACACCACATCATTATAATATAGGAACAAGTTATGAAGCCTCTATAATTGGTCATTGTCATTGGTCATTGGTCTGAAAGAAGATGTAGTGACATAAATTGAGAAAGGTATGCAGAGATCGTTTGACCATGTCGAGAAAATGAATGAAGAATGATTGACGAAAAAAGTGTATAAGGCGAGTGTGAATGCGAGTGTTGGAAGGGGTAGGGTAGACCTAGGCGGACGTTTCAAGACCAAATCAGGGACGTCTTGTAAAAAGGCCAGGTCAAGAGTACCCTAAACCGAAGAGCATGTATGTAGGGAATGATGAAAGTAGACGAAGCGAAACAAGTATGTAAGGATCGTAGCAAGTGCAAAGAAGTGGTCTGCCTACCCCTACGAGAAAGAGGCGTGATTATATGTATGTATGTATATATAATTGGTCATGCTACTATTTCCCGGCTGTCAGCGGCTGCGACCGCGTCAGTATAATACGAAGAAATTGTGAATTACTATTTAACTGCTAAACATCATTTTCCCCGACATGCTTTTCAAATTATTTTTAATGGATCCAGTTACCGCGCGGCTTTGGTCTCCCGCGGCTTAAGACTTCATCCGATGGCAATTATCATTTTAGTTTCTTGCTCCAGTCCAGAACGGGTTCCGATAGCTTGTCCGGGATCGCCACAAATTGTTGTGAATTCCACGTTTCTTGTTTGCTAATTAATGCTAAATTTGTTTGGTTTGGACAATCGGTATTATGAAGAACAGAAATAAAAGCTATTATGTTTTTATTTATAGCAGAAGCGTAGACGTATAAAATAGATTCGTTTATGAATAGACTAGATATTTTCCGCGATTTAGTGCGCGCTAAAGTTAATTTTGCAGAAACCGTACATTTTTCCGCGACAAAAATGCCTGTGTCCTTCCCCGTGGTCTACTCTACATCTGTGTGAAATTTCATCAAAATCGGTCTGGTAGTGCAGGAGCCAGGAGCCTATTCAATGCAAACAAACAAACTTTTCCTATTTATTAGATTAGTATAGATTAGCAGATTATTTTCCAACAGACCTTGTTCATTACCGCAATATCGACGCTGGAAAGGCAACCTTGCTTAAGCGCCAAATATGGGAATATACGTTATATATATCGTTGGAATCGTCTGATTTTTCTCTTTCTGCTGATCTTAATTTCACCCCGATACGAGCACTTTTGATGGCTTATAAGCAACCTGTGTTTACAATTTTTTTGTTAGATAAGCTTGCAACTTTTGATGTTTTAAAAAATTTCGTCCCTTAAGCTACCCTTTATTTCACCACTTTGTAGGATGAGCAACTTTGCTTATTTGCGTTGCCTTGTATTTTTGAAATAAGAAAATATGCCTTACCGTAAAACTGGCAATAGTTAAAACATAATACAATTTGCTAGACCGATCTTTCCTATATCATGTCACTCAAGAAAATTATCCCTGCCGCGTTTACCGCCTATTTTGCAGATAAGCAATATTGCCGGGACAACCAAATTATACGATTGTGATATAAGCAATTTTGGTTCGACTCGAATATTTTTAGTTTGGTTCATAAGCAAGTTTACCCTGCCGTATTTTACAATAAATATAAGTATAAGAAAATTTGCTTCTATTTGCTATTTACATTTTTTTCGCATACGCACATTTTCGATACAAAATAATAAACGGTGACTGGCGCTTAAGCTACCGCTTTTCGTTGCGTTATTGTGTCAGAAACGCAAGGTATGTATAGAACATCGGACGCGCGGGCGCATCAGTCACTCGGTTGCCGTCGGTGGGGACGTTACGCAGCTGTCGATCGTTAGAAGTGCATTGAGAGTTCGAACGTATCCTGCGGCGACTACGACGTATTTCGATAGGTAAGTTAATATTATTCAGTGATTTTTTATTTTATACTTATACTCGAATATTACTTATTGCAAATAAAATAACTTTTACGGATTTTATCTCTATTTATTATATTTTAGTTTATCCTGACATAACGGCTTCATTGCAGCGGTTGTTATCACGGGGAGCCAGTAGGTAAGTTATTGTTTCAACGTTACCAAATGTGTTATGACTTGTGCCCAGCTAGTTTTGTGAATGTGCATTAATATTTTATTTAATTGATAGCTTTTGGTTATGCTTACTAACTTTCCTTTATGTAATATTGTTTGGTTTTACTTAGGCAATAAATACCTAAGACCTAAGTGAGTGAAAATTGCTGAAAAAGCAGGGCGATCGAGGCTAATACTAACTAATGCTTTGGCTGCAAGAAGAAAGTTGTGCTTTGATTCAGAGGTATTGGGCGAAGTGCGTACATATAGTGTGCAGGTTAAACTAAAAGCCTTAACAGTTTCTAAATAATAATCTACCTATTACTTGTACATTTCATGTTTTTAAATATTGATAACTGTAGGTGTCTTGAAATACCTACCTGCTTAATTCTCAGGCTTCAAATCACTTTTCACGACGATTTGGAGTAAGGTCTACTTGTAAAGTTCATTTAAAAAAATTGCCTACAACTACTGGTCTGCCGAAATAACCAATTCGTTTTAGAGTTCGGTAGGAACATAGGTAAAAATGAGACCCCTATCTATCCACCCGTCCTTGAACAGTCTTTCGCCATGATTAATCTCATCGACCGGGACACTTACTACCTATTATTTTATGCCTAACCTTACAATTTTTCACAAATGAAAATGATGAATAGTTTTGTTGCCGATCTAACAAAAAAGCAATTGCATGGGTGTAACAAATTTCTCTTTTTGCTGCTTGCTTGCTGCTGCTGCTCGATAACGGTACAGAACCGGAAATACTAACAAACTTATGACTGTAATACCTACTATTAATTATTGTAAACTATTATTATGCATTATTACAGGATCATACACCGGAATACCCGTCATCAAATTATGAAGGATCCAATGTCTCAACTAGTGTTCGATTAGCTAATCAAGACAAACTAGATGAACTCAGGCAGCCTATTACTTTAACAAAACAGAGTACGTCCAAGCCCTCCATAATCGTGTATTGAAAATAAACAACCGAAATCATGTATAATATTGTGAAATATACTAATCCGTGGCCCATCCAAAGTTCCTACATCTGTGTGCGAGAAAAGAAATACAGAACTAGAAACAAGTCAATTATTACTAAAACCACAAAGTACTACCTAGGATATTTCAGGGAAAAAACATAATTTAAAGGAAAATATTGAAGTAGATGATTTCAATATTGAGGTGAGAACTATTATCTTTTTAAATAGTATTAAATTTCATTTAGGTAGATATATCTAGTAATAGGTATAATATATCTACCTAAATTAAATTAAGTACCTATGATAAATACTTATTATTTGTTACAGAATCCGGATGCTACCAATATATCACTGAATTTGGAAGGACTTGTGAAGCCTTTATCTCCAATAATAATAAATATCAATGTAAGTGCAGTGGGGATGTTATAAAATGGGATATTGTTGAAATGTTGCAAAATTTCAACAACATTCCATCTTTTAACATATTTTGGTTCTTACTTCTTACCTGTGGATGTCAAAATGGGATGTTGTTGAAATGGATGGAAGTACGTAGAAGGACGATGGTTTCATCGTCCTTCCACGTACTTACTTACATGTTTTGCTGCTTTCATTTCAGGCACTTAATCTATTGAAAAAAACAAAAGAAAACAGAAGACTAGCTATTTGGATTACATGTCGGATAATGAAGACTTTCAGTGGTCATCTACATCATGGGACGGTGAAGATACGTCTTCGAGTATTCGAAAATATTAAAATATTCCGATTTTGTTGCATAGGACTCCATATCCGACAAATATTTTAAAAACAATTTGGCTGGAAAAATAAGTAAAATTCGAGTCATCACATTCAAAAAGAGCGACCAAACCCATGTGCTTATCAAAAATTCCATGGAACAAGAAGCTAAAACTGAAAAAGTATTTGTTCTTGGAAGGAACAAAATGCCTTCTCAACGTTTATATAAAAGTCAGTTGCCCATTTGTGACCTTAAGTATAAAGACTTGGTGAACCACTGCAAATCTTCTGCTATACCTCATCAGTTTCACGAAGAATACTTTAAACTACCTCACGGAAACGTGAAAGACCATTTGCCAGACACAGATGTGGAAGATAGCGATTAAATTATTATTTTATAAGTAAACTAAAAAAACCTCATAAATTCATAAGTACAACAATAAATATATTTTTTGATTACCTACTTTATGTTATATCTTACTTAAATTTCCGAATATGCCTATCTATAAGAAACATTTTCGGTACCATAGTTGCATGTCAGTTTGGAAATCAGCAATTTAGGAGAGACAACTTTTAGATAGTTTGTTAACATTAGTCAATTATGCCTACGACATCTTTGAACAAATATAGAGATCAGAAATGTAGCTCAGATGCGATATGAAGATTTTTGGTATATAAGCAAAAAGCGCAGACATATCTTGAGCTGCTCTATGTCTTATCAGAAAATTTGCCTCGCCCAAGGCCGGAGCACTAATTGCTTAACCGCCACTTAACTTTTTTTGTATTACGTTATAACAATATATTAATAGTTCAAGTTAAAGTAACACCTTTCCTTGATGTTCTGTCAAAATTTCAGGTTAATGTAACTTAAAATAAATTTTATACGATTTTTTTTCGAAAATTTCAAACTTTGAATCGCTTTATCTCGGAACCGTCAAATGGCGCTTAAGCAAGGTTGCCTTTCCAGCGTCGATATTATGAATGAAATGGTTTATATTTTAAAAGTGTGACAGCTTAACTTATTGTTTGTTTTTATTTCGACAAACTTTAAACGCACAACAAACCCCACAGAAATAAAGTCTCAATCTATTGGGAAAAACTTTTTTCTTCTTAATGCAAATTATGGCAACAATACTCAATCCTTCAATGAAATAAGTCTCAATCTACTCGTATTGGGAAAAACTTTTTCTTCTAATGCAAATTTTGGCAACATTACTCAATCCTTCAGTGTAATAAGTCTCAATCTACTCGTATTGGGAAAAACTTTTGTCTTCTAATGCAAATTTTGGCAACATTACTCAATCCTTCAGTGTAATAACTAATAAATCTCAATCTACTCGTATTGGGAATAACTTTTTTCTTCTAATGCAAATTTTGGCAACATTACCCAATCCATCAGTGTAATAAGTCTCAATCTACTCGTATTGGGAAAACATTTTTTTCATCTAATGCAAATGTTGGCAACATTACCAAATCCTTCAGTGTAATAAGTCTCAATCTACTCGTATTGGGAAAACAATTTTTTCTTCTAATGCAAATTTTGGCAACATTACCCAAACCTTCAGTGTAATAAGTCTCAATCTACTCGTATTGGGGAAACATTTTTTCTTCTAATGCAAATTTTGGCAACATTACCCAATCCTTCAGTGTAATAAGTCTCGATCTACTCGTATTGGGAATAACTTTTTTCTTCTAATGCAAATTTTAGCAACATTACCCAATCCTTCAGTGTAATAAGTGTCATGGGGTACTCATCCCAACTTACCTGTCCGGTAGTTGTGGTATAGTATACGGGTACGCGACCCCGGCTTCCCTAGCTATTACTGTCCTATCCCTTGCCCTCCTGGGCGGTAATATCCTACATTTCCTATTTCCCACTCCAACTTACCAATCTTCCTTTCCACACCACCTATCCTTCCCTTTCCCTATTCCTACCCTCTCTACCAATCCGTGGAAACGCAATGGATAATAATAAAAATAATTTAATTATCCAAAATGGCGGCGATGTGGTTCACCACCCATCACGTCTCGTTTCTCGCGGAGGTGAAAAGTGGACCATGGAGAGCCGCTTCGCTACGTTGAATGTAAGAGGAGGAATGGATGGTAAGAATGAAAGTGAACGAAGCGAAACGAGTATGTGAGGATCGTAGCAAGTGGCAAAAGTGGTCTCTGCCTACCCCTTTACGGGAAAAAGGCGTGATTATATGTATGTATGTATGTAATAAGTCTCAATCTACTCGTATTGGGAATAACTTTTTTCTTCTAATGCAAATTTTGGCAACATTAATCCTTGAGGCGTCTTATTAGTCGATACAGCCTTATATGGCTGGTATTAAGTAAATAATCTCCATGATGACCGAATTCGAGATCAAGGGGGGTCCGTGCCTTAGCCCTTAGCCCGTACAGCGGGCTTCTAAAATTAATTTCGTTTTGTTTCAACGTCTGCGTTCGGGAATTTACATTGAATGGGTTTCGATATTTATGTACGGTCCCTCCGTGTATGACGTTCCCATTATTCATACACGTTAAATCTATATTTTTGTGAGGCTTTTTGTGAGGAGGCAGAAAATATCATTGTACATTGTGAACTTGAGACGGGTTCATAGTACTGTTTTGTTTTGAAATCGAGTCAGAGTAGGATTAAGTTAATAAATTTTTCCTTTTATCAAATTTTTATGCGTTTAATTTTTTAACAGAGTTAGATATTTCTGTTCAATTAGCAGTTTTAGTATGGTTCCAGTGTAGCGCATGCTGTCGTGTTTACACTGTTACTGGCATGGACGTATAAAAAAAGGTGGACGGAAGGTGAGCTAAGCATTGAGTGAAGCCCAACAATGGCGGCGACTTACGTTTGCGTGAGATTTACGGATAATTGCCATTGGCGTACTGGCGGCCGATCGTCTTACTTTGCTGTGAATGCGTGCGTGCGGCACGTGTCACTACGATACGGCCGTCTTACTTTGATTGCTTCACTATTCATATTATTGAATCGGTGTCTACCTTTTTTTACGCTATTAGCGTATGTTGTCTTGCTCACACTGTTACTGGTATATTAATTAAAATTCATCAAACCGAGATGCGAGAGGCATACGTGAAAGAGATAGCATGCTCTGATACTGGAACTGTACTGCGAAATAAATAGACATAATTACGTGAATTGCCCCACTTGTTTTCGATACTGTGTAGTCTCTTGGCAGTGTCTAGACTCTAGTGTCTCCTATCTAAAATCAAGATCTTATGACAACCTATAGGTAATATCTGAAGGTTAAATCCTGCATATATACAACTAGCTTTTGCCCGCGACTTCGTCCGCGTGGAACAATACTTTGGGATATCGCTGAAATTTACCCGCAACTTTATTTATGACTAACGAAAGCGGAATCCTATTTTTTTAAACGGAACCCTAAAATAAAAGTAGCCTATGTACCCTATAACATCAGCTATCTGCTAGTGAAAGTCCCGTGAAAATCGGTCCAGCCGTTTCAGAGATTAGTCGGAACAAACAGACAGACAGACCGACTTACAGACAGACAGACGGACAGACAAAAATAAAAAAAAAATGTATTTTATTGTAAGTACCGAATATACTTTCAGATTCATTATGTAAAAAGCTGTTAATTTGAAGTTACAAACAGACACTTAAATTGTATTTAACTGTATAGATGTATAGATATTATAATGTATTATATTTTAAGATATTATCAATTTGATGTTTATAAAATAACTAAACTATTTAACTAAACTAAACTAAACATTAACCCGCACGCGCACCCCGCCTTGGTGACGCCCACTTCGCAACGGGCCGTGCAGCAGAAGTCGTAATATTTTAATTTCGCCATAACTTCAAAAGCAAACGTCCAATTTCAATTATTCAAAGACCAAATATTATCTACATAAACTGTACTTAGTGATGAAATAATTTATTTTGATAAGGATTAATAACATGAGTAAAATAAACGCGTTTAAATGTAGTCCAAAAAAAATTCAAGATTTCTAAATAAAAAAATGGTTGTTGTGCCTCACTCGACATAGATAGGTATAGTGTGTCGCGGACTTTTTTGTAGATATTTATAAGATCTACAATTAATTAGAACATTTTATGGTTCTATCTTTTATAGTTTAGGCAGCGTACGCAAAATAAGTAACTTTTCTGGTTGATTTTTTACACCTTGTGTCCGAAAAACCCAAATATCTTACGGAACCCTATTTTTTTCCAAAATTAAATTTAGCCTATGTTACTCGTGGATAATGTAGCTTTCGAATGGTGAAAGAATTTTTGAAATCGGTCCAGTACTTTTTGAGCCTATTCATTACAAACAAACAAACAAACAAACAAACAAACATACAAACAAAGTTTTCCTCTTTATAATATTAGTGTAGATTACAATCCAGTCCCGGTATTTTAATACTACAAAATGGTATTCTTATAAACGTCAAACTAGCGTCAATCTCGCTTTGGTTCGTTCATACTCCAAAAATCAGCTTAAGATATCAAGACGATTAATTTATCTATATTCTTTATACTAATATAATAAAGAGGAAGAGTTTGTTTCTTTATTTGTTTGTTTGCATTAGGCTCCAAAACTACTAGGCCGATTTTAATGAAATTTGGTACAGATATAGATTAGACCACGGGGCAGGACATATGTTACTTTTTATCGCCGCAAAATGTACGGTTACCGCGGGATTTCCTTTTGCGCGCACGAAGTCGCTGCAACATCTAGTAATTCAATAAAAGTAAAATGAAAGTGTAAGTGTACATAAACAATTAAACATGCTAGGGCATTATATTCTCCAACTTTAGATTTATTGGTCACCCGATTGGTGTTGCATTTCCTGATTCAATCATATATCACCATGGAAATAGCCACTATTTACAAACTGGAGGTGTTGAATGTGCCATCAAAGTTTACGACCCCTGGCGCCGTGGATCCACCGTTTCCCCTCGCAATAATGGTTTCCTGCCTCCTATAAATATGATTCGTGGATTCAGAGTTACAAACCTTTTTGTAATTGTTATCAGAATTGGTCGGGAGTTACAAACCTTTTTGTAATGATAGCAGAATAATGCGTTGAGGATTTGCAAATATCTGTATTTATTGAAATTAAAAGGCAGTTAGCAGTCTAACACATTTTTTGGAATTACAAGTTTCCTGCCTACTATAATTAAGACATAATTTGTAGACTTCAGGGGTCACATACCTTTTTGCTATAATCTTATCGGGATCATTAGTGAATTTTAAATAATGATGTATCTAATCAAGCAATTGATCGTTACAGCTTCATTACACAATGTACTTATTTGATAAAATTAGATTACTTAGATTACGATTAAAGTAATTAAAGTTCATTTACTTATGAACCCATTAGTAACTCCCCACACCGATATCGGTGACGGTGGCCGGTTTCATTGAAACCAGGCCAGTTACGCAAGAGTAATTTTATAGTGCCCAAGTGTGTGCGCAGTACACAAGAGCACTCTCTTCCTTTACTTTCATAATCCAGTGGGACGGATAACCGACACGACTGACGAGAGAATATCAGGCGCGACTTTTTACATGCCCATCCGATGCATGGATCATCTTTCTTGTCAGACAATCAGGTGATCAGCCTGGATTGTCCTAACCAAACTTGGATACAACATTTTTTGTTGTTCCAATGCGGGAATCGAACCCGCGACCTCCGAGTCGAGAGCCAATGCTCTAACCACTAGACCACGGAGGCTGTTAAGGCTCCATAAATGAAGTCATTTCATAAATGGCTTCATTTATGGAGCTCCTTCTGAAACAATGAAGTTTAAACAATTTTTCTCCTTACGTTACAGAACCAAGAGTGAAAAGCGACGAGGGTGTTCGGTGCTATTGCAATACGGCGCAATGCGTTAGTACCGGCTACCTATGCCGGAGTACTGTCGGTGGTGGGTGCTACAGCGAACTGCCAGCCAGGCGACACCACGCGAGACACGGGTGTCTACATCATCTGGCCGAGTCGTAAGTATACATATATACATTTTTTAGGTATATAAAACTAGGGGGCAAACGAGCAAACGACTACATCAGTGTTTTTCAACCGCTTGGGCTCTGTCACTGCAAACAGCGTTACCAACAAAATATATGTCCAAATTCCCTTCTCGAGACATAATTTCTTATCCTTATTGATATTATTATAAACGCAAAATTTTGTATGTATGAATGTTTGTTACTCTTTCACTGGGGTGACTAGGTACTGAACGAATGTATGGTTGTGGTTTAGACTCTGATTAACACATAGGCTACTTTGTAATGTACGGTTTCTTGATTATTTTTTGCACATACGCAGTCACGGGCAAAATCTAGTTGATAATAGTAATAGATAGGCATTAAGTACGGATTTGCAGGTGGCAAAATTATCATAACTTGTAAGGTGACTATTAAGTATCGTTTTTCTCAGCTCATTATAAAGCAGGTAATTTATAAAGCATTCTGTAACTGGTGCGCGAGTTCACGGCGAATTCGAGGTCCAATTTTGGTGTCAGTGTCAATGGAACTCGACCATTCGCCTTGAAATTAAGAATTTTTTCGTACTTTATAATTGCAAGTTGCGACACATACATTTCGGTAGCAACAAAACAGACCAGGGTGTTCAGGCAACACAGCTCAAAATACTGAACACCTTGCCTTAAAGCAACACAGATTGTAAATGTGAGATTTGACGTTACATTAGCTAAAAAGCGAATTTGAAAAATCTGGCCTATTTTAAGTTAATTTAACAGGTGTCAAAAGTTTACACATAAATATAACGCGAACGAAGCTACGGACAAAAGCTAATTGTATATTTCAAAATGCCTTTACAAATAAAACATACATCCGTACAAAAACAAACATACAAAATCGTATCAGAGATCTTGACAAGCAAAAAAAGGCACAGGAGTCGTCTGACGAGGCTATGGTAAATGGAGCTTACTAATTAATTTTAAGATCGATATCTCGCTTTTTACTTCACTAAATTCAGTGTAAAACCTGATTTTGACCTAACCATATTGAATATTTTTGGAATTAATTTTTGTAATGTAGACTTTATACCATTTTTTATTATTTATTTATTTATTTATTATCAATAAACTTTCACAAATATTTAAACATTTTCCCACAAAACTGGTGTAGCAGTTTGTCTGTGGGCAGTGAGAGCATCAAAAGATTTCAGTTTTAGTTACTAAAAATTACATCTTATTCAACAATGTATAATGTTACACTACAGAAAATTATTACTCTAGTATACTTCCATATTACAAATCTAATATCACAACATCACCACTGATGTAGCTATAATGATTAATGACTGACAACAAAAGTTACTCTAGTGTACTATATCAAATCAAATATCACTACCTGGGTAGTTAATAATTAATAAAAAAAATATTAAGAATTTACTCTAGTGTGCTAATTCAATATTTTTTAACTTTATTCTTAAATGTTTTTATGTTTTTCTCATTTCTAATATTTAATGGGAGGCTGTTTAAAATATAGGGAATTCTTTTAAGCAAAGTTCTGTCTCCATAATAGTTATATACCCTTGGTACAACAAATTTACAAGCAGTAACTGATCTAGTGGTATGCATTTTATTGCTAACATAAGACAAATTGTGGTTTTTGTCATGTTGGTTTACAATGAATAGGTATTTATGCAATAAGCTTACCGGTAGGATTTTACATATTTTAAATAGTTTTCTGTAATCTCCGTTTACATTTGCTTTGGTTTTCTTTGTGGTTAGTAGTTTAAGGAATCTCATCTGTAAATTTTCTATTTTGTTTAGGTTACTTTTAAAAGTGAGACCATAACTGTCAAGAGCATAACTAATTATTGATTCAACTAGTGATAGGTATAAACATCTTAATATTTTAATAGGAACTTTGTATGATAGAAGATAAAATTTACTTAGCAGTATTCTTAATTTATTACAGATATAATTTATATGTGAGGACCATGAGAAGTTTTCATCTATTATAACGCCAAGATATGACAATTTCAAGTGACTTACAATTACAATCAATTAAATTATTATGTAAACAAGAGTATTCATGTGTTACTAAGTTTTGAGGTGCTACATAAAGATTTGAGTAAGGTGACCTTATGATTAATACTTTGGTTTTATCTGCATTTAATATTATAGCTAGGTATATATGATAGAGCGCAAGCCTCTTTTTAATATTATACATCTATGGCGCAAGTAATAGAAAAAAATGTCTGTTTCTTAAGGTTTGCAGTAAATTATCAGTGCAAAATATTATGTTAATATTGACCAAACTCGTAAGTCTTGTTCACATTATCCAATCAAAGTAAGCCATTTTGGTATTCGTAAATACTGATGATGCAAACATAACGTAAATAGTTTAATATTTGTTAAATGCTTAGTTTGGCTTCTATAGTCTTTTGAGATTCAGTATAAACTATATGAAATGTTTTCGTTATGACAAGATTTAGAAGCGAGCGAAAAAACCAACGAGATTAAACCAACGAAGCGAGCGATCCAAAGTTCTCATTGCATATATTCCAATCATTTCCTTCACGTTTCAAGTTCTTCCTGTCTACAGATTTATCTTACTGTTCTTTAACCATTTTTATGTGAATGGCAAAATTTTTACAGGCCAGTTGGTCAAAAATCAATTTCCTCAAATAGAGCAATATAATGGAACACAATAACATAGAACCTTCCTGTTATTCACTGAATTAATTATTCTTTTGTTACCATAGACGCTCTGTCATCGACGAAACCGCTTGTCATGGCGGCGCGGCGGGGCAAAGTAAATATATTAGAACAGGGTATCTCAAAGTGGGTTACGTTGACCCCTAGGGTTCGGCTTTCGACGGTAGTCTTAGGTATGGTTCGCGACAAAATTTACGTTCTTATGTGAGAGCGGGTTTTCACACCAGTGTCCTGAATGTGAGTTTGCCGTGAAGAAGTTAACTACAATTTGTATGGCATCGAAACAACGTTTCTAGTGGGAAACAATGGTAACTAATTTGATGTCAAGATGCCATACAAGTTGTAGTTAACTTCTTCACGGCGAGTAGGCAAAAACTTGAACTCAGTATCACTGGTCATGATAGAAACAAATATAGAAATCGACTTAATGCTGGGTCAGAATTAAGGCTAAAATTGTCCAAAAGTACTCCTCAATTTGACTCAATTTGCGACAAGAAACAAACCCACCGTCACATTAATATTACACATAAAAAGTTATTTGCTATTTCCCTTGTCACTGTTGTAAGAGGGATTCGTGGAACCAAAAGTTTGAAAAACCCTGGATTAGAAGATATAAGGCTGCCGGTGATATGGTTCTTTCATCGTTCTAATTCGAAATGTTATGGGGATGGTTGTTACTTTTTGAAGTGAAAACCGTTTCATAGTTTTAGCCTGGACATATTATATGATAGTTTTTTTCGGCAAAAAGTAGATTTTCCGTGGCAAAGACAGATTTAGCACGAAATAAGAAGCTCTGTACCTATTATATTATGTTACACGTCTATCAAGATACTAGATACTACATTTTGAGATCTCATTTCTGCGAGAGCTGCGAAACGAGAGTGCCCAATTCCTTGGTTGCTCACCTATAATTTGAATAAACAATTTCGAATAACCAACAAACTATAAATTATCGATTTAATTATCGTCCGCCATGTTTTTGCATGCGCAGCGGCCAGCGAGCGAGCCACTTTTGTTTGTTTTTGGTTTTCGTTTTGTTGTTTTTTTTTGCAATCTCCCGCCGGCCATTATCTCATCCGATCGCTTCGTTAAGTGGTCCAGTAAAATTAATGATTTTATTGCGTATTGCCCTTTTTATATTGTTTTATGTCGATAATTATGGTATTTGGGGTATCTTATTTAACTATAGATTGTTAATTAATGTAGGAATTTTTCCATAGGGTTTGGTACATTAAGAGCATAGCTAACGCTTTTTTGAAGTAACCAATAAGTAGATATATTTTCTTGCAAAATGTATAAATATACATACTTTAATGTTTATCGCTGAATACGCAATCCGTTTTCGACGGTAATATCACAGATTAATAATAGATCTGTCCACCTGGTGGAAGGCCGTCCTACGCTTCGACGTCCAGCTCGTGGTCCCCACTCAAGAACCTTTCGGCCCCAGCGGGCATCGGTTCTACGGGCTATATGTCCAGCCCATTGCCACTTTAACTTGCTAATGCGCTGGGCTATGTCGGTAACTTTAGTTCTGCTACGGATTTCCTCATTTCTGATTCTATCACGTAGAGAGACTGCGAGCATAGCCCTCTCCATAGCTCTTTGATTAACAAACAGTTACTACGTAACGTAAGTAATATGTCGTAATATATCCCATGCCATCCGACAAGGTGCTTTTAAATGTAAATTCTACTGTATCTTTGAAATGAAATCTTGCAAACAATAATATAAATTCGCATGACGCTGGTTTTTGTCCTCATTTGTTAAGATAAGGGTGACGGTGGACCGGGGTGAGGCAAAGATCACGATCCTAGATAAGGCCGGCCGCTAACCTAGCTGATAACAGCGTCCCAATTGAAAATACACCCTATCACAACTCGACAGGGTGTATATTACACTTGTAACCGATGGCTCTTAAGATTTTAGGTCGCAGAGTATTTTATCAGTCCGAACTCCGAATATAGCTCCATCTTTCAACCCTTCGGACAATTCATTGTCTTCGTGAAATAGAATCTTGATCTACATAATTGACTGTACATTTAAATTTTTAACAATAGAAATACCGGCCAAGTTCGTGACACTGACAGGCAACGCATATAATAGGGTACCGCAAAAAATATTTTTCGTGATTTAATTTTAGCACTTTGTCGACGTGGTAACTGGTAAATATGCACGTCACATCCATGGAAAGCAGGGATTGAAAACGGTATATCGATAAGGGTTTTATACCGGTATTAAATTACTATATAGCTTTGATTTAAAGGTTAAGCCAAAACGGTAGAGATGTACCGTTGCGGTACCGCTATATAAAGAAATATAACTTTATTTTTTTATTTTATCATTATACCTTTATTTTATTACTACCCCAACCGAAATCATTTCGGTACCGAAAAAATGCAGAGTGACGATGCACTTTTATCCATCTTGGTGAATGGTGTCTGTCTACTTGTTGACACGAATGTCAGTTTTCTTTCAAGGACCAAAGCAGGCGTTACACCCCGGCGGCAGCTGGGTACAAAGGAAACCTTTATTTTACAGGTTTAGGTATCTGAAAAATTGTTAATAACGTATTTTGCAATAACAAAAATAGAGGTACCGTTATTTAAAGGTATGACGTCATACCGTTTACCGTTTTTACCGATATTTTTCGGTCAATCCCTGATGGAAAGTTCATCTTTCTAGCACTAACCGTTTGGACAGTAAAGCTGAAGACGGACGGACGGACGGACATCACGAAACTAACGGAACCCTATAAAACTAGATTTAGTTTGAAAGAACTTTAACCTCCTTGTTCATAAAAATATTTAAACGACCGATTATGTTATCAATGTTTCTCTCTAATAACATTAAATAGGTACTTTAAAACATCACTTGGCAGTTGTCAGAAGATGCCGGGGTCACAGGTTAGCTAATCAATCGTTTAAAAATGACACAGAATACAGAAATCATCCAGAAACCCTCTACGCGCTTTAAAGTGAAGCCGTCACGACTACTCCAAATTGGAGTGGCTATGAACACAACACATTTCCACAGAATCACGAAATAATTTTCCCAACTTTTTTTCAAATAATTTTTATTGAATACCTAATTATCATAACACAATAACGCGATTTGTTTTGGTAAAGTAAAGTAAAGAGCGGGCGGGACGGTGTTTCGCCATGGTTTTGGTTACAGTGCGGTGCGTATATGATCGAACACTCATTCTGGATGTTCTGTATTCTGTAAAAATGATTATAATGAATAACAGTTTTACAATTCCAAAATATCTCTTTTAGCTAGTTCGGCGTTTGGCATTTCAATAGTAAACTATTCTAATATGCCATGCTTCTATTTTCCCCGTATTTACTATTCCCATGGAAGCTATTTGCAGATATATATTTTTTTTTAAATACCTATCGTGTCCACGCATAGAGACAACATATCTCAGATTTAAGATTTGTTTTATTGATGATAGCATCGGGATTCCTAATTCGTTTTTTTTACCGTCGGGATCTCGAGATGTATGTGGGACTCCCGCCGTCTTTTGAGCGCCGCCGCCGAATTTCTAACCACCAAGGGAGCTTCGGAGGTTTGGCGCTTCATGTTAGTAATCAATTATTAAAAATGTGAATGTAAATATGTATACCAAATTTCATCAATTTATATTCTTAATATAGGTCTAAAAAGGCCACTTAACAGAACAGTAAATGAATCATACACAAATCATACATTAGCAGATTTTTTTTTTTAATTAATTGCAATAGGCTAATAGGTAATTGCGAGACTTGCGAGACTTGCGAGACTCTTGCTGCGAGACCAAGACCAAGACTGAATTGGGCAACACTAACTAATATAATAAAGAGGAAAAGTTTGTTTGTTTGCATTGAATAGGTTTCGAAACTACTGGACCGATTTTGATGAAATTTGGTACAGATGTAGATTAGACCACGGGGAAGGACATAGGTTATTTTTTATCGCGGCAAAATGTACCGTTAACGCGGGATTTCCTTTTGCGCGTACGAAGTCGCGTGCAACATCTAGTAAGTTATAAATTCAACATATCAACCATTTTTGTAAGTCACTTTATCATATTCGACAGCGCTACTTTAAAACAGTGCTTACATAAATTAATAAATACATAATATAGTAATTTAATATATAACAATAAAACCAGACCAGGCCGCCTACGCGACATATTTCGCGATTAGTTTCATTTACGGCATTTATATTGGAATTTTTGGACGGACATTTTCCCACGACATCTCTATGCAAATTATTGTGTAGGTTTTAATCTGGCCGTGACTTTGAAAATTTGTTTTAAAACAATTTGGAAATGCGAAATGATAATCGAAATGAGATAAATGACTTTGGTGTGTTTTCGGAAATTAAGTAATGTTTAAATTACCTACAATGTTTAGTTACAAATTACAATGTTTATTAGGGCGCTTCCCACTGGAATACTATACTTTTTCGAGATCTAAAGTAGCCTATGTTTTAATCCAGAGCCTTAACTACCAACTACCATGCCATATTTCATCGAAAATCGAAATCCGTTCAGTAGTTTTTGCGTTAAAGAGTGACAAACATCCACCCATAACATCCACCCATTCATCCATATGGATATGTCCATCCATCCATACATCCATCCATTCGTCCATCCACTTATAATATTAGTAGGATTGGAGGGTTGTGCAACAGGTCCATAACTATTTTAAACATAAACTATACAAAATCGTACATACAACACATACATACAGATTCACATCCAACACATACATACAGACTCACATACAACACATACATACAGATTCACATCCAGCATACTTTCAAGCATGAATCATACATACATCTAATGCATACAAATTACTAACATAAAAACCGCTCCTAACTTTTACTAATTTGAAGAGTTATCTGTATGCGTCATTCCGCAGTAGTCTATTGTGGTAGACTACATGAAGATACTCTTCGGTGATGATGATGATGATGATGATAGTGAACTATAGCTGAATGTTGAAGTGACTTATGGAAAGAAATCAATTAAAAACCAGTAATGTTTTAAGTTATCTTGTAATTAATGGAACCCGTCTCTGTTTATTACCCAAGCGATGGTTAAAAAAATATAAAAACCGTTTTTGAATATTACCGCTATTTATCTATAGAGGTTCTCACAATAAATAATTCTTGTTGCTAAGTTATATGTGTTTTTATTAGAGTCCGACCGAAAATGGTTTTCCGGCCGAAACCGAAACTGAAACCGAATATTCGGCCGTGGTTTCAGTTTCGGCCGAAACCGAAACCGAAACTCACGTGGTCAAGTAGAAAATTCCTTAAAATACTGAAATTTGGTGCATTTTATCCATTATTCTGCATTAATTAGGGCATGAAAGGGAAACACGGTATATTAATTTTGTAATCATTTATTTAATATAATATTAAAAAAATATTAATTATATTTTAATTATGTTTTCAAATTCAGTTGTGTTGTCAAAGCGTTGCCGCAAGAAACGAAGTTAGGCGAGCGTGCACGAAAATTTCCGAAATCAGTTTCGGTTTCGGCAAAAGTTTCGGCCACTTTTGGCCGAAACCGAAACTGCCGCCGAAACTTGATTTTTGGCCGAAACTCGGCCGAAACCGAAACCGAACTTTCGGTCGGACACTAGTTTTTATTTTACATTAAAAAAGCATAGACATTTTGAACCAAAAATGCCTGGTTTTGGAGATTTTTTGTCGGTAGTTTATCTACTCAATAGCGCTTTTGATTGGATGATGCAATCGCGTTAACATATCAATTATCAAACATTTTAAATTTTGAGTAACCCCAGCTGTACCCTGTACCGCTTAAACGAAATAGCAGGAGCATGCATACATTTTCGCCGCGCGGTAGAAAGAGATGCGGATATTAATTCCTCTCCTACGCCGCGCCGGCGGTCTCCTCTCCCTCCGTCTTACGAATTTTCGATCATGTCACGTGTCCTGACTCCTGACGCGAGGTTAACATTTTTTACCCATCCCAAAAAAAGTGCACAACGATACTAGTGGCAGAGGACACTCGCACATATGCGGAATCTGCGAGTGCTCAATATTTGACTGTGGCTGTATGTTTGTTTGCATTGAATAGGCTCTGAAACTACTGGACCGGTTTTGATGAAATTTGGCAGAAATATAGATTAGACCCCGGGGAAGGACATACACTTTTTATCGCGGAAAAATTCCACGAAGCCGCGGGCAACATCTAGTAGATAATATTCTTTTCACAATTGGTTGAAAATTTCAGGAAGTTTATTAGCGCTTGTCACAATTTTACGCAATCTTTCGTTCTACTCTCTAGTATTTTTTATTCAATTTGGATTTGAACCTGAGACCTCGATAACCATGACACGACGACCGTGAGAAAACTCTTGTGTTAAAAATTACCAATTCGTATTCATTGGGTAAAATACCACACCGAGATATATAGTGTTATGAGTACACAAGACTAGTGGTTATGTAGAGAGGCAAGTTTCAAGTAACGGCAGTCAAATTGTACCTAATCTACCTTCTTTTCAGAAGTTTACCGCCTGAGCGATGTGTTTTTGGGGAGACATTGAAGTTCTTCCTTTAGTTCCATTCCTATCGGCTTCACTTACCACTTACCTACCTTTTGAAGACCCTCATCTAAGTCCCTACCTATTATAATACAAGCTAGGGCTTGCCTATGAAGGAGAATTAGCCTTCGCCACTTAGGGTTAATACAGCAGTGGCGTGGGGTTTCTATAACTCCATTCCTATCGGCTTCACTTTCCACTTATCTTTTGAAGACCCTCATTCAAATCCCTACCTATTATACAGGCTAGGGCTTAGAACCAGTCCTTGCTACTGTAATACAGTACAGATACACAATACACATTGTATTATTGATTCGTTTAATCCTTGAAAATTAAAATAATTCGAACGTAAGAATATTTATACCTTTTTAACTACTTACTAACTATAATTTTGGAATAGAGCTTTCTAAATGATCATATATATTTTCATTACTACGCCCCTTTGATTAATTATTACAAAGATACGTTATATCCTCACAAAACTGACAATATTTCTGTGCCACGACACACATTGACATGGGACGCGTGTCAATGTCTCAACGTCGCATAGTAACACAAAACACGCTATTACTAGCGCAGCACACTAACCAAAATTGGCCCGACATCGGGCCAATTTTGGTCTTCACTTTTTACGCGCAATGCCTAAATAATGTAATTTTGTCAATGACATGACTTTTGACAAAGAAAGACGTATGGCATTCACGACGTCGTCTCTTCGTAAAACTGTCTACTACGTCAAAAGTCAAGTCAAAACAACTGTCATGGCCGCCCTAAAAATAGTGTTCTCGCAATAAAAAACTCTTCAAATAATCATTTTTGTACGCATGTACCCTTCTTCAAATTAATTTATATCTACATCTTTTTAATATAATACATCTTTGCTACGCCCTGTAGATTCGACAACTAAAGGAAGTTATATAATTTTAATAAGTAGCATTGTTTAATTACTACTGATCTCTACTACTCCAAACGACTGGTGAGCAGTGTTTGATTTGTTCTCTCTGTTTGTCTATTTACTCTGTGCTTACGTATGTAAATTTGTCTATTGGTATTCTAAATGTTGTTTCGTCCCTTGTTTTCCTTATAAGCTAAGTGTACAGATTGGTTTATCTATTATACGAGTATTGATATCTTCGCAGAATTCAACACCATGAATTGTAGACTTCAATGTCGAAAAGTTGTTACTTAGTGGGAAATTTTGTAACACCTTGTTTAAAATAGTATTTTACTTTATACATTTTAGTGTGATTTATATAGGAATTAGGAAACCAAAACATTTTCATGTAAAGTGACGCTAAGATCGCAATGTCAAAAAGTTATCAGATCTCATGTAAAACCAAGCTTCTGATTTTACATGCCTTAACTCTAGTCTTTAGTCAATGGTAGAGGCATGTGTAAGAAGTTAAATAATAATTTCCAAACTAACACTTCATTATCGTCTTATCGACAGTAAAAATCAAGGCAATTCAATCTTAACACATCACTAAATGTCGATTGATTATATCTATAATATTGTATTCAAATTACCAACACTTTAAGTGTCTTACGATGTGCAATCGATAAAATCGGTGTAATTCGATCACTTAGCACAACACTAAACATATAAATTATCGATTTATTTAAATGAGAAAATTATCGATACTTATTAGAATTTAAAATACAACGTTGCATCATTTCCAAATACCAATACGTAGAATTGTCTATACTTTATAGTAATAAAACTTTTACTGATTTTATCATGGTTTTCACATTTTAACATTCCTAACGTTTGAACAGTTACTTGGCATTTTAGATTATTACTTAAAGTAATATAATTAAAGTTGTAGAGTGGTATAAAATTTAAGATTCTCTGTATATTTTTTGGGTAAAATCATAGATATATAATATTAAAAAGAGGTAGATATGTTATAAACGCGTAAAAATGAAGACTCGAATTGGCCCGAGTCGGGCCAATTTTGGTTAGTGTGCTCCGCGAGTAATAGCGTGTTTTGTGTTACTATGCGACGTTGACACATTGACACGCGTCCCATGTCAATGTGTGTCGTGGCACAGAAATATTGTCAGTTTTGTAAGGATATAACGTATCTATGTATTAATTAATCAAAGGGTAAAATACTTACCTTACCTACTCTATGTCTATGGGTACAACCTCAGACTAAAAAAAAAGTTCTGTGTGTGTTCTGCGGACCACACAGTGAGGTCTACACTCTATACTACGCCTTGCCGTGCAACTAGTCTGTAGTCTGTCTCTCTGTTTGTTTCGGCTAATCTCTGAATCTGATTTTGACCGGATTTCCACTGGCAGATAGGATGTCATTAGGAGTAACTTAGGCTATTTTTATCTGAGTGTTCCGTTACCATTTATTGTCAATTCCATTACTTTACAGACTAATCAATATTCCTTAATTTCCAGGGAAGAAGACGCGTTATCCCAGTGCCAGAACGGCCCGTCCGCCGGTCCGCCGCCCCGGGCACACTCGCTGCGGCTGTGCTGCTTCAAGGACCTGTGCAACCACGAGGACAGCCCCGGTGCCAGGGCACGGCTGAACCTCACTACTGATGCAGGTCGGTTGAACTATGTCTAGAGAGGTTTTATCCCGAAAAAAATACAGTGTTACCGAGGGATACTATATTTACGCAGACAACAGCTAGTTATACATAAGTATCCGACTACTATTATGGATGGATGTATAGATAGTTAGTTGTTACTTTTTGATGCAAAAACTACAGAACGGATTTCGATGAAATGTTTTATCCCGAAAAAATACATATTCCTGTGGGAATACTGTATTTACGCGGACGGAGCCGCGGGCACAAGCTAGTATGTATATATTCTTTGCTAAAAGTCTTCTACAATACATCAAATATTATTATGATAAATTATTATGCGTTATATATGGGTCAATCAAAATACAAATACGTAGAAGTGATAGTCGAATCAATTCACGTTAGGGAGAGTTTATATATACCGAATTACCGACGTTTCCGCGAACGCATCTTATCTAATGTAAACGCTGACTCATGGTTAGCGGAGCATATTGTTGTATAATGTTAAATTGTATAATAGGATGTAAAATACATGATATTGAAGTTCCTGATCGACCAGTTACCAAACATTTTCCTTTGCACTATGAATACCAGGCGCACAAAAATGGTGGGCATGAAAAATCAAATTAAAAAATAACTTCATTTTATATACTACCTGTTGGTCGAAAGTTCGCGTTGAACGAAAATAGCCTAACTTGAGTTTAAGTTTCCTTGACAAATAGCGTATCCAACACGTATGTAAAGTTTTTTTCAATTCAAACCAGCAGTTTCTGAAACGAAACGATAAGCTAAATATACTAGGACGCCTCTTAAACACAAATGAAGTGAACCGCATCGACCGCAGACGTGGTTGAACTACGCATTTACACGTGCGTTTGCGTGCATGCGCAAGATTCAACAGCGCTGTTATGCGATTTTCACTTGGGCTGGCACTATGAGATGTTCCGGAATCCGGCGGGCTCGGGAAATTTCAGAGCACTAAAAAATAAAAATAGAACTCTGTGCTAATACAATAGAGTTGAAAATCGAGGTGTTGAAATGTCATATTATATGACATTGATATTTCACTCGTCACTTGTGTTCGATTTTCAGCTCTATTGAGTTAGCGCAGGGTTCTATTTTCAGTGCTCTGAATTTTCACCGGCGTACCTGATTCCGGAGCATATAATTATAGTCCCACTTGTTCGATAGTAATTTCAATTTCTATTGTATTGATGAAGTCGATGTGCGTAGGCGTCTACGTATGTGCAGTCCCTCTAATGTGTCATTGTCAAATGTCACAGTATACCGAACGTTCGATATCACTGAAAGAGTTCTTTGTAACGACCTACGCAAGTTCGGGGAATGTGCGCATGCAGTTATCTAACGACCGCGACATGACAACATGATAACAGTTGTCAGAACAAAATAATGCTACAAATTTTTAAATGTTTGGGACGTCAATGAAATTGCTTACTGCAGTGGCGAAGGCTGATTCTCCTTCGTAGGGAAGCCTTGGCCTGTATAATAGGTAGGGATAGGATGAGGGTCTTCAAAAGGTAAGTGGTGAATAAAGCGGATGGAATAGAGTTATAGGAACCATTCATTTAAATTAAATTGAAAGTTGAAGCTCAGCAGGATTCTAAAAACTATTTAAACAGCTTTGTTTTATGGTTTCCCGCGGCTCTGCCCGCGTAAATATACTATCGGGTATACCGCGGGTATACTGTACTTTTCCGGGATAAAAAGTAGCATAATATGTTCGAACCCAGAGCCTAAACTACTACCATACTAAATTTCATCAAAATCCGTTCGGTAGTTTTTGCGTGAAATAGTAACATTCATCCATCCATCCTCACAAACTTTCATATTTATAATATTAAGTAGGATTTTAAACTGATGTTTTTTCCGTGCTTAAGATCAAGAACGTAATTTGAACATTTCAGTACAATAGAGGTAGGTACACCGTTACGAAGCATGCATAATACACATACGGAAGATTCCAGAATCTCAATTGATATAGAAGATGGTACTTGAGAAAATCGCAGAGTAAGCGCGAAAAAACTATAACAACAGACAAACATAAGGGCCAAGTTAGACGAGGTGTTGTGACTTGCGACCTAAGGCTAAGAATACGTAATAGTACAAGTACCTAAGGGTCAAATTTGCTAATAAAAATCCGTAATAATACAATCACAATCAAGTCCCGATACGCTAAAACTCCCAAACTGGTATTCTCGTAAACGTTAAACCCACGTGAAACACGTTTTGATTGGTCCAAACTTCATAAAATCAGTTTGTGATAAACATGTCGGTCAACTTATAATACAATCGAAGCAAAAATTGAGGTTCTAATCGTTAAAGTTCAATTTGCTTTGCATTTTGAAAACATGAGCATAGCACATTGCACAGATGCTTTTGTTCTTTTTGTTTCAATAACTTTACAACTATAATAATAATAATAATATCTATGGACGCTTCACACCACGTCAATCTGGCCCCGTATCCGGAGAACTTGTGTTACAGATACCAGTAAACGGGAAGTATATTTAATACTTTTATACTATACATATATTTAAGATTTTTATTATATTATACACATATACACACATCCAAGACCCAGGAACACAGAAGAACTTTCCGTCGGCAGGATTCGAACCTGCGATCTCCAGCTTGAGCACCAAAGCGCTGAACCACTGAGCCTCAGAGGTCGTCTACTACAGTTAACATTATCATGCGTGTACAGTCAAATAATCTTTTTTTTTCTCTTTCCAGAGGGCAGCGTGGCCCGAGAGCGCGGCGCGTACAACGGCGAGGTGTGGTTCAAAGCCGCGACGATCGCGGTGCCCGTGTGCGGCGCGCTCATCCTGTTCCTGCTGGTGGCCATCGCCGTGCGCCTGCTGAAGGCCGACGCGCTGCTGCACCACGCCGACAGGAAGCTGAGGTCAGTGGGCATGCTCCTTAAAGCTTAAAGAGGCAAGGCAACAAGGCTTGGCTGTGTTTGGCGGAAATAATGATGCGCTCGTTTGCAAAATCGCGATCGCTAAGCGGTAAAAAGCAAAATGGCGGATTGTGGCAGCCATGTGACAGCGCTATTGAAGTGTAAACGTGTCCTGGCCGATAAAGCACACCCTACACTAGCGTCTCGAGCGTCGTCGTCGTATCAGCGTCTGCGCGGCGTCGACGCGACATCGACGCCGCGGCGACACGACGTCGACGCGACATCGACGCCGCGGCGACACGACATAAGCGCTGGCCGTCTGCCGAACGCCCCGGACTTACGCGGCGCCAGCAATGCGTTCAGCTGCCAGGCGTCCGCACCGTATCGTCGATTCGGCGATACGGTGCGGACGCCTGGCACGACGACGACGCTCGAAAACGGTAGTGTGGGGGGTCTATAGCTGTATTTTTTTCTTCAGCGCTAACAAGCGCATCCGACCGCGTTTTCCCGCCAAAAACCGCCAATGTAAGACTAGGGTTACATGGTCAGTCTGGCATCAGTTCAGTCTATTAGTCTCAGACTGACGCCAGAATGATGGCCGGAAAAGTTATCAGTCCGTCAATCACACGGTTACACGATCATTCTTTCGTCAGTCTGGATCAGGCTGATGGACTGAACTGATGCCTGACTGACCGTGTAACCCTAGTCTAAGAGTTCGAATGTTAGATTGTACCACACTGCACAGCGCACCTTCAGTGTTTGACTGATTTTATATAAAACGTGTATCTTTTTACCCGACTGCGCAACGCAAAGGAGTGGTAATGTGTTTATCAGCCTATGTATGTATGTATGTTCCTTTGAAGCACTATACAGACCAAACGCCTGGGCCGATTTTTATGATTCATATGGCGACTACTGGACGCCATATTGTGAAAATGAAAAAAATGAAAGTCAACAAACTATATCAAGTGGGGTATCGTTGAATAGGTATTTAAAAACCATTGTTAGTTTTCTCTCAACATTTTTCGATTCGACTGACCGTTTAGAATCTATATCGATTTAAAGTTGCGTAACAACCATTCTCACATTCCAGTGCAATTGTGATGTATTACTGATGCTTATAGGAAATCCAGTCTGGTAAATAGCTAGCTAGGTACTCATAACTAAAAAGTATAAAATAAAAAATAATAATTTAAAAAATTTAAAAACCATTGAAAAATTAGATTGGCTGTCGAATAATGGATCCCGACTGTTCAGTTGTTATGTTCCAATAGTATTAATTCAATGATATATTATAGAATTCTAGGCCACCGGATATCTAAGTGCTTGTTTTTTTCTTTTCGGTTTTAATAAAAATGTTCTTAGTTTGGTTCACTTTTTACGCAGTCGGGTTTTTAATTACGTGGCGAATAAAGTTCAATTTTCATTACCTAAACCTTTATCAACGATTTACTGTATTTTGCAAATGTACAAAAAACTAACATGACGTATTTGTATATTCCAGGGGCGGATACATGACAACGTCTCAGCACAGCTCGGACGACGTGAAGAAGGTGTGGGTGGGCAACTCCTCGCCGCTGCTGGTCGCCCCCGGGGGCTGCCTGGTCGCGGTGGAGAGGGCGCAGCTCGTAGACCTGCCCTGCCAGCAGTACTGTGATATACGATAGACTGGAGTGAGGGCTGCCGACGAGGTTGGAAAACCTCAAATCGGCAACCCTACGAGCGAGAAATCTCGCGGGTTGTACTGTGGAATGACGTTTTCTCAACCCTGTGAATGTTAAAAACCTCTTTATTCAATTAATCAATCGTTTATTTTATCACCAAGAATGTAGTAATGACAATTATTATGATAAAATATTCCAAATACTTATATGTGGCTAACATTCTGCCATACAAAATGCCAAACATTACGCTAATACATACTATGAATGCCCTTTTTTTATTTCTTTATTTAAAGGCTTTTCATCACATAGATTATGTCAGCCTGACTTTGGAATCAACAATTAACTTACTAAATCTAGTTCTCTTAAGTGTAAAGAGTGAATTACAAAACTAATAAATCTTACACTAAATTCGGTTTTAAAATTTAAATACCGAATGAAGTCTGTATGTACTGAATATGAATGCCCTTTTATTTTTGTCAAAAATTTAAAATTTAATTGAATTGCATGGCTAGCGCCATCTCTAATTGTTTCAGCAGTACTAACAGTAACGTAGAAAAATAATTGTTTTTTGAATTATTTGTTTAACTTTTAATATAACTAAACTAATTTTTATTCCAATTAAATTTGATCTATTGAATCCTACATATCAAAATTATTATCTTATATTTAAGTATATTAAAATTAATTATGTACTGTGTTTAAAATTAAATTTTTATGATATAATAAATGAACATGTTAAAAAGGATATGTAATATGTAATAATATACACTAAGTTTAAAAATTGTGTGAATGTTAGAGTGTTTTCATACTTTAATCAAATCTTTATTGATCTCAATGTATGACGTCATTCCGCGGGCCGATTCGCATATATACCAAATGTACCACAATGTATATTTTATTTAGTAACGTATTAAGCGCTTTGTGTTCCTTTATTTGTAAATGTTCTTCGACTATATACTTAAGGTTGTATTCGCATTACGCCAAGTCAGATTGACCAGTAAAACCTAACCTAGATGTAAAACCAGTAAAACTAATGAAATTATAGGATGACCTTTGTAACAGTGACTATGGGACTGCTAGAGACGTAAGAATAACATAGTACAGTGTAGCATAATAATAATAATATAAGAGCTATGATGTTACTTTATACTTAGGGATCGTCCATTAATCACGTGATGCCTAAAGGGGGAGGGGGGGTCCGAAAAAAAATCACCAAGTATCACCAAGGGGAGGAGGGGGTATAAGGAGACATCACGTGTATTAATTTTCGAATCTAGTCTATGCATACCGAAATTATTATCGGTTGTAGATTCGTAGTGTTGTTTAAATACTTACAAGACAAATGACTCGTATAGTTTTTAATTGCTTAAATTATTCGAATAAACGGTTTTTTAAGTTAAAGTTTTTCTTCAAACATGACTTGCTTACTATGTAAAAAAATACACGTGATCTTAGGTGGGGGAGGGGGGGGGGGGTAGTATAAAACCTCACCACGTATCACCAGGGGGAGGGGAGGGGTCTAAAAAATTGTTAAAAACATCACGTGATTAATGCACGGCCCCTTATAGTCATTCTATAATAATCTATATCTCCAGTTTAAATTATGATCAGTCTCTCACATGTCTTTACATCTCTTAAAATGATCAAACAAACATTGTAACTGTGTTGTTGTATTATAAAAAATAAACAAGTATGTAATATTATATAATGCTTTTCCAATGAAAGTGTTACTTGAGTGATGGATTTATAATCTTATAATATTACAAGAAACCTATTTTTGGAATGTACAAAATACAAGTCTTACGGCTAAATGCTGAAAGGCTAATCAAAATTAAGAGCCCGTCTATTCACAGGCTGTCGCTGTCTATGCTTGCCGAAATTATAAGGACAGCGTGTGACTTGAGCGTCACTTATTCGTTTCAGTATTCGGCCGTTAATCTGAACATTTCTAGTAATTAAAAAGTGTGTACTGTGAAAAGAGTGAGATAGATAGAAAATCATGAATTTTACATTTACATAGGTAATTTAAATTTTACAAGTTACCACTAAGCATATTATGAGAATTAAATAAACGTACTTAGATAATATTTTTCACTTTGTTATTGCCAACTTTGAAAATATTCAAAATTAATTTTGTACACTGATAAATATCATAATGTTTATAAGATATCCTAGTTAGTTGATAAACAAAATATCGATTCTAAGACGTAACCTTTCCTGACGTCTAAAATAAATGCATGCAACCCTGAATGTAAACTTATACATCTTACTTTTTTTATGACTAATGTAATAGAGCCTTGAAGAACCACTTAAATATCTTTTTTTATTACAATTTTCTTCTTTTCTTCAAATATTCACAAATAATATAATGTGTAAGCTTAAAAATGTCACAAATGTAAGTAATACTGTAAATATTAGTTATAAGCTTTCGTTGAGCACACCTCAAAGTGAATTCTATTGTAGAATACCTAGTCCTATTCATCTGATTTTTATATTTCATTTACATATAGAATTTGCTTGTCGAATATTTGTATATAAATTGTGCACCTTTAGTCAGTTTGGATTTGTACTGTCCAAACGTGGGCCCTGATGGAAAATAATTTTGTGAACTGTTCGGATTTAATTTTATGTAACAAAACATTGTGTTTCTTGTTCTTCTTTTAACTATGGCGCATGGAGAATAGAGGTAAGGAGGACCATCTCGTGTATTTAAAAAGTGTCCGTTAAAAGGGAGCAACTTATGTGGCGCTATAGTAGCATGTGGAACAATTTTAAAAAGATCGCCACAAAATGGCCACAATTTATAAGAGTAACTAACCAATAACTAACTTTCAAATAACTTCACTGCATCTGTTATTGCTAACTTCATATCATACTCTCTTCTGACTCTAGCGCCATTATGGCCAGTTTTGGAACTATTATTTGGTTACTTTTGTTGGACACTTTTTAGCTTTTTTGCCCTAGAGAGATGGTCCTCCTTACATCTATTCTCCATGCTATGGCGGCCTCGGTGAGTTGCCAATGTCAGAGTTGATATTGTGTTTCTTCTTATTTTAACTATGGCGGCCTCGGTAAGTTGCCTACAGTCTGACAAGGATCTTTTGGCACGTGGACAAAATCAGAACTAACATCGCCGTCTTGTAAAATGTCACTTTTAGTATTATGTATTGTTTTGTAGTTGCGACACTTACCTTTTGGCACGTGGATAAAATCAGTACTAACATCGCCGTCTTGAAAAATTTTACTTTTAGTAATAAGTATTGTTCTTATTTGTGACACTCACGCCCCCATCCAAGTGCCAAAAGATTCTTGTACGACTGTATGTCAGAGTTGACATTGTGTTTCTTTAGCGCTATACTCACCGTCCAGCCTGTAAATCCAATACAGCGGCCTTGAAGCAAACTTGTAGGCAAAAATTATAATAGATAGACTCTTTTGCACTAATGACGGCCATTAGTACCGGTGTGTTTTGTTTAAATATCTGAACAGAATATAAATCATCAATGTCATTGTTGGGGCAAATTATGTTGAAAGTTTTCCTTTTTTTTCATAGATATAATATAATATTTAATATTATATCACTGATTTTATTAAATTAGGTCAATGTTAACTTAACTCCTATTTTTCTCTGTGTTCTATTCACATCCAAAGACAATATTTTTCAGTTGACGTTACTATCCTTTGCTGCCTAATAAAAATAATTCTACCCTTAATTTACCCCAACAATTTATTATTTTATATTATCAATAGTTATTATAGTTCATATCAACATAATCTTGGCAATATAATATTAAATCACAATAATTATTATGTAAAGTATCTTATTTGCACATAGGCTAATGTAGTACAGAGATATCAGAAAATCTTCCCTCATGGTGCCTTATTATATTGTAGGTGCGAACCAATACTCTGTAACACTGACTGTATAATATATGATGTATAAAATACAATAAATGAAATTATTTTATAATACTTGGTTCTGATTAAAAATATCATAATTCCTGAAATATACCTACCTAATGCAGTGTAAAACTTTTCATATTGATATATATGTCACCGTAAAATTGTAAAAATCGTTAGATTGTAATATTATAAAATGTCGACAGATTGTCAGTTATAGATTTCTCCATTCAATTGTACGCATTATTTTTCGTTATAATAATTATTATGAAAAAGCAAACAAATATGGCTGCGCAGGGCACTTGCCGTCAATCGTCATGAAGAATAGAGGTAAGGAGAACCAACTTGTATGGGGGATAACTTGAAAAAGTGTCCACCCGTGAAGACCAAATTATAGTTCGAAAACTCACCGAAATAGCGCTGGTGTAGATGGTGGAAATGATATGAAGTTAGCAATAAGAGATGGAGTGAAGTTATTGGTTAGTTACTCTATTAATTTATGGCCATTTTGTGGCGCTCTTTTTGAAATTCTTCCACTCGCTATTATAGCGCCACCTTATCTTGCTCCCTTTCAACGGACACTTTTTAATACACAAGATGGTTCTCTTTACCTCTATTCTCCATGCTTGCCGTTTAACCAATCGGCACGGCAAATATTACAATATAACGAAAAATAACATCTAAAATTTAAAGAAGAAATTTTTATTTGACAATTTGTCGAAATTTTATAATATCTCTAATAATATTACAATCTAACGATTTTTACAATTTTACAGTGACATATAATATAACTATTAAGTACTCGACTATTGTAAAAAACACCTATTTATAATTACTGACTGACGGTCAAGTATCCAACACACAGCTCAAACCACTGAACGAATTAAGCTGACACTAGGCCAAAGCCCGTTTATCGTTAAAATTATGACGCACTTTCAAAATATATACCACATTTCTAATCCATTCAAATAAATGAAATAGGGAGTAACTTAATTTTTTTAATGACTCGATCATTTGAATTAAAATATCCGGACAATAATTTCAGATTGCACAATACTGCCTTGAAATTTTTAGGACAAATGTTATAAAGATACTATCAGATATAAAATATCATATCTGTCTATCATCTGCATAATACAAATATGTGGATTTGTATGGAAGAATATTTTATCGTGCACTCAAATCATATGATTTGAGTGCACGATAAAATATTTAGACAATTTAATACGAGGTTATGTGCTTCTTAAGCTTTGAAGTTTGTTTACTTATTTACTCATTCAGTGTTGTACCTATTCGATGTTCCATAGGATCAACTTAGGGCTCCGTCACGCTGGAAACCACTTTAAAAATGTAGTAGAGTTTATTTTTTTGTAGTTTTATCAGTTACTGAGTAGCATCATTGATATTGTGTAAACTAACAAATACGAGCAATAATGCGTAGAAAAGTTTTGAAATAGGTTCCAAATTTCCAGCGAGACGGAGCTTTAACTTAGTACTCAGGAATCATGATTGGGTGCCTACACATATTGTCCGAAACCCGTAAGACCGGGAAAAATTCACAGCACTGAAATTTAACTTTACGCTAAAACAGAGCTGAAAATCGAACATACGAGGGTCAAGTCTAATGTTAATATAATATGACGGCTCGGCACTCGACACTTCAAATTTCAACTGTATTGTATTAGCGCAGAGTTCTATTTTCAGTGCACTGAATTTTCCCGGGTCCGCCGGGTTTGGGATCATATATTACCAGCTACAATAAACAAAAATGTGTGGGTTAAAAGTTCAAACCTCCTTTACAAAAGGTAGTTGCTGGAAAATTCCTACTCTATTATTCTTAAAAAGTGCCTACCTACTAATAAATACAAACGTATTTTACAAATCGCTATTTCGGTGAATGTAATAGAGCCGTAACAGGTCGAAAACATCATAAATCCTCTCAATAACATTCATAATATTCTGTCCCCAAATGTAGATCTTAGATAGTGAATAGTAGCATTAAAAGCTGCTATATAAACGATCCACAAATATTTTTGAAGCAGTTCAGTTTTGATTTTTAACTTAATATTATTATTTTTTTAGAAGTAAGAGTAGTGAGTACATAAACTGTGAGTACTAGTAGGTACTTAATGTAAGTACTGTAGAATCCCGACTATCCGAACATCGCTTATCCGGACTCAATCGTCTCGGCTCTAATGGAGAACATGCATAGATTTTTAATTAAATTTTCGAAAGTACATAATAAGCCAGGAAATATTGTCTTTACAATGGCATATCTACGATCAACCGTTGACGAAAGACAGTCATCACAAAAGTGAGATCGTTAAAGAGCATTAAAAACGCTCTATACAAAAAAAATGCACGAGTGACATCACAGCTGTTGTGTCACAAAGAATATAATAATTGTAATAACAAAAAAATTACACAAATAACATAAGTATTTGAACAATAATTTTCATTATAAGATCAAAGCAAAAAAAAAACATTTTTTTTTAATCCTGTAACTTTCTAATTTAGCACTAATTACTTACTGTATTTTTTTTCGAACTCGAAACTAATGATCTCACTTTTGTGAGATCATTAGTTTCGAGTTTATTTCGTCAACGGTTGATCGTAGATGCCATTGCAAATAGAATATGTACTTTTCGAAAAGCCAATAAAAAAAACCATAGATGAATAATTGGTCTCGCTGGGCGATGAATAGAACTATGCGTTTTCCCCATTTATTATTTAAGAAGCGTACCGTTCATAGACGTATATTGTTGAGGCAAAAAGTGTCTCTAGTAAAATGGCCCCAATTTTTAATTTTTTGGGGCCATTTTGAAATTCGAAGTATGGTAAAAACAAGATGGCTGACATTTGAGTTATGGTGAAAACCAAGATGGCGTAACTTTTTCTTGTATGAATTTTTTTTCTGCTAAATGTACGTCATAGCCTATCTTGAGTTGAAATCTTTGGTACCGTTATATTTATTATGTTTATAGAGCATGTCGATTTATAGACTTACTATCTATTTGACAATAATAACTTGATCGTAACTCAACATAAGTTTTCTCAACTAGTCTAGGTTTCTCATCATTAATATTCCAGTCATATCTTGACCTAGCGGTAGGTTTATTCCTAGGTAATAAATAGTTTAAACTAGGCCTAGTTATGTTTTAATAAGTTGTTAAGACAATTATAAGACCATAATGATTCGATAATTGCTATCGTGTAGTGTATAAAGCTCTATAAATACCGTCTCTAGACAATGTTAGTATGCAGTGGATTTACAAAATTTTATCTTGGTACTGCAGTGTCTTGCTAAAAGCTAAATCTGTGAGGACTGTGGTCTGTGAGTAAAAAAAATATTTAATTTCAACGATTAGAAAATATATAGAGTGTCTTCTTAATTATTTATTGACTAATGAACAATTATATTGTAGGCTCTTTATATTTTTAAATATATTTTAGGAGACCATGGCTCAACCAACGGAAGATTCAGGCGCAGAAGTGGTTGCTTTCGACCATCTCACGTTTTGGGTTGGAAATGCTAAAACGGTAGGTAAAATGAACGCCGTTATTTTTTGTGATAATTTTCTTACTAAACCGTAATCGTTATAACAATAATAATCAACGTTCAATTTAACGACTTAAACGCCGTTTTGTCTCAGTGTGTCTCCGATGCGGACCATGGAGAGCCGCTTCGCTACGTTGAATGTAAGAGGAGGAATGAATAGTAAGAATGAAAGTGAACGAAGTGACACAAGTATGTAAGGATCGTAGCAAGTGGTCTCTGCCTACCCCTATGGGAAAAAGGCGTGACTATATGTATGTATGTATGTGTCTCCGATATTAGTGGTTCTTTCAGGCGGCCAACTACTTCATCAGTCGGCTGGGTTTCCAGCCCTACGCGCACCGCCCACCGGCCGCCGACAGGCCTGTCGTGTCCTATGCTGTTAGACAGAACCAGGTAAATCACCGTAAATGACCTAATTTAAACTTAATTCTCAAGTACAATCTAATATATAAAATTCTCGTTTCATAGTGTTTGGGGACACACTCCTCCGAAACGGCTTGACCGATTCTTATGATTTTTTTTTGCATATTCGGTTGGTCTGGGAATCGGTCGTAATCAATTTTTATATATGGCAAAACAACGTTTGCCGGGTCAGCTATATCTATTATCTATAGCATGCTCAAGCCTCAAACGGTTATGAAAAACATCGTGAGCGGTGCGGTATTAATACCCTACGGAAGCTCGCGGACTTTTGGACCCAGACCATAGACTTATACTATAGAAGGTAATCGCGCAGGAATCATACATTTTGCCGCTTTAAAAATTAGCCTATAAGCCCCGTGGCTTACTTTATATCGCTTGTCCCGGGGGGGCGACGACGTATTGAAGCCAGTTTATTTTCTTGATTAAAGAGAACTTATTTCCAGATAACCATAATATTCGAGTCCGCCACGTCGGATCACGACGTATCGGAGCACGTGTTCGCCCACGGCGACTGCGTGCGCGACGTGGCGTTCGTGGCGAGTAACGTGGCGACGCTCGTTACGACGGCGGCCCAGCGCGGCGCGGTGGTGCTGCGGGGGGTGACGACGGAGGCTGATGATGATGGTGTGGTCACGTATGCGGTGTTGAAGACGGTGAGTAAATTACTACCAACTTTTTATAACGACCAGCCGGATATAACGACGGAGTTAAAGGGACTGTCAGGTTGATGAACATTATTAATTCGGTTTTCGCGATTGTCGGCTATTACGACTTTAGTGTATCGGTCCCTTCAATGTCGTTATAACAGAATTTCACTGTAGGAATAATAAATCTTACTTAGATAATTACCCTTTAACAATATTATGGTTTGCTTCTATAAAATATCAGTAAATAATACGTTATTAGTTAACACTTAGTATTAAAAAAAATCAAATCACGGGAACCGCACGGTTTGCTACTTGCTAGCCTAGCTCTAGGTATGGCAAGGAGGTCAGTGGCCTCAGCGGCGAATATTATGTTTCATTACCAACCAGGTGGCAGGTATCCTACTCAAACGCGGGCGGAGCCGAGGGCAACAGCTTGTATATCATTTAAAGATGAGGGTTGAAATTTCAAGTTGAAACTACTAGTAGGTAATATTTTTTAACTGAAGTTTTCTCTACATGAGCAGTAAAGGGCATATGCCCATATTTTTTGTAACTGATTATTACTTATGCATAAAGTGATGTTTGTTTAGTATAAGTATGTTCAAAGTTACAGAGGCTTCTGACTTCAGACTTGCTGTCCATAATTTACACAAAACTCATTTTATTTCAGTACGGAGACAACACGCACACATTGATAGACAGGTCCAAGTACAAAGGTCTTCTTCTACCTGGCTACCTGCCGATGGAAGAGGATCCCTTGACAAGTATACTGTGAGTTACCTACTACTTCACACTTTCGGCACAGATTGAAGAAAGACGAACAGATAAACAGCTACATAGTTAGCTTTCGATTTGATTGCACTACTACATCTACAAGCATATGTCGTATATGAGCGTCCATGATTGGGTGGAAAAATTGTAGGCCGTTGACGGTAGGGTTACGGCTCGAAATCGAAAAGCCAGTTGCAAGTGTTAAAAATCCTGATTTCTGTTAAAAAGTCCGGTCTTTGTTCGTAACAGTGCCGGTTTAGCAAGCATTGCCAACGCCCTGGCCGTAAAATCTGGGCGTAGTCTTGTCCCTATCCTTAAAATCCGGCTTAGACCGGATTTATCCGGTCAGATGGTAACCCTAGTTGATGGGGACGTAATTTTTTTTTTATATTGGATCGATTTAGATCGTTCTATGAAAGTTGTTTCTTTGTATGTACCTAAGTATATATTTGCTACTCTGTACTTTCTGTGTAATAAAGTCGAAACTCACAAGATTTGACGGTTTAGTGGTGATAACTCCCCGTCCCCGAGTAAACGATACAAAGGCCGTAGCCGCGCGCCAAACGGTCGCGTTTTTAGCTTTTTAGTTTTCGTTTGACGTTGGGCACCGAGAATATTCGAGAGGAAATGGCGCTGAAGGAAGTGAATTTCACTCCTCTTTTACACGGGAAGTTACATGCGAACATGCGTGGTCTAGTCAATAGATGTCTGTGGTTACGACCATAAATGAGTACATTCTGAGGCAAAACCAGCAGTCGATGATAACGCTCATGATGACTATCTTTCTGCAGGGCTCAAACAAATCTGACTCATATAGACCATGTGGAGGCAAACCTAGCGGACGGGACCCTGACAGATTCTGTTGACTGGTACGAGAGGAATCTTAACATGAAAAGGTTACTAATTTTATTCATCCTAAAATTAAAGTTGACGCCGGCTTTAAAGGTCACGCGACCGCCGAGCAGTGTCGGCCGCGCGATTATGAATCGACGCTAATTGTTTTACAGGATAGTCTGGTCAAAATTGACAGGCACATCTATACTAATAAAATAAAGAGGAAAAGTTTGTTTGTTTCCGAAACTACTAGACCGATTTTGATGAAATTTGAGACAGATATAGAGTAAGCCATGGGGAAGGACATAGGCTACTTTTTATCGCGGAAAAATGTACGGTTTCTGCGAAATTAACTTTTGCGCGCACGAAGTTGCGAGCAACGTCTAATTATTTATATGTGTATCAGATGTTGCGCCAACTTTTCCGCAGGTTCTGGTGTGTGGACTACGAGCAAGACCTGGTGTCGTACTCCTGCATCAGGTCCGACTCCGTCATCAACAAGAACGAAGCTGTTCTGGTAATATAGTTCTTTATCAAATTACATTTTGTGTGCCTTTGCTCTACGTTGAATTTTTGTCAGTTTGGAATAATGCACTTTCAGACAATGCAGATAAATCTTATGCAAAATTAGCTATTATTAATTATTGTATATTACCTCGGCCTACCTTACTGCGAGAGGATGAACAGGGCGCATAAGATTTGATCCGGAAATCCGGAAAAATTAAGATTTTGTGGCAAAGTATGCATTAAATCCAAATCCTGAATCCAAATGCATTAAATATAACTTCCCCGTGCTCAATCTTTAAGGATACGTATCGTTTAATTAGTTTCTAATTTCGAAAATCGTGATTGTAATTAACGATGGTATCTTGGCTAAGCCCTCTGTAAGCACCTTTCTTTTAATTCATAGGTAACCATCTCATAAAAAACAGGGTTCCAACTTAAAATGTGAGTCCGCGTTTGCAGTACATGGTAATTCATGTTTTTCCTTACTTCCCACTATAAAACTATATTCTGTTCCTAGCTATCATTCAACGAAGCTGCCCCCGGGCTCCGCCCCAGCAGCAAGGCCACGGAGTTTGTTAAGGCCCTGGGCTCTGCCGGCGTGGAGCATGTGGCTCTGTACACTGACGATATCGTTGACACGGTATGACTACTGTGGTATCTATACTAATATTATAAAGCTGAGAGTTTGTTTGTTTGTTTGTTTAAACGCGCTGATATCAGGAACTGCTAGATCGAATTTAATTTTTTTTTTTTTGTGTTAAATAGTCCATTTGTCGAGGAAGGCTATATAACATTCGTTCAATCTCCTCTAAAGCCATTGGTAGTGACGGCCTGAGTAAGGATATGTTATCCCCAATCGCTGATTTGTTGTCTCCAGTCATAGCCCATATCCTTAACTTCTCCATTAGTTCATGCACTTTTCCTTCCATGTGGAAACATGCCCATATAATACCTCTTCCTAAAACCTCTAATCCTACTTTACCTTCTGATTACCGACCCATTTCCATTTTACCAATCCTCTCTAAAATTCTTGAGCAATCAGTTTCCAAACAATTCAGTGATTTTCTAAACACCAATCACATTTTAAGTCAATACCAGTCTGGGTTTCGTCCTGGACACAGCACTACCACTGCATTGCTAAAAGTAACGGACGATATACGGTATGCAATGGACAACAGACTGCTAACAATTCTAGTTTTATTAGACTTTAGTTGCGCATTCAATTCGGTGGACTACGATATTTTGCTAGCCATACTTAGGTCCATAGGTGTATCTTCTCCTACAACATCATGGTTTGACTCCTACCTGAGAGGACGAAAGCAACGTATATTAACGCCTGACGTTAGCTCTGATTGGACCAGCATTACTGCTGGTGTCCCACAGGGGGGAGTGTTGTCACCTTTGCTTTTCGCGGTCTTTATAAATGAGATTACAAGGTACATCTCTTCTACCTACCATTTATATGCGGATGACCTGCAAATTTACAGGCACTCTAGTATTGAGGAGATTGATCTTGCTATTATTGCTATCAACCAAGATCTTTCAAATATATATAAGTGGGCGAACACTTTTGGACTTTTGGTTAATCTAAAAAAGTCGCAAGCCCTTCTCATTGGTAGCAGGCAGTTGCGTTCCAGGGTTGATTTTAAATCTATTAACAAAATAATTTACTGTAGTGATGTGTTGGAGTTTAGTGACTGTGCCAAAAATTTAGGCCTAATTATTGATTGCAACCTGTCGTGGTCTTCTCACATTAATGCAATAAGGAAAAAGTTACATCACTCCCTGCATGCATTAAAAAGACTACAAAATTTCCTTCCTCTATCCACTAAAATTCTTCTAGCACGATCCCTGTTATTACCGCTGTTAGATTACTCTAACGCCAGTTATTTGGATGTAACTGAGGAGCTTTTGTGTAAACTTGAACGTCTCCAGAATTTGTGCATACGTTTTATTTTCGGACTGCGCAAATTTGATCATATTACCGAGTTTCGCAACAAATTACAATGGCTTCCGATCAGCCTACGTCGGAATTTTCACATTTTAACCTTGTTGTTTAAAATCCTAAAATTTTCCAACTCTCCCTCTTACCTATTCCAACGATTTTCATATACTGCCCCGAGCGACAGGCCTTTGCGTACTTGCAATCCAAGAAAGATACTCGACACTCCTTGGTGTAACTCCAATTTCTACGCCAACTCGTTTACTGTCCGAGTTGCCCAGCTGTGGAATGCTTTGCCTGAACAGGTGCGGCAGAGTCCAACAGTGGGCACGTTTAAAACTAGGCTGAAGAATCATTTATTATTGTCATCAGCATCATAATAGTTTATGTAGGTACGTATATTTAATTATATTTTTTATTATTATTTATATATTTTTATTATTAAGTATTTATTATTTTTATTAATTTTTATATTATATATTATTATTTTATGTAGGTATTGTAATATTTATAACATGTATTAGTAAATATTTATTAGCTTATTATATATAATGTAAATTAGGTAGGTAATAGGTATAATTATTATTTGTCAGTAATTGTCTCTTTTGCTCTGTTATTATTCTTTGCTGTACTACCTGTATCCTTCATATTTTATTTTTCCTGAACTCTGTCCAAGGTCTGCTGGCAGAGATCTCTTGTTAGAGATAAGCACGCCTATGTACCATCTCGATATTTTGTAATATTTAGTTAATTTTATCATGTACATGAAGAATAAAATTAATAAATAAACATTACGCTGCTTCGCTCCTATTGGTCGCACAGCGCGCTGTGCGACCAATAGGAGCGAAGCATCAGTGAAAAATGTTGCAAAAACGGGGAAAATTATTCATATTTGAGGGCCTCCGTTGCGTGCGCTGCGTAAACGCTTCAAGTTACCCAAAAAATAAAGTTACCCAAAAATATGTATGAAAGAATTATTCCTCTTTAAATGATCTAAAGAAATATCCGCAACAGTATAATAGGTTGGGGAAAAAGTCTTTTCGCATTATAGTATGTATGAACTTGTCATAAAATATCTTGGGCTATACCAATTGTATCTGGCTGATTTTGGTATCATTAAAAAGTTTTAATTTTACAGAAGACAATTCCAAATTCAAATTAGGTAAATTTGAGATTTTCATTTGTTTTTCTTATTGTTAAAATGAGTGATTCTTATGAAGAATTTCGATACATTTTAAAATTTGATTACAAAAAAGGTAAAAATGCAACACAAGCCGCGAAAAAAATTTGTGATGTTTATGGACCTAATGCAGTATCTGTGAGAGTAGCGCAAATTTGGTTTAAGCGTTTTCAATCCGGAAATTTTGATATCAAAGATGCACGTCGCTCTGGTCGCCCTGTTACGGACAAAACTGTTGCCATTTTTGAAAAAGTGGAGCAAGATCGGCATATTAGTAGTTACGATGTAGCTGAAGAACTGAGTATTGACCACAAAACGGTTTTGGCGCATTTGAAAAAAGCTGGGTACACAAAAAAGCTCGATATTTGGGTGCCTCATGAGCTCACTGAAAGAAACCTAATGAACCGTGTACTCATTTGTGATTCTTTATTACGACGTAATGAAACCGAACCATTTTTGAAGAAGCTGATAACTGGTGATAAAAAGTGGATCACGTACGACAAGAACGTGCGAAAAAGATCGTGGTCAAAGGCCGGTCAGGCTTCACAGACTGTGGCGAAACCCGGGTTAACTCGCAACAAGGTGATGCTGTGTATGTGGTGGGATTGGAAGGGCATTATTCATTATGAGCTGTTACCGCCAGGCAGGACCATCAATTCTGAACTGTACTGCGAACAACTGATGATTTTAAAGCAAGAAGTTGAGAGAAAGCGGCCGGAATTAATCAACAGAAGGGGTTTTTCACCATGATAACGCTAGACCTCACACATCTTTAGCCACTCAGAAAAAATTACGGGAGTTTGGCTGGGAGGTGTTAATGCATCTGCCGTATAGTCCTGACCTTGCACCTTCAGATTTCCACCTGTTTCGGTCGCTGCAGAATTCCTTAGGCAGTGTCAGGTTGACATCACAAGAGGACTGCCAAAACCACTTGTCGCAGTTCTTTCATCAGAAGCCCCAAAAATTTTATAGCAATGGGATCATGTACCTACCAACAAGATGGCAAAAAGTTATCGAACAAAATGGCACCTATATACTTTAGTCACTTGTAAATAAACTTTATAAAAAAACCTTTTGAATTTTTATATAAAATGCGAAGAAACTTTTTCCCCAACCTAATATGTCTATCTCTGAAGAGTGACTCACTATAACCTTTTTTATGGTAATCAAATTTGGTAGTTCAAATTAATGCATTATTGCGCCATCTGTTGACGCGGACGAAGTCGCGGGCAACGGTTGGTATTGTATAAAGATCACTGTATCAAGTAAAGTCTTTGAGTATCCAACCATAATTAAAGTTATACCCTTTCAGATCAAAAAGATTTATCAAAATGGACTCGTAAACAAAAAGTTAAAGCCACAGCAGGCGGAAAACCGCGTCGAAATAGCATTACTTAGTAGTTTTTGTGAAAATCGCTGACAAACAGACAAACATACAGGTTAAACTGCGAACCTTTTTATTTTAAGTCGGTTAGTAACAAATAACAATACAAACTTAATCTATGTTACTATTCTTAATAATTTAATTTTTACTATATATAGAGAGGTTTGACGTGTCTCTATCTCTGTGTGTCTGTTCATTGGCGTCGCGTCGCGCTTAACGAAAGGTCCGATTTAGATGCGGTCTGTTTTTTAACCGACTTCCCAAAAAAGGAGGCGGTTATACGTTCGGCTGTATATACTTTTTTTTATTTTATTTTTTTTGTATGTTCAACGATTACTCCGCCGCCTATGGACCGATTTTCAAAATTTTGCTGTGATGTATAGGGTGTAATCCCAAATTGGTCTTTTTGATATCAAAGTGGTGACCTGATGATGGGATCCATGAGGAATCGAGGGAACTCCTCGAAATTTATATGGACACATATGGTGATTTTGACTTTTTCTGAAGTAGTTCAAGCATATGCTACCAAAAAGTAAGATTTTGCTCCAAGGTATACCCTGGATCCAAAAGTACAGAATATAACTCCTGACTCCTTATAGATACATGTTTGGGGATTTCGGCGTTGTTTAAAGAACTGCAAGCATATGCTACCTTGTCAGTTAGAGTAATCATCATCATCATCACCACTATCACACCATACATCATCAGATTATGATGATATAAAAGGTATTTCTCATAGTATTTTACACTAACACGGAGATCATTGAACATTACTCTGCCGTTTATGGACCTATTTGCAAAATTCTTTTGTTGTTGTAAAGGGTTTAATTCGAAATTAGTCCTTTAGTCACTAAAGTGGAAACCTGATGATGCGAGCCATGAGAAATCGAGGGAACTCCTCAAAAATATCCACACATATAGTGATTTTGACTTTTACTGAAGTAACACAAGCATATTATACTACAAAAAAAAATAAGATATTGTACCTAGGTATACCTAATACCCTGGATCCAAAAGCACTGTACAGAACTCCTCAGTCTTTAAAGATGTGCGTTTGGAAATTTCGGCATTGTTTAAAGAACTGCAAGCATATGCCACTTTATAACTTACAGTAATCATCATCATCATCTTAATAGCAATACCTAATGGAAGCTTGGCGAGTATTTAATTATACATTCGATCGTTTAGTTTAGACGTTCTTAAGACGTATTAATAACTTAACAAAATATATCACTAAAAAGGGTGAAATTATTATTTTTAAACAAAAAATTAAACCGACTTCCAAAGTAAAAATACACAAAAAAGTATGAAATAAAACTTAATCTCTAAATAATTCCCCTTTCAAATTCGGCTAAAATTTTTACTATTTCTCTACTTAATCTCATTAATTTTGAAGTCGGTACCAGCAAATATGAACGTAAGTTGTATAAAATATTGTAGAATATTGTTTGGGCTGGTGCCGATTTCAAAATTAAGAAGATTGAGTAGAGAAATAGTAAAAATTTTAGCCGAATTTGAAAGGGGAATTATTTAGAGATTAAGTTTTATTTCATATTTTTTTGTGTATTTTTACTTTGGAAGTCGGTTTAATTTTTTGTTTAAAAATAATAATGTTTGAAAGCTAATGTGGTCAAGATGGTTCTTAGCCAATTCATCATCATTAGCTCGCTCATTGACAATTTGTGAGCTACTTAATATACCCAGTGCTAACTCTACCCAATGCCTTTCGATAGGGCAATCCGGCCTACAAGCAATCAAATAATAACTGAAACAAATAACTGTCATTTTTTAATTATAGATGCGCCTCCGTGGTCTAGTGGTCAGAGCATTGGCTCTAGAGAGCTCGAGAGCTCTCGGAGGTTGTGGGTTCGATTCCCGCATTGGAACAACAAAAAAATGTTGTTTCTAAGTTTGGTTAGGACAATGCAGGCTGATTACCTGATTGTCTGACAAGAAAGATGATCCATGCGTCGGATGGACATGTAAGAAGTCCTGCGCCTGATCTCTCGTCAGTCGTGTATCCGTCATACTGGATTATGAGAGTAAATGAAGGGAGAGTGCTCTTGTGTACTGCGCACACACTTGGGCACTATAAAATTACTCCTGCGTAACTGGCCTGTTTTCAATGAACGGCCACCGTCACCGAGATCGGTGTGGGGAGTTATTATTATATTATGTATGTTATTATTATAGATGCGCAGTCTAAAATCACGAGGTGCAGATGTACTGACTTGGCCAGCCACGTACTACGACCTCATAAAGAAGAAGTTAGAGGGCAGTGCCCTAGAAGTAAAGGAGAGTATAGAAGAACTCAAGGAGAATAACATTTTGATCGACTTCGACGAAAAAGGCTACATGCTACAAGCTTTTACTAAACATCTTCAAGCCAGACCGACCGTCTTCATAGAGGTTATACAGAGGAGGAACCACAGGGTAAATAATCCATACCAAATATTATAAATGAGAAAATGTGTATGTCTGTCTGTTTCTGCGTCTTTCACGCCAAAACTACTGAACCGATTCAAATGAAATTTGGTACACAGTCTAGAGCCTGAGAAAGGACATGCGTACAAGGACAGTATCCCACGGGAACACTGTATTTTTTCAGGATAAAGTGTTAATCCAGAGCTCAAGCTACAACCATACCAGATTTCAACAAAATCTGTTCATTAGTTTTTGCGTGGTAGTAGGTAGGTAGGTACTCTTCCATCTGTCTTCCACTGTCCATCCATCATTCATCATCATCAAACCATTACTCATCATTTTTGAAAAAAAAATATTTTTATTGACATTTAACGAAAAACTACTACTTTTATTTCAGGGTTTCGGAGCTATGAATTACAAGTGGGTGTTTGAAGCGATAGAGGTTTTACAAAAACAAGAAGAAAAACAATAAATACAATACAAAATGATTTGTTGTTTGTCTATACTAATAACTAATATACATACATACATATAATCACGCCTCTTTCCCGTAGGGGTAGGCAGAGACCACTTATTTCCACTTGCTACGATCCTTACATACTTGTTTCGCTTCGTCCACTTTCATTCTTACCATCCATTCCTCCTTACATTCAACGTAGCGAAGCGGCTCTCCATGGGCCACTATAACTAATATTATCTACACTAATATTTACTATAAAGAGGAAAAGTTTGTGTGCTTGTTTGTTTCTGTTGAATAGACTCCGAACATAGAATAAATATGATCCGTAACTACTGGATTGATTTTGATGAAATTTGGCAGAGATATAGTGTAGACCACGGGAAAGGACATAGGCTACTTTTTATCGCAGAATAATATACGGTTTCCTCAATATTAACTTTTGCGCGCACGAAGTCGCGGGCAACATCTTCTAATCAATAACTTGTACCAGTTTATCTAACTTAATATTAATTTTTAATTAACATAATGTTATTGGTTTAATAATATTTTGTTTAATAATAAATTAAAATAACTAAATGTTTAACGCGACTACGTACAAGGAAAAGAAAATCCCGGGGAAACCGCCGTAAATTTTCCCGCGATAAAAAGTAGCCTATATACTTCACTATAGGCTATATCTGTGCCAAATTTCATCAAAATAAATCCTGTAGTTTTGGAGCCTATTCAATGCAAGCAAACAAATAATTTCTTTTTACAATATTAGTGTAATAAAAAGTATAAACGAATATTATTAGAAGTGCTTAATGCCTATTCTACATGCTTTATACTTATTTAGTACCTACGTAGCTACGACAAGACGTAAGGCCATAACGACGTCTATTTAAAAATATCATCTAAAGCTTTCGAAACAGAGCGCAATATCGTTTGAACAATACTTTTCCTTGAATTTACCTAGCATTAACAATTTTTCAGGAATATCAGGAATTTCTAAATCTTACACAATTTAAGAAAATATTGTGCAACATTTCGCAACCTTTATAGAATCTTGGTTGCGATAACCTGAAACGTTTCACGTGGGGTAGAGACGCTCTACGACATCAGTATAAATTTTTTCATGCGAACGTTTAATACAAAATTATTAACTTTTTTTACTATTCTTTATTAATTTTCTCGTATAACGTTTACGTGGTAGAGCCATGCTTCGGCACGAATGGGCCGGCTCGACCGGAGAAATACCACGGGCTCACAGAAAACCGGCGTGAAACAGCGTTTGCGCTGTGTTTCGCCGAGTGAGTGAGTTTACCGGAGGCCCAATCCCCTACCCTATTCCCTTCCCTACCCTCCCCTATTACCCTATTCCCTCTTAGAAGGCCGGCAACGCACTTGCAGCTCTTCTGATGCTGCGAGTGTCCATGGGCGACGGAAGTTGCTTTCCATCAGGTGACCCGTTTGCTCGTTTGCCCCCTTATTTCATAAAAAAAAAAAAAAAAAAAATATTATTATAGTTTTAATCCATTACGTTATACAATTATTATAAAATGTCAATGGTAAAATTGGAATACAATATTCGTCATATATTTTTGGTACATTTAGGTACTAATATTTATTCTGTGCCTTTAGCTTTGTTTTGTTGTTTTGTTTATCAAGGATGACAAAAGACAGTTTCTGTGATTTAGACGAAAATAATTTTCAATTATTCTTTTGTTATTCAGGACTAAAATAATTAACCGCAAACATTTGTCTAATATTTTTGAGCAGACATATTTTCTGAATCTATCTTTCGGATTCATGCTGCAATTATGTTGCTCGGTTGTCAACATCCTGTAAACAACAACAGCACAACAAAACTACAGCAATAACAACAACAGAACAGTTGTGACGACGCCGCCACCCCGCTCTTGTGCTGTCGTCACAACACGTTTGTCTCGTTTCTAGACTCATTCCGATTTGCATATTATTTATACGCAGTAATCGAGGTATGTTATTGACTGACAAACTTGTTTTAACTATATTGTAGAGGCCTTAAGCAAAGAACTTAAATTAGATCTCGGGTCGCGTTTGAACGTTAACATACCGGAGAAGCTCTATATGACGGCCTCTGTGACTCAATGGTTAGGTTAGGTTAGATATTAACTGTAACACAATCAGAAACAAAGGAAACCTAGATCGTAGCGTGCAATAGATCACATATTTAAGCGCTACAATCTGAAATTTCAGACTCAATACAAAGCGTTAAATAAAGAGATAAAGTTTATGATATTATACCAATGAGGGTGTTTGATTTCTGCCGTTAGGGGGCAGACCCCACTCACACAAAGCGTCATCTGGTGGAGTAAGTGGTATCAAAAACGTTCAATAAGAATTTTCGGTTCTTTTCCTGTCACCAGGTGGCGCTTGGTAGCCTGACGGTCCTTGTCATGTCAAAAAGCTGTCAGATGTCACGAATTTAAAAACCCTCATTGCCATAGGCTGCCTAGATAGGTACCTAATATTTTTAGCCTACCTAGCTAGATAGCTACTGTGGTAGGTGGACAGACGACCTGAGAAAGTCGCAGGGAGTCGGTGGATACAGGCCGTGAGCGACCGGTCGCACTGGAAATTTGTGGGGGAGGCCTATGTCCTGCAGTGGACGTCACTAGGCTGAAACGACGACGACGACGAAGTTAGTAAAATGGACAAATTTAGTACCATATTTACTATTCATAATTCATAGGCATGAAGCATCGCACATATAACCTTTTTTTAACCCCCGATACAGAAAAGGTGTCTGTCTGTCTGTGGCATCATAGCTCCCAAACGGATGAACCGATTTTGATTTAGTTTTTTTTGTTTGAACACTGCCATGATGAAGAGTGTACTTAGCTATATTTTATCATCATCAGCTCCACACTGCTTGACAAAGTCGGGCGTTATTTAAAATTTTTAATTGCTACAATTATGAAGCTTAAGTAAGTTAGCTATACTTTATACTGTAAGTATGTAGACCTATAGCATGTACAGAGTATACCAGGGGGGCTCGGCAGGCGACCGGTTGACCGAGGACCACTCTATGTCAACTACTGGTAAAGCTGCGTCCACACTGTCAACTTGATTCTAAATAGATAATAGACTAAGGTATTCTTAAAATAAATTAAGAAGATTACAGATATGAATTAAAATAATATCTTAAGAAGAAAATATGAGACAACGAGCTACCTATTTTTTAATTAACTATCTGGCAATATCCCGCGAAAAAATATCCACAAGTCACATCCTACGAGCAAAATATTTTATATGAGTGCACGCTTAAGCTATATTTTGAAAGAAGATATTGCCTTACGACCTCTGTGGCTCAGTGGTGTGGCATTGGCGCTTTAGCCTTAGGTCTCGGGTTCGAATCCCGCCAAAAAAGTTTTCTGTGTTCCTGGGTCATGGAAGTGTATTATTATTGTTGCTAGATATTTATTATATTATATTAATTAATTAAATAGTATACTATATTAATTAAATTTAATATTAATTAAATGATTACCGCAAAGTAACGCCTGATTTTATTATCAACGAGCCATTATTACCTACTACCTGTTGCCTGCGGCTCCGCCCGCGTAAATACAGTATCCCACGGGAACACTGTTCTTTTTCGGGATAAAAAGTAACCCATGTTTTAATCCAGAGCTCAAGCTACTACCATAATAAATTTCATCAAAATCTGTTGAGTAATTTTTGCGTGAAAGAGTAACACAATTTATAATATTAGTACAATGCGTTGTAGCTTTCGGCTCACGGCTGACTATTAGGAAACACATGGTAGACTTAGGCACAGACCTCTGGATACACTTTTTGCCTCAACATGCCTCGTCTGTAATATTATGAGTCTAGTCTGTGCCTTAATTGCGTTGTAAAATAATAGGGTAACGCCATCCTAGAAAGCTCTATCATTCTCCACTGTGGACGCCACCTAAGAAACTTGTTTTCAATCAAATTCATTATAATACATAGCATTATTAATTCCATATTCTGCCGAGAATATATAACTGTTGGAGACCATTTCGCGTAAACAGTTCCATATCTATCAATGAAAGGAAAAGGTTGCTCCTAATTAAAGGATTTTTACAAACAAAATGGTAAGTACTTTGAAGATAATAGTATTTTTTCAGCAGGCTTTAGTGAAAACGAGAGACATCTTTTTTCGGCCGTAGTTATAACTAACTGGAGTAGATGGATTAAACTTAAATGATAGGTTAAAACGAAAACTTATGAATTCCAAAATTAGGCAACAGTATAGGATTTGTAAATGTCTTTTCTAGAAAAAAAATTATAGAAACAGAAGTATTGAATATTTTCATGATTTAGCATTTCCTACACCTCAATTGCCGTCTAGTCTCAAATCTACATTATTTTTTTAGAAGAAAATTAGGATAACCAAATTTTGCTTATCGGCTATCCGAGTCAGTGATTTTTCACTGCACCTTGCAGCTCAAATTGCTTTTTTGATAAAACTGCAACCTTTTTAGAAGATTGTACTTACATCGCGTTATTTTATGTTAAATAATAAATTATTTTTGTTTTTTTTTATATCTTAATATTATAGTTTGTAATGCCTAGGCCTGCATAAAATAATTACTTCATTTAGTTAAATTTATCTTAGCTTTTCTGACAATCCTGAGTAAAATTGGATCGTTTTCAGTGCTGCTATGAAAGCTTTTTCTCTGTAAAAGTCTGTACGTTAATTCAGTTTGTATCTTATTTCATATTAGAGGAAAATAGTAATTTATAATAAAATCTGCCTTAATTGGTCAATTATTATATTACGAGTATATTGATCAAACGGTTTGAGTCAAACACGTAAAGTTTGGTTTGAGTCAAACCAATTTAATCGTCTACAAAGCTAGTTTGAACGGTTTGTCAAACATTTCGGGTTTGAAGCTCGTTTGACGGATCACGGAAATACTATTTTTTGTGTTGTTTGACAGTGAAGTGATAGTGAAACTGAACAGCAGGTCTAAAATTGCCGTTTTGGCAATTCATTTTCAATTCTTGTTATGAATTACTGTATGAAAGATGACAGCGATCGTAAAATGGCCACTTGAATTGCAATTCATAATATGATTTGGATACAATTCATATGCAGAAATTGGCTGAAATGCATTCATTTGACAGATTTACAAGCAGAATTGCTTTAGTGTCAAATAGCAATATTGCGATGATATTGCGCAAGTGGCCTTTTTAGACCCGCTGTTCTTTTTGACAAACTGATCAAAACGACGTCAAACGGTTGCATCAAACACGTAAGATTTTGAGTCAAATTATTTACTTTGTGCCTTTTTAATATTATACATCTATCATTTGTGCATAATACATCTATGCTCTGTGCTATGTTGAAAATCGCGTAATTTGAGGCTCGATCGATTTTAGATCATTTGACTACAAAATATAATTCTGCGCTAATACCTAGTATACAAGGCAAACCCACGTCAGTAATATAAGAACTTGACAGTCGTGTGTTTGATTTTCAGCTCCATTCTATTAGCGTAGAGTTCTATTTGCAGCGCAATTTTTTTCCGGTAGCAGTCCGGAGGAATTCCGGATGATGTAGTCCGAGTCTAAGGCCTGGTTCAGACACAGGCGCTGTTGAGACACATGCGGTTCAACCCCAGGAACTTATAGTCCAAGAAAATAGGCTCTGAAATACGAATGTTGAGTTAAAACTTGAATTATTGATATAAGTTACTTTGAAGAATTTTATAACGAACGGTGTAAGTTTTTATTAAATTCACCCCCGAGAAGGGGTGAAAAAACAAAGTTTTTATTTTGGGAAGACGGCAAGTGCTAGAAAAAAAAATCTTCAAATAAAAGTTATAGAGCGTAAAATTTTACATAAAAATGTTCTCATGACTTTTTTTCCTAAAATTGAAATTAAATGAGATAGGGTAGCTAGAAGCTAGAGTATGATGACAGGAACTTTAAAAAATCATACTCTAGCTTCTAGCTACCCTATCTCAGTTAATTTCAATTTTAGAAAAAAAAGGCATGAGAACATTTTTATGTAAAATTTTACGCTCTATAACTTTTATTTGAAGATTTTTTTTTCTAGCACTTGCCGTCTTCCCAAAAAAAAATTAAAACTTTGTTTATGTTTTTTCACCCCTTCTCCAGGGGTGAATTTTAAAAAAACTTACTTACACAGTTCGTTTTTAAATTCTTCAAAGTAACTTATATCAAAATATCAAGTTTTAACTAAAATTCGTATTTCAGAGCCTATTTTCTTGGACTATTATTACAAAGGCTTCGTATTACAACGTTCACATTAAACCGTGCGGAATAAGCGAAGTTACCGCGTGATTTTAGCTGTGTTTAAACTCTTAACATGGCTTATTCAGTGGTTTTAGTTGGTATCTCTTCATTTTGCAAGGAATCCCAATTGTTACTGTTATTATGAAATTAAAAAACGATAAAGTAATACAATAATTGTCAATATTTCAGACGTCTTACACGGATAAAGGCGTGAAACCCGAAGCAGGCAAGTTTCTGGCGTTCGACCACGTTACGTTCTGGGTCTCCAATGCTAAACAGGTAAGACGTAAAACCGTATTTGACGTATTGAATTCAGTCATTTGGGGACCATATTATTTCATAGAAAATTAAAGCCCGCACACACACACCATGACGATACGTGCTGTTTTTTAAAGATACACGAGATACCCGTTTTATAAGATTTCAGTACCTACTAGGGAATATTATTCGAATATTCGAATATTCGTTTTATTCGAATGTTCGACGATTTTATTATTCGAATATGACTGGGTTCAATATTCGAATATTTCGAATAAAACGAATAATAAAAATATTTTATTTATTTTTCAAAAATATGTTAATAGTAGTAATAAACATGTATATAAGCCGGAAAAGTTTCGTTATTCAATAATTTATTTTTATTATTTATTAATATTGTCATCAATAATATCCTAAAACAGATTTTACTGCACTGTTGTGAAAGAATACAAAACTGTTTTTAAATAAAAATATATTAGAAGTGAATACTTCCTACAGGCCTCAGTGAAAGAAATCCATACTCACACGCTATTCAAAATAACTTAACCAAGAGCGTGTTAGGACGTGTCTAAGGAGGGTTACTATAAAGCGTAATACGATTTTTAGTATCTTAATCTTACTGTTCGATTTCATTCAAAATGATTTTCCTAAAGAGAATTTACCATGATCTACCAGCATGGAAAATTGTAAGTTCTTAATCTTCATAGTTCAGAAATGACAGAGGTGGGTGAAACCAATTTGGACCAACTTGGAAGTAGTTGACTTTGTGAAAGTCATGTATAAAACTTTTCCTTTATTTTAAAAGACATAATATTCAATACACACTTCACATGTATGAAAAGCCGGGGTGGCTTTCCATACATGTGAAGTGTACTTAACGATATAATAAAATTATTTTTTTTATCAAACTTAGACTACAAAAAACTAGAAGAGCAGATAGAAAGTCCGCGACAGGCGGACGAACAGAGTGAAACGATAAAGGATACCTAGTTATGTTGATTATTACAGTATTACACTGGCCTGCAAAACTAAGTACAAATCGTTTAAAATTTCATACTTTTCAAAATATTATAACAAGATTTATCAGTTTTCTTAAAAAGTAATAAATTATATGTATCAGTATATTGTTTTTATGTTTAAACAAAAATTAACCCTTTTAATCTTATATCTTTAAAGACTAAATTTACATGTTATATAAAATTGCGGTTTTGAATAACTCCTCAAAGCTTGACAACAGCGTGGAGGAGGTTTGTCATACTGAAAACGAGTTTTCGAGCCGAATTATGCAATATTATTTCCCATTCTTATATCAGGGCGTGTTTTAGTGCTGTGAGGGTACTAACTGTAGGTGACAATTTGCGGCTTATGACTAGCTTTCTAAGCCCTTCTCAGGGTATACTTAATTCGGTTGAGGTGAGGACATTAAAGATAATCTATAAGAATCTCTTGACCATATCTTTCTCTAGGTAGAGGTCCAAGTGTCATGGCCATACTCAATGCGGATTCCTGAAGGTATGCCAGCCTATTGTATATGTACTCTGCCTGAGCATATTGGACTCTATATGAAAAGCAGGCTTAACGATATCCCCTACCAGGTCACGTTTACTTAGCCTCCCTTCAGAAGTTCACTTTAACTTGTGAAGTTAAAATGAGTAAATCCACTCATCTGGGACCAAAATTCTGGACCATTCTCGTTCATCCTTTTACATGTGTTCACGGCAGTGGCGAAGGCTGCTTCTCCTTCATAGGGAAGTCGGAGCCTGTATAATAGGTAGGGATTTCTATGAAGGTTTGCAAAAGGTAAGTGACAAGGGAAGACGATAGGAATGGAGTTATAGGAACCCCTCGCCACTGCCGTGAACCAGTGGCGAGGGGTTCCTATAACTCCATCCAACGTATCACAGTGTTGCTACTCGATACTAGGGCTCTCGAGTTTGGTCTCAAGGTGAGACCACTCGCCCTTCGACTCGGTCTTTAGGGTTTTAGATTTACTTAAGCAAGTTTTCTTCACTGTGCTGTCAGTAACATAGTCCCTTCGGGCCTGAAACTAACTGCATCCTCCAACCTGCTGCAGTGTTGATTTTCAACAAGTGGAAACAATTTAACGGTCTTGCCGAGCGCTGAGTCTGCCATTAAAGTCTTGCACTGCCTTGTCAAATGTTTCAGTCTCTTTGTACCATCGCTTCTTCTTCTGAACGGTTCGTAACATGACACACTTCGTTCTTGCAGTACAACGCCTGATGCCTACTTCTGCACTGATGCCTTTTGCCTAACCTAACTTCCTTTTTGTAATAAGACTCATCGTTCAAGAAAAAAATGAAAACATAAAGAGACCAAAAATATGGCTAACTTGAAATTGGAAAAAGGTTATTTTTGTTTTAAATATTTTCCACCCACTTTTTCCAACTATAAAGTTGTTTGTTATTTTAACCTTAAAATCTTTTTGAGTGCTTTTTATTTTGACGGTTTATCTTGTTTTCTTATTCTTACTACGGTTTATATACACACATACCGATTAGGTCTGGAGAAGACAATTATGACAGCACGATACTTGTGTGTTTAGAGTTTTCAGCTGCAACCAGAGCACTATTTACAGTGCATTCCGATTTCTGTGCAGTGTTTCAACTCTGCAAATATATATCTCTCCAATCTTAAACAAACTGATATATAAATAATAAAAAAAATGTTCTGTAATATTAGTGTTCTTTATACATTAAATTATACTACCAAAAGGTTAATTTAAAAATTCAGACTGTAGGTCTGACTTTGCTTGACTCAATTAAAAACCAGAAAATACGAACCTCTAAAACAAACCCCAAAAATTCTCTGCCCTAGACGATCTTTTCCCTAATCTGGCAGATTAGGGAAAAGATCGTCTAGTCTATCTATGGTCTATCGTCTGGTCTGCTGCAGACTTAAACCGTTCATAAGTTAATAGCTCTAAAAAGTTTTTGCAATTTAGTATTTTAAGTTTGAAACATAAAATAAGATTGTTTTTTTTGTTAAAAAACGTTGATTTTTTAGAGTAATTAGTGAAATACTTCACATTTTAATATTACTAAATATGCAGGTATATATAAACGCATTATATTACTTGTATTTAAAGTTTATTACCAATATTCGTATTATTCGAATTATTCGAATTTATTCGAATAGTGTTTAGCCATTATTCGAATTATTCGAATAGTAAAATTTGTCGAATAATAACATTCCCTAGTACCTACACGTGCGCAGTGCAGGCTGTGCAGCGCAGTGCAACCGATATTCTTGATTCGAACTCTTATAGTGAAACGTTTATCTTCTTGTGTTGTGAATTAAGTTTAATTTTGAATAACTATGTTTAAAACCCCGCGTATAGTTTCAATTGAGAATTGACCCTTAAAGGAGATAATTTTCTCAGAGAAGAAGAACGAATGCTCTACATACATTTTTCACATTTTTATTTCAGGCTGCCAGTTACTACGTAACGCGGTTTGGCTTCCAGCCCCTGGCCTACAGGGGCCTCGAGACGGGGTCACGACAGACAGCCTCATATGTCGTCAAAATGAACAAGGTGAAGAACCATTTAAAAAAATACACATTTTGTATAGTGCACTCGCGCGAGCCGCGCGCGCGCTTTATGAAGCATTAATGATTTTTTAATTAGTCCAAATCAAAGAAACTATCACCACAGAGGTAGTGTTTATGAACCATAACGCACTATTTTGAATAAAATGTAGATTTAATATAAATATAAATAAAACAGCGCCAAAACTATAGCTCTACATTGGTTAAGCCAGTGTTTTTCAACCTGTGGGTCGCGACCCCCTGGGGGGTCGCGAAGCTTCTGTAGGGGGGTCGCCGTAGGTCGAGAGAACTTTAGTAAAAAAACAATAAAGATTTTTTATTTATTATTATTTATTGATTTATTGAGTACGAGAATTTTGACAAAAGGATATACGTATACGATAGGACTCATAAATCGATCATCGATATCATCGATGTATGTAATTGTAAAATAATGTGTTTGACGTAGGTACTATATTATGTTATACATATTATTATTATATTATTATTGCAGATAATATTCGTATTCCAAGCGCAATACGAGCCAGAGGAAACCAAGTTCAACAAGGAGATTGCTATACACGGCGACTTCGTGAAGGACGTAGCGTTCGAGGTGGAAAACCTGGACTTCGTCGTGGAGTACGCGAGGAAGCAGGGCGCGGTGGTTATGCAGGACCTGTGGGAGGAGAGAGATGAGTTTGGAGTTGTTAGGATGGCTAAATTGAAAACGGTAAGCGCTTAATAATACAGATTGTCGGAAACATCACATTATATATAAATATTTAATCTACACCACAGACGTCTATTGACTATATAACGAAAGTCTCATCGTTTGTATAGAAACCAATCGTGCCATTATTTTTCTACATGCTGTGACGTCACAAGAGCGACTTAGTGATGATAACCTCTCGTCCCCGAGTAAACGATTCAAAGAAATTAACAAACACAGATACAGAGGTATAGATTAGCATTTAGTAAAATCAAAATTTTCACGAGTTTCGTATGTTTCCAGTACGGGGACAACACACACACCCTCATAGACCGGTCGAAGTACCGCGGGCCGTTCCTACCGGGGTACATGACACTCAAAACTGACCCCATACATCAGTATCTGTGAGTAATTCCATACCACTTGGACCTCATTAATATTATAATAATTAACTCTGCTATGCAATCACACCTTAACCACTTTGATGGAATTTGTTGTTCAGTACACCACATCGGAAAAAATATATGGTTCCCAAGCGCAAAAATTAATATTATATTTAGCAATATCCCGCGAAAAAATACCCTTGTTTCTGAGTGTACGCATAAGCAGAGGAGGGAGGTGCTCAAAACCTCAATTCTCGTATTTAAAATAGACTTTCATTGTACTTTGATTTTATTATAAGTGCAGCGACATGGTATCGTAAATTAATTTTATGAAGTTTCGACCAATCAGAGCGCGTTTCACGTTGGTTTGACGTTTACGAGAATACCGTTTGGCAGTTTTAGCGTATCGAGACTTGATTGTAATTGTATTAATGCAGGTTTTATTTAGCAGAATTGCCCCTCTGTGCTCATGCTTATCCGTGCACTCACACATTTGCTTGCAGGTTGTTAGTCCCCAGTACAAGGACCTTAAATTGTATATTATACGGAGAGTCATAGTGACGTGATTACGACAATCCCAGGAATTGAGCTTTCGAAAAGCCGAAGCGCCAAAAGTTTTCGCATTAGAAAAGTTTGTCGGACTCATCGCAAAAAAGGCACTCACAAAGTTTTACATTTGTATGTGTCAAAACAATTTATGGTCCTTGTACTGGGGACTATGTGGGTATTTTTGGTGGGATATTGCTAGATATAATATTAATTAAATTGTAAGCTACGAAGTGTTTGCCAATGGGTTCACTAATCATATTTGATGTCACTAAAAGGGCAACCCTGAAATACGCCGGGTATAGATAATAGAAGTTTCAACCATTTCATTGGTGTCGATTCTGAGTCAATTTTGGACCATCACCTTTATTTGCATTTTTCAGGCCCAAAGTGGAGATCAACTTCATAGATCACGTGGTGGGCAACATGCCAGACAACAAGATGGAGGAGGCGGCATCGTGGTACGAGCGCTGCCTGCAGTTCCACAGGTATCTACGAACACTGCTACATATACTTCAACACGAATGGACCTGCTCGACCCGAGAGATACCCCGCTCTCGCAGGAAAACGATAAAGCAGTGGCGTAGGGTTCTTATTACTCCACTCCTATCGGTTTCACTTACTACTTACCTTTTGAAGACCCTCGTCCAAATCCCTACCTAGTACCAACATAATATTATAATACAGGCTAGAGCTTGCCTATGCAGAAGAACCAGCCTTCGCCACTGAGACAAAGTAAAGCTTGCATTGTGTAATGTTATATAGGACATCGGTGGTTCAAACGCGAGAGGCAAGGGTGGTAAAACGCATATTATCAGGTGATCCCTTTGCTGGTTTCACAGTATTAAAGCATTCCTATCTTTTTAAAGCAATTAAACATACCTTAGTTCAAGTATGTAGGTAAGGCGTAACACAAATTTGACATTTACTAGATTTATCACCTAATAACTCAGTTCTACTTTATAACCGACTTGCTTAAACAGGAAGTTATTAATAATATCTATGGATTATGTACGCTTCCACACCACATCAATCTGGTCCTGTGCTAAGTATCCGAAGAAATCACTGGTACCAGACGACGGAAATATATTTAATACTGTTATACTATACATATTGTTTAAGATTTTTATTATAGGTACCTATACATATATTTAATATACCTACGTCCAAGACCCAGGAACACAGAAAACTTTTTGCCCCTTCGGCGGGATTTGAACCCGCGACCTCCGGCTTGAGCGTCAACGCGCTAACCACTGAGTTACAGAGGTCGTTAAATTTATAGAATTCGTCGGAATATTTTTCCAGGTTCTGGTCAGTAGACGACAAGCAAGTCTGCACGGAGTACTCCGCTCTGCGGTCTATTGTAATGGCGAACTGGGAGGAGACAGTCAAGATGCCCATCAACGAGCCAGCGCCGGGGAAGAAGAAGAGCCAAGTGCAGGAGTACGTGGAGTACCACGGCGGCGCGGGGGTGCAGCATATCGCAATTAATACTGAGGACATTATTACTACGGTAAGTTTGTAAATGCGGGCTCTGGGCAGACGAGACCTTTTTCAATGAAATTAAACTGGTGAAGTGGCGGACGCTTAGATCATATACTACGGCGGACGTAATATCAAACGATTACTGCCCTGGGATATTCGCGATACAAGTAGGCCTTAGGCATCGAGTGCCTTCCCTCTTTTTTCTTCCGAACGGGTCTATATTCTATGCTAATGGCTTTTTAGCTTCGTCGGTCTATAACTGCCGGTTGGCTAGTGGTTTGGGCACCACCCTCTATTTCAATCTCGTTTTTTAATCCTAAAATACCTCTGTTAATGAATAGACATCCGCAAAGATATCATATGACACACATGCCATTCAAAACAAAAAAGCTCTTGATGGTTGTCTTCGTTATTGAAATTGATTAGGGTTTCAAATAATAGGTAAACAGTTCGCTTAATTAACCAACATACCTTAACAATTGTAAAATTCTAGTAATGACCTCTAAGAATTTTTAACGGCCAAATAGGTACTATAACGCAAATCAAAATTAGGAGCCCTCCTATTCACAGGCTGTCACTATCTCTGCTGGCCGAAATGACAAGGACAATGTGTGAATTATGTGTGAGCAATATAACTATTTGTTCCAGTGTTCGGAATTTCGGATGTTATCTCTTACGCCCGAAATTGATAATATAATCAATCTTAATCTCATTTAAGCTATCTGATAATAATATCACACAACTTTTTATACACACTTTTCCACTTTATTCAGATTTTTATAATAATTTATATATAAACACGACCGGTTTCGATTAACTCATCTGATGATGAGTTATTTCGTCGTGTTTATATATAAATTATTATAAAAATCTGAATAAAGTGGAAAAGTGTGTATAAAAAGTTGTGTGATATTAATAGGTCGGGGAAAAAGTCTTTTCGCATTATAGTATGTATGAACTTGTCATAAAATATCTTGGGCTATACCAATAGGCAATCGGACAAATTTTTTTTTATTGCATAAATGAATAGTACTCTTAAATATGAGTAACTTCTCAGAAGAAACCGTATATCAAAAGTCAATATTTTCAAAGGTACAGCGATTTGTATAAAAAATTTCGCGAGCCTCCTAAAAACGCTCCATACTAAAATCGATATACACATGACGTCACTTGAATATGAAGTAGTATGAAGTAGTATATGAAGTATATGGCCGCAGGAATATATTTGTAAATATCTCCGATATTTGTGCGTTTAAGTTCATACTTACCATAATGAATGTTTTTGTATATGATGTGAGTAAACTAATGATGTAGGTTTTGTTTACCAATTTCGCAAAAAAAAAAAATTTTTTTTTGGTATAAAGACTCGAAGAAATTTTGTATACAAATCGCTGTACCTTTGAAAATATTGACTTTTGATATACGGTTTCTTCTGAGAAGTTACTCATATTTAAGAGTACTATTCATCTATGTAATAAAAAAAAATCAGTCCGCTTGCCTATTGTATCTGGCTGATTTTGGTATCATTAAAAAGTTTTAATTTTACAGAAGACAATTCCAAATTCAAATTAGGTAAATTTGAGATTTTCATTTGTTTTTCTTATTGTTAAAATGAGTGATTCTTATGAAGAATTTCGATACATTTTAAAATTTTATTACAAAAAAGGTAAAAATGCAACACAAGCCGCGAAAAAAATTTGTGATGTTTATGGACCTAATGCAGTATCTGTGAGAGTAGCGCAAATTTGGTTTAAGCGTTTTCAATCCGGAAATTTTGATATCAAAGATGCACGTCGCTCTGGTCGCCCTGTTACGGACAAAACTGTTGCCATTTTTGAAAAAGTGGAGCAAGATCGGCATATTAGTAGTTACGATGTAGCTGAAGAATTGGGGATTGACCACAAAACGGTTTTGGCGCATTTGAAAAAAGCTGGGTACACAAAAAAGCTCGATATTTGGGTGCCTCATGAGCTCACTGAAAGAAACCTAATGAACCGTGTACTCATTTGTGATTCTTTATTACGACGTAATGAAACCGAACCATTTTTGAAGAAGCTGATAACTGGTGATGAAAAGTGGATCACGTACGACAAGAACGTGCGAAAAAGATCGTGGTCAAAGGCCGGTCAGGCTTCACAGACTGTGGCGAAACCCGGGTTAACTCGCAACAAGGTGATGCTGTGTGTGTGGTGGGATTGGAAGGGCATTATTCATTATGAGCTGTTACCGCCAGGCAGGACCATCAATTCTGAACTGTACTGCGAACAACTGATGAGATTAAAGCAAGAAGTTGAGAGAAAGCGGCCGGAATTAATCCACAGAAGGGGTGTGGTTTTTCACCATGATAACGCTAGACCTCACACATCTTTAACCACTCAGAAAAAATTACGGGAGTTTGGCTGGGAGGTGTTAATGCATCCGCCGTATAGTCCTGACCTTGCACCTTCAGATTTCCACCTGTTTCGGTCGCTGCAGAATTCCTTAGGCAGTGTCAGGTTGACATCACAAGAGGACTGCCAAAACCACTTGTCGCAGTTTTTTCATCAGAAGCCCCAAAAATTTTATAGCAATGGGATCATGTACCTACCAACAAGATGGCAAAAAGTTATCGAACAAAATGGCACCTATATACTTTAGTCACTTGTAAATAAACTTTATAAAAAAACCTTTTGAATTTTTATATAAAATGCGAAGAAACTTTTTCCCCAACCTAATATTATGAACATGAATTTCCACCAAGAACCAACAGTACACTCAATCAGTTATAAGTTATCTGAGACCAAGATTTCAATACATTTCAACTATCCTAGGATTAACTTCACGTCAATTTACGTCAATTTTTGTTTGAGAATCTGAGATTGCAGTCAATCCGAAAATTGACTTTAATCTCAGATTCTCAATCGTAATTTTAGAAACGTTAATAATTTCATTATTTTGTCTAGTGGAAACCGGCCTAATGTTAAAACTTTTTCATAGATCGAGAACCTAAGAAGTCGCGGTGTAGAGTTCCTCTCCATACCGGCGAAATACTACACCATGATACGGGAACAGCTCAAACACAGCAAAGTGAAGGTCGCAGAGAGCATAGACACGCTGGAGAGACTGAACATCCTAATAGACTATGATGATAACGGCTACCTTCTGCAGATATTCACTAAAAACACCCAGGACCGACCCACGCTGTTCTTAGAAGTTATTCAGAGGAGAAATCACAATGTGAGTAGTTTTGGTAGAATTATTTGATAACCTTCCTATACCCATATCACAGTGTAACAAAGAGATACAGTGGTCCAACGCGTTTGAAGTCGCGCGAAATGCCGCTTTTGTGTAGGTATTCGTCATTGCTGCAGGGTTGTCACAATAATGTGTTATATATATATATATATATATATATATATATATATATATATATATATATATATATATATATATATATATATATATATAAGTATTAATGAAGAGTTTTATTATAAAAAATACAAATGCGTATACAAAAGCTCGTAAATATATCATGATATATATCGTATATATATCATGATATATATCAATTGATATTTATGCTTGATATATTATATCAAAATTGATATTTATATTTAAAAATGTAAAAGAATGTTTTAAATGTAAAAAATCTTACATCAACACTGGTCTTATTTTCCGAGAGTTTCACAAGCCTAGGTCATCAAAAACTTGCTATTTGACACGACATTAACTAATCATAGCCGTCGACGCGGCTTGTAACGGCATATGACCCCCTGTTTTTCGGAAGAAAATTCCTTGTTTGTTATTATACTATTGTTATACCTTAATTTATACCATGTGTCAAATTAATTCGACTGATAAAATTAATACACTTTTTTTTCTTCTGGTTATAAACAAAAGTCATTTTATGGTTTTATGGTTTATTTAAATTGATACTCAAAAGTATCCTTGATTTTTAATTGATTTGAAAACTTTTAATATCAATAATAAATAAATGATTTTAATTTTACTTCCCTATCTTCAAATTATCAGACATACAAATTATTTCGATTAAACTATTACGAAAAAACATGAGTACCTATGAGATTTGTATGTAATTTTGAAAATATCAAAAAATCAAAAATATCGGATATATATTATAATCAAAGATATCTGATATTTTGATATTTATTATAAATATCGGATATTTACGAACCCTGCAAAAGCTACAAATGCGAAACTGAAAGGTATTTTCGACATTTGGATTTACTAGTTTTTAGATTGCGATTGTTGAATTTGACGATGTAGTTAGTAAATTCTCATACGTAGATACAATTTTATTAAAAATTCTGACGGGAAACAGGCGCATGGTTTTGTATTAAAATTAATCTTCTTTAGCTGTTCATATAATTGACCATTGTAAATAAGTACCTACATACAACTCAAACGAAACACTGTCGCAAACCACTTAAAACAATCAAATTAAAAAGCGTCAACCCCGGCTGACGTGTCCCAAGCGAGTGTATGGCAGCTTGGGCTCGCTACCGCCCCTCTCTCACCCCGCACGCCCCGCACGATTGCTCTGTCTAGACGTGTCCGTTGGACGACTGTAGGTAATAGTTCTATAGGCTGTGCCCATATATTAAATAGCTTTTGCCCGCGGCTCTGTCCGCGTGGAATAGTGTTCTTTGGAAAAAAATGCCTACGTACTTATTTGCTTTATTACATAAACTACTTATATTACTTACTATAAAGTTAAAGTCGGTTCTGACCTGCAGGCGTAAAAGACAATCAAACTTACACCCAAAAAAGTCATCAAAAGCTACAAACACGCGTAGAAATGCGTGTTTGTAATTTAACTACTTCTAAACAGCTTATCACTTAAATAAATCTTCTGATTTATTTAAGTACTTACTTATATAAAGATGATCTAAGGGACTAGCATACAAAAAATTACGATATCGAGGGATAAGCTATTGCTTACGTAAACGGTCAAAAGCTGAAAAGGAACCAAGTTTCTATTGATTGCTTAATCCTAAAATGCAACAATAGTAATAATTATACTTTATCGATCGGGAAATTTCTTATTTTTCAGGGTTTCGGTGCTGGCAACTTCAAGACTTTGTTCGAATCGATAGAACTGGAACAAGAGAAGAGAGGAAATCTGTAAATTAGTAACAGAATATATTTTAAATCAATATCAAAGAGCTGTTATAAGTGTCGATAAATATGTATTTATGTTAGTTAAGAGTTAGGACCTATTATATCTTGGGACTATTATATTATACGGAATAATCAACAAATGTTTAATTTATCTATATTATTCATAAGTATGTCTATATATAAAAATATATTGCAATTAAACCTGTTTGAATTAGTACATACATACCTACATAAATACATATAACCACGCCTTTTTCCCGTAGGGGTTGGCAAAGACCACATCTTTCCACTTGCTACGATCCTTACATATCTACTTGTTTCGCTTCATTTGCTTTCATTCTTACTATCCACCCTCTTACATTCAACGTAGCGAAGCAGCTCTCCATGGTCCGCGTTTCGCCTCCGCGAGAAACGAGACGTGATGGGTGGCGAACCACATCGCCGCCATTTTGGATAATTAAATTATTTTATGATTATCCATTGCGTTCCCACGGATTGGCGGAGAGGGAAGGAATAGTGAAAGGGAAGGATAGGTGGTGTGGAAAGGAAGATTGGTAAGTACGAGTGGGAAATAGGAAATGTAGGATATTACCTCCCAGGAGGGCAAGGGATAGGACAGTAATAGCTAGGGAAGTCGGGGTCGCACACCCGTATATACAGTTATACATACGTATACAGGGGACAGGTAAGTTGGGATGAGTATGCCATGACTCGACTTAGTTATCTCAAAAAACAATCGGCCGGGCATAATGTAGGTTTAAGCGTTATTGTAGGTGTATGTGCTAGTTTTAGGTTTAGATAATGGTGTTGTTAAGACAGAACAAACTGCGTCGGGACAGCTTGTCTATTAAAGCAACATGTTCTGACTGATTCATCAAGCCGACGCAGAACTACAGAAGCTAGAAACGTAAGGTTTGGACCGTGGCTTCCTTTGTGACGTATAGGTCCACTTAGAAGGGATTTTGCGAAACTCACTCCCTAGAGGAATCAACGTTTTCCTATACCCGTTAACAGACCGGCCGCCGTATTACGTAAAATTAGCGATTAGCAAAAATCTTGCAGTCATCGCGCGATAGACGCGCAATCGATTGCTGAACGTCAAATAAAATCGTATTACCTATGCGATCGATTGCTAATCGCTCGCTGTTGTGTTTAGCACTTTGCTTCATTTTCGCTTATTATTGCTAACTGACAGTTCAAATCGCTCGCTGATTGCTTTCGCTTTGCTGTAAAAGTCTTACGTAATATGAAAAATTAGACAGCAGTGAATAAGATCGAACGATTGATTGCAATTTATAGCTCCTCGATTGTTCGGTAGAGGCAGTACTGTCGCTAGGTTGCTTCTGCTAGGTTTTTGCAGATACGTAATACGAATTTGCGATTTTTGCGCAAAAATTGCGCAATTTTTGGTATTGCTTGGCTTTTGCAAGATACGTAATAAGCCCGCGGAAACGCTCTTATATCTTTGGCATATGTTTTTTCAATATTCATCCGATTTCGGATATAGCACCGATAATGTCAAAGACAATATGTAGAGTTTCATAAGAAAACAAATCCCTTCTCTCTATATGTCTATAAAATTCTCGCGTCACAGTGTTTGTAACCAAACTCTTCCGAAACAGTTTTACCTATTTTTATGAAATGTTGGCGTAATTATTCGGTAGGTCTGAAAATGAGTACCTAGACAACTTTTTTTATATCGACGAGGGAAAGTTTCGATGGCAGAATGTTTGTTGGGCCAGCTAGTATTTAAATAAACAAATTACAAATGTTTTATTTAGAAGATGATTCATTAAACTCCCATGTTTAGAAAGAGCACATACAAAAACTGTAGCGAAAGTGTGTCTATTTGTCTGTCTGTTACCTCTTCAACCGCGACTTTAACGGCTGTACCGATTTTTATGAAATTTGGTATAGACATACTTTGGGTCCCGGGAAAGGACATAGGATATTTTTTATCCCGAAAAAGTGTTCCCGCGGGATAATATTTACGCGGGTGGAGTCGCGGGCAAAAGCTAGTAAATACTAATAAAAATGACCATTAAAATTGTATATTTTATTGAAACTGCAATATGTCATGTAACATTATTAGATCTTGATGTTCGGGCGTGGAGGGTATTTGACTTACATAATGCGAAACGTTAAAAAATTGTTTAAATATAGTCCGGTCTCTTTCTCACAAATGGATACAATGACTTTATATATTTCATGCGTCAATTTTTGGATTTGTTATGGTAAGAGATTAAAAAAAAAAGTATTTTTGATGATTGATTGATTGATGATTTTGATTTAGCCCACGGTACAAACAGTGGGTACATTTAACCTAATTGACATTAATTATTACTTTAACATGCTGTAAAACATAAAACACGGCGAAAATAACCACTACAAAATTAATACAAAATTGATTACAAAAATGCATTTAAAAATATACATAAAATATTATGTCCAAATATTGCACGTTTTAGAGTCAGCATGTAGAAATATCGGCACGAAAGAGATAGATATATTTCTCTCAATTTTGACTCTACAGTGGTGTCACATTTTTTGCAGCCGTGAAAATGCACTAAAATCGTAAACAGCACCAAAATTTAATCACAACATAATGCAAATTTTGCTAATCTATACATATTATATTTACTATACGTAAATTGTACAGTACAACCGCGTCGTTAATGTCCCTCGGCAATCATCGGTGTATAAAAAACGTCGAATCACGAAAGATATTAAGAACTTAGCAGTACTGTAAATATATAGGTCCAGCCGACTGTTTACGCGAAACGTCTAATTTTGTGTTGACCAAAATCTCATATTGAATATTATAGTCACTCAAATTTTTACAAAATAATTGCAGTACCATAGTTAAAAAAAATCTGAATACATATTACATTTAGCCAGAAAAAAAAAAAACAAATTAAAAGACACATCTAGTAGGTATGTAAGTTACTTATTTACAGTTCGAAAAACCTGTCAAGAAAAAAAGTTTTCCATTTTAAAACTCTTATTATTTTACGACATCGATACAATTTATTTACACTACTATTTAAATTTCGAATACATAAATACACGTTTAATTTTAAAATGCAAAACATTCTCCAATCTATACATCAGTCAGACATTTAGAATTCACTAAAGCATGGACTACATCTTATCATACGTGTACTATTCTATGTACAGCTTGGCAAAAAAGAACTAAAACATTTTTGACTGTATCATCTTTTATCCACAATAGATTGGAATGACATATTTAATTTAAATATATAATGTCTCCGAAAATTAATTACGAATACTTCGGGCACATGATTCACTGATTGTAAAGACGTTTAGGTAAAAAATATTTGTCATACTCAAAGTAAAAAATCATATGGGTAGTCCTCCACAAAACGCAAACTAGCACATACAAAGATATTTTTTTCGAGTATGACAATTATTTATCCGCATAAACGTCTTTACATAATGAGTAGATCATATGCCCAAAATATCCGTAATTGATTTTACCGAACCTTATATAATAAATAATTATATTATATAATCATTCCAATCTATCAAAGATAGAAGATACAGTCGAAAATATTTTTAGTTCGTGCTATCACCACGCCATAATGTTTTTACCAAGCTGTACAATTAAAGATTACTAGAAGATTTTGAAAGATTACTCTTCCATCTTTAGTTTGACTTGCTATATTATCATACATATTGATTTATCTATGTGAAGAAACAACATCAAGTGAACTGCATACTTTTCTAAGTTCAAAATAAAAGCAAAATATACTGTTTGCACCAGCCACTATTGTGTATTGTAACTAAAATATTCTAACCTTACCATAAAAAATAGTCATGCAGTGGATAAGCAATACAATGTTTTGTCCTTGTCTGTCAAGCGACTTTTCCAACGCATAAGACAAGGACAAAAATTGTATTGCTTATCTACTGGATAACTAATTTTATTAGTGAGGGGGTGTCTATATCTACAATTTAACCAGAAAAATCTGTGAATCAGATCAGCATATATAAAATAAAATTGGTCCACAAACGAAATACTGTGATACAAAAAGCAAAGTGATAAAAAATAACACCGTTATATCCATTTAATCGTATTAAAAAGTATCACACACAAAATATAATCGAGCTGATCTCTAGCTATAATCGATTGAAAAATCCATAGTAGGTACATCAATAGTTTTTATGCAGATATTGTGCATTAATTGTAAATAATAATAATGTAGAATTTAAATCGTCAAGAAAATATGAAATAGTGAAAACGCCATCTAGCGGTCAGTATTCAAAACGGTATTCAGTAAAGTTTTGTGATACGCAAAAATAAATAAATAACAATGCAAATAACTTATGTTAGGAACAATTTGATAGAGACATTCAATAATTATTGTGACGCAAATAAAATAAAAACACTAATCGACTTTAAAGTTAATATAAAAAGTAGTTTTCATACTTATGCGTCGATATCAAAAACTTATTGTATTGTAAATAAAAGTTATTTTTCATGTTCTATAGTAATTTATTTCACATTTAATATACCGAAAGTTTCGAATACTCGGCGATAAAATCTGAAAAAGTAGTTTAATTTACAACAAGTGATTTACATATTTGCGTGTATTATAAATTTACATAGTTAAATACTATGTTTTTTAATCTAAGTCAGCAAGATGCAGCCAAAATCAGTATCTACCAACTGACAGAAGAATATAGAAATGAACTGCATGAAACTGCCATTTCACTGACTGAAATTAAAAGGCCTGTCCATATCTCCACGTGACGTCGTCGACGTGAAACAACAATATAAATAACGTACAGAAGACCAACTTCATAATAGACCGTCGTATCGGCGCACGCACACACACGCGTCATTTACACGGCCGCTAACGAAACTTCAAATAGCAGAAGCACGGAGTCACGCCGCGCGAAACGCAGCCGCCCTTCCAAGAGCTGTCGCTGCATTGAACGACTAACGAGTTTTAGTTAGTTGTGGCGCGACCACAGAACACTATTACTCGCGGAGAAGAAGGTCGACTTCATACAAAAAAATTGGGACCAAAATAGCGCCTCTAGTGAGCTGCCCCCTCAAACTTTTAACCGCCTTCCAACAAAGGAGGACTAAATATTTGATTATATGAATATGGCGGGAAATTGAAGATACGTAATTAAAGTTTAAGTTAACGTTAAATTTCTCTTTAGAGCTAAATTTTGCATTCCGACAAAACCGAGCGACCACCTCCACGCACAAATCATAACTATACGCACAGAACACTATTACTCGCGGAGAAGAAGGTCGACTTCATACAAAAAAATTGGGACCAAATTAGCGCCTCTAGTGAGCTGCCCCCTCAAACTTTTAACCGCCTACCAACAAAGGAGGACTATATATTTGATTATATGAATATGGCGGGAAATTGAAGATACGTAATTAAAGTTTAAGTTAGCGTTAAATTTCTCTTTAGAGTTAAATTTTACATTTCAACAAAACCGAGCAACCACCTCCACGACCAAATAGTCACTACGTTACAAACCGTTCGTGAGCCCTTATATATACATACGTCTAGTGTTTTCGCTAGCGCGATCTAGAAGCGGCATAGTGTCTGTTACGCGCCATCTGTTGTGGTTTTTAAGTAACTTTTATGTAATATTAACCATGTAAGACAGAGAGCGATATATTGAAATATAACCATTCTTGTCGCACCGAACTGCCCCCTTTTTGGTCCAAGGTCATTCATACAGAGTCGACCACCCCTGACTATACGTCATAAAATGTTCGTGAGCCCTTAAATACATACGTCTAGTGTTTTCGATAGCGCGATCTAGAAGCGGCATAGTGTCTGTTGTGCGCCATCTGTTGTGGTTTTTAAGTAACTTTTATGTAATATTAACCATGTAAGACAGAGAGCGATATATTGAAATATAACCATTCTTGTCGCACCGAACTGCCCCCTTTTTGGTCCAAGGTCATTCATACAAAGTCGACCACCCCTGGGCGCGACGCTTGCGCACTGTCAACGCCTTCTGTAGACGTACCAGCCCTAGCGCTTCGCTCGACCGAACAATTTCGATACTGTACATTATTTATATTGTGGTTGAATGAAAATGACGTCAACACGTGGACAGGCCGAAAGTGTGTGTTCCTAAACTATACCAGTACTATCTGGCCAGTATGATTTGAGGTTACGGACCGATCGCCATATTGCACCCGAGTGCCGCCATTTAGAATGACATAAAACTGAATAACGCATCAATCTAGTATAACAACGAAAGATGTTCTGGCCTGACGCGATAACAGTATGACGGCTGCCGACAATGTCATGTCAAAATGGCTCGAGTGCTGAGTGCGACTTTTTGTCACTAACAGTATGACGGCTGCCGAAGCTGTCATATCATAGTGGATAGTTTACTGAGTACGGCTTTTTGTCACTACTCGCCGTTATGAAGTTAGTTACTACAATCTGCATGACATCAAATTAGTTACCATTGTTTGCCACTAGGGGCGTTGTTTCAATGCCATACAAATTGTGGTTAACTTTTTCACGGCGAGTGCTGAGTAGTGCCAAAAACTCGCACACAGCACACAGTAAAAGGCGTCACAGACGGCGAAGATACTTTAATATTTTATCTTAAGATGCTTGGGTACATTTCATATTAAAGTACATAATACAAAAATATATAGTATCTTAGACGTCAGTGATAGTTCAAACTGTATAGCAAGCGATATTATATCTTAGCACAAAATATTATAGTATCTCCGTCGTCTGTGATGCCCTGTACCCCAAGCAGGAAAATTTTGCGGTATCGTTACGTGTACGTAAACGAGAAATATTGTATGAAAACCATGAAAGCGCCTCTAGCGGACGTAAAAGTGACTAAAATTTTCATACAAAATTTCTCATATTTCACGTTTACGTACACGTAACGATACCGCAAAATTTTCCTGTTTGGGGTACTGATGCCGCTTAATACTGGTATATTTATAAAACACGCGCTATAAATAGTATAGTTACAGCTGAATAAGTCAAATCTAGTGTCAAAGCTACTACCTAGGTGGCGATCTCTTTGACGTCCTCCGGTTCGACCATTTCGAAGTCTCGGTCCGTGGACGACCGCTGGCTGTTCTCTGATTCTGATTCGGACAATTTCTCCGGTGTCGCTGCTGTCTCCTCGGCTGTTTCCTCTCTGTAATACAAGAGATAAAGAATGCCAATAACATATTCTATCTCTTGTTTTAAACACTGAGAGACGTTGTAGCAGACTGTAGCTAGCGGTTTTCAAAACGATTATCCCACTATACTTTGAAATCGCGTTTTTATTGAACATTAATTTTAAACTAGAAAGTTGAATAAACTCCATTATCAACGGCGTCTCCGTATCATGATCGTTTCTACTCTATTGCATTACACAATATAATATGAAGATGCGAAAACTTAAAAAAAAATGTTTCATTGACGAAACTTTCTAGGTTCACAACTGTTTTATGTGCAGTTCATGAACTGCACATAAAACAGTTGTGCCTTGAGCCTCATGAGGCTCTACTGTATGGAAATAGTTGTGAGCATATTTATGTGTTTAATTAACCGACTACCAGAAAACTAGTTATGTATTTATGGAACCGGCTTCAAGTGGTGTATATTACAACATAGTTTACTCACTTGGGAGTGAGGGGAGTGTCTTCTACAGGCTCCTCGGGCAGAGGCGGTTTCTCCTCTTTCGTCACAAGTGGTGCTTTCTCTGCTTCGTCGTCCGATTGCTTGTCTTTCTTGCGTTTTTTCTTGCTCTTTGATGATTTGTCGCTTTCAGAACCGGGGCCGCGGTATTCATACTGAAAAAGTTTATGACTTTATGATAACATTTGTAAATATATGTCAGGTGGACATTAGAAGTTTTAAGTTTTCGTTTTGACCGTTTACGCAGCGCACGCAACGGAAGCCCTTAAATATGAATAATTTTCCGGTTTTTTCCACATTTTCCATTGATTCTTCGCTCCTATTGGTCGTAGCGTGATGTTAAGCCTTAAAGCCTTCCTCGATAAATGGACTATCCAACACAAAAATAATTTTTCAAATCAAACCTATAGTTCCTGAGATTAGCGCGTTCAAACAAACAAACTCTTCAGGTTGATAATATTAGTATAGATTTAAAAATTGTGATTGATAAATAAAGTTGATTTTAAAATATGATTTTTGTTTTTTCATTTCTACTGATGGAAACACCTCGAAGTAACTTCCGGCAAGGATGAGACGACACAAACACACTAAACACATTATTTAGTAGTGAGACGGAAATGGAAAAAAAGGAAAAAAGAAACTTTCACATTTTTAATACTAGTAGGCTGAGCAAACTCACCTTATACAGTGGCCAGAAGCTCGCGAAGAATCCCACGTCCTCAGTCAAGTTGGGCAGCAGCCACAGGTGGTGCCGACTCAGCGTCACCACCCACACCAAACAGAACACCACCACGCGGAGCACCGCCAGCGCTATGATGAGGACCAGGAAGGCGGCCGCTAGCACGCTCAGGTAGTATACTCCTTTCCTGTAATTTTATGTATGTTAACAGCCTCCGTGGTCTAGTGGTTAGAGCATTGGCTCTCGACTCGGAGGTCGTGGGTTCGATTCCCGCATTAGAACAACAAAAAATGTTCCAAGTTTGGTTAGGACAATGCAGGCTGATCACCTGATTGTCTGACAAGAAAGATTATCCATGCGTCGGATGGGCATGTAAAAAGTCGGACCTGCGCCTGATCTCTCGTCAGTCGTGTCGGTTATCCGTCCTACTAGATTACGAGAGTACAGGAAGAGAGAGTGCTCTTGTGTACTGTGCACACACTAGGACACTATAAAATTACTCCTGCGTAACTGGCCTGGTTTCAATGAAACCGGCCACCGTCACCGAGATCGGTGTGGGGAGTTATTATGAATGTTAAAATAAACATGTTTTTAAGTTTCACTTAACCCGGTCACCACAAAAACATAAATGTCGACAGTGTAAACTAGCCCCCATGGAGACTAGAGATAGAACCATCTCCATATACGAATTATGTATTTGGTTCCGTGAGTACAACGGAACTCTCAAATGTGTCCGTAAAAATGCGTTAAATAGGTGTCGCTACTGTCGCAAGGGTCTAAAGCGACAAAATTTTAACGAATAATTAAATCTTAGCATTTGATTTGGTTATATTTATAAATTACTAGCTGTCCCGACACACGTTGTCAAGGTCATCGCTCAAGACGTTTGCCGATGACTATACACACCTGACGGTGGCCGGCCACAGCGGGAACATGCACACGGCGATGGTGGCGACGACGACGAGCGCGCCGCACAGCCAGTAGTACCACGGCATGGGGTCGTATATCCACACGTACGCGTCCAGGGTGTCCAGGAACAGCTGCTCCATGTGCATCTCGAGACGAATCTTGCGTTTCTTCTTTTCTTTCTCCTTGGCTTCTTTGCCTTCTTTCGTGTCCTGGAATTATAATTAGGCTGTTTTACTTATAGAAAATTATGCCTTTCCACACCTAATTGCATGATCTATACAGTACTCTCCGAGCGAAGTAACCACTCTTGAAATACTGTCACGCCTGGGACAGTCGGTTTTATATGTCGTATGATTGCCCAAGCACACACGGCATTCTCATAACACAATCTGCCTAGGCTAGAGGAATAACTGGTCAATACATTTGGGGCCAACCATATGCGGGTTTCCAAACGACGTTTTCCTTCACCGTTAGAGCGTCCGTATAATGTACTTGAGATCTGAAAAAGTCTCATTGGTACACGCCACAACCTGGAAATCAAACCTGCACTCTCTCGCGTGCGAATCGGTTTAGGCGGAGCGCTCTAGTTTTAATATTAATAAACTGTTAAATATGTAAGATACGTACTTATTTACAGTTAACGCAGTCGGTAGGATACTAAATACCCCACATACTTTTGTTAAGTTATTCACGAGTTTTGTATATAACATAAATTTATTAAAAAATTAGATTTAAAGTAAAAAAGTGTAGTGTAAATATGTCATGATATGGTAGACCGTAGCTCATGTAATGCTAGTCACAAGATTAATGCTTTACATTGGCTGTGTTCCGCGGAAAATAGCGCTTGTTAGCGCTAAAGAAAAAAAGCAGATTATTGGCCAGGATACATTTGCTAACTTCAATACTGCTAACATAATCCGCCATTTTGCTTATTTAACGCCAGCGGTCGCCATTTCGCTTACGTTTATCTGTTAGCGCCATTTTCCGCGGAACACGGCCATTGAATACACCTGCAAAATTTCATAAAAACCGCTCTAGCCGTTTCAGAAGAGTTCTCTAATAATCGACACGAGAATTTTATATGATTTTACTGACCTTACTCTCGCAGGCACTAGCTTGGCTCTTATCTCCATCTTTCTCATCCCCACTCTTGCTGGATTTTTCCTCCTTCTTTTTCTTTCCTTTTAACTCTTGCTCACTCACTGGAACCTAAAATTAATAATAATTTTATGATTTACTAGCTTTTTCCCGCGGCTCCGCCCGCGTAAGAACAGTATCTGATATCCCATTGACTGACTCTACCAAACTTGTAACAATTTTAGCTCTACACGACTTTACAGGCCAAACGTAGTTAGGCTTGTAGAGTTGAGGCGTGTAGGTTGGTAGAGTCAGAAGCTTGGTTTTACATGAAATCTGATAGCTTTATGACAGTGCGAGTCATATTATGGTATCGTCTAGGCATCACTTTACATGAAAATGTTTTTGGTGGGATTGTAAATATTATGAAATTATATTGTCAATTATGTCAAAGCACGAAACGACCAGCCCCGTGAACGAAAGTCCTGGTTTGAAAAACGAACGTCCCGCTCGCCGTGCGCGGCCCCTGCATACATAGCTGCAAGCTGTCATTCGTGTAAGTCTGTTGAACGATGATTCTTTGCGTCAGTAACATATCTTTTCCTGAACAACTTACCAAATTTTAACATTTGGACCACAGATGATTTAGAGGTTAGGCGTTATTGCCTGCATTGAAAGAACACAAGCTATATTTTGTTCCTAAAAATGCACAGCTCGGGCAGCAAAGAGAGAATTTCTTTCTACAATTATTTTCACCAAAATAAAATAACAAAGATTTTGGGTGTCTCACCTTCTTGGCCCTGTGGAAGAGTTTGTGCAGCAGCATCTGGTGCAGGAAGTCGGTCACCTCGTGCCTGCTGGTGAACAGCGGACTCTTGCCCGTCGCCCATTTTGAGGTCAGTAGCGCGTCCACCGCTTTTGTACCTTAAATTTTAAAATATTATGTTAATACGGCTTTGGAGACACATTAACTTGTAAAGGGTTAATCATTATACTAATGTGTAGCAAAAACTTTAGAGTACAATTTTAGCAGAATTGTGCGAAATGAGGAGTATGAAATTTGACATAAATAAAGTTTAATTGAGGAAGGTGTGTAGAAAGCATTTTTTTTAATAATACTTAGAAATACATCCTCCTCATACCTCACTCACACCACTATGCTACTATTATTATACTACTGCGTTTGTATAATAGGTCGTTTCGGCCTGGTGACGTCCACTGCAGGACATAGGCCTCCCCCATAAATTTCCAGTGTGACCGGTCGCTCGCGGCCTGTATCCACCGACTTCCTGCGACTTTTCTCAGGTCATCTGTCCACCTGGTGGAAGGCCGTCCTACGCTTCGACGTCCAGTTCGTGGTCTCCACTCAAGAACCTTTCGGCCCCAGCGGGCCTTGTATAATAGGTAATAGGGTACATTTCTGATACTACTTTCTAATAACTTGCTATTATTTTCTTATCTACTGTACTCGTTACACGTTTTAACTTTATGTAAACTATCTTTATCTATGTTTAATAAACTGACCTAATAATGTTTTATTGATTCTAAATTCTAATGTTTCGTAACACCTCGATATAATGCATTACTAATTTGTAATTTGTTGTTTCAGTTATATTATTTGATAAATATCGCATGCCATAAAATTGTAAGGATCGCACATAAATGACTATCTACTGCTATTACTCATCTCACTAGCAAGTTGTGACGTCAATTGATGTGGATAAACAAGACATTATGATTTGTGGCGTACCAGTTTTTACCCGACTACGGCGAAGCCAAAAGGAAGGGTAATGATTTTGGCAGTCTATTTATGTCATAGACGTAGAAAAAAAAGGCAGTCACCGCTTCAGTAATATGAATAGTCAAGCCACCAAAGTAAGCCGACCGTATCGTAGCGACATGTGCCGCACGCACACATTCACAGCAAAGTAAGACGATCGGCCGCCAGTACGCCCGCGCCAGTGGCAATTATCCATAATCTCACGCAAACGTACTTCATGGCTTAAACTACTGGTCCGATTTTAATACATAAGACCGTGTCAATAGATTCGTAATAATAGCCCGGGTGACATAGGCTATATAATTTACGTACATAGTCGGGTTAAAGTTTTTTTATAAAAATTGTAGTTGTTTAGTATAACTATTATGATATATACACAATGTTTTGCTATACAATGTTTTGTCCTTATCTGTCAGACATATATTGTATAGCTTATCCATTGTGTAAAAATGTTTATTAGTAAAGGGGTTAAAATTAAAATAAAAACTGATAGTCTATAGGTACACTATCGCACCCCTAATTTTATATCCGAAACACCACTCTACGGTCCCAAACGAGGCTAACTGGCGTAGGGCAGGCAAGCAGCCAGCCTGAAGTGGAGCTGGGCAGGGCACGTCTCTTGTATGCACCCGGACTGGATGAGGTGGCCGCGCCAAGTTGGAGTGGCTACCGACAGGTCGGCGAAACATAGGCCGACCCAAAAAAAAAAGGTGACGCGACGAGTTGGACGCGTTCGTTAAACAGTCAGAAACAGCTCCGGGCCTCTAGTTAAATGTATTCGATCATTTCGACGACGAACTTCGAAATCAAAACTGTATGGGATTTGACATAAGACATGCCGCTTGCGATGCAATATGTCAAATCCCATACATTTTGCATCGAATGCATCTTGACAAGAGGCCCAGGATCGGGACTTTTTGAAAGAGAGGGGAGGCCTTTGCAGCAGTGGGTCTGTGGCAATGGCTGTCAATAAAAAAAAAACCGCTATACTCTATAGTCTATAGTGTATAAAAGACTACCAGTTATGTCGTTTTCGTCAAACAATGTGAAGCATACCTGTGAAGTATTCAACATGGTGGTTCAGAAACTTTGTCTTTTTTGTGGGCACGTTCGCTTTCAGCCATTTTGCTACGGCGTACTCCTCTTTTGTTGGTTTCTCTGATTCTTTTGGTTCTCCGAACTCCTGAAATTAGAAATAATATGGTAATTGATAACATACCCCAACCCGATATCGGTGACGGTGGCCGGTTTCATTGAAACCAGGCCAGTTACGCAGGAGGAATTTTATAGTGCCAGAGCGTGTGTATGGCTCTTCCTTTACTCTCATAACCCAGTGGGACGGATAACCGACACGACTGACGAGAGATCAGGCGCAGGTCCGACTTTTTAGATGCCCATCCGACGCATGGATCATCTTTCTTGTCAGACAATCAGGTGATCAGCTTGCATTGTCCTAACCAGACTTGAAAACAACATTTTCTGTTGTTCCAACGCGGGAATCCGACGACCTCGCGAGTCGAGAGCGAAGCTCTAACCACCAGACCACGAAGTCTGTCAATTCATCACAATATGTAACACACATTAGTAAAAGTCATCCCACCAAAAACATTCTGTAAAAAAAAAACTAGCCAAGTCTCGATGGAGCTGCTTGTTTATCTCTAAAAAGTAATGAAATCTAGACAAAGTCGTGCCAAGTCTAAGGTTCCTTACTGCGATTTCTTTATTATTATAGTTAATATTGTGTGACTTGGCCGTTGAACATTCTTTATACGTTAGTCAATTTTGTTACTACCTATGTTTGTTATGCGAGATAACAGCCCATACTGGTATTGGTAATTGAATGCTAGTGTCTCATTTTTGGCTGTTGTTGATTGTACAACACACGTATTGGAGCAATGGTGTCATGAAGCCCCTTTTGTACCATTGTGTACCCTTCAACGGCCAAGTCACACAACATTAACTATAATAATAAAGAAATCGCAGTAAGGAACCTTAGACTTGGCACGACTTTGTCTAGATTTCATTACTTTTTAGAGATAAACAAGCAGCTCCATCGAGACTTGGCTAGTTTTTTACAGAATGTTTTTGGTGGGATTTCAGTTCTTTTTGTAGAAAAGTGGGCTTACTGATTTATTTTACTAGATTTTAGTGTAATTTGTTTATTTAATTTGTGTAATGTTCGAGTAGAATAAAGTAAATCGTTCGACTATTTCTTCTTGTAAACTTGTAAGTATAAGTATAAAAGCCAGTCTAGTCTTATCTAGAATTTTCCTTTAATTTTATTTATATGCGTATTAAAAGCAGAAGGGGAGGCATTCGCCCAGCAGTGGGACGCTACGGGCTAGATTAAATTAGAAGATGTGTCCCACTTCGCTGGATTTTTGCAATGACAGACGATTTTTTATGTACCAATAGTAGAAGGGGGCATTACTATATTATCTCTTAATCAGCTGAGACCAGCTGAGGGATCATCAGATACTTCAGACCTTCGATTTTTAACATCAAATGAAGTGGCCCACCAAGTTGAATATTTTTTGTAAAGGCGGTATGTCGATCTCTAATAGTTTGGTTAGGCTCTTGTGTTTTCTAATCAGGGTCACCAGGTAGTCCAGATCTTCGATTATCCTAGTTTTTTATAGTTTTCCCTTTATGTGGCCATTAAACCCTAACTCTGTACCAAATTTAGTATTTAGTATGTATGTAGAAGTACTAGTTCTATTCTGATGATCATGAGTGAGTGACTGAGTGAGTGAGTGTCATAAATGCGAAACTTTGCTTTCGCTTTACTTCGGAACTAAAGGACCTACAGACTTAAAATTTTGGATTTTAAGTATGTGATTATAGTTTACTGGATGACGAAAATTTTTTCGTTCTGGTCTTATCCAGAGGTTCTCAAATAAGGGCCTGAAAATGCGGCGAAATTGTTCCAGTAAAGAATGGTATGGCAGTGTTTGCTTCGCGCTCGACTTGGCGGGGGCACTGCCGTGCCCCCAGATCGACGTTCTGGTCTTATCCAGAGGTTCTCAAATAGGGGCCTGAAAATGCGGCGAATTGTTTCCAGTAAAGAATGATACGGCAGTGTTTGCTTCGCGCTCGACTTGGCGGGGGCACTGCCGTGCCCCCAGATCGATTATCCTAGTTTTTATAGTTTTCCCTTTACGTGACCATTAAACCCTAACTCTGTACCAAATTTCAGCTCTCTGAGCCTATGGGAAGTACTAGTTCTATTTTGATGATCATGAGTGAGTGAGTGAGTGAGTGTCATAAATACAAAATTTTGCTTTCTCTTAACTTCGGAACTAAATGACCTACAGACTTGAAATTTTGGATTTTAAGTATGTGATTATAGCTTACTGGATGACGAAAATTTCTGCGTTCTGGTCTTATCCAGAGGTTCTCAAATAGGGGCCTGAAAATCCGGCGAAATGGTTCCAGTAAAGGATGGTACGGCAGTGTTTGCTTCGCGCTCGACTTGGCGGGGGCACTGCCGTGCCCCCAGATAGATAGATATATATTATAGTTTCAAAGATTTTTTTTTTCTTTTAAAATAATATACTGTTCATTTGTAGCATTGCCAGTTGCTATTGAAACCTTTATTGGAAAACCGTTAGAGACCTGTAAGTATACCGTTACCGTAATACCCCGAGAAACTTTATCACAATCGAACTATCAGAACCCCAATTCACGTATTTAACTTAGACTTTCAATATACTTTCAATAATTCATTGAAAGTATATTGAAAGTTAAAAATTATAAATTAATCGTCTTGATATCTGATTTTTATAGTTTGAACCAATCAAAACGTGTTAATCGTAGGTTTGACCGGTGACGTTTATGAGAATACCATTTTACTGTTAACACAACATAGATTAACACATCGAGCCAACATGAAAGTGAGTTCGGTAAAATATTGTTTTGATCAGGATATTTTCTGGGCTGGTACCGACTACAAAATTATGAAGAGTAGAGAAATGGGTAATTATTAATAAAATAAGAATTATTTTTTGTTTTTAATAATAACCTAATAATATAACTTGTCAGCATTTTGACGACCTCTGTGGCTCAGTTGGTTGAGCGTGTTGGTGCTCAAGCCGGGGGTCGCGGGTTCAAATCCCGCCGAAGGAACAAAAAGTTTTTCTGTGTTCCTGGGTCATGGATGTGTATTAAATATGTGTATAATATAATAAAAATCTTAAATATGTGTATAGTATAAAAGTATTAAATATATTTCCGTTGTCTGGTACCCGTAACACAAGTTCTTCGAGAACTTACCACGGGATCAGATTGACGTGGTGTGAAGCGTCCATAGATAATATTATTATTATTTTTTTCACTTTTGACATGCTTAACTAGTTAGGGGTCCGTTGTCATACTGAAAACTACAGGTGTTCGTGGAGCCAACATTTTGAGAAACCCTACTCTATGCTCTACAATAAGTAGATTAATCTTCGTTGATCGTTCAACGCGAACAAAGTCGCGGGCAGCGCCTCGTAAATGTATTGCAGCATAATACAAAATATATGAACCGAAAATAGAACACAGAAAGCTACTATGGAACAAACCACAAGAGTACTTATAAATAATTCGTTACATAAAACATTGAACTTGACTCGACAAGGTCATTGTAAAAACCGGCGCGGGAGGTCACGGCCTCTAGTGACGACGCGATTAATATGCTATTAAATGGCAAATGGTAGTGGTCATTAGTGGTAGAGTGGTAGTCCAATATAATTACAGTTCTACTGTTTTATTAAAACATTACCCCATTACTAATAAACGCTGTATTAAGCTTTGAATAGTTAGTGTTTCGTCTTCTTCAATCGAATTAAAAATGTCACTTGTGTGACGTGAAAAAAACACTGTATAACTATTCAAAGCTTATACAGCGTTCATTAGTAAAGGGGTAAATAGTTAGTACCTTTTTTATAGAATATTAGATGATGCCCACGACTTCGTTCGCGCAAAGAAAATAACCTAACCAAGAGCATGTCAGGACATGTCTAAGGAGGGTTCCGTAACTATAAACGCGTATTATGCTTTTTTTTTAATTACTCCAAAAGTTACTATCCGATTTGGTTCATAATAATTTTCCTAAAGAGTTTTTAGCATGATCTATCAGCATGAAAATTTGCAAGTTTCTATCTCCTATAGTTTAAAAATGCTAGGGGGGGGACCAACTTACAAACGACTTTAGAGGCCGATTACTCGAAAATGGTCAACTTTATAAAAAAGTAACGTATAAAACCTTGCCTTTATTTTAAAAGACCTATTCTACGATACCCCACACGATGGGGTAGAGTGAAAAAATATTTTTCATCCCCACTTCACATGTATGGAGAGCCACCCCTAAAATATAAAATTATTATTTTTTTGTGATCCCGAAACCGTGATCTATACACAATCTATAACTGCACCAAATTTCATCAATTTATATTCATAGTTACAGGAGCTAGAGGCGCGGACAGACAGACAGACAGACAGACGGACAGAGCGAAACTATAAGGGTTCCTTAAGTATTACGGAACCCTAAAAAGGAGGTACTTCGCTTAGTCACCGGGTGAGATGAGGGGGCTAAGGTAGTCAAGGTGGTAATAGACGGATCGCCTGTGGGCCTAGCAGGAACAATTGACAGTGGCGTAAAGGTAACGTTATCGAATGTATGAAAATCTGTCAAAATTATTACAGCGCCCATACACATTCGTTAACGTTAACGATTACACTTTACGCCACTGTCAATCGTTTCTGCTAGGCCCCCTGATGGCAGCTGATGAAAAGCCTTCACCTTCAGCGTCAGAAGAGTTGCAAGTGCGTTTTCGATCTCTAAAGCCTCTTCCCTATATGTCTCCGGTAGCCTCACTCGGCGAAAAACAAGGAGAGCGTTATTACACGCGGGTTTTCTGCGAGGCCACAATATTTCTTCGGTCAGTACATACTGCAAAGCTCTCTCTCTCTCTTTTTAATACGTTGGCGTTGATTCAGGCACTAAAACTTTTCCATGTCGAGCCGGAAACGTTATTTCTGTCCGTTCGAAAATGGAATCTTTGTGAAATTTTTGTGTGTATTTTCGTCAGGTTATATTCGGTCAGACGACGACGCGACGAAGCCGACGGATATAATATTGACGATGCACTTGCTAAAGTATATCCTGTATATTATCTGAACAACTCTCAGATGGACCACAAACTTCACTAATAGGATTTCTATCTACTTTTTCTACACCGTTAACCGTTATATGTGTAATCTAATTTATTTTGTGAACTGATTAGTAATGTCTTGTCTAATGTCTTGATTGTACTGAATATTGATGAGTGTTGACAGACAATGTGCAAGTGTATATTTTATACAGGATGTCCCAGAAGTCGACGTCGTCCCTTCGAAGGCTGATAGACCAGCTCATGACTCACCAGAATATCGTAATATGACCTTAGTAAAAAATCTTTAGTTTTCGAGATATTGGCACTTTTAATAATTTCTTAAAAATTCCACCTCATGTCAGTTTTTAGACTGCCGCAACTACAATTTCCTGTATTGTGGGATACAAATTTGTATTGCGGAATCCTGACCAGTTCTGCTATTGACCACGGTTATAAACAAAGCTAATAGAGGTTGAACTTTGTAGAAAAAAAAGAAAACTTTTCCCTAATCGTGATTTCAAAAACTTTTTCTCCTTACTTTCACTATCCTTACTGGACAAAAAATACACCACACTAACCTGGGTTGTTACTTTAAAAAGTTGCTCATTTTATGTAGTTTTCGAAATAGTAAAATAGTTGCTATTAAGCTAGGGAAAGTTTTCTTTTTTTTCTACAAAGTTCAAACTCTATTAGCTTTGTTTTTAACCGTGGTCAATAGCAGAACTGGTCAGGATTCCGCAATACAAATTTGTATCCCACAATACGGGAAATTGTAGTTGCGGCAGTCTAAAAACTGACATGAGGTGGAATTTTTAAGAAATTATTAAAAGTGTCAATATCTCGAAAACTAAAGATTTTTTACTAAGGTCATATTACGATATTCTGGTGAGTCATGAGCTGGTCTATCCGCCTTCGAAGGGACGACGTCGACTTCTGGGACATCCTGTATATACTTGTCGCGATACATAAAGATTACCTTATTCCATTAACTTTTATTTAAAAATCTTCGTGTACACAAATTACACAAATTTATGTTGTAGGTAAATAACATTTCTTATAATTTTGTTTTAATTAAACTAATAAGTAGCGGCGCAAACGAGTTATCCAATCAAAAGCGCTATTGAATATATAAACTCCCGACAAAATTCACCTCACCAACCGGGGCATCAGTCGTATCTCAAACGTCAATCGAAGACAAGTTTCTCGCTGGTAAACTATCACACAATTTATATTAATTTGATAAAGAGGAAAGGTTTGTTTATTTGTTTACATCGAATAGACTCCAAAAGTAGTGGACCGATTTTGATAAAATTTGGCACAGACATAGAGTAGACCACGCGGAAGGACATAGGCTACTTTTTATTGCGGCAAAATTTACGAATCTCGCAAGATTTTCTTTAGCGTGTCGTACGGGCAACATATTTTAGTCTATAATATAAATAACAACTCACGAATTCTCTCATTTTCTAACACGACTACACACGGCAACAGTGAGCAACTAACTCCCATGGTGAAAGTGGCAAAACTGGGGCAAACACATTCCCCATTAGCGACGACTTGATTTGCCGACAGTACGTGTACCGTTGGATTTTGCGATAGGCTGGCCGCACACATGCAATATTCTGTATTCATGCAATATAATGTCAATTTCTGCATCTAAAAGGCATACTTCACAAGAGGGGATCGGACTACATCTGAAATATTTGGTTTCATTAATATATTCAGAAATATTGAGGCATTACTACTTGGTAAATGTAAAAAAATATATTATTTTATGTGTAGTTTACTAATAAAATACATTTAAAAAGTACCAAAAAAAAAATTTTTTTTTTTTGCGAAATTGGTAAACAAAACCTACATCATTAGTTTACTCACATCATATACAAAAACATTCATTATGGTAAGTACCTATGAACTTAAACGCACAAATATCGGAGATATTTACAAATATATTCCGGCTGCCATATATTTCATATACTACTTCATATACAATATTTCATATACTACAAGTGACGTCATTTGTATGTCGATTTTAGTATGGAGCGTTTTTAGGAGGCTCGCGAAATTTTTTATACAAATCGCTGTACCTTTGAAAATATTGACTTTTGATATACGGTTTCTTCTGAGAAGTTACTCATATTTAAGAGTACCTACTATTCATTTTTGCAGTTAAAAAAAATTAGTCCGATTGCCTATTGATGTTACTGTCAATTTTGTTCTTTTTAGGGTTCCGTAATACTTAAGGAACCCTTATAGTTTCGCTCTGTCCGTCTGTCTGTCTGTCTGTCTGTCCGCGCCTCTAGCTCCTGTAATTATGAATATAAACTGATGAAATTTGGTGCAGTTATAGATTGTGTATAGATCACGGTTTCGGGATCATAAAAAAATATTTTTTTTATATTTTAAGGGTGGCTCTCCATACATGTGAAGTGGGGATGAAAAATATTTTTTCACTCTACCCCATCGTGTGGGGTATCGTAGAATAGGTCTTTTAAAATAAAGGCAAGGTTTCATACGTTACTTTTTTATAAAGTTGACCATTTTCGAGTAATCGGCCTCCAAAGTAGTTTGTAAGTTGGTCCCCCCCCTAGCATTTTTAAACTAAAGGAGATAGAAACTTGCAAATTTCCATGCTGATAGATCATGCTAAAAACTCTTTAGGAAAACTATTATGAACCAAATCGGACAGTAACTTTTGGAGTAATATAAAAAAAGCATATTACGCGTTTATAGTTACGGAACCCTCCTTAGACATGTCCTGACATGCTCTTGGTTAGGTTATTTATACGTTACATTTCCTCGAACTGCGCGGAAACTTAAATAGAAAATCATAATGACATAATGACTACTTCTCAAGTAGGGTCGAAAGGAAAAAGTTTTATTATGTATATCAAAAAAAAAAAAAGCAAACAAAAACAAAACGATGGTTAAAGATGTGTAATTTATAGGTTATATGCATGTAATTAATTAGTATAATTTCATTTTGTAACGTCTAGAGCGTTCATCCTTTTCTTATGATAGCGGTTTCTGTCGATTCTTTAATGTCTTTAAATTATGCCAAAACGTATATGGCTGAAGGACTTTGTATCCATTGTCATTTGTCATGCATAATTGTCAATACGAGCATTATTGCCAATGGCAATAATGTGGTGTGTGCGGCTAGCTTAAGATCAGCTCACACCGAGTCACGACGCGACGCGGCGCTGCATTTTTAAGATAGCGATTCAAAACTGAACTTTATTCACTACACAAACAGACATGTTTCATTGCGCAGCGTGGTGCAGCTTGGGTTACCATCTGACCGGATAAATCCAGTCTAGACGTGTTTTAAGGATATAGACCGGACTCCACCTGGATTTCATTCGAGACCGGATTTTTAATCATGTCAATAAAAAGTCAATGATAACCATTGCCAATCATCTACTGACAACGCTTGAAAGGTATAATTTCAAAGAAAAGTGCGTGTCTTTTACTGGCGTTAGGGCTAATGTAAATTTTGGTGGTGCTGCTAGAAATGAAGGTATCAATGTAAATAATAAATAAACTACTGTGAGCACTGGTTTTTTCGAGGTAAGGTACTCGCAGTACTTTGATCACGTTAGGGGGCGTCCATTAATCACGTGATGTTTTTAACAACTTTTTAGACCCCTCCCCTCCCCCTGGTGATACGTGGTGAGGTTTTATACTATCCCCCCTCCCCCACCTAAGATCACGTGTATTTTTTTTACATAGTAAGCAGGTCATTTTTGAAGAAAAACTTTAACTTAAAAAACAATTTAATGGAATTATTTTTAAACAAAAAATTAAACCGACTTCCAAAGTAAAAATACACAAAAAAGTATGAAATAAAACTTATTTTATAAATAATTCCCCTTTTAAATTTGGCTACTTCTATACTTAATCTTCTTTATTTTGAAGTCGCTACCAGCCCAAACGATATCCTACAATATTTTATAGAACTCACGTTCATATTTGCTGGTACCGACTTCAAAATTAAGAAGATTAAGTAGAGAAATAGCCAAATTTAAAAGGGGAATTATTTATAAAATAAGTTTTATTTCATACTTTTTTGTGTATTTTTACTTTGGAAGTCGGTTTAATTTTTTGTTTAAAAATAATAATTTCACCCTTTTTAGTGATATATCTTATTAAGTTATTATTAATACTTCTTAAAAACGTCTAAAATAAACGATCGAATGTATAACTGAATACGCGCCAAGCTTCCATTAGGTATTGTTATTAAGATGATGATGATGATTACTGTAAGTTACAAAGTGGCATATGCTTGCAGTTCTTTAAACAATACCGAAATTTCCAAACGCGTATCTTTAAAGACTGAGGAGTTCTGTTCAGTGTTTTTGGATCTGGGGTATACCTTGGTTTCAGCATCTTATTTTTTGGGAGCATATGCTTGTGTTACTTCAGTAAAAGTCAAAATCACTATATGTGTCGATATAAATTTCGAGGAGTTCCCTCGATTCCTCATGGATCGCATCATCACGTTTCCACTTTAGTGACCAATTTCGAATTAAACCCTTTACAACAACAAAAGAATTTTGCAAATATGTCCATAAACGGCAGAGTAATGTTCAAAGATCTCCGTGTTAGTGTAAAATACTATGAGAAGTACCTTCTTTATCATCATAATGTGATGATGTATGCTGTGATAGTGGTGGTGATGATGATGATTACTCTAATTGACAAAGTGGCATGCTTGCAGTTCTTTAAGCAACGCCATAATCCCCAAACATGTATCTATAAGGAGTCAGGAGTTCTGTTCTGTACTTTTGGATCCAGGGTATACCTTGGACAAGGGCGGATCCAGCTTTGGCGCCAGGAGAGGGTCACATCATGGGCGTAGCTAGGTTTTAGTTTGGGGGGGGGGGGGGGGTGTTCAAGAAAATAAAACGACTACAAGTACATTAAACAATCAGGGCCGTCTTTGACCTATTAGAGGCCCTGGGCATATTAGAATTTTTTTTTCGTTACCTGTTTAAACTTTTCACCCTGAAAGACTGTATTTCGGAAAAATACAAAAATTTATAATACCTTCTTTAAGCCGCGAAAAAAAAACGAGCGAGCGAAGCGAGCGAGCTAATTTTCCTATTTTACAGGTTCAAACGTTCAACTCTGTTCAAACGTTAAACTAAAATATAAACTTCGGAAAAATACCATAAAATCAACCGGCTAAAACAGAACATCGGTAATAAATAATGCCTTTATGTTAACCGCGAGCGAGCGAAGCGAGCGACCAAATTTTTTTCCTATTTAATAGGTAAAATCTGTTCAAACTTTAAACCCTAAAATACTGTGGAAATAGGGATCATTTCATAATATATATTAGAATAATGGGCGCCCACTTTTTTTTAGTTTTTACCTGTTTATGCTTTAAAGCACAGTCTTTCAGGGTTTCCCCTTAAACACTGAATAACGGTGAACTTCGGAAAAATATCATAAAATGAACCGGCTAAATCAGAACATTGCTACTTAATAATATAATATGTTCTTTATGTTAAACGCGAGCGAGCGAAGCGAGCGAGCAAATTTTTTTTCCTATTTAATAGGTTAAATCTGCTCAAATTTTAAACCCTCAAAGACTGCTACCCAAAAACTCTGTTTTCGAAAAATACAAATATGAAAAGCCTAAAACTGAACGTCGGTACTAAATATTATAGTAATATGTCTGTATAAGCTAAACACGAGTGAGCGAAGTGAGCGAGCATAATTTTTTTCCCATTCTATAGGTTAAAATCTATTCAATCGTTAAACTTAAACACTGAATAACGGTGAACTTCGGAAAAATATCATAAAATGAACCGGCTAAAACAGAACATCGCTACTAAATAAAATAATATGTTCTTTATGTTAAACGCGAGCGAGCGAAGCGAGCGAGCAAAATTTTTTTCCTATTTAATAGGTTAAATCTGCTCAAATTTTAAACCCTCAAAGACTGCTACCCAAAAACTCTGTTTTCGAAAAATACAAATATGAAAAGCCTAAAACTGAACGTCGGTACTAAATATTATAGTAATATGTCTGTATAAGCTAAACACGAGTGAGCGAAGCGAGCGAGCATAATTTTTTTTCCCATTCTATAGGTTAAAGTCTATTCAATCGTTAAACTTAAACACTGAATAACGGTGAACTTCGGAAAAATATCATAAAATGAACCGGCTAAAACAGAACATCGCTACTAAATAAAATAATATGTTCTTTATGTTAAACGCGAGCGAGCGAAGCGAGCAAGCAAATTTTTTTTCTATTTAATAGGTTAAATCTCCTCAAATTTTACACCCTAAAAGAATGAAAATTGTATTATTTTGTAATTTAAATTAAAGTAAAATTTGTGTAATTTCTGATGTTGTAAATTAGATGACAAGTAACTTATTATGTTATCTTTGTCATATAATACTTATTTCATACTTTTTTCATAGTATATAATTAATTACAAAATTTTAGGATAAGTGACGTGCCCAAAATATTGTCTCGTGCTATACGTTCGAGGATTCGATGGCACGCGTTTCATAGGTTCGTTTTAGGCTAGTGATTTTATTGTTTTTTTTTTCTAAAGTACAATATTCTTTTAGGGCTTAGATTTTAACAGGTTAAAGCGTAAAAAACATTCGCTCGTTTTCTCAGTTTCAACGCATTTAACACAAATACATAATATAGAACAAGTTAGTATTAAAGTTCTGTTTTAAGCTGTTGATTTTTTCTAAAATAACTTTAAAAAATCATCTTTCAGATAGGGATAATGGGGCGGCAAAATATGTTAATTGGCCTGTGGCGCAAAATTTCTAAATATGCCTCTGTATATGGGTCATTCACATGGACTAGCCGGCCCATTTCGGCCCATTCTTGCATCGAATTAAAATAAAAACGTTAAATAGTAATCAATTATCTAAACATAAATTTAACTATCATAACAGTCTAAATTCGAAACAATATGGCGCCGATCCTATTCTCATTTGAATAGCACTATATGACGCAAAACTCCGCAAAAGTCAATGGGTACGTTTTTATGAACGTGAAGAAATGCCAGTCCGGTTAGGCGATCTTCAACCATTGAAGATCTTAGACACGATTTAAATATTCGATGCGTTTGTTCCCAAACGTTTGCCATCATACAAACTTATTATATTATATTAAGTTAATTAAATATTGAAGGTAGTTACATAAAATCTGTATGGTGACAAAATATATAAATAAAATCATTATGTTCAATTAGTGGTCCACCTAAGTCCTGGAACCAGCTCAGGGGGGGGTCATGACCCCCATGACCCCCCCCCTGGATCCGCCGTTGACCTTGGAGCAAAATCTTACTTTTTGGTAGCATATGCTTGGACTACTTTAGAAAAAGTCGAAATCACCATATGTCTCCATATAAATTTTGAGGAGTTCCCTCGTTTCCTCATGGTTCCCATCATCAGGTCACCAATTTTCTAAAAATGGGACCAACTTCGGATTATACCTTTTACATTAAAAAAAGAATTTTGAAAATCGGCCAACAGACGGCGGAGTTATCCGCGAACATACAAAAAAAAAAAAAAAAAAAGACAAAAAAAATATATACAGCCGAACGTATAACCGCCTCCTTTTTTTGGAAGTCGGTTAATAATTTAAGCAATTAGAAACTATACGAGTCATTTGTCTTGTAAGTATTTAAACAACACTACGAATCTACAACCGATAATAATTTCGGTATGTATAGGCTAGATTCGAAAATTAATACACGTGATGTCTCCTTATACCCCCTCCTCCCCTTGGTAATACTTGGTGATTTTTTTTCGGACCCCCCTCCCCCTTTAGGCATCACGTGATTAATGGACGACCCCTTACATTTGAATAACAACTTTGACCAAGGAATTGTTGCTCATATTTTAGAGGACCGTACTTTTTAACTGAAATCAGGATTTTTAACACTTGCAACTGAACTTTTCGATTTAAACCCCTGGTAACCCTAGGTGCAGCTCGAAATTCGAACTCGTTGCAATAAAACATGTTTCTTCTTCTGTAGTAAATGTTCAAATTGCTATCTTTGGTCTATTAACAATTATGTTTGCTTTTTCATTATAATGATTATAACGAAAAATAATGCGTACAATTGTAAGAAGAATTTTTTATTTGACAATTTGTTGACATTTTATAATATCTCTAGTAATATTACAATCTTACGGTGACAATATATAATTTTAAAGTTTTCATATTCAATTTTAGCATTATTAAAGCTGCATTTGACATTGACATAGTGTGGTAGTGTCCATACTACATACAATACAATACAAAAACACTTTATTGCACACCAAGAACATACAAAAATACAACAATATCGCTAATACTAATAAATGATGTACAAAAGGCAAACTTATTGCTACCAAGCAGTCTCTACCAGTCAACCTTTTGTTGAAGTCAACAATAGAAATTAAAGATGATTGTGTAGGTGCTCAAACTAACAAAACTGTAAAAATAGTTAGGAACTCAGATGGAAATTTAGACTATTTACAGAAATTTACATAATACAGTAGGTATGGGTGCTATCAGGTTATGAAAAGAATATTGTGTTTTAATATAAACAATAGTTATGTATGTAATGTTTAAGTTTACCATAAAGTAGAATCCAATCATCATAACTCAAAATTTTTATTAACAAGTATGTAGGTAGTTTACACTTTACAAATACATACTATTCGCACTTTCTCTGCACATATATATCTGCTCATTCTTTGGGCACTGTTTATAAACTTGATAAGTTATGGGTTTTAGAGTACCTAACTAAAATTATAAAATAATATATATGGATGCTTCACACCACGTCAGTCTGGCCCCGTGGTAAGTATTCGAAGAACTCGTGTTACAGGTACCAGACAACGGAAATATATTTAATACTTTTTATACTATAGATATATTTAAGATTTTTATTATATTATACAGATATTTAATACACATCCATGACCCAGGAACACAGAAAACTTTTTTGTTCCCTGGCGGGATTCGAACCCGCGACCTCCGGCTAAAGCGCCACTGCTCTACCCATTAGCCACAGAGGTCGTCGAATTAATTTGTTGGAAACACTCCTCTCTGTGCAATATATCCCGACTGATACAACAATAGATTTTTCTCGAACGATTTTAAAATAGAACATTCTACTTACCTTTTTCAGCTGTAAACAAATAAATCTTTTTGTAGTTTGGCACTAAGCAAACAAAGGACTTACTTGTATCTGCAGGTTCATTAAAAATAAACATAAGAGGTAGGTAATTAATTGTTATGTAGACAGTAGAATGAATATTATCTTCATTTAATTAACATTAATCTTTTTAAACTTGGCCATCTCAGAAATGTTAAAGCTACATTAATTTGTATTTAGTTGCATAAATATTACAAAACAAGGAAACCACGATGAAAATAGTCTTAAAAGTTGTTATTACTAAAAATCTGTGTTATCATTATTCGGTAATATTTCTGTAACCTAAGGAAAAGCGCATTTTCGCTCAGCTGTACACGTATGACTTTTGAGGTAAAAAATATCTGTAAATAAACAAAAATACGCAAAAACTTAATACGTGTCTAACAAACCTCTTTTCGTTTCCGTGTTTTCCTTTTATCTGCCATAGTTTTCTGTATTAAAAATTGTCAACGTTTAGAGATTTTAATTCACTTCAGAAAACAATATTGCAGAATTTTTAAAATAAAAAATCCTTTTTGCGTGACGCATTGACGACACTTCACAAATTGATCAAAATCGAAGTGTTGCCAATATCAGATTTCTATTTTTGCCTAATTTTCAGTTATTGGTGGTGAGCACTGAGCAGATTCCCTAGCGGAAATTCGCAGAACTAACGTATGACTGATAAAAGTACGGTTAGCAGTCTTTTAGAAGTACGATTTTAAATGATTTTGAAAATAAACTGTGCTATAAATTTCATTTTAAAATGACAACAAACGTTATTAAAAAAAAGGAACTGACTGTTGTGTTCCCACTGCTGTACAGACTGTAAAGTCGCCTTTTTGTACAGTTCATAATTATGTGTTGTTAAGTGTGTTTTTTTGTGTTTGCAAATAAAGAGTTGTCTATTATATTCATTAAGTTTTCATATTTTTCCTACAGTAGACGTACATTAATGATTAAGGGTATGTTCCAAATTCCAATATGCACTGCAACTTGCAAGCAGTGCGAGCACTGCATAGTGCACAGTGCTATCACTGTAGAAAAATTCGTTCCGTTATGGACTGCCAGTATAGGCAGTATACTGCCACAGTACATCATAAATCGGCGCCATATTCTACTGTGAGCAGTGTTTTTTCGAGGTAAGGTACTCGCAGTACTTTGATCACGTGATTAAAAAGTTCAAACTTCAAAATGAAGACCATTTTCCAATGGATCTAGATGTTATTCCTAGGTCCATGCATTTTCCTATATAGTTGCATGTATGGAGGGTAGATAAGGAGTATCATCTCCATACATGAAAAATGTCCATAAAAAGCGTTCACTAGGGGGCGCTGAAGACTTAACGGGGTGTAAAGCGGCAAAATTTTAACAGATAACTAAATCTTAGCACCTTTTTGGGTTATGTTTATAAAAATATATTCGACTATATACGCGAGTAAGTAGAATATTAATGATTTACTGAATTAACTACTTTTAAGGTGCAATTTCGAACCGAGCTGCCAACTGCAACTGCAGACTGCACGTGCAGCGACTGTCGGCAGTTACAGCACTTGCAGTTGCAGCGTGCAGCCGGAATAATTCGGAGAGTAGCGGCACATGCAGTGACTGCACAACCAACACTAGGAGGCGGCCAGTCATTTAAAGAATATTTTTTTGTAATTGACACTTCCGTATTGTTTGGCGGTCGCTGCACTACTGGTCTGCAGTCGGCAGTGCCATGCGTCTGCAGCAGCACGTGCAGTCGCCGTCGGCTGCACGTGCTGCTGCCGCGGCGCTTGAGAGCCATTTCATATAAATACATACAAATCAGTAGCGCAGCTGCGGCTGACTTCATGTAGTCGCTGCACATGCTGTCTGCAGTTGCAGTTGGCAGTTCGGTTCGAAATTGCACCTTAAAAGTAGTTAATTCAGTAAATCATTAATATTCTACTTACTCGCGTAGTCGAATTTAGTCTACTAAAGTCGTCAAAAGTTTAAATAACTAAACTCAACTCACTTCACTCCATCTCTTATTCCTAACTTCATACCATATCCTTCTTGTGCATCAGCGCCATTGTGGAAGATTTTTGAACTGTTATTTATTGCATACAGCTGGAAACTTTTTCAACTTTTCTCCCATAAGAGATGGTTCTCCTTATCTCTACCATCCATAGTTGCATGGAGAATATAGGTAAGGAGAACCAACTTGTATGGGGGTTATCTTGAAAAAGTGTCCACCCGTAAAGACAAAAATAATAGTTCGAAAACTCACCGAAATAGAGCAAGTGTGTAGGTGGAAACCTAAGATAAAGAAAACACGTGGAAACTAATCTTTATCTTAGGGTGGAAATGATATGAAGTTATTTGAAAGTTAGTTATTGGTTAGTTACCTACTCTAATAATTTGTGGCCATTTTGTGGCGCTCTTTTTGAAGTTCTTCCACCCGCTACCATAGCGCCACCTTATCTTGCTCCCTTTCGACGGACACTATAAAATACACGAGATGGTTCTCTTTACCTCCATTCTCCATGCCTAGTTGTCAGTTAAAGTTGGTTGAAGTCCATAAAATTAGGTAATTAAGGCAGCAGTCTGGCTATAAAGAAACGGCTTTACAGTATACTGAATTGACGTCACACAGAAGTGCCACAGTACAGTGGTCGCAGTGCTTATCGGAACACACCCAAATCCAATATATAAGAGCAAAAACTATAATAATAACTCCCCCACACCGATCTCGATGACGGTGGCCAGTTTCATTGACACCAAGCCAGTTACGCAGGAGTAATTTTATAGTGCCCAAGTGTGTGCGTAGTTTTTACATACCCATCCGATCCGCATGGATCATCTTTCTTGTCAGACAATCAGGTGATCAGCCTGCATTGTCCTAACCAAACTTAGAAACAACATTTTTTTGTTGTTTCAATGCGGGAATCGAACCCACGACCTCCGAGTCAAGAGCCAATGCTCTAACCACTAGACCACGGAGGCAAAAACTATATACTTACCAATACTGACCTAAAGTGCCATACTCATGGCCCATCCAGCAAATCCAGCACCGGTACTAATAGCCATCATTAATGACAATAATTATTAGTGTCAATCATCCCTCAAATCGCACCGGTAATAACAAAGGTAATAATGTATGTACTGTCAATAAATAGTGTCAATTGTGTAAATCATTTAAAAATTTTGCCTACAAATCCACGGCCTTGAGCTTGCGGGCTGGATGGTCAGTATGGCCCATAAAAAGGGCCATACTACAGAATAAATATTAGTCTAACTCTAAGCCATACTCACTGCGCTTCCAGCAAATCTAGCACCGGTATTAATAGCCGTCATTAATGTCAATCATTTTAAATTTTTGTCTACAAATCCGCGGCCTTGAGCTTGCAAGATGGATGGTCAGTATGACCCTTTAGTCGAAAATATTAAGAAAAATTGACGTGTCTATATAAAGAAGTTGGAGTGATCTTACCTAATATAGCGTTCCACTAGCACAGTCAGAACGAATATTTCGTTATTTTCATTCACATTCTGTTTCTTTAGCGCCACTATGATCGTTCGTAACTGTTTTCACCCCTGTTCCACACGCAACTGTCATCTGTCAAAAAACGCTAAGAATGATCACGCCATTTTGCATATTTTGATTTTTACCCAGCTCCGTACTTGGGTTAAAATTATAGCACTTTTTGACGTTTTTAACGTCAGCTGTCAGTTGTTCCACTAGTCACAAAAAATGCTAAAAACGAAATTTTCGAAATTTTCATTATTAACGTTATTTCGCTAAAGAAACACCATTTTGTGGTAAAAATTATCGTAGCGTTTTGGGCAAAATAAGTGCCGTGTGGAACGCGCTATAAATAAGAAAGTTTTATAGCACATTAATTATTAATAATTAATCTATAAGCTTTCTGAAACAACAACTACTACTAGAAGAAGGCTTATAAAATATTGACTATTGACTCTGGAGTTTTGCCGGGAATGTCAATCATCAACGTTTTGTAGGTATTTCGTCTTAATTTTCTAAATATTAGCGTTATTTCGGTTTTTAATGTGTAATATTGGTGGAATATTAACAATTAGTTATTCGATATACAAAAACAATAAAAAAACTTGAGAGGTGTCAAGGGTCACCCGGAACAAATTAAGTTTTATTATTTACAAGAAACCTGTATACATTCAACAAAAATAATCGTCGCGACACCACACAATGCGAAATAGAAAGCCGAAACGAAAATAACTGGCTTGCTTTCTATGAGAGAGAGAGAGAGAGAGAGAGAGAGAGAGAGTAAGAAAGAGAGAGAGAAACACTTGCACGCCGCATGGCTTACAACTATAGCTAAAAGTGTCGTTACAACTTTTGGTCTTTATTTTTTTCGTCTAGCCCCTTTTCACAACGCGCGACCTTATCGCGTTCGTTCCAAAATCAAAAGTGATACAACTACAAAAAGAAGTGTATGGAGTGCCGCAAGCGGCTTTCTATCGCAATCGGTTTGGGAACCGTAAGTTTTGCGGTATAATAGTGATGCCGTTTAGTCAGCCGTAAAGTGTATGTGTCACCGTAAAATGTAAAAACCGTTAGAATGTAATATAACTAGAGAGATTAAAATATGTCGACATGAAATGACTAGGGTTCTTTATATATACTACAGAATTCTAAAAGTGGCTTAGGTTAAGTTAGAACATTTTTATTACTTTCAAAACATCTTTAAATATGAAAATTCAGAAGGAGATAAATCATTATGTTTCATTGATCAACTTCAAATTATAAGGGTTCCTTCTAGTTACTACGGAATTCTAAAAATAGGTAAGGATAAGTTACAATATTTTTATTACATTCAAAACGTCTTTAAATATGGAAAAACAGAAGGCGATAAATCATTATGTTTCATAGATCAACTTGGAACTTAGTTACTACGGAATTCTAAAAATGGGTTAGGTTAGGTTAGAACATTTTATATATTATTTTAGTTGGCATAACCCATTAATGGATCTAGTAGTTACATAAAGTCCTACGCTTATGACCCTATGTTGTATGCGGTATGCCGAAGGTTAAATAAAGTTTTTTAATTTTATCATTGTTTTTGTCAGAATAAGCCCTACCTACTCAAAAACCCTGAACCGAATGAAGGTAGATTTCTGTAAAAAGCTAAAGGGCTTGTAGCACCGACACTCGTGTCGCGATAACATTCTGTAAGGCCATATAAAGTACCTACCAATACTTTATATGGCCTTACAGAATGTTATCGCGACACGAGTGTCGGTGCTACAAGCCCTTTAGCTTTTTATAGAAATCTACCTTCATTCGGCTAGTAAGCAGCAAGCTTACGGCACTGTAACCGATTGCACTATGTTAACAATTATAGTTATTTAAACGTATGTACTAGTATGTCGTAAGCTTACGGCATCCTAACCAATTGTAATTTTATTACGTTACCGCTTGCGGCACTCTATACACTTCCACTCCAAAATGCGTGCTAAATTTTGGGTTTCCCGCCAAAACTCCCTAGGAAGTTTCAGTAAAGCATATACCTCTTTATTGAATCGACTGACTTGACTGATTGACTACTCTAACTATAGTAGAATTATTTTGTCCGTGCAGTGTCATAAATCATAGCCCAGCTAGGGCTAGGGTGAGCATGTTGTGCGGGCGCAATGCCACTATCGATAAAAACAAATGAGTCATCGAAGGCGGTGCGGTATACAAAGGGTGGTGCGACATTATTAAGTTATGAGTCATTTTTATTCATTATTATCCCCGCCTAATACCTGCAAATTAGTGCAATGCTAATAATTTAGTACTTAATGTACCTAAGAGAAATGTATTTTTGCGCATTCTCTCTCTGAATTTCTTTAGTGTCAATAGCTACTAAATACATTATTGATAACGCTTATCGACAAAAATAATCACATCACTATGCTCGCCCATAAGGCCCGTGAGTGGGAGAGAGAGCGAAATACTAGCTTCACCGCTCCGATAATTTATGACCCAAACTGCACGGACAAAATAACTATATAACGCGTTTCAAATGAGAATAGGAACGTCAATGACCTTTATCTGTCAAATATCACTTGAAAAGTGTGATTTTCAGAAAAACTAATGTGCATATAAATATGAATAGTCTTGCATCGAATTTAAATAAGAATGATAAAGAGTAATCAATTATCTAAACATAAATTTAACTATCGTAACAGTCTAAATTCGAAACAATATGGCGCCGACTCGATCCTATTCTCATTTGAACCGCACTATACTATATTTATTTGGACTTTGACTAGACTATGGACTTGACGATTTAGAAATACTATGACGATGAAGCAATATTCTATAAATTCCCGCCTTTTATGGCACTGGCAAATGGTTATAAGCCGTCGCCATATAAAAAAAAAGACTATTGACACTTGTCAAAATGTCAGCTGTTTTGAATATTGTCAGTTTGTCAACTGTCATTTGCCGATCTGCGGAACTTGAATTTGAAATGTACCTAATTTTTATTTCCGTAATGCGAAAATTGTCTTGATAGAGATTGTGTGTAACTTATATAATAAAGAGTGATTCCAGTTACTGCGTTGCGTTAAAACCTCCGCTTGGACCATGTCAGTAATACATTGTATTCATTGCGAATAAATCATTAGATGTTGACGGTCATCTTTTTGGTTCTTAGTGAATAACTACTTTACCTCTCAAGTTTATAAAGATTTGTTTGATTCGCGATCAGATCTTACTATACAATGTCCGAGGAGAAAGTCAATGGAAACAATCTGGAAGGTATGTATTCATTTATAAAATAAAACAGTCGCGCTTGTGCCGCAGTCTTCCACACTTCAATAGAGCTTCGTGATTTATTGATTAGATATTATTTGGCCTTGCCTTCTGCGTGAGGTTTATTACGTACACAATCATTCAAAGTGATTAATTACTGCTATCTCAATATTAAATACTAGCATTAATTCCTCGCGGCTTCGCCCTTGTGAAATTAAGTTTTAAAATTTCATTCCATGTTTTACCCCTTTTGGGGTTGAATTTTAAAAAATCCTTCCTTAGTGGATGTCTATGGAATATAATGCCTAATGTCATATGAGAAATACATATTGTGTTCTAAACTATTTTTGTATTTTTAGCTAAAATCTTAAGTCTTAAATTGTTAAGAAGCACTTGTTCAAAAGTACATTTATTGTAGATTAGATGCCTTTGGTGTAGATAGAGATTATTTAGATAAATGTTTATCTATAAGAATTATTATTTTTACACAAAAAATAAAAGCTGACTTCCAAAGTAAAAATGCACAAAAAAGGTATGAAATAATTTTCTAGATAATTCCCCTTTTAAATTTGGCTAAATAAAAAACTTAAATTCTCATAACCGTGAGACATTACAGCGCTTGACCTTCAAAAAACAAAGCATTATAAGCATGCATAGGTACTAGTGTTGTTAGGAACTATAAAGACTATAAAATGCATCAATAAAAAACAAAATATTTTTTATTTCAATAACTACACATATTTTGCATTGCATGCATTACAATTTGGTATTTTTATGTGTAAATGTTGCAGTTTTGAGCAAACTCAGTAAATGATACCAACCATTAATTTGAAACAGTGAGCATAGATTTGACAACCTCTGTAGCTCAGTGATAGCGTGTTAGCACTTAAGCTGGAGGTCACGGGTTCAAATCTCACCAGGGAACATAAAGTTTTCTGTGTTCCTGGGTCATGGATGTGTATTAAATATGTGTATTATATAAATGTAAAGTATAAAAGTATTAAATATATTTCTGTTGTCTGGTACCTGTAACACAAGTTCTTCGAGGGCTTACCACGGGACCAGAGTGACGTGGTGTGAGCGTCCATAGATATTAATTATTATTATTATATCAATACATCGTCAGTCAGCAGGCTTAGCATGGCAATCCATAGAAATGCATTTAAAGAAGAAATATTCTATCCAAAACTGTTTGTTTCAAAATAGTTCTTAAATCCATGATAACAAGGTCGTCAATAGAAGTCAACATTTCTAAACCGCCATATTTTTAAAATGGTTGCCGGGAAATCTTCTGTCAAAAACGAACAAATATTCAAGTATATGACTCAACATAAAGAAACTTTTTGTCTAGGACCGCCATGATGTGGAGTGGTTGACATTAGTGTGGGACTTTTTGACATTAAATTACTTAAGAGAGTGTTTCCACTTTAGCTGTCAAAAGAGGCCATTTTGTATGCGCATGCTCGGGAAGTAAAGAAATGTTATTTCTCATAAGGGACCGTCCATTAATCACGTGATGTTTTTAACAACTTTTTAGACCCCTCCCTTCCCCCTGGTCATACGTGGTGAGGTTTTATACTACCCCCCCCTCCCCCACCTAAGATCACGTGTATTTTTTTACATAGTAAGCAGGTCATGTTTGAAGAAAAACTTTAACTTAAAAAACAATTTAATCAAATAATTTAAGCAAATAAAACTATACGAGTAATTTTTTTTGTAAGTATATAAACAACACTGCGAATCTACGACCAATAATAATTTCGGTATGCATAGGCTAGATTCGAAAATTAATACACGTGATGTCTCCTTATACCCCCTCCCCCCCTTGGTGATACTCGGTGATTTTTTTCGGACCCCCCCTCCCCCTTTAGGCATCACGTGATTAATGGACGACCCCTAACGACGATACATCGACTTTGCTACCTTATAATAAGACCTACTTTGCTCCGAATGGTATTAATGTTTCTTCAATCTGTCATACTTTCTATTCTTTGGTGTTTCTTCTATGCGCATGCTAAGCCTGCTTGTCCATAGAATACGAAGATTGCCGAGGTCCATTAGCAACATGGTTTTAGTGTATGTTGATTTGTTAAGTCAAAAAAAAAGTAAGGAAGTTAAAGTAAAAAAACAGAACCTAGGGGTCGTCCATTAATCACGTGATGCATAAAGGGGGAGGGGGGTCCGAAAAAAAATCACCAAGTATCACCAAGGGGGGGAGGGGGTATAAGGAGACATCACGTGTATTAATTTTCGAATCTAGTCTATGCATACCGAAAATATTATTGGTTGTAGATTCGTAGTGTTGTTTAAATACTTACAAGACAAATGACTCCTATAGTTTTTAATTGCCTAAATTATTCAATTAAATTGTTTTTTAAGTAAAAGTTTTTATTCAAACATGACCTGCTTACTATGTAAAAAAAATACACGTGATCTTAGGTGGGGGAGGGGGGGTAGTATAAAACCTCACCACGTATCACCAGGGGGAGGGGAGGGGTCTAAAAAGTTGTTAAAAACATCACGTGATTAATGGACGGTCCCTTATATAAAAAAGCTACAGCGATTTGTTTACCAGTATCGTGAAAATGCTCCTACAAAAGCCGTACCTTTTCAACCAAACGTCGAAAGCATATCTGTGTAACTGTTTCGGGCTCTGCTCTCCAGTGGCGAAGGGTGGTTTTTCCGCAGAGGGAAGCCACTATGGTCTTTATGCGTATTAAGCAAGTACATAGTATATGTACTATGTATATGCTACATACCTAGAGGCTGCTTCGTGGGATTCTATCTATTTCGGTACAGAGTTAGAGTTTTGTTCTTCGAGATGTACCAACCGCAGCTCACCTACATTATACAAGTAAGCACTGATATTATAAAACAGCGTCTTTCGAGAATGACAGGCGGCTTTGGAAAAGCCAGTTAATGAATTCTACTCACACACTAATCTACTCACCACAATAATGCAATTTACAATCCAAATAGGTACACTACACAACTTCACAACATAAATATACTATTTTACACTACAGTCTACACTACAAAATATTACAATTACGCATAATAAACAATATGCAGTCGACTCGTATGCAAAAAATGGCAGAAATAAATTTCTAATGTTTAGGATTTTCAACCAACGAGACACCATAACCGGTATCCGAGCGGCTTACTGAATGATCATTTCGACCAATTAAATTATAAAGAATATTTTGTCATTCATTTCCAAAACGTATTAAGAGCCATTAGGCCTACAGTTTAAATTTAACCTTAAAACAAACGCAATAATGACTATTATAGAATGAAACATATATTTCATTACTGAAACGCTCAGACACCGTATTACGATTTTCAAAATTCGAACTGGTCGTCCAATAGGACGGCATATTTAAATTTCAACTATATTTCGAACGAAATAAGGTCTTTTATACAATGCGAAAACCCCTTATTGATCGGCCTATGTAACATTGTGTCTGTTGCATAGATGGCGCTCGCGCGGCCCTACATCGCGCTATAGCTTGTACGATAAGAAAGGTAAGTATATAAGTCATTGCTATAATTAATTAGTTTTCGAACTAATTTGTCATAGTTACTGAAATGTATCCAACATAAAAGGGAAGCCGATGGGAATCGGCATCTATACACGCTTCGCCACTGCTGCTCTCTTAGGCTGGGACTATATGCACTGGAATCCGGAGGGCCGTAGAGAATTCTGATCATTGAAAATAGATTTTTTTACTATTACCAGGCCTGTCCCACTCCCCGTGTAGGTATCAAAAATATAAGTACGTGCGGCGGCCTCCCTAAACGGGCCAATTAAAAGGGACTCGCGCGCGAGCAGTGAGCGACGTATGCGTGATTTGTTCGTAGCAATGTTTTATGGATTTGATTTAATACCTTATAATCGGTGCACATAATATTACAATAATGTGTTTAAGTTAGGTAAAAATTACCCGGCCAGCTATAACTATAATATCAAAACATAATATTTAATAATATAGTTTGAACTACTGCAATTAACCAATATTTAGTGTTTAGGTGTTGGCTCCACCTGAACTATCTGTTCGCGTCTTATGTTATTCCGATGTGATACGATTTGAACAGTTATTTGTTGACAAAAGTACCTAGAAATAGTAAGGTGGCGTGATTTAACTTCTTTGAGTAATAGGTAGGTATCGAAAACGGTTACGTTTTCGCATAAGTACACTACGGCCGCTGTATCTTGACGGGTCTGAACATAGGCTCTGCGAACTTTAGCGCATGTACAACTCGTGAAGAAAACTGTTATTGTATTATTTTTATATACCTATGTACTAATAAATTTCCCTAATACAGTTGACCAATTAGTACAAATAAAATAAATACGAAAACACTTAGAAACAGCTAATGCGCAACCTTCTGCACGAAGTTCAGACTCGCCAAGATACATCGGCAGTATTGTATGTAGGTATATACTTATAGGTATGCGTAATGCGCGAATTTATTACAATTATTAAAGTACTATTAACACCTACCTTAGGTTTATTTGGAAAGCAATTTGTTCAGTAAAGTACAGTAGGTAGGTACTAAAAAGTATGTAAAAAAATGTTGTAATTAAATATTAAGAAAAAATATATATATACATACGTATAACCGCCTCCTTTTTTGGAAGTCGGTTAATTATTTTCTAAAATGAGTCAACCCTAATGTCATTAGAATGGATAAGAATTACGCGATAGAAAGAGACGCAACTTCTAGGTAAATATAATCGTAGGTAATCAAGCGCTGCGTTAGCTGAATTGAACCTTATCGTATCGCAGTAAGAGTTCCTATTTCTTCAAACCATTTGTCGGAGTGGTTCTTCTGTACCTCTAGGTACTATTGTTTATTCTGTGCTATTACAATAGAGTTGAAAGTCAAAAACATGAGTGTCGAGTTAAACGTCAATGTCATATATGACAGCTCAACACCTGACACTGAATTTTCAACTCTATTGTATTAGCGCCGAGTTCTATTTTCAATGCACAGAATTCTCTACGGTCTTCCGGATTCCGGTGCATATAGTCCCAGCCTTAGAATCAACTGGCGACTCGACATAAAAATGTAGGTAAATACGGCAGTAGAATCTATATATAAATTTATGTTTCACTTGACTTACTAATGATTCATTAACTGCATGATGTGCCTACATTATCACAATGATTGCGTAATCAAACGGACTTTACACCTGTCATTGATAAAATAATAAGTGGTTATTGAATATTGTACAATGTACCATAATAAATATATTAAGTTTTAGATCAGATTAAACATATTGAGAACTCAGATAATACAAATCGGAGATAACTAATCGTAATTCTCTACACTCGTAAAGCATCGAGATTGAGAAGCCCCAAAAAAATTACTTCTGCATACTTCTCACGAGATAAACTACTTCTTGCGAGGAATCTCGCCGCGAGTCTGGATGTAATGAGTCGCGACTCGCGACACGAGGTCGTATTAGAAATTAGAATTCTGAATTCAAATATTTCAGACACGCGTAGTTCAATTTTTAAGGTAAATTGTCCAATCAATCCTAGAGAAAGTTACTACGAAAATATGCATACAATTGACGATCTTTTCGATCAAATTAAAGATAGGAAGGACGGTCAAATATGTTTCTACGGTCTACGGAAACTTTAGCACGCAAGTTACGTATTTAGTAATCTGTGACGCGAGATAGATTCGCACTTGGCTCTTTTGGGGTTTTGCTTTTCCTCACCGCAAGTCCAAAGTCCGAATTACAAAGTCTTATCGCGTATGATTCAGCAGCTCGTATGTTTGCTTTTATTAGATGATAATTGATATTATATTATATCTATGACTATATCTTATTGAATATTCAAGGTCCAAATGGCTTCTGCAAGTCATATTAGTAGTAACATATCCAGACAACTTGACTATATTATTGCTATAATAATGCCACTAATCTAGCGGTCAATCTCTTTGCCTAACTGTACAATGCGCCTACTTGTAAAACTTCGTACAAGAATAACGAAATAATAAGTAAATAGATATGTAAAATATTGGTACCTATAATGGTACGGAACTGTACGTGCGCGAGTTCGATTCGCACTTGGTCGTTTTTTTATTACAGAAACACTACGAAAAGCTGGGACGGGATCTCGAAGATTTGACGTTACTGATATTTTCATTTAGTTCTATCCATAGATATATATAATATTAAAAAGAGGTAGATATGTTATAAAGGCGTAAAAATGAAGACTCGAATTGGCCCGAGTCGGGCCAATTTTGGTTAGTGTGCTCCGCGAGTAATAGCGTGTTTTGTGTTACTATGCGACGTTGTCATATTGACACGCGTCCCATGTCAATGTGTGTCGTGGGTCAGAAATATTGTCAGTTTTGTAAGGATATAACGTATCTATGCAATAATTAATCAAAGGTTCTATCATTTTCCGTAAGGGGCCGTGCATTAATCACGTGATGTTTTAACAACTTTTTAGACCCCTCTCCTCCCCCTGGTGATACGTGGTGAGGTTTTATACTACCCCCCCTCCCCCACCTAAGATCACGTGTATTTTTTTTACATAGTAAGCAGGTCATGTTTGAAGAAAAACTTTAGCTTAAAAAAACCGTTTAATCGAATAATTTAAGCAATTAAAAATTATACGAGTCATTTGTCTTGAAAGTATTTAAACAACACTACGAATCTACAACCGATAATAATTTCGGTATGCATAGACTAGACTCGAAAATTAATACACGTGATGTCTCCTTATACCCCCTCCTCCCCTTGGTGATACTTGGTGATTTTTTTTCGGACCCCCCCTCCCCCTTTAGGCATCACGTGATTAATGGACGATCCCTAACATGGCGAGTTTTTTTTCAGTACGTATAGCTTATCCACCGCATGGAGTACTATATCCATTACCCACCGTAGTAATTAGTACTCTAATGCTCACAAGTTACAAGTGGGCTTCGGCCTGACCGAGCATACCACCTCGCTCGGTCGGAGGTCTCCCTTTGGGGCTTCCACTATTCCCACAGTAGGTACATAATATATTTTAGGGTAGAAATCATGTACAAATGGTTTCTTTCTACGGAAGAATAGACTAACGGCTAAATATCTAATTAATAATAACTATTTGTTAAAACGTCACCTTTGGCATCATTTGCCGGTTTTTTGTCTGTGACACTGAGATCGCTGACATCGATACCAAATGTAGCGTTTTTAACAAATCTAAGATAATGGTAGATAGGTTACTAAAACCGACCGTGAATGGACTGATTAAGGGTGGGACTAATTTTAATATTACCTACCGGAATCTCTCGGACCGGAGGCTCAGTCAGGTTAATGAGCATTGAATATAACACTTTGGACTCGTACAATAGAGATGAAAATCGAACACACGAGTGTTGAGTCTAATGTCAAATGTGACAGTTGAGGCATTTCACGCCAAGCGGACAACGAATAAAAGTGAGGTCGTGAATTTTGTTTATACTTTCGTCAGTTAAACTTCTAGGTTTTTCGTATCATACTTTATTGCTGAGTTATGACCTTTGAAAAAATTACTAAAGGTGATCGCCGTTATTTTTGGATGCTTAATATTTTCATCAATTAATTTGTAACAAAGACCAATAAGTATTGTTTCGTATAGCTAAAGACTCAGAGCATATAGAGTACATACACATAGCTTTTAGAGGGACTATTTTCACAAAAAAAGCTATTTAAAGTTGAATATCTCGCAAACGGATAGCTATCAAAAAATCGTCTCAGAAACCTCTTTAATGTTTACTAGCGACCCGCCCCGGCTTCGCACGGGTACAATGTATATATCTGTATAATCTATGGGTACAATACTGATACTAATCCTACCTCATAGATCTAAACTCTCCTCCCGCACGCACACCCCCGCCTTGGTGACGCCTACTTCGCAACGGGCCGTGGAGCAGAAATCGTAATATTTTAATTTCGCCATAACTTATAACCAAACGTCCAATTTTAATAATTCAAAGACCAAATATTAACTAGTAACTACATAAACTATACTTAGTGATAAAATAATTTATTTTGATAAGGATTAATAGCATGAGTAAAATAAACGCGTTTAAATGTAGTCCAAAAAAAATCAAGATTTCTAAATAAAAAAAATGTTGTTGTGCCTCACTCGACATAGATAGGTATAGTGTGTCGCGGACTTTTTTGTAGATATTTATAAAATCTACAATTAATTAGAACATTTTATGATTCTATCTTTTATAGTTTAGGCAGCGTACGCAAAATAAGTAACTTTCCTGGTTGATTTTTTACACCTTGTGTCCGAAAACCCCAAATATCTTACGGAACCCAATTTTTTTCCAAAATAAAATTTAGCCTATGTTACTCGTGGATAATGTATATTTCGAATGGTGAAAGAATTTTTGAAATCGGTCCAGTACTTTTTGAGCCTATTCATTACAACCAAACATACAAACAAAGTTTTCCTCTTTATAATATTAGTGTAGATAAAAGAGCTAGTTCCGTTTCTGTTAGTTGATAGTTCTAGGGAAAAGAAGCATCAGCTAGTAATATAGTAATAATAAAGTTTTATTTAATAATAGGTATACAAAGTTTAATTTATAAGTCATTAATACGGTATAAAATTACATACAAATGTTGTTTTTATGTTTAATTTGAATTAATAATTACACTAGTCTGTATTTTTTTTTAAAGTTGTGAGCAAGAAATTTGTTCTGTATTTTAATTACATACTTACTACATTTTAATGCTAATGCAAGAAATGTACAAAAAATGCGTCAAATATGTTGCTTGTAGCAGCAAAACTAGACGTGCTAGCTGAATTCTGTTTGCATATTTGGATTTAGCTTGTCAATATACATCAATTCCAAATTGGTACGTAGGTACTATCGAATAAGTTGCCGCTCGACCAGGCAGGCATACCTACGATAAAGAAACGCTCAACAGCGCCGTTGAATCTTGCAAGCTCACTCATACTGACGTGTACTAACGTAGTTCAACCACGTCGGTAGTCGTTGCGGTCACTTGGTTTATGTTAAAATATTTTGAGGCGTCCTAATGCAAAGGAAAATGTTTAGGAACTGGTCGAGCAGGAACTTTGTCGATGGTACAGTCGCGTGCACTAATATAGATACATTGACAAATTTACTATAATAATATGTCAACGTAGAATATTTCAAAAATATTCACCATGTTTGTATTCACAATGATGTAACCTACAAAGTGTTTCAAAATTATGAATACATTTTTTTCACAACAAAGTAAACAACAATTTGTCAGTGCATAGTAAACACCCCCAGAGCTGTAATAGGGAATATGCATATATTTTTTTTATTATTTTAAACGTTTCTACTGGTTATAACATTTCAATATATATATAACACATCTAAAATATTATTTATTATCCTGGAAAAAATGTTTTAAAATTACAATCATTTTTGGGCGACTTAAAAACGCCATTTTCGAGCGCTTGAGTTGTGGACTATGACGTCACAACGTCATTGCACTTGGATAGACAGTTGACAGTTGGTTGACAGATAAAATCATTGTTTGATTTTTTTTTATTATTTATGGCGTCGGCTTATCACCATTTGCAAGTGTCAAGTATATTTTCATCAACGTATTTCTAAATCGTCAAGTCTAAAGTCTAGTCAAAGTCCAAATAAATAGTCACGGTAGTCAATCAGTCAAGTCAGTCGATTCAGTAAAGTGATAGACGCTTTACTGAAACTTCCTAGGAAGTTTTGGCGGGAAACCCAATTTAGCACGCATTTTGTAATTGTATCACTTTTCCACACTAGTGCACCTCAACCAATAATAATTAATGGTTAATATTCCACCAATATTACACATTAAAAACCGAAAAACCATGAACTTAAAAAAATATTACAAAATTATAATAATTGAAAACAGAAATTTTCAATGCTCAGAATTTTCTTCGGCCTTCCGGATTCCGGATCATATTAAAGTCCCAGCCTTTCTGTTTCACTTGACACGATGAAATTTTTTACATTGGTAATGGTTTTAATACCTTCCCCCTTAAATAAAAAAAAAAGTTTTGAAAGTTGACACATGTCCGTGCGGTCTATGACGTCACGTTTTGTTCAGCCAATAATATCCTTTTTTGAAATTTGCGCGGCATTTTCAAAAACAATACTTTTTGATGAATAATTTTCACTATTAATTCACGATAAATTAAAAAACAATTGTACGGGTATGTTTCTTTAGCGATAAAGATTACAAATAAAAATATTTTATCCATTTTGGTGTCACATGCATATTCCCTATTATGTATACGTGACAATGTCAATAACATGTAAACATTTTTTTTTTCTTTCAGTATAATGTAAACGTTAATTTGGTGTTTACGAAAATATAAAACACAATTTCATTACAATGGAAACAATAATTGTATCGTTAATATGTAGGTATATGTCACCGTAAAATTGTAAAAACCGATAGATTGTAATATTACTAGAGATATTGTAATATGTCGACAGATTGTCAAATAAAAATTTCTTCTTACAATTTACACGTTATTTTGCGTTATATTGTAATATTTACCGTGCCGATTGGTTAAACGGCAAGTGCCCCGCGCCGCCATATTTGTTTTCTTTTTCATAATAATAATTATAACGAAAAATAATGCGTACAATTGGATGGAGAAAATTTTATTTGACAATCTGTCATAATATCTCTAGTAATATTACAATCTATCAGTTTTTACAATTTTACGGTGACATATAGGTACACTCTTAAAAGTTTAGCACTTTTTACTTTTCTGCTATTATGTTTATAAATGTCAAAAAAATGTAATCGGTGTATGTTGCAATACGATGTATATGTCACCGTAAAATAGTAAAATCCGTTAGATTGATTGTAATAAAACTAGTGAAATTGTAAAATGTTGATAGACTTCCGACGTGAATATGCCGCCTATAATAATTTAAAACGTTATTTTTCGTTAAATCTTTCGACATATTTTACAATCTTGTTAGTTTTATTACAATCTAACGGTTTTTACAATTTTACGGTGACATATACATTCATTTTTAACCCGCGACGTAAAAAGAGAAGTGTTAAAAGTTTAACGTGTTTGTATGTCTGTCTGTGTAAAATCAATTACGAATACTTCGGGCATATGATCTACTGCTTATGTAAAGACGTTTATGCAGAAACATAATTGTCATACTCGAAAAAAAAATTGTTTTCTTTATATGGGCGAATTCGCGTTTTGCGGAGAGTTACCCATACATGAGATGATTTTTTAGTTTGAGTATGACAATTATTTTTCTGCCCAAACGTCTTTACATAAGCTGTGGATCCTGTGCCTGAAGTATCCGTAATAGGGGATCGGACTACATATGAAATATTTAGTTTCATTAATATATTCAGAAATATTGAGGCATTACTACTTGGTAAATGTAAAAAAATATATTATTGTATGTGTAGTTTACTAAATACATTTAAAAGTACCAAAAAAAAATTTTTTTTTGCGAAATTAGTACTTTAAACAAAACCTACATCATTAGTTTACTTACACCATATACTAAAACATTCATTATGGTATGTATGAACTTAAACGCACAAACATCGGAGATATTTACAAATATGTTCCTGCGGCCGTATACTTCATGCACTTTAACCTACAAGTGACGTCACTTGTAGGTTAAAGTGCATGAAGTATACGGCCGCAGGAACATATTTACTTAAACGCACAAACATCGGAGATATTTACAAATATGTTCCTGCGGCCGTATACTTCATGTACTTTAACCTACAAGTGACGTCACTTGTAGGTTAAAGTGCATGAAGTATACGGCCGCAGGAACATATTTGTAAATATCTCCGATGTTTGTGCGTTTAAGTTCATACATACCATAATGAATGTTTTAGTATATGGTGTAAGTAAACTAATGATGTAGGTTTTGTTTAAAGTACTAATTTCGCAAAAAAAATTTTTTTTGGTACTTTTAAATGTATTTAGTAAACTACACATACAATAATATATTTTTTTACATTTACCAAGTAGTAATGCCTCAATATTTCTGAATATATTAATGAAACTAAATATTTCATATGTAGTCCGATCCCCTATTACGGATACTTCAGGCACAGGATCCACAGTAGTGATGTGCCGGATCGTTAAAAATGTATATCCGCGGATACGGATCTGAATACGGATATTTGGTGTCAAGATCCGCGGATACGGATACGGATACGGATCTAAACCTTCTTACGCAGTCGGTGTCGGTGCGCGCGACCTTCACAGTTATTTCAACTTGCATTGCACGGCGGTTCTTTCTTTTGTTTTGTAATTTGTTTATAGTTTAGTGTGTTGACACTGGACAGCATAGATAACGTTTGTTTGGTATTGGTACATGAGTTTGAAAAAATGTCTACAAAGAAGTTTAGTAGTGTAATTTGGAATTATTTTGTGTTAGTAAATGATGAATGTGCAAAGTGTAAAATTTGTGATGGAAAATATTCCCATAAGGGTAAAAGCACAACTCTTTAAAAAATCATTTACAAATACTAATACACTTACATTTACAAATACTCAAGAATTTATTAGTTTTTATTGCTAGTCGCTACCTTAATTAGTAATCACTAATTTAAATAATTCATCTAATATTAATAAGGTAAATAGATCCGTAAAAGATCCGCCAAATAGTAACGGATACGGACACGGATACGGATCTTTCTTCTGCCACGGATATCCGCGGATACGGATACGGATACGAATATCCGGCACATCACTAATCCACAGCTTATGTAAAGACGTTTGGGCAGAAAAATAATTGTCATACTCAAACTAAAAAATCATCTCATGTATGGGTAACTCTCCGCAAAACGCGAATTCGCCCATATAAAGAAAACAATTTTTTTTTCGAGTATGACAATTATGTTTCTGCATAAACGTCTTTACATAAGCAGTAGATCATATGCCCGAAGTATTCGTAATTGATTTTACACAGACAGACATACAAACACGTTAAACTTTTAACACTTCTCTTTTTACGTCGCGGGTTAAAAATGAATGTATATGTCACCGTAAAATTGTAAAAACCGTTAGATTGTAATAAAACTAACAAGATTGTAAAAATATGTCGAAAGATTTAACGAAAAATAACGTTTTAAATTATTATAGGCGGCATATTCACGTCGGAAGTCTATCAACATTTTACAATTTCACTAGTTTTATTACAATCAATCTAACGGATTTTACTATTTTACGGTGACATATACATCGTATTGCAACATACACCGATTACATTTTTTTGACATTTATAAACATAATAGCAGAAAAGTAAAAAGTGCTAAACTTTTAAGAGTGTACCTATATGTCACCGTAAAATTGTAAAAACTGATAGATTGTAATATTACTAGAGATATTATGACAGATTGTCAAATAAAATTTTCTCCATCCAATTGTACGCATTATTTTTCGTTATAATTATTATTATGAAAAAGAAAACAAATATGGCGGCGCGGGGCACTTGCTGTTTAACCAATCGGCACGGTAAATATTACAATATAACGCAAAATAACGTGTAAATTGTAAGAAGAAATTTTTATTTGACAATCTGTCGACATATTACAATATCTCTAGTAATATTACAATCTATCGGTTTTTACAATTTTACGGTGACATATACCTACATATTAACGATACAATTATTGTTTCCATTGTAATGAAATTGTGTTTTATATTTTCGTAAAAAAATTTTTTTTTGCGAAATTAGTACTTAAACAAAACCTACATCATTAGTTTACTTACACCATATACTAAAACATTCATTATGGTATGTATGAACTTAAACGCACAAACATCGGAGATATTTACAAATATGTTCCTGCGGCCGTATACTTCATGCACTTTAACCTACAAATGACGTCACTTGTAGGTTAAATTTAGTATGGAGCGTTTTAACGAGACTCGCGAATTTTTTTATACAAATTGCTCTACCTTTGAAAATATTGACTTTTATATACGGTTTCTTCTGAGAAGTTACTCATATTTAAGAGTTCTATTCATGTATGCAATAAAAAAAAATCATTCCGCTTGCCTATTGATTTTCGGAGACCTTATATATTAGTGCACGCAACTGTACATTGTGTTGCTCCAATTATTATTATGATGCCGACCAGTGTTATTAATTATACCATTGTTAGTTTCATCAACTCATTGGCATATAATCGGTAGGTATTTTTCGCATTGAACAATAAGTATTATGCGACAATATTGCGGGTTGAAATAATAATAATTAAACATAATTAAATACTGTTTTATACCTGCTTCCTTGACAGATAATATCTTAACATGTAGCTGTATAAGAGACTGACTTAAGAATTCACTGAATTTACTGTGAAATTAATAATAAGTACCTGGGTATCTTTCTGGGAGTTCTGATAAATTAAAAAGAATCACAAAAATATTTATCTGACCGGGATTCGAACACACCACAATTCAAACTGCCAATCGGACTGACATAAAAGAGTCGAAATTATTGATTAAGGCTCAGCGCAGGCAGAACGGAGCGCAGCGAAGATTAAATGCTTGAACCTGGCAAAAAATGCTCGCGCGTCCTCGAAGATACGCGACCGGGAATCCCCGCGCGGTGTCGAGTCGGCGGCGTACTTTCAGTGTTTTCACTGGTGAGAGTAGCGAGGTCGCGCGCAAGCTCGAGCATACGCGATCCGTAAAGAAAATGCCCGAGACCGCGCGGGGATTATTCCTCTCTGTCTGCGCTGACCCACATTGTTGTCGCACGAGTCACGACGAAAGAGAAATATATATATTTAAAAAATGGCAGTTTTTCAAGGATAAGACCTAGCTATATCGATTTTTCTCCCCCAAAACTCCCTGCATACTCTAATTTCATGGTAATTAATACTTGAAGCCGCTTTTGAGAAACCGATTGTCTGTGCGTTAACCCTTTTGTATGATACAGCTGATAATTTTTCAAGTAGGGGTTGATTCCATAGAAAAGTTGCTTATTTACGTATGAGTAAGAACTCTTGAAAGTTTGGTCGGTGACTGAAAAAACACTCTGTATATTATATACAAGATATTATATATGTCTTGTTTAAAGTATAAGATATGATTAATCAATTATCATATAATTCTTCGTATTCGCCATACAATACAAATTATTAACATACATAATACAGATGTTACTAGCGAATACACAGAATCGGAAATAGCAAATGTTTTGAGTAAATATTCAACTAACATAACCAAAAATATTCTTTTTAAATATTTTTTTATGTAACTATTATTATTATTGTAACGTAAACATGACGTTGTTGATAGAGTTTTTTTTATCAAAAACAGCAAAACCAAAGGCCAGCTAATTGTGTCCCCATGGAATCACGATAAATACAAAATCTATGTTCCTAATTAATCCATGACGTCAACTTTACATACTAAGCAGTCATATAAAATATTTTGGTACATGAACTAAGTGTGTCACGTAACTCATTACTTTTATCCTTGAACTCTGTTAAAATATTCCGCTTAGTGATTGAATAACCTTGCAAATAAAATATTAGTAACAGTTAGCATAAGTATACAAGAAACTAATTACAGTTAAAACTATTTCAGATTTACCGCCGGGGGTAAAAGTTGAGGAGGTCGAAATTCCTGTACCATGGGGACACGTGGCTGGTCGCTGGTGGGGTCCGAGGGACAAACAGCCCCTCATAGCCATACATGGGTGGCAGGATAACGCGGGAACATGGGACAATCTTATCCCACTGCTGCCACCAAATACGTCGGTCCTCTGCATCGATCTGCCCGGACACGGCTTCTCCTCTCACTACCCAAACGGCATGCTCTACTACGTCTTCTGGGATGGCGTAGTTCTATTGCGACGCATAATGAAACACTTCAAGTGGTCCAAAATAAGTCTCCTGGGTCATTCTCTCGGAGGTGCCCTAAGTTTCATGTACGCCGCGTCATTTCCCGACGACGTGGATCGTATTATCTGCATAGATATCGCCAGTCCCGCCGTCCGGCCTCCTAGTCATTTGGTTAAATCGACCACCGCTATGATAGATAAGAATATAGAGTACGATAACTTATCAGAGGATAAATTGCCCTGCTTATCCTACGAGGAAATGATAGATAAGGTGTGCGAAGCTTACCGAGGGTCGATATCAAAGGAGAACTGCAAGGTATTGATGCGAAGGGGCATGATGCAGCATCCAGCGCATTTGAACACGCCTGGCTACTTCTTTACCAGGGACCCGAGGTTAAAAGTAGCCGGCTTAGCTATGATGTCTATTGAGACTGCTATGGAATACGCTACAAAAGTTAAATGCAAGATACTGAATATAAGAGCCGTCCCCGGCCAAAAATGGGAGAGGTTAGACTACTACTTGGACGTCATCGAGAAGCTAAAAGAAACGGCCGAAGTGAAATACGTGGAGGTAGAGGGAACCCACCACGTACATCTGAATTCTCCGGAAAACGTGATTAAACTTATACAGGAGTTTATATGGGACTTGTATTAGATGCTTTGTAGGCTAAAGTTATTGTGATATTAATGTGATGCACTTCGCCAAGCGATTAAAATGTAGTTAGGACGATAGACACACGCCTGATAGAATGTGGCAAGCACGCGGGGTCAGACTTTGTGTCGCATGGCCAGATTGTAGATAACTTGAATAGGTCATTTGGACGTATTATTGAATATGTCTTTGAACTGACTTTTCTTAATAATTTTCAAATGTTGAATTTTATTTTTAGCTTCCAAATTTTTTATATTTTACATCGAAATCAGAATAATTTTTATGTTTTTTATGCTTAAAATTTTAAATAATTCTAATATTTAGTTACTGATGTACTTTAGAACTTGTATTTTTTGTTACTTGGTTTTTAATGACTATACGGGTTAATCGTAAGACAAGTTAAATGATCTATTCAGTTGTTTATAATGTTAAAAATCATTAATAATTTTAATATATAGAAGCTTTAAGATTACAAAAATGTTAGACACAATATTATGTACCTACCTTATATGGGACATAAACATATAATTTTATATTCCTGTATCCATTGCTACTTAGGTGCTACCATAAAGCCAGTTAAATTACCTATAGGCTTGGCATGACCAGGAAAATAAAAATCTTCTTTTGTTGCGGAAAAATCTTCTTCTTTTAATTATAAAGGCCTCGGTGAGTTGCCAATGTCAGAGTGTTTTTAAGTAGACTAAGATGCTATTTATGTTTTAGGCCTGGTAACATAATTGCGGAAAATTGCGGAACCAAAACAAAAATGTTATTAATGTCAAATCTTCGAGATATCCCAGTTTTGCGTAGTGTTGCCGCAATTAGAAAAAGCGCGCTCTCTGCAGGTTTTTTGTTTTGCGTGTCAGAAGCTTGGGGGTCGTCCATTAATCACGTGATGCCTAAAAGGGGAGGGGGGGGGGGGGTTCGAAAAAAAATCACGTATCACCAAGGGGAGGAGGGGGTATAAGGAGACATCACGTGTATTAATTTTCGAATCTAGTCTATGCCTACCGAAATTACTGTCGGTTGTAGATTCGTAGTGTTTAAATACTTACAAGACAAATGACTTGTATAGTTTTTAATTGCTTACATTATTCGATTAAATTGTTTTTTAAGTTAAAGTTTTTCTTCAAACATGACCTGCTTACTATGTAAAAAAATACACGTGATCTTAGGTGGGAGGGGGGGGGGTAGTATAAAACTTCACCACGTATCACCAGGGGAAGGGGAGGGGTCTAAAAAGTTGTTAAAAACATCACGTGATTAATGGACGGTCCCTTGCTAGTAAATCATAAAGGAAAATGAAAAATCATAATATTCTGCGTAAATTTATTTGTATTATAAATATTAACTTAAATACGTAGGTGCAAATCCAGTGATCCTAGTGTAGCCTTAAAGTTTATAAAAAACCTTATGACGAAAAACAATTAAAAATTGTTTTGTATGATTTAGGTATTGTATTATTTTATAACTTAGTTTTTATACAGGATGTTTGCAGTTTAGTAGAGAGAACGTAGTCCATTCGTATGATATAGATCCGGGGGGCGAGGACAGTATGGGCAGTTCAGTTATGTTCACCATTTCGTATTTTTTTCTAAGGTCTTTGACCTAACTCTATTGTATTAGCGCATAATTCTCTTTTCCGGATTCATGATCTACATGTAGCCTTAACTTATAAAATAACTGTATACATAATCTTTAAAGTTACCACGACCATATAATGAAACAAAATATACTAATAAAAAAATAATATCCTGCATATTCAATTGATTAATCGAATTTAAAAAAATCACCCCATTTTACACACCAATTTCATTAATTTATATATTCATAATTACAGAAGTTAGAAGGGCGGACAGACAGACAGAGAGACGGACAGAGTGAAATAAGGGTTCCTTGCATAAAAATGCATGCTCTATGTTCATTAAGGAGGTAAATTAACTTACAAAAAATATTTAAACGCTATATTATTGTGATATGGTATTTCAAAAGTATTAAATAATATTTTTAGTTTAACGGCCGAGATTGAATATTTTATGAAGGCAATAATATAGTTTTTGATTCTATTAGATTGCCTTTTATAAAGATACATAGATAGATAGATAGATAGAGAAATAATGTTAATGTTTTTTTAGCTCTGTTTCATTCATTTAGTGTATAATATTTTTATAATTTCTAAATTTATGACAACTAGTCTGATCATCTTTGTAGTCCGTCCTAGGTATCATGTAGTCACACAAAACTAACTCAAAATAGAAGCCTTAATACTATAAATACTATATACTTACTACATATAAAGTTTATAGTATAGTGGAAGTAGTGAATTCCTTCCATGTACTTTTTTATGAACTTCTACTTATTATTTGTCAATATTTTGTACAAATATAGTATTTGTACTTTATATTATAACATAAGAGTGTTTGTGTTTTTTGTTACGTTTTGAGGGACTTTTGTGTGCTTAATATGTTATTTTTGTTACTACCTGAGGCTTAAGTATAGGTACATTACATAACTTATTAGTAAGGGGATAAATCTAATATAATATTAATTATTTATATTAATAACTAGCCGATGCCCGCAACTTCGTTTGCGTAGAACTGACGGAAGCGGAACCCTATTTTTTAAACGGAACCCTAAAATAAAAGAAGCCTATGTTAGACCTTATAACATCAGCTATCTGCCAGTGAAAGTCCCGCGAAAATCGGTCCAGCCGTTTCAGAGATTAGCGCGAACAAACAGACAGACATACCGACAGACAGACAGACAGACAGACAGACAGACGGACAGACAAAAATTTTAAAAATTGGTATTTTATTGTAAGTACCGAATATACTTTCAGATGCATTATGTGAAAAGCTGTTAATTTGAAGTTACAAACAGACACTTCATTTTTATTTGTCTGTATAGGAGCATGGATCTGGAGCTCCGTGGCCTAGTGGGTAGACCGTTTGGTTCGCACTCGAGAAAGTGCAGGTTCGAATCCCAGGCTGTGGCGTGTACCAATGAGACTTTTTCAGATCTCAAGTACATTGTACGGACGCTCTAACGGTGAAGGAAAACATCGTGAGGAAACCCGCACATGGTTGGCCCCAGACGTAATGACCAGTCATTCCTCTGGACTAGACTATGTTGTGAGAATGCCGTATGTGCTTGGGCAACCATCATAGGCGTAGCTAGGGGGGGGGGGGGGGCAAGGGTGGGCGCCCACCCTAGAAACTTCTTTGCCCACCCTAGACCATAGACAGTGTTAATGAATTACTAACTTAAATAACCCCCCCCCCCCCCCCCCACGCCACGGACGGCTGCCCCCCTAGACAAAATTCCTAGCTACGCCAATGGCAACCATACGACATTTAAAAATCAACTGTCCCAGGCTCTACAGTATTTCAAGAGTGGTTACTTCGCTCGGAGAATACTGCATAAATCGTCCATTAACGGATGAAAAGGCCTAAGTTTTTTTTTAATATTTAATATAATATTAAAGACAATGCGTTGTATGATGATATGCGTGACAGATAATAATATAATTGACAATCCTAGCGAAGTTACCTAACGAATCATAATTGATTGTTTAGAAGTATGGAATCAGTTGGCAAAAGAAACAACCATCGGAATTACCGATTTTTACATAGGAATTACGACTACAAGATGATCGTTCGTGTTCATCGATTTGATATCGAATCAGCAGTGTCAGTTTCTATTGGCAGTAGTTCTATTCCACGCATTTGACATTTTAACTTAACTGTTAATATATTTTTTATTTAATTTCCATTACTTAAATAATTTACATTTAGTATTAGTAGAGCATAGTACATTAAAAAATATTAATAGTTTTATTTGTAATTTTCGAATAAACATTTAACTATTTAGACAAGTAGTAAATTATATTTATTTCGATTCCTTTTTTTTCACTTGCAAGAAGTTTGCGTAGCCTGGAATATGACAACTGTCACGCATAATATCATGATACAACGCACTCGAGTAGGGGGTTAGTATTTAAAAAGTAGTATTACTTGCCCACCTAAAATTATGAAATATGATTTAAATAATTCGACGACGATTGGAGGTAAAGGTCAATGCAAAGGTCATAGGTCAATGTGATGGTGATGGTTGGGGTCAAAGGTCACTGATGTGGTTGGGTTCAAATGCCAAGACAGCAAATATCATCTTATTTATTAATTATTAAAAATTAGAACCTTATTACCCGACTGCGCAACGCAAAGGAGTGGTAATGTGTTTATTTATTAATTATTATCTATATTTTTAAGAATACTTTTATTTATGTACTCAGATAATTTATTACGAATTCTGTAATAATAAAATAAATATTGTTTAATAGTTATGAGAAAATCTTTTATTAACAATGATTTAATTTTTAAAATAAGTTTATCGTTTTTTTATGTAAGTACAGTAGAGACTCGATTATCCGGACTAATTAATGTCGATGGGCATCATAGATATATAATATTAAAACTGATGGGCATTCGGTTAATCGAAAATCCGGATAATCCGAATATATAAAAAATTAAAATAATCAAACCTCTTGCATGTTAAGACATGTCTTAGGAGGGTTCCGGAACTATCAACACGCAAAAGGTTTTTTAAAATTACTTCAAAATTTATTGTCCAATTTGGCTCAAAATAATTTTCCTAAAGAGCATCAAGCATGAGATATCAGCATGGACAGTTACAAGTTTCTAACCTTTAGTTTAGAAATGCCAACGAACTTGTAAACTATCGGTTTCAAAAATTGTTTACAATAAAAGTAATATTGTTTGAATCCTCGCCTTTAGGGGCCGTTCATTAATCACGTAACGTTTTTAAAGACTTTTTAGACCCCTCCCCTCGACCTGGTGGTTTTATACTACCTCCCCTCCCCCACCTAAGATTACGTGTATTTTTTTTTGTAAGCAGGCCATGTTTGAAGAAAAACTTTAACTTAAAAATCAATTTAGAATTATTATTTTTTTGGACTACATTTAAACGCGTTTATTTTACTCATGCTATTAATCCTTATCAAAATACATTATTTGATCACTAAGTACAGTTTATGTAGATAATATTTGGTCTTTGAATGATTAAAATTGGACGTTTGGTTTTGAAATTATGGCGAAATTAAAATATTACGATTTCTGCTCCACGGCCCGTTGCGAAGTAGGCGTCACCAAGGCGGGGGTGTGCGTGCGGGAGGGGAGTTTAGATCTATGAGGTAGCCGCAGTATTAGTATCAGTATTGTACCCATAGATTATACAGATATACTTATACATTGTACCTGTGCGAAGCCGGGGCGGGTCGCTAGTATTTTATATAGATATACAAAAATAATGAAGTTAGAAAAAATCTCACAGAGAAAATTTCACATTAGACGAACTATTTTGCATCGGGGCTCGTACTTGGGGTTGCTTTAATGACATAGCAAGGCCAAGTAGCATATCGTGGTTCGCACATAATAAATATAAGTTTATTATGTGCGATTGCGACACACGATATAACATAGACGTACTAAATACGCAATTAGTTCATATGTAATAACTAATAATAGAGCTTTGACACCACGTTAAGTACCTATGTTCCTACTTTCCGTACCTACCTAGTTATATTTAAACAAAAAACTACATTTTTACCTTCCTATGGGCTACTTTCACATATAAACGCGTCCGAAAATAATATAGGTAAGTATTAGGTACGCTTCAATAGTGTATGTTCGCCTTACGAGTTACTACAAAATGTTGTTTTAATTTTTAGGCAATTGAAGATGGGGCAAGCTTATTGTACTAAAGAAGTTAGGAATACTGGTTTATAATCTAGCCGATTGTCAAGATATACATGGAAGGTAAAACGTTTGTTATGTAGGTGGGTACCTACTTACCTTGCTATCCAAAAAATCTTTTAAAATATTAGACTAGGAATCTCTTGTAGAATCGTATTGGAACAGCAACTTACCTACAAAATAGAACAAGTTTGTAATTTTCTATCCACTTGGTCTGGAGGAATTAAATAGGGGATACGGTGATAAGGGGCCGTCCATTAATCACGTGATGTTTTAACAACTTTTTAGACCCCTCCCCTCCCCCTGGTGATACGTGGTGAGGTTTTAAGTATACTAAGCAACCTAAGATCACGTGTATTTTTTTTTACATAGTAAGCAGGTCATGTTTGAAGAAAAACTTTAACTTAAAAAACAATTTAATCGAATAATTTAAGCAATTAAAAACTATACGAGTCATTTGTCTTGTAAGTATTTAAACAACACTACGAATCTACAACCAATAATAATTTCGGTATACCTATGCATACCGAAATTATTATTGGTTGTAGATTCGAAAATTAATACACGTGCACCCTTATTAATAAAAATATTTACACCATGGATAAGCAAATCCAAATCGCTCTCTTTGTCTATCAAGTGACTGTTCCAAAGTATCTGACAGAGACAGCCATGTTGGATTAGCTAATCCGTGGTGTAAATAATTTTATTAATAAGACTGTAAATGTCCACCTATCCTCCCCTTGGTGATACTTGGTGATTTTTTTTCGGACCCCCCTTAGGCATCACGTGATTAATGGACGACCCCTTATTGAAAAATACATGTTCAACGATAACGTACGACGAGGTAGAATGAAAAAGTATGTCTGTAAACATTGCTAGATGGCATCCAGGGTTAATGTCGCTGGAGGGTACCTATAGAAACTACATTATAGACTGACAAAACTATATACTATTATGGTTTGTACTTGATGGTATAAAGTTATATTTGATCGCGTTTGATTGTCCGGATAATCGCGAATCCGTATAACTGAGGTCCGGAAAATCTAGTTTCTACTGTAATTAACTTTTTGTATGTCACACTTATTAACTCAAGGTAAGTATATATAATGTATAGAGGATCGAAAACCGGTCATATTTAAAAAACCGGGTTTTTCAGTCCCAGTCATCTTCAAAACCGGGTACCCGGGTTTTTTCGGGTATTTCGGGTTTTTTGTTGATTTTGTAGAATTTTGTTAGAAATGTCCTGAAATTTACTTTTATCAGCTGCTTTCTGTTGTTACAACGTAATACTGGTAAAATGTGATCCCACCATAAACATTTTCATGTAAAATAATTAATAAGTTCACAAACTCTACACCTTAGTCAAAATACGTTCCTGACGAAATGGCCAAGCCACATAATTTGACTAAAATGTAGAGTTTGTAAAGTTAGGCTTGTAGAGTTAAGGCGTGTAGAAACAGAAGTGCCTTGCTGGCCTTTTAGGAGGGAATACGCTGCCTTCTTGAAGGTGTGCAGGTCCTAATGGTCCGGAAATACTGTTGGCGACAGTTCATTCCAGAGTTTAACAGTGCGCGGCAGAAAGCTTCGGGTAAAGCACACGGTGGAGGACTGCCATTCATCAAGGTGATGAGGATGATAAATATTTTGTCCCTTGGAACGGTGGCGAAAAGTTGCAGCAGGTATAAGTCCGAACAACCCGGGAAAACCCGGGTTTTCGGTTTCGGTTAAAACCGGTCTCGATGCCCTAATAATGTATAATTATTTTATTCGAACAAAGAAGAAAACAAGTAACAACATACCTAAATTATAAAGAAACATAAGAAATGCTGGTTTTTATTTCTTTTTTCCGTTATTGTTTGTTTTAAAACTTGTTGTTAATCATGACGACCTCCGTGGCTCAGTGGTGACTGGTGAGCGCAGTGGCGCTTTAGCCGGAGGTCGCGGGTTCGTATCCCGCCAGGGAACAAAAAAGTTTTCTGTGTTCCTGGGTCATGGATGTGTATTAAATATGTGTTTAATATAATAAAAATCTTAAATATAAGTATAGTATAAAAAGTATTTAATATATTTCCGTTGTCTGGTACCCGTAACACAAGTTCTTCGGATACTTACCACGGGGCCAGACTGACGTGGTGTGAAGCGTCCATAGATATTAAATATTAAATCGTATTACAGCCTGTTTACCAATATAAAACCGGCCAAGTGCGAGTTCAGGTTGTTTCGGGCCATTTTGACATCTAAGGTATGGTGAAATCGAGATGGCGTAACTTTTTCTTGTATGAAGATTTGTCCTGTCAAAACGTCATAGCGCCATCCTTATTCTTGAAATCTTTTTTTTTTCGTTATTTTGTACGAAGTTTTCCAAGTAAGCACATTTTACAAGTTAGGTATTTATAACTCCTAAACTAACAAAGTTATATGAGCCGTTATAGTTTTCCTTTAAAGTTCATCACATGGACCACCATAATTAATTTTTTCTGATTTTTCGAGCCAGCCATTTAGCTTTTAGAGGGGGGAATGCCCTATTTTAAGAAAAAAAAAAATAATATATTTTATATTTATAGATATAAATTATAAAATCGTCATAAGTAGCAACTTTGGAATGTTTTTGTTTGTTAAAATGAAATGAATCAGGAATTAGACCTGAGTATTTGATATAAATTTTAATTTAATACCTCTACGTGTTCATAAAGAAAGGGGAAGTAAGTTTAAAATTATTAAAAATATTTTTATAATATGATGTAACTAGGGAATATTATTCGAATATTCGAATATTTGTTTTATTCGAATATTCGGCAATTTTATTATTCGAATATGACTGGGTTCAATATTCGAATATTTCGAATAAAACGAATAATAAAAATATTTTATTTATTTTTCAAAAATATGTTAATAATATTTTAAAAAAAACTTGCATAAACCGGAAGAGTTCGTTATTTAATTCATTATTTTTATTATTTATTAATATTCTCGTCAATGATATCCTAAAATAGATTTTACTACACTGTTTGTGAAGAATATAAATCTTTTTTTAAATAAAAAAAATATATAAGGTGAATAATTCCTACAGACAACAGCGAAAGAGCGCAATGCTTACACGCAATGCATAACATAACCAAACCAAGAGCGTGTCAGGATTAGGGCTGCCACCTTTCAAAAACAATAGACCCGGAGGTTTTAGAAATATAGATTTTTTTTACTAAAATAAAACATTTTTTTAAGTTTTAAGCAATAAAAAGTATTTCATGAATTAAGGCAAGTACAAAATATGGTGAATTACTATTGGTATGTTTTTTTAAATATAAGTTACCTACCTAGCTAGTGCTAGGCTGACTTGAATCAGCTTGACACTTAAAACTATATTTTTTGTTCTGCAAAGATTGTTTCAGCATTTCTTCTTGCTCAGGTTTCTTCAAAAACTTCAAAAATTCTTGACAATTCATATTGTAATAAATTTTTACAATTAGCTCGGTCTTTACCGCGCGGTGACCCGGAGATATCGATGTTAAACCCGTAGCCCGGACATGCACCATGCAAACCCGTAGACTCCGGGTCAAACCCGGAGAGGTGGCAGCCCTAGTCAGGATGTGTCTAAGGAGGGTTCTTAACTATGTTGCATAATGATGTAACATTATTAAAAAGATAATCTGTCATTCATAGGTGTCACTTTGATGCCTATGATAGAATATTCAGTTAGCCATAAGGCTATGTATAGCTTAGACGTGTGTATGTCTATTTGGCCTCCTTAACATATTACATGTATGATAAGATATATAATATGTATGTTATATGTAGAACATATGTAATAAAGAAGAATATACAATCATTGTATCATTGAATATCTCCACCGTGAGTTTATGATAAATGCTGCTGAGTCAACAGATCCAACCTACAACAAACTATAAAACGTAATAAGTACGATTTTTATTTTCATATTCTTAAATATATACCTACTGTTCGATTTCGTTAAAATTTTTTAAAGAGAATTTAGCATGATATACCAACATGGAAAATTGAAAGTTTCTAATCCTCATAGTTTAGAAATGACAGACAGGGGTGAAACCAATTATTTGAAGGCCGATTACTAGGAAATGGTTGAGTTTGTAAAAGTCATATAAGAAATTTTGTCTTCTTTTAAAAGATATATTAATACACACCCCAAACTATATATCGAGCTCCGTCGCCTAGTGGGTAGATCGTTTGGTTCGCATTCGAGAGAGTGCAGGTTCGAATCCCAGGGTTACGCTTGTACGAATGAGACTTTATCAGATCTCAAGTACATTATACGGACGCTCTAACGGTGAAGGAAAACATCGTGAGGAAACCCGCTCATGGTTGGCTCCAGACGTATTGACCAGTCATTCCTCTGGACTAGGCTGACTATGTTGTGAGAATGCCGTGTGTGCTTGGGCAACCATATGACACTTAAAAACCATAAGAAAAAAAACCAACTGTCCCAGGCAATACAGTATTTCAAGAGTGGTTACTTCGCTGTATAAATCATCCATTAACGGATGAAAAGGCCTAAGTTTTTTTAATCATATAATAATATATAAAGGGCGTGTTTTAGTGCGGTGAGGGCACTAACTGTAGGTGACAATCTGTGGCTTCTGACTAGCCTTCTAAGCTCATCTCAGGTTATACTTAATCGGGTTGAGGTGAGGACATTAAAATGCATTAATATCGATCCCTCACCTCACATTCTTTTTGAGAATCTCTTGAACATATATTTCTCCAGTTAGAGGTCCAATTGTCACGGCCACATTTTCAGTGCGGCTTCCTGAAGATGTGCCAGTCCATTGTATATTATGTACTCTGCCCCAGCATACTGGACTCTTTCTGAAAAGTAGGCTTGAAGATATCGTCTACCAGGTCACGTGTACTTAGTCTCCTTTCAGAAGTTCAATTTAATTTATGAAGTTAAAATGAGTAAATGCACTCATCTGGGATCAAAATTTTGGACCATTCTCGTCCATACTTCTGTATATGTTCACGGACGTATCACAGTGTTGGTGCCTCGATACTAGTGCGCTCGAGTTTGTAGGTGGTACAGGAATTTGTATCTTCGCTTTATCTTCTGAATAGCTCACATGTAACATCACACACTCCGTTCTTGCAGCACAACGCGTACTGATACCTAGTTCCAGAAAAATCATCAGTACATTCTTCAGGTCAAAGGGCTATGATACAATTTTGAAATTTACTGTTGTCTAATGGTGTCTACAGACACACGAATTTGGTAAGGAGCGTACAGCGGATCTGGTACGGAGCGTACCAGATCAAAGCGTGTGTTGGGCAGTCCGGCGAACATATGAAGAAGGCGAAGAGTTAGCCGTTGTCCGCATCGGATCTGGTCCGCTCCGTACCAAATTCGTACGTGTGTAGAGCAGTGCGGCGGTTTGGCCGTACAACGGTATCAGTGTTGCCAACTTAGGGATGTACCCCCCAAAATTAGGGAAAATATCTACGGGGGTTTACTAGGGGACAGGATGTTAAGAGTTTTCTCCTTATGAATCAATTTGTATGTAATAATAAAAATTATTTTAATGTGTGTATATAACCAGGGATATGAAAATGTATTAGGAGTGAAATAAGATTAAGACAAGTTAGTTTTATGTTATTCACGCGTAAGTCTTTATGTTAAACACATAACCTTTCTTTCTAGCTTATTATCTCTTAGACCTGTCAATGGTATAACTGATCAGGGGTAAAATTTGGGGAGAAATATTTTTTAAAGTGTTGGTATCACTACCCGTTATCAATGAATTGCGGGAATCATCGTCGTCGTTTAAAAACAGCACTGTAAATAGAACTCTGTGTTAATGTAATAAAGCATAAAATCGAACACACGAGTGTCGAGCTTCACGGTCCACTGCACCGTACCAAATCCGTGCGTGTGTAACGACACCAAATTCGGTCTCCGGATATGGTTCGCTGTACGCTCCGTACCAAATTCGTGTGTCTGTAGATAGCATAACTTTGCTTTTGTAATAAGAGTCGTCGTTCAAGAAAAAAATTTAAACATAAAGATATACAATTTAATACAGGGTTAACTTGAAAATGGGAAAAGATTATTATTGGTATTAAATATTTCCACCCACTTTTTAAAGAATAGAACGAACTATGAAGTTTTTTTGTTATGATAACATAACATTAAAATCTTTTTGAGTGCTAACCGTCAAAATAAAATTTTGACGGTTTATCTTGTTTACTTATTCTCACACACGTACCTACCGATTAGGTCTGGAGCAGACCATTATGACAGCATGACACTCGTGTGTTCAGGTCTATTGTATTAGAACAGATCACTATTTACAGTGCATTCCGATTTCTGTGTAGTGTTCCAACTCTGCAAATATATAAAGGTTGGGAATCTTAAATAAACTGATAAATAAAAAAATATGTTCTGTAATATTATTGTTATTTGTACATTAAATTATACTACCAAAAGCTTAATTTCTACAGTCTTTTTCAAATTGATTATTAATCTATGTTAAATCGATCATTGATAGCTTAATTCAATTAACCAAAACATACACACCTCTAAAACAAACCCTGAAACCAAACCAAATTTTGGCAACCAAATTCGTGGTCTGCTCCATACCAAATACCAAGTACGTTAATAGTTTTAGAAAGTTATTGCAATTTAGTATTTTAAGTTTAAAACTTAAAAGAAATATTTTTTTAATTAAAAAGTAGTATAATGCGTTTATATGACCTGCATATATAATAATAATAAAATGTGAGGTGTTTCACAAATTACTCTCAAAATATCAACATATTTTTAGTTTAAAAAATATTTCTTTCAAGTTTTAAATTTAAAATACTAAATTGCAATAACTTTCTAAAACTATTAACGTACTTGGTATATGGTATGGAGCATACCACGAATTTGGTTGCCAAAATTTTTGTTTAGTTTTGGGTTTGTTTTAGAGGTGTGTATGTTTTGGTTAATTGAATTAAGCTATTGATCGATTTAACATAGATCAATAATCAATTTGAAAAAGACTGTAGAATTGTTGATATTTTGAGAGTAATTTGTGAAATACTTCACATTTTATTATTATTATATATGCAGGTCATATAAACGCATTATATTACTTGTATTTAAAGTTTATTACCAATATTCGTATTATTCGAATTTATTCGAATAGTGTTTAGCATTTATTCGAATAGTGTTTAGCCTTTATTCGAATAGTAAAATTTGTCGAATAATAACATTCCCTAGATGTAACTAAAAATTTACTAAATAAATTTTCCTTTGTTTGTGCTATAAGACGTTGCTTCGTACCAAATTTTTCTGACTTCACGGGAAGTACCCTATAGGTTTTGATTCCCTTGCGAGTGTCCAAAATTTCCAGCATAAACGGCTGTAGCTTTTGATTGCGTTGGCTTACCTAGAAGTTTGATTTTATCACAGCTCCAAGGGACAGTACACCTGAGTATTTGATGTAAATTTCAGCTTTCACAAAGTGATCCTATAAGGGTTCCGTTTTTTCCCTTCGAGGTACGGAACCCTAAAAACGAAATTAAAAGTTATCCGTAACCGTAACCGATCCGAATCCGATATAAAAGATCCGATATTCAGATAATTTCGAATAAAGGCGGAAATTCTTTAAAAACCGATTATATCCACAATCCACAATCGACAATAGAGGATCCCAACAAAAACACAAATGTAAAAAAGGAGAGCCAAGTTCAATACAAAAATTATGCTTGGCTTTGCCGCAAAAAGAATGGAGATCTAAAAGAGTGCCAAGTTCTATGCAAAATCGAAATACGTATTTATAGGAACAAAATAACAATATGAACAAGTATTAAACTATATTTCTTTGCTTTATTAGATACCTTTAACAATTGCTGTTATTTAAAAATGTGAGATCTTAAAGTAGGTTAGATTTGACTTGGCCGCTGTGGGACTGTGCGCTAATCAGCGCACAGTCCCATAGCTACCAATCGGTCCGCCACACGCTAAACAACCGGCCATATATATGTCACCGTAAAATTGTAAAAACCGTTAGATTGTAATATTACCGACACATATGGTGATTTTGACTTTTTCTAAAGCAGTTCAAGTATATGCTACCAAAAAGTATGATTTTGCTCCAAGGTATACCCTGGATCCAAAAGTACAGAACAGAACTCCTGGCTCCTTATAGATACATGTTTGGGAATTTCGGCGTTGTTTAAAGAACTGCAAGCATATGCCAGTTAGAGTAATCATCATCATCATCACCACTATCACACCATACATCATCAGATTATGATGATATAAAAGGTATTTCTCATAGTATTTTACACTAACACGGATATCTTTGAACATCACTCTGCCGTTTATGGACCTATTTGCAAAATTCTTTTGTTGTTGAAAAGGGTTTAGTTCGAAATTGGTCCTTTAGTCACTAAAGTGGGAACCTGATGATGCGATCCATGAGGAATCGAGGGAACTCCTCGAAATTTATATCCTCACATATAGTGATTTTGACTTTTAATGAAGTAACACAAGCATATGCTACCAAAAAATAAGATATTGTACCAAGGTATACCCTGGATCCAAAAGCACTGTACAGAACTCCTCAGTCTTTAAAGATATGCGTTTGGAAATTTCGGTATTGTTTAATGAACTGCAAGCATATGCCACTTTATAACTTACAGTAATCATCATCATCATCTTAATAGCAATATTTTATGGAAGCTTGGCGCGTATTCAATTATACATTCGATCGTTTAGTTTAGACGTTCTTAAGACGTATTAATAATAACTTAAGAAAATATATCTCTAAAAAGGGTGAAATTATTATTTTTAAACAAAAAATTAAACCGACTTCCAAAGTAAAAATACACAAAAAAGTATGAAATAAAACTTAATCTCTAAATAATTCCCCTTTCAAATTCGGCTAAAATTTTTACTATTTCTCTACTCAATCTTATTAATTTTGAAGTCGGTACCAGCAAATATGAACGTAAGTTCTATAAAATATTGTAGAATATTGTTTGGGCTGGTATCGATTTCAAAATTAATAAGATTGAGTAGAGAAATAGTAAAAATTTTAGCCGAATTTGAAAGGGGAATTATTTAGAGATTAAGTTTTATTTCATACTTTTTTGTGTATTTTTACTTTTTATCCCAAAAAGATATATCATATTGTTCCCGAGGGATAATATTGTGTATATTTTTTTAATGTCTTTCATGGCTTAAGTGTTTAAACCATTGAAATGAAATATGGTATGATGGTGCTTCGGACAAACAATCTACACTAATATTATAAAGAGGAAAACTTTGTTTGTATGTTTGTTTGTTTGTTTGTTTGTTTGTTTGTTTGTTTGTTTGTTTGTTTGTTTGTAATGAATAGGCTCAAAAAGTACTGGACCGATTTCAAAAATTCTTTCACCATTCGAAAGCTACATTATCCACGAGTAACATAGGCTAAATTTTAATTTGGAAAAAAATAGGGTTCCGTAAGATATTTGGGTTTTTCGGACACAAGGTGTAAAAAATCAACCAGAAAAGTTACTTATTTTGCGTACGCTGCCTAAACTATAAAAGATAGAACCATAAAATGTTCTAATTAATTGTAGATCTTATAAATATCTACAAAAAAGTCCGCGACACACTATACCTATCTATGTCGAGTGAGGCACAACAACCATTTTTTTATTTAGAAATCTTGAATTTTTTTTGGACTACATTTAAACGCGTTTATTTTACTCATGTTATTAATCCTTATCAAAATAAATTATTTCATCACTAAGTACAGTTTATGTAGATAATATTTGGTCTTTGAATGATTAAAATTGGACGTTTGGTTTTGAAGTTATGGCGAAATTAAAATATTACGATTTCTGCTGCACGGCCCGTTGCGAAGTGGGCGTCACCAAGGCGGGGTGCGCGTGCGGGTTAATGTTTAGTTTAGTTAAATAGTTTAGTTATCTTATAAACATCAAATTGATAATATCTTAAAATATAATACATTATAATATCTATACATCTATACAGTTAAATACAATTTAAGTGTCTGTTTGTAACTTCAAATTAACAGCTTTTTACATAGTGAATCTGAAAGTATATTCGGTACTTACAATAAAGTACATTTTTTTAATTTTTGTCTGTCCGTCTGTCTGTCTGTCAGTCGGTCTGTCTGTCTGTTTGTTCCGACTAATCTCTGAAACGGCTGGACCGATTTTCACGGGACTTTCACTAGCAGATAGCTGATGTTATAGGGTCTAACATAGGCTACTTTTATTTTAGGGTTCCGTTTAAAAAATAGGATTCCGCTTTCGTTAGTCATAAATAAAGTCGCGGGTAAATTTCAGCGATATCCCAAAGTATTGTTCCACGCGGACGAAGTCGCGGGCTAAAGCTATTAGTAATTAAAGAGAGAACGTAAGATAAGGAAGATACAGATTTAACTTAGAGTACAGTCGTAAGTGGCCAAAAACCCCATTTCTCGCGGGCGGAGCCGCGGGCAAAAGCTTTCAAATATAAAATACAACAGATACGGCTGTGCAGTGCCTACACCATTATGTATTTAATTTTGGTATTGGTATTTTCCCGAACAAGCTTTCCCTCTGACGCGAGCGAAGCTGCGGGCAAAAGCTAGTATATAATATATATAAACTAAAAACGTTAAGTTTACTCGTCAGGGTGGACGAGCGTAATGATTTGATAAATTGCATTGAGAGGTTTCTTCGCGCAGATATACCTACACTCTACAGCCTACTTATTCGCCCGAGGACGTGCGGTTGTCAGTCCGGCCGTGTAGGCGCGTACCTACATTTACAGGATATGTACAAAAAAGTATCTTACGGGTATGTCGCTATCTGTGGCGACATGGTGAAACGTCAAACGTCTAACTCGCGGTTCGCGCCGTTTTAAAATAGCAGTACGAACTTGGGGTAGATAAAAGACGGATAACTTATTATTTTCCCGTAGTGAATGTGATAATTTAATTGTTTTATTGTGGAGAAGTGATATAGTGACGTGATCTATGATAATTCGTTAATAGGAAATAACCTACGGACCTTACATGGCTATACGCCTATATCAGAAGTGGGATTCGAACTTTACGACCCACGAAAGTATGAAATTGATGATATTGCTCGGTTTTTCAATTTTCGGAAATATATTGACATTTTTATCGTGTAGGTACTTGTGCTAAAGATGAAAAAGGGAAATTTTCATACGAGCATGTCGAGACATGCTGTGAGAAAGAGATGGTACTACTAAACACATGAGATGGAAAGAGATAGATATGGTTTATGAACGGGTTGATTATAATATGACCCCCTGGTTTCTGTGAAACTACAACGTGAACAGTGTAACACTACAATATGTAGTTAAGGAATTCTCTACGGCTTTCCGGATTCCGGTGCATAATATAGTCCTAGCCTAAGAGCTAGGACTCCGCAGACTTGCGGTATAGTAGTAATACAAGAAATCGTTGGTGCGCCGAGACGTATCGGCGCCACTAAGGCGCCAGCATGACGGCGGCGACCGCGGCAGGGCACGCTGGAGTCATGATCGCGGTGGTACCATGTTGAGAAGGCGACTCAGTGATGGCTGCAGGGACTTTAGTGACGTAAAAGGCTGTAACCCACATTTTTATTTCTGATATAATTTTAAAAACAGCAATACATTAATTATTTTTCCCCTATTATTTTGGGTGTCTGTGGGCGATAAATTGCTTTCCAAAAGGCAATCCGTCTGCTCATTTGTTAAATCAAGTTTAGTTTGGTCGCTTGTTCTCTGTTGTTGTGCTTTTCTATTCTCTTTGTGCAGATATTGTGGTGGCTACATCAGTACTAAGCGGTGCCGGCGGCACCTAGAGTGTTTACTGTAAACCGTCAGACAGGGTAATGTAGAAGCGAGTCTTATGGAGGAGTTGTATGCGACTCCAGTCCTCTTTTATGACTAATAGAAGCTTTAGGGTGAGTTTAACTGTTCTTTTTACAACTCTGCTGCAAAGTACTCGAGGAGCAAAGTTTGATAACTGTTAGTACCTACTCATAGTGTGAATAACCAGTATGGGCCATGTATTTAGTACTAAGTACAGAGCAGTAAAGTTGTACATTATTTTATTTTATATTGGTTTTAAGAAGTCTAAAACATTTCTTAGATACTGGTGTTTAAGAGAATTGAAATATTTACCAGAGTACATTTTAAATCTGGTTAAAGAAAATAATCTATTTAGATTATTTTCTTTAACCAGATTTAAAATGTACTCTGGTAAATATTTCAATTCTCTTAAACACCAGTAAAAATAATCTAAATAGATTATTTTCTTTAACCAGATTTAATTACTTTGCGTGTTATTAATATCGAGTTGAGATATCATAGAGATCGATTACAATTTGCAGTGCATAAAACTTATTTTTACTGTTTGTCCAAAAGTCAAAATCGATTTGAGACCTTACTTTTGAAGCATTGAAAATGATTTATACGGCTGCGTAGCTTAGTAGCCTCTCTGTGCAACGTGCACTCCGTGAGTATTATACCTAGTTCTGTGGCTGCAGCCTGCACCTCGCCCGCCTCTGAGGATAGGGTCGCGCTGGGCGCGAATCGCGTAAACTTTTACAAAGTCGACATCTTGCTTTAGTGTTGTTATGTAAGGCCTACTGTACCACCCGTACGGAGGCGCTTTCAGTTCTTGCCTGTAGATTTAGGGTTGCAGCGTAGTGATGCATTATATTGTAAAAAGAAATAAACGACTAGATTTTCTTATCATCATAAAATAGGGATATTCAAATAGTTAAAAAATAACTGTATTTCCGAGTGACGGGACCGGTGAGAAAACACGATTCGAGGATGTCACTTTTATAATTTCTTCTCTTCGGTTCGCGAACGATCTGGGCACTGGATAAAAATAATCACTATTCACTGCGTCGCTCAGTCGTTGGTGGCAATTTTAAAACTGAACTTTATTAATTTAAATTAGTTTCGTTGCGGGTCCCAGAACGGTTTTGGCGTGTCCTCTGGGCGCTCCTAAGATCATGTTAAGGGGGTTTATGTGGTTGGTTGTCGCTGTCGATCCTGGCTGCACACGGGTTGCAGTGGTGGGGATTTGTGGTGGGCTATTTACCCTTATATTTAAGTTGTAAAAAAAAAACTAAGAAATTCCCCGTATAAAGGCAATACATTTCAGTGATATAAAGTTAGTTGCGTGTGTGGAGCAATTAGAAATCTTTATGACTTGTTTTATTACTAAACACACATTCTCGTGGTAATTTTTAGAAATGCATAGTAATCCAGATATCTACCATAAGCAGATAGTAGCAATGACTAAAAAGATTATAATTGAAGTAAATTGCTCTGATTCAGTACAATATAAAAAAAGAGAATTTTATTAAATTATGTTCCGTGGTGTAGAATCTAATCACTAAACAGAGAGTGAGGCGGAATGTGGGCCTTTTATCACAGTTATGGACACTAATTATTTAGGATTACGAGGATTTTTCATAATAAAATATTCCATGGAACAAATTACGACTTTTATTTTCTATTTGACATTTGACATTAAAATTGACAGATCACAGAACCAAAGCACAGATAACATTTTTGACCATCGCTATCATAAATACAGATTATAAAGAATTATTGACGTTTTCATTTTTATTTTACAATTCTTTACATCCTCCACACCAAAAAGAAGTAATAAAAAATGAAGTTTTTTAAGTCAAAATTACACGTGATCACTGATCACTTAATATATAGATTTTAGAAATTATACATGTTATTATTTCAATGCCAACACAAAAATATATTCCATCTATAAATTTTATTCGCATCTGACACACATTAACACTTATCACAAGTCATCGTTAATATTCTAATAATTCTAAATTACTAACTAAATATTATAGTTTCATTTTAAATTATTAAGTACCAAACCAAATTGACAGACAAAATTATTATTCTTATATTAATGAGAGTATCTATATTATAACACCTAGGTATAAGTTTTCCCTTCCAGATAAGAAAACAAACAATTAATCTGAAAAACACTTATGAAAGAAAACTTATATATTGTACCTGCTAGGCATTTTGACAATTCTCCCAAGTCTGGTTGTCTTAACTGCTTTCTCTGTCATGGCTGGCTTATTACTAGGTGGTTGTGCAACAGGTTTCACATTACTGACTGTACTGCTAGGATTTAAAATTATAGAATACTTCCTGCCTATAGGATTGCAATTTTCAGTACCATCACATTCTTGTCTCCCTCCCACCTCAGAAGAAGAAAGTTCTAACTGGTACAAACGCTGAAATGGTCGAATTTTGAATCCAGCAGCTGTTTTTACCTTGGCAGTTCTGTCTACTCCATCCTTTCCTGTATAAATCTCAATGAATAAAGGCCATTTTACTCTTCTCTCATCAGACTCTACTATATATATACCTCCAGCTTTTTCTCTACCTCGTTGTACTAGTTCCGTTAAATACTCATTCTCAAATCGCATACGAAGTTCATCTCGAAGTCTCTGGAGATATTTAAGCCGTTGATTCATACTTTTGGCATCTAAAATATCAAAATCAGTTACCTGTGACTGCTTTAAAGACAGCAAAAAACATGATGGTCGCAACGGTTCCAATGAGTTGGCGTCGTCAGCGTCAACGTATGTGAGTGGTCTATCATTCACTACAGCTTCACAGTCGCAGAGTATTCTTTGTTTTCAGCTTGTATAATTTTAATTATTTTCTTTTCAGCTGCCTCATATTCTTCTAACATTATTTCTCCTGTTCTTTTATTACCTTTGTTGCGAGTATTGTAGATAAATCGTAACATCCATGCTGTCATTCTAATTATTTTTGAGTATTTAGAAAAATAGGATAGTTCAAGTGTCATACTTTCATTGCAGCACATGTTAACACAGACTGACTTCTTAAGCTCCTTGCAGGCTTCCTTTTCATCTACCACCAGTGTAGATTGCGGCCATAGTTCGGGAAGTTGACGCAACCATGGCGGGCCTTCCCACCATTTGGATTCAAGTAGCTGATGAGTGTTGCAGCCTCTGGACGGTAAGTCTGCCCAGTTATCAGAGCCTGGAATGTGTTGCCAATCATTGATGTTAGTATTTAGTCGGATTTCCTTGACACGGTTTCCAACATAAGTATTCCAAGTGAGTTCCCTCTTTATCCAGCATAATGTTACTCCAGAATCACTCCAACAATATTCTTTACTGTTATTCAATTGTAGTTTTTCCCTGATCCCCTTAATCAATCGAGAGCCTATGAGAGCTGCAAGCAGTTCCAGTCGTGGTATGGTCATCTTCTCTGGTGGAGCTATTCTTGACTTAGCAGATATCAATCGTACAGTTATGTTACCTCTACTGTCTTCAGTTCTCAGGAATACACAGGCTGCATACCCATATTTACTGGCGTCACAGAACATGTGAAGGCTCGCATCGGTGCATTCCTGTAGAGGTACAGTTGACAGACGTCTTGGTATTCTGCAATTATCCAGTAAAAGAATATTATCATACCAATCATGAAATTGTGCATCAATATGAGGGGGTAGCTCTTCATCCCATGCCAACTTATTGTTCCATATTTCTTGTAAAATTAATCTTGGAGTTAGTGTTACAGGGCATAGAATTCCTATGGGATCAAAGATTCTTTGAGTCAATGATAAAATATTTCTCTTATTTAATTTATCTATCTGTGACGGATGAGGCAATGCTTGGGAGTTGCAAAAGAGTTCATCAGTGACAGTGTCCCACATAATTCCTAAAATTGAAATGACACGCTTTTCTGTTTCGTTTATATTTAGCGGTGATGTCACCCACTGCCTTAATTCAAACTTTGCCTCTTTCATTATATTCTTTGCCTCTTTAATAAAGTATATTGTTGCCGCTTCCGTGTCTTGGCTTGTTACTAAATTATCAACATAGAAGCAGCTAGATAATTTATCGGCTATGCCTTTATATTTACCTTTTTCCTGTTCTAAGTGGTGTTGTATAGTAGCAGACAGCAAGAATGGGCTCGAAGTCAGACCAAAAACGACTACAGTGCCTGTACTCCTTGATCTCGCGTCCCTCGTAGTCTCTCCACCACAAGAATCTCAGGTAATCTCTATCATCTGGATTAATAGCAATTTGTAAAAACGCTTTTGCTATATCTGCAGAGATACCTATTTGTCCCTTACGGAAACCAATCAATAAGTCAGGTATTTTATCTATAAAATTCATACCTTTCTCCAAACAAGCATTTAATGACTTACCATTTTTGTCTTTTGCAGATGCGTCAAACACTGGTCGTAATTTGGTAGTAAGACTTGTCTCTTTGAATACTGCTCTATGCGGTAAATAGTGTATATTGTTTTGATTACCGTTTTGATACAGGTTCAATGATGCCAGCACTTTCCCACTCATCTAAAATGTTATTATAGTCATGAAACTTACCACAGGCAACTTATTTGTTTGTTACGGATTCAAGCCGGCGGAAAGCTATCTCTCGGTTGTCCATGAGATCATCATGACCGTCTTTCCAGGGAAGGTGTACCTCATATCTGTTCTCTTCATTCTTATGAACAGTCTCCTCAAAGCTTTTCAGGACCTCCTCTTCTCTTACTTGTTTAGTCTGTGCATGCGCAGGATCTTGTATACCTAAAATCTCAAGATTCCAAAAATCCGACACACTCTGTAAACAAATTAAAGTTGATACAATATTGGTGTTTATTATGGCATCCTGAGTTTTACCTTGTAAGGTCCATCCAAAGTTTGTCTTTATTGCAGTCAGATCAGTTTCGAGCTGTATTAAAGTGTTAGTCATTAACAAACCTGAATAGTCAGCACCTATCAAGATACCTATTTCTGAACTACTATTTAAGTCTGTCAGCTTGATTTGGTTCTTTTTTAAGCATTCAGAGATATTTTTACTATTAATATTTACTTTAGGCACATTATTACAAATAGTGGTTTGGCCTAATACATTCATATTAATTTTAAACAATTTATCAATACTCTGAACCTCTAAATTGTAATTATTATAAGTTTTAAATGACATAGTGTTACCACCAAACAAAGAATGTGTTAGTCCCTCGGTACCCGTTGGATTTGCATTGAGTCTCTTCACCACTTCTTCTTTTATGTATGAACGTTGGGATCCGCTGTCGAAGAGTGCTCTGACAGTCACCGACTTATTTCCATTGCAGACATTCACAGAAACTGTTTGCAGTAGAGTGGTTGCAGTATCAGTTTGAGCTGTATAGTTCTGAATAGAAGATGTAGATTGCTCGCTAGATTTTACTCCATTCTGTTGCAGTTTTGCTGTGCAAAATACTGGGGAATGTCTTTGTGTACATACGAAACATTTAATGTAGCTTCGGCAGTTTTTTGCATGGTGTCCAATCTTTAAACATAAAGTGCATGCTTTCTTTTTCTTTAAATAATCTCTCCTTTCATCAATTGTCATTTTTGATATCTTAAAACATTCAATACTCGCATGTCCTTTTTCACACCATACGCACTTAAGCTCATATTGTCTCTTGCTATTAGTATTTACTGTCAGACAAGCAGCTGTTGGCTGAGAGCTAGCCGAGCTAAGATTAAAATCATTTGATAATGAAATTCGTTGGTTAGCTTCTACTTCCTTCTTCAAAAATTCTAACAAATAAGCAAGTTCATCACTAACCTTGTCGGGTTTTTGTCGTTCCCATATTTTCAGAATGTCATTTGGCAGCACTGATTGTACAATAGGCAGAAGAAAAGGTGAATATTTTTCACTGGTTACTTTAAGGACTTCAAGTGAACGCAGGTGGCTACTTATATTGTCATACAATGTAGTTAAATCCAGCTTATCTTTCTTTAATATAATTTCGAGTAGTTCTTGTACATATAGCTGAATCAGTACATCTTCTCTTGCATACCGTGCCTTTAACTCTTCCAGACAAATTTTATAACTCTGGCTTGTAATCGGAAAGTTTTCTACGAAGCGCTTGACGTCAGAGTCTGGTTGCATATTTTGACACAAAAATTGTAGCTTATCAGAATCTTCTATGGCAGGATCGTCATCAATCTTTCTAAACTGTCCCCAAAATGAAAGCCAATTCTTAATATTTCCATCAAACTTCTTTAACTCCAGAATGGGCAGTTTAACTTTTGATATGGAATTGACGTTATAGCCATTTATATTATTAATTTGAGCGTACCTTGTATCGAGCAGGTTCCATCGTGCTTCATAATTTCCTGCATCATTGAGCTCTTTTTCGAATTCAATTTCATCAAAGGGTTCCATGGATATGATTGACTCTCGTATTTCATTGTCGTAAATAGTCAACTGGTTATAAATACCTTTCGTCACTTTATGACATGCTTGCAATTCATTCCGCTTGCTCCTGTCTGTCTTGCATAAACTCAATAGCGAATCGAGCATATTTGCGGACTTGGTAAATTGTCGCCGCGTGACGGTCCTCACTTTGTATTTTGTGTCCATATTTTCGTTCGCCGTTCGCCAAAATTTATTTAAGGGTCGCCAAATGAGGCGGAATGTGGGCCTTTTATCACAGTTATGGACACTAATTATTTAGGATTACGAGGATTTTTCATAATAAAATATTCCATGGAACAAATTACGACTTTTATTTTCTATTAGACATTTGACATTAAAATTGACAGATCACAGAACCAAAGCACCGATAACATTTTTGACCATCGCTATCATAAATACAGATTATAAAGAATTATTGACGTTTTCATTTTTATTTTACAATTCTTTACAGAGAGTATGCGTAAGTAGGAATATAACGTGCAGTAGTTGTAGCTGGGTAAAAAAAAAGTGTATTACACACATAATAAACGCGTTTTCATAAGATTGGTTAAGTATGCTACGTTGAAGAGGACTATTGTTAGGTACCGTCGCTGTGACTGACATAACAATGAATTGCGCTTACCTGTAATTTGAAACCGATACACATTATAAGATGATATTCGAATTACGTTTGGTATGCCTAATGAAAAGCTATTTCATACCTAGTTCAATAGTGATTTACGAAACGGGGCTTAGTATGAATATTGCAGTCCACGGGGACTCCGGCGAGCAGCCTAGATGTACCTAATTCATATTAATATGTGTTATTCACAATCCACATGGATGCTTCGGCTTCAGTTGGCGTAGTTACATTAGGTTACAACTAAAGAGGATAAGAATTTACCTACCTTGCGGGTAACCTGCCCCCGGGACAAGGCTCGGCGGGGGTGACCGCCTGGTAGTCGCTTTTGCGCTTATTTCGTGTCACAATGCATTGGTGTTAAATGTGGGCTGAGCTCAGCCGTTGAATATGGCTATAATATGGTAATTGAACGTCTGACTTGACAATCCTCGTCGTGTGTTTGGGTATTTGCGCGAAAATGACCATGTAGGCGATGATGCGAGATGCTATTGACATAGAGATGTTGACGTTAACTTATGAGGACGTAGAAGTTGACGCAGAAGTTGACGCAGAAGTTGATGCTGAAACTGCGATTGTGTTACGTGTTGGTTATTGGTTTTGTGTGGGTGTTGTCTTCCGCTTTTGCGTTGCAATTGGAAGGGGATCACACCCAATGTGTGAAGTGTGTGGGGTTTGTAGACTGCGGCGCCGCAATAGCGATACAAACCTAGAGGATTTTGTGTGTGGGTGTTGGAAAGGGGAGCAAACCCAATGTGAGAAGTATTGTTGAGCTCAGGTAATTCAAGGGAGACGGGTGACCGTTGAGTTAGCGGGCTTAATCTTGCAAGATGGCTGCAGAGTCTGTCATTGCGGAGTGATCTACAAATCGATGCAACGAATTTGAATCTACCATCACACCAAATTTGCCAATGCCGGTCGACACTTATCACCTGATCCATGCCTTTGAATCACTTGGCTCTTGTTAGCGAGTGGTGGAATCTCGCCGGTGACTTTGGTGACATTTAATGACTTTTGTGATTTTTTATAACTTTTAATGACTTTAACTTTCCGTGACCTTTAACTTTCGGTGACCTTAAACTTATAATAACTTTTAGTCTTCAACTTTTGATGACTTTGTGATTTTTGATAACTTTTGATGACTTTTGAACCATGGGACTTTTGAGAATTGAGAAGCTGCCGGAAACTACAAACGTTAAGTTTACTCGTCAGAGTGGACGAGCGTAATGATTTGATAAATTGCATTGAGAGGTTTCTTCGCGCAGATACACCTACACTCTACAGCCTACTTATTCGCCCGAGGACGTGCGGTTGTCAGTCCGGCCGTGTAGGCGCGTGCCTACATTTACAAGATATGTACAAAAAAGTATCTTACGGGTATGTCGCTATCTGTAGCGACATGGTGAAACGTCAAACGTCTAACTCGCGGTTCGCGCCGTTTTAAAATGGCAGTACGAACTTGGGGTAGATAAAAGACGGATAACTTATTATTTTCCCGTAGTGAATGTGATAATTTAATTGGTTTTATTGTGGAGAAGTGATATAGTAACGTGATCTATGATAACTCGTTAATTGGAAATAACCTACGGACCTTACATGGCTATACGCCTATGTCCCAGAAGTTGACGTCGTCCTTTCGGTGGCTGATAGACCAGCTCACGACTCACCAGAATATCGTTATAATGCCTTAGTAAAAATTCTTTAGTTTTAGAGATATTGGCACTTTTTATAATTTCTTAAAAATTACACCTCATGACATTTTATAGACTGTCGCAACTACAATTTCCCGTATTGTGGGATGCAAATTTGTATTGCGGAATCCTGACCAGTTCTGCTATTGACCACGGTTATAAACAAAGCTAATAGAGTTTGAACTTTGTAGAAAAAAGAAAACTTTTCCCTAATCATGATTTCAAAAACTTTTCTCTTAACTTTCAATATCCATACTGGACAAAAAATACATCACATTAACCTGGGTTGTTACTTTAAAAAGTTGCTCATTTTATGTATTTTCGAAATAGTAAAATAGTTGCTATTAAGCTACGTCAAACATTTTTTTTGCTATTTTAAGTGCACAGAGAACACATTTTGAATGTTTTTCTTTAGTTAGAATTTCGAACAAAAACACTCGTTACATTGAAATTACCCAGATGTTTACTTAAAAATTGTACGTTGGAGTGTAAAATGCTTACTAAACTTAGAAACTAAACAGAATACAAGGATTTTTTTAAAATGTAAGGAGAAATGCAAAGAAGGAGAAAAACATTAATAATATAATTTAATGAGTTAGACTCATTAGAGTGAGAGAATAGGTGACGCCACGCACGTCTTTTGTTTGTTCTATACATGAGTTTGTTTATTAGTTACTAGTACGTTACGCTATTGATGTGCATCGTTTTGTTGTTTTCTTACTTTGAACGGATTTTGCATTGTAATCTGGACTTGAGTACCTTAACCTTTCGCGATACAGATTAGCTGCAGCAGCACCGTTGCCACTGTATTCCCCGTAAATGTAATGCATGTTAGCATACTATACGCCATAATGACTGGTAGTAAGACGCGTATCACAGAAACATAAAAGTCCAGAAGAGAGCCAGGTGAGTTCTTTACTGTGTCCAAGCACACTTAAGTCTGAGTTACTAGGCAAAAGAAGTCCAAATTACAATGCAAAATCCGTTAAAAGTAAGAAAACAACAAAATGATGCACATCAATAGCGTAACGTACTAGTAAGTAATAAACAAACTCATGTATAGAACAAACATCATCATCCCTTCGCCCCTCGGCCGTATTTGAGAGTGGACGTGTGTCTGGTGCTCGCTAAATAATTAAAGTAAATTAAATAATTTGAAAAATTTATTTATTCTGTTCGGTGGATTTGAACTTGGTTTAGTGACGTGAAGCTCGAGTGTTTCCCCGTTCGACCACTGAGGCGGTAACTCGAGGAGGTGAATTTGTCGATGTGAATCAGCATAACACGATGCCTTTAAGTCACTCCCCACCACGTGTGCTATCGCAGTCAGCGACGACTGTGTCCGAAGGAGAGCCGAGCGGATCTACTGTCAACAATACGACAGAACTCTCTGAAAACAATACAGTTCGAAAACGTAAGCGTCCGGATGAAGATATAAAAGAATTTAAAGAGGAAATAATGGCTATGTTTTCAAAACTAAAGTCAGAACAAGAAAAAATTTCTCAATGATATTGGGAATAATAAACGATATTAAGGAACAAAATAAAGAAATAAGTCAAGCCGTAGACTTCCTATCAAGTAAATACGATGATTTAATCACCAAAATAAATACCCTAGAAACTGAAAAAAATCAAAACTTGAAACAGATTAAATCTTTAGAAAATAAATTAGAAATATTGGAAAGAAAAAATGTTACTAGCTGTATTGAACTTCGAAATGTGCCCTGTAAAAAACCTGAAACGAAGGAAGAACTTTTATCTCTAACAGAAAGATTGGGCGATTCAGTTAATATTAATATCAAGCAATCAGACATTTGTGATATCTATAGAACTAAAAAGAACTCTACAATCAACATTCAATTTACTAGCGCAATTAAAAAAGAGGACTTCTTGAAGGCTATACACGCATTTAATCGGAAAAATAAAGACAAGCTGAACACCACTCACATGCATATTGAAGGAGCTGTTTTGCCAGTATACGTTTCTCAAAAGTTAACTAATAAGGACAGTAAAACTTTCGCAGAAGCTAGAAAATTTGCGAAAAACAACGATCATCGTTTTTGCTGGATATCAAATGGGAAAGTTTACCTGCGAAGAGCTGAAGGTTCCACTCCAATACATATAGATTCGGAAGATGATCTATCAAAACTACGACCTGCATGACTGTATTGTATCCTCAATTTTCATGTCTATTATTTATTAACATTAGAATATTTAGTCAAGTTCTATATTATTAACAATGTGCATGATAAGATAATAATTTCAATATCTTCTATTTCTTATTATAAATTCAGTACTACATACAAACATATTAGATATAACAGCATTAATATACACTCACACTTAATAAATCAAAGGCTAAAATATAAAAATTATAAAATATGTAAATCACATAAACACGTTTGCTCGCTTAATTTTCAGTATAAGTTACACATAATAATTCAAAAACTAAAATATAAAAATTATAAATTACTTAATGTACAAAAATACGTTAGTTTACTTCATTTCCATTATGAATTGCACATAATATTGTACCAATATATACACAAAGAGTCATATAGTTACAATTACAAAATTATCACAAAAAATGGCCGCCATAAATAATTATTTAAATAAATTAGATAACTTTAGTATATCTTCGCAAATAATGTGCGAGCCGGAAAACTGCGAATCTTATTTGCTAAAACCAAATTTATACTTAAAAATACTTCAACAAAATATTAGGAGCATCAACAAAAACTTTCGTGAACTACAGACTCTCCTAGCCCGAATTAGTATTGGGTGTGACGTAATTGTACTATCGGAGGCCTGGTTGTCTGATAACACTAACATTCCATGTTTGGATGGGTATGCCTACTTCCGATCTACTTATAGTTACAATCAAAACGATGGTTTAGTAATTTACTTAAAGAGGTCGATCTACCATGTAGTTAAAAAAGAAGAACCAAATTTTATAGAGGCAAATTGCATGGTTTTGAAATTCAGCCTTGAAACAGTATTAATTGCTATATACAGACCACCTTGTTTTAAAAACCTGGAACCCTTTCTGAATTCACTGCACTATCTTCTTGATAGTTTATCTTGCTTTAAAAATATAATATTGGTGGGAGATATTAATATCAATATATTAAAATCTAGCACAGACAGTTCCAATTATCTGGATGTGACATCTTATTTTGGTCTATTACCTGCAAGTTATAGTCCTACGCGCGAAAAGAGTTGTCTAGACCACGTGATTATAAAAACTAGTTTGCCGGGCTCTACGTTTCACTTAGGAACTTCACTGACAGATCACGAATCAGTACTATTTTGTCTCAAATTAAAACACACAAAAGCATTAAATTCCCAAGAATTATTGTATAAATATAATTTTGACGGAATTAAAAATGATTGCACTAATTATAATTTTAATGAAGTACTTAACGAAACTAATCCCAATATTGCTACAGATATGCTTATTGACTTCATGTCTAAAATAGTATCAGACAACAAATCAGCCATTAAACGTTCTAAAAATAAAATAAAAATCAAACCTTGGATGACTGATGGACTACTCCGATGCTTAAAAACGAGGGATAAAATGCATAATAAACTAAAACGAGAGAATAACAATGAAATACTAATATTAACATACAAAAGATACAGAAATTATTGCAACAACTTATTGAGAAAAACTAAAAGACAATATGAAAAAGAAGAATTACTTAAAGCTAAAAATAACAATAAAAAGCTATGGAAAACTATAAAAGTGATAACAAACTTAAACCATCAAAATGAAAACTGCAATGAGCTACTCTCAATAAAAGCCACTGAACAAGAATCCATAGATACAGTAAATTCATTTTTTGCTACAGTAGGAAGAAATCTCGCCAATGCTATTCCAGCTAATTTAGAAAGAATAAATCATACATATCAGACCGAAAATATACCGCCAGTTAATTCTCTAGTACTATCAAACACAACTATTGAGGAAATCTCATCTATCATTATGGCCCTTAAATCAGAATGTGCACCAGGTTGTGATACTATACCTGCAAAGGTTCTTAAAGATAACGTTGTTACTATTGCTCCTTTGCTTACACATCTTTTTAACCGTTGTATGGAGGTGGGCACTTTTCCAAACGCATTTAAAAAATCAGTAGTGATACCGATTCATGAAACGGGTAAAAAGGATGTCGTGAATAACTACCGCCCTATCGCCATTCAAACCTCCTTCTCCAAGGTCTTCGAGCGAGTGATAAATAAACGCCTTGTTGAGTATCTTGAGTCGCAACACCTGTTAGCAGATACGCAATATGGTTTTCGAAGGGGCAGATCAACTGATAACGTTGTTCATAACTTCACTCAAAATGTGGCTAAAAAATTGGACTGTAACAAAAAGGTACTTACTATATTTTTAGACCTTAAAAAAGCTTTCGACACAGTTTCTCTACCTATCTTGACGAAAAAACTTGAAAAACTAGGAATTCGTGGAACACAACTTGCTTTGTTTAAAGATTACGTAACTAATCGCTCGCAGTATGTTAAGATAGGTAAATATATAAGCTTTGAACAAAAAATAGACTTCGGCATTCCACAGGGAAGTATAACTGGTCCAACTCTCTTTTTATGTTACATAAATGATTTGTGTCGGCTTACTTTAGAAAACTGTGACATCACTTCATACGCAGACGATACCGCCCTCACATTTACGGCTGACACCTGGAGAGAGGTTTTTGATCACGCACAAAAAGGTTTTAGCGTTGTATCTCAGTGGTTGGCTTTAAATAGTTTGACATTAAACATAGAAAAAACCAAATATATGTGCTTCTCTATGCGCAGCCTGAATTTGCCGCAGGACTTGAGAATATATGTCCACAAATGCTCTTATCCACCGTCCCCACACTGCAAATGTCCAGAAATAAGCAAGACAACTCATATTAAATATCTTGGGGTGACGATTGACAATAAACTATCTTTTGCTGAACACATACATAATATATCGCAGAGGCTTAGAAAATTAATATTTATTTTTAAGCAGCTGAGGCACGTTGCCATGAAAGAAACCATAAAATCAGTTTATGTTGCCCTTGCACAATCAGTTATATCCTACTGCATAACATCTTGGGGCGGAGCCACTAAGACCAAACTAATAGAGTTGGAGCGAACTCAGAGACTCCTTCTTAAGATATGCCTCTTTAAGCCGAGATACTTCCCGACCACCGAATTATATCAAGAGGCTAAAGTCCTCACGGTCAGACAACTGTTTGTGCTTTTCACGATAGTGAAACAACACTCTCTTGTTTATTACACCCCAACACCTATTACTAGGAGACAATACAAAATATGTAAGCCTGAAACCACCCGCACATCCTTTGCCCATAGATTCTTTTTTAAATTAGGTAAAACGCTATATAATCATGCATATAAAATTATGAACATCTACCCCAAAACAAAATTAAAATGTAAAGAAGCTGTAACACAATGGCTTATGAAACTCGATTATACTGAAACTGAAAATCTAATACACTAATATTAAATAAATATACGTTTATATTATACATATTTTACGCCCACACACACACACACACACACATACACACACACACATACACACGCACACACACTTACTTAAAATATGCTGTTAGAATTGAATTCAATGTCTTGATAAATTTTTAAAATAAGTATTGCGACTTTTGTTAACATTTCAATTGCTAAAGCGAGGGTTGGAGGCCTGGTGTCTTGAAATACAAGCAGGAAACTGCTTAGTTTAAGACTCCAGTCTCCCCACAAAGACTGTACACTATATTGTAAATGTTATAATTGTATATCAATTATTGTGGAGAGAAAATAAACTATTATTATTATTATTATTATTATTATTATATATATATCAAAGACTCCATTAGGATAAGATGGCGAACGGTTGAAATATTCCAAGTTTAGATATATTTTATTACAATATTATCGAATAGCCCAAATGCTGAACGATCAGAAACGTGACAAGTTCGATGCCACGTATTCCACGACTTCCGTATTTTATCCTGATTCCTGAGCTTTTATAATCCAGTCATTCCCAAATTCAGGCAAATAATACTCCAGTCTCCATGACAACCATTATTTTTCTATGACATCTGTCAATACTGGCATCGACCTCATCCAAATAGTAAAACTACTTGACGTTTCCAATCAGAGACAATCTTAGCTTTAACACGCTCCGACACGGCCATTCTGACAATTCGCACGTCCCTGTGCGAAACAAATCCGTTGACACTCCGACAAGATCACCCTGGCGATTCTGAGATCCTTGTGTGAAGAATATTTATGTGCATCAACGCTCCGACACGGCTATTCTGTCCATGCACACGTCCCCGTGTGAAGCGTCTCACGTCTTCGTTCCAAGGTTCTGAAAAAATCATTTGACAGCACAGTAAAAGGTTCTCACTCGGTCATCCTGACCTCGGAAAAATAATAAGAACTGCTTTAATCCATGGACATAACATTTAATTTTCTCATATTCTAACACATCAATACCTCCCTCCTGTGTCAATTACACTCTAATTAACATCCTTCATCTAACCTCTATGTAGTGTTCTCAGAGTTAAGTTTTAATTTACATTTTATACTCTCAGATTAAACACACATGAAGTATACAGATACAACACAATATCAACCATAATCTTGCTACCAAATAAATCATGACATGCTTTACCACACACTTCACACTTTACATGTACCAATCTCAATATCGAAATACGATGCTGTTATATTCCCATCATGTACAATACAAGGCCACCTCCATCCGGTGCACCTCACTACAAAAAACCACTGGGTTGCCTCCATCCGACACCCAGTCACAAGGCCACCTCTATCCGGTGCCTACTCTCATCAAGCAATGGGCTGACTCCATCCGGCATCCACTCACAAGGCCACCTCTCTCCGGTGCCTACTCTCATCAAGTAATGGGATGCCTCCATCCGGCACCCAATCACAATCCTCGCTCGCAATCCGCAGTCGCAATTCACATTCGCAATCTACAGTTGCAATTACCAGGTGCAAACAAAAATATTCACAGTTTACATTTTAACAAACAGTTTACAATGTACTTCAAAATCTTAATGTCTTTTGGACCGCTTAGATTATTACCGGATTGAGCGCGCCGAACATCTTGGTGAAATAACTAAACCTACTATTAAACCAAAAGCTAATATCATTTTACTTTAGTGCTAAACAGAGCCGTCGTATTGCATACACGTCACGAACTTTTAACAAAATATTTTTGCATTTAACTTTTTTAATAAATACATCCAGAAGCAGAGACGGGCGAGCAAAAAAAAAAAACATTGACCGAACCGGTAGCACATTTACAAGAAATAAATAAAGATTTAGTGCCTCACATGACTATCGAGTACTTTAAAAATTATTCCACATAATTCGAAAAAAAAATACTGTCGCAAAAACGTTAGACCGGGCAACCCGATCGTCTTTGTTTTAGGCTCAAATTGTAGCTGACTAAATTGTCCAGAGGAATTTTTCGCAAATTTTTAAATAATTCTCCGTTTCCAAATTATCGCGCTCCAAAAAATATGAAAAAATCTGAATAAAATTTAATTTTTATTTCACTGTTTCAGCCATAACTTTTTTCGTTTTTTTTCGTGAATACGCGTCTTTTGAGCTTTTTTTGAATATCATATCCTTCACAACTCTCCGAGATATAAGAGAATCTTAGTTTTTCATGAAATCGGAGCTTGCACTGGAGCGAACGAAAAGAAAGTTACAATGTCAAAAGTATTTCGTATTTTTTCTAGCTATACACACTACAATTAATGATGAAGGGTCAGGTGTTTCACAATACTCCCGCCGAATGTAAGCAGTTGTAACTTGTTACACTAAGTTAACATAACACATATTAGGACGATTACGCTAAAGATTGATATCAATATAAAACTTTTGAATTTTCAAAGTTTCTGATGGAAATTATACGTTTCTTTCTCATAAATTTAATAATCGTTTGGTCGTAAGCAACTTTGGTGCGTTTATAACGAACGACAAGGGTATTCAACTTGAGGTTCATTTTCACGTTTACAGATGAGCAATCGGATTGTTGATGGAAAATAACCATAGCCGTCGCTTTTATTACCATACCAAAAGTGTCATAAATGCGTTGCTAGTCGTTATGATAATCTTAGGTCTCCTGTCGCACAATTTTTAAGTATTTTTGGTTTTACCTAAGTACCACAATATTCTAGGCAATTTGATTTTAGCATGTGTAACAATATACATTTGAAGCCCACAAAGTAAACCAAAAGGTCGATTCTACTAATCAAATTCCGTAACAATACAGTTACGATCCAGTCCTGATAATATATTAAAACTGCAAAAATGGCACTCTCACAAACGTCTAACCAACGTCAAACCCGTTTTGATTGGGCACAACTCCAAAAATCAGTTCATGACGTCAAGACTAGTCATCCACAACTCAACAAAAGCAAACTAAAAGTGTAAGTCAACTACGAGAATTGGGGTTCAGAATAACTGATAGTTGACACAGAGATGACTGAATATACCAGTAGTGAAAAACCTCCTCCTGACATTTCATAAGCTTACTTCTACATCTGTTACTTTCTGGTCGATATCCTTTAACTTCATTGGAAGTAACTGCAATTTTAAGTCCACGGTTTTAATATGCGCAAGTAAAATTCAGGCTTCTGAAACTTTGCCATTACTTTCTACTTAAAACCTTACCGATCAATAATTAATTGACAATATTTATAAGATCAAATAGCTCATAAATATCAAAAAAGTAAGATCAGGACAAAGATTGGTGATTTGCTTTGATGTCCGTTTTCGCAAACTAGAGTATGTATGTTGTGTATATATGATGACGTTGCCATAGGTTTGACATTTCCGGTTAGGTTCAAGTGGTTCATTTTTCTGAAGGTTTGGGGGCCGTTATACCAAATACTCCATAGACCTTAGGAAAACAATTATTATTACCAAAATCGGATATTGACTTTTTCATTATGCCTGCTTTTTCTTAAAACAGTAACCTATATTCAGAAGATAGATGATTCGTCATTTCGATATATAATAGTAAAAAAAATTTAGTCATTCGTATCGTATCGAAATAAGTTGTTATTTCTTTGTTCTAAGTAAACATTTGTTCAATGGCTCGGCTCTGATCACTAACATTCCCAACGCTGGGACTCCGATCTCTCATCAACTGAAAGTTGCATCAGTCTACTACGCTACCTAATCACAGAACGCTTATTACGGAGAAGAATGTCGACCTCATACAAAAAAAATTGGGACCAGATAAGCGCTTCTAGTGAGCTGCCTCTTCAAAATTTTAACCGCCTTCCAACAAAGGAGGACTACTTAATTGATTATATCAATATGGCGACAAATTTAAGATACGTAATCATAGTTTAAGATATCGTTAAATTCCTCTTTCGAATACAATTTGATATTCCAACAAAACCGATTAACCATCTCCATAAACTATTCATTAATACTGCAGAACAATATATTCATTTTTTTTCTGTTTCTTTTTTTTTTTTTTCAAATTGGGCTACGTTAATGACATTTAAGTTGTTCCAACTTAATCGGACTGGTGACTGCCATTTGGCTAGTCTTTATGGTACAATATATTAATTATTCGTGAGCCTCATGTACATAAGTCTAGCGTTTTCGATAGCGCAAGGCAGAAGCGACATAGTGTCATCTGTTGTGGTTTTAAGTAGCTTTTATGTAACATTAACCCTGTAGGACAGAGCGATATATTGAAATGTCGCCATTCTCGTTGCACCGAACTGCCCCCTTGTACCTAATACTAAAACCAAGAGAAAAAATAATTTATGCAATCAATAAGTTGGAATATATATATATATATATATATATATATATATATATATATATATATATATATATATATATATATATATATATATATATATATATATATAATAAGCTAAGATTGTCTCTGATTGGAAACGTCAAGTAGTTTTACTATTTGGATGAGGTCGATGCCAGTATTGACAGATGTCATAGAAAAATAATGGTTGTCATGGAGACTGGGGTATTATTTGCCTGAATTTGGGAATGACTGGATTATAAAAGCTCAGGAATCAGGATAAAATACGGAAGTCGTGGAATACGTGGCATCGAACTTGTCACGTTTCTGATCGTTCAGCATTTGGGCTATTCGATAATATTGTAATAAATATCTAAACTTGGAATATTTCAACCGTTCGCCATCTTATCCTAATGGAGTCTTTGATATCAGAACTGGTATGAACATCACGACCCACATAGAAAGACCCTTCGGAGCATAACGTGCAAAGGGCAGAATGAGCATGACACGCAGGATGAGCAAATTGCTTAAATCGCAAATGAACAAATGCGTAGAGTCCAAAACGTGGAGAAAACTAAAAGTTGTCCGACGAAAGTAATACCTAGATTAATAGATCGAAACCGATCAGAATGACACTAGGTTCAGAAGAGTGTATTACATGCATTTAGCATGGGTGAATCTTCATGGTGTAAAAGCAAGATGAAATAATCAGACTGCATTCACTTTCCAATTACAAAGGATATTGGGTACACTTAATCCGTAGCGGAGACTTAGTACACAAGATTCTTGAGTTGAAGTTGAATTGTATTGATCGCAAATTATAATAATAACAAACATAAGAGATGGAAAGCCAAAACTAGAGAATATAAGATCCTGTGGTCAACACACTGCTCGCAAATGCTTTGTTTGTGGTTGATAGGGACACAAGTCAATTGATTGTCCTGCATGAGGAAAAGTTTTGTTAAAGACGTTTAGCTGCATCAGAACATCAAAGCTAGTTTAATAGCAATTCTGAGATATGTCATGTATTGTTTATTTTTTTTTTACAGCGGGAGACAAGGACACTATGTATTGACATACTTGGAGGAAATTGACGATAAATTACGTGGCAGATGCAGTTTTGCTCTCTTAACTTGGTAAATGATAATATATTGGGCATAAAGATTCCAACTTGGACACTCAATAACTGTGGTGAGCGTATTCCTTCCATTACGATATTTTTTTCGAAATATTGGTAGAATTGATCTAGTATTGTTTATGAAGTCTCTTTCATTTGATACACATAGCGAAATTACCAAGCTAATAAAGATCATATAAGATGTTGCTTCTCTTGATGCTAATGGCTTCATGGTCTAACCGAGTTAGCACATCTCAAACTAAGATTTAGGTTAGATACTAGTTTGTGTATCGAAAGACTGCATATGTGTGGACCTACCTACTTATATAGCGACGCGTAGCCTGCTGAAGTCTGAGACGATGTGCATGAGTGTAATAATTTAGTTCTTACAGTGTACTGCTATTTTGCAGATGATGCTATAAGAATGTATGACATAGTTGTTAAATTTTGCAAATTTAAGTAATCTTTGTTATGATATAGAAGGAGCGTGATCTTGCGCGTTCTCACGAATGACATTTTTATTTGAGTACATAATAACTCATAATTGATTTCATGAGACAAAAATAAAAAGAATATTTAAAACGAACATAAAATTATAGTACTTCGCAACCTTTGGATCAAATTGAAAATACAGTTTTGTCCGTTTGTCAAAATCTAACTTTGCAATAAGAATTCGCATGATACTTTAAGATAGTAGTTGAAAATTCATGTGTCAGGCGCTAGATTATTATCTAACCAAGTGAAATTGTTTATTAATTTGGAATGATACGTATGTACTTTGGGATGATTTTATTTTGACAGATAATTATTGATTGCATAAATTATTTTCTCTCTTGGTTTTAGTATTAGGTACAAGGGGGCAGTTCGGTGCAACGAGAATGGCGACATTTCAATATATCGCTCTGTCCTACAGGGTTAACGTTACATAAAAGCTACTTAAAACCACAACAGATGACACTATGTCGCTTCTGCCTTGCGCTATCGAAAACGCTAGACTTATGTACATGAGGCTCACGAATAATTAATATATTGTACCATAAAGACTAGCCAAATGGCAGTCACCAGTCCGATTAAGCTAAAACAACTTAAATGACATTAATGTAGCCCCATTTGAAAAAAAAAGAAACAGAAAAAAAATGAATATATTGTTCTGCAGTATTAATGAATTTATGGAGATGGTTAATCAGTTTTGTTGGAATATCAAATTGTATTCGAAAGAGGAATTTAACGATATCTTAAACTATAATTACGTATCTAAAATTTGTCACCATATTCATATAATCAATTAAGTAGTCCTCCTTTGTTGGAAGGCGGTTAAAATTTTGAAGAGGCAGCTCACTAGAAGCGCTTATCTCGTCCCAATTTTTTTTGTATGAGATCGACATTCTTCTCCGTAATAAGTGTTCTGTGATTAGGTAGCGTAGTAGACTGATGCAACTTCCAGTTGATGAGAGATCCGAGCCCCAGCGTAGGGAATGTTAGTGATCAGAGCCGAGCCATTGAAAAAATGTTTACTTAGAACAAAGAAATAACAACTTATTTCGATACGATAGGAATGACTAAATTTTTTTTACTATAATATATCGAAATGACGAATCATCTATCTTCTGAACATAGGTTCCTGTGTTAAGAAAAAGCAGGCATAATGAAAAAGTTAATATCCCATTTTGCTAATAATAATTGTTTTCCTAAGGTCTATGGAGTATTTGGTATAACGGCCCCCAAACCTTCAGAAAAATGAACCACTTGAACCTAACCGGAAATGTCAACCTATGGCAACGTCATCATATAGACACAACATACATACTCTAGTTTGCGAAAACGGACATCAAAGAATATCACCAATCTTTGTCCTGATCTTACTTTTTTTCATATTTATGAGCTATTTGATCTTATAAATATTGTCAATTAATTATTGATCGGTAAGGTTTTAAGTAGAAAGTAATGGCAAAGTTTCAGAAGCCTGAATTTTACTTGCGCATATTAAAACCGTGGACTTAAAATTGCAGTTACTTCCAATGAAGTTAAAGGATATCGACCAGAAAGTAACAGATGTAGAAGTAAGCTTATGAAATGTCAGGAGAAGGTTTTTCACTACTGGTATATTCAGTCATCTCTGTGTCAACTATCAGTTATTCTGAACCCCAATTCTCGTTGTTGACTTACACTTTTAGTTTGCTTTTGTTGAGTTGTGAATGACTAGTCTTGATGTCATGAACTGATTTTTGGAGTTGTGCCCAATCAAAACGGGTTTGACGTTGGTTAGACGTTTGTGAGAGTGCCATTTTTACAGTTTTAATATATTATCAGGACTGGATCGTAACTGTATTGTTACGGAATTTGATTAGTAGAATCGACCTTTTGGTTTACTTTGTGGGCTTCGAATGTATATTGTTACACATGCTAAAATCAAATTGCCTAGAATATTGTGGTACTTAGGTAAAACCAAAAATATTTAAAAATTGCGCGACAGGAGACCTAAGATTATCTTAACGACTAGCAACGCATTTATGACTCTTTTGGCATGGTAATAAAAGCGACGGCTATGGTTATTTTCCATCAACAATCCGATTGCTCATCTGTAAACGTGAAAATGAATCTCGAGTTGAACACCCTTGTCATTCGTTATAAACGCACCAAAGTTGCTTACGACCAAACGATTATTAAATTTATAAGAAAGAAACGTATAATTTCCATCAGAAACTTTGAAAATTTAAAAGTTTTATATTGGTTTCAATCTTTAGCGTAATCGTCCTTATATGTGTTATGTTAACTTAGTGTAACAAGTTACAACTGCTTACATTCGGCGGGAGTATTGTGAAACACTTGACCCTTCATTATTAATTGCAGTGTGTATAGCTAGAAAAAATACGAAATACTTTTGACATTGTAACTTTCTTTTCGTTCGCTCCAGTGCAAGCTCCGATTTCATGAAAAACTAAGATTCCCTTATATCTCGGAGAGTTGTGAAGGATATGATATTCAAAAAAGCTCAAAAGACGCGTATTCATGCAAAAAAAAAAAAAACGAAAAAAGTTATGGCTGAAACAGTGAAATAAAAATTAAATTTTATTCAGAATTTTTTATATCTTTTGGAGCTCGATAATTTGGAAACGGAGAATTATTTCAAAATTTGCGAAAAATTCCTCTGGACAATTTAGTCAGCTACAATTTGAGCCTAAAACAAAGACGATCGGGTTGCCCGGTCTAACGTTTTTGCGACAGTTTTTTTTTTTTCGAATTATGTGAATAATTTTTAAAGTGCTCGATAGTCATGTGAGGCACTAAATCTTTATTTATTTCCTTAAAACGTGCTACCAGTTCGGTCAATGTTTTTTTGCTCGCCTGTCTCTGCTTCTGGATGTATTTATTAAAATAGTTAAATGCAAAAATATTTTGTTAAAAGTTCGTGACGTGTATGCAATACGACGCTCTGTTTAGCACTAAAGTAAAATGATATTAGTTTTTGGTTTAATAGTAGGTTTAGTTATTTCACCAACATGTTCGGCGCGCTCAATCCGGTAATAATCTAAGCGGTCCAAAAGACATTAAGATTTTGAAGTACATTGTAAACTGTTTGTTAAAAAATTGTTAACTGTGAATATTTTTGTTATATAACATCTATATGATGACGTTGCCATAGGTTGACATTTCCGGTTAGGTTCAAGTGGTTCATTTTTCTGAAGGTTTGGGGGCCGTTATACCAAATACTCCATAGACCTTAGGAAAAATCAAAATCAAGAGGACTACTTAATTGATTATATGAATATGGTGACAAATTTAAGATACGTAATTATAGTTTAAGATATCGTTAAATTCCTCTTTCGAATACAATTTGATATTCCAACAAAACTGATTAACCATCTCCATAAACAATTCATTAATACTGCAGAACAATATATTCATTTTTTTTTCCTGTTTCTTTTTTTTTCAAATGGGGCTACGTTAATGTCATTTAAGTTATTTTAACTTAATCGGACTGGTGACTGCCATTTGGCTAGTCTTTATGGTACAATATATTAATTGTTCGTGAGCCTCATGTACATAAGTCTAGCGTTTTCGATAGCGCAGGCAGAAGCGACATAGTGTCATCTGTTGTGGTTTTAAGTAGCTTTTATGTAACGTTAACCCTGTAGGACAGAGCGATATATTGAAATGTCGCCATTCTCGTTGCACCGAACTGCCCCCTTGTACCTAATACTAAAACCAAGAGAGAAAATAATTTATGCAATCAATAATTATCTGTCAAAATAAAATCATCCCAAAGTACATACGTATCATTCCAAATTAATAAACAATTTCACTTGGTTAGATAATAATCTAGCGCCTGACACATGAATTTTCAACTACTAAAATTATCATGCGAACTTCTTAAAGTATCATGCGAATTCTTATTGCAAAGTTAGATTTTGATAAACGGACAAAACTGTATTTTCAATTTGATCCAAAGGTTGCGAAGTACTATAATTTTATGTTCGTTTTAAATATTCTTTTTATTTTTGTCTCATGAAATCAATTATGAGTTATTATGTACTCAAATAAAAATGTCATTCGTGAGAACGCGCAAGATCACGCTCCTTCTATATCATAACAAAGATTACTTAAATTTGCAAAATTTAACAACTATGTCATACATTCTTATAGCATCATTTGCAAAATAGCAGTACACTGTAAGAAGTAAATTATTACACTCATGCACATTGTCTCAGACTTCAGCAGGCTACGCGTCGCTATATAAGTAGGTAGGTACACACATAATTATGCAGTCGTTCGATACAATAACTATTATCTAACCTAAATCTTAGTTTGAGATGCGCTAACTCGGTTAGACCATGAAGTCATTAGCATCAAGAGAAGCAACATCTTATATGATCTTTATTAGCTAGGTAATTTCGCTATGTGTATCAAATGAAAGAGACTTCATAAGCAATACTAGATCAATTCTACCAATATTTCGAAAAAAATATCGTAATGGAAGGAATACGCTCACCACAGTTATTGAGTGTCCAAGTTGGAATCTTTATGCCCAATATATTATCATTTACCAAGTTAAGAGAGCAAAACTGCATCTGCCACGTAATTTATCGTCAATTCCCTCCAAGTATGTCAATACATAGTGTCCTTGTCTCCCGCTGTAAAATAAAAATAAACAATACATGACATATCTCAGAATTGCTATTAAACTAGCTTTGATGTTCTGATGCAGCTAAACGTCTTTAACAAAACTTTTCCTCATGCAGGACAATCAATTGACTTGTGTCCCTATCAACCACAAACAAAGCATTTGCGAGCAGTGTATTGACCACAGGATCTTATATTCTCTAGTTTTGGCTTTCCATCTCTTATGTTTGTTATTATTATATTTTTAGCGATCAATACAATTCAACTTCAACTCAAGAATCTTGTGTACTAAGTCTCCGCTACGGATTAAGTGTACCCAATATCCTTTGTAATTGGAAAGTGAATGCAGTCTGATTATTTCATCTTGCTTTTACACCATGAAGATTCACCCATGCTAAATGCATGTAATACACTCTTCTGACTCTAGTGTCATTCTGATCGGTTTCGATCTATTAATCTAGGTATTACTTTCGTCAGACAACTTTTAGTTTTCTCCACGTTTTGGGCTCTACGCATTTGTTCATTTGCGATTTAAGCAATTTGCTCATCCTGCGTGTCATGTTCATTCTGCCCTTTGCACGTTATGCTCCGAAGGGACTTTCTATGTGGGTCGTGATGTTCATACCAGTTCTGATATCAAAGACTCCATTAGGATAAGATGGCGAACGGTTGAAATATTCCAAGTTTAGATATTTATTACAATATTATCGAATAGCCCAAATGCTGAACGATCAGAAACGTGACAAGTTCGATGCCACGTATTCCACGACTTCCGTATTTTATCCTGATTCCTGAGCTTTTATAATCCAGTCATTTCCAAATTCAGGCAAATAACCCTTTCAGGACCATAAGGAAAGTGGAGGGTATATAAATATGAAAGTTGTACAAAATAGTTAATTATGCACATAATAAACAATCTTAAATAAAAATAAAAAAAATATTTATAGGTTTTTGGGAAATTGTTGGGAAGCAATTTTCCCTATGGTCCATAACGGTAACACATTAGCCTTGCAACAGCTACTTTACGTATTCGATATTTTACCAATATTTGAAGTAATTTTTATTCAACTTTATTTTCGGCTTTTTCTGAAGTAGTCTAAGCATATTATGCTACCAAAAAATTAAGATTTTGCGCCAAGGTATACCCTGGATCCAAAAGTACAGAACAGAACTCCTGACTTCTTATAGATACATGTTTGGGGATTTCAGCGTTGTTTAAAGAACTGCAAGCATATGCTTCCATGGCAATTAAGTGATCATCATTATCACCACCACCATTACACCATACATCATTACATTATGATGATACAAAAGGTACTTCTCCTAGTATTTTTCACCAACACGGTGATCTTTAAACGTTACTCTACCTTCTATGGACTTATATTTTGTAAAATTATTTTGTTGTTGTCATTAACATGGAAACTTGATGATGGGATCCGTGAGGAATCGAGTGAACTCCTCAAAATTTATATAGACATATAATATAGTGATTTAGACTTTTCCTGAAGTAACTTAAGCATATTATGCTACCAAAAAAATAAGATTATACCCTGTATAATAAGAAGGTATTCCCTGGATCCAAAAGAACTGAACAAAACTCCTCAGTCTTTAAAGATATGCGTTTGGAAATTTCGGCATTATTGTTTTAAGAACTGCAAGCATATGCCACTATGTACATTACAGTAATCATCATCATCATCTTATTTTAAAATAGTGTCTGACTGAAGCTGGTTTGTACGACCGAAACCGAAAACGAATTTCGGCAACGGTCTCAGTTTCGGCCACAACCGAAACTTCCGTAGGTACAAGGATCATGTTTTGAGAGAAAAATAAAGGAAACGTTAGTTTAATCAGTCAGTCTTTTTAGGGTTCCATAGTATTCAAGGAACCCTTATAGTTTTGCTTCGTCAGTTAGTCTTTCTTTCTGTCTGCCGTCCGTGTTCTACATCATAAAATAATAATAATTTCATATTTTGGAAGGGTGGCTCCTCCATACATGTGAAATAGGCATGAAAAATATTGTTTCATTCTACTCCATCGTGTGAGATATCGTCGAAAAGATCTAAAATAAAGGCGTGGTTTCATACATAACTTTTTTACAAAGAACCATTTTCGAGTAATCGGCTTCCAAAGTGGTTTTATAATTTGGTCCCCCGCTGGCATTTTTAAACTATAGGAGATAGAAACTGGAAAGTTTGTATGCTGATAGATCATGCTAAAAACCTTTTAGAGAATTTATTTTGAGCGCAATCGGACTACAACTTTTTAAGTAATTCAAAGAAGGCCTATTGCGCGTTGACAGTTACAGAACTCTCCTTAGACATGTCCTAACATGCTTTTGATTTACTGCCGCTTAGTAGTTTATTTATACAAATCTGTGTTGCGAGCGAAATACGAAAAAGCACTATAATATTTACAATTGTTTATTGTAAAACAGCTATATTATTATGTACAACGGATCTTAAATACTTTAAGCTTAGCCCAATTCACGAAACGACTATCTCGTTATACCTAAATCAAATCGCGAAGTAGGTAACGAGAGTTAGCCTTATTAACTAAGCATGGCTTTCTCATAATTATGAGAAAATATAATATCGCAAAAGTGTCATTGTCGTGTACGGTCAACGGTGTGACAGTTAAATATGGTCAAACGTTCCATCATTCTAATCTATGAACAAAATTTCAGGCTTAAATTATTGAAGTCGTTCTTCGAAGCGAATTAGGCACAATGCAAGCTAGTCAAACACCTCGTAAGCCTAATAGACTAGTGCTTTTACCTTTGAAAATGTTCAAAAGTGAAAAAAAAACTTATAGTAGGATGAAACCCATTGGAAAAGGAAGAGAATTTAACAAAAATAAAAGGAAAAAGTATTTTACGGGCAATTTGAGGTCGGGAAGTGTAAGGTAGTGAGTTTTTAAGGATAGAAAACGGTTTATCTCGATTTCTGGCAAAACTACAAGTCCTATGGAAAAAGTCAAATGGCAAATTTGTAGGTACCTAATAGAAAGATCTACACCTTTAAGCACGCCTCGGGTGTGCTCTACTCTCGAAAGGCCGCGTTGTGACAAGTTCACAACCAACAGAAATACCCGAAATACAATAATAAACTTATAGAAAAATTGATGTTTTTACAACTAGGAACTTCAAACATGACTGTAGACTGTTTTGATTTTTACTTATTTAATTTAATTTATATAATAGAAAATGAAATAATAAAAAAAAAACTAAAGCTGTCCGTAGGTCTGTTTGTTCCATAAATTAAGAAAAATATGGGCAATGAAATGAGTTGAATCTTTTTTTAAACATTTCCGTTTATCCTAAGGATGAGCCCTGTTGCTTGGCGTTATTAAATTCTAAATGGTTAAAAATATATTAATTAACATTTTTTGATAGAATAACCAGTTTTATTCGTTCCCCGTTCTTTTTTATTATTTTCCCATTTCTCAGTACCGCTTGCCGATATTTTTTTATATTGTTTGTTACATATTTGTTACATAATATTGTTCATTTAATGCATATTATATATTTTATGTGCAACGGATGCAAGAAAAAAAACGTAAATAAATATATAAAAAATGACAAAACACTAAGAAATATTTATTGTAGTCACCATACCTTGTTTTATTGTAAAATCATCAAAATACGGTATTAATGGGGGCAAGAGGGATCACATGCTGATGTATCATACTCGTAATGCATACATAAATTATTTTGTACTAGATGATAATGATAGAGATGTAAAAAAAATATCAATATTCCAAATAAACTGTTTATAATTTACTGTAATATAATATTATTGGCTCTATTTAAGGTTATGTATTGACGCTGTGGTACATCAGTCATTGTTTAAGCGATGATTTTTCATCTTACGGTATCCTGACTGTAGTATAAAACGCGTGTGAGGCGTGCAAACTTTATATTTATATTTTTTTCACATAACCTAGACCCGCCTAGCCTCAATTCTTATTGAAGCTAGGCACAAAATATTTTAGTAGAAGATATCTACAAAATATTGTAGATGTCTTCATCTACAATATTTTGTGTAAGTTGTCCAATCGTCTTTAAATTATATCCATAGATGCTTATTTATTGCTATTTTAAGATAGCTTAAATACATGAGTGACCTACGGATAATTTTAGCCCATCAAAAGGTATTTCAGAGAGAAATGGGGAACGGGCTAAGAGGGTCTGGGCCTTACTACCTGTTCTTTTCTTTGCATTTTTTTGAGAACTTTTACTGTGGTAATGTATTTTTATACATTATCAGAAAAGAGAGATTTCAACGAATAAAAAGCCCACAAAAAAAAAGATATTTTGACGTGAGAGTTTTCGACTGAAAATTAAAAGGAAAATTAGGGTTAATTTTTTGATATTAAGTCAAAATAAGGTGAAAAATAAATATTTTAAATAAAAAAAATTACAATATATTTGAAACACACGGGTACGTTTTCACCAAATTTCGTGATTTTTTTTGTAATAACATAAATATAAAAAAAGAACAAACACTTGGTTAGTTGAATTTTTCACATAAATTATGAAGTTATGTGAAAAAACTGTAAATAAGTACAAACGTTGTAGATCTTTTTATCACCTATAGGTGATAAAAAGATCTACAACGTTTGTACTTTGCTATTTTACTTTTTTCCATAGGACTCGTAGTTTTGCCGAAAATCGAGATAAGCAAAAACACTAACTCGCGCATTGTCTAAACGTCATTGTAAGGGGGTGAGTTACAAGGGGTAAAAAACACCCCTTGTAACTCACCCCCTTACACTTCCCAACCTCAAATCGCCCGTAATTTATTTTTCCCTTATTTTTTGTTATATTTTTTTCCTTTTCCAGTGGGTTTCATCCTACTATACTTTTTTTTTGTTTCAAAAACTACCGGCATTGGTCTACAATAGCTATTTCAAAATGACGTTTAGACAATGCGCGAGTTAGTGTTTTTTATGTATACCAACTGTAAATGTGTAAAATCAAATACTTTTATTATTTTTACCCCATCTCAAGTAAATGCAACGGAGTTAAATAAATCATGTCCTGTAACAAAACCTTATAAAATGTCATCGTCGCGTCGCGCGTCGCTTAGTTGGAATTTAAAAAAGCGTCGAACATTACCGATCACAGCCCGAGAACTCCATGCACATGCAGAATGCAGTTTCGGTTTCGGTCGTAGTTTCGGCAAAACCAAAACTAAACCGAAACACGTTTTTTTGCTGAAACTCGACCGAAACCGAAACTGAACACTCGGTCGGACACTAATTTATAATACCTAATGGAAGCTTGGCGCGTATTCGATAATTACAAACGTCACAAAAAATTGTAAAATTATTATTTTTAAACAAAAATTAAACAGACTTCCAAAGTAATCATACACAAAAAAATTATGAAGTGTCGGTCGTCAGTCGGGTTGTTTTTATTTTTTTAAATTAGTTATTTTATTTTACATTTTTAAATTTAACCAACACACACTTGGTCGATTTAAATCAAAAAGACGACTATTTAACATACATACATAATATATACAAGATACGCGCGAAAAACATAACGCTTCTTACAAAAATACAAAAACAGTAATTCGGAATCACAATCTCATAAAAGATTGAAGGGTGTAGCTTTATCTGCATAATGTTGGTAATATATGTAGGGCATTATACGGAGTTGATTTGAACAAATTGATGGGAGGTAAGAGCATCCATGCAGTGTATAGAAGTATACGGATATATACTGTGTGCTGGATAGCTTTGGTGGTGAACGGAAGTACTAGCATCCATGCAGTGTATAGAAGTATACGGATATATACTGTGTGCTGGATAGCTTTGGCGGTGAACGGAAGTACTAAATGACCTGGAAATTTCCAAAACTGAATATTAATATTTCATTAAATAACGGGATACCACGTCGACTCTCGATATCATACTGATAAAAACTACACATATACGCATTAATAACATGTAAAATCTTGCCACATACAGTGGACGCTACAGGGTGGTAGTTTGTAAGGACGCAAGAAGTCTTCGTCGATTTAAATATATATATATATATATATATATATATATATATATATATATATATATATATATATATATATATATATATATATATATATATATATATATATATATATATATATATATATATATATATATACAGGATGTCCCAGAAGTCGACGTCGTCCCTTCGAAGGCTGATAGACCAGCTCATGACTCACCAGAATATCGTAATATGACCTTAGTAAAAAATCTTTAGTTTTCGAGATATTGGCACTTTTAATAATTTCTTAAAAATTACACCTCATGTCAGTTTTTAGACTGCCGCAACTACAATTTCCCGTATTGTGGGATATAAATTTGTATTGCGGAATCCTGACCAGATCTGCTATTGACCACGATTATAAACAAAGCTAATAGAGTTTGAACTTTGTAGTAAAAAAGAAAACTTTTCCCTAAGCGTGATTTCAAAAACTTTTTCTCCTAACTTTCACTATCCATACTGAACAAAAAATACACCATACTAACCTGGGTTGTTACTTTAAAAAGTTGCTCATTTTATGTAGTTTTCAAAATAGTAAAATAGTTGCTATTAAGCTACGTCAAAAAATTTTTTTGCTATTTTAAGTGCACAGAGAACACATTTTGAATGTTTTTCTTTAGTTAGAATTTCGAACAAAAACACTCGTTACATTGAAATCAGCCAGATGTTTACTTAAAAATTGTACGTTGAAGTTAATTAATTAATTAATCAACTTAATTCATGCTTACTAAACTTAGAAACTAAACAGAATACAAGGATTTTTTTTAAACTGTAAGGAGAAATGCAAAGAAGGAGAACACATTAATTATATCATTTAATGAGTTAGACTCATTAGAGTGAGAGAATAGGTGACGCCACGCACGTCTTTTGTTTATTCTATACATGAGTTTGTTTAATAGTTACTAGTACGTTACGCTATTGATGTGCATCGTTTTGTTATTTTCTTACTTTTAACGGATTTTGCATTGTAATTTGGACTTCGTTTGCCTAGTGACTCGGACTTGGAGTGTGCTTGGAGACAGTAAAGAACTGACATGGCTCTCTTCTGGACTTTTATGTTTCTGTGATACGCGTCTTACTACCAGTCATTATGGCGTATACTATACATCAGTATGCTAACATGCATTTCATTTACGGGGAATACAGAGGCAACGGTGCTGCTGCAGCTAATTTGTATCGCAAAAGGTTAAGATACTCAAGTCCAGATTACAATGCAAAATCCGTTAAAAGTAAGAAAACAACAAAACGATGCACATCAATAGCGTAATGTACTTGTAACTAATAAACAAACTCACGTATAGAACAAACAAAAGACGTGCGTGTCGTCACCTATTCTCTCACTCTAATGAGTCTAACTCATTAAATGATATTATTAATGTGTTCTCCTTCTTTGCATTTCTCCTTACAGTTTAAAAAAGATCCTTGTATTCTGTTTAGTTTCTAAGTTTAGTAAGCATGAATTAAGTTAATTAATTAATTAATAAACTTCAACGTACAATTTTTAAGTAAACATCTGGCTGATTTCAATGTAACGAGTGTTTTTGTTCGAAATTCTAACTAAAGAAAAACATTCAAAATGTGTTCTCTGTGCACTTAAAATAGCAAAAAAATTTTTTGACGTAGCTTAATAGCAACTATTTTACTATTTTAAAAACTACATAAAATGAGCAACTTTTTAAAGTAACAACCCAGGTTAGTGTGGTGTATTTTTTGTTGAGTATGGATAGTGAAAGTTAGGAGAAAAAGTTTTTGAAATCACAATTAGGGAAAAGTTTTCTTTTTTTCTACAAACTTCAAACTCTATTAGCTTTGTTTATAACCGTGGTCAATAGCAGAACTAGTCAGGATTCCGCAATACAAATTTGTATCCCACCATACGGGAAATTGTAGTTGCGGCAGTCTAAAAACTGACATGAGGTGTAATTTTTAAGAAATTATTAAAAGTGCCAATATCTCGAAAACTAAAGATTTTTTACTAAGGTCATATTACGATATTCTGGTGAGTCATGAGCTGGTATATCAGCCTTCGAAGGGACGACGTCGACTCCTGGGACATCCTGTATATATATATATATATATATATATATATATATATATATATATATATATATATATATATATATATATATATATATATATATATATATATATATATATATATATATATATATATATATATATAATACTAAGGGGCCATACATAAATTACGTCACACGTTAAGGGGGAGGGAGGGGGTCGACGAAGTGTGACATTGTGTGACAAGGGGGTGGGAAGGGTCCTCATTTTTGTGACATCACATATTTCTAAATGATATATATTATTATCTGTGACACCGATGGCCGTTGCCATGGTGTCAACATTGTTAAGTCAGATTGTAAATATCTAGCAAATAAATACTACATGTTTTAATTATCTTATTACTTTATAATATCTGGCGACGATGTCGACAACAGAATTAAAGAAATTGAAAAGAACCCGCGCCTTTTTACGCGCCCTACTGACTAAATTGGAGAATTACGTTAACGCTCACGAAATTTTATCATACGCGGAAACCCAAACGAGACTTCAATCTCTTCAAGAAAACCTACAGTCATTTCGATTACTACAAGAAAAAATAGAATCTGATATCCCAGATGAAGAATTTGAAAACGAAACAGAAACCAGGTATGAAATTGAAGAGAAATTTACACTATTGAAAACAAAATTGTTAAATATGCCAGACCAAAGTGAACTGACTTTTGCCTCCACACAAATACCAAGATCACAATTAAGCACCTACATCCAAACAGAATCCAGACCTAAAATAAACTTTCAAGCGTTGCAAGATAACGAAACATTTAAAAATTTTACACAGCGCTTAACTGTATATTTCCTCTTGAACAACATTACAGATGCAAAATTCAAAGTATACACATTACTTTCGGCATTACCGCCCATACTTCATGAAAAACTCTACGACCTGTGCTCTCCAGAAGAACCGATCAACATGAATTTTAAAGAATTAACAGACCTACTAGACGAGTATCTAGACCCGAAACCCAGCACATGGGCGTTACAACATCGATTTATATCTCGACAACAGCAAGATAATGAAACTATCGCTATATATGCTGCAGAATTGAAGAAATTATCCCTAAATTGCGAATTTAAATGTCAAAACTGTAAGAAATCAACATTGGAAAGTTTCTTATCACTTCAGTTTATTCGAGGGTTGAGAGATAGTGACATAAGAACAAAAATTTTACAAGAAAGAGACACTCCACCTTTTGCAAAGCTCATTCAAATGGCCTCATCGATGGAAATGGGAAAACACGAAAATATTAACATGGCACAGGACATAAACAGACCAATGAATACAAATGCTATAGCATCGACAAGCAATCAATCCAGATGTTCCAGGCCACCTACTTCAACAAAATACAATAAAAAGTACAGGTCACCGATAACAATAAAAGATTTAAGAGGAAAATGCTATCGATGTGGAAAAGACGATCACCACTCAAACGAATGCGGTGCCCAAAAAACCGTGTGTTCAAAATGCAAAAAAACAGGGCATCTGGCACGTGTCTGCCTCCAAAGGAATACACGTATAAACCAAGTAGAAGACAATTTAAGTAGTGAAGAAAGCCTGTGCGACATACACCTTATCAAAGAGGAAATTTCTGAAAAATACATGATTCCGATTAAAATAGAGAACAAACTAGTAAATATGGAATTTGACACAGGAGCTACTCTGTCTTCTATATCATATAAGCTCTACAAAGAATTAAAAATTCAAACAAAAATTTTTAAAACAGACATGAAATTCAGAACCTACACAGGAGAAGTTTTTAAGCCGACGGGGGTAACTTACGTGAAATGCTCCTACAAAAACCAGAATTTTAATGGAAAACTTTACATTATTAACCAAGACGTAGATCCAATATTTGGCAGAAGTTGGATGAAAGAAGTCACAATTAAACTAGCAGACATTCGAGTAATACATGCCCCTATCCCTAAACTAGAAAAAATACTAGAAGAATACTCAAATACGGTATTTAAATCTGATTTAGGAAAAATACCCAACTACCAAGCCCATTTGAACCTGAAAGAAGACGCTCGACCTATTTTTATCAAGCCACGACGCATCCCTTATGCCCTAAAGGACAAGGTTGATAAAGAAATAGATCGGCTTAGTAGAGAAGGAGTAATCACAAAAGTTGATCATTCTGATTGGGGCACACCGATCGTACCCATTGTGAAACCAAACGGCAGTATACGTTTATGTGCCGACTACAAGGTGACCCTAAACAAGGTAATTAAAGATGAGAAATACCCTATCCCTATAATTGACGACATATTTGCCGAAATGAACGGAGGTAAATATTTTTGTACCTTAGACATTACCCAAGCATACCTCAATATGGTAATGGACGATGAAAGCGCGGCCCTGCAAACCTTGAGTACACACAAAGGAACGTACAAGGTAAATCGTTTAATGTTCGGGGTTAAAGTAGCCCCAAGCCTCTGGCAAAAATTTATGGACCAACTACTTCAGGGATTAGATGGCGTTAAATGCTTTTTCGATGATATAATTATACAGGGGTCCACAGAAGAACAACTCCTTATACGACTAAACCAAGTCCTACAAAAACTACAAGAGAGCAATCTTAGAATAAACAGAGATAAATGTCAATTCTTCAAACATAGTATCAATTATTTAGGACATACAATAGACAAAGATGGTTTACATAAAAATAAAGAAAAAATAAAAGCAATACTCAATACAAAAAGACCCGAAAATGTTAATGAACTTCGAACTTTCCTCGGAATGGCAAACTATTACAATAAATTCATTCCAAACTTGTCAACTATCACAAGCCCATTAAATGAATTACTAAAGAAAGATAATAAATTTCACTGGACTTCAAAATGCGAGACAAGTTTTAATACTATAAAGAAAGAAATTGCCAGCGATAAAGTTCTTACTCATTTCGACCCAAATAAGCAATTAGTAATAGCCACTGACGCCTCACCTACCGGATTAGGAGCAGTACTCTCTCATAGATTTCCAGACGGGTCAGAAAGACCCATAGCATTCGCTTCAAGAACATTAGCCACAAGTGAAAAGAAATACAGCCAAATAGACAAAGAAGCCACAGCTATATATTGGGGTATCAAGAAATTTTTCCCTTATTGCTACGGACGAAAATTCACACTAGTGACAGACCACAAACCGCTTACTTCCATCTTCCATCCCCATCAAACACTCCCGGCCTTAAGTACTATGCGGCTATTTCACTACGCACATTTTTTATCAGGATTTGACTATGACGTAGAATACAGAGCCGCTTCAAAACATTGCAACGCCGACTACCTTTCAAGATTTCCGGTAGAAACGGTAAATGAAACCTATGAAGACCAACACTGCACCTTCCAACGCGCTCAAATCAACGTATTGGAAATAAGACCTGAAACCATAGTCAAGGAGACAAAAAAAAGACGAGGAATTAAATATTTTGAGAGAAGCCCTACAAAGTGGTAGATCATTACGCGCAATAGGTTTCAACGACAACGAATTTACACTTCAAGACGACTGCATTCTGAAAGGAACTCGAGTTGTTATACCGCGAAACTTACGTGACCGTGTGCTTGATGAACTCCACGCCGGGCACAGCGGTATCGTGAAAATGAAGGCTCTGGCTCGCAGTTACGTATACTGGAGGAATATCGATAGAGATATCGAACAGAAAGTTAAATCATGTAGAGCATGCCGATTACAACAAAACGAACCTTCGAAAGCCCCTATACATCATTGGGAGCAACCGACGGAACCTTGGCAAAGGCTGCACGTTGATTTTGCTGGACCAATCCAGGGACAACAGCTCTTTATAATCGTAGACGCATTTACAAAGTGGGTTGAAATACTTCCAACCAAAAATACTACAAGTTCCTGGTGTATAAACAAGCTCAAGGAATTATTCTCCACATTTGGTATCCCATTGACACTCGTATCAGACAATGGACGACAATTTGTCTCAGAACAATTTACGAGTTTCCTAAATAGATGCGGAGTGGTACATAAGACGTCGGCTCCCTACCATCCAGCTACAAACGGCCAAGCAGAACGCTATGTACAAACTATAAAGAAGGCATTACGTGCAATGGAGGGGGAGGAAGGTGACCTAATTAATAAATTAATAACAGTGAAGACTAGACTGAGACGCTCCCCCAACACCGATGAACAAAGTCCGTACCAATTGATGTTTGGTCGCGACGTAAGAACATCGCTTCACGCGATGCTTCGCAAACCGCTGTCTTCTATGGCAAGGACCAACCCTGAAATACCTACAGTTAGGACATTCACGCCAGGCGACCGGGTCCAAGCTAGAGCCTACGCAAACCAGCGGCGATGGGAATTCGGGACTATAATACGTCGTTTGGGCCGACTACATTATGAGGTCCGAACGGATGCTGGTATAGTCTGGCGCCGGCACCTAGAGCAGCTTTTGCCTGCGCCAGGCGTTCAATTACAGGAATAGCGGCGGAGAGCTGATATATATTATTATCTGTGACACCGATGGCCGTTGCCATGGTGTCAACATTGTTAAGTCAGATTGTAAATATCTAGCAAATAAATACTACATGTTTTAATTATCTTATTACTTTATAATACTAAATATATTTTAATCTAAGTGTTAAGTAATAGCTATGATATGATAATTATTTGTAGATGTATAATTGTAAAATGTGACGTCACACTAGGGAGGGGGGATCTCACAAATGTGACCAACTGTGACAAAGACGGGGCAGGGGGTCAAAAGTCGTGAAATTAGTGTGACGTTATTATGGATGGCATATTTTTATTATTTTTTCAATAGGATGCACCGTTTCCGAAATAGAATCAATTTTATCAAAAAGGAAGTAGGTATATGCTGTACATTGAGATACGACGGATGTATAAATCTATAGAAATGTTGGAAAATTCAGGATTTTCGAAAAAAAGATTCTCCCATCATGAAGAAAATATGATGTTGCGGAGTTCTTAAGGGGGACGAAATTTTCATTATTTTTTTTAATAGGATGCACGTTTCCGAGATAGAATCATCAACTTTATAAAAAAATAGTAAATGCTCTAGATTGAGATACTAGGAATGTATAAAGTTATAGAAATGTTGGAAAATTCAGGATTTTCAAATTTCTTTTTCTCCCATCATGAAGAAAATATGAGGTTGCGGGGTTACTAAGGAAATTTAAAATGGATGACTTTTTTGTAATCAGCACCCCCAAAACCAATAAAAGGACACCCATATTTATACTAATATTATTGAGTTTGTTTGTTTGTTTGAACGCGCTAATCCCAGGAACTACTGGTTCGAATTGAAAAATTTTTTTTTGTGTTGGATAGTCCATTTATCGAGGAAGGCTTTAGGCTATATAACATAATGCTAAGCTCAATACGAGCGGAGCTCCAATCAATAATGTTTCAAAATCGGGGTGTTTTTTTCCCTTTTGAGAGCTTTCGCTGCGTACGCTGCGGAAACGGTTAAAGTTTCGCTAAAATTATGTATGACAGAATTGTTCCCCTTTAAAAGTTCTAAAAAAAAAAAGTCTGCGACAGTATATGTCTATCTTTTAAGGTTGGCTCACAATAACCTTTTTATGCTAACCAAAGTTCTACAATTAAGCATTATTTGTGAGGGTGTTTTCATAAAGATGATATTAATCCTTATCTAAATAAATACGTTATTCATTACAAGTATTTAATTTAGAAGAAATTTGCCATTTACATCATTTGATTTCAATAAGTATTTTAGAAGATATCGCAGTAATAAAAAATAATCAGCGCGCAATAATGATGTGCGGCGCGCTGCGGGCAGTCGTGAGTCGCGGGCAAGTGCTCCTCCTTCTACGTAAATGAAGTCGCGGGTAAATTTTAGCGATATCCCAAGGTAACTATTCCACGCGGACGAAGTCGCGGGCAAAAGCTAGTTATTTTTATAAAATTAAGTATGTCCGTCATATTGGAATTTCAAAACGAATGTCATTTTCGTATCCAGCACCCCCAAAAACCTGGTAAACGACACCCATATCAATTTTATGAAAAATAAATATCCGCCATTTTTTAATTTCAAAATTAATCTACACAATAATCTACACCCCCTTAAAACCGAGAAAAATTTAAAATTGGGAATTTTGTACGCTCCTTTTTTTATTTGTGTGCGCTCCTTTTGCTGCTTGTATGCTTTTTGAGTTACCTACATCAGAGAAAATATATGTGCCTATTCTATATGGTTATTTGTTCGCTAAAATATAATCTGTCTGCCAGTTTGGAAAATTCAGTGGTATTATTTAGTCACCAGATTTGTAATTTTTTTGTTCCTTACATTATTTCGCCAACTTGGTAATTTAGTATTCAATATTGGGTATTTTCACATCCAAAATCTAATTGTTTTATCGCAAGTTTAAATACAATCCGTAACCGGTTATCGCCTTACCGGTGTAATATTATTATATTAGTATCTGTATCTGCATCATGTTGCAAATGTCATATCCATAACATACCTAGTATAAATACTAGGGATATGACTGTCTGTGATTAACTGTCGCACGCCATAGAACCACGATCACTCGCTTACCAGAGATCTAACTCAGCGTTTCCGTTTCGTGTGATAAAATTCTGTAAAACAGTTTAAGTGATATCAAGAATGAGTTCACAAGATGGTAAGTAAATAGTTTTTATTTATTTTATTATGTAGCTGCTTTTTGTATAAGAACCTACTTTAGGGGAGACTGGGAACACTTGATACCACTTTTTTAAACCCAAATTTTCTCCATAAAGGTCCTGCTTGAAATATTGGCAATAGAAATGGAATATATGGAATTTATCTCGCTACAAGGATCTGTGATAAGTTGATAACCAATAGAATATCATTTGAAAAAATACAAATCTACTTAAAACTAAAAACAGAGAATCGTACCAAGTGTTCCTGTATATTTTTTACGAAAATTCATTTATTCCGTATTGGATCACTGCAGGTGTTTAAGCATTAAGTTCATCATAACATTTTTGACGCAACATTAATATGGAAATATTCAATCAGGGTGAGGTCAAAACCCTCGTAATAAACTATTGGTAATGGAACCAATAGTTTATTACGAGGAAAAAAACCCCGGGTACACCCATGTGTACCCGGGGTTTTTTACTATTTTTTTACTTTCACTTTGAATTACTATGAAAGCTTGATTGAGAAAGTTGATTGCAACAAAAGCCATTTATCGTCCACCATTAAAAAATCATTAGCCTGCCTTTTGGCTTCACTGTAGTCGGGTAAAAAGTGTTATATCTGACGATTCTACTCACTTGGAAAAGATTGCAGGTACATATCTTTAAATATAAAGTTAAATACTGCCGACCAAGTCACTGTAAAAGAAGGTATTGCCCACTCTATAAATTGAGTGTATCGAGTCTCCCCTAATGATAAGTGTGCCTCTCCTCCTGTATCTGTTATATTGTACTTAATTCTAATCGTTATAATTTAATGTTGATAGGATTTACATTTCATAAAAAGTAAAATTAAAAATTTAAAAAACCTCCAACGCAAAAAAATAAACTCTAAAAACTAACAAATAATATTTTAAACCTATTATAATTATTATCGTCACATAAATTATGTTTTTTTTTTTTTTTTAGATGGTTGATCTTGCAATCTGTTTCATTGAAACATTCAGCAAAAGATTAGGAATGGATGAATTTTATCTTGGAGGGTGGACTAGCCCAGTGGCTGCTCCCTTTCATTGCTGATTTCTTTATAAATCTCTAGGTGTTTTTCTTTTGAGCCTTTGAAATGCTGTATTGACATTCATTAGCTGTGTGGCTAATATATTTGGATGACTATTTAATCTTTTTTTGTATGAAGTAATTAAATACTTTGTCTCTTCTTGGACAGTTCTAATTTTAAGATCATGGTGTAGTTGTTTGTTTGTTATAAACCAAGGAGCTTTTGTTATTATTCTTAGTATTTTTGATTGAAATCTTTGAAGTATTTCTAAATTTGAATTTGAGGTTGTTCCGAAAAGCTGTAATCCATATGTCCAGATTGGTTTAAGAATACATTTATAAAGTAGCAGTTTGTTCTCCAGTGACAACTGTGACCTTCTGCTAAGCAGCCAGTACATTTTTCCTAGTTGGATACCAAGCGCTTTTCTTTTCATAGTTATGTGTTTCTTCCAGGTCAGGCGTCGGTCCAGATACAGTCCAAGATATTTGGATTCGTTAGCATGTGGTATCTGGACACCATTAAGAGTTATTGGTGGACAGTTGTCACGCCGCAAAGCAAAGGTGACTTGCACCGATTTTGTTTCATTGGCTTTAATTCGCCAAGTCCTTAGCCATTCTGTGATCTTATCTAGCGAGCGTTGGAGCACATAGCTTGCTTGTGTCGGATCATCGTCTACAGCCAGGGCCGCTGTGTCGTCAGCAAAAGTGCCGATCAAGACATCATCAGATAGAGGTAAGTCTGAAGTAAATATCAGGTATAGGTTTGGACCAAGTACACTTCCTTGTGGCACGCCTGCGTGAATTCTATATAGTTTGCTTATATCTTCTCCTTGCTTGACGTAGAAAAATCTGTCGGCTAGATAGGACTTTATGAAGAGGTAATAGTTTATTGGAAGTAGTATTTTTAATTTATAAAGTAGGCCATCATGCCAGACTTTGTCAAATGCTTGGGAAATATCAAGAAATGCCGCGCAGCAGTATTTTTTGTTTTCGAAGGCTTTATGTATTTCTTCTACTACTCTGTGTATCTGTTCTATTGTGCCGTGTTTTTTTCTAAAACCGAATTGGTGGTCAGGAATGATTTTATTTTCTGATATAACTTTGTTAAGTCTCTTTAGAAAAAGTATTTCCATTACCTTTGACATTATAGGCAGTAGGCTTATTGGTCTGTATGAGGACACTTCTTCTGGAGCTTTGCCAGGCTTAAGGATCATTTTAATTTGTGCTACTTTCCATTGATCCGGAAAAATAGCTCTCTTCAAGACACAATTAAATAAATGTGTGATAAAACAAACAGCTTTTTCTGGTATTTCTCGGAGAATTTTTGCAGTAATCAAATCGTATCCAGGGGCCTTGTCTTGATTCAATTTAGCTATTGTTTCTATAACCTCAGATTTGGTAACTTTTGTAATTGGCAGGTCAAGTTGGTAGGGTTCGTTAAGGGAATTGATTATTTCCTGATATTTACTCTCAGACTCGCAATGGGCAACATTTGGTGTGAAGACGTCAGCAAGGTAGGATGCAAAAGCTTCGCCTTTTTCTGAGTCGCTCTTGGCCCAGGTGCCTTCGTTTTTTCTTATTGGTGGATTGGAAGCAGTAGGCCTTTTAAGTCTCTTAGTAGTTTTCCAGAGGGAGTAGTCGGTGTTAGCTGTTGCATCTAAGTTGCGTAGCTGATTTTCAATGCCAGCGTTCTTTTCCGAGCGCAGTAGCTGTTTAAGTTTTGCCGCTAAGTAGTTAAATCGCGATTTGTGTGCAGGAAATCTAGTAATTTGCCATAGCTTACGTGCTTTTCTTTTTTCGGCTACTAGTTCACGTACTGGTTTTGAACAGCTCAGTTCCGTCTGTTTTTTTATCAGGTGGGGTGCTTTTCCAGGCTGCATTTTGAATACAAGCGTTGAAATGTTCCACAGCTGTCACAACGTCCTCTTGCGATTTAAGGGAAATATTAATGTTAATAGAGGATTCCACCAAGTTTCGAAATTCTTCCCAATTTGTTCTGCGATTATATAACTTTGCCGGCGGTTGGACGAGCCTGACTTCTTGGGTTACCTCTAGTAACACTATACTATGGTCCGATGAAAGTTCGTGCAGGGAAGTGCAATGAAAGAAATTGGAAGGAATGCCTTTTATGACATAAAAGTCAACCAAGTCTGGGATCTTCTTTGGATCGCTCGGCCAATATGTTGGTTCCCCATTAGAAATTGTGTTTAGGTGCAAGTAGTTCAAGGCTGCCTCTAGTTGCCGTCCTTTCGGAGTTGTTAAACGTGAGCCCCATCGTGTATTCTTAGCGTTATAATCTCCACCAGCTATAAATCTTGGACCAAGCGTTTTAAAGAATTTGATATAATCTTCCATTTTTATTGTATGTTTAGGAGGAGAATATAAAGCAGTAACATTCAAGTGTCCTCTCCAGTCTTCAATGGTGATACTAGTGCCTTGTATCTCAGGCGTTATAAACGGTTCCAACTCATGGTGTTTTATATTATTTTTAATAAGAATAGCAGATCCTCCATGCGCTGTACCATCCGGGTGCATAGTGTGATAAAATTTGTAATTAGAGATTTTAAAGTAATTTTTCTTGGTAAAATGTGTTTCAGATACAAGCAAGATATCTATTTTGTTGTTTTTTTAGGAATGCCTCCACTTCTAGGAGGTGGTGTAGCAGCCCATTGGCATTCCATAGGGCTATTTTATATGAATAGAATGTGTCAGTTTAGTCATTATTTCCATAAGGATATTTGTGACTGAAGCTAATTGTTGTATGAGTTGTGTCATTGTATTCATCATTTCTTTCATGTCATTGTTATTATTTTTGTCTGTTGTGGTATTGTCAGTAACTTGTTTGTCAGTTTGTGTGTTTGATGTCCTATTGTTTGTTAGCATTTCTTTGTATGATAGTCGTTCTTGTTGTCTGGTGTTGTATTTCTTCTCCGATTTATTTTCGCTACTCATTATTTGTCGCTGTTTAACTTGTTGGGTAGGGTATTTAATTTTTTGTAGTTCTCTGTATACTGAGCATCCTTTGTAGTTTGCTGGGTGGTTTCCGTTACAGAGCACACATTTTACTGCGTCTGATCTTTCTTTACGCTCACATTGAGATGATTCATGGTCACCAGCACATTTTATACATTTTGGCTTTCTAAAACAGTATCTCCTTGTATGTCCATACTGTTGGCAATTACTACACTGAGGAATTTCTCTTTTTGGTCTAACTGGTTCAACAATAACTTTACAATGTAAAATACTTTTGATGTCATAGATAAGTTTATTGTTACTGTTAGGCTCTATGTCTATAAAGTGTAGTGGTAAAGGTTTTTTAGTTGCTCTCTGTTTAACGTTCCAAATATTGATGACCTTATGCCCTAGAATTTCTAACTCTTCTTTAATTTCTTCAATTTCAGTACTCGGATGGAGATTTTTTAGGGCTACTTTAAAAGAGCGCTCTTGCTTAGGCCTGTATGTGTAGAACTCTGTATTTTTGTCTTGTAAATTTTTAACAATTGTTACATATAATTCGGTGGATTTTGGTTGTACTCTAACTTGATTGTTATTAAGAACTTTTACTTCATAGTTATCTGGGGCTACTTGGTCGAGTAATTTTAGTAGTGGTTGGATGTTGTTAACTCGGTCCACATATATAGGTGGAGCTTTAGTCGGTTTTTCAGTATTTGTAGTGAGTAAGTCTTGTCCGTCATGCTCTAGCTCGGCAAATCTATTAGAGGTTGAGATAGGTTGGCTTAGCCAGTAGGTATTAAGTTTTTTCTGTTTGTGCGGTTTGTGTATTTCAGGGCTTTCACGTTGCCGCTTTCTTTCTGGCATTTTTGTCCAAGTCTCACTATCAGATGCGTTTGCCTGTGATTCTGAGTTGGTTTGTGAAAGGTTATCAAGATTGTTTAATGACTGTGTCCTTGGTTTATTAAAAAAGGATCTATGAAATATTTGTTGCGTAAGCACTTTATTTTGCAGTTTTTCTGGTTGTGACTGTGTATTTGAATGTTCGTTATTATTATTTGTTTCATCCATATTTGTTCCCACGAGTAAGGTCGAAGTATATAGGTCGCTAGGAAGGTGACGCCTATTCTCCCTAGAAGGCTAATTCAACGACGTTTGCCAGGTCCGCCGAGGTTGATCGCTAACGGCTGAGTCTCCCACTAGCCACGCAGTCTCTGGCGCGTATCCCACCGTAGACTTGGGGTGAATTTTTATAGAGGCTTTCTCCCTCGTGGCCCGGGCAATGAAGCCAAGACCACCGCTCCTGCGTAATATGACCACAGGGTTGCGGCTTGTGATGGTCATTTCCTACCACCACAGGACTGACACGTTTCCGTGCAGATGCATCGGGCTAGTTAACCGCCGCCCGAGCCTCGGCGTTTTTTGTCCGTTTAGCACCACCCGGGGGACACGTGTAGGGTGTGCCTAGGAAAGGTGGTAAATCCTACGGACGCGGACAAAACCATCCCCCAAATTATGTAAGTCCCCCATAAATTATGTAAATCCCCCATAAATTATGTAAGTTCAAATATTTTTAGTTTCCAAGCGTCGCATCGTCGGAGGACCGCTAAAGTTTACAAAGTATTTTTCCAACAACAGCTAATAATTAATTATTACGTATCCTGAAAATAATCGTTTATCTGCTATAATCCAAAGCCAAGTTATGGGGGTACAAAAAATCGACGAAATGCTTCGAGAAAAGGTGGTCTGGTAGTGCCCTTGCGCTTCACTCGTCTTGGCGGGGGCTATTTTTTGGGCTGACTTTATTGTTAATTTTAATAATACGTAAATTAAATTAATTGCACGAAACACTTTTATTGATTTCAAAACAAAATAAGCAAAATATTGCGTCAGCACTATTGAAGAAGAACGTGTCCTGTTAGCGTTGAAAATCAAATACAGTTGTCGGCCAGGACCTTACAGCATCCTATTATCCAAGGATTAATGGTCTAAGGCCAGTACATAGCGCTGACACAGTCCGCCATTTTGCTTATTTACCGTTTAGCGATGGCCAATTTGCTTACGAGCGCATCCGAGCCCTTTTCTTCCGCCAAACACGGAAAATTATGTCGCAATTTATACGTCCTATTAAAAAACAACCAAATTAACCTTGCTTTCTTTTTCACTCATTTGGGTTTGTGCCTTTGTTGTTTTGTGAGACAGATAAGTTTTAAGTATAAGCTTCGATTTTAGTTATCCTTGATGATATGTATGTATCTGGGGGCACGGTAGTGCACCCGCCAAGTCGAGCGCGAAGCAAACACTGCCGTATCATCCTTTACTGGAACCATTTCGCCGCATTTTCAGGCCCCTATTTGAGAACCTCTGGATAAGACCAGAACGCAGAAATTTTCGTCATCCAGTAAGCTATAATCACATACTTAAAATCCAAAATTTCAAGTCTGTAGGTCATTTAGTTCCGAAGTTAAGCGAAAGCAAAGTTTCGCATTTACGACACTCACTCACTCACTCATTCACTCATGATCATCAAAATAGAACTAGTACTTCCCATAAACTAAGAGCTGAAATTTGGTACAGAGTTAGGGTTTAATGGCCACATAAAGGGAAAACTATAAAAACTAGGATAATCGATCTGGGGGCACGGCAGTGCCCACGCCAAGTCAAGCGCGAAGCAAACACTGCCGTACCATTATTTACGGGAACCATTTCGCCGCATTTTCAAGCCTCTATTTGATAACCTCTGGATAAGATAAGAACGTCGATCTGGGGGCACGGCAGTGCCCCCGCCAAGTCGAGCGCGAAGCAAACACTGCCGTACCATTATTTACTGGAACCATTTCGCCGCATTTTCAGACCCTTATTTGAGAACCTCTGGATAAGACCAGAACGCAGAAATTTTCGTCATCCAGTAAAGTATAATCACATACTTAAAATCCAAAATTTTAAGTCTGTAGGTCATTAAGTTCCGAAGTTAAACGAAAGCAAAGTTTCGCATTTATGACACACACCCAGTCACTCACTCATGATCATCAGAATAGAACTAGTACTTCCCATAAACTCAGAGAGCTGAAATTTGGTACAGAGGTAGGGTTTAATGGCCACATAAAGGGAAAACTATAAAAACTAGGATAATCGAAGATCTGGAGTACCTGGTGACCCTTATTAGAAAACACAAGAGCCCAACCAAACTATTAGAGATCGACTTACTGCCTTTACAAAAAATATTCAACTTAGTGGGCCACTTCATTTGATGTCAAAAATCGAAGGTCTGAAGTATCTGATGAAGAACCCTCAGCTGGTCTCAGCTGATTAGAGATATGGTAATGCCCCCTTCTACTATTGGTACATAAAAAAATCGACTGTCATTGCAAAAATCCAGTGAAGTGGGACACATCTTCTAATTTAATCTAGCCCGTAGCGTCCCACTGCTGGGCGAATGCCTCCCCTTCTGCTTTTAATACGCATATAAATAAAATTAAAGGAAAACTCTGGATAAGACTGGACTGGCTTTTATACTTATACTTACAAGTTTACAAGAAGAAATAGTCTAACAATTAACTTTATTCTACTCGAACATTACACAAATTAAATAAATAAATTACACTAAAATCTAGTAAAATAAATCAATATTCCTACGTTTCTACAAAAAGAAGTGAAATCCCACCAAAAACATTCTGTAAAAAACTAGCCAAGTCTCGATGGAGCTGCTTGTTTATCTCTAAAAAGTAATGAAATCTAGACAAAGTCGTGCCAAGTCTAAGGATCCTTACTGCGATTTATTTATTATTATAGTTTATGTTGTGTGACTTGGCCGTTGAAGAGTACACAAGGGTACAAAAGGGGCTCCATGACACCATTGCTCCAATACATGTGTTATACAATCAACAACAGCCTAAAATAAGACACTAGCGTCCAATTACCAATACCAGTATGGGCTATTATCTCGCTTAACAAACATAGGTAGTTACAACAGAATTTGATATAACATTACGTGTAAACAAAATTGACTTGTAACGTATAAAGAATTTTCAACGGCCAAGTCACACAACATACATACATACATACATATAATCACGTCTTTTTCCCGTAGGGGTAGGCAGAGTCGCAGAGACCGCCTCTTTCCCGTAGGGGTAGGCAGAGACCACTTCTTTCCACTTGCTACGATCCTTACATACTTGTTTCGCTTCGTCCACTTTCATTCTTACCATCCATTCCTCTTACATTCAACGTAGCGAAGCGGCTCTCCATGGGCCACTTTTCGCCTCCGCGACGTGACGTGACGAGACGTGATGGGTGGCGAACCACATCGCCGCCATTTTGGATAATTAATATTTTTATGATTATCCATTGCGTTCCCACGGATTGGTGGAGAGGGTAGGAATAGGGAAAGGGAAGGATAGGTGGTGTGGAAAGGAATATTGGTAAGTTAGAGTGGGAAATAGGAAATATAGGATATTACCGCCCAGGAGGGCAAGGGATAGGACAGTAATAGCTAGGGAAGCCGGGGCCGCATACCCGTATACTATACCACAACTACCGGACAGGTAAGTTGGGATGAGTATCCCATGACATAACATTAACTATAATAATAAATAAATCGCAGTAAGGATCGCAGGAGGACTTGGCACGACTTTGTCTAGATTTCATTACTTTTTAGAGATAAACAAGCAGCTCCATCGAGACTTGGCTAGTTTTTTACAGAATGATATTTACAGTGCCAGATTTACTCACTGCCGCCCGCCGCTCTCTTCTAAAAATTGTTGTACCTATCTGTAGGTATTTAAATTTGGAAATGCTCGCTTGCTCGCAAAAGTATCTATACTAATATTATAAATGCGAAAGTGTGTCTGTCTGTCTGTTACCTCTTCACGATTTAACCGCTGAACCAATTTTGATGAAATTTGGTACAGATATACTTTGAGTCCTGGGAAAGGACATATGATATATATCCCGAAAAAGTACAGTGTTCCTGAGGGATACTGTATTTACGCGGGTGGAGCCGCGGGCAACAGCTAGTCGACCACAAATCGATATTATAGTTTAGTCAATTCAAATACCTACTCGTTTGTGTTTGACGGCGAATCAAAAATTGATTTGGTTTCAACCATAGATATATAATATTAAAAAGAGGGTTTCAACCATAGATATATAATATTAATAAGAGGGTTTCAACTAATAACTTTCTCGATGCGACAACAATATCGATTAAACTTCTTAAGACTAGATAGTCTTGCAATAATCCAGCGGATTAAGATCGGGACTAGACGACGGCCAGTCTTCAGCTCTGATGAAGTCCGAAACGTTCGTTTCCAACCAAGACTGCGTAGACCAAGCTTTATGACCCGGCGCCGAGTCTTGCTGGAAGGACCATTCTTGGTTATTGAACATGCTGTTGATGGTAGAATGGTATCTTGATACACTTGTGCCGATGTTTTGATACCTTTTTCACAAAAGTATGTCTCAGTAATTCCTTCATAGCTTATTAGCCCCACCAAACCATCACCTGAAGTCAGATAGTGCCCACGTTGCACTCTGTCGACTTGTTTGTTAAAATATTGCTCAATTGTAAAAAAAATCTCATTCGTAAACAAATTTTTTCTGTGACCTCCCTTTGCGTACCGCTTCAATAGTTGTTTCGATTTTACCACATTATTCTTTTTTAAATTTTCAGTTAAGAAATGACCAGTACGTCTCTTATAGGTCCTGCAAGTCCTAAGTTATCTTTTAAAATACGTGACATGGTTCTAGGTGCTATCTTCATCTCCCGATATAAAATCTTTTGCTTTCGGACAGGATTTCTTCGAATTCTTTCCCTTACTGCTTTGACCACCTTTTTCATAAAAAAACTACGTGGATGGCCAGATCTTTTTCTGTCACAAACAGAAGAGGTCTCATTGTACTTATTAATAGCCTGATACATAAACATTTAACTAATACCAAGCGTATGGAGAGTTTTAAAAATTGTATTAGGCTCCATACCTACTTTGTGTGTAATGCAATCACAGCGATTCGGTTCTCTTTATCACCTCACTCCAATTTAATATCGCAAAATATATGTACTATGTATTGGCGCCAAAATGAGAAAACCCAATGAACAATCTTAAAAAAATTACAAACTCATTTAAATGTAATATTTTGTTTATTAATTGTAACAGTATTTATGGCCAGACTAAGTTTAATATACCTATACCGCTTTTACTTGCCTCGACTGAAGTTACCAACGTTATCGTACGCTTACAGTGAATTTTATAAAAAAAAAAAATAACCTTTGTGTTCCACTAGTATTATTTATAAGCTCTTTACATTTGCTTTTATATGAAAATTTTAATAGTAAGTATTTGAAAGCTAAATAATATAATATTTTATATTCCAGGTTCGGAGTCTCATCACTTTGAGGAAATAAAAATACCAGTGCCATGGGGTGAAGTGGCAGGGCTATGGTGGGGTCCTAAGGATAAGCAGCCCATACTAGCGACCCACGGCTGGCAAGACAACGCTGGCACTTGGAACCGACTGATTCCACTGCTGCCACCAACTCTCTCCGTCCTCTGCATAGACCTGCCCGGAATGGGTTTATCGTCCCACTACCCCAAGGGAATAGTTTACTATAAATACTGGGACGGACTTATGCTTTTGAGGCGAATCGTTAAACATTTCAAATGGAAGAAAGTCGTTGTAATGGGACACTCATTAGGTGGCTCAATAAGTTTCATGTACGCTGCCATCTTTCCTGACGAAACAGAAAGATTTATCTGCATCGATATATCCAGCCCTGTGATCCAAACCACACAAGATACTCTCAAGGTTGCGAGCAATTCTATAGATCAGATGCTAAGGTACGAAAACTTCACGAGCAACGCTAACCTAGCAGAGAAATTTGAGGAGATGATAGATATGGTAGTTGAGGCATACGCGGGATCACTATCTAGAGAGAACTGCAAGATTATGATGGAGCGAGGGATGTCTCGGAACGTATACAGAGGAAAAGTTGGATACGTTTTCAACAGAGATCCAAAACTGAAATTCTCACCGCTCGGCATGATCCCCATCGATGAGGCGTTAGAAATGACTAAGATGGTAAAGTGTAGGACATTGTTTATAAAAGCTAATCTCGATTCTAATACTCCTCATCAGTTTTACGATCATTACGATAAGGTAGTGATTGCTCTGCAAGAGAGCACGGATGTGACGTTTGTGGAAGTAGACGGAACGCATCACGTGCATTTAGAAGCACCTGAAAAGATTGCTCCACATTTGCACGCGTTTATAAAAGACCTTTGTTAAGAAAACAAATGAATGTACCAAGTTCGAAGATGTGTCCTTCCATACACCTAACACCACATGTTTGAATGCGTCCAGTTAAAACTCAATAAGACTCAATCTCAGTATGTATAATGTATCATTTAGCTTATCTCGCGGGTTAATCAGGCTAACTCTCGTTTTGATTGCTTCGCGATTTGAATTAGGCATAAGGCGAGTTAGTCGTTTTGTGAATTGGGTATGCCAAGCTGGAGGAGTAGGAGGAGGAGCCAAGGATTTCTGTATTCCGTCCCTAGATTAAAAACTATTTCACCCTAGGTATCTATTATTATAGATTACGAGTCTTTTTGAAAATAACTTGTAGTAAAATTGTTAAATGTAGTTATTACTAAAGATGCACACCTTGATGGCCTCCCGAAAGGTTACTTCTATGTATTAATGTACATAATATGAGATCTGTATATACTATGTTATTACACAATTTGTAACGAATATATTTTTTAAAAGTTTAATGTAAAGTATGCTTTTTTTATTTGTGAATTAAATGATTTTTCAAAATATATTAAGTTCAGTTATACTGAAAAAATATTTCTTAATCTATACTAATATTATTAAGAGGAAATGTTTCTTTGTATATCGGTCCGGTAGTTTCAGAGCCTATTCAATGCAAACAAACAAGGTTTGCATTGAATAGGCTCCGAAACTACCGGACCGATTTTAATGACATTTGGCACAGATGTAGATTACACCACGGGAAAGGCCATAGGCTAATTTTTATCACGACAGAATGTACGATTTCCCTTTGCGCGCATTTTTTTCCCCTAGTTCGCGGGCACATACAAAATCCCCCATTGCCCTTCGGAAATAAAACTTTTAATAAATTAAGAAACGTTGTAAAAGAAGCTTTTAACATAATAATATTATGTAATTAATGTTTAATATCCACAGTCCATATTACAACCAACAACATTGTTCTTTTAAGATATGCTATTTCACCAAAGATTTCAAATGCTAAGGAAAGGCTATGTTTAAAACTAGCTTCAAAAATCTTTAATTAATTAAAAGTTAATACCAAGGAATTTGTAAGTATTATATACAACTGGAAAGAGCTCTCGGCATCAAATCTGTGCCGAGAGGGAGATACAATACAAACCGCTCCGTCTCTTTTTAACAAGGGTGACAACAATATTTTTAATTTGGGGACAAATTAGTTGAAGTTTAGAAACATATGGTGATTTTAACTTTTTCTAAAGAAGTCCAAGCATATGCTACCAATAAGTAATATTTTGCTAAGTAATGGAACAGAACTCCTGACTCATTATAGATACAGGTTTGGGGATTTTGGCGTTGTTTAAAGAACTGCAAGCATATTATGCTACCATGTCAATTAGAGTAATCATCATCATCACCACCACCATCACATCATACATCATCACATCATGATGATATAAAAGGAGTATCTCATAGTATTTTACACTAACACGGAGATCTTTGAACATTACTTTGCCGTTTATGTACCTATTTGCAAAATTATTTTGTTATTGTAAAGGGTTTAATTCGAAATTGGTCCTTTAGTCACTAAAGTGGAAACCTGATGATGCGATTCATGACGAATTGAGGGAACTCCTCGAAATTTATATCGACACATTTAGTGATTTTGACTTTTACTGAAGTAATACAAGCATATGCTACCAAAAAATAAGATTTTGTACCAATGTGTATCCTGGATCCAAAAGCACTGAACAGAACTCCTCAGTCCTTAAAGATATGCTTTTGTAAATTTCGGCATTGTTTAAAGAACTGCAAGCATATGCCACTTTGTAACTTACAGTAATCATCATCATCATCTTAATAACGATACCTAATGGAATCTTTCGATACGATCTTAAGACGTAAATAACTGAACAAAATATATCCAAGGAATTTGTAAGTAAACAACTGGAATGAGCTCTCGACATCAAATCTGTGCCGAGAGGGAGATACAATACAAATAAATAAATAAAATAAAATGTTCTTATTTCGGTCAACAGGCCATAAGTGTTAGTAAACATTTTTAATTAGAAGCTATGTTAGTATATTGAAACTTGGTTTTTAAAATCTAGTTTGAGTGACACCAATATCACGTACAATATAAGTATTATACGTGATATTGGTATCCTTGGTGAGGTGGATGCGAGTCCAGTGCTGCATGATAGCACTGTCCACGTCCAGCCTTCCCGCTACTGTCTTCAGGAGACTGTTGGCGCTGCCACGCACCCGCTGTATCAGAGATGCTACACATTTCCTAATGATAGCTAAGAAGCTATCAACTTCAGCTGAAGCTAGCATCCCTGAAGCACTACAGTGACGAAGCAGCCCCAGCAATGCCCTGAAGGCATTATTATATTGGGTTCGCAGGGCCCTGTAAGTTGTTTGAGTGTAATTCACCCAGAGGCTGCACTGTGACAATACGCTTTGGAAAGTGTTATCTTCACTGCTCTGGAACAACGTGCAAACCTACGGGATAGCATATTAGCTCTAACACACAGAGCCCTTCGCTTCCATTCCATGTCCTCGTCATCTTTGAGCGTTTCACCGACCGTTTAAAACGTTTTACTTGCGCAACCGTAGCACCATTTAGCATCACAGGAGGAACCTTATAGCTCTTGTTACCAGCTTTAAAAACCAGCAACTCACTTTTGGTAGTGTTATACCTCAAAAACCGCTCCGTCTCTTTCTAACAAGGGTGATAACAATATTTACAAATTTGGGAATAAATTAGTCGCCTAATCTTTTACAACATGAGTCCTCATTTTAAGTCATAAATGATAATACAAGTTGCTGAAAGGTATATTATAGGGTGCTTTTAATAAGTGTAAAACACTTTACCGCGTGATAATGCTCATGATAACAAATAACTTACCCAAATAAACTTTTTAGAGCATTTTTATAAGTGAAAATTCCTTTAACGGCGCTGTGCACTTTTCTTGGGATGGGTAAAAACTGTTAAACTCGAGCAGGACACGTGACCCTGATCGAAAAGTCATAAGATGCAACTTACAGTTATTGTTTGCTGTCTTGGTTTACGCGAGCATGAAACTATTTTAGTTCGTATTGACTTTTGACTCCAACCATCGACCTTTAGCCTTGACCTTGACCCCAATCATTCCCATCACATTTACCCTTACATTGACCTTTACCTCCAATTGTCCCCCCCACGAAAAGTTGTCTCCAGTTAAATGGCTCGACTTTTGAGATTTTTGAGGCCGTTTTGAAATTTGACGTACAGTGAAATCACGATAGAGAAAAGAAGTGTCTCCAGTTAAATGGCCCCACTTTTGAGATTTATGAGGCCATTTTGAAATTTGACGTACAGTGAAATCACGATAGAGAAAAGAAGTGTCTCCAGTTAAATGGCCCCACTTTTGAGATTTATGGGGCCATTTTGAAATTTGACGTACATTGAAAACACGATAGATAAAAGAAGTGTCTCCAGTTAAATGGCCCCACTTTTGAGAATTTTGGGGCCATTTTCAAATTTGACGTATAGTGAAAACACTATGGTGAAAAAAGTGTCTAGTTAAATGACTTTTGAGATTTTTCACTTCTACCGGCACTCCTGGAGTGCAACCTGTTGTTTTTTTTTTATTATTTAATTCGCTACCTAATGTTAAGTTGAGGTGGTTTAAATAAAAAAAGTTATTCTAAAAAAGTTCCTTTGGGAAAGTTTGTAATCATGAGCACTACCACGTGGTAAAGTATATTTTACACTAATTAAAAGTTTCACGACCTCTTTGGCTTAGTGGTTGAGCATGTTGGTGATCAAACCGGTCGCTGGTTCGAATCCCACCGAGGGAACAAAAAGTTTTACCATGTTCCGTGTCATGGATGTGTATTAAATATGTGAATTATTCACATATTTAATTATAATAAATAAATTAAGTTAATTTGTTTTTTACTTTTTAGTTATCGCTAGATAGATTTCTCAGTCTGTTCATCTCATTTAACGCATCATTGTTGCAAGGTTGTTTGCCGGTTAATTTAGTACAGTCAAGCTCTTCAATAAGGAGACCTTCTATAGATTTTACTCTACTCAGTAAGGACCTCAAAAAACCCCAACACACCATACCTTCATGTGATACCCATATTGTACGAGTGCATTAAAAATAACTTGTCGGCCATCTTGGGTGTTCCGCCATGTTGGATTTTCGAGTTATTCTCAGCAAACCCTTTCATTTGATACCCATATTGTAGGCAGTGACGGATTAAGACTACTTGATGCCCTAAGCAATCCACGCCTGTGGGCCCCTCTATTCGTATGTCAACTAGAAACGGTTTTTAAACCTTTACTGCCTAAAAACATTAGTTTTTTGTAAAATAAGATGATGAGATGTAACGTACCTTAGAAGTGGAGAAATTGCGACAACAATAAAAGCCAAAGCATAATATCGTTTTTACCCCTTTCAGCTTTAAACCCTGAAAGACTGTGTAATTCGAATGCCTAAAGCTGAACGTCGGTACTGAATTTTATAATATATTCTTTAAGCCAAACACGAGCGAGCGAAGCGAGCGAGCAAATTTTTTTTTCCCATTTTACAGGTTAAAATCTGTTCAAACGTTAAACTAACGGTGAAATTCAGAAAAATACCATACAATTAACCAGCTGAAACAGAATATCGGTACTAAATAATAATTTAATATATTTTTCATGTGAAACGCGAGCGAGCGAAGCGAGCGAGCAAAATTTTGTTCCTATTTAATAGATTAAATCTGTTTAAACTTTAAGCCCTAAAAGACTAAAAATATGATGATTTTGTAATTTAAATGAAAGTAAAATTTGCGTAATTTTTGATGTTGCAAAATAGATGACAAAATTAAGTTAGGTTTGTCATATAAATAGGCTATTGATTTTATTGTTTTTTTTTTAGTACAACAGTCTTTCAGGGTTTAAAGTTTAAAAAGAATTTAACAGGCAAAGGAGTAAAAAACATTTGCTCGCATTCTCAGTTTGAACGCATTTAACATAAACACATACTAGTACAAATTAGTATCAAAACTCTGTTTTAGGCTGTTGATTTTTTTCCTAAAATAACTTCAAAAAATCATCTTTCAGATAGGGTTAATGGGGCGGCAAAATATGTTAATTGTCCTGGGGCGCAAAATTTCTAAATACGCCTCTGTATATGGGTCAGCTCTCTGTATATACACCAGCCGGCCCATTTGGGGGGGGGGGGGGTTGATTTCTATTTCCAATGATCAGAATTCTCTACGGCCTTCCGGATTCCGGTGCGTATATCTCTACCCTTAGGCTGGGACTATATGCAACGGAATCCGGTAGGCCGTAGAGAATTATGAGCACTGAACATAGAACTCTGTGCTAATACAATACAGTTGAAAATGGAAGTTTCGAGTGTCGAGCTGTCATATATGACATTGACATTTGACTCGACACTCGGATGTTCGATTTTCAACTCTATTGTATTAGTGCAGAGATCTATTTTCAGTGCTCATAATTCTCTACGGCCTACCGGATTCCGTTGCATATAGTCCCAGCCTTAGACGTGATGCCCTAAAGACGGTTTTTTTGTGCTTATTCTGGTGCCCCCCCAGTCGTGATGCCCTAGGCAATTTGATTAAGAGTTAATCAAATTGCCTAGGGCATCACGACTGCTTAATTTGATTAAGAGTTAATCCGTCACTGATTGTAGGAATGCATTAAAAATGACTTATCGGCCATCTTGGATGTTCCGTCATGTTGGATTTTCGAGTTATTCTCAGCAAGCCCTTTCATTTGATACCCATATTGTAGGAGTGCATTAAAAATAACTTGTCGGCCATCTTGGATGTTCCATCATGTTGGAGTTTCGAGTTATTCTCAGCATGCCCTTTCATTTGATACCCATATTGTACGAATGCATTAAAAATGACTTGTCGGCCATCTTGGATGTTCCGTCATGTTGGATTTTCGAGTTATTCTCAGCAAGCCCTTTCATTTGACACCCATATTGTAGGAGTGCATTAAAAATAACTTGTCGGCCATCTTGGATGTTCCATCATGTTGGAGTTTCGAGTTATTCTCAGCAAGCCCTTTCATTTGATACCCATATTGTAGGAATGCATTAAAAATGACTTGGCGGCCATCTTGGATGGTCCGTCATGCTGGATTTTCGAGTTATTTTCAGCAAGCTCTTTCATTTGATACCCATATTGTAGGAATGAATTAAAAATGGGATATAATTAATCGAGCGAACAAAAAATAAGTTGGCGGCTGCACGTGAGCATACTGTATTACTGAATTTGGCAGCGAATTAATATGTTGGCGACTAAATTACTAAACTGGCGAAAACACTCGGGTGACAAAAAATTCTAAAGTCGGCAGATAAAAAGAGGCGAAATTTAATCCAAATTAGCACCGACATTTATAAGTTGGTGACTTAATTTCCGAGTTGGTGACCATTATACCATATAAGCAGCTATAAAACCAGATTTGGTTGATAAATTAATGGCTGCTAAAAATTTAATTTGCAGGCTACGGAAAATCCTATTTTTGGATACTGTCGGAGTATGTTTTTCTTTGTCATGGGTGTCATTTTCTAGGTTTCTGGGGGTGCAGAATAATATGAAAATAAAATCTGTTTCGTAATTTCACAATGGCGTAAATTTTTGTTATTAAAATTAACAAGATTGTCCTTTTCCCGGTTTCTGGGGGTTCTGATTACAAAATTGTCTTCCAATTTCATTTTCCAAAATGGAGAATATCCAATCTTCGGAAAATGAATATGAATACTAAATTAAAAGATCTTTGGGATGCTAATTAGGATTGATGATTATTATTACAGTATCTTATGTAGTTCAAAGTACCAGCTATGTAGGTATAGAAATTTTTAAAAATTCAGGATTCATGAATTTTTCTGCCATTCATGAAGAAAATATGCGATTTCTAGATTAATAAGGGGGAGCAAATTTTCATTACTTTTGCAGTAGGATGCACCGTTTCTGAGATAGAAGCGACTATAGAAAAAAATATGACAATGCAGTACTGAGATACGAGGGGTGTATCAATCTATAGAAATGTTGGAAAATTCAGGATTTTCGAATTTTTTTTTTCTCCCATCATGAAGAAAATATGATGTTGCAGGGTTTCATAGGGGGGCGAAATTTTCATTATTTTTTCAATAAGATGCACCGTTTCCGAGATAGAATCGATTTTATAAAAAAAAGAAGTAAATGCTGTACATTGAGATAGGACGGATGTTTATAGCTATAGAAATGTTGGAAAATTCAGGATTTTCGAAAATTTTTTTCTCCCATCATGAAGAAAATATGATGTTGCGGGGTTCCAAATGGGGGCGAAATTTTCATTATTTTTCAATAGGATGGACCGTTTCCGAGATAGAATCAATTTTATAAAAAAAGAAGTAAATGCTGTACATTGAGATACGACGGATGTTCATAGCTATAGAAATGTTGGAAAATTCAGGATTTTCGAAATTTTTTTTCTCCCATCATGAAGAAAATATGATGTTGCAGGGTTCCAAAGGGGGGCGAAATTTTCATTATTTTTTCAATAGGATGCACCGTTTCCGAGATAGAATCAATTTTATAAAAAAAGAAGTAAATGCTGTACATTGAGATACGAAGGATGTTTATAGCTATAGAAATGTTGGAAAATTCAGGATTTTAGAAAATGTTTTTCTCCCATCATGAAGAAAATATGATGTTGCGGGGGTTCGAAGGGGGGCGAAATTTTCATTATTTTTTCAATAGGATGCACCGTTTCCGAGATAGAATCAATTTTATAAAAAAAGAAGTAACTGCTGTACATTGAGATACGACGGATGTTTATAGCTATAGAAATGTTGGAAAATTCAGGATTTTCGATTTTTTTTCTCCCATCAAGAAGAAAATATGATGTTGCAGGGTTTCAAAGGGGGGCGAAATTTTCATTATTTTTTCAATAGGATGCACCATTTCCGAGATAGAATCAACTTTATAAAAACATAGTAAATGCTCTACATTGAGATACATTCCTAGATGTATAAAGCTATAGAAATGTTGGAAAATTCAGGATTTTCCTTTTTCTCACATCATGAAGAAAATATGAGGTTGTTGGGTTACTAAGGAAATTTAAAATGGATGACTTTTTTGTAATCAGCACCCCCAGAAACCAATAAAAGGACACCTATATTATTTTTATGAAATTAAGTATGTCCGCCATATTGGAATTTCAAAACGAATGTCATTTTCGTATCCAGCACTCCCAAAAACCTGGTAAACGACACCCATATCAATTTTACGAAAAATAAATATCCGCCATTTTTAAATTTCAAAATTAATCTACACAATAATCTCTACCTCCCTAAAACCGAGAAAAATAAAAAATTGGGAATTTTGTACGCTCCTTTATGGTTTTTTTGTGTGCGCTCGTTTCGCTGCTTGTATGGTTTTTGAGTTACCTACATCAGGGAAAATATATGTGCCCATTCTTAAATTAAATGTGTACTCACAAATTGTCGCCAAGATGGTTATTTAGTCGCTAAAACATAATCTGTCTGCCAGTTTGGAAAATTCAGTGGTATTATTTAGTCACCAGATTAGTAATTTTTTTGTTCCTTACATTCTTTCGCCAACTTGGTAATTTAGTATTCAATATTGGGTATTTTCACATCCAAAATTTAATTGTTTTGTCGCAAGTTTAAATACATGCCATTAAAAATTACTTGGCAGCCATCTTGGATGTTCCGTCATGCTGGATTTTCGTGTTATTCTCAGCAAGCCCTTTCATTTGATACCCATATTGTAGGAGTGCATTAAAAATGACTTGTCAGCCATCTTGGATGTTCTATCACGATCCTCAGCAAGCCCTTTCATTTGATACCCATATTGTAGGAGTGCATTAAAAATTACTTGTCAGCCATCTTCGATGTTCCGTAATGTTAGATTTTCGAGTTATTTTCAGCAAGCCACATTTCATATTGCATATTCACGCCAACCGAGATACTCGTCAAGACGAATCATACGAGCCCAAACTCGATGGGGTTGCGTCGTTTAATTACAGAGTTCCTATGGCCACCTTCCAGCTCCATCATCAGACCCTGGTTACCATATAGTGTCAAAGTACTTGTCAAGACGAACTAAACGAGCCCAAATTCGATGGGATTATGTGGTTTTATTTCGGAATTCCTGTGGCCACCTTCCAGCTCCATCATCAGATCAGCTCCACGTCATCATAATATTGCATTGTCATGCGGTTTACATATTCGTGCAAAATTTCAACTCAATCGGAAACCGGAAAGAGGATCAAATTTAACTTGCAAGAATCCATTACAGACAGACAACGGGACAGGTGAAACTAAATAAAAGCTTATAAAATTAAACACAAGTTCTTCGAGAACTTACCACGGGACAAGATTGATGTGGTGTGAAGTGTCCATAAATATTATTATTATATTATAAGTCATCCTATACAGATAAACCTACCTACTAATATTATAACTCTGTCTGATGTCGCCCGCCCGCCCGCGAGGTTCTCACGTAACTATGCGCACATAATAAGCACTCAGGGATTAAGAATTTTTCTACCAGTGAAAGAATTTTTCAAATCTGTTAAGTTTCAGAAATTATCAATAACATACAAACATACAATGGTTTCCTCTTCACAATATCATGAAGGTAGGTAAAATAATATAAATGTCATATATTCCCTATTAAATCATATTGTCACCCGAACATCTAGAATGTTCCAAGGGACATACACGGCGTTTTGTGTTGCAACTATTCTATTTTCATTTCTTCCATTTTACTCTACCAAAATGCAAATAATCAAAAATAAATAACAAATTTCTAATTATCGGTTAGTAGGTAGGTTCTAAATAACTAGTGATTTTTATTTTACATTTCTCTCTCAGATTATGTATAACATAATATTTAACCGAGTTTATTAGTATTTCTTTCTTATACACTATATCGCACATAAAATCTACCAAACCTGAAATTTAAGGAAAGATATAAACTGGCTACACTAGGTTACTTGTTAGAACGAGACACAGGGATAACTTATAGCTATCTCACCGGGACCGAATTTTTTATTGCGCACGTGATAAGCTTTAAGTCTGAGTAGTAAAGATCATTTTTGATTGAATTAAAAGAAAATAAAGTTTGAAGTACTCTTTCCTGTTGTATATACAGGGCAGGATAGCTCCTGACGTCACAGCTTGTTAGAGAGAGAACGTAAATTGGTCAATACTTGTGAAGAAACGAGACAAAAATGTTATGTTTTGTCCCTTTCGCTGTAACCGGGTTTTTGGCACAAGGCTGTCAAATTTGACATTCTTGTGCCAAACAAATAACAGCTGTGAAGAGTGAGGTTTCGTATTATTTGAAATCTTTTGTTTTTTGGTGTGTTTTATGTTATATACGCTTTTGAGATAGAGACTCCGTGTATTTTTAAGTATTTTAACAATGGGTGGATGCAGTATTTTGAGGCGCAAAAGTCGCAGCGAAGGAAAATGTGCTGCCGTAAATTTTCACTCGTAAGTAGCTATAGCTCGTGTTTTTTTAGTTTGTGATTGCATATTACTTAAGAATGATGATATATGGACGTAAATACAATCATATTTTCCATAGAAAGTGAGATGAAATCTGTATTTTTTACATCATTCGTAACTTATTCTAAAAATATATTTGTCTTAGTGTTGCTATTTAATTTAGTACCAAAATATACTGACTAAAGTTCTTTCGGTAAAAATTTAGTATAATATCCCACGATCCCACGATTTATGGAGGAGGGGGATAAGAGGGGAGGGGAGGGGGAAGGTTGAAGCCCCACTCTCCCCATCAGGAAACCCACAGTTACTGAGATATTAGTGGTTGAAGTTTTTAGTTGGGAGTAATAAGGCGACAGCTAACCCTTACCTCCACAAACCTCACTAAAAATAAATTTTGGATACATAATCAATTCAAATAGAAAATAATCTTAAATTAATTGCTCGTTCACTTTAACTTAAATAATCTATTATAATATAGTAATCAATTCGGTTTTACTTTTAGGTCGGTCCACAACAGACGCAGGTATTAGTCTTCTATGCAGTATATTTGGGGCCTGAGAGGGATCACATGATGCACTTGGTGTCTTTTGTGATCTATCCAAGGCTTTCGACTGTGTCGAGCACGCAGCACGCTACGTTGGTCAGAAAATTATAAAGGGACACGGCACTTCAACTTTTAAGTTCTTATCTTAAAATAAGAACGCAGAGAGTAGAAGTAAATTCTACAAGGTCTACTGGGACCAAAATAGGACTAGGTGTGCCACAAATTTAAAAAAGTTATTTCATTAATGATTTTATTAACGATTGCACACCTTAGGAATAAGATAGACCCTTGCAAAGCTGCTTCCATGTAATTAAGTTATCTTGACTTTTGCTATATTATATGTCACCGTAAAATTGTAAAAACCGTTAGATTATAAAATAACTAACTAGATGGTAAAAATATGTCGAAAGATTAAAAACTATATACCTATTTATAATCTAACGAAAAACAATGTGTTAAATTATAGACAGCGTATTCGCGTCGGTAGTCAATCAGCATTTTACAATTTCACTAGTTTTATTACAATCTAAAGGTTTTTACAATTTTACGGTGACATATAGATTAAGTTACTACATTGTAAAAATACTTTTTGAAAATAACAACTTTTCCATATTTTTGCTAAAAAGTGGCCCCGTGCGAGTTTCTTACGCTGGTTCTTCTCGACGGGCTAGTTTCTTTTATATGTATTTTAACTGTTTAATTTTTTAAATGTGTTGAAGTGAATGAAGAATGTTTGAAACATCTACTTAAATAAAAAACTATTTACTTTTTTGATATTGTTTAATTTTTAATATTATTTCATTTTATTGTTTAATTTTTATATTAAGAGAAATACCTACCCTACCTAACAGTATTAATAGTAAGACTTTTTGGTGGTTTATGCTTGGACTACTTCAGAAAAAGTCAAAATCACCATATAAGTTTCGACGAGTTCCCTCGATTCCTCATAGATCCCATCATCAGGTCACCACTTTTTACACCCATAGGAACCCTTTACATAAAAAAAATCGAAAATTGATCCACAGACAACGGAATAATCGTTAATTTTAACCCATTAAACCATACAAATTGTATGAGAGGCTCAGTAACTATGGTAAAGGCCTTTTTATCATTTTCTTTTTATTATATCCCCTAATAATAATATATAACTAGCTGTCTCGACACACGTTGTTCTGTCTTAAACATGAACTGAAATGAATAAATTACTACACTTATAATGCATCCTACGTCCTAGTCCTACACCTACAACCTTTTTCATTATTTCTCACTGTTCAAGCCTACCCTAAACTTCCGCAATTACAAGTGTATTTCAGCTCGTCAACACTCACTGATGCTTGAGAGACCTATGGGAAAGGAAATTTTTTGTAGTTCCTGACCCCTGTTCCCGCCCTGAATGCTGCTATGGTGCTCAATTGAGCAGTTTCGGTGAGTTGCCAGTATCAGAGTGATGGTCATTAAAGCAATGAGAATGGAAAATACAATGGCTTTTATATCCTTTTAATTTTATGATGCATAGATCTTGACATACGTACTATTAAAATAGTTCGAGTATTATTTTTTTAATTTACAAAGAGTTTGAATGAGATTCAAAACAATATAAAATGTGCCAAATCGATCCAGCCGTTCTCGAGTTTTGAGTCCCTTGTGAACGGGTTATAAAGTATCCTATGTCCTTCTCCTAGTTTCAAGATACCTCACCAATTTTCAGCCAAATCGGTTCAGCCATTCATGAGTTAAAAATATTTTTACCACGTTCATAATATTTTTTTAATATATCTATTACTTTCGGTCTCGTCCTAGATTTTACTTAATAATAGGTGTCGATCGAGACCAAAGACTTCTAATCGAGACTGAAAATCCAGGTACGATTGTACTTTAATCACATGTTTTCTTAAAACCTCTGACTCATAAAAAATAACTAGAACAATTTAATCGCCAGTATTAAAATATTGTACTTATTTTAATAATGAGTGGTGTAAGGGAAAACTCGTTTTACGGTTCTTGTTTATTACTGACTACGACGAGAAAACTTACATGTGCATCCTAAGATCAAGTCAAAAATACCACAATTGAAGGCTATGTTTGTACATGGCAACACCTAGTGGGTGAGCGAGATGCACTCTAGTGGTTACAAGAGCTGCGGATCTAGAGGTTCTTAATCTGTATATAATACTTACAAATTCCTTGGTTAATACCTATTTACCTTTGTTTGCGCCCTCTACTTCTTCTTCTTCTTTATAAATGGCTCCGAAGTGATTCGCCAATGTCAGAGTAATAATTGATGAACGGCTTACGGCACCCTCTAAGCACTACGACAATAATTATAGATAGGTACCGGATACCCTCCATGATTTTTTTTTAAATCTTTAAAAACTAGCTGTTGATTGTTGTGAATATGCCGCGGCGGCTTTCAATGACACTGTAAGGTCAGAATGTGCGAAACAGAAAATATTTTTCTTTTCAATTTTTCTTAATTAATTCATTATTTACTACCTACTTGTGTCATAAACAACGAATATGATTAGATAGTTGCATAATATATAACTTTAATTTATTTTAACCAGATTCTTAGCAAGATTGTTATGAATGTTGAATGGAGGGCGGAGGGGCAATTAAATGTAAAGAACACTGAATATTTTCTTAGCGTAGTTTCACCAGGGGGCTTACCACGACGTCTAATAAGTAGCTGGTAGCAGCATTACTTTAAAATATACTTTAGAATATACCTATGTATTAAACAAACATAGGACTCGCGCATGACGGGTTCCGTATAAAATAAGTTTTTTGTATGGAAAGTGGCAACCACACTTAAATATTTTCTTCTATTTTAAGTATTTGTTGTTATATCGGTAATTCCATACAGTCATACCTAATCTGTGAAAATTTCAACAAAACCATCATACGGATAGTTTTGTTGATGGTGATTTTGTTGATGACCGTAACCGAATCGGATTTTGATAATTATATTCGGATAATGTCGGATGTAGACGGATATTTTCAATATGATGATAACATGTTTATTTAATTTGGCAGCCGCGCCGACTTACTAGCTTCATAGACCAAATCTCAGATTAAAATATATTTTCCTTCCTTAATTTTCTTCCTACTTGTTGGTTCAATGTTAGTAGTTTTTCGGTAATAATCATTTTCGGTAAATGTAAGCTGTAATAACAATAATAAACGTTTTATAATAATATTAATAATTTTTTAATTTATTTTACAATCGAATTGTGATTTGTTTACGTAAAAAGTGATTTTACTTTGCTTATAATTGCTTCGCCTATGACTGTCAAAAATTTGTCGGGTACTTTAATCTTACCATTTTACAATTATTTCAAATTGGTATACAAATACGTATAGGTGTACCAGAATCTCATGGCAAATAGGGAAATAAAACTTTGTAGTGTGCAATACTGGGGAAACAGGATTAAACGATCTTGATACTGGTTAATTTTTAATTATGTCTTTAGTATTATTGAACATGAATTATAATAAGACTGTGTGAACGTGAAGAATGTTCGGTGTATAATATAGAAAACTAGCTTTTGCCCGCGGCTTCGCCCGCGTGGAATAGTGTTCTTGTAGAAAAAACTACTTCGGCGAATAACTCTTTACCTACTTACAACAATATACTAATACAATATTGAAAATGTTTTTAGGTTTGCCCAAAGCAAATTGTTAAAAATGGGACCCCTATCATCTCGACACGACATGCGCGACCAATTGATAATATACTTACATAATATTATATTTATCGCACTTGAATATAAGTTTTAACATAATCTTATATCTTAAAGACTAAATACTTAAAGACTATTATTTTAAAAACTCGCAACAAAATCCGTTGCGTAGATTTAAAGATCTAAGCATACAATATACTATACCTACATAGGGACAGACAGATAAAGCGACTTGTTTTATACTATGTACTATGTAGTAAGTAAAGTTATTTGACATTCCAACAAAACTGACAAACCACCTCTGGATATTCCATAAGAATTAAGAAGTTACTATTATGTATTCTGTGCTGCAGTTCAAAATATTCGTGAACCTCTTTATACTGTATACGTCCCGCGTTTTCAATAGCGCGATGTAGAAACGCGAGAGCCCGCGCCGCGAAGCAACACTATATCCCTGCATTTTAAATCTGTAATATCTTCGAAAATATTCATTTAAATTACATGCCGTAAAGGGCAGTATAGATCTATCTTAAATGCACAATGTATTTAAGGTACTTAATTGTATAAGGATTAATACTGTGTTGATTAAAATCGCTTTGTAAATAAGCTATTAATTAAAATCAAAGTAAAGGATAAAAAAATCGTTATTGTGGGTTATCCCTAAGAGATATACATATGCCACTGCGGACTTTTTTGTAGGCTTTTTAAAGATGAATATAACTGTAGTACATAATTTTGATCTATCTCGTAGTGTTCAGCCAGCATTTTCAATGTAAGCGCAAAATATGTGATTTTTTAGGACTTTAGAAACCTCTAAAATTATTTGTGTACCTCTATTATGTTATGCATGTTATATACCTAAAAACCTTCCCGATAAATCACTCTATCTGTTAAAAAAACGGCATCAAAATCCGTTGCGTAGTTTTAAAGATTTAAGCATACATAGGGGACAGACAAAAAAGGGACTTTGTTTTATACTATGTAATGATAATGATATTTCATGAAAAATAAATCAATCGTGAATTACTTTATATACTTATTTATTACGAATAACATACAATTAAATTGGCAACAGTTCATTTAATGTTGGAATTTCCTTCCGAACTGTATAAAACTCGTTTACTTTATTCCTAATCAACTATAAATCGAAACTGTCTTATGTTGGTTTTCTTTTTTCCTCCTCTCCTCCTTTTACCAGGCATGGAAAACAAACCATCATTCGATGTGCCATCAGCTACGATTCACCTTATAGTAGTACTGGAAACACATTTAAAGAAGTCACAATGATTACCCAAGAAAATATAAAAAAACTAAAAGTATCAAAACAACTCACTCTAACTTACCGGTCAACTCTACCACAAGCTTTAAATTATAAGATTGAGTTCGATTTACACCTTCTTCTTTCTGTATTTTACTATAGACATAGAAAACAATATTTCTCGCTTGAGATCGAATTGCCTTTTTGGATATTTTCACAAAAACAACAAATTCCAAGAACATAATCACTAAATTTTAACAGCGGTTGACAGATCACGTACTTTGATTTGACGGGTCATACTTGACATTGCCATATGAAAATCACATTTTTTATATTTTTTAAAATGCCATCAGATTCTGGTAGACCTATACCTACAGAGATGCAGTGGGATTTTTTGTTTCTGGTATCACTGTTTTGGTGTTGTCTTTCGTTACACGCACACAGACTTGCGTGTACCGACAGGGCTTCCCACTTGTTTAAAAGGTGGTGCCACTCTTTTCGATGCGTGCGTGTGTTTATAATCTGAGGGCCAAATGATTAGGCCTAAACTTCTAAAATGCCAAAAAGTATTTGCATTTTGCTTACATTCGTCATTAACCTAATTTCCGTAACCGAGATTATCCGAAACCTTATCCGATATAATTTTATTCCTTTATCTTTTTCCGTATCCAGGACTGAAATAACATATCCTTAAAATTTTCACTCCAAACTACAAATGAGCGCGATGGTACTTTTAAAACTTTATTTAATTATTTTGTTAGAATTAAAAATTAAGAAATTCCTACTGAATTGTACCTAGGTACACGTTAATTTAAGTAAAATATGATAATAAGGGTGAGCATATCACGCTCCAATGCTAGGCATTCGGCTGAGGGAATTAAAAAATTACATTAAGTTGTTAATTATTTTGTTACAAAGTGTTGGTAAAGTCACGGAATTTTGCCGCGGTCAGTCGCTTACCAGAAAACGACTTGGATTGAACTCTTTTTACTTGTGATAAAATTGTGTAATTAAACAGCAGCTACTTATGGTATTACTTAAATAATAGCAAGTAACTATTTATTAATATTAATTATTTTCTGTGCTAATAGTTGAAAACGTGTTATCAAGAATGATTGCACGAGATTATGGTAAATATTGTTATTGCTTTAGCATGAATTGCATTTTTATTTACTTTGATACCTTATTTTTTTAATCTTATATTAGGGTAACACACCCAATTGCTAGCACTGTACCTAATTATCAGCACCCCGAACAAATAGTAGAATTATAAGCTTCTCTGTAATTAATTTTTGTTTCCACTTAATAAAAACAAAACTTTAATGTTTCTGGAATCTACGGCCAGCGACACCATACTTTAAACTATAAAGTATTTTCCTCTGTAATAATCGAGGTTATAATTGGACCATTTTTTTAAAGTGCTGATAATTGGTACGTTCACCCTATATTTAATAAAGTAGTTTTTTTCCACACAACTCTGTAATCTTCCACTTGCTTTGATACCTTATTTTTTAACCGACTTCCAAAAAAAGGAGGCGGTTATACGTTACGTATATAAGTACCTATATAATTTATTTTTTTGTATATTAGACCACAATTTCGACGTCTGTGGACCGATTTTCAAAATTCTTTTTTTGAAGTAGAAATAATTAAGAAACGGGTATAATCCCAAGTTGGTCCCGTTTTGAAAAAAGTGGTGACCCGATGATGGGATCCATGAGGAATCGAGGGAACTTCTCGAAATTTATATGGAAACATATGGTGATTTCAACTTTTTCTGAAGTAGTCCAAGCATATGCTACCAAAAAGTAAGGTTATGCTCCAAGGTATATCCTGGATCCAAAAGTACAGAACAGAACTCCTGACTCCTTATAGACACATGTTTGGGGATTTTGGCGTTGTTTAAAGAATTGTAAGCATATGCCACCATGTCAATTAGAGTAATCATCATCATCACCACCACCATCACACCATACATCATAACATTATAATGACAAAATAAAAGGTACTTCTCATAGTATTTTACTAATACACGGAAATCTTTGAACATTACTCTGCCGTTTATGGACCTATTTGCAAAATTTTTTTGTTATTGTAAAGGGTTTAATTCGAAATTGGTCCTTTAGTCACTTAAGTGGAAACCTGATGATGCGATCCATGACGAATTGAGGGAACTCCTCGAAATTTATATCGTCACAGTGATTTTGACTTTTACTAAAGTAACACAAGCATATACCAAAAAATAAGATTTTGTACCAAGGTATACCCTTGATCCAAAAGTACTGAACAGAACTCCTCAGTCTTTAAAGATATGCGTTTGTAAATTTCGGCATTGTTTTAAGAACTGCAAGCATATGCCACTTTGTAACTTACTAATACATATAACTAAAAGGGATGAAATTATTATTTTTAAACAAAAAATTAAACCGCCTTCCAAAGTAAAAATACACAAAAAAGTATAGGTACAATAAAACTTATTTTTTAAATAATTCCCCTTTTAAATTTGGCAATTTCTCTACTCAATCTTCTTAATTTTGAAGTCGGTACCAGCAAATATGAACGTGAGTTCTATAAAATATTGTAGGATATCGTTTGGGCTGGTAGCGACTTCAAAATTAAGAAGATTGAGTAGAGAAATTGCCAAATTTAAAAGGGGAATTATTTAGAAAATAAGTTTTATTGTTTACTTTTTTGTGTATTTTTACTTTGGAAGGCGGTTTAATTTGAGAACGAGAAAGAGAGAATGAGCTGAGGAACATTAAGAAAGTTGTTGTAAGTATCGTATAGGTAATTACAAAAAATATGAATAAATCTAGAGACAAAGCTAAAGTACTGATCAACACGAGTCATATTTTGTTTTTATACTAGGTATCTTATAAATAAAATAATATCTATGGACGCTTATACACCACGTGAATCTGGCCCCGGAGTAAGTTCTCGAAGAACTTGTGTTACGTGTACGGTGTACCAGACAACAGAAATAATTATATTCAATAATTTTATATTCTACCTTGTGTAGGTAGAGTATAAAATTATTGAATAAATTTAAGATGTTTTTTATATTACATACATTACACATATTTAATTCACATCTATGACCCAGGAACATAAAAAAAGTATTTGTTCCTTTGGCGGGATTCGAACCCGCGACCTCCGGTTTAAGCATGACGCGCTACTGAGCCACAGAGGTCGTCATTAATTATGTTTTTTATTATAATTGTTTGAGCTTGGGTGCGTGGAAAAGTTGTTTTTCATTGTGGTGATAAAACTACACGGCGTAAAATGAAACGGCGTAATAAACCCGACTAATTAAAAAAAGACACCCTGTTTCATTGCACCATTCAATAGTGATAATGAGAAATAAATTCTGGAAAGGAATGTAATGCAGCAAAGTTAATAATAACGTAGTAGGTACCTATTTTAATAAAATGCTTCATATTTAAAAAAATCTATGGAAATAATTGTTACGTTTAAAGTTCAAATTCCTCTTAGCTGACAATGATTCGGGTTTTGATGTCATAGTGATGATGATGATGTCCTCCATGACGCATTCGTCAATGGTGACCCTTATATTTGCCGCTCAGGATATGGCTGGAGAAACCCGAGTTTAGTAATATTTAATAATAGCGTCATAGTAATATTATATTAAATTAGCTCAAAAATGTCTATCCAACGATGTATCTAACGTAACTATCGAAATCTTCTATTTGTACCGGTTGCTCGGCCTCGGGGACCTTTTCTATCGGTAGTAAGACATAGGACCAATTTAGGTTTTCGCATAGAATATTAGCACAGGGTGCATTTGTTCTTGTCTCATTCCATGCTCTCTCCTCCACGAAGCCCGGTCCAAAAATGCATCAGTTAATATAATGTCTGTACATAGTAACAGGAAGAAAATCAGTTTTGTTTATGACTTATACACAGAACCCACGTTATTTATATAATAACTATAAGGTATGTGTCTTCCAGGCAAGGAATAAAGTATAAAAATCGCCCTTTCCAATGACGTATTGCTTGTTCGTATTAGGTAGACCAGAGTCACATTTTTGACCATTATCCATTAAGTTGCAAGTTTCTACTCGATCAAATTACATTGCAAGTTAAATACAAGCCAAACTGCTTTTAATACCTCATCCAAACGTGATGTAACATAATTATATCACTTTTACTCTGCCTAAACATATTATTGCCTTAAAATCATTGTGTCTACGAGCGATATTTTCGTCGTGTTTTAAATAGTCCAATCTAATTATCAAACCACCACACAATGTACCTATTCGCATAAATTTTCATTCAAATTAAAACCTTTAACCTCATGTACCTATAACGCTTTTACTTGCCACAGTTGTATATTCGTGTTAAATACAAAAATTCCACAAGGATCAGTAGGTACATCGTCCTTTACATTTTTTATTTTATGACACAAGTTGCTGAAAAAATATTTTAAATTTCAGGTTCCAAGACTCATCACGTCGAGGAAATAAAAATACCGGTGCCATGGGGTGAAGTGGCGGGGCGATGGTGGGGTCCTAAGGACAAGCAGCCCATACTAGCGACCCACGGCTGGCAAGACAACGCTGGCACTTGGAACCGACTGATCCCACTGCTGCCACCAACTCTCTCCGTCCTCTGTATAGACCTGCCCGGAATGGGTCTATCGTCCCACTATCCCAAGGGAACAATTTACTATAAGTACTGGGACGGACTTGTGCTTTTAAGACGAATCGTCAAACATTTCAACTGGGAGAAGGTCGTTCTAATGGGACATTCGTTAGGTGGTTCCATAAGCTTCATGTACGCTGCCATTTTTCCGGACGATATAGATAGACTCATATGCGTCGATATAGCTAGCCCTGCGATGCAAACTACACAAGATACTGTTAAGATTGCGAGCACATCGATCGATCAGATGCTGAGGTACGAAAATTTCAAGAATAACGCCCTATCAGAGTCCTACGACGAGATGATAGATATGGTAGTTGAGGCATACGCGGGATCACTATCGAGAGAGAACTGCAAGATTATGATGGAACGAGGGATGTCACGCAACGTATTTAGAGGAAAAGTTGGTTACTACTTCAACAGAGACCCAAAACTGAAATTTTCCTCGCTCGGCATGATCTCCATTGATGAGGCGTTAGAAATGGTCACAAAGATAAAGTGTAGAATATTGAATATAAAAGCGAATCCTGCACCCAATATTTCTCATACCTTTTACGAATATTATGATAAGGTATTGATCGCTCTGCAAGAGAGCACGGATGTGACGTTTGTGGAAGTAGACGGGACGCATCACGTGCATTTAGAAGCGCCCGAAAAAATCGTAGCACATGTTCACGAATTCATAGAAGATCTATGTTAGACTGTGGAGTGAGAATAAACTTGACATAACAAATGGATGTAGGAAGATGTTTCCTTCCATACAAGTTTATGCCAGTTGGACTGTTTGGTTTAGGCCCCAGCCAATTTGTACAAACCTGGGACGTCTCACGTATGGCAGGCATAATTAAGACAATAGGCTACTTGACTCGTACTTAATTTTATACATTGAATAATTATTTCCTTTAATACTTGGCTTAGGAAAACGTAATATAGAAATCATGAAATAAAGAAGAAGATGGATAAATAAACTTAATATGGAAAAAAAAACCAAATGTTTCATATTTTGAACTGACGAAAACACTATTATAGTCTATTTATTGTGGGATCGGCCATGATGTGGCGTCATAGTAAAAGTAAAAAAATAAATATCACTTGTCTTAGTTGTCAACCGTGCATATTGCAGAGTTGTAAAGTGATTGTTTACTATTAGTATGACGTCAGAGCACAGATTATCTATCAACAAACAAGCTGGGAGGCGTTTTCGGCTGTTTTTAAAAATCATATTTTCAAATTAAAGTTTTGTGGGTTTTTATGGTTTTATTCTTTATTTTTTGGGGTAACGTATTTAGGATATAAAAAAGGGTCAAGTAGCCAATAATTGAGTCATAGCCGTTAAAAACAAATAATAAATTAACTATAATTAAATCCGCAGTGCGAGTTTTTAAACTATTACCACAATCTATGGAACTTATTTATGTTTATTACGCTATGCTATTACTATTGCGGATTCGTTCGGATTGATTTGTACCTATGTAACTCAGTACCCGAACGTTACCGCTAAAGGTTATGTTCTGTTCTGTTTTGTCCGAGCACTGCCCAAAAGCCCATACAGGTGAGGATTTTCAAGGTTACTCGCCGAACCTTCTCGGTGGGGTAGATACATTTTTAGAATACGCTCTTATGTCGTCGGCATAGAGCGTTTTCCCACTATCCAATCCGATAACCGATATCGCGCCTATAATGACAAAGACATGACGTATGTATATGTTTCGTTTTAGTTTTGAAGAAAGGTTCTATGGTTCGTCTTCGTCATATACGTCTAAGGTTTTGAATGAAAACGTATAATTATACATTTAATTTAATTGGTTAAGTAATAGGCAATCGGACTGATTTCTTTTATTGCATAAATGAATAGTACTCTTAAATATGAGTAACTTCTCAGAAGAAACTGTACCTATATCAAAAGTCAATATTTTCAAAGGTACAGCGATTTGTATAAAACATTTTGCGAGTCTCCTAAAAACGCTCCATACTAAAGTCGACCTACAAATGACGTCACTTGTAGGTTAAGGTGTATGTAGTATATGGCCACCGGAATATATTTGTAAATATCTCCGATATTTGTGCGTTTAAGTTCATACTTACCATAAATAATGTTTTTGTATATGATGTGAGTAAACTAATGATGTAGGTTTTGTTTACCAATTTCGCAAAATAATAATAATTTTTTTTGGTACTTTTTAAATGTAATTAGTAAACTACACATACTTAAAATAATATATTTTTTTACATTTACCAAGTAGTAATGCCTCAATATTTCTGAATATATTAATGAAATTAAATATTCAGATGTAGTCCGATCCCCTATTGAGTTCGGACAGGTGTTTGGACCTGTCACCTGACTGTGAGGCGCCGTCTGGTGGCGGAAGGGGTTTCAAAAATCTTCAATGTGGATGTTGAATACTTTTTCAGCCGCCAGGCGACATATTGTGGCCTTGAAAAACCTCATTGAAGGAAACCGAAAATTTAAACGTTATGATTAGTTTAAAACTCAAACTCGCGGTAATGATATCGGTGACGAATCTACAATTTTGAGCTGATTCTTGTTAATTGTTATTAGATAGGTTATTGAAACGGACCATAAGACAAACTATATGTTTCAGTATAAAATATATAGCTGCCTCTCATTTAAAAGCTATAAGTAATATGATTATAGTTTTAAATTAAGTTTTAAAATACTTATCTATACTAATATTATAAAGCTGAAGAGTTTGTTTGTTTGTTTGAACGCGCTAATCTCAGGAACTACTGGTTCGAATTGAAAAATTATTTTTGTGTTGGATAGTCCATTTATCGAGGAAGGCTTTAGGCTATATAGCATCATGCTAAGCTCAATACGAGCGGAGCACCAATCAAGAATGTTTCAAAATCGGGGGATTTTTTTCCTTTTGAGAGCTTTCGCTGCGTACGCTGCAAAAACGGTTGAAGTTTCGCTAAAATTATGTATGACACAGTTATTACCCTTTAAAAGTTCTAAAAAAAAGTCCGCGACTGTATATGTCTATCTTTTAAGGTTGGCTCACAATAACCTTTTTATGCTAACCAAATTTGTTCTAAAATTAAGCATTATTTGTGAGGGCGTTTTCATAAAGATGATATTAATCCTTATCCAAATAAATACGTTATTCATTACAAGCATTTAATTTAGAAGAAATTTGCCGTTTACATCATTTGATTTCAATGAGTATTTTAGAAGATATCGCAGTAATAAAATAATCAGCGCGCAATAATGATGTGCGGCGCGCTGCGGACAGTCGTGAGGGGGAAACGCTCCTCCTTCTACGTAAATGAAGTTGGGGGTAAATTTTAGCGATATCCCAAAGTAATTGTTCCACGCGGACGAAGTCGCGGGCAAAAGCTAGTAATTAAAATAAAATACATTAAGAATGCATATTTTACAATATATTTTATTACAAATCTTTTAAAAATAGATAATTAAGCTATTCCCAAGTAAAAACTAAAACACTCAAACATTTTTCTTTAACAGATATATTATTATATGGTTATAATTATATTTTAATCGACCAACCAGAGGCGTCTTACATGCCTTGATGCAATCTGCATTTCGTCCATAAACATTATACACCACAAACCTATTTAAACGTATGTCAATATACACTCGTATAAATAAATCATAAACCACAGAGAAGTTGACATCATACTTTTACTTTTTTTACTAAATCTCAAAATGCCGGGCACAACACAACGCTAGCGTTATTTCACGCCGGTTTTCCGTGACACTTCTCCAACTTGAATATCGGTGCCACACTAAATTTACTCTTGAATATCCCGATATTAAACTATACAACAATAATACAATTTGCAACAGCAGTTGTCTAACATAACGAATATTATTTTATATCACAGAAATCCCTTAAATGTTCTCTCATTGTCTAATGATGGTCAGTCTAATAATTTTGTTTTACAAAAAATGTCTAGTTCAGTTGTTGTGCCTACCTGAAAAGTTAAAAAATTTTGGTCAGAAGATTTGGAAAAAATGGAAAACATATATAAGGTTCGGTAAAATCAACTACGGATACTTCAAGCATATGATCTACTGCTCATGTAAAGACGTTTAAGAAGAAAAATAATTGTCAGTCTCTAAAAAAGATCCTAACATGGGCGAGCTTGCGTTTTGCGGAGAGTCACCCATACATGAGATGATTTTTTAAATTTGTGTATGATAATTATTTTTCTGTCTCAAAGTCTATACATAAGCAGTGGATCATGTGCCTGAAGTATCCGTAATTGGTTTTTGGAGACTTTATATAATACGGGAAGCATTATTTTAAATAGATAAAGGGCCTTTAGTCATGATGCATTCGATAATTTCAACGGCGAAGTTCGAAATCAAAAATGTATGGTATTTGACATAAGGTCTCGCAAGCGACATGTCACTTAGCGATGTAAGTCAAACATACATTTCATTTTTGATTTCGAACTTCGAGGTCGGAGTTTCGCCGGGAATGTCAATAAGCAATGTTGTGTAATTTTGTATTATTTTTCTAAATTCGTGTTATTTCGGTTTTTTATGTGTAATATTGGTGGAATATTAACCATTAATTATTCGTTGAGGTGCACTAGTGTGGAAAAGTGATACAACTACAAAATGCGCGCTAAATTGGGTTTCCCGCCAAAACTCCCTAGGAAGTTTTAGTAAAGCGTCTACCATTTTACTGAATCGACTGACTTGATCGATTGACTACCGTAACTATTTATTTGGACTTTGACTAGACTTTTGACTTGACGATTTAGAAATACGTTGATGAAAATATACTTGACACTGGCAAATGGTGATAAGCCGACGCCATAAGTTAAAAAAAAAACTTCGCGGTCGAAATTATGGAATGCATCTTGACTAAAGGCCAAGAAAAGAAAAGATATAGAAAGAAAGAGGTTGCCAACGCTTAAGTTTAAGGTAAATACTTTATAACTAAAATTCAGTTTTTTTGTCAAATTATTATCATTATGTATTAATTTTATAAGGTCGGTGAATCACAGTGAAAGAACATTTGGTAATTGATAAGTAATCCTCAAAAAACAAAGCTCACATAATTTTTAATGCTGGTCCCTTAATAATATGATGTGCCCCCGGCGAAATACAACGCAAGCATTATTTAATGCCGGTATTCTGTGAGGCCGTGGTATTTATCTGGTCCAGCCGGCCTATTCGTGCAGAAGCGTGGCTCTCTCACGTCAAATCAAAGTTGTAAGGCTGACCCCACATTAGGCGTGCGCTTTCCTCGGGCGTGTGAGCGTTGCGTTTTGCTGCTCTGCTGCGTGTGTGGAGAGCGCACGTGGCACTCGAGTCGTGTTTTTACCATCGACATTATTAAGTAGGTATAGACATGCTTTGCGCATACAAACAGCTCATACACGCTTACAGCTACAGTCCTAATCATGTGTATACACGATCAAGGACAGAGATAGCGAGACGTACTCGCACTATAGTGCGAACGCGATAGCAAATGTCAGTGACTCGCGCGCTTCTAGCACGGAATCCCCCAAATGTGTCCGAACTCTTCCGATCCGTTCATACGGCAATGGCCGTCAAGAAAAAATTCGACTTTAATTAGAATTTAATACAAAATACTTTCGCATAAAAGGTAATGCCTGATGCTTTACTAGTGTTCTTTGTATTGTTGACACACTTCAACAACGCACAAGACGGCATCTTGATGATAATTACCGAGTTTCAATAGACGCGTCGCAACGTGTTACTCGTTAGGCGGTGCAAAGACGACGGAGCATGGTCACTCACCGGGGCTCTCGTTGTGCGGATTAAAACACTTGTTCGATACGGCACATCCATACCTACTTATATTTAAGGTTTAAACACCTTCTGCCACAGGTTCGGTCGCATAGGTATCATATAAAAAGAGCCAGATATGATATGAGCGCGCAAAAGACTCGAAACTGTCCTAGCGGGACAGTTTTTGGTTAGTATGCGACGAGCCGGAGCCGGTCGACGAGTAGCACGTATAACGCGTCCTGTGTATTGAAAAACACTAGTCATCTTTTTTTTTGCTATTGAAATTAACTCATTTATTGAATTAAGAATGCCCCTTCATTTCACAAATTTTGCTGTGTGAGTGAAATGTACAATAATGAAAAATGTCAATGTGTGTCGCCGCACAGAAATAGTGTTTTGTAAGAATATAACATATCTATGTAATAATTAATCAAAGTCCGGTTGTCAGTCACAGGACGGCCAATGCGAGCGCCGCGTGCGCGCTGCACACACGCCACAAGTCAGCAACGGCACGCCCGAGGAATGCGCACGCCTAATGTGATCCACGCCCACAGACATCTATTAAATAGACCGCGCAAGTCTCGTCGTCTGTATAGAAACCAAGCGTGCCATTATTTACCAAATTACTGTGACATTACAAGAGCGATTTAGTGGTGATAACTCCTCGTTCCCGAGTAAACGATTCAAAGACCGTATCCGCGCGCCGCCCTCTCGCATTTTTAGCTTTTTAGTTTTCGTTTGACGTTTAGCACCGAGAATATTCGAGAGGAAATGGCGCTGAAGGAAGTGAATTTCACTCCTCTTTACACGCGAAGTAGGTACATGCACTTGCGTGGTCTAGTGAATAGACGTTTGTGGGTACGCCTAACGTGTGCCAGTCCTCTATCTCGAGTTCAGTCTGTCGTTTGTAATTTTACCGACCTTTTAAGCCGTAACCATTGACTTCAACCATTCCCAAATATACGAACATACACAAATACATACAAAAATCGTTAGTGGAATATTGTGTCGCTTGGGTTTAATTTTTCTATACACTTTATGATATATTCTTAATATAATATGAAAGCAAATAGTTGTGTATGAAATAGGACTTGCTTCGAATGTGTCGTTTCTTATTATTAACTCAAACTTATCGCCAATGGCGTTCTGAGCTTGTAGTTTACTTTTCATTGTCCTCCACATTGCGCTAGTTTCGAGACATGACATGTTGCCAAATATGTATAGACCTGAAAAAAAATGGTTGTTCGTTAACGACCCGTTTCAATTACTTATCTATCTATAACTATTTGTTAAAAACGTCAAATTTGTAGCGCGAAAAACCGGCAAATGATTGAATGACGACGTTTTTAACAAATAGTTGTAGATAGATTATTGAAACGGGCCGTAAGTTGGTTTACGGACGATAATTTTATGTGAGACGTCATCACAAGTCGAACGCTTAGACCGATCGTGCCTCTCTATCGCTTGTTACACACTCGGCTCAGGTGGAACGTAACAATTTTTTGTGCGTGTTCATGGATTTATAAGACGTTAGGCTGGGTCTATATGCACCGGAATCCGGAAAGCCGTAGAGAATTCTGAGCATTGAAAATAGAATTTGGCGCTAATAGAATAGAGTTGAAAATTGAAGTGTCAGGTGTCGAGCTGTCATTGACATTGACGTTTAACTCGACACTCGTGTGTTCGATTTTCAACTCTATTGCATTAGCATAGGTTTCTATTTCCAATGATCAGAATTCTCTACGGCCTTCCGGATTCCGGTGCGTATATCTCTACCCTTATAGCGTCAAAAAGAGTTAGGGCAAAAGCACACAGTGCGTTGCGGTGCCGCGCCGGTTTGCCATACAAATTGCTCCTGCCGATGCCGGCCGCTATAAAAAATGTACGGCTTTAGTTATACATTGCGGCGCCGCAATCCACCGTGTGCTCGCGCTCTTAGGCTAGCCGCACACGTGCAATATTATTGACAGCATAAAATTGTCAATACTAGTCAAACGTACAAAAAAAACGGCAATATGGCCCGCACACAAGGAATATTATTGTCAATATAGGTATTATTGACATTATTATTGCACGTGTGCGGCTACCCTTAGGGTCAAACCACACCAAAATGAAAAATACTGACGCGGCGTTGTATTTTTAAGATAACTATTGGAAATTGAACTTTATTCACTGCAGACGATACACGTTTCATTGTAAGACTGGGGGAGAGACTTGTACCTAAAAATTGTCCCACGGCACAATCTGGCGGGTATGCAAACTTTCAATGTACACACTAATACTACAATCCTACTAATAAACGTTAAAGTTTGTGAGGATGGATGGATGTATGTTAGATACTCTTTCACGCAAAAACTACTGAATGGATTTTGATGAAATTTGGTATGGTAGTAGTTTAGGCTCTGGATTAAAACGTAGGCTACTTTTTATCCCGAAAAAGTACAGTGTTCCCGAGGGACACTATATTTATGCGGGACAGCTATTTTTAGATAACTGTCTGTTAATAAAGTACTTTCTAAGTTATTATATATTTTTGTATACACACCTTCTTTAGCTCTAGACAGCGCTACACACACCCTATTAGCTGTGCCCAGGAACCCTACATTTTTCTCCGCGTTGCTTCTGACCAGAGACAAAATCACTATCCTGTTCTCCTCCCCCTGATAATTGTCCACGGTCGTTACGTGAACGTCCTTGATTAGGTCGTAATTTTTCCTCAGCTGAAAAATAAATAATAATAACCCTTTACGTCCGTTAATGGATGATTTATACAGTATTCTCCGAGCAAAGCAACCACTCTTGAAATACTGTAGTGACTGGGACAGTTGGTTTTTAAATGTCGATGTCGTATGGTTGCTCAAACACATACGGCATTCTCACAACATAGTCAGCCTAGTCCAGAGGAATGAACTGGTCAATACGTCTGGAGCCAACCATGTGCGGGTTTCCTCACGATGTTTTCCTTCACCGTTAGAGCGTCCATATAATGTACTTGAGATCTGAAAAAGTCTCATTGGTACACGCCACAACCTGGGACGGAAAACTAAATGTTTAGTAAAAAAAAGCAATTTACTTTGGAAGAGGCACGCTTTTGCAAGAATGGGCGGGCTCCATCGCGTAAATACCATGGCCTCACAGAAAACCGGCGTGAAAAACGCGTGCGATGTGTTTCGCCGAGTGAGGTTACCGGAAGCACAATGGGGTTGCGTTCCGGGTCCCTAATATCCCCAATATTAAGGACTGGGAACGCAAACACCAGAGCAGTTTCAAGTGTCACTTTTCTGGTGTTGCGAGTGTCTATGGGCGGCGATAATCGCTTACCATCAGGCAGTCCGTCTGCTTGTTTCCTGGTTCATTTCATTAACAAAAAACTAAAAACTTAACTAGTCACTTGACACTGTGACACACTTATTTACATATCTCTTGATTATTATCTGTGGTGTTACTGTTACTGTTACGCCGTAGTGACACGCCAGAGCGGTCTCCTTTTAGACCGCCTAACTACTGCCTAACAGGCAATCGGACAATTTTTTTTATTGCATAAATGAATAGTACTCTTAAATATGAGTAACTTCTCAGAAGAAACCGTATATCATAAGTCAATATTTTCAAAGGTACAGCGATTTGTATAAAAAATTTCGCGAGCCTCCTAAAAACGCTCCATACTAAAGTCGACCTAAAAATTACGTCACTTGTATATGAAGTAGTATGAAGTAGTATATGAAGTATATGGCCGCAGGAATATATTTGTAAATATCTCCGATATTTGTGCGTTTAAGTTCATACTTACCATAATGAATGTTTTTGTATATGATGTGAGTAAACTAATGATGTAGGTTTTGTTTACCAATTTCGAAAAAAAAAAAATTTTTTTTTGTATAGACTCGCGAAATTTTTTATACAAATCGCTGTACCTTTGAAAATATTGACTTTTGATATACGGTTTCTTCTGAGAAGTTACTCATATTTAAGAGTACTATTCATTAATGCAATAAAAAAAATCAGTCCACTTGCCTACTGCCTACCTTCCGATCCGTAAGATCATGAGTAGGAGCAGGTTCGCAAGAGGTACTACTACTCTTGCGAACCTGCTCCTACTCATGGTATGTAATTTTATTTGATTTTTTTTTATTTATCCATGTTATGTTGATTTTGCTGTCCTGTTTTTTAAACGACTTCCAAAAAGGAGGAGGTTTCTCAATTCGATCGTATATATGCTTTTTAGGGTTCCGTAATACTTAAGGAACCCTTATAGTTTCGCTCTGTCCGTCTGTCTGTCTGTCTGTCTGTCCGCGCCTCTAGCTCCTGTAATTATGAATAGAAATTGATGAAATTTGGTGCAGATTGTGCATAGATCACGGTTTCGGGATCATAAAAAAATAATAATTTTATATTTTAGGCGTAGCTCTCCATACATGTGAAGTGGGGATGAAAATATTTTTTTCACTCTACCCCATCGTGTGGGGTATCGTAGAATAGGTCTTTTAAAATAAAGGCAAGGTTTCATACGTTACTTTTTTATAAAGTTTACCATTTTCGAGTAATCGGCCTCCAAAGTAGTTCGTAAGTTGGTCCCCCCCCCTAGCATTTTTAAACTATAGGAGATAGAAACTTGCAAATTTCCATGCTGTTAGATCATGCTAAAAACTCTTTAGGAAAATTATTGTGAACCAAATCGGACAGTAACTTTTGGAGTAATTTAAAAAAAAGCATATTACGCGTTTATAGTTACGGAACCCTCCTTAGACATGTCCTGACATGCTCTTGGTTAGGTTATTTTTTATTGTTGTACGTAAGTCTTTGTATTAATCGTGCTGTAATATCTCATTGTGTCAAATAAATGTTTATTTATATTTATTTACTTATTTTATTTCAGACAAAATTGTTTCATCTTTTTACTAATCGAGATTAAAATGTGAGAATTTAGCGATTAAATTTTTACCTTTATAACAAGAGCCACTTGCGCGGAGTACGTAGCTAAAATGGTAACCTCTGAAGGTTCGTACTTCAGCTTCACGAAATAATTGGCGAGCGACACGCACCACTCCGCCTCAAACTTGTTTATATAGCTGCTACTGTTGCTCTGCAAAAAAAAACGTATGTTCTTCTTATGTAATCTCAGGGATTTTTTTCTCAAACTCATTTTTTTTATTTCCATATAGGTTATCACGGGCGTAGCCAGGTTTTAGTTTCGGGGTAGAGTTCAAGAAAATAAAAGGACTAAAAAAAGTACGTTAAATAAGGGCCAGGGCCGTCTTTAACCTATTAGAGGCCCCTATTTTTTTTCTCTTTTACCTGTTTAAGGTTTAAACCCTGAAAGATGTGTAATTCGTAAAAATACAAATATCAATAGTCTAAAACGTGGCCCATGGAGAGCCGCTTCGCTACGTTGAATGTAAGAGGAGGAATGAATGGTAAGTATGAAAGTGGATGAAGCGAAACAAGTATGTAAGGATCGTAGCAAGTGGAAAGAAGTGGTCTCTGCCTACCCCTACGGGAAAGAGGCGGTCTCTGCCTACCCCTACGGGAAAGAGGCGTGATTATATGTATGTATGTAAAACTGAACGTCGGTACTAAATTTTATAATATGTTTTTTAAGTGTCAAAATCTGTTCAAACGTTAAACTAAAATGCTAAATAACGTTGGATTTCGGAAAAATGCCATAAAATCAACCGGCTAAAACAGAATATCGGTACTAAGCAATATAGGTATGTTCTTTATGTTACGCGAGTCAGCGAAGCGAGCGAGCAAATTTTTTTCCTATTTAATAGGTTAAATAAGTTCAAACTTTAAACCCTAAAATACTGTGAAAATATGATCATTTTGTAATTTAAATTAATGTAAAATTAGTGTAATTTCTGAGGTTGCAAAATAAATGACAAATCATAACTTATTATGTTAGGTTTGTCATAATATTATAACCAGAGCGCGTTTCACGTTGGTTTAACGTTTACGACAACACCGTTTGACAGTTTTAGCGTATCGAGACTTGATTGTAATTGTATTAATGCAGGTTTTATTTAGCAGAATTGCCCCTCAGGTAGAGTATCGTCAAGCAGTCACAATATAATTGTTAATGCCATGTCAATTTGATATCGTATTAATAACTTAATAAAACAAAAGTATAACAACAATACTCAAATGATGTAATATGTAATGGTTGTAAATATTCCTGAATAAATTTAAATACATGACACATGTATATTTTAGAAATCTCCTTTTCATTTCCTTTATTTTGATACCCTACTCGATAGGTCTGCATAAAAAAAAAAAAACTTTTTGGAACTACATACTTACAATTTGGCGGCAACATCCGCCATTTTGTATTTGAACAAACTATAAAAGGACACTCGGGTAATTGAGACAAATCTAACGATAACTTTAACTGTCGAAATCCATCCAGCCATTTGGAAAATACGTGGGAATAAATAGAATGTATGTAATTATGTAAATTCAAAAACCCAACCATATGTGTGTTTGTATGTATGTACATACAAATATACATTTGGTTAGATCTTTCTGTTAATTATTAATAGTACAGGAGTTACCTCCATTTCCTCGAAGTTGTTATGGTCGAAGAAATATAGATTTTTGGTCATGCCCCTTATGTTGGCATAGCTCAGGACTTTCGGGTGACAGTCCAACTTCTCATATATAGTTGGAACTAGAAGGTCCCTTATTTCCTGCCTCATTCGTCTCTGTATGGTTAGAGTTTTACTGTGCACGCCGTTTTTGACCATACGCTCGAATAGGGACACTTCCAAATCGTATTTCTTTCCGATGATATAATGTGCCGAATTAGGTCTCAACTGCTTATGATCGCCTGAAAAGAAACATCAAATTCGGGCCAGCCATTAGATTGTTACGGAGAGACACATAAATATGAAAGTTACTATAGAGCTTTATTAATATTATATCAATACAGATTACAGGGTGTAATTAATTATTCTAGGGTTGCCAACACTAAATTTGAAAAATCAGGATTTCAAGTGTAAAAATACAGAACAATTCAATTCAAATTCAAAAACAGGACGCGGTAATAGAGTTGCAACAGTTAATTTAATAAGTTATATGAAATATACAATATGTTATGCTAATGATAATATTTTTTACTAAATTACAAATTTAAATTGTAGTGGCGTGCGAATTTTAAAATACACGACTTTATCAGGGCGCTATTAAAACCCAGAGCGCTGCTTTGAAACTATCCAGGACAGCCCAGGACACTGCAAAAACCAGGACATATTGTCCTGGCGTGGAAAAATACCGGCGACATAATTGTAACAAATATTACTCCCGAGGGCGGCGGTAATCGCTTACCATGTTAAGGCAATCTGTATCAGTAGGTCTCATATCGTAAACCTATTTTTGACCGAATTCCAAAAAAACCAGGCGTTTCGGCGTAATTTTTTTGTATGTTCTGATTACTCCGCCGTATGTAGACCAATTTTTTTTTTAAATCTAACTTACCAATCAATATGAGATGTTTACATTCGTTCGTTAAAGCAGCCACTATATGCGTTTCCAAAACCTCGGCCGCCTCCTCGACTATAACTGAAAGTAATGTTTATAAAATCAAAGACAAAAAAATAATAATTAAGCAATCAAACAGTCTCTCAACCTTTAGAGTTTAGATCAATTAGAAAAAAAACCCGGCCAAGTGCGTGTTCAACGCGCACAAAGGGTTCCGTCCGTACGCAAAAAACATGTTTGTTGTATAGGATGTTTTAATTGTTATTTGTTGTTATATCAGCAACAGAAATACATCATCTGTAAAAATTTCAACTATCTAGCTATCACGGCCTAGTGACAGACGGACGGATAGCGAAGTCTGTTTAAGGCTGTCCCCCGAGCAAAAGACCTTGAGGAGGTCAGCCGCATAACTCAGTTAAAATTTTTCACATAACTTAGTTCAAAATTGACCAAAAAAAAATTTTAACGGCGAATATCTAGCTTATGAAATTGCCTATCTATTGGTATGTGTCCCAAATAAAATTAACTTGCAAATACTATGGAGACGCTGAAACTATAATTGAATGTTAACAGTTAAAAGCTAGATATTCGCCGTTTAAATTTTTTTTTGTCAATTTTAACTAACTTATGTGAAAAATTTAATATTTCGGTGCGAACTCGGCAATGCGGCTGACCTCCTCAAGGTCTTTTGCTCGGGGGACGGCCTTAATAAGGTCCCGTTCTTACCCTTTGGGTACGGAACCCTAAAAATACTCGGAGTTCGCTCACTTCATGGTTAACTTGGACAATTGAATTCAGGATTATTTCCATTTCGAAAGTTTTTTTTAACTATTAATTTTCATTAACTTAGTTTTCCCATAATTAAGACAATAAAATTATACACTTCTTAATATTATGCTTTGGCGCCAGGCGATTCGTCTACTCGTCTGAAAAGGTTACTTACCCACGAACGACTTCAGTTTCTTCAGCAAACCGTGCCGGGCTGCCGCCATGGTGGTCGTCATGCCGACAACCTGCATCCCCCTGAGTTTCTCACAGTCCATGGTGTCGCGCAGATCGTCCAGCTCCTTGGTCTTCTCCAAATATTGTCTCTGACAAGGAGCAAATATTAAGAAGTTCATGCGCGAATAATGCCCCGTCCAGACTGCTAGCGAAGTACAGGTCGATAGTAAATATTTGGCACCTACAACATGTACACATGTTACGTTGTGTGCTGTCTATGCATAGTCATGATGTAACACGTCACATAATGCATATATTCACAGACGACACACAACGTTACATGTGTACATGTTGTAGGCGCCAAGTATTTACTATCGACCTATAGGCCGAGGAAGTGCTAGGAAGTAAGTAGTAACCCGAAGTACGAAAAGGCGAAGCGAAGTGCGTGCCCACACTGTCTTATTCGGCCAACCTCGGCCTACTTCGCGAGTAGTCTGGACGGGGTATAAGAATGCTGTGAGTCATCAGTACAAATGTCAAAATAGACCAATGACGCGTCCGCGCTGATTGAATGAAATAAAATATTGTTACGGTTCTTCGATGTGCAGAACATTCCAGTATGTAACGGTTTTGTAATTTGTAGAATGTTCTCGAAGCTTCTGGTATAGATAGTACTAGAACGTTCTCGAACCTGCACTGTTCCATTCTCAACCCGACTCGAAAGGTCTAGATTGTTGTATGCGGAAAGATCTAGAAAGTTCTACATTGCGAACTTCCTAGTACCGCCGTCAGTTCAGTTAACTTCGAGTGTTCTTCGATTTAATTTCGAGCGATATCTAATAGCCCAAGAGCTACTAAGAAATTTTGAGTAGGTATTTGAGGCACGTTGAAACCTTGTCCTGTACTTCTCCTATTGTACCTCAACACGAGAATGCAGGCCTGGCTGGTCAGAAGCGGAACTTAGCCAAAATACAAAGGGGGTAGCGGGTTAAGGGGGGTCTGGCGGCCCCCGCCGAATCTGGTAAAATCATTCCAAAAATCTTGAAGAGGGTCGAAAAACATGCAGTATAAGCTTTTTACCGATATTACAACCCCAAACGAAATAACAGTAATAGCGAAAAATATGATTTTTTGTGATTTTTATTTTTTTCAACCAGTTTAATTTATTTTTAAATAGTTTAAATGCAATTAAAAATTTGTTTTGTATGTGTGGAAGTCCCCTGAATTTTTTCAGATTTTTTGGTCAAGTAAAAACATGTGAATTTTAGGTTTAAATGCGAAAAAATCGTGAAAAAAGCGTCATTTTCAAGATTCAACCCTCTAATTTTTAGGGTTGTTTTCATTTTCCCGAGGGGTGCTGTATAGTATAGATAGCGGCAATCGTCCTCTTTTGAATGCAGGCAAGTGGACTCAATTCGGTCAATTCTGGTGAGCGGGGCGATTTTTTGAAAAAAAAAACTCGAATTTTCAACTTTCGGTAAATTACGGCGCGTACTTGGTATAATACGCCTTTGTTATGAAAAATACATCTCTATAAGGGTTTTTGAGATCGCTGATTACGAATTTGATTTCAAAAAAATTTTTTGACAACAAATTCACCCATAAATATTGATTAACACAGGTTTGATAATGTAAAAATATTAATGAAAGATTTTTTTAATTTCTCTCAATTAACTATTCTTTAGTTTTTATTCCAGAAAAAGTTAATTAATAATATTAATAGTAATATTAATAGTATTAATAATATTAACATTAATTTAAAAAAAAATTATAGCAAAGACGCATTATACCAAGTACGCGCCGTAATTTACCGAAAGTTGAAAATTCGAGTTTTTTTCAAAAAATCGCCCCGCTCACCAGAATTGACCGAATTGAGTCCACTTGCCTGCATTCAAAAGAGGACGATTGCCGCTATCTATACTATACAGCACCCCTCAGGGAAATGAAAACAACCCTAAAAATTAGAGGGTTGAATCTTGAAAATGACGCTTTTTTCACGATTTTTTCGCATTTAAACCTAAAATTCACATGTTTTTACTTGACCAAAAAATCTGAAAAAATTCAGGGGACTTCCACACATACAAAACAAATTTTTAATTGCGTTTAAACCATTTAAAAATAAATTAAACTGGTTGAAAAAAATAAAAATCACAAAAAATCATATTTTTCGCTATTACTGTTATTTCGTTTGGGGTTGTAATATCGGTAAAAAGCTTATACTGCATGTTTTTCGACCCTCTTCAAGATTTTTGGAATGATTTTACCAGATTCGGCGGGGGCCGCCAGACCCCTCTTAACCCGCTACCCCCTTTTTGAAAAGTAGATTTTTTTATGCCCGAAAAACATGTTTGAGGCATTATGAAATTTTGATATACTGTTAGTATAATGTATAAGGAGTTGGGGAAAAAAAAAGCCCCGTAATTTAGTCGGAACTTTAACCTAGCCATGTCAGTTTAAAAGTAAATAGTTTAAAGGTTAAAAATAGGTGTGTGAGGCACTTCGAAATTTGAGTAGGGTATTATTTATTATTTTTAAAAAATACTGTAAAAAATACAGATAATTTTATGGGAACTTTCCACCTGCCATGTGACTTAGAAAATCGAGAAAATCTGGCTTTTAATTCATGATTTTGTGACATCTATCGGTCATTTTATGAACTGCAATATACGTTTGAAAGGTGATGCGACATCTAGGAAGCTCTCAAAGAACTACGTGGTCAAAAAATAAATTTGCGTATTGTGCAATAAACTAACTCACTTACTACGCCAAAATGTATTTATAAAACAAATAGGTATTAATGAAATAGAAATGGCATACGAACCAGCCTAATCTACCATTTACATTAAGTACATAAACGTAAAAGCGACATCTAGGAAGGCATCAAGGAACTACGTGGTCTTGATAATTTTCGCAAAGTCGATATGAGTCGTTTTTAATTCATTTTCCTATAAAAATCGAAGACATCCATTCGTTGTTTATACAATATTGTATGCAATAAAATTACATATTGTGCAATAGTCTAATTTACTCGACAAATTTATAAAATAAATAGGTATTTATTAACGGCATACGAACCAGCTTGACCTACGCTGATTTACATTACCTATCTACGTAAAAGCGATATCTAGGAAGGCATAAATAATAATAACTCCCACACCGATCTCGGTGATGGTGGCCGGTTTCATTGAAACCAGGCTAGTTACGCAGGAGTAATTTTATAGTGCCCAAGTGTGTGCGCAGTACATAAGAGCACTCTCTCTTCCTTTTTACTCTCGTAACCCAGTGGGACGGATGACCGACACGACTGGCGAGAGATCAGGCGCAGGACCGACTTTTTACATGCCCATCCGACGCATGGATCATCTTTCTTGTCAGACAATCAGTGATCAGCCTGCATTGTCCTAACCAAACTTGGAAACAAAATTTTTTGTTGTTCCCTTGTGGGAATCGAACCCACGACCTCCGAGTCGAGAGCCAATGCTCGAACGAGGCATCAAATAACTTTGTGGTCTTGATAAAATATAATCTTGGTAAAGTCGATATTATGAGTAGTTTAATTGAATTTCTTATAAAAATTGAAAATTTCCATTCGTTGTTTATACGATGTTGTGTGCAATAAAATTAAATACGTTTTGTGCAATAGAGTCTAATTTACTCGACAAATTGTATTCGTAAAACGAATAGGTATTAATTAAATAGAAATAGCATACGAATAACAGGCTACGGTCTACATTACCTACCAAAGTAAAAGCGACAAGGGGAAGGCATCAAAGAAATCACCGCCTATCAGGGTAAAAACATGAGTTTCGATGTTCTCGTTACAGTCCGTTTTCATCTCTATGGCACGGTAATAAGGTTATTTATTTAAAGCAAAAATAAAGTTTTGTAATTGGTATTTTACAACGCATGCCATAGATTATACAGATACATACGCGCAGGCGCTAAAAACTTTATAGTTGCAATTAAAACGATCAGTGTGATCAATTTGTCGAGTAAATTAGACTATTGCACAATATGTAATTTTATTGCACACAATATTGTATAAACAACGAATGGATGTCTTCGATTTTTATAGGAAAATCAATTAAAAACGACTCATATCGACTTTGCGAAAATTATCAAGACCACGTAGTTCCTTGATGCCTTCCTAGATGTCGCTTTTACGTTTATGTACTTAATGTAAATGGTAGATTAGGCTGGTTCGTATGCCATTTCTATTTAATTAATACCTATTTGTTTTATAAATACATTTTGGCGTAGTAAGTGAGTTAGTTTATTGCACAATACGCAAATTTATTTTTTGACCACGTAGTTCTTTGAGAGCTTCCTAGATGTCGCATCACCTTTCAAACGTATATTGCAGTTCATAAAATGACCGATAGATGTCACAAAATCATGAATTAAAAGCCAGATTTTCTCGATTTTCTAAGTCACATGGCAGGTGGAAAGTTCCCATAAAATTATCTGTATTTTTTACAGTATTTTTTAAAAATAATAAATAATACCCTTCTCAAATTTCGAAGTGCCTCACACACCTATTTTTAACCTTTAAACTATTTACTTTTAAACTGACATGGCTAGGTTAAAGTTCCGACTAAATTACGGGGCTTTTTTTTCCCAACTCCTTATACATTATACTAACAGTATATCAAAATTTCATAATGCCTCAAACATGTTTTTCGGGCATAAAAAAATCTACTTTTCAAAAATTTGTATTTTGGCTAAGTTCCGCTTCTGACCAGCCAGGCCTGCATTCTCGTGTTGAGGTACAATAGGAGAAGTACAGGACAAGGTTTCAACGTGCCTCAAATACCTACTCAAAATTTCTTAGTAGCTCTCCAGCTATAAAGTGAATAGTGCGATTACTCTCTGCCACTCCGGCTACGAATTACGATTACGACTCCTTACGATTTGGACATTGTGGTATGTTAGAAGACCAGGGCCTTTAGTCAAGATGTATTCGATAATTTCGACGGCGAAGTTCGAAATCAAAAATGTATTGGGATTTGATTCTGTGGATTTGACATAAATCATAGATAGGTGACATGTGGCTTGCGATGCCTTATGTCAAATCCCATAAATCGAAATTATCGAATGCATGTTGACTAAAGGCCCAGACCTGCCGCTCTATTACCTAATTTTATGGACTTCAACTGACAACTGGGAATGGTTTTCATTTTGTCGTTTGAACTTTTTAATACTAAATTAAAAAATTTAAAATGTGTAAATTTTGACAAAGGAACTTTTTAAATTGTATTTTAAGAAGTTCAAACGTCAAAATGAAGACCATTCCCAGTTGGAGTCCATAAAATTATGCAATATGGCAGCTGTGTTGGTGTGGAAATTAGTAGCAAATAAATTATAAACTCATAGGAATCTGACGTTTTACTCCGAAGATCGGACCATAATCTCGTAACAATATATCACACATACTCACATATAAAGTTGTCTTCTTCGAAAACAAATATCTTAGCACAGACGTGGACGCTCTAAAATACAAATACCATCTCTCGTCTTTCCTCAGCTGCGATATGCTGCTAACCCAGGGTAATTTCCGTACCGATGTCGTACACGTGTGGCGACCTTTCCATGACATCATTTCCTAGAAAATAAAAAAATGATTGTCTATAAAGTCGGTTTAAGCGTGTCCCAGACAGACGCGGCCTGCGGTGGCGGTCAGTTGGATGACTTGAGAGTTCTAGGAACGACATAGACACACGCGGCTTGGACGCGGTCACAGCGCGGCTTACCGCGGCCGCAAGCCCCGCCCCTTCCGCCACCGCTTCTGTGTGAATGAGCGCGCGGACATGAGGCGGCCATTACGCGATCAGTTGTAAATTTTTACAACAGGCCGCGTGTACCGCGTGAAATTATGCTTATAATGCAGCCCATGTTGCTGCCGTTCTTTATTAATTTCATGGACCCACAATTCTCTTTTTCTGAAAAGAATAACCAAAATATTAAATACAAATTACTTAAATAAAAATTTTAGAAAAAAAAGTTTTTTTTTTCTAAACTGTGCTTTTATTGTGCTAACTGTGCTTCAAGCGCCAATAAAAGCAATAAAACTTCGTTACGATTGGCCATTACTAACGTCCACTCGCAGGTGAGACTTGAGAGCTAATGAGCCGCCGTAGGTTAGAATGACCGCCACCGCGGCCGCGGCAGTGTATTGTTATCACGGTCAAGCAAGAAGGCAACAGCAGATCGCCACCGCAGGCCGCGTCTGTCTGGGACACGCTTTACGGGTGATAATTTTATACGCGTCATCACAAGTCGAACGCTTAGGCCGATCGTGCCTCTCTATCGCTTGTTCCGCGCTCTCGCTTGCACGCTCGGCTCAGGCGGAACGTGAAAATATTTCGTGCATGCATGCGGCGTTCAACGATATATAAGACGTTATAACGTCAAAAATTACGACAATGGTAAAAAACATATTATTATAAATTTCTAGATGTTACCCGTAACTTTGTGTGCGCGAAAGTTAATTTCGCGGAAACCGTACATTTTTACGCGATGAAAAATAGCCTATATCCTTCCGCGTGGTCTACTCGATTTCTGCACCAAATTTCATCAAAATAGGTCCAGTAATTTCTGAGTATTTTCAATGCAAACAAACAAACTTTTCCTCTTTATAATATTATAGTATAGATTACTAACATAAAGAACCCGTCATTTAATGATTTACACGAATGACAAATCGCGGCTATATGTGCAACTAGACGCGTGCGGGGACCGCGGGCGGGGCGGCGGGACGGTGGGGGTTTCCAAGCTAAGAAATTCACAAGTCACATGCCCATTTAGTTTTTTGACATAATTGACAATATTATTTATATACAAATAAATGAAATTGAAGTGTCTGTTTGTAATTTAAAATTAACAGCTTTTCACTTATTGCATTAATTAAAAGTATGTACACGGCACTTACAATGAAAAATCAATTTTTAACATTTTGTCTGTCCTGTCTGTCTGTTTGTTCCAGCTTATCTCTGAAACGACTGGACAGATTTTCAAGGGACTTTCACTGACAGATAGCTGATGTTATAAGGTCTAACATAGTCTAGTTTATCTTAGGGTTAAAAAAATAACCCTATTTTTTAACCCTAAGATAAAGTAGACTATGTTAGACCTTAGGGTTCCGTTTCGTTGGTTTTATGCAAACGCAGATGCAGGCACCAACTAGTTTCATACTACTTATGAGAGATTTGGCTGCCGCGACGTTTGAAATTATTTCGAAGTCAACCTTAGACAATGTCCAGAAAGCGTAAAATCATACGCACGTAAGGCCGACGCGCGAGTCGAGGTACCAGGCCCCCATACATTGCGTCCAGAAGCTACGTGCGTATTTTTTTAGCTATGCGCGTATCGTACTAAATTGAATGACATTTTGTCTAGATTTCTAGAAGATATTCGCATTACACGCGAAATTCGCTTTTCTGGACAAGGTCTTAGGCTTTGTTGTTAATTGAATTTAATTCTTTATAGGATAATCTGAGCCAAGTTGCATTTGCTGAGTACCTATAACAACGAAGTTCGAAAACAAAAATGTATTACATAAATTAATGTTAATTAAATACTTACAGTAGTGATTTGACATAAGCATCGCGAAGCGACAAAGCGATGCTTAATTGTCAAATCCCATACATTTTTGTTTCCTAGCTTCGTCGTCGTAATTAGCGATGGCAACTCGGCTAAGGGCTCAGGTCAAAATTTAGGGTTACATGACGTGTCATGTCGTATAATAATATTATATATTTGAAACGATAAACAAATAAGTAGTGATTAGGTAGGTACTCTTCTTGAAAACCTATTTTTGTTTTAAAGACATTCTGTATAGTTAGTTGATTAAAGGCTGATTTTTCAATCGTCAGTTAACTCTTACCTGAGGAATAAATATATTGTGACGTTGACAGATTTTGTTTAAAAAAAATTGTCAACGTCACATATCAGGTAAGAGTTTTCTGACAATTGAAAAATCAGCCCTTAGTAAAATTAGAATACATACCTTGAAAGCAGCCAAAGTAGTTTCTAGAACCCTTATCCTATTCTCCTTTGAGCTAATAATAATTGTTGTACAAGTACCATCGTTTAACATTTTCAATTGTTGGATTTCCTTTTTCAATGTTTTTATTTCGTCCAATGCTAAATGTTCAGAGAAACATATTTCCAAATCGTTGAACACTTTGCCTCCACTGTCACATTTGGTACCGAGGAGCCAGTGGAGGAAGTCCGAGTTACTGAACTGAATGAGACTCTTACAATCCGAGAAGGCACTAGGATCCATTCTGTAATACTTCACCAGCGTATCGTACGAGAGTATACTATTATGATACACCTCCATTTCTACGGCCAACGTTTTAAGTTGATTGAATATTACGTCCAACTCATTCTTCTTGGAATAGTGCATTCTGGAGAACGTTTTGGGCACTCTCAAGTTTTTCAAGTTGTAATCCTGGAGTACTTGGCTTTTGCTCTGGCCGCCCACGCGGACGATGTAATTCGTGAACTTCAGTAGGCCCTCCAGGAACTGGTCCAGGGCGTGGTTGGTACAGCATATGACCAGCATGGGAGACCCGGTGAAGGATATGTTATTTAGGAGGGTGCCGGCGATTTTCGTTCCTAAATATGTCTTGCCCGTGCCTGGCGGTCCCTGGATAACCACAAACTCTTTGGTGAGAGCGAACTTGAAGGCCTCCATTTGCGACTCGTCGAGTCCGAATTCGTCTGACGTCGGCCATTCGGGGTGGAGTACTCTGAACGATTTCTTACGTCCAATATTGTCCGTGATGAAATACGTTGTGTCAAGTTTAAAATATGCAGGCGGTAATATTTGTTTCTGAAAACAAAAAATATACGGGTAGGTAACTAACGACCTTACATGATGGCTTACTCTAAACACAATATAAATAATGTACAGTCGCGGAACTCAGCCGTGACCTTGAAATGTTAACCTACGATTGAGCGTGGCCGAGCGGAGCGTTAGGACACCAACCCCTTCTTTGTAGACGTATCAATTGCAACGTCTACAAAGGCCTTGACAGTGCGCAAGCGTCGCGCCACAACTAACTAAAACTCGTTAGTCGTTCAATGCAGTGACAGGACTTGGCGGTGCGGCGCGCGTGACTCTACATACTTCAGTGCTAAGTGTAAGTTTTTCTTTTCGCATTCATCAATTTGTATGTGACTCGCACTCGCGTTTACAACTAGGTCATAGGTGGCGCTGTACAAATCACGCGCTCACGACCGAATGCGAAAAGAAAAACTCACACTTAGCACTCTGCTATTGGAGGTTTCATTAGCGGCCGTATAAATGACGCTTATGTGTGCGTGCGGCGCCGATTCGGGCGGTCTAGTATGAAGATGGTCTACACTAAACTGTACAATGTACATTATTTATATTGTGCTCTAAAGCCGCCAATTATTATTAGACACGAGTGTTAAAAGAACGCAGATAGTTGTTATTAGGTATGATATGGCATATCCATAATATTAGATATACTCATGGACGTAAAAAAAAGGCGAACGGAAGGTGAGCTAGGCAATGAGTGAAGCCCAACAATGGCGGCGACCTACGTATTTGATGAGATTGACGGATAATTGCCATTAGCGTACTGGCGGCCGATCGTCTTACTTTGCTGTGAATGTGTGCGTGCGGCACGCGTCGCTACGATACGGTCTTACTTTGATTGCTTCACTATTCATATTACTGAAGGGTAGTCCGCCTTTTTTTTACGTTCATGGAATTCATTTTCACGTATTTCGGACGGGAATATAGAACTCTGCGCTAATACATAGTGATGAAAATCGAAGTGTCGAACCACGAAGTATAGATAGGAGTCCGAACGGTATAGGCTTTTCCATAGTAATTATGTACACAATAATAGGACCAGATCTTAGTTCTCTTTTCTGCCGCTAGCTGTGCGAGACCGACGAGTACCGAGTGCTGCCAATATTATTATTTATTACAATTATTTTTAAATTACCGTTAGGCAATTACCGTGTTCTACGGTATCTATTTTTCGAGAACAGTTTCTAAGAATTTCCTAAAACTTTTATTTAATTAGATTTAAATCCACGTTTCTCTTAATATTTTGTTCCAGAGCTGTCAATAGCAACATAACTTCCCGCGTAATTTCAAACGTGTGCTTGTCGAACTGTCGCGCGCTCTACCGGCAAAAATCTATCCCCGTAATTGAGACATTATTTTAACATTACGTTCGGACTCCTGGTATCTATGCTTCATGTGTCGAACTGTCATATAAATTGACATTTGACTCGACAAGTCGACACTCACGTGTTCGATTTTCAACGGTCTTCTGGATTCCGGATCATACACTACCAGCCTTAAAGGTCGAAATCAATATGAAACAGACGATACAAAACTCACATCTACGTATACGATGTACTTCTGCATGGGGATAGGTGGTGTGGCGTTTTTCAGGACCTTCAGCACCTTGTGGTAGGGCTCGAAATACACGTCACTCTCAACCATCAAATACTCGTGAGAGAACACATCGTTCGGCAGTCGTTCACTGAATTCGACGATTATCTAGAAAAAAATGGCCGTCTTGTTAAGAGCGCTATTACAAGGAAGTAGCAATTGTTCTGGTATGATTTTTGCATAATAATATTACCGTAGATAGGAGTAATTCACAGTTAACTTAAAGCGATTTTAGAAGTTTTTTTGGCTTAGATTAAGATTTTTCTATATTAAATCAAAGATATTTCAAAATTCTAAGGCCGCTACGACTATGTAGGAGATAACATTATCATTTTATTATTTGATTTGCTTAGAACAGTAGTTCAATCCAGGAGCTCAAAAGTGCCTTCGCGCATTTTATGAAAATGTTTCTCTGCAATTTTGGGTTTAATTAAAAAGTTAAGCAAAATTTACAAAAATCAAGGCCGCTACGAACTAGGCCAATAGCTAATCTGCACCGTTCAATATGTCAAAATTGTTAATGTATTGTTTCTGAGATCAATAACGCCAGTCGAGATGTAATATGTCGGTTTACGGACGATAATTTTACGTGATAACGTTAACGCAAGCCGAACGCTTGGCACGATCGTGCCTCTCTATCGCTGGTTCCGTGCTCTCGCTTGCACGCTCGGCTCAGGTGGAACGTGACAATACTTCGTGCATGCAGCCGGCGGTCATCGATTTATAAGACGTTATCACGTCAATAATAAATACAGACAACGTATACTACTGAGCGTGGTAGGTGAAATCTGGAACAATAGGGGCAGCACCTAAAACTACACCTACAACCTACAGGTGATGTGTTAAAAAGTTATCTACCACTGAGGGTCAAAGACAGTACAAATATTGCTATTAAGTATTAAATAAAGGAGGTTGGTGTTAGAAGGGTGATAATAATTACTAGTTATATGTCTTGTTAAGGCCGTCCCCCGAGCAAAAGACCTTGAGGAGACGCTGAAACTATAATCGAATGTTACATTCAATTATAGTTTCAGCGTCTCCATAGTATTTATAAGTTAATTTTATTTGGGACACATACCAATAGATAGGCAATTTCATTAGCTAGATATTCGCCGTTTAAATATTTTTTTTGGTCAATTTTGAACTAAATTATGTGAAAAATTTTGAACTGAGTTATGCGGCTGACCACCTCAAGGTCTTTTGCTCGGGGGACGGCCTTAATGCCGAATTATACAATCTCCTCCGTGGTCTAGTGGTTAGAGCATTGGCTCTCGACTCGGAGGTCGTGGGTTCGATTCCCGCATTGTAACAACAAAAAATGTTGTTTCCAAGTTTGGTTAGGACAATGCAGGCTGATCACCTGATTGTCTGACAAGAAAAATGATCCATGCGTCGGATGGGCATGTAAAAAGTAGGACCTGCGCCTGGTCTTTCGTCAGTCGTGTCGGTTATCCGTCCCACTGGATTATGAGAGTAAAAGAAGAGAGAGTGCTCTTGTGTACTGCGCACACACTTGGGCACTATAAAATTACTCCTGCGTAACTAGCCTGGTTTCAATGAAACCGGCCACCGTCACCGATATACAATAATAATAATAAAGAAGAAGGGTGTGCCACCCTTATCACTTAGGGATATGGAAAATAGTTTATAACCTATAATCATACCTACCGAATACACCTGCCAAATTTCATAAAAATCGGTCAAGCCATTTCGGAGGTGGTCTGTAACAAACACTGTGACATGAGAATTTTGTTATAATGTTAATATTTTCCTTGTAATTTTTTCCAAAATTTCTCATCGTTTAAACCTTCCCTGAACTGATACGATTATTTTAAGGCCAAAATTAGCCAAATCGGTCCAGCCGTACTCGAGTTTTAGCGAGACATTCATATTGCAATTCATTTTTATATATAAGACCATAGACATATAAGTTATAGACGAGGCAAGTTGAGACAAAAATGTCTCCAGTTAAATGGCCTTTTACAATTTTTGGGGCCACTTTGACATTTGAAGTAAGTATGGTGAAAACAAGATGGTTGACATTTGAAGTATGGTGAAAAGATATGCCATCCTGGTTGATGGCTTAACTTTTTAATGTGTGAAGAGATTTTGAGTGTTGAAATCTTTGAATAAGACAACCAACTCACTTGTTTATCTTTTTCACTGGCAATCACAGTCCCACACAGCACGCATTCGAAGTTGTCATGTGTGAATATCAGCAGGGAGCCGTACATGAAGGTCTTCGCTCCCTTGTAGACCTTCAAATCCTCAGACTGACTCAAGTCCACAACATATCCTACTCGGTTTGATGCCAACTTGATATCGGTGATGAACACTTTTCTGTACACCCTGTAAATTTAAATATATCCTTATCATCATCTTATAGTTATAATGCGACAATCTTGTTTATATAATAGGTTTCTCAAATGGCTGCAAGTATTACCATGAAATTTAGTATGCAGAGAGAGAAAATTCGATAATTTTTTTTTCTTTCATCATGTTGATTGATGTCAATTTATCAATAATTTCAACTCCATTATGTCATTGCAATTGGCAGTTTGGGATGCGTATATATATTTTTTAAAGCATAAAATAAAGAAATTTATTAATTTTGTAATATAATAATACCTAAGAATATAATAATTAAGCAAAATCTAAATTTGTATTTACCTGATACTAACATCTTTACAGTTTTCTAAAGTCTTGTATTTTCTATACTGATCTGCAAAAAAATGCCATATTGTAAATAAATGTTATTTTTTAGATCCTGTCTTATTATTTCACAACAGTTATCAAACACAAGATAAAATTAGAGTAGATGTTTTTTCTATAAAAATATCACCTTATGCAAAGTGTCGAGCTTGGACCTCTAGTAGCATCACCTATTCAGTAAAACTCAACTCAAGCATTTTTTTACACTGCTTTGTGTGAAGTCCTGGTATTTATCTAGTTGTGTCGGCCTATTTGTGCCGAAAAGGGTCTAAAACTTCATCTCTGCTTTGCAGGTGTGAAGAAGATAGTTGTATTTGAATTTAAAATACTTGAACAATTACTCACTTATTCCTTCTTTTAATGTCCGATAGCAGTCCTCTCTAAGCAATTTGAACTGTATGTCCAAGTAATGTTCCACGCTGGCATAAGCACCGTCAGTTATGTTCGGTTTGATGTTATTTACAGATTCAAAGTCTGTACAATACTTGAAATTTGGTACAATACTCAGGTGTTGGTAGTGTGTTTTGCCATCGTCTGGATTTAAAATGTCATCTAAGTTCGAGGACAGTTTCAGTTCATTTATTTTAATTGTTGGACTTGTTGGTTTGTTCACCTGAAATAATATATTCATAAGGTTTGGTATTTATTATATTTTCTCAAATTACATTGAGGACCTTACAAAAGATGGAGCGACAACATAATCAAGGTAGCCGGTAAAACTTGGTCCCGCACAGGTCGAGACAGATCAATGTGGACTAAAATGGAGAAGGCTTTTACCGCAGATTGTGGTCCTTTAAGGTCCTTACCACTAACATGCTTATGGCAACAACTGCAAACAATATAGAATTTAAGGCAAACACACTAATAAAACTGATAAATGTACAACTTGTAAGGAAATAATAAAGCTGTTTTTTTTTATCTTTTCTCGAATATTCATTTATAAGTTTTCTGCTAAAATGTAAGTGGATACCCAAAGAGGATTATACAATTATATGTGTTATACGTACATCATTAAGTATTTTCTTCAGATCCTTTTGTAGATTTAAGATATTTTGGTAAAAGTTCAGACTGATGCTCTCAGAATGGTTATGTTCAACTCCTAAAGCGGAAGTTTCAGTTATTTCCACTACCCTAAGCAATTGTTCCATATATTCCTTTCTATTTTTATAAAAATTAAATATGCCCTTGTAAAACTCCAGTAGGTCAGAGTAAAAAGAATTAGCGTCGTTCCATAGTTGTGAATTTCTACTTTTTTGTGAAAACCTTACGTTTGGTAAATTTTTTACATAGTCATATAATTTATTGAAAAAGTCTGACTGCATAAACTTAGTTTCCAAAAGCTGGAGGAGTTTGGAACTATCGTTTTTATTCAGGGATTTGTATAAAGTCTTTAATGTTTTAACGATTAGGACAATGAAATCATCGGACAGATCTGAAGAGAACAGTAGCCAGAAGCCGGGCCTTAATTCGAGTTCCAAATTTAAAACTGGCGGTTCCAGCTGCGATATTTCGTACAATTTTCTAAATCCAATTGCTTTTTTGACGTATCCTTCCTTAGTGTCTTGTGAGGGTTGTGCTCTTGGTGCTTCTACTGTTGTAGACGTACTAGCCGGTCGTCTGTCCTCTGTTACGCTCCCATCAAACCAATCTATTCGATAAGATTGACTCATCGCGCGGGATTAATTTAACATTAATAAACCACTGAATATGTATTTTTATTCTTGTTATTTATTTATATTTCGCAGGATAAAAACAGAAACACGTATTAGCTTTCTACAGTTTCTACGATTTGACCACAGAACACTATATTTGACTGTTTGACTGTGACAAATGACTAGAGATGGCCGTTATAACGTAAAGCGTTTAAAATAGCGTGCTTTTATAAATAAGTTGTAAAGTCGTTTAAAAATTTAAGCGTTTATCACTTATAATTATCGTTCATATCGTTTATAGTCATAAAGCCATAAGTGTGGTATGAGCAAAGAAAAATAGTTCTTATGACAGCGCAATAAGAGTGAAAATTCTTTAATGTAGCTCATCACTTATTTAAACGGGTTATTTTTTGTACTTATAACTATTAAGCTTTTTCGTGTTTATTCACTTTTTGTTAGTTGCGCTTTGCGGGTTGACGAAAACACGTTATATTACGTTACGCAATAATTCGTATTTTAATCGTAATAGTGGTGCTTTGGTGGCTTACCGTGAAGTTTTAATGTAAATAATAAATATAATAATGGTCCATATGGACGTAATATAAACTTTTCGTGTAGTGTTTTAGTATTAAGTTTATTTAGTTTTTGTCGTAAGATGACGAATAAACGACGTGAATTGGAACAGTAATTTATGGAACTACTTTGAAAGAAATGAGGTGGAAAAAGTGGCGATGTTTGGTTATCCTATAAATCAACTATTACTAATGATAAGCAACATTTAAGATTAATGCATATTATCAACATGTAAAAACATTTTTATGAGTTCATATTATTATATTAATAATTATTCAGATTTCAGACAGTCCTAAGCCTGCAAAGTACGAAGGAAAGTTAATTTAAATCAGTTTAAGCGATCGAAAAACGTAACATAAGCGCAAAAAATATTATTACTTATAAGTGGCAATAAGTAGATAATCAAATAAGCAACTAAGCAACTAAGCAGTTAAAAATAGCTGCTATTGAATATTTAATAACGGATAAGTTAACTTTTAATTTTAAGCCGTTTATCACATCTCTACAAATGACAATAGACGGTAATCTAAATGTCAAAATGACAGCTGACAAACAGCTGAGCGACTGTTTTTTTTTAAACAGCGATACAGTTTTAAATCTAGACTAAATATTGCCGGTTGCCCGCGACTTCGTGCGCGCTTTAGTAAATTTTGCAGAAACCTTACATTTTTCCGCGATAAAAAATAGCCTTTGTCCTTCCCCGTAGTCTACTCTACATAATATTATGTGCCAAATATCATCAAAATCGTTTCAGTAGTTTCGAAGCCTATTCAATGCCAACAAACAAACTTTCCCTCTTTAGTATATTAGTATTAGTCAAGGAATTTGTAAGTATTATATACAACAGGAAAGAGTACTTCAAACTTTATTTTCTTTTAATTCAATCAAAAATGATCTTTACTACTCAGACTTAAAGCTTAACACGTGCGCAATAAAAAAACTGGTCCCGGTGAGATAGCTATAAGTTATCCCTGTGTCTCGTTCTAACAAGTAACCTAGTGTAGCCAGTTTATATCTTTCCTTAAATTTTAGGTTTGGTAGATTTTATGTGCGATATAGTGTATAAGAAAGAAATACTAATAAACTCGGATAAATATTATGTTATTCATAATTTGAGAGAGAAATGTAAAATAAAAATCACTAGTTATTTAGAACCTACCTACTAACCGATAATTAGAAATTTGTTATTTATTTTTTGATTATTTGCATTTTGGTAGAGTAAAATGGAAGAAATGAAAATAGAATAGTTGCAACACAAAACACCGTGTATTTCCCTTGGAACATTCTAGATGTTCGGGTGACAATATGATTTAATAGGGAATATAGGACATTTATGTTATTTTACCTACATTCATGATATTGTGAAGAGGAAACCATTGTATGTTTGTATGTTATTGATAATTTCTGAAACCTAACAGATTTGAAAAATTCTTTCACTGGTAGAAAAATTCTTAATCCCTGAGTGCTTATTATGTGCGCATAGTTACGTGAGAACCTCGCGGGTGGGCGGGCGACATCAGACAGACAGAGTTATAATATTAGTAGGTAGGTTTATCTATATAGGAAGACTTATAATATAATAATAATTAATAACATTTATGGACACTTCACACCATATCAAGCTTGTCCCGTGGTAAGTTCTCGAAGAACTTGTGTTTAATTTTATAAGCTTTTATTTAGTTTCACCGGTCCCGTTGTCGGTCAGTAATAAATTCTTGCAAGTTAAATTTGATCCACTTTCCGGTTTCCGATTGAGTTGAAATTTTGCACGAATATGTAAACCGCATGACAATGCAATATTATGATGACGTAGAGCTGATCTGATGATGGAGCTGGAAGGTGGCCACAGGAATTCCAAAATAAAACCACATAGTCCCATCGAATTTGGGCTCGTTTAGTTCGTCTTGACAAGTACTTTGATACTATATGGTAACCAGGATCTGATGATGGAGCTGGAAGGTGGCCATAGGAACTCCGTAATTAAACGACGCAACCCCATCAAGTTTCGTCTCGTTTAATTCGTCTTGACGAGTACTTTGATACTATATGGTAACCAGGGAGCTAGAATATGGCCATAGGAACTCTGTAATTAAACGACGATGGGGTTCCATCGAGTTTGGGCTCGTATGATTCGTCTTGACGAGTATCTTGGTTGGCGTGAATATGCAATCAAATGAAAGGGCTTGCTGTGAATAACTCGAAAATCCAACATGGCGGAACATCCAAGATGGCCGCCAAGTCATTTTTAATGCACTCCCACAATATGGGTATCAAATGAAAGGGCTTGCTGAGAATAACTCTAAAATCCAACATGATGGAACATCCAAGATGGCCGACAAGTTATTTTTAATGCACTCCTATAGTATGGGTATCAAATGAAAGGGATTGCTGAGAAAAACCCAAAAATCCAAAGAGATGGAACATTCCAGATGGCCGACAGTCAATTTGAATGCAATCCTACAATATGGGTATCAAATGAAAGGGCTTGCTGAGAATAACTCGAAAATCCAACATGGCGGAACACCCAATATGGCCGACAAGTTATTTTTAATGCACTCGTATAATATGGATATCAAATGAAAGTAGGTTTTTTTGAGGTCCTTACTGAGTAGAGTAAAATCTCTAGGAGGTCTTTTGAAGAGTTTGACTGTACTAAATTAACCGGCAAACGACCTTGCAACAATGATGCGTTAAAGTTCGTAAAGTAACGAGTATCTTGGTTGGCGTGAATATGCAATCAAATGAAAGGGCTTGCTGTGAATAACTCGAAAATCCAACATGGCGGAACATCCAAGATGGCCGCCAAGTCATTTTTAATGCACTCCCACAATATGGGTATCAAATGAAAGGGATTGCTGAGAAAAACTCGAAAATCCAACATGACGGAACGTCCAAGATGGCCGACTGTCAATTTTAATGTAATCCTACAATATGGGTATCAAATGAAAGGGCTTGCTGAGAATAACTCTAAAATCCAACATGATGGAACATCCAAGATGGCCGACAAGTTATTTTTAATGCACTCCTATAGTATGGGTATCAAATGAAAGGGATTGCTGAGAAAAACCCAAAAATCCAAAGAGATGGAACATTCAAGATGGCCGACAGTCAATTTGAATGCAATCCTACAATATGGGTATCAAATGAAAGGGCTTGCTGAGAATAACTCGAAAATCCAACATGGCGGAACACCCAATATGGCCAACAAGTTATTTTTAATGCACTCGTATAATATGGATATCAAATGAAAGTAGGTTTTTTTGAGGTCCTTACTGAGTAGAGTAAAATCTCTAGGAGGTCTCCTGAAGAGTTTGACTGTACTAAATTAACCGGCAAACGACCTTGCAACAATGATGCGTTAAATGAGATGAACAGACTGAGAAACCTATCTAGCGATAACTAAAAAGTAAAAAATAAATTAAAAGTAAAAAAAAAACTTTTTTAAAAAACAAGCTTTTATTTGAATGCGCTAAAAAGAATAAAATATTTTTTCCTTTAAAACTTTTACTATCAACTTACAACGTAATTACACAATTTATATGATATAAAAGCTTGTCGAGAATCAAACAAATCAAAGAAGTAAATCAAGTAACTTGATCTGATAGATTTATGAGACAATTTATTTGATTCTCGACAAGCTTTTATAACATATAAATTGTGTAATTACTAATTACGTTATAAGTTGATAGTCAAAGTTTTAAAAGAAAAAATGGCGGAATTCGAACCAGCGACCGGCTTGATCACCAACATGCTCAACCACTAAGCCAATGAGGTTATCAAACTTTTAATTAGTGCAGAATATACTTTACCACGTGGTAGCTCATGATTACAAACTTTCCCAAAGGAACTTTTTTATTTAATCCACCTCAACTTTACATTAGGTAGCGAATTAAATAATAATAAAAAACAACGGGTTGCACTCCAGGAGTGCCGGTAGAAGTGAAAAATTTCAAAAGTGGGGCCATTTAACTAGACACTTTTCTCCTTAGTGTATACGTCAAATTTCAAAATGGCCCCAAAATTTTCAAAAGTGGGGCCATTTAACTGGAGACACTTTTTTCTTCATAGTGTTTTCACCATACGTCAAATTTCAAAATGACCCCAAAAATCTCAAAAGTGGGGCCATTTAACTGGAGACACTTCTTTTTAACCCCCGACGCAAAAAGAGGGGTGTTATAAGTTTGACGTGTCTGTCTGTCTGTCTGTCTGTCTGTCTGTCTGTCTGTCGGTCTGTCTGTCTGTCTGTCTGTCTGTGGGTGTGTCTGTCTGTCTGTCTGTGGCATCATAGCTCCCGAACGGATGAAGCGATTTCAATTTAGTTTCTTCTGTATTAAAGGTGACTTACATGCGAGTGTTCTTAGACATGTTTGATGAAAATCGGTTGAGCCGTTTAAAAGTTGTGGGGGGTGAAAGCGGGGAAGAAAATCCGAATTTGCAAATATACTCGAGTAAGGTCTCAAATGAAAGCGCACTGAAAGAGAATATTGATGACTTAATCGACAGTGTTCGTAGCTTCGTTTGATGAGAAAATTGGTGGTGGGAAGATCAGCCGTTTGAAGATGTTTTCTAGTTGATGAGGGGATCTGACTAACTTTCCAATGTGCGATCGATTCAAAATTTGGTACTGTGTTACTTCAACGATATTCAAAGAACATGCTAATGTAACCATGACCTGATCAGCCGTTTGAAGATGATCAGCTCTTTTCTAGTTGATGAGGGGATCTGACTAACTTTTTTATGTCCGATCGATTCGAAATTTGGTACCGTGTTACTTCAACGATATTTAAAGAACATGGTAAGGTAATCATGACCTGATTAGCCGTTTGAAGATCATCTTTTCTTTATTAGTTGATAAGGGATCTGACTATCGTCCACATGTCCTATCGATTCGAAATTTAGTACCATGTTACTTCAATGATGTTGCAAGTATGTATATGGTAAGGTAACCGTTATTTATACCTACTTTAAAAAGGATAAAATAAAAGTAAAATTAAAAATTTTAAAAACCCCCCGACGCAAAAAATAAACTCTAAAAAATAATAAATAATATTTTAAACCTATTATAATTATATTATCACATATAATATTATGTAAGTTGAAATAATTTTATTTTCCAATCGTCGTCTCGTCGGGGGACCGCTATGTGAAAAAAATACGTGTAGTTCTAGTCGCAGAATGAACAAAAGAATTTACTCCGAAAAAAATTTGCTCATACCTACTTAAATGTAATTCGTAATAATTAATTAGCTGTTGTTGTAAAAAAACTTTATAACTTTAGCGGTCCCCCGACGAGGCGACGATTGGAAAATAAAATTATTTCAACTTACATAATATTATATGTGATAATATAATTATAATAGGTTTAAAATATTATTTATTATTTTTTAGAGTTTATTTTTTGCGTCGGGGGGTTTTTAAAATTTTTAATCTCTATCGTGTTTTCACCATACGTCAAATTTCAAAACGGCCCCAAAAATCTCAAAAGTGGGGCCATTTAACTGGAGACACTTCTGTTCTCCATGGTGTTTTCACCATACGTCAAATTTCAAAACGGCCCCAAAAATCTCAAAAGTGGGGCCATTTAACTGGAGACACTTCTGTTCTCCATGGTGTTTTCACCATACGTCAAATTTCAAAATGGCCCCAAAAATCTCAAAAGTGGGGCCATTTAACTGGAGACACTTCTTTTCTCTTAGATACTAATTTCACCGTACGTCAACTTTCAAAATGGCCCCAAAAATCTCAAAAGTCGAGCCATTTAACTGGAGACAATTTTCGTGGAGGGACAATTGGAGGTAAAGGCCAATGTAAGGGTAAATGTGATGGGGATGATTAGCGGGCAAGGTCAAGGCCAAAGGTCAATAGTTAGGGTCAAAAGTAAATACGAACTAAAATAGTTTCGTGCTCGCGTAAACCAAGACAGCAAACAATTGCAAGTTGCATTTTATAACTTTTCGATCAGATTCACGTGTCCTGCTCGAGTTTAACAGTTTTTACCCATCCCAAGAAAAATGCACAGTGCTGCTAAAGGAATTTTCACTTATAATAAATTCTCTAAAAAGTTTATTTGGGTAAGATGTTTGTTATCATGAGCATTATCACGTGGTAAAGTGTTTTACGCTAATTAAAAGTCACTCCATAATATACGTTTCAGCAACTTGTATTATCATTTATGACGTATTATTATTTTTAAACAAAAAATTAAACTGACTTCCAAAGTAAAAATACACAAAAAAGTATGAAATAAAACTTATTTTCTAAATAATTACCGTTTTAAATTTGGCTATTTCTCTACTTAATCTTCTTAATTTTGAAGTCGATACCAGCCCAAACGATATTCGACAATATTTTATAGAACTTACGTTCATATTTGCCGGTACCGGTGGTGGCTTAAAGTTCATATTAAGAAGATTAAGTAGAGAAATAGCCAAATTTAAAAGGGAAATTATTTAGAAAATATGTTTTATTTCATACTTTTTTGTGTATTTTTACTTTGGAAGTCGGTTTAATTTTTTGTTTAAAAGTAATAATTTCACCCGTTTTAGTTATATATTTTGTTAAGTTGTTATTAATACGTCTTCAGAACGTCTAAAATAAACGATCGAATGTATAATTGAATACGCGCCAAGCTTCCATTAGGTATTGTTGTTAAGGTGATGATGATGATTACTGTAAGTTACAAAGTGGCATATGCTTGCAGTTCTTTAAACAATGCTGAAATTTCCAAACGCGTATCTTTAAAGACTGAGGAGTTCTGTTCAGTGCTTTTGGATCTAGGGTATACCCTAAATTTTTAGGAGCATATGCTGCATAGTGTTACTTCAGTAAAAATCAAAATATGTGTCGATATAAATTTCGAGGAGTTCCCTCGATTCCTCATGGATCGCATTATCCGGTTTCCACCTTAGTGACTAAATGACCAATTTCGGTTAAACCCTTTACAACAACAAACGAATTTTTCAAATAGGTCCATAAACAGCTGAGTAATGTTCAAAGATCTCCGTGTTAGTGTAAAATACTATGAGAAGTACCTTTTATATCATCATAATGTGATGATGTATGGTGTGATAGTGGTGGTGATGATGATGTTTACTCTAATTGACAGGGTGGCATATGCTTGCAGCTTGCAGTTCTTTAAACAACGCCGAAATCCCCAAACTTGTATCTATAATGAGGAGTCAGGAGTTCTGTTCTATACTTCTGGATCCAGGGTATACCTTGGAGCAATATATTACTTTTTGATAGCATGTGCTTGGACTTCTTTAGAAAAAGTTGAAATCACCATATGTTTCCAAACTTCAACTAATTTGTCCCCAAATTAAAAATATTGTTGTCACCCTTGTTAAAAAGAGACGGAGAGGTTTGTATTGTATCTCCCTCTCGGCACAAATTTGATGCCGAGAGCTCTTTCCAGTTGTATATAATACTTACAAAATATTCCTTGGTATTAGTATAGATTTTTTTTTAAATAAGATTTAATGGCCGGTAACAAGACCTTTAAGCCAAGTCTTATATTTTTGAGGTATTTCTTATTTGTCTTATTTCTAAATAGTCAAGTCCAAAGTCTAGTCAAAGTCCTAATAAATAGTCACGGTAGTCAATCAGTCAAGTCAGTCGATTCAGTAAAGTGGTAGACGCTTTACTGAAACTTCCTAGGGAGTTTTGGCGGGAAACCCAATTTAGCACGCATTTTGTAGTTGCTATATCACTCCTCCACATAAGGGACCGTCCATTAATCACGTGATGTTTTTTAACAACTTTTTAGACCCCTCCCCCCCCCTGGTGATACGTGGTGAGGTTTTATACTACCCCCCCTCCCCCACCTAAGATCACGTGTATTTTTTTTACATAGTAAGCAGGTCATGTTTGAAGAAAAACTTTAACTTAAAAAACAATTTAATCGACTAATTTAAGCAATTAAAACTATACGAGTCATTTGTTTTGTAAGTATTTAAACAACACTACGAATCTACAATCAATAATAATTTCGGTATGCATAGACTAGATTCGAAAATTAATACACGTGATGTCTCCTTATACCCCCTCCCCCCCTTGGTGATAGTTGGTGATTTTTTTTCGGACCCCCCCTCCCCCTTTAGGCATCACGTGATTAATGGACGACCCCTAAGTGCACGTCACGAATAACTAATGGTTAATATTCCACCAATATTACACATTAAAAGCCGCAATAACACTAATTTAGAAAAATAACACAGAAACACAACATTGCTGATTGACATTCCCGGCAAAACTCCATTAGTATAGATAGCGCTTACCATTGATAGTGTTAAGTTAAAAACGGTGGAAATGGAATTTTCGTTTAAATAGTGTATAAAATAATAATAATTGCTGAAACACATTTGACTAAAGCGCCATACGACTCACGCCGCCGCCGCAAGGCCGAACTTGTAGGAAAAAATTTAAATGATGTCACTTTCGACCACAAAGTACATAGATATACGAGTCCGAACGGTATTGGTTTAAGCGAGGCTTTTCCATAGTATTCATGTCAATTCATGTACACTATAATAAACCCAGATTTTAGTTCTCTTTTCTGCCACTGGGTGTGCTAGAATCAAAGAGAATATAATCACTACGTTTGCTAGAATTTTAGACGTACCTACCGATGCAGCGATGCTATTGTGGCGTACTCCTGCTTCGTGCCCTACCTATGGACCTAGGAATGATAACTTTTATTTGCGCACACCACATTATTGGAATAATGCTCATATTGAGAATAATATTCCTTGTGTGCGGGCCATATTGCCAGTGCCGTAAATAGCCTTTTCTGCGCCCTGTGCGAGCTTCTATAACTGCGCCCTAGATCCGGGGCTGGTCCTGCCTGGTCTGGCCATTATTGCGCCCACCAGAGTCTACGCCCTGTGCCTGGGCACCGGTGGCACCGCCCTATTTACGGCACTGCATATTGCCGTTTTTTTGTATGTGTTGACTAGTTTTGACAAATTTATTGTAATAATAATATCTATCTATGGACGCTTCACATCACGTCAATCTGATCCCGTGGTAAGTTCTCGAAGAACTTGTGTTACGGGTACCAGACAACGGAAATATATTATTTAATACTTTTATACTATACACATGACCCAGGAACACAGAAAAACTTTTTGTTCCTTCGGCGGGATTTGAACCCGCGACCCCGGCTTGAGCACCAACACGTTCAACCAACTGAGCCACAGAGGTCGTCAAAAATATTGCGTGTGTGCCGGCTAGTCTTTAACCCTATCCGCAATATTTTCCGAGAATATTAACGAAAGTTATAATTATTTTGAATACAATAACTTTTTGGAATAACACTATTGAAAAATTAATAAAATTATTGTAAAGATGACTTTAGAATGAAGTGGGCACATATCTCAGAAGTTGCAAAACCGTCGGGCGACGACCCGGACAAGTCGTTTAAACCCTTAATTAAGTAGAGGGTAACTTTATAAGTCAATATTAATGCATTAACCTTAACTCATAATTATCTAAAACCGAGAAGTAATTTATTTGTTATAGTCCTTAGACCTTACATGAAATATATTATGTATTTAAATTAATAGATAATAATAACATTTAAATAGGTAATCCCCTCTTTTTAATATAATACATCTAACATCTATGGGTACTCCTATATTAAAAAAAGAAGGTAATTTTAATAATTAATCAAAGGGTACTCCAAAAAAAAAAAACACGCTAAGTAAAATACTTATTCTATAATATTCTGTGTCTATAGGTATATATAAATTAATGTACTATTATACTACCTATATAACATACTAACTATATTTTTATATATTTTATTTTATCTTTCTTATTATAAATGCTAAAGTGTGTCTGTCTGTCTGTTACCTCTTCACGATTTAACCGCTGAACCGATTTTTATGAAATTTGGTATAGACATACCTTGAGTCCCGGGAACGGGGAAAAAAATTGGATATTTTTTATCCCGAAAAAGTACAATGTTCCCGTGGTGGAATAATGTATAAATGTGTGCTTTTACCACGGGAAAGTACAACGGCTACTTTTTATCGCAGGGAAATGTACGGTTCCTGTGGGATAATTTTATTTACGCTTTCACGTAAAAATTACTAAACCGATTATCATGAAATTTGGCCCAGATATAAAGTAGACCATGGGGAAGGGCATAGGCTACTTTTTATCGCGGGCCATATACGGTTCCTGTGGGTCACTATACATACGCGGGCGGGGCCGCGGGCAACAGCTAGTTTTATTATAAATATATTATTCTTAACATTAAGGAATACTGGAATAGTAATTATATTTGTCAAACGGGGTCAAAAAGTAGCCTATGTTTTAATACAGAGCCTAAACTACTACCATACCAAATTTCATTAAAATTCGTTGATTAGTTTTTACGTGAAGGAGTAACAAACATCCATCAATCCTCACATACTTTCACATTTATAATATTATAGTAGGATAGCTTTAATCTACATTTAAAATCATATTAATCCTTTAATTGATTTTGCATGAGTGTCCCTATCTATCGGGAAATTGGCCCTTGTCAACTTGAAGCCATTAATCAAAGTCGAGAACGGAACCAAATCGCTTCCGAATTTTTCTTCTATCGTCCTATTACGTTTTACAAAAAAATATTGATTAAAAGTAATACTTATTTTTATAGTGTAGGCACTAGGTATAAGTAGTTAGTAGGCGTATCTTAGGACACAATAATCTATTTTGTACAAGCACGCTTTGCCATGAAACGAAAAACGAGGCTTTTGACTTTCGATTGAAATAATAATTAGTGATAAATGATAATAATAATAATAATATCTATGGACGCTTCACACAACGTCAATCTGATCCCGTGGTAAGTTCTCGAAGAACTTGTGTTACGGGTACCAGACAACGGAAATACTTTGTTCCTTCGGCGGGATTTGAACCCGCGACCTCCGGCTTGAGCACCAATACGCTCAACCAACTGAGCCACAGAGGTCGTCGTGACATCAGTGATACGTTAGTAATATATATTCTTTGTCAGTGATAAATGATGTCACAGGTTAATAAAATTAAATAGTTACTACGTAACTTAACTTTAACTTTAGGTTAAGTTAACTACAATTTATTTACCACGAATTAGTTACTATTGTTTCGCGCTCAACAGCCTCCGTGGTCTAAGGGTTAGAGCATTGGCTCTCGACTCGGAGGTCGCGGGTTCGATTCCCGCATTGGAACCACAAAAACTGTTCTAAGTTTGGTTAAGACAATACAGGCTGATCTGATTGTCTGACAAGAAAGATGATCCATGCGTCGGATGGGCATGTAAAAGTCGGACCTGCACCTGATCTCTCGTCAGTCGTGTCGGTTATCCGTCCCACTGGATTATGAGAGTAAAGGAAGAGAGAGTGCTCGTGTGTACTGCGCACACACTTGTAACTGGCCTGGTTTAATGAAACCGGCCACCGTCACCGATATCGGTGTGGGGAGTTATTATTATTGTTTTGCGCTAAGGGCGTTATTTCGATACCATAGCCGACGACATCTGTGGCTCAATTGGTTGAGCGTGTTGGTGCTCAAGCCGGGGGTCGCGGGTTTAAATCCCGCCGAAGGAACAAAAAATTTTCTGTGTTCCTGGGTCATGGATGTATATTAAATATGTGCATTATATAATAAAAATCTTAAATATGTGTATAGTATAAAAAGTATTAAATATATTTCCGTTGTCTGGTACCCGTAACACAAGTTCTTCGAGAACTTACCACGGGATCAGATTGACGTGGTGTGAAGCGTCCATAGATATTATTATTATATTATTACTAGGGTTGTAACGGAGCTCCGCCTCCGCCTCCGTTACTGCGGAGCCTCCGCAAAAAATTTCACCTCCGCCTCCGCATCCGCCTCCGCAAAATTGATGCGGAGGTTTAACGGAGGTTTATTTACGATTACATACAACGCGCAAGGAGCGACACTGGGAGAAGTGGCCGCTCTGTGCCTCTAGTCAAAATGCGTTCGATAATTTCGATGGCAAACTTCGATAACAAAAATGTATGGGATTTGATATAAGTCATCGTTAAGTGACATGTCGTTTGCGATGCCATAAGTCAAATCCCATAAATTTTGTTTTCGGGCTTCGCCGTCGAAATTATCGAATGCATCTTGATTCTTAACTAGAGGCCCGGGTGCGTGTTTGCGCGTGAAATGGTCAAGATTTTGCTTGTGCCGCGGGAAGTGGGAACACGGGCGAGTGGCGGTGGAGGCGTGAATGCACGAAGTATAGATACCAGGGGGCGTATTACAAGCTCTTAATTCCAGCCAGTTTACGCCATAAAACAAACTGGCTTGCATTTTCGTATTATGACCACCTATTGCCAGCCAGTCAGCGGTCACGTGACACTTGACTTACTTCTGCATTGAAACTTGAATGGTATTTTCGTATTACGACAATTTAACTGGCATTAGCTGGCTTGTCTTTACGTCAAACAAAGCCGTTCAGTTTACGCCACAAAATATTAACTTATACTGACTGGTTTATTTTGTAGTGTTGTCTTTTAAAATTATTTTGGGTATTTTAGTAACGTAAAATATCGCTAAAATAATTGCGAATATTTGTTTTTGTTTAAGATATAGGTTTCATTCATATGTTCATAGAAAATAATTATGTGTGACGCCTGACGAGCACAGCTGACGAGTTACAAATATGTATTTGAATTTCTAGAAATAATGCCTCACACGAGAAGAACCAAAATCACCAAGCAATTCACCATCCTACTTATTAATATTATAAATGTGAAAGTTTGTGAGGTTGGATGTATGGATGGATGGATGTTTGTAACTCTTTCACGCAAAAACTACTGAACGGATTTTGATGAAATTTGGTATGGTAATAGTTTAGGCTCTGGATTAAAATATAGGCAGTAGCCTATAAAAATATTTAAAAAGTATTTTATCCCGAAAAAAATACAGTGTTCCCGAGGGATACTATATAATACCTTTATATTATATACATATTCTATTTATAGTTAAAAATACATTACTTTTAAAATACCGTTCCAAATAATGTCTCATATCGCATTAAATACATCATCTAAATATCGCATTATTTTAAATAATATTATTTTAATAAATAATAATAATTCCGGCAGCACAAGTTTTCTGTTATTTAATAACCCTGTGCCTACTAAGAGCATGCCATAAAAAAACAAACTGTCAAATTTGAGTTGAATTTGACGTTTCCGTACGTCACTTTCACGCTCGTATACCAGCCAGCGAGAACCAAACTAGGATGAATCCAGTCAGAGTGAAATGTCGTTGTAATACGAAAAAAGAACCAGGCACTTTAGGGCCGTATATTGAATTGCCTGGAAACTGCCAGGTTTTTTAAAAGATCGTAATACGGCCCCAGGAGTCCGAACATAATGTTAAAATAATGGTCTCAATTTGTAGGACAGATTTTTTGCCGGTAGAGCGCGCTATATTTCAAGAAGTACCAAGCGCGATTCAGGACTGTGCGCTGATTGGTCCGCCACAATAGCATCGGTACGTCCAAAATTCCAGCGCAGCCAGTGGCAGAAAAGAGAACTAATATCTGGGTTCATTATTGTATCATGAATATTATGGAAAAGCCTATACCGTTCGGACTCATGGTATCTATACTTCGTACGTTAACGAATGACAGTGTGACCAACTTCAAATCTGTTATCCTGCCCCACTGAGTTTATAAAACTGACAAAACCTGCCATACTCTTAAAAAAATGGCGAAATTTAAAATACAGATTTTTGGTAGTTTCGTTTAATGCAGTGTAGTTAAAAGTTTAAAAATTAAATTACCATTACACATTAGTTGTATTTGCATCATTAATTTCTTCATCGACTTCTTTAAACATCGCTTTTGTCATCTGTTTAATCATTTATTTTGTTGCTTGGAATGAAATGCAATCATTATAATATTATATCCACTGATGCCATGTAAGTACCAACTTCAAAATTATGAAGATTGAGTAGAGAAACAGTTAAAATTTTTGCAGAATTTGAAAGAAAACAATTCCTATTACTCATGGGCGTAGCCAGGGGGGTGGTTTAGGGGGTTCAAACCCCCCCCGAAATGGGCTGGCTGGTATATATAATACAGAGATCTGACCAATATACAGAGGCGTATTTAGAAATTTTGCGCCCAATTAACATATTTTGCCGCCCCATTAACCCTATCTGAAAGATGATTTTTGAAGTTATTTTAGAAAAATAATCAACAGCCTAAATCAGAACTTTGATACTACCCCCCCCCCCCACGCCCGTGCTATTACTTATTTAAAAAATTAGTTTAATTTCATACTTTTATGTGCATTTCTACTTTGGATGTCGGTTTTCGTTTTTTGTTTATTTTATGATGTTGATTTGCGAGAATCAACATCATAATAAAAAAAAAAAAACTCGCAAGTTGAGTTCGAGATTGACAAGATATTTTACGGGGAATCCTCTACCCCCAAAGAGAGTTGCCATAATTACCTACTGATATTTAAATTAACATATTTTTTATCGATACTACTTCAATACTACAAATAAACTTCTGAATCTTTGAATCATTCTTCTGCCAAATCTGCCAGCTAATATTGCAATAGTGCCACATCCTGCCAGATTACTTAAACGTCAACAAATACTGCCAGAGACTAAAATTATGACCAAAATGGCAGGATCCTGCCACATATGGTCACACTGATCAGGAATTAACTTGTCGAATCGTTCGGTACCTACCGCGAAGTTGTAATTGAGTCGTGATTGTTTTAAGTGATTAAGTGCATAATTAATAGTCGTTTTTATTTAAAGCGCGTGAAATGTTACTGACTTTAATAAATCATGAATTTATTTAATTTATTCCACTTCAAATTTCACCTCCGCCTCCGCCTCCACTAACCTCCGCATCCGCGGAGGTGAACCTCTTCTCCTCCGCATCCGCCTCCGCCTCCGCTAAAATGGCCTCCGTTACAACCCTAATTATTACCATACAAATTGTAGTTAACTTCATCACGGCGAGCAGTGTCATAAACTCGCACACAGCACACAGGTAGGTAATTTTCCCTTTTATTGTTATTATTGTACCAGAGAGCTAGGCTTTGACACGAATAGGCCGACTAAAAATAGATGTCGTAGAATAAAATAGAATATGATCCTCAAAGATAATAGTTTTTTTCGAAGTGCCCTCCAATCATTGTTTTTGTAGCGTTAAGTCATTTTGCTAGATATTTCTTGCGTTTGGCTGGGACTAAGTATCTGAAGAAAGTATCGGAACCTCAATTCTTGTATTTAAAGTAGACTTAATTTTAGTTTTTATGGATTGAAAGTGAAGCGACATATTATCATGAACGGATTTCATGACGTTTCGACCAATCAGAGCGCGTTTCACGTTGGTTTAAGTTTTAACGTTAATAAAAACACCATTTGAGAGTTTTAGCGTGTCGGGAATTTATTGTAATAATTGTACTAATGCAGGTTTTATTTAGCAGAATTGCCCCTCTGAAATCCCGACCCGACTGAAATCCAGCGGGCCCGATATAATTTAGTAGAGTAGAGTAGAGAATCGAAGTGTGGAGTGTCGAGCTATCATATATGACATTGACATTTGAATCGACACGTGTGTGTTCGATTTTCACCTGTATTATATTAGCGCAGAGTTCTATAAATGTTCTAAATTTTTCCTGGCCTATCGGATTCCGGACAATATAATATTTACAATACGGCCGATATACCTATCTTGGCTTATATAGGTACCTATCTTGGCGAGTCTGAACTTCGCGCAGAATGTTGCGCAATAACTGTTTTTAAGCGTTTTCGTATTTATTTTATTTGTAGTAATTGGTCAACTATATTAGGGAAATTTTATTAGTACATAGGTATATAAAAATAATACAATAACAGTTTTCTTCACGAGTTGTACATGCGCTAAAGTTCGCAGAGCCTATGTTCAGACTTCAGACCCGTCAAGATACAGCGGCCGTTGTGTAGTTCCAGTCATATATATAACTGTGTTCTAACGTGATTTGAACAATGATTTCAAAACTCAAGATAGGCTATGACGTGCATTTGACAGAACAAATCTTCATACAAGAAAAAGTTACGCCATCTTGGTTTTTACTAATCCAAACAATGGCCCCAAAAATCTCAAAATTGGGGCCATTTAACTGGAGAGACTTTTTGCCTCAATATCCCTTATCTATAATATATATACGTCTATGGGTTTGAACCATTCTCTTCTGGGTGTTGAACTTTTTCTTTTAGTTTTTTTGGTAACCGCCTTGATAAATATTTAAATCAAACAAAGATGTAGCACCACTCTAGCAGTTTTCATACAAAGTGTCGTGTGCCACAGAGCCTGTGATATTTTACATGCGGCCCCGACACCACCCCTGGGACGAGACGAAGATTGGATTTCAATAACAATAAAACACATTCAACGGAATTGTTTACGACTTCTCAATCAAAATTGGAGATGGGCACAGAGGCAATCAGAGGTTAGTAATATAATTTATATTTACCTTTGAGAAAAATATTCACATGATTCGAAAATATGTTCAAGTAGAAAATTGATGAGATGTTAGAGATTAGAACTTTTTTAGGGCCATTTTGACATTTGAGGTATTACGAAATTAAGAAGGCTGACATTGGACGATAGGCATAGACGTATCTACACTAATATTATAAAGAGGAAAACTTTGTTTGTATGTTTGTTTGTTTGTTTGTTTGTTTGTTTGTTTGTAATGAATAGGCTCAAAAAGTACTGGACCGATTTCAAAAATTCTTTCACCATTCGAAAGCTACATTATCCACGAGTAACATAGGCTATATTTTATTTTGGAAAAAATAGGGTTCCGTAAAATATTTGGGTTTTTCGGACACAAGGTTTAAAAAATCAACCAGAAAAGTTACTTATTTTGCGTACGCTGCCTAAACTTTAAAAGATAAGAACCATAAAATGTTCTAATTAATTGTAGATCTTATAAATATCTACAAAAAAGTCCGCGACACACTATACCTATCTATGTCGAGTGAGGCACAACAACCATTTTTTTATTTAGAAATCTTGAATTTTTTTGGACTACATTTAAACGCGTTTATTTTACTCATGCTATTAATCCTTATCAAAATAAATTATTTCATCACTAAGTACAGTTTATGTAGATAATATTTGGTCTTTGAATGATTGAAATTGGACGTGTGGTTTTGAAGTTATGGCGAAATTAAAATATGACGATTTCTGCTGCACGGCCCGTTACGAAGTGGGCGTCGCCAAGGCAGGGGTGCGCGTGCGGGGGGAGTTTAGATCTATGGTATTTCAATAATTTCATATGATACCCACCTACTTATTTCATTGAGTTTTAGTAGGTACCTATATTAATTTGTTTCTGTTTGTTTTGACTAGATTTCGCCCGTTTTGTTAGTGGTTTAAAGACATTCTGTAGTATTAGTATCAGTATTGTACCCGTGCGAAGCTGAGGCGGGTCGCTAGTATATTATTATAGACGAGGCATCCCCACATAAATGGCCCCACTTTTAGAGTTTTTTTGGGGCCATTTTGACATTTGAGGTATTATGAAATCAAGATTGCTGACATTTGAGGTATGGTGAGTACCAAGGTGGCGTTACATTTTTTTGTATGAAGATTTTATCTATCAAATGGACCTCATAACCTATCTTTAGTTTTGAATTTTTTGTATGTGTATGGCTACTCTTAAATACAAATACGAACCATTTCTCTAGACCCAGTATAATACTCTATCATCGGTCACTCACAGCCATTGATATAACAATAAATCATATTTCCTTTGTGAATAGTTTGAAATATTCGATCCTGAATAAATTCAAGACCGTTTCGGTTATATTTCATCGCGTGAGGTTATTCGAGTGAAAGGAATAGATGATCTTACGTCTGCGTGTGTTGCTAATAATTTATTTGTTAAATGATTATTATTGATCTACCTAATTTTATGCACGATTGATCTCAATGTGAGCGAAAAATGCTATTATTCGTTTAAAAATCTGTACAAATAAATAAAATGGATGTATAGTGCCTTGGGATAATTCCGAAAATGGGGAAATTCCGAAATTAATTAAAATCTACTAAAAGAAGCAAAATTTATTTAAATGGGAACATTAGTTTAGCGGCCAATTTGTTTGTCTTGGCTGCATCAATTGCCGCCCGGTAAAATCAGCAACAAGGCGTACGTTATGTAAATTTTTCTTCGATTTGTGTTTTTTGCGTCATTTTTGTTGATTCGCAATAACTCCAACATGTAAATATTGTATATTTCGAAATTCGGGTAAGTAAATTAAATATGAATTTTTTATATATTATAGCTAATCGTTTTTAAACGACTTCCAAAAAAGGAGGCGGTTATACGTTCGGCTGTATATATATATACATTTTTTTTTTTTTTGTATGTTCGCCGATTGCTTCGCCGTCTGTGAACCGATTTTCAAAATTCTTTTTTTGATGTAAAGGGTATCATCCGAGGTTGGTCTCATTTTCAAAAAAGTTGTGACCTGATGATGGGATCCATGAGGAATCGAGGGAACTCCTCGAAATTTATATGGATACATATGGTGATTTTGAGTTTTTTTAAATTAATCCAAGCATATGTTACCAAAAAGTAAGATTTTGCTCCAAGGTATACCCTGGATCCAAAAGTAAAGAACAGAACTCCTGACTCCTTATATATACATATTTGGGGATTTCGGCGTTGTTTAAACAACTGCAAGCATATGCCACTACGTCAATAAGAGTAATCATCATCATCACCACCATCATCACACAATACATCATCACATTATGATGGTATAAAAGGTACTTCTCAAAGTATTTTACACCGACATGGATATCTTTGAACATTACTCTGCTATTCATGAACTTATTTGGCAAAAGTTATTTTGTTGTTGTAAAGGATATAATAATTCTAAATTAGTCCTTTAGTCACTAAAGTGAAAACCTGATGATGCGATCCATGAGGAACCAAGGGAACTCTTTGAAATTTATATCGACACATATAGTGATTTTGACTCTTAATGGAATAACACAAGCATATGCTACCAAAAAATAAGATATTGTACCAAGGTATACCCTGGATCCAAAAGCGCTGAACAGAACTCCTCAGTCTTTAAAAATATGCGTTTGGAAATTTCAGCATTGTTTAAATAACTGCAAGCATATGCCACTTTCTAACTTACAGTAATCATCATCATCTTATTAACAATACCTAATGTAAGCTTGGCGCGTATTCAATTATAAACTCGATTTATTTTAGACGTTCTTAAGATGTATTAATAATAACTGAACAAAATATATCACTAAAAAGGGTGAAATTATTATTTTTAAACAAAAAATTAAACCGACTTCCAAAGTAAAAATTCACAAAAAAGTATGAAATAAAACTTATTTTCTAAATAATTCCCCTTTTAAATTTGGCTAAAATTTTAAAAATTTCTCTACTCAATCTTCTTAATTTTGAAGTCGGTACCAGCAAATATGAACGTGAGTTCTATAAAATATTCTAGGATATCGTTTGGGCTGGTAGCGACTTTAAAATTAAGAAGATTGAGTAGAGAAATTGTTAAAATTTTAGCCAAATTTAAAAGGGGAATTATTTAGAAAATAAGTTTTATTTCATACTTTTTTGTGAATTTTTACTTTGGAAGTCGGTTTAATTTTTTGTTTAAAAATAATTATTGATATTATATGCAATGTATATCTAATGCACAGGTTCTGTAAAGTCGAGATTTCAATAATTACGGAATTCCCCCACATTACCTGTGTCGTAATTTCCCCCATATCATTAAATCATGACAATGTTACAAAACCCTACATTTAAATAATAAATATACCATTTATAATTTCAATATTTATGACAAATTAGCCATCAAGTAATGATATAACTCAATAAATACATTCATTTATTCAAATATTGATTATTTTTAAATGACAGACCAAAACTTAAACTATAGTCAACTCGACGGAAAACCTGTCGGAATTACCCCAAGGCACCTTATCTGTTTGTAATTTCTATTATGCACAATGCATATCTATCTATCAATATATTTAAAAGAAAGTTGTGTTAGGTACATTATTTATAACTCTAAGAACGGTTAAACCGATTTGGCTGAAAATTGGTGCGGAGGTAGCTTAGAATCATGAAAAGGACATAGGGTATTTTTTATCCTGTCGATGGACTGAAAACTCGATAACGGCTTGACCGATTTGACAAATTTTGGTCTTGAAATAAATGGGGAAGTTCAGGGAAGTTTCGAACAGTAAGAAATATTGGAAAAGGTGTAGGTTACACTGTAGGTTAGTCATTTATTCATTCCAGTTCATATTTAAGACAGAACAACGTATGTAACATACTTATAAAAGGCAAAGCTGATTGACTAATGTATCAATGTACGGGCCAAAGTACACACGCACACGCACACGCACACGTATGAATCCTCATAATATGACATAGGCATCCACTAAGGAAATATTTTTCAAACTCAAACTCAAACTCAAAATTTTTATTTCCATGTAGGTTATAATATAACGCTTATAGAATTGTCCTACATGATGCCTACCACCGGTTCGGAAACTAGCCCGGCGAGAAGAACCGGCGTAAGAAACTCGCACGGGGCCACCTTTTAGCAAAAAGATGGGAAAATTGTTCTTTTCAAAAAATATTTTTACAATGTTATAACTTAATATATATAACATTAGTTATAAGTACATAAAACATACTTATGTACATAAAAGCAGCCTCGCATGGGGCCATCTTATTCCCAAGGTGTGCAATCGTTAATGAAATCACTGACTTTATAATAACCTTTAGCACACAAACGTTCTTTAACTACTTTTTTAAATTTATTAATAGACAGACTTTGAACGTTTTCTGGGATTCTATTGTATAGGCGTATACATTGACCTTTAAAAGATTTACTAACTTTACTTAGTCTGATCACCGGAATGTCTAATTTGTGTTTATTTCTAGTGTTCATGCAATGATTATTACTTTTCGTATTGAACATATTTAAATTTTTTCTAACATACAACACATTGTCTAAAATGTATTGAGAAGCGACTGTCAGAATTCCTATTTCTTTAAACTTTTCTCTCAGAGATTCAAAGCAGGACATTTTGTAAATAGAACGTATTGCTCGCTTCTGCAGCACAAATATTGTATTGATGTCGGCGGCATTTCCCCATAAAAGAATGCCGTAAGACATTCTACTGTGAAAATAACTAAAATAAACAAGTCGCGCCGTTTCTTCGTCATAAATTTCCCTAATTTTTCTGACTGCATATGCTGCAGAACTGAGTCTATCTGCAAGATTCGCAACATGAGGACCCCACTGTAATTTACTATCTAGTGTTATACCTAAAAATACAGTGGTGTCCACTAAGTTCATTTTCTCGTCATTTAATAGTATTGTTCGCGCCTTTAGCGCGGCAACACACCGCGACTGTGCTCGCGCCTGTAGCGCGGCAACACTCCACGTACCACCGGGGCGCTCGCGGGGCGCGCGGGGTCCCGACGGCGGCGACCGGCTTGTGGTCGACGCAATCCACTACATACACGGACTCCTCAGCCGCTAGACGTATCCATAATAAACGTATAAAATACAGTCCGCTTTTAATTGAAGGGTCCCACAGGAGCACTATAACTCCTCAACATTGGTCCTTCCACCGCGAAGATTATCCAGGAACCAGGAAAATTATTGAACAGAAGAAACAGGTGTTGAGTGAGTTCGTTCCGATTTTCCTTTTTTTTTTTTTTTTTTGCCTTTTCGTCCCTTTTTTCTATGCCTCTTATTTCCAGGCTTTCCTTTATTTTAAATTATTTCATATAATTATTTAATTGTAAGCGCTGGAGTTGTGCATATCGTAAGACGCGAGGGCATTGACCTTATCGTGTCATTGACCGCTAGCGGCCATTTTCTGTGCATTAAGTTGCGCTTGCGCATAAATTGCAACGTCATTGCATTAAACATTTATTTCTTGCAACTTTCTTTTTGCCAATACATTGCCATTGCTTTCATATTTAAATAAAAAAAAAAAACATCTTTGTTTTTCCATTTTAACATTTTAATTTGCACTTAAGCACATTCATTTCACTTTAAATTTATCTTTTCAATCATGGATCGCTTAATTAGAAAACGCAGCTCGATGAAAGCAAAGCTTACTTCATTCTCTAATTATTTAGAAATTCTGCAGAGCTGTACTTCTTTATCTGATTTACAAGTTACCGAATTACATGGCCGTCTTAGTAAGATTGAAAGCTTATACAATGATTTTGATCAGTTGCAGATGGAGATTGAGTTGTTGTCGGAGGATGCTGACGAGGCCTATACCGCCCGGGAGGCTTTTGAACAATCTTACCATAGCCTTGTAGCTTTAGCTCGCTGCTTGCTTACTCGCTATGAGCGTAAGCGCCTTGATTCTGGTGGCTTTGGGTCGGGCTCTGAAGACACGGTACAACAACAAACATGTAAGAATAACTTTGTTCGCTTGCCTAAAATTGATTTACCTCATTTTAATGGTAGCTATGAGTGCTGGCTCGAATTTCGCGATACATTCATTTCATTGATTCATTCTAACAATAGCATAGACAACATAAATAAATTCCATTACTTACGCGCTTGTGTTAAAGGTAGTGCAGTCGAACTAATTAAAAATATGGATTTTAAAGCCGACAATTATCTTATCGCGTGGGAATTGCTTTGTGAGCGCTATAACAATAGTCGTTTGCTTACAAATAATCATATTCAGGCGTTATTTAATGTCGAGCCTATTTTACAAGAATCACATCTTGAATTACGTAAGCTGATTGACGTAATTAATAAAAACATTCGGGCATTAAAAACTCTGAATGAACCAGTTCAATACTGGGACACTTTTCTAATATATATGATGTCAAACAAATTAGATATTGTCACGGGTAGAAAGTGGGAGGAATTTCGTAATACCTTATCTGTTTCGCCTACTTTATCTCAATTTTGCTCTTTTTTAAGCGATAAAGCAGATTTATTAGAAACTTTACAAGATAATTTAAATAAAAACACAAATAAAATTAACACTAACAATATAATAACAAATAAACAGACACAAAATTATAAATCAAGAAATTTTTTAATCACATCAAGTAACAAAACTAACACTAATACTAATTATTCTAATTTACAATCTCAACAATGTCCATTATGTTCTAAAAATCATCTTTTATATAATTGCGAATCATTTAAATGCTTATCGGTTGAATCGAGAATTAAAAAGGCTAAGGAATTAAAGGTTTGCACAAATTGTTTACGTAAAGGCCACTTTGAAAAAAGATGTAAATTGTCGAATTGCAAGTATTGTGCCAGCAGACACAACACTCTTTTGCACACAGACAAACCTGATAAGCCCTTTTGTGATCCGATGCCTAAATCGTCCGAAAATATCACACTTTCAACCAACGCTTCATTTATACAGCCTACTACTGATATAAATGTTTTACTTTCCACAGCAAAGGTGAAGGTGATTGACGAAAAAGGAAAGAAGTACGACGCGCGCCTACTTCTAGACAACGGCAGTACAGCCAACTTCGTTAGTTCGAGTTTTTGCAACAAATTGGGTTTGACCCGACGCGGTACGTACTCCACAGTCACAGGTGTTAACAACCAAACCAGTTTTAGTTCACAATCTTGTTACTTACACATTGAATCTTATTACGGTGGTTATACACTTAACATCAGCTGTCTTATTTTACCGCAAATCACACAAATGTTACCGTCTACGCCAATCGATATTAGTAAGATCCCAATACCTACGGGCATACAACTAGCTGACCCTTCTTTTCATATACCGTCAGTCATAGACATACTTGTAGGTGCGGAAGTATTTTGGGACGTCATATTAAATAATCGTATTGATTTAGGCAAGAATAAACCAAAATTATGTGAAAGCAGGCTAGGGTGGCTTATATCTGGCAGTGTTAGCTCACACAAATCCCTTTCACATAATTCTTACAATAACATAATTTGTAATTTTTTAACACAACCAGAAATTAACATGGATTTGGCCAAATTTTGGGAACTAGATTCAATATCTTCTACGCACTCGCTCTCGACAGAAGAACGAGCATGCGAAAATAGTTTTTACAAAAATACACGTCGATCTCCTGAAGGTCATTTTATTGTTAAGATGCCGCTTAAACTCGATCCCAGTGTCTTAGGTAATTCTTATGAAATAGCAAAACATAGATTCTTTTCTTTAGAAAAACGATTTCAACGCGATCCATCATTTAAATCGATGTATTTAGATTTTATGAGGGAATACCTAGACTTGGGTCATATGACGCTCGATACTGATAACGAGCATAACGGGAACATTAGGTATTTTTTTCCACATCACGGGGTCATTCGCGAGTCTAGCACTACCACGAAGTTACGGGTGGTGTTTGACGGGTCAGCTAAAACGTCGTCAGGCGTATCACTTAATGATTTGCAAATGGTTGGCCCCACTGTGCAGGATGATCTTTTTTCAATTTTAATTCGTTTCCGGCAGCACAAATTCGTAGTGTCCTGTGACGTCCAGAAAATGTATAGATCTATACAATTGGACGAGTCTCAGCGATCCTTACAAAAAATTGTTTTTCGTTTCGATCCAAACGACCCTCTCCGTACGTACACATTAAACACTCTTACCTACGGAACAGCGTCGGCGCCGTACTTAGCAACTAAGTGTTTAGTGAGTCTTGCCGACAAGGCCAGTAACGATTACGTTAAATCTTCAATGCAACGAGATTGTTATATTGATGATTACATAATTGGCAGAGATACTATAACAGGTACAATAGACTTATGTAAAGAGATAGTAAATATTTTATCGTCAGCAAAATTCAATTTACGTAAATTCCAATCAAATAGTCCTGAAATATTAAACGCAATCGTACAGAATCAAGAAGACGTAAGTAATTCATTAGATCTTTCGCGTAACAATTTAAATTTAGGTACAAAAACATTAGGTGTAAACTGGTTATGCGACATAGATTGTCTTTCGTTTCGCATTAATATAGATAAACACCAAAGGATAACGAAGCGACATATTTTATCGGTTATAAGTCAAGTTTTTGATCCTTTGGGTTTAGTTGGCCCTTGTATTTTAGAAGCAAAAATTATAATGCAAAAACTTTGGATTAGTAAATCTGAGTGTTGCCGAGTTGCCGACGACGTTGCATATCTATGGCAATCGTTCGTAAATACCTTAACTTCACTTAATAGGTTAAACGTATCTCGATGGGTTTTTTTGCAACGATGCGGTAACGCGTGAGGTGCATGTTTTTAGTGACGCCTCGGAGCGCGCCTACGGCGCTTGTCTATATATTCGCTCGGTTAATCAGTCCAACGAAATCAAAGTTTCGTTACTCACTTCGAAAAATCGCGTAGCACCTATTAAGCCAACAACTATTCCGCGTTTGGAATTATGTGGTGCGTTGTTAGGTACACGATTGTGCACTAAAGTTAGAAACGCATTGAATATAAACATAAATAGGTACATATTTTGGTGTGATTCATCAATAGTGTTAGGATGGTTGTCAACACCTGTGAACCAACTCAAGCCATTTATAAAAAATCGTGTTTGTGAAATACAGGAAAGCACAGTGGGTTGTGAGTGGCGTTACGTGCCGTCGAAGGCTAATCCAGGTGACCTTGTTTCGCGCGGAATGTCAGCTGATCTTATCGTTGATTCATCTTTGTGGTGGGCAGGTCCCGCATTTCTTTCACAAACCGAAAACCATTGGCCAAAATTGCCTACTCACCCCGCGAAACAAGATTTACCAGACACTTTAAAACATATTTCTTTAAATATTTCAACTGATCAACATAATCAGCTGCATAATAATAGTGTTTCTATAACTTTAATACATAAATACACCTTAATTCAAAACTTAATAGAAAAATATTCAAAATTTAATTATTTACAAAGAATAGTTGCATATTTACAGAGATTTATATACAATTTAAAACATAAAGATAAAAAAATAAAAGGTTCGCTTACATATGATGAACTTCAAAATTCTTTAACATATATTATTCTTGCAGGTCAACAACAAATGTTTCCTGAAGAATACATTCTTTTAAAGGCGGGAAAGCTTTTGCCGCGAAAAAGCAGACTTAATTGTTTATCTCCATTTGTCGATACTAGCGACATCATTCGTGTAGGCGGAAGGCTTAAGAATTCACCTTATGATTATAATGTGAAACACCCAATATTATTATGTAGCAAACATAAACTAACCAAATTAATATTTGAATCGCAGCATATAAGCCTATTACATGCTGGTCCACAATTACTTTTGGCGAATATTTATCAAAATTATTGGCCTGTGGGAGGCAGAAACTTAGCAAAATCTGTGGTTTATAAATGTTTAAAATGTTTTAGGTATAAAACCGAAAATTTGCAACCTGTAATGGGACAACTTCCTGCCGTTCGTAGCAAACTTGAATTTCCTTTTCTGCATTGTTCAGTCGATTATGGGGGCCCAGTACTTATAGCTGACCGGAAAGGTCGAGGGTGTAAGCTAACAAAGTCTTACATATGTATCATCGTCTGCCTCGCTACAAAGGCCGTGCATTTGGAGCTCGTCACTGAGCTCACCAAACAGGCTTATATGGCTGCGTTACATCGATTTGTCGCACGCCGCGGTAAGCCGCGCAGTATACTGTCCGACAATGGCACAAACTTTATCGGCACTGCTAACGAGCTTTCTTCTTTCTTACAGGAACCTGATATTCCTTCTGAGTTCGCCAACGAAGGTATAGAATTTACTTTTGTACCTCCTTATTCTCCACACTTCAATGGCATCGCTGAAGCAGCCGTTAAATCGACAAAGCACCATTTAAAACGATTGCTACAACAAACGCACTTTACTTTTGAAGAGTTAGCTACTTGCCTAACTCAAATAGAGGCAGTCCTGAATTCCCGTCCTCTTACTCCTCTCTCGTCCGATCCTCTTGATTTTTCCGTCCTTACTCCCGCTCATTTCCTCATCGGACGCTCGCTCACATCTGTGCCTCAACCACGGGTTCCAGATGGCAACATCACGAGCCTCGAACGTTACCAGCGAGTGGCCTCTATCAAGGAACATTTTTGGTCTCGTTTTCACCTAGAGTATATCTCTACATTACAGAAAAGGACCAAGTGGCACGCTCCTTACGGTGCCATATCAGTGGGCACGCTTGTGCTCATCAGGGACAAGGCCGTCCCACCTCTCTGCTGGCTGCTAGGCAGAGTTGTCCACCTGCATCCAGGCGACGACGGTGTCACAAGAGTGGCCGACATCAAAACGAGGAAGGGCGTCATCCGGCGGGCGTTCAACAACATCTGCCCTCTACCTTTTGAAGATATCTCTCCAACGGGGGGAGCATGTTCGCGCCTTTAGCGCGGCAACACACCGCGACTGTGCTCGCGCCTGTAGCGCGGCAACACTCCACGTACCACCGGGGCGCTCGCGGGGCGCGCGGGGTCCCGACGGCGGCGACCGGCTTGTGGTCGACGCAATCCACTACATACACGGACTCCTCAGCCGCTAGACGTATCCATAATAAACGTATAAAATACAGTCCGCTTTTAATTGAAGGGTCCCACAGGAGCACTATAACTCCTCAACAGTATATTGGTTTGAACTTGCCTAACATTGGGCAAAGTAAACTTTAAACATTTTGTTTTATTTGAATTTAAAAGTAAATTATTAACATTAAACCAATGTACTATTTTAGAGAGAGCACTATTTACCTCGTCATAATTTGACTGTTGGCGCTTCACATTAAAAATGAGTGAAGTGTCATCGGCAAAAAGTACTATCTCATTATCATTATCTTTAATTAGATAAGGTAAGTCATTTATATAGACGAGAAAAAGAAATGGGCCTAAAATGGATCCCTGTGGGACACCTAATTCTATTTTGGTCCCAGTAGACCTTTTACTATTTATTTCTACCCTTTGAGTTCTATTTTTAAGGTAAGAACTCAAAAGGTCGAGTGAAGAGTCCCGTATACCATAGTGGTGCAATTTTCTGATCAATGTAGCATGCTCAACACAATCAAATGCCTTGGAAAGATCGCAAAATACACCTAATGCATCCTGCGACCCCTCCCAAGCTTCAAAGATTCTACAAAGAAGACCCATACCAGCATCCGTAGTGGATCGACCCTTGGTAAAACCGTATTGATTATTGTGTAATAAATTATTCGAATTAAAATGTACTAGTAACTGTCTTAAAATTATTCTTTCAAAAATTTTACTAAAAGTCGGTAGGATCGATATAGGCCTGTAATTTGTCGGATCAGATTTATTTCCAGCTTTGAATAAAGGTATAACCTTGCTATGCTTCATTAAGTCAGGGAAAACACCACTTTTTATACAATCATTGAAAACCATCGCTAGATAAGGAGCTACGATGTCAATTATTGATTTAATAATTTTTGTAGACATTCCCCAGAGATCAGCAGTGTTTTTAATATTCAACAACTTAAATGTGTTAATAATGTCTCTGGAGTCAATTTCTTTAAACTTAAAATTGACAGCACATTCCTTTACATTGTCTCTGAGTAGTTTTTCAGCAACTGCAGGTGATGAATTTAAATTTTTTGTAGTTGAGACCGGAATGTCAGCAAAAAATTTTTCGAAGACCGTCGCAACTTCTAGGTCAGTGGTTATCTTTTTATTTTCAAAAAAAAGTTCAAAATCGGAGCTACGACAGGTGACGTTTCCAGTCTCACTAGCTATCACCTTCCATGTAGTTTTAATTTTATTGTTAGAATTTTTAATCTTATTCTTTATATAAAGAGCCTTAGCGGCTTTACATACTCTTTTAAAAGTTTTTGAATAATTTCTAACATATGTTTTAAAGGTTTCACTATTGTTAATATGTTTCTGTTCATATAATTCATATAATCTTTGCCTGCTTATTATAATTCCTGCAGTTGCCCATTTAATAAAGTTGCTTTGTCTATTTTTAAAACTAACAGTTTTAGAAGTAAATATCGAATCAAATTGGGTTCTTATTATCTTAAATAATTTGTTAAAAGCTTCATCTGTGCTATTTGACCCATCTAACAATTGAATCTTTGAATTTAAGTTACTTCTAAATTTCTCAATACGTTTTGTATTCACAGGAACAAACACATGCTTGTCCTTGATGTTACTGTCACAAATGACATTAAAAGAAGCTAACTGTCCTCGGTGATCAGAGCTGAGCTTATTAATTATTTCCTTTTTACTTGGAGTAATATTAGTAAATATATTATCAATACAAGAGGCCGTTGTATCACATACTCTTGTCGGTTCATGAAACAGATTAAAAAGATTATACGAATTTAACAAAGATGTGAATCTAATGGTAGTGGAGTTCATGTCTAATAAATTAATGTTAAAATCACCACATACTATAACCTTTTTATTAGATGCACATATTTTTGTCAATACTTGTTCCAAAGTTTGTTCAAAAGAATCGTATAACCCTGATGGAGGCCTGTATACGCTTACAATAATAAGTTGACTCAACTCTATGCAGGCTACTTCAATTATTCGTTCGGTGGAGAGACTCACAACATATTTACGTTCTTTGAATTTCAATTTGTTATTAATTATTATTAATGAGCCGCCCCTAATGGCATTTTCTCTACTGAACGAACTTGCTATCTGGTGCTCATTGAAATTGAAAATGAGTTCATGTTGTCTGAACCAATGTTCAGATATACAAATAATATCAATGTCAAATTCCTTTAAAAATAACTCAATTTCAAGTTCTTTACCTACCATTCCTTGTAAATTTTGATGCACCAGATTAATTACATATGATTTATTATGTAATACAATGGGATTTTTTACATTATTGGTAGGATTTTGTATTTTACATTTAAAACTTAAATTATTTCTGCAAGAGACATTCTCTATTGTCTTATTATCTAATTTAAAGAAATATTTGGAACATATTCCAATTCGTTAATACTATATTTAGTATTCTGCTCAATAAAAGCAGTAGTCGAAGAAGCCAAATTCTTGGCTTGGGAATAAAATAAAAAGTTATATAGCATACTAGCTACATGTCTTTTACAGAAATTAGATAAGAAATACTTATCTTTGTACATATTGCTTAATTTAAAACTTAAGTTATTTATGTCCACAACCTGACATTTTTGTGGTTGTGGGTCGCTTATGACTATACAATTATTGTTCACAGCACTATACAATAGGCTGTTCAACTCATGTCTATATAAATTTTCTTTTACATTACTCTGTGGCAACATTTTTATAAAAGGAAAAGTAAACAATAATATACTTTTTACATTTTCAATATTAAATAAACATTCTAATAGTTCTGTCATTTGTTTTTTGTTTAATTTTCCTCTTCTCCCAACTATAATTATTAATGTTGTATTAGGACAATATTTCTTAATTAATGCCCTATTTACTATTTCTTTGTAAGTGGCTCCGGGCATACAAAAATTAGAAAAAGATTGTCCGTTACACATTCTACTTAAATATGGACCTAATTCCTTACCTAACTCATCACTAAATATACTAATATGTGACTGGCATTCAGTATGAGCCTTCCCAGTGGAACATATATCTGGTATACTATTAGACACTGAATAACTTACTTTGTCCGAGGAACCGCTGACTTTCAATATAGAATTGACACATTCCTCATTGTACCGAATCACTTCAAGCAAGTCATCCATTGCTGATATATGTGCCTGTATTTCCTTTTGTGACAGCTCATATTTTTTAGTTAAATTATCTAAAGTATGCTGTAAATAGGAAATTTCTGTCTGAAGGCTGGATACATCGGCCTCATAATCACACTTTGTTTGTTCTAAATCAGTTCTACAATTTAGCAAGCTATTTTTTGACAATTGCTTTTCTTTAATTGCTGTAGACAATTTATTCATAATTTTCTTATTTTTCATTGAAAGTTGACTGAATTTATTTATACATTTTTTAATTTTTATATATTTCTTTAATTTTTTTTTACTGTTCATGGTAAATGATGGCACCCTATCATCACTAGTTAAATCAATTATAGTAATGTCATTGTTAGGCACTGATAAGTTTCCATTTGGAATCAGTTTTTTAAAGAGGTCATGCGTTTGACATTGATTTTGATAGTTAAGCTGGTCTTCTAATTTCATGATGTGCTTCTCCGCATTATTCAGTTTGATTTGGAGGGCAGCCGAGTTCTTGAGTGTGCTCTCATACTCCTCCCTACACTGGTCAAAATTTAAACCCCAATGGGGTAAAACTGTAATAAAAGTTTGTATGAACCTTTTTAGTCCTTGGACATATTTGTATGATATTTATTATTTGTATATGAATTGAGTACAGAAAAATTATGAGTTACATATTTCAGCGTTGTTTAAAATTCAGCTCATAGGTGGGTAAAATACGGGATGAAAGCTTAAAACCTAATTTCACGAGGGCGAAGCTATACTAATTTATTTTGTCTTTCAAAATTATTATTTTATTATTTATTTTATTGCAAGAATCGTAAATACTTTCATATGCAATAAGTTAAAAGACGTTAATTTTAAATAACAAACATAATACATTTTAATTTTATTTCGTACACATAAATTACTGACTATACGGGGTGTCTGCATGACTATAATTCCGCATGTTATTTCGCAAACACAGAAGTTACGAATCAATTGATTTTCAGTCCGATTCAATCCAAACACCAATAGAATCAGTAATTGTCTAATTAGTTCGCCGGCAAAACGTAAATCGCAATGTGGTTTGTGCGTTCGGGTAGAAAAGTAGCTTGTTGAGTTGCAATAGTTTATTGTAGACAACAGGCTTATTGACTGATTTTTGATGAATGGATAGTACTCTACCAAGACAAAATATTAAATATGTAGAAATATTACAATATATCTCGTAATATTACAATCTAACGGTTTTTACAATTTTACGGTGACATATATATTGCTAACGTAAAGAATCGTCATTCCACCGATTTACACGAATGACAGATAGCGGCTGTGTGTGCGTGTCTGGGCGAATGCGAAGGCGGGCGGGGAGGAACTTTTCCCCAGCCTGAGACTATGGCTCACGGAGCTGGCCGCCGCTTAAAGGCCCCCACAGACGAGAGGCCGATCGTTTCAGATAGAACTGACGTCAGTTCGGCCTGAACGGATTCGAGCACACACATGGAAAAATCGCATCCGACCAAACTAGGGTTGCCACCCGTACTTTATAATAAAGTATTGTACGTTATTTCAGGTAATGGTACTCTATACTTTATGAGAATACTAAAGACGAAAATACTTTATTTTCACGATTTGGTTGCTTTAGAATTTTGAAAACTTTAGTCATAATATTATGATTTTTTTCGTACATATAGCGAAATACATCTATTGCTCAATCGATGTCGATTACATGTTAAGATAATTGAAAATATAAATCTGCAAAAACTAATTGTAAGTAGATATGGATGATCTATATGGAAAAAAATTTTTACTAACTAGCTAACTTTATTACAATATACCTACTTTAGAACTATCAACTGCACAATAAAGGCAGCAAGTGTTTAATAAGAGCAATGATAATTTTTAAACTTGCATAAAGTCATTAAATTTTTATTTTAAATACCGAAAATGTTCTGTGATCAATAGCAAATGGAGAGACGAAAGAAACAAAGTGTCTCTGAATTTGATTAAAAATGTATTACTTATTTAATTTAATTTAAATATGGACTGTAATGGTATATATACAAAGTGATACAAAGTGTAAAAAACAATAAAAAGTAGGTATGTATTTAAATATATAAAGATAATAAATAAATTGTACATTATTTTAAATACAATGTACTTTTTTTCCTACCTATAATAACCATTGTACTTTATCTGCAAAAAAAAGGTGGCAACCCTAGTTCTAATTGACGTCAGTTCGGCCTGAACGGATTCGAACCCACAAATAATACGATTTTGCATCCGTTCAGGCCGAACTGAAGGCAGACGGGACTGTGTGTGGGGCCCCTAATTGATTTTATAATTTTATTATTTAAGATAGATTTGTATGACGTGATGCTTAAAAATTATTTTGGTGTCAACCCTAGGCTTACGTCAACCTGGCTGATATACGCTGGTGCTCGAGCTGTCATTTGTAGGGAGTGTCGCCGCTGTGACTCTACTGTCTTCACCCCCTATGAATTTATAAGATTACTGCTCTGCCCGCGTAAGTACAGTAACCCACGGGAACCGTATATGTCCTGCGATAAAAAGTAGCCTATGTCCTTTCCCGTGGTCTACTCTATATATGTGCCAAATTTCATGATAATCGGTTTTGTAGCTTTTACGTGAAGCTGTAAATAAAGTATCCCACGGGAACCGTACATTTCCCCGCGATAAAAAGTGGCCTATGTCCTTTCTTAGGCTCTAGAGTATTGGTGTACCAAATTTCATTTAAATCGGTTCTGTAGTTTTGACGTGAAAGACTTTCCCATTAATAATAATATTAGTTCAAATGTTGTTTGGGCATATACTTATATTGGTATTGATTTGAATTATTATTTTAGGTTACAATCTACTGCAATAACTCTTGAATACATGAAAAATATTTAGTTTAATTCATACATTCTGAAATATTTGCGAAACCCTATAGCAAAAGAACATTAAAGAAAACCCCACTTCCTCGTAATGAACGGTTAAGATAGGAGATAATTAATGAGTTAGCGAAATTAATTCCAGCGGCCCTAGCGACCGGATGTCTTCATATCTGATTAAAGGTTATTTACGGGTTGACCGCGGGAGCAGTTTAGGGGTTATTTTTATTTAATACTAGCTGTTGCCCCGGCTCCGCTCACGTAAATATAGTTTTTTCGCGGTCGCGGATAAAAAATAAATAAAAACAATCCTTGATACGGATTATATATCATGCTAAAATTTCAGCGCGATCGGTGCAGAACTTTTTGAGTTTTTGAAGCGTACGCAGACCAACATAACATTTTTATATATAAGAAAGATAAATAGAATATAGGAGTGTGCTTGGTACCATAAATTTTTGATGCGACTAAGCTTTTGCAATTCTCGATTCAAATCATTTTAATATTTGAATCTGAGGGGCAATTCTGCTAAATAAAACCGCATTGATACAATTACAATCAAGTCCCGACACGCTAAAACTCTCAAACGGTGTTTATATGAACGTTAAACCAACGTGAAACGCACTCTGATTGGTTTTCGACCAATCATAGCGCGTTTCACGTCATAAAACATGGTAACATGTCGCTTCACTTTCAATCCAAACAAAGTAAAATGAAGTCTACTTTAAATACGAGAATTGAGGTTCAGAGGGGCAATTCTGCTAAATAAAACTGGCATTAATACAATTACAATCAAGTCCCGACGCGCTAAAACTCTCAAAAGGTGTTTTTATGAACGTTAATCCAACGTGAAACGCACTCTGATTGGTCGAAACGTCATAAAATCTGTTCATAGTAACATGTCGCTACACTTTCAATCCAAACAAAGTAAAATGAAGTCTGCTTTAAATACGAGAATTGAGGTTCAGGTTTAGGGGTGTAATTGTTTGTTTGTGCTGTGTACCTATAATTTTTTTTATTTTCATTTTTATTTACTTTCTTTCTGCTATCGCTAATGTAACACAGAATAATATGTGAAGTATGTAGATTTTATTTTTATTTATTTATTTATTTGATTATTCAACCAAAAGACTAGGCACCTATATCGTAAATTATGAAATTATGAATTATATTTGTATTGTTATGTGAATATATTAGGTAATGTTTTGGTTTTTTATTTATTGAACAAGCGACAAAACAAACAAATCTTGGCTGCCATCACAGGCATTTTCCGTCTCACAATAAATCTCAATAAGAAAAGGAAGAGATAAACAGGGTTTAGGCGGGACAAATGACAATTTAGCCTTGGCTGATCTAATTACATTTGTTTTGAGAAGAAGGAGAATATTGTTGAGCCCACGTATTGTCAAGAAGTAAGCGTACTGATGATGATGAATTATAGGCGAGTACTCTCGACCACATCAAAAGATTTGGATCGAAATCGATTCCTTCGTCAAACACAGACAACATTTCAAATATAGAGTACTAGAGACTTCGTGTGCGCAAAAGGAATTTTGACGCGATAAAAAGTAGCGGAAACGCAATGGATAATCAAAAATAATTTAATTATCCAAAATGGCGGCGATGTGGTTCGCCACCCATCACGTCTCGTTTCTCGCGGAGGCGAAAAGCGGACCATGGAGACACGCTTGGCTACGTTGAATGAAAGAGGAGGAATGGATGGTAAGAATGGAAGTGGACGAAGCGAAAGAAGTATGTAAGGATCGTAGCGAGTGGAAAGAAGTGGTCTCTGCCTACCCCTACGGGAAAGAGGCGGTCCTGCCTACCCCTACGGGAAAAAGGCGTGATTATATGTATGTATGTATGTAAAAAGTAGCCTATGTCCTTCTCCGTGGTCTAATCTATATCTGTGCCAAATTTTATCAAAATCGGTCCAGTAGTTTCGGAGCCTTTTCAATGCAAACAAACTTTTCCTATTTATTATATTACGAGTATAGATTTGTCGGGGGTTAAAAATAAGGGTTAATAGAATCAGGCGAGGCGAATTTTTTTGAATGAATTTGTAAAGTCCGCGAAAAAAAACTAAAGCAAATAAGTGAGTGCACGCATAAGCATGCGTAAAGGACCTCCTAAGGAAACATTGCAAATTATAACATTATTTAAATTGTAGATATTAAAAATAAGATTTAAAATGTCGGCAAGCCTGGTTATTGTTGTGCAAACACTTTTATTCCCCAGGCTCAACTAAAGCCAGCTCAGCAAACGATAGCCCTTATTTACGACGGCTTGTTCCTCGCTTACAGGGATTATGCTTAACGAGCTTAATTAGCGTTAAGGGCTTAGGGATTTGAAACAAGTCAATGGCATCATAATCGAGAAAGATTTAAAATGTTACACTCCATATTGAAAGTGAAGTGAAGGAGATATCGCGTGGGAACCAATGATGTTGAAACTAAGGGCCATAACGTATATTTGACAGAATAAACGTTTTTATTAGTCATTTTGATTTAACAATACCTCAAATATCAAAATGGCCCCAAACAACCCCAAAAGTGGCCATTTAAGCGGGACAGGCTTTATAATTATATTCAGTATAATATTTCGTGCTGGTTAAAATTTTTTACCCGACTACGGCGAAGTCAGAAGGAAGTGTAAAAAAAATGTAATGATTTTGGCGGTATGTATACGGTATAAATAAATATATTTGTACATTCGTAACACCTATTATAAATGGGAAAGTGTGTGTCTCTGTCTGTTTATCTGTCTTTCACGCCAAAACTACTAAACCGATTTAAATGAAATTTGGTACACAGATAGTCATGATCCTGAGAAAGGACAGGCTACTCGCGGTGAAATGTACGATTCTGTGGGATATTTTATTTACAGTTTGACGTAAAAACTACTAAGCCGATTATCATGAAATTTGGCACAGATATAAAATAGACCATGGGAAAGGATATCGGCTACTTTTTATTGCGGGGAAATGTACGGTTCCCATGGGATATTTTATTTACAGTTTCACGTTAAAACTACTAAACCGATTATCATGAAATTTGGCACAAATATAAAGTAGTCCATGAGGAAGGACATAGGCTACTTTTTATCGCGGGACATATATGGTTCCCGTGGGTTACTGTACTTATGCGGACGGAGCCGCAGGCATCAGCTAGTAATTTATATAGTCGGGTTAGAGTTTCTAACTTTTGATTATTTTCCTTTTAGCATGGAAGGATATTAATAGGTACTGTTACATAACATGATAATTATTTAAGAGCATGTTATGTCAATGCCAAACTTCGTACTGTCACTTTGATGCCTATGATTGTTTATTCAGTTAGCCGAAAGGCTATGTATAGTATAGACATGTATTAGTATGCTCCTCTGTTATATGAGTTATATATTAAATGTATCTGTTGTACGTGTAGTAATAAATCAACATATTGTGATGCTATGATTTGTATCATTTGTATCTCCATGTAACTTATAAGAAGAATCCCCAAGATATTCAACGTAGAGATCCTGGCTGGAACATCAAACAGGTACGTGTTATTTAAGAATATTATATTATAATTATATTTTCTATAGGATCAAATACATAATAGTTGATATACATTTTAATTAAAAATTCATTTGACGTAGGTACTTTATAGTGGACCCAACTATAACATAGTATGGATTTTAATATTTAATATCCTTAGTATATTTTAATATGTTGACGTCGATTTTAAACTGTAATTGCAATAGAACTCTAAAGAAAATAGGAGGTGTTACTGCAAACGAGAAAGCTTCTTACATAGTAGCAAAGCGAATCCATATTTACATTCCAATATTTTACTACGCTCAATTTCAAATTATGTGGAAAGCTTAGAAAGTTTTCTTGATTAGCTTTTTATGTGAGTATATAAGTATTTCAAGCTTTAGAATAGAGCACTAAGAATTAGGATATTTTTTGAACAAAAATAACCGAATAAATTTTGTAACAACATTATTTTTTATTTTCTGTTTATTCGTAGCAAGTTCTGGAAAAGTATGCAATAAAATTATGAAAGTAAAGTTAACACTTAAGTAAAATATAAAAACTGTTCAAATTATAAAACAACGAATACCTAATATTAGGTTATAAACTTTATAAATGACTAGCTGTTGCCCGCGGCTCCGCCCGCGTATATATAGTATCCCTCGGGAACACTGTACTTTTTCGGGATAAAAAGTAGCCTATGTTTTAATCCAAGGCCCAAACTACTATCATACCGAATTTCATCAAAATCAAAATCCGTTCAGTAGTTTTGGCGTGAAAGAGGAACAAACATCCATCCTCACAAACTTTCACATTTATAATATTAGTAGGACATAAGGTACTACGGTTTTTATATTTTTGACCGATAGCTATCCCATTGTCCTTTTCCATTATGAGCTAGAGCCTGTCAATGCCAGCGTAGCCGAAATCTCGTAGAGTTCCCACCCTTAACTGTCAGATGCGATAAATTAAAATAAATCACGAATGAACTCCCAAGTGACAGCTAAATTAATTTCTGCTGCGTGACCGCGATGGAGTAGACATATTAATGTAGTAGGTTGACTCTATAAAATGTTGTCTAGAGTTCAATGTAGCCAGTAGTGTAGCTGGAGTCTACCCGAACCAGCAAAATTTTGAAAGTGAGCCGTGAGAAAAGTAAGTTTGGGAACTAGTGGCGAAGGCTGGTTCTCCTTCATAGGGAAGCCGTAGCCTGTGTAATAGGTAGGGATTTGGATAAGGGTCGTCAAAAGGTAAGCGGTAAGGGAAGCCGATAGGAATGGAGTTATAGGAACCCCTCGCCACTGTTGGGAACCTATGATATTAACCATAACCCGTTTTAGGGTTTCGTGTACAAAGGTTAAAACGGGACCCTATTATTAAGACTCCAATCTCCGTCCGTCTGTCTGTCACCAGGCTGTATGTGTGTGTGTGTGTGTAACGGTGTGTAACTTCTAAAATAAGAGAATGATACAAACATCCACCGAAAATTGGTTTGAACGAGATCTAGTAGGTAATTTTTATTGAACTTAACAAAAAAAAATACACTTTTATTAAAACATCGATCACAGTAACAACGAACTACAAGAACTTTTATATTATGCTACTTGCTGCTACAGAACCCTTCATGGGCGAGTCCGACTCGCACTTGGCCGCTATTTTTATCGATATTAGATATTAGCGGCAACGGGTAGACACTTGAAATATTCTCCGAATATTTAGTTGAATTTAATATCTCCTCCGACTCCGAATATTTACTTTAAAAATAAATAATAAACAACTTTTTACTACTGTACTCCCCCCAGTTTTACAAATCTCGAATGTAACTGTAGTGTATGGCTGTGTATGTAGCATAGATATTATACTGTCTCGAGTGCTCTTGCCAGAGATGACAGTAGACTTGTCACAGTGACATTGTCACACACCCTGCCCGCATGGCCTCTCTATCAGGACCAAGGAATTTGTAAGTATTATAATTATATAATACTTACAAATTCCTTGATCAGGACTCATATCTTAAGTGTCAATGTCACTGTGACAAGTCTACTGTCGTCTCTGGCAAGAGCACTCGAGACAGTATAATATCTATGCTACATACACAGCCATACACTACAGTAACTATTTAAACTCTGAAGTAACCAACGTAATTAAATAAGCTACACTAGTAGGTACTATATTTTATCTCTCTTGCGGTTGCGACTTTTAAATGAAATGAATTTTATAATTTTAATACTATCTCTGGCTAACTGAAATAGCCTTCTCGAGTATTCCTCTAAAGCCTGACCTGGTGCGAATGGTTTTTCAATTTTCACACCCTCTTAACTTTTTTAATACTGCGGCAGAATATTTTTGCTTGTCATTTTAATATAATTTTTGCACATAAATGTTTTTAGGTGTCTTTACGTTTACATAACTTATCCTTGTGTGGTTTAAATGGGTAAAATTTTTTTACCCATTTAAACCACACAAGGATATATACACAACTACACAATTTCGCTGCATGATTTTCCATTGCGGCAAAAATCGTGCGGCTTTCGTTATAAGTAGCCAGTGGCCTAAACCTTACTAAATTTCTTCAAAATCTGTTCAGTAATTTCTGAGATCAGCAAGTATAAATGTACGGACAAAAAAGCAACGGCTTACTTACGGAATTGCCGGCAGAAGTGAAAACTTGAACATTAAATTGGAAAAACCGCCATCTAAGTTAAAAGATACGAACTAAAATAGTTTCATGCTATACTCACGTAAGGGAACTAAGACAGCAAACAGTTGCAAGTTGCGTCTTACGAATTTTCGATCAGGGCCCCGATTCTCGTGCTTCGAATATCGGTTCGATTGTCAGTCTGTCCTGCTCACACACACATGATTTGATGCCTGTGTGAATGAGTCAGCGCGAGAATCGAATCGAGATTCGAGGTACGAGAATTGGGGCCCTGGTCACGTGTCCTTACGCGAGTTTAACCCATCCCAAGAAAAGTGCACAACGCCGCTAAAGCAGTTTTTACTTCAATAAAAAAAATGATTTGGATTCCATTTTGTAATTATTAATAGTTTTTAAAATATTTTATCAAAAATAGCAATGTACAGAAAGCGACCAGTTACGATTGTATTGTTTGTATTGATATCTGAAACAAAACACAAAAACCTTATTAATTATTTTCCGTAGTTCATCTCTCTATTGTTCTATAGTCTATACTCTATACCCTTGAGGCTGCAGGCTCCAGCAATATCAAACAGCTGACTCAGAGCCTTACAGCGTATTCATATTACATGATACGACAGCCGATATTGGACTGGAATTTGGAAAACGACGATATAGGGGCAAATATCCTTGGCAAAAGAGCGCGAACATTGATTAGGTCCGATACACGATACGTTGCTGATATGTCATGTAATAACAAAGACGGGAATATGTTATAGTATAAAACATAGTAGGTACCTGGATAACCGGCCCTTGCTCGGAGTTCAGATAAAAAAAAAGATTCACAATATTTTTGGCAGTATATTGTTGCGTGATGAAATAAAAACATAATATATATCTTAAAAATGTACAGTTCGCAGGAACAAGACCTATCTACATCGATTTTTCTCCATTAAAACTGCCTGTAAACTGCCTGTGTGGTTTTCGAGAAACCAATTATATACATACAAGATTGTCTCGTTTTAAGTACAAGATGCTGCTTTTCACAGCATCGCGATATCGGATATCGGTACGCGTAGAACACGCTCTTAGTTCTAGTTATTGATAGTTGGATAACCTAACCAAGAGCATGTTGGTCCGTAACTATAACAGCATAAAAGGTTTTTTTCAAATTACGACAAAAGTTACTGTGTTGAAAATAATTTTCCTAGAAAGTGTTTAGCATGATCTATCAGCATGGAAAAATGCTAAGTTTCTAAGTCTCATAATTTAGAAATGCCAGGGGGGAGGGACAAACTTATATGTAAACCAATAGGCAAGCGGACTGATTTTTTTTTATTGCATAAATGAATAGTACTCTTAAATATGAGTAACTTCTCAGAAGAAACCGCATATCAAAAGTCAATATTTTCAAAGGTACAGCGATTTGTATACAAAATTTCGCGAGTCTTTATACCAAAAAAAAAAAAAAATATTTTTTTTGCGAAATTGGTTACAAAACCTACATTATTAGTTTACTCACATCATATACAAAAACATTCATTATGGTAAGTATGAACTTAAACGCACACATATCGGAGATATTTACAAATATATTCCTGCGGCCGTTTACTTTATACCTACTTAATACACTTTAATCCAATAGTGACGTCATTTGTGTGGCGATTTTAGTATGGAGCGTTTTTAGGAGGCTCGCGAAATTTTGTATAAAAATCGCTGTACCTTTGAAAATATTGACTTTTGATATACGGTTTCTTCTGAGAAGTTACTCATATTTAAGAGTACTATTCATTTATGCAATAAAAAAAAATTGTCCGATTGCCTATTTGAAGGCCTATTACTCGTAAATGGTTGACTTTGTAAAAAACAAAAAAAAAATATGTATGAAACTTTGACTTTATATTCACCGATACCCTACACGATGGGATAAAAGGAAAAAAAAATATCCCCACTTCACACGTATTGAGAGCCACTAAAATATAAAAATACTATGATTTTATGATGCCAAATGTATAGACCAAATGTATTGTCCCGTCGAAATCACTGTCCCTTTCACTTATAATTTCAGTAATATTGGTGTTAGATACTATTCAGCTTCTGAATTCTGACCTAACCACTAAATTGACGCGGTTACTAGTTTGAATCAGAATGAAATGAATTACTGGTATGAGTCGTAGAGGCACCGTAGAAGCTGCTACGTGATTCGTAGCAATGCCGTAGTCAGCGCTACGCAGCTCTACGACATCACGAGTATATTTTTTACGTTGTGACTCATGATCACAAACGCTATCTAATAGTAATTGAACATGTAATTTTGAAGAATATTAAGCAAACGAAACATAATTTTCTAAGTATTTTGTATGGTCTTTTTTCAAATAAATATTTCGCTCGTAGAAGTGCACTAAGTTTTATCCTTTATACTTATGAATATTGAACATTGCGCCTGGACTTATCAATATATTTACGTTGCTTAATTATCTTCCTATAATATCCTGCTATTATTATAAATGCGAAAGTTTGTGAGGATGGATGGGTGTATGGATGGATGGATGTTTGTTACATGTTCATAGAAGAACTATTTTGTTGGTATGGTAGTAGTTTATTGGCTCTAGATTGATACATAGGCTACTTTTATCCCGAAGAAGTACAGTGTTCCCGTGATCTACTGTATTCATCGGAATTCGTTCAGTAGTTTTTGCGTGAAAGATTAACATATCCATCCATTCATCCATCCTCACAAATTTTTCACATTCATAATAGTAGTAACTTTTTAGATTATCTGAAATAATTATTATGATATATTTCCATATCATAATAATTATTTCAGAGAATCTAAAAAGTTACGTACTTAAGCTTATTACTTTCTAAGAATCTCATAAAATGAAATGTATACCAAGTTCTCAACGCTCACATTAAAAACTAAAATAATTAGTTTGTAAATTCGAATATTATATTTTATTTAGTATAGTATAAAGGCTCCATTATATTAGAATTCAGCGCATGTTTGGGACATTATTAAATATTTCAGAACACTGAGACACCTGTTACGTCAATATAATATGGCGACCTTTAAATATATTGTACATGACAAGTTATTATTTGAAAAGGTCTAATTTTATCATATTTTTCCAATAGTTTCTTGTCTTTTTTCTTTTTTTTTTCCATTCCATTTTCGAGAAAAAGAGTAAGTATCTAATGTTAAACGTGACATAAAATACTTTGTACCAATGTCGTTCATAATGTATAATATAATAAAATACCTACTCTTCATTCCATGAATAAAAATGGAATGTAATTTTATGATAATTTATCTTCTTATTATATGTTATATAAATTAATTGCTATTCCAAAGTCTCGCTTAGCTCGAGAACGGCTAGAAATTTGTCAATTTTGGTCTTGAACTAATTGCGAAAGTTCAGGGAAGATTTAAATGGTAAGAAAAATTAGAAAAATTGCAGGGCAAATTCTAATAACTGTCCACATAGTTACTTTATAGTAATTTCTCCGTCTTTCCCTCGTTTTTTGTGTCAATTTTTAATTTGACTGCCAAATATTTATATGTGCGTTCGGTTTACCTGTGTCGTTTATTAAAAAAAATGTGCCAGCCGATTGGGAGATATTGGTATAGACCGTAGGCTGTAGGTGTAGATGTTGGTATAGGTTGTATATGTAGACATCGTTATTTATTTATTCCAGTCTATAATTAAAACAGAACAACGTACGTCGGAACAGCTAGTATTATCTGAAATAATGAATAATGAAACTGATAAAATCCTACAACTATAAATTACTATAAATTCGGTATATTAGTACTTTGGTCTCTGGATTAACACAGGCTACTTTTTATTTAGGAAAAGTAGTGTTCCTGTGTGAGCTGCGGGCAAAAGCTAGGAAATAAAAAACTACTTAAATCTTCTTAATAATTAAAGCAACTAAATATATTAGTTTGGTGCATTAGGTGCAAGTGTTAGTAGGCAGGTTTATTAGCCCTCCGCCGCAGCTGACGGTGGTTTTTGTTTGGCCTTGTGATATACGGTCGTAAAGGACAGCGAGCTATTTAGTGTATTGTAAATATATTAAGAACTAGCTTTTGCCCACGGCTCCGCCCGCGTAAATACATTAGCCCTTGTATATATTATTTGTATTATATTAAGTATTTATAATTATTATTTGTAAGTATAATAGATGTTGCTCGCGACTTCGTGCGCGCAAAAGTTAATTTTGCAGAAACCAAATATTTTTCCATGATAAAAAGTAGCCTATGTCCTTCTCCGTAGTCTATTCTATATCTGTGCCAAACATGAAAATCAGTTCAGTCGTTTCGGAGCCTATTCAATGCAAACAAACAAACGTTTCCTCTTTATTATACTAGTATAGAAGTATAGTTAAACGGATGGTATCTGTTCGCCAGTCTGTCTATCTATGTGTCCTCGTGTTTGCTGCGGGGAACGCGACACGAGCACTCTCCAGCGTAAACAGCGACCAGCGCCATCTAGCGATATAATATAGCTTTTACTTAGAATAAGTTTTGAGCAAAATAACTATCATTTTAACTATCATTTTATAGTAAAAAAAACATAAGTAGGTTATAATTATGTTACGTTAACATTCTATATTGTACTGTTCGTTTATAATTAACAATAGAATTATCATTTCCATAATTCAAATTAACGATTGTGATCGTCAAAGACTAATTTTATTTAATTTCCTTAGTACAACGACAACAACGTAGCAAAACTACGAAAATCTGTGAATAGTATTGCAAAGTTTCGCTTAAAATATCATTAAAATATGCTATGTCTCTCCCTAAGCACTATATCAAAATTTGGTTGCGTCCAACAGGGGTGACACATGATTTTGACGACATTCTAAAGCGACGTTTGCACCCATCTACGAAAATTACAATTTCGCAGATGTTTCGCTATCACAGTTTTTTCGCAGAAACTCGCTGACGCATAGGTGTACTAAGGGCGTAAACCTTAGTGGTTTTAAATTCTGTTTATATTAAGATAATTTTTATCTTTTTTTGGATAATAAGAAAAAAAAACATATGCTTCAAAATAGAATTTGCCATATACTTAGTGTTACATAACTAATTACCCATATGTACGAGTCCATACATTTTATAAAGAACTAGCGACCCGCCCCAGCTTCGCACGGGTACAATAATGATACTAATACTACAGAATGTCTTTAAACCTCTAACCTACTAAAACTCAATGAAATAAGTAGGTGGGTATACTTTTATCGTATGAAATACCATAGATCTAAACTCCCCCCGGCACGCGCACTTCGCAACGGGCCGTGCAGCAGAAATCGTAATATTTTAATTTCGCCATAACTTCAAAACCAAACGTACAATTTCAATCATTCAAAGACCAAATATTATCTACATAAACTGTACTTAGTGATGAAATAATTTATTTTGATAAGGATTAATAGCATGAGTAAAATAAACGCGTTTAAATGTAGTCATAAAAAAATTCAAGATTTCTAAATAAAAAAAAGGTTGTTGTGCCTCACTCGACATAGATAGGTATAGTGAGTCGCGGACTTTTTTGATATTTATAAGATCTACAATTTATTAGAACATTTTATGGTTCTATCTTTTATCGTTTAGGCAGCGTACGCAAAATAAGTAACTTTTCTGGTTGATTTTTTACACCTTGTGTCCGAAAAACCCAAATATTTTACGGAACCCTATTTTTTCCAAAATAAAATTTAGCCTATGTTACTCGTGGATGATGTAGCTTTCGAGTGGTGAAAGAATTTTTGAAATCGGTCCAGTACTTTTTGAGCCTATACATTACAAACAAACAAACAAACATACAAACAAAGTTTTCCTCTTTATAATATTAGTGTAGAAGTGTAGATATAGCACACTGCCGGGGCCTCCGGTCAGCCGGGGCGCAGCGGGCCGCATCACTACGGCACGAATTTTGGTTATTGCCATGCAGCCCGAACCGCCTCGCTGCGGTTCGACACATCACACAGTATGCTATTAGAAAGCAGCAGTAAAGGGCTATAAATATTATTTCTGTGGAAGTTTGCAAGAAGATCTTGTGTTAATCTAAAACAATCTTCGTCGGAGTTGTCCATAATGTACAATTACACGGACTTCTAGCAGTATACAGTATATTGTACTTAAAATCCGTGAATGCGCTGAGGTTCAGCCAGACCTAACTCCTGCGCAACCTAAAAACACTGAAGAACAGATTTGAAAAAACATTAATACCATTCAGAACAAAATAGGTCTTATTGTATGGCAGCAAGTTCGAAGCCTCGTCGATAAAAGAAACAACATTTATTTTCTTCCCGAGCATGAGCTCACAAAATGGCCTCTTTTGACAGCTAAAGTAGAAACGTTTTCTTATTTCAATGTCAAATATTCTTACAATAATGTCAACTTCTCCACATCATAGCGGTCCAAAACAAATAGTTTCTTTATGGTCAGTAATTTACTTGGAAATTTGATAATGTTTACAGAAGATTTCCCGGCATCCATTTTAAAAATATGGCTGTTTACAAATGTTTACTTCTATTGACGACCTTTTTACCATAGATTAAGAACTATTTTGCAAAGAACTGTTTTGGATAGAATATTTCTTCTTTAAAATTATTTCTTCGGATCGCCATGCTAAGCCCCCTAATGTACTAGGTACGCATTTTGTGCTGCGAGGCGGCCCAACATAACGTGCGCAAACCTTAAAGGTATGGTAGATATTTTAACGCACATACAATTTTAAGTAGAGTCGTACACGACAATTGTGTAGAATCCATTAATACCATTTTATATTTTGAGACATGAGTTAAGACGTCTTTATTGCGGAAACGGTCTTTACTGTGTGAAGTGTCCATCAATGAGGCTTTTACAATTTAAGTAGTGTTAAAGTCGAATTCGCTCGTAAATTATTTATTATGGAACACAGATTTAGGAATCTGCAAGATATACGTAATCCAAGCTTTAAAATATTGTTTGTTTATGTATCTGTAGGTATATGACACTCAAAGAATTTACTAATAGTGTAAATTAAAATTTGACTGATTTAATAACAATAGGGTCTAGAAAGTGATTTAAAAATTTAAGTTAGGCCTCTACTGTCTATATAGAGGAAGCTATAAATAAATAAATAAATACTACTAATATTATAAAATATGTGAAAGTTTGTGAGTATGGATGTTTGTTACTCCTTCACTCAAAACTACTGAACGGATTTTGATGAAATTTGGTATGGTAGTAGTTTAGGCTCTAGATTAAAAGCTACTTTTTGTCCCAGAAAAGTAGTGTTCTCGAGGATAATGTATTTACGCGGGCGGAGCCGCGGGCATGTGCTAGTATTAAAAATGTGAAAGTTTATGAGGATGGATGGATTTATGTTTGTTACTTTTTCATGCAAAAACTACAGAACGGATTTCGATGAAATTTGGTATGGTAGTTGTTTAGGTCAGAGCCTAATCCAGAGATTAAAATATAGGCTACTTTTTAACCCGAAAAATACATTGTTCCCGAAGGAACACGATACGATATTTACACGGGCGGAGCCGCGTGCAACAGCTAGTAAAAAATAAAATTAAAATCAAACGGAGCTGCGGACAAAACCTATAATAAATTAAAGAATACAAGGTTTTAGACAGAAAGTGTAGCAAATTGTGAAAATCAATTTCCTATTGCCATTGAGTACAAACGATACCTTTTCTTCGACAATGAAAAACCCTTCAAGTGAAAGAACCAATCCCAGCGGTATCTTCACAAATTAATCATCATCATTATTAGCCTATATCAACTGCTAAAACGTTAGCTTTCCCCAAATGGCGCCAACAAATTAAATAAAACCGGCCAAGTGTGAGTCGGACTCGCCCACCGAGGGTACAAACCTGTAGGATAAAAGTTCACCCATCACGGCAATCGAGTCATAGTAGGGGTAGTAAGTTTAAACTTATTTTTAATATTGTTATTATATGATGTAACTAAAATTTTACGGTTTTCGCAATTTTTCTTTATCTGTGCTATAAGTCGTTGCTTCGTACCAAATTTCAAGATTCTGAGTTAACACGAAGTACCTTGTAGGTTTTGATTCTCTTGCGAGTGTCGAAAATTTGCGGAAATTTGCAAACGGCTGTATCTTTTGATTGCGTTGATTTAGAAGTTTGATTTTTTTACAGCTCCAAGGACCGTAGACCTGAGTAGGTATTAGATATAAATTCCAGCTTGATACCTCCACGCGTTCCTGAGAAAAAGGGTCTTGACAGACATTCGGACGGACAACAAAGTGATCCTATAAGGGTTTCGTTTTTTCCTTTCGAGGTACGAAACCCTATAAAAATGTATTTTCATATACATAGGCAGGTATCTTATAACAAAAGTAATACAAATTATTATAAGAAAGTTAAGATAAAACAAAAAATTAAACGTATTAGTGGAAAAGAATTCCAGGTTCCTGCAACGGATTTAAAGCTATGAACTCACACAAAGGCCACTTGTCTCCTAAATCTGCTGCACTCGCCCGTAAATCTACCTCCTAGACAACTCCTGGTTTTTAATTAAAACTTTTATAGGGTAGCGTGTGGTCAAAAGTCAACATTTTCGTGAACTTAATTTGATGGTGCTATAGGGGCGACACTCTCAACAAATGACAGCTTGAGTACCGACGAACGTCAGCCATGTTGACGTAAGCCTAAGATTGACACTTGACACCGAAATAATTTGAAATGTCGAATCAGACAAATCTATCATAAAATTATTATAAAATTAAATTGTTATTTTTGTCAAAGCAAGAAACAACCAGCGGTCAGCCCCGAGAACGAAAGTTCCAGCTGAATAAAACTTAGTCCCGCTCACCGCGCGCACCCTCCGCATACGTCTAGCCACCCACACATAGCCGCGAGCTGTAAATCGTATAAATCTATCGAATGACGGTTTTTTACGTTAATAATAACATAATATATTCTTTGATGGTGTAGAGATGTAGCGTAGGAGTATTTTAATTTTTAGCGCTGCAATTTGAACTTTATTCGTTACACAAGAAGATACTTTATAGCTTTTTTTTTTTTTTTTTTTTTTTATGAAATAAGGGGGCAAACGAGCAAACGGGTCACCTGATGGAAAGCAACTTCCGTCGCCCATGGACACTCGCAGCATCAGAAGAGCTGCAAGTGCGTTGCCGGCCTTTTAAGAGGGAATAGGGTAATAGGGGAGGGTAGGGAAGGGAATGGGGTAGGGGATTGGGCCTCCGGTAAACTCACTCACTCAGCGAAACACAGCGCAAACGCTGTTTCACGCCGGTTTTCTGTGAGCCCGTGGTATTTCTCCGGTCGAGCCGGCCCATTCGTGCCGAAGCATGGCTCTACCACGTGAAAAGCTTATGAAACGTGTGTTCATTTTGTGCAATGAATAAAGTTAAATTTTGAATATCTATCTTATCGCGTATCGTCACGATGTGAACTGACCTTTAGGTATCTCCAGTTGAAATGATTTAAAGTACACTACATTTAAATAATTTAAATTTATGAAGAAAAATGGCAACTGCAGTGAATTATTTTGCATCAAAAATGTAAAAAGTCGCCAAGTGTCTTAAATTTGAATAGCAGTTTTTTTTCTTTTTTTCTTGTTTTCAATATAATTGATTGTTAGCTACAATCAATAGCTAGCTAGAGTATAGTTTTCAGTGTTTATCATTATTCTTCATATTCTTTTTGCTTTGTCTTGTGTTAATTAATATGTTATTAATATTCGTATTAAAAACGGATCGGATCGCACACGTTCGGTTCTCTACAAATGACAAAAAACAACACTTTTGTTGCATATTACTCACATGCAGCAAATTATATTTTTAGTAGTTGTTGTAATCGCTGCAATAGACATTTATTTATTTATGTCTTTATTTGCAAAACGCACCATCTGTAAAAAAATCAATTTCCTAGCTCATGTTCAGGAGATACATCTGTGCATGAACCTTTTTTATCCTTAGGGGTCGTCCATTAATCACGTGATGCCGAAAGGGGGAGGGGGGGTCCGAAAAAAAATCACCAAGTATCACCAAGGGGAGGAGGGGGTATAAGGAGACATCACGTGTATTAATTTTCGAATCTAGTCTATGCATACCGAAATTATTATGACTCGTATAGTTTTTAATTGCTTAAATTATTCGATTAAACGGTTTTTTAAGTTAAAGTTTTTCTTCAAACATATTGCTACTATGTAAAAAAAATACACGTGATCTTAGGTGGGGGAGGGGGGGGGGGTAGTATAAAACCTCACCACGTATCACCAGGGGGAGGGGTGGGGTCTAAAAAGTTGTTAAAAACATCACGTGATTAATGGACGGCCCCTTACGTACAGAAAAACGAAACAAACAAAGATTTTCTTGACGACCGAGACCTTCTGAAACATATTGTTAGAGCAACGACAAAATATATATTTTTATGTCCATTGTATCCTTATATTTTTCTGTTAAAATATAAAAAGCAATGCATTGGAAGATACGTCTTTAACGGAGCCGAGCGATTTGAGCCTCTGTTACTGGGTGTTAAAGTCCAAAATGACGTCACAAAATAAACGTATAAATTGCTAAGAATGTATAGCAAATAGTTATTGTGTTTATACTTTATTGCGATGGTTTTAAGACCTCACAACATTTTATTACGAGATACATTTAAAGCTTCAGTTATTTTCAATCGTTTTTCACAAGTGTCTAACAAAGTACCGCTTTCAACAAAACATAATATTTTCATGAATATTTAGCTGTCTTTAAAATAAGCATGTATAAAAATTAACAGTTATGATCAGGAATATATTATACACTACTCTTTGTCCCCGGCTTCGCCCGCGTAAATACAGTATGCCACGAAAAGCGTACATTTTTCGGCGATAAAAAGTATCTTTCCCTCTTATTATTACTACAACTTTGTCATATGACTTTTTTCCATAGGACTTGTAGATTTGCCGGAAATCGAGATTATCCGTTTTTTACCCTTAAAAATTCATCCCCTTACAGTTCCCGACCTCAAATTGCCCGTAAATTATTTTTGCTTTCATTTTTGTTATATTCTCTTCCTTTTCCAATGGGTTCCATCCACATCCAAATTCATCATACTATTTTTTTTTCATTTTTTACCATTTTCAAAGGCTTCTGCCTATTATATCCTCAGACCAACTCAAATAAAAAAGTGAAGCCGGTCGAAACTACTCCTCGCCGTGTAATTATAGAGCATAGAATAAATACGCATAATGCTTATACTCGTAGTATCCCAAACACACAATATGTAACGAAATTATGACTTCCTTGTAAGGCCAGCTGTCGCGGTATGTGATTTTCTATGTATGTAGTGCGTAGCATGCCCATTACTAACATAAAAACCTAGCCTCAGTTTTTGTTTGACAAAGCTCTGTCCTCACATTTTCATTTGGTCTGAGCTTGTATCAATTTACCATATGGTAGGCTAGGCATACCAATAAACCGATCTCTATAAGATTTCCCTGTTGGTTTTACCTTTGACCTTTTCTGTAGGTACGCCGTGAAAGGTCAATCTACCCAATGCGCGCACACAATCTAGTTTTTATATGTAACCAAAAAACTGAGGCCAATTTTTTATGTATGTCACCCAAAAAATCCAAATATCGTTTTAGGGAAACAACTTGAGAGCATTTTATTGAAGTCAATGCTATAGTTCAGATCCGATTTAGACCAAGCGTAATAATAATAATAACTCCCCACACCGATTTCGATGACGGTGGCCGGTTTCGTTGAAACCAGGCCAGTTACGCAGCAGTAATTTTATAGTTCCCAAGTGTGTGCGCAGTACACAAGAGCACTCTCTCTCTTCCTTTACTCTCAACCCCAGTGGGTTTGAATCCCAGTTTTTTTTTTATTTATTCAGAATTCCGAGTAAAGCTCGGTTTCCCAGGTTATATATTATATTAGGTTAAATATTATATTATATTGTATTATATTCGTATTATAATACGAACAAATTATGAATATATACGATCAACCATTATCAATTAGATGAATCTAATTCTTATAATCAAAATACTTATGTAAAGAAATAACATTTTCGTTTTCTCGAATTTGACACATTAAAAATATGTATGTTCAACTACTTTCTAATAATAAAATGCAAGAAAATCCTAAAAAACATCCAGTTACACATCCACAATCCAATCTTTCCCGAAAATACAACTACAATGGTTATTGAAGTTTGATAGTGTTGTCGCTTAGATTATCCATCATGTCGAGATACATAGATATCTTTAGAGAGTTACAGAGAGATATAGATAGATATAGAGAGTTGATCCTGTCCGTGTCTCACTCGACATCGCTAAATCATATCGGTACTCACACTCGGAATGAGAAATACTATAATATTTTAAATATTAAACACGGAGATTTAAGAAGACAACCTCCGTGACTCAGTGGTTAGCATATTGGCACTCAAGCTGGAGGTCACGGGTTCGAGTCTCGTCAAGGGAACAAAAAGTTTTCTGTGTTCCTGGGACATGGATGTAAATTAAAGTGTATAATACAATAAAAACCTTAAATATAATATTATGTCTAGTTTACAAGTACATATTCAATATACTTCCCGTTTTCTCGTACCTGGTATTGATGTAGTGTTGAGCGCCTAAAAATATTATTATAAATACTTTTTGAAATGAATATAAAACAGCAATTTTTGAAAGCAATGGTTCCTTCTATAGGCTTAGATGTTTGCATACTTTTTTAGTATATTCCTAGACTAAAAATTTGTAATCTCGTCAATTTATCTAGCTTCAAAATTGAATTTAATAAAAAAAGTCCATCCTGAATATCACGACCGCTTTTTTTAATAACAATCAGTATTACTACCATATTTTTGTAAACGACTGTACCTTAAGTGATATTTGAAATATGATTTAAGAGAGGCCTTCAGTAGTTAGGGTCAAAACACAGTGCGACGTTCCGTGACGCTACGCGAATCTGCATTTTTAGGATCCCGTACCTCGAATGGAAAAAAACGGAACCCTTATAAGATCACTTTGTTGTCCATCCGTATGTCTGTCAAGACCCTTTTTCTCAGGAACGCGTGGAGGTATCAAGCTGGAATATATCAAATACTCAGGTCAACTGTCCCTTGGAGCTGTGAAAAAATCAAACTTCTAAGCCAACGAAATCAAAAGATACAGCCGTTGATGCCGCAAATTTTCGACACTCGCAAGAGAATCAAAACCTACAGGGTACTTCCCGTGAACTCAGAATCTTGAAATTTGGTATGAAGCAACGTCTTATAGCACAGATAAAGGAAAAGTTGCGAAAACCGTAAATTTTTAGTTAAATCATATAATAAAAATATTTTTAATAATTTTAAACTTACTATCCCTTTCCTTATAAACGCGTAGAGGTATTAAATTGAAATTCATATTAAATACTCAGGTCTATAATACCTTTAAGCTGTAACAAAATCACTATAGTGCGATTCAAATGAGAATAGGATCGAGTCGGCGCCATATTGTTTCGAATTTAAACTGTTATGATAGTTAAATTTATGTTTAGATAATTGATTACTATTTAACGTTTTTATTTAAATTCGATGCAAAACTATTCATTTTTATTTGCACGTAGGTAAGTTTTTCTGAAAATCGCACTTTTCAAGTGATTTTTGACAGAAAAAGGTCATTGACGTTCCTATTCTCATTTGAAACGCGTTATACAAGTTTGTACGGAACCCTCGGCGTGCGAATCCGACTCGCACTTGTCCGGTTTTTAATATATCAATTTAAAATTGAACTTTATTCACTACACAATACATATAGATACACGTTTCATATGACATTACGATTTTATTGAGTGTATGACTGACACTGTACGATTCGAACTCTTACTGTCAAACGTGTATTTTATTGTGTAATGCATAGAGCTCAATTTTGAATAGCTACCTTAATAATGCAGCGCCATATCGCGTATCGTTTCGTTTCAGTGTGAACTGACCCGTAAATGTCATGTAGATGTAAATATATTATTAAATGTCATCTGATGTATCTACTCTATTTCGTTACATGTGTAACAGTTACCAAAATAATCTGGTCAAAATAAACCGTGACTATACACATATAGTCACGGTTTAATCTTTTACACGGTGTACTCTATTTTTCTTTAAGAACGTCGAATTCAGGTCGAAGGCAAAGTTTCCATACAAAACACGCATAACCCACACACGTGCTTAATCTTTCAGATTCTTAAATTTCAGTAGACTTTATGAATGTCAAATTAAGAACGTTTGTGCATGTGGTGTCTGAATGTTGTCTATGGATTTTTATCCTAGGAAAAAATAACCCCAATTCTAATTATTAGTTTAGAGTTCCATATTACTTTTATTTAATTAAAAATAGAATCTTCTTGGTGTAAAAATCTGATTTTTGTAGTTTGGACCAATCAAACGGGTTTGACGTTTTTTGACGTTTATGAGAATACCATTTTCTTTCTAGGAAATCATGTAATGTGATGACATGTGGCAACGCATCCTAAGATTATCAAATAACTAGCTGTGGCTCGCGGCTGCACCCGCGAAAATACAGTATCCCACGGGAACACTGTACTTTTTTGGGATAAAAAGTAGCCTATGTTTTAATCCAGAGCTCAAGCTATTGCTACACCAAATTTAATCAAAATACATTTAGTAGTTTTTACGTGAAAGAGTAACAAACATCCATATATCCATCCTTTCAAACTTTTTGATTTATAACATAGACTAATAAAATTACTAATTTATAACTAGCTGTTTCCCGCGGCTCCGCCCGCGTAAATATACTACCGAGTATCCCGCGGGAACACTGTACTTTTCCGGGATAAAAAGTAGCCTATGTTTTAATCCAGAGCCCAAACTACTATCATACCAAATTTCATCAAAATCTGTTCAGTAGTTTTTGCGTGAAAGAGGAACTAACATCCATCCATCCATACATCCATCCATCCTTACAAACTTTCACATTTATAATATTAGTAGGATGTAACCCCGAATCGTCAGATAGTGAGTTTACGAGAATACCGTTTGGCAGTTTTAGCGTGTCGGGACTTGATTGTAATTGTATTATTGCAGGTTTTATTTAGCAGAGTTAACCCTATCAGGTCTGCTTTTAAACAAAAAAAAAACACATCTAAATCGGATCTTACATTTAAGAGCTACTATCACACGGACAGACACATACAGACACATACCCCTCTTTTTGCGTTAAAACTCAAAAAAAAACTCAAAACTCGTTGGGGGTTAAACAGAACTTGATAGGCATAGGTTTCATATCGTTTCATTTCAACATTCGAATTTTATATTTTTCTGAATATCATGGCGAATTTCACGTGTATTTTACTCTGACTTTTAGCTCTTTCTTTCTTAATAACCAAAAAAGAATTTTTGGCCAATCGCTGCTAAGTGACCAAAATAAAATACTAATTACGAGACTCTTGACTTCCAAATGAGTTCCCAACTAGTGCCAGCTTTAAGCTCCGCTCTGAATAAATTGTACGTCGTTTGTTTTCATCGTTGCTTTCCTTATAATATCTTGGCCATTTTAAGTTAGTGTAGCATTTTGCTAAATCAATTTCTGCAATTTCTTTCAACTTTGACAACTTAATTTCCTGCTTAAACGGCAGATTAATATAATTTTAAAACGTAAAAACATATTTCCGTACCTTACAGCTGATTTCAAAATAAATGTAATAATAATAATTCAATAAATTTCAACCAATTAAAATCAGCTGTGTAAGGTCAGTGACCTTTTCATCGAAGACTCATAAAGAAAATTTTCTCTCTCAAAACTGAAGTCATATATTTTATTTGAGGAAATAATTAAAGTTTAGATATTCAAAACTTAGATTTTATAGCTCAAAGAATAAGGTAATACTTTATCCGTCCACTTTTAACTAGACCATTTAAACTCCTGCATTACAGCCACAGCACACCGCGTCTTACGTATTTTAACGTCAGTCGTAATGGCGGTCATAAATTCAGATCTCAATATCCACTTAGGCCGTCTAATGCCTATCTCATCCAAGCTAACGGTAAAGTGCAAGTGCTGTATGTACGCGCCAAGACTGTAAAAGCGTTTTCACATTACGCGATACCGATATATATATATATAGCTGCTCGCGGCTCCGCCCGCGTAAATACAGTATCCCTCGGGAACACTGTACTTTTTCGGGATAAAAAGTAGCTTATATTTTAATCCAGGGTCCAAACTACCACCACACCGAATTTCATCAAAATCCGTTTAGTAGGTTTTGCGTGAAAGAGGAACAAACGTCCATCCATATATATTTTATATACATACATCGTCACAATGTTTCACAATTATAATATTAGTAGGAGTAACCTATAACAGTCCGGAAACGCTCTTATGTCATTGGAATAAGTGCGTTTTTTCAATATTCAATCCGATATCGGATATAGCGTTCATAATGATAAAGACAGATAATTATATTATGCTTTATACTAAGACACAAAACATACTTAATGTTTTTCTCATGTCTATATAATATGTAGTTCATCGGTCCGATTTCCGACATTGTACCGCATAATTTTGTTTTGCTAGAAAGAGGTACCTAGATTAAAACTTCGAGAAATTACCACGGGACCAGACTGACGTGATATGAAGCGTCCTTAGATATTATTATCTATAGTAATATAATAAAGATGAAAAGTTTGTTTGTTTGCATCGAATAGGCCCCGCGGCCGCGCGATTTCTTTTTGTCGCGCACGAAGTCGCGCGCAACATCTAGTTATTATTATATAGTGTCAATACTAAAGCACTTATTCCACTAGCCTAAATTTAGAAGTTCTAAATGATTTAGTTACTAAATTTAGTCAAGTGAAATAGCATTTAGTAAGTTAGTCTCCTAAATCAGAAGAAGTGGGGCTTCTAACTGACTAAATCGTTAAGCATCCTAATTAGAAAGCTATTTAGGAAGGTGGAATAGCGTTTAGCTTTAGACGTTTCAGTCACACCGCATCCATCACCGCGTGAGGACGGAGTAGGTAGGTACTTATGCGCAAATTTTATGTCAGTTGGATTGCGCGATGTCGGCGGCAAAAGAAAAAGAAGTGATGAGCAATATTTATCGAATAATATAATATTTTATATGATATATCCGGGAATATTTTTAATTATATTAAAATATAATTAGGATATTATATTATGACGCTCTTCGAATGAGATCAATATTATTGTTAGGAAAATTACTTTTTGAGAAATAAAACCACCTAGGTACAAAGTTATAATATTATTAATGTTTTTTTATGTTTTATTAATAAAACGATCTATTAGCCTACGAGAAGACCAATTTTATGTTGCATTGACAGGACTGGAGCCATTACGAAAACGTTCGACCGAAATTCGCCGTGCGTTCGCAACTGAATCAGTAACTAAATAAGACGAGTGGAATAGCTAGCTTCTAATTAGCCTTCTTTTTAGGATACTAATTAGACGTCTAAACTTAGTGAAGTGGAATAAGTGTTTAACTCGCCGTATACCTAAATAAAGCGAGAGCAGTGCGTATTACTTGTTTGAAAAAGTTACAAAAAGTTGTGATTTATTCCGTCCGTCCAGTTACTAGAGTTACTAGTTGGCCCCACGCCGCAAACTAGGGTTGTTCTAATAATGAGAATTACACTGCGGCGATTCACTTTAACGAGAAACGGCAAATTACACGCGTTACGGCAATGAACTTGGGAGTTAAAAGAAAGGAAATTTAATTAAAAACGTTATGTTTTTTATGACTGTATACATTGTAATATAAAGTTTTCGATTTCAATGTTGTGCCACTTTAATCAAATTTTTTAGAAATACATTCTAAACTAGTTGTTGCCCGCGGCTCCACCCGCGTAAATACAGTATTTACCGGGAACACTGTGCTTTTTCGGGATTAAAAGTATCCTATATTCTTTCCCAGGACTCAAAGTATGTCTGTACCAAATTCCATCAAAATTTGTTCAGTGGTTAAAGCGACAGACACATTTTTGCATTTATAATATTAGTATAGAAGTATAGATATATCTACATAACATTTTATATATCGTTACTTTAAAGAAACATGCGTAGAAAATAAAAATTTATCACAAAAAAAATCCAAATACTTATAATTTAGCTTCTGAATTTCTTCAAGTTGAAAAATCTATATTTATTATCTGAAGACGAAATCTTCAGACAAGCGAAACAACATTTTCTATGGCCGCCTTTGAAACTAATGATAAAATGCTTTCTAATAACTAGTAGGTACATAAAAGTTTCTTCTCTAGTCCATTAGCAAGTTACACTCGAGCGATTTTTCTGTAAAGACCCGACAAAGACACCGCGAATCTCGGGCATATCGTATATCATCTGTAATGGACGGGGTCGCTGTAAAGAAACGTAAAGTGACACTCGCAGCCTTCGAGTATATAACCATCTCGCAGCCGATGCCATTCTCATTATGCCTTGGGCCACATCGCAGAGTAAAAATATACTTACGTAGACATACTGATTACCTACTCTTATGCGTCCATCTACAAATCCAGCGTCGTGAACTAACCTGAAGCAGACTTGAAGGCAAAACACAGAATTCAAAACATGCAGAATGAGTGTTCGATCACATTTGTATGCAGCGCACTGTGTCCAAAACCATGGCGAAACACCACCCCGCCCGCACTTTTTAATTTTTATTCTTTACACTTACAAAACAAATCGCGTTGTTATATTACGACAATTAGGTATTCAATAAAAATTAATGGAAAAAAAGTTGGGTAAAATATTCCGTTATTCTGTGGCAACATATTATGTGTGGATAACCATTCCAATTTGGAGTGGTTGAGACGGCCTCACTTTTATCGTGTTGATCGGCTTCTGGATGATTTCTGTATTTTGTGAGGCAAAAACAAGGAATTTGTAAGTATTATTACAAATTCCTTGGGCAAAAATGATATGAATGATTGACAATATTGACACTAATGACGGCCATTAGTACCGGTGCTGCTGCCCTATTACCTAATTTTATGGACTTCAACTGACAACTGGAATGGTCTTCATTTTGAGGTTTAAACTTTTCATAAAACAACATTTAAAAAATTTATATGTCAAAATTTTGACATTTCAACGTTTTAAGTTGTGTTTTAAAACGTTTATTCATCAAAATGAAGACCATTCCCAGTTGTCAGTTTAAGACCATAAAATTAGGTAACAGGGCAGCTGGATTTGCAGATGAGTGAGAAACTTTATAATATGTTGTATATGTATTAAAAATACTTTAAAATATAAACTCTGATTAAAAATACTTCACTTTGACTTTAAAACTTTAAATAAGATTTGTGAGAAAATATTTTTTATATAGGTACAGGTCGCGCAACGAATTAAGATCTTTCGACAAAAGTAGAGGGGGTATGCGCAGAAGTCAGTTTTTCGGTGTGTTTGGCGGTAGCGGGCTCGGGCGGGGAGGTGTGGATGCGCCGAACGCATGCCGAACGTGGCTGCCGACACGCTATTGGTTCGTTAGTAATATATATTTTTTGCTATTGGTCACATGCGCGAACGATCCCCACCACTTTCACTGAGCGCTCATAAACCGTTGCGCGACCTATATATTGATTATTCCTTCTTTTTAATGTAATTAAATATTCTACTACTATTATAAATGTGAAAGTTTATAAGTATAAATGTATGTATGGATGGATGTTTGTTACTCTTTCATGCAAAAGCTACTTAGCGGATTTTTGATGAAATTTAGTATGGTATTAGTTTAGTCTCTCGATTAAAACATAGGCTATATTTTAATCCAAAAATGTCCCGCTGGATACTTTATTTACGCGAGCGAAACCGCGGGCAAAAGCTAGTCAACAGTAATAGTAACAATAACAATCTGTCCACTGTCCAGTGCACGTTTCAGGACGATTGTGTCACGAATAGGGAATATTATTCGAATATTCGAATATTCGTTTTATTCGAATATTCGACGATTTTATTATTCGAAGTTGACCGGGTTCATTTTTCGAATATTTCGAATAAAACGAATAATAAAAATATTTTATTTATTTTTCAAAAATATGTTAATAGTAGTAATAAACTTGTATATAAACCGGAAAAGTTTCGTTATTTAATACATTATATTTATTATTTATTAATATTGTCGCTAATAATATCCTAAAACAGATTTTACTACACTGTTTGTGAAAGAATACAAAACTGTTTTTTAATAAAAACACTTTTGTATTCTTTCTTAGTAATTTAAAGTGAATACTTCCTAGAGGCCTCAGCGAAATAAATATACACTCACACGCTTGTCAAAATAACCTAACCAAAAGCATGTTAGGACGTGTCTAAGGAGGGTTCTGTTACTATAAAGCGTAATACGATTTTTAGTTTCTTAATCTTATTGTTCGATTTCATTCAAAATTACTTTCTTATGGAGAATTTACCATGATCTACCAGCATGGAAAATTGTAAGTTCCTAATCTTCATAGTTCAGAAATAACAGAGGACCAATTTCGAGACCGATTACTTGGAAGTGGTTGACTTTGTAAAAGTCATGTATAAAACTTTTCCTTTATTTTAAAAGACATAAAATTTAACATACACTTCATATGTATGGAAAGAAAGAAAGTGTACTTAACTATATAGTGAAATTATATTTTTTTATCAAACCAAAACCTATATCTAGACGCAAGATAGCTAGAAGAGCAGATAGAAAGAGAGACAAGCGGACGAACAGAGTGAAACGATAAAGGATACCTAGTTAAGTTGATTAATACAGTATTACCCATCCTGCAAAACTAAGTATAAATCGTTTAAAATTTAATACTTTTCAAAATATTATAACAAGATTTATCCGTTTTCTTAAAAAGTAATAAAATATATATATATTATCGGTGTATTATTTTTGTGTTTAAACAAAAATTAACCATTTTAATCTTAGTCTTAAAGACTAAATTTACATATTATATAAAATTGCCGTTTTGAATAACTCCTCGAGGCCTGAGTTGTCAGGCCTTGAGGAGTTATTCAAAACCGAAATTTTATATAATATGTAAAAACCGTACCTCGTTTTCAGTATGACAAACCTCCTCCAAGCTGTTGAGCTATTGGAGGAGGTTTGTCATACTGAAAACGAGGTTTTGGAGCCGAATTATGCAATATTCTATCACATTCTTATATCAGGGCGTGTTTTAGTGCTGTGAGGGTGCTAACTGTAGGTGACAATTTGCGGCTTCTGACTAGCTTTTTAAGCTCTTCTCAGGGTATATTTAATCGGGTTAAGGTGAGGACATTATAGATAATTCCTGAAGGAAGAAATTCCGGATTCCTGAAGGTATACCAGCCCATTGTATATGTACTCTGCCTGAGCATAATGGACTCTATATGAAAAGTAGGCTTGAAGATATTCAAATACTTGTGAAGTTAAAGTGAGTAAATCCACTCATCTGGGACCAAAATTATGGACCATTCTCGTTCACCCTTTTGTATGTATTCACGGACGTATCACAGTGTTGCTACTCGATACTAGGGCTCTCGAGTTTGGTCTCGAGGTGAGACCACTCGCCCTTCGCCTCGGTCTTTAGGGTTTCAGATTTATTTAAGCAAGTCTTCTTCACTTTGCTGTCAGTAACATAGTCCCTTCGGGCCTGAAGAAGCTGTTTCTGAACTTAACTGCATCTAAGTGTTGATTTTCAACAAGTGGAAACAATTTAACGGTCTTGCCGAGCGCTGAGTCTGCCATTAAAGTCTTGCACGGCCTTGTCAAATGTTTTTCAGTCTCTTTGTAACGTCGCTTCATCTTCTGAACGGTTCGTAACATGACACACTCCGTTCTTGCAGTACATACCTGATGCCTACTTCTACACTGATGCCTTCTAAAGACTCATCGTTCGAGAAAAAAATTGAAAACATAAAGAGACCAAAAATGTGGCTAACTTGAAAATGAAAAAAGGTTATTTTTGTTTTAAAGATTTTCCACCCACTTTTTACCAACTATGACGTTTCTTTGTTATGTTAACATAAAATGAAAATCGTTTTTGAGTGCTTTTTATTTTGACGGTTTATCTTGTTTACTTATTCTTACTACGGTTTATATACACATGTACCGATTAGATCTGGAGCTGACCATTATGACAGCATGATGCTCGTGTGTTTAGAGTTTTCAGCTGCATTATATAACGTCTTCGAAAATCAACTACGGATACTTGCAGATTATAATAATATATTTGCAGAGTTGGAACACTGCACATAAATCGGAATGCACTGTAAATAGTGATCTGTTCTAATATAAGGTTCAGGAAAATCAACTACTGATATTTTGGGCACATGATCCACTGCTCATGTAAAGACGTTTAAGCAAAAAAGTATTTGTCATACTCAAAGTAAAAAATCATCTACTGTATGGGTGACTCTCCGCAAAACGCAAACTCACCCATATAATTTAAAAAAATTGTTTTGAATTCAACAATTATTTTTCTGCTTAAACGTCTTTACATAAGCAGTAGATCATATGCCCAAAATATCCGTAGTTGATTTTACTGAACCTTATATTAGAACAGGTCACTATTTACAGTGCATTCCGATTTATGTGCAGTATTCCAACTCTGCAAATATATTTCTCTCAAATCTTAAACAAACTGATATACAAATAATAATAAAATATGTTCTGTAATATTAGTGTTATTTATAGGTACATTAAATTATACTACCAAAAGATTAATTTAAAAAGTCAGACTGTAGTTTGAAACAAGATGTTTTTTATTGAAAAATAAGATGTTTTTTATTGAAAAAACGTTGATTTTTAGAGTAATTTGTGAAACACTTCACATTTTAATATTTCTAAATATGCAGGTATATAATATAAAGGCATTATATTACTTGTATTTAAAGTTTATTACCAATATTCGTATTATTCGAATTATTCGAATTTATTCGAATAGTGTTTAGCTATTATTCGAATTATTCGAATAGTAAAATTTGTCGAATAATAACATTCCCTAGTCACGAATTAGCATGCATGCATGGTGATTGTTATGCATGTTACCGAATTACGTGTCGTATCGTAAACAATCCCTATCTTGATGTCAATGCGAGCTGACTAATTTGAATGGTCAGCCATCACATCGTAGTTTTGGCTGATTGTACTGAGTAAATCCCACAGCATACTAACGTCGTACCTTAACCTTACCTTAAGCTCCTCAAAACGTGGAATCAGGAGGCCATTTCTCGTAAATATACATACCTACATACATACATATCACGCCTCTTTCCCGTAGGGGTAGGCAGAGACCACTTCTTTCCACTTGCTGCGATCCTTACATACTTGTTTCGCTTCGTCAACTTTCATTCTTACCATCCATTCCTCCTCTTACATTCAACGTAGCGAAGCGGCTTTCCATGGGCCACTTTTCGCCTCCGCGAGAACGAGACGTGATGTGTGGCGAACCACATCGCCGCCATTTTGGATAATTAAATAATTTTTATGATTATCCATTGCGTTCCCACGGATTGGTGGAGAGGGTAGGAATAGGGATAAGGAAGGATAGGTGGTGTGGAAAGCAAGATTGGTAAGTTAGAGTGGGAAATAGGAAATGTAGGATATTACCGCCCAGGAGGGCAAGGGATAGGACAGTAATAGCTAGGGAAGCCGGGGTCGCGTACCCGTATACTATACCACAACTACCGGACAGGTAAGTTGGGATGAGTATCCTATGATCGTAAATATTGCCGTTAAATCTCGTTTGGATTTTCAGGCTGTCCAACTTGCGCGCGCACGTAATTGTCGCTTACGGGAATGAGTTAGCACGTGGACCGAAATGGTATTATATTATATCAGAAATAGAAAAGAGAATTGGACTTCTGAGCCCCAGCAGTGGGGATTTTTGGTCGGTGGGTGATAAGAAACTAAATAGCCATATCAAGTGATAAATCCTACTATTATAAACTAGCTATTGCCCGCGGTACCCGCGTAAATAAAGTATCCCACGGGAACACTGTAATTTATCGGAATAAAAAGTATCTTATGTTAAAAGACAGAGCTTAAACTACAACCATACCAAATTTCATCGAAAGCCGTTCAACAACTTAACAAGTGATATTCATTCATACATCCATCCATCCATACATCCTCGCAAACTTTCACATTTATAATAGTAGTAGGATGTGACAGTTTTTGAGGGTGAATGGATGTTTGTTACCTACTTTTTTACGCAAAAACTACTGAACGAACTTTGATCCCGTAAGAGTATAGTGTTCATGTGGGATACTTTATTTAAACGGGCGGAGCCGCAAGAAAAAGCTAGTACACATATAAAAATATTTAATATTATTTATATTGAAACTATTTCTATTAGTTTTTGAGCCAGCCTGATCAGTGACGTCAGTGTCAGATGTCAGTGACGGTGGCCGGTTTCATTAAAACACGGTTATGCAGGAGATATAGCACCTAAATGTCTTCCTTTACTCTCATAACCCTGGGATGGACAATGGGATGGATAACCGATACGACTAGCGACGTGGCGAGAGATTTTTCATGCCCATCCAACGCATGGATCATCTTTCTTGTCAAACAATCAGGTAATCAGACTGCCTTGTCCTACCAAAACTGGAAACATTTTTTTTGTCGTTCCAACGCGGAAATCGAACCCACAATCTCCGTGTCTAGAGCCCAGCTCTATAATATTATACTTAGATCAACTACTATAATGTTATACTTAAAGCATTTGGTTGGATGCTCTAAGATATTAAAGTATAGAACGTGCCGAATGCCGGGCGTAAGTAGAATGATTTTCTGATGGGGATCGGTGGTCTCTACCTCCTCTATATCGAGAAACGAGCATAACCAGACGGGCAAGGGAGGTAAGGGCTTAAAAGACTAGCGACCTTGCTACCTCTGGTGTTACGGGTGCCCGGGCGCTGGTAATCACTTGCAATTGGCTATCTGCTCGTTTACCGAGTTACATTAGGTAATATATGCCGTGGAGGGCCACACTACCGCATCGCTGTAAGTCATGCAGATACACGCGTCGGCGTAAATCCCCGCCGGCCGCAGATAAGCAAATTGGGTACCGTCAGCAATACAGTCGGTACCTTCGAGATGTCACTTGCGTTGGAAAGTTGAATTAATACTCTTGTGCAGTGGCGAAGGCTTGTTCTCCTTCATAGGGAAGCCCTGGCATGTGTAATTGGTAGGGATTTGGATCAGAGTCTTCAAAAGGTAAGTGGTAAGTGGAGCCGATAGGAATGGAGTTATAGGAACACCGCGCCACTGCTACTGTGACTTTATGCGCGCAAAAGTTATCCCACGTATACATTAACAAGCCTATTTTATACCTCGTAGCTTCTCTTTACTATCAAGGATCTAATTAATGACAGGCAGAGCTTTCTCTTAATAAATTTATTTGGTTTATAACGGCATACAGGACTCACAATACAATTGTCAATGACATGTCATATTAGTAACATAACAGGAACAAATAATGACAACAGTCAACCTATACCTTATAAATTAGATTCGCTGATAGCACGAAGTAGAAAATATATACCTATACCTACTTACGTACTGAAAAACAGCTTTCATAGAACGATCCAAATCGATCCAAATTTTAAAATTGTGACCCTTCAACGGCCCATAATTTTCCATACAATCGGTATCGTGTATGCTTGAAGTAGTGCAATCGAATCTAATCTCCGTACTAAATATTTATGCTCGTTATCAGCTCCATACTATATAGTTGTTTACCTATTCATCTTTATTCTTTAATATTTATACATAATCTTTCATCTGTGTTAAATAGTTTTTTTAGAAAAGTGTTTTTTTTGTAGTCTGTATCCGAGCTACGCACGTGGCGGGAATGTACAATTATTGCGCGCAGAATTCACTTCCCTTTGAACATTATTACGTCAAAAGTTTTTACACCACAAGTTTTCACGTGAAAAAAATTAAGAATGACTATATTTATTAGTATAGTATTAATTGCCCGCGGCTACGGCCGCGTGAAATTAGGTTTTAAACTTTCACTACCACCCACCTATGGGCTGAATTTTAGAAATAACTGAAATACGTAACTTATTTTTTTTCGTGCTCAATTCATACAAAATATAATGCAAATATGTCCAAACAATAAAAAATTTAATACAAAGTTTTATCCCCTTAGAGGGTTGAATTTTTAAACATTTCTTCCTTAGTGGATGTAAATGAGAGAAATTATTCTGTTTTAATAACATAAAATGAACTTGGACAAAGCAACGATAAAATCGTAATCATAAAAATTGGTGTCAATTAAATTAAAAGCATTTTATTTCGGTCCCTAATGGAAAAATGAGATCTAAGCTTAAATGAATTAGTTAACTCGGGACTGTATTTTGTATACAGTATTTTCCTTTTATTCACAAACGAATAGAGCTCTGAAAAATAAGACAATTTACAAAAGGAATAGCTATACTGATAAAAATCAATATTTACAAAGAAATTGCGGATTGCTTGAAGCACTTTTGTGAGTCTTGTGAAATCGCCCCGTACAAAAGTTGTACAAGCAAATAATGTCACATACTTGTAAGTTGTAACGAAATGATGACCATACATTTCGCATGCACAAATTTTCTGATATCTCCGAAGTTTGCGCTTCAGTTCATACTCAAAAACTTTTTGTATTTGATGTACCTAAGTACAATAAAAATTACACTATTGTTGTAATTTTAATGACTTTGAAATATATCTAAATTCAAAACTATACATAAAATTTTAATTCTTTTTAATTTTATCAAGTTTATTACAACTTGATAAAATTAAAAAGAATTATTTCTGAATATAAAAAAAAAAACAAAAAAAACTAATTTTTACATTAGAAAAATACCCAACTTTCTGTCTGATTGCATTGGAGGGAAATGCGTTCAATGTTTTTCCGGGATAGCCCGTTCGGGGAAAGGTATCTATCCAATACGAGATATAAATCAATCAGGCAACTGTCCCATACAAAATGAAGAATTCTCTGTCGCAAATATCTAAAAATCGCAAATATCCAAGAAAATATTTTTTACTTTTTATTCAATGAAACCCGAAGTACCGCCTGGTTATATAAATAAACCATTTCACTTATTTACGAAGAGATATGGAGTGAGTTCTAAAGTGGGGAAAGTGGTAACTATCCTTTTTCCTTTTTTTTCCAACAGCCAGAACTAGGTTTCACTCTATGTTCTGGCTGTTGCTATTTTCGATAGTTCGCTAGTTATATTTTTATAGCATTTTAAGCAGGTCTGTTTTCTTCATGACTCTGCATCATATCATTTCTATATTATACTATACACATCTTAACTCTATAGATTTTCATTTATCGTCATGAATTAAGTATAATATTATGCTCTAAGTGTAGACAACTTCAGTACTGAGAGGCAAATATAATTAATAACTTAATTAAAGCTAAGGACCACTTAATGAAAATATCATATTAACTTACGCATGTAGGGCTGTGATATGAATAAAATATTATACTATAGGCACATCAAAATGACGCACTGTGCAGTGATAATAATTTTACAATAATTCGCGTTAAACAGTAAAAAATACTGAATGAAAGAAGAAAAAAAGAAGAAAAAAAAGAAGAAAATTATACCTTATCTCTTCTTAGGTGACACGCGTATGCTTTCGAGCTGCTCGACCTTCTTCCAACCAACTATTATTTGGATATTACCGAAAAATAAGTGCAAAATGTATTAAAATTCCCCTTTTTTAGAAGGCAAAAGTAGTAAATTATAAAATTGCTAGTTTTGATAACCCTATGAACAGATTACATTATTTCAGGTGTATAAAACCTTTTAAATCTGTACAAAATAAAATACTCAATACTCAATACTTTTTATTTGCATAAAACATGATAAATTAAAGTGTTACATTTTAAATATCGAAGTACATGTTTTGTCAATTTTGGCATGCAAATATTACAAGCTATAATTATAATAATTAATTAACATTAAACATTTATAACATTAATTTATGAAAAATACTCTCTATGTGATTATAATTCTGTCACAGGAACAAGTACGTCACGTGAAATGGGTCCTCGTGGGATATGATTTGTGACAGCCATGCCCTGTGCATATCAATTCATGTAGATTGTGGAACGTGGAATATTTACATTTTATGGCATGGGATCTTGTACTATAAACAGTTTGAAGTTCATTGAAACTATAACAGTAATATGTAAATAATGTTACGCGTCTCTTAGCCTATGCTAATAACTAGTATGAAGATGAACTATGAATGTCGATAGTGTAGGATAGGAGTGGGTAACAGAAACACTTGTAGACTGCCAGGCTCACCGCTAGCTGTTTCGTCGCCCGCGTGCAATACCGATTATGCCGCCCTACGATTACCTAATTACTATGAGTTTTGTCAAAAAAAAAGGTGATGAGTCGCTCGATTTGCCGCCCCCTGGGTGTGCCGCCCTTGTGCGATGCACGCTTTTCACGTCCGCTTACGGCGGCCCTGTAGACTCCTGTATTACTCTGGTCGGTATGCGGTCTCGGAATCATAGTGGTAGCTTAAGCTCCCAACCCAGTCCATAACTGGTTCCCCCACTCCGATCCAATCCACTACACGAGTATGCGTGTTTTATATTTATTATTATAATGTCAATACTACAACAGATAGGTATAGACTTTGTTCTCCTTCTTATATGTTACTAGCTTTTGCCCTCGGCTCCGCCCGCGTAAATACAGTATCCCATATTGGCAACACCGACTACCGAGAAGAAGGCATTGCGTGTGACTTCCGGTGGTGAATTGGCGCGCATTTGCTGCCGCCTCGGGGCGCCACTGCGCTGTATAAAACGGACGTGCTGGGCGGCAAGTGGCCTTTTTTGCGGGGTAGCACTTGATAAGAGAGTATCGTTTGCGATTAATATCTTATTAATTAAATAGTTGTTAAATCTATCTGATAATTGCTAATTAAGTATCTTTATCTAATTCCTTGGGATTTTATCGACCTATGCGTAGAACAAAGTCCGATTTGAAAAATTGCTACTTTTCAGTAGAGGCAAAACAAGTTTTGCGAATTGAAAAACTTGAATAACTTATAAACGGTGAGAGTTTTAATTTTGAAATTTTGGTATGTTATTATGACATCCTAGTCTAGTTAACTGCTTTATACTGTTTATTATTAATTATTATATTTACTGAGATAACGAGTTCTATATCAACATAGGACGTTTTACAGCGGAGAAGCGAGAGTTCGTAGTGATCATATTACGTTGTTTTACGGAGACATTTAAATGAAACGCCGTTCTATATTCATATGGTTCGTTTTTTGGCGGAGTTATTCGACATTTTTAAGTCCTATGTGAATAATTATAGTCTATTATTTTGATATAGCATTAGCCACATTACGCATAAATGAACAATAATACATAATTATTTATTAAAATTGTTTATTTACATTAAAAAATCTGAAAATAGGTGGTGTTTTAAACTATAATTAAATCATAGTCGGTACTAGGTACTAACTTAAAATTAAAGACTAGTTACCATAGTGTAAAACCTATAAAACAATTAAAATCTCTAAGATATGCCCATAAAAATAAATATTGTTTGAAACTTAAAATGAGATAAAAAAATAAAAATTTGTATAATTCTACATTAACAAGCCCAAAACAAATTTAAACTTAAAAAAACAACAAAAAACTTTTTTAAAACGTAGTTATAAATTGAACTTCTTTGGTACTGTATCTAAACTATCTAGCTATGTTGTATAATATAGTTGGATAGGTACAAGTTCAGTTTAACCTACATGGGGGAGGTATCTGCACGTTTATCCAAAATAATGAAAAATAACTATAATATTGTTATGGCCATAATCCTGTAACAATAAGCATGTCGTATGCAGGAGAAATAATACTTAAAAAATCAATTTTGTCATAATAAGGTCCGGATTGATTTAAAGTATCAATATGGTGTCTATATAATCGATTGTCCTGAATGTGATAGTGTATACGTGGGTCAAACAGTTTGACCCACGTATACAATATATGTAACACCATATAAGAATGTTCATCATGTCACATCTCGCCAAGCGCCCGCCTTCAAATCTGACGTCGAACGTAAGTTGCCGGTCAGTGCTAAAATGCCGATTGCGACGAAAAGTTGTATGAATGCACTAGCTTATATTAGTATATTCGGAATCTACATAAAATTTTCTTTAATAAGTATATAATATAAACTTAAAAATTAAAAAGTGTAATTATTTCGAACGGCCTAATCGTACAAGTATGTAAAATCCCACCTCTTGCTGTCGAAAAAAGCATTTAAAAAATAATTTAAGACGCTAGAAACATTATAAAGAGACTAATGATATTAATAACGATGATAATATATCATATCTAAAAGGTGTCTAGCAAAATGTGATTTATCACGATAACCATTTCTATGAGACGCGATGTATTCTTTGTACCGAGTCTCAAAGTTACGTCCAGTTTGAGTCAAACTTTGTACTGTGTTTTAGAGTTACATATAATCACATTTCGCTAAACACCTTTTAGATAGTGGTTATTATAGTGTACTCGATGGCCTTGCCTATAAGGTATATAGTATGAGACAAAAGATTTTTACCGAGCGTGCTGGAATAATTAAAAATAATTAAGAATAGAGCAATAACAGACTTGCATTACGCATGGTTAAACGTATACTCACACGTTTGCTTGCAGGTTGTGGGTATTTTTCGCGAAAGTATAGATTATACTTTCGGGATATTGCTAGATATAATATTAATTAAATTGTATACTACTATCTACATGATTGAACCTGAAAACGTTGTCATAGGTGGAATGACTATCAGTAGGAGACCGCATAGGAGTTAGCACCGACAGTTCTTGACCAACTGGAGTACACCTATGGTCAGAAGTCACAAGTTGTATTACAGGTGATTTTTCGAAACTAGAAGGCGCTTTTAAAGAAATTTTTGATGATCGGCCATAAATTGTCTCTCATTAGTAGGTGGATTAGGTGCGGCATTAATTTCATTCCAAACATCACCCAGTTGCTGACTTATTTCTTCTGCATCTTGTTGTCAACAACTGAAATGTTAAAAATTGTATTACTTCACTGCACCATAATATATTAAAAATAATATATAATATTATGACATATATGTTACTTGAAAACATAACATTATAATACAAATTAATATAATATATAACTTGAAAACATAACATTATAATATTTGTATTAATAAAATTTGTACAAAGCTATTTAAAAAGTTTGAATATACAAGTTTTAATGAACATCGCAGTACACAACTAAAACTGTCGATTATAATGTTATATGATTTGCCGAAGACCCTACAAATGTGTATATATTGTAAGGTAACGCAGCATAAAACTATTTTTATTCATTTAATATAAAATATATTTATATTTAACGATATTTTTAAAAGAACAACGTCCTAACTGATGTCATTGTTCAGGTGATAACGTCCCATCTGCATATCGAACTGACAAAACGTATTGTAACTATTCTGTGATTCCGTAAAAAAACGTCCCATAGTTACATGAAACCCTCAGAAGTTCTAAAGAATTAGTCTTAAATCGTTCTAATATTACTTATAATGTCAACGTTTATGGTACTTCAACTTTTATTGATAACACGACAAATATTTACCTAATAAATAAACATGAAACTAATCATACTTTTCGTACTAAAACGTATTATTCTAACTCTCCGTCAAAAAATGTCTTATATGAAGATAGATTTCCCGTTTCTATTTACTAGCTTAAAAAGCGGAATGTTAAAAAAAACATTTCAAAGCATAATAATATTTAATTTGAATAATAATATAAGTAAAAATATCAATTTACCTGGATCTACACCGTTCTTCATAAAAATATCTTGCTTATTTGAAAAAGAAGGACTATGTTCAAGTTCTTTTCTCTCTTCATAAAGTATATCCAGCAATATCCGTAAGCGTAACATCTCAAAAATACTTTTAGTACGCAATAATTAATAAAATTATAATTTTCGTCAAACCAAAAAAAAAATCACACACATGACCCAAAAAACCCTTCTTTCCGCTCGACAACGCCTGAAGTGAAGATCGCGCGAGGCGCCCGCGCCGCGCGCGCTCCAATTTCTCCGTCCTATGAACACAAGGTGCATTTTAACATGGAGCTAAGATCAAATAAGACGTTGTACGATTCTGTATTTCCGAAATTAAGCCAGATACAAAAATTCTGAAAATGTCAGACTGTAGAGCTTTGATTCCTTATTTCATTTATCAAAAAAACGCACTTTTGCTCTATGATCACATTGGACTTTGTTCTACGCATAGGTCGTTATATTAATCTGTTGTATTCCATAAATTGAATAAATATCTATAAAGTCAGTCTTTGAGTTTATTACGTCGTTTACACCCACGAGAACACTGTACTTTTCCGGGATATAATGTATCCTATGTATTAATCCGGAGCCTAAACATCCATCCATTCACCCTCACAAACTTTGAAATTTATAACTAGCTTTTGCCCGCGGCTCCGACCGCGTGTAATTTTTCGGCATGCCTATGTGGTAATTTAGAGCATACTTACGTATAGTGTAGGTACTAACGTACCAAATTTCATCAAAACCCGTGGAGCAGATTTTGCGTGAAAGAGTAACGAACATCCATCCATTCATCTTCACAAACGTCCACATTTATAATGGTAGAGGAAAATCAATTGCAGTTCCTTTGTCTTGGAAGTTGTCAGCAAGGTTCAAACGGTATTGAAAAAATTGTGAGGTAAATATACCATCTCGCTCGGTCGGAGAACTTCCTTTGGGGCTGCCACTCATTCCCACAATTGGTGATCCTCCTTCTGGACATTATCATCATCACTCCCCACCCCTCCGCACTACGCCAGCCAGCATTCAGCCTCATCGGGTACCTCGACCACCAGCCACAACGCACCGCGGCCTGGTCGAACCCTCATCGGCTTCATCGGGCACTTTCACTACAAAAACCGGTCAGCAAGCAGAGCACATCTCTTTCTCAGGATCGTCCTGTCTCCCAGTGCGCGCGCGTCCGCAGTTGCTCCGTAACAGCTCCGTAGCTCCTTAGCTCTACGTCGTAGCCCTGCCTACGTGCCGCTCGTGCCGATCTGTCTTTAGTGCAGTGCCTAGAAACTCCAAACAGCGTTCGTCAATACACACTTTATTCGTTAGAATAAGGTGTGGATTGCCGCCAGGCTGAGGAGTTGCCCTGCTCTTGGCCTCCCGTTGGAATTTTATTCCAGCGTTGGGTCACGGGGAGCCAGCCCCTCTAAGTGTGTGTGCCGTCCAAGTACGTACACTATAGTGACTACTTATACTCTAAATACGTGTTAAGTGTTTAGTTTTACCGTGTTTTATGTGAGTACTTTTTGTTTAACTGTTCCATTGTTACATGTCTCACTTGTGTTGTTGTGTGATCATGTTTATAACTTTAATTATTCGGTGTATGTAAACATCGTACCTCACTATGGCCGATCGCGATTCGCGGCCGCACAGCCGCGACCGCAACAGCCGTCCTCGCGCTACCTCGGGCTCATCGCGTAGTTCCACCTCTTCGAGGTCCAGCTCGCGTACGTCCGAGCGAACGTACCACGTACCTACCGAGCCCAGCTTGAGCGGCACGGACACCGCTCGCCCCGGGCCGTCCTCGGCATTCTCACGGGGGTGTACTGACACCCCCCCGCCCCAATGCCCTCCGACGGCGACCCGTAGCGAGTCCGGGCCCCCGCCCCGCTCAGCCGAACAGGGTTCGGCCTCTCCGCCGCGCACGACGCGCAGCACCGTGGAGGTGGGCACCCCCCGCCACCCCCCCTCAACCGCCGCAGTGAGCTCAAAGCTCACATTTACTGCCTCACCGGCATCACCGCCGCAAGAAGACCGTCAACCGGTAAGTGTTCCTGCTCAAAGGAACCCTACACCAACCCCCTTGTCGGGCAGTATGCCCCCACCACCCGCGCCCTCCGCGCCGGTCACCAAGCGACCCCGTCCAGAGGTATCCTCGGACCTTTCGCCTCCGGCCAAGCGCACTGACCGCCCAGCGACTTACGCCGCGGTGGCCACTGCACCACCGAGCCCCTTAGCGGCCTCCAGTTCAAGAGCCCCGTCGCCAATGGACACTAATACGGCGGCCGTCAACACCCCCGCGCAAAACGTGTCATCACCACCACCACCCCCAGCCCCCCGCTGCCCACCGTTAATTGTGGAAAAGCTGGAGGACTGGATAACCCATTTTAGCCGCCTCACGGACTTACTGGGGCACCCCCCCAACGCAAAACCCCTAGGCCAGGGCGTCAAATTCATGCCACAGGGGGTAACGGAGTACAGGTTAGGTTAGGTTAGGTTAGCGGCGGTACCTGGCCGACCTGAGCGAGACCACGCAGCTCAGCTGGTTCTCGTACTCCTTACCACAAGAACGAGGATTAAAGGTGGGTATACATGGTTTACCTGTAAATACCCCAACGGACGCGATAGCCTCCGCACTCGCTGCGAAAGGCTTCATAGCAGAGCACGTCTCCCGAATCCTGGCCAGGAAGGATCGGCCCGGCTGCTCCTACTTCGTGCTTTTAAAACGCACCCCGGATCTGGTTCCCAGGATCTATCAAATAACGGAGCTGCTCAACATGCCGGGCATCAAGGTAGAAGCTTGGCGTGGGAAGGGCGGCCCCGCGCAATGCCACCGCTGCCAGCAGTTCCGACACTCCAGTCGTAACTGCCACCGAAGACTAGCGTGCATCCGATGCGGCGAGGAACACGCCGCCACCGACTGCCCCCGACCCGCTACCGAACCGCCCACATGCGTGAACTGCAAAGGGGCCCACCCAGCCAACAGCAAGAACTGTCCGGTCTACCGCAGGGAGGCCCGTAATCGCCATGCGGGCCCCATCGCACGCACCACTCGCGCCTTCCAACGCGTAAGTAACGAACCTACTATCGCCGAAAGAGAGGTTCCACCACCACCGCCTACGGCATCATCCCTTATGACCGAGGCTAACGACCCAATTCCCCGCCCTACGGCAACCACTGTCCCCACTCCCTTTGCCCCCGCAGCTCGCAAGGTGAGGAAGAGGAAGGCGAAGAAGAAGAAACGGTCCAAGTCCGGAGCCACTTCGACAGCCGCGACCGACTCGGAGTTCGAGCCTCTTGCACTCCCACTCCCCCCATCAAATGCCGTTCTGCCGGCCCCCCTCTCCCTCAGCGCACCCCGCGCCGTCCGCGCACCCCTCGCGTCTCACATCCCATCCCTTCGGCCACTATTGCTACCGAAGTCACCGAGATCTCCACTGAACCTGTAAATCCCGCGGCAGCCGCTACTGCCGTTGCCACTCCTGCCCCCCCCACCAGCTCAACGCAGGACACGGAGGGAGGCACCCAAAACCACCGCACAGCTTATTCAAGCCCTATTCTCCCTGACCATGGATGTTTATAACAAAATCCAGGCCGGGGAAGACATTTTTAAAACTCTTCTCCAGGCTCTTCCAGAAGGCGCCTCCCTCATATCGGAACGCTTTTTCAAATGGATCCCAACGCCGCAACCCTAAAGGTCGTTCACTGGAACGTCCGGGGGGTACGCGGCAAGGTAGCGCCGATCCGCCTCCTCCTTCGGGAGTATGAGGTGGATGTTGCCCTGCTGAGCGAGACCCTCCTGTCCCCCCAGGACCGTTTCAGCATCCCCGGGTACCATGTATACCGGCAGGATTTCCTGGGAGGAGATCGAGTGTGCCGGGGCCTCGCCGTTCTGATCGGTAGGAGGCTTTTGCACCAACTCCTCCCAGCCCCCCCTGTTTCGTCAATCTACGCCCTCGGGGTAGAATTGCTACTGGGAGCTCACCGCATGCACATTTATGCCTGCTACAAACCTCCGGGGTCACGTTTAGATATCTCCGACATCCACAGGCTCTTATCAGAGGAGCCGACTGTGATTGCCGGAGATCTAAACTGTAAACACCCCGGATGGGGCTCGCGCGCCCCCAACTCTGACGGAAATCGTCTCTTTTCCGACGCCGAACGTACCGGGTATTCTGTGGTAGGTACTTACTCCCCTACCCACTACCCTGATAGTCCACAGCAGACGCCGGACGTCCTCGACGTGGCGTTAATACATAAGCTCCCAGGTGACTTCCACCAAGAGGTCCTCGACGTGGCCCACGGGTCAGACCATCTTCCGGTCTTGGCCATAATTCGCGCCACCCCCGCTAGCGTCCCCCCCTCCCCTCCCTATCTCGTCCGCGATTGGGACGCCTTCACATTGCAGCTGCATGAGTCCACGCCCAACTTTCCGGTTGATTCTGCAGAGACCGTCGAGTCCATGACGCTGCAGATCACCGAGGCGATCACAGCTGCAATCGACGCGGCTACACAACCGCCCACCCGCCGTCAGTTTAAGCGACCCACTCTCCCCAGCCACGTCGCAGACCTCATAGCGGAGAAGAAGCGTCTACGGCGAAGATGGCAGCTCTCCCGGTGTCCCACGCAGAAGACACACCTCAACCGCCTCACTGCCAAGGTAAGAGACCTCCTTGTAGAACTTAACGCTGCAGACTGGACCCGACGCATCCAGGAGGCGGGAGAGGACTGGCCTTCTCTTCACCGTTTTTGCCGCAGCCTTACAAACACCACTGCCCCTGTCTGCCCTCTGATTCACTCAGATGGTAATATCAGGTTTCGTGCAGAGGATAGAGCAGAGATCCATGCCGAGCACCTCGAACGCCAATTCTCGCCGCTACCAACGACCGCAACGGAACACGTCCGGATGGTCTCCGAGGAGGTAAAGGTTTTCCTACTTTCACCCCCCTCCCCCCCAAACTTTTCCTTCTCACCGAGGGAGGTTCAAAAGACCCTCGCACGCCTCAAACCTAAAAAGGACCCCGGTGCAGATGGTATCCCAAATTCGGCCCTCCGCCACCTCCCTTTCAGGACAGTGGCCGCCCTCACCCGTCTATATTACGGAATAGTCAGGATCGGCCACTTCCCACCCACCTGGAAGTTGGGGCTAATTATAACAACCCCCAAACGCCATAAAAATTTGAGACGAGCCGAGAGCTATCGGCCCATCACCCTCCTTCCCACCCTCTCCAAAGTGTTTGAAATACTCTTCCTCAAACACCTTACCCCCTACCTCCCTCCTCGGGAGGATCAATTCGGTTTCAGATCCCAGCTGACCACCACCCTTCAGCTGGTGCGCGTCATCCATCATTTCTCCGTTGCGGCGAATAAGAACGAATCCACGGTCGCGGTTTTCCTCGATATGGAAAAGGCGTTCGACAGTGTTTGGCATGAGGGGCTGCTCTACAAGCTCATACGTGCCGACGTCCCCCCCCCCTTTGGTACTCTCTCCGGGACAACTTCTACGCGAGCGACGTGCCCGCAGACCAGAGCACCACCACAGCGCTGTACGCCGACGATACTGCTTTCCTCGCTACATCGCTGAACAGCGACCACGCCGCCATCAAGCTTCAGAGGACTCTGGATCTCCTCCCTGACTGGCTGAGCAAATGGAGGCTATCTGTAAGCGCAGGCAAGTCCCAGGCGCTCGCCGTCAGCAAGAGGCGCAGACTTCCGGCTCCTCTGAGGATAGGTGACGCTGTCATCCCATGGGGGAATACGGCGAAATACCTTGGTGTCTTAATTGACCGCCGACTCTCCATGGTCGCCCAGTGCAGAGCAGCAGTAGCCAAAGCAAGGTCGGCAACAGCCATGCTGCGTCCAGCTTTCTCATCTCCCTTGATTCCCCTGAATATGCGGACGGCCCTGTACAAAACGTACATAAGGTCCCGCCTCACTTACGCAGCTCCCGCGTGGCACCACTTGCTCTCCGCACCCCAAAAAGGGTTGTTGCAGAGAGCCCAGCACCGGGCGCTGCGCCACATTGCGGGCGCACCTTGGTACGTCCGCAACACCACAATTGCCAGGGATCTCGAGATGGAAAGCGTGGACGCCTTTGTGGCCCGCCTTTCCCGCAACCTCTTCATGCGATCGGACGCCTCGCGCCTGGTCAAGCTAACCGACCTGGCGCCGTGGCACGCCCGCCCGCCCAATCGCCACCGCCTTCCGAGGGATGCAGTTCCCCCGGAAGACCCTGCGGAGCCTCGCCGCCCGCATCACCACCCCCGAAGAGGAGGAGCCCAAGTGTCACGACGCCCCCCGTGCCCCCGAATAGGAGGTGACTAGGCACAATTGATGTGCCCCCCCCCCCCCCCCCCCGCCCCGAAGAGGAGGTGCCCAGGCGCAAGGTTGCGCCTATCATCCACCGCTGGATCGCAGCCCCCCTTTATTCGCCCGGGGTCTGTCGGTGTGGCAACCCTTATGTCACCCCGTCACCACCGAGGCGTATCTTCCCCCCCGCTATACAAAAGCTGGGGTCCGGAAGTTTGTTCCCACCCTTTCCCAGGTTGTCGAGTCCGCGGGCGGCAATCGCGACGCGTGAGGGAGTGGACCCAAACACGTTTCTCGGCCCCCCGGGTCGGGACCCTCACGCGCCGTTTGGAGCCGTCCACCGGTCTAGGTCGGGCCTGGAGGCAAATTTTCCCTCGCCTCGCTATGGGTTTCCCCCCGCGTTCTGCCGCGGGAGGTCTGCCCTTAAAAATAGGTTTTCTTTTTCGCCCAGTACTCGTACTAGTCGAAGTAAAATATTAATTTCCCCACGTAGAGGGGCAAAGCCCCTGACCGTGGTTCCCCGCCCAAGGCCCCCTAAGGGCCCGGTGTGAGAAGACGTAGTAGTCCAGCACATCTCTTCTGGTCAGCACATAGCACGGCAGCACTCCGACTCACTGGAGCCCGCGCAGCAGCAGCACAGTTCCGACTCACTGAGACTTTCTCCACTGGCACTGGCGACTCAAGCACAAGACTCATCAAAATGGTTCGACCTCCGGTCTTCGGGGGGGGGGGGGGGGGAGTGATGAAGCGGACCAATCAGCGCACAGTCCGGAATCGCACTATCGAAGTTTCTGAAGTTCGGAACTATACATATATAGAACATCTGAAATGCTTACAAGTGGGCTTCGGCCTGACCGAGCATACCATCTCGCTCGGTCGGAGATCTCCCTTTAGGGCTGCCAATTTTTCCCCCAAATATTAAGGTGTTACTTAGCGTTTTTTTAGCGTTAGGACTTAGGGCCTAAAAACGTAGACTGCCTGTATCCCGACAAAATGCACGGATCTATTGATATTTAGGACATAACTAATTTGAGCTGTATGGATTCTAAAAATTTTGCAAAATTAAATATAACTAATTTTATTAAAGAAAATAACACAAAATGTGATGATTTCATTTGAAATAGTCCATTAGGCCATTAAATGACCATACAAAAGGATGCAACTGCTCATTAAGATAATAACGAAAGTAATTCATACAACTAAGCACTCCCTGACAAAAACATAGAATCAGATATAAGGAAAATGTGCGACATTTTTTGCTGTGTTACCAAAACCCTTTGTTGGTTAATGATGTGTTACCATTATAATTCAATTCAACCTTAATGCTGTTAACGTAGAGTCCATTTTCCTCTGTTGATGAACGATTATGGTTTCTATCTTTGTCACTAGTAGATAATGTGTATGGTTTGGACCATTACTCAAGTATATGTATAAATTGGCTTTGAAATTTGCCAGTGATTTATGGGGGAAATCATCGGTTTCTACAGTTACCACACAATTTTCTGTTCGGGTTCAATTATGTATATCCGACTAGCTTTTTGCTCTATATTTATGTATATATAATAATAGTATCTATGGGGTATCCCATAGGGGGAATGGGTACATTTTCAGGATAAAAAGTAGCCTATGTTATAATCCAGAGCCTAAGCTACTACCGTACCAAATTTCATCGAAATCTATTCAGTATTTTTTGCGTGAAACAGTAGTAACAAAGATCCATCCATTCATACATCCATCCATCCTCACAAACTCAACATTTATAATATTATTAGTAAGGATTTTCAGAAATGAAATAAATACTTAACTGCAGGAAAATCTGCAGTGATGCAAAATCACATGATTCGGTATCCTTTTAAAAACCGGCCAACAGCAAGTGGACCTTGTGCACGAAGGGGTTCCGTACAAAACGGCAAAGAAATCACGTTTGTTGTTGGTATAGTAGCCCAACTTATTTTTTTATTTTATTCTGCTTAGTATTATTTTGTTGTTATAGTATATGTTATAGTATATAATACATCATCTTTGAAAACGGTCTAGCTGTCATGGTTTCGCTAGTTTCGCTCTGTCCGTCCGTCTGTCTATCCGCCTTTCTAGCTTCTATAATGTAAATATAAATAGATGAAATTTGATATAGTTATATAATGTGTACAGATCTCAATTTTGGCATCATAAAATAATAATAATTGTATATTTCAGGGGTGGCTGGAGACTTCGCGTGAATATTCGCTATGGAGATACGTCATGTGAAGTGGGGAGGAAAAAAGTTGACACAGGTCTTTAAAAAAAAGGCAAGTAGGTACCATTTTCGAGTAATCGGCCTTCATAGTGGTTTATAAGTTGGTATTTCTAAACTATAGGAGATAGAAACTTAAACTTATAGCTAAGATGCTGATATTTCATGCTTATTACTCATTAACAAAATTATTTTGAGCGAAATCCGACCATTATTAGCAGGTAATTCGAAGAAAACCTATTGTGCGTTCATAGTTAGGGAACAATCCTTAGACATATCCTGTCTTGCTTTTGTTTAGCCTTATTTTGTATAAGGAGAGAAAGATATGCTATTTCATTTTATGTTTTGCGGTACATAAGCGATGTATATTACCAACCCGAGTTTCTGTTGGAGGAATGATAACTATATTTTGATAAGGTAATTAAAATAACACAAGAAACATAAAATTAAAAATAAAACTAGAGCCAAATAAAAAACTAAAAATTAATACCTACTAATAAAAAGAAGACATCTATAAATAATCTATCTCTAAAAAAGTCTATAAATAGAAAAACTTCCCCAGGTCGTCCCCATCTGGCAGAGTACCTACTACCTAGCAAACTGATAGCATTGCCTCGTTGGATAGCAATGGCTATCCGTTGTGCCAGGTAGTTCCCGGCTCTGGGGTCTCGGGTGGCTTCAGTAAGCTTTTTGGAGATTTCTTTAAAAAGCTTATGTGCGCCCGGACCCCATGCGCCTAGGGTTTCCACCCCAAACGGTTCAAATATAAGGTCTCCGCTAAGGTTCTCATATTTGCGCCGTTTGAGGTTCTCTGCTTGGTTTGCAGCCGCGCCCGCACAGTTCGAAGTGCCCTGGACATGGGACGGAGCAAGAGTATCGACACAAGTAGCATCCCATACAAGAGCCCGTCCCACACTCCAAGGAACCAGGGTCATTCCATCAGGTCTCTTGCCATCGTCGCGCGCCAGACCGGAGGGCTCCAGTATAGCTGGCACACCGGCGGTGACAAGAGCCCGACGAATGAGGTCATTCAGACTGTGATGCCGGGAAATGCGTCCAGCGCTTCGTGAACAGCACAGCCCGTGGTGACCGTGACTGTCTACGTTCGCGCCGCAAACACACTGATGAGGGACGACATGGGGGGCACCAAGACGCAGGGCAGTAGCTAGCTGAAATGTATTACGGCCCAGCAATGTACCAGTATTGGCTGACGGTAGTGCCTGCAGCCAAACGCCCGACTCCCACTTCTCCACAGCCAAAAGACAAGCCCGCTCTACTGGACTGGAAGACGTGTTAAAAAGTCTATTCCGTACCAGTCTACAGATGGGCTCGTCCCAAAGCCTTTGGGAAAATGTGTTCTCGGGCACATTGCTGCCGGCACTAGCAATGTCCCAGGCGTCCTTGGCCTCGTCCGCAAAAGGGATTACTAACGGACAGGATGAGCGCTCTAAAATTTTCAAAATTACTGCGTGGTTTGCGTGGACTGAGGACAAGAACGCTGGTAAGGCTACGTCAGACGTTTGTCGAATGCCCAGGCCACCGAATCTTACTGGAAGCGTTGCTTGAGTCCATGAGCGGTGGTCAAATTTTATATTAAGAATGGAAGAAAGCGTATGTTTTATGGTGTCGTCTAAACGTTTGAGAAGTTGGGGGAACTTCCAAAGTTGGCAACACCGCAAGACATAAGTAAATTTTGGAACAAATAAGCAATATCGGATTAAGGTAAAAGCCATGTGACAGTTAATTTGGAGAAGTCGGTCTAAAGTTTCAGTAAAATTTTGTAATTTATTGTTTATAAAATCCGGAAGGGAATCGTCTAGAATAGGGGAACCTAAGAGAAGAAGTGAACCCTTTTCGATAACTGATAATTGTGGAGCTACTTCTTTGAACCTGGATATAACGGTTTCTCTGTCCTCACAATTATCAGGGACAAAAAGTTCACATTATTGGAGGAATACAATTTATTTCTCATGCATAACATTCTACATCCGATAAAACCCTCAGCCCTTATTCTAACCTTATCGCTTTGTCACTTCAACGAAGACCCAGGGCCTCTAGTCACAATGCATTCGATAATTTTGACGGCGAAGTTCGAAAACAAAATGTATGGAATTTGACATATTGCATCATAAGCGACATGTCACTTAACGATGACTTATGTCAAATCCCATACATTTTTAGGGTTCCGTAATACTTAAGGAACCCTTATAGTTTCGCTCTGTCCGTCTGTCTGTCTGTCTGTCTGTCTGTCTGTCTGTCTGTCTGTCTGTCTGTCTGTCTGTCTGTCTGTCTGTCCGCGCCTCTAGCTCCTGTAATTATGAATATAAATTGATGAAATTTGGTGCAGTTATAGATTGTGTATAGATCACGGTTTCGGGATCATAAAAAAATAATAATGTTATATTTTAGGGGTGGCTCTCCATACATGTGAAGTGGGGATGAAAAATATTTTTTCACTCTACCCCATCGTGTGGGGTATTGTAGAATAGGTCTTTTAAAATAAAGGCAAGGTTTCATACGTAACTTTTTTATATAGTTGACCATTTTCGAGTAATCAGCCTCCAAAGTAGTTTGTAAGTTGGTCCCCCCCCTAGCATTTTTAAACTATAGGAGATAGAAACTTGTAAATTTCCATGCTGATAGATCATGCTAAAAACTCTTTAGGAAAATTATTGTGAACCAAATCGGACAGTAACTTTTGGAGTAATTAAAAAAAAAGCATATTACGCTTTCATAGTTACGGAACCCTCCTTAGACATGTCCTGACATGCTCTTGGTTAGGTTATTAATTAAGAAGTTCGCCGTCGACATTATCGAATACATCTTGACTAGAGGCCTTGTTCTCTTCTACTTAACTTACGGCCGAACACTGAAATGCTAAACAAACTTAAGTTCCCTCCTATTCACAGGCTGTCGCTGTCTCTGCTAGCCGAAATGACAAGGACAGCATGTGACTTGAGCGTCACTTAATTTAACTATCGTTCCAGTATTCGGCCGTTAGACTATCAATAAGCTTTCAATTAATTATTTAAATTTTGATATCATAAACTGAGTTTGGAATTTGGACCCTTTAAACGCATTTGATTACCTACGTAAATTAAAAACTATGTCATGGGATACTCTTCCCAACTTACCTGTCCGATAGTTGTGGTATAGTATACGGGTATGCGACCCCGGCTTCCCTAGCTATACTGTCCTATCCCTTGCCCTCCTGGGCGGTAATATCCTACATTCCCTATTTCCCACTCTAACTTACCAATCTTCCTTTCCACACCACCTATCCTTCCCTTTCCCTATTCCTACCCTCTCCACCAATCCGTGGAAACGCAATGGATAACCAAAAATAATATAGTTATCAAAAATGGCGGCGATGTGTTTCGCCACCCATCACGTCTCGTTTCTCGCGGAGGCGAAAAGCGGACCATGGAGAGACGCTTGGCTTCGTTGAATGTAAGAGGAGGAATGGATGGTAAGAATGAAAGTAGACAAAGCGAAAGAAGTATGTAAGGATCGTAGCAAGTGGAAAGAAGTGGTTTCTGCCTAACCCTACGGGAAAGATGCGGTTCTGCCTACCCCTACTGCTAGCCTTATTGTTGTTTCTAAATCTATTAATTATGGAGAATATAAAATCAAAATTTTATTAATTTTGATTTTATATTCTCCAAGATTCATAAATCCATTGAAAATATACCGGGAATAATAGTTACGTTTAGAAAACTGTAGTGAGAGATAGAAATTCAATCAACTGACGCTATTGTGTTCTAAACTAACTTTTTAATAAATCCAGAATTCAGTTCTATGCCAATACTTCTGTCCGCCAGATGAGGTAAGAGGAGCCAGGGAGTGATTATTATTTTCCGTTCTGAGGCAAGGACACAACAGGGAAGTGGGAACATGTGTTTGTTTTAAATCAACAAAATTCTTATATTATCAGAAATGCAACATAAATATGGACCGATAAATGAAAAAGGTACAGTAATCAGTTGCTAAATTAAAAAATTACAGAACTAAAAAAGAAAACTGCTATGATTGAAAAACGAAAATTATTGTTCAAATCCTCGATAGTAAAATCAATTTGTATTTATCTTTACACATTTTCAATTGCTGTGACGTCACTCGTGCATAATTATTTGTATAGCTTCGTTACTCAACTTCCTTTTTTATGTCGCGACCCACGAAAATGGTAAAAAGTCTTGCGACCCCGTCACGATTGTTTTGACGTTCGATACAAAAGATTCGTTCGAAAAACGAATCGTTTGTACCTATTTACAGTTTGTATTTATTATTTTTCAACAGACCCCCTTTAAAAACATACCTACTCGAAAATAGAAAAAAAAAATACTGAAGGGATTTCGATGAAATTTGGTATGGTAGTAGCTTAAGCTCTGTAATAAAACATAGGCTAATTTTTATTCCGAAAAAGTACAGTGTTTCCATGGGAAACCGTAATTACTATGAATTCAAAAGGAATATTTTGGAGCAAACGGACATTTAGTTTCCAGTTTTCATACTATTGTTACGTGGCCTTATAATTTATTGAAACCATAATGTCGTGTAAGTATAACCTTTACTGCTCATACATTTTTCATTGCCTACTGAAATAGAACCTATACTTCTGGTATTAAGTATTCATATTGCTTGATATGCACCACGGACAATGATTACATAAGAAATAATGACTAATAATAATAATAATAATTTCATGGGTGAAGTAGATTTGACAGAAAAAAGTTCATACAAGAAATACTTTGAAGAAAAACGTTACGCCATCGCCATCTTGATTTCCAAAGATTTTGTCAATAAGGCTCGGTAGATATTGTCCGAAATCCGGAAGGCCGACAAAAATTCAGGGCCCCGATTCTCGTACCTCGAATATCGGTTCGATTGTCAGTCTGTCCCGCTCGCGCACGCATGATTTGACGCCTGTGTGAATGAGTCAGCGCGAGAATCGAAGCGAGATTCGAGGTACGAGAATTGGGGCCCAGATCACTGAAAATAGAAAAAAGAAATGAAAATCGAATACACAATAATTTGTATCAAATATGACAACTCGATACTGGACATTTAGATTTTCAAGTTCATAATATCTATATAAGTAATATATTTTCTAATCTGTCTGTGCGGTTACACAGATCCGTCTCATATTTCACAGAGCATTCTCACAGATCATAGTTTTTTGACACTTTGAATTCTGGGCACAGACTTTTATCGAGCGTGAATGTTCTCCTTTAGGACTGATGCATAAAATGTACATAAGTATTTGGTCTAGAAAAGCTATAGGTAATTGTAAAGGTAATAGAAAATTTACCAAACACTCATGTATTCGGTTTATTTCGTTATAAAAACACTCACAAAGGGCTCCAACAGGTGTAAAGAAAATGTCAAAGCTTTTATGTTATTACAATGTAATATTACTGTTATTGGTGAACGTTCAATTGTTCAATCGTTCGCCTCCATGGTCCAGTGATTTAGAGCTTGGCTCTCGACTCGTAGGTGTTGGGTTCAATTCCCGCGTTGGAACAACATAAATGTCTACAAGTTTGGTTAGGACAATGCAGGCTGATCCGTGCGTCGGATGGGCATGTAAAAAGTCGGTCCTGCGCGAGGGCCTCTAGTCAAGATGCATTCGTATAATTTCGACGGCGAAGTTCGTTAACAAAATGTATAGGATTTGACGTATTGAATCGCAAGCGACATGTCACATAACGATTACTTATGTCCAACCCTATACATTTTGATTTCAAAGTTCGCCGTCGAAATTATACGAATGCATCTTGACTAGAGGCCCTGATCTCTCGCCAGTCGTGTCGGTCATCCGTCCCACTAGGTTCGAAAGTAAAGGAAGAGAGAGTGCTATTGTGTACTGCGCGTGTTAGATATGGAGATATACTATAGAGGTATAGATAAATATCGGTGAAGTATTTGTACTTAAGTCTGATTTGATTTCATAAGTTCCGTTAAATATTTGGCAACACCAATATTAATACTGTTCGAATTTTAAAGATAATATGTTAAATATTAGGTAAACCTTAGTTAGTTAAAGAGTCGTTGATGTAATGATTAATATTATTGTAAAATAATTAAGTGTGAAGACTAAATGAATATAAAATATGGTCTGTGACAACTGTAGCAACCCCGAGGCCTATAAAAAGGCGAGACAGGCCCAGTCGGTCTCTTACACGGGAAGCTGAAATAACAGGTGATGTTACCTACTTATTGTTTGTCATTTAAATATTGTGTTTAATATTATTTGATATTTTATGGCTGTAGCCTTTGGTATTATATTGTTTCCTAATAATTATTATAATTGTTAAAAGTTAGTATTGTTCACGATTGTTGTGTCTAGTTGATGTACCTATGGTTTATTTCTAGCTGTTAGGATATTATATTACTTTTGAATCTCAATTATTATTCTGTACTTACTAAGTGATAAATTATAGTTCGTGTAACTTTAGAATAAGTGTTTTGCTAATAGAAAATGTCTTATAAAATAACATAGCTACCCACATGTTTTTGTTATTTCCGAATTAATAAATAATGTTGATTTATCTTGGTTTTGTATTTTGAACTGTTATGAATATCCTCATAGAAAATGGTATATTTATATCTACCTACCTTTAATTTCTGAGCTAGGTTGAGATAAATGTATTTGCTTTAATAATTACATATTCAAATTGAAATATCAGTAAATGAAATAGTAACATATTAATATCACTTATAGCTATAGATTTGGGTCTACCCAAATCTGACATCAGAAGTTGGATTACGAACAACCCACTAATACAGTTTTGTCAGTTTCAGAATGGTCGTGTGATCGCGTTGCAGCGTCGTGTCTTCGCGTTGCAAGGTCTGAAGGTCTGTCCAAGACAGATTTGCAACCTCACAAAAGTGGCGCAGTCTTCCGCGGTGCTCCAAGCTATCTGAGGTACTACCCCAGAGCATCATAATTCTGGTCAGAATTGGCCGAACGGTTATTAAGGTGATGTGAGTGTAGAATAAAATTTTAGTGTTTATACAGGTATTACAATACGATTGATAATGTCGGTATATAAGGTTATATGTATTTTTTTTTACAACCAATGGAGTGATTGGTTAACTTAATATTGATAGGTATTTTCAAATTATACAATGACACAGAATAAATATTAGTCTAACAAAAGAAGGTTTGACGAACAATAATGTAATAATTGTTTTAATTATCAAAAGAAATTGATAACGTATTGATATTGGTGTTTAAAATAATATTTTTGAGAAAAGGCATAACGATACGATTTAAAGACGTTGTTCGATAATAGTTTAATTTGAATAGTACCTTATTTATACATTTTTACATATAATTACCGAAAAGATTGAGACCATTGTTTATATGTCATCTTCAGTCTGTAATTTTTTTTTAATGTAAACCAAGACCATAGGCGTAATGACAAACTGAGCCCTAAATTTAAGGGACCTTATACAATTACGTCATTGCTTCCAAATGATCGTTATGCTTTAAGAGGTCAAGGTAGGCTTCGAAATATAATCACGGCTAAAGAAAAACTAAGATATTGGCCAGGTGAATTAAATGTTTAAAAATTAAGATTATAATAATTGATCGTAAATATTGTATATGATTGTAAATGTTATATATATTTTTTGATGCTATGAATATGTAACTTTCGAAGGACTTAATATTATTAAAAGTTGATTTAAAGTGAAAATATTAAAAAGCACATTTTTACTTATTTAGAAAACGAAATATGATGGAGTTTGAAAATAAAAACAAGTATTGTATTGGAATGAAAAGTAGTAGATATGTATGACCACGGGCAAAAATATAAAAGTCGCCAAATACACCCGAAAAAAAACAAAAGTTGGGTGTGGTCGATACATGAATAATATAAAAGTCGCCAAATAGACCCGAAAAAAAACAAAAGTTGGGTGTGGTCGATACATGAATATGTGAAGAAAAGTAAAAGTACTTATATAATTATAAAAGTAAAAATATATATATATATATATATATATATATATATATATATATATATATATATATATATATATATATATATATATATATATATATATATATATATATATATATATATATATATATATATAATATTATGTATATTGTTTATGTCATAATAATAATTTCTTATGGAAATTCTTGGTTAAGTCCTTCGAGAGCGAAGTCTTTGTCAGTATGGCCGTGTTAGATATGGAGATATACTATAGAGGTATAGATAAATATCGGTGAAGTATTTGTACTTAAGTCTGATTTGGTTTCATAAGTTCCGTTAAATATTTGGCAACACCAATATTAATACTGTTCGAATTTTAAAGATATGTTAAATATTAGGTAAACCTTAGTTAGTTAAAGAGTCGTTGATGTAATGATTAATATTATTGTAAAATAATTAAGTGTGAAGACTAAATGAATATAAAATATGGTCTGTGACAACTGTAGCAACCCCGAGGCCTATAAAAAGGCGAGACAGGCCCAGTCGGTCTCTTACACGGGAAGCTGAAATAACAGGTGATGTTACCTACTTATTGTTTGTCATTTAAATATTGTGTTTAATATTATTTGATATTTTATGGCTGTAGCCTTTGGTATTATATTGTTTCCTAATAATTATTATAATTGTTAAAAGTTAGTATTGTTCACGATTGTTGTGTCTAGTTGATGTACCTATGGTTTATTTCTAGCTGTTAGGATATTATATTACTTTTGAATCTCAATTATTATTCTGTACTTACTAAGTGATAAATTATAGTTCGTGTAACTTTAGAATAAGTGTTTTGCTAATAGAAAATGTCTTATAAAATAACATAGCTACCCACATGTTTTTGTTATTTCCGAATTAATAAATAATGTTGATTTATCTTGGTTTTGTATTTTGAACTGTTATGAATATCCTCATAGAAAATGGTATATTTATATCTACCTACCTTTAATTTCTGAGCTAGGTTGAGATAAATGTATTTGCTTTAATAATTACATATTCAAATTGAAATATCAGTAAATGAAATAGTAACATATTAATATCACTTATAGCTATAGATTTGGGTATACCCAAATCTGACACGCGCACACTTGGGCACTATAAAATAGGTGATGGGGAGCGATTATTATCATAGGTACAGAATATTATGGTCTATTCCTGATGTCCACCAGTGTTGTACAAATAGTGGGGATATCGGGAATATACCTAGACTATCAAATTTCTATTTAAAAGTAATAAATATTATTAGTATTAGTTACATATTACAAAAAATAACATTATTTTGCATGCAGTTTAGAAGACCACCTACACCTTAAGGGTTGAGCGTCTGCATTATAGCCACAAAGTCTACTTCAGTTCCTTTGTGGTAAGAGTGCCGACACTTCTGTCTACCCTCGAGATGGAGGCGTTTTGGCCGTCGGGTGTAGTTTACCGAAGGTTCCGGGGGAGACTCCCCAACGAATCGCGCATCACGTCGCCGAAAAAGACAATAACTACGTGATAAACCATTTGTACTTATATTTGTGTAGTGTGAGAGTGTGTGTGTGTGCAATGTGCATGTATAAAAGATTGACGACCTCTGTGGCTCAGTTGGTTTAGCGTGTTGGTGCTCAAGCCGGGGGTCGCGGGTTCAAATCCCGCCGGAGGAACAAAAAGTTTTTCTGTGTTCCTGGGTCATGGATGTGTATTAAATATGTGTATAATATAATAAAAATCTTAAATATGTGTATGGTATAAAAAGTATTAAATATATTTATGTTGTCTGGTACCCGTAACACAAGTTCTTAGCGAACTTACCACGGGATCAGATTGACGTGGTGTGAAGCCTCCATAGATATTATTATTATTATTATACCATAGTATAGATTTGTTAAATGTATATCCGCCGTCTGATTTCCATAACACAAGTCTTAACTTAGCATGGGATTAGATTGATATGATGTATATTACATGTTTATTTTATTTTATGTTATTATCTGTGTTTAATAGAATAAATAAAAAAGAATTGCTGCAAAACAAAATCCCCGGTGGAAGGATTACTGTATTGATTTATATCTGAAATTCTGAACGATATCTTTTATTTATGAAATCTCTTTTTTCCCGATGCAAATGCATGACGAGGACTGACCAGCTGTTTGTTTATGAAAATCTCGGGAAGTCATTATGTTTTCCCGAAACTATCAAAATATTATTAGTTAGGTTTCGCGGCCTAACATAATCTGCAGGTTACAAATTCTAATACCAAGTTATATTAGATTAGAGGACTTGATATACGGGACTAAAACGTAATTTATGTAGTTGCAGCATCCTACTAATAATATACGTGATAGTTTGTGAGGATGGATGGATAGATGGATCATGGATGTTTATTACTCTCACGCAAAAACTATTTATTTTATTGAGATTTTGATGAAATTTGGTATAGTAGTTGCTTGAGCTCAGAGGACCAATTCTGCTAAATAAAACCTGCATTAATACAATTACAATCAAGTCTCGATATGCTAAAACTGCCAAACCGGTATACTCGTAAACTTTAAACTAGCGTCAAACGTGTCTTGATTGATCCAAACTTCACAGTTCACGATAACATGTCGCTTCACTTATTATAAAATCAAAGTACAATGAATGTCTACTTTAATACGTGATACGAGAATTGAGGTTCTGGATTAAAACATAGATTACTTTTTATCCCGAAAAAGTACAGTGTTCCCATGGGATACTGTATTTAGGCAGGCGGAGCCTCGGGCAGAGCTAGGCCAAGGTCAGGGGGGTGAAACTCTCATACATGCACAAATTAACAGAGAACAGAGACATCTAAAAATGAATATCCGGTACTAACAGTTTGAAAGTTTTCGGATAGTCACAACAGATGCCACTAAGCGACTTCTACATCGCGCTATCGCTAACACAAGGCGTATGTATAAGGGCTCGCGAACATTTTACTATGCAGCAACCATATCCCACTATTAAGAGGAACTTGGTCGTTATTGTGTCTACGACTTACGATAAAACTTAATTTCTGTCCATAATTCAGTTCAATAAAAATTATCAGTTGGTACTACTTCCATCTAGCGGGTTTGATAGTAACTAAAACGGTACAACGCCATCTAAAAACGACATTCCGAAACTTTTGCAAGACTCAGTTTCAATTTTAGAGTTGCGCATCTATACTAATATATATCTGTATTATATATATCTGTATTATATATATCTGTATTATCTATGGCCAAGGTACTGAAATTGGGGAATGATTTTTATTGGCCATAGATAAGTTTGATTACCCGACACGTCTGATTGGATGGCTTCGGAACGAGTAGTAAATGTCGTCGGTACCACGGCGGATATTATTACCGAATTTATTATGGTAGCCATAGAGCGTGGAAGTATAGACATGGCCAATGACTAAGGATAGGCTATGACGATATTTGACATAACAAAAGTTCACACAAGAAAAAATTACACATCTTGATTTCACCATACCTCAAATGTCAAAATGGCCCCACGTAATTCCAAAAGTGGGGTCATTAAAATGGGGACAGTTTTTGCCTCGACATGCCTCGTCTATAATAATAACGTTCTATGGATGGATATGTTATCTATATGCTAATAATGAAGCGGAAAAGTTTGTTTGTTTGTTTGCATTGAATAGGCTCCGAAACTACTGGACCGATTTTGATGAAATTTGGCACAGATGTAGAGTAGACCACGGGGAAGGATATATGCTGTTTTTTTATACATACATGTACGGTTTCTGTGAAATTAACTTTTGCGCGCACAAAGTCCCGGGCAACATCTTGTCTATAATAAACACGTCTATGGACATGGTACGGTATATAAATGCATGATAAGTAGTGACATGGTCAGTTTAAAAAGTCTATTGTAGGACATCGAGTGTTAAATTATTAGTATCTTAAAGCCTGTAGGTAAGTGTTGAAATTATTTAATTACATATTATTTACATGGCGACACGTCGCTTCAGCACGACACGCCTCATCAGATGGTGGGGTCGATTCTGCGAAGTAAATCCTGCAATACAGTTACAATTTAGTCCCGATATGGTTTTTTTATAAACGTCAAACCCGTTTTGATTGGTCCGAACTGCAAAATTCTATTTTTAATATCAAGAAGATTAATTTATAATTCATTAAAAGTAAAAAAAAAGTGTGAATTAATTACAAGAATTCGGTTCTGTTAATGAATAATGTCAAATTTCAATTAAAAAATAATGTTATCAATATTATTATATCAATTTTTATCGGCAATAATAAAAACGTATGGAACCTATAAACTGACATTTTGAACTTTAGCTAATGTACAATTCCAATTTCAAATGTCAGGTTTTTTTAAATATAAATATACCGAAAAAAACCTGACATTTGTCAGATGATACGGAGTTTAGCCGGGAATGTCAATCAGCAATGTTGTGTTTTTGTTTTATTTTTCTAAATTCGTGTTATTTATTTTTAATGTGTGATATTGGTGGAATATTAACCATTAGTTATTCGATGACGTGCACTAGTGTGGAAAAGTGATACTAATACAAAATGCGTGCTAAATTGGGTTTCCCGCCAAAACTCCGTAATAAGTTTCAGTAAAGCGTCTACCATTTTACTGAATTCACTGACTTGACTGATTGACTACCGTGACTATTTATTTGGATTTGGACTAGACTTTGGACTTCACGATTTAAAAATACGGTGATGAAAATATACTTGACTTAAATAAAATATATCTGATACAGGTGTTTTATTGTAATGTCAAGGCAACCACCTGGCTATCCATTAAAAATTGATATTTTGTTAAATTATAAATTCATGCGTTTAAATATTTTAATACTACAAGTCATGCTACACTACCAATTTACGAGAATTAACATATTATTATATTTAGCTAGTAAGGGTATAGTTGGATTTAGTAAAAAATGTTAATGTAACTTAAACAAGCAGACACTTCAATTTTATTTATTTTTATACACAGATTCAAAAAGCTAATAACGTTTGTATTTTAATGCCTATTCTTACATATTCTAAGATCTTTGTGAGACGAATGTTGTGTTATAACTTATAAGTAAGTAATAAAATTATATTAACACAGTCCACAAGATGGGACGGTACGTGGCTGTAATGTTAAGTAGGTGTGACCCAACTTGACTGCTTTACCATAATTTTGGGTAAAATTCAGATTGGGGGATATTTACTGCCGGTACGTTGTTCCGGCATAAAACGGTTATTACCAAATATTTCAAAACTAAGAAAGGACCATGGCGTACACTTTATAGAATCACACAAGAAATACTTAGATCCCCATCTTTAGTCAGTCATCTTGATTTCAGAAGATTTTGTCAATTATTATACATAATACGGACTGAATAAATTGCGAAAAGCAAATGTCAAAATGTCAAGATAACGAGTGTTAAACCTCGATTACCCCAAACAACCCCAAAAATGGGAAAGATGTATGGATACTTTTGCCGTATATAATACGTAGGTCTATGGTTATTACATCATCAGCCAATCGTCGTCCACTGCTGAACGTAGGCCTTTTTCTTTTTTTTTTTTTTTTTTTATTATATCGCAGGGGAAAGGTCGTTACGCCTTCCCCGGGAGGGGTATCCCGGGGATATGTGGGACTCCTGATGCGACTCGCCGGTTTACCCACTAAAACTGAACCTGCGGATTGCCATCAGCCGCTATAATGGGAAGTGTCCCGGATCTGTCTAACACAGGACACCCCCGCGACCGGCCGGTCTACCTCTATAGGGACCGGACTTCCACCACAATTAGCGGCCACTCCGACAACCTGAATTGTCCCACTCGGCGCCGGGACTAGCTAAGCCGGGGAGATTCCCATCCTCTCCCGGAGCCCCGTTAGACAGGAGATTGGAGGTTCGCAAAGCGACGCCTCCGTACTCCTGTCCTACGCCGGCGGAGCGGAGCAGAGGATGGGTCTATCTCTCTGTCCCGCTCCGCGGCCTCTTTCTGCGAAATGACGGCTTCGCAGAAAGAGACCGCCGCCTGCCAGGCCTCATCGCTCTCGAGCATGCAGCGAACCACACTCGAGATCGAGAGGTCCCGCCCAAGCACTGCCACGAGATCGTGGCGCTGCACGGCCCATCGGTCGCACACCTCTAAGGTGTGCTAGGCCGTGTCCTCCGCAGCGCCACATTGGTGGCAGGCTGGCGTAGGCTCCCTCCTGGCGACTTTACACAGGTACGCACCGAAGCATCCGTGCCCGGTGAGCATCTGTGTAAGGCGGAAGGTGAGGGGTTTTCGCTTGCGGCGCATCCACGCCGCAAGGATCGGACGCAGTGCCGCGGCCGTATGTTGACCGTACGGCAACTGCTCCAGAACCTCACCCCACCTCCTCAGCAACCACTGCTCCCCCAGCCTTTGGAACCGCCCTAGCTCCTCCCACAAGGGGACCTCGCCACGTGACCTCCCCTCTGACCCGAGGAGGTTCGTCTCGGCAAGGACCCTTGCCGTGAGCTCCCAAGGCGGTTCCCCCGCCAGGGCAGTAGCTGCCACCCAGGAGACTGTACGGTAGCCCCTGATTACCCTCACTGCTATGACCCGCTGCGCTCTTCGCAGGTGGGCCCTATTGCGAGGGAATCCGCCCAGATGGGGGCACCGTACAGAGCTACACTCCGGCAGACTCCGGAGTATAGCCGCCTGCAGGCCTCGCTGGGCCCTCCTATGTTCGGAAGGAGTCGGCCCAGCGCTGACGCCACCCTCACGACCTTCGGCCCCAGTTGTTGAAAATGGGGGCCGAAGGTCCACCTCCCGTCCAGGGTGAGTCCGAGACACTTAAGGGTTGGACTCACCCTGACCTCTGCCTCTCCGATAAGGAGTCGTGCACCCGGTGGGGGTCCTTTCCTTCCAGGTCCACGGAAGAGCAGGGCTTCGGTCTTGTCTAAACGTACCCGAAGCCCCAATCGCTCTATGCGGCTGACAACTAGGGCTGCCCCTTCCTCAGCCAGCCAGAGGCCGCGCCCTCCTGATACGTCCTCCCCCGGAAGGTGACGTAAGTGTCATCTGCATAGCAGATGACATCTGTTCCGGGGAGGATGCCGCTCCGCAGGACCCAGTCATAGCCGACGTCCCAGAGGTTCGGACCCAGAACCGAACCTTGGAGGACGCCGCACTTGGCCTTCCGCCTCTCTAAGGACCCCGACCGATCCTCGAATACGATCTCCCTATCGGAGAGGTACGCGTCCAACAGCCTCCCGAGATACGGAGGCACTTCGAAATACTCCAGTGCCTCCCGTATTACGCTGTGGGGAAGGCTGTTGAAGGCGTTGGCGATGTCCAAGGACACCGCCACCACCACCTCCCTCCCGCGTTCCGCTTCATCTGTCACCGACTTAAGGCGCCTCACTGCGTCGATGGTCGACCTACCAGCCCGAAACCCGAACTGTGAATCTGAGAGTCCGGGCCCCGGACCTTCCCCCAGGTGCTGAACGAGGCGGGAGGCTATAACGCGTTCAAACGCCTTGCCTACCTCGTTCAGTAACACGATTGGCCGCACCGCCGACGCACAGTCCGGTGGTCGCCCGCCCTTAGGTAGCAGGACGAGCCGACCCTCCTTCCATGCCTTCGGGAACAGACCGCACTGTAGGCAGCGGTTGAACAGTTCCCGAAGGTTGTCTTCGAGGTGCACGAGAGCTATGGATAGGACTCTCCCGTGCACCCCGTCCGGACCAGGCGCCCTTCTCTTACTACGGAGGCGGGACAGAACCGCCTCCATTTCCAAGTCGGTGACGGGTGGCGGAACACCCTCCTCCATCGAGCCCGGCGTCCGTCGGGCCATCCGCGGCGGAGCGAAGCCTGCCGGGGGGTCCGGGAACAACTCCCGGACGATGTTCCCCAGCAGTTCCGGCGTTTCCGTCAGTGGAGCCGACTGGGCGCGAAGTTTGTCTTTTGTCTCGCGCCCTCTTATACGGTCGGCTCCACGGGTCATTATTCAGACCCTCCACCAGCTCCAGCCACGCTCGCTCCTTGGCCCGACTGATGGCCAGCCGCAGGATCTCCCTTTTGGCTTTGTAGACCCTGAACAGCCGGCCATCACGCTCCTCGTCCTGGGGACGGCGCCGCCTGCTGCGAACGTAGGAGCGGCGCGCCGCATCGCAGGCGACACGAAGGTCGGCCAGCTCGGCCGACCACCAGTACACCGCCCGTCGAGGAGGGGGAGGACCCCAAACTCTTGGCATGGCTGCTCGGCAGATGTTAGTGAGCACGTCGCCTAAGCAGCCAGCCATCTCGTCCACCCCCAAACCATCCAACGACGGGAGGCTCCAGCGACAAACGATGGCCGCCTCCTCCGCCAGTTCCCGGTCGAGCTTAGTGATTGCTCAACGCGGGAACCTGCTACGTCCCCTGGACACCGACGCCAAGCTCGATACGGAGGCTGGAGACACCTCGAACCGTATGAAGCGATGGTCTGAGAGTGTCTCCACCTCCGTTACCACCCTCCACCCTGCCACCCTGCGCGCGACTTTGGGAGTGGCGAACGACAGGTCTACCACTGCTGAACGTAGGCCTCCCCCAATGAGCGCCAACCATCCCGATTTTGGGCAGCCCTCATCCATCCGTTGCCAGCTACCTTCTTCAGATCGTCGGTCCATCGTGCCGCAGGACGTCCTACACTACGTTTGCCTAAGCGTGGTCTCCACTCTAATACTGGTCTGCTCCATCGACCATCTGTCGATACTATACGCTAGACAACTATGATTATTGCAATGAAATAAATGATGAGGTCTGATCGTCCATATAATTTGTTCGTTTGTATGGTGTCTGTCCTGAGATAATAACTATAAATAGTATAGATACCCGGTTATTAGTAGTAGAGGACGACATATCATTCCTTATTCTCTACGATATAATATTATGCTAATGTGGAAGGAAGAGATGTCTAATAATAAATTAGTTAATCGGATGGATGCATCACACTTTTATTGAAGCTTTCCACAAACAAATTATTTTGCTTTGTATCAATCTAAGATGTCGCTTATTTATGTGAAAATATAGTCGTGAATAGAGAAGCTCGATGGCTTTGTGGTCGTAGCGCTAACTCGTAGCTAATGTTAAGCAACCCTGATCGTGGTTCCAACTAGGGTAAGTGACCACATTCCTAATAATTTTTAGGCAAAACCCCATACGCCTGATGCCTACTAACGTTTTCTTATTCAAAAGGGTTCCGAAATCATTACTTATAATAAACGCAAAAGTTTGTATGGATGTTTGTTATGCTATCTACAGACACACGAATTTGGTATGGAGCGTACAGCGAACCATATCCGGAGACCAAATTTGGTGTCGCTACACACGCACGGATTTGGTACGGTGCAGTGGAGCGAAACGCTCGACACTCGTGTGTTTGATTTTATGCTCTATTACATTAGTACAAAGTTCTATTTACAGTGTTGTTTTTCAACGACGACGATGATTCCCGCAATTCATTGATAACAGGTAGTGATACCAACACTTAAAAAATATTTCTCCCCAAATTTTACCCCTGATTACTTATACCATTGACAGGTCTAAGAGATAATAAGCTAGAAAGAAAGGTTATGTGTTTAACATAAAGACTTATGCGTGAATAACATAAAACTAACTTGTCTTAATCTGATTTCACTCCCAATACATTTTCATATCCCTGGCTATATACACACATTAAAATATTTTTTATTATTACATACAAATTGATTCATAAGGAGTAAACTCTAAACATCCTGTCCCCTAGTAAACCCTCGTAGATATTTTCCCTAATTTTGGGGGGTACATTCCTAAGTTGGCAACACTGATACCGTTGTACGGCCTAACAGCCGGACTGCTCTACACACGCACGAAGTTGGTACGGAGCGGACCAGATCCGATGCGGACAGCGGCGAACTCTTCGCCTTCTTCTGGCGTACTCTTCGCCTTCTTCTTATGTTCGCTGGACTGCCCTACACACGCTCGGATCTGGTACGGAGCGTACCAGATCCGCTGTATGCTCCGTACCAAATTCGTGTGTCTGTAGACACCATTATGCTATCTACAGACACACGAATTTGGTACGGAGCGTACAGCGGACCATATCCGGAGACCAAATCCGGTGTCGCTACACACGCACGGATTTGGTACGGTGCAGTGGACCGTAAAGCTCGACCCCAAATTTTACCCCTGATTACTTATACCATTGACAGGTCTAAGAGATAATAAGCTAGAAATAAAGGTTATGTGTTTAACATAAAGACTTACGCGTGAATTACATAAAACTAACGTGTCTTAATCTGATTTCACTCCCAATACATTTTCGTATGCCTGGCTATATACACACGTAAAAATTATTATTATTATTACATAAAAATCGATTCATAAGGAATTAACTCTAAACATCCTGCTCTTTAGTAAACCTCCGTAGATTTGGGGGGTACATCCCTAAGTTGGCAACACTGATACCGTTGTACGGCCTAACCGCCGGACTGCTCTACACACGCACGGATATGGTACGGAGCGGACCAGATCCGATGTGGACAACGGCGAACTCTTCGCCGTCTTCTTATGTTCGCCGGACTGCCCTACACACGCTCGGGTCTGGTACGGAGCGTACCAGATCCGCTGTACGCTCCGTACCAAATTCGTGTGTCTGTAGACACTATTACTGTTTCACGCAATAAGAAATTTTTTATACAAATCGCTGTACCTTTGAAAATATTGACTTTTGATAAACGGTTTCTTTTGAGAAGTTAATCATATTTAAGAGTACTATTCATTTATGCAATAAAAAAAATTAGTCCGATTGCCTATTAAGCTACAGTTTAGGCTCTACACTAACACACAGGCTTCAATCAATTATATAAACATATTAAATTTAACAATCATAACAGTCTAAATTCGAAACAATATGACGCCGACTCGATCCTATTCTCATTTGAATCGCACTATATATGCTTTTTATTCATTTCTTGCGGTTTAGTTTTTTGTGCGTTCACAGACCGGGTCGTTGCTAAAATGACGCCATTTTAAAAACAAAATGTAGGCAATGGAGGACTGCGGCAAATCCCTTGGGGTTTAAAAACCACTCACTTTTAATTAAAAAGTCAAACCGAGCCTACACTGAGTCACAGATATATTTCATCAAAGTTTAATATCATTTGTATGTTTTCCTTAGTTGGATTGGAATTTAAAGACACTATGTTTTAAACGAAACATTTTTATTTCTTAGCTAGATGATATCAAATTTCAACATTTACTATGAGGAACATTTGAACTGTATTTATACTTATTATATATATTTGATATTTTATTTATTACAATCTCATACCTACTGTAAACACTAACATAGTTTTTAAGTCGTTTGTATATTAAGAATATTATGAGCAACATATTTTATCTATTTATTTATATTAAATAGCTGGCATTCGCAACTTCTTTTGCGTGGAACTATTCATGGAAATGGAACTCTAAGATAAAGTAACAAGAGCAAAAGAAGAGAGAGTGCTCTTGTGTACTGCGCACACACTTGGGCACTATAAAATAACTCCCGAGTTTCAATGAAACCGGCCACCGTCATCAAAATCGGTGAGGGAAACTATTATGTTAAAACTGTAAGATAGTCATTATTCTTTTAAACCTTAAACCAACGTCATACCCGTTTTGATTGATCCAAACTAAAAAAAACCATGATGTTTATGATATCAAGACGATTCATTGATAATTCAATAAAAGCAAAATAAAGGTGTATATTAATTACTAAGTAAAATTGGGATTTGGGGTTCTGGTATATATTTTTTCATTTTTTTGCCACTTTAAATTAGAACGTAATTTGAAGGGAATAAATGCCACGGATTAGGTAACAATCATACCTACAAACTTACATTAACCAGAAAACTGTGAACGTTATCATATTATCTTTTTTCTTTTTCCAGCGAACATCTCTCCCTGAGGGGCCGTAAAGTACGGAACCGCTTTACGACGGATCACGTCGGCTGTTGGCCACGAAACTGTTCTCGCTTCATTTCTAGAGATCCGCATACAGTATTAAAACCCTCACATTTATAATTTCAGAAATATTTTCAAAATATTTTCACCGTTTTACGACGAATTACGTAGGGTGGCGACGAAGCTGTTTGCACTACATTTCTAGGGTTCCGTAGACAAAATTGAAACCCTCAGAATTTGTTTTCCATTAAATGTTTTCAATGCTCAACACTTTATGATGGATCACGTCGGTACGGCCACTCGATTTTTAGGGGCTTACTGTTAATATACCTTACCTTAAAATGATTTATTATTATGTTTATTAATAAGAAACTATTAAGCAAAAACCAGTCATGTGTATGTCGGACTCACGCACAAAGGGTTCCGTACAAAACGGCTAAAAATTCACGTTTGTTGTAGGGAGCCCCTACAACAAAAGTATTTATTTTATTGTTTTTTTAGTAGTTGTTGTTATAGCGGTAACAGAAATATACATTCTGGGGAAAATTTACCTCTCTAGTTATCACGGTTTATAAGATACAGCCTGGTGACAGACAGACGGACAGGCAGCGAAGTTAGCACCCGTGTTTACCCTTTTGGCACGGAACACTACATTGTTGATACAGGTCGTCATCGACGTAATTATGACGTAAACGCATGGTGAAATACATGTTATAGAAAACCAAATATTTGTTCAGATTGTAAGTTGAAATATACCAAAAAAAAAGGGGCGCCAAGAAGAAGCTGTTTCTGTAAAATTGTATTTAAGACTCTGTCCAGAAAGTGCGTAAACCTGCGTAAACCTACGCACGTAGAGATTCTTATCTTATCATAACAAAATGTCTGCCGGTCTATCTGTGCTGCCAACTTGGGACTTTTTCCCTAAATTTAGGGAGAAAAGGTATCTGAAGGGGTTATTAGGGGGTTTTTATGCTTGTTCACAAAAATAAGTGAGCGCGCAAACAAATTTAATTTTATTATTAATACCAACTACGGCATCCTGCATTGCGCGTGGCACACACCCTTGGCCAGTTTTGTACATCTGTGGTTAGAAATCCGGAGAGTAAGAAGCTTTTTACCCCAAAAAATATCTGATTTCTTCAGCAGATTGAAATAAAGCCGCGCCTTACTTTTACAAAAATAGTAAAAGTCCTTGTGAAAATAAATTAGTATAACGCGTTTCAAATGAGAATAGGAACGTCAATGACCTTTTTCTGTCAAATATTACTTGAAAAGTGCGATTTTCAGAAAAAACTTATGTGCTCAAAAATATTAATAGTCTTGCATCGAATTTCAATAAAAACGTTAAATTTAAATAGTGATCAATTAACTAAACATCATAAGTCTTAATTCGAAACAATATGGCGCCGACCCGATCCTATTCTCATTTGAATCGCACTATATCAGACCGTTTATATTTGTGAAATTGTACCAAAGTATTATCAACATTATGTATTTAGAATATCATTAGTAACTGATGACTGGTAACCAGTGGCGTAGCGTGGGTGTCTGCTGCCCGGGGCGAACGTCAATTTTGCCGCTCCCTTACTTGGGTTTTGCCGCCCCATTACTTAGGTTTTGCCGCCCCCTTACTTAGGTTTTGCCGCCCCCTTACTTAGATTTTGCCGCCCCCTTAAAAGTGCCGCCCGGGGCAGGCTGCCCCCCCGCCCCTACTACGCTACGCCACTGCTGGTAACCTAAATATATCCTACCAACTACTATAAAAGTTTGTGAAGATGATTTGCGGACGGATGGATATTTGTGACTCTTTTGCACAAGAACTCCTGACCGGATTTTCATGAAATTTGGTATGCAACCTACTACAGGTTAGTCTGTATTAACACAAAGGCTGCTTTTTATCGCGGCTGAATGTACGATTCCCGCGGGATTTCTTCTTGGGTGTACGACAGGTAACATCTAGTAGAATATAAGACATGAATGAAGAAATATATTTATAACCTAGGTAGCTAATAGCTAGTACTTTGCAATTTTCTCCAAATATTTCATATATCCGTTGTATTAGTACATAAATAAAAAAACATTACTTTTAAATATCGTATTAAGGCACACCTAGGTATCCCACGGGAACACTGTACTTTTTCGGGACCAAAGTAGCCCCAGGTGTTAATCCCGAGCTTAAACTACTGCCATACCAAATTTCATCAAAATCTGTACGGTAGTTTTTGCGTGAAAGTGTAACAAACATGCATTCATCCATTCATGCCCACAAACTTTTACGTTTTTATTAGTAACTGGACGTTGCGCAAAAGTTAATTTCGCAGAAACCGTAAGTACACTTTTCCACGATAAAAAGTAGCCTATGTCCTTCCCCGTGGTCTACTCTACATCTGCGCCAAATTTTGTTTAAATCCGTCCAGTAGTTTCGGGGCATATTCGAAGCAAACAAACAAACAAGTTTTTCCTCTTTATGTTATTAATATAGAAGTGTAGATAAGATTATCAGGCAAGTGTATTAGCCAATCACTTTTCTCAATTTAACGACAACACCACTATTTTCCACATGTGGGCTCCAAAAACTTCCGAAGGAAAGGCTGGAAATAAAATTTATTGTCACAAATTACGGACATTCAGGAGATCCGAATATCGCCGTATAAATAAAATGACAATGGACGGCAAATTCTTGTAGCTATTGTATGATCGACGCGAGATAAAAATAGTTTTCCATTAAGTTTATCCTATATTACACGTGAAATAGAACAGTGGGGACATAGATTTGAGTTCGTAGGTACATTGATAATTGCGGACCATGGAGAGCCGCTTCGCTACGTTGAATGTAAGAGGAGGAGGTAAGAATGAAAGTGGTAATGGATGAAGCGAAACAAGTATGTAAGAATCGTATCAAGTACATTGTTATTTGTTAGAATTTATAGTTTATCTCATTTGTGCGCGCGGCGCTATGTGTGCGTGCGGTTGTACTCGTAATTATACAACTTGTAGTTTGTGTGGCAGTGACGTGGTCACGTGGCGGCGCCATATGTGCGTGTGCTTGTAATTATACAGCTTTAGTTTGTGTGATAGTGACGCGGCCCACTACCTGTACGCGGCGCTATGTGTGTGTGCGACTGTAATTATACAGCTTTAGTTTGTGTGATAGTGACGCGGCCCACTACCTGTACGCGGCGCTATGTGTGTGTGCGATTGTAATTATACAGCTTTAGTTTGTGTGATAGTGACGCGGCCCACTACCTGTACGCGGCGCTATGTGTGTGTGCGACTGTAATTATACAGCTTTAGTTTGTGTGATAGTGACGCGGCCCACTACCTGTACGCGGCGCTATGTGTGTGTGCGACTGTAATTATACAGCTTTAGTTTGTGTGATAGTGACGCGGCCCACTACCTGTACGCGGCGCTATGTGTGTGTGCGACTGTAATTAGGTATACAGCTTTAGTTTGTGTGATAGTGACGCGGCCCACTACCTGTACGCGGCGCTATGTGTGTGTGCGATAGTTTGTGTGATAGTGACGCGGCCCACTACCTGTACGCGGCGCTATGTGTGTGTGCGACTGTAATTAGGTATACAGCTTTAGTTTGTGTGATAGTGACGCGGCCCACTACCTGTACGCGGCGCTATGTGTGTGTGCGACTGTAATTAGGTATACAGCTTTAGTTTGTGTGATAGTGACGCGGCCCACTACCTGTACGCGGCGCTATGTGTGTGTGCGACTGTAATTATACAGCTTTAGTTTGTGTGATAGTGACGCGGCCCACTACCTGTACGCGGCGCTATGTGTGTGTGCGACTGTAATTAGGTATACAGCTTTAGTTTGTGTGATAGTGACGCGGCCCACTACCTGTACGCGGCGCTATGTGTGTGTGCGACTGTAATTATACAGCTTTAGTTTGTGTGATAGTGACGCGGCCCACTACCTGTACGCGGCGCTATGTGTGTGTGCGACTGTAATTATACAGCTTTAGTTTGTGTGATAGTGACGCGGCCCACTACCTGTACGCGGCGCTATGTGTGTGTGCGACTGTAATTAGGTATACAGCTTTAGTTTGTGTGATAGTGACGCGGCCCACTACCTGTACGCGGCGCTATGTGTGTGTGCGACTGTAATTATACAGCTTTAGTTTGTGTGATAGTGACGCGGCCCACTACCTGTACGCGGCGCTATGTGTGTGTGCGACTGTAATTAGGTATACAGCTTTAGTTTGTGTGATAGTGACGCGGCCCACTACCTGTACGCGGCGCTATGTGTGTGTGCGACTGTAATTATACAGCTTTAGTTTGTGTGATAGTGACGCGGCCCACTACCTGTACGCGGCGCTATGTGTGTGTGCGACTGTAATTAGGTATACAGCTTTAGTTTGTGTGATAGTGACGCGGCCCACTACCTGTACGCGGCGCTATGTGTGTGTGCGACTGTAATTAGGTATACAGCTTTAGTTTGTGTGATAGTGACGCGGCCCACTACCTGTACGCGGCGCTATGTGTGTGTGCGATAGTTTGTGTGATAGTGACGCGTCCCACTACCTGTACGCGGCGCTATGTGTGTGTGCGACTGTAATTATACAGCTTTAGTTTGTGTGATAGTGACGCGGCCCACTACCTGTACGCGGCGCTATGTGTGTGTGCGACTGTAATTAGGTATACAGCTTTAGTTTGTGTGATAGTGACGCGGCCCACTACCTGTACGCGGCGCTATGTGTGTGTGCGACTGTAATTAGGTATACAGCTTTAGTTTGTGTGATAGTGACGCGGCCCACTACCTGTACGCGGCGCTATGTGTGTGTGCGACTGTAATTAGGTATACAGCTTTAGTTTGTGTGATAGTGACGCGGCCCACTACCTGTACGCGGCGCTATGTGTGTGTGCGACTGTAATTAGGTATACAGCTTTAGTTTGTGTGATAGTGACGCGGCCCACTACCTGTACGCGGCGCTATGTGTGTGTGCGATTGTAATTATACAGCTTTAGTTTGTGTGATAGTGACGCGGCCCACTACCTGTACGCGGCGCTATGTGTGTGTGCGACTGTAATTAGGTATACAGCTTTAGTTTGTGTGATAGTGACGCGGCCCACTACCTGTACGCGGCGCTATGTGTGTGTGCGACTGTAATTATACAGCTTTAGTTTGTGTGATAGTGACGCGGCCCACTACCTGTACGCGGCGCTATGTGTGTGTGCGATTGTAATTATACAGCTTTAGTTTGTGTGATAGTGACGCGGCCCACTACCTGTACGCGGCGCTATGTGTGTGTGCGATTGTAATTATACAGCTTTAGTTTGTGTGATAGTGACGCGGCCCACTACCTGTACGCGGCGCTATGTGTGTGTGCGATTGTAATTATACAGCTTTAGTTTGTGTGATAGTGACGCGGCCCACTACCTGTACGCGGCGCTATGTGTGTGTGCGACTGTAATTATACAGCTTTAGTTTGTGTGATAGTGACGCGGCCCACTACCTGTACGCGGCGCTATGTGTGTGTGCGATTGTAATTATACAGCTTTAGTTTGTGTGATAGTGACGCGGCCCACTACCTGTACGCGGCGCTATGTGTGTGTGCGATTGTAATTATACAGCTTTAGTTTGTGTGATAGTGACGCGGCCCACTACCTGTACGCGGCGCTATGTGTGTGTGCGACTGTAATTATACAGCTTTAGTTTGTGTGATAGTGACGCGGCCCACTACCTGTACGCGGCGCTATGTGTGTGTGCGATTGTAATTATACAGCTTTAGTTTGTGTGATAGTGACGCGGCCCACTACCTGTACGCGGCGCTATGTGTGTGTGCGACTGTAATTATACAGCTTTAGTTTGTGTGATAGTGACGCGGCCCACTACCTGTACGCGGCGCTATGTGTGTGTGCGACTGTAATTATACAGCTTTAGTTTGTGTGATAGTGACGCGGCCCACTACCTGTACGCGGCGCTATGTGTGTGTGCGATTGTAATTATACAGCTTTAGTTTGTGTGATAGTGACGCGGCCCACTACCTGTACGCGGCGCTATGTGTGTGTGCGACTGTAATTATACAGCTTTAGTTTGTGTGATAGTGACGCGGCCCACTACCTGTACGCGGCGCCATATGTGTGTGTGCGATTGTAATTATACAGCTTTAGTTTGTGTGATAGTGACGCGGCCCACTACCTGTACGCGGCGCTATGTGTGTGTGCGACTGTAATTAGGTATACAGCTTTAGTTTGTGTGATAGTGACGCGGCCCACTACCTGTACGCGGCGCTATGTGTGTGTGCGATTGTAATTATACAGCTTTAGTTTGTGTGATAGTGACGCGGCCCACTACCTGTACGCGGCGCTATGTGTGTGTGCGACTGTAATTATACAGCTTTAGTTTGTGTGATAGTGACGCGGCCCACTACCTGTACGCGGCGCTATGTGTGTGTGCGATTGTAATTATACAGCTTTAGTTTGTGTGATAGTGACGCGGCCCACTACCTGTACGCGGCGCTATGTGTGTGTGCGACTGTAATTATACAGCTTTAGTTTGTGTGATAGTGACGCGGCCCACTACCTGTACGCGGCGCTATGTGTGTGTGCGACTGTAATTATACAGCTTTAGTTTGTGTGATAGTGACGCGGCCCACTACCTGTACGCGGCGCTATGTGTGTGTGCGATTGTAATTATACAGCTTTAGTTTGTGTGATAGTGACGCGGCCCACTACCTGTACGCGGCGCTATGTGTGTGTGCGACTGTAATTATACAGCTTTAGTTTGTGTGATAGTGACGCGGCCCACTACCTGTACGCGGCGCCATATGTGTGTGTGCGATTGTAATTATACAGCTTTAGTTTGTGTGATAGTGACGCGGCCCACTACCTGTACGCGGCGCTATGTGTGTGTGCGACTGTAATTAGGTATACAGCTTTAGTTTGTGTGATAGTGACGCGGCCCACTACCTGTACGCGGCGCTATGTGTGTGTGCGATTGTAATTATACAGCTTTAGTTTGTGTGATAGTGACGCGGCCCACTACCTGTACGCGGCGCTATGTGTGTGTGCGACTGTAATTATACAGCTTTAGTTTGTGTGATAGTGACGCGGCCCACTACCTGTACGCGGCGCCATATGTGTGTGTGCGATTGTAATTATACAGCTTTAGTTTGTGTGATAGTGACGCGGCCCACTACCTGTACGCGGCGCTATGTGTGTGTGCGACTGTAATTATACAGCTTTAGTTTGTGTGATAGTGACGCGGCCCACTACCTGTACGCGGCGCTATGTGTGTGTGCGATAGTTTGTGTGATAGTGACGCGGCCCACTACCTGTACGCGGCGCTATGTGTGTGTGCGACTGTAATTAGGTATACAGCTTTAGTTTGTGTGATAGTGACGCGGCCCACTACCTGTACGCGGCGCTATGTGTGTGTGCGATAGTTTGTGTGATAGTGACGCGGCCCACTACCTGTACGCGGCGCTATGTGTGTGTGCGACTGTAATTAGGTATACAGCTTTAGTTTGTGTGATAGTGACGCGGCCCACTACCTGTACGCGGCGCTATGTGTGTGTGCGACTGTAATTAGGTATACAGCTTTAGTTTGTGTGATAGTGACGCGGCCCACTACCTGTACGCGGCGCTATGTGTGTGTGCGACTGTAATTAGGTATACAGCTTTAGTTTGTGTGATAGTGACGCGGCCCACTACCTGTACGCGGCGCTATGTGTGTGTGCGACTGTAATTAGGTATACAGCTTTAGTTTGTGTGATAGTGACGCGGCCCACTACCTGTACGCGGCGCTATGTGTGTGTGCGACTGTAATTAGGTATACAGCTTTAGTTTGTGTGATAGTGACGCGGCCCACTACCTGTACGCGGCGCTATGTGTGTGTGCGATAGTTTGTGTGATAGTGACGCGGCCCACTACCTGTACGCGGCGCTATGTGTGTGTGCGACTGTAATTAGGTATACAGCTTTAGTTTGTGTGATAGTGACGCGGCCCACTACCTGTACGCGGCGCTATGTGTGTGTGCGACTGTAATTAGGTATACAGCTTTAGTTTGTGTGATAGTGACGCGGCCCACTACCTGTACGCGGCGCTATGTGTGTGTGCGACTGTAATTAGGTATACAGCTTTAGTTTGTGTGATAGTGACGCGGCCCACTACCTGTACGCGGCGCTATGTGTGTGTGCGACTGTAATTATACAGCTTTAGTTTGTGTGATAGTGACGCGGCCCACTACCTGTACGCGGCGCTATGTGTGTGTGCGACTGTAATTAGGTATACAGCTTTAGTTTGTGTGATAGTGACGCGGCCCACTACCTGTACGCGGCGCTATGTGTGTGTGCGATAGTTTGTGTGGTAGTGACGCGGCCCACTACTTACGCGACGCTATGTATTATACGTTACACACACATAGCGCTTCTGTAGTTACTTAGTGGTGCTTTTTGTTTTACCGTGTATTTAATATTTATCCTATGTATTAGGTCATTACATATGAAATTGGCGTTTTGTAAAGGAGGAACAAGAACCACATTCTTCATTATCAACTTTGGTCTTCGGCCGTCCACGGGGCTTGTTCTGCAGGTCGAAATTTACAGAATGAAAACGTAACAGAAAACGCACTGTGTTTTTTGCGACACCACCGCCGCCATACACATCATTAATCCTTCGAGCCGTTTCTGTAGCACTGGTGTCACGGTGGAACTCGTACTCGAAAATAATACGATATTTCAAGTTTTCCATTTTGTAAACAGAGTGAAGCAAAGAAAGAACCAAAAGAGGAAAAAACAACGGTTTTCGAAACACAAATGCATGAGTAAATTAGCAGTATAAATTTGAAATTGGAACCAAAGATGATAATATATTATTATTTGAGATCAAAGTGGCGAGTGCGATAAAACGCCAATTTCATATGTAAGGACCTAATATTATTATTAATTCGGGCTATCGATATAATATCTTAGAACTTACCACGACACCACGTCATAACTATGTATTAATCTGTCACCACGTCAATCTGGCGTCGTGGTAAGTTCTCGAAGAACTTGTGTTACCCACCAGAAAACAGAAAACCACATATTTAAGATTTTTATTTTATTATACACATATTTAATGCAAAATCATGACCCAGGAACACAGAAAACAAGAGTTCAGGGAAGTTGTTCTTTTGATGGAATTCGAACCCATGACCTCTGGCTTCAGCATTGACGCGCTCAACTACTGAGCCTAGAGGTCGTATATTATATCAAATATGATAGCTAAACCTTTGATAGCGTAGCAAATAAACTACATTTTCATGCTTATTATCTTGTAGCATTCGCGTTTATAACATTAGAAACGTTTTGCAAACCGATCGATATAATTGATGTTAAAATGTTGGTAATTTAGTGAAATGTTTAGTAATAGCATACGATTGCTAATAGTTGTAGTAATAGTTAGTTGCTGCCACATATTGTTGACAGTAGACTGCTTATTTAATACAATTACCTCCAGTAGTTTAGAGCTTGGCTCTTGACGAAGGTCCTGGGTTCGATTTCCGCGTTCGAACAAAAAAAATCTGTTTCCAAGTTTGGTTATCTGATTGTCTGACAAGAAAGATGACATATGTATGGGCATGTAAAAAGTCGGTCATCTCTTGCCAGTTGGGTCGGTTACATTATGTTTCGGGGGTAAGAAAAAAGAGAGTGTTCTCGTGTAATGCGCACATACTTGGTCACTATAAAATATCTCCTGCGTAGCTGGGTTGGTTACAATATAAGCGGCCATTTATATTATTATAATTGTACCGGTATTCCTATACTTTCAAGAGCTGATTGTCAGTAGAAGGATTAAACTTGTGGTACATAGGTACTGTATTTTACGTAAAATTAGTGTTATCCCTAAAAGGGGAGGTGTTTTGTTATTAAACTAAACCTATTATCTGCTGTTTAAATATCTTATCCTTGAGACGACACACACTGTATAATTATTATCTTTAACGATGACCCGAATTCACTAACAAGCAATGCCAAGTCTAATGATGTTCAAGGCATTGTTTATGATTTTAATAATATTTTACCATCTATTAGTGAGCTTGCTTGAGCCTTGCTTACGTGCTGAGCTTAGCACTTAATGAGAAAACAATCTGTTGGTGGGTATCGACTATCGCATGACGAGATTGAGGTAAGCAAATTCCATAGAAATCCGTTAATTTTTTTTTAAGTTTTAAGCGAGTAAGAGTTACAAACAACCATTCATCCAGTGGCGGATTATCCTAAAGACAAAGTAGGCATGTGTCTAGGGGCGCGAGGGTACAAAGGGCGCTCGGGCAGAATTGTAAAATAAAGAAAAATATATTAAAATCTCAATTTGCTTCAATTTATATCAATAAATAACTTTACGGATGGGACTGACTAAAACTTACGCCTACAAACATACTGATAAGATATTTATAATATAGGTGCGCCGATGACGTCTTTGCCTACGGCGCTCTTAACGTTTAATCCGCCTCTGCATCCATCCTTACAAACATTTATAACATTAGTAGGGTAGTGGGTTTCAGGAACTTTGGTAGAACATAAGTATCTTTATAAAAAGTTTTGGCTGTAATTGTTGGAGGCTTCACGTAGTTGCGGTCACAACTTCGAAGTTGCTCTCTCACGTTTATTGTTACGCTTCAGAATATTAATTTCTTTAATTCGTGAACTCACTTTATTGACAATGACTTCACACTTTGTCGTTATTTTAATTATATTTGGAGATAATGGCTGTGTTCCGTGGAAAATAGCGCTAACAAATGTAAGCAAAATGGCGGATTATGTTATCAGTATTGAAGTTAGCAAACGTGTCCTGGCCGATAATCTGTTTTTTCTTTAGGGCTAGGAAGCGCTAACAAGCCTTTTTTCCGCAGAACACAGCCATTGTTATAGAGATTTTATTTTAACCTTACAGCAAGCGTATTTCTTAACTTAAAGTAATATAAAAAGCGAATAGATTCTTAATTAAAAATTAATTTACTTTAGGTATAGATGTTTTTGTTAAAACTATAGCCTGAATTCACAAATAGTGTAGCCTATGTCACCCGGGCCATTATTACGAATCGAATGACACCTCATTCAATAAAATCCGATCAGTAGTTTAGGCACTTCGGTGGCACAAATGTACATAATGCGACGACGCGGTGCGACGTCGTCCGCAAAAACAATCGATTTAACAAAACCATTGCTAAGACATAAACTATAGGAATTTCTCTCTACTTTCATCATTGTCATTAAGTAGATACTTTGAGTATCTAACCATAGATACTCAAAGAGTAGAATAGCACAAAAACACTATTTTAAGAAGCCTTTTTTTTTCAAATTACGGTTTTTATTTTTGGCCAAATCGCGAAATTCAAAAAGAGCACATGAAAAAATATAAAATTACCAATATTCGAATTTCGAAACTATCAGAAAACTTTTCAAATGAAACAACAAAAACTACGTTGCAGCATCTTTACTTTTCCAAGTTTAAAATTGATGACATCGCTAAAGTAAACGGTCCCCATGGGCGTCAGCAAAAAACACACAAAGTAAGATTGATAACTCAATAAATATCATAAATCTTCAGGTACAGGCAGATGCAGAGTTGCAAGTTTCATGAGATTTCAAAACCGCCATCATGTAGGTACAGTCAGGTAACAAATGAATAATGAAGAGTTTTGAGATGTTTTATTGAAAAATAGATTTTACAGAATTAACTTATTCTATGAAAATAATCTAATATTAACATGATTTTTATAGATATGCGTATTTAATGCTAATTAGAAGTTGTCTAAACAACTAAATTACAATTAATTACAAAACGTAACATAATATTATTTCTTTAGTCATAAGTATAGTTATGTAGATGTTTAAAATTTTTATATTACTATTATCCAACACATATAAAATGTACATTTTAAATTAACAGAACATAAACTAATGCAACATAATAACATTCTTCATACAATTTCAAATTTACAGTTCGCAAATGATAATCTTATTTTATCATGACTTGCTCTCTAGTTCTCTACATAGTAATTACAGAGGATTATATTCGAGTCACAAATTCAAGTCAAAAACATTTCCGGAAATTTAATTATTATATATTCTGTTTTTATTGCATTATATTGTGTGAATTTAATGTTATGAGTCGAAGAAATTAACATTTCTTAATTAAATATACATTCATGTAATAAAATTACAACGCTTTTCTTTGTTCCTTTATTCGTTTTATATTTCGGCATCTTGGAGAGAATTTTTAATGCTGTACAATAAAAAATTCAATTTGGACTTAATATAATATATAAGCAAATTAACTAAAATTGAGAGCACGAAATTAAGTGTCTTTTGATTGAGACGATTATTACTTTTTTACCAACTTCTAAACGAAGGAGGCAAGTGTTAATTTTTGCACACATTTTCAATTGTCATACAGACACAATAACTAAATAAGCAATAAAATTCAGTTCTTATGACAGTCATAAAATATTATTTAATTCGACAAAAAAATAACACCAAATATTATTATTCAAACAATTGATTTCGCGATTGTACCCGATAAAATGCTTTTAGGCACGAATCACGTTCATTTGTGTACTTTATTTACATGTCGTGTACATCATCTCATAAAATATATTTACGATATATTATATTCGCTTAGTACAGTATATTTTGAGCTAATTGAGATATTATGTTGATATTATATAATAAATATTATATATTATATTAGGCTAGTAAGTTAAACAGGTAATTTCGTATATTGACTTATCGATAGTCGTCTCTTTCACTCGCGCACGAATATATTCCTATTGCGCTCCTATTATAGCGTACCTGTGTAAACGAGATAGAAATATATTCGTGCGTGAATGAAAGAGATAAGTGGCGATAACTCAATGAACGAAATTCTACGTGCGCGGCGACCGCAGCTTGAGTGAAAGAAAATTAATTGTGGTTTGTAAAACTGGTGGTCTCTTTGTTAAATACCAGCTTTTGCCCGCCCTCGTAAATATAGTATTGGGATAAAAGTAGTCTATATCTTAATCCAGAGCCCAATCCGTTCAATAGTTTTTGCATGAAAAACAAACGTTCATCCATCCTAACACACTTTCACATTTATATTAGTAGGATAACTTTTAAATAATATCTTAGTTATATATTATACTTAAGTTATACTTAAAGTAAGACTAAGTCAGACACATTTAAAATAAACGTATGTATTAAATCTGAATCCAAATCTGTATTTAATATTCTTGTGTTAAAAGTATTGTATGAAGATTTGTTGTGTCAAATGTACGTCATAGCCTATCTTGACTTTTGAAATCTTTGGTTAACATAAATACCTTGATTGAGACAAAAATTAGTTTTGTGATTAGACTTTGAAGGATTGCATATAAACTTCATATATTTCAATCCCTATCTTAACGATTTTGAAATTTTATATTTATGAAAATTGAAAACCTTATTTACGATTGTATTCCCAGAACTAGAAACAAAATCTACTATAAATGCAAAAATATTTACAACTTAACCAACTTACGAACTAGATAGTTACTTAAATCATTCAATATGTAATGGCAGGATATTATTAAATATTATAATGTCATATTTGGCATTATTGTAATAGTACGTACAGCGCCTGAAACTTATCTGGCACTAATATTTTTTACGCTAAGATTCAGCCTACGTAAGTGCAACTCTTGTGTTCATTGGCAACGGTAGGCACTTGCCATCAGGATCGGTCGCTCATTCCATTAAAAATGGGCAAATTATTATTATTGAAGAAGAAAAGGCGTCTTCAAAATCTGAACCTAACGACAGTGTCAGGTAACTATTTCGCTTAGTACAAGAGAAGAGAGAAGAACAGGACTAGAAGCTAATGTCACTAATAAATATTTTAGCCTTGAAAACGATTAAGAACGAAAAAAATGATAATTTTTCTGTGACTGGACCACCAAAGTTTTGTTTTACGACAGAAGCAAAGACATAAGGATTAAACATTGACGTATAAGTATATTAGACGAGGCATGTTGAGGCAAAAAGTGTCTCCAGTTAAATGACACCACTTTTAAGATTGTTGGGGCCATTTTGACATATTTTGAAGTATGGCGAAAACAAGATGACTGACATCTGAAGTATGGTGAAATCCAAGATGGCGTAACTTTTTCTTGTATGAAGATTTGTTCTATCAAATAATATACGTCTTAGCCTATCTTGAATTTTGAAATCTTTGGATTTAAAAGGCTAAAATATTAAAATATCTACCTACAGATAAATATGATAGGACGAATTTGACAGGGCTAAAGTATTTTAAGAACTTTAAAACGTCTACGTAGTTTTAATTGTAGACGCACAAAATAGTACAGCGCTTAAATTTTTTATTCAACGTTTCATTTAGGCCATTTATAGGCATTTGTCTTTTCCAACGTAAGAGACAAATACATAATCATGGATTGGCGTATCCGTGGTGTAACTATTTTTACTAATAGTAGCCTTAGGTAGACCTTCATATTTAATGATAAACTATGTCTGCCGAATTGGTTGTTTTTATTTTCCATATACTTAATATGTGACTTTTAATAATATAATAATAAATAGATAAATATATGAGTATGGTCTACTATTTTGTGCATCTATCTAGGACCAAGAACAGCTAAACATGCATTTAATATTGATTGAAAAATTTCCTAATTTAATATAAATACATATTTCCATACTCTGCCAATGCTGCTTTCAAATTTGATTAAAATTAATGATTTTGGAGATGTAATTTTTAAATTTTATTCCAGAGTGTAAAATATTATAGTTTTATATAATATATCTTTATAATATAGGCTGAGGAAATAAAAAATATTAGATTTTTAGTAATTTGAAAGAGTTATGGACGAATTTATCTACAACAAGTTTACCTACATTATAAAGTATAACAATTAAAAATACTAATTATTAATTTAATTAGAAATGAGAATTCACACCAAAACGTCTACAAGTGACGACGAAGAAAATTTCGAGCATTGACTCTAAATGTCTGTCTTTCTTTCTCACATATAAAAGTAGCATCATCTCTGTCGTGTGGGTCAATGATCAAAAAAAGGCCAATGGCCTTAATCTATCGTCTTTACATGCCTAGTTCAAATCAAAATTGGTCCTTCGAGTCTTAGAATTTCTAAACGCTACACATTGGTGATAGTTAATCGTCTTGGACTTTTTGGTCTGTTGATATTCGTCATGGATCCTCTCACATGGACCTGGACTGACGTGGGTGGGGTTTCGAGTAGACTTGCAGCCCTGGATTGTCGTGGCGATGGACAGACTCCGAGGGCTACAGCACTATGGAGGCTCGCAGCTCTAGAGGAACGGGAGGTATGTTGGCCGTGCTCTGAGGGAGTGCTGAGGGCTGGGAGATCGGCTGCAGAGCGGGACCTCCTTGGAGGACTTTCTGGTATTAGCGCCATGCTGCCTACGAACACGGAATTCTGAAACAACGATGATTTGTGTAAAATTGGTTCCATACATAAAACGAGAGTAAGCGAGACGGAAGTATTACCTGTCGCGGTCGATGAGACAGGTAGCCGCACGGCTGGTAGGCGGGGAAAGAGACGCCACAATCGTAGGACACGCAACCGCGGGAAAGAGATGCACGATGCTGGGTAACAAAAATCAAAGATATTATACAACAGCTATTATTTTATTCACATGCGTAGAACAAAAATATTATGGGAGTTTTTCTATAGCATATATTTTGAACTTTATCCTTATAGCTATAAGGTCGAAACCATAAATGTTTCAATGCAAATTCCGCAATGTACTACTTACATGAGGCGCTACGGACACTGCGCTTTCAGCTATGGCGCAGCTCTGTCGATGCTGCTGCTGGAACTTCGGCTGATAAGGCTCTAGCATTCTAAAACAACATTCGCACTTTAGAAAACACTTTGATATAAAGTCACATAAAATACTTTTTACATGATCCCGATAAGCAGGATATATTGATATTTACATAGATTAGAGGATTATAAGCTCATGATTTTAAATTCATACGCATTACATAATATACTGTCCTTAAGCATACAAGACATTCATTTTGATCCAAGCAATTTTCTAGGATTGCATTTGAAATCCCTTCATAAATATTATATCAAAAAGAAATAAATACAGGATTAGAGGACTTTTGGCTATTATTAGTCGTATTCCGAATAAAGGTCAGCTGTCACCAAGTTTCTGTGTGAGCTGACGCTTAATGGATTTCATCGGCGCATTACAAAAGCTTTTAAGCTTTAATTTAATTGGGGCATGGCAAAATTTTTGCGTCATCAATAATTTAATAATAAAAATTCAATCTTTCATAATATTATCACCTAGGACTCCTCTTCCGGGGACTAGTGTTAATAGTAAATTATGCACCAAGGGTATAAAGCAGTGTCTTACGTCACGGGCAGCATATTGGACCCTGAGCGTAACGAGGGACTCTAGAGTTAACTCCCGAGCGTAGCGAGGGAGTTAAAACTTAACTCCCGAGCGAAGCGACGGAGTTATTCAGTAGAGTCCTGAGTGAAGCGAGGGGTTCAAGCTGCCTAAGACGAAGACAGGCTTTATCCCAGAGGTGCATACTCTACTTTTCATACCTACTGCGAGGCAATAAAAACCCAGGGCTACAAAAATAAAACATTTATTTTGTTAAAAATTAATATTGATATTGGACACATTTGTCCAATTATGGAGAGACAGAGTAATATTTTTATTAGGAACATTTATGGAAGTTGTGGTGGAGTTTATTTGAGCTGTACTTAAAGATTGAGGAACTTGTGACTGAGGATTTTGACACGTGAGAATGTTAAAATTACAGGTGGCCAGTTTGATTTTCGAATAAACTCTCAGCAATACCATAATATTATTATTGAAAAACTCTATGATAGATACGTATCTATTAGGAGTTTTCATACGAATTTTAAAGTTCCAAATTCAAATCACTTTAATTCCTTGGGAGTTTCATACAACATTATCTCCCTTGGGAGTCAATGACTTGCTTTACGTTGAGATTGCGTGATATATAATTGGACATTGTCGAGCAGGTGGTATGAAAAATATATTATAGAGTATATTTTATTATAACACTTGTCTCCAGCATTAAAGGGTCAGTTCCGCACTTGTGACTCCTCTAGATATAAATATTCCTAAATACGGTATCAAGCCGTCTGCGTTCGTTTCAATAACTAATCTATCTATAATACTATTTAAACTGTTTGTTAAAAACGTCATTATTCAATCATTATTGGTAGATAGGTTATTGAAACGGGCCGTATCCCAAGTAGCACAAAAGTGCTGTATAAGAGCTGTAGAGGCGCTGTAGCAGCTCATATAACTCTGTTTTGGACACAAATTAAACAGCTGTCAGCTGAATGACTGTGACATTTGCTGTATATCAGCATTACATCAGCAATATTAAAGGTAACAGTTGTTCCAAGAGCTGAAGCTTTACAGTGTGTTATCTGTGACGCGTAATAGCGCTGATATACAGGAGAAAGAGTAATTATGAGCTATTCAAATCAAATCAAATTCCTTTATTGCTAGAATGTAGTACATAATATGATGGTCTTATCTTCTGTGAGAGTTGCTGATACATTCTGCCATTACAATGGCGTGCAATGCATTAAAAATAGTAATTGTTTTCTTAATTAAATTAGGTCACAATAATATTAAGGTTAAATTTAATAGATAACATTAAGATAAAGTTAAAGATTCGTATAGGTAAATAGTCAATTTGTGTAGAATGTAAAAATAAAATTCATTATCAAATTATTACAATGTCAAAGGATAATTTATCAAATAATAAAAATAATCACAATTAAAAAAAAAAAACATAAAAGATATGATTTTAAAAACTAATAAATAATAATCCTTACTTAGTAATATATTATTATGTCAATTTTGCAGAGTAAATCCACTTGCTATTAAAAAGATAAAAAAAATTATAACATAAGTGAAGTCAATGTAATAATAAAGGATAATTATGTCAATTTAGTTATATATACTAGGTACATTATTTATCGATTTATTTTATCTTTTCTTCAAATTTCATATATTCGTCAAGAGTATAAAAAGATTTTTCTAATAGCCATTTTGATATCTGAGTTTTAAAATTAATTAAATTCAAATCCTTAAATCTGTCAGGAAGTTTATTATACACTTTTATAATACTAATGCAAACATTTCTTTTATATAAGTCTAGACGACATTGGGGCATAGTTGCAGTTATAGTGTACTGTTATATCGCACCTTTAGAATTGAAGTGGCTTAATCCAAAATTCTTGATTTTTTGTAAACGCCTAAAATGTAATTGGAGAATAGGCCATTTCTTGGTTTTTTGACTATAATAGTAAGTGTGAGCCTTATGTAGTTACAGTTTTTGTTATTTGCCGTAGGTGAATAGTTGTTTTAGTGATTTGTTATTAAAAATATGAGTTTAATTATATATAGAACCTTTGTTAATTAATAATTTAAAAAAATGTGTCACTTTATTTCCAAAATATTAAAATTTTAATTGACTTATTTAGCTTTGTGTCTATTTTTTACTAAAGCATTCGAAAATAAAACGTAACTATTTTAAAAATAGGCTATTTATTTCTAATGTAAAATTTATTTTTGGTGACTAATTTTGGAATATGCTAGTTTATTAATGGTTGACTTTTAAAATTAAAGGTAAATTAGAATAGAGAAAACTGAAAAAATATTTTATTTTATGCGTAATAAAGCTAAACTTATACCTAATTTGTATGTATTAGGTCCCTTATATTTTTATGTATTTACCGTGTACATAAAAGTATAAGATACTTAAGTTACCGGGGCGTCTTCCTATCAAAATAATGTTTATTATACAGGAAAAGGAAAAGCTATTTAAATAAGAAATAATTAAATAAGCCTTTCAATATCAGAGGTCAATATTAATTATTATCGATGGGAAATTTACATCATCATCAGCGTACAGACATATGGATAGCCCACTGCTTAACGTAGGCCTCCACTAATGAGCGCCAATCATTCCGATCTCGGACAGCCCTAATCCATCTGCTGCCAGCCAACTTTAAATCGATCCATTGTGCCGCAGGTCGCCCTAAACTACTACGTCTCCACTCTAATACTTGTCTTCGCCATCAACCGTCTATCCGTCTGCAAACATGGCCGGCGCACTTCCAGTTCAGCGTGCTAATTCTATGAGCAATTAAAGCTTTAGTTCTCTGTCGAATCACATCGTAGTAAGTTTTATTATCCACCAGAGATACCCTCAACATTGCACTTTCCATCACACGATGAGCAACCTTGAACTTGTCAATCAGCAGAGTTCGCCGCTGTGTGTCTTTACTGGTAGAACGCATTGATTAAATACCCTGGAACTTTAGTTAAGAAAATTCGCTAATTTCGTCATGCCTTATGTCAAATCCTCGTTTTGTTTTCGAACTTTGCCGTCGAAATTATCGAATACATATTGACTAAAGGTGATTGTGGGATCGAGGATTTAAAGTTGTCTTGGAGCTTCCCGAATGCAACCCAGCCCAAGCTTATTCTTCTATTTGCCTCGTTCTCAAAGTTTTGCCGCCCTAGTTGAATGAGAGTTTTCCCAAGATGTACGTATTCTTGCTTCTTAACTTCAAGACTAGTAGTACCATTTACGACGACAGGTCCCTGGAGAACATGTTCAATATCAATAATTTTGGTTTTGTTAAGGTTTATCCGGAGGCCCACCTGTCTTGAACAATCGCTTAGGCTGTTCAGCATCTCTTCCAGATAATGCAGATATTCTGACATAATGATTATTTCATCCGCAAACTGCAAGTGTGAGATGTACTGGCCGTTTATGTTCAGTCTCAGGCCATTCCAATCAAGTGACTTGAAAACGTCCTCTTACGCATTAGTAAACAGTTTCGGAGAGATAACATCTACCTGTCTTACTCCTTGACGAAGTTGGATCGGTTTTATGGTCTGTTTTTTTATTTGGACGGTAATTGTTGCAGACTTGAACAGACATCTTAACACCTCAAAATATTATCGGCAGTCAAGGAGGCATTTATGCATAATTTCCAGCACAGATCAGAACCTCAATTCTCGTATGAGTATTTAAAGTAGAATTCAGAACGCGTTTCATGTTGGTTTAACGTTTATAAAAACACCGTTTGAGGTTAGGTTTTATTTAGCAGAATTGTCCCTCAGGTCTCGACAGTATCGAAGGCTTTCTCATAGTCCACATATGCTAGGGAGAGAGGCTGATTATACTTATCGATGTATGTATGTGGTTCCCGGTCTGCTCCACTGGCTGAAAGTCGTTAAACTTCTGGGAAGTATAATTCGAGATAGCCCTCGATAATAGCTAATAAACGTGGCTCAGGAGCGGGATAGGATGGTAGTTTTAAATCGGGTGTTCGTTCGTAGTTTTAAATGCTTCCGGGGTAGAGCACTAGCTCTACCCCGGAAGCATGGAGCGTTCCGTTTCGTCATCCACACTAGTGGATGACGGAATTAAATAGCTCAGTCAAGACATCGTTGCTCCTGCCTTGAGCACCTCTGTGGTTATTTCGTCATCTCCTGGTCCTTTTTTATTATGAAGCTGCCTGAGAGCTATTCTAATCTCACCCATGTCAATATCAGGAATCTCGACTGTAAGGTGGCTCATTAGTCTGGCTTGTGAATTATCTGTAAGATGAGTTTGGGATGGGTCTGTGTTTTAAGTGTGCTGTTCGACTTGATCGAGAATCCTCGATTTCGTGGTGACAATACTGTTGCAAGTTACGGCTGAGTTTTGTCAAAATATGATAACACGATCATTGAGTTTAGCAAATATCTTCGAGCCCTTATTTCACACTATAGCTTGCTTGATGGCCCAAAGATACCCAATATTTTTATATTTGTAGAAAAACCCAAGCCATAAATATCTTTTATATGTTTAGGTTTTGTTGAACTCATCTTTTCTCGTATTGTATTTTCATTCCGGTTATATTTTAATAGTGGCAAAGCATGTTCTTGTCTTTTCATTATTAGCCTCAAACTTTCACTGAAATAAAAATAAAAAGACTCAATCACAATTGAACTCGCCAATTCATATCATTTTGTAGAATATAATAGACATAATCTCGAATACGTCACTGTAGTCACAAAAACGGTTTATAAAGTAAAGACATAACCCATAATCAGGCTCATGCATTTATGAAATGTTTAGAAATGAAATGACACTAATACAAATATGGCGTCAAATATTATTATCATTTAGTAATAAAACGCCCGAAACCTAAAAGAGGCTGTACAAAAATAAATAACACACAAATTACTTAACTTACGTTAACAATTAAAACGACAAATTACAGTTTACGTCACTTACGGATTAACCGTGCAGCACCCAACTTTTAGTATTATCGACTCAACACTAAAAAGGGCCCTTTAAAAGTGACGGAACGCGTGATAAGCGGTCGATATGAAAGAGACACAACTGTACGTTTATCCTTTTCTAGCTTGAAAGTGGCTGTTTATTTCTATTAGACCGATAGATTATATGTTTCTAAGTAGTTTTATGTATAAAAGTCAATTTCTTAAATTTTTGAGTTACGCCACTTTAATTCTAAAGGTGCGATATAATAATAATAATAATAACTCCCACGCCGATCTCAGTGACAGTGGCCAGTTTCATTGAAACCAAGCCAGTTACGCAGGAGTGATTTTATAGTGCCCAAGTGTGTGCGCAGTACACAAAGCACTATCTCTTCCTTTTACTCTCGTAACCCAGTGGGATGGATGACCGACACGACTGGCGAGAGACTTATCTCTCGCCAGTCGTGTCGGTCATCCATCCCACTATACTGTAAAACTATACTATCCCACTATACTGTAAAAAAGTCGGTCCTGTGCCTTAGCACAGGACCGACTTTTTTACATGCCCATCGGATGCATGGATCATCTTTCTTGTCAGACAATCAGGTGATCAGCCTGCATTGTCCTAACCAAACTTGGAAACAACATTTTTTGTTGTTCCCTTATGGGAATCGAACCCACGACCTCCGAGTCGAGAGCCAATGCTCGAACCACTAGACCACGGAGGCTGTTGGTGTGTGTAATGTTATACCTCGTTATAAACACTAATGTTACCGATGTTACCCTATATGTTATCTTATACAGCAGTTTTGTGCTACTTAGGATACCAGCTTACTCCTGCAGATCGTAAGCATGCAACCGACGCTTAACACTCGGCCCTATCTCTATGATTGAAATGATTGACACACATAACGCTGGCAGCTCGCCAAAGTACAGGTCGCCGATCCCACTTTAGAGCAGATCATTTTATACAGTGACGAACATTATACAAGCTATTTGCATAACCCACATATCGCATTTCCTTATAAACAAACAATAAACAACACTGAGATTCAAAATAGACATAGTTTGAAACTGGCATAGTAATATTACAGGTTACAAAAAAGAGACTAGAGGTAAATTCGGTTACAACATAACTACCATAGTAATATTATAATATATTGTGATATATTATAATATGATGGATTTTTGTTCCTCTTTCACGCAAAAACTACTGATCGGATTTTATGAAATTTGGTATGGTAGTAGTTTAGGCTCTGAATAAAAAGTAGCCTATGTTTTGAAACATAGGCTACTTTTTATTCCGAAAAAATACAGTTTTCCCGAGGGATACTGTATTTACGCGGGCGAAGCCTACAGGCTACGGCTAGTATTTTATAATCTTTGAAAAAATCAAAATACTTAAATTAATTATGGGAAGGAATTGTATCTTTTTTATCATAGTAGGTATATTAACATGAAGTCGTTTTGTGAGGTAGAGTGATTCAAGAGGAAGCCGGGGCGGATCGTTAGTAATTTGTAAATCAATAAATCAGTTATTAAAATCTTTAAAGAAATATCAATACCTCAAAATAAATCACACTAATTAATAAAGATGTAAGTAATAGTTAACAAACTGCAAAACAAAATTCAAAATTAGAGACATGCATAGGTCTGCTCGACAGCAAAAAATGTAAGCAAAAAATCTACGTACAGCTTATAGACACACCTGATCTTGCCCCAGCGGTTAAAGAAGAGGACAATGGCAGCGACCCACAGCAGCAACACGAAGGACACTATGAGAGCTTCCTCGGCTCTGACGACTACGCCGCTACCATCTGCTGGTGAAAAAGAAGATTTAAAGACAGGAGATATTTAGCAAAACATAAAGGTTCTCCCTCAGCTTGCATGCACGAGCATTCGCGTGTAATGTAATGTCATAGATTCGATTTTGAGAATTACATTACAATACTACCTCCCCGAATGACGAGCATTCGCGTGTAAAGTAACGTTATAAATTCGACTGAGCGCCGAGCGGACGGGATCATTACAAGGTGCGCATTGTAATGCTCGGTTATCCTACACTGATGTAATGTTCCGATATGTAACGTTACAACACGCGAATGCTCCAGGTGAGGGAGCATCTTAAGATAGTATTTTTGGAATACCGCAAAAATGTAGCAACGCATCATAATACAATGGATCATAATATTAATATGACGAAATTAATTTCTATTTTAAAATTTACGCTAAAATAAAATACTGTGTAAATTGATTCTAAAGAAGCTAATTTAAAATCATATTACAAGATACATGAAGGACGTGTATAATAATGGAATATCAAAAATACAGTCTTAAACACACGACAATAATGATGGCAAAAACTACCGACATTTTAAATGGCATGAGTAACGATATAGTCACTTTGAAGTAATTAAAATTAAAAGATAATATTGTAACTTATTGTGGTATAATGGACTTCAAAAAGCCAAAGAAATTATTAAAGGCAAGTGTGTATTTTCCAAACTTGATGGATTCAATGCAGGTTACTAACATAATGGCAAAGTCATGTTGGTTATTATAGGTTGTGTCGTATTGGGGGTGGATCGAAGCCTGAGTAACACGTCCAGAGATGGACACACAGTTAACTTCGTCTCTGTAAGTTAAGAAAATTATCAGACTTGAAGTCCATTTTTTTTAATTAATCTCAATGGTGTTTAATAATTAGTTAAAAATCAAATATAAGAAATATATAAATAGTCTTATTCACAAGATCCTTTTCAGTGAATTTCTGTCCAAGGGCAACGAAAATTATAATTCAAACCTCAATCAATCTTATATAAAAATTGTGAAAGACATTCGCCATAACATATTTATTTTAAAAGACTCTTGTTAAAACTCACGTAGCACGCAAATATAACGATTATTTATAATTAATGTAGAGCTATAATAGGGTATATAATAAATAAATAAAATAAATAGAAGGCAGAAAAAACTGCACTGTAAATAGAACTCTGCTCTAATATTATAATAGAGCTGAAAATCATGTAGAGTTGGCAATCTGACTTTTTACACTTGTCACTTTTTTCCGTCGCGTCACGGCCACTAAAAACGCTCGTGGGAACGTAGCTTAATGATCTACGGAAAATTGAATCACTCGAAAAACTCTCAATCGCTTTTAAATCAGTTTGAAGGAAATAATTGTCCACACGTTATCGTTCAATACGAATTGTTTGACAATCGAACGGAATTAATAGTTTCGAGCTTTTTGACGTTGTTTTGCCTTTTAAATCGAACGATTTCGAATTTAATCGAGCCCATTTTGTTGTCGGACGGTAATTGATGTTCACTGATGACGTTTTGGTCACGTACCATTCGTAAAAAAAAAAAAAACATTTCTAGTACTAAAAGCTGAACGTTAAATTCAAAATGAAAATAATTTTATTTATTTATTATTTACAATGGCGGATCTAATGGCTTAGAGGCTAGGACAGGGGTCGGCATCCTTTTGAGTCGAAAGAGTCAAAAATTACAATTATTTACAAAATTTCAAAGTTTTTTAAGAGCCATTTTTTTTTTCTTGGCAACAATTAATAAATAAATAAAATCAAGCATAGGTTTTTTTTATAAAAATTAATCTACTTTATCATAAGAACTGGTGAAGACGTAAAACTGTCTTGTGTTGGAAGCGCATTAAAAGCTACATAGAAACATCCTAATTTTAATTACAAGTATTACAACACGAGGGAGCTAGGCAATTTTTTGTCTATTTTACAGGTTAAACTTTAAACCCTGAAAGACTGTATTTACACTTGGCAAAATACGGCAAAATACAATAAAATCAATAGCCTTTAACAGAACGTCAGAACAAAATAATATGTTGTTTATATTTATTGCATCTCAATTCCGAGTTACGCGTAATTGAGGCTGTAGGCCGCAGGTGGATGTCCACGTCGCGTCGCGTCGCCCAGGTCTTACGCCACCTCTGGCAGCGGGGAAAATACTGGCTGGCTGTGAGATAGATATAGTGCCTTATCTTCGTTCATCTATTCAGAACGATTTACAAACTTTTTTTAAATAAAATTATTTCAGCTAAAGAGCCGCACCACAGCTCTACATTCAAAGAGCCGCATGTTGCCGACCCCTGGGCTAGGACATATCCTGCCAGGGCATTTCAGGAGTTATAAGCCTGCGACGAGGACAGAACTAGGTAGGGGTTAGGAAAATCCAAAAATTCATGTCATAAGTAGGTACATCGTAATATTAGGATAACCTGTAATAATTTGTAATTCAGTGCTTAAAATAATTTATAAGAAGAGGTCGCCTTGTGGTCGAAATTCGCCTATAACTGTATATATTAAAATAATTATCAATTTTTAAATTTACTAAAGAAATAACTGATTGATAAACGTGTAACTTAATTGTATCTATCAAACGCATGGTAGTGTAATGATAATAATAATATCTATGGTCACTTCACACTACGTCAATCTGGACCCGTGCTAAGTATCCGAAGAACTTGTGTTACAGGTACCAGAAAACGGGAAGTATATTTAATACTTTTATACTATACATATATTTAAGATTTTTATTATTTTATACACATCCATGACCCAGGAACACAGAAAAACTTTTTGTTCCTTCGGCGGGATTCGAACCTGCGACCCTCGGCTTGAGCACCAACGCGCTGAACTGAGCTGAGCACTGAGGTCGTCAAAAGTGTGTGTTAATAATAATCTGAGGTAGTGTTTCATATTGTTATTTTTATTTATTTGATGTATTTCTTAGCATTCTTTTAAATAATCTTAGCTTTCTGCACACCTTCCTCCATATAAACTTTAACTGTGCAAAATATCATACGCCTCCGTTCGCACAATTACTCGTAATGCTACACTGAAAGATTTCGCTCCACGTATAAATATAATGATGATAAATTAAGGTGTGCATTCAAAATTTGCCTTACACAATTTTCAATTTACATAATTTGAACACAGTTCATTCTAGTTTTAACCCCCGACGAAGATAGAGGGGTGTTATAAGTTTGACATATTCGTCTGTGTGTCTGTTCGTGGCATCGTAGCTCCCAAATGGATAAACCGACTTTGATTTAGTTCTTTTTTGTTTGAAAGTTAAAAATATCGTCATTCAATAATTTGCCGGTTTTCGAAATACAAATTTGATGTTTCTAACTAATCCGTGCCGATAAACGAGTGTTCTTAGCTATATTCATCCTCTGCAGCTCGCTTACTGCTTGACAATTCGGGGATTACTTAACATTTATAGTTTTTCTTTTAATACATATTAAAAGCTTTGTATTGTATAAAAAAAAATCTTTAAATACTGTAGTGCCTGGGACAGTTGGTTTTTAAATGTCGTATGGTTGCCCAAGCACATACGGCATTCTCACAACATAGTCAGCCTAGTCCAGAGGAATGAACTGGTCAATACGTCTGGGCTCAACTATGTGCGGGTTTCCTCACGATGTTTTCCTTCACCGTTAGAGCGTCCGTATAATGTACTTGAGATCTGAAAAAGTCTCATTGGTACACGCCTCAACCTGGGATTCGAACCTGCAATATCTCGAGTGCGAACCAAACGGTCTACCCACTAGGCTACGGAGCTACGTTGTTTGTATTGTATACTTATTTAATAATACATAAACTGAGGTAAATATTCGTTAGGTAAAACCTGGGACCATATGTATCGGAATCAGGAAGGCCGTAGAAAATTCTGAGCATCGAAAATAGAACTCGGCGCTAATACAATAGAGTTCTTCTTCTTTTTTAATTATGACGGCCTCAGTTAGTTGCCAGAGAGTGTTTTTAAGTAGACTTTGCTCTATAAATTGTAGGTCTGATGAAACAACAAGGGGACAGTTACCTAAAAAATCTAAACATCTGTTGAATCACCGAAAACAAACATACAAGTGTTGAAAATCGAAATGCCAGGTGTCAAGCTGTCATAATATAATATGACACTGACTTTTAACCTGTCAAGCGTCACTTGCTGCCTTGCAGCAAGTGACAGCATGACTCTCACGCGTCGCTTGCTGCCTGGTGGCAAGGTGGGCACGCCCATAGAATAAATTTCAAATTTATAAGTGGTTTGTTTGTACCACATAATTTATACATTTATGTAATTAATATTAAGTTTTTTATGCATATACGAAGTATTTTCCATAAATCTACTACAAATTACTTCAGAAAATCGAATGAAAAATATACGTTTTTATTGCTATTTTATTTCATAGTGAGTTTATGATTTTCTTGTGAAATGCATTTTGAATTGAACATTTTAGTAGAAATTTTATTAGAACGGTATTTATTCTAGAGTCTACGAATAGAATATATGGATAAGAATAAGTAAATTTATTACTATGATTGTTTTTGTAAGACATTACCGTCAAAATAGGCCTAGTTTCGGAGGGTTCAATGAGGGAGTTCCCTTATTGTACATTGTAAAAAAATAATGAGTTACTGTAATATTTAACATCCTGAAATGTATAAAAATATAAAAATATGTATTTAATTATGTCCCAGTTACAGTTTATTGAGCAATCAAAATATGTACTATGTCAGATATTTTTCATAGTAATTGTAATTAGTTTTGCTCCAATCCTTGTTAGTACAACTGTTTTTGTATTAAATTTTTATGTATAATATATCCAATTACGTAAATAAAGCAACAATCACTGTATAGAAACATACATTTTATATTTATTTGAGTTTTAAAACAAAATATTAAAAAAGACGAAGTTTATGTGTTTGTATCAAGATTCCATTTATTAAATGAGTATTTTTCTAAATTCCATTTACGTCATCACTTAGGAAATCTATTCTACTTTTTAAATATATATCACATGCATAGGTAGTACATAAATTATAACAATATAATTTGGAGAAATAAAAATCGCGGGAATCGAAATTAGACTGACAATTTTATAGTAGGTAACTGTAACTTATTTTATATCGGTTTTTGAATTAAAATTTTATATATAATGTGTGCACCTACGTAAATTAAGCAAATTTTACTATATAGAAACATAAATTTGGCCTTAGTTTAGATTTGCAATAAAAATATAAGAAAAAGTCGTGTGTTGTGTTTGGATCAAGATTTCTTTTATTAAACTAGTATTTTTCTTAATTCCAATTATATTATCAATTAGGAAATTTAATCACCTTTCTAAATATATATAACATGCATATGTTTTATTCACATTAAAACATTATAATCTTGAAGAAAAACACGACGGGAAACGTCATATGATTTATAGAGGTCGGTACTCCGTGCGTCTGTCATGAGGGAATGAGGTCGTCCTCCTCCTTCCTCTCCGTAATGTGTGTGATGAGGTATCATTTGGCATGTTCCCACTTGAGTGTCAATAACGAAGTCAAAAGTAAACAATCAGTGCAAGTGTTTACGTTATTTGAAATGTTTACTTTCAAGTGGATAGGTACTTAATTATACTGAATCTAATAACTGTAATTTATAAATCTGTTTCTATATTACGTAATCACTTAGGAAATTAATTATATTTTTAAATATATACATCATCCATAGGTTTTATTTACTTATTAACATTAAAATTGCGAAAAAAAATCGCGAAAAAAATTGCGGGAGAATGTAAGGAAAATTAATTTTTGGTGGCAAAAAGGCCCGACGCTTGTCTGCATAACCTGTCAAAGAGTGTCAAGGCGCTTGACAGGTTAACTCGACACTCAATTGTTCGATTATTAACCACACTCTGACACTGGCGAATCACTATAAAAATTCCAGAGCCATTATAAAAATGAAGAAGAAGAACTCTATTGTGCCGAAATCTATTTTCAATGCTCAGAATTTTCTACGGCTTTCCGGATTCCGGTGCGTAATAACAGGCGATTATGAAAACGCACAATATTTTCAATAATTGATCGGACCATAACTTTATAAAATGATCTGAAATTGGCCAAGTTGGTACTGCGATCGGTCGAACTCCCAGACAGTTTTATTTAATTTAGCAGTTTGTCAACAGTTCGCATAATGTTACATGATTGATGAGGTTTAGTTTTTTCTAGTTACCAGAGTAAAAATAAACAAGGGTAAACAATAATGTATAATAAAAAAATAAACAATATCAAATTACTACTAGAGGCCACCTCGTGGTCAAACTTCGCCCATAGTCACATAACTTTTAAGATTGAACATTAAAAGCCATATGGGTTCATTAGCCTCTTAGAAAAAAAATGTAAATAATTGTTATTCAGACCATATTGTGACAGATTGGGTGTGTTCTGCGGAAAATGGCACTTGTTAGCGCTTACTAGCGCTAAAAAGAAAATGACAGTTTTCGTCCGGGACACGTTTTTTAACTTCAGAAGCGCTGACATAATCCGCCATTTTGCTTATTTATTTTGAAATCAGTAGTGTTTTTAGAGGATAACGTGTCCAAGAGGAAAATAGCATTTAGCATTGACAGCGCTTACCGCTTAGCAATCGCCATTTTGCTTACAAGCGCTTACATGCGCCAGCACCTAACAAAAAAACGTAAGCAAAATGGCGGATTTTGTTAGCAGTATTGAAGTTAGCAAACGTATCCTGGCCGATAATCTGTTTTTTATTAATATTTAGCGCTAGCAAGAGCTAATAAGCGCTATTTTACACGGAACACAGCCATTGACAAACGCCAACGTGTAACAACAACAATAGATACAATCTATCAAACGCACGTGTGTGTTATTAATTTTAGGTAGTGTGTTTTGTTGTTATTTTCATTAATTGTATGTATTTCTATGCCTTATTTAAAAACATATTATAGTTTTCTGCATACTCTCCACTACATAAACTTTAACTGTGAGTCGCGACAAATATCATACTCCTCCGTTAGCATATTCTGGTAAAACTATACTGAAAGTATTGTTTCACGTATCAACTGTAGGTACGCTAAAAATATTATACTATACTCAATATAATAATAAATAAGTGAGAAAGTATGAACAATGTATACAATCAAGACACTTATGTATATTATGTCTAACATTATTTTCTTATAAATTACAGAGTGAATGATACGTAATCATACAATATACACCTATTATATCCTATAATCTATATATATTTATAGTGTTAGTTACACTTTTTATAACTCAAGAACGGGTAAACTGATTTGGCTGAAAATTGGTGAGGAAGTATCTTAAAACCAGGAGAAGGACATAGGATATTTTTTATCCCGTTCCCGCGGGACTCAAAATTCGAGAACGGCTGGACCAGTTTGGCTAATTTTGGTCTTGAAATAATTGTGGAATATCAGGGAAGGTTTAAACGATGGGAGATATTAGAAAAGGTGTAGGTTGCAGGAGTAGGTGTAGCAGTAGGTGTAGCAGTAGATGTAGTTATTTATTAATTTTAGTTTATATTTAAGACAGAACAACGCGTGTCGGGACAGCTAGTATTGAATACAATGACCTAGGTAATTTATTGAAACTAGTAAAATTGGAGTTGATTAATATTACTATTATAGTTTATATTATGTACCCAGCAAAGATTGTTCTTAGATCTTAACTATGAGCTTGAATAAAATTAATAACTACCTACATAAACCTACAGTTTCTACATGACAACTACACCTACCTACGTTCTACCCCTACTAAATACACCTACAAACTATATAATAAATTACTACCTACACCTACAAATTATTGCACCAACTATGTTCAGTACCTACACCTACAATATACACTTACTTCCTACACCCAGTAGGTGTGTACCTACCACTACAATTTTCTAGACTGCTACAATTTTTCTTGTATTTAAAAATATTGCTAAATATGTAATACAATGAGCTCCAGTTCTATAATTTACCTACCCCTATTAGTAGAGTGCCCGACTGCCCGTTTGCAATAAACTAAAGACTGTTAGGTCTAAATTGTAATTTTTTGTATGGATTTGACGCTTATAAGCATCGCCTTAGCAACTTTTGCGATTTTTAAGTTAAGTGCAATCAGGTATGACGACTTTCTTGTTTTAGGGTTTTTACATTTCCAAATTACACAGAAACGCAGTCGGGTTTTTTAGTTTCTTAAATTACCGTTTTTTTTTTAAGTGAAAACTTATTTAGCGGGACCACGGAAACTGTTAGATACGTCATAGACTTACCAGTATCAGCGACGGACAGATTGGAGTGATTGGAGTGTCCCACTGAGGAGGGCGTGGAAGGATGCAGCCGCAGCACCACCTCTGCCGGAGGGCCCCCCGTCGCGCCGCTCCATTCTGTGGCAGAAGAATAGGTTACAAAAGGATTCACATTCTTACCCGACTACGGCTAAGACAAAGGAAAGAATTTTGGCAGTCTATGTATTTCTTATGTCATGGGATACTCATCCCAACTTACCTGTCCGGTAGTTGTGGTATAGTATACGGGTACGCGACCCCGGCTTCCCTAGCTATTACTGTCCTATCCCTTACCCTCCTGGGCGGTAATATCCTACATTTCCTATTTCCCACTCTAACTTACCAATCTTCCTTTCCACATCACCTATCCTTCCATTTTCCTATTCCTATCCTCTCCGCAATTCCGTGGGAACGCAATGGATAATTATAAAAATAATTTAATTATCCAAAATGGCGGCGATGTGGTTCGCCACCCATCACGTCTCGTTCTCGCGGAGGCGAAAAGTAGCCCATGGAGAGTCGCTTCGCTACGTTGAATGTAAGAGGAGGAATGGATGGTAAGAAAGAAAGTGGATGAAGCGAAACAAGTATGTAAGGATCGTAGCAAGTGGAAAGAAGTGGTCTCTGCCTACCCCTACGGGAAAGAGGCGTGATTATATGTATGTATGTATGTATGTATGTATGTATGTATGTATGTATGTATGTATGTATGTATGTATTTCTTAATCTATAGTCTTAGATATTTAAAATCACATAAGTGTTGTGAGAATGCTGTATATCACAAAGTAATTTTAAGTTTGTTTCACCGGTTCTTCTCGGCGGGCTAGGGTTAAACTGGTGGTAGCTTTCTGTCAACGTTCCGAGAAATTTTTTTTTCATTTTCATTGTCACTTGCAGTCCAGAGGAACCTGGTTGACTGCAGGTCAATACGTTTGGGGATGTGAACATAAAAGTGGGGGGAGAGCCATGCTTCAGCAAGAAATGACCGGCGGGCTTATCACGTATCTTGCAATAGCCAATCAATAGCAAAAATTGCGCAATTTTTCCGAATTCGTATTACGTATCTGCAAAAATCTAGCAGAAGCAACCTCGCGACAGTAATACCTCTATCTAATCGAGGAACTATAAATTGAAATCAGTCGTTCGATCTCTTCACTGCTGTCTAATTTTTTGTATTACGTAAGACTTTTACAGCAAAGCGAAAACAATCTGCGAGCGATTTGAACTGTCAGTTAGCAATAATACGCGAAAATGAAGCAAAGTGAATTTAAACACAACAGCGAGTGATCAGCAATCGATCGCATATATAGGTAATACAATTTTATTTGACGTTCAACAATCGACTGCGCGTCTATCGCGCGATGACTGCAAGATTCTTGCTAATCGCTATTTTTACGTAATACGGCGGCTGGCCACACAGAAAACCGGTGTGAAACATCGCCAAGTGAGTGGGATCACCGGAGGCCCAAGGGGTTGGGGATTTTAAGGCCCAAGGGGTTGGGGATTTTAAGGACCAGAAACTCAAGTGAGCAACACCAGAGGAGTTGTGTGACTCTTCTGCGATCCGTCTCTTCGTTTCCTGGTCTAATTCATAATAAAAATTATTTAAAATAATCCTAAGGGGGTAAGGATCTATTTGGCATAGTAACTGTCCGCCATTTATGCCACCTCTATGCCAATCTATGCTAATAATAAAGAGGAAAAGTTTGTTTGTTTGTATGCATTCAATAGGCTCCGAAACTACAGGACCAATTTTGATGAAATTTGGTACGAATGTAGAGTTGACTACGGGGATGTAGGCTACATTTTATCGCGGAAAAATGTACGGTTTCTCCGAAATTAACTTTTGCGCGCACGTAGTTGCGAGCAACATCTAGTCTATATATAAAATATCCGAACTCCTTAATTCAACTATTCATTGACTTTTCCTTTAATGGCGCCAAAATGATATATTGCCTAGAGCCCTAAACGTTTCCCTCCAAGCCATCAATTCAGGGCTTAAGGCCAAGATGGCGTCTATCGGACCACGTGGAGTAAAGTAACTGTTATTGACAGGGTAAGCACTAACTAATGTTCAAGTTTAGCGGAACAGACAGTGATAACTTAGCTAGTAAGTTGCATTTAATTTTGTCTAATGAAGCTTTATGGAATGAGACAACCTTGTTGATGTTTTTGCAATGAATAATAAAAAGGTTCTGGCAGGCATAAAAAGCGCCTTTGATTGTTTCAATGACAAATATAACGATTATTAAATAGAGATCTGAAGGTCTTATGAATTGTAGTTGTCATTTCAAAATGACTGTGTTGGAATTTTAAATGTACTAAAATAGAGAGTAGAATACCGACTTTCGGTCAATTTATGATTAAAGGATGATTAATTTATAATGATTTGATGGTAAGTTGAAAGTCTAAGTTAAATACGAGAATCGGGCCTCTGTATTCACCTTTTATCGCCGTTACGTTAAAGTTCGGTTGCGGAGCACGCAGAATTTCGTAGACTCACCGTTACTTATCTCTATAACTCGCGCAGGAATATATTGCTATCGTGCTCCTATCGCTTACCCGTGTAAACACGATAGCAATATTATATTCGTGCGCGAGTGAAAGAGACAAGTAGCGATGGGTCAATGTACGAAATTCTACGAGCTCCAAGACCGCACTTTGGTAATTTATAATAAAACTAGCCGTTGCCTGCGGCGTGGAGCCGCGGGCAACGGCAGTATCCCATGGGAACACCAAAATTCATCGAAATTCGTTCAGTATTTTTTGCGTGAAAGAGTAACATGCATCCATCCAGCCATCTCCACAAACTTTCACATTTATAATATTAAGTGGGATGTTCTTTGGCTAAGTTGTAGTTAGGTAAATCAAAATGTTAACATCCGAAATCGCGAGAATCGACGGCATTCCTTATTAGTACCTATCACATTTTATGGGGTTCCTTACCTCAAAGGTAAAACCAGAACCCTTAATGGATCACTTTGTTATCCGCCTGGCTGTCTGTCTGTCTGTTTTTAACACTCCAGAAGCTATTTTTAAGCTACAAAGCATAAAACAAAATTTGTAATTGTAGCAGTCATATTTCTTTGATATAATATTTATTTACAAGAATTGAATGAAATAGAGATGTGTAGGTACTGTGAGTAATGTATTACGCGTAATATAGCACGACCGCGTACTGAAGCAGTACGCATTACGCGACAGAATTTAGCATGACGTATGACATTAAACATGGCATGCCCCGGCGGCCGGCATGCTCTACGATCGGCGCGGCCTGCCATGTTCTGATAGTACTCGGGTGTCCGTCGGATAATATCGGTAAGGTTCGAGTACAAGTGACGAGGAATCTGGTCCGCCAGACGGGATACTGTCTCCGTCACACGGATTTGTTTCCTATATACGTAAAATATACCTAATTACCATGTAGGTAATTAGGTATATTTTATGTATATAGGAAGCCTGTTGCCAAAAATGCCATGATTCAGGCTAAAATTACCTCGCATTAGTTGAAAAATAAAGTGTACAATTAGTGAGATATTAGAAGTGTGAGTCTTTGTCAAAAATAAAGACAATTTAATAATAATAAAAGGCCTACCTATTACACAGAACATTCAGTACAATCACAGGTATACGACATATGTAATAGCAGGCCGTTCGTCAGGTCATGTTTAGTGTTCTGCGTACTGATAGCATGCCATATGACGCGATACGGAATGTCATGCTATATAGCATTACACTACAGGGTACTGTTTTGAGCATGTCTAGAATGAAACATTTAATCTAACTTATATACCAACATTTAGAGTGCCCGAGGGCGCGTGTCGTACGGCCACTGGTACAAAAGCGAATTCATCTAATTATGATTACTTTGTCGCCCAAATTGTTTTAACTGTATTCATTGAAGGGGACAAAAGAACAATAATTGTTTAGAAGGTTTGAATGTTAAATTGTAAACGTTAACATGAATAAGTAAATGGGTTTTTAATTTAACAAAATAAATAAATAACAATTCTCTAAATTTTATTATTCGTATATCTGTGTCATAACTACGTTTGTAGTTGTGTTATTCCTACCATAGCTATGTTTTGGAGTTTATAGCCTCCGTGGTCTAGTGGTTAGAGCTTGGCTCTCGACTGTGCGGTGGGTTCGATTCCCGCATTGGAACAACAAAAAATGTTGTTTCCAAGTTTGGTTAAGACAATGCAGGCTGATCACCTGATTGTTTGACAAGAAAGAATCTATGCATCGGATGGTCATGTAAAAATCGGTACAGTAGTTTCGGAGCCTATTCAATGCAAACAAACAAACAAACAAACTTTTCCCTCATTATAATAATTTTTTTTTTTTTTTTTGGAGTCCCCCCTAACATGATCAGGGCTGTTTCATTTCTGTTTTATTTCTCTTCTCTTTTATTTTAATTTCTTTTCTTATTCTTTTTTAATGATTTCGTACAGTATTAACATTATTACATTATTTTCGCTTCTATACATTCCTTTGTTTTTCTTATTATTAATATTCCACATTTTGTTTCCGTTTTCAACAATTTTCAGTTTTTTAGTATAACAATTTTGTAATTTTTCTAGTCAGCTATATAATTCTGATAAATTGCAATATAATAATAATGTAAATACAATAGTCATTTCGATTTATGATAATGTCAATAATATAATTTTCCAATAAAATGGTAATTCAAAATTAATAATTCAAATAATATTATTCCAATATAATAATCCACTAAAACAATAATACCAATAAAATACAATTTAAATACAATTCATAAATGTCAAAATAATAAAACAACGGCACAAAGAAGAGACTATCCTACTATACAGCTAACCTAACATATAGAACCTAACTATTATCACAGAGTATATCACAATTTTTCTTACAAACTACACCCACGATCTTCCTGCAAAAAGCAAGGAAAAGATCCCTCTTTTTACCCCCCAGGATGGAAGGCAGATTCTCACCCGTTATGGATGTGCCCAATTTCTGCTCAATATCATATCTATTGCTAGCAAAAATTGGGCACTCCAGCAACAGGTGAGGAACCGTCTCCTCAACTCCCGGCTGACACAGACACGACGGATCCTCCTTCAGCTTGAATATGTTCAAGTAGAAGGCGAACCCGCCGTGTCCGGTCAGAATCTGTGTGGTGTAGTGTGTGATGTCTATCTTTTTGACTATTTTGTATGCAGCAGCAGCGCTTGGGAAAAAGAGCTTCGTGACTCCGGCCGTCCCTCCCACTTCGTATCTCCTGTCCCATTCCTCAATCGTATCCTCTCTTAAGATACGCTTGACGAATGAAACAGGACACAGATCGTAGTCGGGTTTCCTTTTCAATCCCAGCGCGGCCTCCTTGGCTAATTCGTCAACCCTCTCATTCCCTCTCAACCCTGCGTGCGCCTTAATCCAAAACAGGGAGACCTCCCGCCTATGCAATGCAGCTTTTCGGAGGGCCGCCCGTGTTTGCACTGCCAGGGGATGAGGGGAACTAAGGGTGACTGCCTGGAGAGCCGATCTGGAATCGCTAAGGATACCGACCTTCGCCATTCCACTCTTGCAGGCTATACTTACTGCTCTCTGGAGCGCTAGAAGCTCGGCTTGGTAGACGGTGCAATACGGCGGCAAGGCAAGCTTGACGGCCTTCGTCTCGGCCTCACCCTCCCATAAGGAGAGTGCGGCTCCGACTCGACCCTCAATCTTGCTGCCGTCCGTATAGATCCTATGGACGTGGCTGTTAACCACGTCTGCATACGAGTCCTCGTCTACCAACCCGAACCTCAGCTCTTCCTGCTCTGCCGGATGTGGGTCCTCAATCGCTGGAGCCATTCGCTCCACCTCCCTGTCTTTCAACACCGGGTGTGACACCCCCTTCTTGATCTCATAAAGCCTCGAAGCTTCGAGGATTCTGAGATCAAGAGGGAGTATCCCAGCCAACAGCATCGCAGAGTTCAGGGAGACGGTTCGATATGCTCTGCAGATCTTTTGGGCGAAACCCCGTTGGACGGTGTTAAGCCTTTTTTGGACCCCCATCTTTTCCACGGTGGGTGCCCACGCTGCTGATGCATACAGAATAGTCGGTTCTATGACTGCGGTATAAATAATCTTAACTACTTGGGGGTTAAGCCCCCAGCCTACTCTCGCTGCTCTGGCTAGCTGTTTGTAGCGTGTGATCGCTTTCTTACAAACGTCTCCAATGTGTTCATTAAATGTAAGGCCGCTGTCGATCGTAAGCCCAAGTATTTTTAGAGAGTTGGTGTACTTTATTTCGACACCCCCCATCGAAAGTCGAGGCACATCGTATTTCAGCTTCCTCGTTGATATTATTGCGCAGGTTTTGTGGGGAGCAAATTTTAGCTTGTTAGCTCTTCCCCATTCTCTTATGCGGTCCAACACTCTGTTTGCCTTCGTCTCTATTTCCAAGGCTGTATCACCATCCATCACTATCACAATGTCGTCGGCAAACGCTTGACTAAAAACATCCATCTCATCTAACATCCATAGCAGGGGGTCCAACAAGAGGTCCCACAGGATCGGTCCACCTATGGACCCCTGTACGCACCCCTTGTTGGTCTCCCTACTCACTTCCTTACCACCATACCTTACATTCACTCTCCTTTCACTCAGGTAGCTGCTGATCACCCGCCTCAGGTTCCCCGGACACCCAACCTCAGCCAATCTAACCTTTATGGCCGGCCACCAGGCACTGTCGAAGGCCCCCTCTATGTCCAGTGATACCACAACAGAAATTTTCTTCTCCTCCCTACACTTTCTGATGTGGTTCACCAACCTATAGAGGGCGTCTTCGGTGCTTCTTTGGGGCATGAAGCCATATTGGTTAGGGCTAATCCTGGGCAACAGGTAGAACCTGAGTCGGGCGACCAGCATCTTCTCGAAGATTTTGCCGAGAACAGGTAGAAGGCCGATCGGTCGATAGGCTTTTGGTACCCGATACGATTCCTTGCCCGGCTTCCTTAGCACCACCACGGTCGCCTGCTTCCACTGTTTGGGGAAGCAGGCGACAGTGAGGCACCTGTTCAGCAGTGCAAGGAACCATTCCGGGTTACATTCCACAGCGCGTTGGCAGATGTCCGACGTGAGTCCGTCCGCCCCGGGGGCCTTTTTGGGGTTGAAGGACCTTACGGCTCTCTTCAACTCCTCCATGATGAAAGGAGGGTCGTCCGGACCCGCCGGCGGTTCAGTGTCCAAGGACTCCGCCCGCCGGCGCGTCCGCCGATGTTCCTCACTTTCACCATTTTCCTGGTCCTCGGGGTAGAAAGTCTCCGCCAGCCATTCTGCGGAGCTCCGGGCGTCGAGGGTTTCACCGTCCCTCGTGAGGGGCAGATCCTCCTCCCTCCCTGTAGCTCTGCTCAACACCCTGTAGATGCCTTCCCAGACCCCCTCCCTATCCTGTTTCCGGCAAAATTCCTTCCAGCTCTCCACTTGCGCATCCTTTACTGCTTTTTCATACATCTCCTTTTGTTCCAGGTACAACCCAACGACGCGGTCTCTGCGATCAGGTGCTGCGTTCCGGATCCTGCGTTTCCTCGTGGCAACCAACTTCTTCATCTGCGCGAGCTCATCATTCCACCACGACAAGGTGAATTTTTGCGTGTGTTTTTTGGTCGGCATTGTGTCTCTGCATGTCTGTGTGATCGCTTGTGTGTATCTGTCTATTGTGTCCTCTACTTGTTGTGTGCTGTGTATTGTATCCATGTCTTGTACAGTCAATTGTCTGTCCGACATCAGCTGGATCAGTTTCTCACGAAACTGAGTCCAGTTTGCCTTCTGTGTCTGTGTGCCTCATTATAATATTAGTACCTATAGATTTGTCACGAATTTGTGTTCGTAGTCGTGATTGTACTCACTACTTACTGGTTTTTAAAGACGAAGGAGGTTCTTCAGTATCGCAATAAATTATACTATAAAGTGATTCAAGCGAGTCCTAAAAGGCAATGAGTTGGCGAATTAAAATTTTAGTACTAAAATAAGCCACATCAAGCCTTAACAACGTCTTTAAAAGCGTTTATTCGGCTAATTTGGATACACGTCCAAATTGCTTTGAAATGTAAAATATATTATTAATTATGTAATGTATGTAATTAATGTTTTATAATGTAAGGCTAAGAACTCATGGAGCGATTTTCAGTAGCGCTCGCCGCGATCGTGGAAATGCGATTTTATTTCGAAACTCACGAGACTGCTTATTTGCGTGCCACTTGAGGACATACAACACGACCCCCCCCCCCCCCCCCCCCAATCAATAGGGAATATAAATAGAACGGAAAATTTACTTAGAAAAGTTAATATGATACTAAAGTGCAGTCGCGGAGCACGTACGTAATTTTCTACATTTACTCATCGCTATCGCTATCTTTCGTTTGCGCACGAATATAATATTACTATCGCGTTTAAACAGGTAGGTACGCGATAGGAACGCGATATCAACATCGAAAATATATTGCGCGAGTGAAAGAGACAAGTAGCGATGAGTCAATGTAGGAAATTCTACGTGCTCTGCGACCGCACTTAGAATGAAAAAAATATCAAAAAAATTAATTAACCCCCGAAAAGTCAGACGGTGAACGAGCTGAATGTGATGAACACCCCCGATTATGTCAGCTTTCAAACAAAATAAAGGAGATCGAAATGGTTCATAAGATTAGGCGCAACGATGCTACGGACAGACACATAGAATAGAATAGAAAATACTTTATTTGCACATTCATAAAAAAAACACATACATGCGACAATAATGTCTGAAAAAAGAAACTGTACAAAAAGGTGGTAATAACGCTTACAGCATTTTCTTCCAGACACATTCAAATAGACAGATACGTCAAACTTATAACACCCATCCTAACACCTATCTGTTTTCATCGGGAGTTGATAACAGAAATGGCGACTGAAGAATAAACGAAACTTGCTAATAATTATATGTTGTCAGAAATAAAATCAGAAAGTCTCTCTCTCTTTCTAGCAAAACCAAATTTATTACACGTAAGCGTTACACATCGATCTCTCTGCAAGCAATCGACTGGTGCTTTAAACGTTCATATCTTTGTTATTTTCTATGATATCCAAATACTGATTACACTACACTGCTAATCAAACGTGAATCTATTTAAATTGATGATAGATCTATTAAAATTAAGCTTTGTCCACAGCACGCGTATTCCGAGTCACGTCAATGCGCCGTTACGTTGTGCTGGATGGCGGTCTAGTAGACCGGGTTTATGAACAAGTTCTTTGCCAGAGAGCTCCGTGGTCTAGTGGGTAGACCGTTTGGTTCGCACTCGAGAGAGTTCAGGTTCAAATCCCAGGTTGTGGCGTGTACCAATGAGACTTTTTCAGATCTCAAGTACATTATACGGACGCTCTAACGGTGAAGGAAAACATCGTGAGGAAACCCGTACATAGTTGGCCCCAGACGTATTGACCAGTTCATTCCTCTGGACTAGGCTGACTATGTTGTGAGAATGCCGTATGTGCTTGGGCAACCACATGCCATTTAAAAACCAACTGTCCCAGGCACTACAGTATTTCAAGAGTGGTCACTTCGCTCCGAGAATACTGTATAAATCATCCATTACCAGATGAAAAGGTCTAAGTTTTTCTTTGCCAGGCATTAGGTCATACTGGCTCTTTCCTTCAGTGTGATTCCAGAAATGTAATCACAAATGTGTTGTGTAAACTTACAAAACTACAGATTAACCATAGTCCATAGATACCAAAGATTTCAAAACTCAAATTAGCTATGACGTATATTTGACAACAAATATCGCATACAATAAAACGCCATCTTGGTTTTCACCGTACTTCAAATGTCAAAATGGCTCCAAAGACTCAAAACTGGAGACACTGTTTGCCTCAACATGCCTCGTCTATAATACTTAGAGAATCAAAATAAACTATAATATAATATACGTCTATGATAGATACATAGATATAAGATTTACCACTCTCACCGGCGGAGACGCGCGAGTATGGACGCCGCGACGCCATCTCTGTCGTCCGAGTGTCCGTCGACGATTCTGGAACAAACATTAATTCTAGAACCAACGTTTCTTAAACAAACGTTTTTCAATCAAGAACATTTTATTTTTAACCAATACCCCTACCGCCAATTTTTGTACCTTAGCCAAATATGTGCGGTCTTGGAGACCGCTAATCCTCAGAAATAATCAAATACTAGCCATGGTCGCCTAGTGGTCGAAATTCGACCATAATTTTATTTTTTGTGTCTAATACACGAAAAAATTATATGTGAAATAAGACAGATTGATAACCAAGAACGTGTGACGACATTGTATTTTCGTTAATTGTGCCAACTGTCATACGCCTTAATAATTAATCCTAATTACTATAATATTATAAATGTGAAATTTTGTGAGGATGGAGGGATGGATGTCACTCTTTCACGCAAAAACTACTGAAGGAATTTCGATGAAATTTGGTATGGTAGTAGTTTAGGCTCTGAAGACTGGATTAAAATATAGACTACTTTTTATCCCGAAATAGTAGTTTTTCCGTGCGATACTATATTTACGCGGGCAGGTATTAAATCTATACTAATATTATAATAATAATAATAATAATAATAAGCCTTTATTGCTGTTACTAAACAATACAAAACAATAGAAAATTAACATCTAATATTAATCGTCACATCGGATTCCCCGGTTTAGTGATCAGCGTGTCTTGTGACACATAGGCCTCTTCCAGCTGTTTCCATTTATGCCTATTCTTCGCTTGCCTTGTCCATGTTGCTCCCCCAATCTTTCTGATGTCATCTGACCATCGTCTTACTTGTCTTCCTCTTCTTCTTTTCCCATCCCGTGGTTGCCATTCTGTTAAAATTTGTGTCCATTTTGTTTTGCTTTCTCTTGTCATGTGTCCTGCCCAACGCCATTTCAGCTGTCTTATTCTCTTTATTAAGTCCTCTACTTTTGTAGTGTGTCTAATTTCTTCTGCTCTTTGTCGGTGTTTTAATGTGACTCCTAGCATACTTCTTTCCATTGCCCTCTGACACGTTCTGAGTTTAAGAAGATGTTTCTGGGTCAATGCCCATGTTTGACATCCATACGTAAGACAAGGCAGAACACATGAGTTGAACACTTTTCTTTTTGCTGTCATTGGAAAGTGCTTACTTTTCAGTATTTCTTTTAGGGACCAAAATCTTTTCCATGCATTTGCCACTCGCTTTTCTAATTCTATATATGTCTGATCTTTAAAGGATATAATTTGCCCTAGGTATGTATAACTGTTTACATACTCAATTTTTTCTGCATCCACTTTAAACTGACGAACAGGGAAGAAGTACCTTCTTCCCTGTTCGTCATTATTTTTGTTTTCGATTTATTCAAGGCAAGACCAACTGTTCTACTTGCATCAGTCAGCTGCTTCAGCATATCTTCAAGCGTGCTTGCATTGTCTGCTACCAAAACTAAGTCATCCGCAAACCTTAAGTGGCTAAGTTTTCTGCCATCGATGGTTATGCCTATATCGTCCCACTCTAGTTTCCTGAATACGTCCTCTAATATTGCACTAAAGAGTTTTGGCGACAACGGGTCACCCTGTTTTACACCTCTGGCTATTGGGAACAACTCTCCTGTGGTTTCGAGTTTTATTTGTGCGGTACTGTTCGTATATATATTTTTAATTATTCGTAAATACTTTTTCGGTACCCCCTGATGCATAAGAGCTTTCCAAAGCGAGTCATGTTTTATTGAGTCAAATGCTTTGCTGTAATCAACAAAAGCAATGTATAGTGGCCTTCCATACTCATGACACTTCTCTACTAGCTGTTTTATGGCGTGCATATGATCAATTGTTGAAAACCCCGATCTAAAGCCAGCTTGTTCTATAGGTTGTTGTTCATCCATTATACCAGTTATTCTGTTTAGTATCATTTTAGAGAATATCTTATATATGTTTGATATGAGACTTATAGGTCTGTAGTTTTCAATTATATTCCTATCTCCTTTTTTATGCAGTAGAATAATTGTGCTTTTTGTCCATTGTGATGGTATATATTCCGTTTTTAAAATGGTGTTGTATATTTCCGTGAGCTTTCTTAAGTTTTTCGTTTCAGTTACTGATGCTTTTATCATCTCATTCGTTATATAGTCTGGTCCCGGTGCTTTGCCATTTTTTTGATTGCTTTCCTGTGTTCAGAAGTCGAAAAAGCGGCTAGCTTTTTCGACTTCTGAACACAGGAAAGCTGGGGTATCTTCAATTTCTTCGTCTTCTAGGTTTACATCTGCGTCAGGTATAATTGTTTCTGAAGCGTAAAGTTTTCTATAAAAGTCAGTCGCTGTTTCAATTATGTTTTTTCTTGCTGTCACCTGTTCTCCTGCTTTATTTTTGATGTGTGGTATCCAATTTTTCGTCTCTGACAGTTCCTTTAAGGCTTTTTTAACTCCACCTGTTCTCTCTATGTGGTAATTTAATATTTTTGTTCTTCTTTTACTCCTGTCTTTTTTAATGTTGTTGCTTATCTTTTTGCTTATTTCTGCTATAGCTTTAAGGTTTCTTTTCTCTTTTTTTTTGATTGAGCAATTTTTTCCTTTCTTTTATTAGTGCTTTTGTTACGCTTTCCGTCTGAATGATCTTGGATTTTAAATGGTTGTTTAGTAGTAGGGGTCCGTATATTTCATTTATTTCTTTTTCGTATACTTCGTCTATTTTGTTTTTTGTCTTGTTCTCTGACTCTTTGTTTTTCACGTTTATTTTAATCTTAAATTTGTTTCTACTTTTTTTAGTTTCCTTTCTATTTATTACCGCTCTTACCATTTTGTGGTTGCTATTAAAATTAAGTTTTAGGGTGCCTACATCTTGGAAAGCCTTCCTGTTATTAGACATTATATAGTCTATTTCGTTTCTATAAGATCCATCTGGGGATAACCAGGTCCACTTTTTCTTTGGGTTTTTTTGGAAAAAGCTATTCATGCAGGCGAGGTTGTTCTCAAGGGCCATGTTTATCATTCGTTCTCCATTTTTGCTTCTTCTGCCGAGACCAAATTTGCCTATTACTTCTTCTTCACCTGGTTGCTGTGCGCCTATTCTGCCATTAAAATCTCCCATGACAATAACGTTCTTGTGCGTGTCTTTTAAGGCTGATGACAGTTGGTTGTAGAAGATATCTTTAGCATATTCATCGTTGTCTTCTGTGGGCGCATATACTTGAATTATCGTCCAATTATGTTTGTACCCATTTAGATGTAAGTTCAGTATAGCTATTCTCTCTGATATGCCCTTGAATTCAATTATATTTCTTTCCATGTGTTTTTTAATCATGAAGCCAACCCCGTGACGTCCTTTTGTTTCCCCTTTAAAGTATAAAATGTATTCATTGCGATCTTCTATGCTTTCGCCTAGCCTTCTTACTTCACTTAGGCCTAAGATGTCCCATTTTATTTCTGTAAGCGCCAACTCTAATTCTGTGAGCTTCTCTTGAGTTCTCAGTGTTAGACAGTTTAAAGTCGAGATATAAATTTTCCCATTTTCTTTAAAATTGGTGGGTTTTGTGCTGATTAAATTATTTTCTTGAGCTAGAAGGTATTGGTCGGTAACCCCCACGGGGACCAGCCGGCTTGGGGGAGGTATATTTGTCTTGCTTGATTTATATTCTATTTTTCTTTTGTTTGTTGTAATCTTCCGGTTTCCGATGTGTGTTGTTTGCTATTCTTTTCTTAAATCTGGAGTTGAAGACGATCTGTTCGCGTTCCTGTACATCCGTTCGAAGGCATTTCTTTTATTAATTTTTGGACGCGAGTCTCCGGAATTAGTAGTTAGCTGAGGAGAAATCGATTGTTCTCTCTTCCTTTTATCACGTGTTGTATCTTGACCTTCTTTGACTACCAGTTTGTCATATTTTATGAATGCTATACGTCCTTTGCTTCGTTCTTCCTTTAACTGAGGGATGAGTTCTCGCCTCTTTTCTAGAACTTCCTTGCTGAAGTCTTCATTAATGAAAATGTTTTTTGGCAGCATTCTCTTCTTTCGTAAAATTTCTCCTTTTTTCCAGGCATTCACCATATTGACTAGGACTGGACGCGATTTTTCTTTCTGCTTCCCAATTCTGAATGCTTTATTGATATCTTGTTTACAGATTTCGATATCTGCATTTTTTAAAGTTTTTACTATGTATTCTATTATTTCAGCATTTTTTATTGATTCGTCAAAGCCGTGGAATATCAAGTTATTTTCTTTTTTCCCGTTTTCCAAATATTTAATTTTCTCTTCTAATATATGTACTTCCTGTTTCAGTTGCTTGTTTTCTTCTACTATCGGTTTTAGCTTAATGTCCATTTCATTAAGTATGGTCTTTGTTATAGACTCTGTTATAGTTGCTGTTTGTTTTTCCATTTCTAGTTTCCATTTTGAGAAAAATATTTCCATTTGTTCTTCCATTTCCAATATAATAAGGTTAGACACTAATACAATTTGGTAGATATTTATATTTTATAAGTTGGCAACTCTCTAATGTCAACTGCGTGAAACGGCACGCACAACACTTGATTCCGAAGTTGGTAGCACTGTCGAAACCTCAAAGTCAGTTAAGGTGTTTAGGTTATTTTCACTTTTATACACAGTTAATTTGTTCCTGTACACTGAGTTCACTTAATTTGTAATGTTTTTATGCACTTTTGGTCTTTATACGTCGCGTCACTTACACCACTTCTAGTATTGTGTGTGATTTTTGCAATTTGATATTAAAATTTGCGGAGCGCACTTCGTAACGTCTGTACAGTTTGACAGTCCCGGAAGTCTCACTAATACTAATATTATAAATGGGAAAATGTTTATGTTTGTCCGTCCTTCGCGCCAAAACTACGGAACCGATTTAAATGAAATTTGGTACACAGATAGTCTAGAGACTGAGAAAGGACATAGGCTACTTTTTATCACGGGGAAATATACGGTTCCCGTGGGATACTTTATTAACAGTTTTACGTAAAAATTACTAAACCGATTATCATGAAATTTGGGACAGATATAAAGTAGACCACGGGAAAGGACATAGACCCTCGTGGGTTACTGTACAGTAGTAAGTTACGTGGGCGGAGCCGCGGGCATCGGCTAGTTTAATATATTATCATGATAATATTATTATGATGATCATAATATAGCAATCCAAAGCTAGAAAAATATCCCTAAAATAAACACCTTTTCAGCATAAGCAACGTTATCAGTTTTAATAGATCTTTTCAACGCGTAAATGTTGTGTAATTTAATTATTTTCGACTTAAACTTTTAGAATTCCTTATCTCGTCTCCAATTTACTTACAAAGTTGTAATTTGTAAAGTTAGATATTAAATTATAATTGTGACTGCCGATAGCTGAGTGGATGAAGGTTTCATACCTAGATTAGGAAATATTTGTTTGATTTTTAATATGAGGAACCTAAGTATGCACCTACATCAAATTTGAATACTCAAGCATGGCTCTAAACCAGGCTGGCTAATAAAAAATATTTTCTTAAAAACTTTATTAACAACTAGCTTTTCCCGCGGCTCCGCCCCCGCCTGTTGTATCGGGTTTCACACGGGAATACTACAGAATTGTACAACATAAAAAATGTACAAAAAAGTCCGTGTCTATCTCTTTAGGATAATCGACAATAACCATTTTTTATCCTTTACTTTTTACGAGAAATAATGGCTTATTTACGAAGCGATTTTAAGCAATACACCATTAATCCTTATCCAATTAGTAACGTACGTTTAAAAAGTACATAAAATACATTGTACATTTAATATAGATCAATATGGCCCCTTTACAGCATGTAATTTAAATGAATATTTTCGAAGATATTACAGATTCAAAATGCAGGGACATGTTGGCCGACTGGCCGGGGTGCTCGCGCTTCTGCATCGCGCTATCGAAAACGCATAGACGTATTTATAAGAGGCTCACGAATATTTTGTACTGCACTACTTTAAAGATTGTCCATGGAAGTGGTTGGTCAGTTTTAATGGGATGTCAAATAACATTTGAATGGCAAATGAAATGAATTGTATAAAACAAGTAGCTTTATTTATCTGTCTCTATGTATATTGTATGCTTAGATCTTTAAGACTACGCAACGAATTTTGATGCGGGTTTTTTAAATAGTATTTTAAGTATTTTATCCACATTATAGTAGCCCTTTTAAATTCAAAATAAGTTCAAAATAATAACTTATATTTATAAGATATCGTAAAATTTGTATGCAAGCGCGAAAAATATAATATTATATCATTGGTATATCAAGCGGTCGCGCATGTCTCGACTGCTTGATATAACAATGATATATACAGTGTCGTGTCGAGGTGATAGGGTCTCGTTTTTAACCGTTTGCATGGGGTACGAAACCCTTAAAACATTTTTAATATTGTGTACAGAAGTATATAATATATACCTAGCTGTGAGTAGTTATTCGCCGAAGTAGTTTTTCTCTAAGAACACTATTCTACGCGGGCAAAGCCGCGAGTAAAATCTAGTTTTTATATAATATATAGTGGTAGGATTGCAATTATTTCACACCTCCAAACCACTAAAATATTTGTTCCGGTATACACCGGAATAAATATAGCCGTATGGCTATTTGGGTTAATTCCGGGTTTGTTTTGTCCAGTGAGGCGACAGGGGGTCAGCTATAATCCTGTTATAAACTCAAACTCAAAATTTTATTTCCATATAGGTTATAATGTAACGCATAAACAATTGTCCTACATGATGCCTACCACCGGTTGGAAACTAGCCCGGCGAGAAGAACCGGCGTAAGAAACTCGCACGGGCCACCTTTTAGCAAAAAGATGGGAAAAAACCTTTTGAACCCCTAACCCCTTCCCCATATCACGCTTTTTAGTATCCCTGTACCTGTATTTAACATGTACTGTCACACTTTGTATGACCCCGCCCCTCCCCCATCAGGTGTGACGTAATATGTGGATGGTCCCTTATCTATATAACATTAGTCATAATTACATAGAACATACTTATGTACATAAAAGCAGCCATGCAGGGGTCCATCTGATTCCCAAGGTGTGCAATCGTTAATAAAATAACTGAATTTATAATAAGATTTAGCACACAAACGTTCTTTTTTACATTTTTAAATTTAATAATGGTAAGATTTAGAACGTTTTCTGGGATTCTATTGTAAAGGCGTATACTATAAATGAACCCTTTAACGAATTACTTTGCGATGTCTGATCACCGGTATTTCTAACTTGTTCTTATATAATAATATAGGGTTATAATATGTTTTTACACAATTGTACCTACCTCTATTAGGGTGAGGCTACACGGGCGGGTCTCCCGCCGCGGTAAACCGCTCGACAAAGCTGCCGCAGACCATCAAACTACACGGGACGCGGTTTATCGCTGCCTTTTGTTCATTTCAACATGGACCCGCCAATGATAACTGCGATTGCAGCTCTCATATTAATAGAATTATTAAAAAACAAAGTAAAGCGCAATGTGTGGGTGGAACCAGTGTTAAGTAATCGTTTAACTCTGGGAATATTTCATTCAATGTTTAGTGCACACCGCGATAACCCTCATAAGTTCTTCTCATACTACAGAATGTCTGTGAACTCATTTGATGAACTTCTATCAATTATAAGCCAACGTATCAAGAAACAGGATACATCCCGCGCAGAATGACGACGGGATAGCGGGAAAGCGTCCGTGTAGTTTAAGCGTCGGTTATATATCAGCGGCGGTTTGACGCTGCATGCGGCGGTCGTATTTCTCCCGCCTGTGAGCCGCGACGGGAAACCGCGCAGTGTAGTATGCAGCATACAACTTCATATTAAATTGTGTCCAGTGCGGTTCAGAAGCGGTTTTCCGCGGCGGGAGAACCGCCCGTGTAGCCTTGGCCTTAAATATGCACAGGAAATATTCACGTCATATTACGTCAACAAAAAATGGGAACATAATATTTTCTTTGATTAAAACACCGCCTTTCTCTCTCGAAAAAAACAGAAAGCATCATTTCGTTGCTTATTTTATGTGAGGTCGTGCCATCGATCCAGTCAAATCGTAATTTCGTAAATATAAAATTTTATTCCATTCCTAAATCTTCGGTTAACGATATCTTCTACGGTAAAAGTACAAAAATGTTAACCTACTGTTTTGACGCTAAAAGTTACAAATTAAAGATATGAAAATGACGAGGCCACTGAAATCGATATTTTTATTCGATTTTAGAGACGAACAGTAATTAGTGCGATTGACCTCGGACAATCGATCAGCGGACTGTGGCCGTAGGTCGTTACTGTCACGGTATTTTGTGTACATCGCTATGAAAGAAATAATAAGTCGCATAAAAACAAAAAATAAGTGAACAAAACTAAAATATTGTTTTAAACACTTACGGATTTTGTCGCGGTGCACTTTTCTTTTGCCCGACGTTTCGGCTACTTTCCAGCAGCCGTGGTCACGGGAGGACTGAGGTGTCAGTTGTCCTATTTGTTGAAGTTGTTCAAACTACCCGAAGATTCTTCAATTATTATTTGTGTTCCGATCCACGCAAAACGTACTCACAGTATCTTGAAGCCGCGGTGTTTTTGACCTGAATTTTATTTTATTTATCACTGGATCCCAACTAGATGGCAGCACCCAGCCATCTTCTCGGTTAAAATTAGGGTACTTTTTAATTTCTATAGCCTCGCGTATCATTCTAGGGCGATAACGTTGTTCCTTTGCCAGTACTTGTGGCTTATCAAATCTTATGTAATGGCGAGGTTGATCCAGTGTGTGTTCACAATTTGCAGATTTGTTGTTGCGGCGGTGTTTAACATCTGCGATATGTTCCTTAACGCGGGTTTTAATTGGTCTTTTTGTTTGCCCTATATAGGATAGACCACAGTCACAGTCGAGCTTGTAGACTCCTGCATCTTGCAGAGGAATATTGCATTTCACTGGTGGTAAAAATTGACTTATCTTTTTGGGCGGCTTGAAATATGTTATATAGGGCAAACAAAAAGACCAATTAAAACCCGCGTTAAGGAACATATCGCAGATGTTAAACACCGCCGCAACAACAAATCTGCAAATTGTGAACACACACTGGATCAACCTCGCCATTACATAATATTTGATAAGCCACAAGTACTGGCAAAGGAACAACGTTATCGCCCTAGAATGATACGCGAGGCTATAGAAATTAAAAAGTACCCTAATTTTAACCGAGAAGATGGCTGGGTGCTGCCATCTAGTTGGGATCCAGTGATAAATAAAATAAAATTCAGGTCAAAAACACCGCGGCTTCAAGATACTGTGAGTACGTTTTGCGTGGATCGGAACACAAATAATAATTGAAGAATCTTCGGGTAGTTTGAACAACTTCAACAAATAGGACAACTGACACCTCAGTCCTCCCGTGACCACGGCTGCTGGAAAGTAGCCGAAACGTCGGGCAAAAGAAAAGTGCACCGCGACAAAATCCGTAAGTGTTTAAAACAATGAACAATATTCGCGTAAACTTAAGAAATCAAAACTAAAATAAATACTAAAAGAGATGTAGTTACCCTATGATTTTAATCATTACAAAATTAAAAAATAATATTCTTTCATTGTGAAATATCATTATATTATGCTCTTCGTATGGGTTCATTATTTTAAAATTCAACCGAAAAAAAAAACAATTTTGTCAGCTTATTGCTACGACTGCATTTAGCCTGATAAACATCTCATCATCATAAAATAAATAAACATAAACATCTACAAACATTATAAAATAATGAAACATTTCAACAATATAATGACTACATTTAAATAATACGAAATACAAATACGATAGGCAAACGAATACAATTAAGTTGATTCAATATTTTCATTTCATTTATCATAAGATATCAATTACAAAGCAGTCGTTATAATTCAATATCTAATATTAGTTAAATTTTTACCAGTCATAATTCAATTTTAATAAAATGAATAATATCCTAAATAGTTTTAAATAAATACCTTGTTTACATTTGATTTAAAAAAACTTTCGCCGAATTTTGTGCAATCACGCAAAATTCAAATTTCGAATGTTTTGTTTTTTATACACATATTTTTTATTGTCTGTGGTCTATATAGCCAGTATCACAGAACTCACTTCACTCGGCTGCTGCATTGAATTGACTATTTCAGTTCGTTCTACATACAGAGCCAAAAATACATTTGGTTCATTTTCAAGATGTTTATGTTTTGGTCTTACATTCGCCCCTTCGTTGGTGAAACGTTATGATTTATATAGCATCTGGCTATAAATTATATTCTTAATTTTGTGCGATATTTGAAATAGATAAACATAATATTTTCATGACGTACCTATAGCGTATGTACCATGAATGAATGGAATGGAAAGATTAATGGATGATTATGCAAAATATAGTATTTTTGGGAAATAGACTCGGAAAAAGCAGGCGGATTGCTTGATGGTAAGCGATCTCCGTCGTTCGTGGACAACGTAACACCAGAGGAGTTACAAGTGCGTTTCCGCTCCATAAAACCCCCAATCCGTCCTATACTTGTCGGGGAACTCGACGAAAGCGTTATTCTACTCTGGTTTCCTTTAATGGTTTCCTTTATTTGATCGAGACTCGAACCGGAGGTGGTGTATTCGTTAAAATATAATTTGTATTTAACAAATAAAACCATTATACCATTAGTTAGAAAACAAAAATTTGTCCGCGTCAAAAATTTTTGATGATACCTAAGGTACGAATACCTACAGTACCTCTCACGACTATCGAATTAAAGATACCTCTCAAGATCAAAATATGCGACAAGCCGTTTAGAGCGTGCCAATGAAATATACATACATATAACATACACTTGAAAAACACAACCCTCCTTCTGGCGCAGTCGGGTAAAAAACTATTTCTTCTCCGCAAGCTCCGTAATAGATACAAACTGTGAACCACATCTGACACTTAACCTAAAAAGGGTTTTGACCGAAAAGGGCTTGAGCAAGAACACAAGAACTAGCTCTCGGCCCTACGATTATAATGGTCTGTCGGCTTAGAGGTTTTTGAGGAAAACCTTTTATGAATTTGTGTGTTTTTACTCGACTATGGCAAAGCTAAATATATTGTACTAGCTTTTGCTCGCGACTACGTCCGCGTGGAGTTCGGTTTCCAAACGAAATTTAAACCCCTTTTTCACCCCCTTAAGGGGCGAATTTTCAAAAATTTGACGAAGGCACGTCATTACAACTATCTGTATGCGAAATTTCAGCGAAATCCGTTCAGTAGTTTCGGCCGCGCGTTGTTAGATGTGTCAGTCAGGCTTGCCTTTTATATATTTAGAAGATTATGTTTGTTCTACCGTAGTGCCTAAGCTACTGATCTGATTTTAATAAATTACGTATCAATATATTGATTCCTATCTATATAATAGCCCGGGTAACATAGGCTAGGTTTATAATTTACGTTGTCGGTTTATAGTTTTTATAAAAAATATAGTCCCTGAATCACTACAATAATTTCAATACCAAAATTAGCCAAATCGGTCCAGCTATTTTCGAGTTTTAGCGAGGCTAACGAACAGCGATTCATTTTTATATAATATAAGATAAGAAGAAGATAAGATTGCTTCAAAACCTATATTAAAAGTGCTCAGCGCCGCTAAAGCAGTATTTTCTTCAATAAGTTATCTCTGAATTGTCATGTAGTGAGCGAGCTGATGATTATGAATTGCAGCAAATAAAACTCTCGGTCATGTCAGCTTTTAATCAAAAAAGTTTGATCAAAATCGGTTCATACATTTGGGAGTTACGATGCCACGGACACACAGACATACATATGTCACCGTAAAATTGTAAAAACCGTTAGATTATAAAATAACTCTCGAGACTGTAAAAATATGATAAAGATTCATAACTATATATTTATAATCTAACGAAAAATAATGTGTTAAATTATAGGCAGCATATTCGCGTCGGAAATCTATCAACATTTTACAATTTCACTTGTTTTATTACAAATTAATGGTTTTTACAATTTTACGGGGACATATAGACCTCAAACTTACATAACGCTCCTTTGTTTCCATCAGGGTAAATAAAATGATTATTCGATGCCATTTTCGTTCAGAATATCAGACAAAAATGATAACGTTTGTGATATTATACAAACAGAGTTGTGATAAGAAAAGGTACTTAAGATACTTGAATACTTCAGAGCAGCCATACTCAAAGTGTGTTCCGCGGAACCCTGGGGTTCCACGAAGCCCCTGTAGGGGTTCCGCGAGAATTAAGAAAAAAAACAACAAAACACCTCTCTCTGGTCGAACGTTTTTACGCCTCGTATCATGAGGCGCAGCCAAACGTCGCCAATCACAACAGTAACAGCCGATCGGGCGATGAAGCGACGGTCGGGCCTCGACACTCAGTTAGTCGACGATTATCGTTTGGAGCGATAGCGAATTGAGAACTTTAAACGAAGTATTTATTGTTCTACTAGTGTATTCTGATTGTATCAGTTTTGTACATTCATTATTCTTTCTTCAACTCTTTTACGCCGTAACGATCGTGCGTTATTTTGACCCAACCATCCTGACATTTACCATTATTAATAAAAGGAGAATGGAACGTTGGCTTAAAGGCGTTAAACGTAATGCAACAACGTCTTCTAACGAAGCCGAATGTTGCTGCTTTTGGAGCAGTATGCGCGGAGTATTCAGCGATTACCAACGGCCATGGGCGTAGGCGTCCAGGGGAGGGTTTTGGGGGTTCAAACTACCCCCGAAATGTTCAGTTATATGACAAACCTAACATGATAAGTTATTATTTGTCATCTATTTTGCAACATCAGAAATAACATTAATTTTACATTAAATTACAAAATATCAAATGATCCTATTTTCACAGTCTTTTAGGTTTTAAAGTTTGAAGATATTTAAGCTATTAAATAGGAAAAAAAATTTGCTCGCTCGCTTCGCTCGCTCGCATTGACCATAAAGAACATATTATTTAGTAGCGATGTTTAATATAGCCGGTTGATTTTAAGGTATTTTTCCGAAGTTCACCGTTATTCAGTGTTTAAGTTTAACGTTTGAACAGGTTCTGACCTGTAAAGTGGGGAAAATTTTGCTCACTCGCTCCGCTCACTTGTGTTTGGCATAAAAAACATATTATGATTTTTTATGTTTCCGAATTACAGTTTAAATTCAGGGTTTAAAGCAGAAAGAAACAGGTAAAAACGAAAAAAAAAATGGGGGCCCATAATGTGCACAGGGCTTCTAATAAGTTAAAGACCAGTATTTAATGTACTTTTAGTCATTTTATTTTCTTTTACTTGTTATGTAGTAACTTACTATTAGTATTTAATAAGTTGTAACTGTTACATTGTACTTTTATTATGCTTATTTATAAAGAATATATTTATAAAATAATTGTTTTATTGTAGGGTTCCGTCAAGTATTTCGCCTTCCAAAAGGGTTCCGTCACCAAAAAAGTTTGAGAACCGCTGCTTCAGAGCATTTCTAGAGGTCCTTAGCGAAATATACGATCAAGATAAGGTTTGTAATGAAATAATTATGTTTAAAAAACTCTAAGTTCAAGGAAAATTATTTATTATTTTATTAATACTTTAGCATAAAATATATTTAATTTATGCTTAACATGAATATCAGAGTCACTGTTACAGCTATTTTGTTTATTACGAAATCAATTTTTTGTGCTGTAATATGACGAAAAATAATGATATTGATTTGTTCTTTTCAAGCGCACTCTCAGTGAAAACTAAACTAGGTAATGAATTTTTTGGCTCTAAAAAATAATAATATATCTGTGTTTTGATTAATTTAGTATAGTTGATTGTTTTCTTTACATTTAAGGGACATTGGAAGTTTACAACATACTGTTTTAAAAAGTGTCGACTACAACCCATAATACTATTAGATTAATAACATCTTTTCACTCTAAATTTATCGAAATTCATTGATATTTTATAATACGAATATTTGTTAAAATCGGCTAAAATGTGATTCTAAATTTGTCTTTGGTCGACCTAAGTCATCATTCCATAGTAAAACGCCCAATGTCCTTTAATGTTCTTTGTTACAACATGATAGTTCTTACTTTATTGTTAGTTTTAACGTACATTGTATGTATTACCTACTCGTGAAAACCTGTAATTGGCTTTCTGTCACCTATCTTTATTTCTATTGTAAATCAATAATAATAATAATAATATCTATGGACGCTTCACACCACGTCAATCTGATCCCGTGGTAAGTTCTCAAAGAACTTGTGTTACGGGTACCAGACAACGGAAATATATTTAATACTTTTTATACTATACACATATTTAAGATTTTTATTATATAATACACATATTTAATATACATCCATGACCCAGGAACACAGAAGAACTTTTTGTTCCTTCGGCGGGATTCGAACCCGCGACCCCCGGCTTGAGCACCAACACGCTCAACCAATTGAGCCACAGAGGTCGTCAAAATGCTGTTGGTTTTCCATTATCATAAAATAAATAAAATAAATAAATAAATATTTAATTTATTTGAGTAAATTACAGCTAACAATAACACTACTTATATGCTTTTTATAAAATAGATCACAAAAAAGGCATTTACTAACATCTACAGACAACATCTAGAAAAAATTATGGAGGGTATAACGCGTTTCAAATGAGAATAGGAACGGCAATGACCTTTATCTGTCAAATATCACTTGAAAAGTGCGATTTTCAGAAAAACAGTGCATATAAATAATAATAGTCTTGCATCGAATTTAAATAAAAACGTTGAATAGTAATCAATTATCTAAACATAAATTTAACTATCATAACATCTAAATTCGAAACATTATGGCGCCGACTCGATCCTATTCTCATTTGAACCGCACTATACATATATTAAATAAATAATAAACATAATGTACTCCATTAATGTACAATGGAGTACTTCTTACATTTTTAATTTAATTAATTAATTAAATTAAAAATGTAAGAAGGTTTAATAATTAATCAGGCGTATTAGTTTAATATTTTTAACGAGTAAATTTTTCCGCAAGGATTTGTATCTTGTAGTATCTTGTAGTTTCTAATAATAATAAGCTAATGAGAAACTGCGCATTTTAAGTTATAGTTATAATATGAATATGTTTTTTCTTTTGACACAGTGATTTCAAATTCAATTGGTGGCTTGGTTAGCGTTGGATTTTTTACGTTGTTGGCAAATTGGTGTCTCAGGTTCAAATCCCGGTCAGATAAATATTTTTGTGAGATTCTTATTTCTTTTTCTTTTTTAATATGTATCATATAAGTTATTTCTTATTTATTTTTATTTATTTTATCGTTATACTAATACTCCGAGCAAATCGGTCAAGTACCAGAATATTGTAAAACTGACCCTTAAGGCGGTTCGTTTCTAGGGAATGGAAGAACCGGTCTGATTTTGAGAACCGGGAATTTCGGGACTGGGCAATTTCGGAACCGGGATTTCCCGGGAAATTCGGGAATTTCGGGACTGGTGTTAAGGCATGAAAGCCAAGTGTGATTACTGTCTAAAAAGTAATTCAAAATATAAGAATAACATTTTATAGTACAATTACAAATTAAATAAGGTTTTAATGGCAACTCGATACATCAGCCATATTAATGACAATATTACTGGCGATAGTAAAGAGCCGTAGGTCATTTTAGTTTATTAGCATTTATTGGTGTTTTTTAAATATGTTACTTCGAGTTATTTGATTTTTGCAAAATATCAAATAGTTGGGGTGCCCAGAATGCTATTAGTGTATATGCTCGAAAGTCTAGGTAACCTATTAGAAGTGACACACTGACAAAAGCTGACACACTATAGGAATAGTGTATCAGCTTTTAGCAGTCGTCGTCCTGAGTGGTAACAAAGTTGTAAAAATGATCACGACATGGATATGCTGAACGTGTCAGATTATAATTAGTGTTTTTCATGCGCAAATAAGTGTCTGATATGAAGTATATATTATTAGTGGTGGGAAGGGGGAAAAAATCTCGAGTGTCAGAAGTTCAAAGAAATCCTACAGATGCTCCAATTTGAAATTAATATAATGCGTAACAATTTTTATAAGGGCAATAAAGAGTATTTAAAGGACAACAGGTAATATCCATCTAAACTGCTCACAACCCCAAAAGCAACCGATATGATGCATATTAATAGGTGTAAAAATATATATACGTATATATTTACCAAAAAATACCTAGAACAGACGCCACGCAGACTTTGTAGGCCAAGTCCCAAGATGTTCTATTTAATCGTCAATACCATTGGCTCCAGTATTGGCTACTATGTCGGTCGATGGTAGTGCTATCATACTACATATTTATATTAAATACGGCATATTATTATGGTTATTATTTCCTTGCACAGCTCACAGTAAACTTTTATGTACAGAATCTATTATCTAATATGAACTAAGTACTCATTCTATCCTTTTATCGTGTAATATTTTTAATTTTTGTCTTTAATTTGCTTTCGGAAATGATTAAAAATTATTTTTTAGCTAATATTTACAATTACCGGTAATAGTTTACTTAAATGATTGTAAATTTTAATACAATTTGTTCGGTACCGAAAGTACCGAAATTCCCGGTTCTCAATTTTTGATTCCCGGTTCTCAGAGCGATTCAAAATTTCGGGAATTCCCGGGAATAATAGTAATAGTAATAGTATGAAATTACCTAATTAATGTCCATTGTTTTTTTGTATGGGAAACGAACCACCTTAAGATAGTCTCCGATGCACGCGCGATCGCAAACCGAGACCGAAATAGGGTCTCGGAGCGAAGCCACTGCTTAGGCTAGAACTAATATGCTCCGGAATCCGGAACGCCGCGCCGTAGAAAATTCTGAGCATTGAAAATATAACTCTGCGACGATACAACAGCGTTGAAAATGAAAGTTTCGAGTGTTAAGTTGTCATATATGACATTGACATTTGATTCGACACTCATGACGTGTTCGCTTTTCAACTCTATTGTATTAGCGCAGAGTTCCATTCTCAATGCTCAGAATTTTCTACAGCCCTCTGGATTCCGGAGCATAATATAGTCCCAGCCTTAGTATGAATTTATATGGATTATCAGGGGGGTGAAACTCTCATACATGCACAAATTAACAAAGAACAGAGACATCTAAAAATGACTATCCGGTACTAACAGTTTGAAAGTTTTCGGATAGTCACAACAGATGCCACTAAGCGACTTCTACATCGCGCTATCGAAAACACAAGGCGTATTTATAAGGGCTCGCGAACATTTTACCATGCAGTAACCGTATTCCACTATTAAAGAGAAACTTGGTCATTGTTGTGACTACGACTTTCGATAAAACTTAATTTCTGTCCATAATTCAGTTCAATAAAAATTATCAGGCGGTACTACTTCCATCTAGCGGGTTTGATAGTAACTAAAACGGTACAACGCCATCTAAAAACGACATTCCGAAACTTCTGCAAGACTCAGTTTCAATTTTAGAGTTGCGCATCTATACTAGTATATATCTGTATAATCTATGTGGATTATGGAGCATTAATCAATTCCCGCGACCCGCGTCGGCGGCATCATGCGACCGATGACCGTGGCCAGAGAACCAGGGGATCTAGTCAAGATGCATTCGATAATTTCGACAGCAAATTTCGAAATAAAATATGTATGGGATTTGACAAAAGGCATCGCTAAGTGACATGTCACTTGCGATGCCTTATGTATAAATCCCATACCTACATTATTTATCAGAGGCCCTGAACCTCAATTCTCGTATTTAAAGTAGAACTTTACTTTACTTTGATTAGGGTTGCCAACATTTTTCCGGCGAAATAGAGTATTTTTCAAAATAAACTATAAAAAATATAGTACACTTCTAAAAAATATAGTATTTTATGGAAAAATAAAAAAAAATCAATGAAATATATTTATTTATTTTTATAAAAACTATATTTTTTTGAACTTCTTGCATTTTTTAACAATAATTTATCTGAAATAAAAGTGTCAGCTTTATTATTAATGAGATACTACTTCTGTTTCTCTCTTCCCGCCATTTCAAATTCATAACCGAAAAAGAAAAATAAACACCGAAACAAAATAATACGTGGTTTGGGTTTTCACTTGGCTTTTGGGTTGTCAATATCATGTTATGTCATATGTCAATTGTCAATTTGTCAAGTCACAAGTGTCAACTTACTTATTAACTTTAATTATTAAGTCAAGTCATATGTCGAAGCGCGTTTATAAATTAAAAAAATAAGAATTATTTGTTTTAAGTTAGATTTAAGTGTTGAAAATATAGTATTTTTGCGTACTATATAATAGTTCAACAGTATATAGTACGCAGGCTCGAAATATAGTACAATATATACTATATATTATAGTACGGTTGGCAACCCTAACTTTGATCCCCTTACTAATAAACGCTGTATAAGCTTTGAATAGTTACACAGTGTTTTGTCTCCTTCTATCGAATTAAACATGTCACTTGTATGATGTGAACAAAACACTGCATAACTATTCAAAGCTTATACAGCGTTTATTAGTAAGGGGGTTATTGTATTATAAGTGAAAAGACATATAATAATGAACTCATTTTAAGAAGTTTCGACCAATCGGAGCGCGTTTCACGTTGGTTTAACGTTTACGAGAATACCGTATGACAGTTTAAGCGTAACGGATCTTAACTGTAATAGGGAATATGCACGTATTTTTTTTTTAGTTTTTTATATAGATCTATCTTGTTTGGTAAATCGTATGGTAAAATCAGTTTTTTGATATCATTAAAAATAACTAAGATATGAACGTTTAAAGTAGTCTATTAGACAGAGAGATCGGACGTGTATCGTGACGTCACATAACACGACCTTCATAGAAAGTTCATACTAAATTTCGTTTTGCTAGAAAGAGATAGAGTACAAACTTTGACCGCTCATATCTTGCTCATTTATCATCAGATATTGAATTTTTTTTTCGCCATTTCCTTTATTTTTCAGTCTAGTATCATATTACTGTGTTTTAAGCTATTTTTATATTTTATGCATATTCCCTATTGCTATTGCAGGTTTGATTTAACAGATTTGACCTTCTGATTTGCTGGTTTGCCGTTCGCGGTCACGAGTCGCGGTCTCGCGTCTCGATCACATAGGTACTTGCGAATTTTGTGACGGCTACTTTCAGTAGTGTCACAAAATTCGCAAGAATCAGTACGTTAGCTTACGATATATCAATTATTCTTGCAATTACCTGTTTATACTTATTATCCTTGTCTTTTCTTATTACCCAGCTATTTGTTTACTTATTTTATCTCTCCTGTCCTGCAGGGTTGCCTGGAAGAGATCGCTTATAGCGATAAGGCCGCCCTTGCCCACATTTAGTTATAAGTTTAGTTTCTAGTAAAATGTTTGTACCTACTTTAATGTGAGCAATAAAGTGTATATCTATCTATTTATCTATCTTATTATAGCAATTATTTTCACCGTTTTGACACTTTGGATCCGCTTCAAGCCGTAAGTTGGAAAGCCATCAATCTAGTTAGAATTTCTTATTGAATGTGATCGATCTTCAGTTATGAAATTAGGTTAGGCACCGTTTGAGTTATGGATAAATTATGACTGGCAAATACGACCCTGTCACAGTTAACTTAATAAGTAGCCTATCGGGTTTTAAGACTCTTTACACAAGCATTTAATACTAAAGAAAAACATTAATATAAAAGTTTGTTACCGGGTTGTCTGTGAAAATGTAGGTGTTTTTTTTATTTTGTAGGGTACCGTGATACACAAGGAACCCTTATAGTATCGCTCTGTCCGACCATCTGTCTGTCCGTCCGCGCTTCTAGCTTCTGTAATTATGAATATAAATTAGGGGTAATTTAGGAGTAGCTCTCCATACCTACATGTGAAGTGGGGTGAAATGAAATATTTTTTCATTTTACTCCATCGTTTGGGATATCGTTGAATAGGTCTTTTAAAATAAATGTAAGGTTTGATACATGACTTTTTTACAAAGTCCACCCTTTTCGAGTAATCAGCCTGCAAAGTGGTTTGTAAGTTGCCCCCCCCCCCCTAGCATTTCTAAAGAAATGTGAGGAGTATCGTTGAATGCGTCTTTTAAAATAAATTCAAGGTTTCATACATTACTTTTTTACAAAGTCAACAATTTGGAGTAACTGGCATCCAAAGTGGTTTACAAGCCCCCCCCCCCCCCCCCCCCAAGCCCTCCCCACCCTTTGCATCATACTAAATAATAAGACTTTTTTGTTCCCTGACGGGATTCGAACCCGCGACCTCCGGCTTGAGTACAAACGCGCTCACCACTGCGCCACAGTGGTCGTTACTTATTCTTTCGGAAAAATATTTGAACTAATCGGACAATAACTTTTGAAGTAATTTAAATAAATACCTATTGGCTATTACGCGTTTATAGTTACGGAACCCTCCTTAGACATGTCCGGACATGCTCTTGGTTAGGTTATTCCTTTTATAATTTTTCTTCTTCCGTACTATTGTTTAAACTCTGAGCAAAGCTCGATCTCCCGGGTCACTCCTGAGCATGACTCACGTCTCCCAGGTACTAGTTACTACAAACAAGTAGCCGAATCTTTCAGGGTAAAAAAATTATACTCACGTTCTATGACTTATGTAATAAATTTAGTCGAAGCACTGACATCTGTCGGTAGCAGTAAGTACTACTTGAATGCCCATTTATAATTGATTATTGTTTATAAGCTATGCTAGGTGGCGCTTTTACTACATTTTATTTATTGTAAGTTACTCGGATACCCGATACTGTAAATATTTTGATGATACTAAAAAGTATGTAACTGTAATTTGATACATAGTTTTTTTTATTATTTCATTCCCTTCAGTTAATTATTATTAATCGTTTTAATGATAACTCATAATATTTTTATAGTCTTGTGTAAAAGTGACATCTATCTCGTACATTATGAATTATGTTAGTTATGAGTTCGTCGCTTGAATTGGAATCTAATTGCGTAATATTTAAATAGGTACCTAATTATTTCCCGAGTATTCTTTAGTAATTTAAACGGAAAATACATAGGGGTAAAATTAACAAGTGCAATAAAATATATCGATAAAGATTTTAAAAAAATATTGTGTTTTTTGTTGTTAATAAAGGGATACGTCATGGTTATTTTATTAAATTTTATTGTTGTTATCGGATCCCTAATAACAACAACAATTTTCAGGCCTCTAGCTAAATTTGTGGTAATATTATAGAAACTTCCATCCTGTAGTTTAAGGGGTTGAAGGATAAAAGTTTATATGAGACTTCTTACCTTAATAATTCTTAACTTAATTAAATAAATGTTGCATATATTATGTTAAATTTTCCGTTCAAATTCAGAATATTCGGGAAATAATTATTTCAATCAATATTAGTCAATTAGTTTACAAGCCTAGCGATGAACGACGACATAACTTATATAGTTCACAATAACGCGATAGATGGCGCTTTCACAGATAATTAAATTTAACTCCCTTGTTTAAGGGGTTGGAAGATGAAAGTTCCAATTTTGAGAATTTTTATGTTGGTTGTGTATTAATACAATCTTACGTAACAAATTTCAGCTTTCGAGAACATCCGGAAGTACGATATAATTTTGTTGATCATCAGTGAGTCAGTGACGGAATCAGGGGTTTTTAGATATCAATAAAATCTAAAGTATAAGACGTAGGTAATCGAAACTTTAGATGTTTAATGAGACCGCTGATGGGAACAAATCCTGAAAGTTTCATTTATCTGGTACAATCCAAACTCAAGTTATGAGGGTTCAAAAAATCGACGAAACGCTTCGAGAAAAGGTGGTTTGGTAGTGCCCTTGCGCTTCGCTTGACGTCTTGGCATGGGGGCACTACCGTGCCCCCAGATTATTATTATTAAATATTGCACAAAGCTATTATTTTTATCTTGATTTAACATATTTACGATTCTGCGTGATAGACTTTCAATGCAAACGAGGTCCAGTTTTTTGCTTTGTAAAGTAACTATTTGGAGCTGTTACATAAAAAAGTAAAAAAGTACAAAGGTTTAATGTTATTTATTACCGACTATTTTTTTGGCACCTTGAACAGACTACATAGTACCTACCTACCTACAATTTAATCAGGTCGTCACCTCTGGGACTTTAGGCTTTTTAATTAAAACTAATTAATAATTACTACACACCCAAGCCTGGAACAAGATCAATCACCAAAAACTCACTCGCGTTGGGAATAACTTTTAATTTACATTATATAAACCATACACGTATGTTTCCTGGAAATATTTAAGCCAGGCAATATTTTCGCGGTTTCGATACTGATCTAACGGTTTTTACAATTTTACGTTGACAGAATGGCTGTGTTCCGCGGAAAAAAGCGCTACCAAAAAGCATAAGCAAAACGCCAACCGCTAGCGTTAAATAAACAAAATAGCTGATTAAGTTAGCGCTATTGAAGTTAGCAAACGTGTCCTGGCCGATAGTCTGTTTTTATTTCTTTAGCGCTAGAAAGCGCTAACAAGCCCTTTTTTTTCGCGGAACACAGCCAATATCATAAATTGAATTTGGTTTTAAACTAAGTTATCGAAACTAAATATGGCTTATGACGTACGTACATTTGACAGAACAAATTTTCATACTACATACATTGACTATTAGACCAGTTCCGATAGGTTTTGAAACAAAATAAATTTATAGTAGGATGAAACCCATTGGAAAAGGAAGAGATTATAATAAAAATTTAAGGAAAAATATTTTACGGGCGATTTGAGTTCGGGAAGTGAAGGGGGTGAGTTTTTAAGGGTAGAAAACGGTTTATCTCGATTTCTGGCAAAACTACAAGTCCTATGGAAAAAAGTCGAAAAGCAAAGTTGTAGAATGTAGATGATAAAAAGATCTACAACTTTTGTATTTACACTCTTTTCATATAACCACAAAATTTATGTGAAAAATTCAAATAACCAAGTTTTTGGATTTTTATTTTGTACAAAAACAAAAAATTTTTTCACGAAATTTAGTTAAAACTTACCTTTTTATGTCCTAAATACACTGTAATTTTTTTAAGCTAAAATATTTATTTTTTCACCTTAATTTGTCTTAATATCGAAAAATTAACCCTAATTTTCAATCGAAAATTCTCGCGTCAAAATATCAGCTTTTTTCAATAAATCGTTGAAATCTACCCTTTCTGATAATGTAAAAAAATACATACAATTACCATAGTAAATGTTCTCAGAAAATGCAAAGGTACCTAGGTACATTTTTTGCCTCGACATGCTTCGTCTATAATTATATATGTCTATGGTTGTAAACGAAAAAATATTTCATGAATATTTGCTAGTGATATGAACATGAATCGATATGGCGTTGAAAATAACTTACTTTCAAATTCACTAATATTCTTAGATCGTGCTTCGATGTTCAAACATTTACAAAGCCCAAATATAACTTGCAATCGTATAATTTATATTTTTAGTGGATACTTTGGTCTGTTTTGGTGTCATGTAGATAGATATGTTGGTGTAAGCTGTTGTAACATTAATCGGTTAATTAATAAGTCATTGGCTGTGTTTGCCGGAAAAAAGCGCTCGGATGCGCTTGTAAGCGAAATGGCGATCGATAAAATCGGTACCTAAATAAGCAAAATAGCGGACTGTGTTAGCGCTATTGAAGTTAGTAAACGTGTCCTGATTTAGGTCCTGGCTGATAACTGTATTCTCATTATTAGCGCTAGCAAGCGTTGTCAGGCGCTTTTTTCCGCCAAACACAGCCAATGTTATTATTTTCTTCTAAATTATTTAGTTTGTAAAAGGCACTGAAAAGTTATAAGCTAGATTGTTCATTATTATAAATTGAATTTATTACGACGGCTGACTGGGGGAAGGTTGCGACTTGCAAAAGGCTTAACTATGAGAAGTTACTTGGAATTCTTGGAAATAACTATAATATAGTCTCTTTAGCGCACTCTAACAAGTATAAATATATAAGTTACATTAATATTTAAAGTCTAAGGGCCAGCTCATACTAGGAGACCATTGAAGCGCCGCATAAAGTCTAAGGGCCAGCTCATACTAGGAGACCATTGCAGCGCCGCATAAAGTCTAAGGGCCAGCTCATACTAGGAGACCATTGCAGCGCCGCATAAAGTCTAAGGGCCAGCTCATACTAGGAGACCATTGCAGCGCCGGATCCCGATGCGGCGCTGCAATTTTAAAATTGTAATTCAAAATTGAACTTTATTCAGTAACGTACAAGGAAATAAATATACGGTATCTTCTTGTGTAGTGAAAACTGACCTGACTGACAGAACCAATACAATTATAAAAGTGTCGTCTAGTTTTGGTATATAATATGTTACAGCCAAAGTAATAAATCCGGATATTATATATACTATCCAGCCATTATTTATAATGTCTAATCAATTTAGACAAAGTGATAAATGACACAGAATTAATCACATTGACTGGCAATTTTATATAATATCTTCGAAGAATTGGATAAAGTATAAAAGTAAGTACAGGTAAAGATTATAAAATTGTATTTCAATCTGCATTTATATAATAATAATTATAATGTTTATCATAATAATATTGTCATAGATACAATTTTATTGTGATCTTTATAAAGTAACTAGCTTTTCCCCGCGACTTCGTCCGCGTGGAATAGTTACTTTGGGATATCGCTAAAATTTACCCGCGACTTCATTTACGTAGAAGGAGAAGCGCTTCCGCCTCACGGTCACGACTGCCCGCCCGCGCCGTGCGCCGTACTATAGCGCGCATGATTATTTTATTACTGCGATATCTTCTAAAATACTCATTGAAATCAAATGATGTAAACAGCAAATTTCTTCTAGATTAAATGCTTGTAATGAATAACGTATTTACTTGGATAAGGATTAATATAATCTTTATGAAAACACTTTCACAAATAATGCTTACTTTTAGAACAAATTTGGTTAGTATAAAAAGGTTATAGTGAGCCAACCTTAAAAGATAAACATATACTGTCGCGGACTTTTTTTTAGAACTTTTACAGGGGAACAATTCTGCCATACATCATTTTAGCGAAACTTTAAGGCCGGGTAGACCAAGCGAAATAGGCATTTACCGCTTCCAAGAGTTGCCCGCAATTGCCGCAAAGCGAGCCGCGCGCCTACGTCGCCGGCGTGAACTTACATGAACCCAAAGTGTTACAGTGTAGTCGTGTCGGCAGTAGGTCATCTTATTTTATTATTTGTATTGAAAAAGATAATAAAATCCATAGATAACTGTTTTAATGCAACACATAGCACACATAATTTGAATAGATATTATAGGTAGGTACCTAAGTAAAAAATGCTTAAATTTTATTCAATTACTAGCTGATGCCCGCGGCTCCGCCCGCGTATGTACAGTAACCCATGGGAATCGTATATGTCCCGCGATAAAAAGTAGTCTATGCCCTTCCCTATGGTCTACTTTATGTCTGTGCCAAATTTCATGATGATCGGTTTAGTAGTTTTTTCGTGAAACAGTAAATAAAGTATCCCACGGGAACCGCACATTTCCCCGCGATAAAAAGTAGCCTTTGTCTTTCCCCGTAGTCTACTTTTCAACTGTGCCAAATTTCATAATAATCGGTTTAGTGGTTTTTACATGAAACTGTAAATAAAGTATCCCATGGGAACCGTACATTTCCCCGCGATAAAAAGGTAGCTTATGTCTTTTCTCAGGCTCTAGAATATCTGTGTACCAAATTTCATTTAGATCGGTTCAGTAGTTTTGGCGTGAGAGACGGACAAACATACACTTTCCCATTTATAATATTAGTATGGACTAGCTGTTGCCCGCGACTTCGTCCGCGTCAACTGATGGCGCAATAATGCATTAATTTCGACCAAATTTGATTACCATAAAAAAGGTTATAGTGAGACAATCTTAAAAGATTTTTTTTACATCATTTAAAGAGGAATAATTATTTTATACATATTTTTTGGGTAACTTGAGCCGTTTACGTAGCGCACGCAACACGCTGTGTTCGATGTGTGCATGGAGACGAGTACCTATCGTTAGCTCGTGTGGTCACTAAAGTACGTGTCGTTTCGTGAGATAAAAATACTGTATCAGGTAGGTGCTGACGATTTGATGGTAACTACTTAGGCAGACACTTGCAAAAATGTATTCCTACTGCCCAGTCCGCACGTTTGCCACTTGCCGCAAAATCCAAACCTCCACAAACGTTTGACTTTTTGAAAATCCGGATTTCCGAATTTTTCTCCCAAAAATCCGGATTATCCGGATAATTCAGATATTTTAATTTTTTTGAAATTTGTTGCATATTTTATAAAACTTTAATGTTAATTTTACTACTATGTTGTAGCAAAACTTACACTCATTAGTAAAAAAAAGAGTTACTTTTTTATAATTTAATTTAAATAAATTCTTATTTTAAATTGTAAGCATTAGAATTACAATCTGTTTAAATAAAAACATAATGAGATTATATCAAAATTATATACTTAATTATATTTATTTTTTCATTTTTAGAAATATTTTTGATTACGTTTCAAAAATACAATGTTCAGTTTTATAGTTAGTATATTATTTTAAATAAGGTATGTATATATTGTTATTTACTAAATGTTCCAGCAGAAAGAATTATAAAAAAGTGGAATAGCCTATGATCTTTTTAACGCTTTTTTTACATATCTACGCCACAGTTCACCACTACCGTTTTCGTAAAGTTCCATTTCTATGTGATAGTACTAACGTAGGAAAATTAATACAGTTTAATAAAACGTAGGAAACTGAAAATCCTTTAAATCGAGATCCGGGGAGTGAAGACAAATCATTTGAAGCATGGGGCTGAACAAATAATTTTGTATGGACGAAATTGGACCACTTTTGAGTTATTGAAATTAAAAACCACCCACCTGTTTGGGTAATAATTAAACACGTAAATGGTGCTTTTAATTCCCTCGGTAACTAACAGAAGTATAATAAGCCAATTCTGAGCACAATTTAAAATCTATAACTGTTGTAAGATCTTTATTTTAACATTTTACTTACAAATAAACAGTAACATCTTACTCTTCATTGCACTTTGAAGTTTCCGCTATAAGATGAAAACTACATTACTTAAAAAAATTTACAGTGGTTTACACAAATCGTTGGTGCTATTTTTGACACCTATATCTTATCTTTAAAATATTATCTTAAAATAATTATTTCTACGCAAAAACAGGACCGTTGATTTTCATTTAGTTTTGCTACTGACTCGTTAGTTTAGGTTAGTTTAGTTCAATCAAATTAATTTTAATAATAAAAAAAAATATTACCTTCATGCATTCGGCAAAACTCTCTCTAATCTTAAACCAACCAGTCAGGTATTATCGACTCCAAAACTTCTTCCTGATATCATAGAGATAAGATTTAGGTATTTGGACTTAGATATTCATTATTTAGAAGATAATTAAATATAGTTAAACCACTACATTTCTTTTTAAGCTGTCATATTAATTTGGCATTCTATGATTGCAGAAATTAAAATTGCAATAATATGTTTCGACTTTCGTTAGTAAGAATTCAATAAATATAAAAATACAAAGCTTTAATTGGGTTTGGATTTGCTTATTATACTTCTTACTACTTGTGCAATTGAAACTGAAACCATATTCAGTGTTTTTATAAATTGGATCACCTATTACTGAACTGTACTACTACTGAAAAAATATAAAATGGTAAGTATCTTAGAAACAGTCCATACATATACATATATAGCGGCCATAATATTTTAGCAGATCTTCATCCCTCGCATCACCATTTAATGGATTGACTATGTTCTACCAAATAACTTGAATAAATGGAAAAATGTGTCAACAATTTCAACAGGACAACAAATAATATCAAATTATCCAAAGGCATGTATTTAAACTCACGACAAAAAATATTGATTTCTTATGTTTACGCGAATATTGTTCATTGTTTTAAACACTTACGGATTTTGTCGCACGACACGAAACACTTTCGGAAAACAATCACGACAAAACAATTAAATTTTGGATGTGAAAATACCGAATATTGAATACTAAATTACCATCTTGGCTAAAGAATGTAAGGAATAAAAAATTACAAATCTGGTGACTAAATAATACCACTGAATATTCCAAACTGACAGACAGATATTATATTAGCGAACAAATAACCATCTTGACGACAATTTGTGAGTACACATTTAATTTAAGAATAGGTACATATATTTTCCGTAATGTAGGTAACTCAAAAAACATACAAGCAGCAAAACCAGCGCACATAAAAAAAACAAACTTCCCAATTTTTAATTGTCCTCGACTTTAGGGGGGGTGTAGATATTGTGTAGATTCATTTTGAAATTTAAAAATAACGGTAATTCATTTTTCGCAAAATTAACATAGGTGTCGTTACCAGGTTTTTAGGGGTGCTGGATACGAAAATTACATTCATTTTGAAATTCCAAAATGGCGGACATACTTAATTTTATAAAAATAATATGGTTGTCCCTTTGTTGGTTTCTGGGGGTGCTGATTACAAAAAAGTCATCCATTTTAAATTTCCTTAGTAACCCCGCAACCTCAAATTTTCTTCATGATGAAAGAAAAAGAAATTTGAAAATCCTGAATTTTCCAAAATTTCCATAGCTGTATACATCGCTCATAATATCTCAAAGTAGAGCATTGCCATATTTTTTTTCTATAATCACTTCTATCTCAGAAACAGTGCATCTTACTTGAAAAATAATGAAAATTACCTCACCCTTAAAAACACCGCAACCATATATTTTCTTCATGATGGGAGAAAAAGAAATTCGAAAATCCTGAATATTCCAACATTTCTATAGCTTCATGCATCCCTGGTATCTCAATGTAGAGCATTTATATTTTTTTTATAAAATTGATTCTATCTCGGAAACGGTGCATCCTAATGAAAAATAATGAAAATTTCCTCCCCTTTAGAAACCCCGCAACATCATATTTTCTTCATGATGGAAGAAAAAAATCTGCAAATCCCAAATTTTCCAAAATTTCTATAGCGTTTTACACCGTTCGTGTCTCAAAGTAGAGCACTATCGTATTTTTTTTTCTATAATGGCTTCTATCTCAGAAACGGTGCATCCTACTTGAAAAATAATGAAAATTACCTCCCCTTTAATAACTCCGTAACCGTATATTTTCTTCAAGATGAGAGAAAAGAAATTCGAAAATCCTGAATTTTCCAACATTTCTATAGCTTTATACATCCCTCGTATTTCAATGTAGAGCATTTAATTTATTTTTTATAAAATTGATTCTATCTCGGAAACGGTGCATCCTATTGAAAAAATAATGAAAATTTCCTCCCCTTAAGAACTCCGCAACACCATATTTTCTTCACGATCGAAGAAAAAGAAATTTGAAAATCCTGAATTTTCCAAAATTTCTATAGCTTTATACACTGTTCGTGTCAAAGTAGAACATATTTTTTTTCTATAATCGCTTCTATTTTAGAAACGGAAAAATAATACTATTACTGGAAAAATAATAAAAATTTCCTCCCCCTTAACCCGGAAATCGCATATTTTTTTCATGAATGCCAAAAAAAGAAATTTGAAAATCCTGAATTTCGAAAAGTTTCTATACCTTACATAGCTGGCACCTCTACAAACTACATGTTAATTTTACGAAGATTGGATAGTCTCCATTTTGGAAAATGAAATTGGAAGACAATTTTATAATCAGCATATGAAACATGGAAAAAGACATCCATTTTTAATAAAAAAAAAATATACGCCATTTTGGAATTTTAAAACGGATTTTATTTTCATATTATTCTGCACCCCCAAAAACCTTGAAAACGATACCCATACCAAAGAAAAAAAAACCTCCAATAGTATCCAAAACTGGGATTTTCCGTAGCTTGCAAATTGAATTTTTAGCAGCTATTAATTTATCAATCAAATCTTTAGGGGCCGTGCATTAATCACGTGATGTTTTTTACAACTTTTTAGACCCCTCCCCTCCCCCTGGTGATATTTGGTGAGGTTTTATACTACCCCCCCTCCCCCACCTAAGATCACGTGTATTTTTTTACATAGTAATCAGGTCATGTTTAAAGAAAAACTTTTAACTTAAAAATCAATTTAATCGAATAATTTAAGCAATTAAAACTATACGAGTCATTTGTCTTGAAAGTATTTAAACAACACTACGAATTTACACCCGATAATAATTTCGGTATGCATAGACTAGATTCGAAAATTAATACACGTGATGTCTCCTTATACCCCCTCTCCTCCTTGGTGATACTTGGTGATTTTTTGAGACCACCCCCCTCCCCCTTTAGGCATCACGTGATTAATGGACGACCCCTTATTAGCTACTTACATGGTATAATGGTCACCAACTCATCGGTGCTAATTGGATTAAATTTCGCTACTTTTTATCTGACGATTTTTGTATTTTTTGTCACTTGAGTGATTTCACCAGTTTGGTAATTTAGTCGCCAACATATTAATTCGCTGCCAAATTCAGCAATATAGTATGCTCACGTGCAGTCACCAACTTATTTTTTGTTCACTCGATTAATTATATCCCTTATTCAAATATTGTACGTCTAGACTACATACTATACTCGGCGCGGCGAACCTTGATCCCTATGACACTGACAGTTAATCTCACGACATAACATTGTAGTGGCGTCACCATAAAATTAGGATCCTATTGGAGGCGTCTAAAAATGCATTTTATATATTTTACGTAGCTTTATACCATTACAATGATATTCCGTTGGAATTTTTAACAATTCCTAACATTTACAAGAAATTATCTCAATCTGAATTTACGTTTACGTCCTGCAAAACTTACGTCGTGTGACATTTATCGACGAGCGCGGCAAGTTTCGATAAAAAAATGTCGATAATGGAAATGAGTGCACATTTTTTAAATTTTTTTATTATTATTTTTAAACAAAATAATTAAAGGGGGGCTATTCATTTTCATGATAAAATATACACTATATAGCAAAAACGTATTTACCGGGTTAAAAATTATTAGAAAATGACAAGGTTGGAACCTTTCGTTTTACTTACCTATTTAATCTATGCCAAAAATCTTAAATTACTACAACAATAACATAACAGACATTAAAAATGCACATTATAATATTTTTCAAAACATGTTTACCAACGTGGCTGAATAAAACCACGTCTTTGTCTATAAAAAAAATTAAAAATCGACACGACCCATCACTAACACGAACTGTCATAGGGATCATCATTCGCCGCGCCGATTATAATTACAATTAAAATATGTAATTTTCATAGTAGTAACCAAGATTCGAAAAAATCGAAAAATCCGGATTTTTAAATGAAAATCCGGATTTTTCGAATTTTTCGAATTTCGAAGTATCCGGATTGCAACCCCTACTTGCGAGTGACTTGGTGTGTTCTGCAAAGGCAAGCATGACGGATGTTGAGCACGTATCCTTATATTTTATTGTAAATGGAACAGCCTCCGTGGTCTAGTGGTTAGAGCTTGGCTCTCGACTCGGAGGTCGTAGGTTCTAATTTCGATTCCAGTGCGGGACTGGAACAACAAAAAATGTTGTTTCCAAGTTTGGTAAGGACAATGCAGGCTGATCACCTGATTGTCTGACAAGAAGATGATCCATGCGTCGGATGGGCAGGTAAAAAGTCGGACCTGCGCCTCATCTCTCGTCAGTCGTGTCGGTTATCCATCCCACTGGATTACGAGAGTAAAAAAAAAGAGTGCCTTTGTGTACTGCGCACACACTTGGGCACTATAAAAATACTCCTATGTAACTGGCTAGGCTACAATAAAACCAGCGACCGTCATCGAAATCGGCGTGGGGAGTTATTTATTATTATTATTGTAAAAACAGAAATCGAAATAAAAAGAAACGAAAAGTACGGCAAAGAAGATGGTAGATGTTACAAATTTATAAAAACTGTTTACTGGCTTATTCAAACATGTACTAAGGCTACTCCACGCATCAGCTACTTTTTTCTCATAATACACAACACAATAATATATCTATGGACGCTTCACACCAAGTCAATCTGGTCCCGTGGTAAGTTCTCGAAGAACTTGTGTTACGTGTACCAGACAACAGAAATATATTTAATAATTTTTATATTATACACATATTTAAGATTTTTATTGTATTATACACATATTTAATACACATTCATGACCCAGGAACACAGATTTTTTTTTGTTCCTTCAGCGGGATTCGAACCCGCGACCCCCGGCTTGAGACCAACACGCTCAATCACTGAGCCACAGAGGTCGTCTCATCTGGCAAAAGCAACGACGTGGCGACGATAATGTTATTGTTGTATGGTTATATGTATAACTAGCCGATGCCCGCAACTTCATTTGCGCCTAACTGACGGAATCGGAACCCTATTTTTTAAACGGAACCCTAAAATAAAAGTAGCCTATATTAGACCTTATGACATCAGCTATCTGCCAGTGAAAGTCCCGCGAAAAGCGGTCCAGCCGTTTCAGAGATTAGCCGGAACAAACAGACAGACAGACCGACAGACAGACGGACAGACATTTTTAAAAATTGGTATTTTATTGTAAGTACCGAATATACTTTCAGATGCATTATGTAAAAAGCTGTTAATTTGAAGTTACAAACAGACACTTCATTTTTATTTATCTGTATATAGATTTAGTTCAAAAATAAAAAGAAGCATAAAAAAATACAAAACAAACTTTCCTATAGATTTTTATTGTATTATATGTCCATGACCCGGGAACACAGGAAACTTTTTGTTCCTTCGGCGGGATTCAAACCCGCGACCCCCGGCTTGAGCACTAACACGCTCAATCACTGAGCCACAGAGGTCGTCTCATCTGGCAAAAGAAACGACGCGGCGACGATAAAATGTAACATGTTATTGTGTATGGTTATAATATGTATAACTAGCTGATGCCCGTAACTTCGTTTGCGCAGATCTAACGAAAGCGGAACCCTAAAATAAAAGTAGCCTATGTTAGACCTTATAATATCAGCTATCTGCTAGTGAAAGTCCCGTGAAAATCGGTCCAGCCGTTTCAGAGATTAGCCGGAACAAACAGACAGACAGACAGACAGACGGACAGACAAAAATTTTAAAAATTGGTATTTTATTATAAGTACCGAATATACCTTTAGATTCCTTATATGAAAAGCTGTTAATTTGAAGTTACATATAGACACTTCAATTTTATTTATCTGTATAGAATTAGTTCAAAAATAAAAAGAAACATAAAAAAATACAAAACAAACTGACTTTCCTTTAGATTTTTATTGTATTATACATATCCATGACCCGGGAACACAGGAAACTTTTTGTTCCTTCGGCGGGATTCAAACCCGCGACCCCCGGCTTGAGCACCAACACGCTCAATCACTGAGCCATAGAGGTCATCTCATCTGGCAAAAGCAATGACGCGGCGACGATAAAATATAACATGTTATTGTGTATGATATGTATAATTTAGTTCAAAAATAAAAAAAACACAACAAACTGACTTTCCTACACTGCGTTAGAAACGAAAGAATTGTTCGATAAATACGCGGGTAAGCCGTGCCCTAGCAAAACTGACATAGGTCTGTCCTCGTCAACGCCTAGCGGGCGACTGTGGGGCGACTCAAGCGGCTTACGCACGCTGCATTTCAATAATTATTTAATGTTAAAATAATTAAACCAACATGCAAAATGTAACCAGAAATTATTCTTCTTTAAGTTATTAGCTTTTCGTAGATATGATTTTTGAAAGTAAAACTATCATGAACTTCATGAACAAAAAGAAAAATATTCAAATTTAGCCTCCTCTTCGGAATTATTTTTGATCGAGTGAAGTTTTCAATATTATGTTTCGAACCACAAATTGTAAAAGAACATTAAGTAAACAACAATGTGTATTTTTTTTGGCTTTTTAAAGTTACTATTTGTTTGTTTATTATCGATTCAAAGTCATGTAAAATTGGGTCCACACGTCCTTAACCGTTTCCGCAGCGTACGTAGCGAAAGCTCTCAAAAGGAAAAAAAAGACCCCCGATTTTGTAACATTCCTGATTGGTGCTCCGCTCGTATTGAGTTTAGCATGATGCTATATTATAGCCTAAAGCCTTCCTCGATAAGTGGACTATCCAACACAAAGAATTTTTCAATTCGTACCAGTAGTTCCTGAGATTAGCGCGTTCAAACAAACAAACAAACTCTTCAGCTTTATAATATTAGTATAGATATTGGAATACATATTCTAATTCGAGCTAGGTACACGTATTTTTATTTCTCGTCCTTACTACAGGTTCCATCTTTTTACTTATTTAAACATTATTTATTTCAACATTTTTTTATGTCACGTATACATATAGTAGGTACTAAATAATATTGTTCTGAAAACTGCATCAAAATCGATGCGTACAGAGCTATTGTACATACAAAAAATATCAACATTATATACTTAATCAATCCCATTTATAATAAAATAAACATTTATATTTTACTTACGTATGTGCCACTGAACAAATAATTCATTCAACCACCATACACCATAAACTAACACCTAGGTATATTACCATTGAATTATTCCAGCGAAATATTCGACGGAAACATTCGACAGAAACATTCGATTGCGGAGTACGAATCTTTCTCGCGCGGGGGAAAACTTCTCCGGGGAGCATCTCCCTCCCCGCCGCCGCGCCCCGCCGTCTCGCTCGTGTGGCAGCGGCCGGCGGGCGACGCATAGAGGGCGGCGCGGCGGCGATCGACGATTGATGCAAAATAGGATTTTTCAGCAAAAATAAAAATCGTAATTAAATTCATTTTGAATAATTCAAATTTAAAGAAACTTTCCTAGAAGTATTCCGGAATTATTCGGATTTTTTCAGAAGTTTTGCAACTATAGTGATGATGTATGGTGTGATGGTGGTGGTGATGATGATGATTACTCTAATTGACATGGTAGCATATGCTTGCAGTTCTTTAAACAACGCCAAAATCCCTAAACATGTATCTATAATGAGTCAGGAGTTCTGTTCTATACTTTTGGATCCAGGGTATACCTTGGAGCAAAATATTACTTTTTGGTAGCATATGCTTGGACTTCTTTAGAAAAAGTTGAAATCACCATATGTTTCCAAACTTCAACTAATTTGTCCCCAAATTAAAAATATTGTTGTCACCCTTGTTGAAAAGAGACGGAGCGGTTTGTATTGTATCTCCCTCTCGGCACAGATTTGATGCCGAGAGCTCTTTCCAGTTATACCTATATAATACTTACAAATTCCTTGAATCGAATTTAAATAATAACAGTGATAACTATATTATATATTATCTATGAATAATAACGTTAAATTATCTCAACATCTACACTAATATTATAAAGAGGAAAACTTTGTTTGTATGTTTGTTTGTTTGTTTGTTTGTTTGTTTGTTTGTTTGTTTGTTTGTTTGTTTGTTTGTTTGTTTGTTTGTTTGTTTGTAATGAATAGGCTCAAAAAGTACTGGACCGATTTCAAAAATTCTTTCACCATTCGAAAGCTACATTATCCACGAGTAACATAAGCTAAATTTTATTTTGGAAAAAATAGGGTTCCGTAAGATATTTGGGCTTTTCGGACACAAAGTGTAAAAAATCAACCAGAAAAGTTATTTATTTTGCGTACGCTGCCTAAACTATAAAAGATAGAACCATATAATGTTCTAATTAATTGTAGATCTTATAAATATCTACAAAAAAGTCCGCGACATACTATACCTATTTATGTCGAGTGAGGCACAACAACCATTTTTTTATTTAGAAATCTTGATTTTTTTTGGACTACATTTAAACGCGTTTATTTTACTTATCCTATTAATTCTTATCAAAATAAATTATTTCATGACTAAGTACAGTTTATGTAGATAATATTTGGTCTTTGAATGATTAAAATTGGACGTTTGGTTTTGAAGTTATGGCGAAATTAAAATATTACGACTTCTGCTATACGGCCCGTTGCGAAGTGGGTGACATTCTGTAGTATTAGTATCAGTATTGTACCCGTGCGAAGCCGGGGCGGGTCGCTACTTTAATTATAATAGCGACCCGCCCCGGCTTCGCACGGGTACAATACTGATACTAATACTGATATAATAGTAATATGTATGTTAGTCTATAAGGTATTTATAATATGGGCCTATGCCGCCCGAAATAAATGGTAGGTATGTAATTTAATTTAATATGAATGTCGCCCACTTCGAAACGGGCCGTGCAGCAGAAATCGTAATATTTTAATTTCGCCAGAACTTCAAAACCAAACATCCAAATTTAATCTTTCAAAAACCAAATATTATCTACATAAACTGTACTTAGTGATGAAATAATTTATTTTGATAAGGATTAATAGCATGAGTAAAATAAACGCGTTTAAATGTAGCCCAAAAATAATTCAAGATTTCTAAATAAAAAAATAGTTGTTGTGCCTCACTCAACATAGATAGGTATAGTGTGTCGCGGATTTTTTTGTAGATATTTATAAGATCTACAATTAATTAGAACATTATATGGTTCTATCTTTTATAGTTTAGGCAGCGTACGCAAAATAAGTAACTTTTCTGGTTGATTTTTTACACCTTGTGTCCGATAAACCCAAATATCTTACGGAACCCTATTTTTTCCAAAATAAAATTTAGCCTATGTTACTCGTGGATAATGTAGCTTTCGAATGGTGAAAGAATTTTTGAAATCGGTCCAGTACTTTTTGAGCCTATTCATTACAAACAAACAAACAAACAAACAAACATACAAACAAAGTTTTCCTCTTTATAATATTAGTGTAGATTTAACTTTATGAAGTATTTTTTAATAATAATTTTACCCTTTTTAGTGATATTAGTTAAATTATTAACTAACGTTTTAAATAAACAATCGAATATATAATTATTGAATACGCGTCAAGCTTCCATTAGGTTTTGTAAATAAGATTAAGTAAGTTACATAGTTACATAGTGGCATATTATGCTTGCTGTTCTTTGAACAATGGCGAAATTTTCAAACGCGTATCTTTAAAGACTGAGGAGTTCTGATCAAAGCTTTTGTGATCATCAGGTCACCACTAGGGAATGTTATTATTCGACAAATTTTACTATTCAAATAATTCGAATAATGGCTAAACACTATTCGAATAAATTCGAATAATACGAATATTGGTAATAAACTTTAAATACAAGTAATATAATGCGTTTATATATACCTGTATATTTAATAATATTAAAATGTTGAAGTGTTTCACCAATTACTCTAAAAAATCAACGTCTTTTTAATAAAAAAAAATCTTCTTTTAAGTTTCAAACTTAAAATACTAAATTGCAATAACTTTTTAAAAATATTAATACATGAACGGCTTGGCTCTGGAGCAGACCATGGATTTGGTTGCCAACTAAGGGATTTCTCCCAAAAATTAAGCAAAAGAAGGATCCTCTAGGGGAGATAATTTTTGGGGTTTGTTTTAGAGGTTCGTATTTTCTGGTTTTTAATTGTTGTTGAGTTAAGCTATTGATCGATTCAACATACACAATCGATTTAAAAAGTCAGACTGTAGGTTTAAATTAAGCTTTTGGTAGTATAATTTAATGTATAAAGAACATTAATATTACAGGACCTATTTTTTATTATTTATATATTAGTTTGTTTAAGATTGGAGAGAAATATATTTGCAGAGTTAGAACACTGCACAGAAATCGGAATGCACTGTAAATAGTGGTCTCTTCTAATATAATGCAGCTGAAAACTCTAAACACACGAGTATCGTGCTGTCATAATGGTCTGCTCAAGACCTAATCGGTACATGTGTATATAAACCGTAGTAAGAATAAGTAAACAAGATAAACCGTCAAAAAAAAACACTCAAAAAAGATTTTAATGTTATGTTTTCATAACAAATAACTTCATACTTTTGTGGGTGGAAAAACTTTAAAACAAAAATAACCTTTTTCCATTTTCAAGTTAACCATGTTTTTGGTCTCTTTATGTTTTCATTTTTTTCTTGAACGATGAGTCTTATTATAAAAAGGAAGTTAGACAACAGTAGATTTAAAAATTGTATCATAGTCTGAAGAATGTGTTGATGATTTTTCTGAAACTAGGCATCAGTACAGAAGTAGGCATCAGGCGTTGTACTGCAAGAACGGAGTGTGTCATGTTACGAACCATTCAGAAGATGAAGCGACGGTACAAAGAGACTGAAAAATATTTGACAAGGCCGTGTAAGACTTTAATGGCAGACTCGGCCCTCGGCAAGATCGTTAAATTGTTTCCACTTGTTGAAAATCAACACTTAAATGCAGTTAAGTTCAGAAACAGCTTCTTCAGACCCGAAGGGAGTATGTTACTAACAGCACAGTGAAGAAGACTTGCCCAAACCCGAGAGCCCTAGTATCGAGTAGCAACACTGTCATACGTCCGTGAACACATAACATAACACGAGAATGGTCCTGAAGTTTGATCCCAGATGAGTGGATTTACTCACTTTAACTTGTAAACTTCTGAAGGGATGCTATGTAAACGTGACCTGGTAGGCGGTATCTTCAAGCCTACTTTTCAGATAGAGTCCAGTATGATCAGGCAGAGTACATATACAATGGGCTGGCATACCTTCAGGAATCCGCACTGAGTATGTGCCCATGACAATTGGACCTCTACCTGGAGAAAGATATGGTCAAGAGATTCTTAAAGATTCTCTTTAATGTCCTCACCTCAACCTGATTAAGTATACCCTGAGAAGAGCTTAGAAGGCTAGTCAGAAGGCGCAAATTGTTACCTGCAGTTAGTAACCTCACAGCACTAAAACACGCCCTGATATAAGAATGGGAGAGAATATTGTAGGTATAATTCGGCTTCAATACCTCGTTTTCAGTATGACAAACCTCCTTCAACCTGTTGTCAGGCCTCGAGGAGTTATATAAAATTGCGGTTTTGAATAAAACCGCAATTTTATATAACATGTAAATTTAGTCTTTAATACTAAGATTAAAATGGTTAATTTTTGTTTAAATATAAAAATAATATACTGTTATATATAATTTATTACTTTTAAAAAAAGCTGATAAATCTTGTTATAATATTTTAAAAAGTATGAAATTTTAAACGATTTGTACTTAGTTTTGCAGGCCAGTGTAATACTTTAATAATCAACTTAACTAGGTATCCTTTAGGTTTAATTATGTTCGTCCGCCTGTCTCTCTTTCTATCTGCTCTTCTAGCTATATTGCGTCTAGATATCGGTTTTGGTTTGATAAAAAAATATAATTTTATTATATAGTGAAGTGTGTGTTGAATATTATGTCTTTTAAAATAAAGGCAAAGCTTTATACACGACTTTTACAAAGTCAACCATTTCCAAGTAATCGACCTCCAAATTGGTTTCCCCCCCTCTGTCATTTCTGAACTATGATGATTAGGAACTTACAATTTTCCATGCTGGTAGATCATGGTAAATTCTCTTTAGGAAAGTTATTTTAACGAAATCGAACAGGGAGATTAAGAAACTAAAAATCGTATTACGGTTTATAGTAACAGAACCCTCCTTAGACACGGCCTAACACGCTCTTGGTTAGGTTATTTTGACAAGCGTGTAAGCATGGATTTCTTTCGCTGAGGCCTGTAGGAAGTATTCATCTTAAATATTTTTTATATTAAAAACAGTCTTGTATTATTTCACAAACAGTGTAGTAGAATCTGTTTTAGGATATTATTGACGACAATATGAATAAATAATAAAAATAATGTATTAAACAACGAAACTTTTCCGGTTTATGTACAAGTTTGTTACTATTATTAACATATTTTTGAAAAATAAATAAAATATTTTTATTATTCGTTTTATTCGAAATATTCGAATAATGGACCCAGTCATATTCGAATAATAAAATCGTCGAATATTCGAATAAAACGAATATTCGAATAATATTCCCTAGTCACCACTTTAGTGAAAACGGGACCAACCTCGGATTATAGCCTTAAAGGTACGCGCCTATTATGCCGGGGCGGAGCGCAAAAATCCGCTTAAATCGTTTTCATACAATTTGTATGAAGTATCGCACACTGTGTCGGGGCCTCGGGCCGCAGCGGCTCGCATTATGATGGCTCGCGAGGTGGATTTGCGTCCATGCGATGTGGCCCGCCCCGCCCCGCTGCGCCCCGTCAACAGTATGTATAGCAAGCGGATTTGTTTTATGTAGATCCTTCTTTATTATTTCAAGTAATTGAAAATATCGATCAGGAGTCATCTGAAAATATCCCCAAAACAAAAAGGTATTCGCCAAATACCTTTCTCTTGGAACAAATTGAATGTACCTATATTTTACATTTTCTTTTTTTTTTTACAAACTTCTTGTCTATGTTGTTCATTATCTTCTTCTTCTAACCGCAGTAAAAAAAAAGAAAGTTCTTCGTCGGAGCTATCCATAACGTTAGTTGCACACAAATTCTAGTAGTAGGTACACTGTACTCAAAATACGTGGTAGAGCCATGCTTCGGCACGAATAGGCCGGCTCGACCGGAGAAATACCACGGGCTCACAGAAAACCGGTGTGAAACAGCGTTTGCGCTGTGTTTCGCCGAGTGAGTGAGTTTACCGGAGGCCCAATCCCCTACCCTATTCCCTTCCCTACCCTCCCCTATTACCCTATTCCCTCTTAAAAGGCCGGAAACGCACTTGCAGCTCTTTTGATGCTGCGAGTGTCCATGGGCGACGGAAGTTGCTTTCCATCAGGTGACCCGTTTGCTCGTTTGCCCCCATATTTCATAAAAAGAAAACTGTCAATGCGCTGCGACCCAGCCCATTACCAGTGTGCTAGGTTAGCATTTTGCGCTGCTTGGCGCTCCGCCCCGGCACGCTGCGGCCCGGCATAATGTGCGCGTACCTTTAATAAACGAAACTTTTATAGCCAGCCGAAATTCACCTCTCTTCCCATTGTAAACTTCCGTTCTGTTATAAAGTTTGCGGAACCAGAAACGGAAAGAAAAGTGAAAAGACATGCAGAACATCCGCGGAAGAAGCGGAAGCAGAAGCAGAGTTCTGTTGCATCACTAAGTTGAATCGTGTTTATTACTTTAGCTAACTTTGGCCCGCTATTATGAATAATATCCGGACAAAGTGATTAATTTATCACATTATCTAGACAATATAGTTATTATATATAATGACCAGTCATTATGTATAATAGCTAATTAATCACAATGACTGTAACATATAGACTAGTGACATGGATAAAGGAAATGAAATAGCCTTTAATTCCTACATAACATTTCGAGAAAGGCTGTTATAAAAAAATGTACAGTTCCCATAAAAGATTTGCTTGAACGGAAAACGAGCAGGCCTAGGCGGTTCGCCTCATAACGCACAGTGTTCTATTTGACTCAAAAAATTTCCCTATGCTGTTTATTGCATAAATCGATGAAGATATGCATTTTAAATGCAAGAGTAAAACACCCACGTGTCTATTTCAAATACTTTTTTTTATAAAAAATAATTTATGTTTCGTGACCTCGACGTAAAAAAAAGACTTAATAAATTCTGTAAGCGTGTCTGATCAATATATATTTTTTTGATTAATATGGTTTAATGAAGGACCTTTAGGCGCATATTTTCCATGTTTTATTTTTTGAAGATCACTTCTGGTTACCGAGTCATTAATTTTTATTCAGTTTTTTGTTTTTATTTTTTTTCTCCCAAAAAACTCAAAAGTGCGACTTGTGACTGACACTGAAAGATTGACCTTTAATGCGTCTATCATTGATAAAAAAATCAAATTGCACTATGGAAGCGTTTACGAGTAATCGAATTTCAAAATATTGTGTTAGGGGTGTCATTCAACTTGACCTTTCATTTTTCCTCAAATTAATGAAATTTTTTCTTTAACTACAAAATTGTATATGATTTACAATTATGACTATGGTAATAAATCTTTAGACATATTTTTTACAATCTCTTGAGTTATTTTACAATTTTACGGTGACATAATATACAAACCTTTGAAAATATTGACTTTTGATATACTATTTCTTCTGAGAAATTACTCATATTTAAGAATACTATACGTTTATACAATAAAAAAAAAAGACCGATCCGCCTACTTTTTGACCTTAGTGATAACCCTAAAATGTACCATTTGACCTTTATTCTAACTCCCAAACGCTTCCATAGTGCGACTTGATTTTTTTATCAGTGATAGACGCATTAAAGGTCAATCTTTCAGTGTCAGTCACAAGTCGCACTTTTGAGTTATTTGGGAGAAAAAGAATAAAAACAAAAAACTGAATAAAAATTAATAACTCGGTAACCAGAAATGATCTTCAAAAAATAAAACATGGAAAATATGCGCCTAAAGGTCCTTCATTAAACCATATTAATCAAAAAAATATATATTGATCAGACACGCTTACAGAATTTATTAAGTCTTTTTTTTACGTCGAGGTCACGAAACCTAAATTATTTTTTATAAAAAAAAGTATTTGAAATAGACACGTGGGTGTTTTACTCTTGCATTTAAAATGCATTTCTTCATCGATTTATGCAATAAACAGCATAGGGAAATTTTTTGAGTCAAATAGAACACTGTGTAACGCTTACCGCCACCGTTTACCGCCGTACGCCCGCGCCGTTTACGAAGTATCGGGAAACGAGCAGGCGCACAGTGGTCCCGATTTAATAAAATATGGACATTGATGCTACAGGCACGAAAATTTTACTGAAAGTTAAGACTAGGATAACTAATACGACAAAAAAATATTATTATCCTACCATGACTGTTTCTTAGTAATAAAAAATAATTACTTTTTTTTTGTATGGAAGAAATAACATTTCTGTTAATTTCTCGAAATTCTTAAAAGTTGTCGAGATGGGGATCACATATGTTAGAAAACAAGTGATTCTGAGTATTTCTTGTGAAGATACTTTCTGCTTATCTCTGCGTACTTTTGAGTTATTGCGGTTTGAAAAATCGATTTTTTTAAAGTTAAATGTCCATACTTTTGAATTACATAGTTACTGAAATGCTTAGAGTATTTGAAAATTTTAAACTTAATAATAGTTTTTGAGATAAGTTTGAAGAAATACAAACTCAACGTAGCGGGGTACCTTCATTTATGAGTAGTATTTTAGTCCACTAGAAACAAAACTCACATAATATTTGGGTCAACGTTTTCTTGAGAAATCTCTGTTTCCTGAGAATGTAATTCATTGTCAAGGATCAATGCGCTGGCCTCTGGGAGTAATTGTTGTTGTGATTGAACAAATTTTGGTTTAGTATGAGTGATGTAGGGATCTGAGCTAATTAGAAAGTTGTGGATTATGTCAAAATTAGTTTGAACTCCACCGATTTTTCTTGTGTGGGCCAGTCTAACGTTCCGGAAATCTATATTTCGCGCTTCAGATGCTTCTTCGGAAAACATGCCTATGGGAATAAATGAGAAACTTTCACAAATATCTGCACCATGAAGCAAGGGTTTATGGACACTTGAAGGCATGTAATACCATGTGTATAAGTTAGTATAAAGTATTGCTGTTTCTCTGCAATATTCTCTAAAAAGGCTAGTATTAATGAGTTGCCCAGATGAAATTGTTTGTAAAATAACTGCAAACCTTTTGATTAAATCACGGTGAATACCAGTTATTTCAGCAGATAGTTCAAAATTTGTGATAAAATAATAATAAGCTGTATTACAGTCGTTGGTGGTGCCAAATCCCTGTTTAACTATATCGATTAAAAAACCAATTCTTTCCCGAAATTCTTCTTGGGTCCTCTTTTTTTTGCTATCTTGAAACTGGTATTCACCCTGATTTAATCAAAAGGTTTGCAGTTATTTTACAAACAATTTCATCTGGGCAACTCATTAATACTAGCCTTTTTAGAGAATATTGCAGAGAAACAGCAATACTTTATACTAACTTATATACATGGTATTACATGCCTTCAAGTGTCCATAAACCCTTGCTTCATGGTGCAGATATTTGTGAAAGTTTCTCATTTATTCCCATAGGCATGTTTTCCGAAGAAGCATCTGAAGCGCGAAATATAGATTTCCGGAACGTTAGACTGGCCCACACAAGAAAAATCGGTGGAGTTTAAACTAATTTTGACATAATCCACAACTTTCTAATTAGCTCAGATCCCTACATCACTCATATTAAACCAAAATTTGTTTAATCACAACAACAATTACTCCCAGAGGCCAGCGCATTGATCCTTGACAATTCTCAAACTCAAACTCAAAATTTTTATTTCCATGTAGGTTATAATATAACGCTTATAGAATTGTCCTACATGATGCCTACCACCGGTTCGGAAACTAGCCCGGCGAGAAGAACCGGCGTAAGAAACTCGCACGGGGCCACCTTTTAGCAAAAAGATGGGAAAATTGTTCTTTTCAAAAAATATTTTTACAATGTTGTAACTTAATCTATATAACATTAGTTATAAGTACATAAAACATACTTAAGTACATAAAAGCAGCCTCGCATGGGGCCATCTTATTCCCAAGGTGTGCAATCGTTAATGAAATCACTGACTTTATAATAACCTTTAGCACACAAACGTTCTTTAACTACTTTTTTTAATTTATTGAATGAACTAGCTGTTGCCCGCGACTTCGTCCGCGTCAACTGATGGCGAAAAAAGGTTATAGTGAGTCAATCTTAAAAGATTTTTTAGACAATTTAAAGAGGAATAATTCTTTCATACATATTTTATGGGTAACTTGAGTCGTTTACGCAGCGCACGCAACGGAAGCCCTCAAATAAAGCTCAAATATGAATAATTTTTCCCGTTTTTTCCACATTTTCCACTGATTTTTCACTCCTGTTGGTCGCAGCGTGATGCCATATAGCCTAAATCCTTCATCTATAAATGGACTATCCAACATAAAAATAATTTTTCAATTCGAACCAGTGGTTCCTGAGATTAGCGCGTTTAAACAAAAAAACTCTTCAGCTTTATAATATTAGTATAGATAGCTGATGCCCGCGGCTCCGCCCGCGTTGGAACAGTAGCCCACGGGAACCGTATATGTCCCGCGATAAAAAGTAGCCTTCTGTGCCAAATTTCATGATGATAGGTTTAGTAGTATTTAAGTGAGTGTAAATAAAGTTTCCCACGGGAACCGTATATTTCTCCGCGATAAAAGTACCATATGTCCTTCCTCGTGGTCTACTTTATATGTGTCCAAATTTCATGATAATCGGTTTAATAGTTTTTACGTGAAACTGTAAGTAAAGTATCCCACAGAAACCGTACGATAAAAAGTAGCCTATATCCTTTCTCAGGCTATACTCTCTGTATCTGTGTACTAAATTTCGTTTTAATCGGTTCAGTAGTTTTGGCGTGGAAGTCTGACAAACAGACACACTCTTTCCCATTTATAATATTAGTATGGATGTATTATGAATATTTAAATATTAAATGCAGCCCTCTTTTTAATATTATATATCTATGAATGCAGCATTCGCAAATTTTAAGTGCCTACTTTTTCAAGAGTAAGATTTTCATCAAAAGCGATGTTCAAGAAATGTATGAGGCCTGGGCCAGCCCTACGTACAGTATATGTAAATATAGCCACATAATATAGTAACCGTTTCCTATTCTTTATTTTGTTTAATTTCACTTCGTTTCCATGTACATTTAAATTAACTTCGTCAAGGAGAGCAACACAAAGTAAAATAAAACATGGCGGATCAGATCAAAATTAACTAAATAATGTCATTTTGTCAATGACATGACTTTTGACAAAGTCAGACGTATGGTATTCAAGACGTCGTCTCTTCGTAAAACTGTCTACTACGTCAAAAGTCAAGTCAAAACAACTGTCATGGCCGTCCTAAAAATAGTGTTCTCGCAATAAAAAACTCTTCAAATAATCATTTATGTACGCATGTACCCTTCTTCAAATTAATTTTTTCGTATTTTTATGATATTCCCATATTTTTTTCCTATTTACCTATGTAGTGTACATAGAACTGGCCCAAAATCAAACATGTCTTTTTACTTTCGCATTCAGATTGTCAGATTTATTTTTCAACATGATGACAATATATATTATGTCAAAATAAAAATAAAGCTCCCCACTCACGGCTATCGATTGCTTCGATCAAATTGGAAATTAATTCGTATTTGAAAGTAAATTGCGAAGGACAAACTATTACACAAAATGATTAGAGTAAGACCTACCAGCTAGTTTTTGCGGTGGGGGTCAAAAGTTGGAACAAAATTTACGCGTATATTTACGAGTTTCATATAAAAAGTATAGTATATATGGTCCAAGGATCTCAGACTATATTTAATTTTTATATAAACCGATTTACTTGCAACTACGAATCCAGTAAATATTTAAATTGTAAAGACTAAATCGACCGATCGCTTGTGAGTGGGAGCTTTAAATCAAAAGCACTAAGGAGTATCTATATCAACTTTAAAGCAAATCGCTCCCAAACAACTTCCTTTCCCTTTTTATTCCCGTTAGGGGACGAATTTCAAAAAACTATGATACACGAATTCCATCAATTCTGTTACATAATGTTTGTGCAAAATATGAAGTAGATTGGATCAAGGAATCACGTTGCCCCATACAAACTGTTTTCCCCCTTTTCACCCCCTTAGGAGTCGAATTTCGAAAAATCCCTTCTTATCGGATCCCTACGCATTACTAAGAGCAAGCCCTGCAAGTTTCAGGTCTCTACGATCAGCGGTTTAGGCTGTGCGTTGATCCGTCAGTCATTCAGGACAAAGGATTTTATATGTATAGATTACTTTCTCAGGAAACAGGGATTTCTCAAGAAAACGTTGACCCAAATATTATGTGAGTTTTGTTTCTAGTGGACTAAAATACTACTCATAAATGAAGGTACCCCGCTACGTTGAGTTTGTATTTCTTCAAACTTATCTCAAAAACTATTATTAAGTTTAAAATTTTCAAATACTCTAAGCATTTCAGTAACTATGTAATTCAAAAGTATGGACATTTAACTATTAAAAAATCGATTTTTCAACCCGCAATAACTCAAAAGTACGCAGAGATAAGTAGAAAGTATCTTCACATGAAATACTCAGAATCACTTGTTTTCTAACATATGTGATCCCCATCTCGACAACTTTTAAGAATTTCGAGAAATTAACAGAAATGTTATTTCTTCCATACAAAAATAAAGTAATTATTTTTTTTTACTAAGAAACAGTCATGGTAGGATAATAATATTTTTTTGTCGTATTAGTTATCCTAGTCTTAACTTTCAGTAAAATTTTCGTGCCTGTAGCATCAATGTCCATATTTTATTAAATCGGGACCACTGTGAGGCGGTTCGCCCTCCGCGAGTAATAAGTGTTCTGTGGGTTCGCCTCATACCGCCGTTTACCGCCACTCATGGACACTCGAGATCCGTGGCCTAGTGGGTAGACCGTTTAGTTCGCACTCGATAGAGTGCAGGTTCAAATCCCAGGTTGTGGCGTGTACCAATGAGACTTTTTCAGATCTCAAGTAGATTATACGGACGCTCTAACGGTGAAGGAAAATATCGTGAGGAAACCCGCACATAGTTGGCTCCAGATGTATTGACCAGTTCATTCCTTTAGACTAGGCTGGCTATGTTGTGATAATGCCGTATGTGCTTGGGCAACCATAAGACATTAGTGGTAACTTAGCTCGGAGAATACTGTATAAATCATCCATTAACGGATGTAAAGGCCTAATTTTGGACACTCGCAACACCAGAGGAGTTACTCACAGGCTGTATGTTCGTTCTTATGTCACTATTTTCAGTAAAAATAAAAAGCCAAAAAGTCTTGCGACGGGCATTATAAAATTATAATAATATGCGCAATGCACATAGCGTGCTACTTTTATCAGCTATAGGTAAATACCTACTACATACTACTACAATATAGTAACTATCTACGTTATATTGTAGTAGTATATTATAGCCTTCACTGGTATTCGAACGTTCGAATGATTTTTTCGACGTTCGATATAAAAGATTCGTTCGAATCACCGAATCTTTTGTACCTATATGTAGTTCCGAACTAGTCACTAGTTCGTATTTGTTTATTTTGTTATTTTTCAACAGAGGTCGTAGGTTCGATTTCCGCATTGGAACAACAAAAAATGTTGTTTCCAAGTTTGATTAGGACAATGCAGGTTGATCACCTGATTGTCTGACAAGAAACATGATCCATGCGTCGGATGGGCATGTAAAAAGTCGGCCCTGCGCCTGATCTATCGCCAGTCGTGTTTTTCCGTCCGTCCCACTGGATTATGAGAGTAAAGGAAGAGAGAGTGGACACTATAAAACTACTCCTGCGTAGTTACACAGGAGTAGTTTTTTCGTTAGTAGTTTAGTAGTTTCATTGAAACCAGACCAGTTGGTCTGGTTTCAATGAAACCTACCTGGTGAGTACCTATACTCACAGTACCTATACTCACAGCTGCGCACTTGTGTTCTGCTCCCTAAAATCTCCAACCCCCCTTGGACCTCTTGTAATCTTACTCACACGGCGAAACACAATGCAAGCGTTATTTTGCTCCGGTTTCTGTGAGTGAGTGAGTGAGTGTGCCCTATTCGTACCGAAGTATGGCTGCCCCAAAATTATATTCACGTACCAATTTGTCGTTTAGTCCTCTCCCTCACTGCATGTCGCTGTCTCTGTTGCGCACGAGCTTTCCTCTGCGACCATCTTTCGCCACCTTTAATAAAAGACAAGAAAGATAAGATTTAATATTACAATTTACACATAAAGAGCACTAACTGATAATATCAAAGAAATGTAAACGACACATGCATGAATATGGATCCATTTTATTCTAGAAATGTTTCACAGGCTCACAGCTAGTATTATAACAAACTAGATGTTGCTCGCGACTTCGTACGCGCAAAAATAAATCTCATAGGAATCGTACATTTTGCCGCGATGTAAAATAGCCTACGCGTAAATCCAAAGCCTAAATTACACCAATTTCCATTAAAACCGATTCAACACTTTGCGCGTGAAAGACAGTTAAACATTCTCACATAAATACAGTATCCCACGGGAACACTACTTTTTGGGATAAAGAATAGCCTATGCTAGTATTAATCCAGAGCTTAGGCTACCATAGCAAATTTCATCGAAACCGGTTCAGTAGTTTTTGCGTGAAAGAGTTATAAACATCCATCCATCCATCCACACAAACTTTCACATATTGTATGATAGTAGAAGGATTTAAAATAATAAATGCCCCGCTTGTCAAATAACATTACCGAGCTCGATAAATTATATATCTTTCGAACACAAAAAGAGATGTTTGATTTTGGGCCAGCTCTATGTGCACTACATAAGTAAATAGGAAAAAATATGGGAATTTCATAAAAATACAAAAAAAATATTTGTAGAAGGGTACATGCGTACAAAAATGATTATTTGAAGAGTTTTTTATTGCGAGAACACTATTTTTAGGACGGCCATGACATTTTTTTGACTTGACTTTTGACGTAGTTGACAGTTTTAGGAAGAGACGTCAAAAATGTCAAAAGTCATGTCATTGTCAAAATGACATTCTTTGGATAATTCTGATCTGATCCGCCATGTTTTGTTTTACTTTGTGTTGCTCTCCTTGACGAAGTTATTTTAAATGTACATTGAAACGAAGTGAAATTAAATAAAATAAAGAATAGGAAAGTTACTATATTATGTAGCTATATTTACATATAATGTACATAGTGCTGGCCCACGCCTCATACATTTCTAGAACATCTCTTTTGGTTGGCTGATTGAAACATACAGGGGCCATTGCTCCCAAAGGACAATATTTTGTCCTATTTACTCTACAAAGAAGCTTAATAGGAGTTACGATATAAACTCCCAGGAGGCCGAGCTCAATCTTACTTAATAAATTCATATAAAAATTTAATGAATACTAAAGTTGTCTCTATGGGAGTTCGTTTGTTCTAGAAATTGGCTTTTAATATTAAATACGGATTTTCAATGGCCTTGGTATATTTTCATACGGACAACGTTTAGGCTCCAATAATATAATGTTGTTGATTTGAGATTCAATTGAATCTGAATATAGTTTAATGTTCCGACATGCGTTATTTAGCAAAACAATTCTGCTTATTATGTGTATTTTATGTAAATGGAGGTATAATAAACTTTAATAAACTATTAGGTACCTAAGTTTATAGTACGGGAGGTAGCGCTACATTTTTTTTAGTAATTTTATACCGAATGAATTTTACTTCAAACAGTTGTTTAATGTTCGGAAATTACTAAAGTGAGCGTCAGTTGTCGCACCAGCGGTGGAGCTAAAGGAGACAGCATGACAAAGTCATTGGAAAAAAATCTGCTCCGAGGAATTTTATACCAAGCGAAAGTTGTATTAAATCATTGTTTCAACCATATTATTTACAAAAGTTATCGTCAGCTGTAAAGACGAGGGGGGGTTCAATGTCAATCACGTGCATAAACCTCATTTAAAATTTAAAAAATAAAGTTATTTTATACCTTATGAAATTTATATATCTCAATTTTCATACTTTTAAAATAATAAAAAAAATAGTCAGCTGTACGTTTGACTGGGGAAACACCGTCAGTCAGCGTGTTAAACATGTCGCGCGCTCAATAGAGGTGGGACGTATAAATTTAACGTAACAGTTAAAAAATAACAGGTATTTGGAAATAACACATAACAGTCAATATCCAGTTATTAAAATAACAGTTATTAAATAATATAACAGAATACGTCACTATAGGCGTGTTGCGTTACAAGTAAAAAATAACTACCTGCGTACAGCGTACGTGCACTTCGAGTGGCCGAGGACAGGGAAAAGTGGAGAAATATCGTAAGGATAAAGACCATGGAAGGTGGTGGTCACGACCCTCAGACATGAGGAGCACGACTGATGGAGGAGGACAGCGTACGTGTTACCGATATACTATAGTCCGATCTTGTCTCTCTGTTATACAATACACATACAACGACTCCAAAAGCAAAAACGAAATGCACTTAGTATTTAAATACTCTGTATGTCTTTCTTACACTTATAAGCATCTATTATTTGCTGGAATGAAAAGTCATTCCGATGCAATGTGAATTGTGATACGATTTGAAAAGTAATTTGTTGACAAAAGTACCTAGAGTAATAGTAAGGCGGCGTGATTCAACATCTTTGAGTAATATCAGGCCGTAAAGGTATCGAAAACGCTTACGTTTACACTTTACGCATAACTACTTATACGTAGGTATGCGCGAATTTATTAGAGTTAAAGTACCTAACACCTACCTTAGGTTTACTTGGAAAGTAATTCGTTCACTAAAGTACAGTAGGTAGGTACTAGAAAAAAAAAGTTGTATTTAAATAAATTATTTTCTAAACGGAGACAACCCCGATTTCGTCACAATTATGCGATATGAATAAGAGTTATGCGATAGAAAGAGAGCAACTTGTAAATATAATCGTAGGCGATCGCGCGCTGCACAAGGTGAATTGAACTTAATGGTATAGTAGTAAGAGTCCCTATTTCTTCTAATGACTCTTCGAAGTGGTGCTTCTGTGGTAACTAATATCTATTCTGTGACCATACTAACTACTAACATTGGACTGTTATTTTTTAACAGGAATCCAAAACAGGTAGTTATGTATAACAGTAACAGGTATAACTGGTATCGTATTTAACTCACCTCTAGCGCTCAACGCATTCGAGCGTTGCATAGTCTTATTGGAACATAAACTGACGATCTTTACACCCACAAACAATCAGCTGACGACGATTTTTTGTTTCTTTAACATTTAAATTATCTTATATTTAAAATTCAATAAGTATAATATCAATTTCATATAAATAACACCACAGTATATTTATTTATTTCGTGTAGGTTCCAAATTACATACAAACATATTTATTTATTAGAAACAAAATGCTAATTACTTGAAAAAACTTTTTTTAACCAACATAAATAAGACAAAAAATTAGATTTCTATTAATACGTAAAATATTATTCTACTTCTTCATATGCATCTTCTGCTGTGTCTGTGTCGTTTCGTATTTTTTTTAAATATGTATAATGTATAGAATTTTTATTCTAGTTTCTAGAAATATGTAACATACTAAGGTTTTACTTACGATTTTGAAAATCGAAAAAACAAACGCCGTATACTGGCGCGCGACAGTTTTTTGTGTACACATCAAGTTTGCTCATATTCATTTAGTATTTTTAAAATTCCAGTTACGTAGTCATATAGGGAATTTATTCTTGTTTTTAAATATATGTCACATGCATAAGTTATATTAACAATTTATCAATATAACCTTGAAAAATAAAAGGGCGGGAAACGCGGCCGAGTTAGCTCGCGATGGCGTGTAAAGGTTGTCAGTTTATGTTCCAAAAACGCTCGAATGCGTTGAGCGCGCGACATGTTTAACACGCTGACTGACGGTGTTACCCCCGTCAAACGTACAGCTGACTATTTTTTTTATTATTTTAAAAGTATGAAAATTGAGGTATATAAATTTCATAAGGTATAAAATAACTTTATTTTTTAAATTTTAAATGAGGTTTATGCACGTGACTGACATTGAACCCCCCCCTCGTCTTTACAGCTGACGATAATTTTTGTAAAAAATATGATTGAAACAATAATTTAATACAACTTTCGCTCGGTATAAAATTCCTCGGAGCAGATTTTTTTCCAATGACTTTGTCATGCTGTCTCCTTTAGCTCCACCGCTATCGGAGCAGCTGACGTTCAGAGCTGTTATGTGTTAGGGGAAAACTATTATTCTTATGATTTTCAGCCGGTATAAAATGACTTTGTCAACTATAGCGCTACCTCCCGTAGTATTAATCATAAGACAAATATATTATTATCAAACTTAGCCAAACTTCATAACGTAAAAGAAACATTTCTTGTAGAATCTTTGACACGCGACTCTATTAATAGGATATAATTATATCACTATTTACTAACGTAACTCTACGTCCAACCTTCCAAACAATTAAGAGATCGTTAATATTTTGAATTAAATAAAACTTTTACAAAAGAGATAAATTAAAATTCAAACAAAAGATATTCACTATAGGTAATAAATATTATTAATAAGTTTTTGGTCATTTTTGCCAAGAACAATAATTGGGTACACGACTACATCTAAAATATTTAGTTTCATTAATGTATTCAGAAATTTTAAGGCATTACTACTTCGTAAATGTAAAAAAATATAATATTTTATTTATAGTTTAGTAATTAGACACGTCTAGAAAGTACAAAAAAAATTTTTTTTTTTTTGCTAAATAAGTAAACAAAACCTACATCATTAGTTTACTTACATCATAAACAAAAACTTTTATCATGGTATGTATGAACTTAAACGCACAAATATCGGAGATATTTACACATATGTTCCTGCGGCCGTATACTTCATACACTTTAACATGGACGTGACGTCATAGCTACATACGACTTTAGTATGGAGCGTTTTCACGGGACTTGCGAAATGTTGTAAACAAATCGCTGTACCTTTAAAAATATTGACTTTTGATATAAGGTTTCTTCTGAGAAGTTACTCATATTTAAGAGTACTATTCATTTATGCAATAAAAAAAATCAGTCGTGTAGCCTATTGCGTAGTATTTTTTTAATGTTCAACCCTATATTTTTTAAAGTTTTGCAGGCATTCTGCATTAGTATAACACTTCTATCTATTTTAAAAGATGAAGACAGTAAAAAGTTACTCATATATTTTATGCCCAAAATATCCGTAATTGATTTTACCAAACTATAGATAAGCAAAAAAAGCGACGGATAGCCAGGTGACATGTATTATATGGGTTTGACAAGATGAATGAATAAAATATAAAAATACCAAAAATCCAAACCATTTTTTAAAGTTTTTAGTACAATAATGATGTAAAGCAAATGAGCTAGATTTCCAACGTGGCCGCGCCGCGGTCGCTGAGAACGAAACGCTTTAGATGTTTGACCTTTAGATTTATTTTCAAAACTACTTACGTTTAATATTTTTTTACTTTGACTCTGACTTTGACTTTAGTTTATAATACACATATTGTCTTATTCGTAGATAGGTCTTATTTTTTAGTATTAAGTTTTGGTTTATTATTTGGCTTTGCATATTTTGTACAGTTAACATCATAAAGTAACACACTGTTAAGTACATATTGTTAAGATTGATATCTCTTTAACTATCTTGATTGGCTAGCTAAGTTTAGTTCGCAACTACTAACCAAGTTTCATGCTTGATACTAGTTAAATTACATTGGGAATAGGTACGAACAAAATTAACTAGATTAACCATTTAAAATCAAATTATAATTGCCCACCCATCCACTGTCACCTCACTCTAAGCATTGCTTAACATTACGTATTTCTTTTGCTTCTTACGTGTTTTAAGATAGTAGTCAAAACACCGCTTCAAAATGAATTGCAAAAAAGTTTTACACCAATGAATATAAATGAGAAACTTTTGAATTTAAATGCAACGAATGCTGGTTTGAAATGTGGTTGCGTCGGTTTAGGATTTCGCAGCAAATTTCTAGGAATTTAAATTTAACTTGTATGAATACGGTTAAAAAGCTTTCGATTGTCAGCAAAGTGTACATAATCAGCAGAGTAAATCTATGTGACACCACGATATGCATGCTAGTAAACGTGGTTATTATTGGCTGTTTTTTCATTAGCTAGCCGGCAGCACAAGAGCAATATTATTGACATAATAAATTTGTCAATAGTAGTGAACACATATAAAAAACGGCAATATGGCCCGCACACAAAGAATATTATTGTCAATATGAGCATTATTTCCAATAATATTGCACGTGTGCGGCTAGCCATTTAACGGACGGAAAATAAATTTACTTACATAATAGAGAAACAGATTTCATAGAACGACCCACAATTTTTCCACACAATCGTAGACACACCGTATGTTTATAATAGTGCAGTCAAATCGATAGCTAACTACGTAGCTGTTTATCTGTTCCTCTAGCCGGGACGGCCGGTGTCACGTCGTAGTGGCAGTCATAGCCGTGTTGTTAGCCATTGCCGGGCCAGTAAGCCATGCCATTATTCATACAATTTTGCTCCCTCGCCATCCGTAAGTGGTAAAACAGACATTGGTGTCATCAAGTATGTAAGAAAAAACTTAAAACTCAGCTCATCTTACATTTAAACGTATATCTTCTTGAGTAGTAAATAAAGTTCAATTTTGACGCTATCTTAAAAATGCAGTGCCATGTCGCGTCTCAGTGTGAACTGAGGCTTAAGCGCATCAACTATATATTGGAAAGATCAAGCAGGGCGCCTCCAGTCACTCAAAATACGCTATTTCGATCTTATTTATATAGAGAAAATTATGCCTCTCATGGCCATTGTTGTCCATTGTTGAGTAATGGATACCCAATCACATTTGAAATTTAACTCTCCCATAGACTTTGCTATTGGAAATATTAAGGGGGTTTTCAATAGGAACGCTCGAACGTTTAGAAATGATAGGGAGAAGACCAACTTACAAAGCACTTTGCAAGCTAATTACTCGAAAATGGTGGACTTTGTAAAAAAGTCATGTATGAAACCTTGCCTTTATTTTAAAATACCTATTCAACGATACCCCACACGATGGGGTAGAATGAAAAAAATTTTCTTCTCCACTTCACATGTATGGAGTGTCACCCTTAAAATGTAAAATTATTATCATTTTATGATTCCAAAACTGAGATATAGAGGCGCGGATAGACGGACGGACGGACAGAGTGAAACTATAGGGGTTCCTTGAGTATTACGGAACCCTAAAAAGTGTGTTTCGTACATATACTTACGTGAAAGACAAAAAATTCAGCAAAAATAAATACCCCACAAATTGAATTTTCGTTAAACCTACACAATAAAACATTTAAAGCGCTATATGAAATAAATAATGACATTTTTGGCAACGGTTATTTGAACTGTACGAAATACTGCAGTGTGTGGCTTTACAAATTATATTTTATGGTTCTTATATTTTATTCTGTGTGCCAATTTGCTAAACAATGAAATCTTTTGAACTCCCCAAAAATATATCAATACCTAAGTCACATCATTAAAATACATAGACGCACTGAGAATTGTAATTTACAACCACAACTAAAATTAAAAAAAATGTCGTTTTAGTGATTTATTTTACTTAATAATATGAAATGTTGTTTATTTTTGAGGCGCTTCAAAATTGAGATGAAAACTTGTATATATTATCACAGAATACTTATCACCGCAGTGAGAATTCATAATTATGAAACCGATAATGTAAAATTATTAATTGATGTCAGCCATGATTGTCGGCCATGAATATGCGCACTGCTATTATATTTTACCAATTTTTACTGTAACATAAACGTAAAAGTAAAAAAAAAACTTTGGGTGATGTTTATTACTATTTATTATGCACAATATACAATCGAGCTATAAATAGTAGGAGCACTTATATGTTGTTCAAAAAGTTAATTGAGTGAATTTTATAAATTATTTATTAGTAAAGGGTGCAGTTGTAACCTGTTACATAGCTTATAATAGGTACACCTAAAATGGTAATCACTACTTCAATAGCACTATTCTCGCCTTTTTATCACTTTTCTATAACTATTATGTCACTTTAAGGCTTAAGCTCTAAAATTGTGGGCCCAATTCAGGGTTATAAGATAGTTATAGCGCGCTATACCACTAGTTGTTAGACCTTTTATAGAAACTTAGGTTTTTAAGTTTCTCTTAAGTAGCTCATTTAGCGCTTATTCTTATTACCAAAATGTTACTTGGGTTATGTCGTATAGGTCCTGTCAGAGGTAAAACATTCCGAACGAACTGTAATAGCACGTGTAACCTTCATAACATAGTGAAATCGAACCGGTCATTAAAACTTTCTCCATTAAATCGATATCGACCTTAACACTAAGATATAGAGTTCATATTTAATGTGTACTAAAGTATTTACATCTACCCTTTATTAAAATAATTGTGCGTGACAATTTTGATAAGACATTTAGTATTGATATAAAATATGTACGGAATATATGGTGGGCGTGGAATCAATATATTTTACTGTTTAATATCTACAGCCTATACCAATATTTGTGGGTCATTTACCTTTTGAAAAGTTGATTACTTATGTCTATAAGTTTTTCTACCCTTTGAGTATCCAACTATCTTCAAAGTTTCTACCACATATAGAAACAAAAAACGACCGCAATATTTCTATAAATCGCGGTCGCTTTTTTTGTTTTGTTCCAGGCATATTTTGGTCTACTTATGACACCTACACCCGGAATTTGATAACCTAACACGTATGTTGAGTTATCAGGCTAGTTAAATCATGTTGCGTTTCTGAAACGCTAATAAGTGAAAAATTTTCTAATCATTGATCATCTTGACAAGACACATTTACGCCTTAAATATAGCTTTCCAGGAACGAAAACCTCGTGTAGTTTGACCATGGGTTTGACATTAGTTTTGATAACTAACACCTTGATCAAATCAAACTACTGATCAAGATAGAGATTTGAACGCTGATTACTTCATTTTGGTTTTGATTAGCCTTTCAGAAACCGAGGATTACCAACATAAATTATATTCATTTTTTTATGAGTATATGTAGCATAAATCGCATAAATAAAGTTTTCAAAGCCTGGAAACGCACTTGTAACTCAGTCTCTGTTGTTGCAGACTATCGCTTTCCATCAGGCGATCCATTTGCACGTTTGTCTGTCCAAAAGCAATATTTTCATAAAAAGTAGCTCAAATAAATGATGAAAAACATTCTTCTCCCAACGAATATACACACAAAAGCTTGTTTCGGATTACACAATTTTCAGTAAATTCAAGCTTTAAGATGGACATTATTTAATATTCAAGATTTAGCACTGTCCTTCGTGTTGAGATCACAAGAAAGCACTAAGCCGTTTTAAAAGGCTTATCATAATCTCGAATTTACAGTCTAGGCAGAGATTAATATATAGCTACTTCGTAAGTCTATGGATGCTCACAAAGTTTATGCTTTCAATAGTATTTTCTTATGTCTTACAATTTACTAAGGTATTGACTTTAAACTAATAATAATAATAATATCTATGGACGCTTCACACCACGTCAACCTGGCCCCGTGCTAAGTATCCGATGAATTACGAAGAAGAGAACCAGAAAACGGAAAGTACCTATATTTCATATTTTTATACTATACATATAGGTATTTAAGATTTTTATTATATTATACACATATTTAATATAGGTACATCCATGACCTAGGAACACACAAAACTTTTTGCTCCTTCGGCGGAATTCGAACCCGCGACCCCCGGCTTGAGCACCAACGCCCAGAACCACTGAACTACAGAGGTCGTACATTAAGTTAGGTTAGTTTGATAGTTCACAATAATAACTTGTATCGAGATATCTCTTAACAGAAAAACACAAAACGAAACACCACTCTAAGTGACATCCTACTAGTCCTACTAATATTTTAAATGTGAATGTTTGTGAGGATGTATGGATGGATGTTAGTTACTCTTTCACGCAAAAACTACTGAACGGATTTTGATGAAATTTGGTATCTTAGTAGTTTAATAGACTCTGGATTCAAACATAGGCTACTTTTTACCTTTTATCAATAAAGCAAAAATGATGTAAATATCCCAAATATGGATTTTATTATAACAGAATAAATAAATAAAAAAACCTTATCACTTAAGGGTATAAAACATAGCTAACAACGAATCGAATCTACCTGCAACACTTCATAAAAATCGGTCAAGCCATTTCAGAGGAGTTTTCTAAATTGTCTAATTTACACCGAAACGGCAGCGGAGCGGCCAGCAGCGTAACTCATACGATTTTAAACTTTTTCCTCATTACCATAAAACGCAGTTTCGCTTGAGACAACCACCACTGCTCACGGCCGTAGACGGTCGCTAGCAGACGCGGGAACTGGGACGTGTCCATTTTCTAAAGCGATAATTTATATAACCTACTAATATAAATGTGTAAGATTGTGAGGATGGATGGATGGATGTTTGTTACTCTTTCACGCAAAAACTACTGAACGGATTTCGATGAAATTTGGTATAGTAGTATGGTGCTCTGGCGGTGCGGTGCTCTAAAACATAGGCTACTTTTTATCCCGAAAAAGTACAGTGTTCCCGAGGGATACTGTGTTTACGCGGGCGGAGCCGCGGGCAACAGCTAGTTACAGTTATGCAGATAAAGTTTAAAATATTATGACAGAGAATAATTATAATATGAATTATATATGTCACCGTAAAATTGTAAAAACCGTTAGATTGTAATAAATTGTAAAATGTTGATAGACTTCCGACGTGTTGCCAACTTAGGGATGTACCCCCCAAAATTATGGAAAATATCTACGGGGGTTTACTAGGGGACAGGATGTTTAGAGTTTACTCCTTATGAATCAATTTGTATGTAATAATAAAAAATATTTTAATGTGTGTATATAGCCAGGGATATGAAAATGTATTGGGAGTGAATTCAGATTAAGACAAGTTAGTCTTTATGTTTTAAACACATAACCTTTCTTTCTAGCTTATTATCTCTTAGACCTGTCAATGGTATAAGTAATCAGGGGTAAAATTTGGGGAGAAATATTTTTTAAAGTGTTGGTATCACTACCCGTTGTCAATGAATTGCGGGAATCATCGTCGTCATTTAAAAACAGTACAGTAAATAGAACTCTGTACTAATGTAATAGAGCATAAAATCGAACACACGAGTGTCGAGCTTTACGGTCCACTGCACCGTACCAAATCCGTGCGTGTGTAGCGACACCGGATTTGGTCTCCGGATATGGTCTGCTGTACGCTCCGTACCAAATTCGTCTGTCTGTAGATAGCATAACGTTGACAAACACTGTGACACAATATTTTTTATGACGCGGACGTGTAAGATTTTTGTCCATCTCTAAACCACTCTAATCCATTTATTATCTCGGCCTATATTTGTTATTAACACTGGAGCCAAAAATGTACATTTGAATGTTAATAACAGTGTTAAAAACAGCTTTCTTCCCCGGGTATTGTTGAGAACGAAACGAGATATTCTTTTGAGATGAAATTCCTCGTTTTATTGAGTTGAGATGTTGAGTCTATTGAGTTTATTGAGCATCTGACGCATTACGTGAAATATTTAGATAATAGATCCTGTACTATAATAGACTATAGGATCCTGTACTATAATAGAAATTTAAGGGAGTCATGAGTACTTTTTCAGTACTTTTGGATCCATTGTATATCTTGGAAGTATATCTTACTCCATTGTATATCTTAGATCCATTGTATATCTTACTTTTTAGTAGCATATGCTTGGACTACTTCAGAAAAAGTCAAAATCACTATATATGAAAATCACTATATATAAATTTCGAGGAGTTTCCTCGATTCCTTATGGATCGCATCGTCAGGTCACCACTTTTGTGAAAACGGGACCAACTTCGCATACCCTTTACAGCAAAAAAAGAATTTTGAAAATCGGTCCACAGACGACGAAGTTGTCGTTGAACATACAAAAAAAATAGGGATATAATTAATCGAGCGAACAAAAAATAAGTTGGCGGCTGCACGTGAGCATACTGTATTACTGAATTTGGCAGCGAATTAATATGTTGGCGACTAAATTACTAAACTGGCGAAAACACTCGGGTGACAAAAAATTCTAAAGTCGGCAGATAAAAAGAGGCGAAATTTAATCCAAATTAGTACCGACATTTATAAGTTGGTGACTTAATTTCCGAGTTGGTGACCATTATACCATATAAACAGCTTTAAAACCAGATTTGGTTGATAAATTAATGGCTGCTAAAAATTCAATTTGCAGGCTACGGAAAATCCTATTTTTGGATACTGTTGGAGTATGTTTTTCTTTGTCATGGGCATAGGCGTAGCTAGGGGGCAACGCCCACCCTAGAAACTTCTTTGCCCACCCTAGACCCTAGACAGTGTTAATGAATTACTAACTTAAATAACTCCCCCCCCCCCACGCCATGGACGACTGCCCCCCCTAGACAAAATTCCTAGCTACGCCAATGAGTCATGGGTGTAATTTTCTAGGTTTCTGGGGGTGCAGAATAATATGAAAATAAAATCTGTTTCGTATTTCCACAATGGCGTAAATTTTTGTTATTAAAATTAACAAGGTTGTCCTTTTCCCGGTTTCTGGGGGTTCTGATTACAAAATTGTCTTCCAATTTCATTTTCCAAAATGGAGAATATTCAATCTTCGGAAAATGAATATGAATACTAAATTAAAAGATCTTTGGGATGCTAATTAGGATTGATGATTATTATTACAGTATGTTATGTAGTTCAACGTACCAGCTATGTAGGTATAGATTTTTTTTAAAATTCAGGATTCATGAATTTTCATTACTTTTGCAGTAGGATGCACCGTTTCTGAGATAGAAGCGACTATAGAAAAAAATATGATAATGCTGTACTGAGATACGAGGGGTGTATCAATATATAGAAATGTTGGAAAATTCAAGATTTTCGTTTTTTTTTCTCCCATCATGAAGAAAATATGATGCGTTATTCCTAAGGGGGACGAAATTTTCATTATTTTTTTTCAATAGGATGCACCGTTTCAGAGATAGAATCAATTTTATAAAAAAAGAAGTAAATGCTGTACATTGAGATACGATGGATGTTTATAGCTATAGAAATGTTGGAAAATGCAGGATTTTCGAAATTTTTTTCTCCCATCATGAAGAAAATATGATGTTGTGAGGTTCCAAGGGGGGCGAAATTTTCATTATTTTTTCAATAGGATGCACCGTTTCCGAGATAGAATCAATTTTATAAAAAAAGAAGTAAATGCTGTACATTGAGATACGACTAGGGGATCGAAGACCGGTCATATTTTAAAAAAACCGGGTTTTTCGGTCCCAGCCATCTTCAAAACCGGGTACCCGGGTTTTTTCGGGTATTTCGGGTTTTTTGTTGATTTTGTAGAATTTTGTTAGGAATGTCCTAAAATTAACTTTTATCAGCTGCTTTCTGTTGTAACAACGTAATACTGGTAAAATGTGATCCCACCATAAACATTTTCATGTATAATAATTTCACAAACTTTACACCTTAGTCAAAATACGTTGCCTGACGACATGGCCATGCCACATAATTTGACTAAAGTGTAGAGTTTGTAAAGTTAGGCTTGTAGAGTTAAGGCGTGTAGAAACAGAAGTGCCTTGCCAGCCTTTTAGGATTTTTAGGATTTATGCTGCCTTCTTGAAGGTGTGCAGGTCGTAATGGTCCGGAAATACTGTTGGCGACAGTTGGTGATGAGGATGATAAATATTTTGTCCCTTCGAACGGTAGCGAAAAGTTGCAGCAGGTATAAGTCCAAACAATTCCTCGGAGCATTTCCCGTAATATAACCGATATATGATGCAGAGCGATGCTCATCTCTACGTAGCTCTAAGGAGTAAAGCCTGTTTGAAATACTATGGCAGTCGACAATTCGAGCGGCCCTTCGTTGGATACGATCCAGAGGGAGAAGCTGGTACTTTCGCGCTCCTGCCCAGAGATGAGAACAATATTCTATGTGAGGCCTAACTTGCGCCTTATAGAGTTGTAGGCGTTGGACCGGACTGAAATACTGCTTTGACCTGTTCAGAACACCAAGCTTCTTGGAGGCTAACTTGGCCTTACCCTCCAGATGATATCGGAACTAGACCTCGCTCGATATGCTAACACCAAGTATTCCGATGTTGGAGGAGACAGTTATGGGTATGCTTTCAAAACGAGGACATACGACCATCGGTAACTTATTAGCGATGAACGCGCAAACTTGTGTCTTAAAGGTGTTGAATTGGACTAAGTTAAGTCTACCCCATTCAGAGATCTTCTCCAATGAATTCTTAATTTGAGAGACAAGTTCGTTTCGACTCTCAATGACGTTTTGCCGAGAGATGTTCGGGCGACCTAAGGCATCACCCGTACTGTCGTCATCACATAATATTATCATTGATATGCAGTATGAACAGGGCAGGCGATAGCACACCAAAGCTGTCTACCAAGATGCCAGGACTGTGCCATAAGAGCAGGTGAGCCGAAAAAGATGCGTTAAGACCGGTGCCAACACTGGAGCACACATTTTTAACACAATGGGACGGATTCCGTTAGGCCCACTCGATTTTTGGGTATCATGGGAACGGAGAGCAATTCGCACTGAGCGCTGATGGAACCGAATAATAAATTATACCAAGTTATGAAGGTCCAAAAAATCGACGAATCGCTTCGAGAAAAGGTAGTCTGGTCCCTTGCGCTTCGCTCACTCGTCCTGGCGGGGCGGGGGCACTACCGTGCCCCCAAATGTACTACATACAACATGAAAACATTATAACTATTGTTCTAAAATTCTACATTGACAATCACAAGCCACTATAACGTTCGGTTTGTGACTGTAACTATTATAAACTGTTGTAGAATTTCATAATGAAAAAAAGCTCGAAAAAACCGAAAACCGGTTTTCAATATTTTGAAAACCGGGTTTTATTGTAGGCCTGAAAACCCGGGAAAACCCGGGTTTTCGGTTTCGGGTAAAACCGGTCTCGATGCCCTAGATACGACGGATGTTTATAGCTATAGAAATGTTGGAAAATTCAGGATTTTCGATTTTTTTTTCTCCCATCAAGAAGAAAATATGATGTTGCGGGATTCCAAAGGGGGGCGAAATTTTCATTATTTTTTCAATAGGATGCACCGTTTCTGAGATAGAATCAACTTTATAAAAACATAGTAAATGCTCTACATTGAGATACATTCCTAGATGTATAAAGCTATAGAAATGTTGGAAAATTCAGGATTTTCAAATTTCTTTTTCTCCCATCTTGAAGAAAATATGAGGTTGTTGGGTTACTAAGGAAATTTAAAATGGATGACATTTTTGTAATCAGCACCCCCAGAAACCAATAAAAGGACACCCATATTATTTTTATGAAATTAAGTATGTCCGCCATATTGGAATTTCGAAACGAATGTCATTTTCGTTTCCAGCACTCCCAAAAACCTGGTAAACGACACCCATATCAATTTTACGAAAAATAAATATCCGCCATTTTTAAATTTCAAAATTAATCTACACAATAATCTACACCTCCCTAAAACCGAGAAAAATAAAAAATTGGGAATTTTGTACGCTCCTTTATGGTTTTTTTGTGTGCGCTCGTTTTGCTGCTTGTATGGTTTTTGAGTTACCTACATGATACATCAGGGAAAATATATGTGCCTATTCTTAAATTAAATGTGTACTCACAAATTGTCGCCAAGATGGTTATTTAGTCGCTAAAACATAATCTGTCTGCCAGTTTGGAAAATTCAGTGGTATTATTTAGTCACCAGATTAGTATTTTTTTTGTTCCTTACATTCTTTCGCCAACTTGGTAATTTAGTATTCAATATTGGGTATTTTCACATCCAAAATTTAATTGTTTTATCGCAAGTTTAAATACATGCCAAAAAAATATACAGCCGAACATACTCGTATAACCGCCTCCTTTTTTGGAAGTCGGTTAAAAAGTGCAGCTATCGTTTATATAACACTGTTTAGATTAAGTTTAACTTTGTATTTCTTTTGTTAAGAAAGGTAAAAGTGCACCGCGACAAAATCCGTAAGTGTTTAAAACAATGAACAATATTCGCGTAAACATAAGAAATCAATAAGAAAGGTAAAGTTTATTTTATTATTCTGGGGCTACATTATCGATATATATACAACGTTTAATGATCTTGTATTTGACATTAATGGAGTCATTACTTAGCTTTATCAGTTACTAGCATTTTTCCGCTGCTCCGCCCGCGTACATACAGTATCCCAAGGGAACACTGCACTTTTTCGGGATAAAAAGTAACCTATCATACCAAATTTCATTGAAATCCGTACAGTAGTTTTTGAGTGAAAGAGTAACAAACAACCATTAATCCATCCTCACAAACCAAAAATTATCATTTATAATAGCAAGTAGGATATTATCAATAATTCCAGCTAAAACGGAAAACGCAACTATCTATTTTTAAAAGCTATCCTAACTTACCAACATATTATAGTATATATTATATCCCGCATATTTAAGGTAAAAATTAAATTTATTAGTCAAATGAATATAATCTCTTTTAAACCTAATGCAGTTTATAAATTAAAAATTTCCAAGTTAAGCTTGATAAAGGTGAGTGAAGCCTGGGGCGAACTGATACGACGGCGACTTGCTACGTAATAATTTTAATGAAATTACAACTTCTATCCAGCTTAGTCTTGGGAAGAAATTGTTTAATCCGCATTATCGTGTTATCGTTTATTTTCTTTTATCTTTTAACATGATTCCGGTGACATCGTATAGTCTGCCAGTCACTGACGTCAAGTAGTAAACATCAGCTCCGTAATAAAATAAGTTTAAAAATTCATCAGACACTTTTGTGAGTGTAAAAGTAGATATTAGTAAAGAAAAGTGTGTGAAAAATATAATATATTGGAGGCAAGGAACAAAGTGTTTTAAAAAATATATTATTTACCAAAAACTGCTGACAGTGAAAGTATAAATTTTTATCTATTAAAAAGACTTTCAACGTATTTTTAGCTATTAGTACTTAATAATTACGTAAAAAGGTGGACAAAAAAACAATCAAAAGTGAAAAAAGTGCTTAAAACAAGTGTTAAAAAAGTTTTTGTTCAACTAACATTCAGAAAAAAATTGTGGGTGTTTAATAAATTTGACTTTAAACCGTAAATCTAACGGTTTTAATAACGGACTAATAAGCAGCAAGTTATAAGAAAAATTAATATCTGACATCATAGCTCTGTTGGCGCAGAGGGACGAGGCCTGAGATTATAACATACAAGACCCAGGATCAAATCCACGCGAATCGAAGGCTTAAACTTTTCTTTTCTATAATTCTCATAACTTCAAAGGGGCGCTACTGAGCTAATAAGTTTGTTGCTGAATCAAACCAACAGAGGGCAGCAGAAATACCAAAACGAGATTTTTTAAGCAATATCTATAGTAATGGATCAAACAGAAAATATTACGTTTAGACGAGCGCAAGCGCACTCCAATATAAACCTAGATGATAGCTTCGACAGCAACACACTAAATGGTACCATGCATAGCGTTCCCGATATATCGGAAGACGAAAATGTTGACATTATTATTGAACTTAAAAAGCAAGTTGCTGACCTTACTACTAAACTACTCAGCGCTAATAACGAAATAGACTCCTTATTAATTGAAAATGAGGCGCTTAAAGTTGAGAACAAAAATCTAACTCGCAAAAATTCTATCTTTAAACAAATTGTGTCTAGTCCAATGAAATCCCCATTAAAAACCCCAAAACAAATTCCAAAGAAAATAAAATTTGCCAACAAGCAAACACAAACAAATTTACCTATACCGAGAGAAAGTAATTTTAATACAGAAGAAGAAGAACAAAAAAATACTGCAATATATTCCAGAGCACAGATGGACCCACCTGTGAAACGTAAAGAGAAAATAAATACTCAAGCTACCAAAAATAAGCTATGCATACTGAGTACAAATAAAACAAACAACATTTTAACTTTGGCCAAGGAATATTTCCAAAAGAATTATCATGTTTGTCATTACTTAACGCCGAATGTTGGAATTAGACATCTCTTACAGAATATACAAACAAAGCTGAAAAAATACTCTTACAATGATTTTTGCATTATAATGATTGGCGAGGAAGATTTTAGAACTACGAATAACTACTTTGACATTATAATTTTTATGAGACATATACTAATGGACATTAAAAATACTAATATAATAATTACTTTGCCAACATTTAAATACAATAACAATTATAATAATCTGTTCAACTCTAGACTGGAAACATTTAACAACATGCTATATTTGGACAATGCCACCCATGAATATGCTTATATTTTAGACTCTAATTTGAACTTGAGTTACCACCAAACTCTATACACTCAATCCTGTGTCTTAAACAATCATGGCATGAATATAATATTTAAGGACTTATACTACACAATATTGGCAATACAAGATGAAAATAATATTATATCCCCAGAGAAAGTACTACCGCATGAAGAACTCATAGAATCTGATTTTTTTCGCCACTAAATATTTAAATGTTTTACACCAAAATATAGCAGGACTAAGATCAAAACATAACATACTATCAGTCTGCCTGCAAGAACTTTCGGATAAAAAAACTGATGTTGATATTGTCTGTCTGACTGAGCACTTCATGATATCAGGACAAGAAGACTCCTACACAATACCCAACTATATCATGGCATCTTGCTATTGTAGAACTGACTCAAGAAGGGGAGGATCATGTATTTTTGTAAAGAAAGAACACAATTGGAAAAATATCTCAAGGCTATTAGATTATTCTTTGTGTTCTGCTTTTGAATGTAGTGCAATAGAACTTACAGATTACAAAATTGTTATCGTCTGTCTTTATAGAGTACCGTTACCTAGTAATTTGCATATATTCTTTAACAGATTAAATAAATCTTTAGCTTTTATAAACAAACATTACCGTAAGCATAACATAATTATAGCAGGTGATTTTAATATTAATATTCTGAGGCAAAATAATCAAACACTAGAATTTAAATGTCTACTTTTAAACTATAATTTGAAATTACAGATACGAGAACCCACTAGACAAGTAAGTAAAACATGTATTGATAATTTTGCCCACAATTTAAAAAATAAATGTAAATCTGAAGTAATTGACCTGGCGTTATCTGATCACACTGCTCAATTATTAAGATGTAATGTTAAAAATGTTTGTCTAATTAAGTACTGGAGAATAAAGCAACATGACTTCTCCAAGGAAAACCTTGATAAGTTCAAATACTGTATTGGTCAACTCACATTTACAGATGTGTATAGAACTTGTGATCCAAACATAGCTTATAATGTTTTCTTTGATATGTTTATGTTGTTTTATAAGTTATGTTTCCCTTATAAAACCAAAACTATACACATCCTTAAAAAGCCTAAATGGATATCACGTGGTATAAAAACTTGTAGTGCTACGAAACGTAAACTATTGTGGAGGTATAGAAAAGATCCTAGTAAAATTAATAAGCTACAATTAATGCAGTATACTAAAAGACTTAAAAAATAGTAAAACTAACACAGCGAGCTCAAAATAATTATAGTATAGCAAAATCAACAAATAAGGCAAAAACTGTATGGCAGATTATAAATTCTTCTAAACAAAATAAGCCAACAGATACTATATCATTTATAAGACAAAATGACAATATTATAACAAATCCAATTGACATTTCTAATGCTTTTAATAACTACTACAAAAATAAAGTAACACGAATAAATACAAGTCATGAATCTCTTTACAAACAATATGTGACATCAAAACCTAATTCTATATTTATGAAACCGTGTATACCAGATGACATAACACAAATTATAAAAGGCTTAAAAAATACCAACAGTGTTGGCTATGACAATATTTCGACTAAAGTTATTAAATATGTAGTTGAGTACATCAAGTCACCACTTAGCCACATTTTGAATCTGACTATAGAAACTGGTATATTTCCAGATAGGTTAAAAATAGGATTAATTAAGCCAATATTAAAAAAAAGTAATAAAGAAAATATTGAAAACTATAGACCTATTGCCCTTGTGCCTATTTTTTCCAAAGTGTTCGAAAAATACATATATAATATTCTTTACAACTATTTAGAGCAACAGAAAATTCTAGTTAAGGAACAAAAAGGCTTTCGAAGAGATAAAACCATAAATCTTGCTATATATGATTTTTTAGACATAGTAATGTCGAGTGTTGATAAACGGACACCAATCTGCGCTGTATTTATGGACATGACACAGGCGTTTGATCATGTGGATCATGATATTCTACTGTACAAGCTTGAAGCGTATGGTATAAGAGGTAACATTCTAAAACTCATAGAAACCTACATTAAAAATCGCACTCAATATACTAAGATAGTTAAAATTAACGAAAAAACAAAAATAGAAGAAATATACCTCCCTGATGCACAAAAATTAGTATACGGTGTACCACAGGGAAGTGTTTTGGGTCCACTCCTATTTATCATTTATATTAATGATCTTCCAAAGGCGACTTGCAACCCAATAACACTCTTCGTTGATGATAGTACAGTAGCAATTAAATGTAAAGACATTAAAACATATGAGCAAGATATAAATAGAACACTGAGTGACATTATTAAATGGTTAGATACAAACAATATAAAAGCTAATATAGAAAAAACTAAGCTCATGCATTTTAGTCAACGTTTAAATGCTCCAAAGCTTAACATTAATTACAAATCCGAGCCAATTTATGAAGTGCAAACTACCAAATTTCTTGGACTCACAATAGACAGTAAGTTAACATGGAAATCTTATATTGAACAACTATGCAAGAAAATAAACAAATCAGTTTATGCACTTCATGAACTGTCTCAAATTGCAAATGCCAATACAACAGTAACTGCATATAATGGTCTAGTGGTTTCAATACTGAGGTATGGAGTAGTTTTTTGGGGAAACTCGACAGACAACGAAATAATCTTTAAGGCACAGAAACGGTGTATTAGAGCTATTTTTGGGCTATCAACAACCGATACCTGTAAACCATTTTTTATAAAATATAGAATCCTAACTCTTACGTGTCTGTATATCTACGAAATTGCAACTTTTGTCAAACAAAATCCAAATTTATTTGAGTTAGCCTCAGTAACGAGCAACAGGCAACAACGTGACGTATATCGCTTATGTAACCGTATGACAAATACCACGCTAATGCATAAAAGTGTTTTTCATATGGCTCCTGCAATTTATAATAAATTACCAAAAGAATTAAAATCAATGAATTTAAAATTATTTAAGAAAAACTTAAAAATACTTCTGATAAGAAAATGTTATTATAATATATTGGACTATTTAAATGATAAATTAATTAATAATATTTAGTGATAAGTAAAATAAATAATTGAAAACTTATGACATTAAATTGTAATAATATTGACCATTGATTTAAATTGACTTAACTGTTTGAATTGAATTTCTTAATTATTATTATTATTTTTTTATTATTATTATTTCTTAATAAAATTATTTATTCAATTACTATTTATCTTATTTTTTGTAATAAAATATATTTTCGTCCAATTTATTTCAATTTAAATTATGTTACATTAAAATTATAATTATTATTACCTACTTTTGTTACCTACAACTATAATATAAATTTTGCATGCCTACTTATTAGGTAGAAAGACTCGAACCATGTACCATTATTGTAACACCTATTGTAACAGTGCTTTCTGCAAATAATAAATGATTTGATTTGATTTGATTTGATTTGATCGTACGCGAATAAGTTAATCTTGTGTAACCTGTATATTTTCCGCGATAAAAAGTAGCATATGTCCTTCGTCGTGGTCTACTCTATAACTCTATCAAATTTCATCAAAATCAGTCGAGTAGTTTCGGAGCCTATTCAATGCATACAAACAATCGTACAAACAAGTAAACTTTTCCCCTTTTCAATATTATTTTTAATATTGCGGCCGCCAATCAGGTGGAGAACCTCAAGCGGCGCAAATATGAGAACCTTAGTGGGGATCTCATATTTGAACCGTTTGGGGTTTAACCCTAGGTTCATGGGGTCCTGGTGTGCACAAATTTTTCAGAGAGATTTCCAAAAAACTAATAGAGGCCACCCAAGATAGATAGGTGCTGGCTCTGGGGAGCCAATGGGGAGCAATCCAGCGGGGAAACTCTTTGAGCCTTCTAGGTACTCTGCCTGGTGGGGACGACCTGGGATTTTTTTTTTATTGTAGCTTTTTAAGTTTTTCTAGTTTTAATTTTCTTTTTAGTACCTTTATAGTTTTAAATTTTTTAAGTAGTTAAGTAGCTATTAGATATTATACTTTAATTGTTATTTATTGAGAATTAATAAAATTTTATCATCTATTTGATAATAATTTAAAAGCAATATACATAAGGGAAGCCGGCTTGTAAGTACGCCTCGTCTGTGGTAGCTTGTTAACACAAACTTCGCCAGAATGTTATTATTGTAGCCCTAAATTGTGTCCTTGGTCCGGTATGCAGTAATGAAAATCCAACTTAATGCGACCACACATTATTTACGCAGTAGTGTCTGGAAAACAACTGCAGAGAAAAAACGTTATTCAATTAAAGAGTAGATACTGCAATGCATGAATAGATCTATACTAATATTATAAATGGGAAAGTATGTATGTATGTCTGTTTGTCCGTCTTTTACGCCAAAACTACTGAACCGATTTAAATGAAATTTGGTACACAGATATTTTCAGGCTCTAGACTAGAGCCTGAAAATATCGCGGGGAAATATACGGTTCCCGTGCGATATCTGGGGGCACGGCAGTGCCCCCGCCAAGTCGAACGCGAAGCAAACACTGCCGTACCATCCTTTACTGGAACCATTTCGCCGCATTTTCAGGCCCCAATTTGAGAACCTCTGGATAAGACCAGAACGCAGAAATTTTCGTCATCCAATAAGCTATAATCACGTACTTAAAATCCAAAATTTCAAGTCTGTAGGTCATTTAGTTCCGAAGTTAAGCGAAAGCAAAGTTTCGCATTTTCGACACTCACTGACTCACTCACTCACTCACTCACTCATGATCATCAAAATAGAACTAGTACTTCCCATAAACTTAGAGAGCTGAAATTTGGTACAGAGTTGGGGTTTAATGGCCACATAAAGGGAAAACTATAAAAACTAGGATAATCGATCTGGGGGCACGGCAGTGCCCCTGCCAAGTCGAGCGCGAAGCAAACACTGCCGTACCATTCTTTACTGGAACCATTTCGCCGCATTTTCAGGCCCCTATTTGAGAACCTCTAGATAAGACCAGAACGTCGATCTGGGGGCGCGGCAGTGCCCCCGCCAAGTCGAGTGCGAAGCAAACACTGCCGTACCATTCTTTACTAGAACCATTTTGCCGCATTTTCAGGCCCCTTTATTCTACTCGAACTTTATTCTACTCGAACATTACACAAATTAAATAAACAAATCACACTAAAATCTAGGAAAATAAATCAATATGCCCACGTTTCTACAAAAAGAAGTGAAATCCCACCAAAAACATTCTGTAAAAAACTAGCCAAGTCTCGATGGAGCTGCTTGTTTATCTCTAAAAAGTTATGAAATCTAGACAAAATCGTGCCAAGTCTAAGGTTCCTTACTGCGGTTTCTTTATTATTATAGTTAATGTTGTGTTACTTGGCCGTTGAAGGGCACACAAGGGTACAAAAGGGGCTCCATGACACCATTGCTCCAATACGTGTGTTGTACAATCAACAACAGCCTAAAATGAGACACTAGCGTCCAATTACCAATACCAGTATGGGCTATTATCTCGCTTAACAAACATAGGTAGTTACAAATGTAAACAAAATTGACTTGTACCCACAAAAGTATAAAGAATGTTCAACGGCCAAGTCACTCAACATTAACTATAATAATAAAGAAATCGCAGTAAGGAACCTTAGACTTGGCACGATTTTGTCTAGATTTCATAACTTTTTAGAGATAAACAAGCAGCTCCATCGAGACTTGGCTAGTTTTTTACAGAATGTTTTTGGTGGGATCTTATTTACAGTTTCACGTAAAAACTACTGAGCCGATTATCATGAAGTTTGGCAGATATGAAGTAGACATGGGGAACGACATAGGCTACTCTTTATCGCGGGACATATAAGGTTCCCGTGGGTTACTATCTGCTATCATCATCAGCTAGTATCTGATACATCTTATACCACGGTCACAATATAATAAATAACAAGTATAATTGTCGCGATTTGAACATTGAAGGATTGGTCAAAAGATTCGTAATAATAGTCCGGGTAACATAGGCTATATAATTTACGTAGAACGTTATAGTTTTTAAAAATATAAAATCGACGAAGTGCGAGTCGGGTTCCATACAAAGCTGTAATGATTTTGTTACAGCTTAAAGGTATTATAGACCTGAGAATTTGATATGAATTTCAATTTAATACCTCTACGCGTTCACGAGGAACTAACCCTGTAGTTAAGGTGGTTCGTTTCCCATACAAAACATTTTTATTGAATTTTCGTCAAAAAGTGACATTTGTAACTTATGTCACTTTTTGTCGAAAATTCAATAAAAATGTGAATTCTGTGTGAAATAAAGTATTTTAAATATATTTTGCGGGAATTGTATTGCAAAATAAATAGATTTGCATATAAATTTATGTAGTAATAGTATAAAATTACCTAATTAATGTCCATTGTATTTTTGTATGGGAAACGAACCACCTTAAAGTTTAAAATTATTAAAAATATTTCTATTATATTTTGATGTTACTAAAAATTTACAGTTTTCGAAATTTTTCCTTTATCTGAGCTATGAGACGTTACTATGTACCAAATTTCAAGATTCTGGGTTCACGGGAAGTACCCTGTAGGTTTTAATTCCCTTGCGAGTGTCGGTATTTGATATTAATTCCATCTTGATACCTCCTCGCGTTCCTGAGAAAAAGGGTCTTGACAGACAGATAGACGGACAACAAAGTGATCCTATAAGGGTCCCGTTTTTTTCCTTTCGAGGTACGGAACCCTAAAAATATAGCTATTAATGTTACCGATAAGTACATCGTGGTTACACCCTTCAATGTTCACGACAATGGGTTCAAAAAGTCAAAATTTTGCGTGACGTAATAATATGTGGATACCTACCGTGCTTTTTCGTTTGTTATTTCATTCCGTTTTAATTATAATTGCTCACCTTGGGATGAAAGAACTTGAAAACGAATTGTGTAATGAAGAAAGTTCTTCAAAGCCAAACAGACCTCGGGGACTTGATACAAGACAATTATAAAAGTTAAATACAAGATAATATGAAAGAATTCAAAACCGGGAAGTAATTTTGGGAGACAAAAAAATAAAAAAACAAGGTCATTTTTTACTGTAAAAAACCGGCCAAGTGCGAGTCGGACTCGCGCACCGAGAGTTCCGTACAACCTGTAGTGATTTTGTTACAGCTTTAATGGTATTATATACATAGTATTAATTGATATGAATTTCAATTTAATACCTCTACGCGTTCATGAGGAAAGGTAGTAAGTTTAAAATTATTAAAAATAATTTTTATCAAAAGATGTAACTAATTTCGTAATTTTTCCTTTATCTGTGCTACAAGACGTTGCTCCGTGCCAAATTTCAAGATTCTGAGTTCACGGGAAGTACCCTGTTGGTTTTGAGTTTGCGAGTGTCGAAAGCTTGTGGAAATTTGCGGCATAAACGCTGTAGATCATTTGATTGCGTAGGCTTAGAAGTTTGATTTTTCACAGCTGTAAGGGACCGTAGACCTTAGTATTTGATATAAATTCCAGTTTGATACCTCCACGCGTTTCTGAGAAAAAGTCTTGACAGACATTCGGACGGAAAACAAAGATCCTATAAGGGTACCGTTTTTTCCTTTCGAGGTCCGGAACCCTACAAATATTATTTTTATTCAAGGAGATCCTAGGCTTATCTGCAGTCGATTTTTTTTCAATTGAGTACATACGAGTATCTATAGTAATTTAGTTACGACAAAGCTTTTTCGCGACTCCGACGGCGTACGTAAAGTGTCGGGTATCCCACGGGAACACTGTACTTATTCGGGATAAAAACTTACAACTTCTATACCTACCAAATTTCATCAAAATCCGTTCAGTAGTTTTTGTGTGAAAGAGTAACAAACATCCATCCATCCATCCTCACAAAGTTTCACAATTATAATAGTAGGATTGGCAACATGATTCGTCGAGCAAATACACATCTCATACGGACCATACATTTTACCGTTATAAAGGTAGACTAGACAGTAAAATAGGCGAAAATTTTACGTAATGTTGTTTTGAATTCTATAGGAATAATTGCATTACAATTCTAAAGGTACAAAAAGGCAACGTAAAAACCTTAGGGAGTTGTAAGTCTCGTAAAAGGTTGTAAGTACGAAGTTAAACAAATCAATCGCGTATCGATCTCACGCATAATACATGAGTCGACGATAGCTACACCTTTTCTAGGTTAGGACCACTCGCTATGGGAATCTGAATATCTATATCCCACCGAAAACATCCTACTAGTCCTATCCTACTAATTGTGAGGATGTATGGATGGATGGATGTATTTTCGATGAAATTTGGTATTGTGGCGGACTAATCAGCGCACAGTCCTGAATCGCGCTATCGAAGTTTTCTAAGATCGGCGACATATATACGACATCTGAAAACCACTACAGTGGGCTTCGGCCTGACCGAGCATAGCACTTCGCTCGGTCGGAGATCTTCCTTTGGGGCTTTGTAGTTTAGGCTCTGGATTAAAACATAGGCTACTTTTTATCCCGAGTTATTTTGTATTTAAATACAGTGTTCCCGAGGGATACTGTATTTACGCGGGCGGAGCTGCGGGCAACAGCTAGTTTTCATATAAAGTGATACCAAGACCATATTATGATTTGCACTGTCAAAAAGCTGTATATCATCTGAAACTAACCTTCTCTACCAAACTTGTAACTTTACACGCCTTAACTCTACAAGCCTAATTTCACAAACTCTACAGTCTAAACCTTAGTCAAAATTTGTGACATGGCCAATTCGCTACATTTACTTTGGCATAAGGTGAAATTTTTACGGACTATTTTTCTGTTTTACTATTCTTGTAGAAACGAAACGGCCAAGCCTCATAACTTGACAGACTACATATTTTATACTTATACTACCTACATCTTTTTTTTTTTTTTTTTTGATATCGCAGGGGAAAGGTCGTTACGCCTTCCCCGGGAGGGGTATCCCGGGGATATGTGGGACTCCCGACGCGACTCGCCGGTTTACCCACTAAAACTGAACCTGCGGATTGCCATCAGCCGCTATAATGGGAAGTGTCCCGGATCTGTCTAACACAGGACACCCCCCGCGACCGGCCGGTCTACCTCTATAGGGACCGGACTTCCACCACAATTAGGGGCCACTCCGACAAATACTACCTACATCTACAGCTGTCTACACCAACTTACACCTATTACCTATACCAACCTACACGTACTACCTGCACCTTCAGCCTGGTACCTACAGCTACTACCTAGGTCCTAGAGTCTACTCCAATACACCTACACCTACCACATGATGTACGAAAAAGTAATCTACCGTTGAAGGGTCAGAGATTATTACAGTATGGAATTATTGCTATGAAACAATGGAAGTTTGTGTAAGAAAGGTATGTTTGAGGGTATTATGTATTTTTAGTCCAAATCATAAAATGATAAAAAAATAGGGTGGGCCACTCTTTTCGCTTAGGGGTATGAGGATTTTGTATAATAACTCCCCACACCAATATCGGTAACGGTGGCCGGTTTCATTGAAACCAGGCCGCAGGAGTAATTTTATAGTGCCCAAATGTGTGCGCAGTACACAAGAACTCTCTCTTCCTTTACTCTCATAATCCAGTGGGATGGATAACCGACACGACTGACGAAAGATCGTTTGCAGGTCCGACTTTTTATAATATGCTCATCCGACGCATGGATCATCTTTCTTGTCAGACAATCAGGTGATCTGCATTATCCTAACCAAACATGAAAACAACATTTTTTGTTGTTCCAATGCGGGAATCGACCCCACGACCTCAGGGTCGAGAGCCAATGCTCTAACCACTAGACCACGGAGGATGTTAATATAAGAATTTTGTATGTTTGATTTTGTATATAAGAAGATAAAATCCTATAAATCAGGAGTAACTAAGCACAGTTATACAGTTACTCAAATCCACTAGCTTAGTATTAAAATACACATTCCTAGCGGCCAACAAAGCATTTCTAGATTTCTAGAGCGTCTATTTTAAAACCCTATTATTCCGCGGTCTCTCCGGCTTATGTCTATTGTTTAACTGGCCTAAAGCAACATCAAATTTCTTCATTACCGGTTCCAATTTAATGTAATCCAAATGTAAAGAAACAAATTAATTCAACGAAATTAATGTGTTATTGTAATTATGTATTTCGCGATGAATGAGTTATGAGAATCAGTTCTTAGGATACTCGACACAGCGCTCATTTTTAAAATAGTGATTAAAAATTGAACTCTATTCAGTACACAAGAAGATTGAGGTTTCATTGCAAAAGCGGCGCAGCGCTATGCAGAGAAGTCTGGATATCGAGTATCACAATATAGACTATCGCGATGGAGCGCTTGTGTAGCGTGAGGTCTCCGCGTAGCCAAGCCACAAACAGTGACATTTGTGTTTGGGACTTGGGTACGCGGGTTTATTTCTATTTATATTAATGTTACAAATATTTAGCAAAACGTTAGATTAATTGTGGCAAAGTTACGGATAAATGAATGTAAGTGCTTTAAAAATGGAGCTAAGAAAAAAAATCTGCCTTTTTTTTTTCGAGCAAACGGGACTGCAACACTGTGGCGTGGCCGTATTTACACTATGGCCGTGGCCATATTATGTTTACACTATGGCCGTGGCCATACGTGTTCTATTTTATTAAATATGATTTAAAGTCTTGTTTTGGCGTCCGTAAAAACTAACTTTCACAGCCGTACTTTAGGACCTCACTCTACAGTGCGCCACAAGGTGAGACAAAAAACGATAGTCCTCATTAAAATTATGTGTATGTTGGAAGCATTATGGCCGAACGTACACAAGTTCATCATATTCATAATCATTATCCTATCGCCGTCTACTGCTGACCGTAAGCCATAACATATAGCTTACTAGCTGTTGTCCGCGGCTCTGCCCGCGTAAATACAGTATCCCACGGGAAAACTGTACTTTTTCAGGATGAAAAGTATCCTACGTTTTAATCCAGAGCTTAAACTAATACCAAATTTCATCGAAATCCGTTCAGTAATATTTGCGTGAATGAGTAACAAACATCCATCCATCCTTCCATACAGCATACATCCACCTTATAAATGTATATATGTAAAATATAAATGTGAAATACATTATAAATGTGAAAGTTTGTAAGGACGGATGGTCCTTACAAACTTTCACATTTATAATATTAGTTTTAGGACTAGCTGTCAGTGGCGTAGGGTTCCTATAACTCCATTCCTATCGGCTTCCCTTGTCACTTACCTTTTGCAAACCTTCATAGAAATCCCTACCTATTATACAGGCTCCGGCTTCCCTATGGAGGAGAACCAGCCTTCGCCACTGCTAGCTGTTGCTCGCGGCTCCGCCCGCGAAAAGTTTTTGCGTGGGAAAAAGTAACAAACATCCGTCCACGGTCCATCCATCCATACATACATACATACATTCATCCATCCATCCTCACAAACTTTCACATTTTTAATATTAGTAGGATATACAACATATTAATTAAAATTAAATGGTCTAACTGCTAGTGCATAATTTTACACCATTTTCCGATAGATACTTGTAATCTTTACCTAAAATTAATGATAGTCAATACGTATTCAATTTTAGCTATCTAAGATCTTTCAATCACTTTTCGGAAAGCAAACTGTTAGTAACGATTATAGGATTTACATTTGTATGGAAGATGTATCGATATATAGGCAGAAATCTAGAATATGTCTCTATAAGATTATCGGGCGCTAAACAGTTCCTAATACCTACTCTTAGATTAGTGGGTAAATACATAATATTACCAAACTTACGTGACCATATTATGACATTGAACGAATTACTCGATGTTTGTAGAAAGTGGCTACTACAAATCATAATACTATCAGATTGTATAATTTTCATTCATATTTTACTTCCTGAAATTATTTTATTATAATTCAGATTCGTGGATAAGTGGAAATAATAATAATCAATTCAAAATTGTTAATAATTCCTTAAATGAATATATGTTGAAATGAGTTAAAATATCATAGTATTTACCCTACCCCCTGCAGATATGTGGCCTATGCCATGGTAATCCAGATGTAATGACGCTTACGTCTAACCTAATTTTATCTTTAGCCGCCGTGGATAATTGTTCCATAGTAAAATTCCCATTGTCCTTTCGTACAGGTTGAATTTCCAAATGGGCATGGTAGGCGAAATCCAAAACCATCGTCGATGCCATATTAAGAAATAAACAATACCCTTAACTATTTTCAAAGTATGCATGGGTAAGTTATTCAGTTGTATTCACATATTTTATTAACATTCCACAAATATACCCAATCGTCTGGTGATCGTTAGCACAAATTCCGCGACGGTAGTTCGTGACTGCCCTTATAACATACACCCAGTTACTCAGTTCGTTTGGTATATAATAACTTTCGTTGACGACGTTACTAGCTTAATTGGTATGAGTTAGTGAGTTCGAGTTCCAGCATGGCGTAGACTAAATATCGTTCCTGGGCCTCTAGTCAAGATGCTTGCCGATGATTACGACGACAAAGTTTGAAATTAAAAATGGATGGGATTTGACATATGTCATCGCTAAGTGACAGGCCGCTTGCGATGCCCTAAGTCAAATCCCGTATATTTTGTTTAGGAACTTCGCATCGAAATTATCGAAAGCATATTGACTACAGGCCCTGGCAAAAGACCGGATTGAGCGTAGTAAAGTACAATAAACAACATTTTGAAAGCTTTTTTCTTTTAAAAAATAAAATTTATTAATAATTCCGCGCATTTGTTTTTAATTAACGTATTATAAAGGAAATAATACCATTCTTTTTTTATTTATTCTAACTAACATGTTACGAAGGAAATAGTAAAATCAAAATTTTCGGGCCACATCTTCTTTTGAGAGCTGTATCCGTGCCTGAATAGCTTGATCCACACCAAACGATCCAGCTTGGATCGGTGATCCCACGATCCGCGATCCAGGATCACGGAGCGTGGATCGTGGATCGTGTTAGACTGATCCAGTTTTAGAAACTTGCGATCCTAAAAATACGCTCCAAGCTTTGAGTATCCAACTATACGGAGACGACATGACAGCTAATTTCTATGCGAAAAAGTCTCGCCACTTTCTGCGGGAGGTGGGACCGCACCGCTAGTGCTTGACACTATCGATGTTTTACTATCGATGAGTTCGGAGAGTAATAATTATGTGTGGCAAAAGTAAATTTTAAAAATTATATCTATTAAATCTTAACTACAACATTTAATTTACAATTTCGCTCAGTATCATAAAGTAAATAAGTATTAAAATGTTGAAACATGCAAAAATGGAAGCGTCATCCAGCGTGAAGAAGAATTTTAGCATTTTTAGCAGTGTTGCGAATATCATAGTTGCGGAGCGGCTGGTGCGTACAACCAATTTGTAGCATTCCGTAATACTCAAGAAACCCTAATAAATTTGCACTGACCATCCGTCTGTCTGTCCGTCTTTCTAGCATGTGTAATTATGAATATATATAAATGAAATTTTGTATAGTTTATAGGTATTTTAAAATTGAAATAAGAATTTATAAATTACCTTTTTACAAAGTCAACCATTTTCGAGTAATCGGTCTCCATAATGGTTTATAAGTTGGTCATCCTCCTGGCATTTCTAAACTATAGGAGATAGAAACTTGTAAGTTCCCATGTTGATTGACTATGCTAAAAACTCTTAGGGAAAATTATTCTGAGCGAAATCAATTCGAAATCGATTTTTTCAATATTTACCTATATTTTCTCTTATAAGTTTCTGTATGTCTAACTAGTCTAACTAGCACATAGAATAACTAATGAGAGAAAGTATAGATAAATATTAATTTGCGGTCTAATCTGACTGTACGTCGTTTAAAAAAATATTTGTTTATATACCTAGGTAGTATATAATAATCTATACTAATATTATAAAGAGGAAAGATTTGTATTTTTGTGTGTATGTTTGTAATGAATAAACTAAAAAACTACTGTGCCAATTTCAAAAATTATTTCACCATTAGAAAGCTATATTCACCCTGAGTAAAATAGGCTATATTTATTGCTAGAAAAGATTAGGGATTCTTACTAAAACTTTAGTAACGTAACCCAAGGTGTCAAAAATGCCATTAAACAACTTTCGTCGCATGCGCTGCGGAAACTATTGATGATAGAACAAAAGTATGTTCTACAATATTAAAGAACATCCATACATTCACCATCTATCCATCCTCACAAATTTTCACATCCTATCCTAGTAGGTAATAGTATAAAATGTGAAAATTTGTGAGGATGGATGGATGGATAGATGGTTGGATGGATAGATGGTTGGATGTATAGATGGATGCTTGTTACTCTTTCATGCAAAAACTACTGAACGGATTTTGATGAAATTTGGTACGGTAGTAGTTTAGGCTCTGGATTAAAACATAGGCTACTTTTTATATCGGAAAAGTAGAGTATTCCCGCGGGATAACCGATAGTATATTTACGCGGGTGGAGCAGCCGTAATAACTAAAGTAAAATAGATAATAGCTTCAAGAATTAGCCTCATACGTGTTGAAACCCATTATCTAGCACGCTTCACGCTTTTTATTTGTTGTTGTAAAAAAAGGAGTCCGTGGGTCTACCATTTAGTGACAATAGGATGAATTTAGAAGTAAAATCTTTACAATAATAATTAGACGACCTCTGTGGTTCAGTGGTTGAGCGTGTTTGTGCTCAAGCCGGGGATTGCGGGTTCGAATCCCGCCGAAGTAAATAAAGTTTTTCTGTGTTCCTGGGTCATGGGTGTGTAGGTATTAAATGTGTGTAGAATATAATAAAAATATTAAATATGTGTATAGTATTAAATATATTTCCGTTGTCTGGTATAGGTGTACCGGAATCTCATGGCATTTAAAAAAAAAATGTGATTTTCATATGGCAATGTCTTGACATTGCCATATGAAAATCATACTTGTATGACCCGTCAAATCAAAGTACGTGATCTGTCAACCGCTGCTAAAATTTTGTGAATATGTTATTGGAATTTGTTGTTTTTGTGAAAGTGTTGAAAAAGGAAATTCCATCTCAAGCGAGAAATATTGTTTTCAATGTCTATCTTAAAATACAGGAAGAAGAAGGTGTAAATCAAACTCAATCTTATAATTTAAAGCTCGTGGTAGAGTTGACCGGTAAGTTAGAGTGAGTTGTTTTGATACTTTTAGTTTTTTTATATTTTCTTAGATACTTATTGTGACTTCCTTAAAGGTGTTTCCAGTACAACTATACGGTGAATCGTCGATGGCACATCGAATGATGGTTTATTTTCCATGCCTGGAGGAGAGGAGGAAAAAGGAAATCAACTTAAGACAGTTTCGATTTAACTAAAAATTAACCAGTATCAAGATCGTTTAATCCAATTTCTCCAGTATTGCACACTACAAAATTTTATTTCCCATGGCAAATACATGAGATTCTGGTACACCTATACCCGTAAAACAAGTTCTTCGAGAACTTACCACGAGACCAGATTGACATGACGTGAAGCATCCATATATTATATTTAAAATATATTATATTATTAAATAAAAAAAAATACCAAAATCGTACTATAATCGTAAGTATGTGTTGACTTGAGAACCTCCTTCGGTTTTTTGTCGGTTAAAAAAGGTAGAGCTAAGTAAAAATGCGGAATCGTTTTGATAAATAGGGTCCACCCTAAATACGTTTTTTTTTGCATTTATAATAGTTCTGTTCCACCTCAATGTTTACCAATGTTCACCATAAGTAGTTCAAAGATTGGTTCAAATTCACGGGCAAAAACTAGTTAATTATAAAATGCACTTTTAATAATTTCAAAGTTGGCAAGGCGCGCTGTTTTAATCTCCTACTGTTGTTCGTCTGAACAATAAAACATGAAACTTCAAAATGCACCGAGCAAATTGTACTCGTACGTTTGGGAAACCAAAAAAAATGATTAGCGCAAGCTTGGACCCAGGCATTCCTAATCATCCTATTTTTAGGAAATCTAAAAAAATAATGGTCAGAATAACATACTGATAAAGTCGATATCGATATTTCTTTTACGTTGTCACAACCCTCAGTTTTTATGAAGTGTGGCCTGTTTATAAATTAAAAATGCATAATTTCAGGATAAATTTATCCGCACATATTTTATTGTAATAAATAATAATTAATATAAACAAAAGTTTGTTAACACAATTGAATAATTATTTTATAATAATTTGCAAATTTTCAATGTATTTCGTGAAATAATATCATGAAGAAAAACAAAATTGTAAATAGTGTACTAATTAATTAGTCATGTTTCTTCATTATGAAATAGTAAAAACAAGAACGAATATGAAATAGAAGTTTTTATAAATTACTACTTTTAAATATTACCCTAAATTTGGATGTTGTACGATTTAGTAGCAACATTTGTTCATCGAGTAAAATTTTTGGATTTTTGCTAATATATCGCAATTATTGTTAATATTTAGGCAAAATAATACATACACATGGAAAATAACACCATCCTTTTGTTTATTTGATGTTTCCGATCTGTTTTTGCAGGAAAAAATACAGCAAGTCGGCATTTTCTGCTCCGGTTCGTTCCGCCTCGCTGTAATTTTCCGAATACGTCAAAAACGCGCAGCAACTAGTTTTATAAAACCCTCACGACCGGAGGGTCTAACTATTGGCAGCGGGGAACGCCTGACAATGGCGTCTCCGTTATAGTTGGATACTCAAAGGCTCCAAGCGATCCTAAGGCGATCCGTGATTCAGTATAACTGATTCAGTCTAACTGATTAGGAGATTTGAGCTCCAGTTTGCAGTATCTCTTCCGAATTTCCAAACAATCTATATCTTAAGCGATATCAGACTGCGATATGTCTATGGCGTGGTGAACTGATCGCGCGATCCACTCACAACCGTCCACACCGCGCGCGACACGCACCTGAGGCTCCTTTGAGGCTGGCAAAAAAACCTAAATGCAGTATCCCACGGGACATTGTACTTTTTCAGGATAAAATATAGCCTATCCAGAGCTCAAACTACTACCACACCGAATTTTGCGTGAAAGAGTAACAAACATCCATTTACCTCACAATTGTTCACATTTATTATAGTAGGGTTATGATACTTTTAGTTATTCGTTATCAGATGGATTAAAACACGAAGCAATAAAGTTCACTCGTCGGTAAAACCGGTCAAGTGCTAATCTAGGGTTTCAATTCGATCTTACTTCTCCAATTAGTCAGCAGATAAGTTAGCGACTTATAAAGCTTAAAACTGGGAGTGTTCCAATTCGTTCTAAAATCTGCACGACAGCAAATGCGATTTTCTTCTTTCTGCCCTCAATGTTTTGCGTTACAAATAGAACATTTAAGTAATGACTAGCTTTTTTAACTCCACCCACGGAAATACAAGACTATGTGAACATCAATGGCGAAGGGTTCCTATAACTCCATTCCTATCGGCTTCCCTTGTCACTTACCTTTTGCACACCTTCATAGACATCCCTACCTATTATACAGGCTCCGGCTTCCCTATGAAGGAGAAGCAGCCTTCGCCACTGGTGAACATTGTATTTTTTCGGGATAAAAAGTAATAGGGAATATGCACGCATTTTTTTTATTTATTTATATAGATCTATCTTGTTTGGTAAACCGTATGGTAAAATCAGTTTTTTGATATCATTAATAATAACGAAGATATGAACGTTTAAAGTGGTCTATTAGACAGAGAGATCCGACGTGTATCGTGACGTCACATAACACGACTTTCATAGAAAGTTCATACTAAATTTCGTTTTGCTAGAAAGAGATAGATTACAAACTTTGACCGCTTATATCTTGCTCATTTATCAACAAATATTGAAAATTTTCTCGCCATTTTCTTTATTTTTCTATCTAGTATCATATTATTATATTTTAAGCTATTTTTATATTTTATGCATATTCCCTATTAGTATTTGTTAAAACAGAGGTTAAACTACTACCATAACCACATTTCATCAAAATTTGTTAAGTAGTATTCGCATTAAAGAGTTACAACCATTCATCCATATTCTATCCATCCATCCTCACAAATTTTCACATTTATTAGGAGATTGTACTGTTTTAAAAATCACAAATCAAATATTATTTAAAGTGGGTGATCGGCTAACGAATATAAGAGCACATATGATTAAAGAAAGAGCTCCGTGGCCTAGTGGGTAGACCGTTTAGTTCGCACTCGAAAGAGTGCAGGTTCAAATCCTAGGTTGTGGTGTGTACCAATGAGACTTTTTCAGATCTCAAGTACATTATACGAACGCTCTAACAGTGAAGGAAAAACATCGTGACTACTCCTACCGGGCACTACAGTATTTCAAGAGTGGTTGCTTCACTCGGAGAATTCTGTATAAATCATCCATTAACGGATGTAAAGGCCTAAGTTTTTTATGATTAACGGCTTATCTGTAATGTTATTGCAACAATATGGTTTTATAATAAAAACTGTCAAAACGGGTTCGTAGTTCGTCAGTGTAGAGCAAGAGGATGCTTAGAAAATGTAAAATATCGAAACGAAATAACGTAATTACTGAAGAATAAAATGTATGGGACAAACGACGCGATTTTGCGACCAAACATGCCATACATTTTACTCTTCTAATTTCATTAATGTACTTAAGGCAAAGATTTCGAAATTCAAGATAGGCTATGACTTACATTTGACAGAACAAATCTTCATACAAAAAAAAGTTCCGCCTTCTTGGTTTTCACCATACTTTAAATGTTAGCCATCTTGTTTTCACAATACCTTTAATGTCAAAATGACCCCAAAAATCTCAAAAGTGGCCAATTATGTGGAGATACTTTTTGCCTTAACATGCCTCGTCTATAATATATACTCGTACGTCTATGTCTTTTGGCCGCTTCCTCGAATTTCGCGGAGAGCGGCGTGGCGGCGAGCAGTGACAGCAGACTCGAGGCACGCCAACGGGTGCCATCTTAGAGTATATAGAAGTCTTTGGGTGCCATAGTCATCACTTGACAAGAGTGCATTTCTGACAAGCAGAGACAATGGTTGAGGCCATTTTAAAGAAGAAAAAAAACTTGAGACGTGTCAAGGGACACCCGGATGGAACGAAGTTCCGGATGAAAATATCTGGCTTGCTTTCTATAAGAGAGAGAGACAGACAGAGAAACATGCGACGCCGCACAGCTTACAATAGCTTACTATAGCAAAAAAAAGACATACAGACAGACTATTGTACATATATATATATATATATATATATATATATATATATATATATATATATATATATATAATAATACAATATCCGAACCGATATTATCCATACATACATTACATACATACATACATACATACATGTACATACATACATACATACATCAATATAATAAATGTATACACGTAAATATTTATTATAAAAAATAAAATTATCTTTTGTAATTAAAAAAGTGTCGTGATAACTTTTCGTAAGAATTTTTTCCATCTAGCCCCCTTTCACAACGCGCGTTATGGAACTTCGTTCCAAAAAGTAGCGCGTGCCTGCGCGCGTCGTTTCTGCTGTCACTTCTCATCACGCCGCCGGGCGCCGCGACGCTCACCGCGAAATCGCTAGTCACTTGTCGATCGCGCCAAATAGTAAAACTGTCGTTCTTTAAAACGGCTCTTTGCTCGTTAGTCGATTGCACAATTTAGTTTTGAAATGATGAATTTGTAGACTGCTTTTCGACATTGATTTACTTCATAATAATATTTGAAAGTAATAGAAAAAAACATAGCGTTTGCAGTAAAATATGCAATCGAGAATCGAAAGTTCGTTGAAATAAAAGTCTTTGATTCAACAATACAATTTCATGTCAAGGTTACCTAACGGTTAACGTTATACTAGCTATGTCACATCGCTTTGTTTTGGCTTTGATATGGGACATGTCGGATTGAATTAATCGTGTTCAGCCTCCAATCGATAGCTTTAAGAGCGTTTTCACAGAGTCCGATTCGACATCGGTCGATAATACGATATTAGCCAAGTACATGGTATGAAATAAAATATTATTATGTATTTTAGTTGTTCGCTCCAATATCGGTTATCGGATTGTCGGATCTGTTGGATTCCATGTTACATTCGTCGATATCGTGTCGGATAATGTGAAGATCTAAGGCCCAAGAGAGTTCTCAGACGCCGCGGCTGACACTTCAGATTGTGTTAAACTGATTGTTGTGTATCTTGGGTATAGATAAAAATAGGTTTAGTTCAACGACACTGTTAGATAACTCAGATAAGTTTTATTTTTACTTGGTATCCCCACACACACGACTTTTTGGAGAGCCCATTATATTTGGACTGAAAAATAATGAAGCATGTAACATGGAATATTGCAGTTGCATACGTGTGAGTTGCAATATTTCAGTTTGTATCTACGTTCTATTTTCGGAGCGGATAAAATTTAAGACCTATAGCCCGACTACGCAATTATATTTATCGTTTATTTTAAATACATACATATAATCACCCCTTTTTCCCGTAGGGGTGGGCAGAGACCACTTCTTACGATCCTTACTTGTTTCGCTTTGTCCACATTCATTTTTACCATCCATTCCTCCTCTTATATTCAACGTAGCGAAGCGGCTCTCCATGGGCCACTTTTCGCCTTCGCGAGAACGAGACGTAATGGGTGGCGAACTACATCGCCGCCATTTTGGATAGTTAAATTATTTTTATGATTATCCATTGCATTCCTACGGATTGGGGGAGAGGGTAGGAATAGGGAAAGGGAAGGATAATGGAAAGGAAAATTGGTAAGTTAGAGTGGGAAATAGGAAATGTAGGATATTACCGCCCAGGAGGGTAAGGGACAGGACAGTGATAGCTAGGGAAGCCGGGTCGCATACCCGTATACTATACCACAACTACTGGACAGGTAAGTTGGAATGAGTATCTCATGACTATCCCATGAATTTATTTTACTCAAGCCATTATTACGAATCTGTAATCCAAACCAAAATAAGTCAAAATGTTTTATCTTCCTTATGGCTTTGCTTTAGTTGGGTAAATAGCGGCACAGTAATTAAGTAATATTGTAAACTTATTAACACGTAAGCAACTCTACAGATTCCGTTTAGGAACTTGTAATATTAATTACACTTGGTCTAAACCAAACCTACCTACATTATCTCTGTTACCTAAGTAACAGAGATTTTTTTTGCAAGCAATGTCGTGGGAAATAAGTACCTAATTTAACAAAAATTTCTGACAAAATAGTTATAGTCTCTCCTTTCAGCGACAAAGGTTTTTCAGAACAAAAACTTTGGTACAAGATCTTGAAGGTCATTCAATTCGAGTCTTTAGAATAACTCGACCTTCGCTGAGGTCCACTTAACGTGAGTAGGGTCTGCTCAACGGGCGTTTAGCTGCGTCTATGTGTACTGCCTATATTATAACGTCATGAAATAACTTTGCAGATCTTCAAAAGATTTCAAAACTAAGGATAGGCTTTTGACGTACCATTAGCTCCAATTAACCGCTGTAACCATTCTTAGCGTTCGTAACGTACGATTTTATTTTTAACGATTTTTTTAAATTTTTGTTGAAAAAACCCAGGGGTTTGTAACAGGGGTTTGATGTTAATATTTTTTTTTTTAATTTCGGAAATCTAATTTTTTTGAGGCCATAAATAAAAAAACGGTAACTGGTTTTTTTGTTCAAACATTTTGGAAAACATACCTATTTTCAATTGATTGCGGAATTTGGGGTTTTTGCAACAAAAAATGTAAAAATTCGATAAAAAAAAATCTTACATCACGAACGCTAAGAATGGTCAAATACGGTTCTAAATGGTCTATACTAAGATGACGTTAAAGCTTTGCACCCATCTTCCAAACATCCTGTATATATATATATATATATATATATATATATATATATATATGTCGGAGCGTGTTAAAGCTAAGATTGTCTTTGATTGGAAACGTCAAATAGTTTTACTATTTGGACTTGTTCGATGCCAGTAATGACAGATGTCATAGAAAAATAAGGGTTGTCATGGAGACTGGGGCATTATTTGCCTGAATTTGGGAATGACTGGATTATAAAAGCTCAGGAATCAGGATAAAATACGGAAGTCGTGAAATAACGTGGCATCGAACTTGTCACGTTTCTGATCGTTCAGCATTTGGGCTATTCGATAATATTGTAATAAATATCTAAACTTGGAATATTTCAACCGTTCGCCATCTTATCCTAATGGAGTCTTTGACATCAGAACTGGTATGAACATCACGACCCACATAGAAAGACCCTTCGGAGCATAACGTGCAAAGGGCAGAATGAGCATGACACGCAGGATGAGCAAATTGCTTAAATCGCAAATGAACAAATGCGTAGAGCCTAAAACGTGGAGAAAACAAAGTTGTCCGACGAAAGTAATACCTAGATTAATAGATCGAAACCGATCAGAATGACACTTGAGTCAGAAGAGTGTATTACATGCATTTAGCATGGGTGAATCTTCATGGTGTAAAAGCAAGATGAAATAATCAGACTGCATTCACATTCCAATTACAAAGGATATTGGGTACACTTAATCCGTAGCGGAGACTTAGAACACAAGATTCTTGAGTTGAAGTTGAATTGTATTGATCGCTAAAAATATAATAATAACAAACATAAGAGATGGAAAGCCAAAACTAGAGAATATAAGATCCTGTGGTCAACACACTGCTCGCAAATGCTTTGTTTGTGGTTGATAGGGACACAAGTCAATTGATTGTCCTGCATGAGGAAAAGTTTTGTTAAAGACGTTTAGCTGCATCAGAACATCAAAGCTAGTTTAATAGCAATTCTGAGATATGTCATGTATTGTTTATTTTTATTTTACAGCGGGAGACAAGGACACTATGTATTGACATACTTGGAGGGAATTGACGATAAATTACGTGGCAGATGCAGTTTTGCTCTCTTAACTTGGTAAATGATAATATATTGGGCATAAAGATTCCAACTTGGACACTCAATAACTGTGGTGAGCGTATTCCTTCCATTACGATATTTTTTTCGAAATATTGGTAGAATTGATCTAGTATTGTTTATGAAGTCTCTTTCATTTGATACACATAGCGAAATTACCTAGCTAATAAAGATCATATAAGATGTTGCTTCTCTTGATGCTAATGGCTTCATGGTCTAAGCGAGTTAGCACATCTCAAACTAAGATTTAGGTTAGATACTAGTTTGTGTATCGAAAGACTGCATATGTGTGGACCTACTTACTTATATAGCGACGCGTAGCCTGCTGAAGTCTGAGACGATGTGCATGAGTGTAATAATTTAGTTCTTACAGTGTACTGCTATTTTGCAGATGATGCTATAAGAATGTATGACATAGTTGTTAAATTTTGCAAATTTAAGTAATCTTTGTTATGATATAGAAGGAGCGTGATCTTGCGCGTTCTCACGAATGACATTTTTATTTGAGTACATAATAACTCATAATTGATTTCATGAGACCAAAATAAAAAGAATATTTAAAACGAACATAAAATTATAGTACTTCGCAACCTTTGGATCAAATTGAAAATACAGTTTTGTCCGTTTGTCAAAATCTAACTTTGCAATAAGAATTCGCATGATACTTTAAGATAGTAGTTGAAAATTCATGTGTCAGGCGCTAGATTATTATCTAACCAAGTGAAATTGTTTATTAATTTGGAATGATACGTATGTACTTTGGGATGATTTTATTTTGACAGATAATTATTGATTGCATAAATTATTTTCTCTCTTGGTTTTAGTATTAGGTACAAGGGGGCAGTTCGGTGCAACGAGAATGGCGACATTTCAATATATCGCTCTGTCCTACAGGGTTAACGTTACATAAAAGCTACTTAAAACCACAACAGATGACACTATGTCGCTTCTGCCTTGCGCCATCGAAAACGCTAGACTTATGTACATGAGGCTCACGAATGATTAATATATTGTACCATAAAGACTAGCCAAATGGCAGTCACCAGTCCGATTAAGTTAAAACAACTTAAATGACATTAACGTAGCCCCATTTGAAAAAAAAAAAGAAACAGAAAAAAAAAATGAATATATTGTTCTGCAGTATTAATGAATAGTTTATGGAGATGGTTAATCGGTTTTGTTGGAATATCAAAATGTATTCGAAAGAGGAATTTAACGATATCTTAAACTATGATTACGTATCTTAAATTTGTCGCCATATTGATATAATCAATTAAGTAGTCCTCCTTTGTTGGAAGGCGGTTAAAATTTTGAAGAGGCAGCTCACTAGAAGCGCTTATCTGGTCCCAATTTTTTTGTATGAGGTCGACATTCTTCTCCGTAATAAGCGTTCTGTGATTAGGTAGCGTAGTAGACTGATGCAACTTCCAGTTGATGAGAGATCCGAGCCCCAGCGTTGGGAATGTTAGTGATCAGAGCCGAGCCATTGAAAAAATGTTTAACTTAGAACAAAGAAATAACAACTTATTTCGATACGATACGAATGACTAAATTTTTTTTTACTATTATATATCGAAATGACGAATCATCTATCTTCTGAATATAGGTTACTGTTTTAAGAAAAAGCAGGCATAATGAAAAGTCAATATCCGATTTTGCTAATAATAATTGTTTTCCTAAGGTCTATGGAGTATTTGGTATAACGGCCCCCAAACCTTCAGAAAAATGAACTACTGACCGGAACCGGACCTGACTGGAAATGTCAACCTATGGCAACGTCATCATATAGACACAACATACATACTCTAGTTTGCGAAAACGGACATCAAAGCAAATCACCAATCTTTGTCCTGATCTTACTTTTTTTGATATTTATGAGCTATTTGATCTTATAAATATTGTCAATTAATTATTGATCGGTAAGGTTTTAAGTAGAAAGTAATGGCAAAGTTTCAGAAGCCTGAATTTTACTTGCGCATATTAAAACCGTGGACTTAAAATTGCAGTTACTTCCAATGAAGTTAAAGGATATCGACCAGAAAGTAACAGATGTAGAAGTAAGCTTATGAAATGTCAGGAGGAGGTTTATCACTACTGGTATATTCAGTCATCTCTGTGTCAACTATCAGTTATTCTGAACCCCAATTCTCGTAGTTGACTTACACTTTTAGTTTGCTTTTGTTGAGTTGTGGATGACTAGTCTTGACGTCATGAACTGATTTTTGGAGTTGTGCCCAATCAAAACGGGTTTGACGTTGGTTAGACGTTTGTGGGAGTGCCATTTTTGCAGTTTTAATATATTATCAGGACTGGATCGTAACTGTACTGTTACGGAATTTGATTAGTAGAATCGACCTTTTGGTTTACTTTGTGGGCTTCGAATGTATATTGTTACACATGCTAAAATCAAATTGCCTAGAATATTGTGGTACTTAGGTAAAACCAAAAATACTTAAAAATTGTGCGACAGGAGACCTAAGATTATCTTAACGACTAGCAACGCATTTATGAGTCTTTTGGTATGGTAATAAAAGCGACGGCTATGGTTATTTTCCATCAACAATCCGATTGCTCATCTGTAAACGTGAAAATGAACCTCGAGTTGAATACCCTTGTCGTTCGTTATAAACGCACCAAAGTTGCTTACGACCAAACGATTATTAAATTTATGAGAAAGAAACGTATAATTTCCATCAGAAACTTTGAAAATTCAAAAGTTTTATATTGATATCAATCTTTAGCGTAATCGTCCTAATATGTGTTATGTTAACTTAGTGTAACAAGTTACAACTGCTTACATTCGGCGGGAGTATTGTGAAACACCCTTCAACATTAATTGCAGTGTGTATAGCTAGAAAAAATACGAAATACTTTTGACATTGTAACTTTCTTTTCGTTCGCTCCAGTGCAAGCTCCGATTTCATGAAAAACTAAGATTCCCTTATATCTCGGAGAGTTGTGAAGGATATGATATTCAAAAAAAAGCTCAAAGGACGCGTATTCACGAAAAAAAAAAAAAAAAAAAACGAAAAAAGTTATGGCTGAAACAGTGAAATAAAAATTAAATTTTATTCAGATTTTTTTTTATATTTTTTTGGAGCGCGATAATTTGGAAACGGAGAAATATTAAAAATTTGCGAAAAATTCCTCTGGACAATTTAGTCAGCTACAATTTGAGCCTAAAACAAAGACGATCGGGTTGCCCGGTCTAACATTTTTGCGACAGTATTTTTTTTTTCTCGAATTATGTGGAATAATTTTTAAAGTACTCGATAGTCATGTGAGGCACTAAATCTTTATTTATTTCTTGTAAATATGCTACCGGTTCGGTCAATGTTTTTTTTTGCTCGCCCGTATCTGCTTCTGGATGTATTTATTAAAAAAGTTAAATGCAAAAATATTTTGTTAAAAGTTCGTGACGTGTATGCAATACGACGGCTCTGTTTAGCACTAAAGTAAAATGATATTAGCTTTTGGTTTAATAGTAGGTTTAGTTATTTCACCAAGATGTTCGGCGCGCTCAATCCGGTAATAATCTAAGCGGTCCAAAAGACATTAAGATTTTGAAGTACATTGTAAACTGTTTGTTAAAAGATGTAAACTGTGAATATTTTTGTTTGCACCTGTTAATTGCAACTGTGGATTGCGAGCGAGGATTGTGATTGGGTGCCGGACGGAGGCAGCCCATTACTTGACGAGAGTAGGCACCGGAGAGAGGTGGCCTTGTGACTGGGTGCCGGAGGGAGGCAACCCAGTGGTTTTTTGTAGTGAGGTGCACCGGAGGGAGGTGGCCTTGTATTGTACATGATGGGAATATAACAGCATCGTTTTTCGATATTGAGATTGGTACATGTAAAGTGTGAAGTGTGTGGTAAAGCATGTCATGATTTATTTGGTAGCAAGATTATGGTTGATATTGTGTTGTATCTGTATACTTCATGTGTGTTTAATCTGAGAGTATAAAATGTAAATTAAAACTTAACTCTGAGAACACTAGATAGAGGTTAGATGAAGGATGTTAATTAGAGTGTAATTGACACAGGAGGGAGGTATTGATGTGTTAGAATATGATAAAATTAAATGTTATGTCCATGGATTAAAGCAGTTCTTATTAATTTTCCGAGGTCAGGTTGACCGAGTGAGAACCTTTTACTGTGCTGTCAAATGTTTTTTTTCAGAAACTTGAAACGAAGACGTGAGACGCTTCACACCGGGACGTGTGCATGGACAGAATAGCCGTGTCGGAGCGTTGATGCACATAAATATTCTTCACACAAGGATCTCAGAGTCACCAGGGTGATCTTGTCGGAGTGTCAACGGATTTGTTTCGCACAGGGACGTGCGAATTGTCAGAATGGCCGTGTCGGAGCGTGTTAAAGCTAAGATTGTCTTTGATTGGAAACGTCAAATAGTTTTACTATTTGGACTTGTTCGATGCCAGTAATGACAGATGTCATAGAAAAATAAGGGTTGTCATGGAGACTGGGGCATTATTTGTAGTTGTTATCTGGGAATGACTGGATTATAAAAGCTCAGGAATCAGGATAAAATACGGAAGTCGTGAAATAACGTGGCATCGAACTTGTCACGTTTCTGATCGTTCAGCATTTGGGCTATTCGATAATATTGTAATAAATATCTAAACTTGGAATATTTCAACCGTTCGCCATCTTATCCTAATGGAGTCTTTGACATATATATATATATATATATATATATATATATATATATATATATATATATATATATATATATATATATATATATATATATATATATATATATATATATATTAATAGCAAAAAGTGTAAAACTTTATAAAAATAATTAATAATAGTCACAAATCGTGACAACAATTTTATTAAACTCGAAACTAAATATGGCTAAAAGTTATGAAATTAGAAACTTTACGATTTATAACAAATTAGACGCTATTGCATCAAATTATCACTTCACAAAACACTTCACAATTATCACTTTAAAATTAATACGATTCACTGGTTAGGTCCTCTCGCTTAGACCGTTCGATATTGACTGTGTAGAAATCGGCTGTGTTGAAATCGAAGAGACCTCCCTCCTCTATGAACCGAGAGTGGGGGAACTTGTCGTTCCCTGTTCAGATACCTGTTGTTGTTTATGCTGTGCTTATCGACACCTGCAATGCAGGTGTTGTTTATTCAGGAACACGTGCAATGATAATAACCACACTTGTTGTTTAAAAACTCGTAAATATTGAGATCAATTTTAAATTAAACCTAATACGGCCTCTCCTGACGTGTGGCTGTCCTCAGCCACTCTCTTGTTTAAACGGTTGTCATGTTGTCTCTATCTTGGTAAATGGACTACAAGATTGCATTTACTTATCGATGTAATTGACTTCTAGACTCTTATTCGGTTGTGTATTTTTAATACATTTTAATCTGCTGAAAACAAAAAGAATGTTCACAAAAATTTGATACCAAAAATTATCTTTTGTAATGTTAGAACAAGAAAACTCTTAACAAAACTATAAGCTACTACGACTCCCTTTCAATTTGAATGATCAGTAGGTCGATTCTGCCAATTAAATCTGACAGTAAAACAGTTTCAATGCAGTCTTGATATGCTAAAACATCAAAATGGTATTCTTGTAAACGTCAACCCGACGTCAAACGCGCCTTGATTGGTCCAAACTCCAAAAATCAGTTTATCATATCAAGACGATTCGTCCATAATTCACTGAAAGTAAATTGGAAGTCTTCAAGTTACATACTAGAATTTTAAACGGTTTTTATTTTTACTAGACTTTATAGTTTACAGATTATTTTGTTGTTGCTTGCCTACTTTCCTCTTTAAAGTAAAGCTTTTGACTGCGCTTAACTAAATATAAGCGCAATATAAAAGCGATGTTCTTTCATTTGATCTATACTTCATGATCTGATGAGATTACCTGTAAGCAAATAATCACACCAGAGCTAACATTTAATGCTCGAATAACAGTCGTAAATATGTCGCAGAAAATCAACGCTCAATACTTAATAGTAGAGCCAGTACTCAATGCTAAAAAGCAGAGCCATGCTAAATGCAAATGAGCAGAGCCAACGCTCAATGCTTAAGAGCATAGCCAACGCTCAATGCTAAAAGCAGAGGCAACGTTTGACGATAAACAGCAGAGCCAAAGCTCAATGCTAAACAGCAGAGCCAAAGCTCGATGCTTAACAGTAGAGTTAACGCACAATGCTAAGGAGCAGAGCCAACAATGCTTTAGAGCAGAGCCAACAATGCTAAATAACAAATCCAACGCTCAATGCTAAACAGCAGAGCCAACGTACAATACTAAAGAACACGAGACAACAATGTTAAAGAGCAGTGCAAATACTTGATACTTAACAGCAGAGCCAACGCTCGATACTGAAAAGTAGAGCCGACACTCAATGCATGAAATTTAACTATTGTCAGTGTCTCTAATTCATAAGAATGGTACGTTACCATTCTTCAGGTTCATCTCGTAGTGTAGTTTTGCTTAAATATGACAACACGCAGTTCATTATTATACACGGAAAAGTATACCGCCAAATCAATAAAGCTTGTGTCATATGCAATTCAGTTTATATCATTGTGGACCATTTATTGCCAAATACACTATTTCGCTTTAATCCACTCAATTAAACAATGTCATAACTTTTCCTGTTACTTCCCCTTGTAATTTAACCGTATTTCGTAATGGGATAGCAACAGATGCTATTTTTGATGCATAGTCATAAATGTATAACGACGGAAATATCCGACCGAAACTCACAAATGTCAGACTCCTTTGATACATAATAGGTAGGTTACCTGAAAGTCATTAAAATTTCTTATTTATTTATGCTGCTCGGCCTAACCTGACTCTTTAAAATAGTTCTCCCTCAATATTCAACCTGTGGCTACAAACATACTTTTTTCATCATTTGATTGAAAAACCATCAGTTGCTGGAATTACCAAAACTTCATGTAAATTGATAACAGCTATGAAGCACAAATGACAGTGGACGCTAATATTAGTACTCGGTATGTTGTCAGTAGGTTTTTACCAAACCCAAAACTACAAGAGAACAATTTTGGTAAACCATTCTCATATGCTGTCAAAGTGTTGTAAAACGAAAATAATTCCAAAAACTTTTATCCCAAAATAGCATAATATGTGTCATTCGAAAGTTTTATGCAATTACAATTGGATACATGAATTGTCAACAGTAGGTAGTTATCAAAATTACGAAACTTGTTTGTTTTCTTTGTATATAAAAATATTGCGACCCTCTTTATTGCTGCCTTTCGAATAAAGAGTCTCACAAACTCGACACTAAACTATAGTTGATGTTCGTACCGTTAGTTAAGAAATCTTTAAACTTATTTACAACAAACATTAATTAATCGCGATCAGAACCTACAAGTTCTGTCTTTACAGAAAACCGCTTACCAGTTTATGACACAATATTATTTTCATGTAAAGATCTTTATTTCCCATTAAGAGACAATAGCCACTTACATGAGAAAAATAAACTTAAAAGAAAGTTTACAGTGCATTATCACTATCAGTCGTCGATTGCGGGTACATTTAAAAACTTATAGAAGTGAGTATCTTCGCTGCGTAATTTTATTTTTACCCTTATTGGTTCTTACATAAGGCAATACGATATGATTGTCTCGTCGAGTTGTGTATGTGTTTGTTTGTTTGTTTCTTTGTTGGGAACGTGAGTTGTGTGTGTATTAGTTTGAGTTTTATTTTGTATACGAGAATAGGTACATGTATGGTATGTGTAAAATTGTAACAAATCTGCTGCAATTAACTTTAGGTTAATAATTTAGGCGTAGGAATGCACCACGCCACACTATACGCGATTCAACAAGTCTGATTCGACTTGAAATGAACTTAATATCCAGTTGCCCTAGACCAAATACAAAATTTCATATTATGTCGTCATAGACCAAATAACACAGATTCAGTTACTAAAGAGACGCACAACAGTGCATGGATTAATACATCTACATAATATATTCCTCCTATAACATTACTCGTGTCTTGAAACTCAAAACGTTAACATCTTTGTCTCGCACATCTCGCGAAAGAAACATGATCTGTCCCGTCCGACCAGCTTTGGGCGAGAACACTGCACAATATGATCATGACTAATAATAACTCCCCACACCGATTTTGGTGATGGTGGTCGGTATCATTGAAACCAGGCCAGTTACGCAGGAGTAATTTTATAGCACTCAAGTGAGTGCGCAGTACATGAGAGCACTCTTTCTTTACTCTCGTAACCCATTACGACGGACGACCGACACGACTGGCAAGAGATCAGGCGTAGGACCAACCTTTTACATGCCCATCCGACGCATGGATCGTCTTTCTTGTCAGAAAATCAGGTTATGAGCCTGCTTTGTCCTAACCAAACTTGGAAACAACATTTAATATTTTAAATCATGACTAATGCCACACCCAAAGTAGGTGTTGATACTACCACTTGATAGTCTCTCGCGTATGCTACGATCAAACGGCGTACTGTGCGTTACCTTCTGTATCTAAACTGCAATGGATTATATACCCCTTTAGTTTTAAATAAAATAGGAAACAGCAAAGTTATTTTATGAGAGACGGGTAACTAACAGTTGCATCTCGTAATTACTAGTATCGATTATTGTTCGCGCCTTTAGCGCGCGTTTCGCCACTCCGTGTACCTCCGCGGTACTCGAGGGGCGTGCGGGGGCCCAACTGCAACGGTGCCGACCGGCATGCGGTCGACGGCAGCCACTAGCCACTACACATACAGACTCCTCGGCAGCTGAACGAGTACCTACACTAATATTTGTAACGCAAGAATAAACGTCTAATTACAGTCCGCTTTTCATTGATGAATCCCATAGGAGCAAAACTTTGCGTCCTCAACAATTATGCTCAATTTTATAATTGCAATAATCAAATATTGCAAATACGATTTTTAAATTCAAAGAAACACGCAACATCATTTGCGTATGTAAATTTTAAGTAAGTAGTCATAACGTTACACTAAATTCCCGCAAAATGGAATCTCCGTAAACAAAACTTAAAATTTTCGTTTTTAGATAGACATGTATCCCATTTATAAATATTCCTTGTTCCCGCACCCAGTTCACTCAAAAATAGACATGAGTGTAAACTAGGAACAAAACGTGAAATATAATAATCATGGTTCGATCTTACCTTACTTTACACCTTACTGTTCAAAGCACCGATGAGGTGACCCGTAAAGTCGTAAGAACTCGCCGATGAGGCACAGGGTAGCTCACACACTCGGTAGCACGCACACTCAGAGTAGCTACTTTTACCACTGACCTGGTGGTCTTTAGGAACTCATAAACTCCCTTTTTTTGTGACTTCTTTTATTCCTTTTGGCCATATTTATTTTTCAGAACGTGATAGGCTGGAGCCGATCGCACTTCTGATAATAGCAAAAAGTGTAAAACTTTATAAAAATAATTAATAATAGTCACAAATCGTGACAACAATTTTATTAAACTCGAAACTAAATATGGCTAAAAGTTATGAAATTAGAAACTTTACGATTTATAACAAATTAGACGCTATTGCATCAAATTATCACTTCACAAAACACTTCACAATTATCACTTTAAAATTAATACGATTCACTGGTTAGGTCCTCTCGCTTAGACCGTTCGATATTGACTGTGTAGAAATCGGCTGTGTTGAAATCGAAGAGACCTCCCTCCTCTATGAACCGAGAGTGGGGGAACTTGTCGTTCCCTGTTCAGATACCTGTTGTTGTTTATGCTGTGCTTATCGACACCTGCAATGCAGGTGTTGTTTATTCAGGAACACGTGCAATGATAATAACCACACTTGTTGTTTAAAAACTCGTAAATATTGAGATCAATTTTAAATTAAACCTAATAATATATACAGGATGTCCCAGAAGTTGACGTCGTCCCTTCGAAGGCTGATAGACCAGCTCATGACTCACCAGAATATCGTAATATGACCTTAGTAAAAATTCTTTAGTTTTCGAGATATTGGCACTTTTTATAATTTCTTAAAAATTACACCTCATGTCAGTTTTTAGACTGCCGCAACTACAATTTCCCGTATTGTGGGATACAAATTTGTATTACGGAATCCTGACCAGTTCTGCTATTGACCACGGTTATAAACAAAGCTAATAGAGTTTGAATTTTGTAGAAAAAAAGAAAACTTTTCCCTAATCGTGATTTCAAAAACTTTTTCTCCTTACTTTCACTATCCATACTGGACAAAAAATACACCACACTAACCTGGGTTGTTACTTTAGAAAGTTGTTCATTTTATGTAGTTTTCGAAATAGTAAAATAGTTGCTATTAAGCTACGTCAAAAAAGTTTTTTGCTATTTTAAGTGCACAGAGAACACATTTTGAATGTTTTTCTTTAGTTAAAATTTTGAACAATAACACTCATTACATTGAAATCACCCAGATGTTTACTTAAAAATTGTACGGTGAAGTGTAAGATGCTTACTAAACTTAGAAACTAAACAGAATACAAGGATTTTTTTTAACTGTAAGGAGAAATGCAAAGAAGGGGAACACATTAATAATATCATTTAATGAGTTAGACTCATTAGAGTGAGAGAATAGGTGACGACACGCACGTCTTTTGTTTGTTCTATACATGAGTTTGTTTATTAGTCACTAGTACGTTACGCTATTGATGTGCATCGTTTTGTTGTTTTCTTACTTTTAACGGATTTTGCATTGTAATTTGGACTTCTTTTGCCTATTGCCTAGTGACTCGGACTTAAGTGTGCTTGGAGACAGTAAAGAACTGACATGGCTCTCTTCTGGACTTTTATGTTTCTGTGATACGCGTCTTACTACCAGTCATTATGGCGTATACTATACATCAGTATGCTTACATGCATTACATTTACGGGGAATACAGAGGCAACGGTGCTGCTGCAGCTAATCTGTATCGCGAAAGGTTAAGGTACCTACTCAAGTCCAGATTACAATGCAAAATCCGTTAAAAGTAAGAAAAAAACAAAACGATGCACATCAATAGCGTAACGTACTTGTAACTAATAAACAAACTCATGTATAGAACAAACAAAAGACGTGCGTGGCGTCACCTATTCTCTCACTCTAACGAGTCTAACTCATTAAATGATATTATTAATGTGTTCTCCTTCTTTGCATTTCTCCTTACAGTTAAAAAAAATCTTGTATTCTGTTTAGTTTCTAAGTTTAGTAAGCATCTTACACTTCAACGTACAATTTTTAAGTAAACATCGGGGTGATTTCAATGTAACGAGTGTTTTTGTTCGAAATTCTAACTAAAGAAAAAAATTCAAAATGTGCTCTCTGTGCACTTAAAATAGCAAAAAAAATTTTTGACGTAGCTTAATAGCAACTATTTTACTATTATGAAAACTACATAAAATGAGCAACTTTTTAAAGTAACAACCCAGGTTAGTGTGGTGTGTTTTCTGTTCAGTATGGATAGTGAAAGTAAGGAGAAAAAGTTTTTGAAATCACGATTAGGGAAAAGTTTTCTTTTTTTCTACAAAGTTCAAACTCTATTAGCTTTGTTTATAACCGTGGTCAATAGCAGAACTGGTCAGGATTCCGCAATACAAATTTGTATCCCACAATACGGGAAATTGTAGTTGTGGCAGTCTAAAAACTGACATGAGATGTAATTTTTAAGAAATTATTAAAAGTGCCAATATCTCGAAAACTAAAGATTTTTTACTAAGGTCATATTACGATATTCTGGTGAGTCATGAGCTGGTCTATCAGCCTTCAAAGGGACGACGTCGACTTCTGGGACATCCTGTATATATATATATATATATATATATATATATATATATATATATATATATATATATATATATATATGTTACCGGCCAAACCCGATTTTAGGACAAACTAGTTTTGCCTAGGCTAAACTGGTTCTTCCTATACGCGATAGGATTAACTAGTATATCCTAGTCCAAATTAATTTGTCCTAAGCCCGATAACATAAACCAGTTTAGCCTAGGCCAAACTAGTTGATCCTGATATTAATACGCACGCTCCAGGATAAACTAGTACGGCCTAGTCTAAACATTATGGTATATCTAGAAAGTCTAAATAAATATATAAACTGAATAAAATACTCCCTAATGGGAAAAATAATAATTTTTATTAAAACGGTAATGATTCGTCGTTAAAAGCTTAAAAATATTTATTAGTTTATACAAACAACATTAATGATTGTATAAACATTGGTTTACACCATTTATACCTCAAGAACGGCTGGACCGATTTGGGTAATTTTATTCTTGAAATAATTGTGGAAATTCTGGGAGGGTTTATACAGTGACAAATATTGGAAAAGGTGTAGGAGTAGGTGTAGGTGTAGGTAGGACTAGGACGTAGGTTGCATTGTAGGTGTAGTTATTTATTCAATCCAGTTCATATTTAAGATAGAACAACGTGTGTCGGAACAGGTAGTAAATGTCTTTGTAGTAAATCTATACTAATATTATAAAGCTGAAGAGTTTGTTTGTTTGTTTGTTTGAACGCGTTAATCTCAGGAACTACTGGTTCGAATTGAAAAATTCTTTTTGTGTTGGATAGTCCATTTATCGAGGAAGGCTTTAGGCTATATAGCATCATGCTAAGCTCAATACGAGCGGAGCACCAATCAAGAATGTTTCAAAATCGGGGGATTTTTTTTCCTTTTGAGAGCTTTCCCTGCGTACGCTGCGTAAACGGTTGAAGTTTCGCTAAAATTATGTATGACACAATTGTTACCCTTTAAAAGTTCTAAAAAAAAAGTCCGCGACTGTATATGTCTATCTTTTAAGGTTGGCTCACAATAACCTTTTTATGCTAACCAAATTTGTTCTAAAATTAAGCATTATTTGTGAGGGCGTTTTCATAAAGATGAAATTAATCCTTATCCAAATAAATACGTTATTCATTACAAGCATTTAATTTAGAAGAAATTTTCCGTTTACACATCATTTGATTTCAATGAGTAAGTATTTTAGAAGATATCGCAGTAATAAAATAATCAGCGCGCAATAATGATGTGCGGCGCGCTGCGGACAGTCGTGACGGGGAAGCGCTCCTCCTTCTACGTAAATGAAGTCGGGGGTAAATTTTAGCGATATCCCAAAGTAATTGATCCACGCGGACGAAGTCGCGGGCAAAAGCTAGTATAATATAAAATGTTAAGATGACAAAATATGTCAAACCTAAATGGGCACAAGCAATCCTATGTTTTAGGGTCATTAGGTGTAAACACTCATGCCTATTGCCTCATATATATTAGGTTGAGGAAAAAGTTTCTTCGCATTTTATATAAAAATCAAGGAATTTGTAAGTATTATATACAACAGGAAAGAGTACTTCAAACTTTATTTTCTTTTAATTCAATCAAAAATGATCTTTACTACTCAGACTTAAAGCTTATCACGTGCGCAATAAAAAAACCGGTCCCGGTGAGATAGCTATAAGTTATCCCTGTGTCTCGTTCTAACAAGTAACCTAGTGTAGCCAGTTTATATCTTTCCTTAAATTTTAGGTTTGGTAGATTTTATGTGCGATATAGTGTATAAGAAAGAAATACTAATAAACTCGGTTAAATATTACGTTATTCATAATCTGAGAGAGAAATGTAAAATAAAAATCACTAGTTATTTAGAACCTACCTACTAACCGATAATTAGAAATTTGTTATTTATTTTTTGATTATTTGCATTTTGGTAGAGTAAAATGGAAGAAATGAAAATAGAATAGTTGCAACACAAAACGCCGTGTATTTCCTTTGGAACATTCTAGATGTTCGGGTGACAATATGATTTAATAGGGAATATAGGACATTTATATTATTTTACCTACCTTCATGATATTGTGAAGAGGAAACCATTGTATGTTTGTATGTTATTGATAATTTCTGAAACCTAACAGATTTGAAAAATTCTTTCACTGGTAGAATAATTCTTAATCCCTGAGTGCTTATTATGTGCGCATAGTAACATAGTGCGGGCGACATCAGACAGACAGAGTTATAATATTAGTAGGTAGGTTTATCTGTATAGGATGACTTATAATATAATAATAACATTTATGGACACTTCACACCACATCAATCTTGTCTCGTGGTAAGTTCTCGAAGAACTAGTGTTTAATTTTATAAGCTTTTATTTAGTTTCACCTGTCCCGTTGTCGGTCTGTAATGGATTCTTGCAAGTTAAATTTGATCCACTTTCCGGTTTCCGATTGAATTGAAATTTTGCACGAATATGTAAAACGCATGACAATGCAATATTATGATGACGTGGAGCTGATCTGATGATGGAGCTGGAATGTGGCCACAGGAATTCCAAAATAAAACCACATAGTCCCATCGAATTTGGGCTCGTTTAGTTCGTCTTGACAAGTACTTTGATACTATATGATAACCAGGATCTGATGATGGAGCTGGAAGGTGGCCATAGGAACTCCGTAATTACACGACGCAACCCCATCAAGTTTCGTCTCGTTTAATTCGTCTTGACGAGTACTTTGATACTATATGGTAACTAGGGAGCTAGAATATGGCCATAGGAACTCTGTAATTAAACGACGATGGGGTTCCATCGAGTTTGGGCTCGTATGATTCGTCTTGACGAGTATCTTGGTTGGCGTGAATATACAATCAAATGAAAGGGCTTGCTGTGAATAACTCGAAAATCCAACATGGCGGAACATCCAAGATGGCCGCCAAGTCATTTTTAATGCACTCCTACAATATGGGTATCAAATGAAAGGGCTTGCTGAGAATAACATGAAAATCTAACATGATGGAACATCCAAGATGGCCGGCAAGTTATTTTTAATGCACTCCTACAATATGGGTATCAAATGAAAGGGATTGCTGAGAAAAACTCAAAAATCCAACATGACGGAACGTCCAAGATGGCCGACAGTCAATTTTAATGTAATCCTACAATATGGGTATCAAATGAAAGGGCTTGCTGAGAATAACTCGAAAATCCAACATGATGGAACATCCAAGATGGCCGACAAGTTATTTTTAATGCACTCCTATAATATGGGTATCAAATGAAAGGGATTGCTGAGAAAAACCCAAAAATCCAATATGATGGAACATCCAAGATGGCCGACAGTCAATTTGAATGCAATCCTACAATATGGGTATCAAATGAAAGGGCTTGCTGAGAATAACTCGAAAATCCAACATGGCGGAACGCCCAATATGGCCGACAAGTTATTTTTAATGCACTCGTACAATATGGGTATCAAATGAAAGTATGGTGTGTTGGAGTTTTTTGAGGTCCTTACTGAGTAGAGTAAAATCTCTAGGAGGTATCCTGAAGAGCTTGACTGTACTAAATTAACCGGCAAACGACCTTGCAATAATGATGCGTTAAATAAAATGAACAGACTGAGAAACCTATCTAGCGATAACTAAAAAGTAAAAAATAAATTAAAAGTAAAAAAAAAAACTTTTTTAAAAAACAAGCTTTTATTTGAATGTGCTAAAAAGAATAAAATATTTTTTCCTTTAAAACTTTTACTATCAACTTACAACGTAATTACACAATTTATATGATATAAAAGCTTGTCGAGAATCAAACAAATCAAAGAATTAAATCAAGTAACTTGATCTGATAGATTTATGAGACAATTTATTTGATTCTCGACAAGCTTTTATAACATATAAATTGTGTAATTACGTTATAAGTTGATAGTAAAAGTTTTAAAAGAAAAAATGGCGGAATTCGAACCAGCGACCGGCTTGATCACCAACATGCTCAACCACTAAGCCAATGAGGTCGTCAAACTTTTAATTAGTGCAAAATATACTTTACCACGTGGTAGTGCTCATGATTACAAACTTTCCCAAAGGAACTTTTTTATTTAATCCACCTCAACTTAACATTAGGTAGCGAATTAAATAATAATAAAAAACAACGGGTTGCACTCCGGTAGTGCCGGTAGAAGTGAAAAATGTGGAGCCATTTAACTAGACACTTTTCTCCTTAGTGTTTTCACTATACGTCATATTTCAAAATGGCCCCAAAATTTTCTAAAGTGGGGCCATTTAACTGGAGACACTTTTTTCTTCATAGTGTTTTCACCATACGTCAAATTTCAAAATGGCCCCAAAAATCTCAAAAGTGGGGCCATTTAACTGGAGACACTTCTTTTCTCTATCGTGTTTTCACCATACGTCAAATTTCAAAACGGCCCCAAAAATCTCAAAAGTGGGGCCATTTAACTGGAGACACTTCTGTTCTCCATGGTGTTTTCACCATACGTCAAATTTCAAAACGGCCCCAAAAATCTCAAAAGTGGGGCCATTTAACTGGAGACACTTCTGTTCTCCATGGTGTTTTCACCATACGTCAAATTTCAAAATGGCCCCAAAAATCTCAAAAGTGGGGCCATTTAACTGGAGACACTTCTTTTCTCTTAGATACTGATTTCACCGTACGTCAACTTTCAAAATGGCCCCAAATATCTCAAAAGTCGAGCCATTTAACTGGAGACAATTTTCGTGGGGGACAATTGGAGGTAAAGGCCAATGTAAGGGTAAATGTGATGGGGATGATTGGCGGTCAAGGTCAAGGCCAAAGGTCAATAGTTAGGGTCAAAAGTAAATACGAACTAAAATAGTTTCATGCTCGCGTAAACCAAGACAGCAAACAATTGCAAGTTGCATTTGCATCACGTGTCCTGCTCGAGTTTAACAGTTTTTACCCATCCCAAGAAAAATGCACAGTGCCGCTAAAGGAATTTTCACTTATAATAAATGCTCTAAAAAGTTTATTTGGGTAAGATGTTTGTTATCATGATCATTATCACGTGGTAAAGTGTTTTACACTAATTAAAAGTCACTCTATAATATACGTTTCAGCAACTTGTATTATCATTTATGACGTATTATTATTTTTAAACAAAAAATTAAACCGACTTCCAAAGTAAAAATACACAAAAAAGTATGAAATAAAACTTATTTTCTAAATAATACCTCTTTTAAATTTGGCTATTTCTCTACTTAATCTTCTTAATTTTGAAGTCGATACCAGCCCAAACGATATTCGACAATATTTTATAGAACTCACGTTCATATTTGCCGGTACCGTGGTGGTGGCTTAAAGTTCATATTAAGAAGATTAAGTAGAGAAATAGCCAAATTTAAAAGGAGTTCCCTCGATTCCTCATGGATCGCATTATCCGGTTTCCACCTTAGTGACTAAATGACCAATTTCGAATTAAACCCTTTACAACAACAAACAGCAGAGTAATGTTCAAAGATCTCCGTGTTAGTGTAAAATACTATGAGAAGTACCTTTTATATCATCATAATGTGGTGATGATGATGTTTACTCTAATTGACAGGGTGGCATATGCTTGCAGGTTGCAGTTCTTTAAACAACGCCGAAATCCCCAAACATGTATCTATAATGAGTCAGGAGTTCTATTCTATACTTCTGGATCTAGGGTATACCTTGGAGCAAAATATTACTTTTTGATAGCATGTGCTTGGACTTCTTTAGAAAAAGTTGAAATCACCATATGTTTCCAAACTTCAAATAATTTGTCCCCAAATTAAAAATATTGTTGTCACCCTTGTTAAAAAGAGACGGAGCGGTTTGTATTGTATCTCCCTCTCGGCACAAATTTGATGCCGAGAGCTCTTTCCAGTTGTATATAATACTTACAAATTCCTTGATAAAAATTCAAAAGGTTTTTTTATAAAGTTTATTTACAAGTGACTAAAGTATATAGGTGCCATTTTGTTCGATAACTTTTTGCCATCTTGTTGGTAGGTACATGATCCCATTGCTATAAAATTTTTGGGACTTCTAATGAAAAAACTGCGACAAGTGGTTTTGGCAGTCCTCTTGTGATGTCAACCTGACACTACCTAAGGAATTCTGCAGCGACCGAAACAGGTGGAAATCTGAAGGTGCAAGGTCAGGACTATACGGCGGATGCATTAACACCTCCCAGCCAAACTCACGTAATTTTTTCTGAGTGGCTAAAGATGTGTGAGGTCTAGCGTTATCATGGTGAAAAACCACACCCCTTCTGTTGATTAATTCCGGCCGCTTTCTCTCAACTTCTTGCTTTAATCTCATCAGTTGTTCGCAGCACAGTTCAGAATTTATGGTCCTGCCTGGCGGTAACAGCTCATAATGAATAATGCCCTTCCAATCCCACCACACACACAGCATCACCTTGTTGCGAGTTAACCCGGGTTTCGCCACAGTCTGTGAAGCCTGACCGGCCTTTGACCACGATCTTTTTCGCACATTCTTGTCGTACGTGATCCACTTTTCATCACCAGTTATCAGCTTCTTCAAAAATGGTTCGGTTTCATTACGTCGTAATAAAGAATCACAAATGAGTACACGGTTCATTAGGTTTCTTTCAGTGAGCTCATGAGGCACCCAAATATCGAGCTTTTTTGTGTACCCAGCTTTTTTCAAATGCACCAAAACCGTTTTGTGGTCAATCCCCAGTTCTTCAGCTACATCGTAACTACTAATAAGTAATATGCCGATCTTGCTCCACTTTTTCAAAAATGGCAACAGTTTTGTCCGTAACAGGGCGACCAGAGCGACGTGCATCTTTGATATCAAAATTTCCGGATTGACAACGCTTAAACCAAATTTGCGCTACTCTCACAGATACTGCATTAGGCCCATAAACATCACAATTTTTTTTCGCGGCTTGTGTTGCATTTTTACCTTTTTTGTAATAAAATTTTAAAATGTATCGAAATTCTTCATAAGAATCACTCATTTTAACAATAAGAAAAACAAATGAAAATCTCAAATTTACCTAATTTGAATTTGGAATTGTCTAAAAATCAGCCAATACAATACAATTGGTATAGCCCAAGATATTTTATGACAAGTTCAATACATACTATAATGCGAAAAGACTTTTTTCCCAACCTATTATAATGTTATGACTACGTACAGATTAGAATTAGATTAGCTTATATCCACGTTTAATTTTGATAAATTGCTGAGTGCAGTTGAGTTATAAGACAAGAGTTGTTTAAGTGAGGACTGCTATCCTGCCGGGTAAGTGAAGTCCTGTAAGTAATTTTACTTTTGTAATTTACACGAAAGAAACGTATAAAAAATCCCTCGGAAATCGTACATATTAATTTAAATAAATACATTTTTCTTATTGAAATGAAACTCGCTTTTTATAATCTAATTAAATTATTTTATAAACCCACTTCCTCATTATATTTAATCAAAATAATAATGAAAATTATAATATGCTTTGTGGTAAATGCGGGGCCGTCATGATGCCCATATAATCAGATAACTGACATTTATTCATTCAACGGCAATGCTATTTATTTTCAATATTTACTATTATGTAAATAAGTATTATTCTGAACAAGAGAGAACAATAATTAATAACAACATATAAGTGTTCTTTTATTAAATATAGAGGGCAAATAAGCAGGCGGGTTGCCTGATGGATCGTGATTACCGTCGCCCATGTATCACGAAGTCGCTAGAGTGTTGGCCTTTCAAAGATGAATGCGCTTTTTTCTTGTATGATTGAAGGTTGTAATGGTCCGAACAAAAATTCCACTGGCGATAGTTTATTCCAAAATTTTATTGTGCACGGCAGACAGCTTCGGGTAAAGCGCACGGCGAATGCCTAGCTAGTAGCTATCATTCATCAGGGTGATGGTAATTTTGTCGCGATGAACGGTGGCGAAAAGTTCCTCGGAGCACTCCCCGTAAAATAACTGATAAAGGATGCAGAGAGACGCTACATCTCTACGTGGTGCCAAGAGGTGCAACCTGTGTGTAGTTCGCGAATGAGTCGTTCAACACTCGTTCATACACAGACACAATACAGACATATACAATCACGACCATCGCCCGGCTCCATACGCCCGACAATGCACAAAACGACAAATTCATTCGCAGCAAGTAACATTAATTGTTTTGTTAATTGAACCAAAAAAAATCCAACTACAACTTTATATTGAGGAAGAAAATAATGAGAATGACTTGAGCTGTTGCGCAGTGAAAATTATAGTGCCCGATGAACTAGTAACTGAATGACTGAACTAAATGACTGATAAATAGTTCGCCGTGTTAATAGATATAAAAACACCTTTTAGTGACACTATTACGCACCTATAGTTCAGCCTATCACTTTGGCATTCGACAATTCGAGTCGCCCTTCGTTGGATGCAAAACAGAGGTAGATGCTGGTACTTTGGAGTCCAGCCCAGATATGATAATGATCATGAGAGCTGAGATATCCCAAAAAATGCCCGCGTGACCGGTCTACAAGGCATCACCTATGCAGTGCACAGGTACACCTGGTAAACCGGAGGATGTTTGTTGCAAAACTATGGAGGAGGAATCTGTCGTGGCAGGCCCCAAAGGGAGATCTCCGACCGAGCGAGGTGGTATGCCCGGTCAGGCCGAAGCCCACTTGTAATCATTTCAGCTGTCGTATATATACTTTCCGAGCTCAGAAACTTCGATAGCGCGATTCAGGACTGTGCGCTGATTGGTCCGCCACAGAGGTTTCTACCTATACTATATAACGATTAACGACCTCTATGGCTCATTAGTTGAGCGCGTGTTTTGCCATGTATAAAAAATAGGTTTCGACCGATTCTCAAACCTACCGAACATGCAAAAAAATTTCATAACAATCGGTCAAGCCGTTTCGGAGGAGTGTGTCCCCGAACACTATGACACGAGAATTTTATATATTAGATTAATTAAACTGCCCATTGTCTTGTCCCCGTAACACAAGTTCTTCGGATACTTAGCACGGAGCTAAATTGACGTAGTGTGGAGCGTCCATAGATAATATATGCGGGCAAACCGTTGCGTGTATAGCTAGCCTAAGATCATGTACAAATAAAAACATTTTAGTTTAATTATTACGTAATCAAGCATGCAACATAGAAACCATTAAAGATTAGCTTTTGTTTCCAACGTTACTTTTCTGTTTCGTTCTAAACAAAGATACTAATTAAAATTTCTCGCTCGTACACAAAAATCTTAGTTCTTTGAGAGCTGTTCTTTTATTTGAGATATTGGCTACACTCACGCCAAGTAATTACAGAGCTTGGTCTTGGTTACGTGTGGAGACTATTTATGTGACTATTAGGAAACGATCAGATGGATCGCCTCATGGTACTACCGCCGCCCATTGACACTCGTCTTCACTTCGGAAATCAGTCCTTGGTATTTGGAGCATTTTTCCCTAATACCGCATATCGAAGGCATCGATACTTCTGCGGTCTGCAGACTTCAGAGTCCATGTCTCTGATCTTTAAAGGAAAATGGAGAAGACGAGTTTGGTCTTCGTCTTCAACGAGATCTTCCTGTCATTCCAGATTTTATGAAGGTCCGAACATCTGGTTCACAGGAGCCGTTGTTCGTGATTGCGGCAGTTCGTTGAAATAAACCATTTTCTTTAAGTTCGCCGCATGTTATTGCTTTCGAGGATTTCAGGATCATATCATATCAGCAACACTGTCGAATAGTGTAATAATACAGGATGCGTATTTTATTTTCAAAATCAGTCGGTTCAATTGAGTACTTATTTGTTTACAAGTAAAAATATTAAAAAAAAAATAGTGGTACTATTCCTTTTGTAAATTACTGACTTATTTTTAGAGCACTATTCATTGGTATAATAAAAAATACAGGAAAATACCATATTCCTGACTAGAGAAATTTATTTAACAAAAATATTGTCATGTAGTTTTTATCAAAATTGGGCACGCAACTCCTTTCAGCATTTTCGCCTATACTTTCGAAATACTATTCCTACTTAAAAATTCACCCAATATATTTCTCCTTATATTGCGGCTGTCAAGTTTGTATCACGTAAAATTGCCGCCTAACGATACAATAATATCTTTTTGATGGAATCGTCACTCTCAGGAAAGGTACCCATTTACAAAGGAATAAAATGTAGTCTGATTGAAAGTAGATAAATGCCTATAATAATATGTGCATAGCCAGAATAAAATAATATTTAATGACGGTAGCCAGTAGGTAAATTAGAGAAAAAATTAATGATGATTTTAGTCATAAGGTTGTTTTACTTACAAATTCCTTGGTCATAAGTCACATGACTTCGTTAGTCACATTATAATAATTATTATTACTAGAGCCCTGTCACCTGTGGTCGAAATTCGCCTATAATGGGCAATATTTTTTTTTAAGTTTGAACTTTATAAGGGTTATTTTGCCTCCTAAATAGAAAAAAACTGTTGTGACAGATTGACAAACGTCAAAATGAAACAATATTATATCAAATTCACGGTAGTGTAAATACTGAAAACGCGCGTCTTGCTTTTAAATTAAATGTCCCTATTCAGAAGACCAAATATTACTGTAACTCTTTTTCTACCATTGCAGTAAAATTGTGGAACTCCTTACCAAATGACATACGATTATCTCAAAACTTAAATACTTTTAAACGGCTTCTCAAAAATTACTATCTGACCAAACTCAATGTACATTAATGAATGTTTATCTTTGATTTACAAATTTTATTTGATTATTATCTGAAGTTTATTACAAGATTAAACAATTTTACAATAAAATAATAATAACTAGGTATCTACTTTAAATTATTTACAAACTAAAAGAAAGAAAGAAATAAAAAACTAAAAAAGATAAAACTAAAGTACAAGATATGCTATAAAAATAAGAAAACCTCTAGGTCGTCCCCATCAGGCAGAGTGCCTATCAGGCTCAAAGAATTCCCTCGCTGGATGGCTATGCTAAATCTTTGAGCCAGATAGGTGCCGGCTTTGGGGTCTCGGGTGGCCTCTACGAGTTTTTTCGAAATTTCTCCGAAAAGTTTGTGTGCCCCCGGACCCCATGTACCTAGGGTTTCAACCCCAAACGGTTCAAATATGAGATCCCTACTAAGGTTCTCATACTTTCGCCGCTTGAGGTTTTCTGCCTGATTTGCGGCCGCACCTGCAGTACTTGAGGTGCCCTGGACATGGGACGGAGCGAGTGTATCGACGCAAGTAGCGTCCCATACAAGAGCCCGTTCCAGTCTCCAAGGGACCAGGGTCATTCCGTCTGGTCTCTTGCCATCGTCGCGCGACAGTCCAGAGGGTTCCAGCACAGCTGGTACTCCGGCAGTGACAAGCGCCCGACGAATGAGGTCGTTGAGGCAGTGATGATATATTATCTTTGATTAATTATTACATAGATACGTTATATATCCTTACAAAACTGACAATATTTCTGTGCCACGACACACATTGACATGGGACGCTGTCAATGTGTCAACGTCGCATAGTAACACAAAACACGCTATTACTCGAGGAGCACACTAACCAAAATTGGCCCGACTCGGGCCAATAATTCGAGTCTTCATTTTTACACGTTTATAACATATCTACCTCTTTTTAATATTACTTAATATTATATATCTATGATGTTTATATATTATTTTATTGTTATTATTTCTTTTTTTCATTTTTGTTATTTTAACTTTTATATTTTGTTTGTATTTATAATTTATTGTTTACTCTGTGCATCCACCCCTTTTCAGTTTATCCTCATGTCGATGTACCTGTTCCTATGGATGGTTGCCTGGAAGATATCGCTTTTTAGCGATAAGGCCGCCATAATTGTATTGGTGTTTCTGTTTTTTAAATGTTTTAGTGTTTATTTTGTGGAATGCAATAAAGTATATTATTATTATTATTAATGTGAGTAATTATTAATATGAGGTAGTATGTGTTGTTGTTTTTTATTATTATTAATTTAGTATATACCTGAGCCAAAATAATATGCCAAATCCCATACATTTTGTTTTCGAACTTCACGGTCAAAATTATGACTAGAGGCCCAGGTCTGGTCTTCCAACACGCTGAAATGTCCAAATCGCAAGCAGTCGTAATCGAAATTCGTAGCCGGAGTGGCAGAGAGTAATCGCACTATTCACTTCAGATATCGCTCGAAAAAAACTCGTAGTTAACTGAAATGCGGTCGGCCGGGGCCTTTATAAATACCGACGATACAGTTACTAGAAAGTTCGCGGTGTAGAACTTTCCTTCAAAACTAACTGCATACTAAATTGTATGGTTACTTGCAGCCATTTTTGAGAAACCGATTATGTATAACATACAAGATTGTCTCGTTTAAAGTATGAGATAAGATATAATATTTGAGTAGAGTAAACAATAACATTGTATTTATCATTAGCTTTACACCTAAATCCTTTGAAATAAGTATTATTTAGCTGCTTGATATTCTACTTTACGGAAACAGTTAAAGATGCTTTAGGAAATATTGCTTATATCGAGCAGTGCGTGTTCATTTATAATTCAGTCAATTCTAGTGTCCTTCAATAAAAGCAGCCTTGAGAATTCAATACTTGTTATGTTTTTCTGTGAGCCTGGTACTTATGACTTCTGCTAAACTTTTTCATCCACAATAAAATTTGCTAATGGCACTTGACTATTTTCTATGGAAATGACAGACAGTGTATTAAAAACGACGATCCCCGAAAGCTATTGAGAATGTCGTACTGAGTACTGTACATTCAACTTAATATGTAGTTATTCAGGCTAAAAAAATGTATCGAATAGTTTAATTCATCCGTTAATAGATGATAATATATTATACAGTATTCTCCGAGCGAAGTAACCACTCTTGAAATACTGTAGTTGGTACCTGGGACAGTCGGTTTTTAAATGTCAGAGTAGTGTCAAAGTGCCCAAGCACATACGGCATTCTCACAACATAGTCAGCCTAGTTCAGAGGAATGAACTGGTCAATACGTCTGGGGCCAACTATGTGCGAGTGGCCGTACTCCTCCGTAGCCTAGTGGGTAGACCGTTTGGTTCGCACTCGAGAGAGTGCAGGTTCGAATCCCAGGTTGTGGCGTGTACTAATGAGACTTTTTCAGATCTCAAGTACATTATACGGACGCTCCAACGGTGGAGGAAAACATCGTGAGGAAACCCGCACATAGTTGGCCCCAGACGTATTGACTAGTTCATTCCTCTGGACTAGGCTGACTATGTTGTGAGAATGCCGTATGTGCTTGGGCAACCATACGATATTTAAAAACCAACTGTCCCAGGCACTACAGTATTTCAAGAGTGGTTACTTCGCTCGGAGAATACTGTATAAATCATCCATTAATGGATGCAAAGGCCTAAGTTTACTCTGAGATAAGAAGTCTCATTGGTACACGCCACAACCTGGGATTTGAACCTGCACTCTCTCGAGTGCGAACCAAACGGTCTACCCACTAGGCTACGGAGCTACTTCCATATCAAATTACAATAAAATCCAATCAATAGTGATTTCGTGAAAGAGACAAAAAAGCATACATCCACACATTATTACAAACTTTCGCGTTAATAATATAAGTCAGGATTTTGGAAACTGCACGATATTTTAGTAAAAACTTTGAATAAGACTAATAGCTTACTGTCACTTTGTTTAAATTACTGAACACGCTAGAAAACACTCAGAAACAAACTTCTACTCACAGTTTTTAAACAAAAGAATATTATCTGATAAGACTAAATACTTATGAAACAATAATATGATTATACAATCTTTTATACTATAATATTAAACAATAACTACAATATTTATAAAAATAAATTATAACCCGACTAAATAAATTTAATAGCCTATGTTACCCGAGCTATTATTACGAATCTATTAACACCTCATTCATTAAAATCTGACTAGTAGTTTGGATGCTATAGTAGAACAAACAAACAAATATACATACATACTTACATAAACTGACAAAACCATTACCCTTCCTTTTGGCTTCGCCGTAGTCGGGTAAAAATAAGCGGTATATAATAATAAATATTTTATATATTGTAACTAGCTGTTTCCCGCGGCTCCGCCCGCTTAAATATAGTTTTTTCGCGGTAGCGGATATGTGACATGCAAAAAATAGATAAAAACAATCCTTGATGCGGAGTGTATATCATTCTAAAATTTCAGCTCGATCGGTGCAGAACTTTTTGAGTTTTTGAAGCGTACACAAACCAACACAACATTTTTATATATATAGATTGGCCCTAAAAGATATAAAGAATAAGGCTAATACTAATCTAAGTACTAAAGTTATATATTAGTGTGCTAACTTTATTATAGTGATAAAAATAATAAGGGCTTTTAAATGTTTTATTAATCAGTTTCAGTCCAATAATTTGTATTAAAAATTGGCGGTGTTGCGATATAATTATGTAAAGAAATAATACTTTGAGAATTAAAAAATAAGAATACTTACTGTAATCCCCTACTTCTTTTCCCGATTCGTACATCAATTTTGTCAACAGTTGAGAACTCATTTTTGGTATTTCACATTAATTACACCACTAATTAACTTCAAAGTTCATTTTTAACTACGGCAAGTCATTATAAATAATTATAGACTACAGTAAGTTTGAGTAAATCATTAATAAACTGAATAATGCACTATTACTACTCGTCTAAACAGAAAAATATTCGTCGAAACTATTATTCGACGAAACGGTCGTAGTGCGCTACGAGCGGCGTAGCGTGCGACTACGGCCGTAGACGCTGTAGCACTGGCTACGTATTTACGTTGCTGCGATAAGTTTTTGTTCATTCCAACTTTTTGTATGAATGTATGAAGGTTGGAAGCTTAGAAATGTTGTTTGAATTATTTCAAATGATTATGATCACATCTTGTGCCTTTTTATTAAGTTAAAAAAAATACAAATTAATGTTTTTACAACATTATTCGTCACGAAGTAAAAATTATATAAGTAAATAAGTTACTTATTAATGTATGTTTTATATCACTACCTTTTTCTTCGGCATTTGGGAACTACTATCAAAGCTTAATTATGAAGATTAAGTAGATAAATAGTTAAAATTCTATTTAAAAATCCCGAATTTTTGAAAGTCGGTTTTGTGTATATAAGGTCGTTGCTTATTTTGTACTTTAATGTTATTTTGTGCATGGTTGTACTATTTATTCATCCAAAAAAGTCCGAATCGACGACTTCAGAAGCAGTGCTGTGGCGATTCACACCACGCTTCGAATCCTTGCGGTGTGAATCGACTAACGACCCTATGTACCATCACTGGTTTGAAAACATATATTTTTATTGTTTTGTATGCTTTTTAAAATCTGACAAACCATAGAACCAGATTGACATGGTGTGAGCTATCTGACAGCCAGGTCTCAACTTTCATAGTCTCATATTACATTCATTCATTGAACTAAAATTAAATTTATAAATATTAATAACACGACTTGCTACAAGAATTCAGACAGTACTTAAGCTTAATATAAAAATGCATGTCGTTATATTGCGTGTAATATCATGAACATGATTATAATATTAAAATAGTGAATGTTTGTCTGGTACTTTATGCAAAAGAGGACAAACGAGCAAACGGATCGCCTACTGATAAGCGATTGTCCAAGAACTCGAGCAACACCAGATACTATTACAAGGGCGTTTTCAGACTGTTTATTTATTAACTAATTTCCTGTAAACAATTTTATGCTTTATGCTATCGTAATAAAATGAGCTCCAATATGCGAGATGATACTTTTTTATATGTCATAAATGAATAGTACTCTTAAATATGAGTAACTTCTCATAAGAAACAGTATGCCAAAAGTCAATATTTTCAGAGGTACAGCGATTTGTATACAAAATACTAAAGTCGTACCTAGCTGTGATGTCACGCCTAGGTTAAAGTGTATGAAGTATGCGGCCGCAAGAACATATTTGTAAATATCTCTAATATTAATTAATAATATTATTATTTTAAGCAGTTTTTCCGCCAAATAATACCCACAACCTGCAAGCAGATGTGTGAGTGCACGCATAAGCATGCGTAACGCACCTCCCTCCTCCCACTTCCTGAGGATGCTCCGGGTTTGGGGCGAAACGCGCGTCGAGTTTTGCAACCTGCATGGTAGTGTGGGGCTTTGCACGATCTTGCTGACATTGTTGCTTGTGTGGTGGTGGTGTTTGCACGATCTTGCATCTGAGTGCACGCATAAGCAGTGTGGGAGGAGGGAGGTGCGTTACGCATGTTTATGCGTACACTCACACATTTGCTTGCAGGTTGTGGGTATTATTTGGCGGAAAAACTGCTTAAAGTAATAATATTAATTAATTGTATGCTATGGATTTCCGCAAAGTAACGCCTGATTCCATTAATTATCTCTGATATTTGTGCGTTTAAATAATGAAAGTTTTTGTATAATATGATATAAGTAAACTAATGATGTACGAGTAGGTTTTGTTTACTAATTTTGGACAAAAAATACATTTAAGTACTATTTTGTATCTTATTACTAAACTACACATAAAATATTATATTTTTTTACATTTACAAGTAGTAATGCCTCGATGTTTCTGAGTATATTAATGAAACTAAATATTTTAGATGTAGTCATCACCCTCATTGTATAAAATTCTGCTCGCTTATAATACGAGCAAAGCTAGTTTTAGGGTCCATCCCCACTGCGAAAATACGCAACGTTACGTGGCTCTGCATTTTAAAGAAAGCAATTCAAAATTGAACTTTATTAATTACACAAGTAGATTCATATTACATTGAGAGTTCGAATGTATGAAACGTGTATCTTCTTGTATAAATAATAAAGTTCAATTTTGAATAGCTATCTTAAAAATGTCAGCGCTATTACTCCGGGCAATTTAGACATGAAAATAGTGGTCAAATAACAAACATTTCCAACAGAGACAAATTTTGGTGGAGATCTTGGGCTTACCCTAAAATATAAAAATTTAAAAGTCCCCATGAATCCCATGTGAGCTCATAAAGTTATATGGGGTCAAAGGTCAACATTTCAGGGTTTTTGGGGTTTTTTTCAAAAATGGTAAGTTTTATCAAAAAATACCGCAGACTGAAATTGTATAATATCTCAAAATTGTCTACAAAAATGGTTCTTATGATTTTTTCTCTAAGTATCACTGAGATATCGTGATTGTAAGTATCGCATTCTACATAATATGCACATATTTGCTACATATATCATATATCATATACTAGCTATCCCGGCGAACTTCGTACCGCCTTATAATTTGTTGATGTTTTGACAGCAGCGCCACCTACCGGGTCCAATTGCAAATCTAAACCATTCTCGAATCCACTTGAACAAACATAAAAAAAAAACATTAAAATCTGTCCAATATGAATAATTTTTCCCGTTTTTGCAAAATTTTTCACTGGTGCTTCGTTCCTATTGATCGCAGGTTAATGTAATATAGCTTACAGCCTTCCTCGACAAATGAACTATCCAACACGAAAATATTTTTTCAAATCGATCAAGTAGTTCCTTAGATCAACGCGTTCAAATAAATAACGGAAGCCCTCAAAGATGAATAATTTTTCCCGTTTTTTCCACATTTTCCACTGATTCTTCGCTTCCATTAGTCACAGCGTGATGTTATATAGCCTCAAACCTTCCTCGATAAATGGAGTATCTAACACAAAAATATTTTTTTAAATCGATCAAGCAGTTCCTGAGATCAGCGCGTTCAAACAAACAACGGAAGCTCTCAAAGATGAAAAAATTTCTGCGTTTTTTCCAGATTTTCCACTGATTCTTCGCTCCTATGCTCGCAGCGTGATGTTATATAGCCTTAAAGCCTTCCTCGATAAATGGACTATCCAACACAAAAACAAATTTTCAATTCGAACCAGTAGTTCCTGAGGGGATCCTATTCTTTCGCATAATTTTATTTGTCATAATTTCATTTGGCATACCTCACTTGGCATAATTTTACTACGCATAATAATACTTTAGCATAATGGTTTCTTGGCATACCACATCATTAGGCATAAATATCATTTAGACTAATATTGTTTGTCCTAATTTAATGAGGCATAACTCGTAAGGCATAATTTTTCTTATCATAATAATACTTTGGCATAATTGTTTTTCGGCATAAACTCGTTAGGCATATTTTTTGTCATAATAAATTCAAGGCATTTTGTCACAAGGCACAAATATGCATAAAATGTAACGACATAATGAAAACACGGTTGAGGTAATTAAACGCATATTTATAAAACATTAAGATCAGGTATTACACTCATATTACATATACCTAATTTAACATATGTAACAGTAGGTTAAGTTGCGGTGGGGTGGCCCTTGGGCCACCCGTAAGCCGCTAACATGTTTAAAATAATTAGCTCAGCATGTTCTTAGATAGCAGTTCGTGTTTTTTATCCGAGTTTAATTTCGTAATCAGTCGAAAATTACAATAATTATAATTGTTATTTCGTCTTAACTCGCACATTCAGTAGAACTTATCATTCATTAGTATGTGAAAAAAATGCTACAAAGATGTATGCGTAAATATAAAAGTATGCTTAAAAATAATTTATGCTTTTTAATATATTTATGCTTTTTAATATTATGCATAAAAATATTATTCTTAATGAATATTATGCGTAAAAAAATATATGCCTTACAATAAGTATGCCTAACAATTATTATGCTTTTAGTAACTATGCGAAAAAAAATTATGCTAAGAAAGTTATGACAAATGAATATTATGCGAAACTACTATTAGGTCAAATGAAATTATGCCAAGTAAAATTATGACATATGATTTTATGCGAAAAAATAGGGAACCGTTCATGAGATTAGCGCGTTCAAACAGCAAAAAGACAACGCGAGGATGAACAAGCCAGTACTTCAAAAGTAAGTCCACCTCGCACTAGAGCGCACTAGATATTTTAGTAATGGTGATAGTTAGGGAAAAAAATATAAGATATTTTTTGTAGATAATTTTGAGATCTTTAGGCTGAAGTATTTTTTGATAAAAACTTATTGTTTCGAGAAAATCCCAAAAAACCTGAAAAGTTGACCTTTGACCCCGCATAACTTTGTAAGCTCACATGGGATTGATGGAGACTTTTATATTTTTATTTATTAGGGCAAACCCAAGGTCTCCACCAATTTTTGGTTTTCACGGAATTTCTGTTATTTCAATTGTCTAAATTAACCGGAGTATATTACGCATACCACAGACATTCATTGACTAGACCACACAAGTATGTGTACTTTGCGCGTGAAAGAGGAGTAAATATTTCTTCCTTCACCGCCATTTCCTCTCGAATATTCTTGGTGCCAAACGTCAAATGAAAACTAAAAAACGCGCCGCTCGGCGCACGGCGACGGTCATTGAATCGTTTTTATTTTGGGGATGGAGATTTATCATCACTAAATCGCTTTTGTGACGTCAGAGCAGGTAGAAAAATAATGACACGATTGATTTCTATACAGATGATGAGACTTGCGTTATCTAGTCAATAGATCTCTGTGGACGCATATCATTTCGTTTCGGTGTATATTCACCAAGCGACATAATACCCTAAAAGATTAATTTTGTAAAAGCTGTCTCCTTTTTGATATGGGTAATTTAATAATTTATTACAGACTTAATTTAATACAGACTAAATGTGGTCCGCAACTTCGTTCACGCAAAAGAAAATCCCACATGAACAGTATATTTTGTCGCAATCAAAAATAGCCTATGTCCTTTTCCGTGTCTATATCTGTGCCAAATTTCATCAAAATTTGTTCACTAGTTTCGAAACCTATTCAATGCAAGCAAACAAACAAATATTTCATCTTTATAAAATTAGTATAGACAAAGCTGCGAGCGACTGTTGTATATTATCATAATATGACTGTATTATTGCAAATGGCATTTACATACTATAAAAATGCCATTTACAAGATAATTATTATCTTGTCTGTTTCCATGTTTAGTGATGTTTACAGTATTACTTCAGAAACTGTGTAAATTAAGTGAAAAATAAATGTCAGCACTTATATACTTTAAAAAACAAAGTAACTATAATATAAAATTATCAAAAACAATTTTTTTTTTTAAATAAAATATTAATAAAAAGATTATGATGATATTCATAAGTAGGGACCAGGGTAATCGTTAAGTCAAAAACTCCGTCAAGATTTTTAGCTGTATCAAAAAAAGTATTTAGGTACACATGTACACTCAAAAACACAATCCTTCCTTCTTCAGCAGTCGGATAAAAAGGTTTGTGATCTATGTGAGAACATTATATTTTGTAATTACTTCACGAAGCTTCTAATTTACACCTTCAAGGAGTAATTAGGCATGGGTCTTCAACCTTTATCCAATGTTAAATTAACATAGTTATAAGGGTGCTTTTAATCTAGACCTAAATTGATTAAAGGCCAACACCTGTACACACTTAGTCCCTTCCCAGACTTGCCTTATCTAAATAAACTTATACCTGAAGCCTTATTCACATATTAACACAAACATACGTTTATAAAATAAAAACCTAACCAAGAGCATGTCAGGACATGTCTAAGGAGGGTTCCGTAACTATAAACGCGTAATATGCTTTTTTTTTTATTACTCCAAAAGTTACTGTTCGATTTGGTTCATAATAGTTTTCCTAAAGAGTTTTTAGCATGATCTATCAGCATGGAAATTTGCAAGTTTCTATCTCCTTTAGTTTAAAAATGCTAGGGGGGGGGACCAACTTACAAACTACTTTGGAGGCCGATTACTCGAAAATGGTCAACTTTATAAAAAAGTAACGTATGAAACCTTGCCTTTATTTTAAAAGACCTATTCTACGATACCCCACACGATGGGGTAGAGTGAAAAAATATTTTTCATCCCCACTTCACATATTGTATGGAGAGCCACCCTTAAAATATAAAATTTTTATTTTTTTATGATCCCGAAACCGTGATCTATACACAATCTATAACTGCACCAAATTTCATCAGTTTATATTCATAATTACAGGAGCTAGAGGCGCGGACAGACAGACAGACAGACAGACAGACGGACAGAGCGAAACTATAAGGGTTCTATAAGTATTACGGAACCCTAAAAAGCAGCTTTTTAACTTACTTGATATTTATAAATTCGGGAAATCAGATAAAGTCTTTAAAGAATGAGTATAATGTCAAATCACAAATTTGTCAATTAAAATTTTCTGCTATTCGCCCAGTTTTGTCTAATTTATAAACACTAGAACAACACTTTTTTTCTGCATGTTGGTCTGTATTTATATTTTCAACCTCAACGCGCTTATTTAAAATTTCTCCGCTTATTCTCTGGGAATGCCAAGTTTTCAAGGACAGAAGCTAAACTTTTATTATCCCCTCGACTCATGTAAACCTTATTTTTTAACTTCCCAGTGGGAACTACTGATGTATCCAATTATAAAACGCAATATAGAAGAATTTTGCGTAAAAGTTTATGGGTTTCTGAGTACTTACCATTTCGTCTTCCGCCCTAAAATATATGTTTGTTGTAAACTCAGTTGATTAGGTATTTATTTCATTCATGCGGTTACCCGCTACTTCACTCGTGTAATCTATACTAATATAATAAAGAGGAAAAGTTTGTTTCTTTGTTTTGTTTGTTTGCATCGAATAGGCTCCGAAACTACTGGACGAATTTTGATGAAATTTGGCACAGATATAGAATAGACCACGGGGAAGGACATAGGCTATTTTTATTGCGGCGAAATGTACGGTTCCATGAGATTTCCTTATGTCGCGCACGAAGTCGCGCGCAATATCTAATGTGTTTTATAAATATTTTTTTGTTATCAGACATAATATAATATTGCCAAATGAAAAAGAGTTTTCTGTGCTGTGGATAGATGGCGCACAGTGCTAGTTAGGTCGCGCTAACACTTATCTTACCTACAAGGTTTAGCGTCAGCTATTTAAGATAGCGATGCAAAGTCGTGTCGGTCATCCGTCCCACTGAATTATGAGAGTAAAGGAAGAGAGAGTGCTCTTGTGTACTGCGCACACATTTGGACACTATAAAATTACTCCTGCGTAACTGGCCTCGAGAGTTATGCCATAGAAAAGCCAATAAAACTATGCATATTCCCTATTGACCACTGGTTAATGTAATAATTTATGAGTTGGTGACAGCTGGAGCACAGTGATTCCGGAACTCCAACTGCGACAGAGATTGGTTTTCGATTATCTGCGGCGATTCATTTATTCCGCTTCAATTCGGTTTAGGGTTCCGCAATAATTGAGATTATAATTCTTTGGTTACGAAGTTTTGCACGGCGCTACCGGAGCTGCGGCGGGTAAGACGCTTTTGTCGAGTGAACTGTCATGGACACAGTTATACATACTCAGTTGAAACACAGATTAAAGAGGAACAGATAAACAGCTACAGAGAGGCAAGAGTGGAAAAATCCGGTAAAGCAAGCGGAGTCAAAGGTCGACAAAATTTTTACACTAACACAAACATTGGCCCGTAGCGGGCCAATTTGAGTGTTCACTTTTTACGCGTAATACCATTACCTCTTTTTAATATAATACATCTATGTATTAAACTAAATAAAGCTTAATTATTATAAATAAGCTACAGAATCCTACATAATTCGTAGACTTACGCACTTGAACGTTTTTTCATAATCAATCGTGTATTGTTGAGAGGACCCCTCAATGAATACAAATGTAATTGGATTTTAAGATTTCCATTTGTTTCGCCAATACTGTCAAGATTTTGTACAGTCAACGAAATTTCAGACTTAGCAACTTAAAGGAAATATTATTTATTGAATAAAAACTCCCGAAAGCCGAAACTTTGATGCCGAAAGCCGAAGCAGGATGGATGAGAGCTGCCCAATATCGGTATGGTTGGCGGTTGGCTAGCATTATAAACTACATTTATTCTGCCAAATGTGTTGTGAATGAATTCAAGTAGAATAGGTACTATTTTGTTTTATTTTAGTGCGAAGTCACAGGCAACAGCTGCTAGCTAACACATTAACAACATGAAAAAACATACCGAATTTTAACAATATACAAAATGAAATTACAGACCTGCAGATTCGTTAATTACTTGTGAATTGTGCGCAAACAAATTTATTTCAGTATTTTAAACCGCATTCTTGTTTAAATTATTTTACCCAGCTTATTTTATGTTTATGATAATAAATGTAAAATTTATTTACACAAATATTTTAATTAAATTACATAAAACTAACTAGTTCTATCTAGTTTTGTGGTTAGTTGCCGCTATCGTTTCTGGGCCTCTAGTCAAGATGCATTCGATTATTTCAACGGCGAAGTTCGAAAACAAAATGTATGGGATTTGCCATAAGTCATCGCAAGCGACATGTCACTTATCGATGACTTATCTCAAATCCTTTACATTTTTGATTTCGAAGTTGGCCGTCGAAATTATCGAATTCATCTTGACTAGAGGTCCTGGCTCTCAGAAATTGTAGTAGTGGGAATCTGTGATATAATGCCCGTTTAAAACAGTTTAGCATGGCCACGTCTTACTACATTAACATCCTTACTAACATAAAGGTCCTAAACAGCAATTGGTTACAGGATTCGCTTGTTTTATGTTTTTGGCAACTCTAACGTCCTAAATTAGCTTCACGCCAAATTTTCGTTCTACTTTTGTTAAATTCTTTATAAAAGATGTTTATTAGAGCAAAATCTAAGATAAGTTCTATACAATAAAAATTTTGCTATGTTTATTACATAATTATGTGTAACAATTTTTTTTCCAGTCTAATCGTTTTTGTATTGCTACCTCTGCTGTATTTTATTACCAGATGGTGATAAAAATTAAAAAAAAACCCAATTTGTATAGACAATTTTATTTTAAAAGATTTTAAACTTCAATATATTTAAAAAATCAGTAATACAAACATATATTAAATGACGAAAATACACAGTTTCCAACATACAAGCTACATTTTTTCCGGCAAAATGCAAGAGTTATGGAAGATAGATAGATTATTTTAATAAGCATTTTAGAAGATAATGTTCCAAAAAATATAACATCTAATACATATATTAGATTAGCTTTTACCCGCGACTTCGTCCGCGTGAAGTTAGGTTAGTATAGGGGTCGAATTTTTAAAAGTCCTTTCTTAGCAGATTCCTACGTCATTACAACTATCTGTATTGGCCTGTATTTCACCAAAATCCGTCTATTAGTTTCGGCCGTGCGTTGATAGATGAGTCAGACAGGTTTGCCTTTTATATTATATAATAATCTGGCATAGCTTGCAGTTCTTTGACACTTTTTAAAAAGTCGTAGCCAAATGCAACTGATGGTGATGATGAACTGAAAATATTATAAAATGGATTTAAAATCTTGGCAGAGATAATCGACATGAAACCGACCGGAATATAAAGCTTGTGATGCACACGCGAGCGAGCACGGTGCCTTGCAGAATGTGGTATAATATATTAAAAGTGCTGTTTTTCTGCTGTTAGGTAATGTTCCTTAAATCCAATAGAAAGACTTTAAAAAGAAAAACGAATTGCGTACAAGTTAATTCGCTTATTTGTGAGCAGAGATGGTTTTCAGTAAACATTGCTACCTTTATATCAGACTAGTGGCTTCCATGTGGCTTACCAGCCCGATTTCTAAAATGCCTGCTTGTCAATATGTTGTGTCAGGGCCCTTAAAAGTAGCTGCCAATTTTACTCGAGACTTCTATCTCTTTGTAGTCCAGATATGCTCAAGTCTCTCGTCCGTAATGGAAAATTTAAATGTCACCGAAACTTGAACAATATAACCTAACCAAGAGCATGTCAGGACATGTCTAAGGAGGGTTCCGTAACTATAAACGCGTAATATGCTTTTTTTTAATTACTCCAAAAGTAACTGTCCGATTTGGATCAAAATAGTTTTCCTAAAGAGTTTTTAGCGTGATCTATCAGCATGGAAATTTTCAAGTTTCTATCTCCTATAGTTTAAAAATGCTAGGGGGGGGACCAACTTACAAAGTACTTTGGAGGCCGATTACTCGAAAATGGTCAACTTTATAAAAAAGTAACATATGAAACCTTGCCTTTATTTTAAAAGACCTTTTCTACGATACCCCACACGATGGGGTAGAGTGAAAAAATATTTTTCATCCCCACTTCACATGTATGGAGAGCCACCCTTAAAATATAAAATTATTATTTTTTTATGATCCCGAAACCGTGATCTATACACAATATATAACTGAACCAAATTTCATCAATTTATATTCATAATTACAGGAGCTAGAAGCGCGGACAGACAGACAGACAGACAGACAGACAGACGGACAGAGCGAAACTATAAGGGTTCCTTAAGTATTACGGAACCCTAATAAAAAAGGACCTCACAGTACCTAGTATATTTAAAATAGCTGTTGAGAAACTTCTGGAACTATAAGGTGCAAGGGCCTGTTACATATATTTTTATCATAGAACGTTAGTATGTTACTCTTACAAATTGAATCTATAGGATACAGTAATATATACAAAAATATAGTAAATATATTAGTTGAAAGTTAACGTAAAAAAATAATCTCTGATTCTTATGAATATGATAAATTATGTGCAACATTATAAAGGATATATATGACTGGCAAACGCACTTTTGAATAAAAATTTTATATTTAATAACGTCAAAACTTTTTTTCTGAATGACAAAAACTTTTTTCATGAATCCGAACATCTTCAGTGATTATTTGAGTTAGTGAATTAGGACTGAATACATTAAAACTTTGTTAGTTTTACTTGGAGAAATTGTTTCAATAAATTTTTACATGAGTTTTTGTTTTTTATCCGCATAATTTATCTTATTAACTTCTCCATTAATGATCAGTTATTAACTTCAATAGTTAACTTCTCCATTTACCATCAATTAACAACAGCTAATTTCTTCCTTGACCATCAATCAACTGTAATAGTTAACTTCTTCCTTAACCATCAATTAACTGCAATAGTTATATTCACCCTTTACTAGAGATGTGATAAACGGCTTAAAATTAAAAGTTAACTTATCCGTTATTAAATATTCAATAGCAGCTATTTTTAACTGCTTAGTTGCTTAGTTGCTTATTTGATTATCTACTTATTGCCACTTATAAGTTATAATATTTTTTGCGCTTATGTTACGTTTTTCGATCGCTTAAACTGATTTAAATTAACTTTCCTTCGTACTTTGCAGGCTTAGGACTGTCTGAAATCTGAATAATTATTAATATAATAATATGAACTCATAAAAATGTTTTTACATGTTGATAATATGCATTAATCTTAAATGTTGCTTATCATTAGTAATAGTTGATTTATAGGATAACAAACATCGCCACTTTTTCCACCTCATTTCTTTCAAAGTAGTTCCATAAATTAGGTACTGTTCCAATTCACGTCGTTTATTCGTCATCTTACGACAAAAACTAAATAAACTTAATACTAAAACACTACACGAAAAGTTTATATTACGTCCATATGGACCATTATTATATTTATTATTTACATTAAAACTTCACGGTAAGCCACCAAAGCACCACTATTACGATTAAAATACGAATTATTGCGTAACGTAATATAACGTGTTTTCGTCAACCCGCAAAGCGCAATTAACAAAAAGTGAATAAACACGAAAAAGCTTAATAGTTATAAGTACAAAAAATAACCCGTTTAAATAAGTGATGAGCTACATTAAAGAATTTTCACTCTTATTGCGCTGTCATAAGAACTATTTTTCTTTGCTCATACCACACTTATGGCTTTATGACTATAAACGATATGAACGATAATTATAAGTGATAAACGCTTAAATTTTTAAACGACTTTACAACTTATTTATAAAAGCACGCTATTTTAAACGCTTTACGTTATAACGGCCATCTCTACCCTTTACCATCAATTACATGCAACATTTAATTTATGCCTTAACCATCAGTTAACAACAGTTGACTTCTCTATTAATGATCTATTTACTGCAATAGTTAAAATCTCCATTATTGATGTAATTAAGAGTGAATGTGAATAATATAGAAAATAAGATTTATGTATAGTATAAAACTGTGTGTGTATAGTTTAAAAATATATATCCGTTTTCTGATACCCGTAACACAAGTTCAACTTAGTATGGGATCGGATTGATGTGATATATATTATATAATAAATTATGTATATTTGTTCTGTATATATTTTTATGTGTGTTTGAATAAATTGATTTCATTTAATTTTCAATTTGATCAATTAACTGTAATGATTAATTAACTGCAGTAGTTAACTTTTTTATTAACATTCAATTTACCATTTACCTTATCCAATTTAAAACAAAGATTAACTAATATAACAAAATATATCTAAATATTTAAAAGGCAACCCTGACTGATTCATCTATCAACGCACAGCCGAAACTACTAAACGGATTTTGGTGAATTTTGGCACACATATAGTTGTAATGACGTAGGCATTCGCTAAGAAAGGATTTTTGAAAATTCGCCCCCTAAGAGGGTGAAAAAGGAGTTAAAACTTTGTATGGAAACCGAACTCCACGCGGACGAAGTCGCGGGCAAAAGCTAGTTATAAATAAATAAGAAAATTGACTAGAGAGAGTGGGCAGAAGGCCGTAAAAATCTGGTTCAGTTTTTAGGTGTCTGTTTGAAAGGGACTTAAGGGGCTTATGGTACGCGACACTTAGCTGGTTCCGATAGCACAAAGTACGAGGAAGCCCACTTCCGGTATCGTCTTCGGTTCGGTGTTCGTTACAGATTGGGACGGTGGCCAGATAGTGCTCAGGAGCGTAGTCTGCAAGTCCAAGCAGAGATGCACCAGGACGTTATCAGCAGCACGCAGAAATCCAGAGCGATGGATGGATGGAGTGAGTATCCCGGAGACTTGTTGCTAGTGGTGTGCTGCAACTCAGAACGGAATTCGAATCCAAAATGAAGTTTCCTGGAATTTTATACCAGCTTGTCAAGGAGTGATCCCACAGCGCCATGACGTATTGCCCATAAGAACGAAATGTAACCATAACATTATACAAGAGGGTAAGCAAAGTAAAAGATGATATGAAAAACAGTTGCACTATGCTTACAATTACAGATAAGAAGATTAAACAAATAAAAGATTGAAAACATAATGCATGAGGCATACAATCAGCCTAACATATTGTGTTGGCATTCATTAATTTGTTTAATCTAATTTATCTGTAATTGTAAGCATTGTTTTGCAAACACGTGTTCAGGTATTAATTTCATCTCCTCGTTATTTTATAATGAGGAGATGAAATTAAAACCTGAACTAAAAATTATTAATTCTAAAAAAAGAGATGAAATTAATACGGAAGCATAAACGCGAACACGTGGATAAACAATTTTGACAACTAATTTTACGATTGTTGGCAGTAAACGGTCGCTAATATTGGTAAATTAAATGCTAAGGAAGAAATTCACTATTGCAGTTAATTGATGGTTAAAGAAGGCGTTAACTTTTGTTTATTAATGGTACAGGCAGAAGTTAATTATTGCAGTTAATTAATGATTAAGGAAGCAGTTAACGGTTGTTAATTGATCATTAATTTACCAATATAGCTTATATTGGTAAATTAAATGATAAGGAAGAATTTAACTATTGCAGATATTTTATGGTTAAAGAAGGCGTTAACTTTTGTTAATTGATGGTTAAGGAAGAAATTAGCTATTGCAATTAATTGGTGGTTGAAGAAGACGTTAACTTTTGTTAATTGATGGTAAAGGGAGAAGTTAATTATAGCAGTTAATAAATGATTAAGGAAGCAGTTAACGGTTGTTAATTGATCATGCAGGAATAATTTTACTATTGCTGTAAACTGATGATAAAAGAAGCAGTTAACGGTCGTTAATATTGGTAAATTAAATGCTAAGGAAGAAGTTAACTATAGCAGTTAATTGATGGTTAAAGAAGACGTTAACTTTTGTTACTTAATGGTAAAGGGAGAAATTAATTATTGCAGTTAATTAATGATTAAGGTAGCAGTTAACGGTCGTTAATATTGGTAAATTAAATGCTAAGGAAAAAGTTAATTACTGCAGTTAATTGATGGTTAAAAAGGCGTTTACTTTTGTTAATTGATAGTAAAGGAAAAAGTTAATTATTGCACTTAATTGGTGGTTAAAGAAGACGTTAACTTTTGTTAATTGATGGTAAAGGGAGAAGTTAATTATTGCAGTTAATTCACTATTAAGGTAACAGTTAACGGTTGTTACTATAAGTTAATTAATATAAGTTATAATAAGTTAATTAATGGTTAAAGAAGGCGTTAACTTTTGTTAATTGATGGAAAAGGGAAAAGTTAATTATTGCACTTAATCGGTGGTTAAAGAAGACGTTAACTTTTGTTAAATGATCATTAAGGAAGAATTTTACTATTGCTCTAAATTGGTGGTTAAGGAAGCAATTAACGGTTGTTAATTGATCATGCAGGAAGAATTTTGCTATTGCTGTAAATTGATGCTAAAGGAAGCAGTTAACAGTCGTTAATATTTGTAAATTAATTTTTAAGGAAGAAGTCAACTATTGCACTTAATTGGTGGTTAAAGAAGACGTAAACTTTTATTAATTAATGGTAAAGGGAGAAATTAATTATTGCAGTTAATTGGTGGTTAAAGAAGACGGTAACTTTTGTTAATTGATGGTAAAGGGAGAAGTTAAATATTGCAGTTAAAGAAGACGTTAACTTTTGTTAATTGATGGTAAAAGGAGAAGTTAATTATTGCAGTTAATAAATGATTCAGGAAGCAGTTGACGGTCGTTAATTGATCATTAAGGAAGAATTTTACTATTGCTCTAAATTGGTGGTTAAGGAAGCTGTTCATAATTGTTATTTTTATTATTTAATTTGTTTTTGCCTCAGTGATTTCGGTTTTAATTTTTATATATTTTGATATTAGGTTACTGGCACATTGTATTTTTATTTTTAAAGTTTTTTTGAATTTAGAAGAGTAATGTCACATTTTTTTTTCATTTAAAATTTTATCTCACATTGAACACATTATTATTGTAATTTTGGGAACCTAATTAATAAACCTTATCTATTACATAAATATTATTCTTTGAGACCTCCTGGTGATTAACTAACCCCAGATATATCTTCCGTCCTGAAGATTGGTCATATTCGAGCCGGATTATCATGGATTAAAAATATTATAAAACTGTTGGAGCCAACTATGGAGAATTTTGGATCAGATTTTTATTGAAGATTATTATTATTGTTGGACCGGAAGAATATCGGAACAGGGAATTTATTATAGGGGTCTCATAGCGGTATTACTCATTATAATTATTATTATTGACGCTATTATTATTGTGGTAAGGTTTTATATTTTCTAAGTTATTATTTTCATTCATATTATAGGTTCATATTATTGTATTATTAAAGATTATTGATTATTATTCCAAGTATACATTGAAACTAATTATTCCGATTATTATTATTATTATAACTGTGACATAAGAATAAAATTATTATTGATTATTTTAAATATTAACTATTTTTTATAAATTGGATATTATATTTTATTCATATTGATGATAGATTGAAAAGATTTTTGGTGTCACAGTATCTATTACTATTAAGATTAATAATTGTTTTATCGTATTTTCAGTTTTTGGGTTAATTTTGTATTTACTTCCAAATGGCCGAGGAGAATATTAATTTAATAAGAAAACGCGCAAGCTGCAAGGGCCGTCTCACTATATTTTGTAACTATGTAGAGCAGCTTGCGGAGGTCTCCTTGGATAGAAGAGGTAGAGCGGAGCTGGAGTTGCGGCTGAGGAAGGTCGAGGAGCTGTACGGCCAATACAACGAGGTGCAGGTTAGTCTTGAATGTTTGTCAGACAGCATCGAGAAACAAGTAGCCGAGCGAACAGAGTTCGAGTGTATATACTTTGACATTGTTTCCCGTGCTCAGGAGCTACTCACTAACGATGTAAGAAATGAATCTATTCGAGACAGCTCGCACAAGGAAAATTGTCGTGCGGTTAGGTTACCCACTATACAGCTACCCAAATTCAGTGGGTCCTACGAAAATTGGTTGGAGTTCCGAGACACATTTTCCAGTTTAATTCACTGTAACTCTGAAATTGATAATATTAATAAGTTTCACTACTTACGAGCTTCACTTGAAGGCTCTGCTGCTATAGTCATTAAGTCGATAGAATTTACTTCTAGTAATTATATTTTAGCATGGGAATTATTATGCGATAGGTACAATAACAAGAGGCTTTTGGTGCAAAACCACGTCACAGCATTATTTAATATACCTGTATTAGGTAAGGAATCGTCCTGCCATATTAAAAATTTAATTGATATTTTAAATAAGAATTTGAGAGCATTAGAATGTTTAGGGGAACCGGTTAAACAGTGGGACACTCTATTAATTTACGTAGTGACGAATAAACTAGATCGAAAGACGTACCAAGAGTGGGAAGAGTTCAGAGGACGTATTGAAACTCAACAGATTACTTTTGACTCTTTCTTAAGCTTCTTACGCAGTCGCGCAGATCTGATAGAGACGTTAGAATTGTCACGTGCCAATAGTTCTGTTAACAATAATTCAAATGTAAAATTAAGAGCTATGGTAAGTGTACATAATTCAGCATCACCGTCTTCGTGCCCGCCGTGTCCCATGTGTAATGATGGCCATAAATTATATTATTGTCCCGAGTTTTTAAAATTAAGTAACGCCGAAAGATATGAATTAATCCCGTCTCTCAAATTATGCTTTAATTGTTTACAAAAGGGACATTTCTCTAGGCAATGTAGTAAGCCTGGCTGTTATAAATGTAAAAGAAAGCATAATACTAGATTACATATTGATAATTTTAAGTTTAAAGAGAATTCAGGCACTGATTTGATACTCGATCCTACCAAAAGTGATATTGCGAGTTCAGATGTTCCGGCTATTGCCTTAACATCCAAAGTTTCATCTTTGCATAACATGGTGCACAGTGACGTTATTTTGTCTACTGCTTTAGTAAAAGTATGTGACACAAATAATAAGGTACATGCTGTTAGAGCTGTATTAGACAGCGGCAGTACATCGAGCTTTATGACTGAGAAACTTGCTTTGAAATTAGGTTTACCTATGAAAAGTACTGAAAGGTCTGTAGTAGGCATCGACAATGTAGAGTCACGCGTAAGTAAAACGTGTAATGTAAATATGTCATCTATTCATGACGATTTTTATTTAAAGGTAAACTGTTTTGTTCTGCCATTAATTGTTAGTAAGATGGCACATCACAACTTAAACTTATCAGACCTTAATATTCCTTCGAGTATAAAATTGGCTGATCCTGACTTTATATCGCCAAATGATATTGATATTTTATTAGGCGCAGATCAGTTTTGGAGCATCATAGGCTCCCAGAAAATTAATTTAGGTAATGGTAAACCAAGTATTGTCGAAACTAAACTAGGATGGATAGTTTCTGGCCCATACGATTATTAGGTAGGTACTTACTCTTCATTCATTGACTAACCAAGTTCATAATAAGTATAATCAAACTCAAACTCAAACTCAAAATTTTTATTTCCATGTAGGTTATAATATAACACTTATAGAATTGTCCTACATGATGCCTACCACCGGTTCGGAAACTAGCCCGGCGAGAAGAACCGGCGTAAGAAACTCGCACGGGGCCACCTTTTAGCAAAAAGATGGGAAAATTGTTCTTTTCAAAAAATATTTTACAATGTTGTAACTTAATCTATATAACATTAGTCATAAGTACATAGAACATACTTAAGTACATAAAAGCAGCCTTGCATGGGGCCATCTTATTCCCAAGGTGTGCAATCGTTAGTGAAATCACTGACTTTATAATAAGCTTTAGCACACAAACGTTCTTTAACAGCTTTTTTAAATTTATTAATGGAAAGATTTTGAACGTTTTCTGGGATTCTATTGTAAAGGCGTATACATTGACCTTTAAAAGATTTACTTACTTTACTAAGTCTGATCACTGGTATTTCTAACTTGTTCCTATTTCTAGTATTCCTACAATGTGTGTCACTTTTCTTTTTAAAATTCGTTAAATTCTTTCTGACATACAACACATTGTCCAAAATGTATTGAGAAGCAACGGTCAGAATACCTATTTCTTTAAATTTTTCTCTCAGAGATTCAAAACATGACATCTTATAAATAGAACGTATAGCTCGCTTCTGTAGCACAAATATTGTATTAATGTCCGCAGCGTTTCCCCAAAGAAGAATGCCATATGACATTATACTATGAAAATAACTAAAATAAACTAGCCGCGCTGTATCCTCATCGGTAATTTCTCTAATTTTTTTGACTGCATATGCTGCAGAACTGAGCTTATCTGCCAGATTTGCAATATGGGGACCCCACTGTAATTTACAATCTAGTGTTATTCCTAGAAATACAGTGGTGTCCACTAAGTTCATTTTCTCATCATTTAATAGTATATTGGTTTGTGCCTGCCTAACATTTGGGAGGCTAAACTTTAAACATTTCGTTTTATTTGAATTTAAAAGTAAATTATTAACATTAAACCAATGTACCATTTTTGAGAGAGCACTATTTACCTCGTCATAATTTGACTGTCGTCGCTTCACATTAAAAATTAGTGAAGTGTCATCGGCAAAGAGTACTATCTCATGCTTATCTTTAACTAGATAAGGAAGGTCATTTATATAGATGAGAAAAAGAAACGGGCCTAAAATTGACCCTTGTGGCACACCTAATTCTATTTTGGTCCCAGTAGACCTTGTAGAATTAACTTCTACTCTCTGCGTTCTATTTTTAAGATAAGAATCTAAAAGTTTAAGTGCCGTGTCCCTTATACCATAATGGTATAATTTTTTGACCAACGTAGCATGCTCGACACAGTCGAAAGCCTTGGATAGATCACAAAAGACACCAAGTGCATCATGCGATCCCTCCCATGCCCCAAATATGCTGCATAGAAGACTGATGCCTGCGTCTGTTGTGGACCGACCTTTAGTAAACCCGAATTGGTTACTATGTAATAAATTATTTATGTTAAAGTGGGCTAGCAATTGATTTAAGATTATTTTCTCGAAAATTTTACTGAAAGTCGGTAGTATAGATATTGGTCTATAATTTGCTGGGTCAGACTTATTCCCAGCCTTAAAAAGAGGCATCACCTTGCTATGCTTCATTAGGTCAGGGAACACACCATTCTTTATACAATTATTGAAAACTAAGGCTAGATAGGGGGCAATGATGTCAATTATTGATTTTATAACTTTTATAGACATACCCCAGAGATCAGTAGTATTTTTAATATTGAGTAATTTAAAGGTTTTAATAATATCTCTGGAGTCAATTTCTTTAAAATTAAAATTGACATCACATTCCTTGACATTTTCTCTGAGTATTTTTTCAGCAACTGCAGGTGAAGAATTTAAATTTTTTGTAGTTGAGACCGGAATGTCCGCAAAAAATTTTTCGAAGATTGTCGCAACCTCTAGGTCAGAATTTACCTTTTTATTATTAATACAAAGTTCAAATTTAGAGTTACGACTGCCTTTACCTCTTCCAGTCTCATCTGCAATTATCTTCCAAGTGGTTTTCACTTTATTTTTAGCGTTCATTATTTTTTCTTTTATGTGAAGTGCCTTCGCTGCTTGACATACTTTTTTAAACATTTTTGAATATTGCTTGACATACAGTTTAAAAGATTCACTCCTATTAAATGTTTTTTCGTTATACAAATCATATAATCGCTGTTTACTTATTATAACTCCTGCAGTTGCCCAGGTTTTAAAATTACTTTTTCTATTATTTAAATTGACCGTTTTAGAAGTAAATACAGAGTTATACTGGGTTCTTATTATTTTAAATAGTTTATGAAACGCTTCATCTGAGCTATTAAACCCATCTAACTGTTGAATATTTGAAACTAATTTACCTCTAAATTTCTCAATACGTTTTGTATTCACAGGAATATAAACACGCTTTTCTTGAGGTTTATTTTCACAATTAATATTAAATGAAGCAAATTGTCCACAGTGATCAGAGCTAAGCGCATTAATTATTTCTTTTTTATAAGGAGTAATATTAGTGAAAATATTATCAATACAAGTAGCTGCTGTATCACATATTCTTGTCGGTTCATAAAATAAATTACTGAGGTTATACGATTTTAACAATGATGTGAATCTAACAGTGGTGGAGTTTGAGTCTAATAAATTAATGTTGAAATCACCACATACAATAATCTTCTTGTTAGATGCACATATTTTTGTCAACATTTCTTCCATGATTTGTTCAAAGGAATCGTATAAAATAAAAAGCTTGTCACTATATTATTAATTATCTATTAATATTATTCGACCAAAGGGATTTTGTATATTATTTTACTTATTTACTATTTGTTGCATAATATTTAGTTTACGTTTTAAATGTAGTGTACCTATATTATTAAAGGTAAATAAAATGATTTTCCTATTTTAATTGGAAATATTTTTCAATAGTTCTTTTGTTCATACCTAAGCAACGGAGCATTTTATTATTTAGTTAACATTACATTAACATTACATTGCTATACTCGTATTATACCTTAACGCTAACATTATTATAATTTTATACATTTATTATTTAATTTATATTAATATTTCATGAAGTTTTACGAAATTAAAGCGATTTTAGCTCACTAGTAAGTATATTATGCTAGGAATAATTGTACATAGACGCTATAATACTCTTAGCTCTGTAGATAAGTTATTTAAGAATTAAACATTATTTTACTATAGCTAATAAATACATTTGTTTTTAACTAAAACTATCTATTATTTTAGTACTATTATTATACAACCTATATAATAAATTATAACATACAGTCCACTCATTAATTACATTATCAAATCAACTATTATTATATTATTGTTTCAGACTTCTTACGTATTATAAAGTCAGCCTATTTTAACATTTAACGGTTACCTCTTGCCAAGTTATTATTATTATTAATGACAATTATTATTATTATTGAATGTTATACAACATTACTACTACAGCAAGTACTCTAGACCTGTTACTTTTGTCAGACTCTTGACTGTAGTTAAATTAATTATTACTATTATTTGAACAGAACAACTACTACACCAACGACTTCAGAACATTGCCTGAGTCTTGGCTGTAGGTTGTTTTCTAACATATTATTATTACTAGTTCTGTTCAAATTTATTTATTATTGTTCTATTAAGGGGTAACTAAATTATTACTGTACTTATTTTGTTATACTGAAGTCTGAATAGATTCATTTTGCGTCGGTTAGTAGTTCTTATGATACGTTCTGATGGCTAGTCTTCGTTTGTTGGTTAGTGCATTCTTCTACTATTCAGCCACAATTTTAACTTACATTATATGCACGTCTCTACTCTCTACTGTTAAATTTGACTAAATGCCATTCGAAGTATTATTTTGTACAGTTTCTTTGCAGCTAATTTGGGAGTACATATAAAATGAATAATTTTATTTTATTTAAGCCAAATTGTTTATAAAATAATTTTACTTTTGTAATTAAAAAGCACTTAAAATTTTGATAATTCACTTGTTGTGTGTTTAAAGTTAGTTGCTAAATATGTATTAGGGCCGAGACCCCTACGTCTATTATTTCCGATTCAACTGATTGATTGACACCCCAACTCTCCCTACTGTCTACGCGCTGCCCGAAAATGGACCTGCAGTACAATTCGATGTACTTAACTACTATTTGAAGGACCAGCAGGGAAACTATCATAGAATTGTTATTATTTGAAAAAAAGGAATAGTGTATTACCTACTATGAGATTAATACATAATTATTATTCCTGGCACTCTATACAGAAGTTCCTCCTGCTAGATAGATCTCTTGAAAGGGTAACCTACAACACTTCACGTAAATTTGAACATCAGAGAAGTCGATGCAGCTCATCTGTGGTGGTATCGTTCAGAATCTATGAGATGATACTTCAGGAATCATACGAGTCAGACGAAGAATACCTACACTATTGCTCCAGTCCCGATTTAAATAAATTATTATTATCTTAGGTTAAGTGTTTATGGGATTTTAAATAGGCAATATTAGTTAATATTTTGTTAGTAATTTTATTAGTAATAATTTTGTTTTAAGATTAATTTCATTCTGCAAAGTAGGTATTTAAAGTAAGTCTTTTTGGTTGAAAGAGCTTTCAACGCCCGGGGGCATGTTCATAATTGTTATTTTTATTATTTAATTTGTTTTTGCCTCAGTGATTTCGGTTTTAATTTTTATATATTTTGATATTAGGTTACTGGCACATTGTATTTTTATTTTTAAAGTTTTTTTGAATTTAGAAGAGTAATGTCACATTTTTTTTTCATTTAAAATTTTATCTCACATTGAACACATTATTATTGTAATTTTGGGAACCTAATTAATAAACCTTATCTATTACATAAATATTATTCTTTGAGACCTCCTGGTGATTAACTAACCCCAGATATATCTTCCGTCCTGAAGAGAAGCAGTTAACGGTTGTTAATTGATCATGCAGGAATAATTTTGCTATTGCTGTAAATTGATGCTAAAGAAAGCAGTTAACAGTCATTAACATTTGAAAATTAAATTTTAATGAGAAGTTAACTATTGCACTTAATTGGTGGTTAAAGAAGAGGTTAACTTTTGTTAATTAATGGTAAAGGGAGAAATTAATTATTGCAGTTAATTGATGGTTAAAGAAGACGTTAACTTTTGTTAATTGATGGTAAAGGGAGAAGTTAATTATTGCAGATAAGAAGACGTTAACTTTTGTTAATTGATGGTAAAAGGAGAAGTAAATTATTGCAGTTAATAAATGATTAAGGAAGCAGTTGACGGTCGTTAATTGATCATTAAGGAAGAATTTTACTATTGCTCTAAATTGGTGGTTAAGGAAGCAGTTAACGGTTGTTAATTGATCATGCAGGAAGAATTTTACTATTGCTGTAAATGGATGCTAAAGGAAGCAGTTAACAGTCGTTAATATTTGTAAATAAAATTTTAAGGAAGAAGTTAACTATTGCAGTTAATTGGTGTTTAATTTTTTTTTATTAATAATAAAAAAGTTTACATTTTACTGTGGTGTTACATATTATATAACCTCGCCAAACTATGACGTTTGAGGGCGAGATGCGCTCATTTACATAACAGATACCACATTCCAGTTATATATTGACTTACTTATAATATGAAGACGTTAACTTTTGTTAATTGATGGTAAAGGGAGAAGTTAATTATTGCAGTTAATAAATGATTAAGTTAGCAACTGCTAACTTAATCATTTATAATTAACTGCTAACTTAATTATTTATAAATTAAATGCTAAGGAAAAAGTTAATTAATGCAGTTAATTGATGGTTAAAGAAGGCGTTAACTTTTGTTAATTGATGGCAAAGGGAAAAGTTAATTATTGCACTTAATTGGTGGTTAAAGAAGACGTTAACTTTTGTTAATTGATGGTAAAGGGAGAAGTTAATTATTGCAGTTAATAAATGATTTAGGAAGCAGTTAACAGTCGTTAGTATTGGTAAATTAAATGGTAAGGAAGAAGTTAACTATTGCAGTTAATTGATGGTTAAAGAAGGCATTAACTTTTGTTAATTGATGGTAAAGGGAGTAGTTAGTTATTGCACTTAAATGGTGGTGGTCGTTAATATTGGTAAATTAAATGCTAAGGAAGAAGTTAACTATTGCAATTAATTGGTGGTTGAAGAAGACGTTACATTTTGTTAATTGATGGTAAAGGGAGAAGTTAATTATAGCAGTTAATAAATGATTAAGGAAGCAGTTAACGGATGTTAATTAATCATGCAGGAATAATTTTACTATTGCTGTAAACTGATGTTAAACGGTCGTTAATATTGGTAAATTAAATGCTAAGGTAGAAGATAACTATAGCAGTTAATTGATGGTTAAAGATGACGTTAACTTTTGTTTATTAATGGTAAAGGGAGAAATTAATTATTGCAGTTAATTAATGATTAAGGTAGCAGTTAACGATGGTTAATATTGGTAAATTAAATGCTAAGGAAAAAGTTAATTACTGCAGTTAATTGATGGTTAAAGAAGGCGTTAACTTTTGTTTATTGATGGTAAAGGGAGAAATTAACTATTACAATAAATTGGTGGTTAAAGAAGTCGTTAACTTTTGTTAATTGATTGTAAAGGGAGAAATTAATTATTGCAGTTAATTAATGATTAAGTTAGCAGTTTACGGTCGTTAATATTGGTAAATTAAATGCTAAGGATAAAGTTAATTAATGCAGTTAATTGATGGTTAAAGAAGGCGTTAACTTTCTTAATTGATGGTAAAGGGAAAAGTTAATTATTGCACTTAATTGGTATCAATTAACGGTTGTTAATTGATCATCAACAAAGAAGTTAACTATTGCATTAAATTGATGGTTAAAGAAGGCGTTAACTTTTGTTAATTGATTGTAAAGGGAGAAATTAACTATTTCAATTGATTGGTGGTTAAAGAAGACGTTAACTTTTTTTAGTTGATGGTAAATGGAGAAGTTAATTATTGCAGTTAATAAATGATTAAGGAAGCAGTTAACGGTTGTTAAATAATCATGCAGGAAGAATTTTACTATTGCTGTAAACTGATGTTAAAGGAAGCAGTTAACAGTCGTTAATATTGGTAAATTAATTCCTAAGGAAGAAGTTAACTATTGCAGTTAATTGATGGTTAAAGAAGGCCTTAACTTTTGTTAATTGATTGTAAAGGGAGAAATTAACTATTGCAATTGATTGATGGTTAAAGAAGACGTTAACTTTTGTTAATTGATGGTAAAGGGAGAAGTTAATTTTTGCAGTTATTTAATGATTAAGAAAGCAGTTAACGGGTGTTAATTGATCATTAAGGAAGAAAATACTATTGCTGTAAATTGATGGTAAAGGAAGCAATTAACGGTTGTTAATTGATCATGCAGGAAGCATTTTACTATTGCTGTAAATTGATGCTAAAGGAAGCAGTTAACAGTCGTTAATATTTGTAAATTAAATTTTAAGGAAGAAGTTAACGATTACAGTTAATTGGTGTTTAAAGAAGACGTTAACTTTTGTTCATTGATGGTAAAGGAAGAAGTTAACTATTGCAGTTGATTGGTGTTTAGAGAAGACGTTAACTTTTGTTCGTTGATGGTAAAGGAAGAAGTTAACTATTGCAGCTAATTGGTGTTTAGAGAAGACGTTAACTTTTGATAATTGATTGTAAAGGGAGAAGGTAATTTTTGCTGTTAATAAATGATTAAGGTTGCTGTTATCGGTCGTTAATATTAGTAAATTAAATGCTAAGGAAAAAGTTAATTAATGCAGTTAATTGATGGTTAAAGAAGGCGTTAACTTTTGTTAATTGATGGTAAAGGGAAAAGTTAATTATTGCACTTAATTGGTGGTTAAAGAAGACGTTAACTTTTGTTAATTGATGGTAAAGGGAGAAGTTAATTATTGCAGTTAATAAATGATTTAGGAAGCAGTTAACAGTCGTTAGTATTGGTAAATTAAATGGTAAGGAAGAAGTTAACTATTGCAGTTAATTGATGGTTAAAGAAGGCATTAACTTTTGTTAATTGATGGTAAAGGGAGTAGTTAGTTATTGCACTTAAATAGTGGTGGTCGTTAATATTGGTAAATTAAATGCTAAGGAAGAAGTTAACTATTGCAATTAATTGGTGGTTGAAGAAGACGTTACATTTTGTTAATTGATGGTAAAGGGAGAAGTTAATTATAGCAGTTAATAAATGATTAAGGAAGCAGTTAACGGATGTTAATTGATCATGCAGGAATAATTTTACTATTGCTGTAAACTGATGTTAAACGGTCGTTAATATTGGTAAATTAAATGCTAAGGAAGAAGATAACCATAGCAGTTAATTGATGGTTAAAGATGACGTTAACGATTGTTAATTGATGGTAAAAGGAGAAGTAAATTATTGCAGTTAATAAATGATCAAGGAAGCAGTTGACGGTCGTTAATTGATCATTAAGGAAGAATTTTACTATTGCTCTAAATTGGTGGTTAAGGAAGCAGTTAACGGTTGTTAATTGATCATGCAGGAAGAATTTTACTATTGCTGTAAATTGATGCTAAAGGAAGCAGTTAACAGTCGTTGATATTTGTAAATTAAATTTTAAGGAAGAAGTTAACTATTGCAGTTAATTGGTGTTTAATTATTTTTTTTTATTAATAATAAAAAAGTTTACATTTTACTGTGGTGTTACATATTATATAACCTCGCCAAACTATGACGTTTGAGGGCGAGATGCGCTCATTTACAAAACAGATACCACATTCCAGTTATATATTGACTTACTTATAATATGAAGACGTTAACTTTTGTTAATTGATGGTAACGGGAGAAGTTAATTATTGCAGTTAATAAATGATTAAGTTAGCAACTGCTAACTTAATCATTTATAATTAACTGCTAACTTAATTATTTATACCAATATTAACGACCGTTAACTAATGGTCGTTAATATTGGTAAATTAAATGCTAAGGAAAAAGTTAACTATTGCAGTTAATTGATGGTTAAAGAAGGCGTTAACTTTTGTTAATTGATGGTAAAGGGAAAAGTTAATTATTGCACTTAATTGGTGGTTAAAGAAGACGTTAACTTTTGTTAATTGATGGTAAAGGGAGAAGTTAATTATTGCAGTTAATAAATGATTTAGGAAGCAGTTAACAGTCGTTAGTATTGGTAAATTAAATGGTAAGGAAGAAGTTAACTATTGCAGTTAATTGATGGTTAAAGAAGGCATTAACTTTTGTTAATTGATGGTAAAGGGAGTAGTTAGTTATTGCACTTAAATGGTGGTGGTCGTTAATATTGGTAAATTAAATGCTAAGGAAGAAGTTAACTATTGCAATTAATTGGTGGTTGAAGAAGACGTTACATTTTGTTAATTGATGGTAAAGGGAGAAGTTAACTATTGCAGCTAATTGGTGTTTAGAGAAGACGTTAACTTTTGATAATTGATTGTAAAGGGAGAAGGTAATTTTTGCTGTTAATAAATGATTAAGGTTGCTGTTAACGGTCGTTAATATAAGTAAATTAAATGCTAAGGAAAAAGTTAATTAATGCAGTTAATTGATGGTTAAAGAAGGCGTTAACTTTTGTTAATTGATGGTAAAGGGAAAAGTTAATTATTGCACTTAATTGGTGGTTAAAGAAGACGTTAACTTTTGTTAATTGATGGTAAAGGGAGAAGTTAATTATTGCAGTTAATAAATGATTTAGGAAGCAGTTAACAGTCGTTAGTATTGGTAAATTAAATGGTAAGGAAGAAGTTAACTATTGCAGTTAATTGATGGTTAAAGAAGGCATTAACTTTTGTTAATTGATGGTAAAGGGAGTAGTTAGTTATTGCACTTAAATAGTGGTGGTCGTTAATATTGGTAAATTAAATGCTAAGGAAGAAGTTAACTATTGCAATTAATTGGTGGTTGAAGAAGACGTTACATTTTGTTAATTGATGGTAAAGGGAGAAGTTAATTATAGCAGTTAATAAATGATTAAGGAAGCAGTTAACGGATGTTAATTGATCATGCAGGAATAATTTTACTATTGCTGTAAACTGATGTTAAACGGTCGTTAATATTGGTAAATTAAATGCTAAGGAAGAAGATAACTATAGCAGTTAATTGATGGTTAAAGATGACGTTAACTTTTGTTAATTGATGGTAAAAGGAGAAGTAAATTATTGCAGTTAATAAATGATCAAGGAAGCAGTTGACGGTCGTTAATTGATCATGCAGGAAGAATTTTACTATTGCTGTAAATTGATGCTAAAGGAAGCAGTTAACAGTCGTTGATATTTGTAAATTAAATTTTAAGGAAGAAGTTAACTATTGCAGTTAATTGGTGTTTAATTATTTTTTTTTATTAATAATAAAAAAGTTTACATTTTACTGTGGTGTTACATATTATATAACCTCGCCAAACTATGACGTTTGAGGGCGAGATGCGCTCATTTACAAAACAGATACCACATTCCAGTTATATATTGACTTACTTATAATATGAAGATGTTAACTTTTGTTAATTGATGGTAACGGGAGAAGTTAATTATTGCAGTTAATAAATGATTAAGTTAGCAACTGCTAACTTAATCATTTATAATTAACTGCTAACTTAATTATTTATACCAATATTAACGACCGTTAACTAATGGTCGTTAATATTGGTAAATTAAATGCTAAGGAAAAAGTTAACTATTGCAGTTAATTGATGGTTAAAGAAGGCGTTAACTTTTGTTAATTGATGGTAAAGGGAAAAGTTAATTATTGCACTTAATTGGTGGTTAAAGAAGACGTTTACTTTTGTTAATTGATGGTAAAGGGAGAAGTTTATTATTGCAGATAATAAATGATTAAGGAAGCAGTTAACGGTTGTTAATTGATCATGCAGGAAGCATTTTACTATTGCTGTAAACTGATGTTAAAGGAAGCAGTTAACGGTCGTTAATATTGGTAAATTAAATGCTAAGGAAGAAGTTGACTATTGCAGTTAATTGATGGTTAAAGAAGACGTTAACTTTTGTTAATTGATGGTAAAGGGAGAAGTTAATTATTGCAGTTATTTAATGATTAAGAAAGCAGTTAACGGGTGTTAATATTTGTAAATTAAATTTTAAGGAAGAAGTTAACTATTACAGTTAATTGGTGTTTAAAGAAGACGTTAACTTTTGTTCATTGATGGTAAAGGGAGAAGTTAATTATTGCACTTAATTGGTGGTTAAAGAAGACGGTAACTTTTGTTAATTGATGGTAAAGGGAGAAGTTAATTATTGCAGTTAAAGAAGACGTTAACTTTTGTTAATTGATGGTAAAAGGAGAAGTTAATTATTGCAGTTAATAAATGATTCAGGAAGCAGTTGACGGTCGTTAATTGATCATTAAGGAAGAATTTTACTATTGCTCTAAATTGGTGGTTAAGGAAGCAGTTAACGGTTGTTAATTGATCATGCAGGAATAATTTTGCTATTGCTGTAAATTGATGCTAAAGAAAGCAGTTAACAGTCATTAACATTTAAAAATTAAATTTTAATGAGAAGTTTACTATTGCACTTAATTGGTGGTTAAAGAAGACGTTAACTTTTGTTAATTGATGGTAAAGGGAGAAGTTAATTATTGCAGATAAGAAGACGTTAACTTTTGTTAATTGATGGTAAAAGGAGAAGTAAATTATTGCAGTTAATAAATGATTAAGGAAGCAGTTGACGGTCGATAATTGATCATTAAGGAAGAATTTTACTATTGCTCTAAATTGGTGGTTAAGGAAGCAGTTAACGGTTGTTAATTGATCATGCAGGAAGAATTTTACTATTGCTGTAAATGGATGCTAAAGGAAGCAGTTAACAGTCGTTAATATTTGTAAATTAAATTTTAAGGAAGAAGTTAACTATTGCAGTTAATTGGTGTTTAATTTTTTTTTATTAATAATAAAAAAGTTTACATTTTACTGTGGTGTTACATATTATATAACCTCGCCAAACTATGACGTTTGAGGGCGAGATGCGCTCATTTACATAACAGATACCACATTCCAGTTATATATTGACTTACTTATAATATGAAGACGTTAACTTTTGTTAATTGATGGTAAAGGGAGAAGTTAATTATTGCAGTTAATAAATGATTAAGTTAGCAACTGCTAACTTAATCATTTATAATTAACTGCTAACTTAATTATTTATAAATTAAATGCTAAGGAAAAAGTTAATTAATGCAGTTAATTGATGGTTAAAGAAGGCGTTAACTTTTGTTAATTGATGGTAAAGGGAGAAGTTAATTATTGCAGTTAATAAATGATTTAGGAAGCAGTTAACAGTCGTTAGTATTGGTAAATTAAATGGTAAGGAAGAAGTTAACTATTGCAGTTAATTGATGGTTAAAGAAGGCATTAACTTTTGTTAATTGATGGTAAAGGGAGTAGTTAGTTATTGCACTTAAATGGTGGTGGTCGTTAATATTGGTAAATTAAATGCTAAGGAAGAAGTTAACTATTGCAATTAATTGGTGGTTGAAGAAGACGTTACATTTTGTTAATTGATGGTAAAGGGAGAAGTTAATTATAGCAGTTAATAAATGATGAAGGAAGCAGTTAACGGATGTTAATTGATCATGCAGGAATAATTTTACTATTGCTGTAAACTGATGTTAAACGGTCGTTAATATTGGTAAATTAAATGCTAAGGTAGAAGATAACTATAGCAGTTAATTGATGGTTAAAGATGACGTTAACTTTTGTTTATTAATGGTAAAGGGAGTAATTAATTATTGCAGTTAATTAATGATTAAGGTAGCAGTTAACGATGGTTAATATTGGTAAATTAAATGCTAAGGATAAAGTTAATTACTGCAGTTAATTGATGGTTAAAGAAGGCGTTAACTTTTGTTTATTGATGGTAAAGGGAGAAATTAACTATTACAATAAATTGGTGGTTAAAGAAGTCTTTAACTTTTGTTAATTGATTGTAAAAAGAGAAATTAATTATTGCAGTTAATTAATGATTAAGTTAGCAGTTTACGGTCGTTAATATTGGTAAATTTAATGCTAAGGATAAAGTTAATTAATGCAGTTAATTGATGGTTAAAGAAGGCGTTAACTTTCTTAATTGATGGTAAAGGGAAAAGTTAATTATTGCACTTAATTGGTATCAATTAACGGTTGTTAATTGATCATTATCAAAGAAGTTAACTATTGCATTAAATTGATGGATAAAGAAGGCGTTAACTTTTGTTAATTGATTGTAAAGGGAGAAATTAACTATTTCAATTGATTGGTGGTTAAAGAAGACGTTAACTTTTTTTAGTTGATGGTAAATGGAGAAGTTAATTATTGCAGTTAATAAATGATTAAGGAAGCAGTTAACGGTTGTTAATTGATCATGCAGGAAGAATTTTACTATTGCTGTAAACTGATGTTAAAGGAAGCAGTTAACAGTCGTTAATATTGGTAAATTAATTCCTAAGGAAGAAGTTAACTATTGCAGTTAATTGATGGTTAAAGAAGGCCTTAACTTTTGTTAATTGATTGTAAAGGGAGAAATTAACTATTGCAATTGATTGATGGTTAAAGAAGACGTTAACTTTTGTTAATTGATGGTAAAGGGAGAAGTTAATTTTTGCAGTTATTTAATGATTAAGAAAGCAGTTAACGGGTGTTAATTGATCATTAAGGAAGAAAATACTATTGCTGTAAATTGATGGTAAAGGAAGCAATTAACGGTTGTTAATTGATCATGCAGGAAGCATTTTACTATTGCTGTAAATTGATGCTAAAGGAAGCAGTTAACAGTCGTTAATATTTGTAAATTAAATTTTAAGGAAGAAGTTAACTATTACAGTTAATTGGTGTTTAAAGAAGACGTTAACTTTTGTTCATTGATGGTAAAGGAAGAAGTTAACTATTGCAGTTAATTGGTGTTTAGAGAAGACGTTAACTTTTGTTCGTTGATGGTAAAGGAAGAAGTTAACTATTGCAGCTAATTGGTGTTTAGAGAAGACGTTAACTTTTGATAATTGATTGTAAAGGGAGAAGGTAATTTTTGCTGTTAATAAATGATTAAGGTTGCTGTTAACGGTCGTTAATATTAGTAAATTAAATGCTAAGGAAAAAGTTAATTAATGCAGTTAATTGATGGTTAAAGAAGGCGTTAACTTTTGTTAATTGATGGTAAAGGGAAAAGTTAATTATTGCACTTAATTGGTGGTTAAAGAAGACGTTAACTTTTGTTAATTGATGGTAAAGGGAGAAGTTAATTATTGCAGTTAATAAATGATTTAGGAAGCAGTTAACAGTCGTTAGTATTGGTAAATTAAATGGTAAGGAAGAAGTTAACTATTGCAGTTAATTGATGGTTAAAGAAGGCATTAACTTTTGTTAATTGATGGTAAAGGGAGTAGTTAGTTATTGCACTTAAATAGTGGTGGTCGTTAATATTGGTAAATTAAATGCTAAGGAAGAAGTTAACTATTGCAATTAATTGGTGGTTGAAGAAGACGTTACATTTTGTTAATTGATGGTAAAGGGAGAAGTTAATTATAGCAGTTAATAAATGATTAAGGAAGCAGTTAACGGATGTTAATTGATCATGCAGGAATAATTTTACTATTGCTGTAAACTGATGTTAAACGGTCGTTAATATTGGTAAATTAAATGCTAAGGAAGAAGATAACTATAGCAGTTAATTGATGGTTAAAGATGACGTTAACTTTTGTTAATTGATGGTAAAAGGAGAATTAAATTATTGCAGTTAATAAATGATCAAGGAAGCAGTTGACGGTCGTTAATTGATCATTAAGGAAGGATTTTACTATTGCTCTAAATTGGTGGTTAAGGAAGCAGTTAACGGTTGTTAATTGATCATGCAGGAAGAATTTTACTATTGCTGTAAATTGATGCTAAAGGAAGCAGTTAACAGTCGTTGATATTTGTAAATTAAATTTTAAGGAAGAAGTTAACTATTGCAGTTAATTGGTGTTTAATTATTTTTTTTTATTAATAATAAAAAAGTTTACATTTTATTGTGGTGTTACATATTATATAAACTCGCCAAACTATGACGTTTGAGGGCGAGATGCGCTCATTTACAAAACAGATACCACATTCCAGTTATATATTGACTTACTTATAATATGAAGACGTTAACTTTTGTTAATTGATGGTAACGGGAGAAGTTAATTATTGCAGTTAATAAATGATTAAGTTAGCAACTGCTAACTTAATCATTTATAATTAACTGCTAACTTAATTATTTATACCAATATTAACGACCGTTAACTAATGGTCGTTAATATTGGTAAATTAAATGCTAAGGAAAAAGTTAACTATTGCAGTTAATTGATGGTTAAAGAAGGCGTTAACTTTTGTTAATTGATGGTAAAGGGAAAAGTTAATTATTGCACTTAATTGGTGGTTAAAGAAGACGTTTAATTTTTTAATTGATGGTAAAGGGAGAAGTTTATTATTGCAGATAATAAATGATTAAGGAAGCAGTTAACGGTTGTTAATTGATCATGCAGGAAGCATTTTACTATTGCTGTAAACTGATGTTAAAGGAAGCAGTTAACGGTCGTTAATATTGGTAAATTAAATGCTAAGGAAGAAGTTGACTATTGCAGTTAATTGATGGTTAAAGAAGACGTTAACTTTTGTTAATTGATGGTAAAGGGAGAAGTTAATTATTGCAGTTATTTAATGATTAAGAAAGCAGTTAACGGGTGTTAATTGATCATTAAGGAAGAAAATACTATTGCTGTAAATTGATGGTAAGGGAAGCAATTAACGGTTGTTAATTGATCATGCAGGAAGAATTTTACTATTGCTGTAAACTGATGTTAAGGAAGCAGTTAACGGTAGTTAATATTGGTAAATTAAATGCTAAGGAAGAAGTTAACTATTGCAGTTAATTGATGGTTAAAGAAGACGTTAACTTTTGTTAATGGATGGTAAAGGGAAAAGTTAATTATTGCAGTTATTTAATGATTAAGAAAGCAGTTAACGGGTGTTAGTTGATCATTAAGGAAGAAAATACTATTGCTGTAAATTGATGGTAAAGGATGCAATTAACGGTTGTTAATTGATCATTAAGGAAGAAAATACTATTGCTGTAAATTGATGGTAAAGGAAGCAATTAACGGTTGTTAATTGATCATGCAGGAAGCATTTTACTATTGCTGTAAATTGATGCTAAAGGAAGCAGTTAACAGTCGTTAATATTTGTAAATTAAATTTTAAGGAAGAAGTTAACTATTACAGTTAATTGGTGTTTAAAGAAGACGTTAACTTTTGTTCATTGATGGTAAAGGAAGAAGTTAACTATTGCAGTTAATTGGTGTTTAGAGAAGACGTTAACTTTTGTTCATTGATGGTAAAGGAAGAAGTTAACTATAGCAGTTAATTGGTGTTTAGAGAAGACGTTAACTTTTGATAATTGATTGTAAAGGGAGAAGGTAATTTTTGCTGTTAATAAATGATTAAGGTTGCTGTTAACGGTCGTTAATATTAGTAAATTAAATGCTAAGGAAAAAGTTAATTAATGCAGTTAATTGATGGTTAAAGAAGGCGTTCACTTTTGTTAATTGATGGTAAAGGGAAAAGTTAATTATTACACTTAATTGGTGGTTAAAGAAGACGTTAACTTTTGTTAATTGATGGTAAAGGGAGGAGTTAATTATTGCAGTTAATAAATGATTTAGGAAGCAGTTAACAGTCGTTAGTATTGTTAAATTAAATGGTAAGGAAGAAGTTAACTATTGCAGTTAATTGATGGTTAAAGAAGGCATTAACTTTTGTTGATTGATGGTAAAGGGAGTAGTTAGTTATTGCACTTAAATGGTGGTGGTCGTTAATATTGGTAAATTAAATGCTAAGGAAGAAGTTAACTATTGCAATTAATTGGTGGTTGAAGAAGACGTTACATTTTGTTAATTGATGGTAAAGGGAGAAGTTAACTATTGCAGCTAATTGGTGTTTAGAGAAGACGTTAACTTTTGATAATTGATTGTAAAGGGAGAAGGTAATTTTTGCTGTTAATAAATGATTAAGGTTGCTGTTAACGGTCGTTAATATTAGTAAATTAAATGCTAAGGAAAAAGTTAATTAATGCAGTTAATTGATGGTTAAAGAAGGCGTTAACTTTTGTTAATTGATGGTAAAGGGAAAAGTTAATTATTGCACTTAATTGGTGGTTAAAGAAGACGTTAACTTTTGTTAATTGATGGTAAAGGGAGAAGTTAATTATTGCAGTTAATAAATGATTTAGGAAGCAGTTAACAGTCGTTAGTATTGGTAAATTAAATGGTAAGGAAGAAGTTAACTATTGCAGTTAATTGATGGTTAAAGAAGGCATTAACTTTTGTTAATTGATGGTAAAGGGAGTAGTTAGTTATTGCACTTAAATAGTGGTGGTCGTTAATATTGGTAAATTAAATGCTAAGGAAGAAGTTAACTATTGCAATTAATTGGTGGTTGAAGAAGACGTTACATTTTGTTAATTGATGGTAAAGGGAGAAGTTAATTATAGCAGTTAATAAATGATTAAGGAAGCAGTTAACGGATGTTAATTGATCATGCAGGAATAATTTTACTATTGCTGTAAACTGATGTTAAACGGTCGTTAATATTGGTAAATTAAATGCTAAGGAAGAAGATAACTATAGCAGTTAATTGATGGTTAAAGATGACGTTAACTTTTGTTAATTGATGGTAAAAGGAGAAGTAAATTATTGCAGTTAATAAATGATCAAGGAAGCAGTTGACGGTCGTTAATTGATCGTTAAGGAAGAATTTTACTATTGCTCTAAATTGTTGGTTAAGGAAGCAGTTAACGGTTGTTAATTGATCATGCAGGAAGAATTTTACTATTGCTGTAAATTGATGCTAAAGGAAGCAGTTAACAGTCGTTGATATTTGTAAATTAAATTTTAAGGAAGAAGTTAACTATTGCAGTTAATTGGTGTTTAATTATTTTTTTTTATTAATAATAAAAAAGTTTACATTTTATTGTGGTGTTACATATTATATAACCTCGACAAACTATGACGTTTGGGGGCGAGATGCGCTCATTTACAAAACAGATACCACATTCCAGTTATATATTGACTTACTTATAATATGAAGACGTTAACTTTTGTTAATTGATGGTAACGGGAGAAGTTAATTATTGCAGTTAATAAATTATTAAGTTAGCAACTGCTAACTTAATCATTTATAATTAACTGCTAACTTAATTATTTATACCAATATTAACGACCGTTAACTAATGGTCGTTAATATTGGTAAATTAAATGCTAAGGAAAAAGTTAACTATTGCAGTTAATTGATGGTTAAAGAAGGCGTTAACTTTTGTTAATTGATGGTAAAGGGAATAGTTAATTATTGCACTTAATTGGTGGTTAAAGAAGACGTTTACTTTTGTTAATTGATGGTAAAGGGAGAAGTTTATTATTGCAGATAATAAATGATTAAGGAAGCAGTTAACGGTTGTTAATTGATCATGCAGGAAGCATTTTACTATTGCTGTAAACTGATGTTAAAGGAAGCAGTTAACGGTCGTTAATATTGGTAAATTAAATGCTAAGGAAGAAGTTGACTATTGCAGTTAATTGATGGTTAAAGAAGACGTTAACTTTTGTTAATTGATGGTAAAGGGAGAAGTTAATTATTGCAGTTATTTAATGATTAAGAAAGCAGTTAACGGGTGTAAATTGATCATTAAGGAAGAAAATTCTATTGCTGTAAATTGATGGTAAGTGAAGCAATTAACGGTTGTTAATTGATCATGCAGGAAGAATTTTACTATTGCTGTAAACTGATGTTAAGGAAGCAGTTAACGGTAGTTAATATTGGTAAATTAAATGCTAAGGAAGAAGTTAACTATTGCAGTTAATTGATGGTTAAAGAAGACGTTAACTTTTGTTAATTGATGGTAAAGGGAAAAGTTAATTATTGCAGTTATTTAATGATTAAGAAAGCAGTTAACGGGTGTTAGTTGATCATTAAGGAAGAAAATACTATTGCTGTAAATTGATGGTAAAGGATGCAATTAACGGTTGTTAATTGATCATTAAGGAAGAAAATACTATTGCTGTAAATTGATGGTAAAGGAAGCAATTAACGGTTGTTAATTGATCATGCAGGAAGCATTTTACTATTGCTGTAAATTGATGCTAAAGGAAGCAGTTAACAGTCGTTAATATTTGTAAATTAAATTTTAAGGAAGAAGTTAACTATTACAGTTAATTGGTGTTTAAAGAAGACGTTAACTTTTGTTCATTGATGGTAAAGGAAGAAGTTAACTATTGCAGTTAATTGGTGTTTAGAGAAGACGTTAACTTTTGTTCATTGATGGTAAAGGAAGAAGTTAACTATAGCAGTTAATTGGTGTTTAGAGAAGACGTTAACTTTTGATAATTGATTGTAAAGGGAGAAGGTAATTTTTGCTGTTAATAAATGATTAAGGTTGCTGTTAACGGTCGTTAATATTAGTAAATTAAATGCTAAGGAAAAAGTTAATTAATGCAGTTAATTGATGGTTAAAGAAGGCGTTCACTTTTGTTAATTGATGGTAAAGGGAAAAGTTAATTATTGCACTTAATTGGTGGTTAAAGAAGACGTTAACTTTTGTTAATTGATGGTAAAGGGAGAAGTTAATTATTGCAGTTAATAAATGATTTAGGAAGCAGTTAACAGTCGTTAGTATTGGTAAATTAAATGGTAAGGAAGAAGTTAACTATTGCAGTTAATTGATGGTTAAAGAAGGCATTAACTTTTGTTAATTGATGGTAAAGGGAGTAGTTAGTTATTGCACTTAAATGGTGGTGGTCGTTAATATTGGTAAATTAAATGCTAAGGAAGAAGTTAACTATTGCAATTAATTGGTGGTTGAAGAAGACGTTACATTTTGTTAATTGATGGTAAAGGGAGAAGTTAATTATAGCAGTTAATAAATGATTAAGGAAGCAGTTAACGGATGTTAATTGATCATGCAGGAATAATTTTACTATTGCTGTAAACTGATGTTAAACGGTCGTTAATATTGGTAAATTAAATGCTAAGGAAGAAGATAACTATAGCAGTTAATTGATGGTTAAAGATGACGTTAACTTTTGTTAATTGATGGTAAAAGGAGAAGTAAATTATTGCAGTTAATAAATGATCAAGGAAGCAGTTGACGGTCGTTAATTGATCATTAAGGAAGAATTTTACTATTGCTCTAAATTGGTGGTTAAGGAAGCAGTTAACGGTTGTTAATTGATCATGCAGGAAGAATTTTACTATTGCTGTAAATTGATGCTAAAGGAAGCAGTTAACAGTCGTTAATATTTGTAAATTATTTTTTTTTTTTTAAGTTTTAATAGTTTAGTTAATTGATCATGCAGGAATAATTTTACTATTGCTGTAAACTGATGTTAAACGGTCGTTAATATTGGTAAATTAAATGCTAAGGAAGAAGATAACTATAGCAGTTAATTGATGGTTAAAGATGACGTTAACTTTTGTTTATTAATGGTAAAGGGAGAAATTAATTATTGCAGTTAATTAATGATTAAGGTAGCAGTTAACGATGGTTAATATTGGTAAATTAAATGCTAAGGAAAAAGTTAATTACTGCAGTTAATTGATGGTTAAAGAAGGCGTTAACTTTTGTTTATTGATGGCAAAGGGAGAAATTAACTATTACAATAAATTGGTGGTTAAAGAAGTCGTTAACTTTTGTTAATTGATTGTAAAGGGAGAAATTAATTATTGCAGTTAATTAATGATTAAGTTAGCAGTTTACGGTCGTTAATATTGGTAAATTAAATGCTAAGGATAAAGTTAATTAATGCAGTTAATTGATGGTTAAAGAAGGCGTTAATTTTTTAATTGATGGTAAAGGGAAAAGTTAATTATTGCACTTAATTGGTATCAATTAACGGTTGTTAATTGATCATTAACAAAGAAGTTAACTATTGCATTAAATTGATGGTTAAAGAAGGCCTTAACTTTTGTTAATTGATTGTAAAGGGAGAAATTACCTATTTCAATTGATTGGTGGTTAAAGAAGACGTTAACTTTTTTTAGTTGATGGTAAATGGAGAAGTTAATTATTGCAGTTAATAAATGATTAAGGAAGCAGTTAACGGTTGTTAATTGATCATGCAGGAAGAATTTTACTATTGCTGTAAACTGATGTTAAAGGAAGCACTTAACAGTCGTTAATATTGGTAAATTAATTCCTAAGGAAGAAGTTAACTATTGCAGTTAATTGATGGTTAAAGAAGGCCTTAACTTTTGTTAATTGATTGTAAAGGGAGAAATTAACTATTGCAATTGATTGATGGTTAAAGAAGACGTTAACTTTTGTTAATTGATGGTAAAGGGAGAAGTTAATTATTGCAGTTAATAAATGATTAAGGAAGCAGTTAACGGTTGTTAATTGATCATGCAGGAAGAATTTTACTATTGCTGTAAACTGATGTTAAAGGAAGCAGTTAACTGTCGTTAATATTCGTAAATTAAATGCTAAGGAAGAAGTTAACTATTGCAGTTAATTGATGGTTAAAGAAGGCGTTAACATTTGTTAATTGATGGTAAAGGGAGAAGTTAATTATTGCAGTTATTTAATGATTAAGGAAGCAGTTAACAGTTGTTAATTGATCATGCAGGAAGAATTTTACTATTGCTGTAAACTGATGTTAAAGGAAGAAGTTAACGGTCGTTAATATTGGTAAATTAAATGCTAAGGAAGAAGTTCAACTATTGCAGTTAATTGATGGTTAAAGAAGGCGTTAAAATCTGTTAATTGATGGTAAAGGGAGAAGTTAATTATTGCAGTTATTTAATGATTAAGGAAGCAGTTAACAATCATTAATATTTGAAAATTAAATTTTAAGGAAGAAGTTAACTATTGCACTTAATTGGTGGTTAAAGAAGACGTTAACTTTTGTTAATTTATGGTAAAGGGAGAAGTTAATTATTGCAGTTAATAAATGATTAAGGAAGCAGTTGACGGTCGTTAATTGATTTAATATTTGAAAATTAAATTTTAAGGAAGAGGTTAACTATTGCACTTAATTGGTGGTTAAAGAAGACGTTAACTTTTGTTAATTGATGGTAAAAGGAGAAGTTAATTATTGCAGTTAATAAATGATTAAGGAAGCAGTTGACGGTCGTTAATTGATCATTAAGGAAGAATTTTACTATTGCTCTAAATTGGTGGTTAAGTAAGCAGTTAACGGTTGTTAATCGATCATGCAGGAAGAATTTTCTATTGCTGTAAATTGATGCTAAAGGAAGCAGTTAACAGTCGTTAATATTTGTAAATTAAATTTTAAGGAAAAAGTTAACTATTGCACTTAATTGGTGGTTAAAGAAGACGTTAACTTTTGTTTATTGATGGTAAAGGGAGAAAACTGTTACAATTAATTGGTGGTTAAAGAAGACGTTAACATTTGTTACTTGATCGTAAAGGGAGAAATTAATTATTGCATTTAATTAATGATTAAGTTAGCAGTTTACGGTCGTTAATATTGGTAAATTAAATGCTAAGGAAAAAGTTAATTAATGCAGTTAATTGATGGTTAAAGAAGGCGTTAACTTTTGTTAATTGATGGTAAAGGGAAAAGTTAATTATTGCACTTAATTGGTATCAATTAACGGTTGTTAATGATCATTAAGAAAGAAGTTAACTATTGCATTAAATTGAAGGTTAAAGAAGGCGTTAACTTTTGTTAATTGATTGTAAAGGGAGAAATTAACTATTTCAATTGATTGGTGGTTAAAGAAGACGTTAACTTTTTTTAGTTGATGGTAAATGGAGAAGTTAATTATTGCAGTTAATAAATGATTAAGGAAGCTGTTAACGGTTGTTAATTGATCATGCAGGAAGAATTTTACTATTGCTGTAAACTGATGTTAAAGGAAGCAGTTAACAGTCGTTAATATTGGTAAATTAATTCCTAAGGAAGAAGTTAACTATTGCAGTTAATTGATGGTTAAAGAAGGCCTTAACTTTTGTTAATTGATTGTAAAGGGAGAAATTAACTATTGCAATTGATTGATGGTTAAAGAAGACGTTAACTTTTGTTAATTGATGGTAAAGGGAGAAGTTAATTTTTGCAGTTATTTAATGATTAAGAAAGCAGTTAACGGGTGTTAATTGATCATGCAGGAATAATTTTACTATTGCTGTAAACTGATGTTAAACGGTCGTTAATATTGGTAAATTAAATGCTAAGGAAGAAGATAACTATAGCAGTTAATTGATGGTTAAAGATGACGTTAACTTTTGTTAATTGATGGTAAAAGGAGAAGTAAATTATTGCAGTTAATAAATGTTTAAGGAAGCAGTTGACGGTCGTTAATTGATCATTAAGGAAGAATTTTACTATTGCTCTAAATTGGTGGTTAAGGAAGCAGTTAACGGTTGTTAATTGATCATGCAGGAAGAATTTTACTATTGCTGTAAATGGATGCTAAAGGAAGCAGTTAACAGTCGTTAATATTTGTAAATTAAATTTTAAGGAAGAAGTTAACTATTGCAGTTAATTGGTGTGTAATTTTTTTTTTATTAATAATAAAAAAGTTTACATTTTACTGTGGTGTTACATATTATAGAACCTCGCCAAACTATGATGTTTGAGGGCGAGATGCGCTCATTTACAAAACAGATACCACATTCCAGTTATATATTGACTTACTTATAATATGAAGACGTTAACTTTTGTTAATTGATGGTAAAGGGAGAAGTTAATTATTGCAGTTAATAAATGATTAAGTTAGCAACTGCTAACTTAATCATTTAGCAGTTAAATGTAGATTAAGAAAGCAGTTAACGGTTGTTGATTGATGGTTAAGAAAGAAGTTAATTATTGCATTAAATTGATGGTAAAGGAAACAGTAAATGGTTGTTAATTGATGGTAAATTAATAATTAACTTCTTCAGTAAGGGGTTTGGTGGCTTGAGCCTAATTTTTTACCAAATTACAACGAAGCTAAAAGATGTGGAAGTTTGCACCACCGTCCCACCCAAACTAGATACTGATACAATTAAAATGAATGAGGCATAGGCTTTGTAATTTACGTAGTGGAATACAATTTTTAGAAAAAAAAAGTTATTACACAATAGAAATTACCCAAAAACTGTACAGTCGAAAACATTTTCGGTGTTCAATCCGACCTTATTAATATGGAAATAGGGTTCAAAAGCCACCGCGAATGTCCTCGAGTTAGCAACGGAAATTGAAATATCCGATATTAGACTGATTGGTACTTACTCGTATAATTAACTCAACCGAGGTAAAACCAATAAAAAAATGGATGGGACTAATCGTGTAAGAGCTATAAATAGTTTAAACCAAGGATTTCCAAAGTAATGATCGGACACTAGGAACATCGTGCAAAAGCTTTCTTCATACAACTGATATTACTTTATCTTCTCATTTTGAGAGCGTAGCGTTCTCGAGTCTCTTCGACCGCACTTGGCCCCAATGGGGCACTCACGTTAGAGACATTTTAACTCTTAGATAGTGGCTGTCCGTGTGAAAGTTATGTGTAAGTCAATGGTTTTAATCTACTTGAGAGCCATTAAAAGTTACGACTTGCAACGAACTGGCCAGAACACGAGATTATTAAAAAATTGCTTTGTCCCGCGGCTCCGCCCGCGTAAATGTAGTAATATGTATCGGATATCCCACGGGAATACTGTAAATTAAAATAAACGCGGAAACGTAACGTATGTCCTCCGTGGTCTACTCTATGTCTGTGCCAAATTTTATTAATGTGGGTCCAGTAGTTTCGGAGCCTTTTCAATGCAAACAAACTAACAAATCTTCCCTCATTATAATATTAGTTTAGAAAAATGGTAACATTATTCTAGACTTTCAAATTACACAACAGTAATAAATTGTCCTAGCCCTAGACCATTTCTTATTTATGACTATTGATTATATGTAATACCTATACATGATTACCCAGGTTCAAGGTTAGTATCGTGGGCCATATTTTTAATGTCTTATATTATCAAGTACATAATTAAAATCTGTAATCTAAGACGTACAGATCGCGGCGCGTAAGTTGAACCAAAATGGCGGTCGTACGCGCAGGTACAATTATGGACAAAAGTGTGAGACGAATGAATCTCGGCGATAAACGTATTACATGTCGTGGCGCGTAAGTTGAACTATGTCCTTAAATGTGCAGTGACACATTATCTGGGCCTCTAGTCAAGATGCATTCGATAATTTCGACGGCGAAGTTCGACAACAAAAATGTTTTGACATACTCATCGTTATATGACATGTCGCTTGCGATGCCTTATGTCAAATCCCATACTTTTTGTTTTCGAACTTCGCCGTCGAAATTGTCGAATGCATCTTGACTAAAGCCGTAACGCCATCAAATAAAAAAATTAATTATGACATTTGACAACTTCATAACTGACGGCCCCAAATTCTTTGAAATCATAGACAACTAACGTTTGAGCAATTCGTTGTTGCGATTCGAACAACAGAGTGCATTTGGCTAGGGACATATTGTCGTGATCTCAAAAGAGAAGTCGATACGACAGATTTTTTCGATTTTTGACGAAGGTAACTTGTCTAGGGGCCCAGGTCTCAATCGAGGTGCGGTATGAGTTGTACCTGCGCGGTTGACCGCCATTTTGGTTCAACTTACGCGCTGCGATATGTATCTACATGTACAATATCGACAAAGTTTCTGCTCGACCAGTTTCTAAGCATTGTCCTTGACACTAGTACAAAGTACCTAGACACGCTACAAAGTATTTAAACACGAAGTGACCGCTTTGACTGCAGACGTGGTTGAAGTCAGTATTTAGACGTGCGTTTTTCAGCCGATTTTGCGACCAAATGAAACCAAATGCTACAAAGTTATAATTGTCACAAATACTTCTTTATCTGCAAAATGGTTTTAAAAACTTTAAACCATTATGTATCGTAAATTCAAATACGTCCATAGAAATAAGCGAAGGCTAAGTCAAAAGTAAATATGGCCATACATACATTCCGATTGTAAAGGCCCGCGGGCCACAGTACACAAAGGATGATAATATTTGTTTGGGCCTAACCGGGATCTTGTCACAGTATTTATTTGTTGTACGATGATTGTTATAGCATGAATATTCGCATTTCGAATTATTACAATGAAACTTGTATCTTTTTATTTAGTAATTAAAGTATCTCCCCACACCGATTTCGGTGACGGTGGCCGGTTTCATTGTAACCAAGCCAGTTACGAAGGAGTAATTTTATAGTGCCCATGTGTGTGCGCAGTACACAAAAGCACTCTCTCTCTTCCTTTACTCTCGTAACCCAGTGGGACGGACGCCCGACACGACTGACGAGAGATCAGACGCAGGTCCGACTTTTTACATGCCCATCCGACGCATGTATAATTTTTCTTGTCAGACAAATCAGTTTTGGGGTGTTATTATTATTATTTATTAATTAAAGTAACATTTTTTATCGTTATCTTAAAAAGTGCGCGTCACGTCTCGGTGCGAATTGACTCTTATGCCTAAGTATTATCAATTTCGGAAGAAAATGTTTCAACTCATTTTTGTAAACCAAATTTTCAATAAACGATCCAAGATTTGCTGTGGGAATTCTTTCAAACGATAGATAATAATCCAAGATCTAATTTTATCTATGATAGAAATTTGACGTTTTTAACAAATAGTTATTGGTAGATAGGTGACTGAAACTGGCCGTAAGACAACAGAGCGGTGGTTTGACAGAAAATTACTTATACAATTTATACACAAACTGGTCATGAAATATTAGCAAGGTATTGATTGAACGTACGGGGGGCCTTCATAACCTTATTAAATACTTACCCCTTTACTAATAAACGATGTATAAGCTTTGAATAGTTATACAGTGTTTTGTCTCCTTCTATCGAATTAAACATGTCACTTGTGTGATGTGAACAAAAAACTGTATAACTATTCAAAGCTTATACAGTGTTTATTAGCTGTAAGGGGGTGTATGTTTTCCGCGACTTCGTGCGCGCAAAAGTTAATGTCGCAGAAATCGTACATTTTTCTGCGATAAAAAGTATCCTATGTCCTTCCCCGTGGTCTACTCTTCATCTGTGCCAAATTTCATTAAAATCGGTCCAATAGTTTCGAACCCTATTCATTGCAAACAAATATACAAGAATTACTTGTTTAAAGTATAAGATGTAATTGACATTTCATGTAACAATTTCGTACGAAATTCTGTCAATTTAGCATTTTAGTTCTGTTAGTTCAGTTTAGCGGACCGTCCGAAAACGACTAAACTTTGTGAGTTTAAACTGCAGTTCTTTTAATATATTATACTCCATCCTGTGAAAGGGGATTAACTTTAAAAAACTTTAAATATACTCATAATACTAGCCGATGCTCACGGCTCCGCCCGCGTAAGTACAGTAACGAACGGAAACCGTATATGTCCCGCGATAAAAAGTAGCCTATGTCCTTCCCCATGGTCCACTTTATATTTGTGCCAAATTTCATGATGAGATGTTTAGTAGCTTTTACGTGAAACTGTAAATAAAGTATTCCACGGGAACCGTACATTCCCCTGCGATAAAAAGTATCTATGTCCTTTCTCAAGCTATAGACTATCTGAGTACCAAATTTCATTTCAATCGGTTCAGTAGTTTTGCCGTGAAAGACAAACAGACAGACACACACACTTTCCCATTGTGTACATTTTGTACGATATTCCGAATACGGAACTAATAAAAACGAAATGCTATCAAATTTATGCGAATAGATAAGTACACATATAACATCGGCGCGGGCGTTGCATTACAATAATATTTCTGTCTTCACACTTTTGCGCTTTACCGATAACGAAATCTAAGCAAACTGTTTTACATTTTATTTTACATTTTATAATATCTATGGACGCTTCAGTGTCGACTGTCGTGCGTTGAGCGCTATAGACCGGTCGCGCTCCGTAATACACTCTCGAAGCAAAATTAATTTTTTTGCGAATCGCGCGGTTGATTTGCCGCTGCACGTCAGTCATGGCGCTGGTGGCCAACGAGTTGCTGGCATTCATCCAGCATGCCATCGACACTATGGACGAGGTCAGCATCATGCAGATCTGCAAGTCAACCTTCACCAATGAAGAGATTTGTATGAGTAAGCAGCTGCTGTACGAAACGCTCGGCCAGAGCGCGAACATGCCATCACGGAGGAGAGATGGCGGCGAACGAAGCGTGCAGGATATCATCTCCCTGCTGAAGCAGACGGATCCAGACGACGTGCCGGCCTTTGTGGCGAAAGATCTCCACAAGCTGCCGGTGGTTACGATGGACCACGTCGACGTCTCCAGCCTGCTGAAAAACTTCAACAGCATGAAGGCAGAGCTGGACGAGATGCGAGGTAGATTGGATGCATCGGAATCTACCATCCGTGATTTGCGTAATGAATTATTAAAATTAAATTTTAATAATTCATTAAGTAGTTTAACCGAGCATTCAACTGCCTTTGTAAACACACGTCGTGGTGGCGCGCGTGCTGACACATCGTTTTGCGTGTCAGCGGAATCCGTCGAGTCGGCGATAACCGCCGCCCCCGCCGCATGCGTTCCCCTCCGGGTCACGCCGACGCCGAGTCAATCGAAAACTCAGCAGCGAAATTTTGCGAGTGTAGCCGCTCGCCCCGCACCTCCCCTGCGGGCTAAGACAAAAGGGGAGGAAGAGAGCCGCAAGGCCACAGAGAGCCGCAAGGCTACGGAAAGCCGCAAGGCTGAGCCTCCTCGATCTGGGAAGGACGAGAGCAGGAGGTGCGATGAGCAGGGCTTCACACTGGTGGAGAGAAAAAAGAAGAAGAAGCCCGCCGCCCGCAACCACCGCGGCACCGCACCCTACGTACCCGAGCTGCGCCTGCGGTGTGAAGTACCCGCGACGCCGCTGTACGTCTCCCACCTGCACTGGTCGATGGAGGTCGAGGACGTCGTAGACTACATCCGTAAGAAGACGTCCCTTGCCTTAAGGGTCGAGCGTCTGGAGTCTCGCCACAAGGTCAACTTCAGTTCCTTTGTGGTGAGAGTACCGATGCATCTAATATCGACCTTCGAGGTGGAGGATTTCTGGCCGACGAGTGTGGTTTACCGAAGGTTCCGGGGGAGGCTCCGGAACGAAGCGCGCATCACGTCGCTGTCTATACGTGACAAAGTGTAGTTTTTAAGTATATAAATAATATGTATGTTAGTCTGTAAGGTATTTATAGTATGGGCCTATGCAGCCTGAAATAAAGGTTATTTATTTATTTATTTATTCACACCACGTCAATCTGATCCCGTGGTTAGTTCTCGAAGAACTTGTGTTACGGGTACCAGATAACGGAAATATATTTAATACTTTATACTATACACATATATTTTAATACACATCCATGACCCAAGAACACAGAAAAACTTTTTGTTCCTTCGGCGGGATTCGAACCCGGGACCCCCGGCTTGAGCACCAATACGCTCAACCAACTGAGCTACAGAGGTCGTCATATTACATATTGCATTTTAGCTCTAGTATAATATTTTGCATGCTTCTATATATCGTTTACATTTTTTACTGAACATACGATGTACCCTTTCATATTTTTAATCCGCCTTTATGACTTATTCAAACAAATTCTCTTTGAGCGCACATCAGATATAATATTTATGTTCATTTTTCGTACCGTAGCGCTTGTGTCGACACGTGTTACTACTTACTTTCTTCATCACAGAAGTGAGAACTGTTCGAAACATAAAGTAAAAAGAAAAATTTTGTTAAAGTGAAAAATATGCTACTTTGCAGCCCGCGTTTTCGTTTGAGTATTACGATACTGTAATAAATTGTATGATTGTAATACTTTATATCCTTTTTTAACTTCCCGCTAAGAAAATGTAAGATTTTCAAAAATCGGGAAGTTATTGGTTTTACCCCGTTTTGCAAAAATCGAATTCTCATCTGATCTCGACGTTCTGGGGTCACAGGAAGCTTCCCTGACTACCCCCGCGAGGGTGTCACTATGTCTGTATGTATGTATGTGTGTGTGTGTGTGTGTGCGCGTGCATGCGTGCGTGCGTGTGTGCGTGTGTGCGTGCGATTCACACAAACTTAGACTTTCAATAGAATTTGTACCGATTCGGACAGATCGGTTTTATCGATCAACTCTAAAAACTAATCAACTTAACCTTGAAAAACCACGTCAAACGCCGCTAATCAGGTCAAAATAGGTTAATTCGTTCGAGAGATATCGTGAAGGAAAGAAAACTGAAAAAAGTTTTTTTTTTTGGAATTACTCCGAAATTTTTCATCAAAAAAATATTTTTTAATGGAAGAGCGCTGTGGCAAAGGATAAATATTACTAACGTAAAGAACTGTCATTCAATAGACTTATACGAATGACAGCTCGCAACTATGTGCGTGGCTAGACGTATGCGGAGGGTGCGCATGGCGAGCGAGGCGTGAGTTCTTTCAAGCCAGGACTTTCGTTCACGGGGGTGGCCGTTAGTCGTTTCGTGATTTGATAAAATTTACTATATAATTTCATAGTGGCGAAGGCTGATTCTCCTTCATAGGGAAGCCGGAGCCTGTATAATAGGTAGGGATTTCTATGAAGGTTTGCAAAAGGTAAGTGACAAGGGAAGCCGATAGGAATGGAGTTATAGGAACCCTTCGCCACTGTAATTTCATAATATTTATGATAGATTTCTCTGACGCGACGTTACAATTATTCCGGTGTCAACCTTGCTGTGATTTGACGAGAGTGACTGTGGTCCGAAATACAGATAATAATTATTATTAATCTATTTCGGACACTGATGACTCTTGCATGGTACGAACTGACGCTTAAAAAAATCATAAAGATTTTTTAAAACAGAAATTACATCTGTACATGAAAACCGTTGAAAGCTGTTAAGCTTAGTTTGGTAATGTCGAAAAACTTTAAACAACATTGTCTCCAACCTTTTAGCTTTTGAAAACACGCGAACTTTTAACTGCAGCCATTTCTGTTATATCTTTTAATGCTTATTCCTTGCGTGCTTCCAAAATGACTATTAACAGGTCTGTGAACCCACTCATTTATCGTTGTGAAAAATATATCTTTTTCATAATCTGAAACTTTTTGCAGGCTTGAGTGTTGAGCGGAGATGTACAATGGCTTCTGTTTCTTCGAGTAAGTGAGGATACTGAAGGCCCAAGGGGTGGTTTAAACCAAGGAATGCACTTGTGATTCGTAATCGCTTACCATGAGCTGAACTGTCTGCTCGTTTGTTCTTTCTTATTCCATAACAGTATAAAGAAAGTTACTAAACATAAAAACCATTTGATCCTTCAGACTTCAATTCTATATTTTATACCAAAAACTCTGCACCTGTAACTCAATTTATAGAAATGGCGAAATGAAATGGGGAAAAACAGGTAACCCTAGTAAATTGTACCTATTTGTTGAACAATGTGACAGATAAAGTCTCCAAAATATTTTCCAGTCCGATTATTTTTAGGTGTTCACTATTTCTATATTTCGGCACGGGTTGAATATGCACACATTTTCTTACACACAGCGCCCATAAAGATGCCATTTTCTCAGATTTTCACATCGATTGTTTAGTAGGTATAGAATAATAATGAAATAAGTTATATTTTTTTTATATTACAAACTTCTTTGGCGTTACAATATTATTGATTACACTTATCTAAAACTAAAAATTAGTATTTACAACAAACATTTTTTGGGAAGGACAACGAACCAAGATCAAACATCGAGAACAAAAGTAGGTTTAGTTAATTCATGAAAAGAATAAAACAATGGCTACATATGTTCCGCGGAAAATAGCGCTAACAAAAAACCTAAACAAAATGGCGACCGCTGGCTTTAAATAAACAAAATGGCGGATTATGTTAGCAGTACCGAAATGGGTAAGCAAACGTGTTCTGGCCGATACTCTGTTTTTTTCTTTAGTGCTAGCAAGCGCTAAAAAGCGCTTTTTTTCCGCGAAACACAGCCATTGTCTTACTTAACTAGACTTTTCTAGTAGACTAGCTATCTCACGTAACTTTAAAATTATCCTTACAAAATATAATGGCGTTTTCGACAACGAAACTTCCCTGGGGCAGGGCAAACCGAAAGAGTAGGTACGGAAACAGACGAACGAAAGCGATGTTTCACGAAGCACTTTTCAACCCTATATTTCTACTCTCTTTTCTAAATTTGGCTTATGCACCGAATAAACAGTGACAATTGACATTCGGGTATTTCCGTACTCATTCGGGTTGCGCTGCCCCGGAGGAGTTTTCGATGCCGAAAATGCCATTAGTAATACTATTTTATTTATTCTAAAAGCAATAGCTATTTAACAGTCCATAGTCTAGTAATATCAATACAGTATACGATAGGAATTATTTCTGTTGTTTCTTTTAATATCTATCATTAACTTTAGGCTTGTTTGCATCGATTTTTTCCATCGTACCAAAATACCACTTCCCTGGCTGCACATTTGCTGTATTTACGAAGACATATTCACCAGAATCTTTTTCCTTCTTCAGGCATTTTGGTCGTGAGCTAATTCTTGACAACTCATTCTTCCATCTTCTCCATAAGTCACTAACAAGCTTCTGAGTATGTTGCCATCTCGTCATATTACATACTTCTGCCTCTTTCACATCTGTTAATGGTTCAGCAACTTCTGGAGTTAAAGTGTCTTCATCTACCCAAACGTTATCACAGTACATAGTTTTTATGTTCGCCTGGTACACATTGACTTCCTTAGTGACTGTTCCGTTTAGATGATATTTTAGAGATCTTACGCTGGCCTCCCACAGTCCAGTATGTTTGGTATTTGCAGGTATGTATTGCCACTGTGTGCCGACTGTCACTTCTGTTCTTGTTATCCTTCTCTGTGTCTCGTTTTTGCATCTCATACTGTCTCTCCATATGTGCGAACATTTTGCTCTTCTAGCGAATCTATGATTTGTATTTATAGCAGTTGCCATAGTAGGTTTTTTAATTCAACTAATGCAGTTTTCTTTTAAATAGCTATTGTTTCTTCTTCTAATTTTAACAGTTCTAATCTAATGAAGATTTCTTATTTCGCATTCTTCTTATGATTATAATGATATTTAGCTCCGAACAGTAATTGGCAGTAGAATATTATGTTTTCCATCAAAAATTTTATGGTTAATATTTAAAATACGTCTTGCAACGACAACAGTAAATTAAGAACTGTCCATTTTGACTTTGGATTTATCACTGTAATCAATATGCATTTCTTAATGATCTCATAAAAATAAAATACAATACCTGCATTTATCTCAAGCTACCAAAATATTAATATCCTCTTAAAACTTTTTACGATGTCTTGAAGTATTAAAAATTCCTTCATGGTCATTTTGTCCATATTAATAACCAACATGAAATACAATATTTATCATAACAAAAACTAGATACTTGTTTTTCATAACCAGATGGCTAAGCAAACATGCCAATTACAATGTTCCGCGGAAAATAGCGCTAACAAAAAACGTAAACAAAATGGCGACGCAGGCGTTAAATAAGCAAAATGGCGAAATATCCGAGCCTCTAGTCAAGATGCATTCGATAATTACGATTTATTTTTTTGTATGTGTTGACTAGTATTGACAAATTTATTCTGTATATTGCACATGTGCCATTAGGTAATTGTGTAAAATTCTAACTTTTAATTCTAAATTTAAGTATACCTACCTACTAGATATGAGCGCCGATGGAAGATAGGTCGGCGGCGGCGCGCCGGCTATTTTGGGTCGGCGGCGGCGGCGTCGGCGGCGTGACCTTGAAAGGGTTTTTTTGAAATTTGTTCTTGGTAGTAAAAACGTGTAGTAAATAGATTGGTTTACATACAATTACAATGCAATACAATTTATGGCACTTTTTGTAGTGATGAAAAAGACAATTATAGAATTCGAAAGTAGTTCCAGCAGTTAACTGTGCTTTGATTCCAGAGAGTATAATCACTAATCTTTCTCTATTTTCGTTTTATAAGCGTCCATATTTTCAGGAACTGACGTTGAAGCCATTCGTATAACTGACTATCTAGGCTCTCTCTAGTGAACAACCAATAATAGCGAAGTTCTCAGCCTGAAACACGGTGCAAAACCCGAAACAAGCATATCTGCCTGTAGGTGGTTCCTCCCCCATAGTCTAGCGCCCGCCCGGTTGCCTTTGCTGGATCTGTCCGTGAACCGAATTATGTTATAAGGATGAAAATTAATTGGGACCTATTCCTCGTCCTCCCCAGAAGTTTTGAAAAGCAGGTATAGCTTTTAGAAGCTATGCACCTTGATCATGGTGTCAGATGGCATGGCCATGACAGGTTTCTCAGGAAGAGACTGTTGCAGTTGTCCAAGTAGGGTATAGGCCCATTATATTCTAACTGCCGTCATGGCCCTGAGAACAACCATCTTAGCCTCTATATGAAGAAGCAGTAGAGTCGGGTTAATCAGGGCTTCAAATGAAGCGCTGGGTGCCGAAGAGAGCGCACCCATGATTTAAGACAGGCCAGCCTCTGTACAATATTTAATGTTTTGATGCAGTTGACCTGTACAGCTTTTTTGGCTGCGTAGTGTGGCATACTACACTTCACAATATGTGACAATCAGCCTCATTATAGCTGTGCATAGCATTGCCTTCGACCGAAGGCCTCATTTAGAGCTGACAAGTCTCGGGCAGAACCCCAGAACACATCTTGCTTTTTTCATAATGCCCTCGATATACTTATTCCAAGTAATCCTTATCAAGATATTTGACCTCGCTCGCAAACGTGGTAGTTCTCCCGAAGAGTGTTGGGGGTTTTAGTCCCTCCAACTTCCTCTTTTTGGTGTAAGGTATTAATACTGTCTTATTAGCGTTGACTATTAGTTTGACCCTTTTGCACCAATTTTCGTAGACTTTCTGCAGTGCTGATTACATTAGCCCAGCGACTACTGATGGCTGACAACCTAGCAGTATTTAGAGCGTGGCTCTCAACTCAAAGGGGAATCGATTTCCGCATTGGAACAACGAAAAAAATGTTGTTTTCAAGTTTGGTTAGGTTAGTTACAATCCAGGCTGATCACCTGATTATCTGACAATAGAGATGATCCATGCGACGGCTGGATATGTGAAAAGTCGGCCCTGCACCTGATCTCTCGCCAGTCGTTTAGGTTATCTGTCCAACTAGTTTTCGGGAGTAAAGGAAGAGAAAGTGCTCTTGTGTACTGTGCACATACTTGGGAACTATAAAATAACTCCTGCGTAGCTGTTCTGGTTCAATGGATTTGGCGCCAAAGTTGAAGAGAACAGCTGCGGTTCTCGGGCGCCTCCTGCCCAATGTTGGAAGACCGGGGTCCAGCTGTCGGAGTACTAGAACACGGGGGTCCTATAGTCAATAGCCCTGTATAGAGCGCCCGTGAGGGCAGATGACCTGAGTGCTGCAAATAGGGCGCTTCTGCGGCAACCACAACGAGCCATGGCGCTGAGAATGATACGCGAGTACCGCACAGTATCAAGCGAAGCGGCGCTTGCTCTCACTGGAACCCCTCCATGGGATCCGGAGGCCCGCGTGCTGGCGGAGATATACCACCGCATGGCGGAGTTTAAACAGCGCGCAGAAAGGGTATCTCCCGAATTGACAACACGATGGCGTCGTCAAGCACGCATTACTACAATGCGCGCCTGGCAGGACAGAATGGTGTCTCCAACTGCTGGCCACAGAATAGTGGCCGCAATCAGACCGGTTTTACAGAAGTGGGTGGCGCATAGACAGGGCACCCTCTCGTACCGGATGGTGCAGATGCTGACCGAGCACGGGTGTTTCGGCGATTACCTGCACTACACGGCCCAGAGGGAACCGTTGCCCCAGTGCCACCACTGCCCGGACAGTGACGACACAGCATACGCTCGTGGCTTGCCCCGCCTGGGACGACAACGAGCAATGCTATGCGCCGTAATTGTAGTATACGTCTATATATGTCTTCCGGCCATCCTTGAAGGAATGGTTCAATCCAGAGAGGCCTTTGTGGCAATGGCCACCTTTTGCGAAACCGTGATTTCGCAAAAGGAGGCCACAGAACGGGAGAAAGAGGCGGACGTAGCCGCAGACCCTGTTCGCAGGCGGCGACAAGGGCGCAGGCGCGCTATATATGAGCGCCAGTTACTGCCCTAAAGGACTGGGGTGACGGATTGGGGAATCCGTCGTCCATTGCACAACGGTAGCAGAGCGTCCAGTGCCTGGACTGCTCTCCCGGAGTGTTGGCAGAACAAACTACCACGCGAAGACTCTGCAGTATCATGCAGATGCCGCTTGGTAGGCCGCTGCTGTTATCACTTTTGTGGGTCCGGCGGTCTCGCACTACAGCGGGGAAGAAGGCACCATGGGATTTTAGTGGCTAACCCCGGGTGAGTCCCACATACCCCGTCTGGCGTCCGCAGTCCGCCAGGGATGCATAAAGCATTTCCCCATGAAAAAAAAGGCTAAACCTGATTGTCTGACAAGAAAGATGATCCGTGCTTCGGATGGGCATGAGAGGTCAAGAGATCATTCTCGCCAGTCATGTCGGTTATTCGTCCCATTGGGTTACTGGCTGTGAGAGTAAAGGAAGAGAGAGTGCTCTTGTGTATTGCGCACATGCCAGGGCACTATAAATATATACCGGCCACTGTCACCGAAATGGGTTTTGGGAGCTATTATTATGAGATCGTCAGCGTATCCTTGAGCAAAGAATCTTCTATTGTTCAGTTATTTTAGCAGCCCCTTCACTACCAAGGACTACTCCAGCGGCGACAATATCCCACCTCTTCCTGTGTGCTTCCTTGGGTCAAACTGCTCCTGAGTGTCAAGCCCATAATATTTGATGACGCTACGCTGGACTTATTAAGCGTGGATTTGATCCACTCTATTGTAGTTGAATCTACATTTCTAGTAAGCCAGGCTATCAGGCTTGAGGTTGAGGTGTTATTGAACGTGCCTTCAATATCTAGAAAGGCGCACAGCGCAAACTCTTCAATGGCTATATCAATGCGACCTACTAGCTCCATTAACGCCATATCAGTAGATCTGCTTTTCTAGTAAGCATATTGTTGTCTTTGATGCTCATTTTCCTTTCGATGAGTCACATGGAGGTTAACCACCTTCTTCTCGTTTAAAGCATGAAAGAAGTAAGGTCTGTATTGGTATATTAAATGACTTGGGTAATATGAATGCTCATAGTCACTAACTGAAATCTCTCACTCGGCGCGCCGATAGATTTCCGCGGCGGCGGCGGCGTGGCAAAATCGTCGGCGGCGGCGGCGCGCCGGCGCGGCGCTCATATCTACTACCTACTGTTAAATATTTTATCATAATGAGATTGAAATACGTCCATTTCTGTGACCATTGCATCCCGTATGCAGCATCAAACTGTACAACTATTCCGAAATGCCAGCAAATGCTGCATTGTGCTGAAAATTAGACGAAATCACTGGTTCAATTAGTGTTGGCTGGATTATTCCCTTAAACATTCAGGTATTTCGGAATTTTGTACTGAAGGCTTAATTCTCATAATTAAAAATGTTCAATCCATGCAGTTGTAACTTGTGAGCGTATGGTGGTAAGCTCCAAAGGGAGATCTCCGACCGAACGAGGTGGTATGCCAGGCCAAAGCCCACTTGTAAGCATTTCAGATATATATTTACATATATAAAAGAAAGTCGTGTTAGTTTTAGTAACACGACTATTTATATCTCAAGAACGGCTGAACCGATTTGGCTGATAATTGGTGGGGAGGTATATTAAAACCAGGAAAAGGACACAGGATACTTTTTATCCCATTCCCGAGGGAGTCAAAATTTGCAGAGAACGGATGGACTGATTTGGTCTTAAAATAATTGTGGAAGTTTAGGGAAGTTTTAAACAGTGAAAATTTGGTGTAGGTTGTAGGAGTAGGGTAGTCATTTATTCATTCCAGTTCGTATTTAAGACAGAACAACGTGTGTCGGGACAGCTAGTTATGTCTATATATTTAGAGCGCCGAACTATGAAAACTTCGATAGCGCGACTCAGAATCAATACGGCGCGCACTCCGGCTGTATGTGCGAGGTGTAGCGTGAAGTCACGCTACTCTTAGCGGGATTCGAAAATATTCGGAACTTTGAACGCGTGTAAAATCATAACTACTTATTATAATATATTTGAATAAAACAAAAACGAATGCATCTGTACACGATATACATAATAACTTTAATGTAACAACTTTCCAAGCGATTTTACATACATAGTCACATTCCCCATTGGCGAGTTTTAAAACTTGTGACTACGCTTGCAGTTATTTTGTTCGAAACAAATGTCAGTCTATATTTAACTTGAGTTCCGTTTTTCTTTTTGCTTAAACCTTGGACGAGGAACCATCAACTGCAACTTATCCCAACGACAAACACTTGTCTACAGTTGGATATTAACCTTTTTGTTATTTTAGGCTATGTTTGTTTTTGCTTGTTGTTAGTGGGTTTTATTCGTTAGTTCTAATGCGTGTCTACTTTACAAAAAAAAATTTAAAGGTCAGCTGTCTTTATTAGGATTCCGTAGTAACTATAATAAATCCTTATAGTTTCGCTATAAGGGTTCCTTGTCCGTCCGTCCGTCAGTCCTTCCTTAATAGTTTCTGTAATCATGAATATAAAACTTAGGCCTTTTCATCCGTTAATAGATGATTTATACAGTATTCTCCGAAAGAAGTAACCACTCTTGAAAAACTGTACCTAGCAATGGCGTGGAGTTCCTATAACTCCATTCCTATCGGCTTCCCCTACCTTTCAAAGACCCTGATCCAAATCCCTACTTTTTTTTTATACAGGCTAGGAAAGAGAATCAGCCTTCGCTGCTGAATTACCTAGTGCCTGGGACAATTGATTTTTGTCGTATAGTTGCCTAAGCACATACGGCATTCTCACAATACAGTCAGACTAGTCCAGAGGAATGACTGGTCATTACGTCTGGGGCCAACCATGTGCGGGTTTCCTCACGATGTTTTCCTTCCCCATTAGAGCGAGCGTCCGTTGTACTTGAGATCTGAAAAATCCTATGATACGATAGATATATGATATATGAATATATCATAAAAAGATATGATATATTCATAGATATATAATATTAAAAAGAGGTAGATATGTTATAAACGCGTAAAAATGAAGACTCGAATTGGCCCGAGTCGGGCCAATTTTGGTTAGTGTGCTCCGCGCGTGTTTTGTGTTACTATGCGACGTTGACACATTGACACGCGTCCCATGTCAATGTGTGTCGTCGCACAGAAATATTGTCAGTTTTGTAAGGATATAACGTATCTATGTACTAATTAATCAAAGGATATATTCATATATCATGAATATAAATAGCCGAAATTTTTTGTGTGGTATCGTTGAATATGTATTTTTAAATAAAGATGAGATTTTAATTCATGATTATGTAATATATACGTCTATGTGTAATCCATCATCGAAGAATCAAATATGGTGACACCATAGATATATAATACTGGGTGACACGTTGAGTCCTATTGTCAACAAAAAACCCCTTACTCAGTATGAAAAATCGGCCTGGTGTAAGTCGGACTCGCGCACGAGGGGTTCCGTGCAAAACGGCAAAAAAAACACATTTGTTGCATGGGAGCCATTGTAGAGGAGTAAAATAATTGTTTTATTCTGTTTTTTCTATCAATGTTAAGAAGACCAGGGCCTTTAGTCGAGATGCATTCGATAATTTCGACGTCGAACGTCGACGTCGACGTCGGTCATTTGACATACGTCATCGTTAAGTGATAAGTCGCTTGCGATGTCTTATGTCAAATCCTATACATTTTGTTTTCGAACTTCGCCATCAAAATTATCAAATGCATCTTGACTAGAGGTCATGGCCTGGTAACAGACGGACAGACATACGTACGGACAGCGAAGTCTCAGTAATAGGGTCCCGTTTTTACCCTTTGGGTACGGAACTATAAAAATATGAACTATCTCTACTTCTCTAGATATACCGACGATATATTTCTTGCTAGAAAAGATTAGGGATCCGTACTAAAACTTTAGTAACGTAACCCAAGGTGTAAAAAATGCATAAACCTTATTTCGTCGCATGCACTGCGGAAACTATTGATGATGGAACAAAAGTATGTTCTACAATATTAAAGAACATCCATATATCTATCCATACATCCATCCTCACAAACGTTCACATCCTACTATCCTACTCGTCCTAGTACTAATATTAAACTAATAATAAACTAAGTTTGTGAGGATGGATGGATAGATGTTTGTGGCATGTATTTAAACTTGCGACAAAACAATTAAATTTTGTATGTGAAAATATCCAATATTGAATACTAAATTACCAAGTTGGCGAAAGAATGTAAGGAACAAAAAAATTACAAATCTGGTGACTAAATAATACCACTGAATTTCCCAAACTGGCAAACAGATTATATTTTAGCGAACTAATAACCATCTTGGCGACAATTTGTGAATACACATTTAATTTAAGAATAGGCACATATATTTTCCCTGATGTAGGTAACTCAAAAAACATACCAGCAGACAAACGAGCGCACACAAAAAAAAACATAAAGGAGCGTACAAAATTCCCAATATTTTTTTTTCTCGGTTTGAGGGGGGTGTAGATTAATTTTGAAATTTAAAAATGGCGGATATTTATTTTTCGTAAAATTGATATGGGTGTCGTTTACCAGGTTTTTGGGAGTGCTGGATACGAAAATGACATTCGTTTTGAAATTCCAATATGGCGGACATACTTAATTTTATAAAAATAATATGGGTGTCCTTTTATTGGTTTCTGGGGGTGCTGATTACAAAAAAGTCATCAATTTTAAATTTCCTTAGTAACCCCGCAACATCATATTTTCATCATGATGGGAGAAAAATAAATTTCAAAATCCTGAATTTTCCAACATTTCTATAGCTTTTACATTCCTAGTATCTCAATGTAGAGCATTTACTATGTTTTTATAAAATTGATTCTAACTCGGAAACGGTGCATCCTTTTGAAAAAATAATGAACATTTCGTCCCCCTTAGGAACCACGCAACATCATATTTTCATCATGATGAGAGAATTTTTTTTTCGAAAATCCTGAATTTTCCAACATTTCTATAGATTTATACATCCGTTGTATCTCAATGTACAGCATTACTTCTTTTTTTATAAAATTGATTCTATCTCGGAAACGGTGCATCCTATTGAAAAAATAATGAAAATTTCGCCCCCCTTAGGAACTTCGCAACATCATATTTTCTTCTGATGGGAGAAAAAAAATCGAAAATCTTGAATTTTCCAACATTTCTATAGATTGATAAACCCCTCGTATCTCAGTACAGCATTGCCATATTTTTTTCTATAGTCGCTTCTATTTCAGAAACGTTGCATCCTTCTGCGAAAATAATGAAAATTTCCTCCCCCTTCTTAACCTAGAAATCGCATATTTTCTTCATAAATGGCAGAAAAATCATGAATCCTGAATTTTGAAAAAATTCTATACATAGCTGGTACATTGAACTACATAACATACTGTAATAATAATCATCAATCCTAATTAGCATCCCCAAGATCTTTTAATTTAGTATTCATATTCATTTTAAGAAGATTGAATATTCTCCATTTTGGAAAATGAAATTGGAGGACAATTTTATAATCAGAAACCTGGAAAAGGACACCCATGCCAGGGGCGTGCGCTCCTTATAGGCAGAAATGCAGTGCTTTACTTGCCATTCACAGATATTTAAATAAAACGTTCGTACGTTTTACATGACTTTAATTAATAGTAAATAAATGAATAAACAAAATATAATAACTTAAAAACGCCTAATATTTTATAATAGCACCTATTTGCAAGCACATTATGTTTGCTAGGCGTTTGGCGCACTAACATTGAACTCATGCCGTGTCGTCTGGCAGGAATTTTGTTCGCATGTGTGTAGTAATTTTGGTGTCCATACACAGTTCGCAACGCACACACCTATGAATATCCGGAGACGCGACTCGCCGGACTCCCGCGGCAGTTGTAGGGACTCGGAAGTAATCGGAAATATTCGTGTGGCCGACTACTTCCTACTACTATAATCCGACTAAAAAAAATTGACGTAAAAACTGACAAATCACGTATGAACATTATGCATTTTTGATTAGTAAGGTTTTATTTGTTTAATGTTGTGTCAAGGAAGCCATTTTAAGTCATTGTTTACTATTTTGTTTGCGTTTTATTAAAAGATTTTTCATTTTAACATTTGAAAGTGTGTACATTTAACAGTTTATTACTGATTGATTGTGAGGTTTGTGTTATGCGTGTTTATTAAAAATTATAAATAACAAGTGCTCACAGTATTGTCATTCAGTGAAAACTAAACTATCTCTCACTTGGATAAGTTACTTATTTGAGGTGGCCGAAATCTTGCATTTATTTACATCGGGATATAGTCATCTCAAGTAATCGGGACCCCGGACCATGAAGAAAATGGAAGCTGACTAGGTGAGTAGAATTTCTTCCGCCGCGATAGCTGTTTTTGTGACCGACTACTCCACCGCATACCCAGTGTCATAATCCTGTGCATGCCGCTGACCCATGCCAAAGAAAAACATACTACAACAGTATCCAAAAATAGGATTTTCCGTAGCCTGCAAATTGAATTTTTAGTAGCCATTAATTTATCAACCAAATCTGGTTTTATAGCTGCTTATATGGTATAATGGTCACCAACTCGGAAATTAAGTCACCAACTTATAAATGTCGGTGCTAATTTGGATTAAATTTCGCCTCTTTTTATCTGCCGACTTTTGAATTTTTTGTCACCCGAGTGTTTTCACCAGTTTAGTAATTTAGTCGCCAACATATTAATTCGCTGCCAAATTCAGTAATACAGTATGCTCACGTGCAGCCGCCAACTTTTTTGTTCGCTCAATTAATTATATCCCGATGTTTGTTAGTCTTTCACGTAAAAACTACTGAACGGATTTCAATGAAATTTAGTATGGTATTTAGGTGGTAGTTTAGGCTCTGGATTAAAACATAGGCTACTTTTTTCCCAAAAAGTACAGTGTTCCCGAGGGATATTATATTTACGCGGGTGGAGCCGCGGTTATCAGCTAGTCCTACAGTAATACAGAATTACGATCCAGTTCCGATATGTCAATACTTCAAAATTGTATTCTCAATTCTCATAAACATCAAACCAACGTCAAACGCTTTTTGATTGGTCCAAACTCCAAAAATCATTTTATAATATCAAGATGATTCATTTATAAAATTTAATAAAAGTATAAGTTAATCACGAGAATTGGGGTTCAGCTCTACATTAAAAATAACTTTAGAATATAAAGATAGCATTAGGTTACCACGGCTTTCATGCCTTTAATTTGTATGTGCAAAATATAGCGATGCCTTGTATCCTTCTTTTTCACAATAACTGTACATTTTGCCATTGTAAAACCAAGCCTTACGGCTTGGTTTTACAATGGCAAAATGGCGAAGACAACGAACTTTATGCTTATACCGGCTAATCATTATTTTTTATTTGTAACCAAATACCTTGGCTCCATGAAATGTATTTGGTATGCCAATAGATTTTTTTTATAATTAGCTTCGAAAGTAGAATGTGGTATGCCAAGGGCATATCGTAAGGGCATTTTTTCTTAAAAACCCTTCGAATAAACCTTGAGACATGTGTAGGATTCCATATGCTAATGAATGTAAAAGAAATTAAAAAGAATCATTGAAATGCGATTCGACTAGTTGATAAAAGAAACTTTAACTCTACGACGCTAGCATAAAACATAAATTCCATGGTTATTTCCACGTTGCGTAACCTTTATGATGCATTATAAATCTCTATTAAACTAAAATAAGTTTTATTAGTATCATAAATTGTTAATAACTTAATGTGAGGTTTGGTTTCAGCATCGTAAGAGCATTTTCACAATAGGTGATAACGACATCCGATGTCATGCGGGATAATGTGAGAGGCAGCTATGTTTAGTATTGAAACATATATCTGTCTTTGTCATTGCGTAACATATTGACAACGAATATAGATACTTATATTACTAACGTAAAGAATCGTCACTCCACCTATTTACACGAAGGACAACTCGCGGCTGTGTGCGTGGCTGTGCGAATGCGGAGGCGGGCGTGGAGGGACTTTTTCCCAGCCTGGACTATGGCTCACAGGGGCCGCTAGTCGTTTCGTGCTTTGACCACAGAATTACAGAAAAATACAGAAACCGTCAACGCGCTTGAAAGTGAAGCCGTCACGACCATTCCAAATTGGAATGGTTAGATATTCAGTCTGTCAGTCGATGGCCGACGCGCGCACTGTCAACTTTGTTTGAAATTGTCAGTTTTTAATTAATTATGCCGACTTGTGTCGTTCCCACATGTAAAAATGCTGCTGAGAGTGCGAAGAAATCACATGGGATCATATTCCATCTATAAGTAGCACATTTGCAATTCATTTGAATAAAGTATTGAATTTAATTCCGTGTCGTAATTGTCATAGAAAATCATGCCTTCATTTTGTAAGTGTTGCCACAGAATAACGGAATATTTTGGCTAACTTTTGTTCAATATTTTTTTATTGAATACCTTATTGTCGTAATACAATACCGCGATTGTTTTGTAAGTGTTGCCACAGAAAAAAAGGAACATTTTACCCAATTTTTCATAATCAGTTAATATTATATTTTACAATAATTATACAATATATAGGTATGTACCTACTTTATTGCACATAAGCGAAATTTTACTGACACGGAGGAAACTTTCTTCATGACCTTGATAGGAAATTCTTCTTTATAATTATTAATAATAGGTAGGTAACTACTTACATAGTTCATAGTTAAAGTCTTTTTGTGGGAGTTAAATAACGACTATACGAGCTGAATAACCTGATTTTTGAAATACATTTAACTGATTATCGAACAACTTCCAAGAAAGGAAATAAGAATTTGCACCTGATCTTAAAGCACTGAACAGAACTCCTCAGTCTTTAAATATACGCGTTTGGAAATTTCGGCATTGTTAAAAAAACTGTAAGCATATGCCACTATGTAACTTACAGTAATCATCATCATCATCTTATTTACAATGCCTAATGATAGCTTGGCGCGTATTCAATAATTGTATAAACGTTCTTAAAATGTTTAAATAATAATTTAACAAATATCAATAAAAAGGGTAAAATTATTATTTTTAAACATAATTTAAACCGACTTCTAAAGTAAAATACACAAAAAAGTATGAAATAAAACTTATTTTCTAGGTAAGTCTCCTTTTAAATAAGGCTAAAATTTTAACTTAAATCAATCTTAGCTCTACTCAATCTTCTTAATTTTGAAGTCGGTACCTCCATATATAAAAGTTAAATATGTTATATGAAAGTTAATCACGCAAGTGTAAGTTGTATTGGTTAGTTTTATGAACAATTACTTTATAACATTCCACGCGAACTAAGCCGCAGGCGGAATCTATTGTTTAAAATTTCTAGTTGTAATAATTCACTATTTGTAGTCATACATAAAATTTTAATTTACCCCATAAAGAGGTAATGTTGTGTTGCGCTGGTAACCCTACGCGGGGAGGTGAGGAGCGGGCGGGGCGGTGTTTCGCCATGGTTTTGGACACAGTCCGCTGCGTACAAATGTGATCGAACACTCATTCTGGATGTTTCTGTATTCTGAGGCTTTGACATAATTTACAATATAATTTCCTTTGAGTATATAACCACTAGAGAGAGTTTTAGCCAGCAAACGCGTGTCCTTTTTCTGCTTGTGTGCATTGTATTAGTGTACGTGCAGGGATGTAACGTATATCGATATAATATCGATAAACTACTCGACTTTTTTGTGGTACCTATCGACGTTTGTAGATATTTTTATAATTCTGAATTTTTATTTTATAATCTCATTTTAAGTTTTATGTCATCAGTTTATAATGTGTAAAACTCATTAAGTACCTTTTTAATTTAAGATATAGGTATTTGAAATTAATAAGATTTTATTAGATGTGTAAAAAATACTGTGTTCTTATTTGGTTTGTTTGTTTGCATGGGCTCCGAAAGTACTTGACCGATTTTGATGAAATTTTGCACATATATAGAAAAGACCACATAGGCTACTTTTTTGCGACACGGCATTTCTTTTAGCGCGCACGAAGGCGCGGGCAACATCTGGTTTTTATCATAAAAGCGTTTTCCCATTATCCGACACGATATCGGTAAAGAATGCTGATAGCCGATACACAATAGCCAAAGGCGAGTAAAATGTATGAAATAATTAGTAGCATAATTCTTTCACACTATTCAGTCAATTGCGTATTTTAATTATAAAATAAGTATTATGAGAAAACGTTTTATTAATAACTATTTACATTAAATAAAATTACTTCCTATATCTACCAATTGAAAGTTTACAATTCCTAACAATTCTGCACTATTGTAATAGAAATAGACCATTCATAAATATTTTAGCCGACTTTAAAAAAAGGAGGTTCTGTGTTCGGCTGTATTTATTATATATGTCAAATAAAATTTTCTCCTTACAATAATTGTACGCATTATTTTTAGTTTTAATTATTATTATAAAAAAGAAAACAAATATGGCGTCGCGGGGCACTTGCTATTTAACCAATCGGCACGGTAAATATTACAATGTAACGAAAAATAACGCGTAAAATTGTAAGAAGTAATTTTTATTTGACAATCTGTCGACATTTTATAATATCCCTAGTAATATTACAATCTAACGGTTTTTAAAATTTTATGGTGACATATATACAGCCGAACACAGAACCTCCTCTTTATTAGTAAGTAAGCCTTAGTAATACCGACCCGATAATATATCCCGACGGACATATTATCAGGAATCTGGAAGGCCGGTGAAAATTCAGAGCATTGAAAATATAACTCTGGACTGATACGATAGAGCTAAAAATCGAACACACGAGTCTCATGTCAAATCTGACAACACAAAAATAGTGCCTTCGATTTCCTCTCTTTGTATTGTATTTGCATTTTTGATTAGCATCTAAATAGTAAATACATTGAGAGATTAGCTGAGTCAGTCAGATTACTCACTTGCTTGGGGGCCTAGCAGGAACAATTGTCAATTGCGTAAACGTTACGTTATCGAAAGAGATTTGTATAAAAATTATGACAGCGCTCATACAATTGACATTCGATAACATTGCATTTACGCACCTGTCAATTGTTCCTGCTAGGCCCATATTTACAGGAATAAAAGTGCTTTTCTATCCGATATCAAACCGATAATGTGAAAGACCTATGTGTTTCATATATTTTACTTGCCCTTGCATGGGTATTGATTATCGATTACTGTATCGGCATTCGATATTCGATCCGGATCGGATAATGGAAAAATGCTCTTTGTGCATTTTAATTGGAAACTAAATAAAAAAAATATGTTTAAGAAAGTATATATTATCGTAAGTCTTCTTAATTGTCCGGTAAAACAGAAATATCTTCCCCGTATCAATACCGTCACACCAAGCTGTCTCACTGGTGGGACACACTCTTCTAATTTTCGCATCTAACTGCTTCAATCTATTCGCCTCTTCTTCCGGAGCATTTCCGAGACCTAATAAAACCGTTTAGTAAAAGTTTATTATCTATATCGATAAACTCTTGTGTCAGTAGGGTACATCACTCAAAATACGCAGAAAAACAAAGCTTTTATTTTGCACAAATTATTACTCATTACGTGATATATATCATTAAAGCGTGATATAGTACGAAAAAGGGTTCGTTAAATTTAATGATTATCTGTTTATATTATAAAAATACTCATTATTTAGTTCACAAAACATTGTTAAAACATTACGTGTAAAATGATAATTCCAAGTATTTGACACCTTCTGTCGTCATTCTTGAGGCACAATATGCAGCGGAGCAACACATATTAGATGATTTAAAATTAATATGTCCTTTACACATTTATTTTCATTGATAAAATACAAAAAATACACAGAGCTACTGCTCTGCAATGGCCTACTGAGCTGGTCATTACATGACACGAAACACGCGTTTATACACCGATATAAGCTCTTTCATTCGCTCGTATTGACACATCGTTAGTAAGACAGAGCAACAGAAAAACATAGTACCAACTTTCAAAAACTATGACTCCGTCTTTAGAAGTCTTTGATAATTTCTTAATATTTATGGCAGTTTTGTTGACGCGACGCTTGAAATTATTTCGGTGTCAAATTTAGACTTCCTATTAATATTATAAATGTGAAAGTTTGTGAGGATGGATGTTTGTTACTCATTCACGCAAGAACTATCGAACGGATTTCGTATGGTAGTAGTTTAGGCTCTGGATTAAAACATTGGCTACTTTTTATCCCGAAAAAGTACAGTGTTCCCGCGGGATACTGTAATTACGCGGACAACTGATAGTACGTCAATATGGCTGACATTCGCTGGTGCTCGAGCTATCATTTGTAGAGAATGTCACCCCTGTTTGACGCGATATCGGATGTGAAAATGATCTTATGCTGACGACATAGGAGAGTTTTCCGCTCCGATACCGGCTATCGTATCGAGTAATGTAAACACGCTCTTAGGGTCGATTTACACCGTAACTATACGTTACTCTACGCGGCGTTGCATTTTTAAGATAGCTATTGAAAATTAAACTTTATTCACTACATTAGAAGATACACATTTCATATAACATCAGACATACATACATACATACATATAATCACGCCTTTTTCCCGTAGGGGTAGGTAGGACCGCCTCTTTCCCGTAGGGGTAGGCAGAGACCACTTTTACTCTTGCTACGATCCTTACATACTTCTTTCGCTTCGTCCACTTTCATTCTTACCATCCATTCATTCTCTTACATTCAACGTAGCCAAGCGTCTCTCCATGGTCCGTTTTTCGCCTCCGCGAGAAACGAGACGTGATGGGTGGCAAACCACATCGCCGCCATTTTGGATAATTATTTTTTTGTTTGATTATCCATTGCGTTCCAACGGATTGGTGGAGAGGTTAGGAATAGGGAAAGGGAAGGATAGGTGGTGTGGAAAGGAAGATTGGTAAGTTAGAGTGGGAAATAGGGAATGTAGGATATTACCGCCCAGGAGGGCAAGGGATAGGGCAGTAATAGCTAGGGAAGCCGGGGTCGCATACCCGTATACTATACCACAACTACCGGACAGGTAAGTTGGGAAGAGTATCCCATGACATATCTGACATACATCAGACATACACTACATAAAATAAAACTATACTGTAAAGTGTAAACAATATAGAGTTGATTAAAAAATATATACTACAATTACAAATCTGAAATTTTGTGAGGATGGATGCATAGATGGAAGTTACTCTTTCACGCAAAAACTACTGAACGGATTTTGATGTTTGGTATGGCAATAGATTAAGCTCTGGATTAACACATAGGCTACTTTTTATTTCGAAATAATACAGTTTTCCGTGGGATATACTGACTTTACGCGGGCGGAGCCGTGTGCAAAAGCTAGTAAATACATTAATGTAATAGAAATTGTTTTTATGTTCACGCGTTTAAATATGCGAGCGAACCCTCTGAGGGTGTAAAATAAGGGTTGAAATTTTGTATGGTAAAAATTTTATCTTCACCAATTTCCATGAATTTAAGTATTCGAGGTAATAAATACAAAAGACTGAGTACCTACGTATTTTATAGTTTTTTGAAATGGGTGAAATAGGGAAGGAAAGTTTGTATGTATAGTGAAATATAAATAGGTGAATGATGGATTATGACGACGTAGAAATCCGTTAAGAAGGATTTTTCAAAATAATATACCCCACGAAGCAATAATGTACGTTTTTAGACGCTGCATAAAAAACACTTATTTTTTGCATTTTCTTGTACAATAAAATTTTCCAAACACACTTCTGAATTTTTTGTTCTTTGAATGGGCGAATTTAAAAAGTCCGGGAAAGGCTAGATCCGTATAGACTTTCCGTTAAATCCGGGTTTTGCGTAAAAACGTTCCTTACAGCCTTACAAGTATCCCAAATGAAAGTAATCATGAAAGCTTTGTCATGTCACGGAGAGAAGGCGGGCGGGATCTATTCTGAAGTGCTCGATATTTTGTCGTTTAAGTAGCTCAGTAATTAGTTAATTACATCGTACAGTACAACTACGTCCTTAATGTTTTTCGGCGAAGTTCGTCCGATTACCGAAAGATATTAAGAACTAGCTTTTGCTCTCGGTTCCGCCCTCGTAAATACAGTATCCCAAAGGATAAAATGTAGCCTACGTTTTAATCCAGAGCCTAAGCTATAGTAGCTTAGGCTACAAACCAAATTTCGTCAAAATTCGTTCAGTCGTTTTTGAGTAAAAGAGTAACAAACATCCATCCAAACACTAATTTATGCATCCATCCATTGTCACAAAATTTCACATTTTTAATAGTGGTAGGATAATTAATGGCCTTTACCTGATAGTATATATTGTATAGCACTTCCTAATGCAGATAATATTTAATATTGATCTTAATTTGTAATAGTTTTGGTACACAACTACTAACTTATCTATCAACAGATTCAATACGCAGTTCTACTGAACGGTTCACATTTTTTTTTGGCAAGTAGTAATAAAATAATATGTTATTATGACTTAGGAATATTATAAAACAAGATTTTTTTAAATCTCTAGCCCCCTTACTAATAATCGCTGTATAAGCTTTGAATAGTTATACAGTGTTTTGTCTTCTTCAATCGAATTAAAAATGTCACTTGTGTGACGGGAACAAAACACTGTATAACTATTCAAAGCTTATACAGCGTTTTTTAGTAAGGGGGTAAGAGGGTTAAATGGGTTTCCACATTTTGCACTCACAAAAAATTGAGTATTACTTATTTTATTTATGATTAAATTTTTGTAAAGTTGCTGTCTCGGCTACCTACTGTTGCCGTTGCTGTTGCCGTACTACCTACAGTTTGCGAAAGTGGCTGCTTCGCTCGCAGTATAGCTATAAGTTATAACTCATGTTATAAGCAAGTATGGAAGGACCTAGTAAGTTTTATCACTTTGATTTATCCGAAAAATATCGAGTATTTACATAATAGCACCCCGTTAACGGCCTTCGAACATCCCCTCCATCTGATAATCCCGTTCCCTTGATCTCAGTCATATCAGGGTGTCTTAGGCCTGTACATAAGTATCGTTATGTTCGAATTTCGATTGACTTAATTGATCCCACCCATCAAATTTATTAACGTTGGTTTAATTATTATTAACCCCTTTATTAATTAAAAGATTGCTTAGTTATTTGTGATATGGCGCCAATTGAAAATGATAAAGATTCCCACATAGTATTATATTTAGTAGGAGTAATTTTATATTACTGTTTTTTTAATAATATAATTAATAATGATTATTAATTATTATCCTAAGTACTGATACTACAAATGTGAAAGTTTTTGAGGATGAATGGATATTGGATGTATGGATGGATGAATATTTGTTAGGTACTCTTTCACGCAAAAACTAAACGAAGTCCGTTCGATTTCAATGAAATTTGGTATGGTAGTAGTTTAAGTAGTAACTTAATACATTATCCCATGGGAACACTGTACTTTTTATGGATAAAAAGTATCCTATGTTTTCAAAGGTTATAGTGTCCCACTGTATTTACGTGGGTGGAGCCGCAGGCAACAGCTAGTAAGTTATAAACCTATATATTACTAAATAATATTCGCATAACGACGTATTGCAAGTGAATTGAACAGGCAATTATAATAATATTAAGGTAGCCAACATACGTTGTTCTGTCTTAACTATGAACTGAAATAAATAAATAACTACTTACGATATATATATTTGAGGACTTACATATATTTTAATACCAAATAATAGAAAATAAATGACAAAAATATAAATTAATCATTTTCGGGTGGGGTCACCCTTATCACTTAGGGATATAAAATTAGTTTACAACCTATTGTCATAACTACATAAAATCTTTGCGCTAAATTAAAATTAAGAATTTCTTTTCAAATTACTTTAAAATCTGTTCAGCAGTTCATCTGCGAATCTCAAACAAACAGCTAAAGTTAGGATTAAAACCAGAAAAATATTACACTTGCGACAAATTCCTATCTGTTCATAACAGCTGCTGGTTGTGCAAAATAGAGATATACTCGTGTTCGTAATGTATCCCGGAAAGTAAGCAAGTAAGGTTAACCTTCCGCGTACGAGGTAAAAAATTAGGAAAACAGTTGACCTAAAGGCCATTCGTGCAACTTCCCTCTAAGCGCTTATATTTTATCTAATGCGTCATTTTTGAGCTCAAAAATAAAAGTGCTTCTAAAAATTTTTACTGATCATTTTCTTTCATCGGACTATTGAACTCCCTGGGCTCAAAAGTCTGATGAAAGTTTAATAAAACATTATTTTTTGATATTTTAAATTGTCATAACTTTGGAATGAATCAACCGATTTTATTTTCACGAGATTGACTTTCTGTTTATATTTAAAGTCCATGCAAATCTTACGCAGTTCACCGAAAACCTCTTAGAATATAATATGTCAATTTAAAGCCTCCCCCACATTTGGCATGCGCGTTCCTCGGGTGTGTCAGCGATGCAGGTGCTGCGTGCGCGCCGTGAACGCGCTGCGTGTCAGCGATGCGGGCGCTAATTGCGCGCCTTGTGCGCCGAACCGCATGCCTAATGTGGGGTCAGCCTAAATATCTTAACTCGTTTATTCCATGTTAAACCTCCAGATTTTCACTCCCGTTCTTGTTAAATAAAAAAATACCTAAAAGTAAGGATTAGTGTAGAAATGTAGAAGATAGAATAAACCTTCTAACTTTTCTGTGTATAAAATGAAAAATAAACAAATGCGTGAAGATGTAGCAAATAGGAATGTAAATTTTATTTGTCCTGCTGATGAAATGAACATAAAAACTCCACGGTAACACACGCCTGAACTTTGATTACGTACAGTGGTGGATTTACACTAGGGGCAGTCGGGGCAAGTGCCCAGGGCGGCAAATTTTGTAGGGCGGCAAAATTTGGAAAGTGAATGGAAAATGAAAGAAATAATTTCTAGACCACTACATTATTTTTTACAGTTATCAACATTGCACAATATATTAATAATTATTTCTTATAACGGTAACGTTAAACCTCACTCCTGATGATAGTCGACATACTAAATAATTATCATCAGCGTGGTAAGAGCTATTAACTGAGATAGGTTTGAAATCCGTTGATGGATGGGGGACACTGCGCATACATTTTTTTGCATGGTCCTTTTTAATTCTTAGAACGAAATCAAATATTTTTATATTATTGAAGTACCTATGTATAATATATAATAAAATCAATCATACTCATAGGCGTAGCTAGGGGGTTCAAATTTTACTTTAATTTAATTTTCAAGATTATCCTATTTTCACAGTCTTTTAGAGTTTAAAATTTGAGCAGATTTAACCTATCAAATAGGAAAAAAATTTTGCTCGCTCGCTTCGCTCGCTCGCATTTAACCTAAATAACATAATATTATATTATTTACTAGCGATGTTCTATTTTAGCCGGTTCAATTAATGAAGTTCACCGTTATTCAGTGTTTAAGTTTAACGATTGAATAGATTTTAATAGAATGGGGAAAAAATGTTTGCTCGCTTGCTTCGCTCACTCGTGTTTGGCTTACGGAACATATTACTACAAAATTTAGTGTCGACCTTCAGTTTTAGGCTTTTGATATTTGTATTTTTCGAATTACACAGTTTTTCAGTGTAACAGTCTTTTAGGGTTTAAAATTTGAGCAGATTTCACCTATTAAATAGGGAAAAAAATTTCTCTCGCTCGCTTCGCTCGCTCGCGTTTAACAGAACATATTATATTATTTAGTAGGTTCTGTTTTAGCCGGTTCATTTTATGATATTTTTCCGAGGTCCACCGTTATTCAGTGTTTAAGGGGAAACCCTGAAAGACTGCTTTAAAGCATAAACAGGTAAAAACGAAAAAAAAATGGGCGCCCATTATTCTAATGTATATTATAAAATGATAAAGTTTGAACAGATTTAACCTATTAAATAGGAAAAAATTTTGCTCGCTCGCTTCGCTCGCTCGCGGTTAACATAAAGGGCATTACATTATTAATTATTATTACCGATGTTCTGGTGTAGCCGATTGATTTTATGGTATTTTTCTGAAGTTTATAATTTAGTTTAACGTTTGAACACAATTGAACGTTTGAACCTGTAAAATAGGACTCGCTCGCTCGCTCGTTTTTGGCTTCAAGAACGTAAAATTTTGTACTGGCGTTTAGTTTTAGACTATAGATATTTCTATTTTTCCGAATTACACAGTTTTTCAGGGTTTAAAGCTTAAACAGGTAAAAACGAAAAAAAAAATTCTAATGTGCCCAGGGCCTCTAATAGGTTAAAGATAGGTTATATAGGTTAAAGATAGGTAATATCATAGAACTATCCCTTAATATTCACTATCCCTAAAAACTAAGCTTTTCCGATTATTTTAATCGGAAAAGTTTAGTTTTTAGGGATAGTGAATATTAAGGGATAGTTCTATGATATTTTTGCCCCAGTTCATAAAAGTATTATATTAAAAAGAAGCCCCGGTTAAAAGTTTTACGGAGTCGTATTTACAGCTCATTGTCTAGTAGTGGTCTGCATTTTGAATACATAGACGTGTTTAATAGCGAATATAATGAAGTTATTATAGGCATGAGTCATGACAGAGAAAACCTAACTAATAAGTTATTGAGCTTGCTCCTCCATCCATTACTTATTTGCGCGCAATAAAACGCGATATTGAATTCTTGTTCCTGTCAACACGCAATTAGCAAAACGCGTATTTGAGCACTTGTACCTGCCAATACGTAATAGCAATCTTGTAAAAGTCAACAAGCAATTTTAATAAAACTAGCAAAAGTTATGAAGCATATTATTATAATAACAAAAAATTTTATAAAAAAATATAACCCGACTACGTAAATTCGGTAGCCTACCTTACCCAGGCTGTTATTACGAATCTATTAAATTAAATAAAGTTTATTTCGTGCTGGACGTCTGGATTAAAACATGGTGTACTTTTTATCCCGAAAAAATACAGTGTTCCCGTGGGATACCGTATTTACCCGGGCGAAGCCGCGGGCAACAGCTAGTTTATAATATTAGTAGGATTGATACTATTGACACTAATGACGGCCAGGAGTACTGGTGCTGGATTAGGTAGAAACTTGTAAGTTTACAATATAAAGTACTAATTAATACTTCAGGAAAATTATTTGAGCGAAGTCAGATAAAAACTTTTGAAATAATTCAATAATAAAAACTATTGCGCGTTGATAATTACGCCTCACATGCTTTTGGTTTGATTATATTTTTTACATTTAAAAGCCGTAAAAAATTATATAGTAAAAATAATAAGTTTTTTCGCCAGATTAAGAAAACTTAATTATATTATTAGGAAACAAAATATGTATGCAGATAAAAATTAAATATATTTATTATTTTTTATAATGAAATAGATATTAAAATGCTTGTAAACAATTTATAAAAAAAATGTTGAATTCAATCTTTGCCTACTGTCGTTTAAAGTTGTGGTGTGTTTTTCTCAATACAGAGTATATTTAAAAAGTAAACTATATAGTTGATGATGACAATGACATACTTAGTGCGAAAAATTTAACAGTTATGTATTTACTCACGCCAAATATTATTACCGTTAAAAATCTACTGTTAACATCTAGGGTTGTGAGTAATTATTTTTAAACAAAAATTAAACCTACTTCCAAAGTAAAAATACACAAAATTAAGAAGATTGAGTAAAGAAATAAGTAGTTAAAATTATAGCCAAATTTAAAAGGGGAATTATTTAGGAAATAAGTTTTATTTCATACTTTTTTGTGTATTTTTACTTTGGAAGTCGATTTAACTTTTTGTTTAAATATAATAATTTTAAACTTTTATTATTCGTTAAATTATTATAAATACAATATATCTTTAGAACGTCTAAAATAAACGTTCGAATGTATAATTGAATACGCTCCAAGCTTCCATTAGGTATTGTAAATAAGATGATGATGATTACTGTAAGTTACAAAGTAGCATAGCTTGCAGTTCTTATTCGCTTACAGTTTACAACATTCAATAATTAGGAGGAAATAAAAGAGAACGGTATTTGAAAACCAACTTTTAATGAAAAATATGTTTATAGTTTAAACACCTGTTGTATATAATATATACTTATATTTATTTTTTTTTTCATTAAAAGTTGGTTTTCAAAAACAGTTCTTTTTTATTTCCTCCTAATTAATTAATGTTGTAAGCTGTGAGTGAATAATACAATGAAATTATCAAAAATAAGTTAATTTTACAATAAAGTCCATCGCACGATTTCATTGAATCAAATAAATCCGTAAATAAAATGGATTAATAATATAAGTAGTTTCTTAAAATCTGCATTATATGAATAACTTTTTAAAATAGTTTGCCATCACATTTCAAAACTTTTTTTTTTTCACTAAATTTCAAAATTCAGCTAGATAATTTTCTGCAGTTAAAAATCTCAATTCAAATAGTATATTTTTTATAACTTTCTTATTCCAATAGTGATAAATATCATAATAACACCCTGTATATATATGTGACCATAAAATTGTAATAACCGTTAGATTGTAATTTATCTAGTGAAATTGTATAATGTTTATAGACTTCTGACCGGAATATCCTGCCTATATTTAATTCACCTTTTTCGTTACATTATCCTACCTACTTAGTTATGAATCATTCATCATATTTTTACGATCTCGTTAGTTGTTTTACAATCTTACGGTTTTTACAATTTTACGGTGACATATATAGGTACAGCCATTCGGCTGTATATATACAGGATATAACCGCTTCCTTTTTTTAGAAGTCGGTTTAGAAGTTTTATAATTGTCTATAGCAAATATAGTATACACTCTGCAGGGTTCTCAAAGAGTAGGTACTAATGAATAACCTAACCAAGAACATGTCTAAGGAGGGTTCCGTAACTATATAGGTACGCGTAATATGCTTTTTTTTATTACTCCAAAAGTTAATGTCCGATTTGGTTCACAATAATTTTCCTAAAGAGTTTTTAGCATGATCTATCAGCATGGAAATTTGTAAGTTTCTATCTCCTATAGTTAAAAAAGGCTGGGGGGGGGGGACCAACTAACAAAGGCGCCGGAGGCCGATTAATCGAAAATGTTCAACTTTATAAAAAAGTAACGTATGAAACCTTGCCTTTATTTTAAAAGGCCTATTCTACGATACCCCACACGATGGGGTAGAGTGAAAAACTATTTTTCATCCCCACTTCACATATATGGAGAGCCACCCCTAAAATATAAAATTATTATTTTTTTATGATCCCGAAACTATGATCTATACACAATCTATAACTGCACCAAAGTTCATCAATTTATATTCATAATTACAGGAGCTAGAGGCGCGGACAGACAGACAGACGGACGGACAGGGCGAAAATATAAGGGTTCCTTAAGTATTACGGAACCCTAAAAGTGACATGTTAGAATTTAAAGAGAAAAGAAAGAATGAAAAAAATATTTATTTGGTAAAATAAAAACATAACAACATAGTGAGATTGTACCAAATTGGTGCAAACTCAGCACAACGCTAATTTTCATTGAGCACAGGAAATAAATGCACATCATTCATTATCATATTTACATTACGGTATTCAATAACAAAAATTGCAAAAATCGCTTTAACACATCGAAACGTGCCCAAAACAGCCAAGTCGCTATCAAAATATTATTGTTTTTAACGTGTTGTTCATAGCGTGTAGTAGCGATATCTGATACAGAATAAATTACAATTAATAAATAAGTAACATGAGTCACATCACTCGTAGTACATTTCATTACTGCGAGATCGATCTAGTGAAGCCTAAACAAGTAAATAAACGGGTCCAAAGTACACTAGTGATGACCCAGCACGTGCGAGCTCACATTATATCGATAAAGGTCAATAAAATCGATGTGTTTCTGACCTCAGGCCTTTAAGAACGATGGGATTCCAAGCACAGTAGAACACGATATGTTACAATATAATTATTATTTATTGTGAACAAAGACATCTATTGGCTATAATATATATTGTGAACAAAGACATCTATCTATGCCACGCGAATGTATGTATTTCGCGTGTAACTTTGCGTGTAAAAGAGGAGTAAAAATTACTTCCTTCAGCGCCATTTCCTCTCGAATATTCTCGGTGCCAAACGTCAAACGAAAACTAAAAAACGCGATGGGGCGGCGCGCAGCGACGGCCTTTGAATCGTTTACTCGGAAATGGGGAGTTATAGTTACAAAATCACTCTTGTGACGTCACAGCAGGTAGAAAAATAATGGCACGCTTGGTTTCTATACAAACGATGAGACTTGCGTTATCTAGTCAATAGATGTCTGTGTTTGTGAATAACTTTGTCTTTATTAGGTACTGTTTTTTTAATTAAAAACTAGAAAAATACATCTAATGTCCCTTAAAAAACAAACTACAAGCTTGAGTCATAACGTATAATTAAATGTATTATGCAATTAATTTAAAAATATACAAAAAATATCTATATATCTCTAAAAAATGGTTGTTAGTATTGACGTCAAAACTATGTTTTACAACAGATTATAATATTCATCATTCATTACAACATGTAAACAATAATGTCGCATCACTATCTGTTTATCGATACAAACACAGTAGTTCGCAAGTCCCACTCGCACACGCATCACCCGCGCGCGAAAAAAAATACCGGTCAAGCAAAAAAGTTGCGGTATATTATATTTTGGTATAAAGTAAAAGAATTGTGTAAATATCTAGGCCATTTTAATTATGCTTATTTATTAAAGTTGATTAATAAATAAAAAAAATTAAAACTATTTTTTTTTAAATTGTGTGGATGTTTAGTGTTTACAGTGCAGTGAATTAAAAAAATGGCAAAGCCAACAGTTCCGCGGCATTGCATGTAAGTTTTTGTGATTTAAAATTCGAACTAGGTTAATTTAAATTTGTACCTAATTAATTTTAGCCGGTACGTTAGGTGTAATGTTGGTTCTACCTACAATGCAGTCCGTTCAGACTTATTTTACCTCTGGGTTAAATGAAAGTGATCCTTATGTCGTCGGTATATAGTTCCTGGTAACATAACTCTGAATGATTTAAAACTACTTAAACTACTTTTTCTTTTGAATTGCCATCACATTTTTAGTCGATACAGTTTTTTTTTATTCGAGGTTATTGATTGGTCCTTTTCTATTAAATTAAAATATTTATACGAAAGGTAACTCAAAGATCAATCGATGAATATATTTTACCGTTCCCCTTTATTTAGTTCAAATTCAATCTTCTTATAAGGTGCTCAACTAACAATTTCGCTTTCAAATTTTGCTATATAAATCTTGTTTACATAGTATTAGATTCTAATCTAATACTATGTACCTAAACAAATTTTATATAGCAAAATTTAAATCTAATACTATTAGATGAAGTCGATCTCTTTTTTGTTCGCTTAGATCTTTTAAACTACTCAATAGATTTTAATGGAGTTTTTAGCAATAGATAGAGTAATTCAAGAAGAAGGTTTAATATATGCACTAGAGATCGTTTCGTGGTCGAAATTAGCTAATAATTTATATAATTTTTAGGTTTGAACTTTATTCAGGGTTCTTTTGCTTTTTAGAGATATTTTTAACTTCCCGCTAAGAAAATCTAAGATTTTCAAAAATCCGGAAGTTATTGGTTTTAGCCCGTTTTGCAAAAATTTAATGCTCATCAGATCTCGAAGTCACAGGAAGCTTCCCTGACTACCCCCGCGAGCGTGTCACTATGTCTGTATGTATGTATGTGTGTGTGTGTGTGTAAGTACTAAGTATGTAAACCTCTTATAAATTTGGAACGGTTTGACCGATTTTATTGCGGCTGGCGCCATTCGAAAGAACTTGGCTAAACTTAGATTTTGAATACAATTTGGATTGATAGACTTCAAGATATAGACAGATAGATTTCAAGAAATCTAAAAAGAAACGGATCCTTTTATAGTGGTTTTTTTGAATGACTTTTAAATGGCTTTATCCATCAACTCCAAGAACTAATCAGCTCTTAACCTTGAAAAACCACGTCGATCGCCGCTAATCTGGTCAAAATCGGTTGATTGGTTCGAGAGTATCGTAAAGGAAAGAAAACCGAAAAAAGTGTTTTTACGGAATTACTCCGAAAGTTTTTCTCTAAAAAATTTTTGTTGTCGATTCTTTCAAAGGACATAAAAATTGCATCGATTGCCGCCAATTGCGTGAAAATCGGTTCATTCATTCCAAAGTTATGACAGTTTGAAATTTCAAAAAGTAGTTTATTAAACTTTCAGTGAAAAAATATCAGTAAAATTTTTTAGAAGCACTTTTATTTTTGAGCTCGTTAAGCTCAAAAATGACGCATTAAATAAAATTTAAGCGCTTAGCGGTAAGTTACACGGATGGCCTTTAGGTCCACTGTTTTCCTATTTTTTTTTAAATGTTGTGTTGTGTTTGTGACAGTTTGACAAAGTACGTCGAAGTATAACAAAATTGTATCTTTTACGATATTGTAGATATCCAAGCGGTGTGTTAATAATTGGAGGTGCAAGTGGTTGTTATTTTATTTACTTTATGTATTTCTAAGCATTATAAAAAGGAACATAATATTATATTATGTACTTTAATTTACCGCCCAAATTTCGAAATACTCCTCTGGTTACACAATTCTCGTAAAACCATAGATATATAATATTAAATAATTAACCAAAGCGTAAAACTGAATGTTTTTCTTTACATAATTTAATAATCATACGTCCTGTGCGAAGCTAAGGTGAGTCGCAACTCGCAATTAGGTTATAAACAAGTACCGATGTAGTTACAGGTACCCACTCCCCTGCCTACTCAATACAGCATTTGCTATTTTTAGAACAAACCAGTTAAGCTTATTGAGATTCCTGTGGTTGGTTTGTGTTGTTAAAAATTGATCGCCGTTCCGTATCATCATCATCATCGATATCTACAATACGACAAAGCTTGTGTATAGCATAGTAACAAAACTTTAACGACGCGACGCGACGCAAACAAAAAAATGGAAAAAGAAGCTACGAAATTCTTCGATAAAAGATAAATTAAACTTGGCGAGACCGTTGCCGCGCTCAAATTTACTCTTACTTAATAGAGTAAATTTGAGTTCTTATTAGAGTATTTATAAAAATACTCTAATAAGAACAAACGTACTGACAACAATAGGCAAGCGGACTGATTTTTTTTATTGCATAAATGAATAGTACTCTTAAATATGAGTAACTTCTCAGAAGAAACCGTATATCAAAAGTCAATATCTTCAAAGGTACAATATATTGTATACAAAATTTCGCGAGTCTTCATACCAATGTTTTTTTTTTGCGAAATTGGTAAACAAAACCTACATCATTAGTTTACTCACATCATATACAAAAACATTCATTATGGTAAGTATGAACTTAAACGCACAAATATCGGAGATATTTACAAATATATTCCTGCGGCCATATACTTCATATACTACTTCATACTACTTCATATACAAGTGACGTCATTTTTAGGTGGACTTTAGTATGGAGCGTTTTTAGGAGGCTCGCGAAATTTTTTATACAAATCGCTGTACCTTTGAAAATATTGACTTTTGATATACGGTTTCTTCTGAGAAGTTACTCAAATTTAAGAGTACTATTCATTTATGCAATAAAAAATAAATTGTCCTATTGCCTATTACTTTTCATTTTCTCCTAATGCATAAGCTTCCTGGGATTTCTTTTTGAGCTTACGAAGTCACGGGCAACATCAGACCAAATAGAAAAGTAGACAGAGTTCTGCGAACAACACAGTGAGGCTGATTTAAACTACGCCTCGACGCGTAATAACATAGTGCCCACGCATGTAGCGAAACTACGCCTTACCTTGTAAGGCAAGGTGTCACGGCATCTGCGTGATCCGTTTTTGTTTGACGAAGCTCTGACTTCACTCTTTTATTTGGTCTGAGGCAACATCTAGTAATATTAAATTACTAACGTACGTACCTACTATGATCTATCGTCCATCAACACGCGAGTACTGCGTGATACAGCTGTAAATGACAAAGAAATCAAACAATTGAATTAAAATGGATACATTATTTGACCTACTTCTTACGTCCGTATGGTCATATGGCTACCGTTCGGGTCAACTGCCTAATTAAAGTTAACTAACAATATTATAATTATTCTTGCTAATAAAATAGAGGCTTTCGCGACTACGGAATACTGGCTACCAAACAGAGTCATTCTTTGTCATTCCAGGCCTTGCCTTTAACGGTTGAAGATCGATTCTTTTAATTAAATACTGCAATAATATAGTTACGATCGGCCGGCTTATTACGTATCTTGCAAAAGCCAAGCAAAAGCAAAAAATGCGCAATTTTTGTGCAAAAATCGCAAAATCGCAGATGCAACCTAGCGACAGTAATGCCTCTACCGAACAATCGAGGAACTATAAATTGCAATCAATCGTTCGTTCTCTTCACTGTCTAATTTTTCGTATTACAGTAAGACTTTTACAGCAAAGCGAAATCAATCAGCGAGCGATTTAAACTGTCAGTTAACAATAATAAGCGAAAATGAAGCAAACTGCATTCAAATACAACAGCGAGCGATTAGCAATCGATCGCATAGGTAATACGATTTTATTTGACGTTCAGCAATCGACTGCGCTTCTATCGCGCGATGACTGCAAGATTTTTGCTAATCGCTATTTTTACGTAATACTACGGGAGGTAGCGCTATAGTTGACCAAGTCATTTTATACCGGCTGAAAATCATAAGAATAATAGTTTTCCCCTAACACTTAACAGCTCTGAACGTCAGCTGCTCCGATAGCGGTGGAGCTAAAGGAGACAGCATGACAAAGTCATTGGAAAAAAATCTGCTCCGAGGAATTTTATACCAAGCGAAAGTTGTATTAAATTATTCACGAGTGACATAGGCTAAATTTTATTTTGGAAAATAATAATATTCCTTAAGATATTTGGGTTTTTCGGACACAAGGTGTAAAAAATCAACCAGAAAAGTTACTTATTTTGCGTACGCTGCCTAAACTATAAAAGATAGAACCATAAAATGTTCTAATTAATTGTAGATCTTATAAATATCTACAAAAAAGTCCGCGACACACTATACCTATCTATGTCGAGTGAGGCACAACAACCATTTTTTTATTTAGAAATCTTGAATTTTTTTTGGACTACATTTAAACGCGTTTATTTTACTCATGCTATTAATCCTTATCAAAATAAATTATTTCATCACTAAGTACAGTTTATGTAGATAATATTTGGTCTTTGAATGATTAAAATTGGACGTTTGGTTTTGAAGTTATGGCGAAATTAAAATATTACGATTTCTGCTGCACGGCCCGTTGAGAAGTAGTTTCGGGCGGCATAGGCCCATATTATAAATACCTTATAGACTAACATACATATTACTATTATATCAGTATTAGTATCAGTATTAGTATCAGTATTGTGCCCGTGCGAAGCCGGGGCGGGTCGCTAGTTGTTAATATAACTTATGCATGTGACATGTATTTAAAAACAAGAATAAATTCCCTATATGACTACGTAACTGGAATTTTAAAAATACAAAATGAATACGAGCAACCTTGATGTGTACAGAAAAAACTGTCGCACGCCAGTATACGGTAGAAGGCATCCGCGTTTGTTTTTTCGATTTTCAATGATGAATCGTAAGTAAAACCTTAGTATGTTATATATTACTGGAAACTAGAATAAAAATTCTATACATTTTATTAAAAAGAAATACGAAATATAACGTTTAACATGCAAAATATCAAAAATGATTTCACTTGCAGGGGTACCTGTCAATGGTATGGTACACCGCGCGATATTCAAGAGTTAAATTATTAAATTCTGTATTCCTGTTAAAAAATAACAGTCCAATGTTAGTAGTTAGTATGGTTAATATGGAGGTAATAGCCTCCGTGATGCAGTGGTTTGCGCGCGGTGGATAACAAGTTACACGTGTTTTTATCCACAGTTCATTGGAATCGAGAGGACGAGCCCTACATTTTGACTCTAATAGATTCCCCAAATTCCAGTCGGGATCTGGTATATACCACAAAGACCCCGAGAGACGCTCCCTCCCATGCAAAATTTTTAAGGCTCCACCAAACGTACTTTTCATTCCAGCAAATAATAGATGCTTAAAAACTTACTTAGGCCTTTGCATCCGTTAATGGATGATTTATACAGTATTCTCCGAGCGAAGTAACCACTCTTGAAATACTGTAGTGCCTGGGACAGTTGGTTTTTAAATGTCGTATGGTTGCCCAAGCACATACGGCATTCTCACAACATAGTCAGCCTAGTCCAGAGGAATGAACTAGTCAATACGTCTGGAGCCAACTATGTGCGGGTTTCCTCACGATGTTTTCCTTCACCGTTAGAGCGTCCGTATAATGTACTTGAGATCTGAAAAAGTCTCATTGGTACACGCCACAACCTGGGATTCGAACCTACACTCTCTCGAGTGCAAACCAAACGGTCTACCCACTAGGCTACGGAGCTCAATAGATGCTTATAAGTGTAAGAAAGACATACAGAGTATTTAAATACTAAGTGCATTTCGTTTTTGCTTATGGAGTCGTTGTATGTGTATTGTGTAACAGAGAGACAAGATCGGACTATAGTATATCGGTAACACGTACGCTGTCCTCCTCCATCAGTCGTGCTCCTCATGTCTGAGGGTCGTGACCACCACCTTCCATGGTCTTTACGATATTTCTCCACTTTTCCCTGTCCTCGGCCACTCGAAGTGCACGTACGCTGTACGCAGGTAGTTATTTTTTACTTCTTACGCAATACGCTTATAGTGACGTATTCTGTTATGTTATTTAATAACTGTTATTTTAATAACTGGATATCGACTGTTATGTGTTATTTCCAAATACCTTAGTTATTTTTAACTGTTACGTTAAATACGTCCCACCTCTATTGAGCGCGCGACATTTTTAACACGCTGACTGACGGTGTTACCCCCGTCAAACGTACAGCTGACTATTTTTTTTATTATTTTAAAAGTATGAAAATTGAGATATATAAATTTCATAAGGTATAAAAAACCTTAATTTTTTAAATTTTAAATGAGGTTTATGCACGTGACTGACATTGAACCCCCCCTCGTCTTTACAGCTGACGATAATTTTTGTAAAAAATATGATTGAAACAATAATTTAATACAACTTTCGCTTGGTATAAAATTCCTCGGAGCAGATTTTTTTCCAATGACTTTGTCATGCTGTCTCCTTTAGCTCCACCGCTGCGCTGGTGCGACAACTGACGCTCACTTTACTAATTTCCGAACATTAAACAACTGTTTGAAGTAAAATTCATTCGGTATAAAATTCCTAAAAAAAATGCAGCGCTACCTCCCGTACTTATAATACGGCGGCCGGTCCCGATATGCTAACTGTAAAATGGTACTCTCTTAAACGTCAAACCAACGTCGGACCCTTTTGATAGGTCCTAAATCAGTTTATGATATGAAGACGATAATAATAATCTGAGGTAGTGAAAAAATTACCTATGAAAAAGAATGACGTTGAATATAGAATTTTCACCACTATAGAACACGCGTCGACGTCACCTGCCTCACCTACTTCTATTTTTAAATATTTATTTATTTATTTATTCAGAACGCAAATAGTCTTCTGTAATAACTAATAAGATGGAAATGTTCTTATCAAATAAGGTTTTTATACACAAACAAACCATTTACTAGTGAAAAACTAAGCGAGACCACTATTTAAAAGATTGTCTGCTACCAGATTTCGCCGGCACATCTCAACCTCTCGTCCACGGCGGACGTCTACGTCACCGCAGCGTCACAACATGGCGGCGCCGGCGGTGGTGACGTCACGCCGCTTCACCGACATCCCGGGCCCGCTGACGCTGCCCATGCTGCGGCACCACGACCACATACTGCCGAGGATTGGTGAGTTAAGCATGGTATACCACATCTTGTCTGCGGCGAACGTCGTCACCACTCACTGAGTGTCACAACATGGCGGCGCCGGCGGTGGTGACGTCACGCCGCTTCACCGACATCCCGGGCCCGCTGACACTGCCCATGTTGCGGCACCACGACCATATACTGCCGAGGATTGGTGAGTTCAGCATGGTATACCATATCTCGTCCGCGGCGGACGTCGACGTCACCGCAGCGTCACAATATGGCGGCGCGGCGCCGACAGTGGACGTCACGCCGCTTGCGTTTGTGCGGCAACATAACCATAATATAATGGCGAGTCAATAATAGGCAAGCGGACTGTTTTTTTTTTATTGCATAAATGAATAGTACTCTTAAATATGAGTAACTTCTCAGAAGAAACCGTATATCAAAAGTCAATATTTTCAAAGGTACAGCGATTTGTATACAAAATTTCGCGAGTCTTTATACCAAAAAAATTTTTTTTTTTTTGCGAAATTGGTAAACAAAACCTACATCATTAGTTTACTCACATCATATACAAAAACATTCATTATGGTAAGTATGAACTTAAACGCACAAATATCGGAGATATTTACAAATATATTCCTGCGGCCATATACTTCATATACTACTTCATACTACTTCATATACAAGTGACGTCATTTTTAGGTCGACTTTAGTATGGAGCGTTTTTAGGAGGCTCGCTAATTTTTTTATACAAATCGCTGTACCTTTGAAAATATTGACTTTTGATATACGGTTTCTTCTGAGAAGTTACTCATATTTAAGAGTACTATTCATTTATGCAATAAAAAAAAATTGTCCGATTGCCTATTGTAATTTGAATACTATACACTTACGGCCGAATTAGTAAACGATAGTTAAATTAACTGACGCTCAAATCACATGCTGTCCTTGTCGTTTCGGCTAGCAGAGACAGCGACAGCCTGTGATTAGGAGGGCTCTTGATTTTGGTTAGCGTTTTAGTATTCGGCCGTTAGACAAGTAGCCAGTATGACCCCAGCACCCTTCTCACTTCTGAGAGAGTTGTCATTACTGTCGAGTCCAGTCCAGGACTTAAAGATTACTTCCTACAGTGGCAACATACTGCTGTCATGTATCGGTGAGAATTGAATGATAGTTACGTTTTTTTTTTTTTTTTTTTTTATGAAATAAGGGGGCAAACGAGCAAACGGGTCACCTGATGGAAAGCAACTTCCGTCGCCCATGGACACTCGCAGCATCAGATGAGCTGCAAGTGCGTTGCCGGCCTTTTAAGAGGGAATAGGGTAATAGGGGAGGGTAGGGAAGGGAATAGGGTAGGGGATTGGGCCTCCGGTAAACTCACTCACTCGGCGAAACACAGCGCAAACGCTGTTTCACGCCGGTTTTCTGTGAGCCCGTGGTATTTCTCCGGTCGAGCCGGCCCATTCGTGCCGAAGCATGGCTCTACCACGTACGTTGTACGACGATTTTCTGATTCGTATTCGATTTTCATGCGCCACATGTTGCACCTGAAAGAAAATTGAATTTCAAAATACTTACATCCATATTTACCACCGGCCTGCTTTAAAATATAAGGAGTGCAATTCAGTCAATACACGAGTATTCTTGACGAAAATTCTAGAGAATGATTCAAAACTGATGCAAAAAACTACGTTTATTGCTACCTAGAAATAGATAAGTTTCTACATAGGTAGTAGTAGTCGGTACTACGTAAATAACTTCGTCTAGCCGTCGTCTAGCCCAGAATCAGGTTATACCGCAAGTGAAAGTGCTCATATCGGGTGACAAATACCTGAACTGCTCCGCGCGATGTCGTTTTCCTCTTGTTTTATAAGGATGTCGGTTATTACGTCATTACGGGTGATCAACTCGTGTGTCAGTCTCGATGCGAACAGATGCTATTTAAGCTGATAAAATTCCTTAAATAGCTAATTTAACTGAACCTCAATTCTCGTATTTAAAGTAGACTTTCATTTTACTTTGATTGGATTATAAGTGAAGCGACATGTTACCATGAACGAATTTTATGACGTCTCGACCAATCAGAGCGCATTTCACGTTGGTTTAACGTTAATAAAAACACCGTTTGAGAGTATTAGCGTATCGGGACTTCAAATTGTAATTGTAATAGCAGGTTTATTTAGCAGAATTGCCCCTCTATTTAAACTACCTGAGCCCTTGCTGAATGTGACTTGAATATTATTTGGTCTCGCTGGCAATATCAGATTAATAATAATAGCAGTGCCAGTCTTTTAAATAGGCACTTCTTCTTGACCGAAAAATTTGTAGGCAAGTTTTTGGGCAAAGAAGAAGGAGCCATCTTGGCCCCCAAAGTAGGTCCACCTGATTTTCTGTAAGGACATGGAATCTGTCGAACGGGCTTCTTCGTGAAACCTTCATTCAGTACTTTCCAAAAGTCTTCTAACGATTCTTCTCTCCACAGGCTGCTTCCACCACTGCGTTGGACTGGGCCTGCTGGAGGGCCTGCAGCGGCGATACGGCGACCTGGTACGCCTCGCTAGGGGCCGGGCCCGCCCCGTGCTGTACGTCTGCTCCGCTGAGCTGATGCAGGAGGTACTGTGACTGATGCCACCACTGAAGGGTCCCCATTGCCTGAATAATTTCTTGAATATAAAGTCCCAAGATAGATAAGGATAAACAGCAAGTGGCATACCATTTTAAAGGCCAACGTGCGTGTGTCTCTGTCTGTGTGTGTTTTTATGACTGAACCTACCTAGAGTTACCTAACTTTTGGATTTACTGACAGTAATATTTTTTTTTATTAGCGGAAAAATAAAAGAATTTATGATATTTGTGCGATCATCACTCGTTGCAATAAAATCGCTTTTAGGACTTTATCAATGTTTATTTTAGATAACTTTTCGGATACACTAAAACAACTATAATTATGGTTTCAGCCGTGGTGGTTTAAACCAATACAGTGTTAGTAAAAATATTAGTTATACTTAAATCGGGAATCGGTATTTAAACGGAAACTCCAAAATTTTATCTACATGAATAATTTCTCTACAAAGTCATATTTAATTTAAATTCTTATCCATTAAACTATAAGTACAAATTCGTTTGCGTTGTAGCCTCATTACTTATTTTCAACTCTACCATCCTCAGAACAAGATTGAAAATCGTATGTCATGTGACATCGCGTTACACTCAATCCTAAATCCAGTAAGTTCCGGCACGGGTCTGGATTTATCGCTCGGAATACGCCTCATTAGGTTTTTATATGTGGGACTATTCTGTAAGAAATTCATGAAGTGAAAAAATATGTAGAGTCGAGACTGCTTTTAACAAAACTTCAAGCCAAAGCTATCCTTACTTTTTCTAGTATTATTTATTATCTATACTTATAATATTCTTACTGAAAATTGTGAAAACCCTATTATGAATGGAGCTAGTATAATATTATAAAGAGGAAAGATTTGTTTGTTTGTATTGAATAGGCTCCGAAACTATCGACTTTGATTAAATTTTAGAAAGGACCGATTTTGATTAAATTTGACACACATATAGATTAGATTACGGGGAAGGACATGGGTTGCTTTTAATCCCAAAAAGTTGTACGGTTCCCGTGCGATTCATTTTTCACGATGTTAGCGGGAATCATCTACTTAGTATTAGAAATATCTTGCTAGAAAATGTTATATGTACAAGTTACGTTAAAAAATTCTTAGGAAATGCTTCATTGGTCATTTTTGCATATATAATCTATGTCGAATTCACCCACTAACTTCGACCGAAACCCATTGTATACAATAGGGAATATGCACGTATTTTTTTTATTTTTTTATATAGATCTATCTTGTTTGGTAAACCGTATGGTAAAATCAGTTTTTTGATATCATTAATAATAGCGAAGATATGAACATTTAAAGTAGTCTGTTAGACAGAGAGATCGGACGTGTATCGTGACGTCACATAACACGACCTTCATAGAAAGTTCATACTAAATTTCGTTTTGCTAGAAAGAGGTAGATTACAAACTTTGACCGCTCATATCTTGCTCATTTATCAACAGATATTAATTTTTTTTTCGCCGTTTCCTTTATTTTTCAGTCTAGTATCATATTATTATATTTTAAGCTATTTTTATATTTTATGCATATTCCCTATTGTTCTAACCAGACTTCAAAACATTTTTTGTTTCAACGTGGCATTCGAACCCATGAACTACGGAGTCGAGAGCTAAGCTCTGAATCAATGAGGCGTCACTACTAGATAATGTTGTTTGGGTTATCAGTGACGTCAGCAGAGGTCACGTAATGTGTGCACAACTTATCAATGGACATTTTCGTTTTGATTGATCGCTGATAGCATGATAGAAAGCTCTCGAATGTTATACAAAACGATTAACGCATGTTTGTAATTATTCTGGAGATCTAGGATCACTGTTGTCCATCCGTCTGTCTGTCAAGACCCTTTTTCTCAGGAACGCGTGGAGTTATTAAGCTGGAATTTATATCAAATACTCAGATCTTTGGAGCTGTGAAAAAATCAAACATCTAAGCCAACGCAATCAAAAGATACAGCCGTTTATGCCGCAATTTCCGCAAATTTTTGACACTCGCAAGGGTACTTCCCGTGAACTCAGAATCTTGAAATTTCGTACGAAGCAACGTCTTATAACACAGATAAAGGAAAAATTGTGAAAATCCTAAATTTTTAATTACATCATAATATAATAATAAACATATTTTTAATAATTTTAAACTTACGAGTACTACCCCTACTATGACTCGATTGTAGTGATGGGTGAACTTTTACTTATATACGTAAAGTTTGTACGGGACCCTCGTTGCGCGAGTCGGACTCGCACTTGGCCGTTTTTTTGTTGTTTTTTTTTACATTTAGATCATATTGAATATAGATTACTGGACAGCCGAGTGGCTGAAAGGAAAGGGAAATCTATATTAGATATTGAACGTTGATAAAGCCATGAGCCAGCAAAAATGGTAAACCCAATAATTAGGGGAACATGTTGTACCTTAGAGGCAGTTGTACATCGGTCAGCGCTCGTTTTTTTAGATATTCATAAGCTTTTGAATTCTAATGCCTAGGGTGTTCGCTGCGTCTATCTTTCATGACCATCTTATATAGATGTAATCGTTTGCTGACATTATGTGTTATGTTTTACATTGGCCAGTTTTAGAATTTTTAAGCGTCTTAATGACATGTAACTTGTAAGCATGCTATTTGTATTTCTCATATTTTGGTGAAGTATAGGTACCCAAATAACCGACCTTCCGAAATATACAAACATAGCATAAGTGCAGCAAGTCAAATTTGAATAAATAACGAAGAGCTTAAAAACTGGCCGAGGTACAACCGTACAACAGGCTCCCATTTCGCAATCTATTAACGCCATTTTCACCAGCGGTTTCCCCGTCTATGTAGCCGCAGTATAAACGGTAGTTTGAAAACAATAATGACGTACGAATGAGTAACACATAAGGTCGATTCTGCTAAATTCTGAAATAATACAGTGACGATCGAGGCCCGATATGTCAAATCTGCAAAATTATATTCTCATAAACGTCAAACCCATTCTAATTGGTCCAAAGTCCAAAAATCACTTTATTTTTGCCCGCGACTTCATGTGCGCAAAAGTTAATTTCGCAGAAACCGTACATTTTTCCACGATAAAAAGTAGCCCATATCCTTCCCCGTGGTCTATTTTACATCCGTGCTCAATTTCATCAAAATCGGTCCAGCAGATTCGGAGACTATTCGAAGCAAACAAACAAACAAATCTTTCCTCAATATTATATTAGTATAGATTGAGACGATTCATATATAATTAAATAAAAGTAAAACGAAAGTGGACACTCACCGTAGGCTTGGTTCATAAGTTTAAGGTTGCTCAGCGTGCGATGGAAAGAGAAATGTTAAGGGTATCTCTGGTGGATAAAATACGTAACGACGTTATTCGCCAGAGAACTAAAGTCACCGACATTGCTCAACGAATTAGCACGCTGAAGTGGAAGTGGGCCGGCCATGTCTGCAGACGGACAGACAATCGATGGAGCAGACAAGTATTAGAGTGGAGACCACGCTTAGGCAAACGTAGTGTAGGACGTCCTGCGGCACGATGGACCGACGATTTGAAGAAGGTGGCTGGCAGCGGATGGATGAGAGCTGCCCAAGATCGGGATGGTTCGCGCTCATTGGGGGAGGCCTACATTCAGCAGTGGATGGCGATAGGCTGATGATGATGATGAAAACGAAAGTGTCCAATTAATTACGAAAATTGGGGTTTTATTTTCTCTTATCCTTACATAGTAGTCAGTACGTGTAGACGGTAGACCTTAAACGAGATATAAACCTTTGACATTGAAAACCTATCATATTAGCAGTTAGAACCTATTCATGACCTATTTAGTGCTAATTACAATTCACAGCACTCTGATACTACATACAAGGAGGATAACAATACGTTGTTACTATTATGTCTCGATTGTTTTTTACATAATATAAAATGTTTCTATTCACTGCATTACCTACTATATTATAGACTTTTTCATCCGTTATTGGATGATTTATACAGTAATTATCCGAGCGAAGTAACCACACTTCAAATACTGTAGTGCCTGGACATATGGTTTTTAAATGTCCTATAGTTGGCCAAGCATATACGACAATCTCACAACATAGTCAGCCTAGTCCAGAGGAATGACTGGTCAATACGTCTGGGGCCAACCATGTGCGGGTTTCCTCACGATGTTTTCCTTCACCGTTAGAGCGTCCGTATAATGTACTTGAGATCTGAAAAAGTCTCATTGGCACACGCCACAACCTAGGAATCGAACGTGCACTCTCTCGAGTGCAAATCAAACAGTCTACCCACTAGGCTACGGAGCTCTTCATGCAAATACAACTTCGTATCTATTTAATAGTGGATAGGTATCTGTAGGTATAATTGTGCATACTGCATCAGGTATCTGTAGATAATAATTAGTTCGAAGTATTATGTTCTAGAATCTACTCGGCGTATTATGAATGCAGAGATAATAATATTTTCCCGTCCATCGGAACACACGTAACATATACGTAATTTATACAAATAAATAGAATTGAAGTGTCTGTTTGTAATTTTAAATTAACAGCTTTTCACTAGATGTACGTAAGTAAAAATGTTAAAGAAAAAGATTTCAACGAACTTTGCATGGAACGTAACGTAATTTTTTTTTTTCAATGCGTAACATTTTTTAATTTTAATCAAATTTCAATAACAATAATCATCATCAGCTATCTGTATTTTATATTAATTGCACTTTAATATTAATATAACTCTAACTTATTAATAGTTAATAATAAAAATTAGGAAAACAGTTGACCTGAAGGCCATCCGTGCAACTTCCCGCTAAGCGCCTATATTTTATCTAATGCGTCATTTTTGAGCTTATCGAGCTCAAAAATAAAATTGCTTCTAAAAATTTTTACTGATAATTTTCTTTCATCAGGCTTTTGATCTCATTTTTTGAAATTTCAAACTATCGTAACTTTGGAATGAACCAACCGATTTTCACGCGGATTTCATGTTCTTTGAAGGAATCGACAACAAAATTTTTTTAGATGAAAAATTTCGGAGTTATTCCGAAAAAACACATTTTTCCGTTTTCTTTCCTTCACGAATATCTCGAACGAATCAACCCATTTTGACCGGATTAGCAGCGATCGACGTGATTTTTCAAGGTTAAGAGCTAAATAGTTTTTGGACTTGATCGATAAAGCCGTTTAAAAGTTATTAAAAAAAATACTTTAAAAAAATCACAGTTTTTTTAGATTTCTTGAAACAACTTCATAGTGATACCTTCGCGGGGGTAGTCAGGGAAGCTTCCTGTGACCTCAGAACGTCGAGATCTGATGAGAATTCGATTTTTGCAAAACGGGGTAAAACCAATAACTTCCCGATTTTAAAAAAAATCTTGATTTTCTTAGCGGGAAGTTAAAAACATGTCACAAACATGGCTCATCTTTACAGGTATATGACAGCAACGTTACGAAGTCGCCACGCTGGGTAAACTCACCGTTGGACCAGCAGAGGGAGAGAGTTTCCGGCTGTCCTGTACACAAGTAAGATTTAAATACGTACTAGCTTTTGCCCGAAAGCTCCACCCGCCCTAATACAGTATCCCACGGGAACACTGTTTTTTTCGGGATAATATGCAGCCTATGTTTTAATCCAGAGCCTAAACTACTACCATGCTAAATTTCATCAATTTCCGTACAGTAGTTCTTGCGTGAAAGAGTTAAGATTTCTTGCAGAAACTAACGAGAAAGAATTTCTCACGAGTAGAGCTCCTATGTGTATAAGTATAAATGTAGTGGCCAGTGTGTTCATACAACTTTATGCTATTATGAAATGGCTAACCGACTAAAAATAGATTGTTATTTTGCCAATGATTTACAATACAGATAATTTTAACCTTCAACCTTTGTTCATGCGTATTGCGTGTTATTAATGTGTATCTGATAGCCGAAATTGGCCGCGCATAATTAAAATTTATATCTTTCACTTGTTTCCGACTAATGTTTACATTTTTTTACTTTACGCTGATAAAAGTATTGAAGAATACCTACTTAATACTTACCTAGTTGTTATTGTAGATAAAAAATTGGATATCAAAATTTATTCGGCAACGTAAAATATAAATTACATTTGAAATTGAATTAAGTTTAATGCGTTAAAACTGGCTAAAGATTTTGCTACGCATAATATCACCAGAGGGCGTAAACACATCAAAATGTGATTTCGTATACAAACACACGTAAAAAGATTCGTATATCTTTTTACGTGTGTTTGTATACGTCGTCATAAAAAGGTTCGGGACTCGGGTCCTCTGATATTATAAGCAAATACAAGCAAATATATATTTTATTGCGCAGCTCGGAGAGCAAATCCATATGGGAAGGCGTACGTGTGATGCTACAAGATGGAGTGCTGCTGAAGAAATACGAAAGAATCTTCGATGAAATCGCTGGTGATTTCACGAGAAGGTATTCATGAAACGACTTAGATTACGGCCTTTTTCTATATACAAACAAACCATTCGCCTAATGCAGGGGTCCTTTTGAGTCGGAAAAGTCAAAAATTATAATTTGCAAAATTTCTAAGTTTTTGAAGAGCCACATTTTTTGTTTATTTTACAGGTGAAACTTTAAACCCCAAAATACTGTATGTACACTTGAAAAAACACCATAAAATCAACAGCCTAAATCAGAACGTTGGTACAAAATAATATAGTATGTGGTTTATATTAAACGTTAGTGAGCGGAAGTAACGATTTTTTACTTATTGCATTTCAGACACTTTCGCCGCCTCTGGCTGCAGAGAAAAGCTATTTTTTCCGCAACCAGCCAGCTAAAGTAGCTGAGAGATAGAAATGGTGCCATATCCTTGTTCATCGATTCAGAATGTTGACCCTATTTTTTTTTTGTTAATATAAATAATATTTGCGAATAGTACTAAAGAGCCGCAGATCCACATTCAAAGAGCCGCAGGTTGCCGACCCCTGGCCTAATGGAAAGTGATTAAAAGTCCAGGAACACCCGCAACATCAATGTCAGCACATGCTGTCGCACTCAAACGCGTATCAAATAGAGTGTGCACGAGAGAGATAGCATGCTCTGACTCTGGAACCCAATTCCGTGGTTTCTCACTTCCAGAGGAGTTACAAGTGCGTTGCCTGTGGACCTAGCAGGAACATTTGCAGCGGCGTAAATGTAACATTGTCGAATGAGAATTGTATGTAAATCTGTCAAAATCATGACAGCTCCCATACACATTTCATTCGATAAATTTACGCCGCTGTCAAATTCTACTGCTAGGCCCCCTGATTATCTATAGCAAGGCTGCTCAACCCCAGGCCCGCGGGCCACGGTGTGGCCCGCGAAAGAATTTTAAGTGGCCCACGCAAGTATGGTTTAAAAATACGTGGGTGGATTTGTCGCTAAACATATTAAGTAAATTATTAAAAGACAAAAAATTACAGAAATCACATTGATTGTATATTATAACAAGTTACCCTAGATTTAGTTTCAATTTCGTTTATTTATTTAGATTTTAGAATAAGATACTCTATGTTCCTAATAAACAATAATTCTATTTTCTTATTAATTGAGTTTTTATTGCGCTTGTCCTGAGAGTAACTAAAACAGAAAATGTAAGTGGCCCGTCGTTAACGACTGAATTCATCGTTTGGCCCGACTATTCAAAAGGTTGAGCAGCCTTGATCTATAGGTACTAATATTATAAAGCTGAAGAGTTTGTTTGTTTGTTTGAACGCGCTAATTTCAGGAACTGCTAGTTCGAATTGAAAAATTATTTTTGTGTTCGATAGTCCATTTATCGAGGAAGGCTTTAGGCTAACATCACGCTGCGACCAATAGGAACGAAGAATCAGTAAAAAATGTGGAAATAACGGGGAAAATTATTCATCTATGAGGGCTTCCGTTGTTTGTTTGAACGCGCTGATATCAGGAACTGCTAGATCGAATTAAAAGAATATTTTTGTGTTGGATAGTCCATTTGTCGAGGAAGGTTTTAAGCTATATTACGCTGCGACCAATAGGAGCTAAGCATCAATGAAAAATATTGCAAAAACGTGGAAAATTATTCATATTGGACAGATTTTAATGATTTTCGTTGTGTGTTCGAAAAGTGGATTCGAGAATGGTGATTTGCAATTGGACCCGGTAGATGGCGCTGCTCTCAGTACGTCAACAAATTTAATTCTAAGGCGGTACAAAGTTCGCCGGGACAGCTAGTAGGTATCATTCATAAAAAAGATATAAATCAAAACACGTAACTAAGTAGGTACCCTACTTGTATAAATAATGTAACCATTACCCTGTGGCCTGTAATGATGTGTTTTGTCCTAGTTATAAATAGAAAGCCTCCTAGGATGTGTATTACATTTAGGGAATATTATTCGAATATTCGAATATTCGTTTTATTCGAATATTCGACGATTTTATTATTCGAAGTTGACTGGGTTCAATATTCGAATATTTCGAATAAAACGAATAATAAAAATATATTATTTATTTTTCAAAAATATGTTAATAGTAGTAATAAACTTGTATATAAACCGGAAAAGTTTCGTTATTTAATACATTATTTTTATTATTTATTAATATTGTCGTCAATAATATCCTAAAACAGATTTTACTACACTGTTTGTGAGACTAATAAGAATACAAAACTGTTTTTAAATAAAAACAGTTTTGTATTCTTTCTTAGTAATTTAAAGTGAATACTTCCTACAGGCCTCAGCGAAAGAAATATATACTCACACGCTTGTCAAAATAACCTAACCAAAAGCGTGTTATGACGTTTCTAAGGAGGGTTCTGTTACTATAAAGCGTAATACGATTTTTAGTTTATCATTAAAAATAACTTTCCTAAAGAGAATTTACCATGATCTACGGCCAGCATGGAAAATTTTTAAGCTCCTAATCTTCATAGTTCAGAAATGACAGAGGTGGGTGAAACCAATTTTGAGGCCGATTACTTGGAAGTGGTTGACTTTGTAAAAGTCATGTATAAAACTTATCCTTTATTTTCTTTCCATACATGTGAACACACACTTCACATGTATGGAAAGAAAGTAAGTGTAGTTAACTATATAGTAAAATTATATTTTTTTATCAAACCAAAACTGATATCTAGACGCAAGATAGCTAGAAGAGCAAATAGAAAGAGAGACAAACAGAGTGAAACGATAAAGGATACCATAGTTAAGTTGATTATTACAGTATTACACAAGCCTGCAAAACTAAGTACAAATCGTTTAAAATTTAATACTTTTCAAAATATTATAACAAGATTTATCCGTTTTCTTAAAAAGCAATAAATTATATATATTATCGGTGTATTATTTTTGTGTTTAAACAAAAATTAACCATTTTAATCTTAGTCTTAAAGACTAAATTTACATATTATATAAAATTGCAGTTTTGAATAACTCCTCGAGGCCTGAAAACAGCTTGGTTTGTCATACTGAAAACGAGGTTTTGAGCCGAATTATGCAATATTCTCTCCCATTCTTATATCAGGGCGTTTTAGTGCTATGAGGGTCCTAACTGTAGGTGACAATTTGCGGCTTCTAACTAGCTTTTTAAGCTCTTCTCAGGGTATATTTAATCGGGTTGAGGTGAGGACATTATAGATAATCTTTAAGAATCTCTTGACCATATCTTTCTCCAGGTAGAGGTCCAATTGTCATGGCCACATATTCAGTGCGGATTCCTGAAGGTATGCCAGCCCATTGTATATGTACTCTGCCTGAGCATACTGGACTCTATATAAAAAGTAGGCTTGAAGATATCCCCTACCAGGTCACGTTTACTTAACCTCCCTTCAGAAGTTCACTTTAACTTGTGAAGTTAAAGTGAGCAAATCCACTTATCGGGGACCAAAATTCTGTACCATTCTCGTTCATCCTTTTGTATGTGTTCACGGACGTATCACAGTGTTGCTACTCGATACTAGGGCTCTCGAGTTTGGTCTCGAGGTAAGCCACTCGCCCTTTGCCTCGGTCTTTAGGGTTTCAGATTTACTTAAGCAAGTCTTCTTCACTGTGCTGTCAGTAACATAGTCCCTTTGGGCCTGAAGAAGCTGTTTCTGAACTTAACTGCATCTAAGTGTTGATTTTCAACAAGTGGAAATAATTTAACGGTCTTGCCGAGCGCTGTCTGCCATTAAAGTCTTGCACGGCCTTGTCAAATGTTTGCAGTCTCTTTGTACCGTCGCTTCATCTTCTGAACGGTTCGTAACACTCCGTTCTTGCAGTACACACCTGATGCCTACTTCTGCATTGATGCCTTCTGCCTAACCTAACTTCCTTTGTAATAAGACTCATCGTTCGAGAAAAAAATTGAAAACATAAAGAGACCAAAAATGTGGTTAATTTGAAAATTGAAAAAGGTTATTTTTGTTTTAAAGATTTTCCACCCACTTTTTACCAACTATGAAGTTTTTTTGTTATGTTAACATAAAATGAAAAATCTTTTTTTAGTGCTTCTTATTTTGACGGTTTATCTTGTTTACTTATTTTTACTACGGTTTATATACACATGTACCGATTAGGTCTGGAGCAGACCATTATGACAGCATGATACTCGTGTGTTCAGAGTTTTCAGCTGCATTATATAACGTCTTAAAAAATCAACTACGGATACTTTGGGCACATGATCCACTGCTTATGTAAAGACGTTTAAGCAAAAAAAATATTTGTCATACTCAAAGTAAAAAATCATCTGTTGTATGGGTGACTTTCCGCAAAACGCAAACTCGCCCATATAATTAAAAATAAATGTTTTGAGTGTAACAATTATTTTTCTGCTTAAACGTCTTTACATAAGCAGTAGATCATATGCCCAAAATATCCGTAATTGATTTTACCGAAACTTATATAAGATCAGGCAGACAGACAGACAGACAGATCACTATTTACAGTGCATTCCGATTTATGTGCAGTGTTCCAACTCTGCAAATATATTTCTCTTAAATTAAACAAAATGATATACAAATAATTATAAAATATGTTCTGTAATATGTATTAGTGTTCTTTATAGGTACATTAAATTTTATATAAAATGTAATATAAAGATTTTAAATTAACTTTTTGGTAGTATAATTTAATCATACTACCAAAAAGTTAATTTAAAAAGTCAGACTGTAGTTTGAAACTTAAAATAAGATTTTTTTTATTAAAAAAACGTTTATTTTTTAGAGTAATTTGTGAAACACTTCGCATTTTAATATTTCTTAATATGCAGGTATATATAAAAATATTATATTACTTGTATTTAAAGTTTATTACCAATATTCGTATTATTCGAATTATTCGAATTTATTCGAATAGTGTTTAGCCATTATTCGAATTATTCGAATAGTAAAATTTGTCGAATAATAACATTCCCTAATTACATTGCTATCGGGGATAACGAATAGGAGTCTTCTATCACGAAATAAATTGTTCCCGAGAGACTCAAACAACACAACAGTTACAGATTTTGCGATAACAGTACTACACACTAAGGGTCTGATTCACAATTGCCCAATAAGTGACGAATAACTTATCCGGAAGTTTTGTCTCTGTCGCTCAGTATAAACTTATAAAGTAAGCAGCAACAAAACTTTCAGATAAGCTATTCGTCACTCATTAGGCGATTGTAAAACAGGCCCTAATATACAAATTTCATGAGCATAAAATATAACGCAGTCTATTTTGGCGTGATGCGTGACGCGTCGCCAACCTCTAACCTGCCACGCAATACGCGATTGCTTATTGTTTTTAGGATTCCGTACCTCGAAAGGAAAAAACGGAACCCTTATAGGATCACTTTGTTGTCCGTCCGTCTGTCTGTCAAGACCTTTTTACTCAGGAACGCGTGGAGTTATCAAGCTGGAATTTATCTCAAATACTCAGGTCTACTGTCCCTTGGAGCTGTGAAAAAATCAAACTTCTAAGCCAACGCAATCAAAAGATACTGCCGTTAATGCAGCAAATTTTCGACACTCCTGTGAACTCAGAATCTTGAAATTTGGTACCAAGCAACGTCTTATAACATAGGTAAAGGAAAAATTGCGAAAACCGTAAATTTCTAGTTATATCATATTACAAAAAAATATGTTTAATAATTTTAAGCTTACCTCATTACCCCTTTCCTCATGAACGCGTAGAGGTATTAAATTGAAATTCATATCAAATATGCAGATCTATAATACCTTTAAGCTGTAACAAAATCACTACAGGTTTACACGGAACCCTCGGTGCGCGAGTCCGACTCGCACTTGGCCGGGTTTTTTTCCTGTACATAGCCACCAGGCTCATTTTTATGTCTCACACTTTACAGGCTAGGTGACCTTCGTCACGTTGAGAATGCTCTCAACGAAGAACTGAGTACGGAGGTCCATCGCTGGGCGCTGGAGACCATTGGTGTGATGCTGTACGGCATCCGACTGGGCTGCCTGGACGGGCCCGTGCACGAGCCCACTGAGGAGAATAGGTAACATACTTTCAGGTACACTTTAATTGCCCCACTTTTGGGGTTGTTTGGGGCCAATTTCATCTTGACATTTTGGCATTTGTTTTGCGCCCTCTTTTTAATATAATACATCTATGCTTTGCGCGGTTTAATCACTCCGTATGAATAAATTGACAATTTTTTTTTTTATGAAACTAGGGGGCAAACGAGCAAACGGATCACCTGATGGAAAGCGATTACCGTCACCCATGGACACCCGCAACATCAGAGAAGTTGCAAGTGCGTTGCCGGCCTTTTAGGAGGGAATACGCTCCCTTCTTGAAGGTTTGCAGGTTATAATGGTTCGGAAATACTGCTGGCGACAGTTCATTCCAGAGTTTTACAGTGCGCGGCAGAAAGCTTCGGGTAAAGCGCACGGTGGAGGACTGCCACTCATCAAGGTGATGAGGATGATAATTATTTTGTCGCATGGAGCGGTGGCGAAAAGTTGCACAAATCTTCTGAAATCAAAATGGCGTAACATTTTCTTGTATGAAGATGCGCAATATTTTATCTTTAAGCCCGCACCAGGCATCGCCTAACAGATTTCCCTTTTGCCTTTTCAAAATAACAAACGCCTTCATTTGTTGATGTATAGATAAGACTTAGATATGAGCCCAACTTCAAGAGTTTATCAATACAAAATAACTGAACGCTTTTCTCTCGAAATCTATATAATACATTGCAAAAAAAAATTGTGACAAATAACCGCCTCCTTTTTGGTGTCGTTTAAATATCTACTACCTACTTATTTTTAAAATACTTATATCAAATTTAACGTGATCGACGACCTCTATGGCTCAGTGTCAGGTGTTAATGCGTCGGCACCGGAGGTTGCGGGTTTGAATCCGTCGAAGGAGTTTCTCTGTGTTCCTCGGTCTTTTATGTGTATTTAATATATGTTTGTAGTAAAATAAAAACCTTAAATATATACAAAAGTATTAAATGCAATTTCTTCGGATACTTAATGTAAGGACCAGATTGACGTGGTGTGGAAGCGCCCATAGATATTATTATTATAATTAAATATCAATCCGCAATCATAAAGTTAAAAAAACTTTAATAGTCAGTCAAGCTTGTTTGTGATTACATAAGACATTACAAATTAATATCAATATTATTTATAATATTAAAATACATTATAACTGACGGTTATTATGTTTTATAATATAACATTACAGTTAAATATAGGTTATATAGCTTTAGATTATTATGACCTTAATTATGACCGTTGATCTGACTCGTGCGTGTAATCAAATCCTATAGTTAATTTTAGATCAGTATGAGCTATGACGTAATGTCACATGTAAACAGTATTATAATATTACATATCACTTTAATACCTTTAGTGCAATGTAAATCATGACGTCAAACTTATGATCTATTAATTATTACTAAAGGTCGACGGGTCGTCGAAAATCGGTCAAAATAATTCGTTTATTTTTTAAGTTTGAGTTTATAAGGGTTCTTTTGCCTCTTTAAAAAAAAAAAATCTTGTGACAGATAGATAGACAAACGTCATGATGTAACAAATTATTTGTATTTATTGCACGGTAGTGACCTGTAGTGACCAAGTAGTGATTGTAGTGAGTCTGAGGTAGTGTGTGTTGTCGTTAATCTTATTAATTTCGTCATGGGTTCGATTCCCGCATTGGAACAACAAAAAATGTTGTTTCCAAGTTTGGTTAGGACAATGCAGGCTGATCACCTGATTGTCTGACAAGAAAAATGATCCATGCGTCGGATGGGCATGTAAAAGTAGGACCCTCGCCTGACCTGTCGTCAGTCGTGTCGGTCATCCGTCCCACTGGATTATGAGAGTAAAGGGGAAGAGAGAGTGCTCTTGTGTACTGCGCACACACTATAAAATCACTCCTGCGTAACTGGCCTGGTTTCAATGAAACCGGCCACCGTCACCGAGATCGTTGTGAGGAGTTATTAATTTTAAATGTAAATCTCTTAAAACTGTACTGATAGTTTTTGCTTCATGTATAAATTTAATAATAATAATAATTACCTATACAGTGTAAACTTATGAAATCTTAAAAACTGTCGTTAATCGTATGTATTTTTTTTTTCACACCAGTAACATAAATAACACATTATATTATAGTCTCTTACTATATAGGTAAACGAACTGTAAAAATTACACGAAAATATAACGAAAAGAATTTTCGATAAAAGCACGGGAGAGCATCTGTCAGTGAGTCTTACACACCATTAGCTAAATGGTGCCCAGTCCCCCGACCCATACGCCAAACGGCCTGGAAACTCACCATACAAAATATAAAGATAACGCTAACGTATTTTAATATTGGAATATGAAAAATAGTAAAATATAACCAACGTGATACGCGTTCTAATTGGTCCAAACTTCACAAAATCAGTTTATGATATCATGTCGCTTCACTTATTATTATTAATACAATCAAAGTAAAATGAAAATCTACTTTAAATACGAGAATTGAGATTCCGGTTAAAACTTTATACTAAACGTTAAAACGCAAAATGTTTATACAGCGTGTCTCGGCAGCTATATCGGAGCCTTTAGTGGTAAAAAAAAGGAATTATTTTTCATCGACAAATTTCCCTTCAAATTTTATTTTCCTCTCACGTTTGTAAAATGGCAGCCATTTTATTTTTTGGCAACGAAGACCCGGGCTCTCGTACTAATTCGACCACCACTACTCATGTAAATGTCCTAGGAACATAAAGAAAGTCTCATTTGATAGCTAAATATGTGGATAATAATTGACAGTTAAAATGTTTTAATTTTCTTTGAACAAAAAAACAAAAAAAGGTAATTAATAAAATATACAGTTTTTTTTTGGTGTATTTTTTAAATTATTTGCTTTTTGTGAAAAATCTAGGGCATTAACCAGCTTGTTTTTTATTCTAAAACGATAGAAGAGAACATTTGCTAAAATAAAATACAAACCTCTTTACTCTCAGTACAATAGCTTAGAAGTTATAACAATTTGTTGGTATCATCTCAGGCAGGGGGGCAGCCAGTCGTCTTTTTCAAATTGTTATAACTACTAAACTATTGCAGTGAGAGTAAAGTAGTTTAGTATTTTATTTTAGCAAACGTCCTCTTCTATCGTTGTAGAATAAATAAAAAGTAGTTAAAACAATTTGAAAAAGACGACTGGCTGGCCCCCTGCCTGAGATGATACCAACAAATTATTATAACTTCTAAACTATTGCACTGAGAGTAAAGGAGTTTGTATTTTATTTTAGCAAACGTCTTCTTCTATCGTTTTAGAACAAAAAACAAGCAGGTTAATGGCCTATATTTTTCACAAAAAGCAAATAATTTAAAAAATTCACCAAAAAAAAAAATGTATATTTTTTTAAATTACCTTTTTTTGTTTTTCTGTTCAAAGAAAATTGAAATATTTTAACTGTGAATTATTGTCCATATGTTTAGTTATCAAATGAGATTTTTTTATGTTCCTAGGACATTTACATGAGTAGTGGTGGTCGAATTAGTACGAGAGCCCGGGTCTTGGTTACCAAAAAATAAAATGGCTGCAATTTTACAAACGCGAGAGAAAAATAAAATTTGAGGGGCAATTTGTCGATGAAAAATTCCATATTTTTTACCACTAAAGGCTCCGATGTAGCTGTCGGGACACGCTGTATAATAAATACTGTGGAGTGTCGAGTTGTCAGATTTGACATCAACCTTTGACTAGACACTTCTTCGAGACATTTATTTCCTATTTTGTTCTATAATATGTGGTATAACTTGGGTATAACCATTAACCATAGATGTATAAAATTAAAAAGTGGGGTATAACCAGGGTATAAACTTTTATGATGGTTCTTATTAACGTGCTATATTCGCTATATAATATGTAGTCTAATGGAAATAGTGCAATTTTATTGTAATTGTTTAATTGCAAAACTATAAACAGCTTTAATAAGCTGCAATATTTTGCTGCTTAGGTAGAATTTTCTCGAAATAATACCTACAGGACTTTGCTTTGAAAGTGTATTTGGAAAAATAGAATTGAGGTCAATTTTTCGAACGTTTAAAAAGCTGGCACAAGAGAGTATCTAAGTCTATTCTGAGCACGATGTACCTACTCAGACCTTTGAAATTTTTAAATTCATTCAATATTTTTGTGTTTCAACCCAATTTTATTGCACTTGCGTTGAATTACAATACGCTTTTAATGTTTATATTTTGCTGATCAATTGCATGTGCTATGCGCCATACTCACGGTCCAGCCTGTTAATCCAAGGCCGCGGCCTTGAAGCGGACTTGCAGGCAAACTTATAAATGATAATTGTATATATAAAAATGTTATGTTGGTTTGTGTACGCTTCAAAAACTCAAAAATTTCTGCACCGATCGAGCTGAAACTTTTGCATGATATATAATCCGCATCAAGGATTGTTTTTATCTACTTTTTATCGCGGGGAAATGTACGGTTTCCGTGGGATACTTTATTTACTGTTTCACGTGAAAACTAATAAACCGATTATCATGAAATTTGGCACAGATATAAAGTAGACCACGGGAAAGGACATAGGCTACTTTTATCGCGTTAAAAGGTTCCCGTGGGTTACTGTACTTACGCGGGCGGAGCCGCGGGCATCAGCTAGTGACATTATAATTGACGATCGGTACTGGATTTGCAGGCTGGACCGGACTTGATTGTAATTGTATTATTGTAGTTTAATTTAGCAGATGACGGCGATGTGGTTCGCCACCCATCACGTCTCGTTTCTCGCGGAGGCGAAAAGTGGCCCATGGAGAGCCGCTTCGCTACGTTGAATGTAAGAGGAGGAATGGATGGTGAGAATGAAAGTGGACGAAGCGAAACGAGTATGTAAGGATCGTAGCAAGTGGAAAGAAGTGGTCTCTGCCTACCCCTACGGGAAAGAGGCGGTCTCTGCGACTCTGCCTACCCCTACGGGAAAAAGGCGTGATTATATGTATATATGTATGTATTTAGCAGAATTGGCTCTGATGTAGGTAATAACTTCAAGGTACTCACTACAGCCTTTTCTCAGGTCCCCCGAGAAAACCTGCATGGACGACCACACCCCCGACCTCTGCTCGTTGTCCAAACGTCACATGGACGAGCTCACGCCGGCCGAGCGGTTCATACGGTGCTCGCTCGATATAACCCACGAGAACTATCTACTGAGAAGTGAGCACACCTTGAGGAAGGAATCGGATCACTTCGAGAGAGCTTTGAGGACTTTCGATGCGCATTATAGGTATAACCCTTTTTAATATGATACATATAGATGCAGTATTATAACTTATAACACTATTAATTTTAGTGGCTCACGCCACGGCCGAATACTGCATCAAAAAAATAGAGCTCTCGTATTCACAGGCTGTCACTGTCCCTGCTAGTCGAAATGACAAGGACAGCATGTGACTTGAGCGTCACTTAATTTAACTTAAAAGTTTCAGTATTCGGTCGTTACTCGTTATAAATTACGGTCGCGGGGAACGTAGAACTTTGTGCATTGACTCATCGCTGCTTATCTCCTTCACTCACACACGAATATATTGCTATCCCGCTTCTATCGTGTACCTGTGTAAACGCGATAGCGTGAGTGAAAGAGCCAAGTGCGATGATTCAATGTACGAAATTTACCGTGTGACCGCACTTTAGTAGGAGCTATTTTTACCAGAATATACGGGTTCGAATCCTGAATAAGAACATTTAATTGGTTTATGAAAAATCCAAATCTTCTTTCGTCACAATCCTGAATCGCGCTATCGAAGTTTTCACAGTTTGGCGCTATATCTCCAAAAATCAATTACGGATACTTCAGGCACATGATCTACTGCTTATGTAAAGAAGTTTATGAAGAAAAATAATTGTCATACTTGCAACAAAGTAAAAAGAATAATTTTTGAGAAGGTACGACAATTATTTTTCTCCAAACGTCTGTATACAGGATGTCCCAGAAGTCGACGTCGTCCCTTCGAAGGCTGATAGACCAGCTCATGACTCACCAGAATATCGTAATATGACCTTAGTAAAAAATCTTTAGTTTTCGAGATATTGGCACTTTTAATAATTTCTTAAAAATTACACCTCATGTCAGTTTTTAGACTGCCGCAACTACAATTTCCCGTATTGTGGGATACAAATTTGTATTGCGGAATCCTGACTAGTTCTGCTATTGACCACGGTTATAAACAAAGCTAATAGAGTTTGAACTTTGTAGAAAAAAAGAAAACTTTTCCCTAATCGTGATTTCAAAAACTTTTTCTCCTAACTTTCACTATCCATACTGAACAAAAAATACACCACACTAACCTGGGTTGTTACTTAAAAAAGTTGCTCATTTTATGTAGTTTTTAAAATAGTAAAATAGTTGCTAGTAAGCTACGTCAAAAAATTTTTTGCTATTTTAAGTGCACAGAGAACACATTTTGAATGTTTTTCTTTAGTTAGAATTTCGAACAAAAACACTCGTTACATTGAAATCAGCCAGATGTTTACTTAAAAATTGTATGTTGAAGTTAATTAATTAATTAATTAACTTAATTCATGCTTACTAAACTTAGAAACTAAACAGAATACAAGGATTTTTTTTAAACTGTAAGGAGAAATGCAAAGAAGGAGAACACATTAATAATATCATTTAATGAGTTAGACTCATTAGAGTGAGAGTAGGTGATGACACGCACGTCTTTTGTTTGTTCTATACATGAGATTGTTTATTAGTTACTAGTACGTTACGCTATTAATGTGCATCGTTTTGTTATTTTCTTACTTTTAACGGATTTTGCATTGTAATTTGGACTTCGTTTGCCTAGTGACTCGGACTTAAGTGTGCTTGGAGACAGTAAAGAACTGACATGGCTCTCTTCTGGACTTTTATGTTTCTGTGATACGCGTCTTACTACCAGTCATTATGGCGTATACTATACATCAGTATGCTAACATGCATTACATTTACGGGGAATACAGAGGCAACGGTGCTGCTGCAGCTAATTTGTATCGCAAAAGGTTAAGGTACTCAAGTCCAGATTACAATGCAAAATCCGTTAAAAGTAAGAAAACAACAAAACGATGCACATCAATAGCGTAATGTACTTGTAGCTAATAAACAAACTCATGTATATAACAAACAAAAGACGTGCGTGTCGTCACCTACTCTCACTCTAATGAGTCTAACTCATTAAATGATATTATTAATGTGTTCTCCTTCTTTGCATTTCTCCTTACAGTTTAAAAAAATCCTTGTATTCTGTTTAGTTTCTAAGTTTAGTAAGCATGAATTAAGTTAATTAATTAATTAATTAACTTCAACGTACAATTTTTAAGTAAACATCTGGCTGATTTCAATGTAACGAGTGTTTTTGTTCGAAATTCTAACTAAAGAAAAACATTCAAAATGTGTTCTCTGTGCACTTAAAATAGCAAAAAAATTTTTGACGTAGCTTAATAGCAACTATTTTACTATTTTAAAAACTACATAAAATGAGCAACTTTTTAAAGTAACAACCCAGGTTAGTGTGGTGTATTTTTTGTTCAGTATGGATAGTGAAAGTTAGGAGAAAAAGTTTTTGAAATCACGATTAGGGAAAAGTTTTCTTTTTTTCTACAAAGTTCAAACTCTATTAGCTTTGTTTATAACTGTGGTCCATAGCAGAACTAGTCAGGATTCCGCAACACTAATTTGTATCCCACAATACGGGAAATTGTAGTTGCGGCAGTCTAAAAACTGACATGAGGTGTAATTTTTAAGAAATTATTAAAAGTGCCAATATCTCGAAAACTAAAGATTTTTTACTAAGGTCATATTACGATATTCTGGTGAGTCATGAGCTGGTCTATCAGCCTTCGAAGGGACGACGTCGACTTCTGGGACATCCTGTATAAGTATTAAGCAGTAGATCAAGTGCTCGAGATGTTCGTATATACAAAATTTGTTTAAAATGCTTACAAGTGGGCTTCGGCCTGACCGAGCATACCACCTCGTTCGGTTGGAGATCTCTTTTTGGGGCTTCCACTGTTCCCACACATTCATTTACACAAACTTTGTTATTTATATTATTAGTAAGGATTATATTTAATTAAACTGCTGGTAATTATCATTCTAGCCTCGCAGAACATTTCCTGAGTCAAGCCCTGAGCGCGCCGGGCGTACGACCTGAACGGGCGTTGCTGGACAAGCTAGAGCCGCTCGGCAGCCGGCTGCTGCCGCTATTGTCTGACGTGTTCCTGGCCGGGGTGGACCCTGTAAGCTCAGATAAAAAAGCTTTGAAACATCAGAGGGCCTAGTCAAGATGCATTCAATAATTTCGACAGCGAAGTTCGAAAACAAAATATATGGGATATGAGTCATATATTTTGTTTTCGTCATATCATATGACGTAAGGTATCACAAGCGATATGTCACTTAGCGATTATTTATGTCATATCCCATACATTTTTGATTTCGAAGTTCGCCGTCGAAATTATCGAAAGCATCTTGACTAGACCCCCAGGTTTTTTATGTAGTGCAAGTGCACTACATACCTATCTACATAAAAAACTACACACCGCGACAGCTCGCCTTTACAAGCAGTGCCGTAAATAGCCTTTTCTGCGCCCTGTGCGAGCTTCTATAACTGCGCCCTTGTTTTTTACCTGTTTAAGCTTTTATAATACGTTTTTTCAAGCCATAAACGAGCGAGCGAAGCGAGCGAGCAAAATTTTTTTCCCATTTTATAGGTTAAAATATATTCAATCGTTAAACTTAAACACTGAATAACGGTGAACTTCGGAAAAATATCATAAAATGAACGGGCTAAAACTGAATATCGCTACTAAATAATATAATATATTCTATAAGTTAAATGCGAGCGAGCGAAGCGAGCGAAAATTTTTTTTCCTATTTAATAAGTAGGTTAAATCTGCTCAAATTAAAAAAAAATAAACTTAAACACTGAATAACGGTGAACTTCGGAAAAATATCATAAAATGAACCGGCTAAAACAGAATATCGCTACAAAATAATATAATATATTCTTTATGTTAAACGCGAGCGAGCGAAGCGAGCTAGAATTTTTTTTTTCCTATTTAATAGATTAAATCTGCTCAAATTTTAAACCCTGTAGACTGTGAAAATAGGATCATTTTGTAATATAAATTAAAGTAAAATGAATTGAACCCCCTAAACCCCCTCCCCCTGGCTACACCCATGATAGGCCATCATTCAAGGTGATAAAATAAAGCACAGTTGGTGGAACAATTATCTAATGTTTTGGAACAACCAAATACGCTCGTACGCTGCCAAAAAAATGAGCACGATGTTTCGTCTATTTTAATAGACGTTTTTGATTATATGTACTGGCATGTAGGTACATATTATGTGTAGGAATCGAGCTCTAGGGGCGCAGCGGGAACTTATCAGGAGCAAACCGCAAAAAATAGAATAGTCCTGCAGCCCCGGATCTTCAATTTTTTTAGGCGGGGCAAAAACTGAACATTGCCGTCCCCACTCACTTATATTGTAACTATACATCAGTGGCGGCCTTAGCGGTTAGCCCAATATCAAATAATTTTTAGAAGTCCCCTAGCCCAAGAGTAAAAATTCACAAAAAGTAATGGCGAGCGAGCGAAGCGAGCAAGCCGAAAATTTTCCAATATTTTCTTTCTGGAAGGCTCTAAACTTTGAAATTTAGTTATGTAGGTAATATTAAGTTAACTAAATTTGAATATCCGTATCTACGAATTTTCACACGCTGAAAATCATTAGCTGAAATTAATATTTGTATTAAAATCATTCGCTGAATTGAACGGGCCAGATAGTTAAAAATTATAATACCGGTTCCAACGTATTAAAACATTATGATATTATTGAGTAATCTGCAAAACTTACAGTAAAATATAGGTACTACATGTAAGCAATAGCGAGCGAGCGAAACGAGCGAGCCGAAATTTTTTCGTAATTTTTAGTTCTGGAAACCTCGAAATTCGAAAAAAATGACTGGTCATCAAATTAACAGCGGAGTAACGCGGGAGTAACACTTCCCTGTAGCCCGGGAGCGCGCACTACAGGGCGTGTTACTCTACGCCTACGATACAGCGGTAGCTACGCCCCTGCTATATATGGAATAGTGATGTGCCGGATCGTTAAAAATGTATATCGGCGGATACGGATCTGAATACGGATATTTGGTGTCAAGATCCGCGGATACGGATATGGATACGGATCTTAACTTTCTTACGCATCGGTGTCGGTGCGCGCGATCTTCACACATGTTTCGACTTGCATTACACGGTGGTTCTTTCTTTTGTTTTGTTTATAGTTTTGTGTGTTGACACTAGACAGCATAGATAACGCTTGTTTGGTATTGGTACCTACATGGGTTTTAAAAAATGACTACAAAGAAGTTTAGTAGTGTAATTTAGAATTATTTTGTTTTAGTAAATAATATAATAATAGCTCCCCACACCGATTTCGGTGATTAGTGGCCGGTTTCATTGAAAACCAGGCCAGCTACGCAAGAGTTATTTTATAGTGCCCAAATGTGTGCGCAGTACACAAGAGCACTCCCTCTTCCATTACTCTCATAACCCAGTGGGATGGATAACCGACGCGTCTAACGAGAGATCAGGCGCAGGTCCGACTTTTTACATCCTTTTTACATCCGACGCATGGATCATCTTTCTTGTCAGACAATCAGGTGATCAGCCTGCATTCTCCTAACCAAACTTGGAAACAACATTTTTTGTTGTTCCAATGCGGGAATCGAACCTACGACCTCCGAGTCGAGAGCCAATGCTCTAACCACTAGACAACGGAGGCTGTTAGTAAATGATGAATGTGCAAAGTGTTAAATAATTCATCTATAGTTTTAATATTAATAAGGTGAATAGATCCGTAAAAGATCCGCCAAATAATAACGGATACGGACACGGATACGGATCTTTCTTCTGCCTCGGATATCCGCGGATACGGATACGGATACGGATATCCGGCGCATCACTAATATGGAACTAAATACGTATTTAATTAATAGGTATTTAATTTATATATCTTCGATTATATTTTGCGTAATGAATAAAACTATAATACCACCTACTGGCGTATCGACAGATGCGCCCAATGTATATTTCTAAAAACAGTATGAAAAGGTGTTGTTTTTAATAGACTATTGTAAAACAGTATAATATATCCTTTTGTGCGTAGAATATAAGAAATTTCAAGGGTTTTTTTAATTATCACACGAAATATTCGTATGTAAAGTGTGAATTTGCCGCCCCCTGAACATGCCGCCTGGATCATGGGCCCCGGCTAGCCTCCCCCCCTAGATCCGGGGCTGGTCCTGCCTGGTCTGGCCATTCTTGCGCCCTCCAGAGTCTACGCCCTGTGCCTGGGCACCGGTGGCACCGCCCTATTTACGGCACTGTTTACAAGGAAGGCGTAGTTTCGTTACATGTGTGTGCGTGACACTGTGTTACTACTGTACGGTAATTACACGGCGAGGCGAAGTTTAGACCGGCGCGGCCTCACCGTGTGGTTCGCAAGTCTGCCTGCACTTTTTTATTTGGTACTAGACAAGATGTTGCACACGACTTCATGCGCGTAAAAGGAAACCCCGCGGTAACGGTACATTTTCGCGATAAAAAGTAGCCTTATGTCCTTCCCCGTGAGCTAATCTATATATGTATTATGTACCAAATTTCATCAGAATCGGTCCATTAATTTCGGAGCCTATTCAATGCAAACAAACAAACTAACAAACAAACTTTTCCTCTTTATTATATTAGTATAGATGAGCCTGTAAGTAACAGTTAAGGAATTGCCCGCTACTTGGTGCACGCAAAAGAAAATCCCGCGGGAACGTAAAAGTAGCCTTCGTCCTTCCCTGGAGTCTACTCGATATCTGTGCCTTTCATCCAAATCGACCCAGTGTGTTCGGAGCCTATTCAATGCGAACAAACAACGAAATCTTTTTCTTTATAATATTAGTGTAGATCACGGGCGTAGCCAGGTTTTAGTTTCGGGGGGGGTTCAAGAAAATAAAACGACTACGGGGGGGGGAGTAGTATCAAAGTTCTGATTTAGGCTGTTGATTATTTTTCTAAATAATTTCAAAAATCATCTTTCAGATAAGGTTAATGGGGCGGCAAAATATGTTAATTGGCCTGGGGCGCAAAATTTCTAAATACGCCGGCCATTTCGGGGGGGGGGTTTGAACCCCCTAAACCACCCCCCTGGCTACGCCCATGGTGTAGATAATAATTGAGCCTTTATCCAAGTTACCAATTATGACCAAGAAGTTCTAAAACAAAAATTTATGGGATTTGACATTTAAAGCATCGCTAACAGCCGCACTCAGAGACGTTTATTAACTCAGCCCTAATCAGTGTTTAACTAATGAACATTAAAATATCTCTTATTGAAGAATGTCAAAATTGCCAAGACCATGACAGATCGACTTGTCCATTTGTAAAGCTTGGCTCTACCTCAGTAAACTTAATAGGGTATTATCCTATGATGAAAATATACATCAGATTGTTGATATTTTATCGCTAAACATTAATTTAAACCAATTTAACCAACTATTTACACAAAAATATGTATGATTTTTATAAAATATCAAAAATAAAATTATAAATTTTTCACGTTTGACCACGTGACTAAAAACGCACGAGATTGGAATGTGACGTCATATTCTTGTACTTCTTCTTATTTTATTAATGTCTTCCCGATTTCCATAAAGAATATAAAGAATATCCAGCATCGAATCATTAACGTCATGCGTCAGCGAGTAATAGCCACTTTTTCTGCATTTCAGTGTTCTTTGGTAGGGTCACAAAGATTTTCCCCAGTGTTTTAATAGACGTATTAGTGCATTTTGGCACTACGCACCATTTATAAGGCATTTTTAATAGGCTTAAAACATTTATTTAAAAATGTAAATAGTAGGTATTCTGGCATTTTCAGTGTAATTTGACACTTGACAGTTACAATGTTACAAGAATGTGACGTCATGACAACTCATTAAAGCGTTTTCGCGCCTTTAATATTTATTTGAACTTTTAGGCTAATTTGCAAGGAAAAGAAAGAAATTCACAAAGAATGGTTCAAACTGCTAATGTATTTTGGTATTAGGAACAATTTGACATACTTTTCAAAAACTTGGAAAATACCCTATTATGGGTATACGTTAAATATATCATTTTCATTTCTCATCATACGAAATAAACGTATAAGAAAAAACTAACTAATTGTACCTAAAAGATTTTCTAGCCAGTGGACTATGAAAACAATAGTTTTCTAACTAAAATAAATCAAGCAATTCTTAGTACACGTTTGGACTTTGGACGAATGAACTCTTAAAGAAACTAGATAAAAGTATTTGGGTAAAGAGAAATAAATGAATGTGAAATCTTTAGAATCCTTTGCAAAAGACATGAGTGCTCTCATTATATCGGTTTACTTAAGCGTGAACTGTGAACATACTGAAGTCAGTATTTATAGCTAGGTACTGCAATTAAATAGGTAAAATTCTTTATCATGATACCCAAACAATCCACACACGGTATTATTTTATGGATATCATACCACTTTCATTTCAAAATGATAGGGCGGGTTACTTTGTTTTAAGTACTAAAAAGTGGTGCTAAACAAGAAAGAATATAATGTTTTTCCATTGCTTTTTTTTTTAAACGAAAGCAGGTCAAAGTCGAGACCTGACGTCACTGCGACCCAAGTCGGATCTATCATGACTCCTTCGCGTTATAGTAGGTACCCTGCCCCAGGCCTATTCCGTTCGTTTACCCATCAGCAAGTAGAAATCATACAAGTAGATTATACGCGTATCTTTGCTAGACCTCGTGGCTGTACCAGCGGGCTTATGACGTACGAACAATCGAGGAATTATAATTTGCAATTAATCGTTCGATCTCTTCACTGCTGTCTAATTTTTCGTATTACGTAAGACTTTTACAGCAAAGCGAAAGCAATCAGCGAGCGATTTGAACTGTCAGTTAGCAATAATAAGCGAAAATGAAGCAAAGTGCATTCAAACACAACAGCGAGCGATTAGCAATCGATCGCATAGGCAATACGATTTTATTTGACGTTCAGCAATCGATTGTGCGTCTATCGCGCGATGTCTGCAAGATTTTTGCTAATCGCTATTTTTACGTAATACGGCGGCTGGTATATATTATTTTGTAATTAATTTATACAACTGCTTATTATTTTCAGCTCACACACACAGCTATGAGTATGTTCTACCACCTATCCCTCCACGCCGCGAAACAACAGAAGGCCCATGACGAAGTATTGTGGTCAAAGGAATCCAAAGCGGCAGGAATCGATTCCCCGGAAATGCAATACATACGATCCTGTACGAGAGAAGTCATGAGGCTACATCCAGTCACCGGCGGCGTCGTGAGGCGAAGCACGCGAGAGCTCACTGTGGGAGGCTACGAGGTTCCCGCAGGGGTTAGTATTGAGACCGCTACTTTTCTTTCTATATATCGATAATAGGGAATACGCACGTAATTTTTTTATTAATTTAAATAGATCTACTTTATGTCATAAACCGCGTAGTAAAATCAGTTTTTGGATATCATTGAAAATAACAAAGATGTGAACGTTTAAAGTAGTTAATTAGACAGAGAGATCCGATGTGTAACGTTACGCCACATTACACTACATAAATAGAAAGTTCATACTAAATTTCGTTTCACTAGAAAGAGATAGGTTAAAAACTAAAACCGCTCATATCTTGCTAATTTATCAATAGATATTGGCGTTTTTATCGCCAATTCTTTTATTTTTCAGTCTAGTAGATATCATATTATTATGTTTTAAATAAATTTTCTGTTCTTTGCATATTGCATTAAGTTGTGTTTTAATTTAATGTGTTAATGAAAAAGTTAAGATGTCATTAGTAAGCTTTTTTAAGCATATTGAATGAACTAAAGTTATAATTTTTATTTCAGGTGGACATAGTCCTAGCTCACGGTGTAGCCAGCAAAGCGGACGACCAGTGGCGGCGACCCAAGTCATTCATACCAGAGCGCTGGTGCACCGAGGGTTGGGAGCCCTTGAGGGCGTCTGGTGCCCATCCCATAGCGTCCCTGCCCTTCGGCCAGACCTGTCCAGCGGCTGGCATCGTCAGTACTATGCTGTCTTCTCTGGCAACCAGGGTGGTAGACAAATACCGACTGGAATGGCACGGTCCGGCGCCGAATATAATGACAACCGCTGTCAATAAACTGCAGAAGCCGTATTATTTTGTGCTGCAGGATGCTGCTTAAGTTTAAGAATTAGCCCCGATTTCGCCGAACTTCTTTAAACTCACTTATCGCTAAACTCTGATTTCATATCCATCTCATTGAATGTTAGAACGGGACAGACAGATCTTAAACCGAAGCTCAGCGTTAAACGTCTTATTAAATTTAAATATTGTTGTTGAAATTGGGGCTAAATGTCTACAGTGATCTCTGTTAAACTTTGAGTAATGAGCCATTTTTTTACTTTTTGCTAGTGGTGGTAACGTCTAACGTATCATTTACCTATGTGATAAAATACTAAATTTAGGCCCACTTGCGCAGATCTGGGTTAAATATCATTTTATCTCTCTTTCTTCGTATTTATGAAAGAGAAGGCATGATTTTTATCCCAGGTTTAACTTTTCTCCAGATCTACACATATGGGCCTTAATGTTCGAATCGAAATAGTGTAAATTTAGGTTAAGTTAAATTAGCATAGTAAGAATAATATTGGAAAAATAAAAAATATATTTTTATAAGTAATGTGTTTGGTTTCGTTGTGATTTTTCCAGTATAGGTATGTATAATTATACTTTGCCGTTTTGTCTGTCTAAAAGTCTACTACGAGAAGAAGAGAAATTTTCAGTCTCCAAATGAATAGTAACTTCTTAATTCTGATCAATTTGCATTTACAGCATAGGTACCTACTTTTTAACTTGGTCAAACTAAGTCGATCTTTATGGGCCTTTTTTTCTTTCAATCGTTATCATGTACGTCATAAAACTACATATTATTAATTATAATATAATGTAACTAACATCTAACATGCATTGTTATAAGCAAAGGTGATTCGTATTTCCTTGTCCTGCGCGAATACATCCAGGATTTTCAAAATGTTTATTATTTAAATCTTTAATCTCGTATCTCGAGCTAAGAGCAGGAGAAATTGGAAAATCCAATTTTTTTTTCTCAACTTATCATATCTCGATTCTCGAACCTAACTCTATCCTAACCTAAAGAGTAGGTATAGCACGTAAAAACGGATTTCTATTTTCTTAGAATATAAAGGGATTGAAAAAGTCACGAGCAAATCCGAAAAAGTACCTATTTTGTGTAAGAAAGTAGAATTGTTTACATTTTTCACTCGACATTATCCCCGTGGTATGATACATCAGCCGCTAATGACGTCATCAGTCTTAGTTTTTGTGTTGGAGTGAGTTATGATGCCCTTTATCTTAAGCCGAGAGCCAAAGTTTACGGTTCCAGCACGATTTTATTTTCGCGCGCATAAAATTTGACAGTAGGTATACCTACATAATTAATAAAAATTGTCGCAATTTACAGAAAAATAGTAGCTATATTAAACATTTCCGGACAACTATCACTTCGCCTGGACATTCGCATTGCCGTACAACACGCCGGCTTTGCAGGTAACGAGATCGCTGCGCAGTATCAGCTGCGCGCCAATGAATACACGACATTTATTATTTTATGGGTAATCTGGTCAAAATTTTAAGTCACGTGTTGTCTACACTAATATTATAAAGAGGAAAACTTTGTTTGTATGTTTGTTTGTTTGTTTGTTTGTTTGTTTGTTTGTTTGTTTGTTTGTTTGTTTGTTTGTTTGTAATGAATAGGCTCAAAAAGTACTGGACCGATTTCAAAAATTCTTTCACCATTCGAAAGCTACATTATCCACGAGTAACATAGGCTAAATTTTATTTTGGAAAAAAATAGGGTTCCGTAAGATATTTGGGTTTTTCGGACACAAGGTGTAAAAAATCAACCAGAAAAGTTACTTATTTTGCGTACGCTGCCTAAACTATAAAAGATAGAACCATAAAATGTTCTAATTAATTGTAGATCCTATAAATATCTACAAAAAAGTCCGCGACACACTATACCTATCTATGTCGAGTGAGGCACAACAACCATTTTTTTATTTAGAAATCTTGATTTTTTTTTGGACTACATTTAAACGCGTTTATTTTACTCGTGTTATTAATCCTTATCAAAATAAATTATTTCATCACTAAGTACAGTTTATGTAGATAATATTTGGTCTTTGAATGATTAAAATCTGACGTTTGGTTTTGTAGTTATGGCGAAATTAAAATATTACGATTTCTGCTATACGGCCCGCTGCGAAGTAGGCGTCACCAAGGCGGGGGTGCGCGTGCGGGTTATAGTTTAGTTAAGTTAAATAAACATCAAATTGATAATAATATCTTAAAATATAATACATTATAATATCTAGGTATACATCTATACAGTTAAATAAAATTTAAGTGTCTGTTTGTAACTTCAAATTAACAGCACATTTTACATAATGAATCTGAAAGTATATTCGGTACTTACAATAAAATATATTTTTTTTTAATTTTTGTCTGTCCGCCTGTCTGTCGGTCTGTCTGTCGGTCAGATTAGTCGGAACAAACAGACAGCTGTTTGTTCCGACTAATCTCTGAAACGGCTGGAACGATTTTCACGGGACTTTTACTAGCAGATAGCTGATGTTATAAGGTCTAACATAGGCTACTTTTATTTTAGGGTTCCGTTTAAAAAAATAGGTTTCCGCTTTCGTTAGTTCTGCGCAAACGAAGTTGCGGGCATCAGCTAGTATTATATATTTTTACAACGACAATCGAATTTCACGAATCGACCCTCCGCTCTTTTATTTTTGTTTTGAAGACACCTGTACATATTATGATCTGTGGCTGCTCCTTTTCAACTGTATAGTCAGTCAGTTAAATTTACATATTCTCAGAACTTGGTTAAGTTCGGAAAAGTTGTTTGGGAATATGTAAAAAACGCCTCTGGGTGCGATTTAGAAATGTCAACAATACAACGATGATAACCCAGTGGAGACATATAGGTCACGGACATTTTCATAACATCATAATAAAATTTTCTCGTCCTACTTAAACTAGATGGGATCTTTGAAGGATATTGTGCAAAGAGTTGTTTATTTTCAGTAAATGGCGTTTGAAGATAATACTTTTGGTTACAATTGTCGGGTTTCTGCAATGAGTTAGTGCAGATATAATATTATACTAAATACTATCAAATATAGTGCAGTTGCTTGATAAACATTTATGCAGAAAAATAATAATAATATATTATTATATGTAGGGTACTACGAGTCTACGAGTATAGTATACTAAAATAAATTACATTGCTCTCTCTATGGCGCTAAGATCATTAACCTGCTGAAGCAGCTGATTTAAAGGGGAAGCAAAATCTTTGCTAAATAACATCAACACATTCTACATCAGCTCTGCGATGTTAATGATCTTAACAGTGCCGTAATAATGTAACTTTATTCAGTATACATTTTTTCAAAATGTTAAATTATATTTCTGTCTGTTATCTTTAACATAAGCAGTAATAACCCAATGCCCAAAATATCCGTAACTTATTTTGAACAACCTTATCTAAGAGAATAGGGATGAGCGATTTAACGCATTTCTCGCGTGCGCGACCTACATCATGAATTCGTGACCCTTGTACTCGAGTTGTACTTAGGGACCGTTCACACCGAAACCAAACGATACGCGACACAGCGCTGCATTTTTAACCCTCAATTCACTAGGTGAAATGTACTAACGTAAACACCTTCTATGAGTCCCTGGGACTCACATATTTTAAATGTATGTTTTTATCAAATAAAACAAATTTTATTAACATTTTGTTTAAAAGTCTTCTTAAGTACTTAGTTAATCATAAGAAAAAATAACAAAACTTAACAAACTTCTGATATCCTCTTAAAAATTAAAGAAATGTCACTTATCAGTCTTTTAAATCCATGATATTTTTAAATTTTTTTTAAACTAACAAATATTCTATAAAAAAAAATTAACGTTTTTAAACCAATAAAGGTACACAAAATAAAATAAAATAAACTTAAATATATGCTTCTATACAAAGAAAAAAAACGTGCAGTGGGTTTCTACCACTATCTATAAGCAACGTCGGCATATCTTTTTTGAGCAAGTCTAAACATATCAGCTTCAGACATTTTGTGCATAGATAAGCAGTCTTTGTTCTCTTTTCGCAGTGTTATAAATAGCAATACTTTCTCTCCTTCCGAGGTAACTTGTCATCGGTTTCAGGATGGCTTACATCTTCATAAAAGTCCTTTTTCAAGATAAAGTCATGTTGTTTTCGAGCCATTTTACAATTCTACAACAAAAAAATAAAACATACATAATTTAAATCATAATAACGGCAAATAAATCAACAATTGAAAACTTTAATAACTAAAATAATCATAACATAATTAACTAGTATGAGTCCCTGGGACTCACTCGGCGTAATAACTCACCAAATATGGCATGAGCGCGCTCGTCCTCTTGGCACCGCGTCGCCCGCGTCACTACATGAAGGTACTGAGACGCTGCAGCGCTGGGGAAACTAGCTGCTAAGACTTTTGAATTAAGGCCGTCTAAAATTTTGATGTGAGTCCCTGGGACTCAGGAAGTGAATTAAGGTTTAAGATAGCTATTGAAAATTGAACTTTATTCAGTACACAAGAAGATACTCGTTTCGTTGTTAGAGTTCGAATGTCAGAACCTCAATTCTCGTATTAAAAGTAGACTTTCATTTTACTTTGATTGTATTATAATTTATAAGTGAAGTGACATGTTATCATAAACTGATTTTAAGAAGTTTCGACCAATCAGAACGCGTTTCACGCAGATTTAACGTTTACGAGAATACCGTTTGGCAGTTTTAACGTAACGGGACTTGATTGTAATTGTATTATTGCAGGTTTTATTTAGCAGAATTGACCCTCAGTTGCACCGTGCTGCACTGCGCATGCAGTGTATAACTGATGTCATATGAAACGTGTACCTTTTCGTGTAGTGAATAAAGTTCAATCTTGAAAAGCTCTCTTAAAAATGCAACGCCGCATAGCGTCGCTAATCTATATGAACCTATGCGAACAGACCCTTCGATACTCGAGCTGTACTTACCCGAACATTTCGTCGATTCTTATTTTCATTATTCCCTTGACTATATTTTTATTTGGTATATTTTCCTCGAGCTTCTTTTGTTTGTTTTGAGTTGTATGAACGCTTTCTAATATGAGATTACAGCTGTATAGACTATATACGGATTACGGAATTACGGATATTTTGGGCATATGATCTAGGTACTGCTTATGTATAGACGTTTAGGCAGAAAAATAATTGTTATACTCGAAAAGAAAATCTTCCTTTAAATTGGCAAGTTTGCGTTGAGCGGAGATTAACCCATTGATTTTTTTATTTTGAGTATGAAAATATTTTTTTTGCGTAAATGTATTTATATGAGCAGTAGATCATTTTACTCAAAACATGCGTAGTTGATTTTACCAAACCTTATGCCCCGTCCACGCGAAGTAGGCCGAGGTAGGCCGAATAAGACAGTGTGGGCACGAACTTCGTTTCGCCTTTTTATACTTCGGGTTACTTCGCGGAGCACTTCCTCGGCCTACTTCGCGAGCAGTCTGGACGGGGCATTATATAAGGTTTGGTAAAATCAATTACGGAAACTCTGAGGTTGTGATTTATTGCTTGTGTAAAGACGTTTAGGAAAAAAAAATTGAAAGTCGTGGAAATTTTTTATACAAAATTAAAATTATATTGCAAGAAATTAAATCTATTGCATAAAGCGTCCGCGCGCGATAAGGACAGCTGATGTAGCATGACAGAGACAGCGATACATATTACATACACCAGGAAAGGTCATTCGAGTTCATATCTGAACAGCTGTTCGCGCGCGGTCGATATAATGCAATAGATTTAATTTCTTGTAACATAACTAAATTTTGTATAATTTTTTTCCACGAGTTTCAAATATATATTTTTTTTGCCTAAACGTCTTGACACAAGCAATAAATCACGTCCCCAAAGTTTCCGTAATCGATTTTACCAAACCTTATATAAATACAGTCGCTACAATTATAATTATTATTTTATAATACTTAACTCATCTAAAATAAGACACAAAACCGTCTATAGTATGTATATTTTCATTTAATATAAAAATTATAGATAATTCTATCTATTTACATAATAGTGAATGGCAAATTCTTTAGACCCAATAGGAAGTATCACGAAGCCGGCCAGAATCGGCCGGCGACGTGTAGCGCGTGGCTAAAACAATAATACTGTCTAATGCCCGCTACACACGTAACGATAAAACTGCACAGTTCGATTGAACCAGTGGTTGTCAACTCGCGACCAGCGGACCAACGTCGTCACGTAACAAAAATATCTTCATTTCTTTATATAAATTTGTTTTTTATGTACTTTGAAGTCTTCATAGACTATAACGGAAGTTTTACGATTCTTTTTAAAAGCAGTACGGCCAATGTAGAGCCCAAAATTGGCTGTTCTTTCGTTTTGTAATAAAAAATATAAGATACGAGTAATTTCGAACACTAATGACAGGTACGATATACTATATGTCACCGTAAAATTTTAAAAACCGCTAGATTGTAAAATAACTAACGAGATTGTAAAAATATGTCGAAAGATTAAAAACTATATATTTGTAATCTAACGAAAAATAATGTGTGAAATTATAGGCAGCATATTCGCGTCGGAAGTCTATCAACAGTTTACAATTTCACTTGTTTTATTACAATGTAACGGTTTTTACAATTTTACGGTGACATATATAACTCCGATCTCGGTGACGGTGGCCGGTTTCATTGAAACCAGGCCAGTTACGCACTGAGCAATTTTATAGTGCCCAAGTGTGTGCGCAGTACACAAGAGCACTCTCTTCCTTTACTTTCATAATCCAGTGGGACGGATTACCGACACGACTGACGAGAGGTCAGGCGCAGGTCCAACTTTATAAAATTTTTTTTTTCACTATTTGGCCCATGTCTGTCAAAAGGTTGCCGACCCCTGATATACGCTGTTAAATTTAAACGAACTCTGCAGTTTTAAGGTACGCGTGTAGCGAGACTAAAGGTGGCACTCGACAATTATTGCTCCATTACAATTATATTGGTTATTATACTGCGCAATGTAACCAATATATAATTATATTGGTTACATTGCGCAGTAAAAAGCTGTAAAAATGTAGTGAATTCATTATAAAATCATTGCTCTTTTATTAAAAGTGACTAACAATCGAGAACCTATTGACCTATCATTCTCTGTCTCTCTCTAACGCATGTAAATGTGTTGCTGTCACGCTCACACTGAGCCAGCGACCGAGTTTGCAATTGCAATAATAATATCAACACATGCGTGATACAAAGACAGGCAATAAGAGCTAATATCGTCTGTCTAGCAACAGCAAATTTGTCATGATTGTATAAAATACTTATTACATTCTGTGCTAAATACGATATTATTGTTTTTAAATTTAATCCAAACAAACAAAAAAAAGTAGTAGAACACATAATGCTACCATATTAAATTTTGTTTCCGGTTAAATTAAAATGGAGCTCAACTCAGTATAATGATATATTTTACATTTCATTTATGATAAAAAATAAGGAGTGCGCAGTACCACCTTAGAAGCAAAAAAAGCAATTTATATTACAGTGTAAAGCGAAAAATTATGTCGCCAATATAAAAATAAATATAGAATATTTGGTTAAAATTAATAAGTAAAAAGATGGTGATTAGGATGAAACGAATTTCGCTACCACAGACTAGAAGTCTAGTCACTAGACAAATTTAACCCTCGTTCCCACGAGAGTGTATTTGTGGTCGCGACAGAAAAACGGCACTGTAAAATACTATATCTGTGCTAACTTTTAGAGCTTTTAATCATGGCGGCCTCAGTGAGTTGCCAATTTCAGAGTGTTCTAGTTTTCTCTATAAATTCAAAATTGTAGGTCTGGTGAAACAACAAGGGTACATTTACCTAAAAATCTGAACAATTGATGAATAACCTAGAACAAACATATAAGCGTCTGTTAAAACATAACAATCTTATATTGTTAGAACGAGAGCTGAAATCGAAATATTCCACTTCGATTTCAGCACTTCATAGGTACTTCAATTTTCAGTTGTATTGTATTAGCACAGATTTCTATTTACAGTGTTGGTTTTTCAGTTTTTCAGCGACCACTAAAAAACTCTCGTGGGAACGTAGCCTCAAAGTGACAAATCAAATGTGACCAAACTTTGGTAAACTTATAAAAAAAACGTAATCATCTTTGTGTTGAAGGACGTGATGACACCCAAAATTATTTTAAAAACGTAATTTGGTAAAATTTACAACAGTAAATTAATGTTACTGCTTTTTGAAGGTGTGTTTCTATTATCCTACAGCTAATTTTCTTACCGCCTTACTAATAAAAGGTATTTACACAATGGATTACCTATACAATATTTTATTCTTGTCTTATTATACATTGTGTCATGGGGTACTCATCCCAACTTACCTGTCCAGTAGTTGTGGTATAGTATACGGGTACGCGACCCCGGCTTCCCTAGCTAGTAGTCCTGTCCCTTGCCCTCCTGGGCAGTAATATCCTACATTTCCTATTTCCCACTCTAACTTACCGATCTGCCTTTCCACACCACCTATCCTTCCCTTTCCCTATTCCTACCCTCTCTACCAATCCGTGGAAACGCAAAGGATAATCATAAAAATAATGTAATTATCCAAAATGGCGGCGATGTAGTTCACCACCCATCACGTCTCGTTTCTCGCGGAGGTGAAAAGCGGACCATGGAGACCCGCTTCGCTATGTTGAATGTAAGAGGAGGAATGGATGGTAAGAATGAAAGTGAACGAAGCGAAACGAGTATGTAAGGATCGTAGCAAGTGGCAAAAAGTGGTCTCTGCCTACCCCTTTACGGGAAAAAGGCGTGATTATATGTATGTATTATACATCGGTAAAGTCGCGTGACAGGCAAGGACAAAACATTGTATAGCTTATCCACTGTGTAAATATTTTTATTAGTAAGGGGCTAGTGTAAGTACTAATATTAGGCAGTGATAAGCAAGCATTATATTATAAGGTTCGGTAAAATAAATTACGGATATATTAGGCATATGATCTACCGCTTATGTATAGATGTTTAGGCAGAAAAATAATTGTCATACTCGAAAAAATCTTCCTTTATACGGGCGAGTTTGCGTTGAGTGGAGAGTCATCCATACATGAGATGATTTTTCTACTTTGAGTATGACAATAATTGTTTTGCCTAAACATAAGCATTAGATTATGTACCCAAAATATCCATAATTGATTTTGCCGAATGTTATATTGTCTTTCTCTAAATTTACTATCGATCAGCACTTGTTTCTTATTACTGTGCAGACCTTTCGCATTTTCTAGAATGTCTCATGTCGTGAAATGTAAAAGACCCGAACCGCAGTATTGATTGCACGTTTCGTGAGAAATCGAGCTTTAAAATTCAAGTACTTTATATTTATTTTACTGGAGCCACATCGACACATCTACTATCTCCAACTCGATCTTATTTTATAGGCCGCCTCGCGACTCCTCTGAATAGAGGATGCGACGCCGCAGAGCGTCGCGACGCACAGGTTGGGAAGCTCTACTATATACTGGGTGCAATTGGAGACTGTCTGGAAACTTTCAGAAGTGATACTCATGAATATAAGCAACTTATTATAAACTTTCCTACTTGAAAAAAAAACAGAGCTGTTTCATACAAAAGTGTGAAGAAGCGGCTTTGTATGAAACAGATATTTTTTTTCAAGTAGGAAAGTTGATGATATTCTGAAAGTTTCCAGATGGTCTCCAATAGGGTATTTTCTAAATCTTTTAAAACTGCTTACATTTGAAGATTGGGACGAACGATTTAACATAAAAATAATAAAAAAATAATTAATGTCTTTTTTTTCTCCATTAAATCAAAGTCGAATTTACTTTTAATGGTTTGGATTTACCGTAAATTCTACAAATTTTCAGGTACAGGCGGGCAATGATTTAGCACGTAGCTTTCGGTCTCCTGTTCTCTAACCTCCATGACATACGCGTTAAAATTGTTTACACAAAGTTGACGTCACACAGTAGACGTCATCGAACCGAGCGGGCGGAAATTCAAAACCATGAAAAATAAATTCGACTTTAATAATTGGTTTAATTGAGAAGAAAAGAGATTTTTTTTCCTGTTAAATCGTTCGTCCCAATCTTTAAATATTAGTAATTTTCAAACATTTGGAAAATACTCTATTGCACCCAGTATAAAATGAAATTTTTAACTATTTCCTTGTGTCTTACGTTACGTTATTAAAGACGTGCACAAGATGAAAGGAAGGCAAAATGAATGTTTTACTAAAGATTGATCACATCCGATTTAAGAATACAATTTTGTTACTCGAGATAAACATAAGTAGAGATTCGATTATCCGGACGAGGTATCCGAATTTGCGATTAATCGGACTATTAAATCATTTTATACCACCAAGTTGAATGTAGGTACAAACCCAATACTAATTGGTTATGACGTATGTCATGTCAGTATATAAAGTAGTTCCTATGGCTACCTTCCAGCACCATTTTCAGACCCTGGACGCCATAATATGTCTATACAAGATTATGTACAGAAACCGCTTTTCTTCATACATTCAGGTTATCGTTTTTTTTAATGCCCATCGACAACAAAATAGATTTTTAAATTCGTGACATCTGACAGCTTTTTGACACAAGGACCGTCAAGTTACCAAGCGCCGCCTCGTGACAGAAAAAGAATCGAAAATTCTTATTGACCGTTTTTGATACCACTTACGCCACCAGATGACGCTTTGTGTGCGCTGGTACTGGCCCCTAACGGCAGAAAAAATATCAAACACCCTCATTCAACAATAATAATAACAATAAGTCCGAATTATCGAGTCTCTACTGTAATAATTACACAGTAGATACACAGTAGTGCATGCCATGTATTCGTAATTTAAATTTTGGAATAAGAAAATAAAGTTTATAGTGTCTAAAGTAAAATTTATGATTTAAAAGTTATGATCTGTTAAAACCATGAACGTAAAAAAAAAGGCGGACACCGCATCTCACACAAACGTCACGTCACCGCTATTGTTGGTCTTCACTCAATGCTTAGCTCACCTTCCGTCCGCCTTTTTTTTTACATCCATGGTTGAAACATAGAATGCATATTTTTTAAATCACATTAGTATGTGATTACTGTGTGGTATAAATAATTCAGATCTAAAATAAAATCATAATTTCGATTGCACATTTAATAATTGTCTATGTATGTACTATGCATAAAACTCAAAAAAAGTCATTGGTGATTCTAAAATTAGTTATCGAGGCCATAAAAAATCTTAAATGCATACACGCACGTACACCATTGATGTATAATAAAAACTAGATTATCACATCGAGCAACACAAAATAGTTATAAAGCCTTATTATTTTATCGTACAAACTAGGAGTTCTCGATTTAAATACTACATTTAGTACACATCTAAAACTAACATCCATATATTTTCAAATTGTAAAAATTAAAAGTCATGTAACGCCTCGAGTTAATCTAGTTTTTATAATAGACCAACGGCTCTATATAATATTATATATTTAATACAAAAATGACGGCGTACCGTTACCAATACAAAATCGCCATGATATGTACACTATTTGCCCCCTACTTATTCTACACTATACACTGAAAACCTACCTGTCTTTTTACACCAAAAAATGCTCTAAATTTTAGAGCAACGTGTATATGTACTCTATATATTACACTCAGTTTATTGCCTTGTAATAAGTAGATTATCGTATGCACCATTTTATAGAGTTGTATAAGAGTGTGAATACAAATTTAAAAAAGTATACAGTCAAAACGTACTTCGTTAAGCTGTTAAAAATTAAATACTGTTCATAAAATCCTTATTTTAGGACAACAAAAAAGGATTGCTATAGAATCTAGATATAGCTAGGATTTCCATTACAAATCATTGTAAGCTTTAATAATGTTTTTTCAAATTAGTATTCACACACAAACCATCAAACTCTTTTTCCACACACTTCATTTACTTGTATGATATAATGAATAATCACGAACACATTAACACTGTCACACAATTCACTTTGGACCAGAGTATCAGCTGTTTGAAGCCAAACTAACATGAGTTTATTTCAATCTTGTTCTGGTTTAAGCTAAACCAACATTGGCCCGGTCTACTTCTTTCAACCAAACCAACATAAGTTTGGTTTATATCATAAGCCAAGCTGACATGAGTTTGGTTATGATAAGCCAAGCCGACATGAGTTTGGTTATGATAAGCCAAGCTGACATGAGTTTGGTTTGGTTAAGAAATCCCAATTATGTGTTGAGTTTGATTACTTTGTGAATCAATCCAACAAGAGTTTACATCCAACATTCTCTTTTTGAGCCAAACGGACATGATTCTTCTGGTTTGCTACACACAACATTCTTGAAACAACACGAGTAAGGCTTACTTCACACACCAAGAGTTTATTTCTTGAGCCAAACGACCATAGGTTCGTCTGGTTCTCGCTTTACTCAGTCCATCTGCTGCACGGAGTTGGGTCTTGGAAGACATATCTCGTATTTGATCAGTTCTGTGCCGCCCGGAGACCGGATCACCAGTCCCCCCACATCTTTCAAATCGGCCCTGAAAATTATAATTTTGGTTAAATAATTGATAGTAACAAAATTATATTACGATTACTGCTTGAAAATTCGGGGGCTACTTAAAATTTTTAATTTTTTGTATTTATTCTGTGGTGTATCAACTAATAGGTATTTTTAAATGAAGGCGAGGTATCTATATTTTTTAAATTAAGTAAACCACTTTGGAAGCTTTGAAAGCGTATTAGCTTTCAAAACGATTTATAGGATTAACTTGATTTTTGATTAGGTGATCTGGGATTCCCGCTTTTCCGCACTTCGGTCTTTTTTCGTCCTTTCTTTCCAACTCGCAGTATGGTTCCAGTGTCAGTGCATGATATCGCTCCATCTCAAGCACGCACGAGCGTGTGACGTGAGACAGCACACGCTGACACTGTAACCATAGTGCGAATTGGACAGAAATAGGAGATCGGACTACATCTAAAATATTTAGTTTCATTAATATACTCAGAAATATTGAGGCATCACTACTTGGTAAGTATGAAATTAAACGCACAAATATCGGACATATTTACAAATATATTCCTGCAGCCGTATACTTCATACACCTTAACCTACAAGTGACATCACTTGTAGGTCGACTTTTGTATATAAATCGCTGAACCTTTGAAAATATTGACTTTTGATATAGTGTTTCTACTGAGAAGTTACTCATATTTAAGAGTACTTTTCATTTGTGCAATAAAAAAATCAGTCCGCTTGCCTATTATTACGAGTATTGGGCTTCAGAACAGTGTGCTGAGTGCAACAATTTGTATGGCATCGAAATAGTTACCATTGTTTGCCACTAGGGGCGTTGTTTCGATGACATACAAATTGTAATTTACTTATTCACGGCCAGTAGTGACAAAAACTCGAACTCCACACACTGCTTTCGTGCGAGCGTGCTATCGCTCTATCTATTGCGTGTGTGTGAGACAGCATACGCTGACACTTAAACCATACTTCAAGTTCGACATAAATAACTACGAAGCTTCAGAACAGAGTAATGTACTCACGTGGTGCCGCCGTGGCGCTTGTGCGCCAGCTGCGTAGGCAGTGGTTTGCCGTCGCGGTCCACAAGCTGCAGCTGCGAACCGCCCGCCACCAGCCGCCGCCCGCCCACCAGGATCTGGTTGCCGATCACCTGTCCGGAGCGGTTCGTCACCTAGAAACAGAGTGCTATGAGAATAGGACGACGACACATTAACTTCACCTGCGGACTTTGTAAACACGTGTGATCCAGAGTAATTACCATTTTTTTATATAATAATAATAACTCCCCATACCGATCTCAGTGACGGTCGCCAGTTTCATTGAAACCAGGCCAGTTACGCAGGATTATTTTTGTAGTGCCCAAGTGTGTGCGTAGTACACAAGGAAGAGTCCTTTACTCTCATAATCCAGTGGGACGGATAACCGACACGACTGACGAGAGATCAGGCGCAGGTCAGACTTATTACATGCCCATCCGACGCATGGATCAGGTGATCAGCCTGCATTGTCCTAGCCGAACTTGGAAACAACATTTTTTGTTGTTCCAATGCGGGAATCGAACCCGCAACCTCTGAGTCGAGAGCCAATGCTCTAACCACTAGACAACGGAGGCTGATTTTATATAATATAGAAATTAACGTATTGACAAACTTTTCACTTTGAAACAACATATAACTTTACACATGGTGATCTGCCCATCTTTTAATACCGAAAAGATATTGGAAATTAAAAACATTATGGCGCACAACTATGATGTCACACAATTTTACGGTGACATATACATCAATTTAAATATGTATTACCACTTGTATATGCGTCGGTTGCTGATGTTCTTGCGCGTCCAACTCCAAAGTGTTCTGGTGCTGCACTTGTTGCTGATGTTGTTGTTGTTGTTGCTGTTGCACCTGTTGCTGCACCTGTTGCTGGACCTGCTGCGCGACCTGCTGCGCCGCCTGCTGCGCCGCCTGCTGTACCGCCTGTTGCTGCGCTTGCTGTTGCGCCTGTTGTGTGACTTGCTGCTGTAGTTGCTGCGTCTGTAATAAATATTGAGCCTTTACTAGGCAACATTTTGCACCCATCATGTTTGGCAAGTTACTTAAGAACGGACGATTTGCCAGCTAGTGCGCAACATGATAAGTAGTAGATGAAAATTTGTACAAACAACGTAGATAAACAAAACATCCGCGCTTACTTTCAACATGTTAATGTTTGCACACCAAATGTTGACTAGTGGATATGTGGCTGTATAGTGGTCATTTTGATTTTAATATATTGGCAAAAGCATTTGGAACTGACAAATGCCACTTTATTATTTACGGAATCCTTTTTTTTACTATTATGACAAGTTATACGAAAACTAAAGATATATTTAGATAACCTAAGAGAAAAAATATTATAATATAAACATTTGACATCTCACCTGAGTAAAAGCACAACGGCTGTATTCCGCGGAAAAAAGCGCTAACAAAAAAGCGTGAGCAAAATGGCAACCGCTAGCGTTAAATAATTAAAATGGCGGATTATGTTAGCGGTATTGAAGTTAGCAAATGTGTCCTGGCCGATAATCTGTTTTTTTTTTAGCGCTAGTATTTTTTCCGCGGAACACAGCCAATGGTAAGTACGATTTTCTAATAATAGGTTGGGGAAAAAGTCTTTTCGCATTATAGTATGTATGAACTTGTCATAAAATATCTTGGGCTATACCAATTGTATCTGGCTGATTTTGGTATCATTAAAAAGTTTTAATTTTACAGAAGACAATTCCAAATTCAAATTAGGTAAATTTGAGATTTTCATTTGTTTTTCTTATTGTTAAAATGAGTGATTCTTATGAAGAATTTCGATACATTTTAAAATTTTATTACAAAAAAGGTAAAAATGCAACACAAGCCGCGAAAAAAATTTGTGATGTTTATGGACCTAATGCAGTATCTGTGAGGGTAGCGCAAATTTGGTTTAAGCGTTTTCAATCCGGAAATTTTGATATCAAAGATGCACGTCGCTCTGGTCGCCCTGTTACAAACAAAACTGTTGCCATTTTTGAAAAAGTGGAGCAAGATCGGCATATTAGTAGTTACGATGTAGCTGAAGAACTGGGGATTGACCACAAAACGGTTTTGGCGCATTTGAAAAAAGCTGGGTACACAAAAAAGCTCGATATTTGGGTGCCTCATGAGCTCACTGAAAGAAAACAAATGAACCGTGTACTCATTTGTGATTCTTTATTACGACGTAATGAAACCGAACCATTTTTGAAGAAGCTGATAACTGGTGATGAAAAGTGGATCACGTACGACAAGAACGTGCGAAAAAGATCGTGGTCAAAGGCCGGTCAGACTTCACAGACTGTGGCGAAACCCGGGTTAACTCGCAACAAGGTGATGCTGTGTGTGTGGTGGGATTGGAAGGGCATTATTCATTATGAGCTGTTACCGCCAGGCAGGACCATCAATTCTGAACTGTACTGCGAACAACTGATGAGATTAAAGCAAGAAGTTGAGAGAAAGCGGCCGGAATTAATCAACAGAAGGGCTGTGGTTTTTCACCATGATAACGCTAGACCTCACACATCTTTAGCCACTCAGAAAAAATTACGGGAGTTTGGCTGGGAGGTGTTAATGCATCCGCCGTATAGTCCTGACCTTGCACCTTCAGATTTCCACCTGTTTCGGTCGCTGCAGAATTCCTTAGGCAGTGTCAGGTTGACATCACAAGAGGACTGCCAAAACCACTTGTCGCAGTTTTTTCATCAGAAGCCCCAAAAATTTTATAGCAATGGGATCATGTACCTACCAACAAGATGGCAAAAAGTTGTCGAACAAAATGGCACCTATATACTTTAGTCACTTGTAAATAAACTTTATAAAAAAACCTTTTGAATTTTTATATAAAATGCGAAGAAACTTTTTCCCCAACCTAATATGATAAAAAAAATACGGAAAGTTTTCCACAGCAGTGACAGAAATCAACCTTTAAATTTAAAAACCCTAAATACTGAAATATATTATTCCAATCTGACGGCCAACTATAACCACCGCGCTCAATCGTTAAATCAAATAGCGCGCGCTTCCGCGACTTCCTGTTACACACTTTCGTCCCATTTCACGAAATAACTCCCACAAATTGCAAGAGCGCGAGAGGAAAGATGTTACACATCCAAAAGCTCAGTAGTCATCAGTTCTTATTAATTAATTTCAATGAAGTCGGCTAAAAAATATACAATTATAAATTTTTTTCAAAAGACTACTCAACTTTTACACAAGTCACACTTAAATCTATACTAATATTATACATAGGAAAGGTTTGTTTGTTTGCATTGAACAGGCTCCGAAACTACTAGATCGATTTTGATGAAAATTTGCACTGATATAAATAGACCACGGGGAAGGACATAGTCTACAAGTCTACTTTAACCCTTAACCACTGACGTGTAATTTTGTAACAATAAAACTGACATACGTCATTGATTTAAGTGCTCTGAAATACTTGATTTCTTTCGGTGTGTAATTTATCGAGCTAGCGAATGGTCGCGCTCCGCGTTATACACATGCAGCAAATATTAATTATTTAATTAATATTTTAATGCATGATTGCCGCTGCATGTGACCACGACGCTCGTGTCCAACGAGTTCCTGGCGTTTATACAACATGCCATCGACACCATGGACAAGGTCAGCTTAATGCAGATCTGCAAGCCTTCCTTTACCAGCGAGGAGATTTGCAAAGGCAAGCTATACGACACACTCGGGCAGAGCGCAAACATGCCATCGCGACGGATAGATGGAACCGAAAGAAGCGTGCAGGACATCATCTCCCTGTTGAAGCACACGGATCCGGAGGAAATGCCAGCTTTTGTAGCGAAAAAACTGCATAACCACGTCGACGTCCTCAGCCTACTGAAGGACACAAGTTCCTGAAGGAAGAACTGACCGAAGTTCGAGGTAGATTGCAGGCATTAGAGTCTACGATAAGTGATTTACGTAATGAATTATCACAGTTAAAAAGTGTTAATTCAATATGTAGGTCACCTGATGCAGCAAACGTCACTCGTCGTCATCGTCAAGGCGCGCAGGCGGTTTAGCCCTTCAGCATTATCCGAGGGGTCAACGAATATCGTCCTTCCCGCTCCCCGCCCGCAAAGGAGCCGGTGCCGAGTTACGCAAGTGTCGCCGCTTGCAACCTCCTCCTCCTCCACTATTCAAAAAAGAAAGGGCAGAAGGAGGCCCCTACAAACGAGTGTCCTCTTTCTAAAAAAGACCGAACGTGGGTTAATGACGGGTTCATTAAAGTCGAGAAGAAGAAACCCGTCGTCAGCAACCATCGCGGCACCGCACCCGGAGGACCCGCAGATGTTGCGGTGTGAGACTCCCGCGACACCGCTGTACGTGTCCCGGCTGCATTGGTCTACAACGGTCGAGCAGGTCGTGGACTACATCAGGAGCAGAACCAACTTCGCCTTGAGGGTCAAGCATTTGGAATACCGTCATAAAGTGAACTGTAGTTCCATTGTGTTGAGAGTTCCAACCCATCATTTACCGACCTTCGAGAAGGAGTTCTGGCCGATTGGAGTCGTCTACAGAAGATTTAGAGGACGACTCCCGAACACTTCGCGCCCCACGTCGCAGACAATACGTGTTTAGTGTTAGTTTTATATATAGTAATATAATATGTATGTTAATCTATAAGGTATTTATAATATAGGCCTATGCAGCCTGAAATAAACGGTATTTAATTTGATAATTGTTTACTTTTTTATGTTAGATATGTTTAGGTAGCCTTGATGAATAATAATCAAAAACTTTCACATTTATTTATTAAAACATAACTATTCATGAAAAATAATACACCTATCGAAATTTATCGAAATAATATATATTAGCTCTATTTAAAAAAATAACCAAAAATAAATTAATATTAGAAGCTCCTCATTTATTTTATTTTTATACGTAATTAGCTTCATTTCAGTCAAATTATTTGCATTTTTATCAAAAACCTCGTATCTATCGCGTTTTTCACAGCAACAACAAAACATCATTTTCCAATACAATTTGTATGAAAATTGTGGTGAAGAGATACTTCTTTCCGTTCCTAAATTATAATTCACATTTCTCCACGAATAATAAATAGTCTGAAGGTAAATAATTCTAACAATAATGACCAATTGGCAACAAAGTTACACTAACACTGACAATACGTACCACATACGTCACGCTATTAGAATAATCCTACTAATATTATAAATGTGAAAGTTTGTGAGGATGTATGATGGATTTCCTCTTTCACGCAAAAACTACTGAACGGATTCCGATGAAATTTGGTATGATAGTAGTTTAGGCTCTAGATTAAAACCTAGGCTACTTTTTATCCCGAAAAAGTAGTGTTCCCGAGGGATACTATTTTACGCGGGCGGAGCCGCGGGCAACAGCTAGTTACTATTATAAAAGCGTAGTACACGTGATTTCACTTCTGTGTCGGCATCCTCTTTAGTAGGTTTCCTAAGTAGTAAAGTAACATGAAGGTCGCAGAAGAACAACTCCGCAAATGAAAATTATTATGCAAAATGTTTTGAAGTGACGTATGACATACGTACGTCAGCGGTTAAGGGTTCTTCTTCTTCTTCTTAGAATGGCCTCCCTAAAGGAATAGCCAGTGTCAGTGTAGTGGTTAAGGGTTAACTGCGGTCAAATTTACGGCGAAGTCGCGGTCCACATCTAGTTCAAAATAAATTACATTTCTAGGCGGCAAATCCATATGCTGCCTCTGATGTAGCATCAGGTGATTCTTCTGGAAGAACGCTTTCCCGCACTGATTGCATACATGCGTCCGCAACGTACAACTGCCGTCGGGATGCCTGAAATAATGTTAATAAATATTACATGCTACTATTACATTGTGTTAAGTCTTGAAAAAATTATAAAAAAGGTAATTTGTGAATGCATAATGTACATAGACATAATATGGAAATCCATAGAATTATATTATCAGTCCTTCTTTTACATTCCATAGAAAACAATTAAATATTTTATTATTAATTGCTTATCAAATAGGCACAAGAACACTCAAATATGGGTTATGCACGCTTACCACCATACAAACACATTTCGTCTACACAGAAATAGTCATACTAACAGATTGTATGGACAAAATGACAGATCTTCTTTATCAATCTGACATTTTGTCTTTTCCTGGGTAGAAAGAAACCAAGGCGGTCAAGGCCGTTACACGTGATGGTCTAATTTCGACCACAAGGCGACATCTACTTTAAATAAATATAACCTTACGCTCATAGTAAATTAACGTTTACAAAATATGTGTTACCTTCTCTGATGAGCTAATAGACCGTGTTTCGCCGCAAATCCCTTTCCACAGTCCACACAGAAGTGTAGTTTAGGCCTAGGCGAAGCTACATGATGATTCTGAAAATGAAATAAATTCATAATGAATAAAAATCACATAATCGAAAAAGAGATTTATAGACTTATTGGTATATTGGTATTCAAACATACCGTGGCAATAACTTGTGTATGAACTACATTGCTATTAGGATTGGACGCGATTATCTGAATAGGTTGATCTGAAATAAGAGAATACATTTTAATTTAAAACAATACATAAATATCTTGAACATATTTTTAGTACGAGAGTAAATTAACAGGCCAAACATATGCCCATTTACACTTACGTTTGCGTGAACGTCTAAGTATTTGTAACACGCAAACTCAATGTTAATGCGTATACTATCCCCCTTACTAATAATCGCTGTTTAAGCTTTGAATAGTTATACAGTGTTTTGTTCACGTCACACAAGTGACATTTTTAATTCGATAGAAGAAGACAAAACATTTCAAACCTTATACAGCGTTTATTAGTAAGGGGGTGAGAATTTATATTGTGTCTATATGTGTCATGTGTGTATTCACCTTTACATGTAAGCTCTACGGTTTTACGTACTGTGATTGTAGTCGTGCGTACTGTGCGTGTACTCGTGCGTACGCACGCATATATGTGCGAACGCACATATATATGCGTGCAGTACGATATTATGTTGTATGTACATTGTACGTGCCTCTGTGGTCCAGCGGTTTAGAGTTCGATTCCCGCGTTGGAACAACAAAAATGTTGTTTTCGAGTTTGGTTAGACAATGCAGGCTGATCACCCGATTGTCTGACAAGTAAGATGATCCACGCGTCGGATGGGCGTGTAAAAAGTCGGACCTGCGCCTGATCTCTAGCCAGTCGTGTCGGTCATCCGTCCCATTGTGTTGCGAGAGTAAAGGAAGAGATAGTGCACTTGTGTAATGCGCACACACTTGGGAACTAATAACTGGCCTGGTTTGATATAAGGATATATTATTATTATTAGGGAACGTACTCCCATACTACATGACTATTTTAGGGAGGGGGGGGAGAGGAATATACTACGACTGATCACCGAGGGGGAAAAATCTTGAAAAATAGGTCACGCAGTATGGGTACGTTCCCTTAGGTACGTACTGTGCGTGGCGTGGTGCGCGGCGACCAGGCCCGGCTGCAGGCCCGCGGTGAGCGCGCACAAGTCCGTCACGCACGTGCGGTCGCCCGCGTGCAGGCGGACGTGCAACGACAGCGCCTCCTGTGAGAGTAAATATTACTTTGATCACTAGTGCTTTATTAGAGACTAGCTGATGTCCCGCGATGAAAAGTAGCCTATGTCCTTCCCCATGGTCTACTTTATATCTGTGCCAAATTTCATGCTAATCGGTTTAGTAGTTTTTTAACGTGAAACTGTAATTAAATCATACCACGGGAACCGTACATCTCCCTGCGATAAGAAGTAGCCTATGTCCTTTCTCAGGCTATAGACTATCTGTGTACCAAATTTCATTTCAATCGGTTCAATATAGTTTCAGTTCAGTTTTCGTACGTTTGTCCTAAATTTTATATATTATTAAATTAAGACCAATTTTTCCTCTAGCTTTGACGTATGCAACGGGTTATTCAAACTAACCTTCGTGTTGAAACAAGAGCCACATTCTGGGCATGCGTAGCCCGTGGCTTTTTCAGAAATTATTTGACCATCAGCACCAATAACCTGAAATAGTAAAGAGTGACCATTAAACAAGTAATCGAGTAGAAAACATTATAGCATGAAGCACAGCTCATGTTTTGCTACAAAACGATTTGAAATTTTTTGACATGTAAGCAATGTTGAGATTAGATTGATTGGTTACCTCAAAAAATAAAATGATAACATTAATACATTGGCTATGTTCGGCTGAAAAAAGAGCTTGTTAATGCTTGCTAGCGCTAAAGAAAAAAAAACAGGTTATCGGCCAGGATACGTTTACTAACTTCAATAGCACTAACAAAATCCGCCTTTCCGCCTAAAAATGTAAGCAGTATTGAAGTTAGCTAACTTCAATACTGCTTACATAATCCGCCATCTTGCTTATTTAAGGCCAGCGACTTGTTTATAATTGCTTATTTAAGTTTTTTTTTGTTAGCGGAAAAAAGGCCTCGAAAGCACTTGTAAGCAGAATGACGTTCGCTAAGCGGTAAATAAGCAAAATGGCGGATTTTGTTAGTGCTATTGAAGTTAGTAAACGTGTCCTGGCTGACAACTGTTTCTTTTTCTTTAGCGCTAGCACACACACAATCCGCCATTTTGCTTTTTACCACTTAGCGATCGCCATTTTGCTCACAAGCGTTATCGAGCACTTTTTTCCGCTAAACACAACCATTATGTATGTATTATAATAATGTGAACTTGTAAAATACACACTTAAATTTATTTTTTTAACAAAAAAATAGCTGTAGTTTTTTTTTTAAATTAACTCATTCGACCATGTTTTAAGCAGATAAATATGATAATGATTTGAAATTGTTCTTGCATGACATTTTATACTAGACCACAATTTTCTAATATTCGCCTACCTGGACTATTTGTGGTTTGAATTCGTCTGTTTTGATAACTGTAGTTTGTTGCTGTTGTTGTTGCTGGTGCTGCTGTTGCTGCTGTTGTTGCTGCTGTTGTGCCTGTTGTTGTGCTTGTTGCTGCGCTTGTTGTTGCGCCTGCTGCTGCGCCTGCGCCTGTTGTTGCTGCTGCACTTGGTGCTGCTGCTGTTGTTGCTGCTGGTGTTGTGTTTGCGATTGCAGATTTAGACAGTGCCTCGTTATTTTACAGTGCTGCAATAGTTCATCCTTGCATTTGAACGCTTCGCCACACTCGAGACACGCAACAACGCCTTCTCCAGTGTGAATTCTACAAAAAATTACAGACAAAAATGATGTAATAATTGTTAGCTCTGCAGCGTATCAAAAAATACGCGTTAGGTCCACATATTACGTCACGCAAAATTTCGACTTTTGAACCCCCACCCCCTATGTCACGCCTTTTAGTATCCCTGTATTTAACATATACTGTCACATTTAGTATGACACCACCCCCATTCGATCGTGAGCGCGTTTGGCGTTTACTAGGAATTTGTATGTGATTTGTACAGCGCTACCTACTTGTCAGGTTTAAAACTAGTTTCAATCACATACAAATTCCAAGTTAACGCCAAACGCGCTCACGATCGAATGCGAAAAGAAAAACTCACACATGGCACTTTGAGGGGCACATCTGCTAAATAAAACCTGCATTTATACAATTACAATCAAGTCCCGATACGCTAAAACTGTCAAACGGTGTTCTCATAAACGTTAAACCAACATGAGACGCGCTCTGATTGGTCGAAACTTCATAAAATCCGTTCACGGTAACATGTCGCTTCACTTTTAATCCAATCAAATTAAAATGAAAGTCTACTTTAAATACGAGAATTGAGGTTCTGGCAGGCCTGTGTCACTCCGCGCAGTATGTATGAAACGCGAGATAGCCGCCGGCGGCTATAATCAGTAAGGGCTCGCACGCCAGCGAGCAGCGACGCACGCGCTAACGCACTTACGTTAACGTACCGCCGCCCGCGCCGACAGCCCTACACGTCTACTCCTGCGCGCCTCGCGCATTCGTTAACGAAATATGAATCGTAGTTCACAGCGTTAAGGTTGAAATTCGCACGTTGAACAATTATGTAGGCATCTAAACGAGTTCGCATTGATTTTCGCCGCAATGAAATTGCGCCTTATTACTGGTAAATAGAGTTTTTATTGCCTAGAATGTTTCATACATCTGATTCCTCTTCACTTGTAGATATTTACTCTTTGGTTCTCATTAAATTAGAAACACTCACTTCATTTGAGCAGCCAGTGTTCTCATCTGCAGAAAGTTTTCCGCAGACCGGGCACGCACGCATGTTTGCCAGTCATAATATTCGCGCAACTTTATGACTCACTTATTAACTCTATTTTTATATTATAATAAAATACATTTCAATATAAATTAGGGTTACAGTATTATTAAAATTTACATTATAATCATTAAATTGAACAAATTTTTTTTTTCTTTTATTCATATTTATGTTATATGTATAATAAAAGTTAAGTAAAATTTTAACCATCTTTTATTTCATCTTCTTTCTCATCTGTCTGCCTTTTGGCAAAGGCCTCCTCTAATCTTTTCCATTTTCTCCTGTCCCGTGCTACCCTCATCCATGTCCTTCCTGGCACTTTTACTATTTTACACTTCCATCTCTTTCTCTGTCCTCCTCTACTTCTCTTTCCCTCTCTAGGGCACCAAGATAAAACACTTTTGCTCCATTTTTATTCATTTTGTAATGATTTTCTAATGACTTCATTTTGTAATGATACATAATATTAACCCCCTTACTAATAAACGCTGTATAAGCTTTGAATAATTATACAGTGTTTTGTTCACGTCACACAAGTAACATTTTTAATTCGATAGAAGGAGGCAAAACACTGTATAACTATTCAAAGCTTATACAGAGTTTATTAGTAAGGGGGTAAATCTATACTCACTTCATGTGAGCGGCCAATGTCCTCTTCTGCAGGAACTCCTTGGAACAAACGGGGCACGAGTGCGGCACGCGGCCGTGCACGCGCCCGTGATTCACAAGCTGGAATTTGCGCGCAAACGCCACGCCGCAGTCGGGACAGACGAACGGGGACAGGGAGCCGTGGAAACGACTGTGCATCACTAGATGTTCCTGGAATAGAATACATGAGATTAGATTATGAAGGAAATAGCTTTTGCCCACGGCTCCGCCCGCTTAAATACAGTATCCCACGGGATCACTGTACATTTTAGGGATAAAATGTAGCCCATGTTTTTAACATTTATTTTGGGCCTGTGCCGCCCGAAATCAACGTTATTTAATTTAATTTAATCCAGAGCCTGAAAACAACCGTAATAAAATTTCATCAAAATCAGTTCAGTACCTACTGTTTGTGTGAAAGAGTAACAAACATCCACCCATCCATCTATCCTCACAAACTTTCATATAATAGTTGTAGGATTGTGTGATGCCCTCAGATACATTGGCATTCATTTTGTGGATTTTGAATCTGCATTAATTTTAAGGAGTTAGTGTAAAATATGGGAAATGTGATTCTATACATTATTCTATAGAAAAGGTAATAAGAAAATAGTACATTTTCAATTATTATTACTCTTCCAATACCCTCCAAACCCATCTTCGACGTCTCCAATACATCCGCCTCGCTCTTACCTTTTGCGCGAAGCTCTCCCCGCACTCGTTGCACACGTAGGGGCGCTCGCCGGCGTGGTACTAACTGTGTAACGTCACCAATACATCCGTCTCGCTCTCACCTTCTGCGCGAAGCTCTCCCCGCAATCGTTACACACGTAGGGGCGCTCGCCGGCGTGGTACTTGCTGTGTGACGTCTCCAATACATCCGTCTCTCTCTCACCTTCTGCGCGAAGCTCTCCCCGCACTCGTTGCACACGTAGGGGCGCTCGCCGGCGTGGTACTAACTGTGTAACGTCACCAATACATCCGTCTCGCTCTCACCTTCTGCGCGAAGCTCTCCCCGCACTCGTTACACACGTAGGGGCGCTCGCCGGCGTGGTACTTGCTGTGTGACGTCTCCAATACATCCGTCTCTCTCTCACCTTCTGCGCGAAGCTCTCCCCGCACTCGTTGCACACGTAGGGGCGCTCGCCGGCGTGGTACTAACTGTGTAACGTCACCAATACATCCGTCTCGCTCTCACCTTCTGCGCGAAGCTCTCCCCGCACTCGTTACACACGTAGGGGCGCTCGCCGGCGTGGTATTTGCTGTGTGACGTCTCCAATACATCCGTCTCTCTCTCACCTTCTGCGCGAAGCTCTCCCCGCACTCGTTGCACACGTAGGGGCGCTCGCCGGCGTGGTACTAACTGTGTAACGTCACCAATACATCCGTCTCGCTCTCACCTTCTGCGCGAAGCTCTCCCCGCACTCGTTACACACGTAGGGGCGCTCGCCGGCGTGGTACTTGCTGTGTGACGTCTCCAATACATCCGTCTCTCTCTCACCTTCTGCGCGAAGCTCTCCCCGCACTCGTTGCACACGTAGGGGCGCTCGCCGGCGTGGTACTAACTGTGTAACGTCACCAATGCATCCGTCTCGCTCTCACCTTCTGCGCGAAGCTCTCCCCGCACTCGTTACACACGTAGGGGCGCTCGCCGGCGTGGTATTTGCTGTGTGACGTCTCCAATACATCCGTCTCGCTCTCACCTTCTGCGCGAAGCTCTCCCCGCACTCGTTGCACACGTAGGGGCGCTCACCGGCGTGGTACTTGCTGTGTGACGTCTCCAATACATCCGTCTCTCTCTCACCTTCTGCGCGAAGCTCTCCCCGCACTCGTTGCACACGTAGGGGCGCTCGCCGGCGTGGTACTAACTGTGTAACGTCACCAATACATCCGTCTCGCTCTCACCTTCTGCGCGAAGCTCTCCCCGCACTCGTTACACACGTAGGGGCGCTCGCCGGCGTGGTACTTGCTGTGTGACGTCTCCAATACATCCGTCTCTCTCTCACCTTCTGCGCGAAGCTCTCCCCGCACTCGTTGCACACGTAGGGGCGCTCGCCGGCGTGGTACTAACTGTGTAACGTCACCAATACATCCGTCTCGCTCTCACCTTCTGCGCGAAGCTCTCCCCGCACTCGTTACACACGTAGGGGCGCTCGCCGGCGTGGTACTTGCTGTGTGACGTCTCCAATACATCCGTCTCTCTCTCACCTTCTGCGCGAAGCTCTCCCCGCACTCGTTGCACACGTAGGGGCGCTCGCCGGCGTGGTACTAACTGTGTAACGTCACCAATACATCCGTCTCGCTCTCACCTTCTGCGCGAAGCTCTCCCCGCACTCGTTACACACGTAGGGGCGCTCGCCGGCGTGGTACTTGCTGTGTGACGTCTCCAATACATCCGTCTCGCTCTCACCTTCTGCGCGAAGCTCTCCCCGCACTCGTTGCACACGTAGGGGCGCTCGCCGGCGTGGTACTAACTGTGTAACGTCACCAATACATCCGTCTCGCTCTCACCTTCTGCGCGAAGCTCTCCCCGCACTCGTTACACACGTAGGGGCGCTCGCCGGCGTGGTATTTGCTGTGTGACGTCTCCAATACATCCGTCTCGCTCTCACCTTCTGCGCGAAGCTCTCCCCGCACTCGTTGCACACGTAGGGGCGCTCGCCGGCGTGGTACTTGCTGTGTGACGTCTCCAATACATCCGTCTCTCTCTCACCTTCTGCGCGAAGCTCTCCCCGCACTCGTTGCACACGTAGGGGCGCTCGCCGGCGTGGTACTTGCTGTGTGACGTCTCCAATACATCCGTCTCTCTCTCACCTTCTGCGCGAAGCTCTCCCCGCACTCGTTGCACACGTAGGGGCGCTCGCCGGCGTGGTACTAACTGTGTAACGTCACCAATACATCCGTCTCGCTCTCACCTTCTGCGCGAAGCTCTCCCCGCACTCGTTACACACGTAGGGGCGCTCGCCGGCGTGGTACTTGCTGTGTGACGTCTCCAATACATCCGTCTCTCTCTCACCTTCTGCGCGAAGCTCTCCCCGCACTCGTTGCACACGTAGGGGCGCTCGCCGGCGTGGTACTAACTGTGTAACGTCACCAATACATCCGTCTCGCTCTCACCTTCTGCGCGAAGCTCTCCCCGCACTCGTTACACACGTAGGGGCGCTCGCCGGCGTGGTACTTGCTGTGTGACGTCTCCAATACATCCGTCTCTCTCTCACCTTCTGCGCGAAGCTCTCCCCGCACTCGTTGCACACGTAGGGGCGCTAGCCGGCGTGGTACTAACTGTGTAACGTCACCAATACATCCGTCTCGCTCTCACCTTCTGCGCGAAGCTCTCCCCGCACTCGTTACACACGTAGGGGCGCTCGCCGGCGTGGTACTTGCTGTGTGACGTCTCCAATACATCCGTCTCTCTCTCACCTTCTGCGCGAAGCTCTCCCCGCACTCGTTGCACACGTAGGGGCGCTAGCCGGCGTGGTACTAACTGTGTAACGTCACCAATACATCCGTCTCGCTCTCACCTTCTGCGCGAAGCTCTCCCCGCACTCGTTACACACGTAGGGGCGCTCGCCGGCGTGGTATTTGCTGTGGGTGACGAGATGCCGCTTGAGAGGGAAGCCCCGCCCGCACTCCCCGCAGATGAACGGCCGTTCGCGACTGTGCACCTGTGACGTCAGAGTCATCATCATCATGTTTGCATTTAAGATACCTTAATAAATTCAAAGTGAAGTGGAAGTTAGGTCATGAAAATTTGCAAGCATTTATATCTATCTCTATCAAACAAATACATATTTCTAAGAATTTCTCCTATTAAACTTAATTTTTACCTTGATAACCATTTAGTGCAAATATCACCAACTAATAACACACCTGTAATAATTAGTGTTGATTGTTTGTCAAAATTGCATTCCTTCTCTTTCATTAATACGAAAAACGAGAGAGAGCATGATTTTTAATCAAAGATTCCTTTTAATAGGCAATGTAATTTCTGTAATTGTTTTTAAAATAACAAACTACTCACCCTCGAATGTGTAACCAGATGATGCTTCAAAGTGAAGGCCATCTTACACTCGTGACACCTGTATGGTCTGTCCGCTGAATGCAGCAGCAGATGTGTGTTGAGACAGTGTTTCCTGGCAAATGCCTTCCCACAGTGCCCGCAGACATGAGGGCGCTCCCCTGAAAATACAAATGAAAACTTTTATGGAATTGCAACTTAGTCCAAACAATTTACAAAATAGTAACCTATTAATAAATTAGCCGTATATAACTTATTCCAGGAAATTGCTCCTTATTAGCAATGATGTCAAAATAAGACAGTCAATCAATTCCCGTCTAGATCATAGGTTTACAAATCTAATAATGCTTTTTATAGTTTTATTATAATATTATGTTTTATTATTAGTGGATGTATACTATATACACCTCTTTTGAGCATTTTTCATTATTGCTTTGGAGTTGCCTAAACACATATTAAAAATTCACCCTGTATGTCACAGTAAAATTGTTACAACCATTAGATTGTAATATAACTAGCGAGATTGTAAAATATGTCGAAAGATTCTTTGATGTATACTGATAATGCAAATGTAATAAAAAATAATGTGTTAAATTATAAGCATAATATTGGGCTCTCCAGGCTATCCACATTTCACAATTTCACTAGTTATATTACAATTTACAATGTAACGGTTGTTACAATTTTACGGTGACATATGTTAGATTGTAAAATAACTAACGAGATTGTATAAATATGTCGAAAGATTAAAAACTATATATTTGTAATCTAACGAAAAATAATGTGTAATTTCACACATAGGCATAGGCAGCATATTCGCCTCGGAAGTCTATCAACATTTTACAATTTCACTAGTTTTATTACAATCTAACGGTTTTTACAATTTTGCGGTGACATATACACTGTGAAAAAATATTGCAACAGAAAATTCACAACCCACAACTTTATTCAATAAAAAACTGATTACTGGTGTACCTGTGTGCACCCTTGCATGAGTAGTGAGATGGTGTTTCAGCAGGAATGACTTGCCACACTCGTCACAAGAATATGGCCTCTCCTTCACGACCGGCTGTGAGACCGTTGCCATCACAGTGTTCGTCATGATCTCCGTCTGCGAATATATCGTCTAACACTGGCTTATTACACAATACGATGAAAGAAAAAAAAGGCCCTAATACCTTGACTAAGAACTACAATAATGTTTACTAATTATTATTTTTTTAATTCAACTCAAAAAATAAAAAAAGTTACTTTTATCACTTTTTAGAAAGAGATATAGGTATGTGACTTTACAGAATGTCTATCCAACTTAAGAATTAAAAAAAACTAACAAACTTACTTTGGGAGAGTTATTAGCTGTTCCCGGTTCTTGTTTTGCATGTATAAGATGATGCTGTGGAACCGATGTCTGTATTGTTTCCGTTTGCTGTTGTGTCGTCGCCTCTGCTAAACTTTTTAAGCCTCCATTGAGCAGTGTATGATTTAGCTGTGACGCGTCTATGACTGGTGTTGCTATACCCTGAGCCTGAAGGGCCCGCTTCATTAATATTTCGTTACACTCCTCCGCAGTCAGTTGTATAGGACCTATTGGTGTCATGAACGGTTTAGACGCCAGGTTTGCAGCTGAAATTACGTGACCTGAATTACGTATTTTGTATGTCCAGTGCTTACTAGTAATATTATAACATTTTAGTCAAAGAATATTCAAAAATTAAAAACTATTACCTGACTATGCAAATTATATGCCTATTTTACCTGGGCTATTACTATTAGTTAAGGCGGCAGCGGAAAATCAGTAAATCAGTACCATTCATTTTGGCTTTGGAGTTGTCAGGTAAAAAGTAAACAAATATATTTAAAAAATAAAGACGGAAATAATTATAACAACAAATATAAATTTAGCATTAATTTAAGAAACTCACTCTGTATTGTAGTGGTTTGATTTTGCTGAGGGTTTTTATGCTGGATGTTATGCGTCGGTGTATCATTGAGAACAAACATGGCTTTCCGACCGGCTACTGGCATACCAGAAGTCACTACTCTCGTGACTTGAGCTGCAGAATTCGCAGAAACAGTCACTTGTAAAGCTCCAACTTTTTCTTGAACCTGTGGTGTCTTATGTGACATAACAGTCAACGTTGTTTCTGGTGAAACCTGCAAATAAAATAGTTGTTAAAAGCACGGAAATTGAATATTTTATTTATTTATTTATTTATTTATGGACTCTTTTCAGAGAAATCTTAGTTTATCTGGATGTAATATGTTTTTTAATTAAAGTTTTTATTTTCTGTACACCCTTTGGCAAAGGCCTTCTCCAAACCTCTCCATTTCTTAAGCCTTAATTGATTGTTAATAAAGCATAAAAAATACATTTGTAATGTATGAGAAGTAGAATTTCACTAAGCCACTATGAAAATATACAAGAATTTGTTTGACTGTTCTGATTACTGGATTGTTAAAAATTAATAATTATATTATTATTTATTGACTATATTATGTTTGTGCACTGTTAAATCTTAGTACCTGGGTAACAGAGCTTTGCTCAATTTTGAAAATTTTAGAAATAAAAAGGAATCATAAAAAAATTATCTGATCAAGGTCCTCATTTCAATTAACTCATACATGTATGTATACCAAACTGCCAATCGGACTGACATAACAGAGTTATTGATTTAATGTGGCACAACAAAAGAAAAAACATCTTTAGCTTAAAAATGTGCAGTTTCTCAGGGATAAAACATAGCTCGATCTATTTTTCTCCCCCAAAACTAGATACTAAATTTCATGGTAATATTTGTAGCCAATTTCAAGAAACCAATTACCTATATATAAGATTTTCAAATGAATGGGTGCCAAATTGTAGGTTTTATCAGTATAAATACACTTATTTCAAGCTACCATTTTTTATGTACCCATGAAAAAGCCATAAAGTTGTAAGAAGTAAAAAGTCTTGCAACCCCGTCACAATTTATTTGACACTAGCTTTTGCCCGCGACTTCGTCCGCGTGGATCAATTACTTTGGGATATCGCTAAAATTTACCCCCGACTTCATTTACGTAGAATTTACGTAGAAGGAGGAGCGCTTCCCCCTCACGACTGTCCGCAGCGCGCCGCGCATCATTATTGCGCGCTGATTATTTTATTACTGCGATATCTTCTAAAATACTCATTGAAATCAAATGATGTAAACGGCAAATTTCTTCTAAATTAAATGCTTGTAATGAATAACGTATTTATTTGGATAAGGATTAATTTCATCTTTATGAAAACGCCCTCACAAATAATGCTTAATTATAGAACAAATTTGGTTAGTATAAAAAGGTTATTGTGAGCCAACCTTAAAAGATAGACATATTATACAGTCGCGGACTTTTTTTTAGAACTTTTAAAGGGTAACAATTATGTCATACATAATTTTAGCGAAACTTCAACCGTTTTCGCAGCGTGCGCAGCGAAAGCTCTCAAAAGGAAAAAAATCCCCCGATTTTGAAACATTCTTGATTGGTGCTCCGCTCGTATTGAACTTAGCATGATGCTATATAGCCTAAAGCCTTCCTCGATAAATGGACTATCCAACACAAAAAGAATTTTTCAATTCGAACCAGTAGTTCCTGAGATTAGCGCGTTCAAACAAACAAACAAACAAACAAACAAACTCTTCAGCTTTATAATATTAGTATAGATTCGATACAAAATATTTGTTTGAAAAATGTACCTACCTATGTGTATTTTTTTTTATTATTTTTCAACAGACTGCAACCCCCTTTAAAAACAAACTAACAAACAAACGACCCCACCAAGGGTCGCGACCCACCAGTTGAGAAACAACGGTTTAGACAAATAAAATTTACAGTTTGGTAAGTGATGAAGTTTTATGTCTGTGGTAGTTGTATGGTACAACTACCGCAGACAAAACCTCATCAAAAAAAAGTTGTCTTAATAATTACTATAAATAAAATATTTTTGATTAAATTATAAATAAAATATATTAAAAAAAATTATCTAACAATAAAATGAAGTAATAATATCAGTGCAATGATTTTTTAACTAGCTGTTGCCTGCGGCTCTGCCCGCGTAAATACAGTATCCCACATGAAAACTACTTTTTTATGGGATAAAAAGTATCCTGTTTTAATCCAGAACCTCAATTTTCGTTTTTAAAGTAGACTTTCATTTTACTTTGATTCTATTGTAAGTGAAGTGACATGTTATTCTAAACTGATTTTGTGAAGTTTAGACCAATCAGAGCATATTTTATGTTGGTTTAACGTTTACGAGAATACCGTTTGACAGTTTTAGCGTATCGAGACTGGATTGTGATTATATCAATGCAGGTTTTATTTAGCAGAATTGACCCTCAGAGCTTAAACTACTTCCATACCAAATTTCATCGAAATACATCCAGTCCAGTAGTCAGGACGAGCTGTTAGCTTTTGAATACACTATTGTATAATAAGTGTCGGAGAGAGTTTGTATTACAGGCACAGCATTTTATTTTCCTAATTAGAAACTTATATAAGTTTTTACAAAAAAAATTAAGTTAAAGAAACTATTACGACTTCATAGTTTATTAATTACTTATTTGTAAACAATTGTAAAAATATAGTAATATTTTGAGAGCAATTTTTCAAAGCATAAAGGATACAATTTTATGAAAACAGATGAAACCTGCCAACATAAAAACCTGGGCAGCTTATTACTCGTTATATGGTTAAATTAATGATAATTTGGATGATACTTACTGTGTTTCCTAATGTATAACTCAAACTGTTTGCTGTGTCCACTTCACATTTTGTGGGATCTGCAGTGCTTGTGAAACCCCAAGAGTATCCGAAACCCGAGACATTGCTCGGCGTAGGCATACACATCTTTACTGCCTATAACCGTTCGCTACATTAAAATAAACTTTGAATTCATACATTTACCACCCCGATTGTAAACACAAGTCTTGACAGATTAGCCATTAGACATGTACGCTTTCACAACTACTAATGCACAACGCACCCGTCAATCAAAGTCTTATTATACACTTTGTGCATGTATAAACACATTTTTTGCAACTTCATTGTACCCATTACAATATAAATTACTGCAGCAACGCCTAAGAATTTATATAATAAGTCCAACTAACGAAAAGGCGGCACGGGACGCTTAGCCACACATGGACAAACTCAAATTATGGACGTATCAGCTCAACTTAAGAGTTAAATGAAGCATAATATCCTATTTTATCATTTTAATCATTCGAATTATTGAATTTTAATATCATAAATTGGCACTATAAATTAAATCCATGAAAACAATCATTTATCGCACACACAAAAAACCGGACGCCATTTTATTGTTTATGGTTAATTTATTTTTTAAATTTAAATTTTTTAAAAATTCTTTTGAAGCATAGACTTACAATCATTTTTACATTATTTGAATATGCTAATTTGTTTCATATTTTGAAAATATATAGGACCATCCTGAAGCCTGTTATTAGTGTATAAAACTCAAATTGAAGAGGACTACTTGTCCTATGCAAAAATAATTAGGACTGTATCTAGACTTTTGACTTGACGCTTGATACAGCCAATAGTTTTCTATACCGCCACAATATATTAAAAAAACAGAAAGTGACAGTGACAAAAGACAACAGACAATTGTCAATGGTCTAAAAACTAAAAAGTAGGGATGTCGAAAATGAAAGAAAATATCGATATATCGATACATCGATATTTGAAAAAATATCAATATCGGTCTCGATATATCGCGAAAAAAATATCGATATATCGATATATCGGTCAAATTTTTCGACAAATTTGTTTTTTTTTTTATTAATTTACAGTCTGTCAAAAAAGTGAAGAAATTAAAAACTGGCAACATCGTAGTGTCATCCCTTTTTTCTTAGATTGATTTGAAAGGGATGACACTATGATGTTGCCACTTTTTAATTTCTTCACTTTTTTGAGACTATAGGTCAGCCTAGCTCAGTAATAAAAACGGATTTTTTAATTCCAATCATTACTTTATTCTCAATAAATTAAATCAAAGGAAATAAGGAATCATTCAAATGTCAACTATACCAGTATTTGTCCGGAATAGAAAGTAAAAAAACGTAGTACAGCTGTTATAACTCTTAATAATGTCAGTTGCTTTAATGTTAACACTTTTATACTGGAATAACTAGACTAACATTACATTTAACTTACTAATGTTACTAATAAACGAAATATTGCAACCAGCATAACTTTCACTTCGACAAGAATATTTACAACATTTTTTCACCATTTTGATTGTTAAATCATCAAATAAACAATAGAAAACGGAGATATATGAAGTAAGAAATAAAAACTATTTTCAATTTTAATATTACCCGGTGTTCAGGATAAAATATGTGTAATGGCGTATCTATTGTCTTGCGAATGATACCATCTAATAAAAAAAGAAGGAAAAGGATTTAATGTAAACTGCATTTTTTTTGTATTAAATGACTATTTCTAACTTTTTTAATTAGAATTTAATAAAGTTATAAATATTTGTTAAAATAATAATAAAGGACACTCGTTTTATCTAAGATTTTTCAAGTTACTTTTTATAAATACCAACATTTTTCTGGTTGGCAACATGCAAGAACGAGACACACGGTCTATTTTCTGGCTATCTCGCTCGGCTCGGATTTGCCTCTATGATACGTACATTGTGAAATACACTCTATTACCAAGGTGATAAAGTTCTTTTTAGCAATTACAAAATTCGGAGTCTTCTATCCATAGTTACTAGATCCATTCAACCGACAGGGCAGTTAGTTACGCACTCACTACCATAGATTAGATTAATGAAATTCTGCACAACAATAACTTTATTTTCAATATTTTACGGCTTTGAATTCTAACGAATTTAGTTAAATCGTTATGAGATGATAAATAAATAAAAAATATCTATTTTGATACGAATTTCGATATTTGTTTTTTTGTATCGATGTATCGATATATCGGATCAAAAAATATCGGCTAAAAATATCGATATATCGAACACAAAATATCGATATATCGATATATCGATATTTTTTCAACAAGCCTACTAAAAAGTTTTGCCGGAGAAGTCAATCAGCAATGTTGTGTTTCTGTATTATTTTTCTAAATTCGTGTTAATTCGGTTTTTAATGTGTTATAGTGGTGGAATATTAACCATTAATTATTCGTTGAGGTGCATTAGTGTGGAAAAGTGATACATTCTACAAAATGCGTGCTAAATTGGGTTTCCCGCCAAAACTCCCTAGGAAGTTTCAGTAAAGCGTCTACCACTTTACTGAATCGACAGACTTGACTAATTGACTACCCTGACTACTTATTTGGACTTTGACTAGACTTTGGACTTGACGATTTAGAAATAAGACAAAGAAATACTTCAAACGACAGACGAGGCAGTATGGTCTAAGACCTTAGCCTGTTCCATTTCGGGACGAATTAAACAAAAAAAAATGTCAATGGTCTAATGTGTGTTTGATTCAAAGACTTCGTTTGATTTGTGTTTCAATTTCCTTAAAATATTTCAAAAAAGTTGTAAAAACGTGTAATAAATACAGTAAAATTTAATCATATCACATCACTCTCAAGAAATCAGCATCATGAATTCTATGTCAATGGATAAAGATGAGTCTTCTTCATCTGGTGTTTCAACAAATCACCCTCTTGAGCAGTTTATTTTGCTCGCGAAATTCGCGAAGGGATCTGCTTGTGCAGAACTAATTAAGCAAGTATTGGAAGCTCCTGGTGTACATGTATTTGGGGAGCTATTAGAAATGCCCAATATAAAAGAGGTAAATTGTAAAATGGTAAAAACAGTACCCTCAATAACCTTTGTTATCAATGCTAAAACTGTTAGTTGTTGCTTACCTTACCTTTAGCTACTAATGTAGTATGTATTTAACTTAATAAAGCTTCTGTTTTATTAAATTTTACCCAGAAATTGTGTTAAAATAAACATTTTCTACTGATTATATTGACCAAAACATGTTGTATTTTTCAGTTGGAGGATGGTCCTTATGCTGCACACTTCAAAACGTTAAATTTATTTGCATATGGAACTTACAAAAATTATTTAGAGAATAAATCAGATTACTTAGAATTAACACCAGTACAGATAAAAAAATTACAACACTTGACCATAGCAACATTAGCAACTCAAGAGAAATGTATCCCCTACAATGTACTCCTCAAAGAATTAGACATAAAGAATGTAAGAGATTTAGAGGATTTAATTATCGAAGCTATTTATGCAGGTACATTGGATAATATTTATCATACTATATAGTATAATAGGCTAGATGATTTTTTTTTTAATTGCATAAATATAGTACTCCTAAGAGTAACTTCTCAAAAGAAATAGTATATCAAAAGTCAATATTTTCAAAAATACAGCGATTTGTATACAAAATTTTGCAAGTCTGGAGAAGACACTCCATACTAAAGTCGTACCTAGTTGTGACATCACACTTAGGTTAAAGTGTATGAAGTATATGGCCACAGGAACATATTTATAAATATCACCAATATTTGTGTGTTTAAGTTCATACTTACCATAATTAATGTTTTTGTTTAAGATGTAAGTAAACTAATGATGTAGGTTTTGTTTACTAATTAGGTACAAAAAAATTAAAACTTTTTTGTACTTTTTAGATGTATCTAATTACTAAATTACACATAAAATATATTTTTTTACATTTACCAAGTAGTAATGCCTCAATATTTCTAAGTATATTAAATTAATGAAACGAAATATTTTAGATGTGTTCATCATCCCTATACTATAGCTTAGTAAAAACTTACATCAATAGATAACTTTGTAAATTTAAAATTTTCAGATATCATCCATGGTAAATTGGATCAAGAGTGCAAACGCTTAGAGGTAGATCTGGCCCTCGGTAGAGACGCAAGACTTGAAGATGCCGCAGCCATAGCTGATATTCTGGCCGATTGGTGCAACGCTTGCGAGGCGGTACTACACTCAGTTGATCAACACATATTACGAGCTAACCAACACAAAACCAGAGCCATCAGACATCAACAGGGCATTGATCAAGAGGTGTGTGTCACCTTTTTATTTATTTTATTTATTTATTTATTTGAGTCAACCTTTCACTTATTCAAATATTTTCTGTTTCTGTGAACGAATGTCTGAAGTCTGAATACAGTAGCAGTAAATATCTTTCAGCTGAAGCAAGAAAAAAGATCATATCTTCTTGTTTTCTTTTGCGCCATTTTCTACAAATACTTGTCACTGGCAGAGTCTCAACTATTTATAAACAATTTTCGATTTTTAGTATGCACCCAAAATTTGGTGCACATACTATTGAAGCAAACATAATATCAAACAATGTACTGATTAGGAATTGCAATCCTACAGTGTGGGATCACTGATTTAATAAAATCATCTATGAATAAAGATAGTTAAGCTTCAAAATTTGATGATTTACTAATAATAATGTTTGTTTCATGCTTAAATTTTTATTTGTACTAATGTAAATGTAACAAGTATTTATTCAGTGACATCTTTTAACATTATGCTATAATCCACTCCTAATGCTTATTACTGCAAGTTAATTGTGTAATTGTAGTGTTTCAAAGCTTTTAATCATACATTTTTCTATTTTCCAGATTTTATACATTAAGAGAACTCTAAAAACACAAGCAGAGAGTGAAGAGTCTGCTTCTGGTAGTAGCGAGATCCAGTCAGTGCCAAAGAAGATTTCCATCAAAGTGAAGACACCGCGCAGCAGCAAATTCTGGCAGAAGAATACGTAATTGCCACATGTATATTGTAATATAACTGTGTAATACATTTTTTTTAAACCGTCAATGCTTTTTCTATTTGAGTTCTACCTGTTGTTTAAGTTTCTGGTAAATTATGGTATCCATTAGGACTAGAGACTTCCATTTTTCTGAATTATTGATGTGGTTGTAATTGTATAGGTATATTACTTTAAAAAACACCTGTGAAAATATTTTTTTTATACTATGAAAACAGAATACTTTCCTATTGATATCCTATGATTCTCATTCGAGTTTCATACATTGTAACCTCGCCTCTGCTATGTTGTGTATGCAATAAGATTTTCCTTGCATTGCATAGTATACAGTATACTTACCAAGTTACCACACTACCCCTTTCCATTGGCAATAATTACCATAGAGTATATGGCATAGCATAGACTGTGGACATAGAACAACTTGCTGTTATAACGCGTTTCAAATGAGAATAGGAACGTCAATGACCGTTTTCTGTCAAATATCACTTGAAAAGTGCGATTTTCAGAAAAACTTATGGGCATATAAATATTAATAGTCTTGCATCGTTATAGGTTATAGTATAGTAATAAATTATCTAAACATAAATTTAACTATCATAACAGTCTAAATTCGAAACAATATGGCGCCGACTCGATCCTATTCTCATTTGAATCGCACTATACTTGTTGACATCACGAGGTAAATAATTTCTACAATTTAGTATAAATTTTATACCCACTCATGATTTCGTTCCACAAAATCGAATTAATTATGAATTCATGATTTGAGGTATAAGTATTAGAATTATTAGATCCAACGTTTGTAGTCTTGGCGGAGCTGCATGTCTGACGCTGTTTAGCGTTTCATTTGGGTTTATTAAAATATTCCTGAAACTCATATTAGGTGGCCAGAGGCTGACTGCTTTAGGATGCAGGAATAAGATTAGCAGTTAGCACCTCCCCGTCTAGGTCTATTAACTCTTCACGTCACATTATTACCGTAATAGGAATTTAAATAAAGATAACTCTGCATAATAGTATCAACATAATAGCATTATTAAGGTCCTTTTTTTATAATATTTCCCAGAAACTAAAGCATTGCTCAGTATTTTGTTAAAGTGTATGTCCATCAGTGGCAAAGGCTGCTTCTCCTTCATAGGGAAGCCGGACCCTGTATAATAGGTAGGGATTTCTATGAAGGTTTGCAAAAGGTAAGTGACAAGAGAAGCCGATAGGAATGGAGTTATAGGAACCCTACGCCACTGATGTCCATTCTAATATTATAAATGGGAAAGTATGTGTGTCTGTTTGTCCGTTATTCACAGCAAAATTACTGAACCGATTGAAATTAAATTAAGTACACAGATAGTCTATGGCCTGAGAAAGGACATAGGCAACTTTTTATCGCAGGGAAATGTAAAGTTCCCGTGGGATACTTAATTTACAGTTTCACGTAAAAACTACTAAACCGATCATCATGAAATTTGACACAGATATAAAGTAGACCACGAGGAAGGACATAGGATACTTTTTATCGCGAGGAAATGTACGGTTCCCGTGGGAAACTTTATTTACAATTTCACGTAAAAATTACTAAACCGATCATCATGAAATTTGGCACAGATATAAAGTAGACCATAAGGAAGGACATAGGCTCCTTTTTATCGCGAGGAAATGTACGGTTCCCGTGGGAAATTTTATTTACAGTTTCACGTAAAAATTACTAAACCGATCATCATGAAATTTGGCACAGATATAAAGTAGACCATGAGGAAGGACATACCTAGGCTACTTTTTATCGCAAGACATATAGGTACGGTTCCCGTGGGTTACTGTACTTACGCGGGTGGAGTTGCGGCCATCAGATAGTAGGCTATATAGCAGAATAACAATAAAAATATGTATTGTACAATCTACTAAAAAGCGAAACTATTTAACCCCAATATTTTTGGAATAATTTAAAAATAATTAACTAGCCACACCGACGATAAATGTCAAGTGAATGTCAAATGGATGAGAAAGATAGAATGTTCTAGCATAAATAAGCGGGAGGGAGAGAGAATAACAGCACGAAAACAGTTTCGTAAAAACGAGTTTTGCCATCGGATCGGACTTGGGAGCGATTGTTTTTGACGCAGCAGCGCAAACGAAGTGCGCAGGTAGTGCAACGATTATAACGTTTGCAGACCGATAAAAAGTGATGTAAATAATACAAAACTCCATTGTAAATAAAGATCTTTTAGTATAAACAATATACAATGAAACTGTAAAGTCGTGAGTTGACTATATCGTAACATGTATGCGAATGAATGTGCAAAACAATATTGTGAGAATTGACTAAATAAAACGCATTAAAATGAATCCGTGATTTATCCATCGTATGAATATCCATCGTATGAACAGACTTTGTTGCAATACGAGAATAAAGTTCCGGAGTACAATATCATAAGGTCTCCGCGAATTGGATGATCACACAGGCAAGTATGCACAACATCAAAACATACAAAACAAAGGATTACTAACACACCTGGTTTTATATTTCAATTTACAGTAAATTCTAGAATCGACGTAGTAAAATGCATAGATATTATCATGGATTACGTAAAATTCGTACGTAATACCGTGATGTTTTTATTTTTGTTGTGTGGACAGTCCTTTGTTGTAGGAGTCAGCTGTTTGTTCGCGAGGGATACGAGGGGGGATAACTGGTTGGGCCAGTTTTATTGCACGCTCTTGCATCGCATTCACAATTTAAAATCGCTCAATGCAATATTTATTACCTACATGCATTTTCTTTGTGAAAATTTACTTATCTTTTTTTAAAATATAAAATATGGTACCTGTCACCGTTTGATACTAATCTACCGCATACCTACTGCTCTATAGAACTCTACATGAAAGTGGAATGGAATAGGTACCTACCTACGTTTACACGAATTTACGTAACAAAACTTACAAAAGTACGTAACTACCTATTTAAGTCTAATAATTAATTATTGTAAGTCTATAATTATTGTATCATTATAATTAATACGTGAAGCAAACATTTTCAGAACGGAGGAGTATGATATTTAGCACATTTAAAGTTTATGTGGAAGGCGTGCAGATAGCTAATTTCTTAAATAATGATATATCAAAAGTATCACAACATTTACATTTTTTTTCTATTTATGAGACAAAAGAACCCTTGAAAATATCAAACTTAAGAGTAGGGTTACACGGTCAGTCTGGCATCAGTTCAGTCCATCAGTCTGATCCAGACTGACGAAAGAATGATCGTGTAACCGTGTGATTGACGGACTGATCATTTTTTTACTATGTACTTTCCGGCCATAATTCTGGCGTCAGTCTGAGACTGATGGACTGGACTGATGCCAGACTGACCGTGTTACCCTACTCCAGTGTTTTTCAACCTTTTTCATGATGCGACCCCCCTTGTATGAAAAAATATTTCGCGACCCCCCGACCCTTCGCTTTTTTATCATGTATGTATGTGTATGTTACAGTGTTACGAATATTCATTCCATACGACGTTTTTATGCGTCTTTATAATTAGGATTCGGATATAAGTACATAATATAGTACCTACGTCAAACACATTATTTTACAATTACATACATCGGTGATCGATTAATGAGTATATCCTTTTGTTAAAATTATCTTACTTAATAAATCAATATTTTTAATCTTTATTGTTTTTTTAACTAAAGTTCTCTCGACCTCCGGCGACCCCCCCTACAGAAGCTTCGCGACCCCCCAGGGAGTCGCGACCCACAGGTTGAAAAACACTGCCCTACTCTATTAAAAATGATAATACGAATTATTATGGGCGAATTTCGACCATAGGGTGACCTCTGGTCTTCCTAATTATTTAATCAACGATAAAATAAAAAATATAAAAACATTACGAAACCTGTTGAAATGAAAACATTCATGTAAATAGGTATGTAGGTAGTGTAATTTAAAAATACGTTTGAAAGTTCTCAAACAGGTATCTAGATTCTAGAGAAACCGAAATTTAAAATTAGAACTTATTAAAGTAAGCGCAAATCTTTTAGGGATACCTACCCACATGGGGTACGCCGCACGGTAAAAAAAGAAAATACGTCCTCGATAACTAAATAAATAAATTAATGACTTAAATGAGCGTGGGTCGTTGGTAGATATTGGTAAGTGAGAACATAAATCATTGTGTAAATTCTTACCAATGTTGCCAATTCGCCTGCTCATCTTGGCATTTATGACCAAATTCCTTTCAAATTAACGACAACACTAATGAAGCGACGCCAAATTCCTGGCAAACTGCCGCCTATCGATTTCTGTTCATTGATTAGAAACTACTGAGGAAGGAATAATGGACCATAAAATGTATATTAGGCCAAAAACACTGCCATCGACCTGCACAAAACGATAAGAAGAAAATGTCCCTTTCCCCACGCCAATTGTAATAGTTAGGGATTTCAGGATGATTAAAATATTGGCATAAACTGGCAACATTGTGATGGTATTTTTAGTAATGTTTTTAAAGATCTTTGACCGTGATTTCGTCTAGACTAGATTTATCAATTAAAAACGCCATATTAAACATATTTTGAAGGTAGGACAGTAGATTCGAGAACAACTTCTATTTTCAAACTCGCCAATCAAAGGGCGACTATTTATACCATGTTTGTATCACTCTAATCTCGTCATCTAGCGTCTAAGCTCGTATAGGGCTTCCAGCCTAATGCGCTCCGAGGTCTAACGTTCCCGTCGTGTTTAAATCTATTAAATCGCTTAGATTTAAATATGTCCATGTTTCAGGCTCGTCTACTTCAAATTGAACATTTTTCCTTATTTTAAAATCATTCAATGATGAAATAATAAAGTGTAAACCAGGGATTCCCAAAGTGGATCCCACTGAACCTAGGAATTCCTTTGAATAGTCATCAGGGTGATATATGTAATTATTTGATATTAGGTTTTGCAACTTGCATAAATTATTATCAGGTATTTGGTCGATGTTCCGCTATTTTTTAAATTTTGGAAGTTGGAACCCTTAGTTTAGGCTACAGAGTTCAAGAGTGGAGTACTTTTGTATAAAGTGTCAAATCTCTGCGATCTTATAGTGAATGTGCGATACACCTTTCCTTACCCTTGTGCCTCTGGAAAACCTTGCAACAAGGGCCTTACTTTCCAATTCAATTCAATTATTTTCAGATAGAATGTCAAAAGTGTTCGTCAAACTTAAGTTTATTAGTTACTGAATCTCTCTGATAACTATTTCTATTTTCTATTATTTTAATAAAATTTGGCATTACCTATATCTAAAGAGTAATGTAAAATTTTAACGATATCATAAAAAATAGCCTCGTGTCCTTATCAATTGTTCAAAGTAAACGTATCAAATAACCTATATAATGCTTTTTCTAGAAAAGGAACAGTGTGGTCGCGGCTAAATGAAACACTAAAGCAACCTCAAACCCTTCATTCGGCTACACAATTGCTCAATTGTTGGTGGTTTCACGCCAACCACATGCTTTGAGTAGTTTTAGATTACGTTACTATTGTTGTTCACACTTTTGTGTCAATGAACTTCAGGTTTTGTACTTACCTGTTTTTCGTTTCGCCTGGCTCGTCTTCGGTGCTCCTGGATATCATAGCTTTCAAATTTCAATTGATACTTCAGTTTATTCTGTAACATAACTTGTTCTGCCATTATACATTAATCATTTGAAACATTTCAGATTAAAACATCGCCTAGTTCCCGCAAATATTTTAAGTGCCCATTACACTAAAATAAACCTCTCTATATTTACTTTATGATCGTACAAACATAGTATGATTTAGTAAGATTATTCGTATTATATGGAGAACCTATACACTAGACACAGTTTATAGGGAAATCACGTTTTTTCTATCGAGTTTGTACTACCATACTTGTGTCTGGTCACTGGTGTTGCGACTGCCCATGTTTATGCATCGTCGTTTTAACCTGGTGACGTCTACTGTAGGACATATGCCTCCCCCATTGATTTCCAGTGCGACCGGTCGCTCGCGGCCCGTATCCACCGACCCCTTGCGATGTCTGTCCACTTCGTGGTCTCCACTCAATAACCTATCGGCCTCAGCGGCCATCGGTTCTACGGGCTGTTTGTCCATGGGCAGCTATAATTCTTTAATGCCAGGTCATCCATCTGCTTCTTGGCCCCCTATTGTCTTTTTTAACAACCTCCGTGGTCTTTTAACAAAAAATAACCCAGTTTAGTTAGGACAATGCAGGCTGATCACCTGATTGTCTGCCAAGAAAGATGACCCATACGTCGGACGGACATGTAAAAAGTCGGACCGGCGACCTGATCTCTCGTCAGTCGTGTCGGTTATCCGTCCCACTGGATTATGAGAGTAAAGGAAAAGAGAGTGCTCTTGTGTACTGTGCACACACTTGGGCACTATAAAATTACTCCTGCGTAGGTACTGGTTTCAATGAAACTGGCCACCGTCACCGAAATCGGTGTGGGGAGTTGAAATTGTCATTTCATTGTTATTTTACCTACCACCAGTTTGGTCATTCATTTCAATAATTCTAATTCTATTCTCATAAAAGAATGGAATTTCACAATATCTTGCTATAATTAGAAAATAGATCAGTTTCAATACGCTTCTTAACTGTTTACTCTGTAACCGGGTACAGTTGTGCACATAAACGGTTACGAAAGTGGGCCATCCTTCCTCTTGTTACAGTCTTCGCGGGATGGTCATAAATGTCAGCTCAGCACTAAACGTGGGTGTGAATAGATATTACCGTTCAACGGTTTACATTTAGTTGGTCTACATAATGTTTGAATGTACAGTCACGAGCAGTAGATACTAGGAAACATCTTGTTACAGAAGATTTTGTAAATTTTATTCGGTCCGATTATACTGCGAAAAGCAAATGTCAAAATGAAAAATATCAAACATCGAATGCCCCAAACAAACCAGGGCAGGCAGGGCAGTAGGGCAGTTATTGATCGGACACTTTTTGCCTAGACATGCCTCGTTTATAATATAATTGGGATTTGGATCTATGATTGCAAGTGTTAAAAGCTGCGCAGGAGTCATTAAGGTCTGAGGCAGCACATAGGTTGCTCTTTCCTTCCAGTCAATACATGACTTCGCCAGAATCTGTGGAAGAAGTTAACTTATTATGGATGGTCAAGAATGTTCTATATATCAACTCATTTACATTTGAATTTGTTTCACGATAATTCTGAATAAAATATAGAAAAACGATCGCCATTAACATTTAATTACAATGTTTCATATAATATGTTCATTAGAAACAATAATGGTGTTTTTCGAATTATGTCGTGTTTCGAATAATTTGGCTGGAGTTCGGTCGAGCCGTGCATTTTTCGGTATACCTTCTACGTCACGAAACATTTTTGTTTTCGTTATAAAAACAACGAATAAATTAATGTTCGCTCTTCGCCCAGGGAAAAGTTCTGCATCGTAATCTTGCGAAATGTCTGAATTTTACAGGTAGGCTGCAGGTTATACAAGAAGCTGATATACTTGAATAAATTCAGTTTTCAGGCAAAATATGTTGGGTGTGTCAGCTTTTGAAGAACCTATTTTGGTTATATTTCCATTTAATGTTTAGAAGCCCAATTCTCGTAACTATTTCTGATCATAATCCTGTTTCGGTCGACACGGTGTCGCATTCGCACACGCGTCCTATCGCACGTGAAGGAGGCACCACGGTGAAACAAACATATTGTCACCGTAAAATTGTAAAAACCGTTACATTGTAATAAAACTAGTGAAACTGTAAAATGTTGATAGACTTCCGACGCGAATATGCTGCCTATAATTTAACACATTAATTTTCGTTACATTATAAATATGTATAACTAGCTTTTCCCCGCGACTTCGTCCGCGTGGAATAGTTACTTTGGGATATCGCTAAAATTTACCCGCGACTTCATTTACGTAGAAGAAGCGCTTCCACGGTCCACCTCGCGACTGCCCGCCCGCTCCGCGCGCCTTACTATAGCGCGCATGATTATTTTATTACTGCGATATCTTCTAAAATACTCATTGAAATCAAATGATGTAAACGGCAAATTTCTTCTAGATTAAATGCTTGTAATGAATAACGTATTTACTTGGATAAGGATTAATATAATCTTTATGAAAACACCTTCACAAATAATGCTTACTTTTAGAACAAATTTGGTAAGTATAAAAAGGTTATAGTGAGCCAACCTTAAAAGATAGACATATACTGTCGCGGACTTTTTTTTAGAACTTTTAAAGGGGAACAATTCTGCCATACATCATTTTAGCGAAACTTTAACCGTTTCCGCAGCGTACGTAGCGAAAGCTCTCAAAAGGAAAAAAAGACCCCCGATTTTGTAACATTCTTGATTGGTACTCCGCTCGTATTGAGTTTAGCATGATGCTATATAGCCTAAAGCCTTCCTCGATAAGTGGACTATCCAACACAAAAAGAATTTTTCAATTCGTACCAGTAGTTCCTGAGATTAGCGCGTTCAAACAAACAAACAAACAAACAAACAAACTCTTCAGCTTTATAATATTAGTGTATAATATAGTTTCTAATCTTTCGACATATTTCTACAATCTTGTTAGTTATTTTACAATATAACGGTTTTTACAATTTTACGGTGACACATACACTACCAAAATCATTACCTTTCCTTTTGGCCGTAGTCGGGTAAAAAACAAAACACTATCTAAATCATCCGGATGAGCGAATCGAAAGTTATGTCATGCAAAAACTGCAGCAGTCGTTTTGGAGTTACAAAAGCATTGTTCTTTGTTCTCGTATGAATTGCCCCATTGGTCATTATATCGGTTCAGCCCAACTAGGTCAGGTTGTCTTCCCCGAGCTTCTTGGTTCTGATTATTTTTAGCTCTAGGAGTCTAGATTCTAGTTCAGTTAATCTAAAGCTATCATGAAAGGCTTCGTTTGTCAGTCACAAATCATGTTTGTTACCAGTTATAACTTTAACAAGTATACTTATTTATGAAAGATCCAACAAGAATGGTGGTTTTAGTTTTTTTTTTTTTTTTGAGAATTAACATAATCTTTTTTGCCAAAACCCTTCCCAAATTATTCATACATGCCTTGTGATAGGCTATTTATAAAACCTGTAATCAACGATCAACAGCTTGTACATAATATTGTCATACAGTGTTATTTTTCTCTGAAACGGGAGCAACATCGTTTCTAAGAATTTGACGCACCATAAAAATATTTGCATTTGCTTCCACTTTGAAGATGTTTATTTTTTTAGTGTGAATAACCGGCTGTTTTTTTTTTTTGATGATTCCACTGAAAGTTCTAGAATTTAATGCTTTCTCAAGCTTGTGTAAACAGCATTTAGTCATCAATCCAGGAGTTATAATTATAGTTTTCCTTGTAACTGTTGTATTTGAGAGATATAGGCTGACCTCACATTAGGCGTGCGCGTTTCTCGGGCACGCCAAATGTGTTGGAGGCCTAAAGACCAAATACTCACAATTCGTTTTAAGAGAACTTACTTACTACTTTACTAGTTACATATGCTGTCCTTGTCTTTTTGAAATGCAACGATAGTGATAGCGTGAGATTTAGGTGGCCCCGACCCCTGTAAATCCCACAATACTAAAACTAAAACCTTGTACGACTTTGACACTTCAAATTTAATCTGATAAAAGCTCCACCAAAAGAAAACATTGAGGACGGGATTGATAAAGTTTTTAATCAGCTTTGTATCAGAAATTAGGGCGAACCGTGCCACTGAATGTGTCCTAGATAAGGCCCTTAGTAAAGCCGCATGTAGGTTAAAGCAACTTTTGCATATCTAGGAGTAATCTTTCAACATAATCTCAAATCTCCATTAAATTAATCGTGTATTTGCTAGGCGAAAAATATTTTGTCTATGCTTTTAGATTTGCGGCCTTTAAGGCTGAAATATGCTGGATACAAACTGTGTTAAGTGTAAATTGCCATAAATAATAATGATTAAAAAACAAGCTTTTTCATAAAGGACCACCTTCTAACTTTATCATCAGACCCTGAATACCATATACAAAAAAAAAACACTCGTCAAGATTTATCATTCGAGCTCAAACTCGACGGGGTTGCATCGTTTTATTGCGGAGGCACTATGGCAACCTTACAGCACCAGCATCAGATCAAGACCATGTCATCATAATTTTGCATAGTGAATTAGTGACGCAATTTTACTATGCATGCAAATCTTTAGCTCATTCGGAAACCGGGAACTGATTAAAAACTCAGGTCTCACACAAAACTCAAAGACGGTGAACATAAATAAAGGGTTATTTTCATAATTTCAAACCTTAGTAGCAGTTTAGTTTTCTAGAAAAACTAAACTGCTACTAAGGTTTGGAATTAGAGTATACAGGCTTGGCACAACATTTCACTTTTGGACTACTACTTTGAACATTCAGAACTATCTGAATGTTCAAAGAAACATTCAGAACTATCTGAATGTTCAAAGAAAAGTAGCTGACCAATTAGCGCCACGATCCTGAATCGCGCTATCGAAGTTTTCACAGCTTGGCACTATACATTCGACAGCTGAAAGATTGACAAGTGAGCTTCGGCCTGAGCGGGCATACCACCTCGCTCGGTCGGAGATCTTCCTTTTGGGGCTGCCACCATATTCCTACATTGGTGACCCTCGACAGAACACGCCTCCTTCTAGACATCATCATCATCACTCGCCACCCGTCCACACCACGCCAGCCAGCTTTAGCCTAATCGGGTACATCGACCACGGCATACCACCTCGCTCGGGCGGAGATTTCCCTTTGGGGCTGCCACCATATTCCCACAAAGACTATGTAAAATACGTAGATATCAATATAACATCATGATGTATGGTGTGATGATGTTTGTGGTGATGATGATTATTTAATAATGACATATATTACGCTTGCAGTTCTTATAATAATGCAGAAAATTCCAAACGTGTATATTTAAAGACTGAGGAATGCCGTTCAGTCCTTTTGGATCCAGGACCTTGGCACAACATTGACTTTTTGGTAGCATATGCTCGAGTTGCTTCAAAAAAGTAAAAATCACTATCGGTGTCCATATAAAATTTGAAACTTCTCTCGATTCCTCGTGGATCCCATCACCAGGTCTATCATTTGGTGACAATGGGACCAATTCAGGAGTCAACCGTTAACAATAAAATAATAATCGGTCCACAAACGGCGGAGTAATCGCGTAACATACACACAAAAAAAAAACACACGATTGAGAACCTCCTCCCGTGTTTTGGAAGTCGGTTGAAAATCATAATTTAATGTAATTTACGTTATAGTATGATCAAATGGTGTGGGTATTTAAAGACTGCTTCTTTCATTTCATCTTACAGTAAAACTTCAGGATCTAATATTTTATGTGACCCACAGTCAGGACTGGCCGGCTATATAAAATATTTAAAGGCAGTAACACTGTGACATCAACTAATTCACTCCTGGGAAATCGTCGAAACATTTTAATTCCCCTGAAAATTTAATGCAATTTCTAAAATTGAATCGGCGTTTTTGAAATGTTTGTAGGATTAGCTACATGCGTGGAATTTAGAGTTCAAACAGGATTTTAGATTTTTTTATGTATATTTTAGAAAAAACGTAATACGTGTCCTATTCTTACTAAAGCTTTCAAAATTTATTTGTATCTTATGTTACTACATCTATTACTTTTATCTAGTCTGATTTTGCTTAATTTACTACATAGGCTAATTCCTCGATACAAAGGGTAGTCTTCCGTCTAATATGACCTCGAATCAAAGATAGTAATTTTGATAATATAACAAATATAATTTAAGTAATAAATATAATTTATTACCTAAACCCAGACATGTCTGAAACTGATATTAATCGAATGATAAAAGTGTGATGACCCTGTCCAATTGGGGACAATAATACAGTTATAATGTTGTGACATGCTACGGTACCATGTATGTATATTGTATACAGTGTATATTTATACAAGTCTACGACTCACGTTAGATCTTGTTACTTTAATATATCTAATAACTCGCCCCAATTTTGAAGAATCTTTCCTAAGCCTCCGACTCTGCATCTCTCTTTTTCTTTCTCTCCGTGAAAAACTATGTGCGTGCCAAACAGCGCAATTTTTTCTACTTAATTTGATATGTTGTGTTGATAGTTATTTAGAAAATTGTTTTTATATACACAACATATTGTATGTATTGTATTAATCCATTAGCTCTCTTAGTAAATGAACGCCAGCTGTTGCACGGTTATTGTCATTGTAATTTACGTGTCTGTGGATTACTGGCTGGAATAGACCCTTGTGGTTAGTGCTTGGCGTGCTTCGTAGAAAGGCTCTTTGGCTTCTCTGTAAATGGAAAATGTAGGTAGTTATAATAAATGGATTTAAATGTGGCATTGTCCTTACACGGTCATTTCATAGTCAGTCAAAAGTCAAAACCATCAATTTTTGTCATGAGGTTCCATAAAGAAATGCAACCAATGCAAGATATAGGTACCTTCAAAAGGTATACAATACATTTTGTGTACTTAATATTCCTATCTGTATGTGAAAGTGTATCAACAAAGTAAATATAATAGGGTACTTGAAGCTACAATTTCATTTATAACATTTACCAGAATAAATCCCATTACGTATTTCCATTTCATCGATTAACGATGAAGGCCACAAAATATGTTTTCGAAAAAGTGATTTCGACAAGCGGTGAGAGTTAAGTGCATTCGTTATAGATTTTCGTGTGAACGATGTCAACTGCATTAAATTGTTATGTAAACCCTCTTGTGGGAATGCGGGTGAAGCTATTTGTCAGAGTGATTGAATAATTTTTAATCATTGTCCGAAAATTCTATTAATTCAGAATTTACGTCTCTTTCTTTTCCAAGGACGTGTACCTTCGAAGAGCTGAATGTTTCAAATGGAAATGCATCTCCCATGTCTGATATTCCTGAGATATTCCCCAGATCTCTCGTGTTATTTACGACCTGGATCGCACCGGGAAGTGTTCTGCAATTTGCGTCATCTTCCATATAAATAGCTCGATGCAAGATAAAATGGGACAATGAAGCGAATTCCAGAATAAATGCATATCTTTGAGATCATTTATGATATGAGTATTCATTATGTTGTCGGTACATCCTTTATCATGCTTATGAAGCCGTTAAACAGAGAGATTTGCTGTAATGGTCTATGGAGCTTTGTCAGATTCACGTTTTTTCTCGAAAGTAGGTTTGTTTTCAGCTTTTTCTGTAAGAAATTAGAAAGTTTGTGTACATTTTTTTTTTTATGAAATATGGGGGCAAACGAGCAGACGGGTCACCTGATGGAAAGCAACTTCCATCGCCCATGGACACTCGCAGCATCAGAAGAGCTCCAAGTGCGTTGCCGGCCTTTTAAGAGGGAATAGGGTAATAGGGGAGGGTAGAGAAGGGAATAGGGTAGGGGATTGGGCCTCCGGTAAACTCACTCACTCGGCGAAACACAGCGCAAACGCTGTTTCACGCCGGTTTTCTGTGAGCCCGTGGTATTTCTCCGGTTGAGCCGGCCCATTCGTGCCGAAGCATGGCTCTACCACGTACATGTGTTTGGATTTGGATGAATGCATAATATGTAGCCTGGATTAATGCCTAATAAGTTATGTTAGAAAATTAATTAAATTTGTAAAATTAGCGGAAGCATTTCATATTAAACTAAATCCGTTACACTACTTAGTGTGCAAAACCTATCTGGGCGATGTAATTGAAACTGAGACGAGGTCAGAGGTCCCTGTAATTGGGTCAGGCTATCAATGTTCGGTCGGCTATCGACTTGTTGATCAACAAGCTATAACTCAGTGTTTTTCAACCTGTGGGTCGTGACCCCCTGGGGGGTCGCGAAGCTTCTGTAGGGGGGTCGCCGGAGGTAGAGAGAACTTTAGTAAAAAAACAATAAAGATTAAAAAGATTGATTTACTAAGTAAGAGAATTTTAACAAAAGGATATACCCATAAATCGATGTATGTAATTGTAAAATAATGTGTTTGACGTACTTTAATATACAGTACTTAAATCCGAATCCTGCCCAGGGAGAGCCGCTTCGCTACGTTGAATGTAAGAGGAGGAATGGATGGTAAGAATGAAAGTGGATGAAGCGAAACCAGTATGTAAGGATCGTAGCAAGTGGAAAGAAGTGGTATCTGTCTACCCCTACGGGAAAGAGGCGTGATTATATGTATGTATGTACCTATGTATATCCGAATCCTAATCATGGAGACGTATAAAAACGTATAGAATGATTATTTGTAACACTGTAACATACACATACAATACATGATAAAAAAGCGAAGGGTCGGGGGGTCGCGAAATATTTTTTCATACAAAGGGGGTCGCATCATGAAAAAGGTTGAAAAACACTGCTATAACTTATATACATTTACGCTATTTATAGCCTAAAATAGGCAGATTTTCAAGTGGCAAGTGTGCCAAAGGCTGCTAGCGTGGTCCACCTTTGGCACACTCGGTGCCTTGGTGATCCATCACAGGCTAGTCCTCACGTTGAGGAACGACTCGTGCCCTAAAAGTGGGATGTTAATAGTTGGTTATGTTGATGATTACAATAAACGGTCTAATTTTTACCTAGCAAAATGCGACGAAGAGGAAAAGATGCAACGTATTTACTCAATGAATCTAGATATCATAGATTTGAATCACATATCAGCCTCAAATTGGTCTGTAATAAAAATCACGTAGCCACAATTCAGCTAAGTTGAAACCGGTTTTAATAAGCTAAGATTTATACCCCATTATCAATTACAGAAACATCCTTTGTGCAGTCAGCGGAGTTGAAATCTGCCGTGCACCAGAAATAGCTGGCCTCAGGCCTGCAATGTTAACTAGGGCGCGGTTTTATTCAGTGTTGCCATGCTGAAAATACTGCACTATTTTGAGTTTGTAATAAAATTTGAAGTTGCAGTTTCACTATTAACGATGTCGTGGGAAGTTGTAAATAACATAGCTTTTCATTGTTCCAGTCTTGTCGGATTTAATGTTATGTATGCGCAATATTAATCTAAACTCTAGTTAGTAGAAGTTTTGAAATTAGAACTCGTACTTATTTGTTAATTTGTCCGTAGTCCGTACGTGCCTACTTAAATACTTATATTAAGGTTAGATTTCTTTTACAAATGTTAGGTACAGTTATTATTATGTGAAAGTAAGACTCGCGAAAGTAACTTCAAAAAATAAACAGTGAGTAAGTTGTAAGTCGAAATCAATGAATTTATGTCAAACGTAGAAAAATATTAATGAACAATCCCTAAAAATATACCCAAACATTACTGGGAGCGCATAAACATGAAAGCTCGACCCAGGGCAAAAGGTCAACGTGTCAAAACTGGGTCACAGGCAAAACAAAACCGCCAGATCCGTAAACATGCTGATACAGGGTTTATAGTTTAATTTTATGTGTTTATTAAATATGTAAATGATAGTAAAAATAATGTATATCGACATAATTATGGTGAACTAACATGCAGTAAATCTTTTATGGATTTTTTGATTGATTTGAGTACAAACAATAAAAGAAAAAAAAATGCCAAGTGCGTGTAAACCTGTAGGTATATAGTAGAAGTTCACCCTTCATGACAATCGAGTCATAGTTATGGTATTTTTATTGCAAAATGAAATCCATAACATAAGTGAGTTTAAAATTCTTAAAAATATTTTTATTATTAACGATGTAACTAGAAATTTACGGTTTACGTAATTTTTCCTTTATCTGTGCTATAAGACGTTAGTTCGTACCAAATTTCAAGATTCTGAGTTCACGGGAAGTACCCTGGACGTTTTGATTCCCTTGCGAGTGTCGAAAATTTTGCGGTAGACAGTATCTTTTTATTGCGTTGGCTTAGAAGTTTGATTTTTCACAGCTCTAACTTCTAAGGGACAGTAGGCCTGAGTATTTGATATAAATTCCAGCTTGATAACTCCACGCGTTCCTGAGAAAAATGGTCTTGACAGACAAACAGACGGACGGATGGACGGACAACAGGTGATCCTATAAGGGTTCCGTTTTTTCCTTTCGAGGTACGGAAATGGTCTTGACGGAAAAAAGATTTATTAGCGTGAACTGGTGAAGTTTACTAATGATAGCCATACAGTCTATCGTCCAGTCGACGAAAGATTTTATGTTGTGCTGGAAATTGCATTGGTCGGCATCCTTACTTCCTCAGACTTTGTATTAAAATGTAGGCAAATGCTTGGATTGCTGTGTTTAAAGTGGTTAGATTCTAATTAGTTAATATTATCATTTATCAGGCGTTAGTTTACGGAAATCCATAGCATACAATTTTTTTGCTGACATTGTTTCTTGTGTGGTCGTAGTGTGGTGATGGTGTGATGGTGGTGACCTTGTTTCTGAGTGTACGCATAAGCACTAAGTAGTGTGGGAGGAGGGAGGTGCGTTACGCATACTTATGCGTGCACTCACACATTTGCTTGCAGGTTGTGGACATTTATGGTGGGATATTGCTAGATATTAATTAAATTGTGTGTTTAGATTCCTTAAGAGCTAGATTGTAAAGGCTCAGAATTTAATCTTATAGCTCCAAATATCGACGTTATAATGAAGGTACCCCCTAAAAAGATTTCTGATGAAAGTCTGTAGTCATGTCAAGTATTGACGCTAAGAAAATCCAACCTTAAGGTCTTAAAAATAGCCGACCCATTTTCTTTTCCATGGAGATCGCTCACAATAGAGAGCCAACATAAGTTCTTTTGTAAAGAGCATGTGAAAATATGTATACCATGTATATTATGTAATCTGGCTCAAGTATTGAGGTATATTTTGTGATACAACAAAGTGATCGAAATAGCAAATCGAATAAATGGAAAATACTTACTATAGAACTTATCAAGTTCGAACTAATAAAAGCTTCGAAAAGAAGTTAATAAAAGCTTCGAAAAGTCTGAAAGCAAACAATGCATTTTTAGCCAGTTTTCACAAGAAGTCGTGTGAAATTACTTTTTATTTGTAGATCAATGCAGCGATCACATTTTCTTTCCAAATATTCACCTCTTTTTCCGCGAGGATCGAGTTCTATAACCACTGAGCCACTGAGACGTCTTTAATGTAACCGACACTGTTCATTGTAGCCGGTAACGCGATCACAAAGAAAAGGCCGTCAGTGTTTTGTTTCAAAGCTGTCTTATATTTTCATTCAATATTATTATTAATATTGAATGAATGAATAGCCGCTGCCTCGCTATTGTCTGAGGCACGAAGTATAGATACAAGCGGTATAGGCTTTTCCATAGTATTCATGTACACAATAATAAACCCAGATCTTAGTTCTCTTTCCTGCCACTGGCTGCCCTAGAATTTTGGACGTACCGATGCTATTGTAGCGGACCAATCGGCGCACAGTCCTGAATCGCGCTTGGTACTTCTTGAAAAATTGTGGCTCTACCGGCAAAAAATCTGTCCCTTAAATTGAGACCATTATTTTAACATTACGTTCGGACTCCTGGTCATCTATACTTCGTGGTCTGAGGATCTCATCAGCCTTGTCCTAACCAAACTTGGAAAACAACATTTTTTTTTGTTGTTCCAATGCGGGAATCGAACTCACGACCTCCGCGAGGCGAGAGCCAAGCTCCACTAGACCACAGAGGCTGTTATACAGCAGTTGCAGTAGTGAGGTTTCCAGTAGGCTGTAGGCCTATTGACATGCTCATCTTTTGACGATATATCAAGTATGGTAAAAGTTAATTCATGTATTCAGCAATGTACTATAAAACAAGTTGCCGCTCGACCAGGCATAAAATGAAAATCGCTTAACAGCGCCGTTGAATCGTGCGCACGTACACATAATCACGTGTAAATACGTAGTTCAACAGCGTCTGCAGTCGTTGCGGTTACTTCCTTTATGTTTAAATATTTTGAGACGCCCTAGAACAAAAGGAAAATGTTTAGAAACTGGTTGAGCAGGAACTTTGTCGATATTCTACCTAGACTAGAGAATCGATAACACTTTTTCTAATTCAACTAGTAGAATGTCTCTAAGGTCTAGTGATATTCTCGATATAAAATACTAGACGTTTTCTACAACTTTTCCAGGCACCGGACATTTTTCCGGGATAAAAACTAGCCTGCGTGTTAATCCAACTGGCTTCTGGCATCTAGCTTCAACTGCATCGGTCCATTCGAATAGGTACTAGGTAAGGTATTAGGTTGAGTTACATGTTTATTTACATGAAAGAAAGTACCTACAATCATACATCCACATATGTTACTTTTTGCATTAATTAATACATATCAGTAACATGTAAAAATAGCACATCTTACAGAAATATATTTTAATTCATTGGTCATCGAATTTGCACATTGCATCGCCAAAAAGGCAATGACAGATAACAACAAGACAACATCCGATACTCTGTCCAGCAACCGATTCTTTAAATAATGATAGTAATGATTAACGATAATGTTGATAATGATGAACCATTTGGTACGGTAGATTACACAGAGAGAACGAATGCCCGAAATTGTTCATTCACCCCACATTTTGTTCAATTAACTCCACTTCGGATCATTACCCTGAACTGAAGCCTTGAAATGTAATTCTGAAGATTTTTTACATTTAACATACCAATATGCTTATAGTTTTTGTTACATCTATTGATTTGGAAGCCTAACCTGTCTGTTTCATTAAGTGTAGCTAAACTATGAACTTGATTTTGGAGATTTGCCATGTTTGTTTTGAATTATTTATTTAAATTTTTCAGCTGACAAAAAGCATTGTTTAACTTACGTTCACATCAGATTTATCAGACAAAAATATAGTCTGGTAAATTCACCTTATGTCGCTATCACATTCGTCTGACATTTGTTGAAAAAAAGACAGACGACGAATCACAACCCACAGGGTTCAGAATGCCCGTCTAAATTTTAAAACTGCAGTAAAACTTTCATTCGGTTAGAGGAAACAACACTTTGTTTTCCCAGGTTATGGATGCTTTAATAAGGGCTCTTGGAAATAATTGCAGTGGTGCAGACACTTGGCACTTAGTTTTAGTGGGTTCCCCCCTAAAAACAGTCGGGAATCCCCCCCATCCTTTGTTGTCTGGGCACCGTCTTGTTGGATAATTGATGAAACGGCGTCTCTGCATACAAATTTATAGATAACGTGGATCGTGTCTACATACTATCTAGTATCTACACTGATATTATTCTTCAGTCTGTTTTCTGTTTTATATATAACATGTTTTATGTAGAGTATTTGCATTTCATTGTGTGTAACTTTGCTTACTAAAGTTACCACAACAATATAAATGTAAGTTTTTTTTTTAGTTTTTCCGGTAAATCTTTACAGCATTTTTCTTGTACTCAGTCGCAAATAAATATTTGATTGAATAAATCAAATGGCCATTGCAAATATAATTTTATTGACTATTCCCCAAGTCTCAGCTGCAACAGGTCTTTACGAAATCTGACGTCCTCCCAAAGAGCTCATGCAATGAACTTGGGAATTCATTTTCAACATGCTCTTCAGTTTTGTAGAAATCATTATTTATCATATTATGAGATTTTACATACACTTGGTGTGATGTTTATTTATAGAGCTTAGCGCCCACCGTCGAAAAAGGAGCTCATCGAGAACAAGCATTGGACCACTGTAGATCGCTAGGGGCCTTAAAGATTGATATAAAACCGCCGGTCTGGCGGTTCCAAACCTGGCAGATTTTTTTTTTATTGACCAAAATGTGTGAAGATTTTTTGAGTAAAAAAAGCTCATAAGGAACAAGAAAACTGTTGTTATACACGGCTGCGCGCCAACTAGAAACCGATAAAAATGCAAGTCTGGCAGTCCTACTCTTGACCAGTTTCCAGCCAGACCGCCCTGAACGTGTAAGAATTTTGAGTAAAAATAGCTCATAGAGAACAAGGTCAAGTTATATGTCAATCTGTTCGTCTCCTAATCCTCTTTTGAAAATCCTCGGTCTGGCATGTTCAAACCTGGCAAAAACTCAGCCAGACCGGGATGAAGTTACCTCCTGTGATGCTTACTAATAGGTAAATAATGAGTAATTTGCACTTAATGAAGCGTGATTTTAATAGATTTGTATGTATTCTTTCCGAATTTAAAATTTGCTACCCCATATTGCTACCACTCGATCCGCCATCTTGAAAAAATGGCCATAACTTTCAACATTTTGGCTATATCTCTTTACAGACAAACTTTACGATAAAAATATGTTCCACGAATATGAACTATATATAATTTTCTACAATTTATTTTATGAGCATTTTTGTGTCAAATTGATAGTTTTAGCGCTGCAGAGTCTTAGAAGGAAATTTTATTTGTATTGTTGACATTTTTTGTAATCAACTATATTCTACTGTTTATGTCCTTTTAGATGATACTTATATTGAAAAGTTTGTAAATAATTATAAAGTCCGCCAATTTATGACGGCAGCCATTTTGAATTAACAATAATATTGAATATACCAAATTTTTGTGTGAATAAAACCAAAAGTATATATACTTAGTATCAGATCAGAATATCAAAGATAAAGGGGTCAAACTTCTATTCGAATGTTGACTGTTTACTAAACTGAGAGTTTTGCAAACTTTGGAACTTTGTTTCTTATAAAATTGATTTTATTAGACTAAAATATAAAAATAAAGCATCACACAAATTTATTTGTTTAATAATCGCTGTACAGAAATTATTTTTCACTAATATTAATTTAACTTATTTTAAGATATTAGTTTAGTATACTTTTAGTTTTATTGCTACTAAAATTTGGTATATTTAAAATGATTGTGAATTCGAAATGGCCGCCGTCCTAAATTGGCGGTCTTTATAATCATTTATAAACTTCGCGATATGGGTATCATCTAAAAGGGCATAATTAGTTAAATATACTGAATTATAAAATATATCACTAACACATATAAAATTTCACTCTAAGTCTCTGCAGCGCTAAAACTATCAATTTGACACAAAAATGCTCGTAAAATAAATTGTAGAAAATTGTATATAGTTCATATTCGTGGAACATATTTTTATCGTAAAGTATGTTTGTAAAGAGATATAGCCAAAATATTGAGAGTTATCGCCATTTTTGCAAGATGGCGGATCGAGTGGTAGCAATATGGGGTAGCAAATTTTAAATTCGGAAAGAATACATACAAATCTATTAAAATCACGCTTCATTAAGTGCAAATTACTCATTATTTACCTATTAGTAAGCATCACAGGAGGTTACTTCATCCCGGTCTGGCTGAGTTTTGGCCAGGTTTGAACATGCCAAACCGACGATTTTCAAAAGAGGATTAGGAGACGAACAGATTGACATATAACTTGACCTTGTTCTCTATGAGCTATTTTTACTCAAAATTCTTACACGTTCAGGGCGGTCTGGCTGGAAACTGGTCAAGAGTAGGACTGCCAGACTTGCATTTTTATCGGTTTCTAGTTGGCGCGCAGCCGTGTATAACAACAGTTTTCTTGTTCCTTATGAGCTTTTTTTACTCAAAAAATCTTCACACATTTTGGTCAATAAAAAAAAAACTACCAGGTTTAGAACCGCCAGACCGGCGGTTTTATATCAAACTTTAAGGCCCCTAGTGATCTGCAGTGGTCCAATGCTTGTTCTCGATGAGCTCCTTTTTCGACGGTGGGCGCTAGCTCTATTATGTCTTTTCGCTTGTGTTATGAATAGTTTTATTTTACGAAACACAAGTTTTCTTGTAAGCACTTTTACCTTACGAGTTAATTTGAATTTTAATGATTTTAAGTTTAAGTATTTTTTTTGATTTAAATATTTTTTCACCTTATTTTGTCTTAATATCGAAAAAGCACCCTCATTTTGAATCGAAAATTCTCGTGTCAAAATATTATCAGATTTTTAAAAAGTCGGTCGGCATTTTGTTCGTTGAAATCTTTTCTTTCTGATAATGTAAAAAAAATACACATTATTAGCTGTTGCCTGCGGCTCCACCCGCGTAAATATAGTTTTTTCGCGGTCGCGGATATGTGACTGATGCAAAAATTGATAAAAACAATCCTTGATGCGGATTATATATCATGCTAAAATTTCAGCTCGATCGGTGCAGAACTTTTTGAGTTTTTGAAGCGTACACAAACCAACATATTACATAATAGAGCTAGCGCCCACCGTCGAAAAAGGAGCTCATCGAGAACAAGAATTGGACCACTGCAGATCGCTAGGGGCCTTAAAGCTTGATATAAAACCACCGGTCTGGCGGTCCTAAACCTGGCAGATTTTTTTTTATTGACCAAAATGTGTGAAGATTTTTTGAGTAAAAAAAGCTCATAAGGAACAAGAAAACTGTTGTTATACACGGCTGCGCGCCAACTAGAAACCGATAAAAATGCAAGTCTGGCAGTCCTACTCTTGACCAGTTTCCAGCCAGACCGCCCTGAACGTGTAAGAATTTTGAGTAAAAATAGCTCATAGAAAACAAGGTCAAGTTATATGTCAATCTGTTCGTCTCCTAATCCTCTTTCGAAAATCGTCGGTCTGGCATGTTCAAACCTGGCCAAAACTCAGCCAGACCAGGATGAAGTTACCTCCTGTGATACTTACAAATAGATAAATCATGAGTAATTTGCACTTAATGAAGCGTGATTTTGATAGATTTGTATGTATTCTTTCCAAATTTAAAATTTGCTACCCGATATTGCTACCACTCGATCCGCCATCTTACAAAAATGGCGATACCTTTCAATATTTTGGCTATATCTCTTTACAGACGAACTTTACGATAAAACTATGTTCAACTAATATGAACTATATATAATTTTCTACAATTTATTTTATGAGCATTTTTGTGTCAAATTGATAGTTTTAGCGCTGCAGAGTCTTAGAAGGCAATTTTATTTCTGTTGTTGACATTTTTTGTAATCAACTATATTTTACTGTTTATGTCCTTTTAGATGATATTTATATCGAGAAGTTTGTAAATAATTATAGAGACCGCCAATTTATAAAGGCAGCCATTTTGAATTAACAATAATATTAAATATACCAAATTTTTTTGTCAATAAAACCAAAAGTATATATACTTAATATCAGATCAGAATATCAAAAATAAAGGGGTCAAACTTCTATTCGAAAGTTGACTGCTTTCAAAACTGAAAGTTTTGCAAACTTTGGAACTTTGTTTATTATAAAATTGATTTTATTAGACTAAAATATAAAAATAAAGTATCACCCAAATTTATTTTTTTAATAATCGCTATACGGAAATTATTTTTCACTAATATTAATGTTACTTATTATAAGATATTAGTTTAGTATACTTTTAGTTTTATTGCTACTAAAATTTGGTATATTTAAAATGATTGTGAATTCGAAATGGCCGCCGTCCTAAATTGGCGGTCTTTATAATTATTTATAAACTTCGTGATATGGGTATCATCTAAAAGGGCATAAAAATTAAAATATACTGGATTAAAAAAAATATCACCAACATAAATAAAATTTCACTCTAAGTCTCTGCAGCGTTAAAACTATCAATTTGACACAAAAATGCTCATAAAATAAATTGTAGAAAATTGTATATAGTTCACATTCGTGGAACATATTTTTATCGTAAAGTACGTCTGTAAAGAGATATAGCCAAAATATTGAAAGTTATCGCCATTTTTTCAAGATGGCGGATCCAGTGGTAGCAATATGGGGTAGCAAATTTTTAATTCGGAAAGAATACATACAAATCTATTAAAATCACGCTTCATTAAGTGCCAATTACTCATTATTTACCTATTAGTAAGCATCACAGGAGGTAACTTCTTCCCGGTCTGGCTGAGTTTTGGCCAGGTTTGAACATGCCAGACCGATGATTTTCAAAAGAGGATGAGGAGACGAACAGATTGACATATAACTTGACCTTGTTTTCTATGAGCTATTTTTACTCAAAATTCTTACACGTTCAGGGCGGTCTGGCTGGAAACTGGTCAAGAGTAGGACTGCCAGACTTGCATTTTTATCGGTTTCTAGTTGGCGCGCAGCCGTGTATAACAACAGTTTTCTTGTTCCTTATGAGCTTTTTTTACTCAAAAAATCTTCACACATTTTGGTCAATAAAAAAAAATCTGCCAGGTTTAGGACCGCCAGACCGGCGGTTTTATATCAAGCTTTAAGGCCCCTAGCGATCTGCAGTGGTCCAATGCTTGTTCTCGATGAGCTCCTTTTTCGACGGTGGGCGCTAGCTCTATAACATTTATATATAATTATATAGACTATAAAAGCGGACCATGGAGACACGCTTGGCTACGTTGAATGTAAGAGGAGGAATGGATGGTAAGAATGAAAGTGGACGAAGCGAAAGAAGTATGTAAGGATCGTAGCAAGTGGAAAGAAGTGGTCTCTGCCTACCCCTACGAGAAAGAAGCGGTCCTGCCTACCCCTACGGGAAAAAGGCGTGATTATATGTATGTATGTAGACTGTGGTAAATTTGTTCTCAGATAATGCAAAAAAAGAACAGGTAGTAAGGCCCAGAGTCCAGACCCGCCTACTAAGGCTTTACGCGATGTCTATAAAAAATGTAGCGACGCGTATCGTCTCGTTCGGTGTGACCTGACCCGATTAAAAGAAGGAAAACATCATAATACGTGGTAGAGCCATGTTTCGGCACGAATGGGCCGGCTCGACCGGAGAAATACCACGGGCTCACAGAAAACCGGCGTGAAACAGCGTTTGCGCTGTGTTTCGCCGAGCGAGTGAGTTTACCGGAGGCCCAATCCCCTACCCTATTCCCTTCCCTACCCTTCCCTATTACCCTATTCCCTCATAAAGGCCGGCAACGCACTTGCAGCTCTTCTGATGCTGCGAGTGTCCATGGGCGACGGAAGTTGCTTTCCATCAGGTGACCCGTTTGCTCGTTTGCCCCCATATTTCATAAAAAAAAAAAAATAACACTAAGCGAATTCGGCAAAAAATTACATACAAATCGCAGTGCATTGGCGCCGCAGAAGTTTCGAAATATTATGTGTGAGCGTACTAACTGAATATTATAGTCTAGGGAGCAGCTGCAAGTTTCAATTAGACTCACTTGTCGCAACACCGTGACTGCACTTAATATAATAATCGCTTTAATTGTTGGCACGACCTCTGAATTAATGTCGATTACGAAACAATGGATCAATTTTGATTTGATATTATGTGCTATGTAAAATGTAAGCGAGTATTAAAATATGTCATGTGTATGTCAGGGCTATAGAAATTTGCCCTAGCACAAATCGCCGTGAGAAGGGTAAGGCACGATGCGACACGACAGTCTTTAGAGTGATATGTCTGTCGACACCTTCTCGAGCTGCCAATAATACTACGGAAGGGCTGTAGATTTATAATTGATCATTTCAAAACCTTTTTTATGTATATTGTATGACAATATATAATATGCCTTGATGTAAGTCATCGTACTAATCTTAGATTCTAAACACGATCTCCTAGGCTTATCTGTCGTCGATTTCAGATCTGACCGACGTTTGCGACTACTAAAACAGTCGTGACATTGACAGAGTTACACAATTGTAGCGGTGGTGATTGTTTCTGCAGGATATGACATGTATAGCATACCGTTTGCATACTAAATAGTAGTGTAAGGGATGGCTACTAAAATAAGAACTAAAAGAACACCAATTTTTCTAGCATTGGTGGCATAATATTATGACATGACTTTAATTTTTTTGTTTTGTTGACAATTTTTAGTAAAAACCAGCATCTATTTTCAATCAGTAAAATGTAAAATCAGACAAATATCTTTACATTTTATACATACTTGTCTACTTCCTTTATTGTTTTAAATTACGAACTGTCTTAGTGTCTCTGAGGCCTCCATTGCTTTATAAAAATATTTTGCAATAAGTCAGCATGAATTTTCATAGCCAGTGCTCGGCCTATGTTTGGACGTAAGAGTTTGTTGCCCGATCAACCGCCCGTGAGATGCAAATAACCTCCATTTACAATTTTATCACGCTTTTTGTTTAATTCAAGGTTTTGAGTCCAAATACCTAATAAGTAAAGCTGTTAGCTGACTCAATTGACTTGGGGGCTGTCCACATATCCACGGTACGGCGTCGTCAACGTGAAACGGCACGATGCGTTGCTGCGTCGTGCTAGTTCAGGGTACGGTAACGTCGCCGCAGAACGGCGTAGAATGTAGCGAAATTTATTTACAAGGCGATTCGGCGTCGCGTCGTTAGTGCATTTTTACGGCGACGACATGAATTTGCACATTAGGCCGGGACTGTATGATCCGGAATCCGAAAGGCTGTAGAAAATTCAGAGCATTGAAAATAGAGCTCTGGATTAATAAGCTGAAAATCAAACACACTTAAGTGTCGAGTCAAATGACATCTCAACATTCGACACTTCGATTTTCAAATCTATTGTATTAGCGCAGAGCTCTATTTTCAGTGCTCTGAATTTTCCCGGGCCCGCCGGATTCCGGATCATAATACCTAATATTATAGTCTCAGCCTTATGTCAAAGCACCGTGCCGCGACACCGCACCGTTTCACTTTGACGTCGCGACGTCGTGAGCGTGACGTGGACATGTGGACACAGGGACAGGCCGTTAGGTATGTTTGCACTAAATCTATGATAAACTATAATTCGTATAATATGTATTATGACGTATTTAGGTGAATATCGCCTGTAAGTTGTAAAAGTATTTTATGGATTTTATTGTGCCATATTTTCCAAAGATTTCAAAACTAGGGATAGGGTATGAGCTATAAATCTTCATACAAGAAAAAGTTATGACATCTTGATTTCACCTTACCTCAAACGTCAGAGGTATCTTCATTTCACCATACCGCAAATGTCAAAATGGCCCCAAACAACAACAAGTAGGCCATTTAAGCGGGAACAGTTTTTTACTCGACATGCCTCGTCTTTAATAATAATATAAGTCTGTTATATTTAATATTTCCCTTTCAAGCTTAATGGTGTCTACAGACACACGAATTTGGTACGGAGCGTACAGCGGATCTGGTACGCTCCGTACCAGATCCGAGCGTGTGTAGGGCAGTCCGGCGAACATAAGAAGGCGAAGAGTTCACCGTTGTCCGCATCGGATCTGGTCCGCTCCGTACCATATCCGTGCGTGTGTAGAGCAGTCCGGCGGTTAGGCCGTACAACGGTATCAGTGTTGCCAACTTAGGGATGTACCCCCCAAAATTAGGGAAAATATCTACGGGGGTTTACTAGGGGACAGGTTGTTTAGAGTTTACTCCTTATGAATCAATTTGTATGTAATAATAAAAATTATTTTAATGTGTAACCGTTTGGGAGTGAAATCAGATTAAGACAAGTTAGTTTTATGTTATTCACACGTAAGTATTTATGTTAAACACATAACCTTTCTTTCTAGCTTATTATCTCTTAGACCTGCGGGCCTATTCGCTAAAATACAAGTTGAGTTAATCACTTTGAAAATGGTTATTAACCAGCTTTTGTTTGTAACCGACCAGTTCCATAATTTTGTATTCTGCGGGCCTATTCGCTAAAATACAAGTTGAGTTAATCACTTTGAAAATGGTTATTAACCAGCTTTTGTTTGTAACCGACCAGTTCCATAATTTTGTATTCAGTACCTTTTGATGGCAAAGTGAATAACTCAATTGACGCAAAGTTCTCGACTGTAATTCGGCTAAATTGAATAGTGCCGTCTGTGGAGGAGTACATTATAAAATGTGAGAACCTTTTAATTTATTCGGATAACTATTTATTTTGTTGTCTGTGGACTAAGTTATCAACTATTGTTTGTCAAGTCAATGAGACGAGTACCTACATAAATATTTCGAATTATAAGTTTTTCCTCTCAACTTTTTCTAAATAAATTAATATTTCCTAACTTTCTGCAGCATATACCATTATTAGAGTGTGAGCCATTTTGTGAACCTTTACCTACGTGAAACCAAAAATAGGTTAGAGGAAAATTATTCAGCGGTAAAGTCAACAATGTAAATATTTTTGTTAAGTTAATTACATCGATGTTATGAGGTACTTACAATTTCTGTAGTACCTAAATCGCACTCACAGCGATTTACTACTGCCGTGAACATTTACAGAAGGTTTTAATATCCCTAGGTTTTAGATACAAAAAATGCCAAAACGATAGAACGGCTTTCATAGAAAAACCAGTGAAGTCTACCTGGAAAAAGATATTAAAAACAGAAACTTGCCAGAGGAGCTGAAGAAGAATATTATTTATATTTTATTTTGATGAGAGTTGTGTTCATACATCATATAAATTAAAAAAGTGCTGGCAATCTTTGGAAGTCAGTGCCCAGTGGAATAAAAGAAAATATTTCAAAAGGTATGTAGTCCTAACTGAATTAATTTAATTATTTTTAATAAACTTCCACTTTCTTAATGTATTTATTTAATGTTCAAGCATTAAACCTAATTATTGTTTATTATAATATATTCTCTTTATTTATTCAACATACATAATAATATACAATAGAATAAAAAATATATTTAAACTAGAACAAAGAACCTAAAACTAAAAACCTTAAAAATATAATGTAATGGCTAAAATATATTATTAAAAGGAGTCCCTTTAGGCAAGGTTCCCAAGATACTGGCAGCGTTCCCCGTTTGAATAGCTAGACTAATTCTTTGTCCGAGGTGAACCGAGCCGCCAGCTCTTCGGTCTCCTGTGATGTCGACTAACATTTTTCCTATTTCCTTAAAAAGCCTTATAGTGCTAGGACCCCATGGATTTATTTTGATTTTTCTATTTTTATTTTATATTTATTTTGATCTTTGATTACCTATTTCTATTATTTTTTTTTCAGATACATAATAATTATACATGCAGGCTCTGATAAAGGTTTTGTACCAAATTCATTGCTAATTTTTTTGTGGAAAAAATAAAAATGAGGATTATCATTCAAAAATGAATAAAAATAATTTTACAAAGTGGGTTAGGGAAAGATTAATTCCCAATTTGTCAGAGCCATATTGATGATTGTAATGGATAATGCTCCTTACCATTCTGTTTTACTAAATAAAGCTCCTACAGCAGTGGTTGGTGAAAATCAAAATAATGTTTAACGAAACAGCGAAAAAGCCAAATCTGGTAATGCTTGTTAACACAAGCCCGAGACTATCTACAAGATCGATAAACTGTTAGGTGGTTCCCACCTTACCACTGTGACCTTAACCCTATTGAGTTGATCTGGGGCATAGCAAAACAAAAAATCGCCTCACGCAATGTGGGATCAGTTGATATCATGGTAGGTACTACAAAGTACTAACTTTATTTGTGAATTATGTACTTTACTTATGGATTAGTATATTAAAAAAAATATTTGTTTTAAATATGTGTTTTATTTTTCAAGGTGTGTGTTTGAAGAAGATGTATCTGCTGAGGACTGGAGAAAAGCATGCCAGCATGTGATAAAAATAGAAGACGGATATGTTAATAGAGGACACACATTAATCATTATATGATGACATAAGACAGAATAGTCATAAACCTCCGAGACGACAGCTGCAGCATTAGTGACAGTGATTCTAATAACAGCCAGACTTTTGGAGAGGGCTCGATCCAGGCTATTGAGGAGGGCTCGAGCTAGACTTTTGGGGAGGGCTCGAGCCAAGCTATAACTTGGTTTTCTGATATAGAATATTTGGATGAGGGTGTTTTTGACTCTGATTAAATAAACAAAATAAATATACTGCTTTTATTTATTCCTAAAAAAACTATTTTATGAAATCCGCTTAGATGCAATTTGACCTAAGCAACGTAAACAAAGATACAAATGCGAGCTTTAATGCTACTATTTGTTATTATGTTTATGGCTAGTTAAATTTGGACATAATAAAAAATGTACCTATATGCAAACTCATTAAATTAATTAATGGATAAATTATTTTTAAAAACTGAATTTAATCAAAGTATATTTTATAGTTATATAATATATAGGAAATGAGGTGAGGTGACCATCCGAACGATGCTGGCGCCCCTATTAATTTCACGATTTATTTGCCAAGCTGTAATTTCAATTAAAATCTTCAAATTTTATTATCAACGCACGAAAACAACTACTCTTTAGCAGTTGTTAAAATGGGTTAGTCACTTCATTGAGTTCGTAATTATGAACTGTCATTTTGCTTTAGTGAATACATATTTATTGATAGTTAAGAACTTTCGATAAAAAATTTATGGCAAAATGCATGCCTCTTCCCTAAAAGTTATCAACTAAGATTTGGTTAAAAACCGTACCAACTCAGTTGATAACTTGTGCATAGTGAATACAAAAGTGACACTTTCCGTTACTCACTCCTCCGTTTCGTTATTAACTCAGTGATTAACTCACAAAATGTACGATAGCGAATAGGCCCGCTGTTAATGGTATAAGTAATCAGGGGTAAAATTTGGGGAGAAATATTTTTTAAAGTGTTGGTATCACTGCCCGTTATCAATGAATTGCGGGAATCATCGTCGTCGTTTAAAAAAAACACTGTAAATAGAACTCTGTGCTAATGCAATAGAGCATAAAATCGAACACACGAGTGTCGAGCTTCACGGTCCACTGCACCGTACCAAATCCGTGCGTGTGTAGCGACACCGAATTTGGTCTCCGGATATGGTTCGCTGTACGCTCCGTACCAAATTCGTGTGTCTGTAGATATCATAAGTTTTCCTAGCGTTTGTTGCGATTTTCTTTTGTGTCATATAAAAACTGATTAATTAATTATTAATTTAAAGGAAAAAATAGGTGCAGACTAACTGAGATAAAATCTTAAGTCATGTTAAATTTATTTTATGATTATTTCAATTTATTGTGCGAACGGTGCTTGTATTGTTTATTACTCAAAATTATCTTCTCAGTACGTCATAATAATATATTATAATTATACAATACACAACACAATTATTTTTGTTTATAAAACATAATATTAGTGATTCATTATACTTATGTATTATATTATAATTTATAATAGTGTATTTTCTATAAGAATTAAGATATGTACTCAAATGTGAAATGTCTAAATCTATGTTTCATTTTAATTCTGATCCTTTCGATCATTAATACACATGATCGAACTTCTGATTAATTTAATTTATCCATAGTAAAATAATTTATAATAATATATTTCCATTTATTAAACTTTGAGATACAAACCTCCCTCTATCATTTGTATTATTGATCGAAGGATCAGAATGACATTCCTGATTCCCTTAACCCGGGACTATATTATTGTCCGGAATCTGTAAGTCCGGAGAAAATACAAACCATTGAATATAGAACTCTGGATTAATACAATAGAGATGAAAATCGAACCCTCGAGTGTCGAGTCAAATGTCAATGTCATATATGACAGCTCGACAGTCTATGACTAGGACATGTTTGGACACAGTAGGACATGTTTTGGGAAAACAGGACGGTTGGCAACCCTACGGTACCATCTCTTAAGGCACCTACAGACACAATTTTGGTACGGAGCGTACAGCGGACCATATCCGCGGATCGAATCCGGTGTCGCTACATACGCACGGATTTGGTACGGTGCAGACTGTAGTGGACCGAAAAGCTCGACACTCGTGTGTTTGATTTTATGCTCTATTGCATTAGCACAGAGTTCTATTTACAGTGTTGTTTTTCAACGACGACGATGATTCCCGCAATAGGGTATTATCCTATGATGGATACATCAGATTGTTGATATTTTATCGCTAAACATTAATTTAAACCAATTTAACAAACTTTTTACACAAAAATATGTATGATTTTTATAAAATATCAAAAATAAAATTATGAATTTTTCACGTTTAACCACGTGACTAAAAACGCACGAGATTGGAATGTGACGTCATATTCCTGTGCTTCTTCTTCTTCTTCTTTTATAATGGCCTCCCGATTTCCATAAAGCATAGCCAGCATCGGAATCATTAACGTTATGTACATAAAAAAATTAAGTCAGTTGTTATCTAGAAGCACGAAGTTAAGATACCAGGAGTCCGAACGTAATGTTAAAATAATGTTCTCAAATACGGGGACAGATCTTTTGCGAGCCACAATAAAAGCACTCGTTTGAAATTACGCGGGAAGTTATGTTGCTATTGACAGCTCTGGAAAAAATATTATGAGAAACGTGGATTTAAATCTAATTATAAGGCATTTTTAATAGGCTTTTATCATTTATTTACAAAAGTAAACAGTAGGTATTCTGGGATTTGGCATTTTCAGTGTAATTTGACACTTGACACTTGACAGTTACAATATCACAAGAATATGACATGACAACACATTATATCGTTTTCGCGCCTATAATATTAATTTAAACTTTTAGACTAATTTGCAAGAAAAGGAAAGAAATTCACAAAGAATGGTTAAAACTGCTAATGTATTTTGGTATTAGGAACATTTTGACATACTTTTCAAAAACTAGGAAAATACCCTATCCATTGATAAATGATAAGAGACAGTGATACCAACTATCAAAAATATTTCTCCCCAAACCTTACCCCTGATTAGTTTTATACCATTGTAGACGGGTCGCGCTAGGCGTATTCGAGATGGTAAGTGGAAAAAATTCTAAAGTCGCTGAATTTTTGTGTGTTGATAAAGTAGTCCCTGGGGAGCTTATCATTAAGTTTTGTGCCATTTCTGCCCACTGCGTTTTCAGCAATTCCATTATTTGTGGTTGATTTTTTTATATGGCGATAAAAGTGGCAATATTGATTTAAAGTTTAAAATATTAATGGTATCTTAACTGGGACAGCTTCCAGAGTATGGAGACTTAATTTGCGTCGTTTTCGTCCAGTAAAAAATGACTTAGGGTCATTTTTTGAAAACAGTACCGGCAAAAATTCTAAAGTGTGATAAACGACTATTTTCTGTTTAAGACCACTAAAATAGGCCTAATTCCAAATTTTGTGCCACATTAAGCGACTGCGATTCGAGAAATTAAGTTTTTTAGTTTCCCTAAGCTAAAAGCGCTCCAAAAACACATAATCGTTAAATAAAGTTCACGTATTCAATATTATTAAGTCATAAAGAATCTATATTCCAAGTTTGTGCCTTTTTCATGGAGGGTTTAAATAATAAAATGCAAAAATAATATTATTATAATATGCGGTCGAAGTATTGTGGAATATTCGCACTACAACATACACATTACACATATACGTAAATGTGTGTGATAAAATGTCATTCATTCGACTACATTTCAAAATTTTTATATTTCGCATTTTACAGCGATTACAAAATTTAAACTTGCTTTTGCCCGCAACTTTGTTTGCGTAGCACGAATGACGAAGCTGAATGTAATTGTCGCCTGATTTTATACAATACATAAATGCACAATAACATTTGATATCCGATAGGCTTCCACATGAAACTTCGGTTATCTAACACCAAAAAAATTACAATTTCAAATACCTAATTTTAGTTCTTGAAATTAGTCGTTTAACCGAATAGTCTCTTCAGCTACATCATATTTATTGTATATATAGTATTATTTAATAAAAAATAAATAAATTATTTCCACGCTTGAATTTTATACGTAGGTTTCTGAATACATGCTTCTAATACTCGTGGTTAAGGACTTATTTATTAGGTTATTAATTGATTGTAATAATTTATATAATTAAATACATTTTACAAACCAACAAAATAATATTTGTATATATTGTTATTCATCCCGTTGACAATTTTATATCTAGGGGCACGGCAGGGCCCCGCCAAGTCGAGCCTAGTGATACATCAGAGCACTACGTACGAATGTGGACCGATCCTTGTACTGCTTTTCGATATATGTTTACTATGTTTAGCATTATTTTATAATAATGTTAGTCTTATAAAATAATTGATTTATAATACCTAACGTTAGTCTTAATTTAGTTTGTAATTTTATTTTAATTTTTAATTAGTATTATAAAAAGCATTAATTTGTGAAACTGGAAATAAAAGGTTTTTTATTTTTGATTTTTTATTTATTTATTATTGCTTGTTAGTTTAATGTTAAAACTAGCTGGTGCCCGCAGCTCCGCCCGCGTAGGTACAGTAAGTAGTATTAGAAGCTATGATTTTTTTATCTTTAAGTTATTTTGTTTTTTGTATAACTGACCTTTGAATTACATCAATTTTAAACTTTGCTTGCCTTTTTGGGAACACTCCTTAACTTTTTATTTTTTTTAAGTCTCACGTTACGCAGCCACGGAAAAATTAACTACAAATAATCGAATTGCTGAAAAGGCAATAGGCAGACATGGCACAAAACTTAATTATTAACTCCCTAGGGACTACTCTATCAACTACATATAGGTACAAAAAAAAATCAGCAACATTAGAATTTTTCCACTTCCCACTAAAAAACAGCTAGCGCGATCCGTCTAATGAGTCAAAATTAAAATTAATTAAAAATTTAAATTAAATACCATTTATTTCAGGCTGCATAGGCCCATATTATAAATACCTTATAGACTAACATACATATTACTATATTATATTATATCACTAACACTAACACTAAACACGTATTGTCTGCGACGTGGGGCGCGAAGTGTTCGGGAGTCGTCCTCTGAACCTTCTGTAGGCGACTCCAATCGGCCAGAACTCCTCCTTCTCGAAGGTTGGTAAATGATGGGTTGGAACTCTCACCACAAAAGAACTAAAATTCACTCTATGACGAGATTCCAACCGCTCGACCCTCAAGGCGAAGTTGGTTCTGCTCCTGATGTAGTCCACGACCTGCTCGACCGTCGTGGACCAATGCAGCCGGGACACGTACAGCGGTGTCGCGGGAGTCTCACACCGCAACAGCTGCTCGGGTCCTTCGGGTGCGGTGCCGCGATGGTTGCGGACGACGGGTTTCTTCTTCTTCCTCTCGACCTTGATGAACCCGTCATCATCGCACGTTCGGTCCTTTTTAGAAAGAGGACGCTCTTTTGAAGGGGCCACCTTCTTCCCTTTGTTTTTCGAACGCGGGGGAGGTGGCGGGGGCTCGCTAGCGGCGACACTTGCGTAACTCGGCACCGACTCCTTCGCGGGCGGGGAGCGGGCAGCGGGGGCGGCAGCAACGATGTTCGTTGACCCGTCGGATAATGCTGACGGGCTAAACGTGACCGCCTGCGCGCCTCGACGACGAGTGACGTTTGCGGCATCAGGTGACCTACATATTGAATTAACACTTTTTAACTGTGATAATTCACTACGTAGATCACTTATGGTAGACTCTGATGCCTGCAATCTACCTCGAACTCCGGCCAGTTCTTCCTTCAGGAACTTGAGGTCCTTCAGTAGGCTGACGACGTCGACGTGGTCCAGTGTCACTGGCGGCAGCTTATGCAGATTTTTCGCTACAAAAGCTGGCACCTCATCCGGATCCGTCTGCTTCAGCAGGGAAATTATGTCCTGCACGCTTCTTTCGGTTCCATCTCTCCGTCGCGATGGCATGTTCGCGCTCTGGCCGAGCGTCTCGTACAGCAAGTGCTTGCCTTCGCAAATCTCCTCGCTGGTGAAAGAAGACTTGCAGATCTGCATTATGCTGACTTCGTCCATGGTGTCGATGGCATGCTGGATAAACGCCAGCAACTCATTGACCACGAGCGCCATGATCACGTGCAGCAGCAATCAGCCGCGCGATTCACGAAAATATTAATTAATTAATATTTGCTGCATGTGTATAACGCGGAGCGCGTCCGTTCGCGAGCTCGACACATTACACATTACCACAAAATGCATAGCTTGAGCGTTTCATTACTTCATGAGCTTTTGTATAAGGCACACCCCACACTAGCAATATTCGAGCGTCGTCGTTGTGCCAGAACATTGTGTTCTCTAACAGAAAAGCTATGAACAGTGACTAAAATATTTTTTATCTTAAGCCTATTTTCTACTTTACGAGTTTGTAAATTCAAGCTTTATAGAGTTAGAGACCGTAGAGTGGAGTCAGAACGTTCTAGACGAGATCTGAAGAAATTTTTTATTGGCGAGTCATAATATTATGGTCTCGTCTTGGCACCATTAAACATGAAATAAATTTAAAATTGAAATTATAAATTTCGCATTTAGAACATTATTACTTGTCAAGTTGTCACATAATTGTCATTTCATTTTGTCGTATTAATATGAATCTTGGGCCCCTCCCCGCGTTGGGAGACGCCCGCACCCCGTATTCGCCATTGATACATGATAAAAGTTGGTTTTTTACATTCTAATAAAAAATCCCGCGGATAAACATGATTAAACTTATAGAAAGTGTTTTGTAACACCATAATCATTATATAGATAAGAACTCTACTAACTAAAAGTTTCATTAGTAGTTTTTATAGCGAGTTTGAGGAAAAAAAATGGAATATCTTTATACGAAATTGCCGAATGTGGCACAACTTTCTTACAGACTCAGATATTAACACTCTGAACAGTTTTTTAAGATTTGTCAGACATTAGAATAGTTGTGGGCCTGGTGGGACCATGTTTTATATAGTAGCCGAATACCAGAAAAACCCTGGTTGGATACGACTCAAACTGCATATGTGCATCGGTTACTCTTTCCTTAATATCGGGAAAGTAAAATTTTTAGCTATAATTTACTTTTGGGCCAATATCCATGAAAGACACAAAAACCTAAATTGCTACAAACGCAGCCATCCAAAATGGCACAAAATCAAATTTTAGACTAAGAAGAAGGTCCGGAAACTATATGCAAAAAATAAAAGACTTTAGAATTTTTGCACCCTCAAAACTTATCCAGACCCGTCTAATTGACAGGTTTAAGAGATAATAAGCTAGAAAGAAAGGTAATGTGTTTAACATAAGGACTTACGTGTGAATAACATACAACTAACGTGTCTTTATCTGATTTCACTCCCAATACATTTTCATATCCCTGGCTATATACGCATATAAAAATTATTATTACATAAAAATTGATTCATAAGGAGTAAACTCTAAACATCCTACCCCCTAGTAAACCCTTGTAGATATTTTCCCTAATTTTGGTAGGGGGGGGGATCCCTAAGTTGGCAACACTGACACCGTTGTACGGCCTAATAACTAATCGCCGGACTGCTCTACACACGCTCGGATTTGGTACGGAGCGTACTGATCCGCTCTACGCTCCGTACCAAATTCGTGTGTCTGTAGATGCCATAACTCTCTCCGAAAAACAAGCCTGTTTCGCGATTTTCAGCTACGTCGCCGCCGCCGTGGCAATCAGCATGGCTCTCCCACGGATGAAATTAATTCTATCCATGATTCTATGTTAGATGCTCACTCCATATACTGTCACGCTCGCCGTATTGATTGCCATAATCGTGAGGCCTTGGCTGTATCGTATTTTTTTTATCATCGGAAAACCTCATACCTGTGATATTATCTGTAGTATAGTTTAAAGCACCGAGCACGTATAGTTCCCACGCGACCTTTATGTAGTGGGATAAGTCTGAATGATTCATCGTCAGTTCCTCCATCCTTTGTCAATCTCAAGGTTTGTGGTCAGATCTGTTTGGAATTTCGTGATGGTGCCCTTTGGCATGTTTTACTAAAACTTTAATACAATATTTTCTAAAATGGTGTCTTTTAAGGGGTAAAAAGGGTACTTAACTTTGTATGAGGAAAAATATTAAATGAGCGTTTCGGCTTGGAGCTTTTGCGGGCACCAGCTAGTAAATAATATAAATATTATATTTAAATTTTAACCGAACACTTGTGATTTGTACAATATTTCAAAAGATATTTAAAAAATAGCTTGCTAACACCGTCTTCTACATGAATCTTATTGCATTATGCTTAAGGGGCAAATAGCCCCTAAAGCTTAAAAATCGCTCAGTTTGAGTCGGAACTACTCCGAAAAATGGGAATAAAAAAATTCAAAAAAATATACATTTCACACTTCAATCCTTCATCTTTAATATCATCGTTAATTTTTTTAATAAGACGAAGATTAATATTAAATAAATTAAAATTAAAAAGCCCTGTTTTCAGATTTCTTTTTCTATCTACTTACTACCTACTACGGCTATAAAGATGGTTCTTTTACGAAAATGTGAAGAATATATTTATCTAACATTTCATCGTTGGGTTTTTCGAAATACCGTTTTGTTTTCAAAATATACGTAAATAACTATTATTTTGTGAAAATATTTGTAAGCGGTGCGTGAGCGGGCGCGCGGGACAGTGAGCCGCTGACTTTCGTACGAGGAGGTTGTGTCACTCTCCATGGTGCCGCTATTTCGCAATCGTTTATTTTACTCTTGAAATAATAGGGAACAACATGCCGTAAAAAATAAATTATGAAAACCTTAGCGAGCACTCTGCCTGCGATAGAATGAAAATGTTCGATCGTTGAATGTACTTTTTTGTTCCTTCAACTTCTTACTTGAAATTTTAATAATATATTAATATAATATTATATAGTATATATTATAGTATAATATTTTATTATATAATATGTACTTGTAAATTTCACAGAAAGTGTATAGTTCTATTTCTATGACGACCTCTGTGGCTCAGTTGGTTGAGCGTGTCGTTGCTCAAGCCGGGGGTCGCGGGTTCAAATCCCGCCGACGGAACAAAAAGTTTTCTATGTTCCTGGGTCATGGATGTGTATTAAATATGTGTATAATATAATAAAAATTTTAATTATGTGTATAGTATAAAATTATTAAATATACTTCCGTTATCTGGTACCCGTAACACAAGTTCTTCGAGAACTTACCACGGGATCAGATTGACGTGGTGTGAAGCGTCCATAGATATATTATATTATTTCTGTTTTAATTGTCTATTTAGTATATCAACGTTTTGAGGTATATAGTATATGAGGTAAAAATGCCTAAGCGACATTTATTTATTTATTTAACACACATACAACTACCATTACAGACAAAATCCAATTCGATAGCATAGGAGAGCAAATTCATATTTTATATAATACATATTATGATATTTCTAGTTTAAATAATAATAATTGATAGAAAATAATAATTAAAGAAAATATAATAATTAAAGAAAGACATATATGACGCATAAATTTAGTAAACTTTATAGAAGAGTGATTTAACGTTAAAATTTTTAGAAAAAAAAAATCATAAAAAATCACAAAATAGTCGGATTTAGATGGTTTTAACATACATCTATATATCTATACAGCGTGTCCCGACACCTATATCGGAGCCTTTAGTGGTAAAAAATATGGAACTTTTTATCGACAAATTGCCCCTCAAAATTTATTTTTCTCTCACGTTTGTAAAATGGCAGCCATTTTATTTTTTGATTACCAAGATTCGGGCTCTCGTACTAATTCGACCACCACTACTCATGTAAATGTCCTAGGAACATAAAAAAGGTCTCATTTGATAACTTAACATGTGGACAATAATTCACAGTTAAAATGTTTTAATTTTCTTTGAAGAAAAAAACAAAAAAAGGTAATTTAAAAAATATATAATTTTTTTTCGGTGAATTTTTTAAATTATTTGATTTTTGTGAAAAATCTAGGCCATTAATCTGCTTGTTTTTTGTTCTAAAACGATAGAAGAGGACGTTTGCTAAAATAAAATACAAACCCCTTTACTCTCTGTGCAATAGTTTAGAAGTTATAACAATTTGTTGGTATCATCTCAGACAGGGGGCCAGCCAGTCGTCTTATTCAAATTGTTATAACTATTTATTATTTGTTCTACAACGATAGAAGAGGACGTTTGCTAAAATAAAATACGAAACTCCTTTACTCTCAGTGCAATAGTTTAGTAGTTATAACAATTTGAAAAAGACGACTGGCTGGCCCCCTGCCTGAGATGATACCAACAAATTGTTATAACTTCTAAACTATTGCACTGAGAGTAAAGGGGTTTGTATTTTATTTTAGCAAACGTCCTCTTCTATCGTTTTAGAACAAAAAACAAGCAGGTCAATGGCCTACATTTTTCACAAAAAGCAAATAATTTAAAAAATTCACCGAAAAAAAATTATGTATTTTTTCAAATTACCTTTTTTTGTTTTTTTCTTCAAAGAAAATTAAAACATTTTAACTGTGAATTATTGTCTACATGTTAAGTTATCAAATGAGACCTTTTTTATGTTCCTAGGACATTTACATGAGTAGTGGTGGTCGAATTAGTACGAGAGCCCGAATCTTGGTAACCAAAAAATAAAATGGCTGCCATTTTACAAACGTGAGAGAAAAATAAATTTTGAGGGGCAATTTGTCGATAAAAAATTCCATATTTTTTACCCCTAAAGGCTCCGATATAGGTGTCGGGACACGCTGTATATCAATAAAATACAACGTGTATCTTATTTTATAGCAATTTTTGATATTAAAACGAGTCATATAGCTTTCGAATTACAGGCAGTTTATGTCGCTTAGGTAAAAAAGTCCGAATTCGAAAAATAGGTAAAATTATCTAAGCTATCAACGAAAGTTATGTAATAGCAAGTAAAATTGCCTACATTTTATTTTAAAGGTTTTCAGCAACATGTAAAAATAGATAAGCTATAGATACATTTTCTGTAATAACAGGTAAAAATAACTAATTCCAAACACTTTAAAAAAATATAGGAGTATTCATCTAAATGGCCTAAGAGTTTATAAAATAAAACAAGATAAGTTACATAAATGTTGCTTACATTAAGAATTTTCTACGGCTAAAGTTATCTTAGTAAATTTATTATTTAATGACATTGTAAATTTTTGCTCCTAACTGACAATATTCTCCTTCTTGTTTATAAAAATTAATTGCAGTTCACTTGTCTGACTAAAACGAGCTAAAACGTTAGCTAATTTTGATCTTGAAATAATAAAAAATATAGAAGTAAAAACTCAAGGCCTAGGATTTCAGCCCATTGCTTTATACTTAAGCTGCGGCCCCATTCCTTGAGTTCTCTCTTGGTAGTGCTGGGAGATATTCCACATACCGATTCTGGGCATGACACCGTGACACAATTGGCCCAAAGCCTACCCAGCTCATCCGCGGTTTTGTTGCCGGAGATATTGCCGTTGCCTAGAACCCATACCAGACTGATGCTGTTATCTCGTCCTAGCATGTTTAGCGTTTGAACACAAGCCATAACTTATTTAGATGAAAGAAGAAGGGGCAAAAGTCCCCATCCTTGTAGCACTATAAGACATTATATATCAAATGAAAGGGCTTAAAAAAAGTGTCATTGTTTTGTATGACGAAAATCCTCTAAACCATGGGAGAAAAAAATAAATGAGGGTTAAAAAAGTTAAAAAAAAACATTCTATATTATTATTGCACCGTTTCATAGTGTTGCTACTATGGAAAAATTTTTGGAAAGTAATGGTATACACTCAACTTTAGAAAAGTGTTATATTTTGATAAACTGCCTCATATTTTGATGAAATGTATGGAATGATAATAAAATACTAAAAATAAGCTCTTTCCTCAATTTTTTCGCACATACCTAATTACTTTCTGGAAATTGTTTCTTACTAAACTTGCAACGCTATCGAATGGTGCAATAATACAAAATGTATTTTTTTCCTAATTTGCGGATTCGAATCCTGGCCTGGAAAAGTAGTTTATGTAAAATCAAATAATTCAGATAAAACAATTACATTAAAATACATATAATTAAATAGCAAAAATAATTTTAAATCGATTAGGTACAGAAAAAAAGTAAAAAAGATATAGTACATGGTGAATTATTCTTCTGGGCGTTGTAAGAGAAGTCAAAAAAAATTTGCAATAGCAATTTAGCCCTACGGAATATCGAGGCCGACTTGATGAAAACTTAAACTGCATCATTTTTGATAACTCATTTTTCCTAGACAGGATTCGAACCCATAAATTATGAAAAAAAAAAAACATCCTGTGTACTGCACCTTTAAATAGTATCGCAAGCAAGAAACAATTTCCATAATGTAAGTATGTGACAAAATTTAGGAAAGAGCTTATTTTAGCATTTTATTATCATTCCATACATTTCTTCAAAATATGGGACAATTTATCAAAATATAACACTTTTCTGAAGCTTGCTGTATACCATTACTTCCCGAAAATGGTTCCTTATTAGCAACACTATGAAATGGTGCAATAATACAGGTGATTTTTTTAACTTTTTTTCACTTATAACTCTCATTAACTTTTTTCTCCTATGGTTTACAGATTTTTCGTCATACAAAAAAATTACACGCTTTTTAAGTCCTTTGATATATTATGTCTTGTAGTGCTACAGTAGTGGGGACGGGATCCATACAAAAATGCCCCTTCTTCTTTCTGCTGCTGTCAGTGGCTTCAGCGCAGTGTGATTGTTCTGACAGACTGCGCTAAAAGCATTGACAGTAGCAGAAATATCATCTAAATTATCCTAATCTTCTCTATAAGATTAGGATGTTTTATGGACAAGGACAATCTGTAGGCTCTGTAGTGAACAACTCATCACAGCCTCAAACATGGTTGTAAATTGTCCTAAGCGAGTATATAGGCAAGCCTGTAGGTGGCATGCCCCCGTAGAAGATCCGTCCACCCGGTTGTCTTTCCTGGATCCGTCCGTGTACCAGACTATGTCATTGGAGTGAACATTGATTCCTATCCTCTACTCTCCCTAGACGATAGGAAAACCTGGTGTTGCTTTGAGAAGCTATGCACCTTGATCATATCGTCTGATGGCATGGCCATGATAGGTGTCTTAAGAAGAGACTATTGCATATTATGTCCATGAAGGGTGGAAGTCCATTTGGCTTCCTGGCCCTGAAAAACGCTACTACCGCCATACATTTGTCATTAAAAATGTACGGTGATAGCAGCTTTTGATGTAACAAAAGAGATGAACAATATTTGTTATATTCTGATAATTTTTTTATGAACATCAACTTGGCAAAATCGCTTTAAAATTTTATCATAGTAACATATTTTGTCGGCAGCGTTAATTTGTTAATCGTTGAAGTTAATTCTTAACCCCAGTTAACGTAATTTTTCCAAGGAATCCACAGAAAACTTTTTATTCTCTTATGGATTCGAACCCACGCCCTCTGGCTTGAGCACTAAAGCGCTAACCACTGAGCCACAGATATCTTCATCTAAACTGATTAAATTTAAGTCTCTATAACTCCTGAATTTATGAAGTTTTTTGGACCGTTATAGTTTTCGTTCAAAGTTTATTACATGGACTACCATCATGAATTTTTCACATTTTGAGAGCCAGCCGTTTGGCTTTTAGAGCCAAACGGCTGGCTCTCATTACGCCGTATTTTAACAAGAAATGCGCTTAAAAGTGGAATGTCGCGCAAACGGATACGTACGTACATCAAAATATAATCTCAGAAACCTCTCAATGTTCTTATAATGTCTATGTACCTAATTATATCTCCCCTTTTCGTGTAGGTGTAACCAAAAATTATCTTCATTTATTTTAGCACTATGTCGACGTGATAAATAAACTTATCCATTCAAAGTTTAATATTTCAAGCACCACCGTTTGGATGGACAGACGGACGGGCGGACGGTCGGTCGAACGGAAGGACATGACGAAACTATAAGGATTCCGAGACATGAACTACGGAACCTTAAAAAAGGAATAATAATGAAACCACACCGATTTCAGTGACTGTTGCCAATTTAATTGAAAATAGACCAGCTATAGGAGCTATTTTATTATGTCCAAGTATGTGCGCAAAGTTTACTCCCATAACCTAGTATATTGATATTTTCTACTACCGACAGGACTAACTAGCGAAACATTAGGCGCATAAATATAGAAATATATTTAGCAATGTTTGCATTCATTAAGTAAATGTAACCACACACTGTAAATTTAATACTTTTAGTTACATTTTATCTAACCGACGACAAAAAAAATATCTAACCGAGAAACTTAAAAACAAAAGTTTTCAAGTAAAAATATCTACATTGCACGAATAGTTATTGTGTCAAATATGTAAAACTATCTTTACGCCAATATTGTTTTATTTCACTATGGGTAAAATTCTACAAGTTGCACTTTCGTAAAATAATGGTATCAAATTAAATGCACTGTAAGGACAATTCACAAATAATTTGTATGGAGAAAATGTACAAAGTGTTCACGAAAAGAATTTTTTAAACAAGTAAAAATATTTTTGTGCAAACAAAAGAAAAGTAAAAACATGAAAAATAGACTAAGTAGATTTTTAAAATTCTTCAAAATATCCAAATGAATTTTTTTATAAATAGCTTTTTGTTGTCGCTTAGTGAACATAACATCATGATTTTGTATAAATTTCACTATAATATCTAAGCGACAAAAAAATCGTCGTAGGAAGACGACGATTAGACCAATCGACGCAGAAAAAAAAAATACAAACTCATTGATATAACTCATTTTCGGTATTTTTGTCGCTTAGGAAAGCGAAAAACACCTAGTGGATATTTTAGTGATTCTGTCAATAGCACTAAGTATTGCATTTTGGTGGGCGTAGAGGTGGAAAATGAAATCAAAAGTGATGGGTTGGAAGCCGCATTGCCTACCAAATAATTTCTAGATTTCGGGAATAACCTCGACCGGCTTCTACAGAAGAAGGAGAAGCGGCTTATACATTCTACGTTTTTTCTTTGCTCATAGACCAGAAATAAATTAATATTTTCAAGTTGCATTTAAATCAATCCTAAAGTCGTATAAAAGGGCCGTTCCTCAGTTTATAATTTGAGTCGCGGCGCGGCCGCGCGCGGAGATCGCTAGCGCTGCGGGGTGTATGCGGGTGGCGCGGCGGGAAGTGTTAGGCCACGCCCGAATCTGTGACGTCATCTACGTATATTTTCGCCTTAAGCGTAGTGTACCTAAATCGTTTTGTTTTTGAGCTTGGACCTTGCCTTAAAGTAAGGGGCCTACTAAACACAGGCTGTCACTGTCTCTGCCAAGCGGAATGACAAAGCGACTAAAGAGCCTCTTAATTTAGGAGTCCTTTGAGTAATACCCTTAATTAGTGTCATAAAAAAATGAGTACTATTAGTACACAGTACACACGTCATATGAAACTGACATGTAGCAGGAATCAGGAGTGGTCAGGACTAGCAGGTGCAGTGAAGCTTATTAGCATGAGAGCCGAGACAGACAGACTAATATCAATAAACGAAGAGATCAACGTACTTTACTGTGACTTATGGCTCGACTACACCCGTGTGATATTTCGTGATTACATTGTTGTAAGTTCTTTATTTTCAACTCGACTACGTAAATAATTATAAACAATGTAACCCGGGCTATTGTTACGAATTTATTGACACCTAATTAATTTATGAAAATCGGATAACTAGTTAAGGCGTTACGGTGGAACAAACGTACATGTGGACTGCCAAAATCAATATCTGGCTTCGCCGTAGTCGGGTAAAAAATCACTAAATAAATCAATCAGTGTTGTATAGGAGCCCCGTTTTTTTTTGTAATACATAGCGGCAACAAAAACTACAACGGTTCATTAGATACAGCCTGGTGACGGACGGATGGACAACGGAATCTTTGTCATATATTATGTTAAAGTTATAATCTTTCGCAACCACCTCGAGCTTGAACATGTAACATAATCTTGTCGCCGTAATTTCATCCTGAAAATCGTGCACATGTAATCACCGCCCAAGTGAACGGAGCGCAAATTACAACACTGAAATGTCGTGACTAAAACAACCAAATCATCCAAGTGAATTGAATCGGTTGCATTTCCGTTCGTCGGTCATCGCCTCGTGCGGCGCGGCGCAGGCGTGCCCCGAGCCCATGAATACAACACAGAATACAAAGTACAGAAGACAAGCTTCATATTATACAACGTGTCCCGATAGTTGTATCGGAGCCTTTAGTGGTAAAAAATATGGCATTTTTAATCGACAAATTTTATTTTTCTCTCACGTTTGTAAAATGGCAGCCATTTTGTTTTTTGGTAACCAAGACCCGGGCTCTCGTACTAATTCGACCACCACTACTCATATAAATGTCCTAGGAACATAAAAAAGGTCTCATTTGATAGCTAAACATGTGGACAATAATTCACAACCACTATGTTTTAATTTCTTTCTTCCACTAAAGGCTCATTCATCGGGACAGCTAGTACACACTGTATACTAGCTGTCCCGACGAACATTGTTCTGTCTTCAATATGAACTGGAAAGAATATATTTTAATGTCTCCGAAAATCAATTGCGGATACTTCGGGCACATGATCCACTGCTTAGTGCTTATGTAAAGACGTTTAGGCAAAAAAATAATTATCATAATCTATTATATATAATAAGATTAATAAGTAAAAAATAAAATAAAAAAACAACTCGCCCAATCCAAACGCAACTCGTCCAAACGCGCAATAAAGAAAAATATTTTTTTCTAGTATGACAATTATTTTTCTGCCTAAACGTTTTTACATAAACAAAAGATCATATTATGCCCAAAATATCCGTAATTGATTTTACCGAACCTTATATTACTACACCTACTCCTACAACCTATAGATACCTTTTCTAATATTTCTCACCGTTTGTGCCTTCCCAGAACTTTCACAATTATTTCAAGATCAAAATTAGCCAAATCGGTCCAGCCGTTCTCGAGTTTTGAGTCCCTCGGGAACGGGATAAAAAGTATCCTATTCTTTTTCTGGTTCTTAACTATCTCCCCACTAATTATTATTATTATCAGTCAAATCGGTTCAGCCGTTCTTGATTTATAAATAAAAAATAATAAAAAAATTATAAAAAATTATACTTATATAGTCGATAGCCCAAGAGCTACTAGGAAATTTAGAGCAAGTGTTTGAGGCAAGCTGAAACCTTGTCCTGTACTTCTCCTATTGTACCTCAACACGAGGATGCAAGTCTGGCTGGTCAGGAGCGAATTTAGCCAACATACAAATTTAAAAGTGAATTTTTTAATGCCCAAAAACATGTTTGAGGCAACTTGAAATCACTTTGCAGGCCGATTACTCGAAAATGGTTGACTTTGTAAAAAGTCATGTAGGAATCTTTACTTTTAATTTAAAAGTTCTATTCAACGATACCCCACACGATTTCGTAGAATAAAAAAATATATTTCATCCCCACTTCACATGTATGTAGAGCCACCCCTTTATTATTATAATTGTATGATTCTAAAACTGAGATCTATACATAGTCTTTAGCTGTACCACTTTTCTGTTATGTCTCTCTCTGTCGGTTTGTTTGGCTGTCTGTCTGTTCGCGGTAGCTTCTGTAATTATGATTATAAATATTAGGTCCTTACAAAATATGAAATTGGCGTTTTGTCTTATAATGCATTTTAAGATAGCTATTCAAAAATGAACTTTATTCACCACACAAAAAGATAAACATTTCATAATTGACAAGTCATACACTGTACATGCGCTGTGCAGCTTGGTGCCACTTGACATTCGAGAACTCTTACAATTAAAAACCGTATATCTTCTAATGTCACGAATATAGTTCGATTGTAAGTTGCAAGGCTGGGAGTTGGGACTATATTGTTATGACCCGGAATCCGGCAGGCCCGGGAAAATTTAGAGCACTGAAGATAGAACTCTGCGCTAATACAATAGAGTTGAAATTCGAAGTGTCGAGTGTTGAGGTGTCATATTTACCATTGACATTAGACGTAACACTTGTTCGATTTTCAGCTCTTTTGTATTTAGCGCAGTTTTATTTTCAGTGCTCGGAATTTTCCCAGCCTTACTAATCGTGGACAATATAGTCCTAGGCTTACACATTTTACACTATGTCATTAAGGTGCAAAGTACCACGTGGATGACCGCGACTGTTGTACCTGCCGTCCTCAAACTAAAGGGCGGTTAAATGACAAAAATATTTTTTGAGGTAGAGCTAAAAACGCGGGATTATTTTGAAATTGGTGCTGGTAATTTTCTTTAAACAATTGTTAATGTTATCATGAATGACTTATATGACAACATTAATAATTGTTTATAGAAAATCAGTAGGATAGATTTCAAATATATAGCAAATAAGATTAATAGAATTATACGCAATATATAGCAAATAAGATATGTTTAAATATAGAGCAATATTATTTACAAATTAAATATACGAATAATGTCAAAAATGTAATAAATAAACAGACCTTATTTGAAAATAATAAAGAACCAAAAATTTATATTTTTGGCGACCAACAATTAAGGGGTCTAGGTAGTATTATAAGAAATGATAGGCAAAATAAACGAAACAAGTGGAATGATAAATATAAAATTACAGCTACCATAAAACCTAATGCTAATAGTAGTCACATAGTATGTAATATTAACAATGACACAATAAATAAATTAACAAAATCAGATTATGTAATTATAGGAATAGGAGCAAATGATAAGGATAGTAACAATTTACGACGAAATCTAAATCAAATATTAGCAAAATTAACTAATACAAATGTGTTTATTGTGCCTATTATATACAGTAAATATATAAATATAAATATAACAACAACAAATACAATGATAAAATCCTCCTACGATCAATTAGCGGGCGTAAAAGTACTTTCAATAAAATCTAGTGTTAGCAATAATTCAAAAATATATCTAAAAGAGATAAGCAATAAAATTAATATAGAAATAGATAAGAAAGATGATATGACATACATAATTGGCAAGAATCAAAACAAATATAAAATAATTAAAGATGATCAATACATTAAAGACGACACAACAACAACTTATAACAATGAACAATCACAAATAATAAATAATAATAATAATAATAAAAATAGCGAAAATAAAAATAAAATTACATATTATTTTCAACCGATAAAGGGAAAAAGAACTTACAACAAGGCAGGAAATTTTTTAGGAAGTCGGATCACCAATTAACCATCTTTCATCAAAATATAGCGGGAATCTTGAATAAATTAGATAACTTACAAATAACAATAGATATAGCATTAAAACCTAAACTCGGACCTATACATGTAATTTGCCTAACAGAAACTTTTTTAAGCACAGGAACAGAAAATAATATATATTTACCTAACTACAACTTAGCATCCTACTACTCACGCCATGACCAAAAGAGGGTTTTTAATTTAAGGATCTTAAAATAACAAAAGAAGTTGCGAAAAGTTTTGAGTTTGAATGTTGCGGTATAGAGTTGTTAAAATTAAATACAATAATTATAACTATAAATAGAATACCAAAAGCAAATCAGAATGTATTTAGGAATAATCTAGATTACTTGTTACTTAAAATAAATAAAGACAAAAATAGAAACATAATTGTATGCGGAGATTGGAATATAGACGTTTTAAAAAACTCTAATGAGACAAAAGAACTCAAGTCATTACTATATAATCACAATCTAAATATTAATATAAATGTACCTACCCGTGGCAAGGCATGTATTGATCAAATAGCAAGTAATCTTAGGGAATACAAATCTGATATACATTATGTAGCTCTTTCAGATCATGAAACTGGGCAATCAATTACGTTCATGGCAAATAAGGTGGTTTCAAAAAGTATAAAATGTTATTTCGTTAAAAGACGAGACTTCAGCGAGGATAACATACGTAAATTTTTAGACTGCTTGTCGTCACTTACATTTGCAGATGTACTCAACGAAATCATTTGCGAGAATGCATTTCAGACGTTCTATAATACGTTTACTATGTTTTATAATCTCTGTTTTCCATTGATAAATATAAAAATTTGCCAGAAATCTAAATCAATGCGTTAGCTCACAAAAGGAATAAAAAAATCTTGTGCAGTTAAAAGATATTTATACTTAAAATATATACATGAGAAATCAAATAAAGAAGAAAAAAGAAACAAATATAGAAATTACTCAAAAATATTAAAAAGATGTATAAATAAAGCGCAAAGTACATACAATAACAACTACATAAAAACTGCAAAAAACAAGTGCAAAGCTACGTGGAGTGTTATAAAAACTAATATGGGTAAAATAAATAAAAATACTAATATTAACATAATAAAAACAAATAATAGAGTATATGGGCGAATCAACTTTTACGAGGCCAATTTGAAAGAGGTTTCAAAAAAGTTTTTTAAAAATTATTATTTTGTCAAATTACTGATTATTAATAACAGTGGCGTACGGATAATTGATTAAATTAATTTATTCTAATATCAACAGCAATATCAAAATGCAATTTATGTGTGTTTTAAGCACATTTTGTTGTTCATAGTCGGAAATTCTCTTGCGTTACGTTGTCTAGATTTTATCATAACATAGGAATAAAAATTTGAAAGCCCACGAAATCGATATAGATATTTTCCGCAATTAAGGAGCTCATTATGAGAGGTTTTTTTAAACAAAATCCACATTATTACGGTAATAACTGGACTTTGCAAGTCCCCTGCGTTACTACAGTAATTTAAGGAGTCGTATTTTTCAAATATTTCTTCTTTTGTTAGGATTTGGCTTAAACATTAAATATCTATAACAGGGGAAAGTTAGTACGATTATAACTCACCATGGCATATCCATCAAAAACGATCCTGGTTAACAAAAAAACTAAAGTAAAGTAGAATTTTTTTCTATCGGGGACAAGAAAATTGGCCTCGTAAAAGTTGATTCGCCCATATACAAACAGTAGTGACATAGCAGAATTATTTAATAATTACTTCATTGATCTAACAAAGAATTATATAAATAATAGCCTAAATAATGACGTACATCCTACGAATAAAAATAATGATAATAGCATTAATAGTCAAACAAACTCAATATATTTGTCCCCAATTTTGCCACAAGATATTTACAAAATTATAAAGTCCTTGAACGACACACAATCAGCAAGCTACGATGGTATTACAACAAGAATAATAAAATTAGCAGCAAAATATATATGTATTCCTGTTAGTCACATTGTAAATAAATCTTTTGAACAAGGACATTTCCCAAATCAATTAAAAAAATCTATCGTAAAACCTCTCTTCAAAAAGGGAGATAGAGAGGATATGTCGAACTACAGACCCGTTACAATTATACCTATATTTTCTAAAGTTTTCGAAAAAGCTATGCAAACTAAACTAATAAATTTTCTTAGCAAAAATAATATATTAACGAAGCAACAATTTGGATTCACAAAAGGAAGTTCAACGACATTAGCATGTTTTTCTCTTATAAAACAAGTTAGTGAGAATATTGACAAAGGTTTAGCGGCTGCAGCGGTATTTTTGGACATGAGTAAGGCATTTGATTTTGTCGAACATAAACGACTACTTTATAAATTAAATAAATGTGGTATAAGAGGTAATGCTTACAACTGGTTTAAATCTTATTTGGAAAATAGAACACAATGCACAGAAATAACTAACATATCCAATAACAGAGTTATTAAATATAGTTCTCAATTTAAATTAAATAATAGTGGAGTTCCGCAGGGCAGCATACTTGGTCCTACCCTGTTCTTAGTGTATATTAACGACATCCCACAATCGACAAAACATGAATGTATAATGTTCGCTGATGACACTACTCTATTAATTAAATGTAAAAAAGGACAACTAAATCAAGAAATTAAAAACCTAACCAAGAGCATGTCAGGACATGTCTAAGGAGGGTTCCGTAACTATAAACGCGTAATATTCTTTTTTTTTTTTATTACTCCAAAAGTTACTGTCCGATTTGGTTCACAATAGTTTTCCTAAAGAGTTTTTAGCATGATCTATCAGCATGAAAATTTGCAAGTTTCTATCTCCTATAGTTTAAAAATGCTAGGGGGGGGACCAACTTACAAACTACTTTGGAGGCCGATTACTCGAAAATGGTCAACTTTATAAAAAAGTAACGTATGAAACCTTGCCTTTATTTTAAAAGACCTATTCTACGATACCCCACACGATGGGGTAGAGTGAAAAAATATTTTTCATCCCCACTTCATATGTATGGAGAGCCACCCCTAAAATATAAAATTATTATTTTTTTATGATCCCGAAATCGTGATCTATACACAATCTATAACTGCACCAAATTTCATCAGTTTATATTCATAATTACAGGAGCTAGAGGCGCGGACAGACAGACAGACAGACAGACAGACAGACAGACAGACAGACAGACAGACAGACAGACAGACAGACGGACAGAGCGAAACTATAAGGGTTCCTTAAGTATTACGGAACCCTAAAAATGAATTAAATAATATAATAAATTGGCTAAATAGGAATAATTTAAAAGTTAATTTAGATAAAACAAAAATTATTAAATTTAACAAAAATATTCATAAGAATGATCATGATTTAGACCCAATACAGTGTGTTACTACAGCAAATTTTTTAGGATTTACTATTGACAGTGTTATTAAGTGGAGAGAACACGTTGATAATGTGTGTAATAAATTAAATCGGTTTATATTTGCATTAAGGAGAATTAAAACTATAACTTCTGTCAACACAGCATTAATGGCATATCATGGTTATGTGGCAGCGATACTGAGATATGGGTTAATACTATGGGGGAATTCTTCTGATGTCTCAAAAGCATTTATTGTTCAAAAAAAATGCATCAGATCTATAGCAGGAGCTGGTTATTTAGATCATTGTAAACCCCTATTTAAAAAATTTAAAATACTTCCACTCCCATGTCTTTATATATTTGAGGTCTGTCTATTTATTAGAAAGCACAAATATCTCTTCCCAATCAATCAAGATATACATAACCAAGGAACAAGTAGACATAGAAATAAAATTTGGGTACCTAAACAAAATTTTGAAATATATCGTAGAAATTCATTTTGTATGTCAATAAAAATATATAATATGTTACCAAAAAATATAAAAGATATATTAATATACAATAAATTTAAAAATGAGCTATTCTCCTGGCTATTAGAAAAATGTTTTTACTCAAATAAAGAATACTTTGAAGACAGGCAAAATGAAAAAAAGTTTGGCTTATGTAATTGTGACAGTTAAATTATAATTTTATGTAATTATTTTAAAAAATATGAATTCATTTAAATTGTATTATTTATATTAACATATTGAATTGACTTAGGTAAAATTATTAATGTATTGATAAATTAGGTATAAGGGTATTATTATTTTGTAATGTTGTAATGATTATTGATTATGATGTATTGACTAACTAATGTTGGCTAAATAATGTATGTATGACTAATAATAATATGACTAATAATGTATTGATAAATTAGGTATAAGGGTATTATTATTTTGTAATGTTGTAATGATTATTAATTATGATGTATTGACTAACTAATGTTGACTAAAGAAACAAAATAATATAACCAACAACATTTGCACGTCGAGAAAATTTCGACAAAAATATGTGAGACGCTATAAAACTGTATCAGCTTATTGTACCATATTTTGCAAATAAATTATATTATTATTATTATTATAAAAAAATCCCGCGTTTCTTAGCTCTACCTCAAAAACTCTTTTGTCATTTAACCGCCGTCCTCAGACTAAAGGTAGTCTGAGGACGGCAGATACATGATCTCGTCTTCTGTACCTTCTGTGTGTCTGTATCTCGTGCTCGGTCGTCTTTGTCCCCCAACGGCACGGACTCCGGTACGTTGACACCGCTTTGTCTTGCACGCCCACGTGCGAATTGTAGCGATTGGACTTGATTGGATTGATGATGATTAAATGAGTGCATCGGGAGCTTTGTTTGATTGTTCGATCGGTGCACCGTGCCGCGATAAGCGCATGTAGGGTTGCCAGGCGTCCGGATAAAGCTGGACGTAGTTAGGCTTTTTGTTTGGCTGTCCGGCCAAAATTAACAGTGTCCGGCTTGTCTGGATTTTATAAGGCCTTTTACATTTCGCAAACGATGCCAATGAACAGGCATTCGATTTATTTATGTATAATTTTTTGGTGAAAACCAAAAAGGCTTGACTTTAGACACTATTTTACTCTTGTATTTATTAATACTGAAACCTCAGATCAAATAAAAAACCAAGATAGCGCATGGCGTTTGTTTGAAAGTGAAGCCTAAAAAACTACGCTACTTCAAATTTACACACGCGCTCACGCACACACAAGCAAAAAAGTGCTTTACTTTTTGTCAGTATAGATTAGTCGTCGCGACGACTCATCTCTCACTCAGTACTTATTTGCTTGTGTGTGCGTGAGCGCGTGTGTAAACTTGAAGTAGCGTAGTTTTCTAGGCCTCACTTCAAACAAACGCCATGCGCTATCTAGGTTTTTTATTTGATCTGAGACTGAAACAAAATTATAATGTAGGGTATCCGTCCTTTTTACCCAAATGTCCGGCCTAACTGGGCTGGTCTGTCCGTCTATTAGGTTTGGCGACCCGGCAACCCTGAGCGCATGAGAGTCAAAGTGGGGTCGAAAGTCGAAACACGACCCATAAAGTCTAAACCTTCCGCTGATGTCAAAATCTGTGTCGCTTTTTGACAAATTCTTGATTTTCTCACGATTATCACGGTAGGATTTAGATAATATTCTGTGACCTAGGTCCTAGAAGGTTGGAAGCTCTATACGATAACATACTACAGATTTCTGAATCATATATGTATGTAAATATAACAGTGGCGTAGCGTGAGAGTCTGCTGCCCGGGGCGGATGACAATTTTTTACTTAGGTTTTGCCGCCCCCTTATTTAGGTTTTTTGTATACAATACATTACCTACATAGGTACATTAATTCTAGAGAACTTTTTGGCAAGGACAGTTATCGTTATTTTGCATTATACAGTTTAGATTTTAAATATTAACAAGAATCTAAGTTTTAAATTATTTTATTTCAGCCATTTAGATGACATTTAAACATATAAATTTTAATGAGCACTAGAACTTTATTGAAAAAAATATAAGTAGCTAAGTAGTAAAACCAAACTTACGTCTTTAATTAAAAAATACGTCTACTTTTTATAAGAGCAAAGTAGGTATATTTTTGCACCATAAATGTATATGGCATCACACACCTCTTGCTCAATAGTTAATCATAATTAATATAATAATTGGTTCGACGCACTAGACGTAGTTAGTAGTTTAATTATATTACTAAAATATCACATATTTTATGAAAAACTAGGCTACCTCATCGCAAAACTCAAGCAAAATTTTACACTACAGGTAGGTAGATGTATATAGAAGAGTGAGATTTTTCCGCCCCCTTAAAAGTGCCGCCCGGTCCTACTACGCTACGCCACTGAAATATAAATACGTGAAGAAAAAACTTTCAGTATAGTCTTACAAGAACTGTGCGAACGAAGGAGTATGATAATATTTACACAGTTAAAGTTGAATTCAAATTCAAAAATTATATGAATTATGAGCGAATTTCGACCACAGGCCACAGGGAGACCTCTAAGTATAACATATTTAATAAATAATATATTTACTTCGTATTTCGTAAACTATACACGCTGAAAGCACTAGCAAGTTAAGCCACTTTAAAGATTCAACCTAAGGGAGACCTTCAAAATAACATAAAGTAATTTTTAATGCCACTTACAATTTTTTTAAACCAGTTACCTACCGGATCTTTATTGATTTATATTATCAACGCAGTTTCTTGCGTTCGATTTAAATGTTGCATTAATTTATGAGTCGTATCAAAAATGGCACCGCTTTAAATAGGATTCAAAAGTGTTACAAAAATCTGAAGGTCTCTAGAGTGAGTAGAGTGATAGAGTCTAGCTAGAATCTAGAGTCTAGATTTAAGGTTGTAGAATGTATGTAGACTGCATTTATGTCACGAATACGAATTGATGAATGAAAAAATCCACAAAAAAATTTAATTCGCATTAGGACGAAACTTCGTGGGACGAACAAGCGAACGACTCTATATATTACATTTTAATGTTTATGTTTGTTTGATGTCTGACAGTAATTGGAAATAAACTTAATGACCCTTTGCTGCAAAGTTAGCTGAAACTGCGCAATGAATGCCTTAGCCCTCGTTCTCACGAGCGTTTTTCGTCGTGGCGTTAGTGAAAACAGCACTGAAAAGAGTACTCTGCACCAACGCAATAGAGCTGAACATCGAACAAACTGCCATGTGTTCGATTTTAGCGATGCTTATGTCAAATCCATTATATATATGATATACATAACGACAAAGTTCTAAACCATACATTTCTGGTTTTGAACTTCGTGGTCGTAATGAGCGATGGCGACTTGGCTAAAGGCTCCGGTCCAGGACCTCTAGTCAAGATGCATTCGATAATTTGGACGGCGAAGTTCGAAAACAAAATGAATGGGATTTGACATATTGCATCGCAAGCGACATGTCATTTAACGATAACTTATGTCAAATCCCATACATTTTTGATTTCGAAGTTCGCCGTCTAAATTATCGAATGCATCTCGACTAATGGCTGGCCGCACACGTGCAATATTGACAATAATGCTCATATTGACAATAATATTCCTTGTGTGCGGGCCAATTGCCGTTTGTATATTGTGTTGACTAGTATTGACAAATTTATTCTGTCAATAATATTGCACGTGTGCGGCTAGCCAAAAGCCCAGACATGTGTATAGACGAATGTATACCTAGTACCTACGAGGTACAGGCTGCAGTCAAGTTGTGCAGTCCAGTTGTGTTCAGGTCGACACGGCGACCGCAACGCGCCACGCGCTCATACTTACGTGCTAAAGTTTGTTCTGACTTCTGAGTTCTGACAAACACCTGGATTTTCATCGTCCTCGACCAAATCAGGTGGGTTGCTAGCTATTGGTAGGGTTGCCATCCGTCCGGGTTTCCCCGGATTTGTCCTAGTTTAAAGGGCGCCCGGGGAGCGTCCGGGCCGGATTTTATTTGCTATCCGGGTTTTTGTAGGCAGAATTAGGAAGGCCTAAGTTTGTTTTTTGATTTGCAGCAATAATAAATCTTCCTTTCTTTTTGACATTGCCGTAGTCGGGTAAAAATTGTTCTATGTCCGGGTTTCGTACTCCAAAATCCGGGGTTTTCACGCGTCTTGTAAGGGGAGGCATATGTAAGATATGGCAACCCTAGCTATTGGGAGCTTAAGTTAAAAATATTGTATTTTTTTGTTATCATTGAGTGAGAAGTTGATCTGCCGTCCTCAAACTAAAAGTCGGTTAAATGACAAAAAGATTTTTTGAGGTAGAGCTAAAAAACGCGGGATTATTATGAAATTGATGCTAGTGATTTTGTATAACCAATTGTTAATGTTGTCATGAATGTCTTTTGAAAATATTAACAATTGTTTATACAAAATAACTAGCATCAATTTCAAAATAATCACGTGTTTTTTAGCTCTACCAAAGAATAAATATTAGTACAAGTAGCTCTACCTCAAAAACTCTTTTTGTCATTTAACCTCCTTTTAGTTTGAGGACGGCAGTGATACAGTTTAAACGTTAAGTGACTCAATAGTTTTCTGACATGGTTCCATCAGTATCTATAAAATCGGATTGGAATTTCCTTTCCATATTCTAGGGCTTTATGAATCCTATTTTGTTGTATTTCAAAAATATTGGTTGCAGAACGTACTTTTGAAAACTTTGGGTAAACTTTTCAAAATCTTTTTCTGTAACTTTAATAGAGAAGACGGATAAACACACGTTTGCGTTAAAAATAATTATTTGTTATAAAATCACCTAGGTACCGAAAATTATCAACGTATGTAAATAAATACGTATGCAAATAAGTGCTGCAAAGTCGTTCTTAAAACCGACGAAAAACCGGTAGTCCGGTACTGCCAACACAACAATGCTGTTTTTCCAAACTTACACAGTAACAGAAAGCTTTTTAACATTAATTTTTTCAATGTAAATTACTCAAATAACATTTTCCTTGCTCCTAAGTCCTAACTCCTAACACTCCTAGCTCATAATATAATATGTAGATACTTATTAGGGACGGGTGCAATGTAGAACATTATTATACACTAGCTGTCCCGACAAATGTTGTTCTGCCTTAACTATGAACCGAAATTTCTTACCGTTTAAACCTTATTAACCGTTTAACCTGAACTGATACGATTATTTTAAAGATCAAAATTAGCCAAATCGGTCATCCTCGAGTTTTAGCGAGACTAACGAACAGCAATTCATGTTTATATACAAAGAAGATAATATAACCTTCCTCTTGATTTACTTTATCTAGTGATACAACTGCATTAAAATCTGTTGACTTTTATGATTTTCATTTATACTTCTGATTTGATTGAGATTTTCACTATTTCTTCATTTTATACTATGTAAAGATTACTTTATATAAACGCATCCAAGATTCTCTGACGTCGAGCTAAGAATAAATGTTATCTTTAATGGATTAGTCTGGACTCTCTGGAGAGATGAACCAAAAAACTCTGAGCGAAGAAACAGGAATGTGGCCGGCAGACGGCAGACGGGAATTACAGTTTGAGAATTAGATTCAGTGGGTTTTTAGAAGTTCTACATATTATAGTTAATGTTTATTTTTTGACGACCTCTGTGGCTCAGTGGTTCAGGGTGTTGGAGCTCAAGCCGGGAGTCGCGAGTTCGAATCCTGCCGAAGGAACAAAAAGTTTTTTCGTGTTCCTGGGTCATGGATGTGTATTAAATATGTGCATAATATAATGAAAATCTTAAATATATTTCCGTTGTATGATACCTGTAACACAAGTTCTTAGGGTATTTAGCACGGGGCCAGATTGACGTGGTGTGAAGCGTCCATAGATATTATTATTATTATATTTTAACAAAATTTATTAAATTGTAACCTTTAGCTGCTAGCTAGTTGACTAGCTGTTGTAAATATAGTATCCCTCGGGAACACTGTACTTTTTCTATGCCTATGTAGCCTATGTTTTAATCCAGACCCTAAACTACTACCATACTAAATTTCATCGAAATCCCTTCAGTGTTTTTTGCGTAAAAGAGTAACAAACATCCATCCATCCATCATCACAAACTTTCACATTTATAATATTAGTAGCACGAGCTAAGATTATTGTAGCGAAACGAAAGAAAACTTTTTACAATGCACTTTGAGAAAAATATTAGAATCTTTTATTTAGAACTATTTTAGATCATCTCATATTTTATTAATATTGATAAAAATAACATGCATCACTAATTTATTGACCTCATTATATAGGTATATCATTTATAAAATAATTATACAAGAAAATATTTCTAAAAGAAAAATAAATATAATTTAGTTATCTGTTATTAAGAACCTCACAAATTCCCTGTGGGTTTGCTCATTAAAGTAGATTGCATGGAAACTTTTGTAAAATTCTGATGAAGACTTAAGTAAAATTCTCTAGGTAGGTACGTTTATTATATATTTTTACTTCATTTATAATAAGAACTTTTTTAATTATCATAGACTGAAGTAAGTGTAATATTAAAGTTTTCGAACAAATTTCAATAAAAAGCAAAATGTATGATTCCCGCGAAGTTTCATTTTGCGCGTAAGCAAAGAATATATATTACTAACGTAGCGTAAGTGTGTTCGAAGTAGTGGGCTTCATCTAGGAATATAATAAATACTAGCTTTTGCCCGCGACTTCGTCCGCGTGGAACAATACTTTGGGATATCGCTGAAATTTACCCGCGACTTTATTTATGACTAACGAAAACGGAATCCTATTTTTTTAAACGGAACCCTAAAATAAAAGTAGCCTATGTTAGACCCTATAACATCAGCTATCTGCTAGTGAAAGTCCCGTGAAAATCGGTCCAGCCGTTTCAGAGATTAGTCGGAACAAACAGACAGACAGACCGACTGACAGACAGACAGAAGGACAGACAAAAATTTAAAAAAAAAATGTATTTTATTGTAAAGTACCGAATATACTTTCAGATTCATTATGTAAAAAGCTGTTAATTTGAAGTTACAAACAGACACTTAAATTGTATTTAACTGTATAGATGTATAGATATTATAATATATTATATTTTAAGATATTATCAATTTGATGTTTATAAAATAACTAAACTATTTAACTAAACTAAACTAAACTAAACATTAACCCGCACGCACACCCCGCCTTGGTGACGCCCACTTCGCAACAGGCCGTGCAGCAGAAATCGTAATATTTTAATTTCGCCATAACTTCAAAACCAAACGTCCAATTTTAATCATTCAAAGACCAAATATTATCTACATAAACTGTACTTAGTGATGAAATAATTAATTTTGATAAGGATTAATAACATGAGTAAAATAAACGCGTTTAAATGTAGTCCAAAAAAAAATTAAGATTTCTAAATAAAAAAATGGTTGTTGTGCCTCACTCGACATAGATAGGTATAGTGTGTCGCGGACTTTTTTGTAGATATTTATAAGATCTACAATTAATTAGAACATTTTATGGTTCTATCTTTTATAGTTTAGGCAGCGTACGCAAAATAAGTAACTTTTCTGGTTGATTTTTTACACCTTGTATCCGAAAAACCCAAATATCTTACGGAACCCTATTTTCTTCCAAAATAAAATTAAGCCTATGTTACTCGTGGATAATGTAGCTTTCGAATGGTGAAAGAATTTTTGAAATCGGTCCAGTACTTTTTGAGCCTATTCATTACAAACAAACAAACAAACAAACAAACAAACAAACAAACAAACAAACATACAAACAAAGTTTTCCTCTTTATAATATTAGTATAGATTAAAAAAAAGTCTATTCTGTTTGCGCTTACGAATGGTGGGACAATAACTAAGTCTATTATGATTTTAGAGAATTGGATGGGATTCGATTTTCCTTAGGATTAGATTAGATGGGATTAGATTTATTTTTGAATAATCAAGCAAAATCCTGACTAACTAAGCTAGAACTTAGTATGGGCACAGAGAGGGGGATTGGGGATTATAAGGACCAGGAACGCAAGTCGCAATACCAGAGGAGTTACAAGTGTAACTCCTCTGGTATTGCGAGTGTCCATGGGCGGCGGTAATCGCTTACCATCAGGCGATCTGTCTGCTGCTCGTTTCCTGGTTCATTACATTAAAAAAAACATAACTAAATAGTTACTGCGTAAGTACAGGTTTAGAAATATATTGTTTACGTTTTTCCAAGCCAAGTTTAGTCACCCCTTTCGAAAGGTCCGGAATTATGGCTTCCGCGTCAAAATAAGTCAACATTTTGTTCATATTCATAGCTTAGCACGTATTGACAATACGTCGCGTCTACTGAGTAGTGAGTAGTGACGTCATCTCTATTGATCAGTTCGGAGTACCCCATTAGTGCTGGCCGTAAATAATTAATTGACAGTACGAGGATAATGTTACTTCAACTACTTTGTGTTACGCAAGGGTCAAAGTGCGTCAAAGTTAAGTCAAACTTTCAAGCAGGCAAACTTTTTTCTCTCACGTTTTTGTAATTTTGCCCATGGATTCGCTCGAGTTAAATCTTGTATCTTCTTGCAAACTTTATTCCAAATATGGAATTATATTCATGCCCTAGTGGTGGTGAATTGTGAAATACATTTGAATTTTGAAAAAACGTGAAATATCTGCGTCGAAAATGTGACAAATAACAATCCTTTCAGAGGTTTCATTCAGCCGAGCTGATAGGTCATTCAACAGATTCGTTTAGTTATCGAACTTTATCAGTCCCTTAGCATTGGTAGTATTAGTACCAAAAGTCAACCAATTTGGCGTGTGAAGGGCTTCAAGAGCACCTTGCCATTCATCATTCTACTCTACATCTACAAAAGTCAATTCAAAACACGTCAAAAGTCAATTCAAAACACGTCCGTTTCGTATATTTTCAAGTGCTCGTGAGTGGAGTTTTTGATCATTTCGTATTCGTGCACCGCGCGACGTTAGACGCTATGTTAACTAACGGGAGCAATTCTGCTAAATAAAACCTGCATTAATACAATTACAATCAAGTCTCGACACGCTTGCACTCTCAAAAGAATGAACGTTAAATCAACGTGAAACGCGCTCTGATTGGTCGAAACGGCATAAAATCCGTTCACGGTAACATGACGCTACACTTTCAATCCAAACAAAGTGAAGTTGACTGTTTAAATTGTTTACTTTAAATACGAGAATTGAGGTTCAGGCAATAGCATTATTATATAAGGTTTGGTAAAATCAATTACGAATACTTCGGGCACATGATCCACTGCTTATGTAAAGACGTTTAAGCAGAAAAATAATTGTCATACTAGAAAAAAAAAATCTTTATATGGGCTAGTTTGCGTTTTGCGGAGAGTCACCCATACATGAGATGATTTTTTAGTTTGAGTATGACAATTATTTTTCTGCTTAAACGTATTTACATAAGCAGTAGATCATGTGCCCGAGCCCCGAAGTATTCGTAATTGATTTTACCAAACCTTATATATAAGGAGGCACTCAATTCTGTCCTTATCATTCTACCAAGCAGAGACAGGGACAGCCTGTGATTAGTTTTAGGATGACCCTAACTTTAATTAATTAGCGTTTGATAATTCGTCCTTTAGTGCTATAATGCACGTTTGGTTGGCTAGGTGAAGGAAAAACAAAAACGGAACCGTCCAAAGGATCTCTAACTTCTAAAGTGCGGTCGCGGAGCACGTAGAATTTCGTACATTGACTCATCACTACTTGTCTCTTTTACTCGCGCACTAATTTATTGCTAGAAATTGGTATCACGTTTACACTTTACACGCGGGGCCGAGCAATATATATTATTCGTTTATAATATATTGCTCGGCTCACTCGGCTTTCACTTATATATTATACTAGCGACCCGCCCCAGCTTCGCACAGGTACAATACACTAATACTACAGAATATCTTTAAACCTCTAACAAAACGGGCGAAATCTAGTCAAAACAAACAGAAACAAATTAATATAGGTACCTACTAAAACTCAATGAAGTAGGTGGGTATACTTTTATCTAAACTCCCCCCCGCACGTGTACCCCCGCCTTGGTGACACCCACTTCGCAACGGGCCGTGCAGCAAAAATCGCAATATTTTAATTTCGCCATAACTTCAAAACCAAACGTCCAATTTCAATCATTCAAAGACCAAATATTATCTACATAAACTGTAATTAGTGATGAAATAATTTATTTTGATAAGGATTAATAGCATGAGTAAAATAAACGCGTTTAAATATAGTCCAAAAAAAATTCAAGATTTCTAAATAATAAAATGGTTGTTGTGCCTCACTCGACATAGATAGGTATAGTGTGTCGCGGACTTTTTTGTAGATATTTATAAGATCTACAATTAATTAGAACATTGTATGGTTCTATCTTTTATAGTTTAGGCAGCGTACGCAAAATAAGTATCTTTTCTGGTTGATTTTTTACACCTTGTGTCCGAAAAACCCAAATATTTTACGGAACCCTATTTTTTTCCAAAATAAATTTTAGCCTATGTTACTCGTGGATAAAGCTTTCGAATGGTGAAAGAATTTTTGAAATCGGTCTAGTACTTTTTGAGCCTATTCATTACAAACAAACAAACAAACAAACAAACAAACAAACAAACATACAAACAAAGTTTTCCTCTTTATAATATTTATTCGTATATAATATATAAGTGAAAGAGACAAAAAGCGACTGCTCCGCGGCCGCACTTTAGACGAATTTACTTAGATACCAATTTCAGAAATATCAGCTTTTCCACCAAATGTAAGCTATCATCGTTTACATCCTCACTTTACAGTAATTAATTCTACAATATTATAAGTGTGAAAGTTTGTGAGGATGGATGGATGGATGATTGTTACTCTTTCACGCAAAAACTACTGAACGGATTTCGATGAAATTTGGTATGATAGTAGTTTAGGGTCTGGATTAAAACATAGGCTACTTTTTATCCCGAAAAAGTACAGTGTTCCCTTGGGATACTGTATTTACGCGGGCAGAGCCGCGGGCAACACCTAATTACCTAGAATACCTAGTAAGCTGAGTCATAAGATGTTTTAAGCTGTTCTATAAAGTAAGGTTTATGAATTTTATAAATGTATAAATCACTGTATTTCGTAACTTTATAGTCTTGGAAGTTTCGGTTGTTAAAGCATGTAACCATAAATTTAAATTAAAAATCTGGCGCCCATCCAGCGACCTGACTCCGTTTGGGACATAGACCATGAAACACATTAATTGTATGCTATCCTGTTACAATTCGCCACGTTAAATTATCCAAGAGTTGAATAACTTTTTGCAACGCGGCAAAAAATTGGCGCGAATCTTTTTAGCCTCCATCTTGTTATTTCAAGGCTCCATTTAAGACTTTAATTAAATGATAAAAACTGTTACCATGGTGTTAGTTTGTTTTAATTTAATGCTTTTTTTACGGTCAACCTTTTTTTATCACGAAGCTACAGCTGCTAATAGATTGATTATAATAAACTAGCCGCGGGCAACGGCTAGTTTATTATAATTGCGAAAATTAGGTTGCGAAAATATAGTACATATTGTACGGGAACACTGTAGGTACTTTTTCGAGATTAAAAGTAGCCTGTTATCCAGAGGATAAACCACTAGAATACAAAATTTCATCGCAATCCTTTCAGTAGTTCTTAAAGAATAACAAACATCCATCCATCCATACATACATACATACATCCAACCAATATACATTGTTATAATTCCCAAGAATCAGTCCTTGCGTAATAACTAATAACTACTAACTAAGGCTTCCAAGGAGTTCAACGTCCTCCTAGGTTAAATGGTAAATGTTAGTTCGTGCTCAATAATAAGGAACTGTTTATACTTTACGTTCTTTTGTTTCGAATGGCAGTTCTCGCATTACTTATAAAGAACCTGAAAGACCGAGTTTTGCAGCTTTGTGCGGAGTTCAAGTAGTAATAATAATAATAACTCCCCACACCGACTTCGGTGACGGTGATTGAAACCAGGCCAGTTACGCTGGAGTAATTTGTAGTGACCAAGTGTGTGCAGTAGGTACACAAGAGCACTCTCTCTTCCTTTACTCTCATAATCCAGTGGGACGGATAACCGACGCGACTGGTGAAAGATCACGTTTGACTTTTTACATGCCCATTCGACGCATGGATCTTGTCAGACAATCAGGTGATTAGCCTGCATTGTCCTAATCAAACTTGGAAACAACATTTTTTGTTGTTCCACTGCGGGAATCGAACACACGACCTCCGAGTCGAGAGCCAAGCTCTAAACGACTGGACCATGGAGGCTGTTAAGTGCGTGCTAGTACGGGACAAAATTAAGAGATGGCGATGGGAATAAAAAAATTATCTCAAAAATGTTAGTCTGACCTGGACTCAAATCTGAGACACCACTTGCCACCAACGCAAAAAGTACAACGCATTATTTATTTATGTACCGCCCGCGTAAATATAGTTTCGAGTATCCCGCGGGAACACTGTACTCTTCCGGGATAAAAAGTAGCCTATGTTTTAATCCAGAGCCTAAACTACTACCATACCAAATTGCATCAAAATCAGTTCAGTAGTGTTTGCGTGAAAGTGGAACAAACATCCATTCATACATCCTCACAAACTTTCACATTTATAATATTAGTAGGAATAGTAAGATTAGTAGGACAAGAATTACTCGTTTAAACTATAAGATTAACATTGTTGGCTATAGGTATTACCTTCAGGCTTTTTAACTAGTTCTAGCATATGATTGGTGACTTAAACAGCTGTTGCGGGTGCAAACTCCATACAATCTCATCCTTTTCAGTCATTTCTTAGATTATAATAATTATTTGCGTCCAACCCTTTCTCCACAGTCTTCTACTTCTTATCTTCTTCTTCTTCTTATAAATAAATTGGATTGCAATTCCAATGTCACGCTAAAACTCGAGAACGGCTGGACTGATTTGGTGAATTTTAAACTTGAAATAATTGTGGTAGTTCACACATCTGTGGGATAAGAATGGGCAATGGCGTCGGAAACTTAATAACAGGCTTTAATTTTAAAATCATTATTTACTTTAATTAAAACAATTAATATGAATCTAGTTTTACCTATAATAATTTTATATTTCGTCTGGGGAACTCAAAGTGAGGGCGTTTTAGCATCCATATAACCTGTCTCTAATCTTGAGACCACATTCACATTTAAGATTAACACCCCTGTAAATTTTGAAAGTGTCTATTTGTTCGAGATTTTCTCTATTTACCTCAGTTAAATTCGTGGTCGTATAGTTCTGTTTACAATTTCCTAGTGATGTGTTATCGTCAGTTATTAACATGTTAGCGATAAGATAAGAAATGACGGCGCAAATAAAACTATAAATTTCGATAAAGAAGTAGGCCAAGCGTCTATTTGAAATGTGGTACTTGACCTAACCCTACCCCAGATTTTAGTTTCTAAAGCTATTTATGTAAAACGATGACCTGTTAGTTCAAAAGTTAGAGCGCCACGGTGGCGGTTGAAGGTTCCAAATTCCAATCTCATTGATCGCAATTTGGAGGTGGTATTTATCTAAATTCTCATCATCATGTATTTATTTACATTTACGACGACCTCTGTGGCTCAGTGGTTCAGCGCGTTGGTGCTCAAGCCGCGGGTTCGAATCCCGTCGAAGGAACAAAAAGATTTTCTGAGTTCCTGTTCCTGGGTCACGGATGTGTATTAAATATGTGTATAATATAATAAAAATATTAAATATATGTATAGTATAAAAGTATTAAATATACTTCCCGTTTTCTGGTATCTGTAACACAAGTTCTTCGGATACTTAGCACGGGACCAGATGACGTGGTGTGCATCGTCCATACTCCATAGATATTATTATTATTATCATCATCGGCTTATTCCATGTACGAAGTATACAGCTGTAGTAGAGGAATTCAGATGTACCTACCAGCTCTTATAGGGCACCATTTCAATGATCAACTATCCAATAATGTAGCGTGTAAGCGGATTTATTGTAGTGCGTCATAATTGCAGTCGCGTGATTTGGTCTGCGATCCGACCTGCAGATAGGGACCGGTCAAGGTGCTCTGTCAGTTGATACTTGTTAGTGGATATCTACTGTAAGTACAATAGTATCCAGTAACTGTATTGTATACTACTAATGCTTTATGTTAGTATATACATACATACATATAATCACGCCTCTTTCCCGTAGGGGTAGGCAGAGACCACTTCTTTGCACTTGCTACTTCCTACCTTGCTACTTGCTATCCTTACATACTTGTTGCACTTCGTCAACTTTCATTCTTACCATCCATTCCTACTCTTACATTTAACGTAGCGAAGCGGCTCTCCATGGGTCACTTTTCGCCTCCGCGAGAACGAGACGTGATGGTTGCAACCACGTCACCGTTCTGTTAGTAATATTCAATAATATTCGCTTACTTACTATAGAAATTTTGCAATGTTCAATTTTGGTGTAACCACTTTCTGCAATAGTTGAGTTTAATTAGAAAGAAAATGGAGACTATTCTTGATTCTTATAATCTCTCTTCTTTTATGGAAACAGAATAAGTTCAAGTCTCGCTTTTATGCAATTATTACCTACATAATGCTAGATGCATAACATTGTTAACTATGAAACAGTATACATTGTAGCTAAATATAACCGATAATGACCACAGCTAAGCGCAACCATAATTGTGGGTAATGCGAACTCAGCGGTAAACAGGAAAACGTTTTGTGCTACATAGATATACACGATGATAACTGCATTATCATAAATGCTGTAACACTAACATAATTACTGATTGTTCTAGGATCAAGTTGTTAGTTTATACATACATACATACATATAATCACGCCTCTTTTCCACGGTGGTAGGCAGAGACCACTTCTTTCCACTTGCTACAATCCTTATATACTTGTTTCGCTTCGTCAACTTTCATTCTTAGCATCCATTCCTCCTCTTTCATTCAACGTAGCGAAGCGGCTCTCCATGGGCCACTTTTCGCCTCCGCGAGAACGAGACGTGATGGGTGGCGAACCACATCGCCGCCATTTTGGATAATTAAATTATTTTTATGATTATCCATTGCGTTCCCACGGATTGGCGGAGAGGTTAAGAATAGAGAAAGGGATAGGATAGGTGGTGTGGAAAGGAAGATTGGTAAGTTACGAATGGGAAATAGGAATGTAGGATATTACCGCCCAGGAGGGCAAGGGTGCCTATAGGACAGTAATAGCTAGGGAAGCCGGGGTCGCATACCCGTATACTATACCACAACTACCGGACAGGTAAGTTGGGATGAGTATCCCATGACATCTTGTTAGTTTATAGTGGAACAAATTCCAAGAGTTCGAATGTTAAACTGCACCGCTCTTCATAGACGGGTGCTGCTCTTGCAAAGCGTGTATCTTCTTGTATACTGAATAAAGTTTAATTTTGAATCACTATTTAAAAAATGGAGCGCCGCATCGCGTGTTGTGTCGTCTCGGTATAAGTACCTACTATGTGATATAAGCTGTCCCTAACCCTAGGGCGGGCACAACAAAACGTGGTTTCAGGGGTCTAATTTCCGAAATACTTGAATCATCACCAGCTGTACCCAAGCTTGGTGTTCTCAACAGAGCGAGACAGTACTTCGGTCCGGACCAACGCCTACAACTCTACAAGGCGCAGGTTCGGCCTCATATGGAATATTGTTCTCATCTCTGGGCAGGAGCACCAAAATACCAACTGCTCCCTCTGGATCGTATCCAACGAAGGGCCGCTCGAATTGTTGACTGTCATAGTGTTTCAAACAGCTTGGACCCCTTGGAATTACGCCGAGATGTAGCTTCACTCTGCATCCTCTATCGGTTGTATCACGGGGAGTGCTCTGAGGAATTGTTCGGAATCATACCACCTGCAACTTTTCGCCATCGTCCCACGCGAAAAATATTCCATCCTCATCACCTTGATGAGTGGCAGTCTTCCACCGTGCGTTTCTCGCGTAACTTTCTGCCGCGCACTGTAAAACTCTGGAACGAACTGTCACCAGCAGTATTTCCGGACCTATACGACCTACAAACCTTCAAGAAGAGAGCGTATTCCCTCTTAAAAGGCCGGCAACGCACCTGCAGCTCTTCTGATGTTGCGAGTGTCCATGGACGACGGTAGTTGCTTTCCATCAGGTGACCCGTTTGCTCGTTTGCCCCCTTATTTTATAAAAAAAAAAAAAAAAAAAAACCTCATCAGACGTTGTTCTGTCTTAACTATGAACTCGAATAAATAAATAACTATCAACAGTAGGTATAGACGTAGTACCTACAACTTACACCTACACCTAGTACCTACAGGTGATGTGTGAAAGAGTTATCGACAACTGTCGCGGTCGGTTGAAGATTGTTACAGCATGATATCGCTAACAAACAATGGTTGTTGAACTGTTTGAGTTAAAAGGGTGAAGATTTTGGGTTATAACTTATAACATGCATTTTTAATGCCAAACCAAATCAAATAGTTAGGTCAAAAAAATAAAAAAATATTGTTGCAAAATTTTATCGATCTAAATTCTAAATTCCCTGTACAGTTGAAAGTAGGAACGTGCATGAGTCCTCTCGTCATTTCGGTAGCACGTGCCTTCAACTGAATCACCATCGACCGTTGTCCGGAAAATGGAAACGGAAAATAAAAGTGGATATTGAAAACAGATCCTAATACATATCTCGTTCTTACTGACTTACAGAAGTACAAAAACAATATCATATTTTGATATTGTTTTTGTACTTCTTGGTATTTTCGGCGATTTTTTAGCATTTAGATTATTTGTTAATAAATAAGTACCAAAGTAACTTAAAATAAATAAAAACAAAGTACTATCGTAGTTAATTAGTATCAACAAAAACCATTAAAAATTTACTCCCCACACCAATTTGGCTGGTTTAATTGAAACCCAACCAGTTTCGCAGGATTTATTTTTATTGTGCCCAAGTGTGTGCGAAATAAACCAGAGCACACTGTTCCTTTACTATCGAAACCTAGTGGGACGTATGATCGACACGACTGACGAGAGATCAGGCGCAGGTCCGACTTTTTACATGCCAATCCGACGCATAGATCATCTTTCTTGTCAGATATGAGATGATAAGATGATCACTGATCAGCCTGCGTTGTCCTAATCTTGGAAACAAATTTTTTTGTTGTCCCAACCCGGGAATCAAATGCATGACCTCCGGAGTCGAAAGCCAAGTTCTGAACCACTAAGCCGTTATTTATTGAAAAAAATATGTTGGCACAACAAAATAGTATGTTTCATGTCGTTTTAAATATCATGTTAGTCCTCGTAGTCTAATCAATTTTATCGAAAGTCTAGACTTTAATATGAAGGCTTACAAGTAAGGTTAAATCATAAACCGAAAACAAAAACTAATCAGAAACCGTTCCCAAATCAAACAATAGTTTAAGTTCAAAGTAAATACTGCAAAGGTACACCAATAATAATTTATTTATGATTTTAATTTTTAAACTAGCTTCATATAATATAAACTAGCGACATCGTTTTTAGAACAAAAATTTACCCAACTGAGACTATACTTTGCCACAGAGGAAATTCGCAGCATCAACCCCAGCCATATTGTTCAGTTTATGAGCAGCATAGAGCTGGGGACGGTACCATAATCCGAAAGAGTCACAAATTACAATAGATCCACTTGGGTCGCAGTGACGTCAGACCTCGGATATGAACTGCCATCGATTAAAAAAAGCCACCATGTAATATGTTGCTGGGAGGTCGCTAGAATAAAAGTTGCCGGAGATCAGACTATATGTTGTTGGGAGGTTGCTGGAATAAAAGTTGTCGGAGATAATACTAGGTATATGTTGCTGGAAATCTGGAATAAAAGTTGTCATTTAAATTTGAGTAAAATTCGTGTAGTCGTTTTGGTGTCCACCATCACCGACCAATGACGTCCCAAATCCTACTGGGGGTCGGGTCTTATCAATGTGATAAGTGAGTTTAGCGAATTCGTTTTCGTACACTTCACGTGTCTCGGAAAATTGGAAAATCTCAGACCACATATTTTGCCTACTAACAATATTTTTCTTTACTAAGACTAAAGTAAGAAATAAACTTACTTTTGCATTTGTAACATAAGTTAGGATTGTTGAATCGTGGCCTTGTAGTTAATTACGAGGTCAATGACCAAAGTCTAGGCAACTTTTTATATTAATAAAGGGACTTAAACCCTAGACTACAGATTATTGTGGTCTAGGGTTTAGGGATGTTCGATGATCATCGATTTTCGATGATCATCGATGTTAGACGATAAAACATCGATGTTTTAACATCGATATTGCATTATTCAAAACATCGTAACATCGATGTCACGGACACTCATAATCGGAAACCCAGTTGAAAAAACTTGCGGTAAAATATTTAACCACTATTGTGATATCAACGCCATCGGAGACAGTATCCCACGGGAACCTTATATGTCTCGCGATAAAAAGTAGCTTATGTCTTTCCCCATGTTCTACTTTATATCTGTGCCAAATTTCATGATAATCGGTTTAGTAATTTTTACATGAAACCGTAAATAAAGTATCCCATGGGAACCGTATATTTCCCCGCGATAAAAAGTAAGTACCTTATTTCCGTTCCCGTGGTCCACTTTATATCTGTGCCAAATTTCATGATAATCGGCTTAGTAGTTTTTACGTCAAACTGTAAATAAAGTATCCCACAGGAACCGTACATTTCCCTGCGATAAATAGTAGCCTTTGTACCTCATTTAAATCGGTTCAGTAGTTTTGGCGTGAAAAACGGACAAATACACTTTCCCATTTATAATATTAGTAGTATAGATGTATTGATGACGAACGGCCATGAATACGTTTGCAAAAAAACATCGATGTTGCCTGACATCGATGTTTAGAGTCCGATAAACATCGAACATCGATGATAAGCTATCGATGTCATTATCGATGCCAACATCGATGTTTTTGTAACATCGAGCATCCCTACTAGGGTTTAAGTCCCTAATCTCTAAACCTCAGTGCAGTTGCTAGCCGCAGTTAAGAAATATCGTCTAAAAATGCAAATCCTTACATTTGTACAAACACAGATTATTCGCTCTGTAAACATAATCCTACTTGATTTGTATTTTGTGTACATTCAGTATTTAACTATTTAGTTATTTACTAACATTTGAAAATACATATCCAATTAACTCATGATAATAATTAAATTATTAAATATTATCATTAAAACGAATATTCTGATATTTCTCATTTATGGAAGTCTTGTAGAATCTCTTCTGTATGTACCTACTTATACTGTACATAAATTAATAAAATTGAAGTGTCTGTTTGTTATTTCAAACTAACAGTTTTGCACTTAATGTATATGATAGGCACGCGTATGATAGTAATTAGTAGGTATGGTACCATAATATAATACGGTACCTAATACCTTCACCAAAAAATATTTTTTTTTAATTTTTGTCTGTCTGTCTTTATGTCTGTCTGTCTGTTTGTTCCGACTTAGCTCTGAGACGTCTGGACTGACTTTGACCGAACTTTCACCGGCAGATAGCGGATGAGTACTTAGGCTACTTTTATCTTAGGGTTCCGTTTAAAAAATAACCTAACCAAGAGCATGTCAGGACATGTCTAAGGAGGGTTTCGTAACTATAAACGCGTAATATGCTTTTTTTTTTAATCACTCCAAAAGTTACTGTCCGATTTGGTTCACAATAATTTTCCTAAAGAGTTTTTAGCATGATCTATCAGCATGGAAATTTGCAAGTTTCTATCTCCTATAGTTTAAAAATGCTAATGCTAGACCAACTTACAAACTACTTTGGGAGGCCGATTACTCGAAAATGGTCAACGTTATAAAAAAGTAACGTATGAAACCTTGCCTTTATTTTAAAATACCTATTCTACGATACCCTACACAGTACACGATGGGGTAGACTGAAAAAATATTTTTCATCCCCACTTCACATGTATGGAGAGCCACCCCTAAAATATAAAATTATTATTTTAACTGCAAACTCTATCTCTCTATCTAAATCTATAACTGCACCAAATTTCATCAATTTATATTCATAATTACAGGAGCTAGAGGCGCGGACAGACAGACAGACGGACAGAGCGAAACTATAAGGGTTCCTTAAGTATTACGGAACCCTAAAAAAGGTTTCCATTAGTTCCACTCAAATAAAGTGGCTAGTTAAAAAAAAAGTACTTGTACATACTGCTGAAATTCTAATTATCCATGCGTCGGAGGATCCAGTCGGACCTACGCCTGATCTCTCGCCAGTCAAGTCGTTTATTCGTCTCACTGGGTTTCGAGAGTAAAAGAAGGGAGAGTGCTCTTGTGTATCGCGCACACACTTGGACACTACCGGCTACCGTCATTGACATCGGTGTGGGGAGTTAACAAAAAATTCTCTAGCAGTAAATATGAACTTATTATTACCATTACTTTACCAAGGAACCTTTTTTCCATGTAGCCCCCCTTGGATTATAGATAAAGATAATACACGCCCAAAAAACATTTTTATCAATATTTAGTTACGTACTCAAACTATTTTTTTTATTTCTATATAGGTTATTAATTACAGAATAGATTTGTCCTATATAATCCTACCATCGGTTTGGAAACTAGCCCGGCGAGAAGAACCGGCGTAAGAGACACAACTTTTATCCGACTACTAGCTTTCGCCCGCGGGCTCCACGGGAGCACTGTACTTTTTCGAGATAAAATGTAGCCTTAAACCTATGTTTTAACCAAGAGCCTAAACTACTACCATACCAAATTTCAATTAAATCCGTTCAGTACTTTTTGCGTGGAGGAGTCACAAACATCTTTTTATCCATCCTCACAAACTTTCACACTTATAACAGTAGTAAGATTTCCATAGTTTTCTATGGAAACTTTAATTAGCGACCGATATGTCGTCGATCACATTAGTGATTATTAAAAAAATATGTTTAATTTACTTTTGGTGCCCCTTGACATCTCTCTACGCCACCTGGAGGCGCGCCACACAGGTTGGGAACTACTGCTGTAGAGCACCTGCGCCAGCTGTAACTACATAGCCCAAGAGCTACTGAGAAATTTAGAGTAGGTATTTGAGGCACGATGAAACCTTGTCCTGTACTTCTCCTATTGTACCTCAACACGAGAATGCAGGCCTGGCTGGTCAGAAGCGGAACTTAGCCAAGTTACAAATTTTTGAAAAGTCCATTTTTTAATGCCAAAAATCCATGTTTGAGGCGCTTTGAAATTTTGATATACAGTTAGTATAATGAATAAGGAGTTGGGGAAAAAAAAGGCCATGTAATTTAGTTGGAACTTTAACCTAGCCATGTCAGTTTAAAAGTAAATAAACTGGCTTTCGATTCATGATTTTCTGACATCTATTGGCTATTTTATGAACTGCAATATACGTACGGGCGAAAATGCGACATCTATGAAGCCCTCAAAGAACTACGTGGTCAAAAAATGAAATAATTGCGTATTGTGCAATAAACTTACTCGTCAAAATGTATTTATAAAACAAATAGGTATTATGAAATAGAAATGGCATACGAACCAGCATAACCTACCATCTACATGTTTTAGATAATAGTTTAGTTAACTATAAACGTAAAAGCGACATCTAGGAAGAATCAAAGAACTACGTGGTCTTGATAATTTTCGCAAAGTCGATATGAGTCGTTTTTAATTGATTTTCCTATAAAAATCGAAGACATCCATTCGTTGTTTATACAATATTGTGTGCAATAAAATTATATATTGTGCAATAGTCTAATTTACTCGACAAATTGTATATAAAAAACAAATCTAGACACGCGGTAGTGTGTCAAGCCAAGCCTAGATGTCGCTTTTACGTTTATAGTTAACTAAACTATTATCTAAAACATGTAGATGGTAGGTTATGCTGGTTCGTATGCCATTTCTATTTCATTAATACCTATTTGTTTTATAAATACATTTTGACGAGTAAGTTTATTGCACAATACGCAATTATTTCATTTTTTGACCACGTAGTTCTTTGAGGGCTTCATAGATGTCGCATTTTCGCCCGTACGTATATTGCAGTTCATAAAATGACCAATAGATGTCAGAAAATCATGAATCGAAAGCCAGTTTATTTACTTTTAAACTGACATGGCTAGGTTAAAGTTCCAACTAAATTACATGGCCTTTTTTCCCCCAACTTCTTATTCATTATACTAACTGTATATCCAAATTTCAAAGCGCCTCAAACATGGATTTTTGGCATTAAAAAATGGACTTTTCAAAAATTTGTAACTTGGCTAAGTTCCGCTTCTGACTAGCCAGGCCTGCATTCTCGTGTTGAGGTACAATAGGAGAAGTACAGGACACGGTTTCAACGTGCCTCAAATACCTACTCTAAATTTCTTAGTAGCTCTCCAGCTAACAGGTGCTATATTATCAACCTTTGTCCATTATTAGAAGGGAAATTAGCTGTTCCTTTTTACTTCTAATAAATTCTTGTTAGTCTCTTCTTTATGTTTCGTTCCATTGAGGTCATATTTTTAAGGATATTTTTTCTGTTATATCACATAAGACGTAGACTATTTGATATTGGAGTGCAGTCTTCTTTCGGCTAACCCGAACACTTCTCATAATAATATATAAAATATAGAAAATATAAAATAGCGACTGATGTGTCATCGATCAGATTAGTAATTATTAAAAAAATATGTTTAATTTTCATTACGTGCCTGGAGGTGCGCCACACAGGTTGGGAACTACTGATCTAAAGCACCTGCGCCAGCTGTAACTACATGCGCCATATTATCAACCTTTGTACACTATTAGAAGGGAAATTAGCCATTCCTTTTCACTTCTAATACATTCTTGTTAGTCTCTTCTTTATGTTTCGTTCCATTGAGGTCATATTTATAAAGCATATTTTTTTCTGTTATTTCACATAAGATGCATGACTATTTGATGTTGGAGTGTAAAGTCTTCTTTCGGCTAACTTGAACACTTTTCTTATTATATTATACTTTAAACGAGCAATTCTTGTTACTTGTATATACATAAACTGAATCTCGGAAACGTCTTCAACTATTTCTATGAAATTTATTACATACTATATTAGATTTTGGGGGTTAAAAACCGATCAAGCTCCTGACTCTTGTCTCAGATAAACCGCGAATTTTTGAATGTTTTTCTTTCGTTACCTAATAAGATATGAGTTATTACCATGTAGGTAGTAAAATATTTTTACTAGCCCCATGGTTGTTTCGCTCTTTCACTGTCAAAGCGCGTGGCTCAGCTACGTTTGCGTTGTTGGCAAAATTGATGTCTCCGGTTCGAGTCTCGGTCAAACTAATATTTCTGTGATTTTTTTAATAGACACACTACTAGAACTCCATACTAATAGAACTCCGTAGTCCGTACTAATAGAATTCCGTACTAATAGAACTCTGTACTAATAGAACTCCGTACTACTAGAACTCCGAGCAAAGCTCGGTCTCCCTGCTCCCAGGTGCTATATTATATTCTTTGACGTAAGCTGACTTCTAGAAAGTCGCCCGATATAAAGGCCTTTAATTTAACTTGCAATGTATGTAATTTGTTCGGGTGGAATTTTGCGACTCAATTTTGAAGCACATCAACCGATTGAGCTGAAATTTGGTATACACGTTTAATTTGGTTGTAATGTCGCCTAGAATGTTAATAGTCAACACTAATAATAATTTCCCTAATTTTGGTGACTATATCTTAATTGTTAATACAACAGGGCTTAATGCTTATTTCTAAAGACTGATTTTGATTAAAATGAAGGGTCTATACATAAATAATTTGGGGCTAATAAAAGGCGATGTTCTTTTTTTTTTTTTTTTTGATGAAATATGGGGGCAAACGAGCAAACGGGTCACCTGATGGAAAGCAACTTCCGTCGCCCATGGACACTCGCAGCATCAAAAGAGCTGCAAGTGCGTTGCCGGCCTTTTAAGAGGGAATAGGGTAGTAGGGGAGGGTAGGGAAGGGAATAGGGTAGGGGATTGGGCCTCCGGTAAACTCACTCACTCGGCGAAACACAGCGCAAACGCTGTTTCGCGCCGGTTTTCTGTGAGCCCGTGGTATTTCTCCGTTCGAGCCGGCCCATTCGTGCCGAAGCATGGCTCTACCACGTTCCTTGAAAATTAAACGGAGGAGGAGGAATGTAATCACTAATTACCCTCTGCTCAACTAATTTTGGCACCTAGCAAGTATTCATGCATGTCAACATAATATAGGGCATATTTTCCTCAAATTTTTTCCCCACAACCAGAGCGTTTTTACAGCGCGGCGGTCGTCTGCCAACCGGATTTCTTTATTCAGGTTCATGGCTATTGCGAGTGCCAACACCACTGATCTCTATATTACTGGATAGGATCTGTAATAAATATTTGGGGTTCTAGGGTATTATGGATGTGATGTACTAGGTCAGTGGACCACAGACCAAGTATGGCCTAACACATCCAGAAGGGAGGGATGCCATTGGCAGGCAAAAGAAAAATTGCCCATGATCTATCTAGGCACGAGTAGAATAAAATATTTAACTTTGAAATACGACAAAATAGTTTTAGTCTCGCAATCTGCCATGAGTTATGATGACTTATAAACTGAAACATTAGTATTCTTACAGATGCCGCTATCCATTTATGCTAAGATCAATGTACTGACATTACTTTAGTGGTATTATAGACAATGGGCTGATTTTTATCTGAACCGCAGCCATATTTTTTATTCGTTAATCATTATTAACTCATCGGTGTCATCGATTTTTAGTTCAGTCACTGTAAGGTCATGGGTAAACTTGAAAATCATTGTGAGGACAATCTTATACTTTAAACAAGCAATTATCGTCAATATAATATATGTAATCAGAATCTCGGAAACGGCTTTAATAATTTCCATTGAATTTAGTAGGCGGTTGTGGGGGATGAAAATTATTTGAAAGGAATATTGTACTATCTATGCTTATATTTTGGTTTGTGGTGGCGACTTTTTTCAAACGGGGTCAAAAATTTCCCATGTCTTTTTAGGTAATTGTCGTTGATGATGATGATGATGAAATACACTCATGTGAACCAACCGTACCCAAACAAATTGGGAGCATGAGAAATATTTAATCGGACAAAGTGATAAGAGTGATAGCGCGGTGTCGTTATTACTTGTTATTGTTTTGAGAACTTTACTACGTATTGCACAAAGACATATTAAAAGACGCAAAATTCTAGAAAATATTTACCTATTTTTTATTTATTTAAACAATTTACGTATTCTTTGAGACGTAGAAGGGTTTGAAAGTTTTAACTTGTATGGCTATCCACTATATTAAATATTTTACTTACTAAGATGTTTTAAAATTTAAATGAGACCTTTTTCTATGTTAGCGATATTAAAGACATTAGGAACTTTCTTTTTTTTAATAAAGGTTTCATATCAATATAAAATAGCTAAATATATAGCTGTCAATTAATCAAATAACGCGAACGCAAAATTAACCTTTCAGAATTTTTATGCCGTGTTTGATCAATGTTGTTTTTAAATGCAAAACCTAATTGAGCTCTCAGACAAAAGAGTATGCAATCAGTCATTGTCTGATGGTATTAGTACCCACATGATTTATAGAGCCTTATTAAACCCATTGATTAATACTCAACCCATTGTTTATATCCAATCCTACCCGTAACCCGTGTCAACGTTGTTATGACTGTTGTTTTTGTGAATTATCAAATATGTGGCATTTTTTAGTCTGAATGCCGGATTGTTTCATTTACTTAATACATTATTTTAAGTAAATGAAGAAAATACCCATAAAGTCACCTACCAAGAGCATTCCATGTCTGCGTTGTTATAATGTCTGTGGTAATAATTATAATTTATTTGCAGACTCGACTAAAGGAAGAAATACAAACAGTTAGCAATATTATGATGTCTTCGATTGCTATTTTATTGCAGTTCAAATAATATGAAATGATATAAATATGTACTTAACTACTTACACAGTTTTTTTGTTTATTTACTGACAAATTCTTTATTTCTTTAATTACCCACTTGAAACATGATTCCAGAATATTTTCTGACAAAAACATAATCACACAAACGGAATAGACTTACGGAATTCACTGCATTGTTGGAATGTCGAAAACAACATTTCGGGAAAATACCTCGTTGGTATTGGCAGCTGGGATTTGTAGAGAATTCTTATTATTTCCAAGGTTTACTGTAGACTGTGGTAGAGTGATGTTATTGTAAGATCACCTTACTAGAAAGACTCGCCTGATGGATCCCCGGCAATCTTGCAACTCGTGAGTAGCTGCAAATGTGTCTCCGGCTTTTTAATTTGCTGAGAATGCCGGAAACCCAATATTCCTTGGGCGTTGGGCGAGTGTCGAAAGCACTGAGAGAGTGAGTCACTAGGCTAAAATATTACGTTATTTATCGAGTCGGAATTCGTTCCGAAGCCTGCTCTCCCACAGATATTTTCTTTAAGTTATTTCTCAGTATTTTCTTTATCTAAGGTCTAAGATCGCTAATGGTTTTTCATTTTACTATTTAGCGATTTCCCTATTCCATATATTTTCAAGTAGCCAATTAAAGGAATGATTTGACTTCTTTCTAATCCCCTCTTGAGTAAAATTAAATTTTATATTTTGTTTAGTCAGAGATGTTAACTTTCATTTCGATGACTTCAAATGGGAAGTCGTTTATTTTTATAAAATATTTGGCGCCCTAAAATACTCTTTTTTAATGTAGTTATTACTAACTGCATTAAAAAAAGAAATGCCTTCTGAGACATTCATTTAATTTGGTCAAATCTTGATTCGCTTTTGCGATGTAGCCTCTTTCTCGTCTCTTGACACAAAAACAGGCGTATTATGAATACAAATCCACTTTCTAAATGTGTAAAGATGATTTGCGTCTTATGATGTGTAACAAAGCCTAATCACAGCAATAACAGCGTGGCGCAGTTCTCCACTTTCGACGCGTGTCTACCGTAACCTCGGTATTAATTTTAGTATCACAAATCACAATACTTAACAAGATACAACGTAGTTGTTTTTATTTACACAAAAAGCGTTAGTTCTGTTTCATATTTACGTGTTCATTCACACCAGCGCTTGTGTGTGTGTGAGCGTACGTGTGTCTGTTTGCGCCTGCGCAGTCCGAAGCAAGCCAGCCCTCTTTGTTTGTTGACAAGCGAGCGAGCCGAGTTCAGTTTGTGTTTTGTTTTCGCTGCGTGCAGTCAGTCTACGTCCAAACTTGACGTCGTTTTACAGTGTGGTTTAAATAGACATTCTGCGCATATTATGTGTTGTGATCATTTGCTGCTGTCGTGGATTTTTTAACCAAACTCTCGTGCCAAAAGGTGAGTGTTGTAATAACTGAGATCGATGTTTCCGTTATCTTGATCAAGTGTTACCCGTCAGCTATGCTATCTTGTGCATTTTATGTGCACTCACGAAAATATATTTTGTCTTTGTAACATTTTATTTTATTATAAACATGTGTATATTTTTTATACCTATTCTGTATTCATTTATAAAATTGTTCTTTTCTATTCTAGAATTACTTTCATATTTTGCATAAAATATATTTTTTTTTCTTCATAATTTACAAATTTATCTCTCTGGAACGAAAGGAAAAAATAGTAGGTATTAGATAATAGAGCAGAAGAATATACGATTTATGAAAATTTTCAGAAGAATAAAAGCGAAAATATTGTAATGATATTTACAGGAGACAAAAATCCAAATCAATAAAGAAAAAATATTGTATAAAAAATGTGACCAAAATCTCTAAACCAATATAAAAATAGTTTTATTATAATGTATTTTACATAATTAGGTATACATATTATAATAAATAATAATACTGTAGCAAAACTTTGATGTTAAAATAAACATATTCATTCAACTGGGAAAGTAATTAGGTACTTCAGTAAAGATTGTGTGTTCTATAAATAAAATTTGTTCATAGAACGGTAACGAACTACAAACACTGGTTGATTACAGTTAAAGGAAAATTTTGTCCTTTACATAATATCAGATTGCGTTTCTAGAAAAAATATTGATCTCTCTTCTATTATTACTCTTCCAAATTTCACTTTAAATTTAAAACGCTATTATAATAATATTTTGGTAACATATTACATTGATTTGGAATATTTTTTAATGGTTTTAACAGAAGGAATCTGTAAAATATTTATTACGCAATATCAAAGAAGAGTAGAAATAAAAAAAATCGAATGTAGTCAATAACACGAAGGATTTAGGTTCAAATGGAATATGCTTAGAATACAGAAAGTATACAAAACTTATCATTAGTTGAAAAACATCAAAAACATATCGAAACAAGAAAAAATGTAGTGATTTTGTTACAACTTAAAGGTGTTATAGACCTGAGTATGGGATATGAATTTCAATTTAATACATCTACGCGTTCATGAGGAAAGGGCTACTTAAATTATGAAAAATATTTTTATTATATTATTATGATGTAACTAAAAATTTATGGTTTTCGCAATTTTTCCTTTAACTGCGCTATAAAACGTTGCTTCGTATCAAATTTCAAGATTCTGAGTACCCTGTAGATTTTGATTCCCTTGCGAGTGTCGAAAATTTGAGGAAATTTGCGGCATAAACGGCTGTATCTTTTGATTGCGTTGGCTTTAGAAGTTTGATTTTTTCATAGCTCCAAGGAACAGTAGACCTGAATAATTGATATAAATTCCTGAAAAAAAGGGTCTTGACAGACAGACGGACAACAAAGTGATCCTATAAGGGTTCCGTTTTTTCCTTTTGAGGTATGGAACTCTAAAAATGAAAAAAAAAAACAGTAGCACAAGACCAGATTGTTTTTTTTTTTCGAAAGAATTAAGATTACTTATTAAACTTTGAATTTCTCAATGTTGGCAATTTTGGACTTGGGCTTAACCTGTGAGCAATATTAACCCGAAAACGATAAATGTAGTTTATAAACTTGTATATTTAAAATCGAAGTTTTATTCAGCCACGTTCGTATTACATAACAGTATTCTTGGCATACAATGAGCACTAATGATCTTACTTATACACTGATTACGGCAAGTTTTTCTTTAAATAACCAAACGAGTACTGTTATTTTGGTTCGCTAGGGCAAGTAACTGTACAATGTAATGCCTAACGTCATTAAAGTGGTATACGCCATTTAAATAATTCGTTCTGACTTGTGGGGGAAATAATACAGAATATTTTGTTGGTACGAAATGTGGCTTGTTTATACTTCATTCTGCTTCATCAAATATTCGTTTCTATACTCTCTCTAGGTTCGTTTTAGGTACTTAATATTATAACAGATAAAGATATTCATAAATTATCACCGTTGAGTAATGTGGTCTAACGAGACTTTCTGAAAACAAAAGTCACAATTTGATTGTCTTTAGAAAATTTATTGTTAGTATAGGATAGTGGATATTTGAGAACAAATAGAATATCAAATATTACTCATTACCAATTGTGAACTAGAGAAATAAATAGAAACGAAGTAGATAGATGATGCGAAAGTGGGACCTGATAATATTAAAAAGAGTATTTGCAATTGGTTGGCAACATTAATTTTTTCCAAAGATTTCAAAACTCAAGATAAGCTATGAGTTGACGTACTTTTGACAGAACCAATCTTCATACAAAGAAAATGTTATGACATTTTCACCATACTTCAAATGTCAAAATGGCCCCAAAAATCTCAAATGTGGGGCCATTTAACCCTGAGACACTTTATTCTTTAACATGCCTCGTCTATAATATATACGAGTACGTCTACGAATTTTCTCATTCAGTAGAAGTTTGTTTGAGAAATAATTTTCCAGAAGAAGTATTATTTGTGTTAAAATAATTTAGACGTGCATAAACTGTTTTGGGCTAATATTGAAACAATTATTTTATTGGCCTTTGTTTAACTGTTAGCCTTGTAACAATTTAACGTATTATATATTTATTTAATACAACAAATAAAGTTTTTTTGACTAACGACCGATACTAATAAGGCCTATAAAATTAAAAGAGTTTTTCGTGATCCTAAAATATTAGGTATGACTTAAATGAAAAATGTAACCTTCGCCATTATATTGTCATGTTCACATTCATGGTCATTGCTTATGTTACGATGGTAATATTTAAGCTGCTGAGACTAACACCAAATGAGCTACGCTCTTTATTAAATGCAAAAGCAGCATGATAGCGACAAGGTTGCGTCATCAACCATTAATGTCCTATTTGGAGATAGGATCTAACTTAGACCTAAGAAATTTCATATTTGAAAATAAATTAAAAAGGAGGTTTGACCCTAGACCCTATGTCCTATATTCCCTTATCATAATATACATTTGGTAAGAGGGTCTGTTAGGGGAGTACTACTTTTTTCACATAAGCAATGAAATTATAATCACTTACCTGCATGTTTTTGTAACGGTACATAAATCATAATATTATTATGAATCATGCTAAGTTGTTCAAATATCGAGGATATTAGGTTTAAAACGGCTTAATGATCCTGACATCGATTTGAGGTCGACGGATTTCACCAATTTTGTCCGAGCGAGTGCTAACTTTCACGCAGATTTACTGAGAAAGTCTCATCATTATTGCAAGTGACTATTATAATGTGCTTTTGCCCGTAGCTCCGCACGAGTCAAGCTAATACATTTTATATAATATAATAAACAAACCTTTTAAAACTCCGTCTATTGATAAAAAAATAGTTAAATGCGTAGGTGCTATTAATGTTGCAGTGTAATCTGATAATTTTGAGGTTACTATCTATTTATGTATTGCGTGTAACAAAAAAAAAACACAACGTTATACAGAACAGTCATTTATGAAGCTATTCGTCATTTAACTGTATTGAAAATGATTCCAAAAACAAACAAAAAAACTGGCGAAGATTAAATAGAAAACGGTTTTTCGAATTTCGATTTAATCCCTTTGACTTGAAACGCCCGGATAAAGTAAACATTCGGCCAAAAATAAATATGGCGGACCGGATTGGCTATTTATTTAACAAATACGATTGCGATACATGTGGGATTGTAAACAAGTCGCAAAGAACAGAATCTTCAGTTGGCGTGAGTGCCAAATCCGAGAGGTATTTTGCATAAATGGCTTCTGCACAATAGTGAGAATTTTCGCATGCGAGTTTTTGTGCGATTTTTGGCGAGAACAGTTATAGCTAGAACAGTTATAGAGTTTTCAATTTGCGATTAATATTTTAGATCAAATAAAAAAGTGAAAACAGAGTCTTGCGAATCACATAGTGAGGCGCCGGTCTAAACTACGCCTCGCTGTGCACACAATACACATGTAACCAAACAACGCATTACATTTTGTTAGTTTTATTTATTTTTATCGCTTTTGGTATTGGCATATTAAGGAAAGTATCATATAACAAAAATATTCAACTTCCAACCTTTTGCTCAACCGGATTTCTCAAAATTTCACCGTTTCCTCTTAGGACAATTTTATTTTATACCTGTTGATATTTAATTTAGGTTACGAGTTATGGCCTTAATGTGGAAATCTTAAAATGGTGATTAAGGACAGTCGTTAATTTTTTATTAATGGTAAACTTTGAAAGATAACGATTTCTCCTTAACTTTTAATGAACGGTTTTGGAGATTTAGTCGATAGGTCCAGTCAATTGCGCTTTTGATGGAATAACTCAAAATCATAATCCAATCAGAAGCGCTATTGAACAAATAAACTACCTACAAAAAAGCCCCAAAAACGGGGCATAACTGCATAAGTCCGTTTAACTTAGCCGTTTTACCCTCCGATACAGTAGGTACTTAGGTAATACACTTGGTACCGACGTTAACGGTTAGCTAATATCGCTTTTTTCATTTATTTTATGCGAACCCCTGGTTGATGCTAATGGCGGTACGTGTTTATAGAGTGTAGACAGAACGTATCTAGACTACCTAGGTGTTGACTGTTGTTAGACATTTTAGATAAATTCATCAATGAACTAGATTTTTGAGATTGAGAACTAGGATTGGTCTATGAAAAATGTCTGTACCCTATAGTGGCCTACACTGTAGGCCACTGCCCTACAGTATGTTTGTCTCTGTCGCTCGATATAAAGCACGCAGCGACAAAAATTCCGAAGAAGCTATTCGACATTTATTTGAAGATTGTGAAACAGGCCCTTAAAAAAGTAAATATTTTCTTGACCAAAATGAAAAGATATAAAAATAAATCGAGACCCGGAAAAAACATTAACAACTTTATCAGTACTTATTAATAACTGAATAGATTATGTTATATAGGACAACTCGAAAATAAGTGCAGCAATAAGGAAGTAAGATAAAATGCTCACACGTGAGCTTCAGTTGGTACCACTTACCACTATGAAAGGTAGAAAAATTTATGGGAAAAAATGTCTTGACTCTACAAAATACAATCTTTAAAACATCTTAAAAGCTTTAATTAGATGGATCTACTAATCAAGAGAAATAAGTAATCTATTTGAATTCTAGCTAAGTTGGCAAATTAGATAATTCCTTACCCGTTTTGATATTGCAAAGATTTAAATTGTGGACAAATACAAGTGCCCTTTTAATTTTTAGATAAACTATGCAAATACGACTAATAAGTCAAGGCTCAAGATATTATTGTTGTTCCTAAAATGTTTTGTCTGTCAACCCTTACCCGTTTAGATTGAAAACAGTTATTGATAGACGAACTCAAACCATAATAGTCCTTAGTCCTTACACTAATAAAATAAAAGTCCTTACACTAAAAGGTTTTTGAACAATGATAATGATATCATAAAGGTAGTTAAACGTAAATGTTGCCACTAATATAATGATTTGTGATCATTCTATTTCCAGTTTCTAGTGTCTACCATGACCAGAAACATCCAATCGCACAATGAAAGTGAAATGTACTTTGCGAATGGAAGCTTATGAAACTTAGTTCTAACTTCTAGTCATAGACTTATATGTATATGTACACTAGGGACGGGGCATGTCGAGGCTAAAAGTATCTCCGTTTTGAGTTCCTTGGGACACTCGATTTTTGAAATTTTGTATAGGTATGAATAACATGTAACCGTTTAACATACCATTTTACCTGATAGCAATAGGTACTATTTTCTTGTATGAAAAATTTTCTGACTATCTCTGATTTAAATATTTTGCTGTTTACCTACCAGTGGCGTGGGATTCCTGTAACTCCGTTCATATCGGCTCATTTTACTTACCTTTTGAGGACCCTCATTCCTCATCCAAATCCCTACCGGTGGTAGGCATCATGTAGGACAATTCTATAAGTGTTATATTATAACCTACATGGAAATAAAAATTTTGAGTTTGAGTTCTACCTTATTATACAGGCTAGGCCTTCCCTATGTAGGAGAACCTTCGCCACTGATACCAACCTTGTACCTTTGCTCTATATGCCTATACAGTAGACACATTTTTGTTTAAGCAATAGTTAGTATTTCCTTGATTACATACGTATCAACTATCAACGTCTGTGCTCTATCCACCCAGATGAGCCTTCTAATTTTATGTTGACGATATTAAGGTGCTCCCTCACCGGGAGCATTCACGTGTAATATAACATCATAGATTCTACTTTGAGCATTACATTACAATACTACTTCCCTGACTGACGAGCATTTGCGTATAATGTTACATTATAGAATCGATTTTGAGCCTCCCAGCGGACGAGGGATCCATTGATGTAACAAGTTGTATCAAGATACTATACATTGTATAATTACAAAATTTATTATCCTCCTACACAGAGTTATGCTCGAATATGTAACGTTATCTGATATTACACGCGAATGCTCCCGGTGAGGGAGCATCTTTAGACCGTATTTGTTAATACCCTCACGATAGTATCACGATGCAATGGAACGGTGCTTAATCCTACGCGGTTTGAGAGCTCCCCAAATATTGTTTTGGAAGAGCTTTAACTGAAATAACAGATATTTACTGAAACTACATTCGCTTGTGAATAGGCTTTTGTTGTTAAAGGCCATTACTTACATATTATATGCAATTTTGGTCCTCAAGCAGTTTTTTCATGTCTACTGTAAATTGCAATAGATTTTTTTACAGTATACAGATATATGATTATAAACGACTAACGAGGCATGTTGAGGCAAAAAAACGTCTCTAGTTAAATGGCTCCACTTTTAAGATATATGGGGCCATTTTGACATTTGAAGTATTGTGAAAATAAGATGGCTGACATTTGAAGTGTGCTGAAAACAAAGATGACGTAACTTTTTACTGTATCTGTGACTGTATGAAGATTTCTTCAGTCAAATGTACGGTATAGCCTGTCTTGAGTTTTGAAGTCATTAGGGACAACTGAAAAGACTTCATTATGTTGGAAATGTAATGCTAAAGGTAAAACGTTCAACGTGGTAGAGCCATGCTTCGGCACGAATGGGCCGGCTCGACCGGAGAAATACCACGGGCTCACAGAAAACCGGCGTGAAACAGCGTTTGCGCTGTGTTTCGCCGAGTGAGTGAGTTTACCGGAGGCCTAATCCCCTACCCTTCCCTACCCTCCCCTATTACCCTATTCCCTCTTAAAAGGCCGGCAACGCACTTGCAGCTCTTCTGATGCTGCGAGTGTCCATGGGCGACGGAAGTTGCTTTCCATCAGGTGACCCGTTTGCTCGTTTGCCCCCTTATTTCATAAAAAAAAAAAAAAAACATTATTGAGATGGGGTCAGACAAGTTGTATATTGTATACTGATTCCTAGTATCGCCAACATTCTATAAATGTTCAAAATCGTCAAGCAACCGCTGTCGCCTTCAGTGTGGTCACTGGTCACATTATTAAAGCTGGTGATGATAATAGTGATGATGATACTAAATAACATTATTCGTCGTTCAGATTCTTCAGAGCACTCATGGTGGGATGTTTGGCTACCGTCCAAGGTATTTTAACCCAAGTGCAGTGCCGTTTTTGGTAGTTCTTTGTTCGCAGTGTTTGATGAAATTACATTGAACCCTTGCATACATTAGCATATTACATGTATGGAATATGGATGTTTCTCTTAGGAGATGAGTTAATTTGGATGTTTGGTGTAGTACGAGATCATTTGTATCTTAATTATTTATTTTTGGATTTAGTAGATTTGATACAAAAATATTATGTCCGTTATTCAATAATATAGTACATTATTGTGGACAATGTACGTTATCTGAGACTTGAGAACCATCACAAAAATTACTTTGTGGTAAGAATGAAGATAAAGAAAGAGATGAAGTAGGGCAACAGTCCGTTCAAAGTTATTTTACCTCAGACAGGACCTTTATGCCGACGACATAAGTGATAAGGATCACTCTCATAGAAATTCAGAGGTAAAATAACTTTGAACTGACTGTAGTCTGTATTTCAACTATCAAGATTTCACCAGATTAATCAGCGTAAAGATTATTCGGATTCTTTTCCCTCTATTTTTTCCATTGCAACAATTTCTTCGAAATTTCAAAAGTACCCTAATCACATTAACAAAGAACTATGGAACTTTCTAGACCAATTCTGTCAGCTTTAAAATTTAATTTTACAAAGTACCAGCCAGGTATAGAGCTAGACTAAGTGCATAATAAAACCTCCAGGGATGTAGACACCCTGTCTGGAGTCTAGACGTGCGTACCCTGGGTCTGGTATGTCTGTCTGGTCTAGTATGTCTGGAAAGTTAAATTCAATAGTCTCCCTTTATGGAAAATTTACTGCCGCTTTAGATCCTTTTTACAAGTTTTGGATTTCCAGTTGGAAGGAAATTGAAGTTGAAATATGCATCTTCTCATGGCACAGCGGTATTTTTCTAAAGTTTTCTGAATTCACATAATACATTTTGAAAATAACGGTATGTGGGATAGGGCTAACATACTACCTGGTTTATCCTTATACCTAACTTTCAATGCGTCCAACAACATTATATCCATAAAACTAGTTGTATAACAAAGAAATAAATAACACTTCTAAGAACAATAAATTTGGAAACTTCTAGATGTTATTGTGCGCTTTCAACCATTGTGCCAAGGTGTCGCGACGACAATGCGATTTCTCTCGGCCGCAGCCACAACGGCCTTTCTCTATTGGCACAAGCTTATTTAGTAATATCCTTAATTCAATTCATATTGAAAAGCCTTTTGGCGGAATGCCTCTCAAATATGAAATATTTGAACCCTATAGTTTCGTTACCTTACCTTCCAAACGGTTAGTGCTAGAAAGATGAACCTTAAGAGGTTGCTAAAAAAACGCTTTAAAGGTAAATATCTCGCAAACGGATACCTAATATCCGTTTGCGGTAAATATTCAACTTTAAGGCGTTTTTTAATAGGGCGCCTCTGTGTATTACATACAGGGTGTCCGGTAATTAATGGATAACCTTAAAATGTCTTATAGTAGAATTTATGGCCGTTCAAAAAAAAAATACAAAAAAAAAACAATCATAAATAGTAGCTAAGATAAGTTTTTTTTAGAGAAAAAAAGTCTATTTTTTAGCTTATATTAGTTTTTTGAACACTATGACCAGAAATGAATGAATTACATCGGTTTTTTATTGTTTTGATATTGTACACTAACTATGCTGATAGATAGACACTAAATAGCTAAACTAGCTATTAAACTTTTTTAAAAAATATGCAAGTTCATTTATTTTGGAAAAAAATGCATATTTTATTTTTTCATATAAGCTTAAACATTTTGGGTATTAAAAAAATGTATGAAGGCATGAGTGACCAATATTTTTTATTACACGTATTTACAATAAATGTTCAAATTGTTGGCCTCCCACTAATATGCAGGCCCTACATCTACGGATAAATGATCTGAGCAATCTAGTATATCTTCGATCACTTATTTTTGATGCGGCTGCTCTGACACGGTTACGTAGTTCTTCCAAAGATCGTATAGGCTTACGGTACCTACACCTCTTTTTTGAGGCAGCCCCAATAAGAAAAAAAATCAATGGATTTAGATCCGGTGAACGCGGAGGCCACAAAATTGGCGCTAGACGCCCGATCTATCTGTTTGGGTACGTATTATTTAATTTTGCACGAACGGGTGCAGCATAATGCGCAGGATAGTCGTCATTTTGTAACCAATAAGAGTCCCTCAGCTCCTCGGGCACTTCTTCTAATAAATTGGGCAGATCATTTTGGAGAAACTCCAAATAACTTTGCCCAGTTAGATTCCCTGGTAATTCAAATGGTCCAATTATTATTCCGTTTAATATTCCAGTCCAATAGTTAATTTTAAATTGGTATTGTGACCTGTCTTCACGCATAAGATGGGGATTTTCTAGTCGCCAACTATGTTAATTGTGAAGGTACCCATTTCTTTTGAGTGTTGATCCATCGCTCCAAAGAATTTTATAAAAAAAATGTGGGTCTTCTTTAATCTTTGCCAGCATTTGTCGGCAAAAACGTAATCTAGATGCGTAATCTCTTGGCATGAGAGTTTGTACGCGTGTGACATGGTAAGGGAGGAAATTATACTTTTTTTTAAATATTGTGCACGGTCGATTTTCCGATGCCTGTGTGTCGAGCTATTTCTCGCGTAGAGGTCGAAGGATCATTTTCAATTTCCTCAAGCACCACGTCTTCTACACCAAGACTAGCGCCTCTTCCACCGCTAGTACCTCCGATACCACTGCCCGGCATTCTTCCTTCGGAGTAACAGCCGTGGACTCTTATAAATACGCGGTAGTCTGGGTGGCGCGCGATCTCTCCCTATAAAGAGCTGCGGCTGCATTAGCGTTGCTTCGGCATTCTCCATAAATAAAATGCATGTTTGCATATTCTTGTGCCGTATACTGATGACGTGGCATTTTGATACACATAAACACCCACGTCCGGTCAGTTCAGAAACAAGCCAAGTCGTCGCAAATATCACCAAACAAAACAAGCCCAAATCAGTAAGTAAAACAAATAGTCCAGTAAAAAATAGACAGGTGGTCGTTTTAACACAGATTTAAAGTAAATCACGATAATCACGCGGAAATGAAATAAACACATGCGAAGTCGAGCAAGTCGAGTGACGCACTAAGTAAGAGCTCTTATCTGATTTATTTCTCTCTCTCGCTCTTAACTAATTCAGACCCTCTTTGCCTAACACAAAAAAGACGGGCGGTATAGGTCCGCTCAGGTTTTCCTTTCCTTTTCACGCTTAAAAGTAACAATTTTAAACATTATGCAATGATATTGATGTTGATGATTTAAATTGATTTAAATTTTCTTTTGTAATTTTTTCTCCTTTTCTACATTAATATCAATAATTTAAAAAATATTGGTCACTCATGCCTTCATACATTTTTTTATACCTAAAATATTTAAACTTCGATGAAAAAATAAATAATGCAATTTTTCTAAAATAAATGAACTTGCATATTTTAAAAAAAAGTTCAATAGCTAGTCATACTATTTAGTGACTATCTATCAGCATAGTTAGTGTACAAAATCAAAACAATAAAAAACCGATGTAATTAATACATTTCTGGTCATAGTGTTCAAAAAACTAAAATAAGCTAAAAAAATAGACTTTTTCTGTAAAAAAAAAAACTTATCTTAGGTTAATATTTTATGATATATTTTTTTTTTGTTTTTTTTAACGTCCATAAGTTCTACTATAAGACATTTTAAGGTTATCCATTAATTACCGGACACCCTGTATATAAAATGTACTAGCGACCCGCCCCAGCTTCGCACGGGTACAATACTGATACTAATACTACAGAATGTCTTTAAACCTCTAACAAAACGGGCGAAATCTAGTCAAAACAAACAGAAACAAATTAATATAGGTACCTACTAAAACTCAATGAAATAAGTAGGTGGGTATACTTTTATCGTATGAAACTCAGATCAAATAAAAAAGTTTTTATTTGATCTGAGGTATGAAATACCATAGATCTAAACTCCCCCCGCACGCGCCTTGGTGACGCCTACTTCGCAACGGCACAGGGGCGACACTCTCTACAAATGACAGTTCGAGCACCGACAAATGTCAGTTATGTTGACTTAAGCCTAGGGTTGACATCGAATTAATTTAAAATATTTTTTTACGTCTTCGTAAATATAATATTTTTACGCGGACCGCCGCAGATAAGCCGCAGGCAACAGCTAGATACTTAATATGGAAAGGGAAATCATACCTACTTACTTTAATCCACGTCTCAGTTATTTATTGTACCTACTGCGTGTGACGAAAACAAGGGTTAGTTTAGAAAAAATAAGTATTAATTATTATCGATGTAGGTTAAGCCGAAGGAACTTTTGTCATATTTTTTTTCTTGGTTAATACGGCCGGCGACCATATACAATTACAATTATTCAGCCCACTCATTTTAATACCGATCAGGAAATTTCTAATATTTTAGGTACATGGTGCGTGCGATTTGAACTTTTGAACAATACTGATATTTACAACGAAAATTAAAAATAGTCTCCATGCAAATTGCAAACGTCTTATTACCATATTTTTTTAATCTAAAATATACTCAGCCATTGGGCACATAAATTGGAAAAATATACCTTGTATCCTTAGCAATTGGGTTTAAGGGCCCTATACGGCAATCGAGGGTCGGGAATATAAGAGAATTATACAGAAAAAGATACTCCACAACCTTGAAAAAAATCACACGGCTAGTTAATGAATGATACTAGCCTTTCGAAATTTCGAATTTAAGATAATATTTATGGATAAGTGTAAAAAAAAATCTGAATATCACTGAAAACGTGTAAATCGCACTCCCGTATTATAATAACTGAGTCGTAATTATCAAGAATTATTAAACTAATTTTATCAAATAATAAAGTTAAAACTATAAAGAAGTAAATGAAATCTTTATTTCTTAGTAAATATATTCTTATTTTGTGTTAAGAAATCATAAACTTGCCCAATTTTTTCGCTCAAATTCTTCATACAAATTACTATGAACTGGCGAGTTTCCACAAATACATGTGCGAGCGCCCGCTGCGGTCAGTACGCCACGCAACTCCGAGGAGAGAGCACGTCGCTTTACGCCGCATCCACAGATCGCGATCGAACCACAGTATAATTAATAATAGTAGGTACATTTGTTCTGTTGAGCAAGTAAATATTTCTTTTGGAACGAAGTTCCTTATGACGCGTTGCAAAAGGGAGACGGAAAAAATTAAGACCAAAAGTTGTAACGACACTTTTTGCCATAGTTGTAAGCCGTGCGGTGTGTTTCTCTGTCTCTCTCTCTCTCTCTCTCTCTCATCATCAATCAACCAAACCCAACAACCCTCCACACCAAAAACCCCACCCCCTATACAATGTAACCCCCCTCCCCCTCTAAAATGTTTTGACCTTACCAATAGCCTTCCCACGAAACCTCCCCCCATCCCCCCACCCCCCGAAAATTCCCCTCGAGGCATATCTCAGTCAACTGGACCCCTAGACCCCTCGAGTCAGGTATCATTGGAATCGCGAGAACGAGCCCTATAATTTGGCTTAATCAGATCCCCTAAATTCCCAACGGGAAACCGAGATATACCTCAAAAACCTCAAGAACCCCCCTCCCCCTCTCAAAAAATTTTGACCCCTCCAATAGCCTTCTCACAAAACCTTCCCCCCTCCCCCTCCTCCCCCCTCCCCCCCTCCCCCCAAAATCCCCTCGAGGCATATCTCAGTCATCTGGACCCCTAGACCCCCCGAGTGAGGTATCATTGGAATCGGGAGAACGAGCCCTATAATTTGGCTCCATCAGATTCCCTAAATACCTCAAAAACGTCAAGACACCCCCCCCCCCACCTCAAATTTTTTTTTGACCCCTCCAATAGCCTTCTCACGAAACCTTTCGAAAATTGTTTTTGGACTTGTGGAATGGATTTCGATCAGGACTAGTGACTCGACTTAAACTCGCGACAGGTCAACAGGACAGAACAGGACAGGAAAATGCGGTCGGCGTTGTGCACTAAGCATGTGTCGTTCGTTCGATTTCCGCGAACCAGTTTTGAGGTTTTTAGGGCCATTTTGAAATTTAACGTATGGTGAAAACACTATTGAGAAAAAAGTGTCTCCAGTTAAATGGCCCCACTTTTGAGATTTTTGGGGCCATTTTGAAATATGACGTATGGTGAAAACACTATGGAGAAAAAAGTGTCTCCAGTTAAATGGCATACTTTTGAGATTTTTGGGGCCATTTTGAAATTGAAAATACTATGTAGAAAAACGTGTCTCCAGTTAAATGGCCCCACTTTTGAGATTTTTGGGGCCATTTTGAAATTTGACGTATGGTGAATGGGGCCAATGGGAAAATACTATGGAGGTGTCTCCAGTTAAATGGCCCCACTTTTGAATTTTAGGGCCATTTTGAAATTTGACGTATGGTGAAAACACTATGAAGAAAAAAGTGTCTCCGGTTAAAAGGCCCCACTTTTGAGATTTTTGGGGCCATTTTGAAATTTGACTCTCGAAGTCTTTGGGGTATTGGTGACGACTATTGGTCTGGTCAAAAAATGTATGGTGTTGGGTTGGGACACTTGTCGATGGTACCTGAAGGTTTACCGGTTCTGCTAAGGAGCAGCAGGCTTAGCATGCACATCGCAGAAACATCGGAGAGTCGACAAAATGAGAGATTGAAGAAACATTAATACCATTTGTAGCAAAATAGGTCTTATTGTAAGGCAGCAAGGTCGATGCATTGTCGTTTGGAAACAATCTTTCTTTTCTTCCCGAATTTTCTCTTTCTTTTCTCACAGAAGATTTCCCGACAGCCATTTTAAAACTAGATAATATGTCTGTTTAGAAATGTTGATTTCTATTGGCAACCTTGTCGCCAAGGATTAAGAACTATTTTGCAACTCACTATTTGGATAAAATATTTCTTCCTTAAATTTATTTCTTCGGATCGCCATGCTAAGCCCGCTGGCTGGTGTTCTTGAAAATTATTATACGAGGTGTGTGCATGCGTGCGGAATAGGGAATATGCATAAAATATAAAAATAGCTTAAAATATAATAATATGATACTAGACTGAAAAATAAAGGAAACGGCGAAAAAAATTTCAATATCTGTTAATAAATGAGCAAGATATGAGCGGTCAAAGTTTGTAATCTATCTCTTTCTAGCAAAACGAAATTTAGTATGAACTTTCTATGAAGGTCGTGTTATGTGACGTCACGATACACGTCCGATCTCTCTGTCTAACAGACTACTTTAAACGTTCATATCTTCGTTATTTTTAATGATATCAAAAAACTGATTTTACCATACGGTTTACCAAACAAGATAGATCTATATAAAAAAATAAAAAAAATACGTGCATATTCCCTATTGCGGATTTAAACCGCAACGCGGCACGTTTGTATGCAGATGGTTTACTGTTCTTTATACTGTGGCGCGAGGCTCGATCGTTGTGAGAGTAGCGCTAAAAACCTAAACTTCGCGCGGCGCGTCTCCGAATACAGTCCTTAATTTGCACCTAATTCTTAAGTAGTATAAAGACTATTTGAATTATATCAATGCAATTTTAAATTTTTATTACCACTCAATAAGTGTTGTAACACAACTAAGATCGTCGCACAATATCGATAGGTATCGACAGATTTAAATGCGATTAAGTACTACATGTAATATTTAATCTAAAATTTTATGCGAAAATCCTTACTAATATTTTACTACTATTATAAATATGAAAGTTTCTGAGGATGTATGGATGGGTGAATGGATGGACGGATGAATCTTAAACGGGCAAATGGCACACCACACGTTTGTTTCTCTTTATCGCAATAACTATTGAACGGGTTTTAATAAAAATTTGATGTACGTTCGAGGTTAACCTCCTACAAACTTTATCCAACCCAAGCATATTTCGTTAAAAATATCGATAAAATCTATATTGCATGACTACATCACTAGTGAAACAAAAAAGAAAATATATTTTTATGAACGTCGCGTCAGCCAAATCTTTCTTATCAAATTACACTGTCGCGTCGGCGAAGCTGCCAGCCCCGTGAACCATAGTCCAGGCTGGGAAAAAGTTACTCCCCACCCGCCCCCGCATTCGCCCAGACACGCACACACGGCTGCGAGCGGTGAGTCGTGTAAATCGGTGGAGTGACGGTTCTTTACGTTAGTAATATATATTCTTTGGCAACGGGCCGTGCAGCAGAAATCGTAATATTTTAATTTCCCCATAACTTCAAAACCACACGTCCAATTTCAATCATTCAAAGACCAAATATTATCTACATAAACTGTACTTAGTGATGAAATAATTTATTTTGATAAGGATTAATAGCATGAGTAAAATAAACGCGTTTAAATGTAGTCCAAAAAAAATTCAAGATTTCTAAATAAAAAAATGGTTGTTGTGCCTCACTCGACATAGATAGGTATAGTGTGTCGCGGACTTTTTTGTAGATATTTATAAGATGTACAATTAATTAGAACATTTTATGGTTCTATCTTTTATAGTTTAGGCAGCGTACGCAAAATAAGTAACTTTTCTGGTTGATTTTTTACACCTTGTGTCCGAAAAACCCAAATATTTTACGGAACCCTATTTTTTTTCAAAATAAAATATAGCCTATGTTACTCGTGGATAATGTAGCTTTCGAATGGTGAAGGAATTTTTGAAATCGGTCCAGTACTTTTTGAGCCTATTCATTACAAACAAACAAACAAACAAACAAACAAACAAACATACAAACAAAGTTTTCCTCTTTATAATATTAGTGTAGATAATTAGAACATTTTATGGTTCTATCTTTTATAGTTTAGGCAGCGTACGCAAAATAAGTAACTTTTCTGGTTGATTTTTTACACCTTGTGTCCGAAAAACCCAAATATTTTACGGAACCCTATTTTTTTTTCAAAATAAAATATAGCCTATGTTACTCGTGGATAATGTAGCTTTCGAATGGTGAAGGAATTTTTGAAATCGGTCCAGTACTTTTTGAGCCTATTCATTACAAACAAACAAACAAACAAACAAACAAACAAACATACAAACAAAGTTTTCCTCTTTATAATATTAGTGTAGATGAGATAAAGCCTGGCGAGTGGTGACAGACATATCGGTGGATAGGGGAGTCTCAGTATTACAGGGTCCATTTTTACCCTGTGGGTACGGTACCCAAAAAACTCGACACTGTTGTAGCTACCTCTATTTAGTGTGACCTTTGACCCCATGCCAGGTTCATTGACTATGGTTCACTTATCTTAAATGTAAACAGGGGGAGGCTTTTAGCAGGTATTAATAAAAGCGTAATTTTGTATGATATGAATAGAATTTAATAAAATATTCTGAAAATAGAATCGAATGGGGAGTGTTCTAGGTATATTCGTTATATTTTAAAACTTGTCAAAATAATATTACATTCTTTTGAAATATGAAAAGTGTCATAATTTGAACCTACCAGGGTACCTAGCAGGAACAACAGACAACTGTGTAAACGTAATGTTATCGAAAGAGAATTGTATGAAAATTAAGACGCCGCCATTGACATTCGATAAGGTTAAGCTTACGCAGCAGTCAATTGTTCCTGCTAGACCCCCAGAACTGTTCTTACCTAATCATTAGAAAAGCCGCAGGTGGTCATTTAATGAATCTAAATCTATATATATAAAAGAAAGTCGTGTTAGTTACACTATTTATAACTCAAGAACGGCTGAACCGATTTGGCTGAAAATTGGTAGGGAGGTAGCTTAGAACCAGGAAAAGGACATAGGATACTATTTATTGCGGGAAAATGTACGGTTCCCGTGGAATACTGTATTTACGCTTCTACGTAAAAACCACTCAACCGATCATCATGAAATTTGTCACAGATATAAAGTAGACTACGAGGAAGAACATAGGTTACTCTTTATTGCATAAAATGTACGGTTCCCGTGGAATACTGTATTTACGCTTTTACGTAACTACTTACCCGATCATCATGAAAGTTGCTATAGATACAAAGTAGACCACGAGGAAGGACATAGGCTACTTTTTATTGCAAGAAAATATACGGTTCCCGTGGAATATTGTATTTACGATTTTACGTAAAAACTACTTAACCGATCATCATGAAATTTTGCACAGATATAAAGTAGAGCACGGGAAAGGACATAGGCTACTTTTTATTGCAGAAAATGTACGGTTCCTGTGAACAACTGTATTTACGCTTTTACGTTAAACTACTTAACCGATCATCATGAAAATTGGCACAGACATAGAGTAGATTACGAGGAAGAGCATAGGCTACTATTTATCGCAGAAAAATATGTTTGGGGATTTAGTAAATAGGGGATTTACGGATTTACAAATAATTTACGCGACGATAATCAAAGGAAAATTCGAAGGTGAGGAAGTTCTCTTTGCGAAGATCCCGATGATCTCTACCGAATACCGATATGCCGTCAAACTACTTCAATTTCCGATCCGTCTTGCATTCGCCATGACCATTAATAAGTCACAAGGCCAATCCTTGAAAGTTTGTGGTCTGAATCTACAAAATCCATGTTTTTCACCTGGTCAATTATATGTGGCATATTCACGGATCGGAAGACCATCTGCGTTATTTATTCTTGCGCCTGATAATAAAACGAAAAATGTCGTCTATTACAAGATGCTTTACTGAAGATTGCAATCCATGCAACAAAATACATGGCCCATTTCAACGATCATTAAAATAATTGATTTCTTTTTAATTATATATATTATCCTAATGAAAAATTGCACTTAATGAAATCCAAAATCTGCTCATTTATTGCCTCTAAGGTAGAACAAAGTTTGCCGGGTCAGCTAGTACTAGAATATAGATCAAATGATGAAACAATAAACTTAGTTTTTTTTTTGTTTTACATTATTACCTAACGCCCTATTGTTATTTTAAAATTTAAATATTACATACATTAACACTTATTAGCAACAATAATACACTGTCTTACAAATAAGTGCTTCGGGTGAATCATTGTTTTTATTTAAATTTCCTTCATTAACTTTTTAACATTACCATCCAGAGACTGTTAAACAGTTTTATTAATACGAAAACATTTTTAAGCGTTTTTAACATTTAAGCGTTTTACATACTTAGTACAAATAAACTTGCTCATTTTTATAGGGAAGATAAAATTATAAAGGAACGCAAGCACCTCCTCTTGTAGTGTTTCTAGATTAAATAGAAGGGATGATAAATAACCAAACCCAACGAATCGTGTTTGTACAATTATTTATTAATAGCGACCCGCCCCGGCTTCGCACGGGTACAATACTGATACTAATACGACAGAATGTCGCCCACTTCGCAACGGGCCGTGCAGCATAAATCGTAATATTTTAATTTCGCCATAACTTCAAAACCAAACGTCCAATTTTAATCATTCAAAGACCAAAATATATTATCTACATAAACTATACTTAGTGATGAAATAATTTATTTTGATAAGGATTAATAGCATGAGTAAAATAAACGCGTTTAAATGTAGTCAAAAAAAATTTCATGATTTCTAAATAAAAAAATGGTTGTTGTGCCTCACTCGACATAGATAGGTATAGTGTGTCGCGGACTTTTTTGTAGATATTTATAGGATCTACAATTAATTAGAACATTATATGGTTCTATCTTTGATAGTTTAGGCAGCGTACGCAAAATAAGTAACTTTTCTAGTTGTTTTTTTACACCTTGTGTCCGAAAAACCCAAATATCTTACGAAACCCTATTTTTTCCAAAATAAAATTTAGCCTATGTTACTCGTGGATAATGTAGCTTTCGAATGGTGAAAGAATTTTTGAAATCGATCCAGTACTTTTTGAGCCTATTCATTACAAACAAACAAACAAACAAACATACAAACAAAGTTTTCCTCTTTATAATATTAGTATAGATTAATAGAATTGAACAATGTGGAATGTATGTGCTGACACAGCATACGGCGATCGACACGCTTAACCTAATTATATTGTACTTTGTACATCCTGGGACTCAGGGAAGAGAATGTTGTCTTCATGTAAATAACTAAAACTTAATGTCCATATTCATATTGCAAATGTTTGTTCGTCAATAAACCAATGACTGATGAGCTGACATTGAAACTAATAACTAACAGAGTAATAATTAACAGAGTCAGGGAACAATTATATCCTCTGTAGCCAGAATTCGTTCGATACGAAGTTCCTAGTAATTCGATGTGGATGAGTCAAAACACAAAACACACAGTTGACAATGTGACGCATTATCACCATCGGGGGGTCTCGCTACTGGGGATCGATAGACCCCCCAGGGTCCGTTTGAAGTTTGAACACAATGTCACAATACTTGTTCACTCATTTACAAGGATGTAGGATATGGCTACCCGCAGATTTTGAAGTGTTTTGTTTTTCTTTTTTTAAACAACAAAAAATTCAAAAAAAGTTTTATTCTGTCTTTAATTACTTAAAATCCTCGTGCATTAGCACGTTTGTAGAAAACAGTAAAATTGCAAAGATGTTGCTATCTCGTTTTGACACGTTTTTCTTTTGTATTTCATGAACGATGAAAAGAGCTGGGTTGACATTAAAGACTTTATGTGAAGTTAGTTTCATGCAGCGCATCCTGAAACTAACTTCACACTTGTCTAGATTCGTTGACAGAAGTTAAATTATGATACGCAACCTACTCGGCACTTCTTAATGGAGTTATGAAATGTTATAGAATGTTAGTAAGTTATTTTAAACTTGTAAGTGCTTTCCAGCTAGTTAGATTTAAACTAAGTTTTACTTATAATTATTTTTGATTGTTTCAGGTAATTTTCAAATAAAACGTTACTGACGTCTTTCTTCTTCTTCTTTTGTTATTGGCCACCTGAAAGATTTGCCAATGTGAAATGTTTTTATAAAAGTGCCAGAATGCTGTATTTATGATGTGGTGGTAAGTTTTTAACAACCGTAATGTATCCAGTAACTGTTCTCATAACTTTCTGCGGAGGGATTGGCATGATTGACGTATTAGTGGATTCTGAAAGTACATTAGACATAATGCAGGATGAATTTCAACTTGGTAAAATTCTGCTTGAGCGAGCATTTCACGGGTGATTGGTAACAAATTGACTGAGCGATAATGTGGATCCCACAAAACTCTAATATTTTAGCTTTTTATTTTTTGAGATTTTTGTTGCAAATAAGTTTCAATCCTCGGAGGTTATATAATACAGTTTTCTATATTGCTTCCTAGATATGAAGTAAAGGGGGACAAATGACAGTCGAAAAAACGAATGATGACAAAATGGGGGATATACGAATAGGATACAGTTTAGTATTGCAGCTACTTATTTATTATATGCAGGATTTGTTTAATGATACAACTGGATAGTTAAGTATAGAATTCATTACGTTAAGCGAGGACTGTGTCGCGGTAAAGACAGTATAGAATATATGAAACTTGCAAAAAGGTTTTTTCTGGTAAGGGCCTGTTTTACAATCGCCTAATGAGTGACAAATAGCTTAACCGTTTGTTTTGTCTCTATCGCGCAGTATAAAGTAAGCAGCGACAAAAGATTGTGAAACAGATCCTTAGTGTATAGTGTATACTATCTAGTATAATTAACATATAATTACATCTTCTATCTGTATGTCACAGATGTTATTAGCGTCACATTTCTAGGTTACATTTGAATTATTATGTGCTTATACCGTATGATTGATATGACTACAAATTAATAGACCACTTAGGTCTTAGTGCACGTATAATGGCGTAATTGTTTACATAATATTCATTACATCAATGTAGACATTTAACATTTATTTACATCTGTGTATAGGCAAAATATTGTATAAATGAAGATACGTTATTTCACAATTAAGGTAATTGATTGCTTAGGAAGATTTTACTACATAATATAAAAGCCTCCGAGGTCTAGTGGTTAGAGCATTAGCACTCGACTCAGAGGTCGTGGGTTCGATTACCGCATTAGAACAACAAAAAATGCAGGCTGATCACCTGATTGTGATGATGAAAGAAAGATGATCCATATGTCGTATAGGTTTATAAAAAGTCGGACCTGCGCCTGATCTCTCGTCAATCGTGTCGGTTATCCGTGCCACTGGATTATAAGAGTAAAGGAAGAGAGACGTAACTGGCCTGGTTTAAGTGAAACCGGCCACCGTCACCGCGATCGGTGTGTGGGGTTTTTACTACATAAATAGACGAACTTAACTTACCTTACCATAGTCTTCTGTCTCCAAGAGCGAATCACTGGTATAAAATCTCAGGTTTTTTCTTCAAAGCCATAGATTACTTAATTACGTAATCCAAGCACATAAGGTATTATGAAATCATTTGTGTGGCCTTTAGTCTAAAATCTAGATTCTAGTAAAAACCATTTACAAGCCGCTCCGGTTTCGTAACAAAGGTCGTTTTTTGCTTCCAAGTTCCTCTAATCGCTTGTCAAACTTCTGACAGACAGGCTAATCCCTAATCCTAATGAAAATACTTGAAAAGATTGAAAGACGACGCGGCGAGCATTTTTAATATAGCGATACAAAATTGAACTTAATTTTTACTACACAATTTGTTCGAATTTCGATGTTGCGCTACGCAGTTCGATATACGTAGTAACTACATATTTAGAAATCTGTGGTTCGGTTCTCGAAATTCGAACTCTTGCAATGATACTACTAGGCTGGCGAAGGCTGCTTCTCCTTCATAGGGAAGCCCGAAGCTGGAGCCTGTATAAGAGGTAGGGATTTCTATGAAGGTTTGCAAAAGGCAAGTGACAAGGGAAGCCAATAGGAATGGAGTTATAGGAACCCTACGCCACTGCTATAAGCGCGACAAAATTGAACTTCATTTTCTACACAAAGATATGTTCGAATTTCGATGTTGCGCTGCGCAGTTCGATTTACGTAGTAACTACATATTTTAGAAATCTGTGGTTCGGTGCTCGAAATTCGAACTCTTGCAATGATACTACTAGGCTGGCGAAGGCTGCTTCTCCTTCATAGGGAAGCCCGAAGCTGGAGCCTGTATAAGAGGTAGGGATTTCTATGAAGGTTTGCAAAAGGCAAGTGACAAGGGAAGCCAATAGGAATGGAGTTATAGGAACCCTACGCCACTGCTATAAGCGCGACAAAATTGAACTTCATTTTCTACACAAAGATATGTTCGAATTTCGATGTTGCGCTGCGCAGTTCGATTTACGTAGTAACTACATATTTAGAAATCTGTGGTTCGGTGCTCGACATTCGAACACTTGCAATGATACAAACATGTATCTCCTAGTGCAGAAATAAAGTTCAATTTTGAATAGCTTTCTTAATAATGCCGCACGTCTCGATTCTGACGCTTATTTTACTAGCTGAAAAATATTATTTAGGACCAAAATAATTTTAACATTTGAATTCTGAATCTCTTTTATTTGTTGTGTTTCGCTGAATGTTGCTATAGTTAATAGGTGACAATATTCAGTATTTCTTTTTATCAGGCGATCCGTATACTCATTTTCCTTCAAAATGTCCAAAAATACATAAATCAAAATACATGACGTACCCTTTATACTTTATACTACATTGCCAATTAATTGTTTACCCTTTTCTTAACTAACGGATTTTAAAACGGTAGATTTATGTGAGTTTTCAAAACACGTTTTCAAAACTGCATCTCTCATATTTGATTAGAGTTTATGGAGTGGTAGTATGAAGATGTAATACTGTATACGTCTACTGTGACCGAACTGTGCAGTTTTATCGGTGTGGTCTGTAGCGGGCATAAAGGAGGTTTTCGAGGGTGTGTTTGTCTATCCCAACCCCCAACAAACTATCAACTGTTTCACGTCTGATTGCGGAGCTATGGCACGTGGACCGTACACTACTAATATGAAGATGTAGTACTGTTTACGTCTACTGTGACCGAACTGTGCAGTTTTATCGGTGTGGTCTGTAGCGGGCATAAAGGAGGTTTTCGAGGGTGTGTTTGTCTATCCCAACCCCCAACAACCTATCAACTGTTTCACGTCTGATTGCGGAGCTATGGCACGTGGACCGTACACTACTAATATGAAGATGTAGTACTGTTTACGTCTACTGTGACCGAACTGTGCAGTTTTATCGGTGTGGTCTGTAGCGGGCATAAAGGGGGTTTTCGAGGGTGTGTTTGTCTATCCCAACCCCCAACAACCTATCAACTGTTTCACGTCTGATTGCGGAGCTATGGCACGTGGACCGTACACTACTAATATGAAGATGTAGTACTGTTTACGTCTACTGTGACCGAACTGTGCAGTTTTATCGGTGTGGTCTGTAGCGGGCATAAAGGGGGTTTTCGAGGGTGTGTTTGTCTGTCCCAACAACCTATCAACTGTTTCACGTTTGATTGCGGAAGCTATGGCACGTGGACCGTACACTACTGGGAATCGGATATCAGAGTCAATAAACTTTATCACCACTCAATCGAAAATGAACACAATTACAACGGCATGAAGCCTATAATCCTATACATTGTACGTTCCCGTCAGATTATGCCATCATTCAATCAAAATTAAAATGTAACTCAACGACATACAGTCCATATTAGTGTACGATTTGCGGTGCGACCATATTATGCAAATGTACACAGCTGGACCAAACGTCTATGCCAATGGAAAATTAACCGTACTTATATGGTCGTAACGTGTAAAATAGTTTGCGGCTACCAAATGCGTTTACTATCTAGTTGCATGTTGTCTAGTGTTATCAGTGTTTTTGTTATCTTTGGCAATTGCTTCTTTAACCCGTACGTTAAAGGTACGTTAGTAATATATATTCTTTGCCGCGGGCATATTGTTTAATTTAACAATAAAAGTTTAAGTTACTTTTAAATGTTACTTAAAATCGTAGATCTAAGAATAGTATAGATTTGCTGATAGTATTTCTAATGTTAGTTTTTAACGCTATTGTTAGTTTTTAACTTTTCTGATTGCCGAGCTGCTTGTCTAGCGTGTGCGGTTGCCATAATAAAGATTACTTTATACGTCTTTTTCAGTCTTCTGATTTCAATTTTGTTACATTTGTTTACATCATTTCTAATTTCTATTTTACGACCGCGCCAGCTACAATATTATAAAATGCTTACAATAATTACAAACGTCCAATTAACGTGACCCACATAATGAACCAAGCTTTATTCGTGCAGAGGTCAACCTTTTCCGGTTACTTTCCTACTCAGAATTTGAATGGACGTTTTGCGTGATAGGGTAAAATTGTAAAAAAAAATAACTCAGGCCTCAGCTCTTGATTTAAAAACGTCAATGTAAAAACATGGAAACGAGGTAGATATTTGGAATATGTGAGCTATGCTTTGGCACGAATGAGCCGGCACGACCGAAGTTTCGCCGAGTGAGTGAGGTTACCGGAGCTGAGGCCTAGTGGAGTTTGGGGATTTTAAGGACCAGTAGTGCAAGTGCTCTACCATAGTCCATAGGAGTTGCAATAGTGTAACTCCTCTGTAGGTCGATTCTGCATTAAATGTTACAGTAATACAGTTACGATGCAGTATCGATGAGTTATAACAGCAAAATGGTATTCTAATAAACGGCAAACCAACGTTTTACGCGTTTTGATTTGTCCAAACTCCAAAAATCAGTTTACGATATCACGAGTCACGACGATTCATTTATAATTCGTTGATAGTAAATTGAAAGTATAAGTTATTTAACGAGAATTGGGGTTCTAGTGTTGTGAGAGTCCATGGCAATAATTTTCCAAATATTAATATCTAAGTAAGGAGGTTTTACTCTATATGCCCTGTCCTTAGTATATAATGTCTCCGAAAATCAATTACGGATACTTCAGGCACATGATCCACTGCTTATGTAAAGACGTTTAGGCAAAAAAAAAATGTCATACTCAAAGTAAAAAATTATCTCATGTATGGGTGACTTCCGCAAAACGCAACTCGCCCATATATATATATTTTTCTAGTATGACAATTACTTTTCTGCTTAAACGTCTTTACATATAACATAATCAATAGATAATAATATGCCCAAAATATCCGTTATTAATTTTACCGAACCTTATATCACAGTGTAATAAAAAGATACAATAGGCCAACGCGTTTGAAGTCGCGCGAAATGCCGCTTTTGTGTAGGTATTCGTCATTGCTGCAGGGTTGTCACAATAATACGTTTTATTATAATCTGTTCTACATTTTGTGTATTCGTAGTATGTGTATGTAGAGTACTAGGAATAAAACAAAATATATATATAGAAGTATTAATTAAGAGTTTTATTATAAAAAATACAAATGCGTATACAAAAGCTCAGGGTTCGCATGATATATATCAATTGATATATATCGGATATATATCATGATATATTATATCAATTGATATTTATGCTTGATATAATATATCAAAATTGATATTTATATTTAAAAATGTAAAATAATGTTTTAAATGTAAAAAATCTTACATCAAGTCATAGTCTAAATAAATACACAGGTCTTATTTTCCGAGAGTTTCACAAGCCTAGGTCATCAAAAACTTGCTATTGACACGACATTAACTTATCATAGCCGTCGACGCGGCTTGTAACTTAGGGTTATGACACCCACGTGACCCCCTGTTTTCGCATATATAGTATAACGTATAACAATAGTATAATAACAAAATTCCTTGTTTGTTATTATACTATTGTTATACCATTTATACCATGTGTCAAATTAATTCGACTGAAAAAATTAATATACTTTTTTTTTCTTCTGGTTATGAACAAAAGTCATTTTATGGATTTAAGACTTAAATTGATACTCAAAAGTATCTATTGTTGATTTTTAATTTATTTGAAAACTTTGAATATCAATAATAAATAAATAGTGTCCGACCGAAAGTTCGGTTTCGGTTTCGGTTTCGGCCGAGTTTCGGCCAAAAATCAAGTTTCGGCGGCAGTTTCGGTTTCGGCCAAAAGTGGCCGAAACTTTTGCCGAAACCGAAACTGATTTCGGAAGTTGTCGTGCACGCTCGCCTAACTTCGTTTCTTGCGGCAACGCTTTGGCGGACGCTGGCGGCCTGTTCGGGAATTGTCGTGCGCCGTTCGGATAGCTCTGTAGTTTGTAGCAACACAACTTAGTCAGTGCGTTATCGCCCGATGCAAACATTCTTTATAGTCTATGCGACAAGTTGAAAATGGTACAAAATAGAGATACTGCTCTTAAAATTATGTGCGATAGCTCATTGGATCCGGAATGGCGTCTAGAAAAATGTGCCAAAAGCGTGTGTTAGCACATAAAAAATTGCAAAAGTTATAAACAATTAAAGATGAAAAAAATGGCATTTCGTTTTTTGCCAATATTTAATAAACTAGTAATATTTAAGAAATTTCAAAAAAATATTCTGAAAGAGGAGTAAATTTCCAATAAAAAACTCCTAACTGCCGGAACTCTATCTCCTTTATTTATAATTTTAATTTAACGCTGAAAATAGGTCTGCGCGTGACATTTTTAGGATGCGCGCGTGGCGTCAAAAGCGAGTACGGCACATTAATTAATTTATTTAAGGTATTGAATATTTTTTTTTAAATTTGAAAAAATTATGGTGTGTTCTGAACACTATAAATAATTTATTTCCGTTGGAAATTTTACTTAAAGTTAATTTTTCAACGAGTTAAACAATTGTTAACTAACGAAATTTTCTCGAACTACCGTCTTAATTGTAAGTGAAAAAAAATGTTTAAATAATGGTCGTAAAAAATTTTCGCTTCGTAGAGCCTTTCTTACATTCATACTTAACAAGATCGTGCCATAAAAGTTAAAAAAATATTTATACTTTGTTTATAACAATTTATAACAATTTTTTTACATTACTTGGATTTTTAAGTTTTTGTTCAAGTAAAAAAATTGTTATAAACAAAGTATAAATATTTTTTTAACTTTTATAGCACGATCTTGTTAAGTATGTATGTAAGAAAGGCTCTACGAAGCGAAAATTTTTTACGACCATTATTTAAACATTTTTTTTTTTTACTGACAATTAAGACGGTAGTTCGAGAAAATTTCGTTAGTTAACAATTGTTTAACTCGTTGAAAAATTAACTTTAAGTAAAATTTCCAACGGGAATAAATTATTTAAGGTGTTTAGAACACACCATAATTTTTTCAAATTAAAAAAAAATATATTCAATACCTTAAATAAATTAATGTGCCGTACTCGCTTTTGACGCCACGCGCGCATCCTAAAAATGTCACGCGCAGACCTATTTTCAGCGTTAAATTAAACTTATAAATAATGGAGATAGAGTTCCGGGAGTTAGGAGTTTTTAATTGGAAATTTCCTCCTCTTTCAGAATCTTTTTTTGAAATTTCTTAAATATAAATAGTTTATTAAATATTGGCAAAAACGAAAGGCCATTTTTATTTCATTAAATGTTTATAACTTTTGCAATTTTTTATGTGCTAATACACGCTTTTGGCACATTTTTCTAGACGTCATTCCGGATTCAATGAGCTATCGCACATAATTTTAAGAGCAGTATCTCTATTTTGTACCATTTTCAACTTGTCGCATAGACTATTAGAGGTTGTTTTGATGGAACTGATTACATATATAAGTTTTTGTTTCGTTTCTGTACTTGAATGATTTATATAGTTAAATATTGAGTCAGTAACTTTGTTTTGTTGTTACTAACAAATCAAGTCACATGTAAAAAAGAGATTGTAAATGAAAAATGTGTAGTGTTTAAAATATAATTAATATTTTTTTTATATTATATTAAATAAATGATTACAACAAAATTAATATACCGTGTCTCCATTTCATGTCCTAATTAATGCAGAATATTGGATAAAATGCACCAAATTTCAGTATTTTAAGGAATTTTCTACTTGACCACGTTAGTTTCGGTTTCGGTTTCGGCCGAAACTGAAGCCACGGCCGAACATTCGGTTTCAGTTTCGGTTTCGCCCGGAAAACCAGTTTCGGTCGGACTCTATAAATAAATGAGTTTAATTTTACTTTCGTTTCTTCAAATTATCAGACATACAAATTTTCAACTATTACGAAAAAAACATATCACGAGTATGAAATTTGAATGTAATTTTGAAAATATCAAAAATATCGGATATATATCAAAAATATTTTGATATTTATATTATACTGATATTTTGATATTTCTTATAATTAATATCGGAAATTCTTATTAATACGAGATGATGACATGCAGTCTCTCACAGCACATGTAGTATGAACCATTGTAAATAAGTACATACAACTCAAACGAAACACTGTCGCAAACCACTTAAACAATCAAATTAAAAAGCGTCAACCCCGGCTGATGTGTCCCATCACTCCCAAGCGAGTGTATGGCAGCTTGGGCTCGCTACCGCCCCTCTCTCACCCCGCACGCCCCGCACGATTGCTCTGTCTAGACGTGTCCGTTGGACGACTGTACGTTCTATAGGCTGTGCTTATATTATATACGACTAAATGATATGATAAGTCCACGCCAGAGACTCCACTCATTAGATGCATCATGAAACTAACGACAAACCTATTAAGTTTTAGTAGAGAATGGATGTGACATAGCAACAACTAATTGGTCTGAAATGCACCACACAAGGTTGATCAGAGCTAATTATATCGAGCTGGGAATAACGTACGTAAACAACGAGACATTTAAAAGTCGATAGTGGATGCATAGGTAGGTATGGTAGGTAGCATTTTCAAGTCTTCTTTCACAATGCTTTTATTGTGATTTGTGACGTTAGCAGATTGATGGCCGGTTTCTGAAGTGAATTTGTCGGTAGTTTATTTATTCATTAGCTCTAGTCGTTCATTTGGTTCGATAACAAGTTTCTGACAATAAAGTGACAATATATAAACTAAGTTTAACTTAACTGACCAATGTGGTACATACAACTCCTAGCTACTGTTATATGTCGCTGATACAGCAAAGAGTTGAAAAAATTAACAGAAAAATATCATCATCATCATTATAATAATATGTGAAGCTTTTTGCTTCACTTCAGTACAGTTTTACGAGATTTGTGCGTACGGATTAGAGTGAAATTTGGCATAATTTGGTTTATGCTGAGGAAGACGTGCGTAAAGCTTATATTTCTATAAATAACGCTTAGAAATACATGAAATTAATGAAAATATCAGCAACACACTACCTCACTCATATTAGCATCTATACTAATATGTATTATAAATGCGAAAGTGTGTCTGTCTGTCTTGTCTGTTACCTCTTCACGCTTTAACCGCTGAACCGATTCTTATGAAATTTGGTATAGAGTATAGACATACTTTGGGTCCCGGGAAAGGACAAATGATATTTTTCATCCCGAAAAAGTAGTGTTCCCGCGGGATAATGTATTTACGCGGGCGGAGCCGCGCGCAAAAGCTAGTTTTTGTATAAATAAATAACAGTAGGTTTGACACAATTGCCAATGAGTGTCAATTATCTTTCACAATCCATAAACAACTTTTACATAATATTTTATTGCGTATAAAAGAAACCAAAAAAAATGAAACATTAAAATTAAAACACGAACATAAAATTATGGTCGAATTTCGGCCACAGGGGGACCTCTAGTTTAGTAGTATATCAGTAACCACCATACCCGTAATGGCTGAATTGGCTGATGACTGAGTCGGTGTCAAGATATTCCCCGAGGCCCGAAGTAACAAAATGGTAGAGATGTGGCATGATGGGCCCATGCGTTTGAAAGGGCTGATGCTGATGATACTCTCTCAGACGTAACGATTTGACCAATGTGTTCATAGAACTCATAGGTAGATATTCCCCGAAGTAATAATAAGGTAGAGATGTGGCATGATAGGCCCATGCGTTTGAAAGGGCTGATGCTGATGATACCCTCTCAGACGTAACGATCTGACCAATGTGTTCATACAACTCATAGCTAGATATTCCCCGAAGTAACAAAAAGGTAAAGATGTGGCATGATGGGGTCATGCGTTTGTAAGGGCTGATGCTGATGATAGCCTCTCAGACGTAACGATCAGGAAGCATTACGGTCTGCTACTCAGTACTCGATACTTACTGCCCACGTGCGTCCAGTCATGTAACACGTATGTGCATTGATCGTACGTGCATTCGATCACGTTACGCGCGTCAATAGCAACAAAGTCTACTTACTGTGTTTCGTATTTTATCCGAGGTAAATATTGCTCGGTACAAATTGACGATAGGGCTATATAGGTCCAAATTAAATTCTACCACGGTTCTAGCACAATTTGCCTTAGAGCGAGAGACGAAAAAGTGCCAAAACGCAACAGTCCTTGCAGAATTCAGTACCAATGCCTTTTGAAATTCTTTCTTGATTAATCTCTTTCTCTGTGCGTGCGCACGATTCAACAGCGATTTTCTTTTATTGCACATTGACAGTACCTAATAATAGGATTTCGCTTTCAATTCTCGCGTCGCATCTACAGCTGGTGAAAGACCTGATGGCCGATATAAGCTAAGTGGATACCTGGAAAATGTTTTATAGTTTCATGACTTTTGTATGAGGAATCTAGAACACCCTGTAGAGGGTGTTATATGCCCCCTGGTAACCCTTTACGCGAGTTACCAATTAGTCACAGTTCCTCTTGTCCCTAATGATGTGTACGTGTGTCACTGTTCTTTATGATTTAAACACTAGTCTTCCAGTAAGCATGGGAACCGAATGACACATTGGAGAAGTATTTTCTTTGTGGAACACTTTAAAAGTGACTAGAGAACAGGTGGTTATTAAACCTAAGCCAGTTAAAGTCATATCAGTCATATGAAACACCATGTTAAGAATAAAAATAAACATAAACAAGCCCAGGTCCAGATGAATCACGAAGCCGCTAAAGGTTGTTTCATAAATTATTTGATTCTATACCTACCGCAGCGTCTTCGGTCTTTAGACCCAGTTTCATCACGTGTGTTAGTTTTAAGTTCGTTTGTCTTAATATCATGCCTTCTCTTTCATTAATCGACGAAAGGGAAAACATGATATTTTGTTGGCGTTATCGACAGCGATCTTAGCTATAATTCATTATCATCAGCACGATTACTGCTTGACAATGATGGGGTTACTTTCTTTTGTTTATTTATGAGAATTATGACTTATGACTTGTGTGTAATCTGTTTTTTTAATTATGTTTATTTATTACTAAACATCGCTTATCGTCTCATATTGGCTGTGTTCCGCAGAAAATAACGCTTGTTAGCGCTAAAGAAAAAAACCTATTATCAGCCAAGACACGTTTGCTAACTTCAATACTGCTAACGTAATCCGCCATTTTGCTTCTTTTATGCTAGCGGTCGCCATTTTGCTAACGTTTGTTTTGATAGCGCTATTAATCTTATTAATGTTACTTTGCAATTCAAATTTCGAATTGTACCGAGCTGCGTAGTGTGGCGGTGCTCTTGCAATGAAACTTGTATCTTCTTGTGTCGTTTATAAAGTTCAATATCGAATCGCTATCTCAAAAATGCAACGCAGCATCGCGTCGCGTTCGGTTTGAGGCGTGATCTGACGCTTAGTGCCGTTGCACACGTCCCGGTTGCCGGGTAGCTGGGGCCGGATAGTCGGTCGCGATTAGGGAATGTTATTCGAATATTCGAATATTCGTTTTATTCGAATATTCGACGATTTCACTATTCGAATATGACTGGGTTCAATATTCGAATATTTCGATTAAAACGAATAATAAAAATATTTTATTTATTTATCATAAATATGTTAATAATAGCATAGACTAATCGTAATTTGATTAGTCTATGATAATAGTAATAAACTTGTACATAAACCGGAATGTTTCGTTATTTAATACATTACTTTTATTATTTATTAATATTGTCGTCAATAATATCCTTAACTTTACTACACTGTTTGTGAAATAATACAAAGCTGTTTTTAAATAAAATAATATTTAAGGTGAATATTTCCTACAGGCGTCAGCGAAAGAAATCCATACACACACGCTTGTCAAAATAACCTAACCAAGAGCGTGTTAAGACGTATCTAAGGAGGGTTCTGTTACTATAAAGCGTAATGCGATTTTTAGTTTCTTATTCTTACTGTTCGATTTCGTTTAAAATAACTTTCCTAAAGAGAATTTACCATGATCTACCAGCATGGAAAATTGTAAGTTCCAAATTTTCATAGTTCAGAAATGACAGAGGGGGGTAAAACCAATTTGACTTCGTAAATGTCATGTTTAAAACTTTTCCTTTATTTTAGAAAACAAAATATTCAACACACACTTCACATGTATGGAAAAACGGGATGGCTTTCCATACATGTGAAGTGTTTATAACTATATAATAAAATTATATTTTTTTGTCAAACCAAAACCGATATCTAGACGCAATATAGCTAGAAGAGCAGATAGAAAGAGAGACAGGTGGACGAACAGAGTGAAACGTTAAAGGATACCTGTTAAGTTGATTATTACAGTATTACACTGGCTTGCAAAATTAAGTACAAATCATTTCAAATTTCATACTTTTCAAAATATTATAACAAGATTTATCAGCTTTCTTTAAAAGTAATAAATTATATATATCAGTATATTATTTTTATCTTTAAACAAAAATTAACCATTTTAATCTTAGTCTTAAAGACTACATTTACATGTTATATAAAATTGCAGTTTTGAATAACTCCTCGAGGCCTGACAACAGCTTGGAGGAGGTTTGTCATACTGAAAAGGTTTTAGAGCTGAATTATGTATGCAATATTCTCTCCACTTTCTTATATCAGGGCGTGTTTTAGTGCTGTGAGGGTACTAACTGTAGGTGATAATTTGCGGCTTCTGACTAGCCTTCTAAGCTCTTCTCAGGGTATACTTAATCGGGTTGAGGTGAGGACATTAAAGAGAATCATTAAGAATCTCTTGACCATATCTTTCTCCGGGTAGAGGTCCAATTGTCATTATATGGCCACATACTCAGCGCGTATTCCTGAAAGTATGCCAGCCCATTGTATATGTACTATACCTGAGCATACTGGACTCTATCTGAAAAGTAAGCTTGAAGATATCCCCTACCAGGTCACGTTTACTTAGCCTCCCTTTAGAAGTTCACTTTAACTTGTGAAGTTAGTGAGTAAATCCACTCATCTGGGACCAAAATTATGGATCATTCTCGTTCATCCTTTTGTATGTGTTCACGGACGTATCAGTGTTGCTACTCGATACTAGGGCTCTCGAGTTTGGTCTTAAGGTGAGACTACTCGCCCTTCGCCTCGGTCTTAAGGGATTCAGATTTACTTAAGCAAATCTTCTTTACTGTGCCGTCAGTAACATAGTTCCCTCGGGTCTGAAGAAGTTGTTTCTGAACTTAACTGCATTTAAGTGTTGATTTTCAACAAGTGGAAACAATTGAACGGTCTTGCCGAGCGCTGAGTCTGCCATTCAATCCAAAGTCTTGCACGGCCTTGCCAAATATTTTTCAGTCTCTTTGTACCGTCGCTTCATCTTCTGAACGGTTCGTAACATGACACACTCTGTTCTTGCAGTACAACGCCTGATGACTACTTCTGCACTGATGCCAACTTTCAGAAAAACCATCAACACATTCTTCAGGCTATGATACAATTTTTAAATCTACTGTTTTCTAACTTCCTTTTTGTAATAAGGCTCATCGTTCAAGGAAAATTGAAAACATAAAAATACCAAAAACACAGATAACTTGAAAATTGAAAAAGGTTATTTTGTTTTAAAGATTTTCCTCCCACTTTTTACCAAATATGAAGTTTTTTATTATGATAACATAACATTAAATCTTTTTTGAGTGCTTTTTATTTTGACGGTTTATCTTGTTTACTTATTACGGTTCATATACACATGTACCGATTAGGTCTGGAGCAGACCATTATGACAGCACGATACTTGTGTATTTAGAGTTTTCAGTGGCACTATATTAGTACAGAACACTATTTACAGTACATTTCGATTTCAGTGCAGTGTTCCAACTCTGCAAATATATCTCTCCAATCTTAAACAAACTGATATATAAATAATAAAAAATATATTCTGTAACATTCGTGTTCTTTAAAGGTATACATTAAATTATACTACCAAAAGTTTAATTTAAAAAGTCAAACTGTAGATCTGACTCTTTAAATCGATTGACTATGTTGAATCGATCAATAGCTTAACTCAATTAAAAACCAGAAAATACGAACCTCTAAAACAAACCCCAAAAATTCTCTCCCCTAGAGGATCTTTTCCTTAATTTTTGGAAGAAACCACTTAGTTGACAACTAAATCCATGGTCTGCTCCAGACCTAAACCATTTCATATGTTAATAGATTCAAAAAAAAGTAATTGCGATTTAGTATTTAAAGTTTTAAACTTAAAAGAAGATTTTTTTATCAAAAAGATGTTGATTTTTTTAGAGTAATTTGTGAAACATGTCATATTTTGGTATTATTAAATATGCAGGTATAAATAAACGCATTATATTACTTGTATTTAAAGTTTATTACTAATATTCGTATTATTCGAATTATTCGAATTTATTCGAATAGTGTTTTGCCATTATTCGAATTATTCGAATAGTAAAATTTGTCGAATAATAACATTCCCTAGTCGCGATGTGTATGGCCGTGTACACCGGCACGTGTGAAAGCTATAGTACATGGCCATACACTTCGCGACCGACTACCCGGCACCGGCTACCCGGCACCGGCTACCCGGCAACCGGAACGTGTGCAACGACACTTACGGACTACGGTTGCTATTTGCGACTTGCGACAGAGTGCACGTGCGGTGACCTTGTTTGCCCGGACCGTTACCGCCTGCGACTCATACCATAGACACAACTGACTCATAGATATGGCAGTAATAACAATAGAATATAGGACATAAAGGGCTGAATAAGATTATGAACAAACTGAAAAAGGTCCACATAATCTTACCTTGACCGTATCATGGTTTCAGTAAAGTTGCATATTATACGTACTGGATAGTAAGCCTTTTTCAAATGTTCCTGCTAGGTAGTAGGTCCCAAGAAAAATAGATCTATCTCTATCTACGTTTACGAATCTACGTCCAATGTACAGGAATATAAAGTATCTTTTCATACTTCACAGAATCGCTTGTTATAATATTCTCATGTGCCACATTCAGTTACAGTCTGAAAGCTTTCTTAGCATTGCCTTTAATTAGATTGCATAATGCAATGTAACCGTAAAATTGTGAAAACCGTTAGATTGTAAAATAATTAACGAGATTGTTGAAAAATATGTCGAAAGAATTAATAACTATATAAGTATTTATAATCTAACGAAAAATAATGTGTTAAATTATAGGCAGCATATTCGCGTCGGAAGATGAACATTTTACAATGTCACTAGTTATATTACAAGCTAACGGTTTTTACAATTTTACGGAGACACATACATCTACCAATGCTTAAAATGTTTTTGCAGGCTTTTACCACACTTTTACTGTTGAATATCTGTATTTGCCTACATCTACCTGTACCAAGTAGCACTTACTTGTATTAATTTGTATGTAGGTGTGGGGTACATTAGATAAATTAAGCGTTTCTAATACCTTACCATTTACCAAACACGTGCGTCATCGCGTTCGTTATAACTAAATTGATTGTTTATTGGTACTTAGGGGTTACTCTATCACCGAATAGAACATATATAACTATGTTCTAACCCTAAATATACCTAGATTAAGTTTAGGATTGAAGATTGTTTATTATAAACAAAGGCGAGCTGCCACATAACATGGTTTTCAAAATGCAATGATCGTTCGTAATCAGAAATTTTACAGTAATTAATATACATAATGATGCTAAAATTCACAAATAATACATTATTAATATTAATTAACTAACTACTAACTAACTAAAATAAATATAACAACATGACGGTTATATTACATTTTTATGTAGTTAGTACCTAGAGTTGATATGTACCGATTGCGTTATTTAGTTACAGGTAACATCATATCAAAGAAGATTAATATACAGTCAGTGTACCTAAATTTTGTAACCCCTATCTCCCGCAATGTCTCAATTTTCATAGTGGTGGTAAATAATTATAAAGTTTTTTTGTGGAATGGTCCAGGAAACGAGCAGAGGGATCGCCTGAGCAATTCCCGCCCATAGACACTAGCAAGTTCAGAGTTTCAGAGTTAGGTACTCTTGCAACTCTTCTAATGTTGCGCACTTGGGTTCCTGGCCCTTAAAATCCCTAACCGCCCCTGGGCCTCCGGTAACCTCACTCACTCGGCGAAACACAACGCAAGCGTTAATTCACGCCAGTTTTCTGTGAGGTCGTGGTATTCATCCGATCGAGCCGGCCCATTCGTGCCGACGCCGTGCATGGCTCTACCACGTTCATGACATTTTTACCCGACTACGGCAAAGCCAAAAGGAAGGTTTATTATTTTGGCAGTTTATGTATGTATGTTTTGTTCCACCGTAGTGCCTAAACTACTGGTCCGATTTTGATAAATAAGGTGTCGATAGATTCGTAATGACAGCTCGGGTGACATAGGCTACATATTTTACGTAGTCGGGCAAGTTTTTTTTAATCGTAGTTACAAAATGTCTTCTTGCCTCATAAGTATCACTCATATTGTGACAAAAACCACGACACACAACTTCACACAAGCAGTTTAAAGTAGCCAGCGGAAATCCTCTCAATGTAACGCATTCAATCTAATCTAATTTGATCTACGATTCCAGTACAAATTGAATCTAGACTAAATAGCGTACGGCTAGACCTAAGTCCCTAGTACAGATTACTGTTAGTTATTCTGTGCTAACTGGATCAGATTTACACAGGGATGTTTGCAAACCAAGAGTACATTGCATCTGTAGAAAGTGTAGTAAGTAAATAATAATAATAATATCCATGGACGCTTCACACCACGTCAATCTGGCCCCGTGCTAAGTATCCGAAGAACTTGTGTTACAGATAGGTACCAGAAAACGGGAAGTATATTTAATAATTTTATACTATACATATACTTAAGATTTTTATTATATTATAAACATATTTAATACACATACTTGACCCAGAAACGCAGAAAAACTTTCTGTTCCTTCGGCGGGATTCGAACCCGCGACCCCCGGCTTGAACACCAACGCGCTGAACCATTAAGCCATAGAAGTCGTCAGTATGTACGATTATACGGCAACTGTTACTGTCCTTGAAAGCTGCGGCCGAATACTGGACCCATGGAGCTAGAACAACTGGAACGCTAATCAAAATTAAGAGCCCTCCCATTCACAGGCTATCGCTGTCTCTGCCAGCCGAAATGACAAGGACAGCATGTGACTTGAGCGTCACTTAATTTAACTATCGTTCCAGTATTCCGCCGTTAGTCACGTAGATTATTATGATGTAGCCAAAACCTACTAAATGAGAGTTCCTATAACTCCATTCCCATCAGCTTCACTTACCACTAATACCTTTTTAAGACTCTCATATAAATCCCTATCTGTACAGGCTAAGGCTTTCCTATGAAGGAGAACCAGCCTTCGCCACTGGTAGGCATGAGCCATCCATTAAATAATGTCAAGTTCTCTTCCTTAAAGGGGATAAAACGCAATTATAATATGCATCATAGAACAAAAGCCGAACGAAGCTATGGGCAAAAACAAATACAGAAACAAATTTTATCTAAAAAAATAATTGGAACGTGTGACCTGCAGAACCCAAGAAACCCTAACTTTGAGTGCTGAGTGCCCGTCGAAAGTGCTTACGTACGTAGGAGGCAAAACAACACGTTTTCCCAAGTCCACCCACGAGGTTTCCGCATTACTATTAAGTTGATGAGTAGGTAAATAACCACCTTTTGTGTTTAACACCTCCACCTCCATGGTTCATTAGTGAGTCTTCAATCGTCCAGTGAAGAAATAACATTTTTAACTCTACCAATGCATAGATTGTGCTGTCTGAGCAATGTAGGATGGAACTTTAACACCCTTATTAATAAACGCTGTATAAGCTTTGAATAGTTATACAGTGTTTTGTTCACATCACACAAGTGACATTTTTAATTCGATAGAAGGAGACAAAACACTGTATAACTATTCAAAGCTTATGCAGCGATTATTAGTAAGGGGGATATTTTACAGTGCAGGAAGACTTAGTCTAAGCTACTGCAAGCTAGACAAAATGTTTGAACAGAGGCTCTCTTTACATCTCTCTAATCTTCCCTGTTGATGGTTCTGCCACAGTACTTTAGTCGATATAGTAGTTTGGTTGATGACTATGAATGAATACCAATATTTTTTATAAAAAACTATAACCCAACTACTTACGTAAATTATATAGCCCATGTTACTCGGGCTATTATTACGAATCTATTGACATCTCATTTATTAAAATCGGACCAGTAGTTTAGTCGCTACGGTGGAACAAACACAATATATGTGTCACCCATGGACGTAAAAAAAAGGCGGATGGAAGGTGAGCTAAGCATTGAGTGAAGCCCAATGGCGGCGACTTACTTTTGTGTGAGATTTACGGATAATTGCCATTGGCGTACTGGCGGCCGATCGTCTTACTTTGCTGTGAATGTATGCGTGCGGCACGTGTCGCTACGATACGGCCGTCTTACTTTGATGGCTTCACTATTCATATTACTGAAGCGGTGTCCGCCTTTTTTTTACATTCATGGTGTCACCGTAAAATTTGTAAAAACCGTTAGATTGTAATATAACTAGTGAAATTGTAAAATGTCGATAGACTTCGGACGCGAATATACTGCCTATAATTTAACACATTATTTTTCATTACATTATAAATTAATATATAGTTATTCATCTTTTGACAGATTTTTACAATCTCGTTAGTTATTTTACAATCTATCTCTCTTGGCAACCCTAAACAGAGATTTACCAAACGACTAGGCTTTTAGCGTGCACTAAACGTTCCGTTCGGCCTGACCCTGACATAATAGGTAAAATTAGACTACGGATATACATAAATTTGCTTGAATAAATGCATGATTTATATTATAAACGTTTGGTGTTATAAAATAAATTTTAAATTATAGCTTACGATTTTAACTTATTTTCTAGCCTTAGCTTTTAATTGCTTAGTAGCAAATAATGGAAGTGACACTCAGAGACTTGAAGAATTAATGCTCTATAATCGGATTAAGGCTCGGACTCATCATCCGGAATTTCGGCGGGAACAAAACGGCGGCGCTGAGAATAGAACTCTGCGCTAATAATATATTATAGTTTAATTCTTCAAGTATTACGGAATCCTATAAACGAACTCACGGAAACACACGGTAGAAATTTAAAAACTCTACTCTCGTTTGTTCGATTTTCAGCTCAATTATATTAACGCAGAGTTCTATTTTCAGTGCTGTTTTTTCTGGCCGGAGAGATTCCGGATAATATAGTCCGAGCATAAGCTTTTTGAAAGCACAATTGAAAAGTGAAAACAAAAAGTCGCTTGAAAAAAAAAGTTGAAATAAATGAAATTACATAAAATGTGTCTCTTGTACCACATTTAGTACAGTCTAAAAATATATTACTATTTACCAATACCTTATCCGAAGTTGCCGCTTCGGCGTTTCAATTATCCCAAACCGAACATTTTCACAAATACAAAAAATAACTTTAATGCCAGGTAATCCAAACATTCCTTTCAGCACACGCATGTTTTCGCAATGTGTTTTGCCAACCCTAGTGCGATATAAATGTGTCAGCGAGGTCAGTGAACTTGACTCCAAAATAACTGACGCGCAATTGAAAAACTTTGTTTTAAATATCGTTTGCCTAACGCATATTGCATTGTATTTATTTATTTTATGCGCATATTATGAGTTATTAGCATAGGGTCAAGGTCACTAGGAGGTCAGTCGATAGGGTCGGGTTACCAATTTTATTATCGCTATTTCTTTTATAAAAGTCGAGACTTCAAAGGTACAGCGATTTGTTAACAAAGTTTCGCATGTCTCGTGAACAGGGCCGTATTTAGGGGACGGCAATCGGGGCAGCCCCAGGCCTCCACAGTAGAGACTTCGGAAAAAAACTGCTAGATTACGGGAAATCACAAGACGCAAATCTGTCACCGATGAAATCTGTCATCCGCCTTTATCCCAGTGGTCGACCAAATGTTAAATAATAAAAGAATCTATACTTGGTTTTCCAATAAATTATTTATTTAGGGGGCCTCCACTCCTTTGTTGCCCGAGGCCTCCAGACCTCTAAATCCGGCACTGCTTGTGAAACCAAAGACTCATTTCTAAAATTGTTTTTTTTTTTTACTTTTTGTTTACTGGTTATATTTTTACGATAACTTCACTTTATTTCGAAAACTTCACTTTAGCTATACATATACGTATATTAGGTATGTGATGTAAACTTTGCGTTAGTTTAGCGTTTAACTTTAAAATTATGATGGTTACAATTTTACAAAGTACAAACTAACAAAGTACATATCCAAAAAAATCCGCCCACACGAGAAAAATTTTGATGAGCGATTTTATCAGCATTCGTGCGGTGAATTCTGAGCGGTACGTTTTAAAAACAATGGCTTTTAATAATACAGCTGATGGTTCAGATAAAAATAATGTGAAGATACTTATTTCGGTTTTTCTGCCTCAGAAGTCAGAACTCTGTTCTCACGAACATTTTCTAGAAGATTCTGGAAAAGGAGCTGTAGTTTTGCAATTGTAAATATAATGTGATAATAAAACAGTGTCAACGACCGAAGACCACAATAAAACGAACTGCAGGACTGGGAGTATTTATATTATTTAAAAAATACTTCAATGGACCGATTTTTATGAAATTAACCACAGATGTAGAGTAGACAGGAATAGACGTTGGCGGCTTTTTATCGCGGAAAAATTTACGGTTTCTGGCGGAGTACCTTTTGCGTGCTCCATGGCATACACGAAGTTGCGGGCAACATCTAGCCATGAAGCAGATAATATAGAGTATAATATTATCCCTATATCTGCATATATATTGACGACCTCTGTGGTTCAGCGGTTGAGAGGGTGCTCAAGCCGGAGGAACAAAAAAAACTTTTCTGTGTTCCTGGGTCATGGATGTGCGTTAAATATGTGCACACTATAATCAAATATTAAATATATGTTTAGTATAAAAATATTAAACATATTATTATTACCTTGTCTGGTAGCTGTAGGCTATAAGGTAACACCAGTTCTTAGGACGGAGCCAGATTGACGTGGTGTGAAGCGACCATAGATATTAAATAACCTAACCTAACCAAGAGCATAATATGTATCAGGACATGTCTAAGGAGGGTTCCGTAACTCTCAACGTGCAATAGGTTTTCTTTGAATTTTCCTAAAGAATGTTTAGTATAATCCATCAGCATGGAAATTTACTATAGCTTAGAAATGCCAGGGAGGGAGGACCAACTTATAAACCACTTTGAAGGGCGATTCGGTACCTACTCGTTAATTTTGTAAAAAAATGTATGAAACCTTATTTTCATCCGTACTTAAAAATCCGAAGCTAGAAGGGCGGACTGTGTGTCTACACAGAAAGACTAACGGACAAAGCGAAACTATAAGGGTTCCTTGAGTATTACGAAACCCTAAAAATATAATACAGTATAATATTATATTACATAGCTATGTATGAAGATTGAAGCCCATCGTGTTCACATTTTACATACTTATCCATCATCTATGCGCTATAATTTTACATTCTACATACATATATAGTTTATGTATATTACTAAAGTACAGTCCTTCCCAAAGTGGGCGATAACGCCTCCTTGTGGTCGCTGAAAGCCTAGAGGGTGGCGGTAAGGGATCCAGAAAAAAATGAGAAGCAATATCATTATTGCTCAATGTTGATTATTATTGGTTAATTTTGAAGAGATAAAAAATTCTCTCCAGGCGAGACTAATATGTTATTGAGGTGGTGAAAAAGATGGGGGGCGCTACAAAATAACTGATTTTCAAAGTGGGCGTTAGACGAAATAAGTTTGGGAACCTCGCATGTTTCTATCGTCTCTAAGTTTCTCATAGTTGCGTTTCATGTATTCTGTATGTAATCATACCACGTGAATCGTGAATCAGTTTCCCGACTTCCGCGTGGATCCGTGTCAGGCTATCAGCTACTTAAAATACACGACCACTACATTTACATGAGGTAAACACTGTTGATCGTGTGCGCTAATCAATGTTTATTATTAGCTCTTGAAAATGAAAAACGAGTGAGAAACTTGGGAGAGCCATGCTTGGGCACGAATGGGCCGGCTCGACCGGATAAATATCAGTGGTATTTGATTCTGGACGATTCACTTAATAACTCCCCCTACACCGATTTCGGTGACGGTGGCCAATTTCATTGAAACTAGGCCAGTTACGCAGGAGTAATTTTATAGTGCCCAAGTGTGTACGCAGTACACAAGAGCACTCTCTCTTCCTTTACCCTCATAACCTAGTGGGACGGATAACCGACACGACTGGCAAGAGATCAGGCGCACCTGCGCGTGGATCATCTTTCTTGTCAGACAATCAAGTGATCAGCCTGCATTGTCCTAACCAAACTTGGAAACAACATTTTATTGTTGTTCCAATGCTGGAATCGAACCCACGACCTCCGAGTCGAGGGCCAAGCTCGAACTACTAGACCACGGAGGCTGAGGGACGAGGCACTTAATGTGGCTGGGGAATAAACTATTAGATCTGAAGCCTAATTCTCTTAACTATTTTCGATATAATCTCGGTTCGGTCCACGCGCTGACTCAATCGCATATGCGTCATGTAGGTATGTCGTGCGCGGAAACGGGACAACCTGAAAATCCAAACGAGATCGATAAAAAATGCTGCCGCTGCCGCATAACGAAAAGTTGTAGAAAACTTTTTAGCTACTGGATACAAAAGAGAGGAGTGAGGATCCACGAGTCACGTCACACGTGTGTTCAGTGGGTCTAGCAGGAATTTCATTCGATAACGTTACGTTCACGCCGCTGTCATATGTTCCTGCTAGACCCCCAGGTGGAGAAACATAAATCGCAAGTTTTCGCCAACTCGATACACATTCGAGTTTCACCTCTTTTGATTTTGTATAAACCTGTTATTATGTTATTGGAATTGAATTTCGTTTGGAATACCAAATGAAAACACGACCCCTTGCAGATGTCGCCAAAATATTGATGTATCTGGAGTCTGGACCCATCTGGAATAGATCTACGAATGGTGCATTGCTGAAACATTCAATAAAATTTTATATTTGGAGACATCCAAAATAAATTAATAGATAAGTAGCTAAAACTTTATATCTACGATTACCACATTATTAACCTTAAAAGTTAAAATACGCAAATTAAATTGGTATTATAATAATATTAAACACTATTATTTAATATTTATAACGACGAACTGGAAATAACGACAAAAATGACACTATTAAATAAGGTAGAGTAGGGTCATTTTAATATCGATTGTTGCCAATTTAATGGTCATGATTTATTGGTCCCTTCAATATTGGTCGTTATAACCGATTTTCTCTAATCCATTCAAAGATGTAAACAAATATATTTTCAAAGTTTCAAAGACCATAACGCACAACTGTCAGAGTCAACGGCCGCGGACGGACCTTGTCGGTTGACTGACCACGCCGTTACTTCTTGACTGATTCAGTCGTATGGTAGAGTCTCCTTAGACGCCTCTGTGGTCCAGTACATGGCTCTCAGCTCCAGAATTTGTGGGTTCGATCCTAATATTTTCTACATTAAGTAAATCTAGTTTAAATAGCACTTAATACCAGGCAGTCATGAAATGCTTTCAAGTTTCTATCTCTTGTAATCTAAACTCATGTTAAGCGTGCTGCTAATTACATTCAATTAATTACACTCATGCGCATCTGTTATTTGGAATTTCCAGGTTCAGTTATTATTATCTTTTTACGCTCATTAACTTTGTCAACAACTTCTTATAATTACCACTTTCACAATAAAAAGACAAAGACGAGACTTGTTTCATGTACACCACGCTGTCGTTTTATGATCTTACTAGAACACTGATATATTTTGTAGCCTACGTTTTAATCTAGACTCTAGAACATAAACTACTACCATATAGTGCGATTCAAATGAGAATAGGATCGAGTCGGCGCCATATTGTTTCAAATTTACAGATTTAAATGCACTTCTGTTACAGAGTTTATCAGCAGAGCTATTTGTAAAATAAGTAGTATTCACGCGAACATAGTCTTATGTTTACGTGAATACTTTTATTAAACAAGATAATATTAAACTAGAATACTACTTACTTAAGGATAAACATACCTACTTTATACATTCTATCATAGAACATTGAGCTAAAATTGTACCTACTTATACCATAGTATTTATTATTCTGTATCATGATTCATGATTGACCATACTGTACCAATAACCATGTTACTCTTTATTATTATTTTTTTCTTTCATACTTATTGTATTCTAGACATAAGCACGATATTGTACCATTTATATTGTAATTTTCTCATGTAAGTGGCTTTGGCCTTTTTTGAGAAATAAAGTTCTTTAAACCTAATTTAGACTGATAAGATAGTTAAATGTATGTTTAGATAACTGATTACTATTTAACGTTTTTATTTCAATTCGATACAAGACTATTAATATATTTTATATGCACATAAGTTTAAAGTGAGCTCCGTAGCCTAGTGGGTAGACCGTTTGGTTCGCACTCGAGAGAGTGCAGGTTCGAATTCCAGGTTGTGGCGTGTACCAATGAGACTTTTTCAGATTACATTACAAGTACATTATACGGACCGGACGCTCTAACGGTGAAGGAAAACATCGTGAGGAAACCCGCACATGGTCGGCCCCAGACGTATTGACCAGTTCATTCCTCTGAACTAGGCTGACTATGTTGTGAGAATGCCGTATGTGCTTGGGCAACCATACGACATTTAAAAACCAACTGTCCCAGGCACTACAGTATTTCAAGAGTGGTTACTTCGCTCAGAGAATACTGTATAAATCATCCATTAACGGATGCAATAAGTTTTTTTTTATAAGTTTTTCTGAAAATCGCACTTTTCAAGTGATATTTGACAGAAAAAGGTCATTGACGTTCCTATTCTCATTTGAAACGCGTTATACCAAATTTCATCAAAATCTATTCAGTAGTTTTTGCGTGAATGAATAACAAACATCTGTTCATTCATCCAGGATTCCATGTAAAGTTTTTAATGTACTGCTGTACATTGTCCACAGAGGGTGGCGGGCACGGGCAGTAAGAAGGAGCGCGCGGCGCGGTGCGAGAGCGCGCGCGGCAGGTGACCGGCGGCGCGCGCGCATGTGGGCGGCGGGCGCGTGCTGCTCGCGCCAGGCAGGTACGGCGACATTACTAACCCCTAGATCCTAGAAGGTATAGGTCGCGCAACGTATTAAGATCTTTCGAAAAAAGTAGAGGGGGTATGCGCAGAAGTCAGTTTTTGGGTATATTTGGCGGTAGCGGGCTCGGACGGGGAGGTGTGGATGCGCCGAACGCATGCCGAACGTGGCTGCCGACACGCTATTGGTACGTTTGTAATATATATTCTTTGCTATTGGTCACATGCGCGAACGATCCCCTCCACTTTTACTGAGCGCTCATAAACCGTTACGCGACCTGTAGTCCACTATGGCACCAGTCGCAAGCGGTATTCCGATCTGTTACCCCAATTGGATGCTGATAAGCAATAATGTGTCAACCCACAAAATTACTAAAATCAAGATGTTGATACTAATCACTTCCTCTGGCAATAAACTATAATTTTCAAAATAGTGTTAAATTAATTAAATCATTTTCATACTGAAAAACTGATACAAACTTTTGACACATAGTTGAAATTCTATGAAAATAAATTTAATTACACACGATTTTCTCAAAATGACGATCTAGTGCCGCTATCCCCAACCCGCGGCCCGCGGGCCGCATGCGGCCCGCCAGGCCTTTATCTACGGCCCGCGTGAAATCTGTAATCGTTAGATAAAGTTGTGAAAAAGCGTTCACAATTCCAAAAATCTCACTGAGTGAACATAATTATTATAATACATATTTGTTATTTTATTTTAGTTTGTGTCGTTAGCTCATCTTAAATGTTTAGTTTCACTCTTTAAACTACCTTGTGTTATTCTATTATTAAATCGTTAAAAGAGATGTTCTAGAAATGTATGAGGCGTGGGCCAGCCCTATGTACACTATATGTAAATATAGCTACATAATATAGTAACTGTTTCCTATCCTTTATTTTATTTTATTTCTCTTCGTTTCAATGCACATTTAAAATAAATTCGTCAAGGAGAGCAACACAACGTAAAATAAAACATGGTGGATTAGATCAGAATTAACCAAAGAATACAGTCGTACAAGGATCTTTTGGCACTTGGATGGGGGCGTAAGTGTCGCAAATAAGAACAATACTTATTACTAAAAGTGAAATTTTACAAGACGGCGATGTTAGTACTGATTTTATCCACGTGCCAAAAGGTAAGTGTCGCAACTACAAAACAATACATAATATTAAAAGTGACATTTTACAAGACGGCGATGTTAGTTCTGATTTTGTCCACATGCCAAAAGATCCTTGTCAGACTGTATCACTTTGACAATGACATGACTTTTCACAAAGAAAGACGTATGACACTCAAGAAGATGTCTCTTCCTAAAACTATCAGCTACGTCAAAAGTCAAGTCAAAACAACTGTCAATGCCGCCCTAAAATAGGGTTCTCGCATTAAAAAACTCTTCAAATAATCATTTTTGTACGCACATACCCTTCTTCAAATTACTTTTTTTGTATTTTTATGAAATTCCCTTATATTTTTCCTATTTACCTATGTGGTGTACATACATATTTTTGTACATACATATGTAACAACATATTGTTTTGCCCCTAAAAAATTTTGGTTGCGGCCCGCGACACCAGGAGTACAAGGGTTTAAGGCCCGCGTTACAAAAAGGTTGGGGACCACTGATCTAGTGGGTTGATACATTATTGCTTATCAGAGTCCATTATTAATCCTTAAGGTAGTGACGTCACTGACGCGGACGCCGCGTTAGTGTCGCTGCGCTCGAATGACGTTTCCTAGAATTTCATACATTTGCATAGAATACCGATCTGTCGCTCTGTCGCGGCGTCACATTCGCGACGCCACTGACGCTACTGACGCTCAGTTCGAAAGGCTACCTTTAGATTAATCTCTTTTTAAAAAGGCGCTTAAAAAAAATAAACTTTACAAAAGGAATAGTAGGTATACTAAAATCGATATTTTCAAAAAACCTGCGGATTGTTCGAAGTACTTTATGGTTAGTATGGTATACTGAATGGGGTATGGGTTTACTAAATGTATGGTCACATGCACAAAAATTCTGAATATCTCCAAAGTTTCCGCGTTTATTTTCATACATGCCATAGCAAATCTCTTTGTATTTGATGTAAGTAAACTAATTATGGAAAACGTATATGTCCGAACTCGAGGATTCTCTCTATGCTTGGTGGATTTTTTTAAATATAATATATGCTAGAGGTTTTCGGACAGGTTTCCAAGAATTCACCTTCTTTAGAGTAACAGAATGCAATAACCGCACACAATAGTGACTCCATAAGTGGCGCTACTGGTGGTGATTTTTATTTTAACACCACTGTGACGCCACCAGCAGTTTTTCGTATGAATGGTGTTAAATTGGTGGCATGACATTCGCAGACAACAGGTGAGCGACCTTTCATATAGCCTTACGCATATGACTGGTAGCGCCCCACTGAAGGAGTCCTAACGATCGAGTCAGTAGTAAAATTTATGAGGAATCCGTCACCAATTTCACACCAGCAATATGTGGTGTCGTCAGTCGCCACCGTAGAGTTCTAATGGGGGGTAACTAAGGCTCTAAATAGTAATCATTACACATGTTAGAAATAAAAAATAAATTGTCATCAATGTCATCACTCATCATCAATATTAGTCGGCGCTATTAATAGCAATAATATGTTTGTCTCGATTGAAAGTCAAATTCATGAGCAATTGATGGCAATTTAGTGGATATTGAATGTCTGCCGGCTATTATTGTGCATTGGAGTCTCCAATAACGCGATAAACATTCAATATTCGTGGAAAATTTTACCATAGACACATCATAGACAATAGAAAACAAAAGGGACATTTCATAGATACATGATATATAATATTAAAAAGAGGGGACATTTGTTGTTTACAATATGGCTTGGTGTGTACCTAATCGTAAGTAGTTAGGTACACACCGTAGTCAAAGAATATAATATATTACTTGCCGTAGTCCTGTAGTTGGTTTTTCATAAAAATAAACGCAGCATCTTATACTGGGCTTTTTGTGACTTAAAAGCGCCATTCTAGTCTCAATATTGTGGCAGGTGAAACAACTTTGAAGTTTGATTCCAATACCTCTAACCTCTATTGTCTATGGCCTAGTTTTCAAAGTAGGTATTCTCAATTTAATTTTTATTTCTTATAATATTGTTTTCTCTTTAATTTTGTTTTATACTTTTTGTTGTGTGTTATTCATCGCATGAGTGCTGTGTGCCCCACGCACACTATCAAAAACACCATTGAGATTTCCTATGGCCTGCACACATTATTTATCTTTTACTGTGAGCAGTGCCTATTTTTTTCCATAACCATCTGTTTCTTCCTAAGGTAAAATGTTGATTAATTTTATTTCTATTTCGTTCTTTCTTTGGATTGGTTTGGTGAAAAAAATGTCAATGGTGGTCATTTACAGAGCTATAGAGAACGGATTGAGCAAACAGTAAAATACCTACTCAAACTGACCATAGTCTGAACAGAGTGAAAGCGATTGTGCAGCCAATATTAAGACTGACCCCTTACTAATAAACGCTGTATAAGCTTTGAATATACAGTGTTTTGTCTCCTTCTATCGAATTCAAAATGTCACTTGTGTGATGTGAACAAAACACTGTATAACTATTCAAAGCTTATACAGTGTTTATTAGTAAGGGGGATTGAGTTGAAAATCGAAGTGTCGTGTCCAGCTGTCATATATGACATTGACGTTTGACTCGATAGTTGTGTTAGATTTTCAGCTCTAAATTATATGCGCAGAGTTCTATTTTCAGTGCTCTGATATCTGAATTTTCCCCGGCCGAACGCATTCCGGACAATATAGTCTCAGCCTTAAACATATTTGAATTGCGACAAATAACTAAATAGGCCGATGTGGGTTGTGGTTTTTTGTAGAGATTGTAAGTAGGTACAACTAGACTCTTGTAAGTTCTTGATCATCGACGATAGACCTCTCAAATCCGGAGGTCGTGGGTTTAATCCCCGCGTTGAATCAAAATCAACGTTGGTTAGACAATTCAGTCTGATGATTCATCCGTGGGATAGGTGTGTAAAAAGTCGGTCCCACTGGGTTACGGGAGTAAAGGAAGAGAGAGTGCTCTTGTGTATTACGCACACACTAGAGCACTATAAAATAACTTCTGCGTAGCTGTTCTGGTTTCAATAAAACCGGCCACCGTCACTGAAATCGGTGTGGGGAGTTAATAGTTAATAACTCCCCACACCGATCTCGGTAACGGTGGCCTGTTTCATTCAAACCAGGCCAGTTACGCAGGAGTAATTTTATAGTGCCCGAGTGTATGCGCAGTACACAAGAGCACTCTCTCTTCCTTCACTCTCATAATCCAGTGGGTCGGATAACCGACCGACTGACGAGAGATCAGGTGCAGCTCCAACTTTTTACATCTTTCTTGTCAGACAATCAGGTGATTAGCTTGCATTGTCCTAACCAAACTTGAAAACAGCACTTTTTTTTGTTGTTCCAATGCGGGAATCAAACTCACGACCTCCAAGTCGAGAGCCAATGCTCTAACCACTAGACAACGAAGGTTACAACGTAGATGAATCTGCACAATGGTCTCTTACGCTCTGTTCTCTACCAATACGGAATGCTCATTCCACTCTCTGCGTCTGACTGGCATAGTGCGCTTGGGGCGTCCGCTGACGGGTGTGTATTGGTAGCTAGCAGGCACTCATGCGTGAGGGGGTGACTAACCGTGGGGTGGCAGGCGAGGGTGCGGCGCGCGTCAAGACCTTCCAGGCGTACCTGCCGCCCGCCCACCGCACCTACAGCTGCATCCACTGCCGGGCGCACCTGGCGAGCCATGACGAGCTTATATCCAAGGTGAGCTGAAGACTACACTCTACATCCACTTTAGAACCCCAAACACCAAAGGACAGATCGCAGAAGTCTACTTGACCAGTTTTGACGCATCATCTTACAGCTATGGGACCGTCCATTAATCACGTGATGTTTTTAACAACTTTTTAGACCCCTCCCCTCCCCCTGGTGATACGTGGTGAGGTTTTATACTACCCCCCCCCTCTCCCACCTAAGATCACGTGTATTTTTTTTACATGGTAAGCAGGTCATGTTTGAAGAAAATTTTAAGTTAAAAAACAATTTAATCGAATAATTTAAGCAATTAAAAACTATACGAGTCATTTGTTTTGTAAGTATTTAAACAAAACTACGAATCTACAACCAATAATAATTTCGGTATGCATAGACTAGAATCGAAAATTAATACACGTGATGTCTCCTTATACCCCCTCCCCCCCTTGGTGATACTTGGTGATTTTTTTTTCGGACCCCCCCCCCTCCCCCTTTAGGCATCACGTGATTAATGGACGACCCCTATCTCTACGCATGTCCGAGCGTGAGATTCTCGAGGTGATTTAAATCTCTAATTCACACCGAACGATACGCGAAGGTACGCGACGCTGCATTTTTCTAATATCTATTCAAAATTTAACTTTACATATTTACTACTAGAGATGTGATAAACGGCTTAAAATTAAAAGTTAACTTATCCGTTATTAAATATTCAATAGCAGCTATTTTTAACTGCTTAGTTGCTTAGTTGCTTATTTGATTATCTACTTATTGCCACTTATAAGTTATAATATTTTTTGCGCTTATGTTACGTTTTTCGATCGCTTAAACTGATTTAAATTAACTTTCCTTCGTACTTTGCAGGCTTAGGACTGTCTGAAATCTGAATAATTATTAATATAATAATATGAACTCATAAAAATGTTTTTACATGTTGATAATATGCATTAATCTTAAATGTTGCTTATCATTAGTAATAGTTGATTTATAGGATAACAAACATCGCCACTTTTTCCACCTCATTTCTTTCAAAGTAGTTCCATAAATTACTGTTCCAATTCACGTCGTTTATTCGTCATCTTACGACAAAAACTAAATAAACTTAATACTAAAACACTACACGAAAAGTTTATATTACGTCCATATGGACCATTATTATATTTATTATTTACATTAAAACTTCACGGTAAGCCACCAAAGCACCACTATTACGATTAAAATACGAATTATTGCGTAACGTAATATAACGTGTTTTCGTCAACCCGCAAAGCGCAACTAACAAAAAGTGAATAAACACGAAAAAGCTTAATAGTTATAAGTACAAAAAATAACCCGTTTAAATAAGTGATGAGCTACATTAAAGAATTTTCACTCTTATTGCGCTGTCATAAGAACTATTTTTCTTTGCTCATACCACACTTATGGCTTTATGACTATAAACGATATGAACGATAATTATAAGTGATAAACGCTTAAATTTTTAAACGACTTTACAACTTATTTATAAAAGCACGCTATTTTAAACGCTTTACGTTATAACGGCCATCTCTATTTACTACACAAACAGATACACGTTTCATGATAAAGGGCTTCACATACAGCAGCTATAATGTAAAGATGTACATTATAGCACGATACATCTCATTACATCTTTCCATATAAATCGTTAGGTGACCACACACGACAGCTATAATGTATATTTTAACATCTTCGAATCTTAAAATACAGAGCGATACGAAAATATACATTTATATTTCGAAACATCTCAATACATTTCCGTTTACATTCTTCGAAAAGGATGTTCAAAAGGATGGATGTTCAAAAAGTTTCTGTGATAGACAGAGACACACACAGCACAGTCGACGGGTCCATAGTATTATAACATTAAAAATAAGAACACTCTTTATAACACTTTAGCAGCTGGAGAGTGTGTCAATCGGGTCGTATGCCAATGAAATGAAGGGAAAGATACATTACATTACCTGTTGTGTGTGTGATACATTAAGATAATTTAAAGCTATACATCCCGGGATGTAATGTACATTAATATACATTATAGCTGCTGTGTGTGAAGCCCTTAACAGTCATAGAAACATGCGCTGTGCAGCGCTGTGCGCAACCTCACATTCGGACTCTTACAATAAAATATGTACCTATCTTCTTTTGTGCTTAATAAATAAAGTTCAATTTTGATTAGCTTTATCAAAACTGCAGCGCCGCGTCTGGTTTCGTTTCGTTTCGGTGTGAATTAGACATTTAAATCACCTCAAGAATCTCACGCTCGGACTTATGTGGATTGTGGAGATTCTGGATATATTATGATCTGTATCCAATCTGCGTCACCCACAAAGTCCAGACTTTTTAAACTCAACACCAAAACCTATTATATATTACGTAGTATTTTTTAGTTATTAGACACTATATTGCGTAATTCATCTATACTAATATTACAATAACGAGAAAAAGTTTGTTTGTTTGTTTGCATCAAATAGGCTGCGAAACTACTGGACCGATTTTGATAAAATTTGGCAAAGATGTAGAGTAGACCACGTGGAAGGACATAGGCTACTTTTTATTGCGGCAAAATGTACGGTTCCCGCGAAATTTATGATAGCGCGCACGAAGTCGCGGGCAACATCTCTCTCTAGTAATAAATAAAGCTAACTTGCATCGAGGCAGGTCCAGCTCACAAGTTACGACAATATCTTGTATGCACACCCCTGCAAAGTTTGCCCGTCAATAACTAAACTGGTCAAGTTATGGCCACTTAAACTTGCCCGCTTTATCTTGCTGTAAAGTTAGTTACATGTAAGTAACTCTGAACTGCAAAGTCTACTATATAGTCTACTAGCTTTTGCCCGCGGCTCGACGTACATAAATACAGTATCCCAAAAGAACATTGTACTTTTTCGGGATGAAATGGTAGCCTATGGTTTAATCCAAAGCTTAAACTACCATACCAAATTTCATCGAAATTCCTTCAGTAGTTTTTGCGTGAAACAGTAACAAACATCCATCCATCCTCACAAACTTTCGCATTTATAATAATAGTAGGAAGAAATAGTATTATATAAAGTCTCCGAAAATCAATTACGGATACTTCAGGCACATGATTCACTGCTGTAAAGACTTTTAGGCAGAAAAAGAATTGTCATACTCAAAGTAAAAAATCATCTCATTTATGGTTATCTGCAAAACGCAAACTTGCCCATATAAAGAAAAAAAAAATTCGAGTATGACAATTATTTTTCTGCATAAACGTCTTTACATAAGCAGTAGATCGTAAGTATGCCCAAAATATCCGTAATTGATTTTATCGAACCTTTTCTACAGCCTTCAATCAACTCCACTCTGTCTCTCTACAATTTATAAACATTCCATTTCCTCGACTCTATAAATTATAGTACTTATATATTTATTATTTATTATGTAATGTGTACATGTAGAATCATCATAATTGAGTTTAACTTTACTAGTGTGAGGTTTTTTACAAAAGTTAAAAATGTTAGATTTTTCACAACGCATGGAGATAAGTTGGGGTTGCCATCGAAAAGGAGGGAGGATTCAGGTATCATCAATTTATCAAGGAACATAATATATTCATGGTGGAAATAAAAGACGTTTGTCATAATATTATGTTTATTGATGCTTAGTTCAGTCTTATGGTGTCTACAGACACACGAATTTGGTACGGAGCGTACAGCGGATCTGGTACGCTCCGTACCAGATCCGAGCGTGTGTAGGGCAGTCCGGTGAACATAAGAAGAAGGCGAAGAGTTCACCGTTGTCCGCATCGGATCTGGTCCGCTCCGTACCAAATTCGTGCGTGTGTAGAGCAGTCCGGCGGTTAGGCCGTACAACGGTATCAGTGTTGCCAACTAAGTGATGTAGGTACCCCCCAAAATTAGGGAAAATATCTACGGGGGTTTACTAGGGGACAGGATGTTTAGAGTTTTCTCCTTATGAATCAATTTGTATGTAATAATAAAAATTATTTTAATGTGTGTATATAGCCAGGGATATGAAAATGTATTAGGAGTGAAATCAGATTAAGACAAGTTAGTTTTATGTTATTCACGCGTAAGTCTTTATGTTATTACCTTTCTTTCTAGCTTATTATCTCTTAGACCTGTCAATGGTATAAGTAATCAGGGGTAAAATTTGGGGAGAAATATTTTTAAAGTGTTGGTATCACTACCCGTTATCAATGAATTGCGGGAAATCATCGTCGTCGTTTAAAAACAGCACTGTAAATAGAACTCTGTGCTAATATTGTAATAGAGCATAAAATCGAATACACGAGTGTCGAGCTTCACGGTCCACTGCACCGTACCAAATCCGTGCGTGTGTAGCGACACCAAATTCGGTCTCCGGATATGGTTCGATGTACGCTCCGTAGGTACCAAATTTGTGTGTCTGTAGATAGCATTACTTTTTTTTACCCTATACCGTCCCATTTCAGTGCAAAGGCCTCCCCCAAGGTTTTTAGCGCGATAACAAGGTGTGACAAACCATTTACATGGGGCGAATGGTCTGTAATCTGTTGACGGTTTGTCGCCTATTTGACTTCACACTTTATTCCTTACTTCTTTTAATTATGTTTAAAGTTTTATACTAATGTGATGTTTTGTATTTTTCAGTCGTTCCAAGGCAGCCAGGGGCGCGCTTATCTGTTTAATTCAGTGTAAGTAGTACAATTATTATAAATTACAGTTATAAATTTACGGTGAAAGGATAGTTCTTATAAAGTAAATAGTAGACTAGTGCTCTGAAAATGGTCAAAAATAAAATAAATTTATAGTAGGATGAAACCCATTGGAAAAGGAAGAGAATATAACAAACCTAACTTAAAAACTCACCCCCTTCACTTCCCGACCTCAAATCGGCCGTAAATTGTTTTTCCTTTTATTTTTGTTATATTCTCTTCCTTTTCCAATGGGTTTCATCCTACTATATTTTTTTTGTTTCAAAACCTATTTGCACTGGTCTATGGGTAGATGTACTGGGTAGTAGAATTCTATATTCGATAAATGAATGTCAAAAACATAATCTTGACAATACGGTGTCTTGCGATTACGGATTGTTAGTTTTAAAAAACATTTTATTCTGCTGATACCTATCTTTTCACCCGACTGCCGGAGAAAGGAACATGTTTTTTGATAATCTATTTTGTCTATATAAGGTTTAGGTATACCACTCCTTTACCGAACGATCAGAAGGTACAAACACCCCGTACAAACGGCAATCACCCGCCATTATGTGACAAGTGAGGTCGTTATTCACGCACTCGTGTCATCCGAGTTGATTAACGAACTACTGACTGATTGGAGGTTGTTTACATTTGTTTGTACGAGAGCAAGTAATCAACAACTTAAGTACACGAGGCAATATACCTACATATTATATTCCCTAACTACGATGTTAAGATCGATCATAATCTACACTAATATTATAAAGAGGAAAACTTTGTTTGTATGTTTGTTTGTTTGTAATGAATAGGCTCAAAAAGTACTGGACCGATTTCAAAAATTCTTTCACCATTCGAAAGCTACATTATCCACGAGTAACATAGGCTAAATTTTATTTTGGAAAAAAATAGGGTTCCGTAAGATATTTGGGTAACTAATGTAATATGGGACACAAGGTGTAAAAAATCAACCAGAAAAGTTACTTATTTTGCGTACGCTGCCCAAACTATAAAAGATAGAACCATAAAATGTTCTAATTAATTGTAGATCTTATAAATATCTACAAAAAAGTCCGCGACACACTATACCTATCTATATCGAGTCAGGCACAATAACCATTTTTTTATTTAGAAATCTTGAATTTTTTTTGGACTACATTTAAACGCGTTTATTTTACTCATGTTATTAATCCTTATCAAAATAAATTATTTCAGTTTACAGTTTATGTAGATAATATTTGGTCTTTGAATGATTAAAATTGGACGTTTGGTTTTGAAGTTATGGCGAAATTAAAATATTACGATTTCTGCTGCACGGCCCGTTGCGAAGTGGGCGTCACCAAGGCGGGGTGCGCGTGCGGGTTAATGTTTAGTTTAGTTTACTTTAGTTAAATAATTTAGTTATTTTATAAACATCAAATTGATAATATCTTAAAATATAATACATTATAATATCTATACATCTATACAGTTAAATACAATTTAAGTGTCTGTTTGTAACTTCAAATTAACAGCTTTTTACATAATGAATCTGAAAGTATATTCGGTACTTTCAACAAAATACTAATTTTTAAAATTTTTGTCTGTCCGTCTGTTTGTTCCGGCTAATCTCCGAAACGGCTGGACCGATTTTCACGGGACTTTTACTAGCAGATAGCTGATGTTATAGGGTCTAACATAGGCTACTTTTATTTTAGGGTTCCGTTTAAAAAATAGGATTCCGCTTTCGTTATCTATACATCTATACAGATAAATATAATTGAAGTGTCTGTTTGTAATGACAAATTAACAGCTTATCACTTGATGCATATGAAAGTATATTCGATACTAACAACAAAATATCAATTTTTAAAATTTTTGTCTGTCCGTCTGTCTGTCTGTCTGTCTGTCTGTTTGTTCCGGCTAATCTCTGAAACGGCTGGACCGATTTTCACGGGACTTTGATACTGGCACACTGGCAGATAGCTGATGTTATAAGGTCTAACATAGGCTACTTTTATTTTAGGGTTCCGTATAAAAAATAGGGATCCGTTTTCGTTAGTTGCGGGTAACGAAGTTATGCAAACGAAGTTGCGGGCATCAGCTAGTCATAAATAAAGTCGCGGGTAAATTTCAGCGATATCCCAAAGTATTGTTCCACGCGGACGAAGTCGTGGGCAAAAGCTAGTCAGACATATATTGACTAGACCACGCAAGTCTTACGTCTGTATCTAACACCCGTATCATTAGTTGTTTCCTCAGATCCGCCTCGACTCAACCTCACCTGAGGTATCCTTGAGAAGTTCCTCGAGTTTGGTATTCTTAAACATAATTTCTATCTCGGCTGTTTGTTCCTCCAGTAAGGTTGAGTGAAGATAAATAATCATGGAAAAATATTTTTTTTATGTTAACACCAACAGTAACCATTAAAACTCGATCCAAATTTTACAGAATAATGAATATCTATTCGCTGTATAATTATACGGAATTTCGTCAACGTAGTGGCGGATTTTCGTAAAGATCCAAAAAGCCCTCCATGTTTATCTTTAAATAAGTATCCCTCTGTAATTGCGTAATTACTTTAAATAATTCCACTCTGTTTCTAAAAAGAATTGATATAAATGTCGGAAATAGACTCTCGAGGGAGCCTCAAGGTACGTCCTGAGGTACCTTAAGTTTGACAGTTGATTCCTCCACTCGCCTAAGGAAATTCCTCAAGTCGAGGGAATTTTGTTGAACTAATGATACAACTTTCGTAGATTGAGGTTGAGTCGAGTGGAGGAAATCTCGAGGTAACAACTAATGATATGGGTGTAAGAAACCAAGCGTGCCATTATTTTTCTACCTACTGTGACGTCACAAGAGCGATTTTATGATATACTGCTAACCACGTGCTAACCGTCCCCGAGTAAACGATTCAGAGGCAGTCGCGTTTTTTATTTTTTGTAGTTTTCGTTTGACGTTTGGCACCAAGAATATTCGAGAGGAAATGGCGCTGAAGGAAGTAAATTTTACTCCTCTTTTACACGGGAAGTAGGTGCATACACTGGCGTCATTCTCCATCTTTTTGTCTTACTAGAAGTTGCCCGCGCGACTCCGTGCATGCAAATGGAAATCTCGCGGGAACCGTACGTTTTAAATCGATAAAATGTAGCTTACTCATACTTACCCGTAGTCTAATCTACATATAAGTAGGGTTGCCATCCGTCCGGGTTTCCCCGGATTTGTCCTAGTTTAAAGGGCGTCCGGGGAGCGTCCGGGCCGGATTTTATTTGCTATCCGGGTTTTTGTAGGCAGAATTAGGAAGGCCTAAGTTTTTTTTTTTTGATAAGCATCAATAATAAATCTTCCTTTCTTTTTGACATTGCCGTAGTCGGGTAAAAACTGTTCTATGTCCGGGTTTCGTACTCCAAAATCCGGGGTTTTCACGCGTCTTGTCCGGGGAGTCATATGTAAGAGATGGCAACCCTACATATAAGGTTCGGTAAAATCAATTACGGATATTTTGGGCATATGATTTATGCTCATATGATAATTATCATAAGCAGTAGATCATATGCCCAAAATATCCGTAATTGATTTTACCGAACCTTACATATCTGTGACGAATTTCATCAAAACTACTTTTTATTGCGGCAAATGTACGGTTTTCGCGGGACCCCTTCTTGCGCGCACGAAGTCGCGGAATACATCTAGTAATAGGTATATACGTCTACGCTTCACCCTTATTTAGCTATACATTGACTTTGACGTTGTTCTCCCCCCAGGGTGAACGTGGGGTGCGGGCCGGCGGAGGAGCGCGTGCTGCTGACGGGCCTGCACGCCGTCGCCGACATCTACTGCGAGTGCTGCAAGACCATGCTCGGCTGGAAATATGTCAGTGGAAATATCTTATTGTATAACTGTCAATATCAACAGTTCTTTATAAGTTAAAGGAACATACTCACGGTCCAACCTGCTGGTCCAGCGCCGCGGCCTTGAAGCGGAGTAGTAGGAAAACATTTAAAATGATTTGAATAACCTTATATAAGTATGTATAATCGGAATCTCGGAAACGGCTGAAAATTTTAACATACAATTTTGTCATGCAGGGAGTTTTGGTAAAAGTAGCTAAGGACTTATCGCTGAGAAACTGCGCATTTTTAAGTTATATATGATTTTTCTTTCGTCGAAACTCTACATTCTTTAAGAACGTCAAATTCAAGTCGAAGGCAAAGTTTCCATACAAAACACGCACAGCCCACACACGGGCTTAATCTTTTACATTCATAATAAGTCGGTTCGAATAGAATATCTTGAGAATATCAAATTAAGACGGTGGCGGCTCAACATGTGAGTGACGTCTGACGTGATCAGTGGTGTCTGAATATTGTCTATGGATTAAGATTCATAAATTCAGCACGGATGTGGTTTACCTAAATGTGAAATCCGGTTAGCTTAGCTTGCTGGCTGGCTTGGCCAAAGGGCTTGGCTAGCTGGTCTTGGTTAGCGTTGGACTTTTAGCATTGTTGGCAATTTGGCGTCTCGTCTCAATCCCGATCAGACGAATATTTTTTTGTGATTCTTTCATTTATTTTCTAATTATTTAATCGTTCTGCTAAAAGTAGGTAAGTAAAGCTCGGTCTCCCATGTACTTTTGAGCCTTAAAAATGAAAAATCAATAAAAGTATAACGTGCACGCAAAGTTGGGTCGATGCCGTAACGTCCGTAACAAATATGCATTATCGATCGCACCATTCGAAAACACGAATGTTGTCGTTAGTTTCTGTTATGAGAACCAGGAACCAGCTCAAAAAACTCACATAAAATCTTCTTTCCCCACCAGTATCTAGATAAAATCTGTCATTAGCTGTAAATGCGCAATGTTCAGTGAAAAGTTCCGACAGTATACTATACCCCCTCTACCCGCGTCAGGCTTTGACTATTTGTGATCCGGAATCCGGCGGACCCGGGAAAATTCAGAAAATATAATTCTGCGCTAATACAATAGAGTTGAAAATCGAAATGTCGGGTGTAGAGCTGTCTTATGTAAAATTGACATTTGACTCGACACTTGCGTCACATTATAAAGAGAACTTGCGTGTTCGATTTTCAGCTCTATTGTATAAGTCCAGAGTTCTATTTTCAGTCCTCTGAATTTTACCCGGCCTTCCGGATTCCGAACAATATAGTCCAAGTAGACTAATTAAATTAACAATAATTCTAACGCCTAGGTTTGATTTTTTTTTGATTAAGTCCCTTTTTACGACACTGATTGCCGATTGGCCATTCTTGAAATAAGGCTGTTCTATAAATATAATACATTTCTTTTTCAGGAGCACGCTTTCGAGTCGAGTCAGAAATACAAGGAGGGCAAGTTCATAATAGAACTGGCCCACATGGTGAAGGAAAACGGCTGGGACTAGCCATGCGGTGGACTATAGTGCTGTGCCCGCGGACTTGTCAATTATCGATAAAGTGAGATGATCGATACAATGTGAAATGGACCCTCGCAGGGAACCATCGTGATAGACTCGCCGGTTTCCGCGTGAATCGATCAGCCTCGTCCCATATTATTTTTGTCACATTGGAGAATTCTTATTGAAATAGCGCGGCCGATGGATTCATGCGACGCTTCAGCACCGATCGACGTTACAATTACATATAAGTTATCGATCTCAGCCGCCACGTCGTAGGCGAATGCTTAGAATTTATGTTTTAGTTTTATTTGACGCTCTGTAAGCGGTCGCATCTTAAGTTGTATTAGTTTAATTACGCGTTATCGTATTAAGAGAACACTAATATTTTCTCTTGTCCCCTTAACCTGTGATAAGTATGTTAGTATAGACTTTGAATTTCTTGAAGGTTTTTTCTCAAGAGTTGCTCAGAGGTGACAGATGTATGTTCCTAATCATTTCAATTGTGCAAGTTATTTCTTTTTCGAGGAAACTAGTCGAACCTTCAATTGAAAAGGTAAATTCCATTTTATTTTTATTTTAATATTTTTTTTTATTTTTAAAGCATGATTTTAATGACGGCTCCGACTGTTCCTCACATTCGTCTACACAAAAGTTTCTTTAGTTATGGAATTCTGATGATTTGTTTTCATTTCATAAAACGTGATAGTCGATAGTTGGAAGGAAGGAATAGATAGTTTTTATAGCGACGACAGGCAGGGAGAGAAGAGTTTTATTATTCATTTATTGTTTCCTAATGTAATTATAATAATTAGTAGAGACATTTAACCCCGTATATTTTATCAAAATACGCATATTATGGTACTTTATTTGTGATGTAATGTATGTAAGTCGTATTGCAAAATGAGCTTCGATCGACTAAGAAATCGATATGAAATCAAACACAACACTAGCGTGATCTGCCACACACGCGTGAATGAATTATTTAAGTCATTTTATGGTTTATACCGTTTTGTTCCTCGGCTGGAAGTATTAACAACGTCAATTGACTAATTAAGGTTTTATTGATTTTTCTATTTGTCTGCTAGTATATATTGTTTGACACGCCTAATGGAGGAACTTTAAGCTTGTACGCTAAGTTGTGTTATAAACTTACTTTATTTTACCATGTTTATTTATCTTTTTAAATTTTCCTTATAAATAACGTGCCCACTAGAAAAAAACAAGCCATTTAAAATGACTGCCTAATAATTCATTTACAACCTACAATACCGTTACATGGAAAAGTGGAAAATTGGTTTTGTGTTCGTTGTGACTGTACGACTCATAAAAAAACGCTGGACAAATTTAATACTTTCAGTGTGAAGAAATAAATGAAATTTTAAAAAAGCGAAGTAAATTGTAAGTTAGTACTATAGGCAATCGGACAATTTTTTTTTTATTGCATAAATGAATAGTACTCTTAAATATGAGTAACTTCTCAGAAGAAACCGTATATCAAAGTCAATGTTTTCAAAGGTACAGCGATTTGTATAAAAAATTTCGCGAGCCTCCTAAAAACGCTCCATACTAAAGTCGACCTAAAAATGACGTCACTTGTATATGAAGTAGTATATGAAGTATATGGCCGCAGGAATATATTTGTAAATATCTCCGATATTTGTGCGTTTAAGTTCATACTTACCATAATGAATGTTTTTGTATATGATGTGAGTAAACTAATGATGTAGGTTTTGTTTACCAATTACGCAAAAAAAAAATTTTTTTTTGTATAAAGACTCGCGAAATTTTGTATACAAATCGCTGTACCTTTGAAAATATTGACTTTTGATATACGGTTTCTTCTGAGAAGTTACTCATATTTAAGAGTACTATTCATTTATGCAATAAAAAAAAATCAGTCCGCTTGCCTATTACATCGGACATACATCGGACCCTAGACCTACCGGACTGAAGTACGGAGCATTTTAAACAGATTGCGGTACTGTTTTCTTGCATGAAGATTTTTTCTGTCAAAGTTTTGTACTTCATAGTAGCTCGTTCTTGGTTTAACCCCCTTACTAAAATATTTACTTATACAATGTTTTGTCCTTGTCTGATACGTCGAAAAAGTAGCTTGATGAGCAAGGATAAAAAATTGTATTAGCTTATACACTATCCCCCTTACTAATAAACGCTGTATAAGCTTTGAATAGTTATGTTGTGTTTTGTCTTCTTCAATCGAATTAAAAATGTCACTTGTGTGACGGGAACAAAACACTGTATAACTATTCAAAGCTTATACAGCGTTTATTAGTAACCCCGGTATATAAATATTTTTATTAGTAAGGAGGTAAGTCTATAACAAGACCACAAAAATTGTTTCATGTATTCCTTAGATTTCTTTTGCCAGCGTATTTCTTATGAGTGAGTACAGTTGCTGCCATCAAAATATCTAAGCGTTGATAACTGCCATTAGATATAAACACATTTGTAATTTACACAATGTAATATCAATGTAAGGGTAGCCATACACCATTCTGCCTGTCGTCCAATCGGCATGGCGCGGCCGATTGGATCAGTTAGAACTGTCAGTTTATGGACTGAGATCCCAGCACTGCCAGACGCTATATTCTTACTGATACTAAGTTTAGAGAAAAATTACTTTTATAAGTTTTGTGCCTTACGTTATTCTAAATCGAAACGAAAGAAAGATTGATACTTTATCAGAATCTAAGTGCGTACATTTTTTTTGTACCTTTGGCGCCCTGTACCTAGAATTGGCCCACCGCACAATCTGGCGGGTATACAAACGTTAATTGTACACAACTATTACTACAATATGACATACATTTTATCAGTAAGAATATAAGGGGAGTTTCCACCCCAGCGGATCAATTCTGCTAAATAAAACCTGCATTAATACAATTACAATCAAGTCCCGATACGCTAAAACTGCCAAATGGTATTCTCTTAAGCGTTAAACTAACGTGAAACGCGTTCTGATTGGTCAAAACTGCACAATCAGTTTATGATAACAAGTCGCTTCACCTTTAAGTTATAATACAGTCAAAGTAAAATGAAAGTCTATTTTTAATATAAGAATTGAGGTTCAGATTGGATCAAGCCTGCGGCGTCACGTCGATTGGACGATAGGCAGTATGGTGTATTGCTACTGTAAATTACATTAAAACATTAAATATTATTATTTTTACATTAAAATATACGGCTGTTTAGAATATACACTGACCGAAAGACGTACCTGTAATTCAGAGGTTTTAATCTCATATAAAAATATTAGACGGTGGATCGATATTTAATATAATATTATTTTCACAAAAATACCACAAAAGATGCGCATATTATATTATGTATATGACTATATACCATAAAAAAATTTATGTACAATTACATTAAAATATTCTTGTAAGATTTTATGACCCTAAATGTTCAAAGTACACTAACATAGCTTGAAATAGTCACAAAGAAAAAAAAATATTAAAAATCTATAAAAAATAGCATTGTAAAGTTATGTCTTCTATTTTTATATGAGTAGGTTCATAGTGTGGCATAAACCCAACCATAGAGAATAAATTGCGCGGGAACAAAATTAATACTAGTGGACCTAGGTATGTTCCATGTTTTTGAATCTGGAGCTGGTTTTTGACAGTTGCCAAAATGGCAGAAAATAATAGGATCAATAAAGCGCATCCTGAAATAGTTAGGTTTATGTCAAACTGGTAGAAGTGGGTTTGAATACAACACCAAATCATATGCAGTGGAGCCTCGCTAATCGGGATCCGCGTTAGTTACTTCGGTGCACGCTATTATAGCGTGTCTATAATAGCGCGAACACCTCGTCTGTCCTGATTACAGGACAGACGAGGTATTCGCGCAGAAGGGTTTTCGCGGGGGAAGGGGAGTTAGGTTAGTAGGTGCCTGATGCAGGTCACAATAATAATAAAACAATTATTCAACTAATACGTAGAAAAACACAATACATGAAATAAACTAACGTAAAACAATAATAATACACAACGTGTCAATATTCCATCACTTGCAGTTACTCGACAGCAGTTTTATTTATCACTCTTTGGAGTGTTAGTTAATTTTAAGCGCGTTCGCTGACAAAATGCCATCAAAACATACACACATACTGCATACTAAAATCCGGACGTTTCGATATTTCGGACGGGGCTTGTTTTTTCATTTCCGGATTAGCGGGGCCTACTGTAGTTTAATAATTTAAACGCCATAGGATTATGTGTGAGTTAGGGGCCGTGCATTAATCACGTGATGTTTTTAACAACTTTTTAGACCCTTCCCCTCCCCCTGGTGATACGTGGTGAGATTTTATACATCCCCCCCCCCTCCCCCACCTAAGATCACGTGTATTTTTTTACATAGTAAGCAGGTCATGTTTTTAAGAAAAACTTTAACTTAAAAAACCGTTGAATCGAATAATTTAAGCAATTAAAAACTATACGAGTCATTTGTCTTGTAAGTATTTAAACAACACTACGAATCTACAGCCGATAATAATTTCGGTATGCATAGACTAGATTCGAAAATTAATACACGTGATGTCTCCTTATACCCCCTCCTCCCCTTGGTGATACTTGGTGATTTTTTTCGGACCCCCCCTCCCCCTTTAGGCATCACGTGATTATTGGACGATCCCTTACTAGTCCAAATTCTGTGACGCAAATGTCTTAGACTGGGACTATATTATGCTCCGGAATCCGGAACGCCGTTGAAAATTCTGAGGACTGAAAATAGAACTCTACGCTAATACAATAGAGTTGAAAATGGAAGTTTCGAGTGTCGAACTGTCATAAATTACATTGACACTGAACAATTTGATTTTCAACTCTAATGTATTAGCACAGAGTTTCCAGATTCCGGATCATATAGTCCTAGCCTCAGTCACACACAACCTGAAATGCAGTGAGTAAGATAACAACTCACACAAGTTAATTTTGTATATCAGAAAACGGTCAATAAACCAAAAGGAGAAGAAGGGCCTGACAAAATATAAATTGACAGTTCGCTCTTTACTCTATGCTTCGTACGTTTTTTTTTTATTCTACCCACAATTAATCCTATGGCTTAATATTATCACCTATTACGGGCCTACAGTTGTAATAAATATTGTCATTGTTCTGTGTAAGAGTTGTTCACAGTTTTGTTCAAACACTAGATGTTTTCGTTCGTATCGATGTTAAAAATAGATATACATTATGCATGTCAAATGAATAATCTTTACAAGGAAAATTTTATCTTCCTGAACTTTAAGAAATAACCTGAAAATCAGTGATAAAAACTAAATGACAGTTATAGTGTTGTACCAGTACCACTATCGAAAATCTTAAGAAATTAAAAAACAAAAAAATATTCTAAACAAAACGCTTTACACACTGAATGTAAACGTTCATTTGACATGTTTAAAAGTCACGTGTGATTTTCGCACCAGTCATGAAAACTGCACAGTGAGAAAATGTTTTTATATTGCTTTTAGATGCTAAAAATTGGTGTTCAATATTAAATCGGTGATATAGTAAGTCGAATACGTCTTTCTTAATATAAGATTAGTCGATAAACGCATCGCAAGTTCATGTGTCTGTTAATGTAATCGTATATCTGTTTACATAGGATTAAATTAATAGTTTAAGGACGTTTTTAACTAGGTACGTTATTATCGTAACGGCTTTAATGTGTATTGATATCGAATAATCTGATACATGTAACATTTGTAATTCCGAAACATGACGTCCTAGATAAAAATCTGTCATTAGCTATAAATGCACAATGTTCAGTGAAAATATGATCCGAAACTATCCTTACGTTTAAATTAGGAAAGGTTAATATGAAACATAGATTAAAAGAATAGATGTAGAATCCCATAGTTAACAGCCGATACTAGCTTGTTGCATTCCTACACTTTTGGGTTCTGTGAACGTCGAAAAAACCTGCCATGTATCCTCTTTCAACTGTTACAAAAAAAAAACATAACTAAATTTATCGCAGTCATTTAAATACAGCTAACAATTTTCATGAACATTATGCAAATAAAAAAAACGAACTTAACGAAATTGTCACAGTAGTTTATAATTAACACTCTTAGACCTAACGTATGCAGGGAGATGCGACAAAAAATATCATGGACGATTAAAAAAATTAAAAAAAAAGCTAGATCTTCGTGCATAATTAAAATATTTTTCTACTTGATTATTTAGGGACGCTATTAGATATTTTTGGACCATTGTTATGATAGCATCAGTATTGGAGGGTAGATTGAGGCTAGCTCATGATTGTTGTCCGAATGCGAATGAGATTATGAGAATGATGCTTTTCTAGCTGTAATATAATGCACCCAAAATATTAGGACGTGCTTTGGTATTTCTACAAATCAAGTAACAAATTACCTGTTCAAAGGGGAATTCTTATGAGTAAACATATTTTATTTTAAAAAACGGACAAATATTTCTAACAACTATGCAACTCTATTTACAGATTTTTTTTTTTTCAGTAATAAATATTTATTGGTGGCGAGCAAATTTCCCTGGTGGCGGATTTCGGAACTATCCTATGACTGATATTTCTATCTGGCTGTATAGTAAAATAGTAGAAAGAGCAGATTTTATTTTTATTTTGAAATAATTATTTAAAAGTGCGTCATGCTTTCATTGTTGGACATTTACGAAGTGGTAAAAAATACTAAGTGGTTCGTGAGGGTGAGCAGTATTTTAAAAGTAGAATGCTACAGTGTGTTGGTGTAAAAGAACGAAAATCTGAAGAAGTTAGGTGTAAAGGCTTACCTGTACAAACTTCTGGTGTATTTGATTATCCACATCAAAACCAGAAGGAACACTTTCGTAGCTTTGTAAAGTACAGTACCTACTGTAGGAAAAATATAAAAACTTATAGAATTGAAGAGAAAACTCTTTATTTACACATACACACATAACACAGGAACTGTATAAAAGGCGGCCTTACAGACTACGGTATACAGCAGTCAGCAGCTTATATTTTATAATATAATAATTATAACATTGAAAAACACAACAGTCAGTTTCTTTTTTTTTACGTTTGTGGTCATTTTAAAATGAAATTTATATAACCTTATTTTATATTCTTGAAGAATTATAAATTATTTTCAAAATCATATAAAAACGTACGTCTAACCGTATTTTTATCAGTCATACGTTAGTGCTGCGACTTTCCGCTAGGGAATCTTCTCACCGCCAATACATTTTTTTTTTGTTTTAAAACTAGTAACGGAATATCAAAGTACTTCCACGGTCTTGGAGTGTTAACTGATGACCAAAATGTCTATTAAAGTATTTCCCTGTATATATGTTGTACTCTGTCCTCGTCGGGCGAATACGTTATGTAGAGAGAGAGAGAGACGAGGACAGAAATATCGATATTCTTCAAACGTACACGGTGCATTTCTACAGAACGGTACCCCAGTAGCGTATATGAAGGAACCGCTTAATATTTTTGTATTTTCCTAGTATGTAATGATGCATTATATTTACGTGGTGTCTTCTGATTGTGTATGCATTATGCTATAGATGAATATTTCATAAACATTTGATTGAAATAATAAGTGCGTAATAAAACACTGTTTCGTAATTAAACTGTGGTATTATTTTAAATCCTTTTTTTTTCAGGTAAAAACTAATCAATATGCATGAATTTAATCCCGGTCTGTTGAATTAGTTGTTTTTCTTTTGTCGTGTAATACAAATAAGGGGTCGTCCATTAATCACGTGATGCCTAAAAGGGGAGGGGGGGTCCGAAAAAAAATCACCAAGTATCACCAAGGGGAGGAGGGGGTATAAGGAGACATCACGTCTATTAATTTTCGAATCTAGTCTATGCATACCAAATTATTATCGGTTTTAGATTCGTAGTGTTGTTTAAATACTTACAAGACAAATGACTCGTATAGTTTTAAATTGCTTAAATTATTCGATTAAATTGTTTTATAAGTTAAAATTTTTCTTCAAACATCACCTGCTTACTATGTAAAAAAAATACACGTGATCTTAGATGGGGGAGGGGGGGGGGTAGTATAAAACCTCACCATGTATCACCAGGGGGAGGGGAGGGGTCTAAAAAGTTGTTAAAAACATCACGTGATTAATGGACGGCCCCTAAGATACGAATATTAATGTCAGATACGCGTAGCGCAGTTACGTAGGCACTTGGATTTTTGTTCTCGGGTTCTAATCTAGGATTTCTTTTTCTTTTATATATTTTTCATGGACATAAAAAAAAGGCGGACGGAAGGTGAGCTAAGCATTGAGTGAAGCACAACAATGGCGGCGACTTACGTATGTGTGAGATTAACAGATAATTGCCATTGGCGTACTGGCGGCCGATCGTCGTCGTCGCTACGATACGGCCGTCTTACTTTGATGGCTTCACTATTCATATTACTGAAGCGGTGTCCGCCTTTTTTTTGACGTTCATGTTTTTTTTTTAGAAAATATTGCTCTTTAGGCACGATGAGAGTATGTTTGAATTTTAAATAATGAATGATGTTTCACTTCTGCCAAGTGTACTCTTCACATGTCACGTTATTTAAATCAGGTACTATAGGATTATAGAGTTAAAACAAAACCATTTACATCAAATAAAGTTTTATTTTATAACACTTTGAAATTCATTTTTGTACAAAAATATGTACTTATAATTAAATTTAACTACTTAAAACAGAAATTAATATTATGACATTTAATTCGCTAAAATCACAGATTAACACAAGGTCAGAGTCATTTCCATACTCTGACAATGTATATTCCTGACATTTAGTACTTTTAAAAAACAAAATTTTAATAATACCATTTAAAGGCTGTCTTCCGTTTTGCCTACCACTATATTGGCAAAGTCTACGTAACTCTACATATCTCGCGCCAATAGGCAATCCAGCGACAATTCGCTCGTCACAATTTTGTTTAACAAATGAACTGAGTGCTAAGTGTGAGTTTTTCTATTCCCATTCGACATGGAGAATAGAGTAAAAGGAGCAACATCTCTCTTTGGCAGAAAAGCTAAAAAGTGTCCGACGAAAGTAATTAAATAATAGTTCCAAAACTGGCCATAATGGCGCTAGAGTCGTAACAGGGTATGATAAGTTAGGAATAAGAGATGGAGTGAAGTGAGCTGAGTTTAGTTATTTAATTTTTTTACGACTTTAGTAGACTAGAAGTAGTTAATTCAGTAAATCATGAATATTCTACTTACTCGCGTAGCCGAATATATTTTTATAAACATAACCGAAGAAGGTGCTAAAATTTTGTTATCCGTTTAAATAAAGCCGCTTTAGACCCCGTTGCGTCTGTAGCGCCCCCTATTTAACGCTTTTTACGGACACTTTCATGTATGGAGATGGTACTCCTTATCTCTAACTATGTTCAATCATATACAAACTGCTTACAACGGTCACGATCAAATGCGAAAAGAAAAACTCATATTACTCTGGCGCGAGATAAGCGTGAGATAGTATGTCGACTTATGTCGCGTTTACAGGCAATTGATACTACGACGATATCGTGAACCGTGACGTCACTAACACTGGAATAATATACAGTCGCACAAGGATCTTTTGGCACTTGGATGGGGGCGTGAGTGTCGCAAATAAGAACAATACTTATTACTAAAAGTGACATTTTACAAGACGGCGATGTTAGTACTATTTTTTCTACGTGCCAAAAGGTAAGTGTCGCAACTACAAAACAATACATAATACTAAAAGTGACATTTTACAAGACGGCGATGTTAGTACTATTTTTTCTACGTGCCAAAAGGTAAGTGTCGCAACTACAAAACAATACATAATACTAAAAGTGACATTTTACAAGACGGCGATGTTAGTACTATTTTTTCTACGTGCCAAAAGGTAAGTGTCGCAACTACAAAACATTACATAATACTAAAAGTGACATTTTACAAGACGGCGATGTTAGTACTATTTTTTCTACGTGCCAAAAGGTAAGTGTCGCAACTACAAAACAATACATAATACTAAAAGTGACATTTTACAAGACGGCGATGTTAGTACTATTTTTTCTACGTGCCAAAAGGTAAGTGTCGCAACTACAAAACAATACATAATACTAAAAGTGACATTTTACAAGACGGCGATGTTAGTACTATTTTTTCTACGTGCCAAAAGGTAAGTGTCGCAACTACAAAACATTACATAATACTAAAAGTGACATTTTACAAGACGGCGATGTTAGTACTATTTTTTCTACGTGCCAAAAGGTAAGTGTCGCAACTACAAAACAATACAATATAATACTTAAAAGTGACATTTTACAAGACGGCGATTATAGTACTGATTTTGTAAACGTGCCAAAAGGTAAGTGTTGCAACTACAAAACAATACATAATACTAAAAGTGACATTTTACAAGACGGCGATGTTAGTACTGATTTTGTCCACGTGCCAAAAGATCCTTGTCAGACTGTAACAATAAACTATAATAAGATCTATGGACGCTTCACATAACGTCAATCTGGCCCCGTGGTAAGTATCCCAAGAACTTGTGTTATGGGGACCAGACAACGGGAAATAGGTACTTTTAAATGTAATGTTCGGTAAAATAAATTGCGGATATTTTTGGTATATATGATCTACTGCTCATGTATAGACATTCGGGCAGAAAAAAAATGTCATTCTCGAAAAAAAAAGTCCTTTGTATGGGCGAGTTTGCGTTGAGCGGAAGGTCACCCATACATGAGTTGATTTTTTTACTTTGAGTGTGACAATATTTTTCTGCCTAAACGTCTATACATTAGCAGTCGATCATGTACCCAAAATATCCGTATTTGATTTTGCCAAACGTTATATATTACATATATTTAGGATTTTTATTATATTATAACATGACAACATTGAAAGCTTTCTTCCTCGGCGGGATTCGAACCCGCGACCTCCTGCTTGAGCGCCAACCGCTGAGCCAAAGAGGCCGTCGGAAAAGGTACAGAAGGCTTGCAAAACGGACGACAACTCAAACCAAATCAAGTTTGTAGCCCCAGCTACTAATTCGCATAAACCATACACAACTTACAATCAACTAGCTGAAAGAATTTAGCTAAATTATTAAATTTAACCTAAAATAAAATTACTTACAGGTATTATTTGGTACCATATTAACGTCGTGTATTATTCGTATTGTACATCGGGGTCATTTTTAAGTTTGTCCGAGTCCAGTGCATCACTGTTAGAATCTGTAGTCTTCAATATCACTTTGGCTTGATCTATTTGAGTCTTCGATAGTATCGGCAACTGCTTGTAGAACATCTGAAAATAAAAACGTTTGGTTGATTCCCACTAAAATGTTTTATGATAAAATGTATGTGATTTTTGTTTTGAAATAAATAGTGTTAGTTAAATAAATTCAAACATTAAGCCAGGTCCAGGGGATCCGTTGCAAAACATAAGCCTCCATTGAAGGTTTTTTGATAAGAATGGGGTTTTGAAAAATTCTTCCACAAGAAACCAGCTAGAACTCGAAAAGTAAAATCGATTTCAAATCACACCTTTACAAATTATAATAGGCAAGCGGACTGATTTTTTTATTTTATTGCATAAATGAATAGTACTCTTAAATATGAGTAACTTCTCGGAAGAAACTGTATATCAAAAGTCAATATTTTCAAAGTTATAGCGATTTGTATACAAAATTTCGCAAGTCTCGTAAAAACGCTCCACACTAAAGTTAGGTTAGGTTACACACATAAAATAATATATTTTTTTACATTTACCAAGTAGTAATGCCTCAATATTTCTGAATATATTAATGAAACTAAATATTTCAGATACAGTCCGATCCCCTACTACATAGAATATATTCCTCTTATGCGGTATTTACACGGGTGACTAAAGCGTCTTTTACCGCACATCGAAAATCCACCGTCTAAATAGCAATTTAGTCACTTGCGACCTCGCCGAATAGGCAATCGGACTAATTTTTTTTTATTGCATAAATGAATAGTACTCTTAAATATGAGTAACTTCTCAGAAGAAACCGTATATCAAAAGTCAATATTTTCAAAGGTACAGCGATTTGTATAAAAAATTTCGCGAGCCTCCTAAAAACGCTCCATACTAAAGTCGACCTAAAAATGACGTCACTTGTATATGAAGTAGTATATGAAGTATATGGCCGCAAGAATATATTTGTAAATATCTCCGATATTTGTGCGTTTAAGTTCATACTTACCATAATGAATGTTTTTGTATATGATGTGAGTAAACTAATGATGTAGGTGTTGTTTACCAATTTCGCAAAAAAAAAAAAAATTTTTTTGGTATAAAGACTCGCGAAATTTTGTATACAAATCGCTGTACCTTTGAAAATATTGACTTTTGATATACGGTTTCTTCTGAGAAGTTACTCATATTTAAGAGTACTATTCATTAATGCAATAAAAAAAAATCAGTCCGCTTGCCTATTGCCATTTAGACGGTCGATTTTCAGTGGATTTTCGCCGTGCGGCTTCAGTCTCCCGTGTAACCACACTTTACCCTATCTGAACTTACGTAATATAATATTTTCTTACCTTGCGTGTCATGAGGACCATGCCATGCGATTTCTTCATGTGGTTTTTAAGTACGGACATACGTGGGTATCTGTAAAACAAATAACTGTAGTTATGATATTATTTTAGTTCTAAAGACTGGTAGGGCCGGGCCACACGGCGCGGCGCCGCACCGCACCGCAATACTCCGCACCGCACTGGCGGCCACACGATCAATGCGGCGTCGCCCTGTGTGCACCCCTCCCCGCCTCATCTGTCTCGCCCCGCCTCGCGCCGCTGTCCGGTGCGCCTGCGGTGCGGCGCCGGAGCGGCGCCGGACGCGTCGTGTGGCATACCATACATTTTTATATGTAAAAGACCCGTTGCGATACCGCTCAGGCGCCGCGCCGCAGCCGTACCGCACCGTGTGGCCTGGCCCGTACGCATACAACGCGGAGTCACCCTTCGATCAATATAAGTAGGTATGGATGTGCCGTACCGAACAAGTGTTTTAATCCGCACAAGGAGAGCCCCGGTGAGTGACCATGCTCAGTCGTCTTTGCGCCGCCTAACGAGTAACACGTTGCGACGCGTCTATTGAAATTATCATTAAGATGTCTTTGCGCGTTGTTAAAGTGACAAACAATACAAAGAACACATCAGTAGAGCATCAGATATTACGTTTCATGCGTAACCGTAAGTAATAGTATTTTGTATTAAATTCTAATAAAATCGTCAAAAATGTCAAATTGGTCATTGACGGCCATGAGTATGAAGGGATCGGAAGAGTTCGAACACATTCGGTGGATTTGGTGCAACAAGCACGCGAGTCACTGACATTTGCTATTGCGTTCGCACTACAGTGCGAGTACGTCTCGCTATCTCTGTCCTTGATCGTCTAAACACATGATTAGAAGGACTGTAGCTGTACAGCTACTGCTGCTGCTTTATATATTGTAGTTGTGTCTTAACTCATTTTTCATGAGCTGTTTGTATGCGCAAGGCATGGCCATAAATACTTAATAATGTCGATGGCGTTACCAACTTTATTTTATACTAAAATATAATTATGTAGTGTAATGGTGTTCTCGGCATCGAAACTCCCCTGGGGTGGGGAACCCGAATGAGTTCGGAAAAGGCCGAAGAAAACCAATGATTCTCTTAGCACAAAAATTCCACTCTTATATATCTTATATCTATGTACTTATTTTTTTAAATTAGGCATGTCACAGCTCTAAATAGACATTGATAATTGACATTTGAGTTGCCTGCCTCGGGGGAGTTTTCGATGACGAAAACACTACACACACACACAGACATAGATGCATACACCCACTCACATTCATATACATACCCCTATACACCACTCTCACCATAATATTATCAGCAACTTCTTATGTATAAAAATATCACTAGAGATTCATAGCATAAGTTATTGTCTTTTTTTCTGTTTTTTTTAATTTTGAAATAAACAGATTTTTTTATTATTAAAAAAAAATCATAAGTTGTGACTTATCACACATATTAAACAATATAGCCAGAATATTGTGCAAAAAAAGGTCGAAAAGGTAATCTTTGGTACGGTCTTATGAAATAACAAGGGGCATTTTTGTATGGAACCTTTTTTCCCCCATGGTTTAGAGATTTTTCGTCATACAATTAAATGACACACTTTTCAAGCCCTTTCGATTGTTAAAATATGTTACATTGGTGTGCTCCTTCTTCTTTATAATAAACTAGCTTTTGCCTGCGACTTCGTCCGCGTGGAATAGTGACTTCCGGCAGAAAAGTATAGATAGCTGAGAATAAGTTAATGTATTGGTAATATAGTTATTTTTTAAAAATATTTCATGTACAGAATTGACCTCTCTACAGATTTATTATAATATAGATTTCATGTATAACTTTGGTGTTTCTACACCGATTTACATGATTCTTTTTTTATTGAATAAGTAAAAATGTTAACTTTTTTTTAATTAGGGTTGAGTGAGAGTGTTGTAAACGTAAGATTAGACCAATATAATCAGAAAGCTCCGAATTGCTAAGCTACCGGAAGTTTCACGTGCTATTGTGATTTGTGAGTCAACCATAAAAGATAGACATTATGCTGTCAAGAAATATTTTTATATAATATTAAGGAAAATATTTCCGTCATACGTGATTTCTATGCAGCTCTAACCATTAAGGCTGCACACGCGGTGGAAGCTTAAAAAATGGAGTAACTTCTCCCGTTTTCCCAATATATCCCTTCACTGCTCTGCGCCTATTGATCGTAGCGTAATGAAAAGTACACTATAACCTGCCCAGGAGTATGAGGAATAATTGTGCCAAATTTCATTAAAATCCGTCAAGTAGTTTCTGTTTCTATAACGAACATACAGACAGACAGACAGACAGACAGACAAAAATTTTACTGATTGCATTTTTGACATCAGCGATCCCTAATCACCCCCTGATAGTTATTTTTTAAAAATATTTCATGTACAGAATTGACCTCTCTACAGATTTATTATAATATAGATAGATAACGTCACACGAATTTCACGATTTTTGACCCCCTCCCCCGTCCTTGTCACAGTTGGTCACATTTGTGAGACCCCCCCTACCTAGTGTGACGTCACATATTACAACTTTACGTCTAGAAATAATTATCATATCATAGCTATTACTTAACACTTAGATTAAAATATAAAAATATATTTAGAAATGTGTGACGTCACAAAAATGAGGGCCCCTCCTACCCCCTTGTCACACAATGTCACACTTCGTCGACCCCCTCCCTCCCCCTTAACGTGTGACGTAATTTATGGATGGCCCCATATTTGCTGACGGATAAAGAACGGTTTAAGGGAGACAAACAGATTAATAATAATAATATCTATGATGCCTTTACACCATGTAAATCTGGTCCCGTGGTAAGTTCTTGAAGAACTTGTGTTACGGGTACCAGAAAACGGAAATATATTTAATACTTTTTATGCTATACTTATATTAAGGATTTTTAGTATTTAATACACATCCATGACCCAGGAACACAGAAGACTTTTTTGTTCCCTGGCGGGATTCGAACCCGCGACCTCCGGCTTGAGCGCCAATGCGCTAACCGCTGAGCCACGGAAGTCGTCATACTTTTTTGTCTGGTCTCCGCTGTGATACGTTACTGTTTTTTTTTTACAGTTTAATACCTTTTAGGGCAGATCTGGCAGGGGAAGGGCAGCGGCAGATTCCTGTGGTCCCGGTTGACGTGCACCAGCAGCGCGGACTTCTGAGAATATCGCTTGGGGCACTCCGGACACGGGTATTTCTTCATTGCTGTGTGATAGAAAAAAAATCCATAGACTAAGTATTTTTATCCAACTAGCTTTTTCGATTTCTACTATTATCTTTTACGGCTGCGGTGCGAGCGTCTATACGTCCGCGTCAGTCAGTCAGTGGGGACATCTCCCTTTATACAGGGTATTTTTTCAATGACTATCCAAATTTTTACAGAAGGTTCAGACTTAGTAGTTTATCCGATAATTTAAATAAAAACATCATATTATTTTCAAAAAATTTACAATATAATTCCATAAAAAACAGAAGTTGTGGACAATGCGGAAGTCATACGTAAGAAATTTTACTAGGCACGCACACAAACGTAAGATTCGATACATAGTACTAGCACAGGGGCGACACTCTCTACAAATGACAGTTCGAGCACCGACAAATGTCAGCTATGTTGACTTAAGCCTAGGGTTGACATCGAATTAATTTAAAATATTTATTTACGCCCGCGTAAATATAATACTTTTTACTCGGTCGCGTACAAAGCCGCGGGCAACAGCTAGATACTTAATATGAAAAGGGAAATCAAACCTACTTTAAATTTTTATTAATTTAAATTTGAACTTTTGAAGGATACTGATATTTACATTGAAAATTCAAAATAGTCTCCAAATGCTAACGTCTAATAGCCATATTTTTTTAATCTAAAATGTACTCAGCCATTGGCCCTTATATTGGAAAAATATACCTTGTGTCCTTAGCAATTGGGTTTAATTTGTTCTAAATTCTTAAGTAGTATAAAGACTATTTTAATTATATCAATGCAATTTCAAATTTTTATTACCACTCAATAAGTGTTGTAACATAATTTAGATAGTCGCACAATATCGATAGGTATCGACAAATTTAAATGCGATTAAGTACTACATATTATGTAATATTAAATCTAAAATATTATGCGGAAATCCTTACTAATATTTTACTACTATTATAAATATAAAAGTTTGTGAGGATGTATGGAAGGACGGATGAATCTTAAACGAGCAAATGGCACACCACACGTTTGTTACTCTTGAACGGGTTTTAATTTGATATATATGTTCGAAGTTAACCTTCTACAAACTTTACCCAACCCAAGCAAATTTCGTTAAAAATATCGATAAAATCAAATTATTGCATGACTACATCACTAGTGAAACAAAAAACAAACATTTTTTATAAACGTCGCGACAAGTCTTTCTTATGAAATTACACTGTCGCGTCGGCGAAACTGCCAGCCCCGTGAACCATAGTCCAGGCTGGGAAAAAGTTACACCCCACCCGCCCCCGCATTCGCCCAGACACGCACACACAGCTGCGAGCGGTGAGTCGTGTAAAAAAGTCGTGGAGTGACGGTTCTTTACGTTAGTAATATATATTCTTTGGTACTAGTACGCGTCGATGTATAGTACAACGCGAGAGTGTGCGACACGTCAGCGTCGATGTGTTTGTAACTGGCTGACCGCAGCGCGCGTATTACGAAAGCGCATTGACCATTAATCACGCGTTTGTTAGATATTTTGAAATGGAATTATTTAAGGAATCACAAGCTATTTTAATTTTTTTCATTTTTTATATAACACCTTTTATGTTCGAAAAAAAAAAATGAAATACGTTACGAAAATTGGATACCTTTTGAAAACCCATCAACCAAACCACAGGTAGAATCAAGATGTATAGGTAGAATCATAATAGGCATAGAGAATAGGGTAAAAGGAGCAACAACTCTCTAAGGCAGAAAAGCTAAAAAGTGTCCGACGAAATAAATTAAATAATAGTTCCAAAACTGGCCATAATGGCGCTTGAGTCGTAACAGGGTATGATATGAAGCTAGGAATAAGAGATGGAGTGAAGTGAGTTGAGTTTAGTTATTTAACATTTTTGACGACTTTAGTAATTAGTAGACTAAAAGTAGATAGTTAATTCAGTAAATCATGAATATTCTACTTACTCGCGTAGTCGAATAAATTTTTATAAATATAACCGAAGAAGATGCTAAGATTTAGGTATCCGTTTAATTTTTTTTTAAACCCGCTTTACACCCCGTTACCTCTGTAGCGCCCCCTATCCAACGCTTTTTACGGACACTTTTTCATGTATGGAGATGGTACCTCCTTAACTGTATTCTCCGTGATACTAGGGTACTCTCTACTGTCAAATGTCACATTTATAACAATTTAATAATAAAAGTTGGTAATGAAGATATGTAGTAAATCTAAAAAAATAATTTAAGTTGTGGCGGACCAATCAGCGCACAGTCCTGAATCGCGCTATCGAAGTTTCTGAGCTCGGAAAGTATATATACGACAGCTGAAATGATTACAAGTGGGCTTCGGCCTGACCGGGCATACCACCTCGTTCGGTCGGAGATCTCCCTAAGGGGTCGTACATTAATCACGTGATGCCTAAAGGGGGAGGGGGGGTCCGAAAAAAAATCACCAAGTATCACCAAGGGGAGGAGGGGGTATAAGGTGACATCACGTGTATTAATTTTCGAATCTAGTCTATGCATACCGAAATTATTATCGGTTGTAGATTCGTAGTGTTGTTTAATTACTTACAAGACAAATGACTCGTATAGTTTTTAATTGCTTAAATTTTTCGATTAAATTGTTTTTTAAGTTAAAGTTTTTCTTCAAATATGACCTGCTCACTATGTAAAAATAAATACACGTGATCTTAGATGGGGGAGGGGGGGTAGTATAAAACCTCACCACGTATCACCAGGGGAGGGGTCTAAAAAGCTGTTAAAAACATCACGTGATTAATGGACAGCCCCTTAGGGGCTTGCCACCATGTTCCCACAAAGCGAACTAGCGATGACGTCACACGTCTAAATAGCACTGTGCATGAACTCACGGGCGTGCGTGTCCATGTGCAGTATCAACGCCGCCTTCAGCTTGAAGCTCCGGCTGCAGTGATCACAGATGTACTCCTGGCTGCCATGTTTCAATTTGTGACGCTGAAACGAAAGTATTTTGATTATTTTCTGGGTGTAAGATAGGCAAAAGCGAATGATGGCTGAAGGCATTTTCATGTTAGTATATAAACTAAATCAAATAGGCAAGCGGACTGATTTTTTTTATTGCATAAATGAATAGTACTCTTAATTATATGAGTAACTAAAAAAATATTTTTTGGTACTTTTTAAATGTATTTAATTAGGAAACTACACATAAAATAATATATTTTTTTAGATTTACCAAGTAGTAATGCCTCAATATTTGTGAATATATTAATGAAACTAAATATTTCAGATGTAGTCCGATCCCCTATTCTACTACTATTATAAAATATGTGAAAGTTTGTGTTACTCTTTCACGCAAAAACTACTGAACGGATTTCGATAAAATTTGATATAGTAGTAGTTTAGGCTCTGGATTTAAACATAGGCTACTTTTTATCCCCAAAAAGTACAGTATTCTTGTGGAATACCCGATACTATATTTACGCGGGCGGGACCGCGGGATAAAGCTAGTATAAATTATTATTTAACAATACACGTTTCAAACGATATTTGCAAAATAATTAAAGTCAAATTTATAATCTTAATCATCGCACTTTTTCTGTCTTTCTATGTATTTTAGTTAGTAGCTGAGAAGTGACAGACGTTTCGCCTTAATTTTACTCACCGAGATAATTTAAATCGTACTGTAGTAAGACTGTGTTAGCAACAGTAACCATTAACAAATAAAGTCTACAAACTTGAATATGATATGATGTCTCCATTTGTCACAGTCCCTCTACGCGCGGCGCGGCGCGGACAACAAAAAATGTTGTTTCCAAGTTTGGTTAGGACAATGCAGGCAGGCAGGCAGGACTGATTGTCTGACAAGAGATGATCCATGCGTCGGATGGGCATGTAAAAAGTCGGACCTGCGCCTGATCTCTCGCCAGTCGTATCGGTTATCCGTCCCTTTGGGTTATGAGAGTAAAGGAAGAGAGTGTGCTCTTGTGTACTGGGCACTATAAAATTACTCCTGCGTAACGAAACCGGCCACCGTCACCGAAATCAGTGTGGGGGAGTTATTATTATCAACATGGAAACTTAAAAACTGACCGCTAGCGTGGTCTGCGACGTGTAAGCCCGGGGACAGTGGGGGCAGGCGAACGGGCGCTCGCCCCGGTGCATCCGCAGGTGGGACTCCACACCGTACTTCGTGACGAAGCTCGCTGAGCACTCCGTGCAGTGGAACCGCTTCACCGGCTTGGTGTCATCTCTGAAAAGTGCATGAAGGTCAGTTCAAAGCGAGACGCGACGCGGCATTTAAGAGGAAATACAAAGGCTTACACCCATATCATTAGTTGTTACCTCGAGAGTTCCTCCACTCGACTCAACCTCAACACACGGAAGTTGTATCATTAGTTCAACAAAATTCCCTCGACTTGAGGAATTTCCTTACGCGAGTGGAGGAATCAACTGTCAAACTTAAGGTACCTCAGGACGTACCTTGAGGCTCCCTCGAGCGTCTATTTCCGACATTTATATCAATTCTTTTTACAAACAGAGTGGAATTATTTGAAGTAACTACGCAATTATAGAGGGATACTAATTTAAAGATAAGCATGGTGGATTTTTTGGATGACCTTTACTTTACGAAAATCCGTATAATTATACAGCGCATACATATTCATCATTCTGTAAAATTTTGATCGAGTTTTAATGGTTACTGTTGGTGTTAACATAAAAAAATATATTTTTCCATGATTATTTATGATGCCATACCCTCACTCAACCTTACTGGAGGAGCAAACAGCTGAGGTAGAAATTATGTTTAAGAATACCAAACTCGAGGAACTTCTCAAGGATACCTCAGATGAGGTTGAGTCGAGGCGGATCTGAGGAAACAACTAATGATACGGGTGTTAGAGAAATGAAGAATAGGTATTTGTAAAATCTATTGCTGTCTCGCAGTGTCGCGATCAATGTGTGCGAGTGCGATAGAGACAACTGCAACTTGAACTGAACATACTTATTAAAATCAACGATTCGTAGTCCCCTGATTCCTTTTCCGAAACTTAGCCGATTTAACCCGGCGAAGATGTGGTGAAAATAGTTACGTGGAGGTTGTGGAGGGTATATTTGACCCTGTATTGCTACTACCATTTTAATGCCTAAATTTACCTTATTTAACGCAACTTCGATAATGATTGGATAGATTATATATTATTTATTGGATATTGATTAAAAACAATGGTATAAATACGACAAGTTTTTATTTTTTTTAACTATTGCAAAAGACTAAAAAACAATCAACTATAGCAAGGCCTTCCGTTCTTACCTTAAAAAAATTAAAAATAATCAAAACTTCTTTGACTAATTAAGATAATTTGGTATTATAATATGAGATCAATCACTTTCACTAATTAAATTATCAGTTGATATATACTACACGCTATTATTTTCTGCTGTTGCAGCACATTCTTGGCAGAACGAAACAGTGTGTTCTGGACATATATCCTTAATCTTCAAAAACGCAATCTTCGCATACGTTGCTAGTCTTACGATGTCGAACATAAGGACAAACCTCGCACCTTTTTCGCAATCATGGAACTCTGATAGGCTCTTGACTGCGAGTACTCACATGATCTTCTAATTCGCTGCCGTCGGACAATAAGTTATCTTCACTATCTGGTTCTAACAAAATTGGACGTATGAGCTCAACCTGGATATTCATTGTGCCTAAAACCATCTGAAAACACAATATATTAAATAAAAAATACTTTTGATACGATGCACAAAAGTGTTACATCGCGGTTGTGGTAGGGTCATATTTACCCTTTTTGACATCGCGCACGTGTGTCTCCCGACGCAGGCGCCGGCCGACAGGGCGATGGTGTGTGGTGTGCGGGATGGTCCTTTACCTACAGCTACTGAGACGTCCAAACTACTACCGTCGCGGAAGAAAAGAACACACTCGACTAAAAATTGTTGGGGTCAAATTGACCCCTCCACATCCTCGCCGGGTTAAGTACCTTTTCCATTAAAAATTAAAAAAAAGGTGTGAACTGTGTTCCTATGTTTGAATTTTTTTATATAATTTAGTCAATTTTCTTTTCTGGATGTTTGAACACAGCAGAAAATCTGACATTTTTTTTAAGTTTTTGAACGCCCATATCTCTTTAACTAATTAATTTATGAAAAAAATGAATTCATAGTGACATGCTAACGTGTATCTTTTTGAGTATTGCATAGAGTTCAATTTTGAATCGCTATCTTAAGAATGCGCTAGTCAACGGCACGAACTCAGTGCTGCGCGCGGGGAAAATGCTTGTTATTTCACCTAATATTGGGGAAAAAAGGATATACCCATAAAATAGTAATCTATACTTATAAGAGAAGCTATACTGCAGACATTTATGCAGCTGTGTAAAGTATTTTAGTAAAGGCGTCTTCAAATTACGCAAATCGACACTCAGCTGTTGGCGTTTTATGAAAAAACTATATAATATTTTTGTCTGAAGTAAAATTATCTCAATTACTGAATATTCGAACTGTGTCGGTATGTGCTTGCTTTCTTATTATCATTATTCATTTAATTTTTATTTACGTTCAAAGTTGCGCTAAAAATGCGATGTTTGGAGGCTATTATCTTCTACACTAATTTGAATTTCAGAAATATAAGTAAATACCGACCTACATAAGTGTCATAAAAATTGATATTATGCTAGAATTTGGGTCAACAATGTTTGACTTTGGAGCAAATCACCAACAGCGTTTGTATGGGGAAAAAACCGACTAGCGCAGCCTTAAGTCTCTACTCGAAAAAAATAATCTTCCTTATGGGGGGAGTTTGCGTTGAGCGCACGCACGAGACGCACCCAATATGAGATGATTATTTTTACTTTGAGTATGACAATATTTTTTTCGTCTAAACGTCTTTATAATTATGAGCAGTAGATCGTATACCCAAAATATCCGTAGTTGATTTTACCAAACCTTATATAATAAAGAGGAAAAATTTGTTTGTTTGCTTTTAATAGGCTCCGAAACTACTGATCCGAATTAGATGAAATTTGGCACACACCACGGGGGACATTTTTACATCAGCAAAATGTACAGTTCCCGCGCACTAATTTACACGGGCATTTGGCCCACCACACTTACCCACCACTGCAACTCCTGTATAGCCAGGATCGACAGTGGTAACCAACCGCAAAAACCCTTTGATATGATCTCAGGGGTGCCCGGGGGACATGCTAAATCTGTCTTGGAACCCGCAACGAAATTAATCAGAAGATTGTAGGAGGAGTAGGAAGTATTCCAGTTTCCCTCCCCAAGCAAAGCGGGAGACAGCAAAAATTGTGATGACAAAAAAAGTCAGAATTAAAGGGGAAGCACCACGGGAATAACATGTTTTTTATGACTACAAGACAATGTAATTATATGTTTTGATTTGTAATATGACAATTATTACAATGGATTTATGATGACAAAATAGTGTTGCATTGTTTCCAATAGTATTTATGACAAAAACGTCTGAAAGCCCGGAAGTTCTTGGCGCAGCCCACGAGATCTTCATAATACACTACCCTAGAAAGTAGAAACACAATGGACGCTGTTCAACATTTCGATTCTTTCGTCATACCAGAGATCACACTCCCAGAGTATGTGATGAGCAGTTTGTTCATAAGGGCCGCCTTCGGTCAAACACTCGCATAGCGGAGACGGGACTAATTTAAATCCAAAAAGTTTCGCTTTAAAGTTTCCGTGACCTGTCAAAAATTGTGCGACGTAGTGATCTATTTCTAACCATTGCTTAGAGAGTCGATCGCGTACCGAAGGGAAGAAATTATATAGGTGACGCCCTTTGATAGTATTGTCCCACCGTTCCTGCCACTCAGAAATTAGGTTCTGTATAGAAATATCTAATGGCTCGAATAATCTAGTTATCTTATTACTCTCTTTCGCGCTTAAAAACTCAGGGTTAGTCATTTTTTTTTTATAATATAGTGCTGCACGACGCTGTATCTCTAAATCTACTGGTAGGACTCCGGCTAAGACTGGAAGTGCTTCGGTACTTACGGTACGGTATGCCTTACATAAAAATATTAAGGCGAGACGTTGGCTTTGTAAAAGTTTACGACGGGCTGCTCCTATTGTAGCCCTATCTGCCCAAGCCGGTGCGCCATAGCATATGCTGCCGAGGTACGTCGCTGTATAAATTATTATTTTTAATGTTTTAAATGAAAGGCCCCATGTCGACGTTGATATTTTTGTGAAACAGTAGAAATTCCTTTTAGCTTTCTCACCGGTCTGTATTATGTGTTCCAGGAATGTAAATTCATTTTCTAAGATAAGTCCAAGGTAACAAAGTGACTGTTTACGTTTCACATTGATGTTGTTCAGTTTAATGCAAGGAGTTGATATTAATGAACCTTTTAAAAGTACTTGAAAGGTTTTAACAACAATTTTCCATCTTTTTGGTAAAAGGTGGCCCCGTGCGAGTTTCTTACGCCGGTTCTTCTCGCCGGGCTAGTTTCCGAACCGGTGGTAGGCATCATGTAGGACAATTCTATAAGTGTTATATTATAACCTACATGGAAATAAAAAAAAATGAGTTTGAGTTTGAGTTTATGTGCTGCAAATTCTAATCGATTTCTGTGGCCCCAACTTGATATTACGTTGAGGCATTTGTTGGCCTTGTTTTCAATTTCAGATCGCGAATTGGCTTGAATAATAAGAAATCCGTCGTCAGCATAACCTATCAGAGAGCACAGAGGAGGCAAGGGAACACATAGTAAATCATCAAAACTTATATTCCACAGGTACGGCGATAATACTGATCCTTGAGGGCAGCCGCGCGTTAAGTTTTTGAAATGTGTGTAATGGCCGAGTTGGAGTTTTGTTACGCCGTTGCAAAAATACGAGTAAATTAAATAATAAATATTACGATTTTATTCTTTACTTCAGTAGTCTATTTCTTTCTTCTCTTCTCTCTATTTCTGAACTTCAGTAGTAGCATGGGCCACCAGGCATTATCGAAGGCACCCGCGATATCCAGAGAAATACCTACTACATATTTACACTCCGATAGATTTACTGTTTTTCTGACCTCGATAGCTGCATCCACTGTTGACTTCCCGGCGGTAAATCCAAATTGCTGATTATTAAATTTCGGGCCACCGGGTAGCAAGCGGGGAAAAATAAGACGTTCTAATAATTTTCCTAAGCATGATAATAGTGTTATAGGACGGTAGGATTTCGGATCGTCTGGTGGTTTATCACCGGCTTTTGGAATTAATTTGATTGTGTCGGCACTGCCAGATTTTTGGAAAACTGCCTTCTGCAATACATTTTTTAAAAACCTGTAATATAGATGAGCCTACCGCTAGACACGCCTGCTTAATCATAATATTAGATATTTTATCCTCGCCTGCTGACTTTTTCGTAGGTAACAAATTAACTGTTGAAGTGAACTCATCAAGTGTAGGTAAGTCAGAAACCGGCGTATTGGTGGGGTCTAACATTCTGATTCTTATCTCGCGGTAAAGATCATTGTCCAAGTCCGGCTTATCGTCTGGGATAAGTACGTCGAGGTACGCCTTCGCCGTGTCTCTTAAACTATGAGTATACGAATTATTAATCTTGATATTTGAAAAATACTGTGGAGCAGTGGTATTATTTGGTTTGAGTTCATGGTATAAAGAAGACCATGGTCCCTCCTTATCCAGTCTGTCGGCAGCATTTCTCAACATATTATTTTTTGCTAACGTGACGGCGGCGCGATTACGCGACCTTGAAGCCCTAAGGTCAGCTAGGTACGATACGTAATAGGCAAGAGGACTGATTTTTTTTATTGCATAAATGAATAGTACTCTTAAATATGAATAACTTCTCAGAAGAAACCGTATATCAAAAGTCAATATTTTCAAAGGTACAGCGATTTGTATACAAAATTTCGCGAGTCTTTATACCAAAAAAAAAATTGTTTTTTTTGCGAAATTGGTAAACAAAACCTACATCATTAGTTTACTCACATCATATACAAAAACATTCATTATGGTAAGTATGAACTTAAACGCACAAAAATATCGGAGATATTTACAAATATATTCCTGCGGCCATATACTTCATATAGTACTTCATACTACTTCATATACAAGTGACGTCATTTTTAGGTCGACTTTAGTATGGAGCGTTTTTAGGAGGCTCGCGAAATTTTTTATACAAATCGCTGTACCTTTGAAAATATTGACTTTTGATATACGGTTTCTTCTGAGAAGTTACTCATATTTAAGAGTACTATTCATTTATGCAATAAAAAAAATTGTCCGATTGCCTATTATCGTCCAATAGATCGAGTCCCTGTCTACGTGCATAATTAATTTTCCGTCTGGCTCTCCTAAACTCCCGACGCAAGTTATATAGATTATCGTGCCACCATTTACACTTATTTTCTGTTTTAAGCGGCCTACGGCCCAGGGCGGTGTCGGCACAGTAAACAAAGGTGTTGGTCATTATTTCCGCACTATCATTTGAGTTCAAGTCTGGGCGAGTGAAATCTCTGGAATGAGCGAACATAGGGGTCGTCCATTAATCACGTGATGCCTAAAGGGGGAGGGGGGGTCCGAAAAAAAATCACCAAATATCACCAAGGGGGGGGAGGGGGTATAAGGAGACATCACGTGTATTAATTTTCGAATCTAGTCTATGCATACCGAAATTATTATTGGTTGTAGATTCGTAGTGTTGTTTAAATACTTACAAAACAAATGACTCGTATAGTTTTAATTGCTTAAATTAGTCGATTAAATTGTTTTTTAAGTTAAAGTTTTTCTTCAAACATGACCTGTTTACTATGTAAAAAAATACACGTGATCTTAGGTGGGGGAGGGGGGGTAGTATAAAACCTCACCACGTATCACCAGGGGGGGGAGGGGTCTAAAAAGTTGTTAAAAAACATCACGTGATTAATGGACGGTCCCATAAGGGACCGGAATAAATTCCAATTACCATTTTTAGCATTATATTTATAATCTTTCGACTCAGTCACGGGACAACTAGAGGGCGCACGAATAAACTCAAAGACAATTAAACGATGATCACTGCATGACGCGTCAGGAATGACGCGCCAATTTATTATATTATTATTATGGACGTACCCGCGCTGGAAAGCGTTACGTCGATGGAAGATTCTCCTAAGGGGCTGCTAAATGTAGGTGGTGCATTGGGAGTGTTATGTATTTGCAAGTTGAACTCTGCTATGAAGTCTTCCACTGAGCTACGACGGTCACGGTCAGTGTATCTAAGCCATAAGGGCGAAGATGCATTTACGTCAGCGCCAATAATTATTTTATTTCCCGCCAGACAATGTAGGACATGACGTAGTTGGTGTAAGTGAGGACCTACAGGGTCGGAGTATTGAAAATAACAACTAACTACGTATAATCTAAAGTGAAGACACGAAACCTCCGCTACCGCACAGTGAGACGTTGACAGATTTGTAAGGGCCGTAATTGAAAATTTAGACTGAGGTGTGTAAATGCCGGCGCGCGCTTGGTTAACTTGTACGATTTTCGACCTTAGCGACGCAGACTGATATTGTTCTTGTATGAGAACTAAGTCTAAATTATAATCCGACACCAATTTTTCTAATTCAAACGTCGCGTGCCTATTGTTATGAAGGTTTAACTGTCCTATAACTAACTTATCCATAGCGAGTTGTTAAAATTAATTGCTCCATTTTTGCCTTGTAAGTTGGGCAGTCGGGAGAACCCGTGGGGTGATTGTTGGGTTTCTTGTACCGGGTGCAGCTTCCACAAACCGGTTTGAAATCACTCAAATCTTTCTTGGGACAGTTAATCGAGCTATGTTTATCGGCGCAGTGACAACAGCACGGGTCTGAATCGCGGCAGAATTTAGCAATGTGACCGTATTGTTGACAATTAGCGCAGCGTACAAGTTCGACGTCATCGATGAACCGACACATTGCCCAGTCAATAAAAAGTTTTTGTTTCGTTTCAATGAGATGTTTCCGAATCTTTGGATCTAATTCTAGGCCCATCCATTTTCGATTGTAGTTATTATTTATGCGCCGTCTAATAATTTTTGTCGAGTTTATAAATTGTTCCTGAGTCACATTAATCTCGCCCTTAATATTTTGGTTGTAAAGCGATAAAAGGAAGTTTTCGTCCGTAATATTTTGCGGGACATCCTTAATTAGAATACGCGGGTTACGTCCTCTCGGTGTTTCTAGACGCAGACCGGCTGATTTTAAACCTTCTACGGATTTTAATCTACTGACTTGTGACTCGCTTGTTAAGCGCAGGATCACGCCCGAATTAGATGTCTTTTTGACGCCGTGGATTTGAAAGCCGTCAGATGGGTTGATCGCTTTCATTAATGCCTGTTTGGTTTCGTCTGAGGATTTTAATTCCGCCGATTTGTCTTGCGTCGGATAAGCTATTACGCACGGGAGCGGTCTACGCGTTTCAATAGGTGGCACCGACTTCGCGAGTCTTAGTTTAAGCGCGTCAGAATAAGAAACTGGCGGCGCTGAGGCGGCCGGTTGCTCAACCTGAGTAGTAGTTTTGGCGGTCAGCAAATCCTTCTCCAAGTTAGCGAGTTTTGTTTTTAGTGACGAATTTTTTATTGCCAGAAGTGAGACGATGGCCGTTAATTTTTGTGTCATGTTCATTATTTCTGCTTTGTATCTATAGTATCTCATCGCAATAACTTCGCAATATTGCGACGAGATACTGTGTCGTTTGCGAACTCATTTATTTTAGACAAGTATGAAGAGGCCTCGCGAACTAGCTCGTAATAATTGCACGTATCGTCGGGCCCACGGCTTGTATCTAATAACGAAATTACGGGGGACGGTTGATCGTCCCTTGTGGGCTGGTGGCGCTTTTCATCAGGTGACAGAGAAGAGGGCGACAATAAACGTTTAGTGCCTGAAGAAGTTGGCGGTGAGCGGGGAATTTTGTCATTTTTCGAAAACGGATTTGTATCTTTATCCGGTGGCATATTATGACTCGACATTATGGCTAGGTACTTTTTAAAAAGATCTAAAAACTACACTTCAATATGCAATAGAAAAACAATAGCCAAAAAAAGATTAAATAGGTAAATAACTAACAGCTGTTCGAACAGACCGGCCGGCGCGGCGCTGCGCGAGAGCTACCGACAATAAAAAAAATTTGCCTACCACTTGTTGACAACAATAAAAGTGAACAAGGAAATCAACTTACCGAATTAAATCCAACAAACTACGGACAAATGTGTTTCAAAAACTTACAGTAAACGTTGCTCACACCTTTACCTAGCTTATTACACACACTCAGCACGTATTTGTTGATTTTAAACCACTGAAAACAATTTCCCGGAGCGCACGTCAGACGGTGTTAGCCGTACGAAGGTCGCGGGGGGAGGACCTACGCGCACTAAGTCGCGGGCAACATTTTTTATGTTATACTAACTTTGATGTCTCACTGCTGAAGTCGGGAAGGTATGGTCTGGATCTCCCCTTACGTCCCAACAGTCGCGCTCGCGCCTTCAGGACAACGTCGATGTCTCGCGCATCGCATCTTTTCTCGTGCTTGTAGAGGTTAGTTGAACTGTAAATGAAAACATGAAGGAGTAGTATACTCACTGACTTATCCACACTTTCTAGTTCTAGAAGGAGCTACACAGTCAAAGCGAGAATGGATAGGCGGAAAATAAAATACGTATTTAGCGCAAAGCGGGCAAGGAGCAAATCAGCGATAGTCATGTGTCCTGCGTTAAAGCATCGATAAGACTACTGCGCGGGCGCACGGCCGGCGGGGCGCGGGGCGGCGACTGCGGCCGGCCGCCCGGCCAAACCGGTTACACGCGCGCGCCACGGAATGTTACAGCTAGAGTGCGAATTTCTGTGTACCGCAACATACATTGCGAGTAATTACCGAATTGCCTAATTTGTTCGCTGCCCGTAATTATTTATTTAACTTAGAATTCTACTTTACACTTCTCAATCTAGTTTATGTAAGTAGTTATTTAATTTATAATACTAGTTGTAAATAATCTCTAATTTTGTTGTAACTAAGTTTAGGTTTAATAGGTAAGGAACGTAATACAAAGTAATTATATAATACAAGGTAAATGACTAGATGTTATCAGTCGTTAAATTAATAATGTACAGTTGTATAAAAAAGTGTAAATATAAAATCAACTTTTGTAAATATGTAAAAACTATTTTTGTAAATATAATTTTTATAAAATTTGTAAAAACCTATTTGTAAAAATTATTTAAATGTTAAATTAGGAACTATAAATTTGGACAAAATAAAATAAATTTTGTTACAATAATACAACGAGTGACTGAGGTCACTACACCAGCCCCCCCTTGAGACCGTCAAGGGCGATAATAATTGGGAAATCTTACTGTGCGTCCGGATCTGGTTCTGAAGGCAACTCTTTCGCGATCCGGTGGACTCTGACTCTCCGGTAGTGTCACGGGCGTATTTTTTTGTCTTTTGGGTTGTTGTGTTTGTGGTGTATGTGTGTGTGGCGTGGTGTCTGGGTCACTGAGTATGTAAGCCGGTTTGATCCGGTCTATCGATACCGTGACTTTCTTGCCATTCACCAGTATGGTGAAAACTTTGTCGTCACGCTGCAGAACCTCGTGAGGTCCAGAATAAGCGGGTTTCAAGGCACCACCAACAGTACAATCACGCAAGAATACGTGAGTGCAAGTGGCTAACTCCTTGAAAACAAATGTCGGACGTTTTCCGTGGTGACGAGAGCCGGGTGAAGGCTTCAGGCTCTGGACTATCCCTCGTAGTCTTGACGTGAACTCAGTCAAGCTTAGAGGACAGTCAGGCTCTGAATCGAAAAACTCACCCGGTAGACGCAAAGGTTCGCCATACACCAGTTCAGCTGAAGTGGTCTGCAGGTCTTCCTTAAACGAGCTGCGAACGCCAAGCAACACAAGAGGAAGTGACTCCACCCAGTTGCTGTCACCGTGACAGATTATGGCAGCTTTCAGCTGTCTATGAAATCTTTCCACGAGACCATTGCTAGCTGGGTGATACGAAGTGGTTCGGTGATGCGTGAATCCAGCGATCCGAGAAAGATTTCGAAACAGCGCCGACTCAAACTGCCTGCCACGATCTGTCACGATGTCAGCAGGACAACCAAACCTAGAAATCCATCCACTCACGAGGGCTCTCGCTACGGTCTCAGCCGTCATCTCTTCCAATGGTATTGCCTCAGGCCAACGCGTGAAACGGTCGATGGCGGTGAGACAATATCTGTAACCCTGGGATGGAGGCAAAGGACCTACCAGGTCGATATGAACAAATTTGAAACGGGACGAAGGAAGGTGGAAGTTGCCAAGTGGAGCGCTGGTATGGCGAGTAATCTTGGACTTCTGACATGCTAAGCATGCCCGTGTCCAGTTTCTACAGTCCCGTCTAACTCCGGGCCAAACGTATCGCTCGGAAACCAGCTTAACAGTAGCACTGGCACCAGGGTGACTGAGACTATGCAGAATTTCGAACACCTTTTTGCGCAGCACCCTGGGTACATAAGGCCTTTTGACGCCCGTACTGACGTCGCAAAACAGTGCCGTCTTCGCATCTTGAAATTTAATTTTTTTGATACGCAGCGACGTCGTGCCTTCCGTTAGTTGGGTCAGCTCTGGATCGGACAGTTGAGCAGCAGCCAGCTGTTCAAGATCAATCAGCTGGGCAATCTCCTCAACTCGCGAAAGAGTGTCAGCTACCACATTGTCTTTACCAGATATGTGGCGAATATCTGTGGTAAACTGCGCGATCAGATCCAGATGACGGAACTGTCTTGGCGAGCAGTTTTCCTTCCGATTGCGAAACGCGAAGGTCAGAGGCTTGTGGTCGGTATAGACTGTGAAGTCCCGGGCCTCGAGCATGTGCCTAAAATACTTAATACTCTCGTAGATAGCGAGCAGTTCTCGATCGTAGGGTGAATACTTCCGTTGAGAAGGACTCAACCCACGAGAGAAAAATGCCAAAGGCTCCCAGGACTCACCATCACCACTCTTTTGCTGTAACACCGAACCAATGGCCCTGTCCGATGCGTCGGTGACAAGCGCTAACTTCGCCTCACTATCGGGATGAGCCAGCAAGGCGGCCTGACTCAGACCTTCTTTGCAGGCTTCAAATGCCTCAAGTGACTTACCACTGATGTTGACCGGGTGCGAACCCTTCACCGATCCTGTGAGCAACTCGTTCAATGAAGCTTGTTGTTTAGCAGCACCTGGTATGAATCTGCGATAAAAGTTCACCATGCCAAGAAACCTACGGAGTTCTTTTACCGTCTTCGGAATGGGGAAGTGTTTGATGGCTTCGACCTTCGTTGGCATGGGTTTCGTACCACTCTTCGAGATTTGGTAGCCCAAGAAAGTTACCTGCGAGACACCAAAAACGCACTTGGCCGTGTTGACGACCATACCATACTGCCTTAGCCGCTCGAACAGTTGACGTAAATGGTCTTTGTGGGTCTCCTCATCCCTGGAAAACACCAAAAAGTCGTCCAGGTAGGCATATGTAAAGTCCAGACCCCGTAGCATCTCATCGACGAACCGCTGAAACGTCTGTCCGGCGTTACGAAGTCCAAATGTCATAAATGGGAATTCATAAAGACCGAACGGCGTCGTAATCGCGGTTTTCGCGATATCGTCGGGATGAACGGGGATCTGGTTATAGGCCTTAACCAGGTCGATGGTGGAGAAGACCGTACAGCCCGATAAACAATGAGCAAAATCGTGTATGTGTTTTATGGGGTATCTGTCGGGAATCGTTCGGGCATTCAGCATGCGGTAGTCCCCACAAGGACGCCACCCATTGTCCTTCTTGGGCGCGAGGTGAAGGGGTGAAGCCCATGCTGATTCCGAAGGTCGACAGGTACCACTCTGCAACATTGACTCAAACTCAGACTTTGCTATCTTAAGTTTATCGGGTGCAAGCCTGCGTGGTGTGCAAGAAACCGGTGGCCCAGGTGTTGTGCGGATGTGGTGAATGGTGTTGTGATGTGTTGTGCGATGTATCCCGGGTGGACGTGTAATTTCTGGGTATTGATCAAGTATGTTATGATACACAGAGTTACCAGATACCACCTTCACGGAAGAAATGCTATCGTTACGAGACGCAAGTGAAGCAGCCGTAACAAGCATAGTCTTACCGTCTATGAGACGTTGATTTCGGACATCTACTATTAGGTTGTAGTGTGATAAGAAATCCACGCCTATTATAGCCCTCGTAACATCGGCCACAATAAAACGCCAAGGGAAGTCCCGACGTAGCCCTAAATTTAAAACAACGTGGTAAAAACCATAAGTATTAATAACTGAGCCGTTAGCGGCACACAATTCAAAATTTGTTTTAACACGACATTCTTTTAAAAATTTACGGGGGAACACACACAAATCACTACCCGTGTCCACTAAAAATTGTAACTTTGTCTGCTTATCCGTTACAAACAAGCGACCGGCACTTGGGCAGTCGTCGGCCGCCATTACCGACTGCCTGTCGCATTTCCCGAATAGTCACAGGGTTTTACGCACCTATTTGCCTTATCCGCGAACTTGAAGTGGAACCAGCAGATCGGATGTCGTCTGTAGCTCGACTGCGACCGTCTCGTCGAAGATGAACGACCCGGACGTTTTGAAGAATGTCCGATTCTAGAGCGTGACCGCGACATACGCTCAACTTTTTCTGCCAGTGCTTCTACCTGCCGCGTCAACATCGCGATCTCACTAGATCCACCGGTGGCTGGTGAAACTGCTGCTACCTGCACGCTGGGGGATACTGCATCCAGAACCTGGTCAGCAAGCTCGGCAACCTCGTCCAACTTCATCTTGGCCTGTGATGCGATTATCGGCTGCACGCTGCTGGGTAGACGGCTGGCCCAAAGGGTTCTGAGAAGGTCATCAGGTACTCCCGAACCAGCTAAGCCTCGTAACCGCCGAAGAAACTGCGATGGCTTTCGGTCCCCTAACTCTTCGTGGTGCAGCAACTGCTGGACCTGCTTCTCACGCGACGCAGACAACCTCTTCACGAGCTCCGATTTCAACAACTCGTACTTGTTAGGTGAAGCTGGCCCTTCGACGATGTCTTCCACGATCTCCACGTACTGAGGTTCGAGGTGTGACACAGCGTAATGATACTTCGTGGCATCTGATGAAACTCCAGCCAGAGCAAATTGGCTCTCCAGCGACGCAAACCACAGCTTCGGTTTTGAAGGGTAGAAAGGCGGTACCCGCACGCCAACGCGATTTAACTGAAAGCGCTCGCCTTTGTTCTCACTATCGCTATCCGACTGCGACATCGTGTTCTTCTCGGGGTCACCAATGAAGGAGCGTAAGTAGTATACTCACTGACTTATCCACACTTTCTAGTTCTAGAAGGAGCTACACAGTCAAAGCGAGAATGGATAGGCGGAAAATAAAATACGTATTTAGCGCAAAGCGGGCAAGGAGCAAATCAGCGATAGTCATGTGTCCTGCGTTAAAGCATCGATAAGACTACTGCGCGGGCGCACGGCCGGCGGGGCGCGGGGCGGCGACTGCGGCCGGCCGCCCGGCCAAACCGGTTACACGCGCGCGCCACGGAATGTTACAGCTAGAGTGCGAATTTCTGTGTACCGCAACATACATTGCGAGTAATTACCGAATTGCCTAATTTGTTCGCTGCCCGTAATTATTTATTTAACTTAGAATTCTACTTTACACTTCTCAATCTAGTTTATGTAAGTAGTTATTTAATTTATAATACTAGTTGTAAATAATCTCTAATTTTGTTGTAACTAAGTTTAGGTTTAATAGGTAAGGAACGTAATACAAAGTAATTATATAATACAAGGTAAATGACTAGATGTTATCAGTCGTTAAATTAATAATGTACAGTTGTATAAAAAAGTGTAAATATAAAATCAACTTTTGTAAATATGTAAAAACTATTTTTGTAAATATAATTTTTATAAAATTTGTAAAAACCTATTTGTAAAAATTATTTAAATGTTAAATTAGGAACTATAAATTTGGACAAAATAAAATAAATTTTGTTACAATAATACAACGAGTGACTGAGGTCACTACAAACACATATCTTTTTATTTATAACACAATATCTTTTTTATTTTATCACATATTTTTATTTATATAACACATCTTTTTATTTATAACATGTATCTTTCAACAGTTTCAACAGATGTTTTTGTCATTACCACAAGCCATATCGGGGTTTATATATGTTGCAGTGGCGAGGGGTTCCTATAACTCCATTCCTATCGGCGTCCCTTACCGCTTACCTTTTGACGACCTTCATCTAAATCCTTACCTATTATACAGGCTATGGCTTCCCTATGAAGGAGAACCAGCATTCACGACTGATATGTTGATAACTTTTGTTATCATATTGTATACATACAACATATTTATAAACATTTTATACATAAGCAAAGAGCAATCTAAGAAAATAGTAACTAAAAGTAGTAACACATGTAATATATTATACAAGTAACATGATGTATAATGTATATACAGAGAACACTTGGCAGAAGTGAAACTTCATTCATCATCGAAAAATCTCTCATCTTGTGATATTCTTTATTCATAAGGAACATCACTTCACAAAAGAATAGATATAGTGTCAACAGAACTTTAGAAAGTTAAGTTATGTAAGCAGTATAAGTAGCCGTGTAAGTATACCGTTGATATATAACGACATCTGTCGGACAGATGTCGTTATATATCGACGGTCCCTACATATAAAGCGACATGTCAAAAGTGGCGGTTGGCGGTTTACAGGAGAGCGTAGTAAAGGTTCCAATCCTTCTACAAATTATGCTATGTACAAATATTAATATTATTTATTATTATTATTTTATTTAATCAGGCAGGCAGTTGAGACAACTGATAAACTGAACTAAATATATTTTTATTATTTTGTTTTATTAGATTTGTCAAGTTTAAAGTCATATTTATAAATATTAGATTTTTATAGATTTTCTTGATAAAACCGACAGATGACCGTTTCTACTTTGAATATTTTAACAGACAAATATAAGATAACCGTTTTTACGTAGGAAATAAAAAATACAGTATTTTAAAATATTATTCAAGCAAATGTTCAATGAAAATAAAGAATGTGTTATTATTTTCATAGTTATATTGTAGTATAATGAATGAACATAACTAAAAAACAAACCATTATAAATGGTGTTATGTTTGACAAGACCGTGTTCGCACCAAATGGCGCGCATTTTAAAACACAGTGCAAACGGATACCTCTAGATATCCGCATCTACGGCACTAATACTTTGTAATTAACTTATTCTCTTATACATTTGGCAAATATGCTAAAAAACATATTTAAAAATAATAATAATAATTAGGTATGAGCGTATGGGCAATCTAAAGCAATTTATGAAATAATAAAAAAATGCCATTTTTGACATGACTTTTTGTACATAGGGACCGCCGATATAACGCCATCCATATAACGACATCTGATCCAAATTCGTGTTGTGACGCGACCTTGAAATTTCACTCTCAACACCGCTAAAGCAGTTTCACTTAAAAATAAACTTAACTAAAGTTACTAGAAAAATTATTTTTACCTTCTGAAGTCGTTTCCACAGGCATAACAATACAAGTATCTCTCTCCGTGTTTTTCCTGGTAGTGCCGTTGTGCATTAGGTATTGAAGTTGACAGATTACCACAGTGAACACACCTTAAAAGTTTAATTTAATGATTATAATCCTACCACTTACTATTATAAATGTGAAAGTTTGTAAGGATGGATGGATGGATGTTTGCGACTCTTTTTCACCATGGATTTTGATGAAATTTATTATGGTAGTAGTTTGAACTCTGGATTAACACATAGGCCACTCTTTGTGCCGACAGTGTTCCCATGGGATACTGTGTTTATGCGGGCGGAGCCTAATTATAAAACAGAATGTGTAAAAATAATATAATAATTTCAAAATTTAAAGCCATACACAGCAGATTTTTTTATAATATAAAGAAAAAATAACCAATTTAACAATAGAATCAGTAAAACTATATTCAAATTAGGTTCAGCTATAAAAAACATAGGCCTTTGCATCCGTTAATGGATGATTTATACAGTATTCTCCGAGCGAAGTAACCACTCTTGAAATACTGTAGTGCCTGGGACAGTTGGTTTTTAAATGTCGTATGGTTGCCCAAGCACATACGGCATTCTCACAACATAGTCAGCCTAGTAAAGAGGAATGAACTAGTCAATACGTCTGGAGCCAACTATGTGCGGGTTTCCTCACGATGTTTTCCTTCACCGTTAGAGCGTCCATATAATGTACTTGAGATCTGAAAAAGTCTCATTGGTACACGCCACAACCTGGGATTCGAACCTACACTCTCTCGAGTGCAAACCAAACGGTCTACCCACTAGGCTACGGAGTTCAGCTATAACTATAGAATATTATACTACAATTAGAATCCCAATTATTTGAATCAATAAAAACCAGGGTTATTCATGGAATAACCCTGGTTTTTATTGATTTATGTTTGGAAATGAGACAGTGTTTGTTTCTTACAGAATTCCTCCAAAACGGCTTGACCAATTTTTATGAAATTATGCTGGTGTTATAAATACCCAATAGATTATGCAATTGGGGTGAGAGGTTGTTAGTTGGCTATGGCTTATTATTCTTTAAATATTTTTAAGGAATGCTTACTCAAACATAATTCCATTCATAACAAAATAATCTTCTGGAGGTTCAGGCCGCTGAGTTTGTCTCATCAACTCTACAATACAGTTTATAAGCAGATCCTCATCCTCTCTTAAATCCGGATATTCACATCGCAGATAGTGCACATAAGAGACTGTCTGCCGGCTCTTCCCTATAGACGGCCTTTTCTCTCCAGCTCCATGTTTTCTTCCTTTCTTCTTTCCTTTTAAATTTTCTGTCTCTCTTTCCACATCATCATCACTTCCTTTCTCATACTCACTGTGATCGGAAGGCACAAAATCATCATCACTGTCATTTTCCTCAGGGCTCTCTTGTATATCTTCGTCCACAACAAAGTCAACGTTGGTTTCATATTCAGCACATTCAGTTTTCATATTTAACTGGCTGTCATCAACATCAACATCTTTTCCGATCAACAGATTGAAGTTTTCCTCACCAAGGTCCATACTTTCGCCATATTCATTTGCTGTATCAAGTAATTGCTCAATTTTGACTTTGATCTCTTCATCATCATCAGCATCTAGTTCTTGCTTTATTTGAAAGTTTGGATCAATTTTTATATGAGAGACACTTTCGTCATCGTCTCCCACTATTACCATGTACAAATCGTCGTTGTTACTCATTTTGTAGCAGAATTAGTATCTAAAAAACATTATAGTTTAATCATTAAAATTAGCAGAATCTACTGCAATGTTTAATGTTTATGGGCAAAACAAACAAATGAAAAAAAAACCTTCAAAGCATTTAAAGGCAAAAGGATACAATTAGAAGTCTTTTGCGCCATTGAAGAGAGTCAGGCAAATGTCAATGTGTAAACCGAAGGTGTAGTTGTAGGCAGGTAGGTACTTACTTTTATTTTAAGATCAAAATACTCAGGGTTCTGGATTATGTTTTTTTGTAAGAATATGCACTGTACATTTTTGTCGGAATAAATTCAAAAAACAGTAAATTTTCCCTTCGCCACGAACTGCTGCAATCGAAAAACCTTCGCCTTTATTCCTAATTTTTTAACGCGTCAAGTATGCGTCAAGTCATTGATTTGAGTTTTGACTTATATTTGACATTGATTTTATTCCTCTTCTTCTTCTTCTTTTATTTACTGCAATCGCGGTTGCAAAGCACCTAAGATTAAGAACCTCTAGATACGCAACACTTGTAACCACTCATAGAGTATAAAGAGTAAAGGCTATTAGCAAGAGGAAAAATTATATATCGTACCTTATCCCCCTATATGACACATGCCAATGAGAAAGAAAGAGATATCTAGTTGTTCGTTATTTACAATTTTTGTAGACGGTTACAGGTTTTGACATAGAGTATAAAGAGTAAAGGCTATTAGCAAGAGGTAAAATTATATATCGTACCTTATCCCCCTATATGATACATGCCAATGAGAAAGAAAGAGATATCTAGTTGTTCGTTATTTACAATTTTTGTAGACGGTTACAGACATATGTAACCAACTTCAGACAGATCAGCTGTCTGAAGTTGGTTACAAGTTGCATTGCTCGTATTTATCAGCAACTTCATATGTAAATATATTCCCGTCCGCTAGTGAAGTCCCTAGTCGGCATTTTGTGTCGATAAAAATCAAAATGATGATGAAAATGTTAATCTTTTCATACCATAAAATGAAGTCTTTTATTCCGCTTTATGTTTGCTTAGATCTTTTAAACTATTAAATGAATTTAAATGCAGTTTGCAGCCAATAGATAGAATGATTAAAGTGGAAGATTTATGCGTAATGATCTACCTATGCACCTTTGTGATTTATAAATTATTATCAGTCAATCAAAAACGAATTTATGCAGTATTGTCTACAACAAACAGAAGTATGTTGGGGAAGCTAGTCTCTTGAACTATACACCTACACACTATGCAGGCTATCGTCCAATCGACTTGTCAGTTCTATATCCTACTACTATTATAAACAAAAGTTCGTGACGATGGCTGGATGTATGGATGGATGTTTGTTACTCTTTCACGCAAAAACTATTGACCAGATTTCAATGAAATTTGGTATGGCAGTAGTTTAAGCTCTGGATTAAAACATAGGATACTTTTCCCTTGGATACAGCTGGTAAATATATAAACAGTAGACGTATAGACTTTTTATGTCTTTATGCATTTCTCCCTTTAGTTGGGGTACCTACGTGGAAAGATAAATGAAAACAGGAAATTTTAATAGATATATTTATTATTTATTAACAATTGGACATCATTTATTAGCTTACACGTTACGACAACACCAAAAAGCTCTAAGATTGTCAGCATGGAGCTAAATATGTGAAGAAAACAGAGCAACAACAACCCGTTTACGTGGGAGAGCCATACTTTGGCACGAACGGTCCACCTGGACCAGATAAATACCACGGCCTCCGGGTACTCAAGGAGTAGTTGCGGATTTTAAGACCGGGATCGTACTTGTGACTCCTCCTATTGCGAGTATGTATAGGTGGCGATAATCGCTCTCCATCTGGCGATCAGTCTGCCCGTTTTCTGGTCAATTAAAAAAGTACAAAGAAGTATCCTTGCAAAAGGCTACCTAATACCCTGCAAAACCAAAAAGCAAAGTTAAATTTGAAAATTTGTGACATGTTTTTGTGATGATGTACAACCGTAACTCCATTATAATATACAGGAATTATTAATTAATAATTATAATTAATAAAAAATACACCACACTATTTTATATTATATATTATCACTTAGTTTATATTTTAGATCTTACTAATTTGTATAATTGTATGGTGTTTGGTAAATATAAAGTAGGCAAAACATTTTTCTTTCAGATTAACATATTTTCTCTTTCGAAGGTTTATCGATATCCAAAACATCACTATGTAAATACACAACCTCTGAAATTTATACAAAATTTCTATTATATATTGTTGAAATCCGCATATAATGGACAATAAACACATTTATCTACAAGAATATAATAACTTCAGTGTAATTGCTTGTATTTATATGACCTGAAAAAATTCTCAACATACCGGTGAAAAGTTAACACTTCTTCACGATTTTCTTTCCTCGCAGAGTGTGATTTACAGCCCTCCACCAAACGGGCCATATTAACTTGAGCACAGCTTTGTTTTCTAATAAGACTTTTTAAGATAAACTGAGATTTTTACCAAATAACACACCACGAAGTATAGATAACAAGGAGTCCGAACGTAATGTTAAAATAATGGTCTCAATTACGGGGACAGATTTTTGCCGGTAGAGCGCGCGACGGTCCGACATGCACTCGTTTGAAATTACGCGGGAAGTTTAAAGTTGCTATTGACAGCTCTGGAAAGATTGAAATCTTATTATATAAAAGTTTTAGGAAATTCTTAGAAACTGTTCTCGAAAAATAGATACTGTAGAACACGGTAATTGCCTAACGGTAATTTAAAAATAATTGTAATAAATAATAGTATTGGAAACACTCGGTATAATAGTATTGGCAACACTCGGTACTCGTCGGTCTCGCACGGCTAGCGGCAGAAAAGAGAACTAAGATCTGGTCCTATTATTGTGTACATAATTATTATTAAAAAGCCTATACCGTTCGGACTCCTGGTATCTATGCTTCATGTAACACACTATAAATTCATGACTTGCTTCTTCTTCTTTTTGTATCATAATGCCGTGTGCATTAATGACATTAGCTGTCAGTGGCTAACTTCAGGCCACATCTACTGCTACTAATTCAAAATGTCACTTATTGTTAAAGCAATAAAGTCATAATTCCAACGTCTAAAATTGGACTCCAATTTGGACTCCAAATTGGAGCAACCTTCGAAAAAAACGTATAGGGGCGTTTTTCAAAAAATATGTACATTTGCGAATTTGGGGTGTCCAAGACTTTAGCTATTTTTTATAATTTTTGTATGCACCATACTGTAACAAACTGCACATTTATTTAATAGTTACACATTTAAGTTACAAAATTGACAATAATATGCAATTTTACTATCACTGACGTTAAAATATCGTAAAACTAACAACAAAAAAGTGTAAAATATGCATGTCCCACCTACATCTTTGAAACTTTCAAGCCTTAGGTACGATTAGATTAATTAAAAAACGTCACTATTTTGGGCTCTGTGGACGTATGATAAACTCATAATACAGTTTAGAGCTCTGTATGTACCGAATTTGGGCTTGAAATATCTCAAATTGATTTATTATTGTTGTCCCAGGAATATGACAAAACCGGAATTCCGGTTATCGTCACGGTAAAATTTTCATACTTTGATGCAATATTCCCCTAAAATATGGTATTTTTTCATTTCTGACAACACTTATCTTGTCTCTGGTCTAACCGCCATTTTAAAACAAATGTCGGTGTCTTCAAAATCCGTGACGAAATTGGGTGCATTGCGGTGGTGCCGATTTGGAGTTCAGGATAGTAACAGGATTTTATGAGGAATGTCGCAGTTTATTATGTTATTTGCCGTAACACGATCACATTTCTGTTTATAAAATATCATAAAATAAGTCGAAAGTAATCATAAAATTAACACAACAGCTTCAATTATTGTTTGAAAGTTTGTTCATATGAATTCGTCACATCAGGTTCGTCATGTATTGTACAGCCGGAATATTTTTGTGACGCACCGGAACTATAAGGCTGAAGCTACATTTTGGAAATGAATATTAATAAAATAAACAATCTTTCGACCATTATGTTTTTTTTTATTTGGAATAGGCAAGCACTTGACCACAAATTGCCTGATGGTAAGCAATGCAGTGTTCTAAGATGAGACACGCTTAAGCTATTAAGAATAGAATAAGTTAAGATTTCAAAAAATATGCGTAAAACTTAAAAAAACATATAAAAAAGCTATTTTTTCTTTAACTTATACTTAATAAGTTTGTTCGTTTTTGATTCAGATTAAAATTAATAAAAAAGATTACCATAAGATTATGGTTATAGACTGCTAAATTAAAATGTTCGACCAAATATTATTAATTTATGTAAACTAAGCTTAGTTTTTTCCAGTTTGTCACTTACATTTCCAGATAGTCACTGTCCCATATTTTTACCGAGATAAATCTTAGTCTTATTTAGGAAATATTTAGTCATTTAAAAATATTAGTGTAGTTGTAGTTAGCTCTGGATTTCCTATTTATTTTATTTGTTACTTTGTTCAATTTTATTTTAAGTAGTTGGTAGAAATGCATAGTATTAATTGTCGAAAGTTCCTACTGTGACGATCTCGAAAGAAAAACGATTGTTCAGCAATGATTATAGTGATTTTTTTATAACTATATTTTTTTGTTCAAAGATTTGAATGTTATTTACTAAATAATAAAAGCAAATTGACACACAAACTTATATATTTTATTTTATTTACATGTTTCCTTTGTGACGAACCGGAACACGTTCCTGTGAACTGTTCCATAAAAATTGAGATTATCACGTTGCTTTTAATTATACTGTCCGGAATCTTTTTTATTTTTATTTAAAAAAGTATATTTTATATATTGAGATAAAAAATTACATTAAAATGTATCTAAATCAAAAACCTGTTCCGGTTCGTCACGTGTACATCTTTTTTGAAAAACGCCCATAGACATAGAGACGGCTTTCTCTTTCACTCTTATTGGTTTTGCCTTTGATGTTTTGTGAGATAAATAGCTGCCTACGGCTTCGATTTTTGTTTTAGTTCTATGAAACTCCTATTTCTTTGTAACCACTTGAGTGCATCTCGCTCACCCAATATGTGTTGCCATGTACAAACATGTGGTATTTTTGTCTTGATCTTAGGGTGCACATGTAAGTTTTCTCGTCGTAATAAACAAGAACCGTAAAACGAGTTTTCCCTTACACCACTCATTATTAAAATAAGTAAATTTCAATTATTTATTTTTTATGAGTCAGAGGTTTTAAGAAAACATGCGATTAAAGTACAATCGTACCTGGATTTTCAGTCTCGATTAGAAGTCTTTGGTCTCGATCGACACCTATTATTAAGTAAACTCTAGGCCAAGACGAAAGTATATATAATAGATATATTAAAAAAATATTATGAACGTGGTAAAAATATTTTTAACTCATGAACGGCTGAACCGAATTGGCTGATAATTGGTGAGGTATCTTGAAACCAGGAGAAGGACATAGGATACTTTTTATCCCGGTCACAAGGGACTCAAAACTCGAGAACGGCTGGATCGATTTGGCACATTTTATATTGTTTTGAAATAATTGCGGAAGTTCAGGGAAGGCTTGAATAGTGAGAAATAATGAAAAAGGTTGTAGGTGTAGGACTAGGACGTAGGATGCATTATAAGTGTAGTCATTTATTCATCTCAGTTCATGTTTAAGACAGAACAACGTGTGTCGAGACAGCTAGTTATATATTATTATTAGGGGTTATAATAAAAAGAAAAAGATAAAAAGGCCTTTACCATAGTTACTGAGCCTCTCATACAATTTGTATGGTTTAATGGCTTCAAATACCTAGTAATTTTGTTAAAATTAACGATAATTTCGCTGTCTGTGGACCAATTTTCGAATTGTTTTTTTTAATGTAAAGGGTTCCTATGGGTGTAAAAAGTGGTGACCTGATGATGGGATCTATGAGGAATCGAGGGAACTCGTCGAAACTTATATGGTGATTTTGACTTTTTCTGAAGTAGTCCAAGCATAAACCACCAAAAAGTCTTACTATTAATACTGTTAGGTAGGGTAGGTATTTCTCTTAATATAAAAATTAAATAATAAAATGAAATAATATTAAAAATTAAACAATATCAAAAAAGTAAATAGTTTTTTATTTAAGTAGATGTTTCAAACATTCTTCATTCACTTCAACACATTTAGGGAATATTATTCGAATATTCGAATATTCGTTTTATTCGAATATTCGTTTTATTCGAATATTCGACGGTTTTATTATTTGAATATGACGGTTCAATATTCGAATATTTCGAATATTTTATTTATTTTTCAAAAATATCTTAATAATAGTAATAAACTTGTACATAAACCGGAAAGTTTCGTTATTTAATACATTACTTTTATTATTTATTAATATTGTCGTCAATAATATACTAAAACAGATTTTACTACACTGTTTGTGAAAGAATACAAGACTGTCTTTAAATAAAAAAACATTTTAGGTGAATACAGGCCTCAGCGAAAGAAATATATGCTCACAGGTTTGTCACAATAATTTAACCAAGAGCATCTTAGGACGTTTCTAGGGAGGATTCTGTTACTATAAAGCGTAATACAATTTTTAGTTTCTTAATCTCACTGTTCGATATCGTTCAAAATAACTTTCCTAAATAGAAAATTGTAAGTTCCCAATCCTCATAGTTCAAAAATGACAGACCCCCTCTGTCCATGTGAAACCAATTTGGAGGCCGATAACTTGGAAATGGTTGACTTTGTAAAAGTCATTTGCCTTTATTTTAAAAGACATAATATTCAACACACACTTCACATTTCCATACATGTGAAGTGTACTGAACTATATAATAAAATTATATTTTTTTATCAAACCAAAACCGATATCTAGACGCAATATAGCTAGAAGAGCAGATAGAAAGAGAGAGGCCGGACGAATTGAGTGAAACGATAAAGGATACCTAGTTAAGTTGGTTATTACAGTATTACACTGGCCTGCAAAACTAAGTAAAAATCGTTTAAAATTTCATACTTTTCAAAATATTATAACAAGATTTATCAGCTTTCTTTAAAAGTAATAATTATATTATATATCAGTATATTATTTTTATCTTTAAACAAAAATTAACCATTTTAGTCTTAGTATTAAAGACTATAGTATTAAATACGCGGCCTGACAACAGCATGGAGGAGGCAGCTTTGTCATACTGAAAACGAGGTTTTCGAGAAGAATTATGCGATATTCTCTCCCATTCTTATATCAGAGCATGCTTTAGTGCTGTGAGGGTACTAACTGTAGGTGACATATTGCGGCTTCTGACTAGCCTTCTAAGCTCTTCTCAGGGTATACTTAATTGGTTGAAGGCGAGGACATTAAAGAGAATCTTTAAGAATCTCTTGACCATATCTTTCTCTAGGTAGAGGTCCAATTGTCATGGCCACATACTCAGTGCGGATTCCTGAAGGTATGCCAGCCCATTGTATATGTACTCTGCCTGAGCATACTGGACTCTATCTGAAAAGTAGGCTTGAAGATATCGCCTACCAGGTACGTTTACTTAGCCTCCCTTCAGAAGTTCATTTTAACTTGTGAAGTTAAAGTGAGTAAATCCACTCATCTGGGACCAAAATTCTGTACCATTCTCGTTCATCCTTTTGTATGTGTTCAACGGACATATGACAGTGTTGCTACTCGATGCTGGGGCTCTCGAGTTTGGTCTCGAGGTGAGACCACTCACCCTTCACATCGGTCTTTAGGGTTTCAAATTTACTTAAGCAAGTCTTCTTCACTGTGCTGTCAGTAGTATAGTCCCTTCGAGTATGAAGACGCTGTTTCTGAACTTAACTGCATTTAGGTTTTGATTTTCAACAAGTGGAAACAATTTAACAGTCTTGCCGAGCGCTGAGTCTGCCATTAAAATCTTACACGGCCTTGTCAAATGTCTCTTTGCAAATAATAAATAATAAGACTCATCGTTCAAGAAAAAATTTAAAACATAAAGAGACCAAAAACATGGTTAACTTGAATACGGAAAAAGGTTATTTTTGTTTTAAAGATTTTCCACCCACTTTTACCAACTATGAAGTTTTTTTTTATGATAATATTACATTAAAATCTTTATTGTGTGCTTTTTATTTTGACTGTTTATCTTGTTTACTTATTATTATAGGTCGCGCAACGGTTTATGAGCGCTCAGTGAAAGTGGAGGGGGTCGTTCGCGCATGTGACCAATAACAAAGAATATATATTACTAACGTACCAATAGCGTGTCGGCAGCCACGTTCGGCATGCGTTCGGCGCATCCACACCTCCCCGCCCGAGCCCGCTACCGCCAAACACACCCAAAAACTGACTTCTGCGCATACCCCCTCTACTTTTGTCGAAAGATCTTAATTCGTTGCGCTACCTATACTACGGTTTATATACACATGTACCGATTAGATCTGGAGCAGACTATTATGACAGCACGACACTCGTGTGTTTAGATCTTTCAGCTGCATTATATAAGAACAGAGCACTATTTACAGTGCATTCTGATTTCTGTGCAGTGTTCCAACTCTGCAAATATATTTCTCTCCAATCTTAAACAAACTGTATAAATAATACAAAAAAATAGGTTCTGTAATATTAGTGTTCTTTATACATTAAATTATACCATCAAAAGCTTAATTTAAAAAGTCAGACTTAATTTAAAATCGATTCTCTATATTGAATCGATCAATAGCTTAACTCAATTAAAAACCAGAAAATACGAACCTCTAAAACATACCACAAAAATTGTCTCCCCTATCTTTTCCTTAATTTTTGGGAGAAACCCCTTAGTTGGCACCCAAATCCATGGTCTGCTCCAGACCTAAGCCGTTCATGTGTTAATAGTTTTAAAAAGTTATTGCAATTTAGTATTTTAAACTTAAAAGAAGATTTTTTTATTAAAAAGACGTTATTTTTTTACAATAATTTGTAAAATACTTCTCATTTTAATATTATTAAATATGCAGGTATATATAAACGCATTTTATTACTTGTATTTAAAGTTTATTACCAATATTCGTATTATTCGAATTATTCGAATTTATTCGAATAGTGTTTAGCCATTATTCGAATTATTCGAATAGTAAAAATTGTCGAATAAACATTCCCTAAACACATTTAAAAAATTAAACAGTTAAAATACATATAAAAGAAACTAGCCTGTCGAGAAGAACCAGCGTAAGAAACTCGCACGGGGCCACTTTTTAGCAAAAATATGGAAAAGTTGTTATTTTCAAAAAATATTTTTACAATGTATAGGTCTACCAGAATCTGATGGCATTTAAAGAAAAATAAAAAATGTGATTTTCATATGGCAATGTCAAGTATGACCCGTCAAATCAAAGTACGTGATCTGTCAACCGCTGTTAAAATTTTGTGATTCTGTTCTTGGAATTTGTTGTTTTTGTGAAAATATCCAAAAAGGCAATTCGATCTCAAGCGAGAAATATTGTTTTCTATGTCTATAGTAAAATACAGAAAGAAGAAGGTGTAAATCGAACTCAATCTTATAATTTAAAGCTTGTGGTAGAGTTGACCGGTAAGTTAGAGTGAGTTGTTTTGATACTTTTAGTTTTTTTATATTTTCTTAGGTAATTATTGTAACTTCTTTAAATGTGTTTCCAGTGCTACTATAAGGTGAATCGTAGCTGATGGCACATCGAATGATGGTTTGTATTCCATGCCTGGTAAAAGGAGGACAGGAGGAAAAAAGAAAATCAACATAAGACAGTTTCGATTTATAGTTGATTAGGAATAAAGTAAACGAGTTCTACAGTTCGGAAGGAAATTCCAACATTAAATAAACTGTTGCCAATTTAATTGTATGTTATTCGTAATAAATAAGTATATTATAAAGTAATTCACGATTGATTTATTTTTCATGAAATATCATTATCATTACATAGTATGAAACAAAGTCCCTTTTTTGTCTGTCCCCTATGTATGCTTAAATCTTTAAAACTAAGCAACGGATTTTGATGTCGTTTTTTAACAGATAGAGTGATTTAACGGGAAGGTTTTTAGGTATATAACATGCATAACATAGTAGAGGTACACAAATAATTTTAGAGGTTTCTAAAGTCCTAAAAAATCACATATTTTGCGCTTACATTGAAAATGCTGGCTGAACACTACGAAATAGATCAAAATTATGTACTATAGTTGTATTCATCTTTAAAAAGCCTACAAAAAAGTCCGCGATGGCATATACCTATCTCTTAGGGATAACCCACAATAACCATTTTTTATCCTTTACTTTGATTTTAATTAAATAGCTTATTTACAAAGCGATTTTAAGCAATACAGTATTAATCCTTATCCAATTAAGTACCTTAAATATATTGTGCATTTAAGATAGATCAATACTGCCCTTTACGGCATGTAATTTAAATGAATATTTTCGAAGATATTACAGATTTAAAATGCAGGGATATAGTGTTGCTGCGCGGCGCGGGCTCTCGCGTTTCTACATCGCGCTATCGAAAACGCGGGACGTATACAGTATAAAGAGGTTCACGAATATTTTGAACTGCAGCACAGAATACATAATAATTAAGAACTGCAGTTAAGTTCTTAATTCTTATGGAATATCCAGAGGTGGTTTGTCAGTTTTGTTGGAATGTCAAATAACTTTACTTACTACATAAGTACATAGTACATAGTATAAAACAAGTCGCTTTATCTGTCTGTCCCTATGTAGGTATAGTATATTGTATGCTTAGATCTTTAAATCTACGCAACGGATTTTGATGAGAGTTTTTAAAATAATAGTCTTTAAGATATAAGATTATGGTAAAACTTATATTCAAGTGCGATAAATATAATAATATGTAAGTATATAATCAAGTGGTCGCGCATGTCGTGTCGAGGTGATAGGGTCCCATTTTTAACAATTTGCATTGGGCAAACCTAAAAACATTTTCAATATTGTATCAGAAGTATATTGCTGTAAGAAGGTAGAGAGTTATTCGCCGAAGTAGTTTTTTCTCCAAGAACACTATTCCACGCGGGCGAAGCCGCGGGCAAAAGCTAGTTTTCTATATTATACACCGAACATTCTTCACACAGTCTTATTATAATTCATGTTCAATAATACTAAAGACATAATTAAAAATTAACCAGTATCAAGATCGTTTAATTCAATTTCCCCAGTATTGCACACTACAAAATTTTATTTCCCTATTTGCCATGAGATTCTGGTACACCTATAGTAACCTAATCTATATTATATGTCACCGTAAAATTGTAAAAACCTTTAGATTGTAATAAAACTAGTGAAATTGTAAAATGCTGATGTACTACCGACGCGAATACGCTGTCTATAATTTAACACATTGTTTTTCGTTAGATTATAAATAGGTATATAGTTTTTAATCTTTCGACATATTTTTACTATCTAGTTAGTTATTTTATAATCTAACGGTTTTTACAATTTTACGGTGACATATAATATAGCAAAAGTCAAGATTACTTAATTACATGGAAGCAGCTTTGCAAGGGTCTATCTTATTCCTAAGGTGTGCAATCGTTAATAAAATCATTAATGAAATAACTTTTTTAAATTTGTGGCACACCTAGTCCTATTTTGGTTCCAGTAGACCTTGTAGAATTTACTTCTACTCTCTGCGTTCTAATTTTAAGATAAGAACTTAAAAGTTTAAGTGCCGCGTCCTTTTATAATTTTCTGACCAACGTAGCGTGCTCGACACAGTCGAAAGCCTTGGATAGATCACAAAAGACACCAAGTGCATCATGTGATCCCTCTCAGGCCCCAAACATACTGCGTAGAAGACTGCCTGTATAATACCTGCGTCTGTTGTGGACCGACCTAAAAGTAAAACCGAATTGATTACTATATTATAATAGATTATTTAAGTTAAAGTGAACGAGCAATTAATTTAAGATTATTTTCTATTTGAATTGATTATGTATCCAAAATTTATGTTTAGTGAGGTTTGTGGAGGTAAGTTTTAGCTGTCGCCTTATTACTCCCAACTAAAAACTTCAACAACTAATATCTCAGTAACTGTGGGTTTCCTAATGGGGAGAGTGGGGGTTCAACCTTCCCCCTCCCCTCCCCTCTTAACCCCCTCCTCCACAAATCGTGGGATCGTGGGATATTATACTAAATTTTTACCGAAAGGACTTTAGTCAGTATATTTTGGTACTATAGATGCTGGCGGGAAAAATTCCGAATTATTCCCGTCGAATACTTCGGAAGTATTCCGAAATATTCCGAAACTTTGGGAATATTTCAACTCAAAAAACAACGAGAAAAATTGCGCTTGGAAGTTGTAAACTAACACCCCCTTACATTAGTAAGGGGGTATTAGTTTACAACTTCCAACTTTACAACTTTACATCTTTATTAAAACGCTGTATAAGCTTTGAATAGACTATACAGTGTTTTGTTCACATCACACAAGTGACATTTTTAATTCGATAGAAGACAAAACACTGTGTAACTATTCAAAGCTTATACAGCGTTTATTAGTAAGGGGGTTTATCTTCAGTTGTGTTGTAAGCGGTAGGTATATTTGAGTTTATGGTTGTGACTTGATTGCACGTCGCATCATTTAATAAAGTCGTCAGAGCACCTCTTCAATAAAGTCTTCGCTTGGTGGTGGTTTGAGGTCAATTGAGGTGTTCCGGCTTCATTGAAGTCGGTTCTATTGGTATCTACAAAAGTTCAATTAATAAAACCTCTGTATTGTACATAACAGTTTAAAAAGTGAATTAATACTTTGACTATTTAATAATATTTAATATTATACTGTCAATAATTTTATCTTGATACTAGCTTTTCCCCGCCACTTCGTCCGCGTGGAATAGTTACTTTGGGACATCGCTAAAATTTACCCGCGACTTCATTTACGTAGAAGGAGAAGCGCTTCCACCTCACGGTCACGACTGCCCGCCCGCGCCGTGCGCCGTACTATAGCGCGCATGATTATTTTATTACTGCGATATCTTCTAAAATACTCATTGAAATCAAATGATGTAAACGGCAAATTTCTTCTAGATTAAATGCTTGTAATGAATAACGTATTTACTTGGATAAGGATTAATATAATCTTTATGAAAACACTTTCACAAATAATGCTTACTTTTAGAACAAATTTGGTTAGTATAAAAAGGTTATAGTGAGCCAACCTTAAAAGATAGACATATACTGTCGCGGACTTTTTTTAGAACTTTTACAGGGGAATAATTCTGCTATACATCATTTTAGCGAAACTTTAACCGTTTCCGCAGCGTACGTAGCGAAAGCTCTCAAAAGGAAAAAAGACCCCCGATTTTGTAACATTCTTGATTGGTGCTCCGCTCGTATTGAGTTTAGCATGATGCTATATAGCCTAAAGCCTTCCTCGATAAGTGGACTATCCAACACAAAGAATTATTTTTCAATTCGTACCAGTAGTTCCTGAGAGTAGCGCGTTCAAACAAACAAACAAACAAACAAACTATTCAGCTTTATAATATTAGTATAGATATTGGAATACATATTCTAATTCGAGCTAGGTACACGTATTTTTATTTCTCGTCCTTACTACAGGTTCTATCTTTTTACTTATTTAAACATTATTTATTTCAACATTTTTTTATGTCACGTATACATATAGTACTTAGGTATTAAATAATATTGTTCTGAAAACTGCATCAAAATCGATGCGTACAGAGCTATTGTACATACAAAAAATAATCAACATTATATACTTAATCAATCCCATTTATAATAAAATAAACATTTATATTTTACTTACGTACGTATGTGCCACTGAACAAATAATTCATTCAACCACCATACACCATAAACTAACACCTAGGTATATTACCATTGAATAATTCCGGCGAAATATTCGACGGAAACATTCGGAAACATTCGATTGCGGATTACGAATCTTTCTCGGGGAGCATCTCCCTCCCGCGCCCCACCGTCTCGCTCGTGTGGCAGCGGCCGGCGGGCGACGCATAGAGGGCGGCGCGGCGGCGATCGACGATTGATGCAAAATATAATTTTTCAGCAAAAATAAAAATCTTAATTAAATTCATTTTGAATAATTCTAATTTAAAGAAACTTTCCCAGAAGTATTCCGGAATTATTCGGAATTTTTCAGAAGTTTTGCAACTATATTTGGTACTAAATTAAATAGCAACACTAAGACAAATATATTTTTAGAATAAGTTACGAATTATGTAAAAAATACAGATTTCATCTCACTTTCTATGGAAAATATGATTGTATTTACGTCCATATATTATCATCATTCTTAAGTAATATGCAATCACAAACTAAAAAAACACGAGCTATAGCTACTTACGAGTGAAAAGTTACGGCAGCACATTTTCCTTCGCTGCGACTTTTGCACCTCAAAATACTGCATCCACCCATTGTTAAAATACTTAAAAATACACGGAGTCTCTATCTCAAAAGGGTATATAACATAAAACACACCAAAAAACAAAAGATTTCAAATAATACGAAACCTCACTCTTCACAGCTGTTATTTGTTTGGCACAAGATTGTCAAATTTGACAGCTCTGAGCCAAAAACCCGGTTACAGCGAAAGGGACAAAACATAACATTTTTGTCTCGTTTCTTCACAAGTATTGACCAATTTACGTTCTCTGTCTAACAAGCTGTGACGTCAGGAGCTATCCTGCCCTGCAAAGCACCATTCATCTTTATAGAAGAGGAAAATACTGAAGGTAATAATTTAACTTAACTGTTACTGATTGACAGTGTCAGATTATGAAGGCTGATCACGATCACCTGATTGTCAGACAATTCAGCCTTCATTGTGCAAATGTGCATTGTGCACCCATGGATCATCTTTCTTGTCAGACTCTGACTAGAAGGATGATCCATGCATCGGATGGGCATTGGGCATGTAAAAAGTTAGACCTGCGCCTGATCTCTCGTCAGTCGTGTCGGTTATCCATCCCACTGGATTATGAGAGTTAAGGAAGAGAGAGTGCTCTTGTGTACTGCGCACATGTGACATGACACACTTCACACTTGGGCACTATAAAATAATTACTCCTGCGTAACCGGCCTGGTTTCAATGAAACCGGCCACCGTCACCGAAAATCGGTATCTGGAGCTATTATGCTCTGTAATTGAAAAACTTCCATTGACTGCATGCATTCACGCAAGCAAAGCCGTATATTTTATTAGAAAAAAGGGGGAGGGCGAAGGCATATACATATAGGCGGAGGCTTTTAAGAGTTTTGCCGGGAATGTCAATCAGTGATGTTATATTTTGTATTTGTGTTTCTTTAAAAACTTGTGTTTTTTCGGTTTTTAAATTGTAATATCGGTAGAATATAAGCCATTTCATATTCGTTACTGACTCGACTGACTTGACTGATTGACTATCCTGTTGACCCTGATTATTTATTTGGACTTTGACAAGACTTTGGACTTGACGATTTAGAAAATATACGGTGATGATAATTTTATCGAATATTCTATTTCCCGCCTTTTTTACTTGACACTGGCAAATGGTTATAACATAATCTAAGGTTATAACTTAAAAGCCGACGCTAAAAAAAATATCATAAGAAGAAGGCGGAGGAAAGACAAAAAATATGTTTTTATTTTTTATAACCCGAAAGAATGGTACATTATCTAATTAAAGTTATTTGTTAAATTAATCAATTCTCTCGCCCAATTAAATATCACTTAGGTACATGTTTAGTATTCAGGGTTTGATATGAATTTAGTCTTTGAGTTTGCTGCTATTGTTGTCTCAGACCGAATAGAAATTGTTGTTTGATTTAAGTTTATAACAACAGCTGGCTTCCACTATTTAAAATTTTAGATACTAAGTAAATACATAATGTGTACACTAAAAGAAACCAAATATTCCCTTTCGAACGTGTCCTCTCATGTTAAAGTTACAGCAGTTGAGTTGTCCTTAGAACAATGCCTAACAAAAATTCAAGGTATGCCTTACTTTTGTTGTTTTTATTTTTATGGAATGTTTAAGTACGAAAAAAATGCCTGTTATGTTTTGTTATGTTATGCTGGGGCCACATTATCGCGATAACAGTCTGGCCAAAGAATTCGTCCTACCGCGAATCATCTTCGCGAATACGAATGCCCTTCGCGCCACTGGCAATAAATTGCCGCACATTAAAGGGTTTTGTCGCGACAAAGTTCGTGCGGTTGGCTACACATTAGCTAACTGCCTCTTCCATGTTTCCCGCGAAATGAATTATCGCGACGTAGTGAAGTTTTTTTTGGATGTAGCCAAGCACTTCGTCATGGATCGAACACGAACTTTTATCGTGACAACGCGAACACGAATCTTAGCCTTCAAGTCTGGCCGTAGCATTAAACTTACTAAACTCACCTTGTATTTCTAAGCAGTAACGGGCTGTTTCACATTCTTCTGATAAGTATCACTTATTCGCATGTTTTATCTCTGTCACTTGATATAAAGTAGGCAGCAACAAAACTTCGAAATAAGCTATCCAACTCTTTCCAATTTTTTGAAAACTGCAGGGTATTTTCCAATTTTTTGAAAACTGCTTATATTTAAAGATTGGGACGAATGATTTAACATCGTGTGACGTCAACTTTGTGTAAATTACTATCTCAATTTCACTTGTTGTTCACACAAAGTTGATGTCACATAGTAGACGTCATCGAGCCGAGCATTTTGGCGGTAAATATAATTCATCTCAATCTTTAAATATTTATAAGCAGTTTTCAAAAATTTTGAAGCCCTAAGAGATAGAACTTGTAAGTTACCATACTGATAGTTAATGCTAATATCTCTAGGATAGAAATTTTTTAACAAAATCGGATAAAAACTATTGAAGTGATTTAAATTAAACCTATTGCATGTTGATAGCAGCAGACAGCAGCTACGGAACCCTCCTTAGACAATATGTTCTGACATGCTCTTGGTTAGGTATTATTTTCTTCACTGTTGATAGCAGCTATGGAACCCTCCTTAGATAATATGCCCTGATATGCTCTTGGTTAGGTATTAGGGTCTATCCACATATTACGTCACACCTGATGGGGAGGGGGGGGGGTCATACAAAGTGTGACAGTACATGTTAAATACAGGTACAGGGATACTAAAAAGCGTGACATGGGGGGGTAGGGGTTCAAAAAGTTGAAATTTTGCGTGACGTAATATGTGGATGGCCCCTTATTTTCATCACTCTTTAACTTACGACCACACTCGAGAGTTAGTTAATGCTTACTTAGTTGATAAGAGATTTTGAGAGAAAGTATATGGACTTTATATCAAAATTTGAGATTTTATATTACATAAGTAGCTCCATAGGTAAACTTGTGTCTCTGCGTGAGGCTGTTTATATAAGAACTTTAATTTTAATTACTTTTATTTTAGAACTAGTAATGGATTATGAACAATTGAAGCTAAATTACAAAGATTATGAATCCCAATATTTGACACAAAAGGAAAAATGTGAAAGGTAAAATCCTATTACAAAATATTTGAATATTTAAAATAGTAATATTTATTTTAATTTAAAATTATGTGAATTATTTTCAGCCAAACTTGCAGTAGTTCTCTGGAATTAAAAAGAATGAATGAAACTAAAGATAACATTATACAATCAATTGGTGAGTATTTTCTTTCTGAGAGAGTTAGACTTTATCTTTCAGAGATAACATAATAGGTTGGGGAAAAAGTCTTTTCGCATTATAGTATGTATGAACTTGTCATAAAATATCTTGGGCTATACCAATTGTATCTGGCTGATTTTGGTATCATTAAAAAGTTTTAATTTTACAGAAGACAATTCCAAATTCAAATTAGGTAAATTTGAGATTTTCAATTGTTTTTCTTATTGTTAAAATGAGTGATTCTTATGAAGAATTTCGATACATTTTAAAATTTTATTACAAAAAAGGTAAAAATGCAACACGCCGCGAAAAAAATTTGTGATGTTTATGGACCTAATGCAGTATCTGTGAGAGTAGCGCAAATTTGGTTTAAGTGTTTTCAATCCGGAAATTTTGATATCAAAGATGCACGTCGCTCTGGTCGCCCTGTTACGGACAAAACTGTTGCCATTTTTGAAAAAGTGGAGCAAGATCGGCATATTAGTAGTTACAATGTAGCTGAAGAACTGGGGATTGACCACAAAACTGTTTTGGCGCATTTGAAAAAAGCTGGGTACACAAAAAAGCTCGATATTTGGGTGCCTCATGAGCTCACTGAAAGAAACCTAATGAACCGTGTACTCATTTGTGATTCTTTATTACGACGTAATGAAACCGAACCATTTTTGAAGAAGCTGATAACTGGTGATGAAAAGTGGATCACGTACGACAAGAACGTGCGAAAAAGATCGTGGTCAAAGGCCGGTCAGGCTTCACAGACTGTGGCGAAACCCGGGTTAACTCGCAACAAGGTGATGCTGTGTGTGTGGTGGGATTGGAAGGGCATTATTCATTATGAGCTGTTACCGCCAGGCAGGACCATCAATTCTGAACTGTACTGCGAACACCTGATGAGATTAAAGCAAGAAGTTGAGAGAAAGCGGCCGGAATTAATCAACAGAAGGGGTGTGGTTTTTCACCATGATAACGCTGGACCTCACACATCTTTAGCCACTCAGAAAAAATTACGGGAGTTTGGCTGGGAGGTGTTAATGCATCCGCCGTATAGTCCTGACCTTGCAGTGTCAGGTTGACATCACAAGAGGACTGCCAAAACCACTTGTCGCAGTTTTTTCATCAGAAGCCCCAAAAATTTTATAGCAATGGGATCATGTACCTACCAACAAGATGGCAAAAAGTTATCGAACAAAATGGCACCTATATACTTTAGTCACTTGTAAATAAACTTTATAAAAAAACCTTTTGAATTTTTATATAAAATGCGAAGAAACTTTTTCCCCAACCTAATATTAGTGTCCATCCACATATTACGTGATACGTCACAGTGCAGAAAGAGTTATACTTTATCTTTCAGAGATAACATTTAGGGTCCATCCACATATTACGTCACATCGCAAGGGGGAGGTCGGAGGGGTGGGAGTAATGTGACAGTACATGTTAAGTACAGATACAGCTAAAAAAACGTTATGTAGGGGAAGAGGGGTTCGAAAAGTCGAAATTTTGCGTGACGTAATATGTGGACTGCCCCTTATGTGTTAACCTTTTTTGGATCATTATCAAGTAAATCTATTGAGGTGTTACATATAAGGTTGTTTAAAATTCATTAAGGATATTTTAGGCATATGATCTACTGCTTATGTATAGACGTTTAGGCAGAAAATAATTAAAATTTCGAAAAAAAAAAACATTAAAAATTACATTACACTATTAACGGCGCTGTTAAGGTCATTGACCTCAAACAGCTGATTATTTTGATGTATGCTCCCACTTTAAATCAACTGTTTCTGTGGGGTTAATGACCTCGGCTCTCTCTTGGCAATGGTTTTATGCTATAAAAATAATTTTAATAACAATGACTGTGTTCCACGGAAAATAGCTCTAACAAATAAACGTAAAATAAAAAGCAAAATGGCGACTGCTGGCGTAGATTAGCAGTATTGAAGTTAGCAAACGTGTCCTGACTCCTGGGCCCTGGCCAATAATCTGTTTTTTTTCTTTATTGCTACTTTTTTCCAGGGAACACAGCCATTTTGTTTTTTTTTTTTTTTCTTCAAACTAGACTACCTAGTTAAGAGTTCCATCTTTATTATTTACAGCTTCAGCAGTCACCAAATTAAATGAAACAAGAGATTTTAGTACAATTAACGAAATATTTAGTATAATTTGTGGGGAACATCCATCACCTGTTGATGAGTCCAGAAAAACTCAGCCGGAAATAATTAATGATATAAATACACAAAAAACTAAGGATATCTGTGATGAATCTTTGTCCGAAATTGAGGGCACACCAACAGGCAGAAAGAGTCCAATAATATTTAGTAAAATATCCAAAAATGTAACAAGAGACAAAAAGAAATGTCCAGAAAATTGGTAATATTTTCAATTGTTAATTATTTTTGTTTGTATGTCTTAATAATTATTAATTGAACAAGCAATGCAAAAATAATGAGTATTTGAAACACACGCATTGGAGGTAGTCGGCACTTGGTAGTGAGTAAAACTTGAAGTTGATAGTCAGAATCCTATTTCCTACTAGTAGCCTTCTGTCCTAGTAATATTATAAATGTGAAAGTTTGTGAGGATGGATGGGTGGATGTTTTTTAAGGCCCCCACAGGCCGATCGTTTCAGTTAGAACTGACGTCAGTTCAGCCTGAACGGATTCGAGCACACACACGGAAAAAATCGCATCCAACCAAATTTACGTAGAGATGTCACGAATATTCGGCAACTATTCGGTATTCGGCCTATTCGGCCACTTTTTTTGCTATTCGGTATTCTGCCGAATAGTACGTACTATTCGGCCAAATACCGAATACCAAATCATGTAAAAAAGACACGTTATATTACTCCAAATTATATATTTATTTCCAAATTACAACACTTTAGTAATTAAAATTGATCAATGGTAAGTTCAAAGTTGTGATGGATAAAAACAAGCTTTTCAGCATTTTTTGGTAAGAAACGATTACGCTTTTCATCGTAAATGTTACCAGCCTCAGAAAATAACCTCTCACTATACACTTACACGCTAGTCGTCGCCTGCTGCGCCAACGCAACAAGGAAAACAGGTTGCGACTTGTCTTAATCCAGCTAACGCGCTCCCGACAAGTATGTATTTCGTGCCGAATATTCGGCGCTTCGGCTGACAGCGTTGCCGAATATTCGGTATTCGGCCAATTCACTATTCGTGGCATCTCTAAATTTACGTCAGTTCGGCCTGAACTGATTCGGGCCCACACACGGAAAAATCGCATCAGTCCATTCTGGTTTGCCGCGCGCTAAGGTCGTGTTTATCAATTTTGTATTTAAACACCGCGAAAACTCATACAACGCTTGTACACGATACACGCCCGCTCGGCCGCGGCTCGGGCAATGAAGCGATTTGTCATTTGTCCACACACGGTCAGGACAGGCCGCGCGTTCAGGCCGCTCGGTCAGGCCAGAATTAATGCTGCCAACTTAGTTATTTTACAAAATTATACTAAATTGAGTATTTTATTCCCTCCTTAGTAGAAATTTAGTTATTAGTAGTGTTTTAGTAGGAAATAGTGATGTGCCGGATATCCGTATCCGTATCCGTATCCGCGGATATCCGAGGCAGAAGAAAGATCCGTATCCGTGTCCGTATCCGTTACTGTTTGGCGGATCTTTTACGGATCTATTTACCTTATTACTTTTAAAATTATAGATGAATTCTTTAAATAAGTGATTACTGATTAAGGTAGCAACTAGCAATAAAAAACTATTCAATTCAATACAGATAATTTTTATTCCTTAATCTATACTAATATTATAAAGCTGAAGAGTTTGTTTGTTTGTTTGTTTGTTTGTTTGAACGCGCTAATCTCAGGAACTACTGGTACGAATTGAAAAATTCTTTTTGTGTTGGATAGTCCACTTATCGAGGAAGGCTTTAGGCTATATAGCATCATGCTAAGCTCAATACGAGCGGAGCACCAATCAAGAATGTTACAAAATCGGGGGTCTTTTTTTCCTTTTGAGAGCTTTCGCTACGTACGCTGCGGAAACGGTTAAAGTTTCGCTAAAATGATGTATGGCAGAATTGTTCCCCTTTAAAAGTTCTAAAAAAAAGTCCGCGACAGTATATGTCTATCTTTTAAGGTTGGCTCACTATAACCTTTTTATACTTACCAAATTTGTTCTAAAAGTAAGCATTATTTGTGAAGGTGTTTTCATAAAGATTATATTAATCCTTATCCAAGTAAATACGTTATTCATTACAAGCATTTAATCTAGAAGAAATTTGCTGTTTACATCATTTGATTTCAATGAGTATTTTAGAAGATATCGCAGTAATAAAATATTCATGCGCGCTATAGTACGGCGCGCGGCGCGGGCGAGCAGTCGTGAGGTGGAAGCACTTCTCCTTCTACGTAAATGAAGTCGCGGGTAAATTTTAGCGATATCCCAAAGTAACTATTCCACGCGGACGAAGTCGCGGGGAAAAGCTAGTATCAAATATTTGTCTCCTTTATCTAAATAGTATATAACTCAAAGGTACTAAATCAACTATCTTTTTAATGAGATCAATATTAAAAAAGTTACGAAATCACTTTTAATTAAGAAAACTTAAATCTTCGTAATATTTAAAATTCGAATTAAATGTTTTTTTTTTTTAATTAACAAAACTAACATTAACATTAACCCTGTATGTGTCACGCAGTACTACACATACAGGGTTAATGTTAGATTAAAATCACAATGAAGAACATAAAAAAATTATAAGTCATAATGAAAATTAAGCAATGCTAAATTATATTTCAAAAAGAGTAACTTCGCAGCTTTGTTCCCCAAAAGTCTGTTACGATGAGGATCATAAACAATTCCTGCTGCACTGAAAAATTGCTCACTTGGAACACTCGTTGCAGGTGATGATAAATATGTCCGAGCAATGTGACTAAGACCTTCAAACTTTTTACTATTAATTTGCCAATACTTTAGTTGGTCTTTATCTCTTGGTAATCTTTTTTCTGACATATACTGAATCAGCAGATTAGCTTTCGTATCTGATATTTGATTTTCAGATTGCTCGTCTTCATCATCACTATCTAACATATTAGCAATAGACTCTTCTAGGCTCAGATAATGTTCTTTTCTAACTGTAATTGGTTTGTCTTCAGTACTGACTGTATTTGCTGTGAGATTTACTTCAGTTTCTAAAACTGCTAGCAATTTCTCTTTTATTTCTCGTATGAGAATCTCACTGAAGAATTTTCCTTTCTAACGTGGGTCTAAAAATGTGGCTACTTGAAACAAATTATTTTTATCAATTTCCGAAAAACGATACTCTAATTCATTCTTCAAAGCAGAGACAAAAGCCACAACTGTGGATATACTGACATTCAAACTTTTCTGAATCTCGTCATACGTTTTCTTTAACGCTCGTACTAGAGGGATAACGTCAGATATACACGTGTTTTGTGAGCTTAATTTTTTTGTAGTATCTTCCAAAGGCTTTAGTACTTTTACTAATTCTTGAATTAAAATCCAGTCATCGGCATCAAATTGTTCTATTTTATTATTAGACGAATATAGCGACAACGAATCTTTGATGCAATCAAGTCTTTCCAACATATAATAGCTGGAATTCCAGCGTGTCGGTGAGTCTTGCAAAACTTTTAGAATTTTTTGATTCAGTCGAACTTGTATTTTTTCTAATTCTTGTTTTGCCATCGTAGAATGGTTAAAATGTCCAGCAATTTTCCTACATTTCGTAAGTAATATGGAAATTGCATTAACTTTTTTAATGGCTTCTTTAACTACCAAATGTAACTGATGTGCTGTACAGTCGATATTCTGTACTTCAGATAAATAACAGGCGCGTTTCATATTGGATCCCCCATCTCTTACCATACAGTGCACATTTTGTTTCAGAATTCCCCATTCTTCTAACATACTTTGAAATATTTCCGAAATATAATCTCCCGTGTGACGTTCTTCAAGAACTTTCGCTTTCAAAACGATATTTTTTCGTTGAAAATCTTTAGTAATACCATGACATGTTAAGGATAACAATGAAACTCCTGATGAAGAGTCAGACCAGATATCTGATGTGAATGAAATTTTTTCAAAATCTTGTAACTTGTCTTTTATTTTTGATGACACTTTATCATAAAGCTCATTACAAACAAGGTCCGTAAAATATTTTCTACCTTTCAAAACATAATTTGGAGCAATATGGTCCATCAATCGTCGAAACCCTAGTTCTTCTACGTGTTGAAAAGGTAAATCTGATAAAGCTAACATTTCAGCAATCAAATAGTCTATTTTTATTGATTTGGGGTTTGTATTATCCCACATTTTAGCTCTTTCCATGTATTCTTTAAAAAAAGTTTGTTTAAATTCTCTTTTTACCGTTTGTAAAGATGTTCCCGGCCGTGATATTTCGTCGACACTCTTCTTAGCAGAGTCTTCTTTAAAGAATAATTCATATTCTTGAGGATGTTTTCTTTGTAAATGATTTTTTAAAGAAGTTGTGCCTTTACCCTTACGGGAGTACTTTCCATCACAAATTTTACACTTTGCAAATTCATCATTTACTAACACAAAATAATTCCAAATTACACTACTTAACTTCTTTGTAGACATTTTTTCAAACTTATATACCAATACTAAACAAACGTTATCTATGCTGCCTAGTGTCACACTAAACTATAAACAAAACAAAAGAAAGAACCGCCGTGCAATGCAAGTCGAAACATGTGTGAAGGTCGCGCGCGCGCGCGGTACGTAAGAAAGTTAAGATCCGTATCCGTATCCGTATCCGCGGATCTTGACACGAAATATCCGTATTCAGATCCGTATCCGCGGATATACATTTTTAACGATCCGGCACATCACTAGTAGGAAAGAGCCAGACAGTAATAATATGCAAAATGGCCTAGGTTAAGCAAAAAAAAAAACATCGTATCATAATAATACATTCGTCCGTAATTTTCTTAAAACTACCCGTTTAATTACTATATACGTAATATTTGCTAGTATATTTTAATTTAATGATAAAATTTATAGTAAAATTCAATGAATGAAAAAAATTTAATATAGCAAAACCTAAAATGCAATGGTTTTTGCGGGGCTTCAGGAATTCCTAAGTAGCTTCTTTAGTAGTTTTTTAGTACTTTTTAGTAGAATTCAATACGAGTTTAGTAATTTCATAAAAACATAGCTGGCAACACTGGAACGAATCGCTTCAGTCCGTACGGCCGACTGATGCGATCTCGAAATTGCACACAGACGATACGATTTTGCATCCGTTCAGGCCGAACTGAAGGCAGACCGGATCATGAATGGGGCCCCTTACTCTTTCACGCGAAAACTACTGAACGGATTTTGACGAAATTTGGTATGGTAGTTGGGCTCTGGATTAAAACAGGCTACTTTTTATCCCGAAAAATACAGTGTTTTCGAGGGATACTATATTTACGCGGGCGAAGCCGCGGGCAACAGCTAGTAAGAAATAATTATTTTGTAAAACACAGCTATTTATACCAAAAACAGTTGATTGTTATTTGTAAACAAAAGAAAGAAAGAGACGTCGTGGCTACGCAGCGCCTTTCTAGAAAAGGGGCGTAGCTTTTATAGCGCGGCTCACGCAATATTCAGGGTTGTCACTGTGCTCTCAGCTAAGGCTGGGACTATATGCAACGGAATCCGGTAGGCCGTAGAGAATTATGAGCACTGAAAACAGATCTCTGCACAAATACAATAGAGTTGAAAATCGAACATCCGAGTGTCGAGTCAAATGTCAATGTCATATATGACAGCTCGACACTCGAAACTTCCATTTTCAACTGTATTGTATTAGCACAGAGTTCTATTTTCAGTGCTCATAATTCTCTACGGCCTACCGGATTCCGTTGCATATAGTCCCAGCCTAAGAGTATATACCTACTCAGGGTTGAGCATGACATCTGTCAGACGTATAGTGCTACAAGTATTTTGTAATAGGACGCAGAATAAATAAGAATACTTTATTTTTATAATAATATCACGCAACTTTTTTTATATACACTTTTCCACTTTATTTAGATTTTTTTAGTTTTATGATATTAATTCAACCACAAGTCATTTTAGAATATGCAATACTATAGAAGTATATAAAATACAAACTGCTGATACTGTTGATAACATAGATTTTATTTTAGGTGCTCCCCAGAAACTAAAACCATAAAACTATCCAAAACGCCCACAAGATCTTCAAATGGCAGACTGGTACAGACAAGACTGACCATGGTAAAGACTAAACCAAACTGTTTTGTGGACCTCACAAATTCACCAGAATTGAAAAGTGAAAAAATTACTCTTGATCCTATACAGGTAAATTTGCTTTAAAATCTTTCTGTAACAATTATTTTACATGACTAAATGAGATCTAATGGCCTGGCCTGGTAATGGCCTGGCCTGGTAATGGCCTGGCTAGAAAAATGATTTATTAAGGCAAGAATTAGGGTCCATGGGTCCATCCACATATTACATTACAGCACACGGGGTAGGTAGGTACATATCAAACATGACAGTACATGCTAATTGCTATAATAAATAATAATAACTCCCCCACCGATCTCGGTGACGGTGGCCAGTTTCATTGAAACCAGGCCAGTTACGCAGGAGTAATTTTATAGTGCCCAAGTGTGTGCGCAGTACACAAGAGTACTCACTCTTCCTTTACTCTCGTAATCCAGTGGGACGGATAACCGACACGACTGACGAGAGATGAGGCGCAGGTCCGACTTTTTACATACCCATCCGACGCATGGATCATCTTGTCAGACAATCAGGTGATCAGCCTGCATTGTCCTAACCAAACTTGGAAACAACATTTTTTGTTGTTCCAATGCAGGAATCGAACCCACGACCTCCGAGTCGAGAGCCAATGCTCTAACCACTAGACCACGGAGGCTAATTGCTATACTATATTGCTAGACCGTACAGGGATACTAAAAAGCGTGACAGAGGGGGCGAGGGGTTCAAAAGTCGAAATTTTGTGTGTCATATAATTATTATAATATGTGGATGGCCCCTTTAAATATGCATAATCTAGCTGGTTCTTTTTTTAAGTCCAGTTGAATATGTAAAAAACTGTATTGTAACAACACCTTTAATTACCAATTTAATTAAATAAACAATTAAATTAATTATGACATAAATTGTTACAATAATTTGTAAAAGATTGTAACAAATAGGTATATTATAGGTGAATCTAAAACAAGAGGAGTTGGATGATGAAACTATACTGCCTTCTCCAAGCGGACTTGTCAACTTTCAGTCGCTGTAAGTTTTATTTTGTTCTAATAAATATGTTTTTACAAAATATATTAAAAATATTTTTGCTCATATACATAATCATTGTCTTAGACATAGTTGAAATTAGCCTGAGTTCAAATTTTAGAGGACACTACTTTGTGAACGTTGTGACTGCGTGTATTATATAAGGTTTGGTAAAATCAATTACGGAAATTTTGGGTACGTCATATACTGCTTATGTAAAGACGTTTAGGCAAAAAAGAAATATTTGAAACTCGTGGATTTTTTTTATACAAAATTAAATTATGTTGCAGGAAATTACATCTATTGTTAATATCGACCACGCGCGAACAGATGTTCAGATATGAACTTGAATGACCTTTCCTGGTGTATGCAATATGTATCGCTTTCTCTGTCGTGCTACATCTGCTGTCCTTGTCGCGCGCGGACGCTTTATGCAAAAGATTTAATTTCTTGCAATATTTTAATTTAATAATTTAAGTTTCTATTTTTTTACACGGGTTTTTTTTGCCTAAACGTCTTTACACAAGCAGTATATGACGTACCCAAAGTTTCCGTAATTGATTTTACCAAACCTTATATAAAAGGCAAAGCTGATTGACTGATGTATCTAACGCACAGGTCAAACCCTTAAGGCTAAAATTTTGAAATTTTTCACACGTATTCCTCATATGACGTAGGCATCCACTAAGGAAGGTTTTTTTCAAAATTCAACTCTTGGGAGTAAAATAGGGGATGAAAGTTTAAAATCTAATTTCACGCGGGCAATGGGCGGGCAATTAATGCTATATTCTATAAAAGAGGCGTGCCGCGTGTTTGTTGCCATGCGCGAGTGTATTATGCTGTCTCGCTCACGCGTTGGTTAGGGCTGTCAAGTCAGGGTTGTCACATCACAACTTTCTCCTGTAATACAAAATAAAAATAGTGCTACAAAATGTTATAACGCGTTTCAAATGAGAATAGGAACGTCAATGACCTTTTTCCGACAAATATCACTTGAAAAGTGCGATTTTCAGAAAAACTTATGTGCATATAGATGTTAATAGTCTTTCATCGAATTTAAATAAAAACGTTAAATAGTAATCAATTATCTAAACATAAATTTAACTATCTTATCAGTCTAAATTCGAAACAATATGGCGCCGACTCGATCCTATTCTCATTTGAATCGTACTATACCTTTTTCTTAGCCCTTCACTTTTTTTACAGGCAAAAGTCACTAAAATGCAGTCCACACAAGTTTAAGAAGCCAAACCTGTCGCTAAAGGCTAAGCTAGAGAGTGTAAGAGTGGATGGAAGCGGCAAGAGCATAGTAGATGAGAATGTATTTGATGTCAAAATTAATCCTGACAAGTATGTCGCCTTATTGCTAATGTTTACGTCTTATAAATAATGTTTATTTTAATTGAAAATGCATTACACAGTCTTTCCCGAACGAATGTTACCAACCTTTATAATATAACATTTTGTTAAAATATGAGCACATTGCTGGCCAAATTGTGTTGTTCATATTTCTTTGACAACTTGCTAATACAATGCCTGCGGCTACAATAATTAGGTATTTAGGTAAATTATTTAGTTATCTTATTATGTTATATATTATATTTATGTATTTATAATGTTAAGTAGGTTTAGTCTATATAAAGTATGCAAAGTATGCTAATTATAATATACTAGCGACCCGCCCCGGCTTCGCACGGGTACAATAGTATGTATCTGTATAATCTATGGGTACAATACTGATACTAATACTGCGGGTACCTGACTCATAGATCTAAATTCCCTCCCGCACGCCTTGGTGACGCCCACTTCGCAGCGGGCCGTGCAGCAGAAATCGTAATATTTTAATTTCGCCATAACTTCAAAAGCAAACGTCCAATTTTAATCATTCACAGACCAAATATTATCTACATAAACTGTACTTAGTGATGAAATAATTTATTTTGATAAGGATTAATAGCATGAATAAAATAAACGCGTTTAAATGTAGTCCAAAAAAATTAAAGATTTCTAAATAAAAAAATGGTTGTTGTGCCTCACTCGATATAGATAGGTATAGTGTGTCGCGGACTTTTTTGTAGATATTTATAAGATCTACAATTAATTAGAACATTTCACGGTACTATCTCTTATAGTTTAGGCAGCGTACGCAAAATAAGTAACTTTTCTGGTTGATATTTTACACCTTGTGTCCGAAAACCCCAAATATCTTACGGAACCCTATTTTTTTCCAAAATAAAATTTAGCCTATGTTACTCGTGGATAATGTAGCTTTCGAATGGTGAAAGAATTTTTGAAATCGGTCCAGTACTTTTTGAGCCTATCCATTACAAACAAACAAACAAACAAACAAATATACAAACAAAGTTTTCCTCTTTATAATATTAGTGTAGATAATATCCTGTTTTGGTGTATTATAAGTACTTAAAACGCTATAATAGTATTTACCATATTTATATTATTTATATATTATTACATTATATATTATATACTTAAGTCTCTGAACCAGTTTTTAACCGACTTCCCAAAAAAGGAGGCGGTTATACGTTCGGCTGTAATATATATACAGCCGAACGTATAACCGCCTCCTTTTTTGGGAAGTCGGTATTTTTTTTGTATGTTCAACGATTACTCCGCCGCCTGTGGACCGATTTTCAAATTTTTTTCTGTGATGTATAGGGTGTAATCCCAAATTGATCCTTTTGATATCAAAGTGGTGACCAGATGATGGGATCCATGAGGAATCGAGGGAACTCCTCGAAATTTATATGGACACATAATATGGTGATTTTGACTTTTTCTGAAGTAGTTCAAGTATATGCTACCAAAAAGTAAGATTTTGCTCCAAGGTATACCCTGGATCCAAAAGTACAGAACAGAACTCCTGGCTCCTTATAGATACATGTTTGGGGATTTCGGCGTTGTTTAAAGAACTGCAAGCATATGGCACCCTGTCAGTTAGAGTAATCATCATCATCATCACCACTATCACACCATACATCATGAGATTAGATGATATAAAAGGTATTTCTCATAGTATTTTACACTAACACGGAGATCTTTGAACATTACTCTGCCGTTTATGGACCTATTTGCAAAATTATTTTGTTGTTGTAAAGGGTTTAGTTCGAAATTGATCCTTTAGTCACTAAAGTGGGAACCTGATGATGCGATCCATGAGGAATCGAGGGAACTCCTCGAAATTTATATCCACACATATTATAGTGATTTTGACTTTGACTGAAGTAACACAAGCATATGCTACCAAAAAATAAGATATTGTACCAAGGTATACCCTGGATCCAAAAGCACTGTACAGAACTCTTAAGTCTTTAAAGATATGCGTTTGAAAATTTAGGCATTGTTGATTGAACTGCAAGCATATGCCAATTTATAACTTACAGTAATCATCATCATCATCTTAATAGCAATACCTTATGGAAGCTTGGCGCGTATTCAATTATACATTCGATCGTTTAGTTTAGACGTTCTTAAGACGTATTAATAATAACTTAAGAAAATATATCTCTAAAAAGGGTGAAATTATTATTTTTAAACAAAAAATTAAACCGACTTCCAAAGTAAAAATACACAAAAAAGTATGAAATAAAACTTAATCTCTAAATAATTCCCCTTTCACAATCCGCTAAAATTTTTACTATATCTCTACTCAATCTTATTAATTTTGAAGTCGGTACCAGCAAATATGAACGTAAGTTCTATAAAATATTGTAGAATATTGTTTGGGCTGGTACCGATTTCAAAATTAGAAGATTGAGTAGAGAAATAGTAAAAATTTTAGCGGAATGTGAAAGGGGAATTATTTAGAGATTAAGTTTTATTTCATACTTTTTTGTGTATTTTTACTTTGGAAGTCGGTTTAATTTTTTGTTTAAAAATAATCTTTTACAATATTATGTATTATGCATCTACCTCACACTGTTTCTGCATCACCCAAAGGTTGGCTGGTAGAAAATGCCACAACGTATTAAGCCCGCCTCTGTACCATATTGTGTGCATAAAGTATAATAAATAAATAAAAAATAAATACAATAGTATATACTTGTGAATTCATTTTGTAAAATAATAGTACATTTTAAGGTTAAACTCACCCATGAAACTGGAAATACAATATACAGAGCAAGTTGCTGACGAGAGTATATCTTTGCTTCGACAAATGTGTAAGTTTGATGCCAAGGTACAAAGTGAGGAAATACCAAAACCTGCAGCTGCTTTAAGGTATGTTTACATGATTTATATTTACTAGAATAGGTATGGTTTATAATCTGAGAGCTTGGCCTGTAAGAGGATGTCCATAAATTACGTGAGACGTTTTTAAGGATTATTCTTAAGTCATGGGATACTATCCCAATATACCTGTCCGGTAGTTGTGGTATAATATACGGGGTATGCGACCCCGGCTTCCCTAGCTATTACTGTCCTATCCTTTGCCCTCCTGGGCGGTAATATCCTACATTTCCTATTTCCCACTCTAACTTACCAATCTTCCTTTCCACACCACCTATCCTTCCCTTTCCCTATTCCTACCCTTTCCGCTAATCCGTGGAAACGCAATGGATAATCATAGAAATAATTTAATTTTCCAAAATGGCGGCGATGTGGTTCGCCACCCATCACGTCTCGTTTCTCGCGGAGGCGAAAAGCGGACCATGGAGAGACGCTTCGCGATCTCCTTCCCGTAATTTGACGTAAAATATTAAAAAAGACTAGTACATATTTGAGATTATTCTAACTGGCATGTGAGACGTGCACAATTATTGTATTTAACCAAACCAAACTTTTTAATTTAACCTAATTTTCTTACATTTTGTGATCAATTTTGGTCATTAACTGAGGTTTGGCTGGACCTTTCTCTCCTGAATTTCTCACGTAATTTATGGATGCCCCCTAAGGGCGTATCCGCTACGAAAATACTTTATATATGTATTATGTACTATTGAAATTTGAAACAATGTATTAAGATTTTTCTTACTGATAATTTTGTATTTTTATATTTCAATTTTATAGTCCCAGTAAACGACCACTGGCTGAGAACAACAATATAGTGAACATCAAGAACCAGTTAGACTCAGAGAACAGCATGTCCATATTGAAGAACAATCCACCCACTACAACTGCTTCCACCATTGCCGAGGAGAGTGTTAAAAGGTATGAAATAATCTTGTTACCAAAACAACAGTAATAAACTCAAACTCAAAATTTTTATTTCCATGTAGGTTATAATATAACGCTTATAGAATTGTCCTACATGATGCCTACCACCGGTTCGGATTAATTTCGCCATGAATGTGTCGGTTTATGATAAACTTGAACATACTGAGGGAATATACCCATATTACATGACCGGAGGCCCAATCCCCTACCCTATTCCCTTCCCTACCCTGCCCTATTATCCAATTCCCTCTTAAAAGGCCGGCAACGCACTTGCAGCTCTTCTGATGCTGCGAGTGTCCATGGGCGACGGAAGTTGCTTTCCATCAGGTGACCCGTTTGCTCGTTTGCCCCCATATTTCATAAAAAAAAACCTGTTTAGCTTAGGTATCGAAAACGTAAGTATGCGCGAATTTATTAGAATAAAGTACTATTAACACCTACCTTAGGTTTATTTGGAAAGTAATTTGTTAACTAAAGTACATTAGGTATGGACTAGAAAAAGAGTTGTAATTAAATATTGAGATTAAATTATTTTCTAAAAGGAGACAACCCCGTTTTGGACAGAAAAGATAAGAGTTACGCGATAGAAAGAGACGCAGCTTCTAGTCTAGGTAAATATAACCGTAGGCAATCAAGTGCTGCGCGATCTAAATTGAACTTAATCGTATCGTCGCTAGAGTCCCTATTTCTTTAAACGAGTTTTCGGAGTGAGTCTTCTGTACCTGTACTATTAAGTGTTCTGTGGCCTTACACAAAACCGGTGCAGTGCATTTGTTGTTACAACGCAATATGCTGAGTGATAATAAGCACTGGTAACTTTTCTTCTGTTGCGGATGGCTACGTGTGATCGTTGACCATCAAAAACTGCGCTAAGAAAATTAACTATTTTAACTTTTCTCATCACATTACTAAATTATATTTACGCCATCGTTTCTCAACCATTTTTATGTCGCGACCCACCAAAAGGCTAAAAAGTTAAGTAAAATGTCTTGCGACCCGTCACTATATAATACATACATAGCGCACTATTTTTATCACATATAGGTACGTTGTATTAGCCTTCACTGGTTCGAACGTTTTTTTCGACGTTATAATTTGTATTTATTATTTTTGAACAGACTGCGACCCCCTTTAAAAACAAACTCGCCCCCCCCCCCCCCCCCCCCCACCGGTTAAGAAATGTTTTACGCATACGGACAGATCACAAAGTTACATTTACAGTACAAAAAAGAAACAATTTTCACATTTTAATTTACAGAACAAAAAATGAGGAGCCTGTGTACAAAGAGCCGACAGTGAGAAAACGAGCCGAGAAGAGAGCTTTGAAAGGCTGGAGTTGTGAACAGTGCAAAATCGTATGTATAAATATTATATTCTGTAGTTATTTGTCAAATGTTTCAGCAAAATAACCTTAAAAATGAAGGCGCCCGGCACGTTATATGTAGGGGTTGCACATTAGGGCTAGATTGCGCCAAAATACGGCGTAAGATTTTAATCGAGGATGAAAATGTGATTGAATAAATAAATATTTTTTACTTTTAATTTTTATTTTTTAATTCCATTATTTCAAATGTGATTGTGTAAAATTTACAAAATAAAATAGAAAGTATATAAATCTCATAACAACATTTAAAATTGAAGTTAAAGTTGTAAGAAAAATAATAGAAAAATTAAAATTTGACATCTATGTATTGAGCCGTACTTTTGAAAGTTAAGTTGTTAAGTAAGCAGTATAAGTAGCTTCAGACAGATGGCGTTAAATCGAAAATCGTGTCGTAACGTGACGCGATCTTGAAATTTCACCCTCAACGCTTCACTTTAAAAAATATTTAGTTGTAGTTTGACATTTAAAAGTGTTATTGATCGTGATACACTACCAGACATGACCATTGACTAAACATTTTCAACCCTAACGGGCCGCACATTTATAAAAATCCACCAAAATCCCAAAAATCTATATTTTTCAAATATTAGGTACCAATAGTTGTCATAAACGCCAGTCGAATATCGGGCGTACCGTTACATACTTACACAGGGTCGGTTACCGTTTGTCCGCGAATATGCGGATTTTTCGATAGATCGTGTTTGTAAACAATCCCGATTAGATGATGCGAGGTTTAAACTAGCTCAGGGGCCGCATGCTACCCCCGGGCCGCAGATTGGTCATGTCTGCACTAGAATACTGAATCCTAAATAAGATAACATATTTTACAGTTCTATGATGAGCTTTACGAAAAGGATCCGGCGTTGCTCGCCAAGAAGATGGACGGATGCTCGAAGCACCGCGGTCGCAACAACCCCGTCAGACCTAAAACTCCACCGGGGTACTGGGACCCGAGGTGGGAAGTACCGACCGATACTGAAGAGTTCAACAGAAGGAATAACGCGTTATAACGTTTACCTTGCAGAATGTTATAGAACAGCATATCTTTACCATTTTCAGCTCATGGACCCCTAGAAAATCAAACATAATTTTATTTTCCTTGATATTGTGAATTTTCTAGGGCCTTGATTGCTTTGCTTGGTGCTTGATTTTCTTTGTTTTTTTATAAAAAGAATCATCAAAATTTTCGGACCATTTACTTCGCTCACTCTTCACTTCGCCTGCTGTTGTCATAAGCGTAGCGATTACGAGAATTGGTGCAGTTTGTTTATTTGCATTTTTCCATAAATCTGCGGACCCCCATACATTACTTGTAGACCCCAGGGGTCCGCGGACCACAGGCTAAGAAACAATGTTATAGATCCCAGGCCTGCATAGTACAATTCGCGTGCGGTAAGCGCTACAGAGTCAAGGTAGCCCCGGATCTAAGGGGGGGGAAACCGGGGAATTTGCCCCGGTCGGCAGTTTTATGGGGGTGCCAAATCCTTGAGACAAGAATTCGAAATATGGAACAAGTGAGACCACTTTTCGTACAATCTCATAGGTTTTTATCAATATCAAATCTTAATATAACGACCTCTGTGGCTCAATTGGTTGAGCGTGTTGGTGCTCAAGCCGGGGGTCGCGGGTTCAAATCCCGCCGAAGAAACAAAAAGTTTTTCTGTGTTCCTGGGTCATGGATGTGTATTAAATATGTGTATAATATAATAAAAATTATAATATGTATATAATAATAATAATAATATCTATGGACGCTTCACACCACGTCAATCTGGCCCCGTGCTAAGTATCCGAAGAACTTGTGTTACAGGTACCAGACAACGGGAAGTATATTTAATACTTTTATACTATACATATATTTAAGATTTTTATTATATTATACACATATTTAATACACATCCATGACCCAGGAACACAGAAAAACTTTTTGTTCCGTCGGCAGGATTCGAACCTGCGACCTCCGGCTTCAGCACCAAAGCGCTGAACCACTGAGCCACAGAGGTCGTCATCATATATAGTATTAAAGTATTAAATATATTTCCGTTGTCTGGTATCCGTAATACAAGTTCTTCGACAACTTACCACAGATCAGATTGACGTGGTGTGAAGCGTCCATAGATATTATTATTATTAATAATATAATATTTTTGAAAAAACGCCGTGTAAAGTTGTAGTCTTTCCTAGTTAAAAATTTGTTGTGTTTTATGTTTTATGTCACAAATGAAAGTTATTAGCTTACAGATAGTAAAAAGTTAAAATTTATTAATGATTACTATTTTCACAAATGGTCACAATAATGCTAAGTAACTACCTATTCATATTTTGTCGCTAAGTTTTAATTTTTTTTTTTTCAAACATTGAAGGGAGAGCGCAACTATCAAGTTTTTGCCCCGGTTCGAAAAAATCGTAAAATCTGAGCGCGGCACAGTGGAATAATGTAGTTTTTGCTTCTAATAGACATGCCCTGAGACTTCGTTCGCTCAAAAGTATAGCGCTCAGTTTAACGTAAACCGTACATTTATCGCGACAAAATGCTATGTGTCTTACAATGTTAACCCATCTAATTTACCATACAAAATTTCACTAAAATCGGTTCAGTCGTATATGCGTGAAAGCCAGTCAAAATACGCACACGTATTATATAAGGTTTGGTAAAATCAATAACGGATATTTCGGGCATATTATGATCTGCTTAAGTAAAGACGTACCTATATATGCAGAAAAATAATTGTCATACTCGAAAAAAAAATGTTTTTCTTTATATGGGCGAGTTTGCGTTTCGCGGGGAGTCACCCATAAATGAGATGATTTTTTTTTGTTTGAGTATGACAATTATTTTTCTGCGTTAACGTCTTTACATAATTAAGCAGTGGATCATGTACCTGAAGTATCCGTAATTGATTTTACTAAACCTTATATACAATTTCTCGCGTTTATATATTACTAGATGTCGCTCGCAACTTCGTGCGCGCAAAAGTTAATTTCGCAGAAACCGTACATTTTTCCGCGATAGCCTGTGTCCTTCCCCGTGGTCTACTCTACATCTGTGCTAAATTTCATCAAAATCGGTCCAGTAGTTTCAGAGCCTATTCAAGGCAAACAAACTTTTCCTCTTTATTTTAATATTAGTAAAGATTATTATTAGTATGATCTCGACTCCCTCGCGGTGAATTAATGGAAACGTAAACAAATGGATGAAATTCTACCAAATTAATGTGTGTATCTATTTCTTTGAACTCTTTATTGCATGATGAATAAGTGTCACTTGTAGGGTCGGAGTATAGTACAAGGGGCAGGTATAATTTTGTATGTATTTTGCTATAAGTAAAATGTGCATTTAGCATGGATTATTCCTAGACTGGCTCCTGCTCTGGTATCTTATTAGTTTCTAACTTTCTATGCATTTACAGGCCGTTACATAAGAGTTGGAGCCTAAAACATGCATGACGACAAATGACATGTCACGTCACATAATGCTTATATTCATAATCATAGTCAGCACACATTGTGGCATGTTACATACATAATACGCCAACTCTTATCTATAAATTGGACCTTCTTTGGACTCCTAAGAAGTTAAAAGTGATATTTCAATATTCTAAGTACATAATGTAAATTAATGTATTAGTAATAGATGAATAAACAAACAGTCCAGTTAAATATTTTTGATAAAATAATTATTATTACTTACAATCTACCTCGACATATCAGTATTTAGGCTAGGTAAGAAGTTGATTTTAAGTTTTTGTCAATAAATTTAGGAACTGTATGTACTAGTAAGTTTTAATATCAAAGTCTCTCTTTGCATGGGATTACTATTACTGTGATTATATTGTTTTGTTGTAAGAATATGAAAATAAGAATGTCTTGATTTTTAAGGTTCAGTACTCAAAAGAAATAACCTAACCAAGAGCATGTCAGGACATGTCTAAGGAGGGTTCCGTAACTATAAACGCGTAATATGTTTTTTTTTTAATTACTCCAAAAGTTACTGTCCGATTTGGTTCAAAATAGTTTTCCTAAAGAGTTTTTAGCATGATCTATCAGCATGGAAATTTACAAGTTTCTATCTCCTATAGTTTAAAAATGCTAGGGGGGGACCAACTTACAAACTACTTTGGAGGCTGATTACTCGAAAATGGTCAACTTTATAAAAAAGTAACGTATGAAACCTTACCTTTATTTTAAAAGACCTATTCTACGATACCCCACACGATGGGGTAGAGTGAAAAAATATTTTTCATCCCCACTTTACATGTATGGAGAGCCACCCCTAAAATATAAAATTATTATTTTTTTATGATCCCGAAACCGTGATCTATACACAATCTATAACTGCACCAAATTTCATTAATTTATATTCATAATTACAGAAGCTAGAGGCGCGGACAGACAGACAGACAGACGGACAGAGCGAAACTATAAGGGTTCCTTAAGTATTACGGAACCCTAAAAATGGGATCATATTATGGACTCATCTCTCTGTCAACATCTCATGAGCCATAACAGCTAGACACTTGAAAATTATACAGATGATGAAGAATAAATATTTAAGTGGGACTACCATACAACAAACATATTTTACTGTTTTATATTGAAGTCCAACTCACGCTTGACTGGTTTAAATTCTTTATATGTAAATAAGTAATAATGAATGTTTAAATGGGACTACCATACAAGAAACATATTATTTTGCTATTTTATAGTGAAGTCCAACTCACGCTTGACTGGTTTAAATTCTTTATATGTAAATAATAATGAATGTTTAAATGGGACTACCATACAAGGAACATATTATTTTGCTATTTTATATTGAAGTCCAACTCACGCTTGACTGGTTTAAATTCTTTATATGTAAATAATAATGAATGTATATGTTTAAATAAATAGTTTAACATAAGAAACTGTTTTCTTTAAAACCTTCGGGCTTCGCTTACTACTTTCTGAAATAGAATTTAGAATAAATAATGAAATTCAAATCATTACTTTGAAAGATAAGTCGAATATTGCAGGTAATTTACGACAAAATTACATTGATACATAAACAATATACTATTAATAATATAAAGCAAAATAAGGAAACAGTCAACCTGCCCTTGGATTAGATCACCTGGTTGTACAATATCTGGCTGTGTAGCGTATACTGTGTAGTTGAACAACCTTGCAAAAGCTATATTTGTAAAGCTAAGTGAGTCAACTAACTACAGTACATGCCAACGTTTAAATTAGGATGACTTGCAACACGGTTATAAGATGAAACCAACAATATTGGGAGAACACCTTTAATTCTCAATAAAACGGAATATTATAATTTTTCACTAGCTTAATGTTAAAAAATTAATCAAAATTAGTATAATATAGAGCTTAATCTGTTAAGTTGATTAAAAAAAAGGTTAAAGTTGTTAAAATCTAACATCTGTTGTACATATTGCTCGAAATATTAATTAATTGGTGTTTGATAAAGAAGTTTGGATATCTTCAAAAATAGTTATCATTTACAATAATTACATCAACTGAAGATTTAAAGGTTATTTTTTTATATATTATACTTTAAATGCTACAACAATTTTACACTTTCCTATGAGAGTTTTTTAGCTTTCTGATACAGCGTGTCGACAACTTTACTCATGTGGTGAATCGTCTCCAAGACGGTCTCGTAGGTCTTCTCCAGCGGGGATTCATCAAAAACGATCAGCACACCTTCACCCTGGTCCAGGATGCCATTTAATTTCTTATCCAGGATCATTTGGGACAGTTTCTTTTCGACTTGTACAACAGGCAGACGGATGCATTTAGCTACATGCTCGACTTGCACTCGCATGTACGGTTCAACAATACGACACAGATTTTGCTCCAACATAGTGTCATAAAGAGCCCCAAGGTGCGCTCTAACAACTGCATCTTCTTCGAGCTCACGTTTGTAAGTCTTGAGTGCGGCTTGGAAATCTGCCAGAGATCTCTTGTGGGATGCGGTGGCGACTGCCCTCATGGCTTCCAACTCTTGTCCTGCATACTTAAGTGCGGCTTTACTTCCACATATTGTTCCTACTTCCTCAGCCTGGTTGAGCATGATTTTGGACAGCAACATGTATTTTAAAGCTGTTAGCGCTTTCGGGCTGTCTGCGCCATCGTATCCTTCAAAGGCCTCATAGAAGTATGAATAAGCAGTTTTAAAGTCCCTCTCATCAGCTGCATGAAGTATACCCGATTGTAGATCAAGCGCCGCCTGCATCTTGGGCGGACAGTAAATGGCGTTGGCCGTGGTCCTCGCTGATGTTAGCGAAGCTCGGGCTTTGGGCAAATTGCTAAGTGCATGATAGGTTTTGCTCTCAAATAGCAAAACTTCAACTAGTAAATTTTTGTCATCTAATTTCTTCAGTTCTTTTAGCAAAGCGGTGGCCAGATCGAGGGCCTCTGTGTACATACCTGTGTCGAAATACAGGGCGATGAGTCTGGCTTCCAGGGATTGCCTGAGGAAGGTCCGACGCTCCTCTTTGGCCCATTCTATACACTCTTTGCAAAGCTGTACTTCGATACCGATACCTGCTTCTAGATCTAGGAAGAAATCTACGAGGGAGCGTACCAACTTCGCCGCCTTTGCCTTGCTTATCAAACTGAGAAATGGACGTGTGGCTTTGATCAGTTCTGCCAATTCCTTAGCTTTTCCCTCCTTCTTGTATTTTTCACCGAGGTTAAGTATTCCTTGCTCCTTTGCCCTGATATTTTCTTCGTCATCCTCAAGCATTTCTCCCGTGCTAACCATTTTATCGTTCATGCGGTCCTTGTCTTGATTTGAAGACGGTACGCCCGATCTCTCAAATAACATTGCTCCAGCCATTGTATATAATATGTATTTTACTTATAAAAAGTGTATTAATAATATCACACAACACAAATACACTTTTCTTTGTAATTTCGTATAATCGCTAAGTCATTGAAGACGAGTGACGACCTTTTTCGAAACAAATCGTAGACGCGGACAGCAGTGTTACCGTATATAAATATTAAGAAATGTCAAGCTGGCAAAAATTTAAATCATTCAATTAACAATAAAAAATTACTACAGTCGGACAAGGATATTTTGGCACTTGGATGGGGGCGTGAGTGTCGCAAATAAGAACAATATAATAGAGAGTTTTACCTTACAATAAAACTTACCTATTATTTTTCCTGAGATATCCGGAATCCATCTTGAGTCAAGCACCCGTCTTTCTGTCGATTTCCGGCTACTTACCTCCTTCCACGTACGGCAGATGGCGCTAGTGTCGCGGATTTGAGACGGTTGCGCGCCTAACTGACTTTCTTCATTATGAAGCTCGAGATGTACCAGGTAGAGATTACCTGGATTCCGGATATCTCAGGAAAAATAATAGGTAAGTTTTATTGTAAGGTAAAACTCTCTATTATTTGTTCCGTCTTCGATATCCGGAATCCATCTTGAGTGATGTGTTTGATATCTCCTGGTATACATACTGCAAATTTAAAGAATTTGAAAATGATGCCATAATGTGTTATTTGAATACATCATTTAATATTAATTAGACTTAATTACATCAATTCAAAATTTTTACTTAGGTCCAAAATAATTAAAAATAAGAAAGAAAAAGCCTTTCTCACATTGATCTATATTGGATTACATCAATCCACCCGAGATCAGCCAGGCCTCCAGGTTGATTGATTCTACTGCAGGAGGGCGCTTGCCTGTAACCGTGTCGATCAGTACATTGCGTAGATTCGGGATTGAGTGTGGTATCTGTAACGCTCGACGTTGTAAGTCGCCTCGCCAAAACACTTTGTTCCACTTGGGTACTATGAGAATGTATCGACCAATTTGCGTGTTCAAATGAGCTAATACTTGCGGAATTAGGTTTGGTGGTGGAAACAGCCACGCTAGATCGAACCTCCACTGGCGACTCAAGGCATTGTAGAACTGTGCTCGGGGGTCCCATAGATTTAGTGTCGCATAGCTCGGAACTACGTGGGCTGTCGCGGACGCAAAGAGATCGATTTGTGGCATCCCCCACATATGAAAGAGCATCGAAGTCGCTGCTTCTGTCAAATGCCATTCTGGGCATTTCTTCCCTCGAGACACCGCGTCTACGTCTCCGTTAAATCTTCCCGGGAAGTACTGTGCTGTCAAAGATACATTAAACTCGTCCAGTAGCGAAAGAAGTTGTTGTGTCAGTTGCAGTAACTTTTTGGATTTCGTACCACCTTCCTTGTTAATGTAGGCAACTACAGTGCAATAGGGTATTATCCTATGATGAAAATATACATCAGATTGTTGATATTTTATCGCTAAACATTAATTTAAACCACTTTAACCAACTTTTTACATAAAAATATGTATGATTTTTATAAAATATCAAAAATAAAATTATGAATTTTTCACGTTTGACCACGTGACTAAAAACGCACGAGATTGGAATGTGACGTCATATTCTTGTACTTCTTCTTTTTTTTTTTTTTTTTCTTAATGGCCTCCCGATTTCCATATAGAATGGCCAGCATCAGAATCATTAACGTCATGCGTCAGCGAGTAATAGCCACTTTTTCCCATTTCAGTGTTCTTTAGTATGGTTACAGAGATTTTCCCCGGTGTTTTAATAGACGTATTAGTGCACTTTGGCACTGCGCACCATTTATAAGGCATTTTTTAAAGGGCTTAAAACATTTATTCACAAAGTATTTGGCATTTTCAGTGTAATTTGACACTTGACAGTTACAATGTTACAAGAATGTGACGTCATGACACAGTAATAAAGCGTTTTCGCGCCTATAATATTAATTTAAACTTTTAGGCTAATTTGCAAGGAAAAGAAAGAAATTCACGAAGAATGGTTCAAACTGCCAATGTATTTTATAGTATTAGGAACGATTTGACATACCTTTTAAAAACTTGGAAAATACCCTATTGTCCGTCTGTAATAATACCTGTGCAAATCTTTTTGTTCCTGCTTCCACCTTCCTGCCATCTTCTTTTCTCCAAGCTGCGCACCCCAACCGATGTTGGACGCTTCGGTCGTTAGGAAGTGAGTTATCGGGATCGGGTGTATCGGTAATGTCCCGTTTGCTTCCTTTATCCACCAAACCATCTCCTGTAGCGCAGGGTCAGGTATAGAAGATTTTCGGTATGGATGTTTGGTGGACAGATGTCGACTGTAGTACTGCAGTGTTCGACAGTGTAGACGACCTCGGCGAACGACGAATGTGGCGAAGTTGAGTCTTCCCATTAGGGACTGGGCCTGTCTGAGAGACCAACTGCCAACCGAAATTTGGTGCTGAAGTGCCCTGCGTAGCGTTAGGCACTTAGGCTCCGACAAGGACCTCGTGTTGTGAGTGGTGTCCCAGGTGACGCCCAGAAATTCTAGGCGTTGCGTCGGAGCCAGCACACTTTTCTCCCAGTTCACCATCCAACCGAGTAGCTTCATCGTGGCGATGGTAAAAGCTACTTGCTCGGTCAAATGGTCGACGGACTGATGGGCTAGGAGGAAGTCGTCCAGATAGACCACACACCTGATGCCGTGAGACCTGAGGTATTCGGCGACCCAATTGGTTAAGGTAGCAAACGTTCGTGGTGCTGACGCCAGACCAAAGGGTAGGCAGGTCATTTGGAGCAGTTCGCCTTCGTAGCTCATCCTCAGGAACCGACGGTGCTTCTCGGAAATGCTCAGATGAAAGTACGCTTGGCTTAGGTCTAGCTTCGCCATCCAGTCTCCTTTCTGCAAGAAACTCGGTACTCTAAAGTGGTTGAAAAGTTGAAAGGGCTTTATTTCCAGAAATTGGTTGAGCGTCTTCAGATTGAAAATCGGCCGAAAGCTGTTGTCCGGTTTAGGCACTAGAAAGAAGGTCGAGATATAGCTGGGAGTGACCTCGGCCCTCTCTAAGATTCCTTGTTTCAGCATGCTCTGAATTTGTTGTGACATATCGAAGCTCTTTTTGGTCTCGTATGCTTTCAAAACCGTCTTTCCCGGATAAATTAAAGGTGGTTTTCGAATGAACGGTATTAAAACCCTTTTCAAAAGTTGACAAATGTGATCCGGTGCTCCTAACCTTTTCCAAACACGCTGATATTTCACGAGACAGCCTCCTCGAAAGTTCGGCCAGTCATTAGTGATATCGGTTACTTGGTGAACTTGCTTTTGTTCGCGGTTTATTTCTGCTATCGCGCTTGTTTTTATAGTTTGATGCATATACATGCAGCTCGTTTATTAGATGGTTGTTCCGATTTTCGATTATTTGGTTTTGATTTGTTGTACGATCGAAAAAACGTGTCGGACTGCTTATGATTAGCAGAGCTAGTAGCAGAATAATGGGCAGGTGCAGCGCGTCCCGTGTAACGGTTTTGTGTGGACGGACCTGCCATGGGAGCGAGCTTATCGGCCCCCCCAATTTTTTGGAGGTACGACGATAAAATGTCTTTATCGAATAAAAATTCTCCATCTGGAGGAATTTTTTGTAACGCACTGCTGTGATATTCTTCAGGTATTGTCTCAACACTGCTTCTCTACGCGCGTTAATATAATCGGCCCGTCGGCCGCATACAATTTGTAAAATATCGTCCGAAACTTTTGTATAACCGGATTTCTTATTAAACAATTGTTCAATTTTATCAAACAAAGATGTAGGAGTTAAATTTTTATCATTATCCGTAGCCCAATTTATCAACGACTGTAAATTACTACGTAACTCGTCCTTTTGCTTTAAAATAGCATTTGAAATCGAAGCAAAACTACGTTAGGTTAAATAGAGGCGCAATGACCTTTCGTCCGTAGCCGATGGGGCGAAACGCCTAAGTTCGTCGTTAACGTTCATCTCGATAAAGCCCGGAACAGTAGCATATTTCTTTTGAGCGTCCGAAAAACGAATACAATTCCAGTTGCTACTCTTAAATTTTTGTAAATCAAAAATTCTCTTATAATGTTCGTCATTCGATTTTGGAAACAAAGGATCTTTCACTGTAGTGGATAGACAAATTTAACACTTGCGCAGGCTTTTGCGGCGGCTGCAACTCGAGAGTATTGTTCGAAACCGCGGCGGGAATATTTATCGAACTACCGCCCGTAACGTTTATGTCCGACGCATGCACTCGCGTATCACTATAACTACACGCGATTAAGTTAGTCAAATACGAAACTTGTTGCGATAAATGTTCAAATTGTTCATTACTCACATGGCGGGAACGTTTACTTACGGTGCGGAAACGTTTGTTTCCGCGTGGGTCCGAATCGACCCCATGCTCCAAAGACGACGATGACGATGAATTGTCCGTAGATTCTCTCGAACGGGAAGACTTCCTCTTACGCGGAGTGGAATCCTTTGACTCGCTCATGATTTCGTCTTCCAGTGGAAGGAGATGCTACATTTATCGCGAAGTAAAATTACGAACACGTGTTCGGCAAAGAAAATCTTTAATCGCGAAAATTTATTGTTAAATACTAAATATGATTTCACTTTTTATTATTTAACATTACTTTCAAATTAAATGATATTAAATTGTAGCAATTAGCAAAATTTACGTAACAAAAATTTTTTGCCGATATTCACGACATGAAAAACGACGCCATAATGAAGAAAGTCAGATAGGCGCGCAACCGTCTCAAATCCGCGACACTAGCGCCATCTGCCGTACGTGGAAGGAGGTAAGTAGCCGGAAATCGACAGAAAGACGGGTGCTTGACTCAAGATGGATTCCGGATATCGAAGACGGAACAAATAATACTAAAAATGAAATTTTACAAGACGGCGATGTTAGTATATACTGATTTTATCCACGTGCCAAAAGGTAAGTGTCGCAACTACAAAACAATACCTATTACTAAAAGTGACATTTTACAAGACGGCGATGTTAGTTCTGATTTTGTCCACGTGCCAAAAGATCCTTGTCAGACTGTACATTGCGCAAGTCAGGATAGACGGAGGATAGCTATAATTTGGCAAAAAAATTAAACTTTTTTGTACTTTCAGATGTAGGTAGTAATGAAACTAAATATTTTACATTACATGTAGTCATCATCCCTCTTACACATCCTGGAGGAAGTAATGCAGGGATTGTATGGACTATGGAGCTCCTTAACCGTAACCGTAACAATCAGATTTCCGAAATAAAAAACTATCCGTAACTGTTACCGAATCCGGTATAAAAGCTTTGGAATGATTCGGATATTGGCGGAGTAAATAAGACTGCGGCCTTGGGCTTGCAGACTGGATGGTGAGTATATCCAGGACCTACGCATCTTGAACCTAGCCTAATTTAGTTATTTTTCTAAAGTTAAAATCTATGGCCCTGTTCATGTCATAGTAAGGCGTATTGTCAATTCTTTATTTCTAAAATCGTGCGGCAATCTTTACAGAAAGATAAACATGGAAAAGGTGACCAATAATTCTGGATTACAACATGAAAAATCCACTGATTTTTTATTTGATATTTCAAAGCAAATTAAATATTTTTATTCAACCCCAGTTATTTTTCTAACCCATAAGGATTATTCTGATGATGTATTTAACGTGCTGTGCTCTTTAAGAACAGCTCTGCAGAGTGAATCTAAAGCAGATGTTATCGATAACGTTGTTTCTTTTCATTTAAAATGGATGAGCGCCGTTAGTGAAATCGAAGAGTTCACAAAAAGGGTTCATGAAATTCCAAGACCTGAAATTGATAAAGCAATAAATTACACAATTGATGCAATTTCTTCTCGATGCAAACATTATAAAAGGTATATTGCTAAGTATTGTAATACACTTTCAAACGAACAGCAACTTCATTTAGGTGCAGATTGTGATATTGTTGACGACATGAATAACAAAGTTATTCAATGTCTTTTCAACACACTCCAATGTTTTAATAACTACGATAGTAACGACGAATTCAGAATTAAAGTAAATGATGCCATAGATGAACTGTTCGATTGGCTTGATAGTATTTACGATAGTCTATCATTCATGTTGTGCAAATACATCAATGAGAACATGCCAAATCTGTATAGCAATTTAACAAATATTTTGCAAAAAATTGTTAGTGAATTCATTAAACACAGAACACCTCTCGTTGAAAGACTATTGCAAAAGCTTAAAGCAAAAGGTAAACAGGTAGAATGTATGATACGATGCACAGCAGACTATAGGCTAGAAATTTGTACAATCGAGGAAAATATAAAGAAACTTGAAAGCCGTATATTTGAATTCGAAAGTAATCCACATGCTGTAGCTGCTGTTAAAGAATTTCAGTGTAAACATACATATTTGAATGAAACATTGCAATCTATTGAAAATTTCAAAAATAATAATAACAGAATCTACTATAGTGACATAACAATACATTTAGCAGAAGTCGACGGTGATGTATTATGCGCATGTGACGACCTTTTCCAACTGAGAATCTTCAACCATGAACTACCTCTGAAACAAAGAGAAGAGCTTGTGACAGAATTATGCCAAGTATGGAACAAAGCAGTACTTGGTGGGTTAGGTAATAAATCTATTATTTCAATATTATGTGTTGATGTCGTAAATGAAGAATATACTGACGATCTTGGTACTTTTCATATAGATGAACATAGTCGTAAAATCTATAAAATTCCTGGGGATGAAACTTTATACCAGGTAAATGAGCAAGGCACACTTGTCCCCTTATCTGATGACACAGTCCATATATACTTTTATGACGAGTGTGGTCGCTATTATATTGATCGAAACACTAGACTCAGAGTTTATAAACACGATGAAACTGCTAGTGAATACATTCTGGGTACTTCCGGAAAATTGTTAAAATTTAAAGAAGAACGAGACGGCGTCACATATTACTATGATCATTTTGGAAGATATTATATTGACAATGAGGGAAAACGTATTTATCGTGAAGCAGATGGTAGCAGTGAGTATGAATGTGACGGCTTTGGGAATCTTGTCCGTATACGAAGCCACTCAGATCTTTTGGAACTGTGTCCTTTAGATATCAATGTCACTGAGGATACAATGTACTTGCAAGTAAGTGTTGGTACAGCTCTTAAGCGCTGTATCATCGAAGTTGTACTGTATCAGCCAATCGATCCTATAAAGTACTTGGCAGAGTGTCTCGTGAAATATAAGCAGGATATAGAGCGTCACGAACAGGAAAGTAAAGATAAAAGTGAGTTAGACATTGAAAGAGAGTTAAGAATTGCAGAGTTAAGTGTAGAAGAAGAGGACAGCGATATTAAAGTGAAACAACCATACTCAGACGAGGGAGAAAATGAAGGTCAATTTTATGATTTAAACTTTGCAGAATATAAAACAATGATGCATGATCGTCAATGATGTCTTTTAAATTCTTATAACATTTTTAGCTATAGCTTATAATTATATTCCACAATAAATTTTTTATTTCTCAATTATAAAAACAAGTTTATTTTTATGTATCTTCTTGTGTAAATAACCGGCTAAGTGCGAGTTATATTCGCGCACCAAGTTTTGCATATAAAACGGCAAATAAAGCAAGTTTGCTGTATGAGAGCCCCACTTGAATATTTATTTTATTTTCTTTTTAGTATAATATAAGGTTCGGTAAAATCAATTACGGATATTTTTGGAATTTGATCTACTGCTTATGTATAGACGTTTAGGCAGAAAAATAATTATCATACTTGAAAAAAAAAAAATTCACTTTCTATGGGCGAGTTTGCGTTTTGCGGAGAGTCACCCATACATTAGGTGATTTTTTACTTTGAGTAAGACAGGTTTTTTTTTGCCTAAACGTCTTTACATAAGCAGTGGATCATGTGCCCGAAGTATCCGTAATTGATTTTCAGAGACCTTATATTTTGTTGTTATAGCGACAGCAGATATATATAGATAATCTGTATAAATTTCATTCAACTGCCACGGTTCATGAGATAATACGTATACATAGTTCCGTAATACATAAGGAACCCTTATAGTTTCAATTTGTCTGTCTGTGTGTCGGTGCTTCTAGCTTCTGTAGGTAATTACAATACGGCCGATGTATCTTGGCGAGTCTGAACTTCGCGCAGAAGGTGGTGCAATAACTGTTTTTAAGTGTTTTCGTATTTATTTTATTTGTACTAGTTGGTTAACTGTATTAGGGAAATAATATTAGTACATAGGTATATAAAAAAAATACAATAACAGTTTTCTTCACGAGTTGTACATGCGCTAAAGTTCGCAGAGCCTATGTTCAGACCCGTCAAGATACAGCGGCCGTAGTGTATGAATATAAATAAATGAAAGGCACAGTTATAGATTGTTACATATAGATTTTGGCATCATAAAAAATAATTATAATATATTTTAGGGGGTATAATAATTATTTTGAGTGAAATCGAACAACAATTTTTGAAGTGATTCGAAGAAAACCTATTGCGACGTGCGCGTTGATAGTTATTATTTTAAAAACAGTAGAAATACGAACTAAAACAGAAAACAGGGATGTCAGACCGAAAACAGTAAATCTACTGTTAAAACCATAGAGTATAAAGAGTAAAGGCTATTAGCAAGAGGAAAATTATACATCGTTCCTTATCCCCCTATATGACACATGCCAATGAGAAAGAAAGAGATATCTAGTTGTTCGTTAGTTTCGTTTTTTGTAGACGGTTACAGGTTTTGAACATATGTAACCAACTTCAGACAGATCAGCTGTCTGAAGTTGGTTACAAGTTGCCATACTCGTATTTATCAGCAACTTCATATGTAAATATATTCCCGTCCGCCAGTGAAGTCCCTAGTGTAGTGTACGTAAGAAATCTGCAATGGTCTCATCCGATTTAAGTGTAGATTTTAGAAGTATGTATCTGGCGTGAACCTTATTCTTTTCTTTGAGATAAATTTTATCTAATAGTTGAATGGTCGAGACATAATCTTTTGCTTCACGGATATGCGTATACACATTGTAATAACCTTAGTTTATTTTCCTCTGAAATCGTTTCTTTTCCTATCCCTTCACTGAGATAATTTGAGAACGTTGTTTTCCAGTATTCGTACTTTAATTCGGCTGCCAGTGACCCAGGTTCGACGTCGAATTTTTCTGGATTTAGTAATTGCGCAATAGTAGACATCGAGGTTTGTAATGGTATTTATTGTTATTTGGAATAAATTGTTATGTAATAAAAAGACAAAACCAAGGAATATTTGGTTTTATTTCAAATAAAATGCTACTTAAATTAGTAATACATGTCAAGCTATGACAACAACATGAGATCAATATATGAGACATCTAAAGATATAAAAGAGGTCTAAATGTACACTACACCTAGTCGGCATTTTGTGTCGATAAAAATCAAAATGTGGATGAAAATGTTAATCTTTTCATAGCATAAAATGAAGTCTTTTATTCCGCTTTATGTTTGCTTAGATCTTTTAAACTATTAAATGAATTTAAAATGCAGTTTGCACCCAATAGATAGAATGATTAAAGTGGAAGATTTATGCGTAATGATCTATGCACCTTTGTGATTTATAAATTATTATCAGTCGATCAAAAACGTTTTTTCAGCCCAAGATCTTTCAGCACCATTTTCAGTTTGTGGCTTAAAAAACAGTATCTACCCATATCCAAAATAACAAGCAGAGAGAATAACGTGGAAAAGCAACCGAAAATTTGGAGTTACCATTACAAGGATACTTTGTGAGCATTGGGATCGAAAGGAATCACGTTAGAAAGGATTAACACAAAGTTGAATTTTTGCAACGAGAAGCTTAAAGCTCTACTGCTCATCAGAATCACTCGTTTCGAGTCAACAACAACAATCAGGAGAGTACCGTGTGATGTTCTAGCAATGTTAGTTGCGCAGTCAAATTAACACTAATATTCAGAAATTCTGTTTTAGATCCCGGAGCAACCAATAATATTGTCAATGTGAAGGACGTCTGTTAATCTTCTGTTGATACATTTGCTCCCAAGTATAACTAAAACAATTTTTACCCTAATCTGGATCATCGGTATCTACTATCTACATGGAAAAGTACAAAGCCCTATTAGTGCATCCAGCCAACTGAGGAGCGCAGGGCCACAAAAGGATTTTATAATATTATGTGCACCGAGGTATCACATAGGTATATACTATACTATATTGTATATATTTTTAGTATATACAATATAGTATAGTAGAATGCAATAAGCAGGAATATACTAATTGTTTTTAATACACAATAGAAAATACAATATTTATAATGAATTTTAAATAATATAACCCAACAAGCAAAAATGCTATATAAAGGATGATTAATTATAGGGTTAAAATTCTTGTTTATATTTTATAAAAGCAATAGCTTAATATTTTCCCTTTATAATTGCATGCTATAAGTATTCTTTTGCTAATAATAGTATTATAGTCTTAAAATTTATATTAATAGTGTATTTAAAAGCATAATATTATGGCTATTATGGTTGAAGCAAACATTTCAAAACTAAGTTGAAGTCTCATAAGATCAGAAATATTACCTTATATGACAATTAAAAACTATTATAAACCTTTACCTTTGCAATGTTTGATAAAATGCACATAATGCAAAAAGCAAGATATGTCATAGCTTTTATAATCAATATTTTTTTTTGGCTGGTTCTGTGGTTGTGCACTACAAAAACCAGTATTGTTATACATTTGTTTAATTGTGCCATTATGTAACTTCCTCAGCCAGAAATGGATTTAAAAACATGTGATATTAAACGGTGAAAACCAATTTTGATACAAATCCATCTATAAACATTATGTTTACTTGTTAATGATGCAAGAAAAAAGGGGTTTTAAGCAATAGATTGTGGAGACTGAACCCTAATTTCTTCAATATGGCTGAATAGGCATCTTATAGTCTCAACTATAAGAGAAAATTACTTTTATATAAAAGCATTGTACCAGATAATTCTTATTATAATATAAATTATCAGACGCCTAAAAATGAAATAAGAACTGAAATGCTTATTATAAAGATATCAAGTAAAATAACGGTCAGAGTATGAATTACTGAGATCATAATTTTTTAATTGTCGGTAAACGCTGAAAGCCATACATTCCTTGTCCATAGAAAGATTATCCGTTTTTATTTTTACATGGCAAGATGAAAGATTGCTTATCGTAATATGATAAATTGGTAACAACAAAACGTCTACTACGATTTAACACATAATTTGTGCCCATAATACGTTTAATGACTGTTAATTAAAGAACTACTGTAAAGCAAAGAAATATTGTTTTCATAGCAATTATAAAGTAAGTTTTTGCTAGTTGGGAATATCGCTTTCAAATGAGATGTACAAAATATGTTGTATTACAAAATACAAGCAGATGTCTTTGTGGTGTAGTCTGGTAGCCCCGACTACTACTTACAAATAATAATAATTTGTTACTTAATAATTGTTGTTTCTAAAGCTGATTTTTAATTTTTTTTTGTCAGCTACTACATGAATGTTTTATTTTTAATGGTCGATTACAATAATGAAATTCTGTAAAAAATGAGCAGTGATGTTTGTAAGGGAATAACATAATTAGTTTAATCGCTGAAGTTCCCCGATAAAATGCGGTGGCCAAACGCATAATTCATACGTTTAACGTTTACCTAATTCACTATGGCGCGGGCGTCAAGTATGAAATTAAATAAAAATCGAGGCAACAGCATATGGAAATCAATTAATTTATTATTTTATTTAAGTAATAAAAGAAAAGAAAAAGCTAATAAGCGATGTGACATGGTATAAACCCGAAAAATATTTAATATGTATTATAATAATTATTCCTGCAGAAGTTTTACTGCAGAAGATTTGTAATTGAAAATATTCCCGCCGAAATCAACAAACCAAAGATGGTCAACAGGCGAAGTTGATAGGCAATAAATTAGAAACACAATAAGCCAAAATCAACAAACCGGCGGAGTTGAAAGGGAAGAATATTACAATAGGTATACATACTTCCTAAGATTTTAAGCAACTGATTCAATATAGATTATTCAAATGTCTAATTAAATAATACTAAGCTGTGAATAACTATAATTATTATCATTGATAATAATAATAATTTCAATTACGTTAATGAATTGGCTAGATAGAGAAAAATGGTCAAACACTCAAAACAAATTGGTTCGTTACAAAGTAGACCATAATATGTAATAAAACAAATAAGTACCTAGGTATTTAGTTGATAATTCTAGTAATGTAAATATCGATTCTGGAAAATGGATCTTTATATTTTATAATAAATATATTAAATTTTAAAATGTTAATTTATATATATTTTTTATTATTTTTTACTAAGTGTACAATGGCATTGAATACACGGAAACAAAGTGTATATTTTTGTCTAAGAAACATAAGCCAGGCATGTACACAGTTTTGTGAAGCTATAAAAGAGCATAAATGTTTATATTATTATGTATAATAGCTAGAAACTAAAAGCTCATATTTTAGCAGCATAATTAATATTATTTATATGAATGAACCATGACAACAGTTGTTGCACATTGGTATAGAAGGAAACAAAGAAATTAATAATTAAGATATATTTAGGTACCTACCTACAATAATATAAAGTAACTAATTACATGAAGTTCTATCAAATCCCATTCAGCATTATGTTGCAAACAGATTTGCGATGCTGGTTTTTAAATAGGCATGAAACAAAATTGTATTATTAGTGCATATCTGCTTAAAGCAAATATTTTTATATGTAATTTTTAATAAGTAAGATAATTTAATGATTGGATAAAAATCCTAAACAGCTGATAATATACTAAAATTAATGTAATATTTTCCACAGAATAATTACTTTTAGATATCTTCAGAAAATACCATGGAGGAATTATATAAAGACATTGTAGTTCCTTAATTTCAAGGAACAACATGGAAAATATAAATTAATATCATCGTGTTAAAAGATGAAATATTATCAGTTACTTATTTTAATGTTTGCCTATACTGTTAAAGCATTATTTACTTAATTGAATTTTTGAGGGGGTGTATTGGTATCTACAAAACTCCAATTAATAAAACCTCTGTATTGTTAACAGTTTAAAAAGTGAATTAATACTTTGACATATAATTGTCAATAATTTTATCTTGATATATTGGAATACATATTCTAATTCGAGCTACACGTATTTTTATTTCTCGTCCTTACTACACTATACACCCACACACTATGCAGGCTATCGTCCAATCGACTTGTCAGTTCTATATCCTACTACTATTATAAACATGAAAGTTCGTGAGGATGTATGGATGGATGTTTGTTACTCCTTCACGCAAAAATTATTGACCAGATTTCAATGAAATTTGGTATGGCAGTAGTTTAAGCTCTGGATACAGCTGGTAAATATATAAACAGTAGACGTATAGACTTTTTATGCATTTCTCCCTTTAGTTGGGGTACCTACGTGGAAAGATAAATGAAAACAGGAAATTTTAATAGATATATTTATTATTTATTAACAATTGGACATCATTTATTAGCTTACACGTTACGACAACACCAAAAAGCTCTCAGATTGTCAGCATGGAGCTAAATATGTGAAGAAAACAGTGCATAGCAGTCCGTTTATATGGGAGAGCCATGCTTTGGCACGAACGGTCCACCTGGACCAGATAAATACCACGGCCTCCGGGTACTCAAGGAGTAGTTGCGGATTTTAAGACCGGGATCGTACTTGTGACACCTCCTATTGCGAATATGTATAGGTGGCGATAATCGCTCTCCATCTGGCGATCAGTCTGCCCGTTTTCTGGTCAATTAAAAAAGTACAAAGAAGTATTTTTGCAAAAGGCCACCTAATTCCCTGCAAAACCAAAAAGCAAAGTTAAATTTGAAAATTTGTGACATGTTTTTGTGATGATGTACAACAGTAACTCCATTATAATATACAGGAATTATTAATTAATAATTATAATTTAATAAAAAATACACCACACTATTTTATATTATATATTATCACTTAGTTTATATTTTAGATCTTACTAATTTGTATAATTGTATGGTGTTTAGTAAATATGAAGTAGGCAAAACATTTTTCTTTCAGATTAACATATTTTCTCTTTCGAAGGTTTATCGATATCCAAAACATCACTATGTAAATACACAACCTCTGAAATTTATACAAAATTTCTATTATATTATATTGTTGAAATCCGCATATAATGGACAATAAACACATTTATCTACAAGAATATAATAACTTCAGTGTAATTGCTTGTATTTATATAACCTGAAACAATTCTCAACATACTGGTGAAAAGTTAACACTTCTTCACGATTTTCTTTCCTCGCAGAGTGTGATTTACAGCCCTCCACCAAACGGGCCATATTAACTTGAGCACAGCTTTGTTTTCTATTAAGACTTTTTAATATAAACTGAGATTTTTACCAAATATCACACTATAAATTCATGATTTGCTTCTTCTTCTTCTTGTATCATAATGCACACGTAAACAAATGGCATTAGCTGTCAGTGGCTAACTTCAGGCCACATCTACTGCTACTAATTCAAAATGTCACTTATTGTTAAAGCAATAAAGTCGTAATTCCAACGTCTAAAATTGGACTCCAATTTGGACTCCAAATTGGAGCAACCTTCGAAAAAAACGTATAGACATATAGATGGCTTTCTCTTTCACTCTTATTGGTTTTGCCTTTGATGTTTTGTGAGACAAATAGCTGTCTACGGCTTCGATTTTTGTTTTAGTTCTATTATACTCCTATTTCTTTGGGCTGCATAGCATAGGCATAGCCCTAATTTCTCTTTTTAAATTCAAATCTGGTAACATTGATCACAGTTGATGACAATTGACAGTTCAGTCCGCCATATTGCATGTTACAGATTTGACTTGACTAATAATTTTTATTCAAGAATCAAGTTTAGTCACACTTTATTATTAATTAATATCTCATCGGCAACATAGGTTTTTTAAACGTTAAATAGGTATATAATAATAACTTAAAAAAAACTGATTTGGTTTAAAGTGCTGTAATACGATGAGTTGATACTTGTAAATAACATGAAGTGCACGTACCTACTTCCTATTATTATATTATTGGGGCAAGGCTTTTAAATTCTATGTAAATTAGCATGGGTTTTGTATATTATAGTTCTATATCGTCAGTCAGTGCTTTCCATGTGATATCAGTGGTATCTTGACTTGTGATGTAAGTTGTGCTAAACATCGAAACAAACCTAATGGCATTTTGTGTGTGAATTTAATTCAAAGTGAGAAATGGCTCCTAGACCTCCGCCACCGCCAGGGCCTCCGCCCCCTCCCGGTCCACCACCACCACCTGTTTTTGGAGGTTCTAAAGGTGGCTCTGCCAACGACAGAAATGCTCTCTTAAGTTCTATAAGACAAGGAGCAAAGCTAAAGAAGACAGTGACTGTTGATAAAAGTGGACCATATATTCCCGGCAAAGTGTCAAATGCGTCAAGCAGCCTATCGTCTCCAGCTAATGGTGTGAAAAGCGCTGCTCCATTGCCAAACGGCGGCGGGGCTATGCCCGGATTAGGAGGATTATTTGCTGGTGGAATGCCAAAATTAAGACCTACGGGAAAGTTAGCAGGTAATTTCTCAATTCTATATTTATTTTACCAATAATTTAAATCGTATTGAACAGTAGCAAAAGTACATACTTACCTAGTTTACTGTTTTACAATCTAACAAGTGTCGGGTAGCTTAGCTGCAGAGACACAGGTCTCTGTCGCTTGATATAAAATAAGCAGCAACATTCTTTTATATATTGAAATCTTGGTCACAAAGGTTTTTCTGCCAGTGTCGATAGTATTTAAAGATTTTTTTTTATTTAAAATTTTACATATTTGGCGATAGTGGAACAGGTATGGTACAGGTACTATGATAAGTATGAACATATTTGTGCAAAATTTGGAGATACCAGAAATTTGGCCATACATTTCATAGCAACTTACAAGCTTGTGACATCATCTGCTTGAACAACTTTTGTATGGGGCATTTTCTCAAGACTCGCAAAAGTTAAAAATATTCATATTTTATGGAGCCACGACAGTTAAGTTTTTATATAAAATTGCAAAATTTAATTGTTTTAATAATAGAAAAAACTTCTAAATCATAATACCTAAATTTTAGATTATAATTCTATGAGTAGGATATTTGTAATTTTATGGCTAAAAAGATTGTAATTAAAAAATGACTAATTTCTGAAAGTTTGAAAGTAATAGAAAGTATGTGTTTAAAATTTATAAAATTAAGCCTTAATTTTTTTTATAAAAAATTTAAAAAATATATTTAAGGCTTAATTTTATAAATTTTAGTACTTACTCTAAAAACTTTTTAAAGAGTTCTACATACATTAGAAATAGGAACTAGGTATATTCATAGGTTTAAAAAATCTAATTAGCATTGTTTCTTTCAACTTAATCTGTATCCCATCTACTTCCTTTTTGAATTGCATAATAAATAATATTATCTCTTCTATATCCCTGATGCTCTTATTTCCAGGGATACCCTGTACTTACATATAAATAACAACCTAAAAGTATAAAAGGGAACATAGCAATTTCTCATAACATAGGAATTCCACTATAAAATTCCACTGTCCTGAATCAACCTCAACATAAAGTATGAATGAATCAATGTTTGCTGGTTATATGAACTGGTGACCTTGATATTATATTCATATTAAATCTTCATTCAAAATGTTTTCGAATAAAATGTTGCTCCAAAGGTACAACTCCAAATGGACAAGTTAAGACTGAAGCACCCCGGTTTCCGCCACCACAAAAGTCTCCCGAAAAAACGAGACCAGCCCAGTCTCCGTCGGCAGGAGGGAATTTAGTGGCCGCCTTATCGGAGGCCTTAGCTTCGAGAGAGGCCCACAATCAACCCACTAGGCCAACTGTACGAAGACAGCCTAGTGAAGTGAAAGCGAGGGGTCCCCCTCCACAACCACCAGTTCAAAAACAGGCAATGCCTTTGGTGAGTAATCAAATTTCTATATATTTTAATAAATTGCTTGCTTGAATTATTTCACTTATTATTAAAAACTAGACGACGCTCGCGACTTCGTACACGCAAAATCGTAGAAACCGTACATTTTTCCACAATGAAAAGTACTAGTAAGTAGCCTATGTCCTTCCCTGTGGTCTAGTTGTGCCAAATTTCGTCAAAATCGGTCCAGTTGTTTCGGAGCCTTTTTTTTTTTTTAATAAATAAGGGGGGCAAACGAGCAAACGGGTCACCTGATGGAAAGCAACTTCCGTCGCCCATGGACACTCGCAGCATCAGAAGAGCTGCAAGTGCGTTGCCGGCCTTTTAAGAGGGAATAGGGTAATAGGGGAGGGTAGGGAAGGGAATAGGGTAGGGGATTGGGCCTCCGGTAAACTCACTCACTCGGCGAAACACAGCGCAAACGCTGTTTCACGCCGGTTTTCTGTGAGCCCGTGGTATTTCTCCGGTCGAGCCGGCCCATTCGTGCCGAAGCATGGCTCTACCACGTACAATAGTTATACAGCCTATTCAGTACAAACAAACTTTTCCTCTTTATTATATTAGTATAGACTAGATGTTGCTAGCGACTTTTTTTGCACTGAAGAATATTGTATTTCTCAGTAACTACATTTTTGCGGGATAAAAAGTAGCATGTGTTCAAGTCCAGGCGATCAGCTTTGCAGTACAAAATTTTATACCATTGGATTCTGTAGTTTACGCCGTTACGCGTGAATTTCAAACAGTCACTATCGAATATTAGTAAGGACTAGCTTTTGTCCGCGGCTACGCCCGCGTAAATACAGTATCCCATGGGAACACTGTAATTATTGGGATAAATAGTAGCCTATGTGTACATAGAGCTCAAACTATTACCATACAATAAATATAAATTTCATCAAAATCCGTTCAGTAGTTTTTGCATGAAACAAACATCCATTCATTCATCTATACATCCATCCATCCTCACAAACTTTCACTTTTTTAATACTAGTAGGATTGTCAATGTTGATATTTTAAGATTTTTGATTATCAATTTATATTATTGTTTACTTTACAGATCTACGATGACTTACTTACTTATTTATGTCACCGTAAAATTGTGAAAACCGTTAGATTGTAAAATAACTAAGATTGTAAAAATATGTCGAAAGATTCATTACTATTATATATATTTTATAATCTAACGAAAAATAATATGTTAAATCATACTCATAGGCACAATATTAGCGTCCGAAGTCTATCAACATTTTACAATTTCACTAGTTATATTACAATCTAACGGTTTTTACAATTTACGGTGACATTTGTACATAGGTAATGGTTGGATGTTTAATGAAGTAAATTATTATTTTCTGCGTCTATTGTGAATCCAGTCTTCGGAAAATACTTCCTATACAATGGTATAAGAAGTATTTTTATAGCGACTAGCGATGGAGGTTCGCTTCCGCCAATCTGGCTTGGTAGTAGTTAGTCAACACCTACTAATAACAGTATTAGTGGGTGTTGAGTTAGGGGACAGGGTTTGGCTGCGCGTAACCTAGCCTCGCTAGTTAAATTGCTGCGAGATATAATTCGCCTTTGGTAATAATTGCTTCTAGACGTGGGTTTATCTCAGGCATGACCAATCTGCGGCCCGCGGTCCCTTGCCATGCGGCCCCTGAGCTACTTTAAACAATCATCTAATCGGGATAGTTTACAAACACGACCTACTCTACATTTGTACCAAATTTCATCAAAATCGGCCCAGTAGTTTCGGAGCCTATTCGATGCAAACAAACAAACTTCTCCCCTTTATTATCCTACTATAATATTATAAATGTAAAAGTTTGTGAAGGTGTATCGATGGATGTATTGATGGATGTTTGTTCCACTTTCACGCAAAAACTACCGAACGGATTTCGATAAAATTTGCTATGGTAGTAGTTTAGGCTCTGGATTAAAACATAGGCTACTTTTTAAATTTTATCCCGAGAAAATACAGTGTTCCCGAGGGATACTATAATTACGCGGGCGGAGCAGCGGGCAACAGCTAGTATTAGTATAGATTTTACTGCTACAGACTGCGTTTTCTAAAATCTGAGTGTAGATTTTTTTCCATATTATGTTAGGATTATAGGGAAATTATTCTTGAATGAAATGACGTCGATTATTTACATTTAAACAATACATGATAATAAATAAATATTACGCATGTAGGTAGCAATTTTCCGTTAGAGTCAATTACAGTTTTCCAATATGAAATCGAAGTGTACCAACGTCGGGTTACGAAAAGGATTGCATCGTTGGCGCGGCAAGGTTAACATTAACTGAATATAAATAAACGTGTTACTAAACTGTTCCCACCCACTACTTAATCACACGCTGAGATTATTACGGTTCACACACGTGGCCAAGTCAGCTTAAATTTACACCGTTCAGCTATGTTATGAACTTCTACCGACGAGAGGAAATGGGCTTCATTTTTACCCGACTACGCCAAAAGGAAGAGTAATGATTTTGGCAGTATATGTATGTATGTTTCCTCCCTCGTAGCGTCTAAACTACTGGTCCGATTTTAATAAATGAGGTGTCAATGGATTCGTGAAGATGCCGTGGGTAACATCAATGCTATATATACAATAATATGTCAACATAAAATTGTAAAATCCGTTAGATTGTAAAATAACTAACGTGATTGTAAAAATATGTCGAAAAATTAAAAACTATATATTTATAATCTAACGAAAAATAATGTGATAAATTATAGGAGGCATATTCGCGTCAGAAGTCTATCAATATTTTACAATTTCACTAGTTTTATTACAATTTAACGGTTTTTGCAATTTTACGGTGACCTATTTTTTTAAATTTTGTATTTTGAAAATTGGACCTCAGATTTAAAAAAAAATTACCGAGATAATCATCACGTGTTTGGTATCAAAAGAAAGGTTTTGGCAAGCACACCACAAATATGTATGTATATTATATTTTAAATATTTGTCGTGTGTTTGCACAAATATGTCAAAATACACGTTTATAATACGGTCGGTCGGCTCGCTCCACGCTCGTGAAGAAGATATTTTTAATTTCAAGTATTTTTATTAGGTACTTATTAATATTATTCCAAAAATATCTTCCATTGGAATACGGAAAAATACCAAATAAAAAAAATAAAGTTAAAGAAGTAAAAAAAGGGGTCTAAAAGGCCGAAACCATAGACGTCAAGAAAATAATTCAGATAGAAATCCAGAAATCCATAGGTAAATAAATGGTCAAGGTAGAGCCGTGGTCGCAGTAGTTGGGTTAAGGTTTTTTAACTTTTTTTTTGATTTGGAATTGTGTTTTCCCACTTGTCAGTTGAAGTTCACGTAAACAGGAAGACAGCAGTAGGTACCACATTAATAAATAGTTACTTCGTAAGCAGTACACTATATAGTGCACCTAATTTAAATGTCACTATTTGCCATGCAAAAAAGAAATACAACTACATACACATTAATTTGGTGAACTTTATCTTTTTGTTTACGTTCAGATTCAAATGGATCCTAAACAGAGCATAGAACACTGTATGTAATTGATTGTACAGTCGGTTCTTGGTGGAAATTCATGTTGAACACTAATAAAACACAATTTTTGCACGAAAAATTGTGTTTTATTAGTGTTCATAGAAGACTGTGATTTGAAATTTAAAATTTTGCTCTGAAACCGGAGTCCGGAACGATTCAGTTTCAAATTTGAAAAAGTAGCATAAAATATTGAAAACCATCTTGCAATGTAACAGAATGCCTAATATAGTAATGTCTATGAGTCACCTAAAAATCTAACCTAAAAAAAGGGAAGAGAGCATAAGTTTATAATCAACTAGCTTTTGCCCGCGTCTTCGCCCGCGTGGAATTAGTGTTCGTGGAGAAAAAAACTTTTGCAGCAAATATCTCTACTCACTGCAATATACTTCTGTAATCTGTATACAATATTTCATTCAGTGTTTTCGATAGCGCGATGCAGAAGCGCGAACCCCCCGGTGCCGCCACAACAGCATGCCACAACCTGCATTTTAAATCTGTAAAGCCTCGTCCAGAGTACTCGCGAAGTTGGCCGAATAAGACAATGTGTGGGCACGCACTTCGCTTCGCCTTTTCGTATTTCGGGTAACTTCGCGGAGCACTTCCTCGGCCTACTTCACGAGCAGTCTGGACAGGGCATAATATCTTCGAAAATATTCATTTAAATTACATGCTGTAAAGTGCACAATATATTTAAGGTACTTAATTGGATAAGGGTTAATGTTGTACATATTGCTTAAAATCGCTTCGTGAATAAACCATTATTTCTCGCAAAAAGTAAAGGATAAAAATTGTTATTATGGGGTTATCCCTAAGAGATAGACGTATAGCATTGCGGACTTTTTTGTAGACCTTTTTAAGGTGTTACAATACTGTAGTACATTATTTTGATCTATCTCGTAGTGTTCAGCCAGCGTTTGCAATGTAAGCGCAAAGAAATGTTTTATTTAAGATATTGGAAATGTCTAAAATTGTCAGTGTTTCTCTAATATTATGCATGTTATATACACATAAACCTTCCTCTTGAATCACTATATCTACTAAAAATACCGCATCAAAATCCGTTGCGTAGTTTTAAAAGATCTAAGCATACATAGTGACAGACAAAAAAAAAGCGACTTTGTTTTATACTATGTAATGATGATAATGATAATCATAACATCAATAATGTTATGATATTGCGTCGCATATTTTATTACATGCCAACAACGCTAACAGAAATGTTGTTGCTACTAACGTTAATTGTTTTATCGAAAGTTATCATTTTATCATATTTTAAGATTATCATAATCAAGGATAAGGAAGAAACAAAGAATGGAATTACTAATGTAGAAGTGCCGAGCAGATTTCTTAATTCGCATTAAATTAAAGTTTTTGAGTTGGTTAACATTTACAAAAGGTAACTAAAGTAAATACTAGATAAAAAAACTTATATTCGCTGTTGTACGACTTAGATAATTGTTATTGACAAATTAATATAGCATATCGATCGAACGTTGGAATTATCAACGATAAGATATGTAACTATACTGATTAAATATTATGGAGTCAAGTGAGTAGTGACTCACGTGCTAGGAGAACCTTCATTTAATGAACTAGAAGGCGAGAATGCTAATTTTCAATCTGGTAACACAGTATGTAATTAGTAATTACTATTCCATTATCAGTATCACCGTTCTAGTGATCTAGTCCATAGGCATTGCAATTTGTCAGACTTTTGGTTGTTTGTCTCAATCTTGTCTTATTCAGCCGAGGCCGAATAAGACAGTGTGGGCACGCACTTCGCTTCACCTTTTCGTACTTTGGCCTACTTCTGGAGCGGAGCACTTCCTCGTCCTACTTCTCGAGCAGTCTGGACGGGGCATTAGAGTAAATATGTATAATGATCATAATAGAGTGTTTGTAGACAAGCTGTGGAGATGGCGTGTATTGATGCTTAAGAATTTATGTATTTTCTAACACTAAAACGACTTTTATCTTAACAGATAAATTAGATTAAAGTATCTGTTTGTAATTTGCAAATTAAAAGATTTTCACTTAATGCATTTGAAAGTATATTCGGTACTTACAAATTTACAATAAAATATGATTTTTTTTATTATAACTCTTTACACTTAAGTAAGAATTTTTTTTACACTTCCAAAAGTATTATATTATTTATAAATAAAAAGTTGAGGTTATCATCAGCTTCAAATTGTGTATCACGTTTAAAAATTAACCATCAATCCATCAATTAATGGTCATCAATTTCTTTTTTTTGTTCAATAATACTAAACAACTGCTGGCTAATTTTCCAGTAAATCAGCTATGTAATCATCCAACACAAAACTATTCGTAGTTCGTAAATCATTTTAGAAAAAGTTTTCTATTATTAAAATTTAAATAACCTAACCAAGAGCATGTCAGGACATGTCTAAGGAGGGTTCCGTAACTATAAACGCGTAATATGCTTTTTTTAAATTACTCCAAAAGTTACTGTCCGATTTGGTTCACAATAGTTTTCCTAAAGAGTTTTTAGCATGATCTTTCAGCATGGAAATTTGCAAGTTTCTATCTCCTATAGTTTAAAAATGCTAGGGGGGGACCAACTTACAAACTACTTTGGAGGCCGATTACTCGAAAATGGTCAAGTTTATAAAAAAGTAACGTATGAAACCTTGCCTTTATTTTAAAAGACCTATTCTACGATACCCCACACGATGGGGTAGAGTGAAAAAATATTTTTCATCCCCACTTCACATGTATGGAGAGCCACCCCTAAAATTTAAAATTATTATTATTTTATAATCCCGAAACCGTGATCTAAACACAATCTATAACTGCACCAAATTTCATCAATTTATATTCATAATTACAGGAGCTAGAGGCGCGGACAGACAGACAGACAGACGGACAGAGCGAAACTATAAGGGTTCCTTAAGTATTACGGAACCCTAAAAACGAATGCAGACTCATAAGCAAAAAACAAGTTTTCTTAACTTATTTATGCAACAAATTTTATATAATTTGACCATGTATAAAATATTGAATAATATTAAGATTTATGTGACTTATGACTATTCAAGACGTGACCAAAGAATGTAAAAAACAAAACTGGTTGTGTAAGTATGTAGAAAGTGTAAATATCCAACACCAAAATATTCGTCCGTATTCTTTCACGTATTTGTTTTAAAATTTGTAATATCATGTAGGTAATTTGTTTTAAAATAATAAATGTTACATAATATTAAACTTTCTCAAAATCTTTCAGATCTTAAAGCAAATTGGATTTTGGGCACACATTTTATTAACATGCTCATACCAAAATCAAAATGCTGCAAAATAAGAAAGTGTCTTTGATTTTTAGGGTTCCGTACCTAAAAGGGAAAATAGGGGCCTATTACTAAAACTCCGCGGTCCCTGCGTCTGTCTGTACTTCACTAGGCTATATCTCGTGAACTGTGAATTGTGATAGCTAGTTAGTTGAAATTTCCCCAGATACGTTTTTCTGTTGCCGCTATAACAACACTAAAAATAAAATAAATATTTAAAAATAATAATTTAAAAAATTTAAAAACCCGACTGCGTAAAAAGTGAACCAAACTAAGTAGGTACATAATTAAAACTGAAAAGAAAAAAACAAGCACTTAGATATCCGGTGGTCTAGAATTCTATAATATATTATTGAATTAATACTATTGGAACATAACAACTAAACAGTCAGGATCCATTGAAAAATTAGATTGGCTGTCGAATAATGGATCCCGACTGTTCAGTTATTATGTTCCAATAGTATTAATTTAATAATATATTATAGAATTCTAGACCACCGGATATCTAAGTGCTTGTTTTTTTCTTTTCAGTTTTAATTATGTACCTACTTAGTTTGGTTCACTTTTTACGCAGTCGGGTTTTTAAATTTTTTAAATTATTATTTTTTATTTTATACTTTTTAGTTATGAGTACCTAGCTAGCTATTTACCAGACTGGATTTCCTATCAGCAATAGCATCAGTCCTACATCACAATTGCGCTGGAATGTGAGAATGGTTGTTACGCAACTTTAAATCGATATAGATCCTAAACGGTCAGTCGAATCGAAAAATGTTGAGAGAAAACTAACAATGATTTTTAAATACCTATTCAACGATACCCCACTTGATATAGTTTATTGACTTTCATTTTTTTCATTTTCACAATATGGCATCCAGTAGTCGCCATATTGAATTTTCACTAACGTTATGTCTTTAGTGACACTCGCCGGACTAAGAGGAATCGATTGACGTGTGAATCATAAAAATCGGCCCAGGCGTTTGGTCTGTATAGTGCTTCAAAGGAACATACATACATACATACATACATACATACATACATACATACATACATACATACATAGGCTGATAAACACATTACCACTCCTTTGCATCGCGCAGTCGGGTAAAAAGGGCTCCCATACAAAAAACTTGACGTTTTCGCTGTTTTTTGCTTGATAGTAGAGCTCCCACATAATAATAATAATAATAATATCTATGGACGCTTCACACCACGTCGATCTGGCCCCGTGCTAAGTATCCGAAGAACTTGTGTTACAGGTACCAGATAACGGGAAGTATATTTAATACTTTTATACTATACATATATTTAAGATTTTTATTATATTATACACATATTTAATACACATCCATGACCCAGGAACACAGAAAAACTTTTTGTTCCTTCGGCAGGATTCGAACCTGCGACCTCCGGCTTGAGCACCAAAGCGCTGAACCACTGAGCCACAGAGGTCGCATCGATCGCAATTATCTACGAACTCGTATTTATGTATACGAGTTCGCTGTTTTTGCTCGTTTCTGCTGAGTTTCGCTCGGTTACTCGTATAAGGTTCGGTAAAATCAATCCCACCAAAAACATTCTGTAAAAAACTAGCCAAGTCTCGATAGAGCTGCTTGTTTATCTCTAAAAAGTAGCGAAATCTAGACAAAGTCGTGCCAAGTCTAAGGTTCCTTACTGCGATTTCTTTATTATTATAGTTAATGTTGTGTGACTTGGCCGTTGAAGGGTACACAATGGTACAAAAGGGGCTCCATGACACCATTGCTCCAATACATGTGTTCTACAATCAACAACAGCCTAAAATGAGACACTACTCACTAGCGTCCAATTACCAATACCAGTATGGGCTATTATCTCGCTTAACAAACATAGGTAGTTACAACAGATATACATTACGTATAATCAAAATTGACTTGTACCCACTTGTAACGTATAAAGAATGTTCAACGGCCAAGTCACACAACATTAACTATAATAATAAAGAAATCGCAGTAAGGAACCTTAGACTTGGCACGACTTTGTCTAGATTTCGCTACTTTTTAGAGATAAACAAGCAGCTCTATCGAGACTTGGCTAGTTTTTTACAGAATGTTTTTGGTGGGATTTCACTTCTTTTTGTAGAAACGTGGGCATATTGATTTATTTTACTAGATTTCAGTGTAATTTGTTTATTTAATTTGTGTAATGATCGAGTACAATAAAGTTAATCGTTCGACTATTTCTTCTTGTAAACTTGTAAATATAAGTATAAAAGCCAGTCTAGTCTTATCCAGAATTTTCCTTTAATTTTATTTATATGTGTATCAAAAGCAGAAAGGGGGGCATTCGCCCAGCAGTGGAACGCTACGGACTAGATTAAATTAGAAGATGTGTCCCACTTCGCTAGGTTTTTGAAATGACAGTCGATTTTTTTATGTACCAATAGTAGAAGGGGGGCATTACCATATCTCTAATCAGCTTAAACCAGCTGAGGATTCTTCATCAGATACTTCAGACCTTCGATTTTTGACATCAAATGAAGCGGCCCACCACCATGTTGAATATTTTTTGTAAAGGCGGTATGTCGATCTCTAATAGTTTGGTTGGGCTCTTGTGTTTTCTAATCAGGGTCACCAGGTACTCCAGATGTTCGATTATCCTAGTTTTTATAGTTTTCCCTTTATGTGGCCATTAAACCCTAACTCTGTACCAAATTTCAGTTCTCTGAGTTCATGAGAAGTACTAGTTCTATTCTGATGATCATGAGTGAGTGACTGAGTGAGTGAGTGTCATAAATTCAAAACTTTGCTTTCGCTTAACTTCGGAACTAAATGACCTACAGACTTAAAATTTTGGATTTTAAGTATATTACTAGCTTACTAGATGACGAAAATTTCTGCGTTCTGGTCTTATCCAGAGCTCCTCAAATAGGGGCCTGAAAATGCGGCGAAATGGTTCCAGTAAAGAATGGTACGACAGTGTTTGCTTCGCGCTCGACTTGGCGGGGGCACTGCCGTGCCCCCAGATCGACGTTCTGGTCTTATCCAGAGGTTCTCAAATAGGGGCCTGAAAATGCGGCGAAATGGGTCCAGTAAATAATGGTACGGCAGTGTTTGCTTCGCGCTCGACTTGGCGGAGGCACTGCAGTGCCCCCAGATCGACGTTCTGGTCTTATCTAGAGGTTCTCAAATAGGGGCCTGAAAATGCGGCGAAATGGTTCCAGTAAAGAATGGTTCGGCAGTGTTTGCTTCGCGCTCGACTTGGCGGGGGCACTGCCGTGCCCCCAGATCGACGTTCTGGTCTTATCCAGAGGTTCGCAAATAGGGCCCTAAAAATGCGGCGAAATAGTTCCAGTAAAGAATGGTACGGCAGTGTTTGCTTCGCGCTCGACTTGGCGGGGGCACTGCCGTGCCCCAGATCGATTATCCTAGTTTTTATAGTTTTCCCTTTATGTGGCCATTAAACCCTAACTCTATACCAAATTTCAGCTCTCTGAGTTTATGGGAAGTACTAGTTCTATTTTGATGATCATGAGTGAGTGTATAAGTGAGTGAGTGAGTGTCATAAATGCGAAACTTTGCTTTCGCTTAACTTCGGAACTAAATGACCTACAGACTTGAAATTTTGGATTTTAAGTATGTGATTATAGCTTACTGGATGGCGAAAATTTCTGCGTTCTGGTCTTATCCAGAGGTTCTCAAATAGGGGCCTGAAAATGCGGCGAAATGGTTCCAGTAAAGGATGGTACGGCAGTGTTTGCTTCGCGCTCGACTTGGCGGGGGCACTGCCGTGCCCCCAGATTACGGATTATATTATATATTTTATATTATATCGTACACATAAGGTTACTCGTATAAGGTTTGGTAAAATCAATTACGGATACTTCAGGCACATCTACTGCTTATGTAAAGACGTCTAAGCAGAAAAATAATTGTCATACTCGAAAAAATGTTTTTCTTTATATTAGCGAGTTTGCGTTTTGTGGAGAGTCACCCATACATGAGATGATTTTTTTAGTTTGAGTATGAATTATTTTTCTGCCTAAACGTCTTTACATAAGCAGTGGATCATGATTCATGTGCCTGAAGTATCCGTATTTGATTTTTGGAGAACTTAAATATAAGCTCTAGTATACAAGCTCGCGGATGCTTATTTGAGGGAGCCCTTAATACTAGTGTACTCGATATTAATACTAAATTACTAATAGTACAGAAAATAGTACGGAAGTCGGAAGTCGTAACCACAGTATTGGTCGGAACCCTTCGTGCGCGAGCCTAACTCGCACTTGGACGGTTTTTTAAAATGATTTATAAGAAACTGGATTAAACACATGATTACACACAATTACTGTCGTCAATAAATAAATACATAATTATATTTAGTTAAAGTCGGAACTGTTACAGTGTTGATAACGTTTATGACAGCGCGGGTAACATTAGTGAGATTGGTTTGGTCCCGGCACTGTTCCACATTAATATAATTGAACCACCGTTAAATGGGGACAATAGGGCACGTCCTGAAACATATTATTGGCACAATATATTATCATCACGCAAGCAGCAACTTAAACACAAAAAGTTTCTACTACAACACAAATCTGTATTATTTGCATTGAAAACAAAAACCTTAAGAATCCTAAGTTCTCTGGCCTTTTAGATACATAATAAAAATATGTAAATGTTGTCTATTAAAGCTGCGCGTCCACTGCATCGGAATCGGAGCGGACGGAGCGGACGGAGCGTCGGCATTTACAAAATGCCGATGGGGTGCGTCCACTGCATCCGGATTCAGCATCGGCAATTTAGTTATTTTTAATCCGTCAGCCTGACCGTGCACTTGCATTATGGAGGATAGTGACGAGATATATTGTTGTAATCTCAGACCGAATAGGTTGTAATTAGCTTATTTTATCAGAAGAGGAAAAGAGAAACAAGAGGAAACGAAAGATATGCGTTCATAAATCATAATATAAATTCAAAAAGAATAATTTTTGGAGAATTTCATACATTATATTCTGATTTATTAGAAGATGAAAATAGATTTTTTGGGTACATTCATATGACTCGAAAAAAGTTTTTTGAACTTCACTATATTCTACAATTTTTATTTATTATTTGCCCAATTTCATCCCATATATCGTCTCTCCTCAGTTGGTTAAGATAATGTTGATGTTTTAGATTGTAAAGTTCATCATATTTTTCCACTAAAGTAATTAAAATATCGTCATTCGTCGTGAATAAGTATTTATGTATAGCCGTCGCGTCGTCGCAAACACGTCAGAACTTGAAACGTTCGGAATCCGAATGACGGGTTCACTGCCGATGACGTCATCGGCAAAAATACCGGTCGCGGGCGCAGAAATGCCGATCCAGTGGACGCAGTACCATAGAAATCCATACAAAGCAACAAATCCGTCCGCTCCGTCCGCTCCGATTCCGATGCAGTGGACGCGCAGTTTAAATGTGAAAGAAAAATTTACAATTGTATCAATATCACATAAACTTAAACTGTACCAAATTTCATACTCCTCCCGTCTCCGTTTGAATAGTTTTCGTGAAAAGGAGTAAGAATTTTTCACTTCACGTATTAATAAATATAATGGTTAAGTGTTAACTAAAACCATTTTAAAGATAACTAAGGGGCCGTCCATTAATCACGTGATGTTTTTAACATCTTTTTAGACCCCTCCCCTCCCCCTGGTGATACGTGGTGAGGTTTTATACTACCCCCCCCCCCCCCCCCCACCTAACATCACGTGTATTTTTTTTACATAGTAAGCAGGTCATGTTTGAAGAAAAACTTTTACTTAAAAACAATTTCATCGAATAATTTAAGCAATTAAATACTATACGAGTCATTTGTCTTGTAAGTATGTAAACAACACTACGAATCTACAACCGATAATAATTTCGGTATGCATAGACTAGATTCGAAAATTAATACACGTGATGTCTCCTTATACCCCCTCCTCCCCTTGGTGATACTTGGTGATTTTTTTTCGGACCCTCCCCCTTTATGCATCACGTGATTAATGGACGACCCCTAATGATCTAATCCCGGTTTTTGTAATATGGGCGCGGGCGGGGTTAGCGGGGTACATTACAGACTTGAATTATTTTTTACGCGCGTACATTTTAATTTTATGCTGTCTCCTAAGATATAAATTCAAACTTATGGTGGTTTCAATAATTACTTAAAATACATTATATTATGTGATATATTTTTTTTACATAATATTATACCGAATATCAAATGTGTGATGTAAATTGCAACATAGACCTTAACTCTAAAGTATGTTTATTTACGGAAGGCAGTCGCGACGAATGTCTAGTCAATAGTCATTCAATTTCAAATAAACCAAAGAATATGATTTTGAACGAGCTGCTTGGGAGAACTCACAGAAGCATACCTAGTTAAGTCAATTAATTTGCTATCTCGCATACTTCTGTCTAGACTTCAGACAATCTATAATACCTACCTAGTGATTTTAACATGATTGATAAATATTTTTGCGAAAGAAAGAACAGAAATCACTAGTTTTTCGACACTTTTTTTTTGAAAGATCATTTGTATTTGTCTACTGCCTGGAAGATTTTACACTTTTTAGACATAGGTTTAGTAATAAGACTAAAAACTAGCTAGTGTAATTAAATTTATGCACGAATTTTAAAGACAAACTCGAAGCCTACTATGTCCATTGCCCACCAAAATTCGAAATTCAAAATATTGTGCACTTTTTACAGTAATTAATTGATGTTGGACCGTTAGTAAATATTTCAAATACATATAATAATAACCTAACGAAGAGCATGTCACATATCTAAGGAGGGTTCCGTAACTATCAACGCGCAATAGGTTTTCTTTGATTTGCTTTAAAAGTTATTGTCCGATTTCGCCCAAAATAATTTTGCTAAAGAGTTTTTAGCATGGTCTATCAGCATGGAAATTTGTAAGTTTATATATCCTAAGTCCTATAGTTTAGAAATGTCAGCTTACAAACCACTTTGGGGGCCGATTACTCGAAAATGGATAACTTTGTAAAAAAGTCGTGTATGAAACCTTGCCTTTATTTTAAAAGACCTGTTCAACGATACCCCACACGATGGGGTAGAACGAAAAAAAAAACATTCATCCCCACTTCACATGTATGGAGAGCCACCCCTAAAATGTAAAATTATTATTATTTTATAGTGGCAAAACCGATATCTATACACAGTCTTATAACTATATCAAAATTCATCTATTTATATTCATAATTACAGAGGCTAGAAGCGCGGACAGACAGACGTATGGACGGACAGAACGAAACTATAAGGGTTCCTCAACTATTACGGAAATTTAAGTTTTACGAGCAATACAGTTTTTGTATGTACATATTTTGATATAACAGAATGTCTAGATAAGATTTTTCACACGTTATTATGTGTCTGACATTTAATGGGTCATTAACCTTAATAATGTAAACTAAGAATATTTCGAAGTACTAAACAGTTGAAGTAATTAAAGATTATTATCACTGTAATGACTAATGGCGAAACTTAAATATTAGAACATAATATGTATTTCATTTGCGAGTTTCTAAACACATTAAAACCTAGCAAAAGTTTTAAAATTACGTGTAAAATTAAGTTAAAAGAAAACAATAGCTAAGTAAACTAAATAAGATTCCAAAATTTCTATTCTAAAATTAAGGATAAAGCCAATAAGGTTCCAAGTTAGTAGACGTCACAGAGATAATAAAGTCATAAACTTAAGAGAAAACAACAACGGTTAGAGAAATGAAAAATAGGTATAATGCAATTCAAATGAGAATAGGATTGTTTCGAATTTAGACTGTTATGATAGTTAAATTTATGTTTAGATAATTGATTACTATTTACTATTTAACGTTTTTATTTAAATTCGATGCAAGGCTATTAATATTTATTAATAGTCTTGCATCGAATTTAAATAAGCACATAAGTTTTTCTGAAAATCGCACTTTTCAAGTGATATTTGACAGATAAAGGTCATTGACGTTCCTATTCTCATTTGAAACGCGTTATATTTGTTTATTGCTGTCTATTGCTGTCTCGCAGTGTCGCGATCAATGTGTACGAGTGCGATAGAGACAACTACAACTTGAACTGAAAATACTTATTAAAATCAACGATTCGTAGTCCCCTGATTCCTTCTCCAAAACTTTACCGACTTCAGTACTTTTTTTCATTAAAAATCAATTTATGAAAAAAAGGAAATCATAGGACCATGATAATAGTATCCATAGATATTCAGGAAAAAATTGTTACTCTACCGGCATTATCCAGGGAGGAAACAAGGGACTACGTTTGTGTGTTTTTCCGTACATTTCGTGGCACTGATGTTTCCTCTTAATAACTTATAAGTTGACACACATCTTAAATCGTATAATATCTTGTAGTATAAACGATCACGATTTTTCGACAAAATATATTATTGTATCGAAATCATCGCGGAACATAATATTATTATCAATAAACGATAAGTTTTCATTGATAAGAATGTATAAGATAAGGAAGAAATATTTGGAAATGTAAAATTTTTCAATTCGTATTTTAATCCTTGTTTTGGAGAAAACTGTACTAAGCTTTTAATTACAATTTTATTTCTTTAGTCTTTTCTCGAATTTACGAGAGATCGAAAATTATTAACCTTAAAATCTTACGTCAAAGCACGCATAGAATATCTATTCGTTATCGTTTATCAAGCATCGCTGTAGGCCAAGGTATCGATGTATAAGTACGTCAATCTTGATGAGTTTAGAGGCCTAGTTTCGTTTCTTTGAATTTAATTACTGTTGCATTCGCTTGTTTAGTAGGTGCTATGTGTATTTTCATCTTTGTAGGGCTTTTGATTTTCGAAAGCATTCGTCGGTTGTATACGAAGAATAGAAAATATTATAACATGTTACTTTTTCCACTCCTCGTTTTGTTTTCACAACTAATTCTTTACATTACGTGTATTTATGTGGTATTCGTCCTCTACTTACATTTAGTCACCACTCACCAGTTCCATAGTCAATTACCATTTACCTGGTTTCTATTGACTTGTGCGTAATCGCCGCACCTCCATTACTCATGTCAATGGTCTTTGCTTCCTTGTGACAGAAGTCAGAACCGTCACTGATCTACCAAGTGATAAATTCGTTGTTTCTTCTATAAGTATGTTGTTCTTTGTTAGAGAGATACCTCGAGAAAATAAAGTGGAGAGCGAAATATCTTTAGAGAATAAAACATAAAAAGTATAAGTATAGCAGTAGCGAAGCTGATTCTCCTTCATAGGGAAGCCCTATCCTGTATAATAGGTAGGGATGGATGAGGGTTTTCAAAAGGTAAGTGGAAAGTGAAGCCGATAGGAATGGAGTTATAGGAACTCACACTGTAGTATAGTATAGTTCTCATTGTTTAATTAGTAAAATGAAACTACATTCCTGTACTGAATATGATGCAGATTTATATTGTGTGACTGATATTAATCTTATGTACACAGTGAGTCACTTGACCAAATGTTAAATACGAATTTGCGACACTCACATCAACGTTCGCTCTGAGTGACACAGCGTTGAGCGAATTTGGAAGTGCCACATTAAAAAAACATTGGGAAAAGATGACGTCTTCAATGTACTTCGCATGCAAAGTAGCAAAGAAGTACTTGTTACGCACTGTCGTTGCTTTCGTCTATCAAATCAGTATTTATTTAGTTTTCTTTAGGTTGGACTACTGTAATGTATTTTATTAGATACCCCAAAGGAAAGAAAAATATTTCGGACGATGGATATGATATAAACAGACATCTAGCTTGCCTAGAGAGTAGAAATATTATTCTGCGATCATATAAAATTTCACGCCTCATCTCTTGGAGTTAAGAAGAGGAATCAGGAAACGTGCTTATTATGTTTAGTTAATCGACTATTTCATAAAATATGTCATAACTTGCAATTTTCATTAATGCCCAAATATAAAGAATTTCTTTATTTTAAATCATAATATTATAATATTTTAGTCGCATATTTTATTGATCATTAATTAATTTTATCACAATTTATTTGCTATCGTTACCGTCCACTTCAACTTTTAATGATATTCTGTGCGAGAACTCGTTTCTGAACTTTTGCCAAACAATATTGCTTTTGCGACAGCTAGCTGCTTCGTTTGTATTCTTTGCGGACTTTTTAAACGTTATCGGATATAATTAATCGAGCGAACAAAAAATAAGTCGGCGGCTGCACGTGAGCATACTGTATTACTGAATTTGGCAGCGAATTAATATTGTTACGTGTTATGGTTCGAAGGATTTGGAGAGAAAAGACCTGCTGACTCTTTTGAAGACTTTATTCACTAGCACACACACTACTAAAGCACTAGGTCCAACATTAAACACTAAGTCCAAACACTAAGCACTAACGGTGTCCTTAAGTCGTAGCCAAGTCGTAGTTTTCTCTCACGGTATCATCACATCACTATTATTTACATCGATATCGCCCGTTTCAACTCGAACTCCCGATCACTAGTTTTCACTTGCATCGCCTGTTTCGCCTCGTTGGAAGCTCAAAGTGAACTCCTTTTCGCTGGTATCGCCCGTATCGCTTCGGATGAAGCTCAAACTGAACTCGACTCGCTCGCATTCTTCCGACGTATTTATACCGGTCGATACGAGTCCCAGACGACTCCAGAAGGTTCCCGAGTCGCGTGACCGTGTTAGATTTATTCTGGAACGTTTGCACAGTAGCGCCATCTAGTACTGAGTAGGGGGCCCCACGCTGTCCCTGTTCACACCAAGTGGTTTCAGTGGTTGACGCTAGATGGCGCTTTTGGTGTGTTCGTAACAATATGTTGGCGTCAAAATTACTAAACTGGCGAAAACACTCGGGTGACAAAAAATTAAAAAGTCGGCAGATAAAAAGAAGCGAAATTTAATCCAAATTAGCACCGACATTTATAAGTTAGTGACTTAATTTCCGAGTTGGTGACCATTATCTACACTAATATTATAAAGAGGAAAACTTTGTTTGTATGTTTGTTTGTTTGTAATGAATAGGCTCAAAAAGTACTGGACCGATTTCAAAAATTCTTTCACCATTCGAAAGCTACATTATCCACGAGTAACATAGGCTATATTTTATTTTGGAAAAAAATAGGGTTCAGTAAAATATTTGGGTTTTTCGGACACAAGGTGTAAAAAATCAACCAGAAAAGTTACTTATTTTGCGTACGCTGCCTAAACCACAGAATAGAGAATAGTACAAGGTACAGAAGTCTCTCTGTTTTGATCTTCACAAATGCCGCCTTTTTATGTGCCTATATAATTATTATTAACAAACGGACCGCACGCGAGCAGCCGAAATTGAGCTCTCTGGCGACGCGCGAAGGTCGACATTATTCCACACCTTGTCAGATATTCCGAAAATAAGGTTGTCACTTGTCAATACTTTAATTAAATATCTTTGATCATACTATCAGATTTATGTTCTTTACTTTATAATATTTACTTAGCGGTTGCACTTTTATTTATTCTATGGCCATATTCATATTATGTGCCCAAAGTCCAAACTAAGCAAAGCTTGTACTATGGGTACTAGACGATGATATATATAATAATGATATAATAGGTACATATTATATAGATAACATACAACATACCGACCGAACATAAATACCACACAAGGTATACATGCGGAAACAGTTATACCTACCTATTAGGTAAATGAATACCGAACATATAAATCAGTTTACACAGACACGACACGTGATTTTCTTTTGATGTAGGTATGGATTATATGTATGTATATGCAGCTACCAGCTACCTACCACCTATTTTAAATAAGCATATAATATAAAACTTTTGGGTGTATATTTAATAATTATTGTTATAGATTTAGGTACCATGACAGTAGATATACATGAGTAGGTAATGATTATCGTACCTTTCGCTATCTTTGTCACTTGCCGGAACCGAGAAAAACTTGCTATTTTTTTCATTGTTCCGACAATCGGCTGCAATGCAGTATTTTTTAGATAAATATTTTTGCCAATTAAAATGTGACACGCGTTTGCGACAGTGAGTCGTACTGCGTAAGAGGCGCGCGCGTGCGCCACGGCGCGGCCGGTCAGTGCGTGGCAAGTGGCAACCATTGAATCGCCCCAACGTTGGGGAGTCTCGGTATGTACTTGTAGCTCGGCGGCGGAACGGCGTAGTGACACCCCCCTGCCTAAACTATAAAAGATAGAACCATAAAATGTTCTAATTAATTGTAGATCTTATAAATATCTACAAAAAAGTCCGCGACACACTATACCTATCTATGTCCAGTGAGGCACAACAACCATTTTTTTATTTAGAAATCTTGATTTTTTTTGGACTACATTTAAACGCGTTTATTTTACTCATGCTATTAATCCTTATCAAAATAAATTATTTCATCACTAAGTACTGTTTATGTAGATAATATTTGGTCTTTGAATGATTGAAATTGGACGTGTGGTTTTGAAGTTATGGCGAAATTAAAATATTACGATTTCTGCTGCACGGCCCGTTGCGAAGTGGGCGTCACCAATGCGGGGGTGCGCGTGCGGGGGGAGTTTAGATCTATGGTATTTCATACGATAAAAGTATACCCACCTACTTATTTCATTGAGTTTTAGTAGGTACCTATATTAATTTGTTTCTGTTTGTTTTGACTAGATTTTGCCCGTTTTGTTAGAGGTTCAAAGACATTCTTTAGTATTAGTATCAGTATTGTACCCGTGCGAAGCTGGGGCGGGTCGCTAGTACCATATAAGCAGCTATAAAACCAGATTTGGTTGATAAATTAATGGCTGCTAAAAATTCAATTTGCAGGCTACGGAAAATCCTATTTTTGGATACTGTTGGAGTATGTTTTTCTTTGGCATGGGTGTCATTTTCTAGGTTTCTGGGTGTGCAGAATAATAATATGAAAATAAAATATGTTTTGAAATTCCACAATGGCATAAATTTAAAATGGGTTCTGATTACAAAATTGTCTTTCATTTTCCAAAATGGAGAATATTCAATCTTCGTAAAATGAATATAAATACTAAATTAAAAGATCTTGGGGATGCTTATTAGGATTGATGATTATTATTACAGTATGTTATGGAGTACAAGGTACCAGCTATGTATAGAAATTTTTCAAAATTCAGGATTCGTGAATTTTTCTGCCATTAATGAAGAAAATATGCGATTTCTAGGTTAATAAGGGAGAGGAAATTTATATATTTTTGCAGTAGGATGCACCGTTTCTGAGATAGAAGCGACTATAGAAAAAAATATGGCGATGCTGTACTGAGATACGAGGGTTGTATCAATCTATAGGAATGTTGGAAAATTCAGGATTTTCAAATTTCTTTTCCTCCCATCATGATGAAAATATGAGGTTGCGGTGTTACTAAGGAAATTTAAAATGGATGACTTTTTTGTAATCAACCCCAGAAACCAATAAAAGGACACCCATATTATTTTTATAAAATTAAGTATGTCCGCCATATTGGAATTTTAAAACGAATGTCATTTTCGTACCCAGCACTTCCAAAAACCTGATAACGACACCCATGTCAATTTTACGAAAAATAAATATCCGCCATTTTTAAATTTCTAATAACACAATAATCTACACCCCCCTAAATCCGAGAAAAATTAAAAATTGGGAATTTTGTACGCTCCTTTATGTTTTTTTTTGTGTGCGCTCGTTTTGCTGCCTGTATGGTTTTTGAGTTACCTACATCAGGGAAAATATATGTGCCTATTCTGAAATTAAATGTGTACTCACAAATTGTCGCCAAGATGGTTATTTGTTCGCTAAAATATAATCTGTCTGCCAGTTTGGAAAATTCAGTGGTATTATTTAGTCACCAGATTTGTAATTTTTTTGTTCCTTACATTCTTTCGCCAACTTAGTAATTTAGTATTCAATATTGGGTATTTTCACATCCAAAATTTAATTGTTTTGTCGCAAGTTTAAATACATGCCATCGTAAAATAAGGCATACGTTTGAGTAAATGTGGTTAAAACCTTTTCGGTGGTATTTAGGTACCTTATATTTTAAGGATTCATAAATTGATTTATCCATTAAAATAATTTAACAAACCCGTAATTTCAATTCAGTTTACATTATTAAAGATTTATTGAAATATTAGTTGACCCGTCACCCGACCACTTGTAGATATTTACTCTGTGACCCGACACATATTGTTTTGCCTTGCTGTTTGTCCCGCGGGCTTATTACGTATCTTGCAATAGCCAAGCAATAGCAAAAATTGCGCAATTTTTGCGCAAAAATCGCAAATTCGTATTACGTATCTGCAAAAACCTAGCAAAAGCAACCTAGCGACAGTACTGCCTCTACCGAACAATCGAGGAACTATAAATTGCAATCAGCCGTTCGATCTCTTCACTGCTGTCTAATTTTTTGTATTACGTAAGTCTTTTACAGCAAAGCGAAAGCAATCAGCGAGCGATTTGAACTGTCAGTTAGCAATAATAAGCGAAAATGAAGCAAAGTCCATTCAAACACAACAGCGAGCGATTAGCAATCGATCGCATAGGTAATACGATTTTATTTGACGTTCAGCAATCGATTGCGCGTCTATCGCGCGATGACTGCAAGATTTTTACTAATCGCTATTTTTACGTAATACGGCGGCCGATACCCTAAAACTTCCAAACCGGAATTATTATAAACGTTAAACCAGCGTCAAACGCGTTTTGATTGGTCCAATCTTCACAAAATCAGTTTATGATAACAAGTCGCTTGACGCTTTACTTATTAACTCTATAGGTACCTACAACTTACCGCGGCTAACCGACTTTTCTGAAACAGTAACTGTTTTGCAATCTAACCAAACAGGGCGGAGCCGAAACGAACATCAAAATATGTTTTATTTTGGATATCTACAGATGATAGCGCGTGGCGGCTTCAACTTTTATAGTTTTTATGATTTTGATTATCGCCGTTGTTTTATTAATTAGTGGAGGAAAACTAAGGACCTATTATCCTTGATCAATATGTCAACGTTGCTGTTTGATGATTCAACGCATTGTATGTCCTTATGTCCGTGGTCAGACCGAGTTCTGACTCATTGTATGATTCATTGAATTTTGTTTAAATTACGGAAACTTAGCTCAATTAATATTCTTCTGGTTATAATTTGTAAATTGTATCCCTGTTTCCTATCTAACAGGAATAAGTCTTCTCAGAAACATATTGGGGTAATTCCTTTGGTTCTGCTATCCTAAATGCCCGTGTCCTCTTGTTCTCTGAGTAATATTAGTTAATAATCATCATGTTTAATGACGAATACTAAATATCTTTATCTCTACATAGTACATACTTTATTTCCTAATATCGTCATCCGCTTTGAAAAGATTTATCAATTATTCGGCTAGTGTCGGCTTTTTGAAGCATTTTCTCTTACGCACAGCGCGTGCGTGCTTGATTTGTCCTTTAAACATATATATACACATTTTTCTATATTTATCTGTTGGGAGCTAATACCAATAGGGAATATGCACGTATTTTTTTTATTTTTTATATAGATCTATCTTGTTTGGTAAACCGTATGGTAAAATCAGTTTTTTGATATCATTAAAAATGACGGAAGATATGAACGTTTAAGGACCGTATTCGGAGACGCGCCGCGCGAAGTTTAGGTTTTTAGCGCTACTCTCACAACGATCGAGCCTCGCGCCACAGTATAAAGAACAGTAAACCATCTGCATACAAACGTGCCGCGTTTCGGTTTAAATCCGCAATTCCGCACGCATGCACACACCTCGTATAATAATTTTCAAGAACACCAGCCAGCGGGCTTAGCATGGCGATCCGAAGAAATAAATTTAAGGAAGAAATATTTTATCCAAATAGTGAGTTGCAAAATAGTTCTTAATCCTTGGCGACAAGGTTGCCAATAGAAATCAACATTTCTAAACAGACATATTATCTAGTTTTAAAATGGCTGTCGGGAAATCTTCTGTGAGAAAAGAAAGAGAAAATTCGGGAAGAAAAGAAAGATTGTTTCCAAACGACAATGCATCGACCTTGCTGCCTTACAATAAGACCTATTTTGCTACAAATGGTATTAATGTTTCTTCAATCTCTCATTTTGTCGACTCTCCGATGTTTCTGCGATGTGCATGCTAAGCCTGCTGCTCCTTAGCAGAACCGGTAAACCTTCAGGTACCATCGACGAAGTGTCCCAACCCAACACCATACATTTTTTGACCAGACCAATAGTCGTCACCAATACCCCAAAGACTTCAAGAGTCAAATTTCAAAATGGCCCCAAAAATCTCAAAAGTGGGGCCATTTAACCGGAGACACTTTTTTCTTCATAGTGTTTTCACCATACGTCAAATTTCAAAATGGCCTTAAAATTTAAAAGTGGGGCCATTTAACTGGAGACACCTCCATAGTATTTTCAATTTCAAAATGGCCCCATTCACCATTGCGTCAAATTTCAAAATGGCCCCAAAAATCTCAAAAGTGGGGCCATTTAACTGGATACACGTTTTTCTACATAGTATTTTCAATTTCAAAATGGCCCCAAAAATCTCAAAAGTAGGGCCATTTAACTGGAGACACTTTTTTCTCCATAGTGTTTTCACCATACGTCATATTTCAAAATGGCCCCAAAAATCTCAAAAGTGGGGCCATTTAACTGGAGACACTTTTTTTAGGGTTCCGTAATACTTAAGGAACCCTTATAGTTTCGCTCTGTCCGTCTGTCTGTCTGTCTGTCTGTCTGTCTGTCTGTCCGCGTTGTAATTATGAATATAAGTTGATGAAATTTGGTGCAGTTATAGACTGTGTATAGATCACGGTTTCGAGATCATAAAAAAATAATAATTTTATATTTTAGGGGTGGCTCTCCATACATGTGAAGAGGGGATGAAAAATATTTTTTCACTCTACCCCATCGTGTGGTGTATCGTAGAATAGGTCTTTTAAAATAAAGGCAAGGTTTCATACGTTACTTTTTTATAAAGTTGACCATTTTCGAGTAATCGGCCTCCAAAGTAGTTTGTAAGTTGGTCCCCCCCCCCCTAGCATTTTTAAACTATAGGAGATAGAAACTTGCAAATTTCCATGCTGATAGATCATGCTAAAAACTCTTTAGGAAAACTATTTTGAACAAAATCGCATCATAATTTCTATTTCTAGAGCAATTATAGAATAACAAATTAACATAAACATAATTTTGAAACATTATTTTAAATGATTATTTAAAATAATGTTTCAAAATTGGTTGCATATTAAAAAAAAAACTGAAATTAATAATTAATAAAAATAAACGAATTAATCTATACTAATATTATAAAGCTGAAGAGTTTGTTTGTTTGTTTGTTTGTTTGAACGCGCTAATCTCAGGAACTACTGGTACGAATTGAAAAATTCTTTTTGTGTTGGATAGTCCACTTATCGAGGAAGGCTTTAGGCTATATAACATCACGCTAAATTCAATACGAGCGGAGCATCAATCAAGAATGTTACAAAATCGGGGGTCTTTTTTTCCTTTTGAGAGCTTTCGCTACGTACGCTGCGGAAACGGTTAAAGTTTCGCTAAAATGATGTATGGCAGAATTGTTCCTCTTCAAAAGTTCTAAAAAAAAGTCCGCGACAGTATATGTCTATCTTTTAAGGTTGACTCACTATAACCTTTTTATACTAACCAAATTTGTTCTAAAAGTAAGCATTATTTGTGAAGGTGTTTTCATAAAGATTATATTAATCCTTATCCAAGTAAATACATTATTCATTACAAGCATTTAATCTAGAAGAAATTTGCCGTTTACATCATTTGATTTCAATGAGTATTTTAGAAGATATCGCAGTAATAAAATAATAATGCGCGCTATAGTACGGCGCGCGGCGCGGGCGGACAGACGTGAGGTGGAAGCGCTTCTCCTTCTACGTAAATGAAGTCGCGGGTAAATTTTAGCGATATCCCAAAGTAAATTTTCCACGCGGACGAAGTCGCGGGGAAAAGCTAGTAATAACTAAAACGCGCTGTCGGGTTTGAACCTACATTCAAGGACAAACACTGTGATTAACTGAGCTGCAGTAATTATATTGATTGTTACGAATTTATGTTTCTTTACCAGAATTAGAGCTAAGTTTCGAAACACATGTAAAATTTAAATCAATAATTAATTTTACGAATATGTGCCTCTTTTACCAATTATATATTACAATAATTTAATAACACTGAAAACACATTAATATGTATTATTATTTATTAATTACCATAGTATTATTGTTTTTTATTATTATTTAATACCTACCTTTAATATTAAAAGCATCAATTTGCTAGTAACTTTACGAAAACAATATGGCGCTAGTCTCCAGTTTAAATCGTCGATTGTTTTTGAAAAATAATACTAGATGTCGCTGTGTTATTGGATTTAAATTATGTATCACGCTATCGAAAACCTCGCTGATATGTATAAGTAATAAGTATTAGGTTGACCGTTGTATTCTTTTTACATTGAGATAGGTGATATCGTATTAGACTAAAATATGCTCCAATGTTAAGTGATTAGCGAATATTAAAATTAATAAAAGCTCTTTAAAATATTTAATATCATCGAAATCGAATAAAAATTAATCTTAAGAACATTACTGTTCACTATATTATATTTTGATTATTAATCAACATTCAAAATAATAAAGAAATAATACATAATATTACATAATAATATTAAATATTATTATTAATTTATCATACGTTTATTTTTTTTTTTAGTTTAACCGCCTCCGTGGTCTAGTGGTTAGAGCATTGGCTCTCGACTCGGAGGTCGTGGGTTCGATTCCCGCATTGGAACAACAAAAAAAAAATGTTGTTTCCAAGTTGGTTAGGACAATGCAGGCTGATCACCTGATTGTCTGACAAGAAAGATGATCCATGCGTCGGATGGGCATGTAAAAAGTCGGACCTGCGCCTGATCTCTCGTCAGTCGTGTCGGTTATCCGTCCCACTGAATTATGAGAGTAAAGGAAGAGAGAGTGCTCTTGTGTACTGCGCACACAGTTGGGCACTATAAAATTACTCCTGCGTAACTGGCCTGGTTTGAATGAAATCGGCCACCGTCACCGATATCGGTGTGGGGAGTTATTATACGTTTATTCTATAGTGTACTATAGTCTATAGTGTTTAGTAAACTTAATAGTTTACGGAACCCTCCTTAGACATGTCCTGACATGCTCTTGGTTAGGTTATTTCTCAATAGTGTTTTCACCATACGTTAAATTTCAAAATGGCCCTAAAAACCTCAAAACTGGTTCGCGGAAATTGAACGAACGACACATGCTTAGTGCACAACGCCGACCGCATTTTCCTGTCCTGTTGACCTGTCGCGAGTTTAAGTCGAGTCACTAGTCCTGATCGAAATCCATTCCACAAGTCCAAAAACAATTTTCGAAAGGTTTCGTGAGAAGGCTATTGGAGGGGTCAAAAAAAATTTTTGAGGGGGGGGGGTGTCTTGACGTTTTTGAGGTATTTAGGGAATCTGATGTAGCTAAATTATAGGGCTCGTTCTCCCGATTCCAATGATACCTCACTCGGGGGGTCTAGGGGTCCAGATGACTGAGATATGCCTCGAGGGGATTTTAGGGGGAGGGGGAGGGGGAGGGGGGAGGTTTCGTGAGAAGGCTATTGGAGGGGCCAAAATTTTTTGAGAGGGGGAGGGGGGTTCTTGAGGTTTTTGAGGTATATCCCGGGTCCCGTTGGGAATTTAGGGGATTTGATTAAGCCAAGTTATAGGGCTCGTTCTCGCGATTCCAATGATACCTGACTCGAGGGGTCTAGGGGTCCAGTTGACTGAGATATGCCTCGAGGGGAATTTTTGGGGGGTGGGGGGATGGGGGGAGGTTTCGTGGGAAGGCTATTGGTAAGGTCAAAAAATTTTAGAGGGGGAGGGGGGTTATATTGTATAGGGGGTGGGGTTTTTGGTGTGGAGGGTTGTTGGGTTTGGTTGATTGATGATGAGAGAGAGAGAGAGAGAGACAGAGAAACACACCGCACGGCTTACAACTATGGCAAAAAGTGTCGTTACAACTTTTGGTCTTAATTTTTTCCGTCTCCCTTTTGCAACGCGCCATAAGGAACTTCGTTCCAAAAGAAATATTTACTTGCTCAACAGAACAAATGTACCTATTATTATTAATTATACTGTGGTTCGATCGCGATCTGTGGATGCGGCGTAAAGCGACGTGCTCTCTCCTCGGAGTTGCGTGGCGTACTGACCACAGCGGGCGCTCGCACATGTATTTGTGGAAACTCGCCAGTTCATAGTAATTTGTATGAAGAATTTGAGCGAAAAAATTGGGCAAGTTTATGATTTCTTAACACAAAATAAGAATATATTTACTAAGAAATAAAGATTTCATCTACTTCTTTATAGTTTTAACTTTATTATTTGATAAAATTAGTTTAATAATTCTTGATAATTACGACTCAGTTATTATAATACGGGAGTGCGATTTACACGTTTTCAGTGATATTCAGATTTTTTTTACACTTATCCATAAATATTATCTTAACTTCGAATGTTTCAGCGGCTAGTAACATTCATTAACTAGCCGTGTGATTTTTTTCAAGGTTGTGGAGTATCTTTTTCTGTATAATTCTCTTATATTCCCGACCCTCGATTGCCGTATAGGGCCCTTAAAGTAGTCTATTAGACAGAGAGATCGGACGTGTACCGTGACGTCACATAACACGACTTTCATAGAAAGTTCATACTAATTTTCGTTTTGCTAGAAAGAGATAGATTACAAACTTTGACCGCTCATATCTTGCTCATTTATCAACAGATATTGAATTTTTTTTCGCCATTTCCTTTATTTTTCATTCTAGTATTATATTATTATGTTTGAAGCTATTTTTATATTTTATGCATATTCCCTATTACCAAGTAGGTAGTCTAAGATTTTCTTGCTGAAGCAAAAACTCTAAGAGCACAGGCACTGCGATATTTTTATCTCAAGCGACGTTAGGCGAAACAATAACCCAACCAACCCAAATAGATAAGTACTTGTTATTCTATGCAATCTTCATTATTCTCTCTATTGTATCGAGCTCTGATTGTTGATGATCTTATGTTCGTGACATCACAATGATAAAAACACGCCAGGTAGCGTCTTATATAATTATATGGTGACAATTTGCTAAGCATTGTCAGACTTTTAAGTTGAAAAAGTACTATGTTTTATTTAACATAAAATTTACGAGTCGTCGATCCAAATTCAATATTTGTTGATGCGAAGCACTTATGATGATGAATAATAAATAAAATCTCTTATACCTACCTCCAATCTTCAATTTAAATTGTATACAACTTACCTACGTTAAAGGGTCAAGTTAGTTGTCATCATCTCATCTATTCATATTAGTCTGATTCACAAGATTCATTTCAGTGAATTTCTGTCCAAGGGATCAGCCGCAGGTCCGACTTTTTACATGCCCATCCGACGCATGGATAATCTTTCTTGTCAGACAATCAGGTGATCAGCCTTCATTGTCCTAACCAAACTTGAAAACAATATTTTTTTTTGTTATTCAAATGCGGAAATCGATCCCACGACCTCCGAGTCGAGAGCCAAGCTCTAACCACTAGATCACGGAGGCTGTTTTTGTGACTATGATGCACCGCGTGGTGTATATTTACGAAAATAAAGCTCCGTGCGGGAGTGATTTTACACTGACAGGGAGCCCTTTACATCGAGTTTAGCCTTTGTGGGTGGTGCGAACACAATTTTAGATACTTCTATAACGTTATTAATATAAGATTTGTTTACCTTGAAGATATCTCACACTACGGTTAACTTTAGAAATTATTTGTAGAATGTATTAATTATTATTTATTGCCTTCTGTATCGTACCTTAACTGTTAATGATAACAATATTTACAGTAGATGGATTTGTAAAATCGTAATTTCAGCAGAACCTATTTAACCTTGTGTAACAGTTTTAATTGACTTTTTGAAAAATTTGATAATTGTACTCGTGGCACATGTGCATGTGTAAGCAATTTAAAATGCAAGCAAATGTATGACTGTATGTGTTTATTCCTCTTTAAGGGATATTATGTGTAACCTACTCTTTGAGACTTTAATTTAGCAAACAGCCATCTAGCTGTATCTTAATCTTTTTTACAAAGTTTAATATTATTATTTATTATATATTTTATATTCCCAGAGCTCGTCGGATTCCGTACTGACGATGGGATCTATCGCAGATCGGATCACGAACTTACAGAAGGCCCCCGAGCCGCCGCCGCCCCCTAATGTGTCCACGCTGCACCGCAACAAGAGCTCGCTACATAGCAGCTCTCTACATAGCAGCTCACAAACATCGCTAGGTAAGAATGCACAAAGGCTGCTATTCACGGTACGATAGATCGTTTCGATCCATCTGACGAATATCGTAAACGTTTAGATCATCGTAACGACTGGTCGCTTCGCTTTGACCCCCACACAATTGGTCGTTGCGATCGATCATTTTATTTTTTATAACAGTGGAAGGATTGAAGACGTGTTTAAAAATTCCTGCGTCCTCTGTAAAATGGACTTTTTCTTTTCCTTACGTATGTGGCGATATTTATGATTGCATCGAATCGTTGATCGCTTTGCGATCCACTGCTATACACTGTCGATTCATCGTTACGATATTCAGATTGCGTGGGGTTTTGTTGCGATCTCCGATATCGTCTTCGATGAAATAAATCGTTAACGATCTTAACATACATAATCGATTCGTCGTTTCGATTCGGTCTGATGCGACGGATCGTACAGACCAATCGTACCGTGAATGGCGGCCCACGACTCTTGAAAAGAGATATTTGGTTAGTGTCAAATGTTGCCAGTTTCTCAAGGTGAGCTGTCACTGCTTTGCGCGTGAGAAAACGCTCTACTGAGCCGTCACTAGTATCGTCGACAAATGCTACTAGCTTTTGCCCGCGGCTCCGGCCGCGTAAATACAAAATACAGTATCCCTTGGGAACACGGGATAAAAAGTAACCTAGATGTGTTTATCCAGATCTTAAACTACTACCATACCAAATTTCATCAAAATCCGTGCATTCAATCATTAAAATTTTCACAAATATTTACCCCATTAATAATAAAATATTTACACAATGGATAAGTATGGCGAAGTATGGCTTTTCTGTTACAATACAAAACATACCTTAAAAAGCTTAACCTTTGTTTAAATATTTAAGGGGTCTAACCCCCTTACTAATAAATAAATAATAGTAGGATAGAGCGCGTATGAGTAGTCGCTTCTGTCAAGCATTACCCTGTTTTACAATACCTACCTGTGTTCGCCATGCGAGCGGGCTGCGGGACTAAAGCCATCTCCCTTGCACTTGCAGGTGGTTCTATGACGTCCCTGTCGTCAGCGCCGCCGACGCCGACGCCCTCCTCATCCCTGTCCACGTCGGACCTGTCCGAGCGGCCGAGGGTGAGCCACGGCAAGCCCAACTTGGCGCCTAAACCGCCGACAGTCAGCACACCGCCGGACCGGCCGTCCCCGCCGCCCAAGAAGCTCGTCGTCAACGGGAAGTTGGCGGCGAGAGCGCAGAGCATGAGAATGCCGCGGTGAGTGCATTGAAGCAATTTTTGTTACAAATAATTTGTACATCAATAAACCCGGTTTACCACTTTTGAACCTTATTTTCATATTAATAAGATCGAAATGTGGTTACATTGGGTCTGTCGGAGACCGTACACTGACTTGTACGTAAGACTGTTACTACCAAGTATAAGGTTGTTCAAAATTAATTAAGTACGAATATTTTGGGCATAATAAGCTGCTTATATCACGAAGCTTAGGCTAAAAAGTGATTTAAAAAATTCAAATAAAATGACATTACGCTCTTTACGGCGCTGTTAAGGTCATTAACCTCACACAGCTGATTGTATTGATGTTATTAAGGCAAAGTCTTTGCTTCCTCTTTAAATCACCTGTTTCTGTGAGGTTAAATAACATCAGCGCGTTAGAGAGCGCAATGTAATTTTATTTAGTTGGTATAATAAAATGTTTTACTGCATTAACTTGTTTACATGAGCAGTAGATCAAAATATTCGTAATTGATTTTAATACACGTAGTACTTTACAGCGAAACGTTACATCTTCACACCAATGTACATGAAATCCATAAAAACTGTTGCGAAATGGCGACCGAGTATTAATTACCATAATGCATAATGTCCAAATAAAGTAATAATTTTTGGTTGACTGTTTGCAGGTCGCCCCCCGTGTCGCCGCCGTCACCGCCTAACCTGAACCGGCCGCCGCAGCCGCTGCCGGCGCAGATGACCCACCCCGTAGGCACTAAAAACCCAGCCTCACATTTTGGTAACTACCCTCATATTATTATAGGCACTAAGAACCCGGCCTCGCATTTTGGTAACTTCCCACATATTTTAGGCACGAAGATCCCGGCCTCGCATTTTGGTAACTTCCCACATATTTTAGGCACTAAGATCCAGCCTCGCATTTTGGTACCTACCCTCATATTATAGGCACTAAGAACCCGGCCTCGCGTTTTGTTAACTACCCTCATATTATAGACACTAAGAACCCGGCCTCGCATTTTGGTACTTACCCTCATATTATAGGCACTAAGAACCCGGCCTCGCATTTTGGTAACTACCCACATAATAGGTTGGGGAAAAAGTCTTTTCGCATTATAGTATGTATGAACTTGTCATAAAATATCTTGGGCTATACCAATTGTATCTGGCTGATTTTGGTATCATTAAAAAGTTTTAATTTTACAGAAGACAATTCCAAATTCAAATTAGGTAAATTTGAGATTTTCATTTGTTTTTCTTATTGTTAAAATGAGTGATTCTTATGAATAATTTCGATACATTTTAAAATTTTATTACAAAAAAGGTAAAAATGCAACACAAGCCGCGAAAAAAATTTGTGATGTTTATGGACCTAATGCAGTATCTGTGAGAGTAGCGCAAATTTGGTTTAAGCGTTTTCAATCCGGAAATTTTGATATCAAAGATGCACGTCGCTCTGGTCGCCCTGTTACGGACAAAACTGTTGCCATTTTTGAAAAAGTGGAGCAAGATCGGCATATTAGTAGTTACGATGTAGCTGAAGAACTGGGGATTGACCACAAAACGGTTTTGGCGCATTTGAAAAAAGCTGGGTACACAAAAAAGCTCGATATTTGGGTGCCTCATGAGCTCACTGAAAGAAACCTAATGAACCGTGTACTCATTTGTGATTCTTTATTACGACGTAATGAAACCGAACCATTTTTGAAGAAGCTGATAACTGGTGATGAAAAGTGGATCACGTACGACAAGAACGTGCGAAAAAGACACGATCTTTTTCGCACGTTCTTGTCGTACGTGATCGTTTGTGATGTTTATGGACCTAATGCAGTATCTGTGAGAGTAGCGCAAATTTGGTTTAAGCGTTTTCAATCCGGAAATTTTGATATCAAAGATGCACGTCGCTCTGGTCGCCCTGTTACGGACAAAACTGTTGCCATTTTTGAAAAAGTGGAGCAAGATCGGCATATTAGTAGTTACGATGTAGCTGAAGAACTGGGGATTGACCACAAAACGGTTTTGGCGCATTTGAAAAAAGCTGGGTACACAAAAAAGCTCGATATTTGGGTGCCTCATGAGCTCACTGAAAGAAACCTAATGAACCGTGTACTCATTTGTGATTCTTTATTACGACGTAATGAAACCGAACCATTTTTGAAGAAGCTGATAACTGGTGATGAAAAGTGGATCACGTACGACAAGAACGTGCGAAAAAGATCGTGGTCAAAGGCCGGTCAGGCTTCACAGACTGTGGCGAAACCCGGGTTAACTCGCAACAAGGTGATGCTGTGTGTGTGGTGGGATTGGAAGGGCATTATTCATTATGAGCTGATACCGCCAGGCAGGACCATTAATTCTGAACTGTACTGTGAACAACTGATGAGATTAAAGCAAGAAGTTGAGAGAAAGCGGCCGGAATTAATCAACAGAAGGGGTGTGGTTTTTCACCATGATAACGCTAGACCTCACACATCTTTAGCCACTCAGAAAAAAATACGGGAGTTTGGCTGGGAGGTGTTAATGCATCCGCCGTATAGTCCTGACCTTGCACCTTCAGATTTCCACCTGTTTCGGTCGCTGCAGAATTCCTTAGGCAGTGTCAGGTTGACATCACAAGAGGACTGCCAAAACCACTTGTCGCAGTTTTTTCATCAGAAGCCCCAAAAATTTTATAGCAATGGGATCATGTACCTACCAACAAGATGGCAAAAAGTTATCGAACAAAATGGCACCTATATACTTTAGTCACTTGTAAATAAACTTTATAAAAAAACCTTTTGAATTTTTATATAAAATGCGAAGAAACTTTTTCCCCAACCTAATATTATAGGCACTAAGAACCCGGCCTCGCATTTTGGTAACTACCCACTTATTATAGGCACTAAGAACCCGGCCTCGAATTTTTTAACTACCCCTTCATGACATTACAGCGAAAACATTTGACTACATATTTCTTTCTATATCTGAAAAAGCCGACGTCCTATTTTAATAACTACCCCCATAAAATGTTACTACAGCGAGTACAAAATGAACACTACCTATTTTTATAGCTGTTTGTTAAGAAAACGACGTCCCATTTGTTAACTACTATCTCCATAAAATTTTACTTCAGCGAAAACAGGATGAATAACATTCAGTTACCTTTATAGTCGGGTTTGGTTTTCACTTTACCGTCAGGCCCTATGATCCTTTGCTAATTTTCCAGGTACATTACGTGCGCCGCGCGGCATGCGGCCGCCGGGCGTGTGTCCGCCGCCGCCGCCGGCCGCGCCGCCGCCCGCGCCGCCGACGCGCGCCGCGTCGCTCGCGCAGCCGCCGCCGCCGCCGCCTCCGCACCACCGCCTGCCCGTGAGTCACTTAAGTTTTTTACGGCCCCCGTTTCAATAACCTATCTACTAATAATTTGTTAAAAACGTCATCATTCAATCATTTGATGTTTTCTTGCGATACAAAATTGACGTTTGTAACAAATAGTTATTGGTAGATAGATAGGATATTGAAACAGGCCGTTTTACGCCGGAAATTAATAATCAATCCTAATCTCATTTTAGCTATCTGAGATCAACATTTCAATACATTCCAACGATCTGTTACAACCCTAGCTACTATGGACATAGTCCATTATCAGCATTTTTACCACGCGCTACTATTTTTCCGTTTACCTTGCATTTTCATTTTACTTCGATATTTTATTAATTATTTCAGTTAGTTAGATTCTGGAAGCCGCCGCGAACAGTGCGATTTTAAGCACTCGCTTAAAGTGTGGGAAGTCATAGTATAGTTTGTGTGTTTTATTGAAATAAAGTAGTTTAGTGTAAAGTGTAGTTTTTTTTAAAAAGTCAAACAGGGACGGCCGCCTAACAGATCCAAGGATTGACTTTAAGTCAATTTACGTAAATTTTTGTTTGAGAATCTGAGATTGAAATCAATCTAAAATTAAAGATACGTTATTAATTTCAGCCGTTAGTGTACACCTCTTTACGGCTCGTTTCAATCACTTTTTTAATAATTTCTTAAAAAAGTCACATTTGGTATCGCTGTCAGCTAGATCGCTGACAGCGAGACAAAGATTCCTCTATTTATGTAAGTTATTGAAACGCAAAAAAACCGGTAAATGATACCAAAGGTGACGTTTTTAACAAATAGTTATTGGTAATTGAAACCGGCGGTTAAAGGGTTTCCACGCGATTGACTTTGCAGATGCGTTGCAATAAGTACATTCCATTCTTATAATGGGTCAATCGGTCACCGAATATTATTACTATCGGTCGTGTGGAGATCGACTTACAGCGTTGATGACGAAGCTGAAAAAAAGGGCAATTGTAGGGGACTGCTGATAGAAGTAAAATAAGAATTATAAAAGAAAAAGCAATAAAAAGAATAAAAATATTTTGTCTGACCGAGACTCGAACCCGAGATCGTTAACTCTAAGCGCTTACTTAACTACGTTACGCGTATCGGATATTTTTATTCGAAATTACTCATACCTTATTTATATACAACGAAACAAAAGCCAATTTTAGGCTCTACATTTGCCGTAACGCTTTTTCGTGACAGAAAAATCGTAATACCCTCCGTCTATATAAAAGTTTCCCTTCTTTAAGAATTGTATTCGTAAAGAAACCAATGTTTCATTTTAAATAAAAAAGGCATAGAAAAACTTGATGAAACGTGATATAAATAATATTTGTTTATAAATAGACGCCATGTTTTAGGGAGCGGGCGCGGACGCTCACGCGCCGGCGGTGCCGGTGCGCGGGTCGTCGATACGCGCGGAGCTGGAGGCGCGGTTCGCGACGTTGTTCCACCCGCCCGCCGCCTTCCCCCCACCCGACCCCTTCCTGCGCATCGCCAAGGGCTACAGCAGCGCCGTGAGTGCCGGTAAGTACAAGTGACGCGCTCGTCTACCCCTACCAACTCAGCGCTCTAACCATGGCATCTATTGACTTGACCACGCGAGTGTATGTACCTACTTCGCGTGTAAAGGAGGAGTAAAAATTACTTCCTTCAGCGCCATTTCCTCTCGAACATGCGTGCTGCGTGCGGCGACGGCCTTTGAATCGTTTACTCGGAGACGGGAGTATACAGACGATGAGACTTGCGTTATCTGGTCAATAGATGTCTTGTGGCGCCAACAGACGAACACTCAGCCTAGCACAGCTGCAGCCGATGCCAACTCTCGACGCGGCGGCTGCAGCTGTGCTACGGACGACGGAGGTGCCGTTTGTCTGTGCAGTTCACGCGTACACGGCAGACAAAACTGATGTTGGGATATTTTTGAACTGAAAAATGGTTTAATAAAATGTGGAATATATAAAACAATAAAGCGACAGTATAATATATTAATGCCGAAAGTATGAGAATGAATGCATATTTTTCAAGCTTTCCATTGCGGACGAAACCGGGTTTGTTCTATCGTCCTTATCAAATGATATCTATGAGAAAGTGTTGCAGCGACAGTTTTGTCGCGCGCGGGGTAAGACAGTTTTCATATTACGCGGTACGATAGTCGATTCGTTTTCACATTGAATAGGTATCGCGCCAATATGTCATGTAATGAGAAAGACAGGTATATGTTTCAATATAAAATATATATCTGCCTCTCACATTACCCCATGCGATATCAGATATCGTTATCGCGTAATGTGAAAACGCCCTAAGACTACGGTCACACGTTCTAACGGTTAGTTTTGTGTTCATTTTGTCGTATAATTTTAGTCATAGTGCGAATCCTTTGATTGTTGTCTATGTTATACAAAACAACGAACGCAAAACTGGCTGATTTATACTAGATACGTCCGTGTGTATTCAACATTTTAAAACTGGACTGTATTGATACAAAGATAGTAGGTATCGAAATGTAATTCTGTATGTTGATATTTAACACTGCCGATTTTCTACGATTTACAACGAATTCACAATATCATGATCTACGGACATAGTAGGTGATAGGTCCAAAACAATGAGTCTATACATCTCTTCGTAGTATCATTTTGATTCTTGTATTATTTGTATCGTCATCATATATTTTTTTTTAATTTCAATTGTAACTACACTTAGATCTTAGATGCATTTTAGAAAAGGAGTATAAATTTTACCAAGCGTTTTTAATCAACAGGAAGTAATTTCATAATTATTTATCCTCGCTTGGTTAGTAAAATAATTAGCAATGGACGGTTCTATGTAACAAAAATTGTAGTCATTGTTTGTAGTAGCAGTTTCGAACTATTGAGGGGCGAAACGCACATTTTTGGCTCCTGTTAGTCATAAATATGTTAGATATTTTAACCATAGACAAGTGCATAATAGTAGATGTGTACCTTTTTCTTTAACTATTATTATAGTAGTGTTTTAAACCTAAAGCCAACGTATTTTACGTCTTATAGGAAATGTTTTGTTTTCCAAGTGTAAAATACGTTAACTTTTTTTGAGGTATAATTTGTATTGCATGTGAATAGCATGGTTATGCATAAGAACTGATAAACTAGGTTACCCCATAAAGTAGTGGGTACTTATGTGAGTATTATACATATATTTAAAACATTATGTTAGGGTATGTTACTTTACTAGGCTTTTGATAAGTGACAGATACCTATACCATATTCATATGTTTTGTCTCAGCTATTTGGCATAAAGTAAGAAAGTGACAAAACCTGCGAATAAAAAGCATCCTGACCATCCAGCTCATGAAGAATATAGACAAGGAGTCCAATCTCCATAGGCTTTCATATGAAAATTCTGTCCGCAAAAAATTGTAGAGCAATAGTTCTTAAAACAACCACCAGCGGCGCTGATTTACGTAGTTACCAAGTGCAGTTAGCTGTGTGTCGGTAGTACGAAGTTAGTAAAAAACAAATCAGTCAATTTAATAAACCTTTTTTGTTGATAAATGTGTACTTAAATTATTTTCAAATTTAAATTATTAAAAAAACAAATGTAAAATATTGTGCCGTAAAATGATGAAAATAGAGCTCTTGGGACTTAGCGAGGGTAGCGCTCTCTGCGCGCCTACTTTTATTTTTTTAAATTTTTGGGACAACTTTCATGTAGAGAGATTGGACTCCTTGTTTATATTCTTCATGATCCAGCTGTTGCCCTGTCAATAGTGCCAAATTGAAGCGGACTAGCAGGCAAAAATAAAAATGTTTGACACGATTGACAATTATGGCGTCTTTATATACTGGCTTTGGATTTGGGTTGGATGGTCAAGATGCCCCCCTTAGCTATCCTAATCATTTATCATAAGATTGGAAAACATGCCCTTAAGGTCTTCCCGCACCTGGAGCATTCCTGTGTAGTGTAACGTTACATATCCGAACATTACATCAGTGTATTTAGGAGGATTACCGAGCATTACAATGCGCACCTTGTAATGCTCCCGTCCGCTCGGCGCTCAAAGTCGAATCTATAACGTTACATTACACGCGAATGCTCCAGGTGAGGAGCACCTTTAAGCTGCGCGTCCACTGCATCGGAATCGGAGCGTACGGAGCGTACGGATTTGTTGCTTTGTATGGATTTCTATGGTACTGCGTCCACTGCATCGGCATTTCTGCGCCTGCGACCGGTATTTATGCCGATGACGTCATCGGCAGTGAACCCGTCATTCGGATTCCGAACGTTTCAAGTTCTGACGTGTTTGCGACGACGCGACGGCTATACATAAATACTTATTCACGATGAATGACGATATTTTAATTACTTTAGTGGAAAAATATGATGAACTTTACAATCTAAAACATCAACATTATCATAACCAACTGAGGAGAGACGATATTTGGGATGAAATTGGGCAAATAATAAATAAAAATTGTAGAATATAGTGAAGTTCAAAAAACTTTTTTCGAGTCATATGAATGTACCCAAAAAATCTATTTTCATCTTCTAATAAATCAGAATATAATGTATGAAATTCTCCAAAAATTAATCTTTTTGAATTTATATTATGATTTATGAACCCATATCTTTCGTTTCCTCTTGTTTCTCTTTTCCTCTTCTGATAAAATACAGCTAATTACAACCTATTCGGTCTGAGATTACAACAATATATCTCGTCACTATCCTCCATAATGCACATGCACGTTCAGGCTGACGGACTAAGAATAACTAAATTGCCGATGCTGAATCCGAATGCAGTGGACGCACCCCATCGGCATTTTGTAAATGCCGACGCTCCGTCCGCTCCGATTCCGATGCAGTGGACGCGCAGCTTTAGGCTATATAACAGAAGAGTCCAAATAATTTGCAGAGACGTTGATTTTCTTTAGTTTGTACGTACAAAATACATTTTGCATTTATTTGAACTGATGGTTTGTCATATTTTAGACACGGTACATTCCAAATATCAAAATTATTCCAAAAAACATTGTCATCGGGAATGTTTTATCTCCATTACATACATTATCATGTCATTCACTTCTGTTTGTAGCCATTTAAATATTTTATAAACATTATTCATGGGAGCTTATTCATTTTATGTTCAATTAAGTCAAAGTAACACCAAATTGTGAAAAAAATATAGTCGGTAAGGCATTTGTGGCGTTGCGGTATATTTTATGTGTAGCATAGATATTATAGATATTTAATCAAAGTTAATGGCAGATTCTTACTAATAATACTTTCTGTTATGTAGTTCTTTCATAGTAGCTCAATAGACCTTTAAAAAAATTAAATAGTCTATTTGAGCTAAGATACAACCACAGAATACAGAAATCATCGATACACCTCAAGAGTGTAAATGACACAAAGTATATTAATAATTACTGTTTGTATTATTTAGATATTTGTACAATATTTGCCCGACTATGTTGCACGTAGAGATATATTTATATACTATTTGATTATATTATGTAGATAATAGTATTTGTTGTGATCCTGTTACAATATTGTGGTGCCATTTTTTATAATTTTTTTTGTAATTGCAACCCCCGCTTATCATTTTGTTTCATATCAAGCGATAAATCTCTCAGCGATAATCTATCAATAACAGTGACAGGAGTTGATATTTATTTTTATTTTAAGTGTATTTTTGTTTAAAAAAGAGATTTAAAGATGGCTTTAAATCGAAAGCAATTAAAGTTTGTGATATGTTGATGTATGCTTAATTCTATATATTTTTTAATTAATAAAAGAGAAACGTTTTTTTAATTTTTTCGTCGCATTTCATTGATATCCTAATTTGGCTGGGTCGCTTAACTCATACATAGTGAGTCCCAAATGTTTGTGAGAATCGTTTTGCTCAGGCTGTCGATAAAGTTAGTTCACTTGTCATTTTCATGACTCATGGTTCAATTGGGGCAGACTATGTAATTGAAGTATAATGCTAGCTATACACCTTAGGGTATACCTGACAGTTTTGTCTGAACAGTTGAGTTTTACAAGTAAACCGGAGCGTGTATGTTGCACAACTGTGCAGGTTTCTACACTACTCAGCTCAAGGTTACCGGACAGGCGTAACTGTGCAGGCAAACCTGTCAGGTACACCCTTACGTGTATGGCATCCTTAAAAGAGCATAAAGCAGATACTTTTTCATTTAAAGCTCCATTGAAAATTGGATTGCGGCATACCTGTATTTCGTCATCGCTGTCTGAAAGAATTTGTGATACATATATAATTTTATGCTCTATCAAAGAAGCATTTTTTTATTTGAATATAAAAAGAAGGTTGCAACCGCCAATAAAAAACAAGCTTTTTGCTGTGCTTGTTTTGTCTACATTTAGAATTTAATTGCTTGTAATTTGATTAATATTTTATGGTTGCAATATGCAAGTGAGAAGGAAAATGTTTGCTCTGTACCTTTATGTAGACTGACCTAGTGCTAGAAGAAACTACATTGGAATATTTTTACAAAATCGCTGGTTTTCGGCATGGCTATGGTAAGTTTAACTTATAATTACTGCATGGCATGATTGAAACAATGGAGTAAGAAAAGAGCCCTGCATGCTTGGTGGCAAAATCCTATTGCATGAAACTTAACTAACATTTTTAAAAGTACTTATTGAAATACTACTCGACCAAGCTAAGTTTGCACCTCGCGTCGAGACAAACTGACGCATATGTGCGATCTGCAAAAAAGGACGAAAACTCGTATGACGCGTGTCGGCGACAAAAATGCTAACCGTACTGACGCGACAGGGCGATCGCGGGAAGGTGAGCGGGGAAGCAAATTTTTATAAAATTATTATTCCAGCGAGGTGCAAACTTAGCTTGGTGAAGTAGTACATACATAATACATAAAGATATAATCAACACGTACAGCGAAAAATTTCTGTAGGAATAAAATTGATTAACTATTACAGGAGCTAACCTTGCCGTTTACTCCTAGGACATAAACAACAATAAATGTAATCGTTCATAGCTTCCGCATAGTTTATCATTCGTTTCATTAGTATGCGCACCGTAACTAGCAGTTTATCATTTCATTCATTTGACTCCGCTGAGTAGAAATTTGCTGCCTACAAATAAACAAACTAAGAAAATTGTTGAGATCATTCAAATGTTAGTTAAGTATCAGGATCTGTCTTTTAATATCAAAAGATTACCTACCGTGGTTCGGACTTCTGTACGATATTAAGACAAACCAAAATCCGGTTATCTTAATACTATTACAATTATTTGTAAATAACTAACTAACACAACTACGCAGGGTGCTTAACAGCACTATTGCGCACGAGAGAACAGTTCCTAACCTACTGAAATGTACATATTACCACTACCGCATATATCGAGATTTTTGTTAGAATTATGAGCCCTTGTCCACTAGGAATCTGGTGCTGCCTTAGCACTAGTTATCGCGCCTCTGGTACCGCACTAATTTCATGGCCAAAGGCACGATTAGGAGCCGGTTGCGCCAACATCCTAGTGGGCGAGGGCCGAAAGTGTAACTATATCTCCGTATTTTTAGTAAACTATGGTCGTGTAACTGCGGGCAAGGCGCAGGCGCCGGCGCCGCCGCTGCGCATGCCGCTGGACGGCTGGTCGGGCACGTCGAGCGCGTGCTAGCGCGCGCGGGGGGCCTGCCCCGCCCCCCGTGCCGCCTCCACCGCGCGCCTGCCGCCCGGCGGACATCCCGCGCACGCGCTGCTGTCCGCCGCCAGCGCGCTGCTGCGCCCCGCCGACGCCATCTCCGCTCGCCCGCTGCCCATAGAGGAGCCCATGCCGACCGACGACGTCAGCGACCTGCGCGACGTCGTCGACGCCATCAACAAACTGTGCGAGAACATGAAGACCTCCTACGATTACGATGACGACCATGAAGCTGAATCGAATCCGACTGAAACTGTGATGGTAGAAGCAGAAGTGCCTCCAGTGGAAACTGACGCGACCGAAACTGTAGATCAGATGGACGATGCAGTAGAGACATGGAGCGAGCCGTCGTTAGCCGCAGACATCGCAGCAGAGATGTACTATTCGGCGATTGCAGAAGCGTCGCTGGACATGTGGAACGATTCTATCAGCGAAGTCAGTCAGGCGGAGCCAGCCCGAACCTGCGGTGCTTTCTATAACGCGCTGAGTTACATGGAGCCGAAAACGGAAAGATTAGAGGAGTATCCCCCAGTAGAATGTGATCTGGGTCCGGTAGAAATTGAAACTGGTCCGCCAAAAGTCGCCACAGAAATCGAAAATGGACATCCGAAAGAACCCGCAGATATCGAATCTGGTCCTCCAATAGATCCAGTAGAAATAGAAAGTGATCATCCGAAGGCTCCGAGTGGCGAACAAACGGAGACTCATTCTGTAACTAGCGAAGAAAGGAAAACTGATAAATGCGAGACGGAGGCTGCGGCGTATGAAACAACCAGCGAAATGTACTACACCGCCTCCTCGGAAGTCTCGCTTCTGTCCGACACAGATTTCATGGAAAAACTGAACGATGAATCGGACAAGGAGAAAAGCGATAAAAACATAATGGCGGGCCACGTGGCGGCCATGAGGGAGCGATTCGAGAGTATGACGAGAGCGAACACCCCATGCCCAGACCTAGTCCGGTCGCTCTCGCCCTCGATGGACATGTTCAGAAACATAACGCCTTCACCAGATTTCTTAGATAAGTCGTAAGTATATGCCAAACTTTTACAGCGCTAGATAAAACAGTAGCAACGATGTTCCTAGGTACCCCCCACATTACAGATTTTATCCAAACCAGAATTATTATATTAGAGTTTTGTAATTCATCTACTAGTATTTTATATCGCCTTTCATCTATGGTGCCATATCCAGCACTGGTTTTAGGTTAGTCGGGAATTGTATGTCCGTTGAATTAGAGTTAACACAATTACTAGTCTTCGTTATCCACATGTTGGGAGTAGTTTAGTGTCAAAATTCATACTTGGTAAGGTTGTGAGTTATTAAACTTCACAATCAAACGAACACATATCGAAGAAGATTGTTTAGTTTTAGTCTGGTAGTAAATTTGTATCGTCGACATTAGGACTAAGGTCGTTCATCTATATTTTGACAACATGTAAAGTATATTATTTCTGGAAAATGATAAGCAATAGGTATTGCGATAAGTGATAACAATATTGTCAAAATCTCGATGAAAACCAGCCTAAGTATTATATTGAATTTTTTGGAGCGCTCAAATTTTGTAGTTTTATATTAATGTAATATTAGTGTTAAAAGACCAAGTAATGGATGATAGCTGATGTTATGAACAATACTTACTGTAATGAGCCTTTTTGAACGTGGTTGAAGAGTTTTCTATAACTTACATTATGCAATACTTACAAAACTTCTTTTGTTTCTTCTATCTTCCATCACATAGTGCACCGGAATCAGGAACACTGCTTTTCAACTTATTTCTAGACGTGCCTTTATGAAGTATCTTTGCTTGTTGCAAAGAATTTAGACTAATGACATTTTCATTGTAGCTACATTTAATTTTATTGTAGTTAAAAATAATATTATATCAGCAGGTCTAAAATGGCCACAGTGCTTACTTTGACATAAATTGGCTGTTTTTCGGTCGATTTTTTGCGACCAAATCTTTGAAACTAACAAATTGTCACAAATTGATTACTTCTTTATCTATAAACTGGTTAAAATATTATGAAAATTATAAATTTTAGTATAGTAAAACAAATTTTCAGTACTTCTTTATATTCTCTTAATTTGTTTGTTGCAAAATACCCAAAGAAATAGCAAAGACAATCACCTTAAATTTGGTTAAAAAATAATAGTTAAGAATTTCACAAGTTTATGTGTACAATTCACTTAATTAATGTGGCCATTTTCGACCCGCCAAACTATAATGTAGATCAATACTCACTTTAAATTTCAAGGTATCATGATTTATGATTACACAGAATTTTAAATCTTTCACTTGCCATTATTCCCACTCTAGCACTTACTTTAGAACTACCCACTTATTAGCATAAAAAAAAATTCATCCATGTTAATCATTATCTTGCAAGTGTTCAAAAAGTCTTAATTATATTCAGACTTAAATGCGAAAACACCAGATTATAAAACTTTATAGGCCTTAACTTGTATTAGTATAACATTTACAACTACAAATTTATTGAGGGTAGTTTGATATCTAACACCGCGTTCATTGAGATCTGTTATCTTTTTGTTAAATTTAATTGCCATTTTAGTAGTAACTACTTGTTCATTTATGAAATTATCTGTTGTGATTTTTATTATAGGATTATTAATTCAGTTAATGTTGGTTTTTATTGCTATACAAGTAAAATTTTTTATAAACCTGTTACTGTAGGGATTTGGTAAAACATACTATATTTAATAATGGCTAAATGTGTATAATAAGTGTGTTACAGTCTAAAAGTGAGAATGTTTATGATAATCAATATATGGCTTAAATTATTATGTATTTTTATTTGAAAATTTTAACCTAAAAACTTACCAACTGATTTTTAACTGACTTCTATATTATCGAATAACATTTATAGCGAAAAAAACGAACTACTTTATCTAAAGGTGCACTATATGTACATAATAGAAAATGGGATAACAAATCGCTATATTTCAGTATATTTTGTAACGATTCTACTCTAAACTAGACTGATGCATATCGAACATATCAGAACGCCGTGTTTTACGTTCTTTGCTTGTAGGGTGGATATTTTAGTAAAAATGCATTATTTTCAACATAATCCTTTAATTACTACTAATTACAATAAAATACTAAATTAATATTAGACCCCATAAGCGTGTGTAAGTGACGGGAGGACATCTTACCTGCGCGGGAAATATAGCGATTTCATAGGTGTGCCGTCGTCGACCATACAAACACTGCGCTCGGCCCAACACGTCATAAATAAAAAGCGAACATTTAATATCGAGAGCGTTTATTATCCAATAAAACTGTCAAAACTCTACAAAGAATAGGCAAACGTCACAACTGTGGAAACGCTTATGAAAAAAAGTTAAGGCAAATTTAACATCGAGTTACACACTTCGGGAGTCCGCGTCGAATAAGTAAAAGGGACAGGGGGCCGCCAATCCAACAACAGCGTTGTGACGGGCGTCGCCTGCGCGCGAGCGCGGGCAGGGAACTGCCGGCCCAGCCCTCCGGGCGACCGGAGTCACCTGTCCCGCACGCACCTGCGCCGCCGCCGCCTTACCTGCGCCGCCGCCGCGCCGCCCAGCCGCACCGCCGCCGGCGCCGGCGCGCTATCGGTAGCGCGGCTGCATCATGGGCAGGCCGGGCACGCCGCCGGGGAACATGCTCATCGGCATCACGCCGCCCATCCCGCCCGGCAGCAGCATCCCTGCACACACGCTCGAGTCAGCCGCGGCCGCGACGGCGCGCCCGGCGACAGGGGACCGGCCCCGCGCCGCGCCGCCCGCGACGTAACGCCCCGCCGATACGGTGTGTCCCGAGTGTAATGCGAGCGAACATCGCTAACGCATATCAGTTATCTAGGTCGTATATCACACCGACCGCGACGGTCGCTCGATAGCGATGCTCACTCGCGCCATGTTTTCCGCAACCCGTGTTAGACAGTGTGAGAATGTAGTATCGGCGTGCGGCGGGCGGCGGCGGCGCGGGCGGGCGGTCCAACACACGGTGTGTGTGACTGAACGTATGCACGTAACAATCGCCTGTGTCGATCCCGCCTGGCGCGTGGCGTGACCGGTGCGAGAAGCGAAGGAACACAGGTATGAGGTAGGATAAATAATTCACATGAAAAAAAGTCACACTCGTAATACTCTGCGATGATCGCCGACCGTCATGCACGATCCGGGTCGCCCGTCCGGCCGCTACTCGGTCATGCACATTGTAAAGCGACAAAACTACTCGTACGTAAACAATATTAGTACCCACCCGGTGAACCGAACTGTCACATCGTATGACACTACGAGAGAATCGAGACAGGAGGAGAGCTACTACATGAAGCAAATCCAGTAACGAATTATAATAAAATTACCGCTTGCGATCCGGTGCTCCGATAGTGCGGGCGCGGATCACGGTATACACGACGGGAGCGTTTTGCCTAGGGGTCAGGTTCGGGAGGGTGTTAGTGGGGGGTTAGGCGGGGTGAGTATCGAAGCGTTAATGTTTAGCGGGGGGCGGGACCCCCGGGCGTCGTCCCCGCGGGCCGCGCCGCCCCTATCTCGGTACAATGCGAGTGGCACCCACCGGCCGACACTGACCGCCGTCTGTAGCCCGATCGACTTTAGCGAACTAAGTGGAGTCTCCTCGCGCTCAAACACTCCATTTATATGGAAGTTTAACGACAAGAAACTTCAAAATTTTGTCGGAGCTGTCGTGGAAAACAGAAAACAAAATTACACAATAGCTAATCATATTTTATTGAAAAAAATCTAAATGTACGAGTGAGTCACTCCATTTTCCACGCGAGTGTATGTTATTATAGTAACAATACTGAGTGTGTGGCGCGACTACAGCTAACACTGACTATTCAAACTTATTCGCTAAACAAAACCACCTAAGTCACTCCAGTGTAAATGCAATGTACTAGTTGTATTTTACAATTCGTTTTTTCTAGATTCTAGAACAAATAAATACTCAAAAATCGGAATGGCATGAACAGTCTTTCTATACCCAGCATAAAATGTCTTTTGGCAAATACAATTAACTCCTGAATACTTCAATATTAATTAGTTAACAATTTGAAAATATAAAACAGCTTAATATGTAGTAACAAAAGTTATTCATTAAAGGGTGGTAAAACATTTTCCTATCATTAGTTATATCTCGAACGCGTTTTCCTGTGACGTGAGTCTGTTTTACCCACCCGCATTGATAAGCGCCATCTAGTAGTTAGAGGACAAGCTAGAGCATTGAGGGTGGGTAAAACTGCACACGCTACGGGGGCAGAGAAACGCGATCGAGAAAAACTTGGTGCTACACAATATGTTTTACAAATCGTAATAGATAATATTTTGTAACAAATATTCCTACAATAACCTTTCTTACGCCTGGCATTAATAAAATACGATTGAGTATAGAAAATATTTTTAAGAATAAAGCTTACAAATATCCGTTTACAATAACGACATAACTTTACTTACATAATTTGATATGTACTATATTAGAAAAGCTACCCATGTAGGCCTCTTAGTACTTTTGTGATAATATAATAATATTGTAACCTAGTCATGAAATTAGTTAATGTGTGAATAAAAACGTTAACAGTTACTTAGTGAATTGACCATTCACACCGAAACGAAACGATACACAAAACTAATACGCGAAGCGGCGCTGCATTCTTAACATAGCTATTCAAAATTAAACTTTATTGATTACACAACTAGATACACGTTTCGTTGTAAGATTTCGAATGTCAGAACCTCAATTATTTTCGTATTGTAGTAGACTTAATTTTACTTTGTTTGGATTGAAAGTGAAGCGACATGTTATCATGAACAGATTTTATGACATTTCGACCAATCAGAGCGCGTTTCACGTTGGTTGAACGTTCATAAAACCACCATTTGAGTTTTAGCGTGTCGGGACTTGATTGAAATTGTATTAATGCGGGTTTTATTTAGCAGAATTGCCCCTCTGATTGCACCGCGCATATGCAGTGTATGTCTGATGTCATATGAAACGTACCTTTTAGTGTAGTGAATTAAGTTCATTTTTGAATAGATATCTTAAAAGTGCGGCGGCGCGTAACGTCGCGTATCGTCGTGGTGTCAACTGACCCTTATATTATCACAATTATTAAAAAAATATAATATGTTCATAATATAGTTATCAATACGGGAAGTATAAAAATATATGTGGTAACTGGTAGGCAATCAGTCCTTAATTCATTTAAGATAAAGTGGAATAACAAAAATAATAAAATACATGATGTATTTAATAACTAAGAAAAGTTGGTTTTGGTCATTGGATTTAGAGCATAGTAATTTGCCAAACTAAAATAAATAAAAAAGTTAATTCTAACCTATAAAAACTAAAGTAAAAAAATTATAATAGACTATTTCTATGCCAAATAGGTATTGTCGCAAAAAACTTGTGTCCTAAACAAAATGAGTTCCAGTAAAAAAAGTCAGGCCTCATGTGATACTCGGACAAACTTAAAAATACTTTCTATGAAACAGTGTGCGCTGAATTTTGTGTCAGTTTGATCTGTAGTATGTATACATTTCAGCGCTCGCGACTGTCACATGTATAAGTCGATCGGATAAAAAATAAATGAACGGTGAACCAAAGTTATACAAGTTATACTCTTTCATTGTGTGAGCGCGCTAGCATAAAACCTGTGTGCCGAGGTCGAGTTTTTGTCACTAGTTAATTTAGATTTGTATCACATAAAATTAGTCACCATTGCTTGCCACTAGGGCAGGGGTCGGCAACGTTTTGAGTCGGATGAGTCAAAAATCAAAATTTACAAAATTTCTAAATTTTTGAGAGCCCCAATTTTTATTTTGTCTTTTGGTGAAGACGCTAAACTGTCTTGCGTTGAAAGCGCAATAAAACCTACACAGAAATATCGTGTTTTTAATTACAATGCTGCTCGCATTGTAATTAAAAACACGATATTTTATTGGAAATTTTTGTTTATTTTACAGGTTAAACTAAACCCCGAGAGACTGTAATAGCCTAAAATACAAAATACCTAGTAGCCTAGCCAGCCGCAGTGGCTGTGAGATGGAAATGGTGCCTTATCTTCGTTCATCGTTTTTATAAAAGCTAGAGCTGCAGTTCCACATTCAAAAAGCCGCATGTGGCTCGCGAGCCGCAGGTTGCCGACCCCTGCACTAGAGGTGTTGTTTCGATGCCATACAAATTGTAGTTAACTTCTTCACGGCGTGTAGTGCCAAAATCTGCACTCAGCACACTGATATCCGCTTACGCACTCAAGCATAGGTACGCATGGTTTCAAGCCTTTTGGATATTGTTTCTTTATCTGAACGAGTTAAATTATGTATGTGTGTGCATCTGAAAACCAATTCTGGCATCTAAAACCTGTAAATTTACCCCCTTACTAATAAACGCTGTATAAGCTTTGAATAGTTATACAGTGTTTTGTTCACATCACACAAATGACATGTCTAATTCGATAGAAGGAGACAAAACACTGTATAACTACTCAAAGCTTATACAGCGTTTATTAGTAAGGGGGCTACAGTATTGCTCCAGAGATGAAATGCTGTTGCATTCATCAAATCACACATTAGCGTTTGATTTGCACAGCTTGCACTAAAGACATACTGTAAAATGTCAAATTTGAGTTGCGAGAATTGTTCCCCTGTCTGTGTGTGTGTGTGTGTATGTGGCGCTCACGTGTGCGTGTAGTCGTGGTACTGACCGGGCTGCAGCGGGCGCATGAGGTTGAACTGCATCTGCTGCTGCATCTGTTGCTGCATCTGTTGCTGCATCTGCTGTTGCATCTGCTGCTGCATCTGCTGCTGCATCTGCACGTGCTGCATGTGCACGTGCTGCGGGTGCAGCATGACGGGCAGGGAGACGGGCACGGGCACGCGCACCTGCGGCAGCACGCCCACCATGCCGGGCAGCGCGCGCCGCAACGCCGCCTGCCGCCCGAGTGCCGCCGCCGACATCTGCGCCGCCGCGCTCATGTGCGCGGCCACCTGGAACACGACGGTACACGGTTAAGGCTAGGCCTCATAGACGTATAAAATATGTATGTCTATGAGACCCAGCCTCAACATTAAAATCATTTAAAGGTCAATGTATACGCCTATACAATAGAATCCCAGAAAACGTTCAAAATCTTTCCATTAATAAATTTAAAAAAGTAGTTAAAGAATGTTTGTGTGCAAAAGCCTATTATAAGGTTAAGGATTTTATTGACGATCGCACACCTTGGGAATAGGATGGCCACCTGCAAGGCTGCTTCTATGTAATAAATGTGTAATAAATGAATCTGACTTTTGTCAATATTATATAGAATTAAGTTTTTACATTGTAAACATCTTAATTTTTTTTTAAAGAACAATTTTCCATCTTTTTGCTAAAAGATGGCCCCATGCGAGTTTCTTACGCCGGTTCTTCTCGCCGGGTTAGTTCCCGAACCGGTGGTAGGCATCAAGTAGGGACAATTCTTTAAGCGTTACTTTGTAACCAATATGGAAATAAAACTTTTTTGATTTTGATTTTTTTTTTGCCTCGTCTGTAACCTCCATTTTGACATTTGAAGTATGGTGAAAACGAGATAGCTGACAAGAAAATTCAAGCTTCAAGAAAATTTATCCTTTATTATTGTTTGTCCATGTCTATTTTCCATCGCCAAATCAAGCTGAATATACAGCCAAAACATAGTATTCCTATAGTAAAGATCATTAAGAAACAAAAAAAAAAAAAAACAAAATCACGTAAGAAAACATAAACATTACCTCAGCCTGACTACTCGGTGTGATCATGGTAGGTGTGGGAGTTTGTGCGGACGGCTGGTCCGGTTTGGGTTTAGGGCGATACTTTGAGTTTCTCGCTCTGATCTCCTCCAGAGAAACGTCCTCCGGTGGGTGTATGATCTTGGAGCCAGCGCCCGTGGCTGTCACCAACGGACAGGCGTTTAGAGCGGGGGGCTTCACGTCGCCGTTCTCTTTCGTGTCTGACCCAGATGCTGTAGACGTGGTCGGCGGTGCACTTATTGTGGCGTTACTACTGGAAATAGAAACACATTACATATACATTTAGTAAACTTTTATTGACTTAAACCCTATAAATATCTATACCGTTTTGCATAATCAATTACAGAAAATTTGAGATGTTTTTTTATTTTTTTAACATTTTATTGTAAACACAGAAAATCAATTTAAAAAAGAAAACATGACACAAGTTTTACTAAAACGAAATGTAAAGAAGTTTAAAAATGTACAAGTCTAGGGCGCTCAAAAGGTCATTGACACCACATAGCTGATTTCAGTTGGTTTAAAATTATATTATTAAAATTATTTTTAAATCAGTATGGTCAGATTCATGACGATCGCAATGTAATTTTTATTTTGTATTAAAAAAAATCGTGTTTATCATTATTTTTCTGCTTAAACGTCTTTACTTTAGCAGGAAACTCCTAACTCCGAAGTTTCTGCAATTGACTTTTCATAACATTATATTGTAATTTTTTAGACACAAAATACAAATACAATGCTGTTAAAAAATGAAAACATAGCATTATTTCTAGAACTTTTATGTATTTACTAGCTGTTGCCCGCGGCTCCGCCCGCGTAAATATAGTTTTTTCGCGGTCGTGGATATGTGATTGATGCAAAAAATAGATAAAAACAACCCTTGAAGCCTATATAAGAATATATCATGCTAAAATTTCAGCTCGATCGGTGCAGAACTTTTTGAGTTTTTGAAGCGTACACAAAGCAACATAATATTTTATATACAGGAATACTTTTTCATCGGTACAGTAAATTTTACCACGTCATTGGTATCGATCGATAAGTACATTTCACAAATTAAAAAAAAATATTTATTTTTTTCATTTCAATTAATTTATCCTATAACCAATCTAATACCGCATAGGCGCACTAACTACGAGGCGTCAACTAGTGCGGTATGAGGTAGGGGCGGTATGAGGTAGGGGCGGCGAGGTGGGGTAAGCGATCGGCCGGGCGGCGCACGAGTTGGCAACAAAACATCGATAGATGCGTACTGCATCCACATTTTGTATTAGTTTAGCGGATAAGTTCGGGGATTGATAATTTTGTTTTTTTGTTCCAAAGGGGTAGTAACAAAAATCGCTATTATTATTTATTTTTGACAACTATTTACAATACGGCCGATGTATCTTGGCGAGTCTGAACTTCGCGCAGAAGGTTTCGCAATAACTGTTTCTCAGTGTTTTCGTATTTATTTTATTTGTACTAATTGGTCAACTGTATTAGGGAAATTTCATTAGTACATAGGTATATAAAAATAATACATAACAGTTTCCTTCACCAGTTGTACATGCGCTAAAGTTCGCAGAGCCTATGTTCAGACCCGTCAAGATACAGCGGACGTAGTGTACGTATGTTGATTTATTGTACTAGTGAAAAAATAATCCTGTATATAGATAAAGCAAAATAAAGCTACTTTTATCCTTTATTTGAGAGCTACAAATACCTGTAAGCTGGGAAGGTAGGTTTACTTGGTGTGGAGGTTGGCACACTAACTGCTGGGAACAGTGGCCTCATACCTGGCATCATCATTCTAAAAAAACAATACATTATAATATATAAAATGTCTGTTTAATTTAACAGCTTTTCACTTAGTGCAAATGAAAGTATAAACAGTATTTATGTCTGGACGTCTGTCTGTTTGTTCCGGCTAATCTTTGAAACGGCTGGACCGAATCTCCGAATCTATTGCCTGAAACACAGGTCAACCTAGTTCAGGCAGATACATGTAAGTTAGAGCATAAGATAGTTTTTAGGTACTTTGTAATACAAAAGTTTGTATTATACTAGATGTTGCTCGCGACTTAGTACGCGCAAAAGTTATTTTCGCAGAAACCGTACGTTTTTCCGCGATAAAAAGTGGCCTATGTCCTTCCCCGTGGTCTACTCTACATCTGTGCCAAATTTCATCAAAATCGGTCCAGTAGTTTGGGAGCCTATTCAATGTAAACTAACAAACTTTTCCTCTTTATAATATTAATATAGATCACAAACTTATTCCGTTTAACAACCACTTTGAAAATCAGTTCTTTTGGAGAGTATTTTTTTATCTCTTCAAAATTAACCAATAGTCAACATTGAGCAATAATAATACTGCTTACATCAGCGCCTCCTCAATTTTTTCTGGACCCCTTACCCTCTAAGCTTCCAGCGCCCATAAGGAGGCATTATCGCCCACTTTGGGAAAGACTGGTATAGATCTATTTAAGAAATACCTAGGCGCTTGCATGAAGTGCTGCATCATAGGATTCATCTGCATGTGTCCAGGGTACATCCCCGGCGGCACGGGGCCCATGGGAGTGGGTAGGATCCCCGGAGTGACATTGGAAGGTCCAGCGCCCAACTGCAAAAACAAGAGAGCCCATTGAAACAACATACTACGTAATATACGAAGAAAGTCCAGAGTGAAGCTTTACAAGAGTCTACATTGCATTCTTACAGTACTTTCTTATAGTGTTAGACCACAGTTGACCTGGTCAAAACAGATAAACTTAATAAGCAATCGGACTAATTTTTTTTATTGCATAAATGAATAGTACTCTTAAATATCAGTAACTTCTCAGAAGAAACCGTATATCAAAAGTCAATAGTTTCAAAGGTACAGCGATTTAAAAAAAAAAATTCGCGAGCCTCCTAAAAACGCTCCATACTAAAGTCGACCTACAAATGACGTCACTTGTAGGTTATAGTATATGAAGTAGTATATGAAGTATATGGCCGTAGGAATATATTTGTAAATATCTCCGATATTTGTGCGTTTAAGTTCATACTTACCATAATGAATGTTTTTGTATATGATGTGAGTAAACTAATGATGTAGGTTTTGTTTACCAATTTCGCAAAAAAAAAAAAAATTTTTTTTCGTATAAAGACTCGCGAAATTTTGTATACAAATCGCTGTACCTTTGAAAATATTGACTTTTGATATACGGTTTCTTCTGAGAAGTTACTCATATTTAAGAGTACTATTCATTTATGCAATTAAAAAAAATCAGTCCGCTTGCCTATTCTAGTCGTGACAGTTGTCAGATTCGGATTACCTTTCATGCAGTAGCCGTATGTTAATAAGATCTTTCAGCAGTAGCAATAATATTTAACCCATGATGTTCTCTAGCACATGCTCCTTGTAATAGCATGTTCTTGATATAAATATTCAGTGATATACATGCGCTTAAGTTCATATTATATAAGCCATATGATATATGGTACCCATGCTTTATTTGGATAGCTATAGTTTAAAGTTTTACCAGATTACATTTCTTAAATATTTAATATTATGTACTTTTATATTGTTAATCTAATGAAGAAATACGATCTTATGTTACCTATGATTAAATAATTGGACTATTAAACTTATTTTAATTAAGTTTTTGAAAGTGAGAATTCAGTTGACAATATACCAAAACATAATTTTATAGAACTTTATTTTTTTAATTAAAAATAATTGAAACCAAATAAATCTAGATGGTCATACTTTCAATTTTTTTTTTAAATTGGGTCAAGGTAAATCGGTGAAGTTAGGTAAACCACTAAAATCAAAAACAATGCATGTTTTAGTGCCTACCATTAATATTTTTAATTAAATATTTTGTAGCAATAGATGAATTTTGTAGCAAATACAACTAATTTTTTTACTGTTTAAATGCAAATGAAAAAATCTTTAACTAACCAGTTTCTCTGGTGCTTATCAAACCCGTGGCCTTAGCACAAACAATTGACAGCAAAATATTTGTTACATCATGTAATGAAAATTGTATGGGCTTACCATGATTTTCCATATATATTCATACATTCGATAACATTATGAATATGTTGTTGTGTAAGCCAATGACAGGAAATTTGATCAACAAATACTCAACACAATTCTGGAAACAACTTAGTTTTTTTTTTTTTAACATCTGTGTGATATAGATTATTGCTACAAATTCTCTCTCAGCTAAAAGTAGGATCTGTATAAATGTTTAGTAGTAACTTGCATTATTGTTGATAAATGTTTTTCAAACAACACTGATAACCAAATAACCTTATAAACTAAAGAGTAAAAGAGTAGGATCTTTTCAAATTTGTTATTTACAAATATACAAAATTAAATCTCGCCTTGTATCTAGATTATTCCATAAAAGGAGACGTAACAGTCAGAACTAATGCACGCTGGGAGTAATACTTCCAGAGCAAAGTCCTGAAATACAAAATATGTGCTCGCTGAAATAATGAACACAAAAACAAATAGATTGTAGATTGTTGTTGTTAATGATTGCATTTATATAAATATATTTTGTAATATATACATTTTACTGTGGCCTTTGTTTTTTACATATTTTGTAAAAAATTAAGTTACTATGCCCCTTTACCAATAAAAATATTTACACGACTTCTTTACCTATTCAATGTTGCTGTTTGTCTGATATGTTGGAGTCACTTGACAGACAAAAGGCAGCAACATTGAATAGCTAATCTGTTGTGTAAATATCTCACTTAACCCATTTAGACCCGCCATACTCAACTGAGTACAATAGTTTTTTCTATTTCATTGAGATAAGGTATATTACTATTTTTAAAGTAGGTAACAAATAGTTTCTGTTATTTTTATGTGATTTATTTACTTTTATAAAATGTGTATCAAATTCACAGTCAGATTAGTCAGTACATTATCGTAAATTTTTAAAAAGTATTTCACACCATTTCATTCTGATCCATGGTTTTGCTAGGTAAGTATAGTCTTGTTGATAGCATGAGCTGAAATTTATGACAAAAGTATTGAATACTTAAATCTTATACTCAGTTTTATCTTGGTGTACTCAACTGAGTACAATGGGAAGATGCATATAAGAAAATTTCCTATTTCATGTGATTGACTTCAATGAGCAATAAAAATTTCAACATGGCTTAGGACTGCAGAAAGCTAGAAAATCCCATCCAAGCTGTCTTGGGATGTAGTTATGATGATCTGAATTCAGATTTATCTATTTTTATACTTGTGACCCCATTGTGGAAGGTAAGAGGCTTGATAATGATTGACTTTATAATTGAGTCATTGTCAAATATAAACTTCTGTAATAAATCTTCTGTAGTATAGCAAAAATGCTTGTAGGAAATCCAAGACAGCTCAGAAAACAATAATATGTATGTATTGATCATTAGAACACAATAATGTAAGAGTGCAGCCTTATCTACTGCCCAAAGCCGTTTTACAAAATAGGCTCTACAAAATAAAATAAAAAAGCACACAAGGGATTCTTCAAAAATTTACCTATGTTTGAAGCTTTTTTATCTCTTATCACAATATACTGCCTTCATAGTAACATGTACCTCAGATGTTTATGAGGTAGTTTCTACATAATGTAGTGAAGTTTTGGAAAACAGTAGCTTGTTGTTATTTGAAGACAGCTTTAACTTTAATACATATAACCACCCATTTCGACATCAACACCTTCTTCGCTATCAAGAATTACACTTGAGTAAAGGAAAATAATATATTTATGGTCACAAATACTACCTACCAAGGCCGCTTCTATATTTCGAGTCTTATAGTCTTATAATAAACAATGTTTTGAGTGATAAATAGCGAATATTTCGCCATTTATCACTCAAAACATTTTGCTCACTGAAGTTAGTCAAATAAGATAGGGAAAATTCTTATAATATGCATTTTCCCATTGTACTCATTTGAGTACACCAAAAGTATTCCAAAAATATTTTTTTTACTTTTTTTGCATAAAGGTAATTATTTATTTGAAATTAATTATTTGACGCATATTTAATACAATAATAAAAAATCGCATAGTTGAATCATTTCGTTTCCATTTGGGTCTAAATGGGATAAGTTATAAAATAACTATTTAAGCTATAAAATAACACTCTCTTGTACCTTCTAATAAATAAAATACCTTTACTACTTTGCTACCTTTTTTTAAATGTTGTTGTGATTATAAGATTTACAATGTATGTGTCACTCTAAAATTGTAAAAACCAATAGATTGCAATATAACGTCAATGCTTTGTATGATGATATGCATGATAGATATTAATTGACAATCCTAGTGAAGTTGCCTTACAAAACTTAATCAATAGTTTAGAATTATTAAATCAGTTGGCAAAGGAAATACAATAGGAATTACCGATTTTTTCAAAGAATTACGACTACAAGATGATTGTTTGTATTCATCGATTTGATATTGGATCAGCAGTGTCAATCTCTATTTCATGCATTTGACATTTTTACTTATCTATTTCTTATCTAATTTCCATTATAAAAATTACATTTAATAACAATACAGTACAGTACATAAAATATAGTTTGATTTGTAATTTTCAAATAAACATTTATTTAGACAAGTACTAAATTATATTTATTTCAATTATTTTTTTTATTTGCAAGAAGTTTGCGTAGCCTGGAATATGACATCCGTCATGCATATTATCATCATACAATATAAGTATAGTGAAACTGTAAAGTCAAAAGACTGCAGACCAGAATATTCAGCTTATAATTTAACACATTATTTTTCGTTGCATTAGATTGTAAGTATATAGCAAATAAGCTTTATACATATTTACAATCTCATTAGTTATATTACAATATAACAGTTTTTACAATTTTACGGTGACATATAACTAAAAGAACAAAATATAAGGTCTCCAAACATCAATTACGGATACTTCAGGCACATGATCCACTGCTTATATAAAGACATTTAAGCAGAAAATTAATTGTCATACTCAAAGTAAAAAATCATCTCATGTATGGGTGACTCTCCGCAAAACGCAAACTCGCTCATATAAAGAAAAAAATTTTTTTCGAGTATTGACAACTATTTTTCTGCTTAAACATAAGCAATAGATCATATGCCCGACGTATCCGTAATTGATTTTACCAAACCTTATATAAAAAAAAAATAAGCCTGTTCTGTTTGTGAGTAGAAATTTTATAATAAGTAAAGTAAAATGAAAGATATCTTACCAGAGCAGTCGTAGCTTTTTTCTTGGCAGAGGGCTCATCATCATCACTGTCAGAAACTTTGCCTCCACCTACAGAAACAAACTATCATAAAATCTGGCTACATGGCACTAGTTGAGTATCTAGTACTAAACATTGACTTAATACTAGTGCTACCAATTCCCAAGCAGAAATATAAAAAATGTACATACATTTTTTTCCAAAACAGCCGATAGTGGTTTAATAAATTTATGTATACCTGTCTTTTGCTTTTCGTGTTCCTTCAAATCTTCAGGAGGAATACCTTCCATACCATAGATTTCTATTTCTATGTTTGACCTATTTGGTAAAGAATTTGGAACCTTATCTATGGCCTCTTTGTGAACCTGAAATTGTTGAAACCCATTAGTGGGATACACAAACATTAATCTAATTATAGATGTGGATGTGCTATATTTGCATAATTTGGCGCTTAAGAGCTGCCAAATATCACGAGCCCAACGCGAACTGGTTAAAAAATACACTGGATTAGAGATATACGACGTAGGCGGGTAGAGTAACACTTGCCAAATTAAAATACCAACATACCTGCATGCAGTGTATTGAGAGCCCGGGGCCTGTGTACAATTTCTTGTGGCATATGTGACATTTAAAATGCTTAGCTTTTTGATGTTGTATCAGAATCTTTTCATCGTCAAATTCTCTATTACAATACCTGTATATGTGCTAAGGAAAACATTGTTTAAAAGAAGCTAATATGAATTAGACATAAAAGTAGGTCAATTAATAACACAGAAGGTCGCAATATAATTTATAATCCGATTATTCGTTAGTAAAAAGGATACCAGCACCATGGTTTCGATGCCTTCTTCTTTTTTCGGCCCATCTTGTGATTATATTTAAGTCTCTAAGCGCTTACAATAAATACACTTACACAAATAATATCACAGCTTCTAAAATCAATAGGAATAACATAAATTTACCAAAAATGAACCACACACAAAGCGTTTCACGATAAAATCTAAGATGGCGGACCTTTACCAAAACGACAGGAATGAATTCCGCAATGTCCGCCTTGACAATTTTAGAGCGGGCAACCTTGCCCCATTAACCAATGAGAAACTAGTTTTATCTTCTTGCTGGATTGTGATTGGTTGATTAATATCACATCAGCAAATATAACCAATCAACAAAAATCAACTTACATTTATACTTTTTAATTTTTATTATTATTTGGCAATGATATAGCATGGTACAGCCTTTTAAGTTTTAAATCCAAAATAATAATACCAAGGCTGTAACTAATTGCTGTAGACCTCTAGACCACTACGGCCTACGTGACGCAAGTGAAGTGCTTGTTTGTATTTGAAGATTGTTTGTCTTTGAAGACACACAGGTCAGTTAACAGTATACATTAAAACGTAGTGATTATATTCTCTTTGGTATACATCATTAATGAAAAGGTGTAAACGTACGAACACTGCTGCAAGTAAAACTCTGTATAAAACACTGCACTTTTCGAGATTCGAGTGCAATCCAAGCAATATAGGTAGTAGGTATATACCTACCATTAGACCCGCGGATATTAGATACTAATTTACGCTTTACTTAAATACCTAGTCATTACAATTTATTATTTACAACATACTTAATGAAATAAAACCAGAATTAAACGCTATTGTCTTACACAAAGGACCATTATTCAAACAAATAGTCGAATATTCACACCGTTTGGTGACTATTTACATTAGGGTTGCCAACCCCAAATTTAAAAAAAGAGGATTTGATTGTGAAAACCAGGACAATTTAATTTAAAAACAGGATGCAGTAATAGAGTTGCAACTGTTAATTTAATAAGTTAAATGGAATACATGTAATGCTAATACTAATATTTTTTCATAATAGTATGTATTTGAATAAAATAAAATTAAGTATATTAGGTATAATAATTGTAAAAGTAGCGCGCGAATTTTAAAATACACAACTTTATCAGGGCGCTATAAAAACCCAAGACGCTACTTTGAAACTATCAAGGACAGCCCAGGACACTGCAAAAACCAGGACATGTCTTGGGAAAACTGGACGGTTGGCAACCCTAACTTACATTATAATATTTATCATTCATACAAACATAGTGCGTACCTACAATAATTATAAATACTTTATCAGCTAGAATACATTTTAATAAATTATATTATGTTCATGTGCATAAAAATAATAATATAATCATTTATAAGTACCTACTTAGTTAAGCTCCTATCGTTCCTGTTGTGAATGCAAGAAAATATTAAAATTCAACTGCCCATTATAACTTAGATAGGTACTATAACTAGTAGGTACGTCAAATAAGTAGGTACTTATTTATTTTTAATGTACCAAACTTAGAGCATCCAATTTTAATGCTCTATTATGGCCCCAAAGCACTGTTTTGAGCGCGTTAGACATTTTATGATATGGAAAAACCATTGAACTCGCAACACTATTAGCCTGGGAGTTGGCTGGCAGTTTCGACTATATCATTGTCCGGAATCCGTAAGATCGGAGAAAATTCAAAACTCTGTTATTAGAACTTTGCGCTAATACAATAGAGTTGAAAATTGAACACACAACTGTCGAGTCAAATGTCAGTGTTTTATCACAGCTTGACACTTCGATTTTCAACTCTATCCTATAACCTATTATATTAGTGCAGAGTTATATTTTCAATGTTCTGAAACAGAAGGGATAAAATAATACTCGAAACACTTTTTCTACACAAACTTATTTATTTGATTTAACAATCAAACGGGCAGAGTTTCTGCTTAGTTTAGGGCACACAACTAAAAATCCCCAAAAATGAGCGCTCCGGATAATTTATATCGGTTCCCCTTCCCAAATCATCCGATCTTACCCGATATGGCGCGACATCAGTCGGATGTGACGTCACGAACAGCCAATTGCGATCTTAATAACGAATAAATAAATTAAATAATATCAATATGACTTGGCGCGGCTTGGCATGGCTTGGCGTGGCCTGGCGTGGCTCGGCTACAGATGAGGCTGGCGTTACAATCGGCCATCCTGTAACAATTGCTCCCGCAATGGAGCATACGGCGTTGATTAGCTTTCCAATAAATCAATAAGATCTTCTGTTTCCAATTGGTCATCAGAGCTGCTAGCACTATCAGATACAGGAGCAACGCTGCGATATGGTCGCAGGGAGTCGGCAGAAACTAAATAGGTAACTTTACTTTGTAAGAAAGAACACTTTTTCATATTCAACTTAAGGTTTTCAGATTCAAATTTCTGCAACACTGATTCTAACATTTTTATACCTGAATCATAATCTAATGACGGTAGAAGCAAATCGTCTAGAAATGCTAGAATTTCATTAGGGGAGAGGTTACATTGCGTCAAATTTATGGAATTAATCACTTTATTAACTAAACGCATAAAAACCGAAGGAGCATTTGCTAGACCAAATGGGACGCGTAAGTATTCATAATGACCTTGTGGTGTGATGAATGCAGTCTTATGAGTGTCTTCAGGTAAAATCGGTAATTGATGGTAACTTTGAGCCATATCAAGACTGGTAAAGTATTTCTTACCGGCCAACTTCGAAATCTGATCGTCGATGTTTGGTAAAGGGTATCTTTCCTTTATGGTTATTGCGTTAAGCGCACGATAATCTACGCATAGCCTACTATCGCCGTTCTTTTTTTTAACTAAAATTACGGGGGAGGCGTAGTCAGACTCTGATTCTTTAATTATACCTGCATCTAATAATTCACGGACTTTTGTATTAACTATTTCCTGTTCTGTGTGAGATAACCTATAAGGCTGACGGTATATCGGTTGCTGACTGGTAAGTTTAATCTTCATGTGTAATAAATTAGTACAACCCAGGTCACTAGTGCAATTTGCAAATGTGTCTTTATACTGTAGTAATAAATGTATTAAACAGTTACGCTCGTTTTCATTCAAACTCCCTATCCTAATTTCTCCTAAGGGTACCCCTCCTATGCTGATATCGGCATTATGGTTCAATGTAAATATAGAGGCAGACAAAATAGAACAATTCATCAATTCACAAGAATTAGTGGTTTCAAATAGAGAATAGGGCATATTTGGTAGATTACTAAGAGAGTTAGGTAATAGTGGCTTGGCTTGGCGACTAACCTGGTTTGGCTGGCTGAGCTGGCACGGCTGGCTGGCCTGACTGGGCCTGGGCGGTTGTCCTCGCAATCCCGGCTGACTGGTGTTGGGCTGCTGGCTGGCGGGCTCCTCGCAGCTCTCGGCGCGTACCAGGATTTCTCCATCTCCCCAGTTGATGTTCTTGGACCCAGTGTTAATGATTTTCATAAAACCCTGGCTTCCACGGAGCAACGTGGCTGGCAGCGCGTAGGAGACTCCTTGAAACTCGTAGTGGCGTGGCGCCGTACAGACGTTATTATCTTCAGCGTTCCCCAACACCCTGACCTTTATAATTGAGGGCCCGGGTGGTAAGGATTCCTTGCTGGCGGTCACTACACTGTATTTTTGAATTTCTTCGACTACATTGAATTCTGATAAAGGGTCAGGATCCAACCTCAATGTTGCCGTTCCGTTACCCACGACGAGTGACACGTGATCTGCGTTGATTACTGGTTGGCCAATTAACAACTGAATATCTTCCATGTCTACGTCCGACACATGCGCCTTACACTGCAGCCGAATGGTATCGACTTCTAGGTTAAATTCGACTTCACCACGGCTTGTCAGCAAGCCACCAGAAAAACCTTTCAAGATCGTCCTAGTAGGTATAACCTGAAGTGTTAAGAGCTTGGCAACTTGACTGTTCATCACATTCACTTGGCTTCCTGTGTCAATGTAGGATTTTACTAAAATTCCGTTCACCTTCACCGCCTTCTTATAAATTTCATTATAATTTTGCACCAATTTAATTTCCTTGATGCTGCTATTGGCTTCAGAAGATGCTTTGGTATTCGTAGCTGGCGTACTAGGACAACGTGGGGCAATGTGGCCCTGTACGCCACACTTAAAACAAACGCGTTGGTCTGGTAATGTGCAGTTTCTCAACATGTGGCCTGTCTTCTTGCAGCGTGGACACGGGTCAACCTCAGGGTTAATTTTCTTGTCCGGAGCTGCCGGTTGTTGCTGCTTATTGTCCTTATTTGGTACACGTGGTTCGAATGTGGGTGCACGATAGTCATCAACGGCGCAGAGAAAGGCCTCGTACAGTTCATCAGGTCGTTTACACTGAAATGCACGTGCGTTAGGTTGCAGCGCATTTGGCAGGCCTCTGATGATGCACGAGACACTAGCACTATCAGAGAGTTTACAGCGGAAACACATGGCGACTTTGTCTTGGTAATATTTCGTCATCGTTTCGTTCGGCAGCTTCTTCCTCTGCATCATTTCGTCCAGTAATGCACAATAATCGCGTTGCTTGGGGAAGGCTCGTTCCAGCATCTGCTTCCATTCAATCCAGGAATAGTTATATTCTTCAAGCCTGTTATACCACTTACGAGCTTGCCCACGAAGTTTGTCTTGAAGATGGAAGGCTTTTATTTTGTCGTTCCACCCGTGAATATCTCCCAGCTGGTCAATCTTCTTTAGCCACGCAGATACAGTGCAATCTTCTCCGTCAGGATCAAATTCAGGGATGAGTGACGCTGCACGGTGATCTTTGTTACGGCCGAGCGATGGAACTTCTTCGTTAAGTTCGTATATCGCTCTATCAACTTCACTTTCCAACAGCTGCTTGAGGATTTTTCTAGCAGGAGGTGGCGAATAATCGTCGTCTTCGCTGTCATGGCGTTGATCTTCTTCACTCCATCCAGATGGCCGGACTCCATGGCCATTAGGGCGACTGCGCTTCATACCCACTTCTGAGTGAAACAGAAGAGATAAAATAATACTCGAAACACTTTTTCTACACAAACTTATTTATTTGATTTAACAATCAAACGGGCAGAGTTTCTGCTTAGTTTAGGGCACACAACTAAAAATCCCCAAAAATGAGCGCTCCGGATAATTTATATCGGTTCCCCTTCCCAAATCATCCGATCTTACCCGATATGGCGCGACATCAGTCGGATGTGACGTCACGAACAGCCAATTGCGATCTTAATAACGAATAAATAAATTAAATAATATCAATATGACTTGGCGCGGCTTGGCATGGCTTGGCGTGGCCTGGCGTGGCTCGGCTACAGATGAGGCTGGCGTTACAGTTCTGAATTTTCCCGGGCCCGCCGCATTCCGGATCAAATATTATACTAGATGTTGCACGCGACTTCGTGTGCGCAAAAGGAAATCTCGCGGTAACCGTACGTTTTGCCGCGATAAAAAGTAGCCTATGTCCTTCCCCGTGATCTAATCTATATCTTTACCAAATTTCATCAAAATCGGTCCAGTAGCTTCGGAGCCTATTCAATGCAAACCAACAAACAAACTTTATTATGTTAAATAAGTAAAGATGTAGTCCCACTTCCAACCTTACCAACACCGGTGCGGTATGAGGTAGAGCGGGTGGGTACTGGGTAGGTCCATGCGTAGGTCGCGCGCCGCATGCTTGCCTGTGTCATGTGTGCTATTGTTTTCACATCTGTCGACACTGTTTGCCACTGTTTTTATTCTTCATTCTGCTACATTACTATTTACTACAGTCTGCTAGTAATATTACTTAAGTGTCTCATATACCTACCTAATATGAAGTATGCCCATTTCCCCCTATACACATTGAATTTTCTAGAACCTTGGCTGGATTCGAACTCATGACCAATTAAAAGTGAATGAATGCTTTCGCGTACCTAATTATGATGTAATGTTGGGTGTAGCAACCATTCTCAATAAATAAAACAGATCTTTGTAATAGATTCGGCACGTTTCCTATCCATGGGCAAGTAGAAAATATTACCAAACAAGTGTGTTGCGTAAAGCATTAACAACATAATATTAGGTATTGTACAGCAGATCATGTTGTTTTGAATGTGTTACGCTTATTCTAATACTAGCTTTAGCACGCGGCTCCGTTCGCGTAATTAGAGCATCACAATTCCCACGGGAACACTGTACTTTTTTGGGATAAAAAGTATATTAAGTATGAATCCCGAGACTAATCTACTACCGTCTACCACTAAATAAACTAAATTTCATCAAAATACGTTCAGTAGTTTAGGCATGAAAGAGTTACAAACATCCATCCATCCATCCCACCAATCAATCAATCCTTTATTGTAAGTCGAGTAAAAGAATAAAAAATATTTAAAAAAATATAGAAACCTACTTCCAAAGTATAAGCAATAACATTCTTAAAATCACTAAAAAGTATGAAATAATTCTTAGTGTCGAAATAGGTAGTTCCATTTTAAATTCTGCTAAAATGTAACTATTTTTCTACTCAATCTTCTTATTTTTGAAGTCGGAAAATATTATTTGTACTATACTTAATATATTATAAGGACGTAGTTGTGTTAAAATTAATGATCTTTTTATTGAAGGATTTATACAATTATTTGGGCTGGTACCGACTTCAAAAATAAGAAGATTGAGTAGAAAAATAGTAACATTTTAGCAGAATTTAAAATGGAACTAATTAGTGATTTTAAGAATGTTATTGCTTATACGTTGGAAGTCGGTTTCTATATTTTTTAAATATTTTTTATTTTTTTCTTTTCAGTGATAGTATAATATTATAATCTAAGTAGTACCTGGAAGACCGAGCTTTGTTCGGGGTTTGGTAATTGTAATTGTTTTTTTTTCCTTGTTTGACTTTCGGAAAACAAAACCTTGTTTTTTATTCTGAATAAAAAGATTTTTATTTATTTATTTGTTTTAGTAGGACGATAAAATATAAAAAATAAATAAAATTGAGAAATTAAATAAAAAGAATCACAAAAATATTTATCTGACCGGGTTTCGAACCCGAGGCCAATTCGTAAACAACGTACAAATTACCATTCTACCATCCAGCTGAAGCTACATTTTATGGCGGCAAAATGTACGGTTCCCGCAAGATTTCCTTTTGCGCGCACGAAGTAGCGAGTAACGTCTGCTATAGTTTAATCATGTGTTTTCAATGTTAATTTTAAGCACTTATGCATACGTAACACCTCCATGAAGTTGTAGTGACACCCTCGCGGGGGTAGTCAGGGAAGCTTCCTGTGACTTCAGAACGTCGAGATCTCGTAACGTCAAAATTCGATTTTTGCAAAACGGGGTAAAACCAATATCTTCCCGATTTTTGAAAATCTTAGATTTTCTTAGCGCTAAGTTAAAATAATCTCCTTTTGTCTTGGTCATTCATTGCATGAACTGCTAGACAAATTTTCATAAATCTTGTATATTGTGTTGACAGAAAAAGTTGCGGGGAAATTAAAAAAATGTTTAGAAAACTTAATGATCATAAACATTACTTTTAAGAGTTTCCTCGATTCCTCGTGGATCCCATAATTATCATTATCCCAATGTTACACTTTTAGTAGGAACTAGGAAGGTATACAAGCTTGGCACAACATTTTACTTTTGAGTAGCTCTGAATGTTCAAAGAAATCGATATCGGTGTAAAATACTATAAGAAATACCTATATCAACATAATATCTTGATGTATGGTGTGATGATGATTGTGGTGATGATGATTATTCAATAGTGACCTATACTTGCAGTTCTTTTAACAATACGGAAATTTCCAAACGTGGTACACGGACTTAAGTAGGTACACTTAAGGACTGAGGAGTGTTGTTGAGTCTTTTTGAATCCAGGATATACCTTGGCGCAATAATTAACTTTTTGGTAGTTATGAATGTTCAAAGGAAAAAATATCTATATCGTCATAATGTTTTCATTTTGTATGCTATGATGATGATGATGGTGGTGGTGGTGATGGTGATTATTATTTAATATATATGCTAAATAATATATGCTTGCAGTTCTTTAAACAACGTTGAAATTTCCAAACGTGTATCTTTAAAGACTGAGAAATGCCGTTCAGTGATTTTGGATCCAGGGTATACCTTGGCATAAAATTTCACTTTTTGGTAGCATTTGCTCGAGTTACTTCAAAAAAAGTTAAAATCACTATCGGTGTCCCTATAAATTTTGAGGATTTCTTTCAATTCCTCACGGATCCCATCACCAGATCTACCATTTGATAACAATGGGACCAATCCAAGAGTCAATCCTTTACAACAAAAAAAGAATTTTGAAAATCGGTCCACAAACGGCGGAGTAATCGTGTAACATACACAAAAAAAAAACATACACACGAATTGTAAACCTCCTCCTGTGTTTTGGAAGTCGGTTGAAAATATTTATCATTCTACTTGTATCGCTGAATAGGTCTTTTAAAATGAAGACAAGGTTTCATACATGACTTTTTTCGAGTAATCGGCCTCCAAAGTGGTTTGTAAGTTGGTCAAATTTGTAAATTGGTCCTAGCATTTCTAAACTATTGGAGATAGAAACTTGTAAGCTTCCATGCTGATAGATCATGCCTACTTCCTATGGCCATGGCAAAAAGTAGATTTTAGAATAATAATTTAGACATTATAGTCCTATTGGCTACATATGTAGGCACCAGGCTAGCTTTCTTGTTGAAAGTAAAAGCACAGATTACTAAATGGTTACTACGTAAGAGTATCCTATAAAATAAAGCTAGGCAAATAAATAGCTATAGATCGTTGTATAAACACTAAACTCTTGAGATCTTGACTGTGTACGTAGCACCAAGGTTAGGTTGGACGTCTTTAAGGGTAGATGAAATGCATTTAACCTAATTAAAAACTTAAGTAATTTGAGCTTTATATCTACTAAGAGCGAGCGCTCACTTGAGTTACGACAGTCGATTCTGTATTGCTTTTCACTTATCTATACTACATAATTTATAATAAAGAGAAAAATTTTGTTTGTTTGCATTGAATATACTCCGAAACTACTGGACCGATTTTGATGAAATTTGGTACAGATATAGATTAGTCCACGGGGAAGGACATAGGCTACTTTTTATCGCATGTACGGTTACCGCGAGATTTCCTTTTGCGCGCACGAAGTCGCGTGCAACATCTAGTATTATATAAATAAGGTTTTGCATACAAATTTTAAGTAACCCACGAATTGTCAAGCAGTGAGTGAGTGAGATGTAGAGGGTCTACTCTACATGTGTACCTGTAAATGTAAATTTACATAGGCTACTTTTATCGCGGAAAAATGTACGGTATCTGCGAAATTAACTTTTGCGCGCACGAAGTCGAGGGCAACATCTAGTATTATGAGCTGGTGATTATGACTATTACAGTAGTAAATCCTCACGAACTGACAACATGGAGCTAACACTATTTCATATTTGCTTCAAGAAAGATAAAGTTTTACACATGTTACAATAATTAGTACTTAACTTATCAAAGCAATTATGTCTGAGCAAACAAAGTATTAATTGAGTGCGCTAGGGACAATTCTATAGTAGGTACAGAGTAAATTATATTTATTAAAGTTATGTTAATAAAATAAAACATTGGGTTGTAAATTGTAAATTAAACTATTAAGGCTGCGCTAGTCGCTTTTCTCTCCATACAAACGCTGTTGGTGATTTACTCCAAAGTCAAACATTGTAGACCCAAATTCTAGCGTAATATCGATTTTTATGACACTTATCTAGGTCGGTATTTGCTTATATTTCTGAAATTCAAATTAGTGTAGAAGATAATAGCCTCCAAACATCGCATTTTTATCGCATCTTTGAACGTAAATAAAAATTAAACGAAGAATGATAATAAAAAAGCAAGCAAATACCTTGAGCTAGATGAGTGTAATTATTTTATAATGTATAAAAATCAAAAATAAAATCTAAAAAATATTAGTGAAAGAATTTTATCGATATCTCAAAAACTGAATTTTTTATTAATTTTTAAAGTTGGATGTTTTTAAAATCAGCGCGAGCTTGACCGCTCAACGCGTGACGTCATTTCGCCGGCTCTGACAGCCGCGGTAAGGAACTCGTGCAGTAATTTTGAAGTTTTATTGAATTTTTTGGAATTATGGTGATAAAATAACATATAGATATAATTGTATAACACCTTTATGTATAATACAACGGTTAGCACTCCAGAAAAATACTTTTTTCATGTGCCCAACGACAAAATCTGAGAAAATTAGTTGTGTAAAGTGTTGAAAAAAGTGTTACAGCTACAAAAATCAGTAGACATTTATTGCGAAGAATATTTTAATGTGAGTACTGAGTAGGTACCTAAATAAATACGAAACATCTACCTACATTTTTTTTTTGCATTACTCGCTTATAACTATGTTTATGGTGTAGTCACTTGTTTGAGATCTCGACAAAAAACTTTATGAATATATATATATATATATATATATATATATATATATATATATATATATATATATATATATATATATATATATTAATTTCTCACCTTTTTAACTTTCCCTGAACTGATACAATTATTTTAAGATCAAAATCAGCCAAATCGGTCTAGCCGTTCTCGAGTTTTAGGGGCCATCCATAAATTTCGTCAGACGAATTTCATAATTTTTGACCCCCTCCCCCGTCCTTGTCACATTTGTGAGACCCCCTCCCTCCCTAGCGTGACGTCACATTTTACAATTTTACATCTAGAAATAATTATTCAATTAAAACAGCAGTTCCGAAATTTGTTTCATTTGAATTGGTGGGACGGATGACCGACACGACTGTCGAGAGATTAGGCACAGGTCCAACTTTTATATGCCCATCTGACGCATGGATCGTCTTTCTTGCCAGACTCTTATGCCCAGGCTCACGCGATCCCGTGGCCCGCCAAGGGTGGTATGGAGTGGAGTACCGCCGAGTTTTTATTGAGTAGGGGCTGCGCCCGTTCACCATCTTTTCGGGTGCAGCAGAGTCTCACATACTCACGGGTAGGACCGCTATCCCCTAGTGGGATGCTGAAATGCATTTTATCGGCGAAAAAAAAAATAACTTATGTAATAAAAAACAACATTATGATCTCTTAAACATCACTGGGGCTGGGGGGTCTCGATACTGGGGCAATAGCTATCATAATATCATATAGCTATTACTTATGATTACTATATTAACACTTAGATTAAAATAGATTTTGAAATGTGACGTCACGAAAATTAGGACCCCTCCTACCCCCTTGTCACACAATGTCACACTTCGTCGACCCCCTCCCTCCCCCCTAACGTGTGACGTTATTTATGGATGGCCCCTAATTTGAAATTGGCCCTTTTAGACTTTAGTCACTAAAGTGGAAACCTGATGATGGAATCCATGAGGAATCGAGGGAACTCCTCAAAATGTATAGGTTCATCTTTAAGAATTTGGCCAATGTGAAGTAAATTAAGCATATCATACCAAAAAGTAAAATTTTGTGCCAAGGGTGTACCCTAGATCCAAAAGCATTGAACAGAACTCAGTCTTTAAAGACACACGTTTGGAAATCGCGTAATAGGATTTTCAAGTTACTTCAAAAGTTACTATCCGATTTCGCTTAAAATAATTTTCCTAAAGAGTTTTTAGCATGATCTATTAGCATAGAAGCTAACAAGTTTCTATCTTTTATAATTTAGAAATTCTAAGGGAGGGGGGACCAACTTACAAACCACTGGAGGCTGATTACTCGAAAATAGTCGACTTTGTAAAAAAGTAATGTTAAAAGAAACCTTACCTAAATTCTAAAAGACCTATTCAACGATACCCCCACAAATGGGGTAGAATGAAAAAATATTTCATCCCCTCTTCAGAGCTACCCCTAAAATATAAAATATTATTATTTTATTATGCCAAACCTAAGATCTACACACAATCTATAACTGTACCAAATTTCATCCATCAATATTCATAATTACGGAAGTATAACAGACGGGTCGGACGGACATGTCATGGGATACTCATCCCCACTTACCTGTCCGGTAGTTGTGGTATAGTATACGGGTATGCGGCCCCGGCTTCCCTAGCTATTACTGTCCTATCCCTTGCCCTCCTGGGCGGTAATATCCTACATTTCCTTTTTCCCACTCTAACTTACCAATCTTCCTTTCTACACTACCTATCCTTCCCTTTCCCTATTCCTACCCTCTCCACAAATCCGTGGAAATGCAACGGATAATCATAAAAATAATTTAATTATCCAAAATGGCGGCGATGTGGTTCACCACCCATCACGTCTCGTTTCTCGCGGAGGTGAAAAGCGGATCATGGAGAGCCGCTTCGCTACGTTGAATGTAAGAGGAGGAATGGATGGTAAGAATGAAAGTGAACGAAGCGAAACGAGTATGTAAGGATCGTAGCAAGTGGCAAAAAGTGGTCTCTGCCTACCCCTTTACGGGAAAAAGGCGTGATTATATGTATGTAGGTAACAGACGGACGGACGGAGCAAGCGAAACTATAAGCGTTCCTTGTGTGCCCTAAGTGGAGCCCTAAAAATGGAAAACATTATAATTTTGAAACAAAAAATGAAAACAGACTTCCAAAGTAAAAACGCACAAAAAAGTATGAAAAAAATCTTATTTTCTAAATAATTCCCTTTTTAAATTCGGCAAAAATTTTAATTATTTCTCTCATAGACGTATACTATCTCCAGTTAAATGGTCCCATTTTTGAGATTTTTGGGGCCATTTTGACATTTGAAGTACGGTGAAAAAAAAAGATGGCGTAACTTTTACTTGATAAAGATTTGTTCTATCAAAATAATGTACTTCATAGCCCATTTTGAGTTTGAAATTTTTGATTTCTCTACTCGTTTTTCATAATTTTGAAGTTGATTGCCAACTTAAATGTGAGTTCTATAAAATATTGTTTTATCAGGATATTTATACAGATTTTCAACATTTCAATTTTTTTCATACAGAATTACCTCAAATGGTAGTTTTTCAGACCCTATTGGCAGCACTGATCAAAATATTTGGGGAATTCCCTAGGTAAGTTATGTTTGTCATTAACTCGTTCTCGTTTATTTCGTTCGTTCATTTGCAAGTTTTCAAGTCGCAAGCTTACGTCATTAAAAGTTGCTATTTGACACGAAATTAACCAATTATAGCCGTCGATGCGGCTTGTTACGTAAGCTTGCGACCACCACGAAGTTGGCTGTTTTTCGGAAGAGAATACCATAAATTATTATACCATGCACCTAGGTAGTTAACTACAGATAAAATTATACAGAATACCAATGCAAAATACAGATTTTTTACAGACTTTCTTAAATTTACTTAATACAGATTTCATACAGATATTTAAAATCTTCGGTACTGATACTGCTTTCAAATATCTGGCAACACTGGCATCAGTCCATTCTGGTTTGCCGCGCGCTATGGTCGTGTTTATCAATTTTGTATTTAAACACCGCGAAAACTCATACAACGCTTGTACAAGATACACGCCCGCACGGCAGCGGGTCGGGCAAGAACTGAAGCGATTTGTCCACACACGGTCAGGACAGGCCGCGCGTTCAGGCCGATCGGTAAGGCCAGAATTAATGTTGCCAACTTAGTTATTTTACAAAATTTTACTAAATTGAGTATTTTATTCCCTCCTTGGTAGAAATTTAGTTATTAGTAGTGTTTAAGTAGGAAAGAGCCAGACAGTAATGATATGCAAAATAGCTACTAAATACGTGATATTTCCTAGTATATTTTAATTTAATGGTAAAATTTATAATCAAATTCAGTTAATGAAAAAAATTTAATATAATAAAACCTAAAATGCAGTGGTTTTTGGGGGGCTTCAGGAATTCCTAAGTTAAGTAGCCTCTTTAGTAGTTTTTTAGTAGTTTTAGTAGAAATCGATACGAGTTTAGTAGTTTCACAAAAAAAGAGCTGGCAACACTGGAACGAATCGGTTCAGTCCGTACGGCCGCCTGATGCGATCTCGAAATTGCACACACACGATACGATTTTGCATCCGTTCAGGCCGAACTGAAGGTAGACCGGACCATATATGGGGCCCCTAACGTCAATTATTTCACTTAGGGTTTCAGCTCATAGTGTAGTCAGTTTTCTCAGACTTGTTTCGGTCTTTTTAGTGCGTTGCTTAGGTAAGTATATCGACGGTTAAAAGGAAATAGGGTATAAACGACAAAAAATTAAATGTTCAGGAGAGCCGTTCAAAGTTTTTATTTTTAGAAAAACTGATGTATTTTTGTCATTTATTTAGATATTGTGAAAACTAAAACAGTTATGAAATCAGAAAAAAAATGGAGCAGTTACTGGTATTTTTAGTTTCAATGATTTAACGCTATTTAAAGTGGTTTTTGTCGCTTATAACAATAGCTTTTAATTTTCCAATGAGAAAATATGGCATAAGATACAAATGACAAAATTAAATATTAAAGGATAAGTAGCCTAAGCGACATACCGATTTCTCACATCGCGAGGTAAAAACGTATAAGAGACTAGACAGTTCAATAAGTGTTATAGGAAAAGAAGGATATGGTACCTTTCACAGTGGTTGTTTATAAGATAATAGAGCACAACTAACAGTCGGCTTTCAAAATAATACCAGGATATAAGACATTAGTTACACACAATATCACTGGAAAGAAAAGGAAAAGAAGGATAATCGACATTTGGTACTGCATGAGTCTATAGAAATATGGATGAAAAGACACCCAAAAAATAATGAATTAGCGCAACCAACACAATCCTTCATAAGGATAAGAGCTAAAACGGGTATTACACTACACTGTTATTGTGTCCTCTAACTCGTAAAATAGGGTGAAGTGCCATATAAGTATTATGGAGTTCATTTTCATAGAAAAAAACTAAGGATCCTTACTTAGGACCCTGTTTCAATATACCCTACCAGTTCAAGTTATTCAAAACACTAAATGGTTGATTTAAAAGATGACAGTTGGTAGTAGGATACTTTTAAATAAAAAATCATTTTTGATAATATTTTTAATAAAAAAAATCAAAGTTCCTAAAAAATAGTGGGTCGGTATCAACCTGCTAATCATTTTTGGAAATAATATTGCAGCTAGTCGATAACTTAAGAATCAATATACGAAAAATTGTTATGTACCCTTAAAATTACATACATACATACATATAATCACGTCTTTTTCCCGTAGGGGTAGGCAGAGATCGCCTCTTTCCCGTAGGGATAGGCAGATACCACTTCTTTCCACTTGCTACGATCCTTACATACTTCTTTCGCTTCGTCCACTTTCATTCTTACCATCCATTCCTCCTCTTACATTCAACGTAGCCAAGCGGCTCTCCATGGGCCACTTTTCGCCTCCGCGAGAAACGAGACGTGATGGGTGGCGAACCACATCGCCGCCATTTTGGATAATTAAATTATTTTTCATTATCCATTGCGTTTCCACGGATTGCTGGAGAGGGTAGGAATAGGGAAATGGAAGGATAGGTGGTGTGGAAAGGAAGATTGGTAAGTTAGAGTGGGAAATAGGAAATGTAGGAGGAAGTGCCCAGGAGGGCAAAGGTTAGGACAGTAATAGCTAGGGAAGCCGGGGTCGCGTACCCGTATACTATACCACAACTACCGGACAGGTAAGTTGGGAAGAGTATCCCATGACATAAACCTTAAAATTGAACATTTAAAAAAGAAAAAAAACATACTTAGGTAAAAATGACCCTTAAAATTGAACATTTAAAAAAGAAAAAAAAAACATAGGTAGGTAAAATAATAAAAAGCTTCGAAACTTAAGACTTAAGGTATTTGACATTATTAAACATAACATGGTACCTAGGTAACACTGAAAATGTTCAGAAAATGAAAAACGGCTTAATGTAGAAAGTTGGCAATACTTTTATTGTTTTTCGAAGTAATCTCCGTTCCTCTCTACACATCGTCGCATTCGATGGAACCACTGAGAAAAGCAGTGAGCCCATTCTTCCTGGGTCTCTTCTATGGTATTTTCGTACGCTTTCACCGCATCTTCAGGGCTCGTAAAGCGAATACCTCCAATTTTATCTTTAGTTCTTGGGAATAAATGAATTTCGCAGGGCGCCAGGTGAGGACGGATGATGATGTCACTATGGCGGATGATCTCGACACCTGCCATAGTCAAATATTTAACAGTCCGTTTTGCGGAATGCGCTGAAGCATTGTCGTGGTGAAGGAGGATCCTGCTTCGAGGGCGCTGCTGTCGAATTTTTTCCAAGACAACATTATTTTTTTTCTTCACAAACTTTTCCATTTGTTTTTATGTAACTCTGTCCAGATATTCGCCTTTGAGTTTTTTTTATTTATTCACCTTCTTTTTCTTCTCAGTCTATCACCTACAGTCTCTTCTTCGGGGCCAACTGATATTTTTTTTCTTTTTCTTACCATTTACTTCCGGTTCCCACTCGTCAGAGCTTCCAACATCGCCAAAGGCACTTAACAAAGCTACCTCATCATCGGACATGTAGTCTAAATAAGCGGATTTCTTGGATGGATGGACAGTTCTTAATGTATAATAGGCTTGAGCATTTATGGTATCATCGTTTGCCGATGATGTACTTGGAGGAATGTCAACGGATTGCTTCGATTTTTTTTTGATAATTTTACTGAAGGTGAATTATTATTACTTCGAGACAATTCCGATGTAGGAAGCAAATTTATTTCTGAGACTGTTGGCGTAGAATTTACATTGGTGCAGATATAACGTCCATCTCGTTGCCCGTTGCAGAACTAGAAAGAAGATTTGAATAGCAGAAAGGTTGAGGGGAGTTGTAACAGTACCAGGCGCAGAGCAGATAAGATTGTCTATCGCAGCATCCAGTGCAAAACAGTTAAGATGTTCCGACATACCATCTGCAGCAGAACTGGTGGGGATGTCTGTCGCAGCTTCCGGTATATAGTTGGTTAATAAGGCAGTCTTAGGCTCAGGGCTAAGTCCTGAGTCTAAGAGGTATGCCTCTCTATTTGTTCTCTCTCTCTGTATTTGGTTCAGGGCTCGCATGTACGGTTTTCGCAGCATCGGCTGTTGAGCTGGAGAAGAGGTTAGATATAGCATCTGTTGTGAGGATTCAGGTGTAAGCTGCTGCGCCAGCCCACATTACCCATAATGTGGGCTGGCGCAGCATTCGTTTCACAGCTTTTGGGGTCTGACGCTACGTCCGGTACAGAGCTGGTGAAAAGCTGGATATCTGTGTCAGAAAACGGCGTGCGCTTCTGTAGAAGAATAGAGATTGTTAGAAATGAATTAATCTTTTATATAAAAATCAAATGCTTTTCGTTAGTCTCGCTAAAAGTCGAGAACGGCTGAACTAATTTGGCTTTAATTAACCTTGAACAATTCATGGAAGTTCAGGGAAGGTTGAAACGTTGAGAGATATTGGAACAATACAAGGCAGAACAATGTGTGCCGGGACAGCTAGTTACGAATAATTACGAAACATTAGGCATTAAAATAATTAATCTCTCTATAATACAATGTATTTGAGTTAAGACTTAAGATAGAGAATTAAAAAACTACTTAATTACCTTTTTCAACGCAGACTTAGAGTTTTTGTTGACTAGTTTAGGTTTTTATAAACCTGATGATGAAGGCCATTTCTAAAATGTCCCTTTTCGGCCTGTCCTTTCCATTTTTTAACCTAAAATAAATACCATTGAATGAAATAAATATATTTACAATCAATAAAATAGAAAATATTTGCAAAAACAGATAGCTTACCGGTCCTGTAGGTTCCGATGTTTTTGAAATAAAGAGCGCACAAGTCGCGCTCGCTCTCGCCGTCACAGCATGCGGCAGACTGTTTTTCGGACAAGCGACGCGCTTAAAACCTACTTCTGTGATATCAAATGGCATAAACACCGACTCGCAATAAAATCTTTATTGGATATTGCAGTATAAGTAACGTATGAGTATGATTGAAGAATGTGCAAGTAGGTTATAATCGACACCATGATATCTTATTTAATTTAAGTAATAAGGTATTAGCGACATAACTGTATTCATATTGTAAACGGAAGTAACGTATAACCAACAGTGTGATATTAAAATAAATTTAGGTAATAGGGCATAACCTACATAGCTGTCATAAAGTACTTACTGGTAATAGGGTTTAACCGACAGACTAATATGAAAATGAATTTTGTATATAAGGGATAAGCGCCATAGCTATGTTAAATTACGAAATGGTAGTAGGCGATAAACAACGTTAGTACTTTTTGAGGGAATAGCTTAAAAGGCTTAACCAACCGAAAACCTGATATCCTTATGAAGTAAAAAAGCATTACCGACAAGAAATACAAAATAAATCATTTTTGTAGGGGTACAAGCAACTTTATAGCAAAAATGACCTGAATTTTTGTCGGTTACGAAAAGTAATACTAAGAAATTATTATTTTTTGCTAGTGTATAAACGACAAAAAGTCATCGTAGAGCCATGGGAGTAAGCGCATTCGAAAGAGCAGAAAATTTTACGTAGGATGGCTTATATAACTCATTTTTGCCCAAAATGTCGCTTATGCCCTACTTCCTTTTCGCCGTCGATATGTCTTTTTTGCAGTCGGGTTTTTTTTATTTTTTTAATTATTTATTTTATCGTTTTTAAACGTCTCTTTTAATTTGCATTTATAACCACAGTAAATAATATTACATTATAAGTACCTACTTACAGTGCCGAAGGGTGGTTCTCCTTCATAGGGAAGCCCTATCCTGTATAGTAGGTAGGGATATGGATGAGGGTCTACAAAAGGTAAACGGTAAGGGAAGCCGATAGGAATGAAGCTATAGGAACCCTACGCCACTAGTACATTATACTTATAACATCTAGGCACATACATTTTTACCCGACTACGGCGAAGCCAAAACCAAGGGTAATGATTTTGGCAGTCTAAGCGTGTTATGTTTATTCCATCGTAGCGCCTAAACTACTGGTCCGATATTAAATACATATTAATAAATGAGGTCTCCATAGATTCGTAATAGTAGCCCGGGTAACATAGTTAAAGTTTTTATAAAAATTGTAGTTATTATGGCTCCGAATGTAGAATATATCAACAACTAGCTTTTGCCCGCGACTTCGCCCGCGTAAATACATTATCTCGCGCGAACACTACTTTTTCGGGATAAAAAAATATCCTATATCCTTTTCTGGGACCCAAAGTATACCAAATTTTATAAAAATCGGTTCAGCGGTTAAGAGGTAAAAAGTAGTAAAAGTTAGTTAAAAAGCGTTAAAGAGGTAACAGACAGACAGACAGACACACTTTCGCATTTATAATATGAGTATAGATTAACAAAGCTTCTGCTCGACCAGTTTCTAAGCATTTTCTTTACTAGTACATAACTAGGACGCCACAAAATATTTAAACACAAAGGAAGTGAACGCATCGACCGCAGTCGTGGTAGAAGTCCTTATTTACACGTGGGTACCTATCTGTGCCGTTAAGCGATTGTGATCTTATGCCTGGTCGTGCGGCAACTTTTTCGATTGTATCTAAGAAGTAGGATATTTTAGTAAACTTTATCGTTAGACATGACCCCCCAAAAATAATAAATCTACTTAAAATTTATAAAATAAAAGAAAGAAATAAGGTAGGTACTTTAAGTGGTAAACAAAATAGTACGAAATGTAATGAATATAAAAATTTGTAGTTACGTGTTAGCGTTATAAACAACGGGTGCTGGATAGTTAATTAATGTTTCCTTCGATAGTATCTAGAAAATTCTTTACTCTTACACTGCACCGGTCAGATAGGTTTATTCCGTGTACAACCCCTAGATTTTCAATCCCCGTCATTCATTATAACGACGCGTTACGAAGGACGAGAGCGTAAGAATCAAGGGGTCGAATTCCGGAAAATCCATTAGAGACTAGAGTAATTGGTAATTCGAATTTCAAGCCCACAAGAGTCGAGTCAAATGTCAATGTCATATAATAATATGACAGCTCAACACTCGACACTTCCATACGAGTTCTATTTTCAGCGCTCTGGATTCTTTTCGGCCTTCCAGATTCCGGATTTTAATCCGGAATTGTTCCACCCTAAAGGTGGTTTAGGGTGGAACCACCCTAAAGGTCTTTACTAGGAACGCTTTTGTCTTGGTTCTTGGGAAGGTTCGTTAACCTCCCTGACACTGCGTGCATCGACAGTTTTCTTTATCATCTCTAACCTCGTTTTGTTTTATGACTACCGCCAAACACCTGAAAGGGTAAGTTTCAGCCTGTCTGATAAGTGATAAAAGTTCATTTTGCGAGGTAAATAAAAAAAAAAAAAAAAAAACAAATAGCTCGGAGGCGCGGCGCGGCGCACAGTGGGTCGAAAATCGGCTTTCATAGACATAGAAATGAAATCTCGAAAGTGACAAATTTTTTGATGGATATTGCTTCAGTTTAGTATTACTATATAGAACATGAAGTTTGGGATAATTTGGCCCAAAAATGAGGGAGTAATAATTTATTTACGAAAAACTTGTATGGAGCCAACATGAAAAATTCAATTATTTCAAAAACGGCAAGTTTAACCGTAATATCCTGACAGATGGTTATAGTACTAATTATTCATGATTTTTTGGCATACATTATATAACGGTTTTAGCTGCTCTTTTTTTTAAAAAAATCGTCGAAATTTTTTGAAAAAAAGTCACCCTGTATTATTGCACGATTCGATAGTGTTACTATTAAGGAACAATTTCTGGAAAGTAATGGTATACGGCAAATTTGAGGAAAGTGTTAAATTTTAATAAACTCCTTCATATTTTGAACAAATGTATGAACAATTATATAAAATGCTAAAATTTAGCACTTTCCTTAACTTTCTCACATATAGTTACTTCCCAGCAATTGTTACTTACTAGCAAGACTATCGAATGCTGCAATAATACAGGGTGACTTTTTTTTCAAAATTAACGGATTCGAATCCCAACCAAGGATGTTGACTTGGCGATAATTTGATAATGCAGTTATATTCGTCGTACACTGTGAAGTGAAGGAAAATTATGTCAGGGTAATTTCTTCCCAAAAATACTGGATTTATAACTTTTTTATAGAAAATTTCTATAGAGCCAGTGAGAAAAATCCAATTATCTTCAAAACGGCGAGATAAATCCTCATATCCTTACACGTTATTATAGTACTATTTATTCGTGATTTTTTGACATAGTTCATGAAACGTTTCTATTTGCCATTTTTTTTAATTATCGAAATACTAATTTTGAAAAAGAAAGTCACCCTGTATTATTGCACCATTCGATAGTCTTGCTAGTAAAGAATAATTGCTGGGAAGTAATTACATATGAGAAAGTTGAGGAAAGAACTAAATTTTAGCATTTTATATTATTTTTCATACATTTGTTCAAATTATAAAGAAGTTTATTGAAATTTAACACTTTCTGCAAGTTTTCCGTATTCCATTACTTTCCAGAAATTGTTCTTTACTAGCAAGACTATCGAATGGTGCAATAATACAGGGTGACTTTCTTTTTCAAAATTAGTATTTCGATAATTAAAAAAAATGGCAAATAGAAACGTTTCATGAACTATGTCAAAAAATCACGAATAAATAGTACTATAATAACGTGTAAGGATATGAGGATTTATCTCGCCGTTTTGAAGATAATTGGATTTTTCTCACTGGCTCTATAGAAATTTTCTATAAAAAAGTTATAAATCCAGTATTTTTGGGAAGAAATTACCCTGACATAATTTTCCTTCACTTCACAGTGTACGACGAATATAACTGCATTATCAAATTATCGCCAAGTCAACATCCTTGGTTGGGATTCGAATCCGTTAATTTTGAAAAAAAAGTCACCCTGTATTATTGCAGCATTCGATAGTCTTGCTAGTAAGTAACAATTGCTGGGAAGTAACTATATGTGAGAAAGTTAAGGAAAGTGCTAAATTTTAGCATTTTATATAATTGTTCATACATTTGTTCAAAATATGAAGGAGTTTATTAAAATTCAACACTTTCCTCAAATTTGCCGTATACCATTACTTTCCAGAAATTGTTCCTTAATAGTAACACTATCGAATCGTGCAATAATACAGGTGACTTTTTTTCAAAAAATTTCGACGATTTTTAAAAAAAAAAGAGCAGCTAAAACCGTTATATGATGTATGCCAAAAAATCATGAATAATTAGTACTATAACCATCTGTCAGGATATTACGGTTAAACTTGCCGTTTTTGAAATAATTGAATTTTTCATGTTGGCTCCATACAAGTTTTTCGTAAAAAAATTATTACTCCCTCATTTTTGGGCCAAATTATCTCAAACTTCATTTTCTACATAGTAATACTAAACTGAAGCAATATCCATCATAAAATTTGTCACTTTCGAGATTTCATTTCTATGTCTATGAAAGCCGATTTTCGACCCACCGTGCGGCGCGGCAAAGGATTAAAGTATTTATTCTCAACAACTCTAGATCACTTGCAGATCTTTGACAAGTCTGTGGGTATGCCGTGAGCCGCGCATGACTCGTACGCATGACACGCATGCGCGGAGGCGTGCTGAAACACTCTCTTCCTATTGGTCGAGCGTCTGTCATACGTCATGCACGCTAGTTGTCATGCCGCAGGATTAACGCTATCTTGTTTTCAAGTGGATGCTTCATAGCAATCATAGGAGATACAGGAAAATTCTTACGAATTAAATGTATATATTTCTTATAACATTACACTACAATAGCAGGACAATAGCTATGAAATATCATTGGTCAATTGTTTAAATTGACAGTTACAGACGACATTTCAAAATAGCAACTGAAACCTGTTTTATTACATTTACCCTCACTAGCCTTCAATAAAAAATTCGGATTGCCAAGGAATTAAGAAAAGCCTGGAATGCAGAGGTATGAGGGTAATGATTATTCCGTGTTCAACACCTCAATTTTCTACCCTTACCTACCTTGTCTCTCGTCCTTATAATGACGCGCGACGTTACGAAGACGGGGTTGAAAATCTAGTATTTATTTTATATTACATAATATTATATGTCTATGATTCCGGTTAAAATCCTTTAAAAATACTAAAATAAAATACAAAGTAGCTAGGTCACAGAGTTAAAAATCTTAAAATATATACACTTCCTAGCAGTGTTGCCAACCGCAGAAAAGCAAATAGCAGTAAATGGTCCTTGAAACAACTGAAAAACAGCAGAAAACAGTAAAATAGTAATTTCAAGACATCAAATCTACTGTCCGACATAACATTCGGAGAATTGATAAATATAATACAACTACTGTTAGATTTACCACAAATTGAATTTATTTAAGGAATTTCTGGGAATTGTAAAGTAAAAAAAAATAAATTCCAAATACAAGTAAAGCACAGCTATTCTTGTTCCACATAATATTATACTACAAATGTAGCTATCCTGTTTTACTGTAACTCAAAAGGATTGCCTCAGTAAAGGGGGGATCCCCTATGCTACAGCCTGCAAGAGGCCCGCTATTGATGCCATTTCACAATTGTAAAAAGGCGCGTGACCGTAGCATACGAGAACTATTCCGGTTTGACCTGTTGGTTATGACTTATTTCCATTTGGAATTAATTATTATTTTAAAAACAGTAGAAAAACGAACTAAAACAGAAAACAGGGATGTCAGGCCGAAAACAGTAAATCTACTGTTAAAACAGTAGGGTTGGTAACACTGCTTCCTAGTTGGCATTGCTAGCATAATGAAAAAAAACCGGCCAAGTGCGAGTCGGACTCGCGCACCGAGGGTTCCGTACAAACCTGCAAGGTTTACAAAGTTCGTTCATTACGACAATCGAGTCATAACTATGGTATTTTTATTGCAAAATGACGCGTTTATGAGGAAATGGGTAGTAAGTTTAAAATTATTAAAAAAAATATATTATGTGATGTAACTAAAAATTTATGGTTTTCGTAATTTTTCCTTTATCTATGCTATAAGACGTTGCTTCGTACCAAATTTCAAGATTCTGAGTTCACGGGAAGCACCCTGTAGGTTTTGATTCCCTTGCAAGTGTCGAAAATTTGCGGCATAAACGGCTGTATCTTTTGATTGCGTTGGCTTAGAAGTTTGATTTTTTCACAGCTTCAAGGGACAGTAGACCTGAGTAATTGATATAAATTTCAGCTTCATACCTCCACGCGTTCCTGAGAAAAAGGGTCTTGACAGACGGACGGACGGACAGACGGACAACAAAGTGATCCTATAAGGGTTCCGTTTTTTCCTTTTGAGGTACGGAACCCTAAAAAAGCGGCCAAGTGCGAGTCGGACTTGCCCATGTAGGGTTCCGTAGCAGCAAGTAACATAATATAAAAGTTCTTGTAGTTCGTTGTAACTTTGATCGACGTTTTAATAATACTTAGTGTATTTTTTTTAATTAAGTTAATAAAACAAAAAACTACTTACTAGATCTCGTTCAAACCAATTTTCGGTGGAAGTTTGCATGGTAATGTACCTACATCATATAAATTTTTTATACATAATATATTGTTTTAGTTTTATTATTTGAAAGTGCCTCTCGCGCAAACTATTTAGTTTAGAAAAAAATGATATTAGAAACCGCAATATTATCATTTTTGAAGACCTTAGATACACCACACGTAGGTATGGGTTTGATGAAAAAAAAAATCGACTTTCAGTTCTAAGTATGGACCCCCAAAATGTATTGTTTTTTTTTTCTATTTTTGTATGAAAATCTTAATGCGGTTCACAGAATACATCTACTTACCAAATTTCAACAGTATAGTTTTTATAGTTTCGGAAAAAAGTGGCTGTGACATACGGACGGACAGACAGACATGACGAATCCCTTCCAGTTTTTTGCCATTTGGCTACGGAACCCTAAAAAATCATGCTTACGCCTTACGAATATTATGTTCACTGAAGTCATTCGCGTTACTCATATTAAAACCACATTAAAACAAAAGGTTTGAGTCGGCATCGGTATGCAGTAAAACGAATAGCGGGCGTGATTCAGCTTAAATATTCTTTATTACCATGTTTATGTGTTTTTAAAGCATATTATGATTACGTGTTTTTAATTTATTTGGAGACATTACGCACTAAGCTAAGTTTCTACACAGGTTTCTAGAGGTGCGTTGCAAAATAGGAGATTATACACCATGACCAAGGGGATAAAGAAGTGTCTTACGTCACAGGCAGCATATTGGACCCTGAGCGTAACGAGGGACGCTAGAGTTAATTATGTAGAGTCCTGAGTGAAGCGAGGGGTTCAAGCTGCCCAAGACGAAGACAGGCTTTATCCCAGAGGTGCATACTCTACTTTTCATACCTACTGCGAGGCAATAAAAACCTAGGGCTACATAAATAAAACATTTATTTTGTTAAAAGTTAATATTGATATTGGACACATTTGTCCAGTTACTGTGATAATGTTAAAACACGGAACTGTTAAAATTTTTCAATCGCGTTTTTCTTTTATTATAGCCGGGAATCTAACCGGCGACCTCCGGCTTGATCCACTACGCGCTAACCACTGAGCCACAGAGGTCGTCAAATCACAAAAGTGTTTTAAACTTAGTCCTTTACACATAGATGTATAATATTAAAAAGAGGTTAGTTATTACTTATCACTGCCTTTACATCCGTTAATGGACGATTTATACAGTATTCTCCGAGCGAAGTAACCACTCTTGAAATACTGTAATGTCTGGGACAGTTGGTTTTTAAATGTCGTATGGTTGGACAAGCACATACGGCATTCTCACAACATAGTCAGCCTAGTCCAGAGGAATGAATTGGTCAATACGTCTGGGGCCAACCGTGTGCGGGTTTCCTCACGATGTTTTCCTTTACCGTTAGAGCGTCCGTATGATGTACTTGAGATCTGAAAAAATCTCATTGGTACACGCCACAACCTGGGATTTGAACCTGCACTCTCTCGAGTGCGAACTAAACGGTCTACCCACTAGGTACGGGAGCTCTTCTAAACCTCAGATCAAATGAGTTCGAAACGAACACAATAAAAGACAGATTTATCCCATTCGGTGCAGTCGTTTGGAAATTACAAAAGACAAACGATAGAGCAACGATAGTTCCTTTATACTTGTAGGTACTAATATTATTTATTCTGTGCTTATACAGAAAACACAATAGCTATATAGTAAATCTTCCGGAGAGATCTTGTCGATATAAGTGATGAATTGTTTAGCGATTAGATTATTATTGATACGAGTATTATACTTGCGATTTACGTAACCACTGACGAACTTAACTGTAACTAGGTATCTAGGTTTTAACTATTCCTACATAGCTTTCACACCGCATACGTGATTGTCTGCGTAGATAAAGTTCTTTATAAATAGAACTTCCTAGTATTGTTTGCTATAAAAGTTTCATAAAATTTTGTGTGCCTTAGGAGGCCTTAGGTACTAGTTACTAACTTACTACCTACCTATAATTATGAATGAATATTCTTTATTGTGTTCATACTTACATACAATAAATAAACTTAAAATTACAAATAACTTAGTACCTACAAACACAAAGGGCGGCTTTATTGCTATGCAGCAATTTCTTCCAAGCAACCCACAAGCAGGAAATTTATGTTAAAGTTAGGTTCTTATAGCATTCCAACGATTTAGTTTAGATCTTTAGAAAGTCAGAAATTCAGAATAATAAAACAAGGTGTAGGCGCGAAAATATTATTTAAAACTTTTTAAAAACGACGATTTCGTTTTTTTGCAGCTGGTCAAACTTCGGTAATTTACCTTTAGGCTTTAGTACAGTATTATACTTATATGTTATAATACGCAGAAGCGATGCATAATTTGCTAAAAAAAAAGTATCGTGACTCGTGAGCTGCCGATTTCGACAAAACGGTAAAAATGTTGCAAATCCTGTTTTTTGTGTTTCAAGGGTTACCGGTTTTGGCTGTGCGGCGACGCTCAAAACGAAAGTGCCGCCCATAACCCATTTGGCCCTTGCAACAAAAAGTTTTCATTCTGAGATCTGCAGACCTCCTGCTGTCTGATTTGCTTTGATAGGTACAGAAAGTACATAGTTATAGTTACCTACAAGTTTACCTACGAGCGGGCTTCTTAAAGTATGCCGTGTATTCCTTACTTATATTATTACGCATGACCACATGTCATGAGTTATGACGTGGTCCTTACGTATGACCAGTAATAGTGTTCTGTGCGTATGACTATGCTATACCTAGTTAAAGTATGACATGGTCGGCCACAGTCCACATGAGCCGCTGTACCCCTGCGCTTGGCAGTTTCTCACAAATGCATGGTGCTAGCTAGCTAGAATTAAATGTCCCCGTTGCTGCAGGATGAAGAAGTCGAAATCTTAAAATGTTTAAATTATTATAATCGCTAGATGTGGATGAGGCTAAATTGCCAAGAGTTGCTGAGGTGTAGACCTACCTATAAGGGTACGTCCATTAATCACGTGATGGTTTTAACAACTTTTTAGACCCCTCCCCTCCCCCTGGTGATACGTGGTGAGGTTTTATACTACCCCCCCCCCCCCCCTCCCCCACCTAAGATCACGTGTATTTTTTTTTTACATAGTAAGTGTTTGAAGAAAAACTTTAACTTAAAAACAATTTAATCAAATAATTTAAGCAATTAAAAACTATACGAGTCATTTGTCTTGTAAGTATTTAAACAACACTACGAATCTACAACCGATAATAATTTCGGTATGCATAGACTAGATTCGAAAATTAATACACGTGATGTCTCCTTATACCCCCTCCTCCCCTTGGTGATACTTGGTGATTTTTTTTCGGACCCCCCCTCCCCCTTTAGCATCACGTGATTAATGGACGACCCCTAAGCATCTATAAGAAACCTAATGAACGTAATATACTATGTTATTGTATGTTTACGTAAACTGCTACAATTGCAATGTTATCTTTATTTTTTGACCCCCTTGGAATGTGCTTGACGCAGTGGGCAACACAATGATAACAAGTTTTTGGGGAATCCCTTTGACAAGGAAAACCCATGGAAATATAAAACCTTTCTTAAACCTTTTTTATACCTTTAAACTTTTGAACACAAAAAATTATAATGTAACCAGTAAGGGCAAGAATTGTACCAGTACGGTTACGTCTACTTGAGTACCTAACGATAAAGTAGGTAGAGACAATTTCTAACTTAACAACGAATACTATTTTATTTAGGTAAGTAACGTAGGTACTCCTACCTACTCAACGAATAGGTAAATACCTTTAGAGTTTAGACGTTTGAAGCGAAGTATACCTAAAAACTGTATTAGATTTACATGAAATACCTCATTTTGTAGAAATATAAAAGTTATGTACTTACATAGGTACTTCTTTTTCTGCACACAGGCAAAGAATATTTATTACTAACGTAACACAGGTGCCGTGGAGTCTCCAATTTTTTTTTTCTTTCACTTTAAAACGCTTTTATAATTTGCACTGCACAGTTGTCGATAAAATAATAAACAAATAAATCGTTTATTTTCAAACATTAGTAACTATATTTTGTTGTGTTGTGTGATTGTGTCCCCCAAACCAAGCGCAGCCGTCCATATTTTCAGAATAGTTGTATGTCCAATGTAATAGAAATTGAGCCAAATGTTTTTTTTTTCTTCTCGAACGGAACAATGTTTTAAGTTAAAGGTATTTTCATACCACCTGCTCGATAATGTTCGATTATATATCACGCAATCTCAACGTAAAGCAAGTCATTGACTCCCAAGTAGGGAATGAAAGAACCGGTCTGATTTGAGAACCGGGAATTTCAGGACTGGGCAATTCTGGAACCGGGATTTCCCGGGAGATTCGGGAATTTCGGGACAGGTGTTAAGGCATGAAATCCAAGTGTAATTACTGTCTCAAAAGTAATTCAAAATATAAGAATAACATTTTATAGTGCAATTACAAATTAAATAAGGTATTAATGGCATCTCGACACATCAGCCAACATGTCACCGCCATATTAACGACAACTTTATTGGCGATAGTAAAGACCGTAGGTCATTTTAGTGTTTTAGCATTTATTGATGGTTTTTGTACTGAAAAACTATCAACCTAAAACGATATTAGACTGAAGGCTTAACATTAAGATCTCACACTCGCTGGGGGTACTTGTCAATATTTAAGTAAGGTATCTTCCCTTATATTAATCTCACGGGCTCGAGCATATCCCAAACTCCCCTCTTTTTTGCTCCCTAACAAAAAAGGGGTTTGTTGGGGTTTGATCATTGCGTCCACACATTATATCTGCCATAAGAGTATTCGTGTTTTCCCAGGTGTCTACTGTGGTGCTGAACTTAAGAAGCTGTTAGCCGTTAGGGTGACTCATCATTTTCCTTACACCTACAAGTCGTTGTTTCATCAACATTATATTTTAACGAGGTATTTAGTAGCTGGCAGTGCCTAGTTTTTGTTTACAAGGTTTCGCGTTTATAACATTACACCTAGTAAGGATAAAATATTTTGATGTCAATAAATGTGCGAATGAAAACTAATTCGCAGCAAGGAATATTAAACGAATTGGTTAGTGAATAAGAAAAAGCAACAAAATCAACCATTATTAAAACAGTGAGATAATATGACATCGGTTATTGCCCATTGGACAGCGCCCAATACACTAATAATTGAACTTCTGAGCTAAAAGAGTGATATAGTTTACCGTGATCAAAAGATATATACATAATATTATCTTATCATTTTAAAGACATACTTCCTCGCACCCCTCTCAGTTAACTTTTATGTACAGAATCTAATATAAACTACTAATTCTATCCTTTTATCGTGTAATATTTTTAATTTTTGTTTTTAATTCACTTTCGGAAAAGATGAAAATTATTTTTTAGCTAATATTTACAATAACCGATGATAGTTTACACAAATACTTGTAAATTTTAATACAATCTGTTCGGTACCGAAAGTACCGAAATTCCCAGTTCTCAATTTTTGATTCCCGGTTCTTAGAGCAATTATAAATTTAGGGAATTCCCGGGAATTTCGGGACCGGGATTTCCCGGTTCCATACCCTACTCCCAAGGGAGATAATGTTGTATGAAACTCCCAAGGGATTAAAGTGATTTGAATTTGGAACGTTAAAATTCGTATGAAAACTCCTAATAGATACGTATCTATCATAGAGTTTTTCAATAATAATATGGCATTGCAAAGAGAGTTTATTCGAAAATCGAACTGGCCACCTATAACAAAAGAAAAACGCGATTAAAAAATTCAAAACAAAAGCCAGAGTTTGGTGCTATTTTCAGAAAGTAAAATAGGTACCTACCTACCTACTACGTTATTTTAACAGTTCCGTGTTTTAACATTCCCACGTGTCTAAAATCAAAATGTCGTCGAGCGATAGTGATTTGACTCCGGAGCTTATTAAATTAGACGCTTTAGGGATTATTAACAATCTCTTACCAGAAAAATCAAAAAATAAGTATGAAAAGTGTATGAAGATTTCACCACACGGAGAGAAACGAAAGGAGTCAAAGCTGTGTCCGAATCCGTCCTTTTGGTTTATTTCCATTATTTAGGATCAATTCGGAAGCCAAGCAGCCTATGGTGTATTTTTTTTTAAATGAAATATGGGGGCAAACGAGCAAACGGGTCACCTGATGGAAAGCAACTTCCGTCGCCCATGGACACTCGCAGCATCAGAAGAGCTGCAAGTGCGTTGCCGGCCTTTTAAGAGGAAATAGGGTAATAGGGGAGGGTAGGGAAGGGAATAGGGTAGGGGATTGGGCCTCCGGTAAACTCACTCACTCGGCGAAACACAGCGCAAACGCTGTTTCACGCCGGTTTTCTGTGAGCCCGTGGTATTTCTCCGGTCGAGCCGGCCCATTCGTGCCGAAGCATGGCTCTACCACGTAAAGCCTGTATTTATTCAATGCTCAGATCTACAATCAGCATCAAACACAATATACAAATCAACACATACAGCAGATTGTTGGCTTTTTTAAAGAGGAAATCGGAAGGTCATCGGGCAAAAAAGTCGACAGTATTTACAACCCAAAATGTGGAAAGTTTTCTAGATGAAGCACCAGATCACATCTTTCTGGCCATGAAAGTGAGTACATATCTACATATTTAATGAATTTTTCACACTAATATTATAAATGCGAAAATTTCACAAGTTTATTTTAAATACAATGTAAATCCTTATGTTTTCTTTTGTTATAGGTGGCCTTGATTTTTGCAGTGAATGGCGCTTGCCGTGGAAATGAACTTCTTAACATAAAAGTCCAAGATATAGAAAAGCATTCAGATCAGTTATTGTTGATAAGCTTGCCAGATACCAAAACAAAGAGAGAACGGTCATTCGTAATCTGTAGAGAGCAAGTAAAAATTGTCGAAAAGTATCAAGCTCTTATGCCCTTCTATCATTAACACTAATAGATTTGTCGTATCTTATAATAATGGCAAATGTACCAGACAAGTCATTGGCAAAAATAAAATTGGTGCTATTCCGAAGGAAATTGCTAAATACCTAAAATTGCCAAACGCAGAACTCTACACAGGCCAGGACATCTTTAGGAGGACATCAGCTACTTTTTTGGCAGATTCAGGAGCGGATATAGCCCAGATAAAACGACACGGGGGCTGGAAATCCGATACAGTAGCGGAGGGCTACATAGAAAATTCAATACATAATAAGAATAGATTATATAAGTTGCCGTATTAATTAAAAAATTAAATACCATTTATTTCGGGCTGCATAGGCCCATATTATAAATACCTTATAGACTAACATACATATTACTATATTATATTATATAACTAACACTAACACAAAACATTCATCAAAAAACATCGTCAAATATTATTGATCCTTGGACACCTTTGCTCCCAGTCATCGATATCAAATAACGTGTCAGAAAACTTGCTGCCTCAAGCAGCGTCACCACATTTCAAAATGAGGATCAGTCACAAGTTCCTGAATCTTTAAGTACTGCTCAAAAAAACTCCACCACAACTTCCATAAATGTTCCTAATAAAAATATTACTCTATCCCTCCATAACTGGACAAATGTGTCCAATATCAATATTAGCTTTTAACAAAATAAATGTTTTATTTATGTAGCCTTGGGTTTTTATTACCTCGCAGTAGGTATGAAAAGTAGAGTATGCACCCCTGGGATAAAGCCTGTCTTCGTCTTGGGCAGCTTGAACCCCTCGCTTCACTCAGGGCTCTACATAACTCCCTCGCTTCGCTCGGGAGTTAACTCTAGAGTCCCTCGTTACGTTCAGGGTCCAATATTCTGCCCGTAACGTAAGACACTGCTTTATCCCCTTGGTGCATAATCTACTATTACCAGGCTATCTATCTATCTATCTATGTATAAAAGGCAAAGCTAATGGACTGATGTAATAACGCACAGGCCAAACCCTAAAGGCTAGAAATTTGAAATTTTGCATAGATATTTATTTCTCATGTGACGTAGGAATTCCACTAAGGAAGGATTTTTCAAAATTCAACCCTCAAGGGCATAAAATAGGTGATAAAAGTTTGTATGAAACTTTTTATTCCTGGATCATATTTGCATAAATTTTCGATGAATTGAGCACGGCAAAATTATGAGTTACGTATTTCAGCGTTTTCTAAAATTCTGCCCCTAGGTGGGTAAAAAGAGGATGAAAGTTTAAAATTTCACGCGCGCGATGTCGCGGGCAATTGTTAGTTGCAACTTGCAGTAGATAAATGGGAGTAGGAATATACTGAATCTGTAGGCAAAATTAGTGTAGTAGTGTAGTACATGGATATTTGTGACTCTGAAAGTGCGGCTACTTATCATCTCTTCGTAGATTTGTTTCGATTGAGTGACAGATACCTTTAAGATAAGTAGTCATGAATAATACAAAAATTTTTTAGTCATAGTGACTAGCGTGAGTTTAATCTTATATTTGAACACAAGCAGGGCCGGATCTACCTAAGGGCTACTTGGGCTGCAGCCCAGGGCCCCGAGGTTACAAGGGGCCCCCAGACCCCGCTAAAAGCAATAGGCGATAATTTGAATTTGAAAAATAGTTGTCTGTAAAGTCGGTTTACGGGCGATATTTTTACGTGATATTGTCATAAGAAAATATTGTAAAAAAATTGCGTACTTCTATGAATTGAGTTAAGGCGGGAAATACGTGTGAAAGGATGTTTTTATGCTGATTTTCATTAATTTTTTTAGGTATAAAAAATTAATATTATTCATTGAAACTATTTGGTTGTTTTATACGAAAAGTTGAAAAGTTTTGAGCCCGACCTTAAAAAAACTATTTTTTTCTAAATGATTATTTTATTTCTCTACATATCCAAAAGTCGAGTGGGCCTGACGGAATCCCTCCTATTGTGTTGAGTAAGTGTGCTCCAGAGTTGGCTCCGGTCTTGACGCGCCTTTTTCGGCTCTCCTATTCCTCTGGCATCGTCCCGGCTTCTTGGAAGACAGCCTTGGTGCACCCGATCCCCAAAAAAGGTGATCGCTCAAATCCTTCCAACTATAGACCAATCGCCATAACCTCTCTCTTCTCAAAGATAATGGAATTCATTATCAATGGCCAGCTTCTTCGATACTTGGACGGCCAGGGATTACTAAGCGACAAACAATACGAGTTCCGTAAGGGTCGCTCGGCTGGTGATCTCTTAGCGTACCTAACTCATCGTTGGGCTCAGGCAATTGAGTCGAAGGGAGAAGCATTGGCTGTTAGTTTGGACATTGCGAAGTCCTTTGATCGGGTTTGGCATAAAGCGCTGCTTTCAAAGCTTCCATCATACGGGATGCCCGAGAAATTATGCAAGTGGGTCACAAGTTTCTTAGCAGACAGAAGCATAAAGGTCGTAGTTGACGGCGAATGCTCGGAAACTCAGTCAGTTGATGCTGGTGTCCCTCAGGGCTGTGTGCTATCGCCTACCCTGTTCATACTGCATATCAATGACATGTTACAGACCAACGGCATTCATTGCTATGCGGATGATAGTACAGGTGATGCTGTATATACCGGCTCCCCTAATATTTCTCGGCTAAATGTCATCGAGAGTCGAAAAGAACTTATGTTTAAAATAGAGAATTCATTGGAGAAAGTCTCTGAATGGGGTAGACGTAACTTAGTCCAATTTAAGCCCGCCAAGATACAAGTCTGCGCGTTCACCGCTAAAAAGTCACCTATGGTCGTACATCCTCGTTTTGAGGGCACATCTTTAACCATCTCCCCTAGCATTGAAATACTTGGCGTTAGCATATCGAGCGAAGTCCAATTCCGATATCATCTAGAGGGTAAGGCCAAGTTAGCCTCGAAGAAGCTTGGTGTTCTCAACAGAGCGAGACAGTACTTCGGTCCGGACCAACGCCTACAACTCTACAAGGCGCAGGTTCGGCCTCATATGGAATATTGTTCTCATCTCTGGGCAGGAGCACCAAAATAACAACTGCTCCCTCTGGATCGTATCCAACGAAGGGCCGCTCGAATTGTTGACTGTCATTGTGTTTCAAACAGCTTGGACCCCTTGGAATTACGCCGAGATGTACCTTCACTCTGCATCCTCTATCGGTTGTATAACGGGGAGTGCTCTGAGGAATTGTTCGGAATCATACCACCTGCAACTTTTCGCCATCGTCCCACGCGAAAAATATTCCATCCTCATCACCTTGATGAGTGGCAGTCTTCCACCGTGCGTTTCTCGCGTAACTTTCTGCCGCGCACTGTAAAACTCTGGAACGAACTGTCACCAGCAGTATTTCCGGACCTATACGACCTACAAACCTTCAAGAAGAGAGCGTATTCCCTCTTAAAAGGCCGGCAACGCACCTGCAGCTCTTCTGATGTTGCGAGTGTCCATGGGCGACGGTAGTTGCTTTCCATCAGGTGACCCGTTTGCTCGTTTGCCCCCTTATTTTATAAAAAAAAAAATAGTCTACAGAATGATCTATACACTTTTGCCATGTTGTAGCTTTAGCATTCCTTCTAAAAAAAATAATTTTCAATTACATCAAAGTCACAGGCCACAGCTTCTTGTACCTCGATATTCGTCGAAAATTTTCGTCCTGCCATGTGTTTTTTTAGATTGGAGAAGAGATGGTAATCAGACTGCAGCCCCGTCTGAAGAAGTCCGGCGAATAGGGTGGATGCGGCAACAATTCAAAGCTACAATTGTGTATTTGTGCGATTGATTTCGCCGCAGTATGGACAGGAGCGTTATCTTGGTGGATCAAAACTTTCTTAGACAACATACCAGGCCTTTTTATTTTTATTTCTTCACGCAAACATTGTAAGAGTGTGCAATAATAGTCCGCATTTATGGTTTTACCTTTTTCAAGGTAGTCAATCATAATGATTCCTCTACACTCCCAAAAAACTGAAGCCATTACCTTCTTGGTTGACAAAACGACCCGAGCTTTTTAGGGGGCGGTGACCCTGCTCTTTTCCATTGCTTGGATTGTACTTTGGACTCTGGTGTATTGTGGTGAACCCAAGTTTCGGTATAGTCCCCAGTACAAGGACCATAATTTTTTTTGACACATACAAATGTAAAACTTTGTGAGTGCCTTTTTGCGATGAGTCCGACAAACTTTTCTAATGCGAAAGTTTCGGCGCTGCTGCGATTTCGAATGATCGATTCCTGGAATTGTCGATATGACGTCACTATGTCTCTCCGTATATACAAGTTTGATTTTTGGAATTCTTTTTTAGTAAAATTAATTAAAAAATTGTGGTCAACTTGTCCGACAAAAATCTTGTGGCGTATGGGGTGTTCACCACCCCGAAAATGTCGATATGACGTCATTATGTCTCTCCGTACATACATGTCGGACAAAAATAACAATGATAGACAACAGTATTCTAAATGCAAATATCTACTTGTCCGACAAGTCCGACAAAAAATTAAAAAGAAACTGTTTTTTACTTTTTCATGTAAAAACTACCGAACGGATTTCGATGAAATTTGGTATGGTAGTAGTTTAGGCTCTGGATAAAATCATAGGCTACTTTTTATCCCAAAAAAGCACAATGTTCCCGAGAAATCCAGTATTTACGCGGGCGGAGTCGCGGGCAACAGCTAGTAGTTGATAATAAATGTCATTCTGTCATATTATTGTCGGACACATATATTTTGTTTACAATTAATACTTTATTTTAAATCGAAAAATATTAAATTTGTATATTATACGGAGAGACATAGTGACGTCATATCGACAATTCCAGGAACCGATCATTCGAAAACGCAGCAGCGCCGAAACTTTTCGCTCACAACTCACTCGAACTCACAAAGTTTTACATTTGTATGTGTCAAAAAAATTTATGGTCCTTGCACAGGTCACGCAACGGTTTATGAGCGCTCAGTGAAAGTGAAGGGGATCGTTCGCGCATGTGACCAATAGCAAAGAATATATATTACTAACGTACCAATAGCGTATCGGCAAGCCACGTTCGGCATGCGTTCGGCGCATCCACACCTCCCCGCCCAAGCCCGTTACCGCCAAACACACCCAAAAACTGACTTCTGCGCATACCCCCTCTACTTTTGTCGAAAGATCTTAATTCGTTGCGCGACCTATACTGGGGACTAGTACCCATCTGGCAGAGACCTTAGAAAATCCAAGATCGTTGGAAATTATGTTCTGTGCTCATTCATAGGAAATGCCTATTGCTTCTTCTTCTTCTTTAAAATGGCATCCCTTGAGCATTCTGCTATCTCTGCAATCGTCGATCTCCTATCATTCAAACTCAGGTCTAATATTTTATTGGTATTTTCGTCTATGGTAGCAGTCGGCAGTCTACCATTCCTAGGTTCATCTTGCACTGCTTCTCTGCCACGTTTATAATCCGCTACCCATCTTTTGACGTGGCATATGATGGAACAGATTTCCCCAAAGTCTCATAAATATGTACGTATCTTCATTAATTTGTTCTGGCGTTAATCCTTTTTTCGATGGAAATATTTTATGATGGAACGGTGCTCAATTTTAAAATTGAGCAATTTTGGAAACCGCGAACTCGTTTGTTAAATCGATCAGAAATTTTGACAGAATAAAAACAAAAGAAAGCAAATTAAAAAAGAAATGGCTATTACATGCCAGTATTATTTTTTCTTTTGAATTTAAATGTCAACCTTAGGCTCAAAACTTTTCAATGTGCCCTCGTACATATTAAATATGATAATATTAAATATAATAAAATAAAAAATATTATACAATATATTGAATATAATATTCTTTTTATAAAAATATAACTTAAAAAGTAGCGGAGATATCAGCTGATATACGTCGAAGTTTGTCATCCGACTTAGCAGTTGGTGTACACGATGGAAGCCACAATTTTTAACTGAAATCAATGGCACAAAAAATTACTTTGTTTTATATGTTTGTCTTCTATATAAACCTCATTAAAAAAACATTTTTAGAGGGCTATTAAAATAAGTCTGTAATATTTTTTCATATATTGCTTTCTATAAAAAAGTAGTTAAAATAAAAATATCGCTAATGATTGAGGTTCATATGCAACACAATTGTTTTAGGAAGTTATAAACCAAATTTCAATATGATTCATTTAAAACTCATGCTTTTTCGTTTGAGCTGCCGGCATTCATCGATTTATAAGACGTTATCACGTCAAAAAAAATCTAATATTAAAAAAAATGGGTGTGTGTACTTATGTACGCGCGTAAGAAGTTATACTTCATTGGCATGATCAAAAAATTGTTTATTTTAATTGCATGCAAATAATTAATTTCAATAATAATAATATGTAATAATATCATTATAAAAACAGTTTTTAGACATGGCTATTAGTTGAGTACATAAGCCCCTAAATAGTTTCAGCCCAGGGCCCCACAAATTCACGATCCGCCCCTGAACACAAGTATTATCTAGAACTCTGGAGTCTAGACCAGCTACACTCAACCTGTAGCCAAGGGCCGCATGTGGCCTGCCGGACCTTTGATAATGGCCCATCTGATGTTAAAAAATGTATGTAAACTATTTTAAATTTCAACAGTGGAAATTGTGTTGACTTTTCAAATCTTGATAAACTTTTGAAAAAGTGTTACAATTTCGAAACTTGCGTTAAAATAATTAATATCTTTGATAATTTTTTTTATTTTTATTGGATGACCTCTTTGACTCAATGGTTAGCGCGTTGGCGCTGAAGCCGGAGGTCGCGGGTTTGAATCGCGCCAGGGAACATAAAAGTTTTCACGCCCCATAGTTTGAAACCCCCTGCTCTACACAAGAGCACACAAGAGCACTCTCTCTTCTTTTATTATCGTGATCCAGTTTCAAAAAAACGCGTTAAGGGAAAAATTTATAATCATTAAGTAAAGTACGATAAAAGGATAAAGTTTAAGGAGTAAGTTAGGATAATTTTCAATGATACCGGGATCATAATTATATCGGCAAATTAAAAAAACGCAGCATTGATCCCACACACCATAGCCAATTCTGTCGTTGGGGTCGATTCAGGGATGCGCCAGGGATGCACAGGGGTCAGGGACATGCGAAAGATAAGACCCAAAAACGCAATGCAAATTACAGATTAGACCCTTAGATCTTGACATCTCTTTACGCCCCCCTAGGGCCACGAAAATGTGACCACAAATTTAACATGGGTATTTTTATTACAGATATTATTCGAAGGCAAGTTACAATATATATTTAACGGGGGGGTCGGGAGATTCCTTTTCGCACATGATCCATGATTACTATCAGCAGTAATAATTTATTTACTTGAAAATAACCGGGAACGTAGCGAGTTCAGCCGCTAGACCGTCGCATCCTATTTGACACTTCCCTATTCTCACTATTTGTTAGTTGTCATGACGACTCTGGGGTGACCTCGCTCAAGCTAACCGCTTGACGTTGCCAGTTAATTTCGTAATAAATAATCAAATGAAATTATAACAAAACTTCTTATTTAAAAATAACCACAAATGGAGTAATAACAAACAAATAAACTTCTTATTTCTTAACGCTTCGACACGGCCATCATGACTTCTCACACGTCCTCGTGTGAACTACCTGAAAATAAGAAATAAGGTCCTGCAGTGTTTGAAGTCACGACTCGGCCAACCTGATTTAACAATTCGAGAATAGTCTTAACTATCTTATTACAAACAGAAAATAAAATTGAGATTCTCTATATAAAGCGAAATTGTTCGACAAACAATACGCACTAAAATTAGCAGTCAGATTCGATTTAAATTTAAAATACACTATTTCTTTTGATTCGGCGTCTGAACATGACATGGACATGGACAACCTCACATACATTAACTGGATTAGCGTCTGATCAAGCCTTAGACAACCAACAGCTAGGATAACTGAACCAGCGTCCGACCAACGGCATGGACAACCCACAGCATCGGACCGCACTAGGATAACTGAATCAGCGTCCGACCAACAGCATGGACAACCCACAGCATCCGACCGCACTAGGATAACTGAACAGCGCCCGATCAACGACATGGACAACCGACAGCATCCGACCGCACTAGGATAACTGAACAGCGTCCGATCAACGGCATGGACAACCCACAGCATCCGACCACACTAGGATAACTGAACAGCGCCCGATCAACGACATGGACAACCGACAGCATCCGACCGCACTAGGATAACTGAACAGCGTCCGATCAACGGCATGGACAACCGACAGCATCCGAAAACCTGGATAACTAAATCAGCGTCCGACCAATGACGTGGACAACCTATAGCATCCGAAAACCTGGATAACTAAATCAGCGTCCGACCAATGACGTGGACAACCTATAGCATCCGAAAACCTGGATAACTAAATCAGCGTCCGACCAATGACGTGGACAACCTATAGCATCCGAAAACCAGGATAACCAGGTGGAAGGCCAGCGTCGGATCAAGCCATCGACAACCACAGGCATCCTAAAAGTACAACTTATCGCTAATTCACAATTTCAACTAGAACTAGTAGACGGCACAGCACAGTCATCGTCAGAGTGGTGAACCTCAAGGCCAATAGGTTCAGGCATTCTACGAAGTCTGTCATGGGCATACTTGTACGTCTTATTTGAGTTCAAGCCTTGTAACATGTAACGGTCACCCTCCAAGATATCTATTACCTTAAAATGACTTTTATACTTGGGATCTAACTTGGTTTGGTTCCGTTCCTCGTTTTTGTGCAAAACATAATCGCATATAGAAAATGGATTTAGCTTGGCATTAGTATTATCAAAACGTGTTTTGTCGTACTGAGCATTCTTAGTCATATTCTCTATCGCTTGATCTCGTGCGGCAATAAAATCGACTTCGAGCTCTACATCACTACCTAATAGGATATCTGCAGACCTAACAACATTCCCAATAAGTAATTCTAGAGGACTCGATCCGGTAACCCTGTACTGGGAGCAATTTAAAGCTAGTTGTACGTCGGGTATGGTGGCCTTTAAAGTGCTCATTATACGTTCAATCTGACCGTTTGCCCGAGAGCTACCTGTTGCGATAAGATGTATCTTGATGTTTACAGAATCGCAATAATCCTTAAAATCCTTTCTGACAAAGCAACGACCCTGATCTGCGATAATAATTCTTGTAGGCACGCCAAACAATGAGACACTAGCTTTAATCGCTTTGATACTTCTAGCCGCATCGATGTGAGGTATGATGAAGCAGGACGAACTCACAAACACATACTCCTTGCTGTCACTTTTACCACTAAGCTTCCCGGTGACGTCCATGTGTATAGTGTGCCAAAGAATCGCTACCTTTGGGATGAGATGTAATTCGCCTTGAATTTTGCCAGAGTGTGTCTTTGAAATTTTACATGTGATGCAATTTTCTCACGTACTTGCAGGTCATTTTATCTAACCAATAAAGCTCATACACTTTCTCTAGTTGACTGAAGGGAGTTACAATCAGTAACTACTACAAACTTATGGCCATGTAAATAATTACGGAAATGTTTTACCGCGTTTAAAACCGCTAGAGTCTCTAATTCGTATGAATGATATTTCGACTCTGCGGCTGTAGTACGCTTACTAAAATAAGCAATTGCATGCAACTTACCTGCCTTTCTCTGCATTAGGACCGCACCGTATCCAAGCGCACTTGCGTCAATATGCAGCTTAGTTGGTAGATCTGGATCGTAGATCATCAGAACTGGCTCCCGAGTAAGAGTAGAAATTAATTGCTGTCTTACTGCTTCATGTTCTGATTTCCAATATAACTTACCATTAGAGCTGGAGGTCAACGTGTACAATGATGCCATTTTTTGTGAGAACCCAGCAATAAACCGGCGAAAGTAAGAGGCCAATCCAATAAATTAACGTAGCTGCGTTACTGTGTGTGGTAGTGACAGAGACGTAAGTGCATCGATTTTACGTGGGTTGGGACGGATATATCCCTTGCATACTTCGTACCCAAGGTACTCGCGCCTTTTGTTTTAGGTAGGCACACTCTTTAATATTCAGCTAAAAGCCTTGATCTGTGAGTACTTTGAGTACTACCTTTAAACTCGTAAGAGCTTCCTATATCGTACTCGCCATAATGAGAATGTCATCCATATAAGCTACTACGTAAGTATTAACAAGATCGCTAAGTGCCTTAATGATTGCGCGTTGAAACACTGCTGGAGCATTTTTTAGGCATTGTGAGGTACTCGTATTGGCCTTCGGTAGTAACAAACGCCGTGCGCTCAATAGAGTCATGCTCAATGGGTATCTGATGGAACCCTGAAGCCATATAGGTAACAGATAGTGAAGAAGTTACCCTTATTCAGTCTTGCTATTTGATCGGAGATCAGCGGTAAAAGAAATCGATCTGGTACCGTATTATCATTTAGTTCTCTATAGTCCACACACATTCGGTCAGGATCAAAGTCAGGAAAATGAAGTTCTTTTTACGATCGTGACTCCTTCAGGGCTTCTAACATGGCCAAGAAAAAATTCTATTTTGTTGCTCCAATAACAACAAATACTTTTCGTCACTTCCAACATTGTTAGAACGTGGGGCGTTCTGGTTGCATCCCACTTCTGATAACGGGGGGGTCGGGAGATTCATTTTCGCACATGATCCATGATTACTATCAACAGTAATAATTTATTTACTTGAAAATAACCGGGAACGTAGCGAGTTCAGCCGCTAGACCGTCGCATCCTATTTGACACTTCCCTATTCTCACTATTTGTTAGTTGTCATGACGACTCTGGGGTGACCTCGCTCAAGCTAACCGCTTGACGTTGCCAGTTAATTTCGTAATAAATAATCCCACCAAAAACATTCTGTAAAAAACTAGCCAAGTCTCGATGGAGCTGCTTGTTTATCTCTAAAAATTAATGAAATCTAGACTAAGTCATGCCAAGTCTAAGGATCCTTACTGCGACTTATTTATTATTATAGTTAATGTTGTGTGACTTGGCCCTTGAAAATTCTTTATACATTAGAAGTCAATTTTGTTTACACGTAATGTTATATCAGATTCTGTTGTAACTACCTATGTTTGTTAAGCGAGATAATAGCCCATACTGGTATTGGTAATTGGACGCTAGTGTCTTATTTTAGGCTGTTGTTGATTGTATAACACATGTATTGGAGCAATGGTTTGATGGAGCCCCTTTTGTACCCTTGTGTACTCTTCAACGGCCAAGTCACACAACATTAACTATAATAATAAATAAGTCGCAGTAAGGATCCTTAGACTTGGCATGACTTAGTCTAGATTTCATTAATTTTTAGAGATAAACAAGCAGCTCCATCGAGACTTGGCTAGTTTTTTACAGAATGTTTTTGGTGGGATTTCACTTCTTTTTGTAGAAACGTAGGAATATTGATTTATTTTACTAGATTTTAGTGTAATTTGTTTATTTAATTTGTGTAATGTTCGAGTAGAATAAAGTTAATTGTTCGACAATTTCTTCTTGTAAACTTGTAAGTATAAGTATAAAAGCCAGTCTAGTCTTATCCAGAGTTTTCCTTTAATTTTATTTTTATGCGTATTAAAAGCAGAAGGGGAGGCATTCGCCCAGCAGTGGAATGCTACCGGCTAGATTAAATTAGAAGATGTGTCCCACTTCACTGGATTTTTGCAATGACAGTCGATTTTTTATGTACCAATAGTAGAAGGAGGCATTGCCATATCTCTAATCAGCTGAGACCAGCTGAGGGTTCTTCATCAGATACTTCAGACCTTCGATTTTTGACATCAAATGAAGTTGCCCACCAAGTTGAATATTTTTTGTAAAGGCAGTATGTCGATCTCTAATAGTTTGGTTGGGCTCTTGTGTTTTCTAATAAGGGTCACCAGGTACTCCAGATCTTCGATTATCCTAGTTTTTATAGTTTTTCCTTTATGTGGCCATTAAACCCTACCTCTGTACCAAATTTCAGCTCTCTGAGTTTATGGGAAGTACTAGTTCTATTCTGATGATCATGAGTGAGTGACTGGGTGAGTGTCATAAATGCGAAACTTTGCTTTCGTTTAACTTCGGAACTAAATGACCTACAGACTTAAAATTTTGGATTTTAAGAATGTGATTATACTTTACTGGATGACGAAAATTTCTGCGTTCTGGTCTTATCCAGAGGTTCTCAAATAGGGGCCTGAAAATGCGGCGAAATGGTTCCAGTAAATAATGGTACAGCAGTGTTTGCTTCGCGCTCGACTTGGCGGGGGCACTGCCGTGCCCCCAGATCGATATTCTGGTCTTATCCTGAGGTTCTCAAATAGAGGCCTGAAAATGCGGCGAAATGGTTCCCGTAAATAATGGTACGGCAGTGTTTGCTTCGCGCTCGACTTGGCGGGGGCACTGCCGTACCCCCAGATCGATTATCCTACTTTTTATAGTTTTCCCTTTATGTGGCCATTAAACCCTAACTCTGTACCAAATTTCAGCTCTCTGAGTTTATGGGAAGTACTAGTTCTATTTTGATGATCATGAGTGAGTGTATAAGTGAGTGAGTGAGTGAGTGAGTGAGTGTCGTAAATGCGAAACTTTGCTTTTGCTTAACTTCGGAACTAAATGACCTACAGACTTGAAATTTTGGATTTTAAGTATGTGATTATAGCTTACTGGATGACGAATGACGAAAATTTCTGCGTTCTGGTCTTATCCAGAGGTTCTCAAATAGGGGCCTGAAAATGCGGCGAAATGGTTCCAGTAAAGGATGGTACGGCAGTGTTTGCTTCGCGCTCGACTTGGCGGGTGCACTGCCGTGCCCCCAGATCAAATGAAATTATAACAAAACTTCTTATTTAAAAATAACCACAAATGGAGTAATAACAAACAAATAAACTTCTTATTTCTTAACGCTTCGACATATTTATTTCCAGACATAAAGAAATTTATACAAATTTCTTTATGTCTGGAATTTATTTATTTCCTTACAAAAATAAATAAAAAGCATTTTTTGCAATAAAAATGTCACATTATATTTTATAAACCCAGCAAATATAAGATGGTGGGAAACCCTGGATTAAATTTGAATGTCCAATATTGCGATACTCAACTACTACTGCAGCCATGTTAACTTGTGAGTTCAACTTTCTCCATTGTCCATTGAAACCAAGTGGCTATGTTAGGGAGGTGCTCCAAGAGGAATCCTTACGGCTGAAACAATTTTAAACTTGTATGGTGTCTTTTAAATTTAAGTTGGACTTGGAGCGGATATTAAATAGTCTAAGAGCTGCTTAAGAGCTGCCATGTATTCGGCCGTTAATTATTGTTAGTTAACTACAGTGGATATAGACTTCGACTGTCAGTTAGTCTATTCCGTCGTTTAATAAAGTTTATCGAGCCACAAGCTGTTAAATACTTAGTGTAGAATGGGAAAGTGGATGCATTTGGTAGAAAGTTTCCTGCACTTTATATTTTATCGTTTTTGCAAGCTTACATTCTAATGTTGTAGTAATAATTTTGTTTTGTTAATTTAGAAATAAACTTATAAAAAATTATTATTTTTAATCTATTAATATTTTGAATAATTTGAATACTTTAAACCTAGTGCCATTGGATTTCAGAATGCATGGAGGCGCCTCTGTTTTAAATATTTTAATATTTTCTGCTACCGGTTTGCATTTTTTTAAGTAAACAAGGAAATTTATTGAAATAAATATTTAACTACATTTTTGATGATTGAATTGGGTTTGGTTTTAATTTTACTAATATTACGCATTGACTCATTCATAAAGTTGTCATCCTCACTCCTCGTTCCTCAATGTGAATTGGTGGAGCATGCAATTATGCCATGCAACGAACCATGAAAGGTCTAGTGTTACATGATTAATGACCTCAAGTTATAAACAGTTTAAACTTACATAATCGTTATCATCTCAAATTACTTCTATTGATAAATTAGGTTGGTATAGTGCGATTCAAATGAGAATAGGATCGAGTCGGCGCCATATTGTTTCGAATTTAGACTGTTATGATAGTTAAATTTATGTTTAGATAATTGATTACTATTTAACGTTTTTATTTAAATTCGATGCAAGACTATTGATATTTATATGCACATAAGTTTTTCTGAAAATCGCACTTTTCAAGTGATATTTGACAGATTAATATTATATTCTCATTTGAAACCCGTTATATGTAGTGACGTAGATGTTGTAAGTTAAAATAACTTATCTGTTTAGTTTCTTTTTAGGGTTCCGTGCCCTCAGGGTAAAAATGGGACCCTATTACTAAGTTTCCGCTGTCTGTCCGTCCGTCTGTCCGTCACCAGGCTGAACCGCGATAGCTAGACAATTGAAATATGTATTTCTGTTGCCGCTATAACAACAAATAATAAAAACAAAATAAAATAAATATTAAACGATTTTATTTTTATTTTCCCATACAAAAAACGTGATTTTTTGCCGTTTTGTACGGAACCCTTTGTGCGCGAGTCTGACTCGCACATACCATTTTTTTATGTAATTATCATGCATATTTTGCCTAAATAATGTTAAATAAGTACCTATATTTTTTATAAAAAAACTATGACCGTAGTAGGTACGTAATTTTATCTAGGCTAGGTATATGTTTTCCGTGCTATAATTACGAATTTATTAATTCCTCATTATTTAAATTGGATCCAGCTTAGGCGTTACGGTGAGACAAATATACACACATAGGTATATAGACTGCCAAAATGATTAGGTTTCTTATAGGTTTGCCGTACTCCGTAGTCGGGTAAAAAAGCATAAAATATAGGTACACATTGTTATATGGGTATATAAAATAATATATTGTTATGTTATCAAACATTTAAAATAAAATAAATAATATAAATTGTCATATAATTTCCGCAACTATTTTACACGTAGACGATTGAGAGCATTTAGTTTAGCAGATCTAGGTTTATCATACAATCATTTATCATCGATAACAGTATCCCAAGTGATACAAAGTGTCAATTTTACTGATCTTAGCACCTGACGGAGTGAATATTATCAGAACAATCACGATCGCAAGTCGCGTGCCTTATAAACAAGGTAATAGCATTATTTCATGACAGTCGACTGCAACCTTCGTTACCATCGAGCGGCGTGACTCGACCAGAATGACGATTTGACGCGCGGTTTTTGAAACATATGTGCAGGACTCCCATAGAAAATATTGGACAAAAACAATCTGTGATTTGTGTAAAATTATTTTGTAATTCAAAGTGAAAATGGGCTTGAAAGCTGAAGACGATAAGCGGCCGAGCAAACTGGCGATTATGGATGATATATCTGACACCCCGCGTAAGTGTTTTAGATTATTTTTTTACTTTTTTGCAGCAGATTTTGAGTAATTTTAACAACGATTTGATAAGATTACTGCGACTGAATAATTTAGGTAGGTACCTAATTTGTTTTTTTTAACTACTGAAGTGAAGTATGTAACTACCAAAATATGCAAAAAATTATCTTATTTATCTATAGTTTAAAATTTTAATATCGTATTACATAAGTTAAATTAATTAAGTTTTTTTTTAATTATGTTTTTTTATCATTACCATTCATAATTAGGTACGTACTTAGCTACTCGTCTACATATTTTCAAATATTTTCGTATTAGCATTGACAATTTGACACCCAATGTTTTTTTGTTGTCATAAAATGTGGGTAGGTACCACCCAAAAAATTGTTTAGATATAATAAAAATTGCTACCACAAATACCACAAAATAATTACTCACCATTTACGTTTTACGTATTATGATTTACAAAAGGTACATGCAGGTATTTTTAAACAACTGCGTAACTGAGCAAAAAATTTTAAGGATACATTAGTTTGGTGTCTTTAATGATAAAATATTTATGAAAACTGCTACTGTAATGAAAACAAAAATAAATTTTAATGGTTATAATAATTGCATTTTAGACAACATTAAAAAAAAACTTTGGTTTGGTGTCTTTAACGATTAAATATTTATGAAAACTGCTACCGTAATGAAAACAAGAATATTGTTTTAATAGTTATAGTAATTGCATTTTGACAATACTGAAAAAAACATGTCTTAAAAACAATGCACTTACTCATGTCTCATAATAATAAAATAAAAATAATATTTAAAAAAAAGCGGATAAGAAATTTTTGAACCGTTAGATGTAAATATTGGCACTCAATTTCGTTTATCAATGGCGAACTAATGATTGTCCTAATTAAAAAAAACTAGTTATTTAAAAATAATTTATTGATTATACTCTAAATAGATTTAAAATATGTGTTTTTAGGCTACTATTTCAACCTTTCTAAAGGATTTTGCTGTAAAGCCAAACTTTATTGAGATTACTTCTATGTTTACCACTAAATATATATATTTATTTTCATGTTGAAAACAGAACGCAAGTTCACTTTTAACTAACCTTTGTCAAAGAAATATTTTCCCAATGAAAAATCAACACAATATAAGTAGACGTAGATGATACATTGTCAATAAACAATAACAGTACCTGAATACTTACATGATACATCCATAGATTAGTATTCTTTTGCCTATTGTTTCTATTATTTAATACTTAAACAATTATTATTTGAGCACCTGAGTATCTTATTTTCCTAACAAAAATAACTACTATATTTCGTAAAAATTAGTGTTGGTTGAAGGCAGGTAGGTAGTACATACATTGCGTACCTTTAAGGATGATTGACTTTATAATTTATTAGTTTATTACTTATTAATACGTCAATTAAATATGTACGAGTATTTATAATTATTTAGTTAAATTATAATAATAACGATAATTTTAGGAGACGAGTTAAATCTTTAAGCCTACGTTTTAATTAACGTTATTAATAGTAGACGTTATCATAGAAATTCAATACTATTATACTAATAGCACAGATTACTTACTAAATAGTTACAATAACGTAAACGTATTACGTAACTAATAGTCTCTACAAAACTAATATAATATGTGACTTAACTATTTGCCTGTAATATATGTATTTATTAAAAGGTAATCTTTACTGTAATTTTAACTTCAAAAGAGGTTGTAAGTCATTGACATGAGTTTGATAAGGCTTCGCCTTACTACTGACAATAAAATACAGGTAAAAACCGGCCAAGTTTAAGTCGCACTCGAGTACGAAGGGTTTGCCATTATACCAATATTTTACATGTTTACTTATTTCCTTATTTTTGTACGAATTTGAAAGTAAGCGAATTTTGTAAGTTAGACCTCTTTATCTCACAAACGGATACCTACATAAAAAAAATTAAAAACCTAAGAGATACGCCCACAATATGGAGTAGATCGTAGACGCGAAAAAAAATCATCCCCACTTTACGTGTAGGGTATTCCCCTACACGTAAAGTGGGGATGATTTTTATACTCATACCCCAAAAAAATATTTTTCGTAATTTTATTTTAGCACTTTGTCTGTGTTTGAAAGGTAAGCCAACAAAAACGGTCGCACATTACGAAACTAAAAGTTCAGACTTTCGAGACATGAACCACGGAACCCTAAAAACGATAAAAACTATTGCAGTAAAAATCTTCGATAAAATCAGTTTTAAGACCTAAATACTTCTGTGGTCTACAATCTAAATACATTACTAGGTAATATTCTGTTTTTTCAATGTTTTTTTAGTTTTGAAAACAAATGCTTGCTTGTGTAAAAATATAAGAAGTATATTATTGCATAAAAACATACATATATTTTCAGATGGTTTATCGTATTAAATAAGAATATATTTGCATTTAATTGATAAGAGTTTTGTTTGAAATGATAACTTAAATATCATAGAGTACCTACAATAAATTTATCGCAACTAGACGATATTATTCAAATAATGATAAGTTTGTAGTTTTTACAAAATTTTCTTTTTGTACGCGGAAAATGAGCTTCATAAACATTGTATGTTTTCTTTTTATGCGGAAAGGGGCTTTATAAACATTGTATGTTTTTGCACTTGTCAGGTGAGTGGTGACACACATTGTTGGCCAACACCTTAGCAAACAAAAGTCATCACTTTCAAAGAACTCGTGCGATAGTTTACCAATTATCGTCATACTAAATATGTTGATTTTGTGATTACGAACAATTTCTATTTTGTGAAACTTTTTTTAACTTATTATAAAATTGCGTAAATAAAGTTTCGTACCTAAAGGGTAAAATCGGGACCCTAGTACTGAGACTTCGCCATCTGTTTGTCTGCCTGTCTGTCCGTCCGTCCGTGTGTCACCCCTCTCGTGCAATTTTTTTTCACCGCACCGCAATTTTCACAGAAGGTGTATTGCCGCAACGATAAGAATTAATACTTACTTAAAATTACGGAATAAAATAAATATTTAAATGGGGCTCCCAATTCCCGTGAAACAAACTTGAATTTTTTTGTCGTTTTGTACGGAACCCTCCATGCGCGAGTTCAACTTGGCCGGTTTTTTTACTAAAATAATATGAAAATTGAAACATCTATTTTAATGTAGATGTGTGTGCTGCCAGCCTAGAATGTAGTACATTCATTTCACGTACGCATAAAATTTGCGTTACTTATATGAACGACTCCATTCATTTTCGTGTTCTGTCTTCTATCGATGAATCTAGACACGTTGTCGCCACTATACCCTGTAACTTAGTAAATATATATTCTTAATTCTTTGCTGTTACTGAGGTTTCTTGTTAGTTTGTCTATTCAATAGCACTTGGGAGAAGTCAGAAATTTCAATGCGCTATTGAATATAACATAAACTACCAACAAAAAACCTCAGAATCCGGGCACCAGTGACGAAAGTAATTTACACAGGATATTAAAACTTACAACTAAGCCCTTGACATAGATGATAGATCGTAATAATATTTGACTAACATTTTAGGACATTTCACAACTTATCAATGGATAATATCGTACGATAAAACAGCCAGTACCTAATTGAATTTCGAAACTCGCATACGGAGAAGTGTGAATGGTCGTGTTATTAAAATTTTAGCACGCTAATTTAATACTTAACTCGAAGCCAGTAAGGATTGTTTTACTGTGAACAATTTGATAACATTAATGCACGTTGCGCGTTGCACATTATAAAAATTTATTTCTATTATATTCCTTTCGTAATTGAAATATTATGTCTGTAATGTATTTTCTCTTTGTTTCGTTACTAATATTCCACGTAATTATTAAGTATTGAGTAAGATTAATTACAAATTATAATGAAGAGAAGTAAAATAGCATCAGTACAGAAAGGTAGTGTAGTAGGATCTTAGAATGTGTTCTTTTAGGAGTATGTTAGTTATTGTCTGTATAGTCTGGACTATAATATGACCCGGAATCTGGCGGGCCCGGAAAATTCAGAGCACTGAAAACAAAACTTTGCGCTAATTCACAGTAGAGTTGAACAAATTTTGGATACGGAACCTAAAAAAATATCTAAAAGTAAAATGGCCCCATTGCTTTGATTAATTATTACATAGATACGTTATATCCTTACAAAACTGACAATATTTCTGTGCCACGACACACATTGACATGGGACGCGTGTCAATGTGTCAACGTCGCATAGTAACACAAAATTGGCCCGACTCGGGCCAATTCGAGTATTCATTTTTACGCGTTTATAACATAACCTCTTTTCAACCGACTTCCAGAGGAGGTTTACAATTCGTGTGTATGTTTTTTTTTTTTTTTTTGTGTGTATGTTACACGATTACTCCGCCGTTTGTGGATGGATTTTCAAAATTATTTTTTTGTTGTAAAGGATTGACTCCTGGATTGGTCCCATTGTCATCAAATGGTAGATCTGGTGGTGGGATCCATAAGGAATTGAGAGAAATTCTCAAAATTTATAGGGACACCGATAGTGATTTTGACTTTTTTTGAAGTAACTAGAGCAAATGCTACCAAAAAGTGAAATGTTGTGCCAAGGTATACCCTGGATCCAAAATCACTGAACGGCATTTCTCAGTCTTTGAAGATATACGTTTGAAAATTTCAGCAATGTTTATAAAACTGCAAGCAAATTTCAGTACTAAATAATAATTATCATCACCACAACCATCATAATCACACCATACATCATGATAAATTATGATGATATAGGTATTTTTCATAGTAATTTACACCGATATCGATTTCTTTGAACATTTACAGCTACCAATTGAAATGTTATACCAAGGTATCCAGGTATACCAGGGTATCCAGGGATCCAAAAGGGCTGAACAGCACTCCTCAGTCTTTAAATATACACGTTTGAAAATTTAAGTATTGTTTATAAAACTGCAAGCAAATGTCACTATTAAATAATCATCATCACCACCACCATCATCACACCTTGATATTTTATTGATATCTAGGTGTTTCTCATAGTTTTTTTTACACCGAAATCGATTTCTTTGAACATTCACAGCTACCAAAAGTGAAATATTGTGCCAAGGTATACCCTGGATAAAAAACCACTGAACGGCATTTCTCAGTCTTTAAAGATACACGTTTGGAAATTTCAACGTTGTTTAAAGAACTGCAAGCATATGCCACTTTTAAATAATAATCACCATCACCACCACCACCATCATCATCATCATAGCATACAAAATGAAAACATTATGACGATATAGGTATTTTTATAGTATTTTACACCGATGTCAATTCCTTTGAACATTCATAGCTACCAAAAAGTAAAATATTGTGCCAAGGTATATCCTGGATCCAAAAAGGCCCAACAGCACTCCTCAGTCCTTAAAGGTACACGTTTGGAAATTTCCGTATTGTTAAAAGAACTGCAAGCAAATGTCACTATTAAATAATCATCATCTCCACAACCATCATCACACCATACATCATGATATTATGTTGATATAGGTATTTCTCATAGTATTTTAAAGTGATATCGATTTGTTTGAACATTCAGATTCAGACCTACTCAAAAGTAAAATGTTGTGCCAAGCTTATATACCTTCCTACTAAAAGTGTTACATTTGGATAATGATAATAAGGATAATGATAACTATGGGATCCACGAGGAATCAAGGAAACTCTTAAAAGCAATGCTTATTGATTTTCTAAACATTTTTTTAATTTCCCCGCAACTTTTTCTGTCAATACAATACACAAGATTTATGAAAATTTGTCTAGTAGTTCATGCAATGAATGAACAAGACAAAAGGGGATTATTTTTAACTTCCCGCTAAGAAAATCTAAGATTTTAAAAAAATCGGGAAGATACTGGTTTTACCCCGTTTTGCAAAAATCTAATTCTCATCAGATCTCGACGTTCTGAGGTCACAGGAAGCTTCCCTGACTACCCCCGCGAGGATGTCACTACAACTTCATGGAGATGTTATATGCATAAGTGCTTAAAATTGACATTGAAAACACATAATTTAAACTATAGTAGACGTTACTCGCTACTTCGTGCGCGCAAAAGGAAATCTTGCGGGAACCGTACATTTTGCCGCCATAAAATGTAGCTTCAGCTGGATGGTAGAATGGTAATTTATACGTTGTTTACGAATTGGATTCGAGTTCGAAACCCGGTCAATAAAAATTTTTGTGATCCTTTTTATTTCTTTTCTCAATTTTATTTATTTTTAAATATTTCATCGTCCTACGAAAACTCCGAACAAAGCTCGGTCTCCCAGGTACTAGTTAATAATATTATAATATCACTGAAAAGAAAAAAATAAAAAATATTTAAAAAATATAAAAACCGACTTCCAAAGTATAAGAAATAACATTCTTAAAATCACTAAAAAGTATAAAATAATTCTTAATGTCGAAATAGTTCCATTTTAAATTCTGCTAAAATTTTACAATTTTTCTACTCAATCTTCTTATTTTTTAAGTCGGTACCAGCCCAAATATATTGTATAAATCCTTCAATAAAACAGATCATTAATTTTAACACAACTACGTCCTTATATGTATATAAGTACAAATAATATTTTAAAGAACTCACGTTCAAATTGGCTGGTACCGACTTCAAAAATAAGAAGATTGAGTAGAAAAATTGTAAAATTTTAGCAGAATTTAAAATGGAACTATTTCGACATTAAGAATTATTTTATACTTTTTAGTGATTTTAAGAATGTTATTTCTTATACTTTGGAAGTCGGTTTTTATATTTTTTAAATATTTTTTATTAATATTATATATCTATGCTCCATTGAAATTTTTGGGGCGATTTTGACATTTGAAGTATGGTTTAACCAAGATGGCGTAACTTTTTAATGTACGAAGATATTTTGTGCTGTCAAATGTATGTACGTCATAGCCTATCTCTAGTTCACAGAGTACCTTGATATAATACTGCAACTCTACTTTTGAAATCTTTGGCTGTAAAGGTTGTCGGAAGAAAACCAAGGCTTGTTTTCCTATTAGGTATCATAAGAGGAAAATTGTAGTTCAAAGACAAGGTTAAGGTAAGACCTTACGTATTTTTGGTCGCTGAATCCGAATTTTAAATTTATTTTGCTTGTGTGATGTAGACACTCTAAAGTAACAGCGCAGCGTCATGGAGAAAAATGCAATTAATGCTCGCTAATATAATATTACTAGCTTTTGCCCGCGGCTTCGCCCGCGTGGAATAGTGTTCTTGGATAAAAAACGTCTTCAGCAAAATATAACTTTACTCACTGCTATATACCTACTTATGTATACAATATCGAAAATGATTTTAGGGTTTCGCATCCAATGGGTAAAAACAGGACTCTATCATATTGACGCGTCACGCGACGTGCGAGACCGCCACGTTACCTAGCGGGAACCCGTACATTTTTCCGATTTCCTTTAGCGCACACGAAGTGGCGGGAAACATCAAGAGAAGAATAATATCATGAATGAATATATGACGGGAAATTTAATATATATATGTAAATAAAGTCTAATTAACCGTTAAAGAAGAAGGGGCATTTTTGTATGGAGCCCGTCCCCACTACTGTAGCACTACAAGACATATATCAAATGAAAGGGCTTAAAAAGTGCGTAATTTTATTGTATGACGAAAAATCTCTAAACCATGGGAGAAAAAAGTTAATGAGGGTTAAAGGTTAAAAAAAGTAGAAAATACACCCTGTATTATTGCACCATTTTATAGTGTTGCTATTAAGGAACAATTTTTGGAAAGTAATTATGTGCGAAAAAATTAAGGAAATAGCTTTTTTAGCATTTTATTATTATTCCATACATTTCTTCAAAATATGAGGAAGTTTATCAAAATATACCACTTTTATGACGTTTGCTGTACACCATTACTTTCCAAAAATTGTTCCTTTATTAGCAACACTATAAAATGGTGCAATGATACAGAATGATTTTTTCAACTTTTTTTTAACTTTTAACCTTCATTAACTTTTTTCTCCCATGGTTTAGAGATTTTTCGTCATACAATAAAATTATACACTTTTTAAGCCCTTTCATTTGATATATGTCTTGCAGTGCTACAAGGGTGGGGACGGTTTGCCCCTTCTTCTATGTTATTTGACATTCCAACTATACCAATACTAATCAACTACCTCCACAGAAAAATTTAATTACTGCTGTAGTAAAATAATGTTCGTGAGCCCCTTATACATGTCACCGTAAAATTGTAAAAACTGTTAGATTGTAATATTACTAGAGATATTGTAATATGTCGACAGATTGTCAAATAAAAACATCTTACAATTTATTGTACGCTTTATTTTTTGTTACAATTATTATTATGAAAAAGCAAACAAATATGGCGGCACGGGGCACTTGCCGTTTAACCAATCGGCACGGTAAATATTACAATATAACGAAAAATAACGTGTAAAATTGTAAGAAGATATTTTTATTTGACAATCTGTCGACATTTTATAATATCTCTAGTAATATTACAATCTAACGGTTTTTACAATTTTACGGTGACATACATACGTGCAGCGTTTTAAATTATTTTCGGGTTGAGTTCTAAAGAATCCAACATTCCTACACCATGATACACGCATCACGATAATTAACAATAAATTATCCGTTCAGAGGTTGAGGCTGTATTGTTCTGGATCAGGGTTTGATAATGTTTAACACATGAATTTGCACACAAAAAAGCATTCACAAAAAAATATGAACGTAAAAGTAACTACAAATTATAAAATTTCTCATCTTGCGCAATTATTTTCGCAAAAAGTAATTAAAAAGTAAAAAAATATGTTGTATTTCATACTAAACTTAATTAAACATGTTTTGTTATATTTTCTAAACGTGTTTTGGTTGTTTTGATTTTGCGAGAGGTCAACAAACCATCTTCGGACACAAAGGTTTAAGTTAATTTGAATTTATGACCACAAATTAAGTAACTGTTAATAAAACATGTACTTACTTAAATTATTATCGAAACCCGTAATGATAATGATAAATAAGTAATAATAATAATATCTATATGGACGCTTCACATCACGTTAATCTGGTCCCGTGGTAAGTTCTCAAAGAACTTGTGTTATAACTACTTATTATTTGTTCTAAAACGATAGAAGAGGACGTTTGCTAAAATAAAATATAAACCCCTTTACTCTCAGTGCAATAGTTTAGAAGTTATAACAATTTGTTGGTATCATCTCAGGCAGGGGGCCAGCTAGTATTCTTTTTCAAATTGTTCTACGTTTTAGAACAAAAAACAAGCAGGTTAATGGCCTAGATTTTTTCACAAAAAGCAAATAATTTAAAAAAATTATCAAAAAAAAATTTTTTTTTTAATTACCTTTTTTAGGGTTCCGTAATACTTAAGGAACCCTTATAGTTTCGCTCTGTCCGTCTGTCTGTCTGTCCGCGCCTCTAGCTCCTGTAATTATGAATATAAATTGATGAAATTTGGTGCAGTTATAGATTGTGTATAGATCACGGTTTCGGGGTTATAAAAAATAATAATTTTATATTTTAGGGGTGGCTCTCCATACATGTGAAGTGGGGCTGAAACATATTTTTTCACTCTACCCCATCGTGTGGGGTATCGTTAGAATAGGTCTTTTAAAATAAAGGCAAGTTTTCATACGTTACTTTTTTATAAAGTTGACCATTTTCGAGTAATCGGCCTCCAAAGTAGTTTGTAAGTTGGTCCCCCCCCTAGCATTTTTAAACTATAGGAGATAGAAACATGCAAATTTCCATGCTGATTGATCATGCTAAAAACTCTTTAGGAAAATTATTGTGAACCAAATCGGACAGTAACTTTTGGAGTAATTAAAAAAAAAAGCATATTACGCGTTTATAGTTACGGAACCCTCCTTAGACATGTCCTGATATGCTCTTGGTTAGGTTATTTTGTTTTTCTGTTCACAGAAAATTAAAACATTTTAACTGTGAATTATTGTCCACATATTTAGTTCCCAAATGAGACCTTTTTTATGTTCCTAAGACATTTACATGAGTAGTGGTGGTCGAATTAGGACGAGAGCCCGGGTCTTGGTAACCAAAAAATAAAATGGCTGCCATTTTACAAACGTGAGAGAAAAATAAAATTTGAGGGGCAATTTGTCGATAAAAAAATTCCATATTTTTAACACTAAAGGCTCCGATATAGCTGTCGGGACACACTGTATAATAACCTAACCTAACCTAACCTAACCTAACCTAACCAAGAGCATGTCAGGACATGTCTAAGAAGGGTTCCGTAACTATAAACGCGTAATATGCTTTTTTTTTTAATTACTCCAAAAGTTACTGTCCGATTTGGTTCACAATAGTTTTCCTAAAGAGTTTTTAGCATGATCTATCAGCATGGAAATTTGCAAGTTTCTATCTCCTATAGTTTAAAAATGCTAGGGGGGGGACCAACTTACAAACTACTTTGGAGGCCGATTACTCGAAAATGGTCAACTTTATAAAAAAGTAACGTATGAAACCTTGCCTTTATTTTAAAAGACCTATTCTACGATACCCCACACGATGGGGTAGAGTGAAAAAATATTTTTCATCCCCACTTCACATGTATGGAGAGCCACCCCTAAAATATAAAATTATTATTTTTTATAATCCCGAAACCGTGATCTATACACAATCTATAACTGTACCAAATTTCATCAATTTATATGCATAATTACAGGAGCTAGAGGCGCGGACAGACAGACAGACAGACAGACAGACAGACAGACAGACAGACAGACAGACAGACGGACAGAGCGAAACTATAAGGGTTCCTTAAGTATTACGGAACCCTAAAAATGGACTGCAATTCCAATGTCTCACTAAAACTCGAAAACGGCTGGACCGATTTGGCTAATTTTGGATCTTTGGAAGAACTTCGGGGAAGGTTTAAACGGTGAGAAATATTGGAAAAGGTGTTTGTAGTTGTAGGTGTAGGACTAGGCGTACGTTGCATTGTAGTTATTTATTCATTTCAAGCAGAGAACCTCAAGCGGCGCAAATATGAGAACCTTAGCGGAGACCTTATTAGGGTTCCGTAATTCTTAAGGAACCCTTATAGTTTCGCTCTGTCCGTCTGTCTGTCTGTCTGTCTGTCTGTCTGTCTGTCTGTCTGTCTGTCTGTCTGTCTGTCTGTCTGTCTGTCCGCGCCTCTAGCTCCTGTAATTATGAATATAAATTTATGAAATTTGGTGCAGTTATAGATTGTGTATAGATCACGGTTTCGGGATCATAAAAAAATAATTATTTTATATTTTAGGAATAGCTCTCCATACATGTGAAGTGGGGATGAAAAATATTTTTTCACTCTACCCGATCGTGTAGGGTATCGTAGAATAGGTCTTTTAAAATAAAGGCATGGTTTCATACGTTACTTTTTTATAAAGTTGACCATTTTCGAGAAATCGGCCTCCAAAGTAGTTTGTAAGTTGGTCCCCCCCTAGCATTTTTAAACTATAGGAGATAGAAACTTGCAAATTTCCATGCTGATAGATCATGCTAAAAACTCTTTAGGAAAACTATTTTGAACGAAATCGCATCATAATTTCTATTTCTAGAGCAATTATAGAAAAACAAATTAACATATTAAGGCAAATCAGAATAATTATACATCATGTGAAATTATCATTTAAAATAATGTTTCAAAACTGGTTGCAAAATTAAAAAAAAACTGAAATTAACAATTAATAAAAATAACTTAAATTAATAATAAATAAAACATGCTGTCGGGTTTGAACCTACAACCAAGGACAAACACTATGATTAACTGAGCTACAGTAATTATAGTGATTATTGCGAATTTACGTTTCTTTACCAGAATTAGAGCTAAGTTTTGAAACACGTAAAATTTTAATTAATAATTAATTTTACGAATATGTGCCTCTTTTACCAATTATTACAATAATTTAATAACACTAAAAACACATGAATATAATTATGTTATCAATTACCATAGTATTATTGTTTTTTATTATAATTTAATACCTACCTTTAATATTAAAAGCTTCAATTTTCTAGTAACTTTACGAAAACTAGGTATATGGCGCTAGTCTCCTGTTTAAATCGTGGATTGTTTTTGAAAAATAATACTAGATGTCGCTGTGTTATTGGATTTAAATTCTGTATCACGCTATCGAAAACCTCGCTGATATGTATAACGTCTCAGGTGTCGCGCTTTAAAATTTTTATAAGTATCTGGTTGTATTCTTCGTACGAGTAATAGTGTTCTGTGCTTCGTACCTACTTTGAGGTCTCGCTAGAGTGCGCTAGAGTAAATATTTTCTTTGATTGTGATAGGCGGTATCGTAATAGACTAAAATAATATGCTCAAATGTTATGTGATTAGCGAAATGCGAATATTAAATAGAAATCGAATAAAACTTATACTTAAAGAACATCTGGTTACTATTCACTTATATATATTTTGATTATTAATCAACATTCAACATTTACGGAACCCTCCTTAGACATGTCCTGACATGCTCTTGGTTAGGTTATATTTGAACCGTTTGGGGTGGAAACCCTAAGCGCATGGGGTCCGGGCGCACATAAGCTTTTTGAAGAAATCTCCAAAAAGCTTACTGAAGCCACCCGAGACCCCAGAGCCGGGAACTACCTGGCACAACGGATAGCCATTGCTATCCAACGAGGCAATGCTATCAGTTTGCTAGGTACTCTGCCAGATGGGGACGACCTGGGGAAGTTTTTCTATTTATAGACTTTTTTAGAGATAGATTATTTATAGATGTCTTCTTTTTATTAGTAGGTATTAATTTTTAGTTTTTTATTTGGCTCTAGTTTTATTGTTAATTTTATGTTTCTTGTGTTATTTCATTCCAATTCCATTTATTCATTCCAGTAAGACAGAACAACATGTGTCGGGACAGCTAGTTCTTAATATACGAATGAATTCGAACGACTTTCCAATTGATAAACATTACATTTTCTCGACTGTACACGTCCAAAATCTTTTGTAGGCCAAATCCTTCGCGAGGCCTTCTGGTGTATAATGTAAGGTAAGGTACACGCACCATGCCATTGACCTTTCATTGACTAACTGTTGCCCGCGAGTTAGTCTGATTCACAAGATCCATTTCAGTAAATTTCTGTCCAAGGGCACCGAAAATTATGATCCAGTGCTGATTCGATTCGGAATGACCTCTAGAAACTGAAAAATTTCAAGAGGGGCTCGAAAAAATTGCATAAGTTATAAACAATTTTGTAAAAAAAAGAAATGGAGTATGTTTTTTTTGAAAATATCTCGGAAACTATTAAAGATATCCGAATTTTGATTATCCATCATTCCGAATCGAATGAGCCCTCTGGATCATAATTTTCGGTGCCCTTGGACAAAAATTCACAGAATTGGATCTTGTGAATCAGCCAATGTGCTGTGTGGACGTCTCGACGATATCTTTGTTAAATTTATGTGGATGGTTTTCATTGAACTAACTTTTCATGGCTTATTATCATAATAATATAATGTGAAACTTCGGCTAAAATGCATCCTCATTTATCACGTGCCCAATATTTATTTAAGTGCAATAAATATTTTTTAAGAAGTTGGGTATTTACCTATGTAATTTTTTTAACGTTCTAAAATATTTAGGTACCTATTAAAATTAGATAATAGTAAACAAAAAATAATATTAATTTATGTGTAGTTTTGTAATAAGGAGTATTTGAAAATTACTAAGAAGATGGGCACGATGGACCGACGATTTGAAGTGGATGGCAGGTGGATGAGATGGTTGGCGCTCATTGGGGGAGGCCTACGTTCAGATTTCATCAGTGGACGGCTATAGGCTGATGATGATGATGAAAAAAAGTTGGAATGTTTTACAACATTTTGAAGTTTGAACCGCTGCGTTTCAAAACGGCCGGCCCTGTTTTTGAAAACGGCTAATACGGCTGCAGTGCGGATTGTAGGTACGATGAACGATCTCGATGTCTTTTCTTTTCGTTTTTTCTTTGTACGTCCGTCCGTGACTATAACGCGTAGCGAAGGCATCTTTAGTTTTCCCTTGACACAACTTTAAATCATAAATGTAAGTACTCTAATAGGATTTACGCACTTCTTAGTAATCTCAAGAGGAAGGTTCGTGAGTAAAATACCTCAGTTCAAATACTTGAGATATTTGATAAGACAAGTCAAACGTATATCTAACGTCGGAAAAGATTACGAATTGATATAGATATTTATGATAGAGATGAGTTCTCGAAGTGAGAAGAGTCGTCAAGAGTAAAAGAGCAGGAAAAATTGTCTGGAGTAAACTACTTTAAGCTCTAAGCAGTAGGACAGCTTTTTGTACAGTTTCGTTATTTTAGAAATTATTGTTATGTGTGTGTGTGTGTTTTAATAAGTGTGCAATAAAGAGTTTTCTATTCTATTCTATCTCAATTTTCAACGTAGACCTAAAATAAACCAAAAAAAAAACCTCCAAATTGTCAAGTAGTAGGTAAGCGAGCTAATTATACTCAGCTGACAATTTGATTCATAATTATGAAGAATCTGTTTGGGAGCTACAACGTTTCGAACAGACGCACACAGTTGTGATGTAACGAATATTCGCATTCGCATTCGCATTCGCGAATATTCGCACATTTTTGTATATTCGCATTCGCATTCGCAAAATTGTTGCGAATGTTTTGCGAATATGTATATCAGAAAACAAAAGCAAATGTGCGAGTTTCTTACGCCGGTTCTTCTCGCCGGGCTAGTTTCCGAACCGGTGGTAGGCATCATGTAGGACAATTCTATAAGCGTTATATCATAACCTACATGGAAATAAAAATTTTGAGTTTAAGTTTGAGTGAGATAGACAAATTGGCGCCAAATATGAACAACAACTGAATATTCGCATTCGCATTCGCATTCGCATTCGCGAATGTCGGTAGCAGATATTCGCATTCGCATTCGCATTCGCGAATGCTAAAAAATAGACATTCGTTACATCACTAGCACACAGACACTTCAAACTTTTAACAATCCTCTGTTTTCGTCAAAACCTCGAAGGGAACATATTGTACCTTGGACGCACACTCGTCAGACAGTAGACTTTGTTTGCCCTCTGCCAGGCGGCAGGCGTGCCGCGATTCACGATCGCTCAGGATTAATCTTACAACTTTCAATATCTCTGAGTCATGATATAAACAATAGAACTCAAAATTCTAGTCACAACTCACAAACCACAATCCATTATAACCGTGACTATCAGCGAAGGTTCTTAGTTCCTACTGTAACAGCATTTATCTAAAACTAAACTAACGTTATTCTTACCTTGAAGTTAATTGTTATCCTTTAGTTATATTGAGGATGTGTACTCAAATTAGATTAGTCTAGTTATTTCATGTTTAGAGAACCTTGTGGAATGATTTATTTCCGGTGTAATTTGGTACAAAATATTTTAGAAGACATCCTCTGAAGAAAATGTTATTCAGATCGTGACAAAAATGATAATAAATAAGTAATAACTAGTAACTGCTTAGTAAAAAACCGCTCAAGTGCTCTCGCAAGAACGGTTCCGTAAAAACAGAAAAAAAAACACGTATCTTGTATGGGAATTGGGAGGCAGCCCTTCAAATATTTATCTATTTTAGGCCGGGTCCAGACGCGTCTAACGTGTAATGTAATCTCAAGAGTAATGTACGGCGAATCATTTGTGTGGACAGCACTACGAGCGTTACATGTAATGCTCGTAGTGCCGTCCACACACATGTGACATGATTTGCGTGTTATAACGCGTGTTATTATTATTAACCTATAAAAAAATATTTTATAGGTCTGTGCGACAGAAGAACATGTAGTTAGTCGGATACTCGGGACAGCGGGATAGCTACTTTAAAATATAATATAGAAATTTATTAGCAAACACGTTTTTCAAAACTTTAGGTGTCGAACTGTCGAGCAAACTCTCGACAAATACTTGAGATAAGTTAAGTTTTTTATCTGGGAATTATGTTTAAAAATTATATCAGTCGTAAATAATTTGTTCAAATACTGGATTCGCCATATTTGTTTTGTAAACCGGTAGTAACTAGTAAATACGGTTTATTCACAATGTCACGCCTTTAACGAACAAACAAATTAACAATAAAATATTATAAATATTAATTAATTCCCAGCCATTGTTTATTTCTTAAGTCTGTTGTAGTCGGATACTAATATCACAGTGTAATAAAAAGATACAGTGGGCCAACGCGTTTGAAGTCGCGCGAAATGCCGCTTTTGTGTAGGTATTCGTCATTGCTGCAGGGTTGTCACAATAATATGTTTTATTATAATCTGTTCTACATTTTGTGTATTCGTAGTATGTGTATGTAGAGTACTAGGAATAAAACAAAAAAAAATATATATATATATAGAAGTATTAATGAAGAGTTTTATTATAAAAAACCCGACTGCAAAAAAAGACATACCGTAAAACATGCCAACTTTGCCACATAGGATAACTTTGCCCTAAGATCCATTCTTAAGCAAATCTTTGATGTACAGAGGTATTTTAATATTATGGCAACATTTGTTTAATTTGGCAGAAAATAGGTTATATGACTAGTAACATTGACAATACCCCGTATTGCTAACTTTATTCAGTAACTTGTTGGAACTTGTGAAAAATGGTACGTATTTTTGCGGGCAAATTGTGGTGCAGATTTGTAAGTGAATTGTGCGTGATGGTGAAACCACAGGCTAGTTTGCTTTTGATATATTATAAAATAATATCTATAGAGTATTACAGTGATAATGTAATTAATCAGGGAATTATAAAATAAAACTTATGATGGTGGGCAAACTAACCCAGCAGTATTCCGATCATCGATTGACAACATTGCCCGGTATCAAAAAATCCTTAGGGTTGTCAAATTGGACATTTTTAAATACTTTTAGTATTTACTAAAAATCGATGTTATTTTTTATTACTGTATGCCTTGCTCAGTAATCTACACTAACATTATAAAGAGGAAAACTTTGTTTGTATGTTTGTTTGTTTGTTTGTTTGTTTCTTATTTAAATATTATGATTACCATTACCATGTGTCTTCATTGGTTATATTAATTTAAGGAGTTTGGTGATAGGGTAAAGTAGATACCTACTATAAGATGCTTGGATAGTTATCATCTAGTATATTACGTATTATTTGAACTTCATTTGTATTTCATATAGGTACACGAAAACCTAAAATTGTTTATTTAGATTTTTTTAAGTAAGATTTTTAATAAATGTTACATATTATATTGATTTCATTTTGCTTTTTTGTTTATTTAAACACTACATTTATAATATATTCCTGATATTAATGTAAAAGATAATTAAGTAATTTTATAGATATGTGGCAGCCCTAGTGCTCTTACAGACCAAAATGCAAATTGTATGGAAAAGGAAAAAAATGTAAGGGGAACATTGCCCAGTCAATTTAGTAGGATATTATTCGCGATATCGTTTAAATGTCTATAGTAAACGCCATCTTTTCCAAAATTCTTTTACTGGATTTTGATGCCACCTGCGCAAAGTTCATATTTGCGTGAAAAATCAAGGTGGGCAATGTTGGCTACAAGTCCAGATAACTTTACCCGGCATGAAAATCAATCATAAATTGAATTAAATGAACAGAAGTAATGTTTTTGACATTCCTACACCTGCACATGTAGCCGTGTAGTTGCAGAGGGCAAAAAAAACTTTACACTTCTATACATTTTTTTTACAAGAATTAAAATTATTCGAAAAAAGCTGGCAAAGTTGGCATGTTTCGCGGTACCTAAGCAACGCACGAAAAAGACCGAAACAAGGTTGAGAAAACAGACTACACTATGAGCTGAAAGTCTAAGTAAAATAATTGACGTTATGTTTGGGAGCAGGCAGGACCCATTCGCAAATTATAAATCGTACAAAAATATATGGGCCCCGCTTGCTAACAAACATAACGTAAATTATTTTACTTAGACTTTCAGCTCATAGTAGACTGTTTTCTCAACCTTGTTTCGGTATTTTTAGTGCGTTGCTTAGGTATGTCTTTTTTTGCAGTCGGTTTTTTTTATTATTTATTTTATTTTAGATTTTTTTAGTTTAACCAACACACGTTTGGTCGATTTAAAGCAAAAATACGATGATACGAACATCAACATATAGGTTTTTTGACAGTAGACTGTCTAAAAACCCATATTTGAGAATGGTTGTTACGCAACTTTAAATCGATATAGATCCTAAACGGTCAGTCAAATCGAAAAATGTTGAGAGAAAACTAAAAATGATTTTTAATACCTGTTCAACGATACCCAACTTGACATAGTTTGTTGACTTTCATTTTTTTTATTTTCACAATATGGCGTCCAGTAGTCGCCATATTGAATTTTCACTAACGTCATATTATCTTTAGTGACACTCGCCGGACTAAGAGGAATCGATTGACATGCGAATCATAAAAATCGGCCCAGGCGTTTGGTCTTTATAGTGTTTCAAAGGAACATACATACATACATACATACATACATACATACATACATACATAGGCTGATAAACACATTACCACTCCTTTGCGTTGCGCAGTCGGGTAAAAATACAAATGCGTATACAAAAGCTCAGGGTTCGCATGATATATATCAATTGATATAATATATCGGATATATATCATGATATATTATATCAATTGATATTTATGCTTGATATATATCAAAATTGATGAATATTTAAAAATGTAAAATAATGTTTTAAATGTAAAAAATCTTACATCAAGTCATAGTCTAAATACACAGGTCTTATTTTCCGAGAGTTTCACAAGCCTAGGTCATCAAAAACTTGCTATTTGACACTACATTAACTAATCATAGCCGTCGACGCGGCTTGTAACTTAGGCTTATGACACCCACGTGTTTTCGGAAGAAAATTCCTTGTTTGTTATTATACTTATTATACTATTGTTATACCATTTATACCATGTGTCAAATTAAGTAGACTGATAAAATTAATATACTTTTTTTTTCTTCTGGTTATTAACAAAAGTCATTAATTTATGGATTTAAGACTTAAATTGATACTCAAAAGTATCTATCGTTGATTTTTAATTTATTTGAAAACTTTGAATATCAATAATAAATAAATGAGTTTAATTTTACTTCCCTATCTTCAAATTATCAGACATACAAATTTTCAACTGTTACGAAAAAACATATCAGAGTATGAAATTTGTATGTAATTTTGAATATATCAAAAATATCGGATATAATATATCAAAAATATTTTGATATTTATATTATACTGATATTTTGATATTTATTATAAATATCGGAAATTCTTATTAATACGAGATGATGACATGCAGTCTCTCACAGCACATGTAGTATGAACCATTGTAAATAAGTACCTACATACAACTCAAACGAAACACTGTCGCAAACCACTTAAACAATCAAATTAAAAAGCGTCAACCCCGGCTGACGTGTCCCAAGCGAGTGTATGGCAGCTTGGGCTCGCTACCGCCCCTCTCTCACCCCGCACGCCCCGCACGATTGCTCTGTCTAGACTCTAGACGTATCCGTTGGACGACTGTACGTTCTATAGGCTGCGCTAATATTATAAAGAGTAAGATTTGTTTGCATTGAATAGGTGCCGAGCTACTGGACCAATTTTGACGAAATTTGGCACAGATATGACCACGGGGAAGGACATAGCATTAGGACTTTCTGTGCTAATACTATAATCTTGAAATCAGCATCAAACATTATGGCGTGTCAAAATTCTATAACAGTAGACAATACGAGGTCAATGTTACTACCTCACGCGATTACACGGGCTTGGTCAGCGAAAAATAACGCGAAAAACAATTTTATGTAGGTACACAAATATGACAATTTTTAAGTGCGTTAGCATTTCTGTACGCTGTTACAACTTACACTAGTACCGTTTGTAAGGGCTATTAGCATAAATACATACGAGTATTCGAGAGCTAAAACAAGTTACAAGTCATTGATAAAATTATAAAAAGCAGCGGACCCAATGTTGATCCCTGGGAGACGCCGTGTTCAAAGTTCGGACTAAATAAAATAAAAAGGGAAAAAGTACATAAACTATTTTTTTGTAATAACCTAGATCTATTATTACATTGTTAAATCCTTATAACACCTACCGCCTACGTAAATATATGAATGGGTCTACGTCAATGGATTATTAGCATAAAAAAACCGGCCAAGTGCGAGTCGCACCGAGGCTTCCGTACAAACCTGTAGTGAATTTGTTACAGCTTAAAGATAATATAGACCTGAGTATTTGATATGAATTTCAATTTAATACATCTACGCATTCATGAGGAAAGGGGTACTTAGTAAGTTTAAAATTATTTAAAAAAATAAATATATGATATAATAAAAATTTACGGTTTTCGTAATTTTTCCTTTATCTTTACGTTGCTTCATGCTAAATTTCAAGATTCTGAGGTCACGAGAAGTACCCTGTAGGTTTTGAGTTTGCGAGTGTCGAAAATTTGCGGCATTAAGGGCTGTATTTTTTGAAGTTTGTTGTTGTTGGCTTAGAAGTTTGATTTTTTCACAGCTCCAAGCAACCGTAGACCTTAGTATTTGATATAAATTCCAGCTTGATACCTCCACGCGTTCCTGAGAAAAAGGGTCTTGACAGACATTCGGAGGGACAACAAAGTGATCCTATAAGGGTTTCGTTTTTTCCTTCCGAGGTACGGAACCATAAAAATAACAGCATACAACTAGTTTGGACTAATAAAGTCTATGACTGATAGGTGAGCGGAAAAGTTTATTGAACCATTCAATTTGATTATTATCGGTCATGTAAAGTCCCGTTGTATTTTATTAGAACCAGGTATAAAAGGTTATAAGTAATAAGTAATTACTCATCAGGTATACCGTATAGCGCCTATATGTGCGTGGTTATGACCTAACTGTTAAGAGCATAATATTCTTACATCCTTGAAGTTTTAATTAAAACTTATTATTTTTATGTATCACTGAAAATTTTCCGGTTGGCCGAGAAAAAAAGAAAGGATTAGTGATAGATAATCACTTTGGAGGTTGATTACTCGAAAATGGTTGACTCTGTAGAAGAGTCACTTATGAAACCTTACCTTTATTTTAAAAGACCTATTCAACAATATCCCACACGACGGGGTAGAATTAAAAAAAAAATTCTTCCCCAATAGGGGATCAGACAACATCTGAAATATTTAGTTTCATTAATATATTCAGAAATATTCAGGCATTACTAGCTGGTAAATGTAAAAAAATATATTATTTTATGTGTAGTTTACTAATTAAATACATTTATTTAAAAAGTAGCAAAAAAAAATTTTTTTTTACGAAATTGGTAAACAAAACCTACATCATTAGTTTACTTACATCATATACAAAAATATTAATTATGGTAAGCATGAACTTAAACGCACAAACATCGGAGATATTTACAAACATGTTCATGCGGCCATATACTTCATACACATTAACCTACAAGTGACGTCATTTGTATGTCAATTTTAGTATGGAGCGTTTTTACGAGACTTGCGAAATTTTATATACAAATCGCTGTACCTTTGAAAATATTGGCTTTTGATATACGGTTTCTTCTGAGAAGTTACTCATATTTAAGAGTAGGTACTATTCATTCATGCAATAAAAAAAAATTGCCCGCTTGCCTATTCATATATAGAGCACCCCTAAAATGTACAATTGTTATTCTTTTAAGATGCTAAAATTGAGATCTATACATAGTCTTTAACTATACCAAATTCCATCTATTTATATTCATAATTAGAGAAGAGGCGCAGACAGACAGATGGACGGACATAGCAAAACTATAAGGGTTCCTTGAGTATTACGGAACACTAATAAAAAGCGCTATTAAATAGATGAACTACCGACAGATTCACCTCAGAAACCGGGCATTATACGAACATAATCTGCAACGAAGCGTGAATGATAATGACTTCATCGAAACATACTGTGGATGGCTGTTCTAGGTACTATAACCTACTATTTAAGATAAGACGTGTGTATTCGTTCAATTGGACTAGTTCACTTGCGTCAGACCGTTCATTCACATAAGTTCACAAACATCGCTCGGCCCCGCATGCTCGACAATGCACAAAACGACATAAACTCATTCGCAGCAAGTGACATTCAACATTTTGTATGACCGAGAAAAACCAACAAAAAGTAGTTATTTTGAGGAAAGGAATAGTGAGATATGACTTGAGCTGTTGCCAGTCCAGTGACTAGTAACTGAACTACTGAACTAAAAGAGTGATTAAGTTCACCTTGATCAAAAGATATAAAGATATGTTATCTTTTTAGTTTAGCGCTCATCGTAAAATCACTTTGTTTACTACGTTGCATTGATACCATTATAAAAAAATAAACACTGAATTGATTGTAAAAATGTGCGTGAGTTTCCATAATTTTGAACTTATTATGGAAAATTTGTATAATATAAAATATCATCATAGCCTTGTTTTTTTTGATAGTGCTAAAGTGCAGTCGCGGAGCATATATAATTTCGTACATTGAATCGAACGAAAACGAACGCAATTCTACGTGCTAAGTGTAACACTGGCAAAACAAAACAAGGCTATTAAGTTTTTCGTTTCCTAATTATGGAAATCCACGCATATTTTTATAATAAATAGGTACAGTTAATAGTTAATAGAATCAGGCGTTACATTGCGGAAATCCATAGCATACGATTTAATTAATATCTCGCAATATCCCGCGTAAAAATACCCACAAGTCACAACACAATCTGCAAACAAATATAATAAATTCTTTTTACATCCAGACCTCAAACTAATACAATACTAAATTTCATCATTATCCGTTCCGTGATTATTCCATGAAAGAATAATAAATTACAAACATCTATCCATGTTCCATCCATCCATCCATCCATCCTCACAAACTTCCTCACTTATAATAGTAGTAGGATTATGGAGCAAGGAAGTAAGTTATGGGCACTTATGGGTACTTCAGAGCTGAATCAATTCTCGTATTTAAGGTGGTTCGTTTCCTATACAAAAAAACAATGGACATTATTTAGGTAACTTCATACTATTACCTCTAGGTACTATTATTTATTCTGTGCTATTACTACATTTGTAACTTATGTCACTTTTTGTCGAAAATTCAATAAAAATGTGACTTCTGTGTGAAATAAAGTATTTTAAATATATTTTGCGACAATTGTATTGCAAAATAAATAGATGTGCATATAAATTTATGTAGTAATAGTATGAAATTACCTAAATAATGTCCATTGTTTTTTTGTATGGGAAACGAACCACCTTAAAGTAGACTTTCATTTTACTTTAATTGTATTATAAGTGAAGCGACATCTTACCATAAACTGATTTTGTGAAGTTTGGACCAATCATCGTTTCACGTTATTTTAACGTTTACGAGAATACCGTTTGACAGTTTTAGCGTATCGGGGCTTGATTGTGATTATATTAATGCAGGTTTTATTTAGCAGAATTGACCCTCTGGTTTATGGCTCTTTCGATTCGAAACCCATGGTGGAAAGTGGAAACCCAGCCAGTGGCGAAGGCTGGTTCTCCTTCATAGGGAAGCCCTAGCCTGTATAATAGGTAGGGATTTGGATAAGAGTTTTCAAGAGGTACTTGGTAACTGAAGGCGATAAGAATGGAGTTATAGGAACCCCACGCCACTGAACCCAGCTCTACCAAACGTTACTAAAACCGATCATTTGAAGTTTTGCTGCAGAAATTGCAAACAAATCTGTTGTTCCGTCTACTACCGTGTACATAAGACATAAGTTAATCTTACTTGCTTTTCACATACTTTGCATACATTACAATTACAAGGACAAGCTGAGTCATCTTTTCATTTTATTTACCTTCGAGTAGGTGGTACCGTAACTGTGGTCCATGGTAATTACTGTTCTTGTTTTGCGTTCTTTGAAAAGTTGGACATAGCTATTAAAAACGATTTGTTTATTCCCCATCCCGCTATACACGTGCGCGGTGCGTGTCACACGTGTGACAGACAACAAGACAAACATCTTTACACTAAGTACACATAGGTATTAATTAATATACTTGCGTTTAGTTACATAATCAATGTGAAAAAAATTGACAGGTAGGTAGGCACTAGGTAATTACTACTTAGTTAAAAAAAAGCAGATGAATAAAACTTGAGCGCTACTAAATTACTAAACTCTTCTCAGTGTTACCTAGATAGACGTTATGTAAATACTTAATAACTACTAATGAATACATAGGGTTGCCGGCTGGTCGAAGTTCGTCTGGATTGTCCCGACATTTCATAATATTATCACTTATGATGTCCATAATCCCGACCGCGACATTGTAAAAACGTGAATCTTTTTGTGTAGGTAGTAAGTACCTAAATAAATTTATCCTGCCACATTGTGTCTCGGTGTGATATATGCGACGATAATAATTAGGTAATTCTAAATTCCGACTTCATGTGCCTCGGCATTTTAGACTCTCCAGATGGCAATTGGCAACCCTATGAATATAAACTGTATATTTTACTAACTAGTAACTACCACAAATATCCATGTGCACATTGTTAGATTATTATAAATGCAAAAGTAGTCACGTTTACGCTAAGTTATTAATTATGATTAACATGCAATCTGTAATTTAAACAAAATAATAATAAAAATTTCATAAAAATACGTTTACAAAAAGTTATAAATAAATTATTATTAGCATGCAATATGTAATAAACAAAATAGTAAAAATGTCATAAAATACGTAGATATGAGCATTGTAGCCCACATAGGGTTTTCACAATAATCGGTTATTGTGAAATCGGACCAAAAATGAAATAACCTAACCAAGAGCATGTCAGGACATGTCTAAAGAGGGTTCCGTAACTATAAACGCGTAATATGCTTTTTTTTAATTACTCCAAAAGTTACTGTCCGATTTGGTTCAAAATAATTTTCCTAAAGAGTTTTTAGCATGATCTATCATCATGGAAATTTTCAAGTTTCTATCTCCTATAGTTTAAAAATGCTAGGGGGGGGACCAACTTACAAACTACTTTGGAGGCCGATTACTCGAAAATGGTGAACTTTATAAAAAAGTAACGTATGGAACCTTGCCTTTATTTTAAAAGACCTATTCTACGATACCCCACACGATGGGGTAGAGTGAAAAAATATTTTCATCCCCACTTCACATGTATGGAGAGCCACCCCTAAAATATAAAATTATTATTTTTTTATGATCCCGAAACCGTGATCTATATACAATCTATAACTGCACGAAATTTCATCAATTTATATTCATAATTACAGGAGCTAGAGGCGCGGACAGACAGACAGACAGACAGACAGACAGACAGACAGACAGACAGACAGACAGACAGACGGACAGAGCGAAACTATAAGGGTTCCTTAAGTATTACGGAACCCTAAAAAGGCAGCTTTCGGATTGTTACCGGATTCGGCTCGATACCGGATCGGATAAATGTAAAAACACTCTTACTCGTTGTTACTTGAATAATTATTGAACTTAATAATCTATAAAATTTTAGAAGCGAAATCTGCCTGCCTCTAATTTAAACCTTATGCTCTATGGGCACGCTTACCCCTATCGGGAAATGCCTCTAATTTAAACCTTATGCTCTATGGGCACGCTTACCCCTATCGGGAAATGAATGAAGAGTCGTGAGCATACCCTAATATTGTGTATGTAACTATGTACGTATTATGTAAATGTATGTTAATTTTAAGCAATCTAAGTAACTTTAGTATTTTGGGGTTTATTAATAATTTATGTACTCAGAAACCGTCATTGCCAAACGTATGGAAAAATCCTTGGCAATATAAATTAGACCTTGGCGGTCCTTGGGGCGAGGCCACAACACTACGTTGCGACGATGCATTAAACCGACGATATAACCGATGACGCCGCGCAGGAACGACGACGCATGAAACTACGTTGCGTCATCGCCCTTATGTGATTTTTTAAATACCTGCTTGTATATAGGGTGACACACCCAATTGCTAGCACTGTACCAAATTATCAGCGACCCGAACAAATAGTAGAATTAAGCTTCTCACTAATTAATTTTTGTTTCCACTTAATAAAAACAAAAATTAAATGTTTCTGGAATCTACTGCCGGCGACACCATACTTTAAACTATAAAGTATTGTGCTCTGTAATAATCGAGGTTAAATTTGAACCATCTCTTAAAGTGCTGATAATTGGTACTCTCACCCAGTGGCGTAGCTAGGTGGACAAGGGCCCCGGTGCATAAGGGAAGAATCGGGCCCTCATGCCCCTCATCCCCTCTTTCCGCGTAGCTTGAACTTATATTGACCTTTAAAATTAGTCATAGGAATAAGAATAGGAAACAGTGTGTTAAACTTATCCCTAGTAGGTTAAATCCATACGTCGTCTCTATGAGGGGTAGAATCTCTATGTGTTAAATGGAGGAAAATGGGAACAAATACACAACGACGCACATACATGACGATATAGAATATTTATTATACAGATGAGATAAATAAAGGGAAAAAACGATTTTTAATAGAATTACCCGTCCAATTCACAATCTCTTGCGCGCTTTAATTTTTGTGATATGCCAAAAATAAATTTAGTTACTAAATAATAAAGTTTTTACTTTTTTTCTTTAAACTTTTCATCTTTACCTATCCTTTATCTAAATTTATCTATAAATAAATAATTAACAGAATTATCACTTTCTGTTTTTTCATATTTAAAGACGTTTTGAACGCAATAAAAATGTTCTAATGTAACCCATTTTTAGAATTCCATAGTTGGGAAGAGTTGTGACAACGTTATTTCGCGCCAGGTTTTGTGAGGCCGTGTTACAACTTTATAACTTAATTGATAACGAAAATGAGTTCTAGCAGAATATGGTGCCAGATGGATGAACGTGCGGAATATAAATAGTAGCATTTGCATTAGTGGCGATACTTATTGAAAGATGAAATAAGGCTGCTGCCGAACCGGTGGTAGGCATCATGTATACCGACGTTCAATAAGTGTATAAAAAAAATGTTGGTAAACATTGAATAAAAAAATTTTTGACTTTTGACTTTTGCTGGTAGTAGGGAAAACGAATTGCAACGGTCAGTGACACACCTATTCGACCTAGCGTCAACTATTATAGTGCATCCAGACCCCAGAAAGTTGAAAACATCGCAATGGATATCATAAATGAGAACTGATGCAAGGCAAGAGGGAATGAAAACTAGACAAAAAAGTTAATATGGGTGGAGTATGGAATTGTCGAATTGATCTCACGACCGTCAAGCACGTGAAAAAAAGCAAAGCTTATCGCTGATCCAATGTGCTACGGGCGTACCTACTCATCCCAACTATCAAATACCAATTAACTGAAATAACGATAACAAACAGCACATGCTCATCGAGGACGCTTAGCGCATGTGTTGAAAATCTTAAATCAGGAGTCTTGTAATTGTTGGTTTCATTTAATAACATTAAAAAAAGAAAACAATTCGAGTCTCGAGCCTGCTCACAAGATTTTTTTCCTTTTTTCTTATATGCTCCTCTCTTTTCAATGCTGAGGCTAGAGGCCCCCTTGAGCTTCGGGGCCCTGGTGCACTGCACCACCTTGCCCTACGATAGCTACGCCACTGCTCTCACCCTATTACAGGTCCTGGCCATAACATGCACATCGAAGGTTGAACAGAGATATTCGGCTTATAGGTGTCGTCATCGTACAATATAGAGATGTTTCATGTTATAGAGCGTTTTCTCTTAAAATGTAACATTGGCAGTGTTTATTCCATGTTCAAACTTCAACCCCTTGATTTTCTACCCCCGTTATTGGGTGTCAAAAGTTACGTTGGATTTTGCAACAGATGGTTCGGCTTTGCTTTCATGTAATTTTTACTCGGCATTGAATAATATCACGAGGAGGTTGCCTGATAGAGTCTAAAAGATCCACCTTTACAGCCTAATATTAGCGCATTAGCAATACTTAACAATATACACAAACTCACGAATGCATAATCATTTACACTACTTATCGGGTTACATTAAAAAATAAATATAATGATCAAATAACTACCTATACAAAATACTGTCATGGCTAGATCGCATGAAAAAATCGTGCCACGATTAATTAGCACTAATTATTATATAATGTAGAGCAGTGGTCGTCAAATGCGTTATTTTATAATATGTCACCGTAAAATTTTTAAAACAGTTAGATTGTAATAAAACTAGTGAAATTGTAAAATGTTGATAGACTTCCGACGCGAATATGCTGCCTATATTTTAACACATTATTTTTCGTTAGATTATATATATAGTTTTTAATCTTTCGACATATTTTTACAATCTCGTTAGTTATCCGCGGCGTATTCACCCCAGAGCTAAAAGGGCTATGGTCCGGGGAAGCAGACTGCAAGGCGCGGCTCTCGCGGATTTGTTTGGACTACCTATACTCATCGTCCAGCATACGAAAATAATGAAATAATAATTAAATTCCTTTACCGTAAAGGCCACAATCCTTTGAGACTCACTGCTAACTGACATACGACACTCCAAATCAATTATTGCAATTTTTAAATGTAATTTGCACAAACATCTTCTACGGATACAAAACTACTAGATATTTATACAGTCTATATATTAATATATATAATTTTTATGTATAAATACTATGTATGTATGTATCTATGTATGTCTTATCGTGGTTAAGTATCTATTAAGTTTATGTACAGTATGTAGGTGTATGTATTTGCAGTTAATTTCTTATATTTTATGTTCACTTATTACCACTTCCGCTTACATTTAAGTTTTCCGTTGACACAAAGGTTGTCTGGAAGAGATCGCTTCAAGCGATAAGACCGCCTTTGCCTACACTCTGTTTAACCATTTTTATGCATAAGTCTTTTATTTTGTAATTAGTGTGCAATAAAGTATTTTATTATTAGTTAATAGAATCAGGCGTTACTTTGCGGAAATCCATAGCATTAAATTAATTAATATTATGTTTATAGCAGTTTTTCCGCTAAATAATACCCACAACCTGCAAGCAAATGTGTGAGTGCACGCATAAGCATGCGTAACGCACCTCCCTCCTCCCACACTGCTTATGCATGCACTCAGATGCAAGATCGTGCAAACACCACCACCACACAAGCAACAATGTCGGCAAGATCGTGCAAAGCCCCACACCACCATGCAGGTTGCAAAACTCGACGCGCGTTTCGCCCCGAACCCGGAGCATCCTCAGGAAGTGGACCTGCGAACAAAGTTCGTTAGTGATTAGTCACGCGCGTCGAGTTTTGCAACCTGCATGGTGGTGTGGGGCTTTGCACGATCTTGCCGACATTGTTGCTTGTGTGGTGGTGGTGTTTGCACGATCTTGCATCTGAGTGCATGCATAAGCAGTGTGGGAGGAGGGAGGTGCGTTACGCATGCTTATGCGTGCACTCACACATTTGCTTGCAGGTTGTGGGTATTATTTAGCGGAAAAACTGCTATAAACATAATATTAATTAATTTAATATTTTATTATTATTATTATAAGTAAACAAAAAAAATATTAGTAACTACAATGCAGTGGCGAACTCACGAAGCTTGCTTCTCCTTCATAGGGAAGCCGGAGCTTGTATAATAGGTAGGGAATGTAGGGATTTCTATGAAGGTTTGCAAAAGGTATAGTGACAAGGGAAGCCGATAGGAATGGAGTTTTAGGAACCCTACGCCACTGGTACAATGGTTGTATTATTTGTACGGAATGGTACCATTTATCATTAATGGTACGGAACCATACCTACGTGCGCGAATCGGACTCGTGCCTGACACTGGTCAGGTTGATATGAAACGTTTACATAAAAAACTGGTGTTGCGACTTGCGTTGATGGTCCTTAAAATCCCCAATCCCCCCTTGGGCCTCCGGTAACCTCACTCACTCGGCGAAAAACTACGAAATTTTTATGTAAACGTTTCATATCAACTATTGGAATATTCACAAAACAAATCAGCTTTATGTTTTTAAATATTATCTCAATTTAACTGTAAGCTAAGACAACGTTCCCACGAGCGTGTTTTTAGTGGTGGCGACAGGAAAAACAACACCATAAAGCGCATTTCAGACTACGCTGTACTATTGTGCTATATAGTGTAGCAAAGGACTTAATGCTATACTATATTATATTATATAGCGTGACGTTCACATCACGCGATATTATCGCAAATGATGAGATTTGACCCGGATACTTTTTATCGCGGAAAAATGTATCTACGGTTTCTGCGAAATTAACTTTTGCGCGCACGAAGTCGCGGGCATCACCTAGTATTGTCATGTAACCGTTTACCGTAGGTAACTAGGTATGTATGTCATGTTTTTCCCCAAACATCAGATTCTAAGGATTAAGGCATCCGGAAATTGCTACACAAAATACTCAGAATACAGAAATCATCCAGAAACCGTCATACATAGATTATACAGATATATCTGTCATATACATATGTATTATAGTCAGCTTGGTTTTGTCGCTCGTTTCGCTTGCTGGTTGGTCGGGGGTGAGGGAGGAGGGAGAGGGCGGCGCGCGATATAACACAGCGTGAACTCGGCGCATCGCATAATTTTATAGCGTATAGCAAGCCAAAATATATAGTACAGTACAGTGTAAACGTGTCCATAACAATGTATGGTGCGCGATGTTGTTGTGCTATGAGCTGTATATTATAGCTATTATATTATAGCGTAGTCTGAAAGCCGCTTAATATATAGAACTGTGCGCTAATACAATAGAGCTGGAAATCGTGTAGAGTTGCCCTAAAATATTCAGCCAGACAGCTAGAGGTTTTTATCAAGTGTTGACCTATACAGTTTAAATACTATACTATTTATTTTTCTGTATTTTAATTTATACTAAGAACAATAATTTTAACTTTAGGTATGTGTCAGTTCCAGACGTTGAAAAAACGGAATAATGTAAGAGGCAATTAAATCTTTTCTCAGTATTATATCATTTCTTTGTTTTACCTTCCACTCACAAGGTCGCAGGCCTAAAATAACTTGCTTTTACAAAAACAACACAACCTTCACATTTCAAAATAATCCATTTTCATTGTCGTTTTACGTTTAGGGGTCGTCCATTAATCACGTGATGCCTAAAGGGGGAGGGGGGGTCCGAAAAAAACTCACCAAGTATCACCATGGGGGGGAGGGGGTATAAAGAGACATCACGTGTATTAATTTTCGAATCTAGTCTATACATACCGAAATTATTATCGGTTGTAGATTCGTAGTGTTGTTTAAATACTTACAAAATAAATGACTCGTATAGTTTTAATTGCTTAAATTATTCGATTAAATTGTTTTTTAAGTTAAAGTTTTCTTCAAACATGACCTGCTTACTATGTAAAAAAAATACACGTGATCTCAGGTGGGGGAGGGGGGGGGTAGTATAAAACCTCACCACGTATCACCAGGGGGAGGGGAGGGGTTTAAAAAGTTGTTAAAAACATCACGTGATTAATGGACGGTCCCTTACTTACATTAAGTAAATAATTAAGTACATTAAGTACATAAACCCCCTTACTAATAAACGCTGTATAAGCTTTGAATAGTTATACAGTGTTGTGTTCACGTCACACAAGTGACGTTTTTAATTCGATAGAAGAAGACAAAACACTGTAACTATTCATTTATTAGTATTAGGGGAGATGTAGATAAAAATAATAACGCCATTGGATGGCGTTCGACAAACGAGGGGTTAAGGCACTTTTTGATTTATTTTAATTTATTTAATGCTTACATAAGGAGCTACTTAGTACAGACTTTGACTACAAATTACTAAATAGTATATAGTTAGAACTACGTAACTTTGACATAAAGACCATAGTCCATACAGTTTCTGTCAAAATCTCTATCAAGTGACTCCAATAAGTTTTAAACAAGGAATTTGTAAGTATTGTTTTTTTTTTTTACAAATTCCTTGGTTTTAAATGACTCTGAGTGCGGTCGTTCTCAATCGTCGCTGCTTACGTTATATAGAGTGATAGAGACAAAACACACAAACAAGATATCTGAGACTAGATTGTGAATTTACAAACCGCAGCGCAGAAACCGTACATTTTTCCGCGATAAAAATATCCTTCCCCGTGGGCTACTCTACATCTCTGCCAAATTTATTCAAAATCGGTCCAGTAGTATCGGAGCCTTTTCGGAAACTTTTCCTCTTTATTATATTAGTACTTATAGAAAATAAAAAATAAATAAAGTAGAAACTTGTTTTCCATTGCAGCACAAGCTGCCAACACCAGAGAGGCAATAATTCTGCTAAATTAAGCCTGCATTAATACAATTACAATCAAATCCCGATACGCTTATACTCCCAATAGGTGTTTTTATGAACGTTAAACCAATGTGAAACGCGCTCTGATTGGTCGAAACGTCATAAAATCCGTTCACGGTAACATGACGCTACACTTTCAATCCAAACAAAGTGAAATTGACTATTTAAAATCTACTTTAATTACGAGAATTGAGGTTCTGGTGTTATCAGGCTTCAGCTAATTAGCTGTGCTAACAACTTTCATGTTGGCCCTACAAGCGTTTTCACATTACGCGATTCGATAACGCTTATTGCGCCAATAATTACCTAAGATAGAGAAAGAAACGTAAACGTATATTTAATATGAAATTTTCTTTCTTTGTTATTATCGGCGCGATATCGGTTAGGCCATTGGTAAAGAAAAGTACCGTCAAACTTTTTCACGTTAGTATGAACACAGCTTAATTAATAGATCCTCTACTTTCCTCACTTTTTTGCTCGAACATTCCTCATCAGATTTAGAACCTACCTCCTTTTACAGCAGTGAAACCCGATCTGCCTGCAGCTTCCTCAATAACTAATAGTTAATAATCTTTAATTAAATAATATGACAGTTATGGCACCTACTACAGTACCTATTGATAGATTTTTATGGAATTTCACTGAAATCTTTACAGATACCCAGGGGCGGATCGTGGATTTGTGGGGCCCTGGGCTGTAACTACTTAGGGGCCCTATCTAAGTAGGTACTCAACTAATAACCATGTCAAAAAACAGTTTCTATAATGATATTATTACATATTCTTTATCGCACAAAAAACATAAATATTACTGAAATCTACGCAAGTAATAGTTGTACAAAAGGCGACCTTATTGCTTGGTAGCAATCTCTTCCAGGTAACCTTTGGATGAGAGAGAAACCGAAATAGTGATTTAAATAAGAATATACAAAAAAATGTATTTATTATGAATTTGTAAAAGAATTGACAGGTTATGTGTGTGACGGTTATGTTATATTACTATTAAAATATAATCGGAATGAAAATACAATACGAAAAAAGATGATTTCAGCAAAACCTAAACGTATAAAAGATATTTAAGGCTTGGGTTATACTATAAATATGAAAATATTGGGTATTTAGGACCATCAAGCAAGCGATGCTTGCGTGCGAAACAAGGGCTCGATGGTAGCTTCATAATAATAAATCACCAAGAGATGGCGAAATAACCACACAACCAAAGGCAGGAGGAACACCTGTCTTGACTGAGCTCCTTAATTCCATCATTCCCCCTGGCACTACCCCAGAAGTATGGAGCAGGAACATGGTGGTTTCATTTTTAAAATAGGCGATAACACGCGACTTGAAACTACCGTCCCATTCCGCTCCTAAGCCACGTTTATTAGCTATTATCGAAGGTTATCTCGAATCATCCTTCCCAGAAGTTCAACGACTTTCAGCCAGTGGAGCAGACCGGGAACCACATACATACATCGAAAAGTATAGTCAGCCTCTCTGCTTAGCGTATGTGGACTATGAGAAAGCCTTCGATACCGTCAAGACCTGAAGGCAAATCTGCTAAATAAAACCTGCATTAATACAATTACAATCAAGTCTCAATACGCTAATCTCAAACGGTGTTTTTATATACGTTAAACGTACGTGAAACGCGCTCTGATTGGTCGAAACGGCATAAAGTAAAATTAAATTCTACTTTAAATACGAGAATTAAGATACTGGTCTGTGCTAGAATTCATGCAGAAATGCCTCGTTGACTGCCGATAATATGATAATATTTCGAGTTGTTAAGATTTCTGTTCAAGGCCGCAACGATTACCGTCCAAGTAGAAGAATAGACCATAAAACGGATCCAACTTCATCACGGAGTGAGACAGGTAGATGTTATCTCTCCGAACTGTTTACTAACGCGTCGTAGGACGTTTTCAAGTCGCTTGATTGGAACGGCCTTAGACTGAAAATAAACGGCCAATACATCTCACACTTGCAGTTTGTGGATGAAATAATCATTATGTCAGAATATCTGCAGTACCTAGAAGAGATGCTGAACAGCCTAAACGATTTTTCAAGACGGGTGCGTCTCGGGATAAACCTTAACAAAACCAAAATTATGCATATTGAACATATTCTCCAGAAACCTGTCGTCGTAAATGATACTAGTCTTAAAGTTAAGAAACAAGAATACATATATCTTGGGCAAATTATCATTCAACTAGGGCGGCATAACTTTGAAGACGAGGCAAATAGAAGAATAAGTTTGGGCTGTGTTGCATTCCGGAAGCTCCGGAACAACTACTACGAATTAAAGCACTCACATTGCTCATAAAATTAGCACGCTGAACTGGAAGTGAGCCGGCCATGTTTGCAGACGGACAGATGGTTGATGGCGCAGACAAGCGTAAGAGTGGAGACCACGCTTAGGCAAACGTAGTGTAGAACGACCTGCGGCACAATGGACTGACGATTTAAAGTTGGCTGGCAGCAGATGGATGAGGGCGAGATCGGGATGGTTGGCGCTCGGCCTACGTTAAGCAGTGGGCTATTCATATGCCTGTAGGCTGATGATGATGAAATTTCCCCGTCGATAAAAATTAATATTGACCTCTGATATTGAAAGGCTTGTTTAAATAGCATTTCCTTTTCCTGCATAATAAACATTATTTTGATAGGAAGACGCCACGGTAACTTATGTACCTTTTTTATGTACACGGAAAATACAGAAAAAATATAAGGTACCTAATACATACAAATTAGGTATGAGTTTAACTTTATTACACACAAAACAAAAGTTTTTTTCAGTGTCCTCTATTCTAATTTACCTTTAATTTTAAAAGTCAAATTAATAAACTAGCATATTCCAAAATTAGTCACCAAAAATAAATTTTACATTAGAAATAAATAACCTATTTGAAAAATTGTTTCGTTTTATTTTTGAATGCTTTAGTAAAAAATAGACACAAAGCTAAATAAGCCAATTAAATTAAAAAAAAATGATTTTTTTAATGATTAATTAACAAAGGTTCTAATTAATTAAACTCATATTTTTAAAAGGCTTACACTTATTTACTTACTATTATAGTCAAAAAAAATGGCCTATTCTCCAATTACATTTTAGGCGTTTACCAAAAATCAAGAATTTCGGATTAAGCCACTTCAATTCTGAAGGTGCGATATGTATAAAATAACCAATATTCATTTTTAATAAATAATATTCATTTTAATAGCTTAAAAAAAATAATGAAAATCAGCATGAAAACATCCTTTCACACGTATTTTCCGCCTTAACTCAATTCATAGAAGTATGCAATTTTTTACAATGTTTTCTTATGACAATATCACGTAAAAATATCGCTCTTAAACCGACTTTACAGACAACCATTTTTTAAATTCAAATTATCGCCTATTGTTTTTAGCGGGGTTTGGGGGCCCCTTGTAACCTTGGGGCCCTGGGCTGCAGCCCAAGTAGCCCTTAGGTAGATCCGGCCCTGCAGATACCGTACAGAATGAAATGCCCATTTATTCTAAATTTAAGTATCTACCTACATTACGTCTAATTTTGGGACATTTTAAAGCCTAATTTGTGCAGTAGCAGATTAAACTGATATTTAGTACGTTTGTTTTGTTCGCACTATGCATTTAATTTTTAGGGTTCCGTGTTATTTCATATTCTGTAGTTTTCCATTAATTTAGGATTTAAACCTATTCTAGATTATCCAGCCATCCATGATCTAGCTGTGCCAGCTTACTACCTAACAACCCGTTACAAAGAACCCAAAATCTATAGTACGACGTGGAACTCATGCTTTGAAGTTTGACTCTCTTACAGAAATAGTTTTATGAGAAATCTTGGTTGCTTCTCCTTAAGTTAAACATTTTTTAAATATCGATGATATTCTTCCTAGGTAGCCTAGGTAGGTTCTGGTACTTACTGGCTATCCAGGAAGAATATATTTCTTTTATTTTACTTTGATTGGATTGAATTTGAAGCGACATGTTACCATGAGCGGATTTTATGATGTTTCGACCAATCAGAGCGCGTTCCACGTTTATATAAACACAGTTTGACAGTTTTAGCGTATCGGGATTGTAATTGTATTAATCGCGTTTTATTTAGCAGAATTGTCCCTCAGGTGTTCGTAGAACGTAGGAACATTCCGTCGCGTCGTATTAACTGAACAAGCCGTTACATACAGATTATAATTTATACTAGGGTTGTAACAGAGCTCCGCCTCCGCCTCCGTTACTGCGGAGCCTCCGCAAAAAATTTCACCTCCGCCTCCGCATCCGCCTCCGCAAAATTGATGCGGAGTTTTAACGGAGGTTTATTTACGATTACATACAACGCGCAAGGAGCGACACTGGGCGAAGCGGCCGCTCTGTGCCTCTAGTCAAAATGCGTTCGATAATTTCGATGGCAAACTTCGATATCAAAAATGTATGGGATATGACATAAGTCATCGTTAAGTGAGATGTCGTTTGCGATGCCATAAGTCAAATCCCATAAATTTTGTTTTCGAGCTTCGCCGTCGAAATTATCGAATGCATCTTGATTCTTGACTAGAGGCCCGGGTCCGTGTTTGCGCGTGAAATAGTCAAGATTTTGCTTTTGCCGTGGGAACACGGGCGAGCGGTGGTGGGGGCGTGAATGCACGAACGTAATGTTAAAATAATGGTCTCAATTTGTGGGATAGATTTTTTGCAAGTAGAGCGCGCCATATTTCAAGAAGTACCAAGCGCGATTCAGGCGCTGATTGGTCCGCCACAATAGCATCGGTACGTCCAAAATTCCAGCGCAGCCAGTGGCACAAAAGATAACTAATATCTGGGTTTATTATTGTGTCATGAATATTATGGAAAAGCTCCCTCATGAAATCTCAGAACTCATGGTATCTATACTTCGTGCGTTAACCGTTAACGAATGACAGTGTGACCAACTTCAAATCTGTTATCCCTAGTCATAATTAATCTATTATGCCCCACTGAGTTTAAAAAACTGACAACACCAGCCATACCCTTAAAAAATGCCAAAATAATGCCGAAATTTAAAATACAGATTTTTGGTAGTTTCGTTTAATGCAGTGTAGTTAAAAGTTTAAAAATTAAATTACCATTACACATTAGTTGTATTTGCATCATTAATTTCTTCATCGACTTCTTTAAACATCGCTTTTGTATTTTACTGCATCATTTATTTTACTGGTTGGAATGAAATGCAATCATTATATTCACTGATGCCTTGTTTAACATGTAAACCTAAGTAGCTACATGTAAGTACCAATTTCAAAATTATGAAGATTGAGTAGAGAAACAGTTAAAATTTTAGCCGAATTTGGAAGAAAATAATTCCCATTAGGTACTTATTTAAAAAATTAGTTTTATTTCATACTTTTTTGTGCATTTCTACTTTGGAAGTCGGTTTTCGTTTTTTGTTTATTATGATGTTGATTTGCGAGAATCAACATCATAATAAAAAAAACTCGCAAGATGAATTCGAGATTGACATTTTACGGGGAATCCTCTACCCCCAAAGAGAGTTGCCATAATTACCTACTGATATTTAAATTAGCACATTTTTTATCGATACTACTTAAATACTGCAAATAAACTTCTGAATATTTGAATCATTTTACTACCAAATCTGCCAGCTAATATTGCAATAGTGCCACATCCTGCCAAATTACTTAAACGTCAACAAATACTGTCAGAGGCTAAAATTATGACCAAACTGGCAGCAGTGTGACCGTTTACGGTAGATTGACTACTGCAACAGTAGATTTTCGTTGTAAAATTGGTAGTGCAGTAGATTTTCAGTATTTTTTGAAATAGTAGCGGATTTCAGTAGAATATCCTGGCAGTATTTTAAACTTTAGCTAATATTTTTCTCTTAACACGGCAACATCGGAAATGTAAACAAATTTACCTCTGATAGCTGTCAGTGATTCGCCGCTTACTTCGTCGGATAATCGACGCTTGATAATTATAGTAAAAGTTAAAGTCAAATGGCAAAGTTGTAGGTAATAAAATGATCTATGTATACAACTTTTGTATTTACATTTTTTTCACATTACCTCAAAATTTATGTGAAAAATTAAAAATAAACAAGATTTTGGTTTTTTATTTTTATCTTATCACTAAAAAATATTTTTTTCACGAAATTTGGTGAAATCTTACCTTTTTATGTTCCAAATATATTGTAATTTTTTTTTTAAATATTTTTTTTTTCACCTTATTTTTGTTTAATTTCGAAAATTTAACCATATATTTTTAAACGAAAACTCTCCCCATTATCAGAAAGGAGACATTTCAACGAACAAAAAGCCCACCGACATTTTTAAAAAAGCTGGTATTTTGAGGGGAGAATTTTCGATTGAAAATTAGGGTTAATTTTTCGATATTAAATCAAAATAAGGTGATAAATTATTATTTTTTTAATAAAAAAAATACAGTAAGGTCAGGTTGGGAAAGACCGGCATACTTCATTGAAAAAATTACTCAATTTAATAAAACAAATATTTGGTATGTTCTAGACCGATCTTAAGTATTCCATGTGCTGAAACATATTAACAGTAACAATTTTGTGCTACATAAATTACAATATAATAGCACATCTTTCAAATATACCTAACCCCTTTTTTAAAATTCGGCGAGTAGACGGTCTTCCCGTGCTATTGGAGGCAAGACCGTCTATTGACATTTAACACGTCACTTGGTATGTTATATGTATTTATACCACCTTATATCTAAAAAATGTATTTGACCTTCAAATATGCACTTTAACTGTAGGACAATTATGTTAAAAATCATATGAAATTCTCGTTTTCATATTTAAAAGGTAAGACCGGCATATCGTCGCAATAAGGGGTTGTAAACATTTTTCATGAATATTTGCCGGTCTTACCCTATAAACATTAAAAGGAGATAAGGAATTTCCTTTCAGATTATAATTTCTCGGCTAGTTACTAGAATTTCTAAAATAAAAATCTAATCTGATATTTTCCTGGTAGGTTAGAATAGTAATGATATCAATTGAAATAATTTTGTAAGTAGGCAGTGTATAACAGTGCAAACAAGTGTATAATGTATTTCAAATTGTGTTTATTAATAGGATTTTTGTTGAATATAATATAAATGAATTATGAAAAATAAATCATATCAACATTTAATCAGACAAAACAAACTCTTTAGAATTGTTCGGCGCTTGAATTACCTACATGTATTTCCTTACGCTTGAATTACATGTTTTACGTTTATAGTTCTTATAGGCGAACCTCACTGTAATAAAAGCAAGTGATCAATGAAACATACGTACCTAGTACCTACCTACATTGGGTGCAAAAAAAGTTTGTGATCTCTGTCTGAAGGCAAGACCGGCATAATTATGACGATCTTCCCTTATACCGCCCAGACGATCTTTCCAATTAAAAAGTTTTTAGGTTGAAAATATTTTACAGCAAATTGTGACAAAACTAGGAACATTTTGAATAATCTAATACGAAAAAATGTTAAAGTTACAATTGAGATACTTACCCAACCACTTTATTTTATAAAACTCTTTCGATAAATCACTTTTTTCTTTTTTTTCGTCAACACCTGTCATTTCTTAATGGACCTTCAAAACCCAAATAAAAAGGACGACAAATTTTCTCCCATCATAGTGTTGCCAGCGACATCTATGATTATAAATTTTAACCAAAGTATGTTATTGTTTTACCGACTGTCAATTCAAGCTGCATAGCTATTCATAAATATAAGTTATTGCGTGCAGACGGTCTTGCCTTGTAGACGGTCTTCCCCAATCTGACCTTATATTTGAAACATAAAAAGGTAAGTTTTTTTTTCACCAAATTTCCTGATTTTTTTCATTATTTATTATAAGATAAAAATAAAAAACCAAAAACTTGGTTATTTGAATTTTTCACATAAATTTTGAGGTTATGTGAAAAAATGTAAATACAAAAATTTTAGACCTACAACTTTTTTCCATAGAATTTGTAGTTTTGCCGGAAATCGCGATAAATAGTTTTCTACCCTTAAAACCTATTATTATAATATTTTTGTAATATTCTCTTTCTTTTAGTAATTAAAAATTAGTATTTAATTAATACTAATTTCACAATTTAATAACTATTTTCTAATTTTAATAGTAACGAGAACTACTGTTTAAGTTTGTTATAATTTTAATCCCCTAACTTCCCCCATAGGACAGGCTTCGTCTAGTTTGGGGGACAGAAAAGATAATGTTTGTAAAGTTTCTTGAAAATAAATGATTTATTTATTTATTTATTTATTTATTTATTTATTTTGAATGGATTTCATCCTACTATAAATTATTTTCACTTTAGACCATTTTCAAAGGTACCTTAGTCTAATAGGTTTTTAAACATTCATCATGTATCATCGCTTTTACATGTAAAACAAGGTTTATTTGACAACGGCGGTAATTGTACAAATTTCCAAAAAAAAAATATGGTTAAAATACCTAATAAAAAAAAATCGAAACGACAATGATGACTAGGTAATTAATTAAGTACGTGTGTATATTATAATTTATTAATAAAACCTAATAATATTAAACTTGTGTTTCATATCTGTCTCATAAAAAATTATCAATTTATGTGAATTTAAGCCACAAAGTAGGTACGTCAGTACAATTTCAGTAGGTTTTCCAAAACGTTAGTAGATTTCAGTAGAAAAGTTGAGAAAAGTAAGTTACATCTAGTAGTTTTGCGGTTTTTGAAAACGGTCACACTGACTGGCAGGATCCTGCCACATAATATGGTCACACTGAACAGGAATCAACTTGTCGAATCGTTCGGTACCGCGAAGTTGTAATTGAGTCGTGATTGTTTTAAGTGATTAAGTGCATAATTAATAGTAGTTTTTATTTAAATCGCGTGAAATGTTTCTGACTTTAATAAATCATGAATTTATTTAATTTATTCCACTTCAAATTTCACCTCCGCCTCCGCTAACCTCCGCATCCGCGGAGGTGAACCTCTTCTCCTCCGCATCCGCCTCCGCCTCCGCTAAAATGGCCTCCGTTACAACCCTAATTTATACCTCATAAATACACGCGACCTTCTTGCAGGAACAGTTAAAAAAGCGTGTACTAAACAGCTAATGCATATAAGAAACTTCCTATCCACGTACAAAATCGATATTTAACAAAAATCCACTTTATTTAATAGGTAGACGGCAACTAATAACATAATATTTTCTTTCTGAATGTCAGACGAATGTAACTGATCCTTTAGGAGCGACACAGAAAGTGGGACAATTACTGTCGTGAGGTCTCAACTCTCAATGTCCTACGGCACTCGCACTCGGCAGGAGTGAGCAACATTTGGCTATGAGTCACTTACTCACTGTATGCAAATTACTTACTTTATCTGCTGTGTCATATATTTCATTACTCTCCGATTGTACGTACCTACCTTTAAATGTCCTAGAAAGCTAAAATTTAGTATATAAGGTTTGGTAAAATCAACTACGGATATTTTAGGCATATGATCTGCTGCTTATGTAAAGACGTTTAAGCAGAAAAATAATTGTCATACTCGAAAAAAAAATTTTTCCTTTTATATGGGCGGTTTGCGTTTTGCGGAGCGTCACCCATACAAGAGATGATTTTTTACTTTGAGTATGACAGTTATTTTTTTGCCTAAACGTCTTTACATAAGCAGTGGATCATGTGCCCGAAGTATCCGTAGTTGATTTTCGGAGACCTTATATAAGCTAGTATTAGCACATAAACAACATAAAATTGTCAAACTTGGAACTTTTATCCTCCAACCCCTTAAACTAGGGGATGAAAATTTGTAAGAGACTTCGCAAATTGTTCTCTAGACTCTAGGTAGCCCCCTTTTAGTAAGGACTAATAAACGCTGTATAAGCTTTGAATAGTTACACAGTGTTTTGTCTCTTTCTATCGAATTAAACATGTCACTTGTGTGATGTGAACAAAACACTGTATAACTATTCAAAGCTTATACAGCGTTTATTAGTAAGGGGGTAAAGGTCTAAAAAATTATGTTGGGTTCCGTGTCATAAATAGTAACAATAAGAAAAGAAAATAAAAATAGTCATTACAACTTTCAATAAGAAGTGAAATCCCACCAAAAACATTTTCATGTAAAGTTATGCCAACTTGCCAAGATATTTGTGCAGTTTCTTCTGTCGAGACCACACAAAAACTCTTGTGGGTACGAGGACTAATGCACAGTTATCATTAGCATAGCTCTGCGGGAGGTCTAGCGTACGCCACGTCAACTGACAATAGGAAACGGAATCCTCGACAATGGTCAATGTCCCACATACCTGCACTACTTCCCCGTGGCAAGCATTGTTCGCATTCGTTAGACTAGGTTTAGGTACCTAGACCGATAAATATTATAACTACACAGTAGAAAATCTGGGGGGCACGGCAGTGCCCCCGCCAAGACAAGCTAAGCGAAGCGCAAAGGCAATACCAGACCACCTTTTCTCGAAGCGTTTAGTCGATTTAAAGAACCCTTATAACTTGGGTTTGGATTATGCCACATAAACGAAATTTTCCCAAAAAGGATATGTTCCCAGTAGCAGACTTATTAAACATGTAAAGTTTTGATTGCATATTTCTTATAATTTAGATTTTATTGATATCTAAAAACCCCTAATTTCGTCACTAACTCATTGATAATAATCAACATTATATGGTACTTCCGAATGTCCTAGAAAGCTGAAATTTGGTACGTAAACTTGTATTAATAGTACACAACTAACATAGTAATTGTCAAAGTTAGAGCTTTTATCCTCCAATTCCTTAAACTAGGGAATGAAAATTAGGGTAGTTTAGAAGCTCACAACCATAAGCGACTACCAATAGGCTTAATTTACAAATTTAACATAGCGAAATCATTTTATTCACTACAGTCCGTTCCGAGTTATTTTACCTCTGACATGACCTTTATGCCGACTACATAAGGACCACTCCCATAGAATCGCCGAGGTAAATTAACTATGAACGGACAACGGACAATACATAGTCTCAATACAGAGATTGAATAACAACCGTTTATTACTGTAGAGTCTACCGGACGCGCATTGTACACCCACACCCACTTAGCACTGCGGTTACACCCGTACAATTTGCAGGATGTTTGACACCCGCATACGTTTTCCCATGCCAATTTTATAGCGAATACCGAGGCATACGTTTTCCCATGCCAATTTCATAGCGAATTTCTTTGCATACATTTTCCCATGCCAATTTTATAGCGAATACCGTGGCATACGATTTCCCATGTCAATTTTATTGCGAATGCCGTGGCATATGTTTTCCCATTTCAATTTTATTTCGAATATCGTAGATACGTTTCCACATGCCAATTTTATTGCTAATGCCGTGGCATACGATTTCCCATGCTAATTTTATAGCGATTACCGTGGCATACGCTTTCCCATGCCAATTTAATACTACAGTGGGAGAGCCATGCTTGGCATGAACGGACTGAAGTCGGGATGCCAAACGTCCCGTATTTCAAGGGACGTCTCGTATTTCCAGGGACGTCTCGTATTTCCAGGGACGTCTCGTATTTCCCGGGACGTCCCGTATTTTAGCTATTATTTAAAACGACCCGCCGGGATACCGTCTACGTCTGCTTAGGAGTTTATACTAAATATAGCGGCAACAGATACATACACCTACACCTACATAATCTGTGCAAACAAAAGTTTAGCTATGACGATATCTCCCCTGTACTTAACATAAAAAGAATCCCCAAGATAATTAGGACGTCGTCGTGGGCTGCAGTATATAAGATAATCTACGTATATTGTTTTGAGAGGTATTAATAATAGGGTCCCGTCCAGCAAATATAGTATCCCATGGGAATACTGTACTTTTTCGGGATAAAAAGCAGCCTATGTTTTAATCCAGACCCCAAAAGACAACCATACCAAGTTTCATCCAACTACGTTCAGTAGTTTTTGCGGAAAAGAGTAACAAAAATCCATCCATCCATCCTCACAAACTTTCACATTTATAATATTAAGGCCGCGTAGACCCAATTTTACATGACTTTGAATCGATAATAAACAAACAAATAGTAACTTTAAAAAGCCAAAAAAAATACACATTGTTGTTTACTTAATGTTCTTTTACAATTTCTGGTTCGAAACATATTATTGAAAACTTCACTCGATCAAAAATAATTCCGAAGAGGAGGCTAAATTTGAATATTTTCTTTTTGTTCATGAAGTTCATGATAGTTTTACTTTCAAAAATCATATCTACGAAAAGCTAATAACTTAAAAAAGAATAATTTCTGGTTACATTTTGCATGTTGGTTTAATTATTTTAACAATAAATTAATATTGAAATGCAGCGTGCGTAAGCCGCTTGAGTCGCCCCACAGTCGCCCGCTAGGCGTTGACGAGGACAGACCTATGTCAGTTTTGCTAGCGCACGGCTTACCCGCGTATTTATCGAACAATTCTTTCGTTTCTAACGCAGTGTAGGAAAGTCAGTTTGTTTTGTTTTTTTTTATTTTTGAACTAAATTATACATATCATACACAATAACATGTTATATTTTATCGTCGCCGCGTCATTGCTTTTGCCAGATGAGACGACCTCTGTGGCTCAGTGATTGAGCGTGTTGGTGCTCAAGCCGGGGGTCGCGGGTTTGAATCCCGCCGAAGGAACAAAAAGTTTCTTGTGTTCCCGGGTCATGGATATGTATAATACAATAAAAATCTAAAGGAAAGTCAGTTTGTTTTGTATTTTTTTATGTTTCTTTTTATTTTTGAACTAATTCTATACATTCTATATTCTACACATTCTATACAGATAAATAAAATTGAAGTGTCTGTTTGTAACTTCAAATTAACAGCTTTTCATATAAGGAATCTAAAAGTATATTCGGTACTTATAATAAAATACCAATTTTTAAAATTTTTGTCTGTCCGTCTGTCTGTCTGTCTGTCTGTTTGTTCCGGCTAATCTCTGAGACGGCTGGACCGATTTTCACGGGACTTTCACTAGCAGATAGCTGATATTATAAGGTCTAACATAGGCTACTTTTATTTTAGGGTTCCGTTTAAAAAAATAGGGTTCCGCTTTCGTTAGATCTGCGCAAACGAAGTTGCGGGCATCAGCTTGTTATACATATAACCACACACAATAACATGTTACATTTTATCGTCGCCGCGTCGTTTCTTTTGCCAGATGAGACGACCTCTGTGGCTCAGTGATTGAGCGTGTTAGTGCTCAAGCCGGGGGTCGCGGGTTTGAATCCCGCCGAAGGAACAAAAAGTTTCTTGTGTTCCCGGGTGATGGACATATAATACAATAAAAATCTATAGGAAAGTTTGTTTTGTATTTTTTTATGCTTCTTTTTATTTTTGAACTAAATCTATATACAGATAAATAAAAATGAAGTGTCTGTTTGTAACATAAAATTAACAGCTTTTCACATAATGTATCTGAAAGTATATTCGGTACTTACAATAAAATACCAATTTTTAAAAATGTATGTCCGTCTGTCTGTCCGTCTGTCGGTCTGTCTGTCTGTTTGTTCCGGCTAATCTCTGAAACGGCTGGACCGATTTTCGCGGGACTTTCACTGGCAGATAGCTGATGTCATAAGGTCTAATATAGACTACTTTTATTTTAGGGTTCCGTTTAAAAAATAGGGTTCCGCTTCCGTCAGTTAGGCGCAAACGAAGTTGCGGGCATCGGCTAGTTATACATATAACTATACACAATAACATTATCGTCGCCGCGTCGTTTCTTTTGCCAGATGAGACGACCTCTGTGGCTCAGTGATTGAGCGTGTTAGTGCTCAAGCCGGGGGTCGCGGGTTTGAATCCCGCCGAAGGAACAAAAAGTTTCTTGTGTTCCCGGGTGATGGACATATAATACAATAAAAATCTATAGGAAAGTTTGTTTTGTATTTTTTTATGCTTCTTTTTATTTTTGAACTAAATCTATATACAGATAAATAAAAATGAAGTGTCTGTTTGTAACATAAAATTAACAGCTTTTCACATAATGTATCTGAAAGTATATTCGGTACTTACAATAAAATACCAATTTTTAAAAATGTATGTCCGTCTGTCTGTCCGTCTGTCGGTCTGTCTGTCTGTTTGTTCCGGCTAATCTCTGAAACGGCTGGACCGATTTTCGCGGGACTTTCACTGGCAGATAGCTGATGTCATAAGGTCTAATATAGACTACTTTTATTTTAGGGTTCCGTTTAAAAAATAGGGTTCCGCTTCCGTCAGTTAGGCGCAAACGAAGTTGCGGGCATCGGCTAGTTATACATATAACTATACACAATAACATTATCGTCGCCACGTCGTTGCTTTTGCCAGATGAGACGACCTCTGTGGCTCAGTGGTTGAGCGTGTTGGTGCTCAAGCCGGGGGTCGCGGGTTCGAATCCCGCTGAAGGAACAAAAAAAAAATCTGTGTGTCATGAATGTGTATTAAATATGTGTATAATACAATAAAAATCTTAAATATGTGTATAATATAAAAATTATTAAATATATTTCTGTTGTCTAGTACCCGTAACACAAGTTCTTCGAGAACTTACCACGGGACCAGATTGACTTGGTGTGAAGCGTCCATAGATATATTATTGTGTTGTGTATTATGAGAAAAAAGTAGCTGATGCGTGGAGTAGCCTTAGTACATTATTGAATAAGCCAGTAAACAGTTTTTATGAATTTGTAACATCTACCATCTTCTTTGCCGTACTTTTCGTTTCTTTTTATTTCGATTTCTGTTTTTACAATAATAATAATAAATAACTCCCCACGCTGATTTCGGTGACGGTGGCTGGTTTTATTGTAGCCTAGCCAGTTACACAGTAGTATTTTTATAGTGCCCAAGTGTGTGCGCAGTACACAAAGGCACTCTTTTTTTTTTACTCTCGTAATCCAGTGGGACGGATAACCGACACGACTGACGAGAGATGAGGCGCAGGTCCGACTTTTTACCTGCCCATCCGACGCATGGATCATCTTTCTTGTCAGACAATCAGGTGATTAGCCTGCATTGTCCTAACCAAACTTGGAAACAACATTTTTTGTTGTTCCAGTGCGGGAATCGAAATTAGAACCTACGACCTCCGAGTCGAGAGCCAAGCTCTAACCACTAGACCACGGAGGCTGTTCTATTTACAATAAAATATAAGGATACGTACTCAACATCCGTCATGCTTGCCTTTGCAGAACACACCAAGTCACTCGCAAGTAGGGGTTGCAATCCGGATACTTCGAAATTCGAAAAATTCGAAAAATCCGGATTTTCATTTAAAAATCCGGATTTTTCGATTTTTTCGAATCTTGGTTACTACTATGAAAATTACATATTTTAATTGTAATTAGTATGTACTCTAGACGTACAATATTTGAATAAGGGATATAATTAATTGAGTGAACAAAAAATAAGTTGGTGACTGCACGTGAGCATACTGTATTGCTGAATTTGGCAGCGAATTAATATGTTGGCGACTAAATTACCAAACTGGTGAAATCACTCAAGTGACAAAAAATACAAAAATCGGCAGATAAAAAGTAGGGAAATTTAATCCAATTAGCACCGATGAGTTGGTAGACCATTATACCATGTAAGTAGCTAATAAAGATTTGATTGATAAATTAATAGCTGCTAAAAATTCAATTTGCAAGCTACGGAAAATCCCAGTTTTGGATACTATTGGAGGTTTTTTTTTCTTTGGTATGGGTATCGTTTTCAAGGTTTTTGGGGGTGCAGAATAATATGAAAATAAAATCCGTTTTAAAATTCCAAAATGGCGTATATTTTTTTTATATTAAAAATGGATGTCTTTTTCCATGTTTCATATGCTGATTATAAAATTGTCTTCCAATGAAATTAGATTTTCCAAAATGGAGACTATCCAATCTTCGTAAAATTAACATGTAGTTTGTAGAGGTGCCAGCTATGTAAGGTATAGAAACTTTTCGAAATTCAGGATTTTCAAATTTCTTTTTTTGGCATTCATGAAAAAAATATGCGATTTCCGGGTTAAGGGGGAGGAAATTTTTATTATTTTTCCAGTAATAGTATTATTTTTCCGTTTCTAAAATCAATGTTCTACTTTGACACGAACAGTGTATAAAGCTATAGAAATTTTGGAAAATTCAGGATTTTCAAATTTATTTTTCTTCCATCGTGAAGAAAATATGGTATATATAGGTGTTGCGGGGTTTTTAAGGGGAGGAAATTTTCATTATTTTTTCAATAGGATGCACCGTTTCCGAGATAGAATCAATTTTATAAAAAAAATTAAATGCTCTACATTGAGATACGAGGGATGTATAAAGCTATAGAAATGTTGGAAAATTCAGGATTTTCGAATTTCTTTTTCTCTCATCTTGAAGAAAATATATGGTTACGGAGTTATTAAGGGGGAGGTAATTTTCATTATTTTTCAAGTAGGATGCACCGTTTCTGAGATAGAAGCCATTATAGAAAAAAAATACGATAATGCTCTACTTTGAGACACGAACGGTGTAAAACGCTATAGAAAATTTGGAAAATTTAGGATTTTCAGATTTTTTTCTTCCATCATGAAGAAAATATGATGTTGCAGGGTTTCTAAGGGGGAGGAAATTTTCATTATTTTTCATTAGGATGCACCGTTTCCGAGATAGAATCAATTTTATAAAAAAAATATAAATGCTCTACATTGAGATACCGGGGATGCATAAAGCTATAGAAATGTTGGAATATTCAGGATTTTCGAATTTCTTTTTCTCCCATCATGAAGAAAATATATGGTTGCGGGGTTTTTAAGGGTGAGGTAATTTTCATTATTTTTCAAGTAAGATGCACTGTTTCTGAGATAGAAGTGATTATAGAAAAAAAATATGGCAATTCTCTACTTTGAGATATTATGAGCGATGTATAAAGCTATGGAAATTTTGGAAAATTCAGGATTTTCAAATTTCTTTTTCTTTCATCATGAAGAAAATTTGAGGTTGCGGGGTTACTAAGGAAATTTAAAATGGATGACTTTTTTGTAATCAGCACCCCCAGAAACCAACAAAGGGACAACCATATTATTTTTATAAAATTAAGTATGTCCGCCATATTGTAATTTCAAAATGAATGTCATTTTCGTATCCAGCACCCCCAAAAACCTGGTAACGACACCTATGTTAATTTTGCGAAAAATGAATTACCGTTATTTTTAAATTTCAAAATGAATCTACACAATATCTACACCCCCCCTAAAGTCGAGGAAAATTAAAAATTGGGATTTTTGTACGCTCCTTTGTTTTTTTTATGTGCGCTGGTTTTGCTGCTTGTATGTTTTTTGAGTTACCTACATTACGGAAAATATATGTACCTATTCTTAAATTAAATGTGTACTCACAAATTGTCGCCAAGATGGTTATTTGTTCGCTAATATAATATCTGTCTGCCAGTTTGGAATATTCAGTGGTATTATTTAGTCACCAGATTTGTAATTTTTTATTCCTTACATTCTTTAGCCAACATATTACCATGTTGGCTAAAGAATGTAAGGAATAAAAAATTAGTATTAAATATTCGGTATTTTCACATCCAAAATTTAATTGTTTTGTCGTGATTGTTTTCCGTAAGTGTTTCATGTTGTGCGACAAAATCCGTAAGTGTTTAAAACAATGAACAATATTCGCGTAAACATAAGAAATCAATATGTTTTGTCGTGAGTTTAAATACATGCCTTTGGATAATTTGATATTATTTGTTGTCCTGTTGAAATTCTTGACACATTTTTCCATTTATTCAAGTTATTTGGTAGAACATAGTCAATCCATTAAATGGTGATGCGAGGGATGAAGATCTGCTAAAATATTATGGCCGCTATATATGTATATGTATGGACTGTTTCTAAGATACTTACCATTTTATATTTTTTTTGTAGTAGTACAGTTCAGTAATAGGTGATCCAATTTATAAAAACACTGAATATGGTTTCAGTTTCAATTGCACAAGTAGTAAGAAGTATAATAAGCAAATCCAAACCCAATTAAAGCTCTGTATTTTTATATTTATTGAATTCTTACTAACGAAAGTTGAAACATATTATTGCAATTTTAATTTCTGTAATCATAGAATGCCAAATTAATATGACAGCTTAAAAAGAAATGTAGTGGTTTAACTATATTTAATTATCTTCTAAATAATGAATATCTAAGTCCAAATACCTAAATCTTATCTCTATGATATCAGGAAGAAGTTTTGGAGTCGATAATACCTGACTGGTTGGTTTAATATTAGAGAGTTTTGCCGAATGAATGAAGGTAATTTTTTTTTTATTATTAAAATTAATTTGATTGAACTAAACTAACCTAAACTTACGAGTTAGTAGCAAAACTAAATGAAAATCAACGCTCCTGTTTTTGCGTAGAAATAATTATTTTTAGATAATATTTTAAAGATAAGATATAGGTGTCAAAAATAGCACCAACGATTTGTGTAAACCACTGTTTTTTTTTAAGTAATGTAGTTTTCATCTTATAGCGGAAACTTCAAAGTGCAATGAAGAGTAAGATGTTACTGTTTATTTGTAAGTAAAATGTTAAAATAAAGATCTTACAACAGTTATAGATTTTAAATTGTGCTTAGAATTGCTTATTATACTTCTGTTAGTTACCGAGGGAATTAAAAGCACCATTTACGTGTTTAATTATTACCCAAACAGGTGGGTGGTTTTTAATTTCAATAACTCAAAAGTGGTCCAATTTCGTCCATACAAAATTATGTGTTCAGCCCCATGCTTCAAATGATTTGTCTTCACTCCCCGGATCTCGATTTAAAGGATTTTCAGTTTCCTACGTTTTATTAAACTGTATTAATTTTCCTACGTTAGTACTTTCACATAGAAATGGAACTTTACGAAAACGGTAGTGGTGAACTGTGGCGTAGATATGTAAAAAAAGCGTTAAAAAGATCACAGGCTATTCCACTTTTTTATAATTCTTTCTCCTGGAACATTTAGTAAATAACAATATATACATACCTTATTTAAAATAATATACTAACTATAAAACTGAACATTGTAGGATTTGAAACGTAATCAAAAATATTTCTAAAAATGAAAAAATAAATATAATTAAATATATAATTTTGATATAATCTCATTATGTTTTTTTTTATTCAGATTGTAATTCTAATACTTAAAACTTAAAATAAGAATTTATTTAAATTAAATTATAAAAAAGTAACTCTTTTTTTTTTACTAACGAGTGTAAGTTTTGCTACAACATAGTAGTAAAATTAACATTAAAGTTTTATAAAATATGCAACAAATTAAAAAAAAATGAAAAAATCTTAATTATCCGGATAATCCGGATTTTTGGGAGAATAATTCGGAAATCCGGATTTTCAAAAAGTCGAACGTTTGTGGAGGTTTGGATTTTGCGGCAAGTGGCAAACGTGCGGACTCGGCAGTAGGAATACATTTTTTGCAAGTGTCTGCCTAAGCAGTTACCATCAAATCGTCAGCACCTACCTGATACAGTATTTTTATCTCACGAAACGACACGTACTTTAGTGACCACACGAGCTAACGATAGGTACTCGTCTCCATGCACACATCGAACACAGCGTGTTGTGTGCGCTACGTAAACGGCTCAAGTTACCCAAAAAATATGTATAAAATAATTATTCCTCTTTAAATGACGTAAAAAAGTCTTTTGAGATTGACTCACTATAACCTTTTTTATTGTAATCAAATTTGGTCGAAATTAATGCAGTATTGCGCCATCAGTTGACGCGGACGAAGTCGCGGGCAACAGCTAGTCCATACTAATATTATAAATGGGAAAGTGTGTGTTTGTCCGTCTCTCACGCCAAAACTACTGAACCGATCTAAATGAAATTTGGTACACAGATATTCTAGAGCCTGAGAAAAGACATAAGCTACCTTTTTATCGCGGGGAAACGTACGGTTCCCATGGGATACTTTATTTACAGTTTCACGTAAAAACCACTAAGCCGATTATTATGAAATTTGGCACAGTTGAAAAGTAGTCTACGGGGAAAGACAAAGGCTACTTTTTATCGCGGGGAAATGTGCGGTTCCCGTGGGATACTTTATTTACTGTTTCACGAAAAAACTACTAAACCAATCATCATGAAATTCGGCACAGACATAAAGTAGACCATAGGGAAGGGCATAGGCTACTTTTTATCGCGGGACATATACGATTCCCATGGGTTACTGTACATACGCGGGCGGAGCCGCGGGCATCAGCTAGTAATTGAATAAAATTTAAGCATTTTTTACTTAGGTACCTACCTATAATATCTATTCAAATTATGTGTGCTATGTGTTGCATTAAAACAGTTACCTATGGATTTTATTATCTTTTTCAATACAGATAATAAAATAAGATGACCTACTGCCAACACGACTACACTGTAACACTTTGGGTTCATGTAAGTTCACGCCGGCGACGTAGGCGCGCGGCTCGCTTTGCGGCAATTGCGGGCAACTCTTGGAAGCGTTAAATGCCTATTTCGCTTGGTCTAACCGGCCTTAATAGGATATATTATTACGTACTAGCGTAGTTCTTTAGATATCTCAGAACTTTCCAATAGCGTAAAGTGGACCGCCGCCGATGTGGTCTGAAATTAGATGTTTCAGTCTTCGGATACTATTTACTATGTTGTTAGTAAGTACCTACCTTGATATTTTATTTTTTATAATAATTTTTTACTTTATAATAATATCGTATAGACAATATTATAAAGAGGAAAATGTGTGTGTTTGTTTGCATCGTCACAGGCTCCGAAACTACTGTACCGATTTTGATGAAATTTGACACAGATATAGAGTAGGTAGACAACGGGAAATGACATCGTGTACTTTTTATCGCGGCAAAATGTACGTTATCCGTGGGATTTTCTTTTGCGCGTACTAAGACGAAGACGTGGGAAATATCTAGTGCCTCATAAATATCTGACTATTAGGTACTTAAAAAAAAAAAAAAAAACCAGACTGTTACGTATGTTGGTAGCAGGCGGAATACGTTTGCAAGTTATAAATCGTACAAAAATATATGGGCCACGCCTACTAACAAACATAACGTTTGGAAGATACGTGGGAATAAAGGAATTTAGAAATATACATACCTACATACATACAAGATACGCGCGAAAACATAACCCTTCTTGACTGTCTGAAAACTATGATAGGTAGGTACTTAGTTGATAAGGGGTCGTCTATTAATTACGTGATGCCTAAACGGGGAGGGGGGATCCGAAAAAAAATCACCAATTATCACCAAGGGGAGGAGGAGGTATAAGGAGACATCACGTGTATTAATTTTCGAATCTAGTCTATGCATACCGAAATTATTATCGGTTGTAAATTCGTAGTGTTGTTTAAATAAATACTTACAAGACAATTAATGACTTGTATAGTTTTTAATTGCTTAAATTATTCGATTAAATTGTTTTTTAAGTTAAAGATTTTCTTCAAACATGACCTGCTTACTAGGTATATCAAAAAATACACGTGATCTTAGGTGGGGGAGGAGGGGGTAGTATAAAATCTCACCACGTATCACCAGGGGGAGGGGAGGTGTCTAAAAAGTTGTTAAAAACATCACGTGGTTAATGGACATTGGACGGTCCCTAACCTGATTTAACATTTTATCATAACAAGGTAGGGTAAATACGCCAAACGTCGGCCCCCCTCCAATCCTCGGCCGTCTGCACATTTTCAGCTTGCATTCATTCAAAAGGTAATTAAGTAGTAATTTTGCCACTGAAATTGCAAGCTTAGTTCATACTCTTTAAGTGCAAACCGTTACTATCCGATTACGTCACTTGCTCTTCGCACACTGAGCGTTAGTAGCGATAGCGTCCTAGAAGCATTGAAGTTCGTAGTTAAAGCAGCTTACTTGCTGTGAATACCCACGATTCGGGGATTGATATTACAACGGTAAGACATTTCTTTTTTTGGTTTTTAGCTTTGCTATCACTAAAAAGGTATTTTTACTATATTTTGAGATAGTTTTTTCAACGTTTTGCGTATTAGTTTTAGGGAAAAATAGGGGGCCGTCATTAGAATACCAGTTTCGACTGAAAATCGGAATCTCGGCCGGGGCCGACTTAAGGTAAATGCAGTATGTTTTATAAAGTCCAATACTACGAATTCCATTGTCTTAATAGTAAAATTTGTAACGTTTTTATGTTAATAAATATATTTTACGTTCAATCGCTAAATACCGGCCGGGGTGGTATTAGCTGAATCTCGAGAAATAAGCTATACGAAACAGGGGCCGACTTTGGAAATATTAAAGATCGTAATGTCGGCCAGCCTAAGAATCGAATCGTACAGGCTGATCATTTTTGTACTTTTCATTGTTTGTGTAGGTACTGGGTAGTAATTTTTTAATTTATTTATCAATCTTGCTGTCTCAAAATTGAATGATGTATTATTATAATTTAATAATATTATAAGAGGTTACACGCTATGCCCGGCCGACATTTGGGAAAAACGCGACCGACCATTGGGCCGTGAACGGCCGACTTTGAGGTTTTTTCGTTTTCGACGCATTTAAAGCTTAATACTTTTTCCGTTTAGTAGAAAAGTCAACCATATGCCTATAAATATAAAATAGATTTATCAACCTGTCTAAAACCGTATAACAAGCTATGCTTTCGTTTCAAACTGATGGATACGGAGCGATCTAAAGTTAGAAAATCCGTAAGTGGCCGACATTTAGCGTATTTACCCTACCTATTTTGTTTCATTAATCACTTATTAAACTTTATAATTAGCTTTACGTGTTATTTTTCCGGAATGGGTACCTGTTTTAACGTTTTTGCTATAAAATATGATACAGGTAGTTTAGCAATTACAACAATTAATGAGATAGTTAGGGTTACCAACAATAAAATTACCTAAGTGTATTTTTCTAGTACATTTAAGATAAATGAATTAAAATACTACTTTATAAGGAAAAAAAAATATTATAATAATCGAAAAAATATTTATTTAGTAATAATTTATTTTTTTACAGTTTATTGTACACATAAATGATTTACAATATTTACACATAAAGAAACACAACACAAAAAGTACTACTTATCTCTAAAATATACTTATTAAGGCACTTATAAAAATATAATTTTTACCTGACTGTGCGACGCAAAGTAGTGGTAATGTTATCTATGTGTGTGGGTTTGTACCTACCTTTGTTTTTTTTTTATTTTACACGTTAAGGTTTTCGTTTGTATTTTTTTTACCTCAATACCATCTGTAGTCAGCAGAACAGTAGCAATATCAGTTCTGTCTAAAAGCATAAGTAAGAATCGGTTAGTTAACGATTAAATTGTTATAAATCCTAAACGGTAATACTAATTGAAAAACGATATTAGAAACCTTATAGGTAATGATTTTTAAACACCTATTTAACAAAAACCACATGAAATAGGTATTTCGCCGACTTTATTATCATTTTATCATTAGGCGTCCAAAATCGGCCATTTTGCTTTTTAAAATTTTAAGCCTTCTATGCGCTTCTTATTGCGCCGTCGCGTCGTGGCAAATCAAACGACGTATCATTTAACAAAATACGTCCACGCGTTTGGTCTAAGCGTAGTATATGATCTAAGGTCTAAACAGAGTCACGGTTACTGGCAAAGACTTCTAATGGACTTTTTTATTTTTTTTTTCTTTTCAGTTTTTACGCAGACGGGCTTTTATTATTTTTTTATTAAGTTGGTAGGAAATTTACTTTGGTTTGGCTTTTTCACAACCCTATTGGCTATTACCAAACTATTACCCCGGCAAATGACAATTAGCTCAACTGACTTTCAACCATAACAGTTTAGGGGTTTTTCTTTTTAGCATTATCTTGGTATAATCATCTTAGCTTATTACAAAGTAGGACATACCATAGGTACCCCGTAGGTACCGCATTTTAACATTCTATAACTGAGAATTTACAATTGAATATGTGCTGCCATCTGTGAATTTCCCAAACTCCGTATAAATGTTAAAAATTAACATTCATGATTAATGTATTATAGTGTAGTAATGTGTATAAAATACTGAAAAAGTGAAGTAATGTGCTATTGGTTTTCACTAAGTGCCCATTATATAAAGTCAATCATCTATTGAATATCAGTATTGTTAAAATCCAACAAGCGTGATGACTTCATTATGACTGCATAAGTAATACATAATTAATATCTACGTGTGTCCACAACTTATCCACAAATTATTATACCCACTCATTAAAATGCACGTGTTAAAAGACATGTACTAATAGTCATTAATATGCAGTCATTTTCCTCTATTTTTCCTCACTTTTCACGTGTATGTTTTTAAAAGAAATACCTACTAGCTTTTGCCTGCGGCTCCGCCCGCGTAAATACAGTATGCCCCTGGAACACTTTTTGGAATAAAAAAGTAGTGTACCTACCTATGTCTTAATCCAGCGCCTAAACTACTACCTACCATACCAATTTTCATCAGAACCCGTTTATCAGTTTTTACTTAAAGGAGTAACAAACATCTATCCATCCATTCTCACAAACTTTCACATTTTAAATAATAATAGAAGTAGGAAGTAGGATATAATATTATAATTAGGGATCGTCCATTAATCACGTGATGCCTAAAAGGGGGAGGGGGGGTCTGAAAAATATCACCAAGTATCACCAAGGGGAGGAGGGGGTATAAGGAGACATCACGTGTATTAATTTTCGAATCTAGTCTATGCATACCGAACTTATTATCGGTTGTAGATTCGTAGTGTTGTTTAAATACTCACAAGACAAATGACTCGTATAGTTTGTAATTGCTTAAATTATTCGACTAAATTGTTTTTACGTTAAAGTTTTTCTTCAAACATGACCTGCTGTGACTATGTAAAAAAAATACACGTGATCTTAGGTGGGGGAGGGGGGGTAGTATAAAACATCACCACGTATCACCAGGGGGGAGGGAGGGGTCTAAAAAGTTGTTAAAAACATCACGTGATTAATGGACGGCCCCTTACCTAGAAGGAAATTTTACAAAAACTGTGTTTGTTTGATGATACAAAGATTCCCAATAATTATTATCTTAATTTAATAATATCTCATTAATAAATATCTAAATATTTGAAAATAATAAAAACTATGCATATTTTCAGTATTTTAAATAAAAAAATATAAAGAGCCATCTAGTGGACCAAGATAGAACTACGTCAGTTTACGTAAAAAGTTTGTTCAAAAGTTGACAGTAACGTATTATAGATGGCATTAGTAGTATCACTTCGTGTTTAAAAATTATAAAATAATGGCCAACATACTGAAACGTTTTTTACATAATAGGTTGGGGAAAAAGTTTCTTCGCATTTTATATAAAAATTCAAAAGGTTTTTTTATAAAGTTTATTTACAAGTGACTAAAGTATATAGGTGTCATTTTGTTCGATAACTTTTTGCCATCTTATTGGTAGGTACATGATCCCATTGCTATAAAATTTTTGGGGCTTCTGATGAAAAAACTGCGACAAGTGGTTTTGGCAGTCCTCTTGTGATGTCAACCTGACACTGCCTAAGGAATTCTGCAGCGACCGAAACAGGTGGAAATCTGAAGGTGCATGGTCAGGACTATACGGCGGATGCATTAACACCTCCCAGCCAAACTCCCGTAATTTTTTCTGAGTGGCTAAAGATGTGTGAGGTCTAGCGTTATCATGGTGAAAAACCACACCCCTTCTGTTGATTAATTCCGGCCGCTTTCTCTCAACTTCTTGCTTTAATCTCATCAGTTGTTCGCAGTACAGTTCAGAATTGATGGTCCTGCCTGGCGGTAACAGCTCATAATGAATAATGCCCTTCCAATCCCACCACACACACAGCATCACCTTGTTGCGAGTTAACCCGGGTTTCGCCACAGTCTGTGAAGCCTGACCGGCCTTTGACCACGATCTTTTTCGCACGTTCTTGTCGTACGTGATCCACTTTTCATCACCAGTTATCAGCTTCTTCAAAAATGGTTCGGTTTCATTACGTCGTAATAAAGAATCACAAATGAGTACACGGTTCATTAGGTTTCTTTCAGTGAGCTCATGAGGCACCCAAATATCGAGCTTTTTTGTGTACCCAGATTTTTTCAAATGCGCCAAAACCGTTTTGTGGTCAATCCCCAGTTCTTCAGCTACATCGTAACTACTAATATGCCGATCTTGCTCCACTTTTTCAAAAATGGCAACAGTTTTGTCCGTTTATGGGGGATTTACATGGGTGACTAAAGCCGCACGATTTCAGCCGCACGGCGAAAATCGACCGTGTAAATGCCAATTCGGCGAGGCCGCAAGTGACTAAAGCAGCAAGCCCCAACTTTTGTAGCGTTTACACGGGTGACTAGCCGCACGATTTCCGCAGCACGGTGAAAATCGACCGTGAAAATCCCAATTCGGCGAAGCCGCGAGTGACTAAAGCCGCAAGCTCCAAAGTTGGGTATCATTCGACTTTTGCAGCACGGCGCTCAGCTCGGCGGAACGCGGCGGGCAAAGAGTAAAAAATATATGTATAGGAACGTACATAGGAACGTACAGGATACGTACAGAGGAACAGATTTCATAGAAACTTCTAAATCGATACAAATTTTATAAATAAATAAATTCTTTATTTGCTTAAAACATTGTAGGTACAAAGGTGTTACATATTTATTTTAGTCACAAATGTTTCGTCGTATACTGACATGCAAATATTATATTATTACATGAATATAAATTAAGGCATACATTTATTATATTAAAATAAAATTAACTCATTTAACACAATTGATTAAAATTACCTAATATTACATTTGTAAGGGATGTCATAGAAGATTAGGGTAAATTAAGGTCTAGCGTTAGTACAGAGTTATTGAGAAAGTCTTATACACACCACAACCCAGCATCGAACCTGCACCAGCACGCGTGTGACTCAAGGGGTCTATGTACTAATCTGTAATAATTATAATAAAGCAAGCCTATTATTTTTTATATATTATATAAGACATTTTAAATATTATTTTAATGTTACCCGACTGCGCGACGCAATGGAGTAGTAATGTGCTTATTAGCCTTCGAATGTACATAATATGTATGTGGATTGTACCTTTGGCCACTATTTAGACCAAACGCGTAGGCTCATTTCTTTACTAACTACCGTATACTTTCTTTATATTTATATTTTTTATACTAGAAACTATTTCATTGTTAGGTATTCAATATAATTATATTTAGGTCTAAACTCCCGACTACTGGACTGTTTTTTTTTTTTTCGTTTTTACGCAGCCGGGTTTTCTTTTATTTTTTCATACACATGCCATTTGCAAATTTTAAATCATACAAAAATATATGATTTTTAGGGCCGATAGTTCAATAAAGCACTTATTATACTCAGATTAGTGATGTAACGAATATTCGCATTCGCATTCGCATTCGCATTCGCGAATATTCGCACATTTTTGTATATTCGCATTCGCATTCGCAAAATTTTTGCGAATGTTTTGCGAATATGAATATCAGAAAACAAAAGCAAATGTGCGAGTTTCTTACGCCGGTTCTTCTTGCCGGGCTAGTTTCCGAACCGGTGGTAGGCATCATTTAGGACTATTCTTTAAGGCGCTCTTACCCTAGAAATGCGCTTCTTTCAAAAATTTTTTGAGACGAATGGATACATTTTAGTGCAGCAAAAAAATATATGTTAATTTTGATCATATTTGCTAGGGGACCTTCATTTTCAAAACACGTTATCTGAAAAATTTCTCGATAAAAAAAAATCATAAAGTTACCATTAAAATAGAAATTCTTGGAGTTGTAACTGTATTATTTGTGAACAGAAATGAGAAAATTATTTGCAGTTTCGTAAAATATAATAAAAGGAAGGGAATTGTTGTTTTGATTTTTCGTATAGAATGTGATATTTGTTAGTATTAATTTATTTCAATGATAAATAATTCGTACGAGTCGAATGAAACATCGCGAAATGGCGACCTGTCATTCCTTCTCTTTTATATCTATTGAATAAGACAGTACCGGCTTAGGCCTCTTGCTAATGAGACGTATGTCAAATTTTTCCCCTCTTTTCTGCTCAAAAATTATTCGAATTTATTGTTGAAAGTCCGTTCAAATTTATTTTACCCCCGAATGGACCTTTATGTCGTCTGCATAAAGGTCAAGTCGAGGGTAAATATTAGTTTTTCTTTCGTCGTGTAATACTTATAACATATGCGTAATTTCGCTAACTGACGTAAGACGCTTGGTAGCGCTTTGGCTTTTTGCGTTGTTGCGACCAATTGGTCTCGGGTTCGAATCCCGGTCAGACGATTTTTTTTTCTTTTTTTTTTGTCGCTCTATAAAACTCCGAGCGATGCTTGTTTTCGCAGTAATAAAAGTATATGGTTAATTATGTACTTACTTTATTATTAGTTACTTTAAGTTGTTGTTAATATTAGTGTAGATTATATTATATAAAATATGAAAAGATTGTATTCGATGAATGTCCAAATTTTTAGTCCAAAGTTTTAAGATGGAGGTACAAAAACTCTTTATAAGTAGGTACTAGGGAGACCGAGCTTTGGTCGTAGTTTTAGTACAACGATAAAAATTAATAAAAAATAAATAAAAAAAATATTAAAGAAAAACAAAGACATTATAAGAATCACAAAAATAATATTTATCTTACCGGGATTTGAACTCACCACCAAAAAACAAACGCCGGTACGCAAACCGAGCTGCCAGTCAGACTGACGTAAAATGACCGAAATTATTGATATAATTTATTACACGACGAAAGAAAAAACATATTTGATTCAAAATTGACAACATTGATTGACAACAGAATAAGTAAATATAATATATATACCTAAATATTATTATTCTGTTGGTTTGTAAAGTTATATCAATTATTATAATCAATTCTAATTCTAATCACCATGAGCAGATATTAGGAACATGTACTTATTCAGTAATCTACGTTTATTTTTTACTAGCTTTTGCCCGCGACTTCGTCCGCGTAAAGTTCGGTTTCCATACAAAATTTTAACCCCTTTGTTACACCCGTAGGGGGCGAATTTTCAAAAATCCTTTCTTAGCGGATGCCTACGTCATTACAACTATCTGTATGCCAAATTTTAGCAACATCTGTTCAGTAGTTTCGGTTGTGCTTTGATAGATGAGTCAGTCAGGTTTGCCTTTTATATATTTAGACTAGGTGTTGCCCGTGACTTCATGCGCGCAAAAGGAAATCTCGATGAAACCGTACATTTTTCGGCAATAAAAAGTATGCCTATGTGCTTCCCCGTTGTCTATTCTATATCTGTCCTAAATTTCATCAAAATCATTCCAGTAGTTTCGGAGCCTATTCAATGCAAACAAACAAACATACAAACAAATAAACCTTCTCTCTGTATTATATTAGTAATAGATTAAATAAAACAATATTTACAATTAATATGATGAAGCCGAAGAGACTATTTGGTTAAACCACAAATGTCAGAAACTAGGTATTTGAAATTGTATTTTTTTTGCTGTCAGATAGCCGAAGTTTCATGTATGTAGAATGGGAATATTTGATATTGAATTTTTTTGTGTATTTATGTATTGTATAAAATCAGTCGATAAAATTTAGCTTTGTGCTACGCGAACGAAGTTGCGGGCAAAAGCAAGTTTAGATTTTGTAACCGCTGAAAAATGCGAAATTAATATAAAATTTTGAAATGTCGACCTAGGAAGAAACGGTCAATGTGTGTGATGTCATAATGTGTATTGTGTAATGGTGTCTACAGACACACAAATTTGGTACGGAGCGTACAGCGGATCTGGTACGCTCCGTACCAGATCCGAGCGTGTATAAGGCAGTCCGGCGAACATAAGAAGAAGGCGAAGAGTTCACCGTTGTCCGCATCGGATCTGGTACGCTCCGTACCATATTCGTGCGTGTGTAGAGCAGTCCGGCGGTTTGGCCGTACAACAGTATCAGTGTTGCCAACTTAGGGATGTACCCCCCAAAATTAGGGAAAATATCTCCGGGGTTTACTAGAGGACAGAATGTTTAGAGTTTACTCCTTATGAATCAATTTGTATGTAATAATAAAAATTATTTTAATGTGTGTATATAGCCAGGGATATGAAAATGTATTGGGAGTGAAATCAGATTAAGACAAGTTAGTTTTATGTTATTCACGCGTAAGTCTTTATGTTAAACACATAACCTTTCTATCTAGCTTATTATCTCTTAGACCTGTCAATGGTATAAGTAATCAGGGGTAAAATTTGGGGAGAAATATTTTTTAAAGTGTTGGTATCACTGCCCGTTATCAATGAATTGCGGGAATCATCGTCGTCGTTTAAAAACCGCACTGTAAGTAGAACTCTGTGCTAATGTAATAGAGCATAAAATCGAACACACGAGTGTCGAGCGTTTCGCTTCACTGCACCGTACCAAATTCGTGCGTGTGTAGCGACACCGAATTTGGTCTCCGGATATGGTTCGCTGTACGCTCCGTACCATATTCGTGTGTCTGTAGATAGCATAATGTGTTACATGTTGTAGTGCGTATTCCGCAGTACTTCGACCGCATATTATAATAATACTAGCTATCCCGGGAAACTTCGTAGTCTTCGTACCGCCTTAGAATTAAATTTGTTGACGTACTGACTACTGACAGCAGCGCCACCTACCAGGTCCAATTGCAAATTTAAACCATTCTCGAATCAACCTGAAGACACTCATTTTTTTTATTAAAATCGGCCCAGCCGTTAGGAGTTCAGTGACTAAATTGAGCTTTTTTTAGATTTTTTTACCCTTTAACTACTTACTAAAAAGCTTAACTTTCTCAAATCGCAATGTCTAAATTTGGCACAAAATAAGGAATTAGACTTATTATAATTGACCTAGACAGAAAATAGACATTTTGAAATATATTAAATTGTAATGAGATTTGAACCTAGACGCTACGCTTTGCTTTAGGCGGGCAAAATACCGCTAGGCTATGAAGCATATTGCGATTTTGTCGAAATTACGCTTTTGTACATTATAGACACATCACTTTGACGTAAATCGCATGAAGCCCCCCGCAGTAACGGGGGCGGCACGTCCCCCACTCATCTCCTTCACCCCCTCGAATACTTCATAGTTGACTACTCACAGCGCCTTAAGCGTTATATCATAACCTACATGGAAACAAAAATTTTGAGTTTAAGTTTGAGTCAGCGGAGCGGAATGAATGACGCTTTATTTAGATCATAGATGAGTTCGTATGAACTCGGCAATACTCGGAAGATACGAACGTAACGAACCCATAGCGAATCTTGTCCGAACGCGACTGCCGCCACGCCAGAACAAAAACTGAATATTCGCATTCGCATTCGCATTCGCGAATGTCGGTAGCAGATATTCGCATTCGCATTCGCGTTCGCGAATGCTAAAAAAGAGACATTCGTTACATCACTAACTCAGAATTCAGATACAAAAGAGGTCATGTTTAGAATAATTTTTCTGGTCTTCTGTACCTTATTTGGTGGCTTACTCTGTGGCTCAGTGGTTCAGCGCTTTGGTGCTCAAGCCGGAGGTCGCAGGTTCGAATCCTGCCGAAGGAACAAAAGTATTTCTGTGTTCCTGGGTCATGGATGTGTATTAAATATGTGTATAATATAATAAAAATTTTAAATATATGTAAGTATAAAATTATTAAATATACTTCCCGTAATCCCGTTGTCTGGTACCTGTAGCACAAGTTCTTCGGATACTTAGCACGGGGCCAGATTGACGTGGTGTGGAGCGTCGATAGATATTATTATTTTTGTTTAAATATACCCAATAACAGCGGATTTATTGACCTTAAAATTGGTTAAAAAGAATCTAACAATACACAGTGTTTTAGAAATCCTCAAAATCGGACATTTCTAAACTAATCGATTCCGTCGTCGAAACTTCGATGCCGTCTTGTAGTCCAAACTTAAGAGTAGAACACCTGTGTACCAATTCTACTTAGTTTTTGAGATAAATAATTTGGAAGATGGTCATTTTTTCAAGTCATCGATTCATAAAATTAATTTATTACGTCAATTGCGAGGCGTTGTAAACTTGATATATACTTTTTTCGATACACCAGTTAGATGCGCATTTATTATACTTTATTACGTTTCTGCCACTTGAGTCCTTTTAGAGATATTAATTTTTTTTTCACTTTTCAAACTTTATTTTTTTTTCTTCGATACTAAGTTGTTTTTGCAATTGTTTTTTATACTAAACCATACTTTGTCATAGTTTCTTTGTTCAGGATTTTTTTCTATTGCCAATCAAACTAGGAATGGGAGAAATAAGCATTCTTTTTTTTTTAATTAGCCCCTGACCTATTTTTAAGAGCAAAGTTTCATATACCATAGATTTTACGAAAATAAAAAATTCATAAACTCCGATGAAAGGTTGTGTGGAGCGCGGGAAGGGGTCCACCCATAGATATATAATATTAATATTAATATCACTGGGTCCTCCCTAGTTAGGCAATTGCTAAAACCCCGTGTTATACATACAACCCGGAGGAGCGGAGGTGAAGCATCACGGAGCCGATCAGGACCCATGCCGCCGCTAGGCAATATATTGTATATAATATATTGTAAAGAAAATAAAGAATGTTTGATTTTGATTGAATATTAAAAAAAATGTTATTTGTCGTCATGACAACCAACATTAATCAGTTGCAAGTACACATCATAATCATCATCATCACAATTCTCAATCTCACATGACACAAGAAAAATTTTCGTACGTAATTCACATCGTGATTGAAGTATATTGTTTAACTACCATGAATAAAAATAACACCATCGAGTTTTTGGAATGCTATGAAAGGCATCCATGCTTATGGATATATTGATTTATTTATTTATTTAAGTATTATATATATCATAGATATATAATATTAATCACTAATATATATGCAATTATTCAAGCAGTTCTTGAATAATTTCAATTCCGGCACGAACACCCATTCTGCTCAACATTTTCGAAGGAAATAACCAAGCCGCATGCTTTAGTCACCCGTGTAAACGGGCTTGCGATTCGGCGAGGTGAGGCGATTTGTCATGCCGCGTCCGCACGTTTGCCATTTGCCGCAAACTCCAAACCTCCACAAACGCTTGACTTGAAAAAGGGAATCAAACGTCACCATCCGCACGCTTGCGAGTGAGTTAGTGTGTTCTGAACAGGCAAGCATGACGGACGTTGAGCTCGTAGGTATCGGCTATAGCATTTGCTTTGAGTTATTTTTATTGTAAAAACAACAGCCTCCGTGGTCTTGTGGTTAGAGCTTGGCTCTCGACTCGGAGGTAGAAGGTTCGATTCCCGCATTGGGATTATGAGAGTAAAAGAGAGTGTGCTTTTTTGTACTGCGCACACACTTGGGCACTATAAAAATACTCCTGCGTAACTGGCCTGGTTTCAAAAAAACCGTCACCGAAATCGGTGTGAGGAGTTATTATTATTATTGTTGTAAAAATTACATAAATAAAAACAAACAAAAAAAAACGGCAAAGAAGATGGTGGATTAAGTTACAAATTAACCGTATAGTGGCTTATTCAATAATGTACTTAGCCACGCACCGGCTACTTTTTTCTCATAATAATAATAATATCTATGGACGTTTCACACCACGTCAATCTGGTCCCGTGGTAAGTTCTCGAAGAACTTGTGTTACGGGTACCAGACAACAGAAATATATTTAATACTTTTATATTATACATGTTACCGTAAAATTGTAAAAACCGTTAGATTGTAAAATAACTAACGACATTGTAAAAATAGGTCGAAATATTTATAACTATATATTTATAATCTTACGAAAAATAATGTGTTAAATTATAGGCAGAATATTCGCGTCCAAAGTCTATCGGCATTTTACAATTTCACTAGTTTTATTACAATCTAACGGTTTTTACAATTTTACGGTGACATATACATATTTAAGATTTTTATTTAAGTGTATTATACACTTAGATACAATAATTATGCTTGTTTTTCGGGTCCCAAATGCATGGTTCAGACTGATAACATTCGAGAAAAAACAAGATGTCTTATTTGACCAATCACCACTCATTTTGTGCGAGCGTAGGCACGTCTGCCCGTCTCCAGTACACAAACCAGACTGAGCGCGCGCAAACGTGTAGATGCATCGCAAGCGCTTGCGACAAATTCCCTTTGATTTGTGTCAAAAAACCGACACTCGATCGGAACGGCCGCAAGCTCTTGCAAGCCTACACAAACCATGGCAAACGCTCTATCCGCACGTTTGAATTTGTGAAGACTTGTCGAGGTTTGGCAAACGTGCGGACGCGGCATCAGACGGCTCGCCGCACGGCGAAAGCAGTCCCGTGTAAATGCCTCATAACAGGGCGACCAGAGCGACGTGCATCTTTGATATCAAAATTTCCGGATTGAAAACGCTTAAACCAAAGAGCTAGGGCAGCTTCCCATAGACGAATTTAGTTCATAAATAAAGTAAGCGTCTATGAATAAAATATACCTTGTTTTAAAGAGCATTTATTACTGATTCTTAAGAAAAAAAAATCGTGATTTTAGAAGGCCAGGTTTTTGAGTTATCATACTTAGAAGTTTTGAAGGTTATGTAATTATTTAGCTTAATAATTAATGCATGTACCATGAAACAATAATGTATTAATTATTTAACATTCAAGAAACTGATGGGGAAATGAAGGTTACGATTGCTAGGCAAAATGATTAATGAAAACACAAGTTAAGCAACCTGGGATGTGTCATGTGGATCCCACTTAGATTGGTGATAACTTTATTAATAACTTGAACTTTATGAATAGTGAGAGGGAGAAATATGGATGTTGAGGGAAGATATAGAGACATCAGTCATCAAAATGTGTCACATGCTTTTATAGCTTGAAATATCTAACAGAATAATTAATTCGTTTTCACTTATTATAATAAACAAATAAGAAAAGTAGTTAGTCATGCCAAAGCTACCAAAGGCTTCTTAATGTACTTATTATAATATGTCGAAAAAAGATTTTAGGAAGGTTTCTTATGAGGATTCATTAAGTCCAGTGCTCAATGGGGGCACCATTTAAGTAAAATTATTTGAATTTATCTGGATGCAGTCTTGAATTTATTTTCCTTCAAAATTGCTTCACATTCATAATACTTTACTACAAATAGCAGTGTATAAAATGAATTGTAAGTACACTTATTTAATATTTCAAATTACATAGTACAGATTTTCTAAAAACAATTCATTTGAAGCTTCTGGATAAGGTAGGATAATATTATAAATAAAAAAAAAAACAAGAATAATTTGATTTTATAATACTTTATTCCTCTTCATCCTCTAAAACTATGACATCATCTAAAAAAGCTGCTGGCGCAAGGATATTTTCTTGATATCTGGCCCATCCCAAATACCAAACGATGGTCATAACATGAGCGCAACATCCAAGTGTACGTCGACCAACAAGGCAATTACAGCAATATTCACTGATTCCCATTCGTCCAGGTATATTATTATCTATTAAAACATAAACAAAATATTGTTTTCGACTAACATGCCTCGATTTTATCCTCCCTCTTATTAAACTAGCGTTATCATTGCCTCTAAAGTTGTAGTCAGTTGAGTTTATTGCCTCTGTACTCACTTCTATTCTATACCCCCCGTGAAAACGTATGTGCTCACCATAATACGATCGGGCTTGTTTGATCTGATAAGTCCCTAATGCAAAAAGAATTAAATCTCTGTATTCCATAACTGGGAAGTATAGAACATTATTCCTATCAGCAGAAATGCTTTGAAATAAAGATGTGCGTCGATTCATATTTAATTCATCTACCATATTTGCCAGATTATTTTCTAGATGTTTTCTTTCTCTAATTATTTCTAATATTTCATTTGCGTATTCATTGTCTTGGAAGCGAACGCCAAATCTATTTAAGAGAGCTGCTGCAATTGAAAAAAAATCTAATAAATTAGGTAGGGCTAAATGAAAATATTCCTGTCTGAACAGCTTAAAATTAGTTTTAAAATGACCATTCACTGCTTCTACCACCCATCGACATAATGTTACACAGCGACTCTCATTGGCTTGAGCTGTAGTTAATTGGCGTTCGCCTTCTAAAAGTGAATCTGGCATACAGGTTCTGTACCCACATCCTTCTAATAAACTAATACTATCTCTGAAGCCACGATCTAAAATGAACACATCGTCTTCTAAAAAATATGATCTTAGAGCAGATCCTTCTGAAAAGAGGCTAGTCATAATATCAGCATCTGATGTAGTTGCCTTGTATGGACCGAAAATATCAACAATATACCCATCGCAAGCTACTATTAAAAATGGCTTCACTAAATTACGGTACTTATGTAGAGAATATGTTTGTTTTTGAAACATATAGTTGGAACTTTTATGTATATAAATGTATGTACCATCACAAATAACAATGGCATTATTGCCATTCCCATATAAACGTTCAGGGATTGCAAGTGAGTGTTGGCGCAACTGCTCTCTTGCTAAATGATTTACTCCTAAATGTAATGGTACAAAATCTTGCACGAGTATTTCGCGCACTTTATGAATAAGCGTCTCCATCGTCCGTCTTGGCATTCCAACTAAAGATGATATTCTAGTATCGGGATCACCGGTTCTCATTTTTAAAAGCAATAAGGCTAAGCCTAATGTTCCTTTCCGCATTTCATTTAAACGTGGAACTTCATTTAATAATGTGCGGAATTTTTCCTTCGTGTACCCGAACCAGTACAAAAACATCCGATCATCTATTTCTAATGGATTTTCAAAATCAAAGGATGCATTAAATGCATTCACAAATGAGAAAACATGTGCTATTTGTTCGGGATTAAAAGTCGAAATTGAGTTTTCTGCTTCATAAAGCGTATCCCACAAATTGCTATTTAAATGTTCATCACATACCCGTGCTAAATTGGGTACATAGAATCTGTAATCCTTTATTAAAGTTGCACGAAACTGATCCGATATACTTCTAAGTGTTCTCTGAGGGCAATCGAGGAAAATGCACCGTTTATTGCTGTTTGCAGCTCTTTTGTAGCCAGGTATCACAATATTTTGGGTGATGTTTTCATCTTGCACATTGTCAGGCCCTTCTTCGTTTGCTTCTAAAGGCACTTCTTGATGTATAATTTCTGGTGCAGGTTGTTGGATCCTCTCACTGTCAACCCGGTTCATTCGCCGTACTTCTCTTTGAGTTCGCAACCAACATGCATGGCATACTTTATCTGAAGCTGTTATCTGAAATATTTTTCAATTTGAATATCATATTGAAATAGGCATAAGTATATATATATATATATATATATATATATATATATATATATAATGATGTTAACGGTGTATGAGAATAAAATATGATAAAATAGCCCAAGCACGCAGCTTCAACCACATTAACCATATGAGTGACGCTACAGGCACAATGTAATTTAACCTAAACCTATAGTCATCCTCCATAGGTAAGTGAACAGTTGATATATTAGGTATAAATATAATAAGTAAATGATAACTAAGTACATTAATATCAACATGTTAGTCAATATCACCCAATATGTTAGTGTTCAAAGGTACCCATATCTCTCTGAATAGGTATGAAACATAAATGTTCTGAGTTCAGCTATGCTTTGGAAAAAATATCAAACTGTCTGTCCTGGGTCAGCAAGTCAAACTAAGAGAGATTCTTATATGGCAGTTGCAGAATAATCTGGCAAAAGCATTTAAAAAACACAAAAAAAAAAACATTTGTCAAATCAATTTACCTGCCGTGGTGCTACTCTATTCTTGATGATATCTATTATGGACTGCTGCAGTTCATTAGGGTTGTCCCTTAATATCTTGTCACTTTGTCTTTGTGCAATTGAACACCCACACAGAAGACAAACATGTATGTGACCTCTCTGACAAGATCCAGCTTGTTCTCCATCATGACTAGAAACTTCTTGTTGCAAGTTTATGTTCACAGCGGCCATCGAAAGATCTCTGCATGCTTCGCAGATATAGTCACTCTCATTCTTCTGAAAGTAAAAATAACTGATTAGGTAATAGGTAATATCATGTAATGGCAGAAGTAAATACATTTCACATGTTGTGATATTTTTTTGTTATTCATAAAAAAGTTAATGATAAAATCGGTTGGTTTATTTTGTAAAGAAGAAATTGAATAATTGATTTTAGCCCTAGGTTACAACAGTAAAAATATTTTCAACATGAGATTAGAAAGATAAAAATTAAGTGTACTAGGTACTTACTTCTTGGGGATAGATCCAATTTGCGAGCAAAGCAACGACTCGGCGATCCAAATCAATTGCTCGATAACGGCGTAATGTGTTAACGCATATGTTGCAGTTAACACACAATATGCGCGTGCTCAGAAAGGATCGGCCGTGGCCACGACCGCGACCACTCATTTTGAACCGGGTACACAACAATATCCAAAAAACAGGGCAGAATCGGAATTCTTAAGCACGCAAAAGTCACAGAGAGGCAATATCACAGTCCATAAACAGTCCAAGTCGTATAAATAGAAGCGTAACAAGAGTCCAAAGGCAAGCCGGGTCAAAAACAACACAGAGAATAGGAGAAAAGCAGCGAAAACACACAGAACACAAACAAGCGCGGGCGCAAGCGAGCTGTGAGTGTTAAGAAACAAACAAAATAAAACGTCATGTATTGTTTTTTTTTTTTTTTACAGTTGACAGCTCTGGAGAAAAGACTTTTAGCCGGCGCCTATTTCTGTTTTTATTGTCAAAAAGAGATTATAATACTGAACTTCATATAAAATCTACATAAAAATATACAAATAATGGAATAAATTACATTAATCATAATTATAAACACTATAAATATGATTACAAATAGAAAACTTTTTTGATTTTAAATTGGAAAAAAATAATTATTTAGTCTGGCAACATCAGATGGCAGAAAATGGCCATTTTGGAAAAGGAAATCGCTTGGCTATTTTTAAATATTATCTTTTTATCCTGGCTTTAAATCAATGTAACAAAACCGTTGAAAATCATTTACGAATATCTCTAATTCTTTGGTTGCTATGCGTTCCTAAGACGCTTTAAAAAATTTTAACTAAAAATCTGCCCTAGCTCTTTGCGCTACTCTCTCAGATACTGCATTAGGTCCATAAACATCACAATTTTTTTTCGCGGCTTGTGTTGCATTTTTACCTTTTTTGTAATAAAATTTTAAAATGTATCGAAATTCTTCATAAGAATCACTCATTTCAACAATAATAAAAACAAATGAAAATCTCAAATTTACCTTATTTGAATTTGGAATTGTCTTCTGTAAAATTAAAACTTTTTAATGATACCAAAATCAGCCAGATACAATTGGTATAGCCCAAGATATTTTATGACAAGTTCATACATACTATAATGCGAAAAGACTTTTTCCCCAACCTATTATCCATCAGCAGACCACTTGAATATAAATGAGCAAAAATTAATTATTTATTACATGATAAAGATGTAATAAACGGTAGTATTAAATTTAAAAAGAAACTGAAATGTGAATTTGTATATTTAAACTAGGAATAATGTATCTATTATTATAATACTATCTTTTTTTATAACGTTCTTACATTACATTACTTGTGTAGGTAAATATCAAATCCAGGTAAGTCACACCCATACTCAAAACTGAACTATGAATGGCGTTAGATTTGAAATTTAGTTTTCTTTAAGTTACTTTTTTCCAAATCATAGTAAGTCCCCAAAAACTTTTTTTTTTTTTTTTATGAAATATGGGGGCAAACGAGCAAACGGGTCACCTGATGGAAAGCAACTTCCGTCGCCCATGGACACTCGCAGCGTCAGAAGAGCTGCAAGTGCGTTGCCGGCCTTTTAAGAGGGAATAGGGTAATAGGGGAGGGTAGGGAAGGGAATAGGGTAGGGGATTGGGCCTCCGGTAAACTCACTCACTCGGCGAAACACAGCGCAAACGCTGTTTCACGCCGGTTTTCTGTGAGCCCGTGGTATTTCTCCAGTCGAGCCGGCCCATTCGTGCCGAAGCATGGCTCTACCACGTAAAAAAACTATATAAAAACAACGTTTAAAATCGACGATTTATTTCAAAACCCGGTACGTCCATTGACAAATCAAAATCAAACTCAAGCACGTCCACTTCGACCAATCACAACTAAGGCTGACAATTTGAAGAATTTTCACCTCGCTGTCGTCAATTTTATTGGATTTTGTGGGGAAAAAATGGAAGAACACAGTATAAAAATTTGTGTGGTGAATCCTGAAAGAGCAAAGAAGATGTCTGTGTCAAAAGTTAAAAAGAAAAATGCCAAGAATAAAGCTAAAAGTTAAAGCAAATTCTTACATAGTAGTTAGTGTGTTTGTCTCAGTGGTGAACATTTACCTAGGGTTGTACAAAAGTTAAGCATTAAAAATCTAAGTATGTATATTTTAGCGAGCTGGCATCTGGGATTCTGCCGTGAAAACGTACGTTTACATAATAAAGTAGTAGCACCCCAGTGTGGTATAATATAGGAATTATATAGAGCTAATTGGAGACAGGGAAGAAGACTTAATAAATAATTCCGAAGATTATGCTATGGACGAGGTCTTAGATTTTGTATGATTAGTTTACCTCGTACTTAATTAAACTATATTGTAATAATAAATATGTGTTTTATTTTATGGCTTCGTAAAATATTACGATGAAGCAACCCTGAGTACGGGACTCAAAATAATATTTATCAAAACTAGGTAAGTCCAGTGGTTATTTTTCGAAATCCGGTAAGTCCACAGCGGTATTTTTCAAACTCCGATATATTTCGACAGTATACATCAAACACCGATATGTCCAAACTTTAACATCGTTTTAAAGCGTAATCTCTTATAAAAACTTTATTTTTATATTTTCGTTTACACACTACCTAATATATAAATCCCCATTTGCTGAAAATTCCAAGAAATACCTTTATCAATAGCCAAAAACACATTTGTCTCATTTGCCAAGTTTCACTTATGGTGGACATACTGGGTTTTGATATTTGCCTACACACTTACGAAATGAACAAGGATCGTGGGCAGTAGAGCCATCAATTCGATGAGAGCTAGAGCTAACTTGTCTCAAAAAGTAATAGAATAGTAGAATGATAATTGATTTTAATCTAATAAGCAAATAACTGTACATCTGTCATCTATATAAATAAATAAAATTAAAGTGTCTGTTTGTAATTTAAAATTAACAGCTTTTCACATAATGCATATAAAAGTATATAAGTAGGTACCTACCTACGGCATTGACAATAAAAAAACAATTTTTAAATTTTTGGTCTGTTCGCCTGTCTGTCTGTCTATCTGTCTGTTTGTTCCGGCTTATCTCTGAAACGGCTGGACCGAGTTTCACGGGACTTTTACTGGCAGATAGCTGATGTTAGGCGTAACTTAGGATACATTTATCTTCAAATCATCATCATCATCAAAAAATGCTTAACGCCCAACGAAGTGGGCATGGGTCAGCTAGTTACAAATAACATAACATTGTAATAGAAATTCACAGTTACAAATAACAATGTAATATAAATTTATGAATGAATCGTGACGTCATCTTACAATATCACAGAATACCTAATAGTAGGTACCTACGTAACAATATGATGAAGTGTGGGTAAAATGAGATGTTATTTTTGGCAATGTCACAAGTTACGTAACTCACATCCCAATGTTCAAAACTTTCGTTTACGGTTTATGGCATTTATTTACGAATAGTCTCTTTATAATCATCGTCAATCTCTTTTTGAAGAGAAATAAAACAATGTACCTAATGATTGCCTAAATCATCATCAGAGACCAAGAACAAGGAATATAATATTATATTATTACTAAATTTATTATAAATGTGCAAGTTTGTGAGGATGGATGGATGGATAGATGTTTGTTACTCTTTCACGCAAAAACTACTGAACGGATTTCGATGGGTATGGTAGTTTAGGCTCTGGATTAAAACATAGGCCGTGGGAATTGGGATATACAGGATGTATGTTCATTCAGTGACCAAACTTTCAGGAGTGAATATAGGTACTATTAAATATTATGAAAGTAACTTTTACTACGGTATACGGTATCAACTTTCCTACTTCAAAAAAAAATCTGCTGTTTCCTACAAAAGGGCATAGATAGCATTTGTAGTACACAGCTTATTGTAAAGTAGGAAAGTAAATATCATAGTAATAGTTGCCTATATTCAATATTTCAAATTAACTTAAAATTATTATTAGGTATTCACTCCTGAAAGTTTGGTCACTGGCTGAAAAAACACTCTGTATATCCCAATTTCCACGGGAATACTGTACTTTTTCGGGATAAACAGTATCCTACGTTTTAATCCAGAGCCTAAACTATTACCATACCAAATTTCATCGAACTCCGTTAAGTACCTAGTTAGTCCCGGGCGGAGCCGCGGGAAATAGCTAGTTATTATGTTATTACTTATTACTAACGTACCACGGCTGCACGAATGAAGTTTTCAGGTATCCCCTCAAAGCAAACCCAACACCACGATTGCCCAGGCTAACGGCCAGTATCCACTAACATAAAATGTAGAGAAGACCTGAAGGAAATACCGTCTGCAAAAAGACTAGTCAACGATCACTTTGTTGTGAGTTATGACTTATGACTAGAGTTCAGACACCAGTAGATCTTTTGTGTTTAATGTTTCCTAAATAAGCTGTTATTTCTAGTTTTACATTCTAAATTCTAATTTTTATATGTAGAGCCAATATAAGTACAATATCGACAAAGTTCCTGCTCGACCAGTTTCTTAACATTCTCCTTACACTAGGAAGCCTAGTAATTAGGCATTGAAGGTTATGCGCCCGCCGCGCAGTATCGCCCGCACGGTTATGAATACAATTTAAGTATTTTTTAGGATAATCTGGTCAAAATTTAAGGTCACGTACACTATATTTCTGGAACGAGAAACGAATAAGTACTGATTACGCTCCTTGAATATCTACAAAATGTTTTGAAGAAATTCTATTATAAGTAGAAAGTAGTAGATATTATATATTTTTGTAACAACTATCGATACCTAGTCAGATTTAGTTGTTTCCGTATATTATCACAAATTGTTCTAAATGTAAATAAATAATGCAAATGAAATTCATAAAATTCGTGCACTCGCATGTTAAATAAATAAATAAATAAATAAATAAATAACTTTTATTTCAGGCTGCATAGGCCCATATTATAAATACCTTACAGACTAACATACATATTATAATATACTTAAAAACTACACTTTCACACGTGATGGCGGCGACGTGATGCGCGCTTCGTTCCGGAGTCTCCCCCGGAATCTCCGGTAGACCACACCCGCTGGCCAGAAATCCTCCACCTCGAAGGTCGACAGTAGATGCGTCGGTACTCTCACCACAAAGGAACTGAAGTTGACCTTGTGGCGAGACTCCAGACGCTCGACCCTTAAGGCGAGGGACGTCTTTTTACGGATGTAGTCTACGACATCCTCAACCTCCATGGACCAGTGCAGGCGGGAGACATAGAGCGGCGTCGCGGGTACTTCACACCGCAGTCGCAGCTCGGGCTCGTAGGGTGCGGTGCCGCGGTGGTTGCGGACGGCGGGCTTCTTCTTCTTTTTCCTCTCCACCAGTATGAAGCCCTCCTCATCGCACCCCCTGCTCTGGTCCTTGCCAGGTTGAAGAGGCTTAGCCTTGCGGCTCTCCGTAGCCTTACGGCTTTCTTTCTCCCCCTTTGTCTTCGCCCGCGGGGGAGGTGCGGGGCGAGCGGCAACACTCGCAAAATTTTTCTGCTGAGTCGCTGGTTGACTCGGCGTCGGCGCAACTCGGAGGGGAACGCATGCGGCGGGGGCGGGCGCGGTAGCTGACTCTGCAGATTCCGCTGACACGTAAAACGATGTGTCAGCACGCGCGCCTCCACGACGTGTGTTGACAAAGGTAGTTGAATGATCGGGTGACCTACTTAATGAATTATTAGATTTTAATTCTAATAATTCACTACGCAAGTCACGGATGGTAGATTCCGATGCATCCAATCTACCTCGCATCTCGTCCAGCTCTGCCTTCATACTGTTGAAGTTCTTCAGCAGGCTGGAGACGTCGACGTGGTCCATCGTAACCACCGGCAGCTTGTGGAGATCTTTCGCCACAAAGGCCGGCACGTCGTCTGGATCCGTCTGCTTCAGCAGGGAGATGATGTCCTGCACGCTTCGTTCTCCGCCATCTCTCCTCCGTGATGGCATGTTCGCGCTCTGGCCGAGCGTTTCGTACAGCAGCTGCTTGCCCATACAAATCTCTTCACTGCTGAAGGTTGACTTGCAGATCTGCATGATGCTGACCTCGTCCATGGTGTCGATGGCATGCTGGATGAATGCCAGCAACTCGTTAGCCACCATTGGCGCCATGTTGGACGTGCAGCGACAATCAGCCGCGCAACTCGCAAAAAAATTTTTGCTTCGTGAATGTAATGCGGAACGCGACCGTTCGACAGCGCTCAACGCACGACACTTAATTAAATTGATTTTGTGTAGAGTCACCATCTTTTCCTAAAGATTGAGGACAATGACGATCGCATGTTAATTAAATTGATTTTGTGTAGTCACCATCTTTTCCTAAAGATTGAGGACAATGACGATTTGGTCTGGATTTTTTTTATTTGAATGTGACTCTGAAGAGGTCAACAAAGCTTAGCTATATGTTTGACGTCTAGACATTGTAAAGGCATTTAGGCCTAAAAGAATTGCGTCACAACTCACAGCGTGACTGCACACCCACAAGATAACGTCGCCGTCGCCGGCCTTGGGACGAAAGCGTCCGCCCTTTGGCGGCCAAGTTCAGTTTTCGGACAAGACACGAGAAACAAATATTAATATGTATTGAATAGTAATAATAATAATAAAAATTATTTATTTGAATACTAACTAAAAATAAGTTCTTACAAGAAAATAATAGTAAAAAAAAAGTCCAAATAGGCAATCGGACAATTTTTTTTATTGCATAAATGAATAGTACTCTTAAATATGAGTAACTTCTCAGAAGAAACCGTATATCAAAAGTCAATATTTTCAAAGGTACAGCGATTTGTATAAAAAATTTCGCGAGCCTCCTAAAAACGCTCCATACTAAAGTCGACCTAAAAATGACGTCACTTGTATATGAAGTAGTATGAAGTAGTATATGAAGTATATGGCCGCCGGAATATATTTGTAAATATCTCCGATATTTGTGCGTTTAAGTTCATACTTACCATAATGAATGTTTTTGTATATGATGTGAGTAAACTAATGATGTAGGTTTTGTTTACCAAATTCGCAAAAAAAAAAAATATTTTGGTACTGGAGCGGAGCGAAATTTTGTATACAAATCGCTGTACCTTTGAAAATATTGACTTTTGATATACGGTTTCTTCTGAGAAGTTACTCATATTTATTAAGAGTACTATTCATTTATGCAATAAAAAAAATCAGTCCGCTTGCCTATTGGCGGCGTTACTGCTGAAGCAGTTTCTTCAAGCCAACCATTTTAATATAATATAATAATAATAACAACGACGGAAAAATAATTGACAATGAGTTTACGAAATACATCATATTGTATTGACTAAATTAATATTGAAGAGTGAACAACTCAAAACACGTACACGATTCAAAATATTACAGCTCTGAAGTAGGTATAAGGTAACCTACTTTATTTACATACGTTTCTAATTGAAATGTAAATAAATATTTGGATAGCTAAACTTCAGAAATGACCTACTGAGAACTGAATAATGCTGATGATACTTGAAATTCAATTATCATAGATAGCACGTAAGGTTTTATGCAAGCATAAAAACTTACGACACCTTGATTCGAAAACAGTTTTTGCGCGCGGCCAGCGTGAAGCGTGGACATCGGAGTGACGGCAATTTTCCCGCCACTCTAGCGCAGGGGTCGGAAACCTGCGGCTCGCGAGCCATATGCGGCTTTTTGCATGTAGAGCTGCGGCTCTTTAGTATTTACTATTATCTATACGCAAATATTGTTTATTTTATAAAAAAAAATATTGAAAATCGTTCTGAATCGATGAACGAAGATGAGGCCATTTCTACCTCACAGCCACTTTTTCAACTACACAAAAGCGATTTTCTACGCAGCCAGAGGCGTGGGCGACGTTCGTGACGTGGACCATTGCCTGCGGCCTCGCGCCTCAATTACGCATAACTGAATTCAGATTCTACGTTCGATCCGACGTTCTACGAGTATTTTAGGCTGTTGATTTTATTGTATTTTCCCAAGTGTACATACATTCGTCTTTCGGGGTTTAAAGTTTAACCTGTAAAATAGACTAATAAATTCCTCGCTCGCTCCGCTCGCTGGCATTGTTATTAAAAATAGGATGTTTTATGTATGGTATATGTGAGGTTTTAATGCGTTTCCGGTGCAAGACAGTTTAGCGTCTTTTCCATCTCTTATGAACAAATAGATGACCTAGTTTTATAATAAAAAAAAACTTTATTTATGATAGAATCTATTAATTAATTGATTGTTGACAAAAAAAATGTTACTCTTGAAAAACTTAGAAATGTAAAATTTAATTTTTGACTCTTCCGACTCAAAAAGTTGCCGACCTCTGCTCTAGCGCTTTCAGCGGTTCAGTGTGACGTCACGCGCACGCCGCGGTCGCGTGCTGCCCCCCGCGCCCCGCGTGCGGCGTGACGGCCGCGCGCTCGCTCAGTCGACTCCGCTCCTGACGTGACATCACATCCCTCGCTATGTCCAACTACCCCATACTCGTCCACGTTGGTCACGCCAACGTCACGTAAATCCCGCGACGGTTTCTGTGTTAACGATGGTATCGAAGTCGCGAGGCGCTCATGTGCTGGTATGGGAGCAGCCCGGCGTGGAGGAGCCCGAGGGCTACAGCGGTGAGTGACGTCAGCGGGAAATACAAAAATATTGACGTTTGTTTGAATTTAGGACAGCAAGTTGATTTTTCAATTTTTTTCAGTAATGTGTGATATTTATACTTACGCACAGAGCTAATGAATTAAAAAATATAAATATAAGTGTTTATAAAAAACATAAAGCTAGGGTACAATATTATACTTTTTAATAGCCAACCGGAAAATAATTTTCAAGATTGAATACACGCGTCAGACGCGGCGCGCCCACGTGGGATTTCCGTTTCACGACAACATTAGATCGAGCGGTAAAACATTATTAAAAATGTATTATTTAAATACACATACCTACTTAATATTTGAAAAATATCACTAAGTTTAAAGTTAAACTATTAATCAAATAAGGATAATATTGCAAATAAAAAGGGTCTATATTTTTACAGATTTTTACATAGAGCCTAGAATATAAAGTCCTTAATTAAATCACAATTTTTGGTTACCCACATATATAAATACCCATGTTTGTTTTGAACTGTCAATTTTATTTGACTTCAAAATTTATTTTTAGGGCCGACTTAACTTTTAGTACCTTATTTACTAGTATTTGTAGGGTCAACGTATTAACATAAAATATAAACCAACTAAATCTGTAAAAATTAATTAACCAAAATTATAACCCTAAAATGTCTAGTAGACATAAATTAGTGTCCCATACAATAAAATGTTTAAATTACGTAATTTATGTGTAAAATAGATTGCACTCGGGTTGCTTATTATATTTGTTTATCAAAGTCCATGGTAGAGTTATTTTATATGATCTTATTGTTCACGGTATAAAAACGTTAACTACCTTAATTAATTCATTCATTAATTATTAATTATTTATTATTATCATACTCTATTATTTATTTTGAATTAAAACTCCGGAGATTTTTGATAAAAGCTCAGATATAAGCTCCTTTTTTGTTATGTCAATCTCGTTGTATCCTTACGGTCTTATTCATAAAAAAAGCTTATAAAACGTTTATAACGGATAATAGTTAAAATGCTCGATAGGCTTATATAACGTTCGATAAAATTGTCTATTCATAACAGTTCTATAAACCTTCTATAACTAACAATTGTCTTTAAGCAAAAATGTTGCCATTATTAGGAAGTTGGACGAACATATTGAATCGATCATAGATAATATGTATAAAACTACAATAATTTGTTGTCTACGCAATACGGAGCGTCAAATAATTTCAAGTTGTCAACTGTTGTCAACGATCAATAATTTATCGTATCTATTTGAATTTATTTTTGTAGTACCTAACATTATTATACAAGTAGTTTTAATGGCATTGCAATTGATCTCGACTGTTAAAAGGCAGAGAAGTGAAAACTGGTTGGAGGAAGATAAGGTTAGTACTGATACACCTAAAATTGGACCATAGTAAGGACGGACGTCCAAAGAAAACGGATCAACCGGTTCAACCCTACTTCTGTACACTTTTCTTCGACGCGTATTTCTAGTTGTTCAATGACATCAAAGATGTGTAAAGCTTGCATTATTTTATAAAATCAGAAATAATTATTTTGTTTACAAAATAACATTGACAAAATATTTGTGTCAAATGTCAGTTTTTTAGTAATCAGCTGTTAAGAGTTTGGCCATCTTGTATCTTATAGTACTGTTTTTTTTTTTTTTTTTAATCTTTATTAAGGACTTGGTTCACCAACAGAAAGCGACCATGTCGTCCTCATAAGGCTACAATATTGGATAGTCTTAACAAATTCGTAATATTAACAATTTCTTACATCTAGCCCAAACCTTACCAACTTATACAAAATTATTGCGTCACTAGATATAGGGTCTGATAACGCACTATTGCATCCTCCCACACAATTAAACATATATTTATTACCTATACTATTCCTAAATGATGCGTTCCGGACACATTCCACCAAGATGTGGTAGACATCCTCAATAGTCCAATTTATAGTACTGTTAAAGTAGGGTCCTGGCCTCTATAACTTTATGATAGGTTTATAGAACTCTTTGTTGATATAATGCTGTTATGAATACAATTTTTTGCCAATCTTCTTATAGTGATCTTATAGGACACTTTATGTGTTCTATAAGTTTTTATGAATAAGAGCGTTAGTTTTTTAGTTTTGTCCTACGCTAACGATGCTTAAAATCAATTTTAAACTTGATTTGAATTATAACCCTACAGTTGTTTTATTCAAAAATGTTACTTTTAATCGGTGCGATATCTACGTCATCTATACTATATATACTATATACTATATATACTATATAATATTATAAAGAGGAAACCTTTGTTTGTATGTTTGTTTGTTTGTTTGTTTGTTTGTAATGAATAGGCTCAAAAAGTACTGGACCGATTTCAAAAATTCTTTCACCATTCGAAAGCTACATTATCCACAAGTAACATAGGCTAAATTTTATTTTGGAAAAAAATAGGGTTCCGTAAGATATTTGGGTTTTTCGGACACAAGGTGTAAAAAATTAACCAGAATAGTTACTTATTTTGCGTACGCTGCCTAAACTATAAAAGATAGAACCATAAAATGTTCTAATTAATTGTAGATCTTATAAATATCTACAAAAAAGTCCGCGACACACTATACCTATCTATGTCGAGTGAGGCACAACAACCATTTTTTTATTTAGAAATCTTGAATTTTTTTTGGACTACATTTAAACGCGTTTATTTTACTCATGCTATTAATCCTTATCAAAATAAATTATTTCATCACTAAGTACAGTTTATGTAGATAATATTTGGTCTTTTAATGATTAAAATTGGATGTTTGGTTTTGAAGTTATGGCGAAATTAAAATATTACGATTTCTGCTGCTCGGCCCGTTGCGAAGTGGGCGTCGCGTCGTCGCCAAGGCGTGCGAGTTTAGATCTATGAGTAAATTTTTTGTTTTGTGTTCGTTGTAACTATGATGGATAGATACTTGAGTAACTATTTATTTAGTGATTGTTGTATTGTTAGTTCTGAAAAGTGTAGGTATTTCATACGATAAAAGTATACCCACTTACTTATTTCATTAAGTATTAGTAGGTACCTATATTAATTTGTTTCTGTTTGTTTTGACTAAATTTCACCCGTTTTGTTAGAGGTTTAAAGACATTCTGTTATCTGTAGTATTAGTATCAGTATTGTACCCGTGCGAAGCCGGGGCGGGTCGCTAGTAATTCATAAAAATATAACAGTTATATACAATTTGTACATTTTATTAGTATACTAATTACTTTTATGTCGTAGAAATTAATAATTTACTTTTCTATTATATTCGTCAGAAATATTATGCTTATATTTTTATTCATTACTAATTTTTACGTTCCTAACACCTACTTAGTACTGTCTACTAGTCTGTTTTCTTAAAATACTAATATGATCCGTGTACTAAGTTCCATTAAATCCGTTCATTGGTTAAGGCGTGACTGCGTAAAAGACAGATAATCACACAAACAGAATTACTCTCGCGTACATAAATGATGTGTAACATAATATATATTTATAATGTAGGTAAGCAAAGATGCTGACCAAAGTTCTAAAATGTAATTTACCTATTATTGATTTCTTGTTGATGACTATTCCATATTTAAAACCGATACACAATTGAGTTGTAAGCTAGAATTTGGCAAATGTTTTGAAGCAGCTGCAATCGAATGCCATGAAATCTGTACTCGGGTAAAACGCAATCCTAATTAGACTGAAATAGCACGTGTTAGTAAATGGAACACTTATACACAAGATATATATTTCTTTGTGTACTATATATAGCATGACCAAAAAAAAAAAGATAAAACTCTATTAATATCTATATTGAGGAAATTCTTTTTTCAACAATGTTTAAGTAGCACCATCCGTGCAGGATTTTTTTATTTCCTTGGTCCGGCTTTACTGTGGCTACTAAACGGTTACGGCTTGGATTCCATGCATATAAAAGTTGAGAAAAGTAGGTTAGGTTAGGTTCTTGCAAAATAAAAATAAAAATCAATGAGTATATTTTTTAAAATCAAAAGTAATAAAGTATGTGCATAATCTGTGTTAAACGAGTTATTTATGAGTTATTTACTAATTAGCGATTTGAGGTTTTGTGCCAAAAAATTTAAATAGATCCACACGAAATTTCTAAAAACGAAAAACTGAAAATATTCGCTAGGAACTCTGCTTTCCTCATAATATTAATTATAAAAAAGTATATTATGAAAGTTGAGGTAAATATAATAAAAATTACTTATATAGGTAATAGGTAGGTATGTACCTAATGAATATATAGGTATGTACTTAATGAATATAATAATTGTGTAATACTTATCTACCTCAAATTTTGAATGCGTAAAAAAAAACAATCAGCACATGAAAAACCAAGAAAAAGATTCGAGCATTTAAATTATTATTTTGTTAGAATAAAGTGGCGACGAGTTACTTCACCAATCACGCTACTTTTTTCAAAGAAATTGTATATTTATTATGTACTAGCGACCCGCCCCGGCTTTGCACGGGTACAATACTGATAATAATACTACAGAATGTCGCCCACTTCGCAACGGGCCGTGCAGCAGAAATCGTAATATTTTAATTTCGCCATAACTTCAAAACCAAACGTCCAATTTTAATCATTTAAAGGCCAAATATTATCTACATAAATTGTACTTAGTGATGAAATAATTTATTTTGATAGGGATTAATAGCATGAGTAAAATAAACGCGTTTAAATGTAGAACAAAAAAAATTCAAGATTTCTAAATAAAAAAATGGTTGTTGTGCCTCACTCGACATAGATAGGTATAGTGTGTCGCGGACTTTTTTGTATATATTTATAATATCTACAATTAATTAGAACATTGTATGGTTCTATCTTTTATAGTTTAGGCAGCGTACGCAAAATAAGTAACTTTTCTGGTTAATTTTTTACACCTTGTGTCCGAAAAACCCAAATATCTTACGGAACCCTATTTTTTTCAAAATTAAATTTAGCCTATGTTACTCGTGGATAATGTAGCTTTCGAATGGTGAAAGAATTTTTGAAATCGGTCCAGTACTTTTTGAGCCTATTCATTACAAACAAACAAACAAACAAACAAACAAACATACAAACAAAGTTTTCCTCTTTATAATATTAGTGTAGATTCCTTCGTCGACAGTGACGAAGATATACGCTTATGCAAAATTCGCGTAAAACAAGGAATAATCTATAACATAAAACAGATTGTATCGGTTTAGTCATGGTGTTGCGATTAGATAATGCATTAAGTACACGTAATTTAGACATGGTATCATACTGCACGATGGTAAATCTAGAAAATTATAGAAAAACTAGCTGATGCCCGCAACTTCGTTTGCGCAGAACGAAAGCGGAATCCTATTTTTTTAAACGGAACCCTAAAATAAAAGTAGCCTATGTTAGACCTTATAACATCAGCTATATGCTAGTGAAAGTCCCGTGAAAATCGGTCCAGCCGTTTCAGAGATTATCCGGAACAAACAGACAGACAGACCGACAGACACGGACAGACAAAAATTAAAAAAAAAAAAATGGTATTTTATTGCAAGTACCGAATATACTTTCAGATTCATTATGTAAAAAGCTGTTAATTTGAAGTTACAAACAGACACTTAAATTTTATATAGATAATAATAATAATAATAATAACAAATAAGTCATTACAAGCATAGACTAATGATTGGTCTCGCTGGGCGGTAGAGCGCCCAGCGAGACCAATTCATCTATGATTACAAGTTTATTATTTTCTGTTAAGTATTGCCCTATTTATTACATATTTTATGTAACTAGCTGACCCAGCATACGTTGTTCTGCCATCTAAAATACCACTGGTTGGTATAAAAATAGTTTAAGACCTATTCTCAGACCCACTGAATGATACACAAAAAATTATAAAAATCGGTCAAGCTGATTCGGAGGAGTTAGGTTACAAACACTATGACACAATAATTTTTACATAATATATATTAGATGTTGCCCGTGACTTCGTACACGCACAAAACTATCCCTCAGGTACCGTACATTTTGCGGTGAAAAGCAGTCTAAACTACTACCATAGCAAATTTCGTCGAAATCCGTTCAGTTACGTAATAACGTGTGAAAGATTAACAAACATCTCCACATACGTACAAGCTTTCGCGTTTATAATATTAGTGTTAGGATTATTGCGGAGCCATAGTTTGGTAATAATAGATTAATTTTGCTGAATAAGTATTATTTTGTTTTCAAAACGTAATAAGTTCTCATTCTGCACATTTATTGTTGGTCGTGATTTTTCAGATCTATCAGCAACATTTTACCGCCATACATTATGACATATTATCCATACTAATATTATAAATGGGAAAGTGTGTGTGTCTGTCTGTTTGTCCGTCTTTCACGCCAAAACTACTGAACCAATTTAAATTTGGTAAACAGATAGTCTAGGGGAAATGTACGGTTCCCGTGGTATACTTTATTTACAGTTTCACGTAAAAACTACTAAGCCGATTATAATGAAATTTGGCACAGATATAAAGTAGACCATGGGCTACCTTTTATCGCTGGTCATATAAGGTTCCCGTGGGCTACTGACCTTACGCGGGCGGAGCCGCGGGCATCAGCATACTTACATAAATGGTGCTATTTTATATTTATGACTCAGTTTTGTCATTTGTGGTAATAGCGGTTTATATCAAGAGAGAAAACCACACATTAGGTGTATTTACAATGTCAGATTTGCAATGTTGTTCCTTATGTTTTCAAGGACGACAAGTTTAGGGGATTATTGAATATAATTAGGGTTACATAAAGCTAGAAGCGGTCCCCATATTGTGGGGTAAGAAAGACCCTTCAGGTATTCGATGTGAGCTTAACGAAGGGATGCATTTGAAGGTTAAATCAATGTTGTTGGATTTGCTGAATGTTAGATACATATAAAAATATTAAGTTATTGGCTGTGTTCCGCGAAAAATAACACTTGTTAACGTTAAAGAAAAAAAAAGATTGTCGGCAGGACACGTTTGCTAACTAAACTAAACTTCAATACCGCTTACATAATCCGCCATTTTGCTTATTTAACGCTAGCGCTCGCTATTTTGCTTACGTTTTTTTGTTAGCGCTTTATTCCGCGGAACACACCCTAACTACACTACGGCCGCTGTATCTTGACGGGTCTGAATCTGAACATAGGCTCTGCGAAATTTAGCGCATGTACAACTCATGAAGAAAACTGTTATTGTATTATTTTTACATACCTATGTACTAATAAAATTTCCCTAATACAGTTGAATAATTAGTACAAATAAAATAAATACGAAAACACTTAAAAACAGTTATTGCGCAACCTTCTGCGCGAAATTCAGACTCGCCAAGATACATCGGCCGTATTGTAATTAGGTAGTTGTAAGTTAGGATATTTGTACTAGTGATGTAACGAATATTCGCATTCGCATTCGCATTCGCATTCGCAAAATTTTTGCGAATGTTTTGCGAATATGAATATCAGAAAACAAAAGCAAATGTGCGAGTTTCTTACGCCGGTTCTTCTTGCCGGGCTAGTTTCCGAACCGGTGGTAGGCATCATTTAGGATTATTCTTTAAGCGTTATATCATAACCTACATGGAAATAAAAATTGCGGAGCGGAATGAATGACGCTTTATTTAGATCATAGATGAGTTCGTATGAACTCGGCAATACTCGGAAGATACGAACGTAACGAACCCATAACGAACCTTGTCCGAACGCGACTGCGCGACAAATTGGCGCCAAATATGAACAAAAACTGAATATTCGCATTCGCATTCGCATTCGCGAATGCTAAAAAAGAGACATTCGTTACATCACTAATTTGTACACGATTGGAGTCTTGTTATACCTAGTTGTATCGACTAAGGGTTACGTAGTATAATTTATAAATCTGTGCTAAGGGTCAATTGACACCGAAACGAAACGATACGCGAAAAGGCGCTGCATTCTTAAGTTTTTTTTTTTTTATGAAATAAGGGGGCAAACGAGCAAACGGGTCACCTGATGGAAAGCAACTTCCGTCGCCCATGGACACTCGCAGCATCAGAAGAGCTGCAAGTGCGTTGCCGGCCTTTTAAGAGGGAATAGGGTAATAGGGGAGGGTAGGGAAGGGAATAGGGTAGGGGATTGGGCCTCCGGTAAACTCACTCACTCGGCGAAACACAGCGCAAACGCTGTTTCACGCCGGTTTTCTGTGAGCCCGTGGTATTTCTCCGGTCGAGCCGGCCCATTCGTGCCGAAGCATGGCTCTACCACGTAAGGATATGTATTCGAATAAAATTTATTCATTAGGTACACTAGAAGATACACCGTTTCATTGTAAGAGTTCGAATATAAAGTTGCACCGCGTATTGTAGCGGTGTGACCCAACCCAAGAAGGTAGATATTATGTGTCATACAGACATCTAATGACTAGACCACGCAATAGGCAATCGGACAAATTTTTTTTTATTGCATAGATCAGTGTTTTTCAACCTTTCTCATGATGCTACCCCCTTTGTATGAAAAAATATCACCAGGGGGTCGCGACCCACAGGTTGAAAAACACTGGCATAGATGAATAGTACTCTTAAATATGAGTAACTTCTCAGAAGAAACCGTATATCAAAAGTCAATATTTTCAAAGGTACAGCGATTTGTATAAAAAATTTCGCGAGCCTCCTAAAAACGCTCCATACTAAAGTCGACCTAAAAATGACGTCACTTGTATATGAAGTAGTATGAAGTAGTATATGAAGTATATGGCCGCAGGAATATATTTGTAAATATCTTCGATATTTGTGCGTTTAAGTTCATACTTACCATAATTAATGTTTTTGTATATGATGTGAGTAAACTAATGATTTAGGTTTTGTTTACCAATTTCGCAAAAAAAAAAAAATTTTTTTGGTATAAAGACTCGCGAAATTTTGTATACAAATCGCTGTACCTTTGAAAATATTGACTTTTGATATACGGTTTCTTCTGAGAAGTTACTCATATTTAAGAGCACTATTCATTTATGCAAAAAAAAAAAAACAGTCCGCTTGCCTATTCTCATTGTCTGTATCTAAGAAACCAAGCGTGCCATTATTTTTCAAATTAGTGTGACGTCACAAGAGCGATTTAGAGGTTATAACTCCCCTTCCCCGAGTTAACGTTTTGTGCGTATGACGATGTTTGATTTTCGTGATGAAATTATTACGTCTTGTTATAGCTATTATAAATAATATGTTTCCAACTTCCTTATTTTTTTGTAAACAAAATCTGTCACGGGTTCAAGAGAATGAAACGACTAAAAGTACATTTAATAACTAAGACCGTCTTTAACCTATTACAGGCCCTGGGAACATTAGAATAATGGGGCCCTATTTTTTTCTCTTTTAGCTGTTTAAGCTTTAAACCCTGAAAGATTGTAATTCGGAAAAATACAATTAATATCAATAGCCTAAAACTTAACGTCGGTACTAAAATGTATAGTAGGTATAATAAGCCTCTTTATAATATACATCTATGATAATAAGTATGTTCTTTAAGCCAAACACGAGCGAAAACTAACCAAATTAAAAAAAAATAACCTAACCAAGAGCATGTCAGGACATGTCTAAGGAGGGTTCCGTAACTATAAACGAGTAATATGCTTTTTTTTTAATTACTCCAAAAGTTACTGTCCGATTTGGTTCAAAATAATTTTCCTAAAGAGTTTTTAGCATGATCTATCAGCATGGAAATTTTCAAGTTTCTATCTCCTATAGTTTAAAAATGCTAGGGGGGGGACCAACTTACGAATTACTTTGGAGGCCGATTACTCGAAAATGGTCAACTTTATAAAAAAGTAACGTATGAAACCTTGCCTTTATTTTAAAAGACCTATTCTACGATACCCCACACGATGGGGTAGAGTGAAAAAATATTTTTCATCCCCACTTCACATGTATGGAGAGCCACCCCTAAAATATAAAATTATTATTTTTTTATGATCCCGAAACCGTGATCTATACACAATCTATAACTGCACCAAATTTCATCAATTTATATTCATAATTACAGGAGCTAGAGGCGCGGACAGACAGACAGACAGACAGACAGACAGACAGACAGACAGCCAGACAGACAGACAGACAGACAGACGGACAGAGCGAAACTATAAGGGTTCCTTAAGTATTACGGAACCCTAAAAATACGTCCCCAGGGCCCCAATTCTCGTACCTCGAATCTCGATTCGATTATCGCGCTGACTCATTCACACGTGCGTCAAATCATGCGTGCGCGAGCAGGACAGACTGATAATCGAACCGATATTCGAAGCACGAGAATCGGGGCCCTGCACTTCAACGGCCCACAATTTTTCCACACAATCGTGGACACTGGGACACACCGTATCACGCAAAGACTTCTACTCAAAGGTATCACGTATGCTTGTAGTAGAGCAATAAAATCGAAAGCTAACTAACTAAGTATTTATCTTTACTGTGCTGTCGTGTCTCAAGTCTCAACTCTCATAATATGAGCGCTCGCTCAAGTCTAGCGAAACTCATTATAATTAATATGTACCTAATTAGGTAATATGTAATTATGTAAATATTATTTTGTCTACAATAACACCTTATATTCATCAATAAGAGTGAGGTATTTTACGTAATTTCTAGAAAACAATTACTTGCTTTTTCATATAAAGTTATTTTTATACAGATCAACTACATTCTTGACGTCCCTCGGCAAAAGTTTTTCAATGTCAATGACAATGAAAATAAGACGCAAGAGAACTCTGAAAAGTTAAAACTTATTAATTAATTATGGTCGAATTTTCTCTGCCCTTGTGGCCAATTGTTGCCAAAATTCAAAATTCCGCCCTTTGATTTCCGAAAAAATTCCCTAATTGTTAAAAAAAATATGCAAATGGCATTGCGCCATTTGTATGTGTACATTAACTGTTTTTAATAAAATACATTTTTGTGTCGTTTACATTAAAAATTTACCGCCTAGCTAAAATGTAGAGCTCATGATATTCATAGACTAATCATTAGTGTCGCTGTCGACAGACCAATTATTCATCTATGATGATAATACACTGAATAACCCTTACAAACGACATAATTTCAGGTCGTTGTGTTTTGTCTGATGGAATTTCATATCTATGTAAATTATTGTAATATAATAGAGTAGAAATATATAAATCACTAGTCGGGGTTTAGTATCGCGACAGTCTGGCGCTAAATTGCTGGATTAAGGGCAAACGGAACAGCTACTCTCCCCATGTTAAGTGACATTATCAACCACTAACTTTCTCTGAGTTACAGTTAAAAATGTAAATACCGTCTTCCACTATCAGCCTACTGCGGATTGCGATAATGCATTTACACTTGTAAATTAAACGTAGTCAGACTTTTATGAACATTTTTTTATGAAATAGGGGGCCACACGAACAGTTGCCTATTATGGTAATCGCTTGTCGCTTTTTTACCCGACTACTGCGAAGCCAAAAAGAAGGGTAATAATTTTAGCAGTCTATGTATGTATGCATATTTGTTCCACCGCGCCTAGCTGCTGAATCTAGGCTAAACTGCTGATCCGATTTTAATAAATGAGGTGTCAATAGATTCGTAATAATAGCCCGGGTTTCCCTTAGGCTTAGGTAATTTACGAAGTAGGGTTATAGTTTTTTTATTTTTTATTCTTATTTTTGTTGATCTCGTAGGGAAAAGGACATTACGCCTCCTCCTCCTTCTACGTAATAGGTGGCCTGGGGGTACTCCCGTCTCTGTCGTGGTTTTAGTGACTTTACCATGGATATATAATATTACTAGCGACCCGCCCCGGCTTCGCACGGGTACAATACTGATACTAATACTACAGATAACAGAATGTCTTTAAACCTCTAACAAAACGGGTGAAATTTAGTCAAAACAAACAGAAACAAATTAATATAGGTACCTACTAATACTTAATGAAATAAGTAAGTGGGTATATTTTATCGTATGAAATACCTACACTTTTCAGAACTAACAATACAACAATCACTAAATAAATAGTTACTCAAGTATCTATCCATCATAGTTACAACGAACACAAAACAAAAAATTTACTCATAGATCTAAACTCGCACGCCTTGGTGACGCCCACTTCACAACAGGCCGTGCAGCAGAAATCGTCATATTTTAATTTCGCCATAACTTCAAAACCAAACGTCCAATTTTAATCATTCAAAAACCAAATATTATCTACATAAACTGTACTTAGTGATGAAATAATTTATTTTGATAAGGATTAATAGCATGAGTAAAATAAACGCGTTTAAATGTAGTCCAAAAAAAATTCAAGATTTCTAAATAAAAAAATGGTTGTTGTGCCTCACTCGACATAGATAGGTATAGTGTGTCGCGGACTTTTTTGTAGATATTTATAAGATCTACAATTAATTAGAACATTTTATGGTTCTATCTTTTATAGTTTAGGCAGCGTACGCAAAATAAGTAACTTTTCTGGTTGATTTTTTACACCTTGTGTCCGAAAAACCCAAATATCTTACGGAACCCTATTTTTTTCCAAAATAAAATTTAGCCTATGTTACTCGTGGATAATGTAGCTTTCGAATGGTGAAAGAATTTTTGAAATCGGTCCAGTACTTTTTGAGCCTATTCATTACAAACAAACAAACAAACAAACATACAAACAAAGTTTTTCTCTTTATAATATTAGTATAGAAAAAGAGGGACTTTACCTACTCACTAAAACCATCGGCGGATTGCCTTCAGCCGCTATGATGGGGGGTGTCCCGGATCTATCTAACACAGGACATCTGTCCACCTCATAAGGGGACTGGACTTCCAAAATGAACATTTGTCTGACATATCCACCTTAATAGAGGACCGGACTTCCAAACTGAAATAGGGGAACTTCGAGAACCTGAAGCTCCGTCGCCAGGACCTAGCAACTGGGGAGGTTCCCAACCCCTCCCTGTGCCCCGTTAGGCCGGCACTATAATATTATGATCCGGAATCCGGCGGGTCCGAGAAAATTCAGAGCACTGAAAATAGAACTCTGCGCTAATACAATAGAGTCGAAAATCGAAGTTTCGAGAGTCGATTATCATATATCGCTTATCGCCTCCCGTAGCCGTCTGGAATTGCAGATTTGCAGGTTATTTTACGGTGGTTTTCTATGAGGCCATTGTATTTCTCCGTCATGGCTCTCCGATAACAAAAACATTATCTAATCGCTATTCCCATATAATAGTGACATATGCCCACATAATTCTAGCTGGTTCCGGGTAGACATCGTCATCTATAATGGCTTTCCATCAGGTGTTTTCTGGTTCGGTGACGCTGAGCGGTAATAGAATAATCTCTTCAAGGTTAACTTGTTTCCTTATTCAGACAATTTCACGAGTCTATTGTGTTGTATATTGCGCATTCTATATTCCCTAGCCATTATAGAATAAGTGGCAAACGAGCTAACGGATTCCCTGATGGTTCGCGACTACCATCATCATGGACATTCGTGAAACCAAAACCCCAATTCTCGTTTTTTATTTAGACTTTGTTGAGTGTTGAATTAATTTATCTACTTTCAATTAATTATAACTGAATCGTAATTATATCTTAAGATGATTCTGGAGTTTGGACCAATCAAAGACGTTGGTGACGTTTATAAGAATACTAGCTTTTGCCCGCGACTTCGTCCGCATTGAGTTCGGATTCCATACAAAATGTTAACCCCTTTTTCACCCCCTTAGGGAGCGAATTTTCGAAAATCCTTTCTTAGCGGATGCCTACGTCATTACAACTATCTGTATGCTAAATTTCAGCGAAATCCGTTCAGTAGTTTCGACTAGTGTAGACAGTAGTGCGTTGATAGATGAGTCAGTCAGGTTTGCCTTTTATATATTTAGAAGAAACTAATAAGCTTTTTTAACCATAAACAAATCGTTGGTCTCGCTGGGCGGTAGAGCGCCAGCGAGTGCGAGTGCAGATTGACTTTATAGTATCTTGATACGAGGTTTAAAACAAGACTTACGGCTTGCCGGAAGTCTTATGTTTAAAACCTCGGATTAATCCTCCTAGGCCCACTTGCGCCAATCCGGGTTAAAGTTAACCCTGGGTTAAAAATCATATTATCTCTCTCGTTCTTCGTATTTGTGAAAGAGAAAGCATGATATCTTAACCCAAGGTTAACTTTAACCCGGATTGGCGCAAGTGGGCCCTACTATTATAAATGTGAAAGTTTGTGAGAACATCCATCCATCCATCCTCACAAACTTTCACATTTATTAGATCATTTTGCTATTTAGGTAGGTACCAGCGACAAAGTTCCCGCTCGACTAGTCTCTAAATATTCACCTTTGCACTAGGACGCCTCAAAATATTTAAACGCAATGGAAGTAACCCCAACGTATGCAGACGAGGTTGAACTACGCATTTATACGTATGTTTGCGAGCCTACTATTCAACGGCGCTGTTGAACGATTTTCATCTTATGCCTGGTCGAGCGGAAACTTGTCGGTAGTACATGAGATCGATACGAAACCATCGAAACTTTTTAAATATATTAATATATGGGCCTATATCCTATTTTTAATATAATATATCTATGGCCTATATTATAATCTGTTATTGCTTGAAAAGCTTCAAACTCTACATTTTTGGCAATGTCATTTTTCTATGGGATTTGTCAAAGTACATAGTTTACATATTTTTTACATTTTGAAAGTTTTTGGGCAACTTTTGGATAGTAATTTATCCAGGCTCGTTCAAAAGGAAATTATCATAGTAATGTTACATTTCCTAGCCATATCGATTTCTTGTTAAATTGTGTTGATGTGTTATTATTGCAAATATGTAAAGATGATAGACAATGCCGATAAACCAAATACACATCGCTTTGCAAGAAGATATATAGAAAAACGGTCGATGCTATGGAAAATACGAAAATGTCTAGCATGGTTGCGAGAACCTTGCAGATATAAAGATTATGGTATGTGCAGTATTGCTTATCAGATTATGAGAGAGCGACAAATACTGAATATGCAATTCTCAATGGCTGTGTTCCGCGAAAACTAACGCTTGCTAGCGCTAAAGAAAATAAAACAGGTCGACCCAGGACACGTTTGCTGACTACAATAATACCGCTTGCATAATCCGCCATTTTGCTTATTTATCGCTAGCGGTCGCCATTTTGCTTACGTTTTGTTTGTTAACCCTTTTTTCCGCGGAACACACGCAATGAGATATGAGGGTTTTTAAATTCGTGACATCTGTCAGCTTTTTGACACGACAAGGACCGTTAGGCTACCGAGCGCCTCCTGATGAATGGTGATAGAAAAGTAATCGAACATTTTTGATACCACTTACGCCACCAGATGACGCTTTGTGTGCGTTGGGTCTATCCCCTAATATCAAACACCCTCATTGTTTGTATTATGTAAGGCGTTTTCAGATTGTCCGATCCGTATCGGCGACTTTGTGGATTGGCATGACCGAGTTGGTTGGTATGGTAGGCAGTGTGGTGTATGGCTACGGTAAGCCACTGCTATATATGATACTAGCTTTTGCCCGCGACTTCGTCCGCGTGGAACAGTTACTTTGGAATATCGCTTAAATTTACCTACGACTTCATTTACGTAGAAGGAGAACGCGCTTCCCCCTCACGACTGCCCGCTGCGCGCCGTGCATTATTATTGCGCGCTTGATTATTTTAGTACCGCGATATCTTCTAAAATACTCATTGAAATCAAAAAATGTAAACGCTAAATTTCTTCTAGATTAAATGCTGCTGAATTTTACTTGGGTAAGGATTAGTATCATATTTATGAAAACAACTTCACAAATTATACTTACTTTTAGAACAAATTTGGTTAGCATAAAAAGGTTATAGTGAGCCAACTTTAAAAGATAGACATATACAGTCGCGGACTTTTTTAGGGAAACAATTTTGTCACATAATTTTAGCGAAACTTCAACCGTTTCCGCAGAGTACACAGCGAAAGCTCTCAAAAGAAAAAAAAAACCGATTTTGTATTTTTGATTGGTGCTCCGCTCGTATTGAGTTATGATGATGTTATAGGCCTTCCTCGTAAATGGACTATCCAACACAAAAATAATTTTTCAATTCGTACCAGTAGTTCCAGAGATTAGCGCGTTCAAACAAACAAAAACAAACTCTTCAGCTTTATAATATTAGTATAGATCTCGCGTAAATAAAATATCCCACGGGAATGTTTCGTGATAAAAAGTAATGCTTATAAGTTAAGCCTATGTTTTAATCCAGAGCTTAAACTACCACCATACCAAATATCATCAAAATCCTTTCAGTAGTTTCGTGTGAAAGAGTAACAAACATCGTTACATTTTCAAGGGAAGGTTTCGTGAGAAGGCTATTGGAAGGGTCTTGAGGTTTTTGTAATTTGTAAAAAGATGACTAAGATGGAACTGGGGACTCGAGGGGAATTTGGGGGGTTTCGAATAGTACTTACTTATCTGGCAAATGTTACCAACTTATTATGAGCCTCCAGATAAGTTGACCTCCCGCTTGAAGTAAATTCTTAGTTTAAAGAGACCTTGTAGTATTGGTTTTACTCCTTCGCTATTTATTATTTGTATTGAGTAGGATAGAAAATAGATTTATTCATCTGAAACATCTATAGGCGAGGGTAAACCTAATTTTTGGCGTGGTGAAAATTGCCGTGGCCACCCTTTTGAGATTTTGGGGGCCATTTTGAAATTGACGTATGGTGAAAACACTATGGAGAAAAAAGTGTCTCCAATTAAATGGCCCGCTTTTGAGATTTTTGGGGCCATTTTGAAATTTGACGTATGGTGAAAACACTATGGAAAAAAAGTGTCTCCAGTTAAATAGCCCCACTTTGAGATATTTCACTTCTACCGGCACTCCCGAAGTGCAACCCGTTTTTATTTTTGAGGTTTTAATTTAATAGTTTTATTTCAAAAGAAAACAAAATAATGCAGTTAAAAAAGATGATTTAATGCGAAAAATGATGATTTATTCCGGTTTGTCAAGAAGGTTCAAAAATACAGTTTTTTCATAAACCCGTGAGAACACTTTTGTTTTCCAAAAAAAAATAAATATCTTGTTAGTTATTTCATGTTCGAATCTACCTTTGTGCCAAGTTTCATTTAAATACGTCGAATAGTTTGCCTGAAATAACGTCAAATAGGTAGGTACTATTTTTTGAAGATCCCATGGGAACCGTTTCGTTTTTCGGGATAAAATGTATCCTATTTTACCCTTCAGGTCCTAAGCTACCTACCTGCAAAATTTCATTTTATTCCATCCAGTGGTTTCGGCGTGATGTGATAACAAACACACAGACAGACAGACAGACAGACAGACAGACAGACATTTTTTTCAAAAACGTTATTTTTAGGTTCTGTGGCCTTTATAGAATCCTAACCCGTTGGGTTAGGACTTATGAGAGTAAAACGGAAAGAAGAGAGTGAAACGGAAAGAAGCACTAACCATTATATGACTAGACCATGGAGACTGCTGAGTGATATTATTAACCCCACGAAAAGTGAAGTTTCCTGAAGTAGAGTAGTAGAGTTCTAGATGGACAGATTTCTATGTGTTCAGTTCAGCGAAATTACGGGCAAATTGTTGTTTGTAAACAATCTCCGGAACCCTTGCAAGTGCTGACTATAGTGGCCAATTGAAACTTGGTGGGTTTCCTGTAACCATGACGACCAATTTTTCATAAATATGTAGACAAAGACAAAGACAAAGACAAAGACAAAGAACTATTTATTGCTAAACTGTGTACAGTAGTTAAGGTGTTACAGAGTATGGTTAGTATCAACAGTTTGCCCGTTCGGGCATGCAATAATTGAATGTCAGAACTTAGTATAGATTTACATTAAATATTATAAAATAGATCATTCATTAAAAACTAATAGTTGCAGTATCGTCATAATTGTGGTAATTTATTATACATGGTATTACTTAAACGACAAATACATGGTATTACTTACATTTTTTTTCATCTATTTTATTATATTACCTATATTATTTATACATATTAAATAAGGTTTATTTCTTATATCATTCTTATATTCTTCCACAAATTGTGTCAATAATTATAATAAATACAATTGAAATACAAAGAATAGCATATTGTTTTAATTCATATTTTGTTTCATGAGCTTTTATTATATTTTTGTCAATTTAAATTATATAAGAATTGGATTTCATATGATATTAGTTATTTATTTATATTTGATTTATGTCAGATTTAGTTTTTTATATTATTTATAAATTAAGTCATAAGAAAAAAAGAATATATCATGTAAGTAGTTTTATCCCTTGGTATGTATTAGTTGAAACCAGATCATATAAAAGTATTAAGTACCTATTCTTACAAGTCAATATCATAAATTTTCTTTAAGAAGAAAAAAACTCTTCTAAATTATAAAATACTTTTTCAGTTAACCATCTTTTGAGTATGTTTTTAAATATTTGCCCATTTAGTTCTTTTATTCCTATAGGTAAATGGTTGTAAACCCGTATAGCAGTAATGTAAGTACTTTTGTAAAAAATCATATTGTGAATTTTTGGTAGATTTATATTGTACTTATATTTATTGCGCAAGTTCCTTCTCGTTTCAGATTTAAAACTAAAGTAATTAATATTATTTTTAACAAATAGGCATAGTTCAAGTATATATATACCAGTCAGCGTAAGAAATCCCTTTGTCCTAAATACATCTCTTAAAGACTCGGTGCTATGCATGTTGTATATTGTTCGTAGGCATTTTTTTTGAAGGACAAATGTGGATTGAACATTTGTTGAATTTCCCCAGTATATTATACCATATAATAGCAATGGATACACATTTCCAAAGTAGGCATTTCTAGTGACATCTATATTGGTAGTTTCAGCAAGGATTGATAAACAGTAACAGGCGCTAGAAATTTTTTTATTTATATTTTCAATATGAGCTTTCCAGCATAGATGTTGATCTATTATGACGCCAAGAAAACGAATATTGCTCACTTCTTCAATAGCAACATTTGACACTGTGACATTTAGACATAAAGGTTTACTTTGGTAAGATTTAAATTGAACGATATTGGTTTTGGATAGGTTAACTTTTAAATTTAAGGAATTGAGCCAGTTAGTGATGGTTGTTAAGGTTTCGTTTATTTCCTTTCTGTAATCTACTTCATTTGCAAATTCATTAGTAATAAATATTGTCGCGTCATCTGCATACATAACACATAAGTGTTTGGGTATAATTTTGGGAAACTCGTTTATATAGATAAGAAATAGAAGTGGCCCTAATATACTACCTTGGGGAACGCCAAGTAATACCTTATCGAAATTTGACACTACAATTTTTAACATTTTTGTGGTACGATCATACACTTCTATGGCAGTTGCTTGCAATCTGTCATTTAAATAGGTTTTTATTAATTTCAATGCTGGACCTCTTATTCCAATAATTTCAAGGATATTTAAAAGTACGTCAAATTTTACACAGTCAAAAGCTTTTGACAGATCAATAAAGATTGCAGCACATTGTTTCTTATCGTTTATTTTATCCCACACAGAATGAAATAGTTTAAATATCGCTAAAGACGTAGTTTTTTTCTTTTGGAATCCAAACTGGTTTTCGTTTAAGATTTTATTATAGTTTAAAAAATTTATTAATCTATAGTAGATAACTTTTTCAAAAATTTTTGATATACTTGGCAACAATGCAATCGGTCTATAGTTATTTGTGTCGTGCGTCGATCCTTTCTTATAAATAGGTTTTACTATAGCTTTCTTTAAATTTTTGGGAAATTCGCCCGTTTCCAGCATTAAATTAATTACGTGCACGAGTGGATTTACAATAAAAAAAATACTCTCTTTAATAGCTTTTATCGGTATATTATCGTAACCATGACTTGTTTTATTTTTTAAGTCTTTTACTATTTTTGTTACTTCAGAGCTATCTGTAGGGTACAGAAAAATACTATTTGGATTTCTTGTTGGAAGTTTTTTATCTTCATTTAGTCCTGCCGTATTGCAATTCTGATTGATGTAGAAGTTGTTAAAAACATGGACTAGTTTATTTGGCGTTTGTATAATTTCATTATCTTGCATGATGTAATCAATGGTAGGTTTGAGAGTTTGTGTTGGTTGCGTTTGTCTTTTTATTAATTGCCATGTGGCTTTAGTTTTATTAGTACTTTTAGCTATTAATTTAATATTTGTATTTATTTTCGACAATTTAATGACGCGTTTAAGTATTTGAGAATATCGAGAGTACCTAATTTTTTGTTCACAACATTTACTACTTTTTGACTGGAGAAACAACTTCCTTTTAATTTTTGTAGATTTTAAAATACCTTTAGTTTTCCACGATTTATCACTCTTATGGCAAATTTTTATCTTCTGTAGTGGTACACAGAGCTCAAAAATAAGTTGGAATAAATTCATGAATGTTTCATAAGCTAAATTTGGGTCATTAAATTTATAAACATCATCAAAGTTTACTTGAGAAATGTATTTTAAGAATATATCAATATGATAATTGATATTGCGCCTCATTTTGTACCAATATTTTTCTCTATAGCTAATACTACAAGGAATTTTGATCACTTGGCTTGTGTGATCTGAAATCCCTAAGTCCCATATTTCTGATATACATTTTTTATGATTTGTTATGATATTATCTATACAAGTTGCAGAGTGAGATGTTATTCGAGTTGGTTGGTCGAGAGTTAAGTATAGATTAAACTTTTTCAGAGTGTTTTTAAATAATTCACTTTTATTATTAATGACAAGCGTGTCGATATTAAAGTCACCCAATATAAATAGTTTTTTATTCGTTGACCTTAATCTAATTGTTAGTTTGAATAGTAGGATTTCTAATTTTTCTATAAAGAGATTAAAATTTCCATTAGGAGTTCTATATATACATACAATATACCAATTTGTCTCGGGGATTATTATACCACAACATTCAAAATGAGATTCGAGAGACATTTTTGAAATCCAATCAATTTTTTTATAAGTAATTGATTTTTTAATATAAATGCAAACACCACCACGCGATTTGTTTTTTCTTGAAAAATATGAGGCAATATTCAGGTTTACTAGCTGGAGTATTTCTGGATTTTTATCTCGTAGGAATGTTTCGCTTAAACACAGAACATCTATGTTATTTGACTCTACCAATAGTTCTAAATCGCTTATTTTAGATCTTATCCCTTGAATATTGCTATGTAATATAGTAAAATATGTTTTATTAGTCTCGAAATAACAAATTTTCTGTTTGTGTTTCTACTGATGAGAACATAACATTGTGATTCCACTGTATATCGGTTTGAGTACTTTTTGAGTAGTTTTTAGTGTAAGCATTTATATATTGACTGTAATTTCGTTTATAATTTAAATACAATATGCCTCTTAGTATAAATCTACATAGCACAAGATAGTAAGCCTTATATGGAACATCATTTTTTACAAAAGTACTGTGATTAAACTGATTACAGATTAAATGAAGCATATTCTGTAGTTTAAAATTATTTAAATACTTATTTCTTTTTACTTCACACAGTAAGACGTTAGTATGTTTTAATTGATCTAAATAAAAATATAAAGCTGATTGTAATCTTAATGGGTTTTTATCGTTGTTTCCACACATAATTATAACATAGTCATTTTTGTCGAGATCTTTGCAGAGTTGCCCCGATGTTTCGAGAAGTTTGTCAGTTGTGGCGCCAGGCTTGCTAAACGACGAGACTAAGAAGTTGGGTCCAATCAATGTTTGCAGTAGCTTTCTCGTGGGTGTGCGCTCATCCGAGAATATTAGTACTTTGTTTTTACTACAATTTACCAATTTATTTTCAGTTGTGGAGGCGTAAGATTCAGCTGGTAAGTGGCTATTTACTTCACACACGTCTTCCTTACTTAATGTCATAATTGGTATTATCTCATCTTGTGGATTATTTTTTTCATTTTGAGTTTCCTTTGATGTCAAAATATTTAAGTTACTATCCTCCATGCTAGGTGTATCGATGTGCAAGTTATTGTAACTTTCATCTAGGTTTATTTTTGTATGTGTTTTGGATTTTTGTTTTGATCTTGTTCCTTTTGACTTTGCTGACAATTTTTTATTTGAAAATTCTGTGCATAAAGTTTTAAGTGTATTTATTTTTGCCTCTTGATACTTAACCAAATTTTGTAGGGATACGTTTTCTACGTTTAAGTTTTCAATTTCATATTGAGATTTTTCTAATTCTAGTCTAAGGTTAGCTATCTCGTTCCTTAATTCCTCTACCTCATTTCTTAGGAGCACTCTCGATAGGTCCGGTAAACTACTTGCATTTTCTGACGTGTCTGAATTGGGAGATGTATTTATTGTATCTCCATATATTATACTCTCAGGTGTAGAATATATTTTGCTCTGAGTTATTTTTCTCCTTTGCGTAATATTTATGTCCAGGCTATCCATTTTTAAGTGACAGTAAACAGTTTTGGAGCTAATATATTATATTGAAAAAAGAAGTAACTTCTTTTGGGATTTGATCTTGCGACCTGCTGTTTGTTGTCACAGCGGTATGCCACTGCGCTAGTGAAACGTAAGTACTGGTTGTGAAATTTAGCTTCTGTTACAGTTTAGTGTATATTTTTACTGTATTTTTTGGTTTTATGTGTACTGTATTTTTTTTTCTTAATTCTTACAATGAATTTTATCTTAGTTATGCGTCTTTTTATTTTCGATTGATCAATATGATTATTTAGATATTAGTTAGGTAATTTTATTTTAGAAGCACGCCATCTATGTTTGCATGCCAGTACTTCTTATACAGGTTACATACAGCAAGTTGTGTGATGCCCTCTATATTTAGTGCTAAGCAACTTTCCTTCAGCTAACGGTTTTTAATTTAGTTTGAATTTCCTTTGTTCTCATAAAATGTACTAATTTAGTCTGATTGTCTTTTTTGAGACTTTTTTTAAATAGTTTGTTGTCATATAAGTACACGTCACACGATATAAAGTACTAAACACTGGTATAGTTCACTTTTTTAGCACATAATTCACCAGAATAGTCTTGGAACACTTTTTTTGTAAATGTTATTAATTCACTATTTATTTTCGTGGAAAACACTATCACTATAAGTTTGGAAGTCCATTGTCATAAAAAGATACTATTTACACTTAAACTGCTAAGATTTACAGTAATATTTAATTTTTTGTAGACCGTTATGGCTCAGGTTTGGGGACCCACGGCTTTGATTGGCTTATTACAAAGTCAGGGACGCTAAACCTTTTTTTCGCAATTGTTTTTTACTAGATAAACTGAGTGTATGATGTTTCACGAGGGTAGAGTGATGATGATCATGACATATTCGTTCCGTTTTCATTCGACATACTTACATTTTGACGTCAAACACTTTTTTAGTTCGTCTGCGTAACACATTCAAGTCGTAAAACTAAATGCATTACTTAGAATTTCTCCTATTTTATACAGTAGATATATTTATACAGTAGGTATATTTGTAGAAGTATTTTCAATATTTAAACACTGAGAAGTGTGGGTAGTTTAAAAGTATTTTTATACCGTTGTCTGTTTGACATATTTAAAATACAATTTAAAAATTTCGTTTATGACTGTAGCCGAACTAGTTATTTAAAGCTAACGCTTGGACTATATTGTCCGGAATCCGTAAGACCTGGGAAAATTTATAGCATTGAAAATAGAACTCTGCGCTAATGCAATAGAGCTGAAAATCGAACACGAGTGTCGAGTCAAATGTCAATGTCATCTATGACAGCTCGACACTCGACACTCGGATTTTAAACTCTTTATTATTTCAAAGTTCTATTTTGAATGCTCTGAATTTTCTCCAACCGGAGAGATGCCGGTAATACTCCCAGCCTAAGGTCAGTCTGTCCCTGAAAATAACGCAACTTTATTATGAAATAAAACGCGAAAACACTGCTGCTGCCATGGAGAATAGAGGTAAAGAGGACCATCTCGTGTATTAAAAAGTGTCCGTTGAAAGGGAGCAAATTAAGGTGGCGCTATAGTAGCGGGTGGAAGAATTTTAAAAAGAGCGCCACAAAATGGCCACAAATTATTTGTTAATAACTAACTTTCAAATAACTTCACTCCATATCTTATTGCTAACTTCATATCATACCCTCATTATGGCCAGTTTTGGAACTATTATTTGGTTACTTTTGTCGGACACTTTTTAGCTTTTCTGCCCTAGAGAGATGCTCCTTACTTATTCTCTAGCTATTCTCCGTGGCTGCTGCATAAATTAATTCATAGACATTTTTTTTTGTTTAATTCGTCCCGAAATGGAACACGCTAAGGTCTTAGACCATACTGCCTCGTCTGTCGTTTGAGGTATTTCTTTGTCTTATTTCTAAATCGTCAAGTCCAAAGTCTAGTCAAAGTCGAAATAAGTAGTCAGGGTAGTCAATTAGTCAAGTCAGTCGATTCAGTAAAGTGGTAGACGCATTACTGAAACTTCCTAGGGAGTTTTGGCGGGAAACCCAATTTAGCACGCATTTTGTAGAATGTATCACTTTTCCACACTAATGCACCTCAACGAATAATTAATGGTTAATATTCCACCACTATAACACATTAAAAACCGAGTTAACACGAATTTAGAAAAATAATACAGAAACACAACATTGCTGATTGACTTTCCCGGCAAAACTCTTAATTCATAGACAGAAATAAATAATTACTTTTTTTTTTCAGGCGGCCTCGGCACGCGGCACTGGGTGACGTTCATGTTGTTCCTGGGCATGGCGAACGCGTACATCATGCGGACCAACATGTCCGTGGCTATCGTGGCCATGGTCAACCACACAGCTCTGCCCGTGGACAAGGAGGCCATGGACACCGAGTGCGGGAATGTGGATGGCAACAGCACTAGCGTGAGTATCTATATTTATGAATAATGATTAGACATGGAGATACCATGGTCTGGTAAGTTGTCCAGGCTCATAGTCTCAAGTTTCATGTCAGGCCTAAATCTCTTGGATTAGCTGGTTTTATCAAAGAGCGCCATGAATTGGCGAACTTTTCCTGGAGGGTATGTTAAAGCTAAACAGAAAACAAATTATCAATGTGACGCTGGCAACGCATTTGTGTTTTTTAGTGCATACGCGCTGGCAATAAAATTGTCTATCTTGCCCACCATTTGCATTCCGATTATGAACTTTAGCGCACGCAAAATAGAGTTAACTTTTTCGCAAAACATGATTGTTTTCCTACTCGGTCATGTTTTGCGGAAAAGTTGACTCTGTTTCGCGAGCACTAAAGTCGAAAATGGTGGACTTTTTCCCTATATACTTTTGCACTAGAATGTCATGGTTGAGGTCTCGGCTAAATGGCATGGTTTTTTCCCATTTCCTTAAACATTAAACTACATATAACATATCAAAATTTCAAATTGCCTCGAACATATTTTATTTTGAAAAAAAAAAAAAAAAAAGTCACTTTCTAAAATTTGTATATTGATTTAGCCCCGCTTCTGAATTCTGACCAGCTAGTCCTGCAGTCAGTGTTTGGGTACAATAGGAGAATTATAAGACAATCTTACAGCTTGCCTCAAACAGGTGCTCTAAATTTGATACTAGCTCTGGGGCTATTAAGCGTAGTATTCATATTTATGCAATAAAAAGTCGTAGTAGAGCGGCTAAACTCTAGCCCAGGGGTCGGCAACCTCTTGAGTAGGAAGTTTTTGAAGAGCCACTAATTTTCTTGCCAACAATAAAAATAAATTTTAGTATAAAATATAAAGGTTTTTTATAAAAAAAAAAAAAAAAAAAACTAATCCATTTGTTCATTACACAGTTTAGCGTCTTTACCAGTGTAAAGCCGTTAAACTGTCTTGCGTTGGAAGCGCATTAAACCTACACAGAAACATCATAATTCATAATATTGTTAGCTGAGCGAGCAAGATATTTTTTTGTCTATTTTACAGGTTAAACTTTAAACGCCGAAAGACTGTATGTAGGTACACTTGGAAAAACACAATAAAGTCAACAGCGTAAAACAGAACGTTGATACAAAGTACATAATTATTAATATTATGTTGTTTATATTTATTGCACCTGAATTCCGAGTTATACCTAATTGTGCGCGAGGCCGCAGGCGGAGGTCCACGTCGCGTAGCCCACGCCTTACGCCGCCTCTGGAGTCTGGCCCCGCAGCCAGCCGGGCAAAGCGATTTTCCCCGCAATCAGCCAGCCAAAGTGGCTGTGAGATAGAAATGGTGCCTTAACTTCGTACATCGATTCGGAACGATCTCAAGCTTTTTTTTAAATAAACAATATTTGCGTATAGTACCAAAGAGCCGTACAAGTACGAATTCATACAGCCGCATGTGGCTCGTGAGCCACAGGTTGCCGAATGCCGACCCCCGGTCTAGCTTATTGCATACGTTTAACTGAATGTGTCTTGTATACGTTGCAGGAGGTGCAGACACAAGACGGAACGTTCGTGTGGTCGTCCACGCTGCAGGGCTACATCCTCTCCTCCTTCTTCTATGGCTACGTCATCACGCAAATCCCATTCGGCATTTTGTCTAAAAGGTAACGTCTGAGTTTTCACCTCATTATATTTAACTAGATGTTGCCCGCGACTTCGTGCGCAATGCAATTTCGCAGAAACCGTACATTTTTCCGCGATAAAAAGTAGCCTATGTCCTTCCCCGTAGTTTACTCTACATCTGTGCCAAATTTTATCAATATCGGTCCAGTAGTTTCGGAGACTATTCAATGCAAACAAACAAACTGTTCCTCCTTCTTATATTAGTATAGAAGTATACTCGTATGTAGTTAAGTACCTAAGTACCGATGTAAGACATCGATAGTTTTGTAGATTGGCCTGGCAAGTGGCAACGCGATACTTACTTAATTAGGCTGGGACTGTATTATCCGGAATCCGGCGGGCCTGGGAAAATTCAGAGCACTGAAAAGAGAACTCTGCGCTAATGCAATAGATTTGTAAATCGAACTCGAGTGTCGAGTTGTCAGATTTGACATTTGACTTGACACTCGTGTGTTCGATTTTCAGCTCCTACACTGACTATTCCTCAAGGGAGGCAATTTAAAACAAGAAGAAGAAGATTTTCAGCTCTATATCTATTGTATTAGCGTAGTTTTGGAATAAACGCAGGTTTGAATTAACGAGAGTCGACTGTATCTCTAAAAATGTACTATTCCAGGTTTGGCGCCCGTCTGTTCCTGGGTGTGGGTATGTTGATAAACTCCGTGTTCGGTCTGCTGGTGCCGATGGCTGCAGAGCGAGGCTACTACTGGCTCATCTTCGTCCGATTCATCCAAGGACTGGGAGAGGTTCGTTTATTTTCATTTTTTTAGTTCGATAATTTGAAATTTAAAGAAAATTTCGAAAATTTTTGTTTATTTTTAGTTCGAAAATTTTTGGGAAACTTATCAATCGAGGCCGGTATTCTTGGTCGTTACGTCCGCCTTATTTGTATGAAATAATACTTAAGACAATGCTTAAGTTACGACTGTGAATCGAAATGTCACCTTAGGCATGTCTATAAGGCGAACTTAGAAATAAGAATCGACCAAGAATACCGCCCTAAAAGTTGCGATAAAATAAAACTTGCTTTTTACGCTTAAGGCTGGGACTATATTGTCCGCAAACCATTAGGCCGGGGAAAATGTAAAGCATTGAAAAGAGAACTCTGCGCTTATACAATAGAGCTGAAAATCGAATACGCAAGTGTCGAGTCAAATGTCAATGTCATATATTAGTTAATAGAATCAGGCGTTACTTTGCGTAAATAGTTCTAGTAGCGTAAATAAAATTGTAGTAGCGTAAATAGTTCTATTTTCATTGCTCTGAATTTTTCCGAGTTCGCCGGATTCCGGTACATATAGTCCCAGCTCAAGTAAGTATCGCGTTGCCACTTGCCAGGCCAATCTATAAAGTCCCAGCCTAAGGAAATAATTTACTGCTAAAGTACTAAAAATGTTTTGAACACTTGAACAGACGTAAATATTGATTTTTCTAAGTACAAAAACAGCGTCTATTGAAGAGAGAATCTGAGGGCTAATTAAATATACTTTTTCAAGGGTCCCATAGTGCCGTGTTCTCACGCGATGCTGGCGAAGTGGATCCCGCCCAACGAGAGGAGTCGGATGGGAGCAGCTGTATATGCCGGTATGAGATTTCCCTTGTAATATATGTATATGTATGTAATTTTGGCCGTTGTTATTGAAAGTTTATTTATCTCATAATAAGCGTTAGAATGTGGGATACGGAACGATATACATACTTTTTACCCGACTGCGCGACGCAAAGGAGTGGTAATGTGTTTATCAGCCTATGTATGTATGTATGTATGTATGTATGTATGTATGTATGTATGTATGTATGTATGTATGTATGTATGTAGGTATGTATGTATGTTCCTTTGAAGCACTATACAGACCAAACACCTGGGCCGATTTTTATGATTCACACGTCAATCGATTCCTCTTAGTCCGGCGAGTGTCACTAAAGACATGACGTTAGTGAAAATTCAATATGGCGACTACTGGACGCCATATTGTGAAAATGAAAAAAATGAAAGTCAACAAACTATATCAAGTGGGGTATCGTTGAATAGGTATTTAAAAATCGTTGTTAGTTTTCTCTCAACATTTTTCGATTCGACTGACCGTTTAGGATCTATATCGATTTAAAGTTGCGTAACAACCATTCTCACATTCCAGCGCAATTGTGATGTAGGACTGATGCTGATAGGAAATTCAGTCTGGTAAACTAGCTAGGTACTCATAACTAAAAAGTATAAAATAAAAAATAATAATTAAAAAAATTTAAAAACCCGACAGCGTAAAAAGTGAACCAAACTAAGTACATAATTATAACTGAAAAGAAAAAAACAAGCACTTAGATATCCGGTGGTCTAGAATTCTATAATATATTATTGAATTAATACTATTGGAACATAACAACTGAACAGTCGGGATCCATTATTCGACAGCCAATCTAATTTTTCAATGGATCCTGACTGTTTAGTTGTTATGTTCCAATAGGCAATAGTATTAATTCAATAATATATTATAGAATTCTAGACCACCGGATATCTAAGTGCTTGTTTTTTTCTTTTCAGTTATAATTATGTACTTAGTTTGGTTCACTTTTTACGCAGTCGGGTTTTTAAATTTTTTAAATTATATGTTTCTTCTCTTGCTATTAGCCGGGTCTCCGTTACCATAGGCTTTGTTACTTTGTTGAGGACTGAGGAGAGGTGTGTAAAATTATATATATTATTGTAAAATATCTATCAAATAAACAATTTTTTTTTTTAATTTAAAGGCATCGCTTTTAGTTAGCTACATCTTGCTAGGTACTTTGGGGAAAAGGTATATAAGGCCTCTGATTCTGATATAGCGGCAAGCGGTGCGGAGGCGGCAGCGTAAACCGCCTGACAAGAGTCACTCCAGAACATGATATATAATATTAAACTCCAGAACCTCAAGACTTTCATTTTACTTTGATTGGATTGAAAGTGAAGCGACATGTTACCGTGAACGGATTTTATGAAGTTTCGACGAATCAGATTTAACGTTTATAAAAACACCGTTTGACATTTTCGTATCGAAACTTGATTGTAATTGTAGATATTAATGCTGGTTTTATTTAGCAGAATTGAAAGAGTATGTTTTATCTCTTCAAAATTAACCAATAGTCAACAAAGCAATAATAAAACTGCTTACATCAGTGCCCCCTCGATTTTTTCCGGGCCCCTAACCCTCTAGGCTTCCAGCGCCCACAGGGGGGCGTTATCGCCCACTTTGGGAAAGACTGGGCTAAATTGACGTGGTGAGACTAGATTGACGTGGTGTGGAAGCGTCCATAGATATATATTATATTAACTTGCAGGAGCCCAATTCGGCACGGTGATCTCCATGCCACTCTCCGGTCTGCTGTCGGCGTACGGGTTCGCGGGCGGCTGGCCGTCCATCTTCTACGTGTTCGGGCTGGTCGGCACGGTCTGGTGCATCGCCTTCCTGCTGTTCGTGTCGGAGGACCCCGAACACTGCCCCAGTATCAAGGAGAACGAGAAGAAGTATATACTCAGCTCGCTGTGGGGCGCTGCCGGTTCCAGCGTGAGTGTTTTCACCATAGACGTATAATCCATACTAATTTTATAAATGGGAAAATGTGTGTGTCTGTTTGTCCGTCTTTCACGCCAAAACTACTGAACCGATTTAAATGAAATTTGGTACACAGATAGTCTAGACTCTAGAGCCTGAGAAAGGATATTGTATGCTACTTTTTATCGCGGGGAAATATACGATTCCCGTGGGATACTTTATTTACAGTTTCACGTAAAAACTACTAAACCGATTATCATGAAATATGGCACAGATATAAAGTAGACGGGAAAGGACATAGGCTAATTTTTTTCGCGGGACATATACGGTTCCCGTGGGTTACTGTACTTACGCGGGCGGAGTCGCGGGCAACAGCTAGTATATTATATCGTCTATAATCTGTACTAATAATAATATAATAAAGAGGAAAAATTTGTTTGTTTGTTTGCATTGAATAGGCTCCGAAACTACTGGAGCGATTTTGATGAAATTTAGCACATATTATGTGGAGTAGACCACGGGGAAGGTTTTAATTTACGTTTTTACATAATTAAAAATTTCAACGACCTCTGTGACTCAGTGGTTGACCGCTTTGGCGCTCAAGCTCGGGTTCAAATCCCGACGAAGGAACAAATTTTTTTCCATGTTCCTGGGTCATGGATATGTATTAAATATGTGCATTATATAATAAAATCTTACATAATTATACTTCCCGATATATGGCCCCGTAACATAAGTTATCTATATCTAGTACTTAGTATGGGGCCAGACTGACGTATACCTATATACTTTTATTATTATAAATATGTACATACATCATAGATATAATCACGCCTCTTTTCCGTAGGGGCAGGCAGAGACCACTTCTTTCCACTTGCTAATAATCCTTACATACTTGTTTCGCTTCGTCCACTTTCATTCTTACCATCTCCTCTAATCCTCTTACATTCAACGTAGCGAAGCGGATCTCCATGCGCCACTTATAAATATATACTTAAAAATAATAATTTTACAATTCCAGTCCCCACCTATCCCGTGGAGCAAGATACTCCTATCGACTCCGTTCTGGGCGATCATGCTCGCCCACATGGGACAGAACTACGGCTACGAGACCCTCATGACTGAACTGCCGACCTTTATGAGACAAGTTCTACACTTCTCCATCAAAGATGTGAGTATTTTGTTAAAAAAGAAAAAAGTTTTAAAAAGGATTGAAGAGAAAAGCTTTTAGCACCATGAAAAAGGTTGGTTATCTGTGTGTTCAACTGTGATTGTACATAAGTAGTTACAAATTACAAGCAAATTACAAATTACAAAAATAAAACGTTGAAAAACAAACGTTGGTTAAAGTTGAAGACCACTTGAAGCAAAACTCACGAAGTAACATATTAACACGAAGTTATTACCTAGACTTTTACCATATTACCATATTACCTACCATTTAATAGTTTCCGAGATATTTTCAAAAAACCATACCCCCTTTCTTTTTTTTTACTAAATTGTTTATAACTTTTGCAATTTTTTCGAGTCCCTCTTGAAATTTTTCAAAAAGTTTCTAGAGGTCATTCCGAATCAAATGAGCCCTGGATCATAATTTTCGGTGCCCTTGGACAAAAATTCACTGAAATGGATCTTGTAAATCAGACTATAGGTAATATTGCCATTGACGTTAAGCCTTAATGTGGCCGCAGTATAAGTGATAAATCATTGAGGCTAGCCCAGGTATTAGATGAGATTGTGATTGGTCTATTATGACTCATGAACTATTCGTGTCAGGAGGTCACAGGCCAATTGCTTTATTGAGTTACGCGACAATTGGACGAATTGCCCGATTTGTTAATAAAATGATCATGTATGACTAAGTCTCGACAGAGATAAATCTTCGGTACTTACAGGAAATTTTCTAAATGTAGCAATTACGAATGCTAGATAAATATTAGTTAAACGAAAAATAATGCCTGCAATTGTAAGGAGAAATTTTTATTTGACAATCTGTCGGCATATAATACCTCTAGTAATATTACAATCTAATGGTTTTTACAATTTAACGGTGACATATACAGCAGATTCTGTATACCTACACTAGTTTTTGTTTTATTCAAAAATACCAAGATACTAAGATTTTACATACCTACGTGCGTTCAAAGTTTGCATAAATATTAGTTCAATTAACTGACGCGTGCCCTCACGATTTTACAGGGTCTATGTTAATGATAAATGGGTTAAAGGGAAAATTAAAATATGAAATTACATTTTTTATAATGCCAAAAATAAAATCTATAGGTCTCTATTTTCATCTCTACCAAAATTCATAAATTTCATCCATTAACCGTAACTAACATACTCTTCGTATATAATTCCAGAACGGCTTCGTATCAGCTCTCCCCTACCTGTGCATGTGGCTGTTTTCTATGTTCATCTCCGTGGTGGCGGACTGGATGCTGTCCAGCGGCAGGTTCAACCACACCCAAGTCCGGAAGATCATCAACAGCATCGGTGAGTGTCATTGTCACCTATAGGTATACCTACATAACAGTCCTCTGGCGCATTTTACCGCTATAAGCACGAAAGCGTCAAAGTACCTATAGCATGACGCAGTCTTAAGTACGTTATGGAATTAGCCGCACATAGAAAACATCTGTGATTTGATAGGTACGTAACGTACGCGATGTTGAATTTGCGATCGTGTAATAAAACCGCACGAATAAAAAACGCTATGCCGAAAGGTACATACTTACAGAGCAAAGTGTTACGTGTGGGCGCACTTTAGGGATTTTTGATACTCACTCATAAAGCTTACCTACGTTGGGGGTATTTTGATACAAAAATCTGGATACCCAGGACACTGGACACACAGAAAATAGTATCTAAATATGATTTGTGATTTCAATCATCCAACAATGGACATCATTTTACACATCGTGACTTCGTTTGCGCATATAATCTTATTTATATACCGGGTGTTTTTTCAGTCACTATCCAAACTTTCAGGAATAAATATGCTCTTGAATATAAATAAGCAACTTCTAGAATGCGATCAACTCTCCTACTTGAATATGATTTTTATAATCTGCTATTTCATACCAAATTTCTTTGGCTAGAAAAGTTGAAACAATAGTAAATTTGCTTAAATTCTAGAGTATATTCGCTCCTAAAAGTTTGGATAGTGACTGAAAAAACACCAGGTATAAAATTGTCTCGTGTCAGTGTTTAGGGATACGCTTCACCGAAACGGCTTGACCTTTTCATATGAAAAAAATCTGAGAATCTGAGAATCGGTCGTAATCTATTTTTTATAAATGGCAAAATAACGAAACTGCCGGGTCAGCTAGTACCTAATTACTTTTATTATTCTTTATGGTTATTGTAGGATAGGAGTGGGTTACTGAAACACCTGTAGACTGCTGTATCACATGACCACCGACCCACTTTGGTCGATGGTCGGTCTTGCGATGCCAGTGGCCACTGGATGCGTGGAGAGCTCCCGCCACCAGTTCACCCCACCACTGCAGTGTGCGTGCTGTATAATTTATTAATACACTACGCTCATGTCCCCAGGCGAGTACGGCCCAGCAGTGGGACTGTTCATCGCAGCGAACACGGGCTGCGACCCCGCCGCCACCGTCGCCATCCTGGCCGTGGGCGTGGGACTCAACGGCGGCATATACTCCGGGTTCAAGGTGAGACCCTCGTGATTCCGTGGTTAAACTAACATCTTGTCCTGCGTACGAGTTCTAATATATTTATAATATGCTTTATGTTTAAAATTAAGTCAACAGTCGGTAGAGCTGGAACACATTAGAAGAGTCATGCTTCGGCACAGGTGGGCAGTATAAATTATCTATCCGACATTAAACCGGCTTAAAACAGCGCTTGCATTGCATAAAGTTGCGTTTACGCCGCTGTCAAATATTCCTGCTAGGTCCCCAGAGCCCCTAGGCCATTTTGCATACGTTTTTTTTTGTTAGCGCTATTTTCCGCGGAACACGCCAATATTTGGAAGTTTTACCTTAAACTAATACTCATCTATTTCCAGGTGAATCACCTGGACATATCGCCGCGGTTCGCGGGAATCCTGATGGCGTTCACCAACTGCCTCGCCAACCTCACCGGCCTGCTCGCGCCCATCGTAGCCGGCTACATCATCGAGGGCAAGGTTAGCCATCACTTTACCACGTGTGTGAGCTCCGTGGCCTAGTGGGTAGACCGTTTGGTTAGCACTCGAGAGAGTGCAGGTTCGAATTGGTTGTGGCGTGTATCAATGAGACTTTTCATATCTCAAGTACATTATACGGACGCTCTAACGGTGAAGGAAAACATCGTGAGGAAACCCGCACATGGTTAGCCCCAGACGTATTGACCAGTTCATTCCTCTGAACTAGGCTGACTATGTTGTGAGAATGCCGTATGTGCTTGGGCAACTATACTACTTTTTTTAAACTGACTGTACCAGGCACTACAGTACTTCAAGAGTGGTTACTTCGCTCGGAGAATACTGTATAAATCATCCATTAACGGATGAAAAGGCTCAAGTTCTTTTTACCACATGTGTAAAATAGCCACCAGAACGGTATCAACTAACTAATGAAAATGGCTAAACATAAATTCTCTATTTTTAGCCGACTCAAGCGCAATGGAGGAAAGTGTTCTACATCGCTGGTGGAGTTTACATCTTCTGCGCTACTTTCTATAATATCTTCGGTTCGGGACGAAGACAGGAATGGGACAATCCGGCAGAAGACGAAGCCATAGCCAAGAAGGCAGCAGCGAAAAAAGCAGAAAAGCTACAGAGGAAAATGGATTCTAATACAGCAGAAACCGCGCAGTAATTATTATGTGATTATTATAAATAATGCAGCCATTTTTAATCGTTGTAATTTTAATCGATTTTAAATGTTATTTATGATACGAGTTCCAACGAGCTTTATAGAACAGTGTGCAAGCTTGTAGGTATTTTTCAGACTTCCATTATTCGCTTTAACAAAGATCGCCTAAACATAAAGTTCCCCTTTGCCAGTAATTTTTTTTATATTTTAACATTAATGCGAATCTATTTATGAATACGAATTTTATAGTTTGTTAGAATTTTAAATGCATCCGAGCCAAAATGCCAGAGTTCCTTAAATGTAGTAAAAAAATATTTTTGTAGGGGACACTGAATATTAAGCGTAACTTCTTTGTTTTCAAAATTGTTTAGTATTTTAGCATGCAGTCTACAAATACTGTTCAGTGTGTTTTATTACAAAACACACCCGAGACGCACAACAAGCGAGGCTGTGATAGATTCTTTTTAGGCATTCAACATGGAACTTGTATTGTAATATTTATTAAATGTATAAATTATTTACATGTTTCCAACTACCCACGTTTTGACTAAAATCTATTGCGTCCATCAAACCGTTTTTCATTTGTCACTGAAATTATTTATCTTCATTTATTTCGGGAAAAATGTGGGTAGATATTATTATTAGGAAGTAAGTACCACGTAAGTATTGTAGAGCTTGAATATTAGTCTTAAACGTGTGATAAAGGGTCCAATACAGTCGTTACCGTCCTAGCCAGTGACTTTTTGTAATCAAATAAAACACGACAAAACTATTGCAGTATCTCGAATGCAAAATAGTTAATTACATTATAATAAGTTGGCTATGGTCATATACAGATAGTACAAAATTAAATCTATATAGTTTTTTAATATCCCTTCAATTATTGTCATTGATCGATAATAATAAGTCAAAATAGTGAGATTGGCTATTACCATAGCATTAACAATGAGATTGGCTATTACCGTAGCATTAACAATGAGATTGGCTATTACCGTAGCATTAACAATGAGATTGGCTATTACCGTAGCATTAACAATGAGATTGGCTATTACCGTAGCATTAACAATGAGATTGGCTATTACCGTAGCACTAACAATGAAGATGGCTATGACCGTAGTGCCAACAATGATATTGGCTATGGCCGTTTGTGCCAACAAAAATAAAGTTGTGAAATATTTTTTTACTATTTCACTGTTCGCTTAGCGAATGTTGTTGCCTTAGTTAAGATACTAGTAAGTTTGATTGTTATATTACATAAGACGAAGCATACCCATAGCTAATGTGATCTTTTTTCTCAAAGCTTTCTTATATACCTATATCTAATGCAATAAAAGAATTGTATACGGTTTAAAATTGTATACATTTTTTTGGCTAAAATATGCAACAAATAAAATATTTGAAATTATTGTTTATTACGTACCTGGCCACCTGTTCCAATGTTTTTTAAATTTAGATTTGATGCAAGATCACAAAAAATATGTTACCATTGTAAAATATTGTCAATATGCTCAAAGCAAATATATTGACATAAAATTGTAATACAAATACCATTTTTAAAATGTAAAACAAATTTTATATATTGTAATAGTAAGCAGTTTTTAAATACAAACCATGAAATAACTTTGTATGTTTTATTTAACTAGAATCTTTTTACAAACATAAAAATTACATCAGGGAGAACACAAAACGATTTGTGTTTTATAAAATAATTATTATAGTCAATGCGTTTTAAGATGATATGCGTGACATATATTAATTGACAATCCTAGTGAAGTTACCTAAATTTAAAAAATTGTTTAGAAGTATCGAATCAGTCGGCAAAGGAAATACAATCGGAACTATCGATTTTTACATAGGAGTTACGACTACAAGATGATCGTTCGTGTTCATCGATTTCATATCGAACAAGCAGTGTCAATATCTATTGGCAGTAGTTCCATTCCATGCATTTGACATTTTCAACTTATCATAATTTGTATTTAATTTCCATTAAATAATTTACAATTAATAATAATAGAGGACAATACATAATAGTTTAATTTGTAATTTTCAAATAAACATTTATTTAGACAAGTAGTAAATTATATTTATTTCTATTACTTTTTTTTACTTGCAAAAAGTTTGCATAGTCTGGAATATGCCAACTCTCACGCATACAACGCACGAAGTATAAATAGCCTGACCACTGACCAGGAATCTAGAAAACCTCACCATATTGCGGAAAAATCACGAAACTAAATTGAAATGCGATAAATGTCAAATCTGGCTCAATCTCCAAGAAAAAATAATTTGTAACAGATAAATGAGGGTAGGTTTTGTATACATTACACGGAGTTTTATCAACCGGCAGACATTTTTTTATTTATAATGATATAGTAGTCTGTGGTGGTGGTTCCACCAAGTTCCAATAAGGGCATTGATATATAGGGCCAGTCTATAAAATTTCGTGTAGTGCTCAAAAAAACCCCCCATCATTATACGTTACAATTTTTTTGGCGATTGACCCATCTAACATCTTCGAGATTTAATTTCATCAAATCCTCAATTATCAAATCCTAGCTATTCATAGGGTTGCTGCAATAAAAAATGAAGCACCCTCGGTGCAAGTTTTTTATGTTCCTGGTTAGGCTTTATTTTGAAAAACATAGAATTATGCTTACGCACTACAATGTTGTAAGCCGAATGATCCAGTACCATTTCGACAAGGCTGACCCATCATGAGGCAACTTGAGGCAGATCTCAGGCAATCTATTTTGGAATTCATCACAGCTTCCTTTAAAAATATCAACGATGATTCGAAAGACATCTGTTGCAATGGCGACGTCGACGCTTCCATTCCCTTCCTACTCATTGGTTCAAATACTCCATTGTATGTCATATAATCGGCTACCAAAGACAAATGACGTGGATCCACTTCAATTCCATAAACATTAAACACATTCTGTATCTCTTTGATTATGACTTTATTAGCTGCCTCTATACCATAAGTGTTTGCGATCGCGTGAATATCGTTACTGTATAGTTTGTTCAAATCCAAGCAGTCCTTGTATTTGAACATTTGAACAATGTTGATACCTTCCGTCTTAAGATACAACACATCCTTCTCTTTATTTGTTATGGCGCGTCGTATGTTTTTGATTTCGTAAATTACCGATCTCATTGCTGCGCTTCTGAGGGCTTGGGATAGATCTACTTTGAGGAACGATATCGGGAAGAGAACGGTCAGTTCGCACCACAAATACTTTTTAGTGTCGTAGCTGTAGTTGGTAGCGTTGCTTACACTTTCGACGACGTTCGCCATAATTTTGTTCTCCTCCATTGTGACGTCATCATCATTCATTTCAACCACATCCTCGTCTTTCGGTTCATCGATCTGATCCTCGTCATCCGATTTCTCCTCTTCCTCAGATTCCGGATCCTCATACTCTTGCTCCTCTGCTCTCTTTTTGCGTATTTTAACCTGAAATTTTAATAAAACCCATTTATTATTTTAATCAATAAAACCATGGTATAGAGTAATTCACTTTTAGTGCAAATAACATTTATTAAATTTAAGATTTGTTATTTTAATAAGAAAACTTACATCTGTGTTGTCCTCGTCATCATTAGGTCCTTCTTCATCTGAACTGTCTATATCTACGTCATCTCCAGCGGTTTTTATATTTTCTCTAACATTGTCGTCCTCTTCGTCATCATCTTCACTACCTTTTCTTCTTCTTTCCTTTTTCTCCGTAGCCCATAGCACGCCTGATGTAGTCTTCGCTTGTTTTCTGACCGTCGAAAACATTTCATTGAAGAACTTCTTCTGCATATGCTTTATTATTTGAGCCGGTTTTACTATGTACTGGGCTTTGTATTGTGAATGCGGGAGGAACGAAAATCGCATCGTCGTCTTAAGTTCTCTGTGAGGATGTATGACTATTTCGCAGCTAACATCTATCTTCTCTAGAACATCGCTCACTGTAACCTTGTTCATCTTACGCCTAAGTTTTTCAGCTTTCTTATTCAAATCTGGCAAGTTCTGGTAGAAAGGTATGTCCATGTTAGGGGTTTTTAGTTTCGCTGCCGCTGTCATTAAAATTTCTCGGAGTCGCGGTATACCTAGAGTCACGTTCATGTCACCACGACCGGCAAAGTGAAAAGTGTTCAGTGTCATCTGAGTAGATGGTTCTCCGATAGATTGTGCTGCTAATAGTCCTACTGGTTCACCAGGAGATGCCATCGACTCGAGATACTTTGCGCTCATTATTTCTTTGAACTTTTCTTTAGGTGTATACTCATTGCTTTCTCCTCTAGTCTTTAAATAACTTTCAATAAGACCGTCTAATCGTTCAGTGATCATTCCAAATTTGTATTCTGGCGAGGCTTTACACATAATTGGATCTGGGCAAATTTTATTTTCGTATTGTTTCTTTTCCTCCTCATCCATTGATCGCCACATTTTTTCTAGTTCCCAGTAATACGGATCCCGAGTTTCATCAGTTGGCTTTTCATCTAAATCTATGCTGTTTCTAGCTACAGCAGAAAATTGGGCAAAACCACTATGACGCACTTTATGAAATACATCGTTACCATATTTCTTTTTCCACTTCTTTATGGCTTTCTGTGATTTGATAATAGCTTTAGAGTTGTCTTCTTCATTTAATTGTTTAAGAACTGATTTGTCTACAACTGCTTGAGAATTTATGTCTAAAAATTTAAATTGACTCTTCTTTAAAAATTGGCATTTGAGTACATCAAGACCATCCTCTCCATAAGCGTATTGTATGACACTACTGTCTGCGTCTCTAACAGTGTGATCATAAGCTACACTTAGATTTTCCAAATGTTTAATCAAACATCTCTGTAGATAACCTGATCTACTAGTTTTACAAGCAGTATCGATAAGACCTTCCCGACCAGCCATACAATGGAAAAAGAATTCTTGTGGCTGAATTCCAGTCAAAAATCGTCCATCTATAAAACCTCCAGCTCGAGGAGTTATGTCGTATGGTGTGAAGCTCGGTAATGATCTACCAGATATCATCAATGGGGGTCTCTTACCCTCAAGTTCAATTTGTCCAAGTAAGCAGGAAATTTGCATAGTATTTACTGTTGAACCTTTCGCACCCGATTGTACCATTAACTGAAGATTATTTGCTGGAAACTTTTCTAGTAAACCTTCTTTCAAACAGACAGTGTTTATATTGTTTGTGTATGAGTCAAGCATGTTTTTGTATTGTCTGTCTAAGTTAGCGCGGAATTTTGGATCTTTTGTGAGCATTTCGCCAATTTTATCTTTAAGCTTAGTGTCTTTTACATCTGCAGGTAAATCTGTTGCCTTTACTGCTGCAACTTTCCCTACATTTCTTACAAGGTTGATAATTTCATTTCGTTTTTCATCTGCCTCTTCAACCACTAAGATATCTTTGACACCAAGAGTAAAACCGATCCATTGCAAATAAAATGTAAATACCTTAGAAAATGAACTCAATAGAGCACTAGAGCTATCGCCACCATACAATTCATACATACAATGAACTAAACCATAAGGAGTTGCTCCATAGTGAGTTTTATCTAGAACCCCACAAAGCAGTTCTCCATTTTTGATTACTACCTCTGCTTCTGACATACTATCTGGATTTGTAAAAGGTGTTCCTCCTGCTTTCCATGGTCTACTATCACCAGTCTGCCATGCTTTTGAATTAATTTTAGCTTTACCAATCAACGACAAGCAAGGTTTACCTTTAGGTACTATGTTGATAATAATTGTTGAAAGAACTTGTTTCCCTGACCATAACATCACAGGCTTCAGAATAGTTGGTGGAAGCAATTTAATGTTTCCCTTATGATTTGCCAAAGCCTGAAAAACTAGTTGGTGATAGTCTGACTTAGTGAAAAATGTTCCCCGAATCGACATTCTTACTCCAGAAATAACATGATCTTGAATCAATCCACTTAATGGTGTTCCATCTTTGGGCACAAGGTATTGCTTTCTTACTGACATGATGTTGTAGGCCTCACTCCTGGCTATCTCATTTTGTGGAAAATGAGCATTCATTTCATCACCATCAAAGTCAGCATTGTAGGATTTACAATTAGCATAATGAAGTCTAAGAGTTTTCTCCCCTTTAAGTATCCTTGCCCTGTGAGCCATCATACTTGGCTTGTGAAGTGATGGCTGCCGATTCAAAATTAAAACATCACCATTTATGAGATGCCTATGAACTATTTTTAGGCCAGATGATTTGAATTCATCGGGTGTCAGTAATTTTTTGGCGAGACTTTTTCGTTTTTGGAGTGAGTCAGGTGGAATTCTTATCACCCTTCCATTTTCGATTTCTAATTTTTCAGCACCTGGATGAACATTTGGACCATTTATGACCATTTTTCTGAGTTCATCCACATTCCACTCCGTTACAGGCACTGGGTAGGTCAATTTGGTGGCAAAAACATCTGGTATACCTATTTCATCTATATCTACATTAGGGTCAGGTGTGATAACGGATCTGGCTGCAAAGTTAACTCTCTTGCCCATCATATGCATTCTTATGACCCCAGTTTTCTTTTCCAGTATCTGTTTCAAGCCTGGGCTGTTAACGCCACCACCTTCCGAACTCAACAGCTGAATAATGCTTTTCTGGAGCTCTTGCCATATACTATGCATTTTCTCAGGTGTAGTTTTGCCCATTATACTCTCATAGGCTTGTCTATTTGTGACATCTAAGCTGTCAACAGTCTTCTGATGGCTTGAAGATGCTAGCACTTGCAAAACAACTCTGGCTTTGTATGCAAGTGATAGAATTGCCTTGTAAATATGAGACTGGGGATGTTCCACTAGCTCTCCTTGCAACACATTGCATGGTCTTACACAGGGAGGAGGTACTGGTACAGCTTGCATGAAAAATATTTCAATAGCAGGTTTGGCAGTTGCATTCTTTAAAACTGGCATAACACTGCATAGAATATCCCCATCATTTTTTTCTATAGCATGACATATACGCTTCATGTCATCTGGCATCAAAATTTTAATGCCTTTTCCACCTTCTTTAGTAAGTTCTTTGCTTTCTGCATTCATGTTATACATTATTTTATTGTCCGATGTAGTGACTTTTATTAACTTACCCTTACAATACATACAAGTTTTAGAAACATTTATAGCTCTGAAATAATTGTTGATAATCTTTGACCGGAGTTTATCCACATTCTTATTTTGAAAAGTCTCCAAAATATCATCTCTCTTTTTTAATAGTTTTTGATATTTTCTGATAACTTTATTTGGTTTTTCTGGGGATGTTTCACTTCTGTAATCTTTGACATCTCCTGTGAAGCTGTCAAGGTCTAGAGCTGCAGTGACATGACCAGCATCAATCAAATCCAGTTGTAATTTCAAAAGAAGCTTCATTCTATCATCCATCTGTATTTTGTGACATTTTAAACATGTTACTCGGAACAATGTATATATATTTTTGAAAAATAATGGATTTACCACTGTAAGAGGTAGCTCAATGTGGCCAAAGTGCCCGGGACAATTTAGCAACGAGTTTGAACAGGTCACACAGAAGTCATCACGTTCCCTGGTCGGCCCCAGCGCAGGGTCGTACAAGCCTCCTACCGTTGGGTTGCCCATGGAATCGAAGGATATAGAATTTGTGATCTTTTTTACGCTAAGTTTCCTTACATCTTCATCGGTAAACATAAGAAACTGAACATAGTCAGGGTCCACAGACGTCTTTCCCATTAAAGAGGATGTCAAACCTGATTGGAATTCCATTTTTCGGCCTGCAAAAGAATATAGTTGTGAGTGTTCACTGTTCAATTCGAAAATGTGCTAACCTCTTCAAGTAAATAAAGTCCATTAACAAATTTATAAATAATTACTTACAACTTATGTTGCTACAGCACGTATGCTGTAGCAAATACTATTTATTGAAGAATTTATTTTAAGAAAATATTATATTCTCTCATTAAAAAAATCAAAACAAATCACATGTGGATTGTAAAATTTCTGTGGCAAGCAGTGTTGCCAAAGCCTACTCAGCCCAGGTTGCCATTTTTAGGATCAAATGTTGCCATCTCAAACCAAAGGTTGCCATTACAAAATAAAACTTTAAGATGAAAGATTAATAATTTTTTTTAAATTTCAAACTGCCATAACTTTGGAATGAATCAACCGATTTCCACGCGATTGGCGGCAATCGATGCAGTTTTTTATGTCCTTTGAAAGAATCGATAACAAACATTTTTTGGATGAAAAATTTCGGAATAATTCTGAAAAAAACTTTTTTTTTTGTTTTTATTTCCTTCACGATATCTCTCGAACGATTTTGACTGAATTAGCGATGATCGACATGGTTTTTTAAGGTTAAGAGATGATTAGTTTTTGGAATTGATAGATAAAGCCCTTTAAAAGTTATTCTAAAAAAAACACTTTAAAAAAATCACAGTTTTTTCGAGATTTCGTGAAATCGCACACACACACACATACATTCATACATACAGACACAGTGACACCCTCGCGGGGGTAGTCAGGGAAGCTTCCTGTAACCTTAGAATGTCGCGATATGATGAGAATTCGATTTTTACAAAACAGGATAAAACCAATAACTTTCCGATTTTTTTTAATCTTAGATTTTCTTAGCGGGAAGTTAAAAAATGTGTAAGTGCCCATGCATTTAACTTATAAATAGATTTAAAAACAAAAGTATTAGAAAACCACGAAAAAAACTTCCCTTGCACTACACTACAAACTGCTCACAGACACACACTTTCTTCAATTTTTGTTTAAGAGTTTTCATAAAGCTTCACCAAAATAGACCTTTTGGATGTAGAAATACAGGTACAATTTGTTTATCTATTAATTATGAATTGTTTTCATTTGGGGAAAAAAATGTGTTCAAGATTTTGATTTTGCTTATTTCGATGTGTTCATTTCTGCGAAAGTTATTCGATATTTTTTTACTGATGATCGCGCGACAAGTCAAAAAGTTGCCAAATAGTTGCCATTTGAGCCTGGTTGCCATTTGATTGCCACGAAGGGTCAAATGTTGCCAAAATGGCAACCAAAGTTGCCAAATTACAACGCTGGTGGCAAGCATGAAGGTATAGGTAAAACTGGAGGCCACACTTCGAATACCTACTTGAAGCAAAACCTATGTATCACCATCTCGCTCTTTGTGGGCAGACCCTCTCTGTCTAAGTAGGGTAACCTTTATTTTATTTTTCCCAGGACATAGCTATAAATAGGGTACTTTCGTTAGTAAAAAATAAATTATGAAATTTGATAAAACTTAAACTTTATGTAGAAAGATACTTAAATATTCTGATTTTGAGTCATAAAACTACTTTATTGTTTTATTATATTAAAATAAAAAGTTAATATTTTTTATCTATAAATCACGTGACCTCAAACACTAGCTGCCATGGATGTGACGTCATTGGGGCATCAACCATAGAGTAGTATAAAGGCCGATTTACACACGTTAAGTTGCTAAGTAGGTAACTAAATTTTAACTTAATTTTAAGTGATAAATTGCATGTAAACGCAAAATTTAGTAGTAAGTTGCAAGTTAAAATTTAGTTAACAACTAAACTGAGTAAATAGAATTTTTTCTATTTTTCGATTAAGTTGGTGGGCGGGGCTTGCTACTTGACACGTTTGGACATGCACAAAATTAGTTATGTGCATAAGTGTAGTGGCGCTCTCGGATTAAACAAGTAAATAAAGGAGTCTTCTGTCATCCGTAGCGCATTAAAATATTATAATATTAAACAAAGTGACACTTGCGCCATACTGAACTCTTCTATTTATCAAATTTCTTACCCACAGTATTTTAGGTATAGTTATAGTTATTTCCCTAATAATTTCATCTTCGACTTCGTCCAAAACCTCACTAATAACAAATTTAAGTACAGAATTTACGACTTCAATAGGTTGTTGAGCGTTCATCTTGAGTGAACTAATGAGCTTAACTTCTTAAATACGTTTGGACATACACTTAAATATAAGTCACTTAAAATTAAGTTAAAATTTAGTTACCTACTTATCAACTTAACGTGTGTAAATCAGCCATAAGTCAAGGAGGTTGGAAACCTCCTTGGTATAAGTATACTGGTAGCAACAACTATTAGCTGGCACCTCACCTGTCAGTTCACTATAAACAGTAAACAGCTAACGTATTGTATTCATTTGTATTCACTATAATAATACAGTTAGTTTAAAACTTAAAATGGAAACCGGTTTTGTAAAAGCAGATAGTACGAATCTACCAAAAATTTATTCGATGATGGTCGCAAGGTTCTTTGCATGACTCCCGACTGCTTTGACTGCGACAAGAAAATGTGTTTTAAAATATTTTGGCGAAAAAAAAATTTTTTGTGGCTTTTTATTAGGAAATCAATATATATATATATATATATATATATATATATATATATATATATATATATATATATATATATATATATATATATATATATATATATATATATATATATATATATATATATATATATATATATATAATTATCTACATCTCATTAATACTAAGACTGAGCCCCTAAAGATTATATAGATCATGATAATTATGCATACGTAGGTATAGTAAATTACGAAAGAAGCTGTTTCTTAAAGTGTGAAAGTAGGTATAGATGTTTCTGGGTTTGTAAATTTGGCTGTTTGTCATTAATCTAATCTAATCTGCTGGGTCGACATGGACAGAATTTTTCGCGGAAATAGATCATGACCAGGACATAGGTTTAGTTCCCGCGGCAATACGAAATGAATGACTGAGATCTGTGCGGGCGCGAGAAATAGACACCATTGTACACATCATTTTACAACAACTGGTACTAAGGGACCAACCCAGAAATTGCGAAAAAGAAATCATCGTTAATTTTGTTGAATAATGAAACATATTGAACAGCTATTTTTTTTACAAATTTCTGGGTTAGTCAGTGTTAAGAAGCAGGAGTGGTAAGGAGGGTGTTAAGGTGTTTTTTATCTCGTGTGCTATTTTTAATATTACGTATATATATTATACGGGAATATAGTAGGAACGGCAATATATATAAAAAAAACAAAAACACTTTCCGAATTAAAATCGTATATTATAATTATTATATTATAATTTTACAATCCGGTCGGATCCATCTAACTTCCGACCTATATCTATTTTACCAACAATAAGTAAAATATATGAAAAAATAATACTTATTCAGTTACTAGCACACTTTAATATAAATAAAATTTTACATGATAAACAGTTTGGTTTTACGAAGGGTCGCTCTACAACAGATGCAGGCGTTGATCTAATTACTTATATTTTTGATGCTTGGGAGGGGTCGCAGGATGCTCTAGGAGTCTTTTGCGATCTCTCTAAGGCATTTGATTGCGTGCAGCACAGAACGTTGATCAGGAAACTATGCCACTACGGAGTAAGGGGACCAGCACTCGTCCTATTAAAATCTTATTTATCAAATAGGACTCAGAGGGTTGAGATAAATGGAAAAAGATCCACAGGTACCAAAATTGAGATGGGGGTCCCACAAGGATCTATTTTAGGACCCTTCCTTTTTCTGGTCTATATAAATGACCTACCATACCTTATTAATGGAAAAAACGGGATAGTCTTATTTGCCGATGACACGTCACTTACTTTTAATATTAATCGCCAAAACGCAGGCTATGACGAAGTAAATAATGCTCTCTCAAAAATAGTACACTGGTTTAGTGTTAATAATCTTTTGTTAAATAGCAAAAAAACTAAATGTATAAAGTTCACGTTGCCGAATGTAAGGCAAACTGAAACCAATGTACTATTGAATGGCAAAGGTATGGAATTAGTAGATACAGCTGTCTTTTTAGGTATAACATTAGACGCAAAACTTCAGTGGGGCCCTCATATTGCTGGGTTGGCCGACAGACTCAGTTCAGCAGCATTTGCAGTAAGTAAGATTAGACAATTTACAGATGAAAACACAGCAAGGCTTGTATACTTTAGTTACTTCCACAGTATAATGTCCTATGGCATTCTACTGTGGGGAAATGCTGCAGATATAAATACTATATTTGTGCTGCAGAAGCGAGCTGTTCGGGCAATCTACAAGCTGGCCCCCAACACTTCATTAAGAGAGAAGTTTAAAGAAACTGGAATCTTAACTGTAGCTTCTCAGTATGTTCTAGAAAATGTATTATATGTTAAAAAAAATTTAAGCCAATTCAAAAAGAAAAGCGACAACCACAATAGAAATACTCGAAATAAGCATAAGCTTGATGTACCAGTGACTAGACTTAGTAAAGTAAAGAACTCGTTTAAAGGCCAATGTATACGCCTATACAATAAGATCCCAGAACGCGTTCAAATTTTTTCAATCAATAAATTTAAAAAAGTAGTTAAAGAACGTTTATGTGCTAAAGCCTATTATAAAGTTAATGATTTTATGAATGATAGCACACCTTGGGAATAAGGTGGCCCCCTGTAAGGCTACTTCGAAATTACATATATTGTATTCTTGTTATGTAGTTTTAGGCATAACATTGTTATATACCTCTTTTATTTTAAAAGAACAATTTTCCATCTTTTTGGTAAAAGATGGCCCCGTGCGAGTTTCTTACGCCGGTTCTTCTCGCCGGGCTAGTTTCCGAACCGGTGGTAGGCATCATGTAGGACAATTCTATAAGTGTTATAATATAACCTATATGGAAATAAAAATTTTGAGTTTTGAGTTTGAATCATAATTATTTCGTCATGTATAATAAATAGAAAAATATTTTTTTCTATTTATTATACATGACTAAATATTATTGTTCTGTGCAATTTCTGTCTCTTACCACGTAAATCACTGAAAATATTTTCTTTGTGGCTCTTTAAGTGAGCACGTATACGCATTAAAAAAAACGAATGAGCTAATTGTTTAACTATCTTAGTTTCATGCAAATCATTACATTGAATGGAGTCCGTAATCGGATGGTTAAACATTTCCTGCAACAGAGGAGTAAAATATTGTGATACGACATTGATTAATTTGTTTTCTATGTTATTTTCTCTAAGTTGGCCCATCAATTTAGCTAGTTGAAAAATTTTGTCACAATATTTTACAATTTTGTAAGCTGCTACCGATGGAAAATAAAGTTTGCCTCGGTTCACAAATGACGTAAATGAATTAAATTTATTTATAATCAAAGAATATGAATGATCTGTTGGCGGATTTTTAAGTGTTACTAAAGCATTGTAACAATGTTCACAAGAAACGCGGGTAAAAATTTGTTTTATAATGTAACCAGTTATATAATATAAAATATTTTCCTGGTATGGACTAGTATGAAATGATGAAGCGTCTAAATTTTGAAACACATTTTCAACGTCTTCTTGATAGTCAGGTTCATCCCGAGGTAGAAACAAACTTTTCGGTTTATTGAAATCGAAGATGTGTGAAGAGTCAAAGCCATTTTCTATGCAGTTGGCATTGATACTTGGTTGAATAGAATGTCTGAACAACATCTTTCTCATTATATAGCGGAACTCGAAAGGACACGGGTTATCTTGTGCCCGACCGCGAGCCCTAATGCATGAAAAAAATATTTCCAAATTGTCTTGTGAACACTTAAAAGTTAACAAATATTTAATTGGATTTTGCTCCAGTGTACACAAATCATTAACAAGTAATGAGAAACTGTGTATGTTCATTAAAAAACCCAATAGAAAAGTTTTTCTTGGGTGGTTTAAAATACCTCTACCATTTATTGTTAAGGATTTTAGATACATTTCAGTATCATGAAATATTGGTTGTCAATAACATTTGTTTTTCAACGACAGGGGTGACTTAGAACCTTTTCCGAAGGGAGACCTTGAATTCATAAGATCAAACACTCTATCGATCATGTGCAAGAACTCTGTAGTCGCTTTGCTATTTTTAAAGTCGGGATGACCACTAACCCTCAAAAAATCTATTGCATCAGCAACTGATGAACTAAGTACCTGCGCAGCAAGCCTAACATTCATTTTTTTGTTTTTATAATCAATATGTAAAGCGCTTAATTTATTGGCAAATTTTAACCCCTCTTTGCTTTGTATTTCGTGTAATTTTCGTATATATTCAAACGATATATCGCCGGTATTTGACTTAATTTCAAAATCGGCCAACACATTTCTAGCGAGTTTTAGCATATGTGCAGCGTCCAGCAGACAGTAAATATTGCTCTTCCTGTTGGGATGTTGAAAGAACGGTCTTAAAGTATTTTGATCTAGTGAACAACCCAAATATTGATAAGCCTTTATATTGGATGATGCGCCATCACAAGTTAGAGATCTAACGGTGACACCAATTTCATCAAGCAGAATTATTGCTGTTTTTATTAATTCGGATAGCAGCTCCCCAGGCAAGTTATTTGCAATAAAAAAATATGCAATTGGACACGAACACCCTTATTAATAAAAATATTTACACCATGGATAAGCAAATCCAAATCGCTCTCTTTGTCTATCAAGTGACTGTTCCAAAGTATCTGACAGAGACAGCCACGTTGGATTAGCTAATCCGTAGTGTAAATAATTTTATTAATAAGACTGTTAAAACGTACCCCGTATGAAACTATCTGAAATACGAGGACTTCAGATGCTAATTTTTCTGAATCACTTACAGAAATTGGTCCTAAATCCACATAACCAATAACTTTGTCCAATTTTTGATCATAGGCCAGGTTTTCTTTTAATGCCATACCATCAAAAATTAAAGCAACATTTTTTAAATGAATTTTTTCAGGCAATTTTACTTGCTTTTTTAAATATTCGAGTACTTCAGATAAGAAACCAACATTACAGTTGAATAGAGACAAAGATCTTCGTATCGTTTCTACATGAGGCAAAGATGTATGTTTTCTTAAAAATTCGTAAGCCTTCGGAGAATAGAAATTCAAAGTTAAAGCGAAGGCTTTCACTTCTTCACTATAACGAATACCATGTGGATTTCTCTGTGGTTTTTTGAACTTCTTACAGATATCAGCAAATTGCCCTTGGATAATATTTTCAATTTCTGATTGACGCGTATACTTTTTAATAATTGCTATTAAGGAAGACATATCCTGAATTTTTTGAGTTTGTCGCGTCACTTTCTGCTTGAGAATTTTATTTTTTCTTTATTAGATTTTATTTTCGCTTGTACGCCCCTACAAATCATCGCAGGAGCGTGGTCTTCACTGCTGCTGACCTAAGAAAACAAGAAAACTTTGTGAAACCAGAACTATATGTTTTTAATCCAGTTGATTGTTTTATTTAAATATTTAATAAATAATAGTTGTGCCGCGCGGTTTTAGGGCTATAGTAGCGGAGCAATGTGGAATTTCTCCACTCCTAAGAATCACAGCGTGATGTTCTATCTCCCTGAAGAATTCGGTTACCAAAAAAATTTTCATATCCGACAAATAATCGGATATGAAAATTTTTTTGCTAGAATATTTTTTTCTTGATTTGAATTTTACTTTTCAAATCAATAAAAAAATATTCTCTTCTGCTTTATAATATTCGTATATTTATAATACGTATATTGATGTTTACTTTTCAAATCAATAAAAAAATATTCTCTTCTGCTTTATAATATTCGTATATTTATGTAATGTACTTGCTGTCTGAAAATTATAATATAATTATGTATTTTACAAAATGTAGTCTCGTCATCATTAAACTTGTACTACCATTTTTTCTAAATACTTATATATAAGTAAAGGAAAGGGAAACTTACAGTTAACTTGTTAAGATTGCTTATATTTCCAAGAACTTCCCGATACTGTATTTTACTGATATGGTCGTCAACATTGCAGCCAGCACGTTTAACTCCCATTTTCTTATGTGGAGAATTACTTTTATAAATAGTAGAACTAGTGCTTGGTAAAGCCAGAGCAGCTGTTTGCACCATAGACTCTTCATGTAATGTACTTGATGTCTGAAAATTATAATATGATTATGTATTTTACAAAATGTAGTCTCGTCATCATTAAACTTGTACTACCATTTTTAGGGTTCCGTAATACTTAAGGAACCCTTATAGTTTCGCTCTGTCCGTCTGTCTGTCTGTCTGTCCGCGCCTTTAGCTCATGTAATTATGAATATAAGTTGATGAAATTTGGTGCAGTTATAGATTGTGTATAGATCACGGTTTCGGGATCATAAAAAAATAATAATTTTATATAAATTAATAAAAACTCTTTAAAATATTTAATATCATATCATCGAAATCGAATAAAAATTAATCTTAAAGAACATCTGGTTACTATTCACTATATATTTTGATTATTAATCAACATTCAAAATATTAAAGAAATAATACATAATATTACATAATAATATTAAATATTATTATTAATTTATCATACATTTATTCTATAGTGTACTATAGTGTATAGTAAACTTAATAGTTTACGGAACCCTCCTTAGACATGTCCTGACATGCTCTTGGTTAGGTTTTTCTAAATACTTATATGTAAGTAAAGGAAAGGGAAACTTACAGTTAACTTGTTAAGACTGCTTATATTTCCAAGAACTTCCCGATACTGTATTTTACTGATATGGTCGTCAACATTGCAGCCAGCACGTTTAACTCCCATTTTCTTATGTGGAGAATTACTTTTATAAATAGTAGAACTAGTGCTTGGTAAAGCCAGAGCAGCTGTTTGCACCATAGACTCTTCATGTAATGTACTTGATGTCTGAAAATTATAATATGATTATGTATTTTACAAAATGTTGCCTTTTGTCATAATTATATTTGAACTACCATTATTTCTAAGTACTTATAGGTAATTAAATTATGTGAAATTTTTACCTTGACTGGTGATACTGTTTGTTGATTTAATAATATAGTAGGAACTGCTGTTGATTTTAAATCATAATCTGTTTCTTGAAAATGCAAACTGCAAATCCTTGCGCTTTTATAGAACTTCATTTTCAATGGTACAATGGATAGCCACAATTTTCTTCGAGTATCATTTTGAGGAAATCTAAAAAATAACATAATTATGGTTTTAATGTTAACTTATTAACATATCAGAATAGTGAGAAATAAAAATTAAATAAAAAATAATATAAATATTTATAATAATATATCAATCAATCCGCCTAGCCTTTACCCAACTATCTTGGGGTCGGATTCCAGTCTAGCCGGATGCAGCTGAATTGCATGTAGCGAATGCCTATCTGATCTCCACAACCCAGTAACTGGATAATACGATGCCCCTTGGTAAGACTGGTTGTTAGACTTTTGGGCTTCTAATGACCCGTAATGACTGGCAAAGATGCACAATTTACAACCGGGAGCCCGGGACCAACGGCTTAAGGTGCTTTCCGAGGCCCGGAGGATTCTCGGTAGGTAAAGATGGTCATGGTCACCCATCCACGGACGAACATCGGCCAGCGTAGCTTAACCCGATGGATCGACCCGTGCGGCTAGTATTACTTAGCCACAAGCTCCTTATTATATAATAAATTAAATATTATCTAACAAAATAATCTGCCTTAAGAATGGAGAAGGGTGTATGCAATAACTAAGTAACCTAGATAATTAGTTAAATCTGTTAAGGTCCTACAGAAAGTTCCACATATATCCACAATATGGTCACACTACTACAGTACTTCTTCATGTAAACAAAATAAATTAAATTGCAAAAAATCAATGAAATTCAATGTAAATGTATTTGATCCTTACATAGTTATCTTTTACAATTATTTTGAAAACACTGGTTAATCGATTTGCGAGGCAATTAAGTGAAAATACAAAGAAATATGTTTACAATGATTCAATGTTATAAATCAGGATTTAAACACTTACGCGTGAAATTTTATATCACCATTTGGACACCACGTACTACCGCAACCTCTCACAACACAACTTTGCACCATTTTTTGAATTATAACAATGTATAACGCGAAAAATCTCAAACGAAGCTATGAACCGAAAGTAAACAACCGCCATATTGCCCGATTTATTTTGGCACATGGGGCCAATGTTGCCACATTACCGAATCCTTAGGAAATGGGATTATAATTCGTTGATTTGCCAACCCAGATATGCATACGTGACCTACAATTTTGGGATTTTCAATTGAACTAACCACAGTTCAAATATTTTTTTAAAGGTAAATTATTTAACAGTGATTAACTTCTGGTAAGACTAGTGTGGTGACTAATTCTAAGAATTTTATAGGAGATTTAAATAAGAAGATAGCAATACTATAGTCCACACTAGAAAGAGAGGTCGGCCCACAGAGAGCGAGAAAGAGAAAAATAGGTATTTGACTCAAGATTTTGTTCTAAGTGTGGCCTCCAGTTTTACCTATACCTTCATGGTGGCAAGTAAAATTTGACATTTGAATTTTTGACTTTTCAGTTTTTTTTTGTTTATATGGCGTCGGCTTATAACTATTTGCCAGTGTCAAGTTGGGAAAGGCGGGAAATAGAATTTTCGTTCAATTATCATCACCGTGTTTTCTTAATCATCAAGTCAAAATCCAAATAAATATTCAGGGTAGTCAATCAGTCAAGTCAGACGATTCAATAAAGTGGTAGACGCTTTACTGAAACTTCGTAGGGAGTTTTAGCGGAAAACCCGAAAATAGCACGTATTTTGTATCCCACACATATCCTCACTTGTGCACGTCGACTAATATCTAATGGTTATTATTCTACCAATAATGAACATTATTTAAAACCGGAATAATACAAATTTTTAAAGAATATGTTTCTTTAAAAATATTTGAAAAATACACAACACAGCTGATTGACATTCCCAGCAAAACGAGTTTTGACTATTTAAACATCACAAATATCAATAATTAGTTTAATTACCCATAGGCCATAGATATATAATATTAAAAAATCACTGTAATACAGAGGGTAACACATTACAGTGATTTTTTAATATTCTTGTAACACGGGTAATCCAAGCAATCATTCAACCACAGCGTAATAAACATACAGTGGGACAACGCGTTTGAAGTCGCGCGAAATGCCGCTTATGTGTAGGTTTATTATAATCTGTTCTACATTTTGTGTAATCGTCGTATGTGTATGTAGACTACTAGGAATATAATAAAACAAAAAAATAATGAAGAGTTTTATTATAAAAAATACAAATGCGTATACAAAAGCTCAGGGTTCGCATGATATATTATATCAATTGATATATATCGGATATATATCAATTGATATAGGTATATGAACCATTGTAAATAAGTACCTACATACAACTCAAACGAAACACTGTCACAAACCACTTAAAACAATCAAATTAAAAAGCGTCAACCCGGGCTGACGTGTCCCAAGCGAGTGTACGGCAGCTTGGGCTCGCTACCGCCCCTCTCTCACCCCGCACGCCCCGCACGATGCTCTGTCTAGACGTGTCCGTTTGTGTCCGTTGGCCGACTGTAAGTTCCATAGACTGCGATTTAACCATCGAGCAGATTGAGTTTAATAATGAATTCATGACTGCTAGACACGGGCAAGCGTTTTAGTTTCGCGTATAACGACTTACAAGAGCATCGCACATAAAATAAACGTGGTCACTCATATTGAAGGGCGGCTGTGCAGTGCCTTGTGGACCCGGTGGTTGATTTCGAATTGGCAACAAAGCCAAAACTCACGTTCGAATGCCTGTATGCATCTAAGATATATAATATTAAAACCTGTATGTTAATTTGGTGCCTAAAATAATTTTCCACGGTTTTTACGGTATTCGTTGTCAAGGAACTGACATAAATTTCTGGCCTTTTATTTCATGTTCTTTGTTCACTTGATACTGAAATCCATACTGATAAAAAACAATCAGTCGCGAGTCAAAATGGCGGCGCAGGATGAAGTTGACGTATGTGAAAGTTGGGAAGATATGGACGAAATTGGCGTAAGTTCAGCGTTAAATCAAATTCCCAATTCTTGTGACCTTTATACTGACGTTAAATTATCTAATTACATAATTATTTTAGTTAGACCAAAAGATTAAGCTGATGTCCAGTGTGCCACCCGTTACTGCATTGAAAGGTTGCAAGGTTACGAACGTAATTGTCGAAGAAAACGCTTGCATTGGATCTCAGTGCGTGATGCCAGAACCAGCTATTCGTATATTAAAACGCCCTTCGGCGTTGTCGAGCGGCCAGCTCAATGGGGAGAACAGAGCGCGCCCTGTCAAAACATTAGAACAAAGACAAAAGGAGTACGAAGAGAAGCGTCTACGTATACTCGGGGAGGCGCGAAGCCCTGAGGACGTTATTGACGATAAGTAAGTCCATTAATACTTTACCGATTAAAAATGTTTGGCTTGGAAATATTCCACGAGTTCAATTCACCTGCCACTAACCTCGTGATACAAAGTTCTTTATTAGTAAAACTAGCGACCCGCCCCGGCTTCGCTCGGGTACAATACTGATACTAATACTACAGAATGTCACCCACTTCGCAACGGGCCGTGCAGCAGAAATCGTAATATTTTAATTTTGCCATCACTTCAAAACCAAACGTCCAATTTTAATTATTCAAAGACCAAATATTATCTACATAAACTGTACTTAGTGATGAAATAATTTATTTTGATAAGGATTAATAGCATGAGTAAAATAAATGCGTTTAAATGTAGTCCAAAAAAAATTTAAGATTTCTAAATAAAAAAATGGTTGTTGTGCCTCACTCTACATAGATAGGTATAGTGTGTCGCGGACTTTTTTGTAGATATTTATAAGATCTACAATTAATTAGAACATTATATGGTTCTATCTTTTATAGTTTAGGCAGCGTATGCAAAATAAGTAACTTTTCTGGTTGATTTTTTACACCTTGTGTCCGAAAAACCCAAATATCTTACGGAACCCTATTTTTTTCCAAAATAAAATTTAGCCTATGTTACTCGTGGATAATGTAGCTTTCGAATGGTGAAAGAATTTTTGAAATCGGTCCAGCACTTTTTGAGCCTATTCATTACAAACAAACATACAAACAAAGTTTTCCTCTTTATAATATTATATTAGTGTAGATAACGTAGTGTTCTACTTTGCTAGTTTATTTAAATAATACCTAAAATGTGGGACGTTTGGCATCCCTAATGAGTAATGGTAGTAGTTTAGTCTATGTCCAGTAAGCGCATAATCATACGCACGTGAGGCCGACGAGGTACTTGGTCCCAATATATTGCGTCCAGAAGCTACGCGCGTATTTTTTTACTAACGCGCGCATCGTCCATCACATGAAGGCCACCAGACATTTTGTCTTGAAGCTCTACGCATGTAGGTTTATGCGCGTAATTCGCCTTTCTGGACAATGTCTTAGGGTCTGGATTAACACATAGGCTGCTTTGTATAACTGTTAAATCTGAGGGACCTGATATTAATTAAAATATTTTCCATTATTCTAGCTTAAGCCGGTTGCAAGATAAGCTACAAGCTAACAATCTAAATGATAGTAGTCATGGTGGCAAAAATAAAAACAATGAGAATCACAATAAAAAGGAAAAGAAAGTCTTAGTAAGACTACCGCCGGAGGCTACAACCGGGATATTTCCGTCTCCTCTCCCCCCTGGAGTGCTTGTGGTGAGGACTCCGCGGTGTCCTGACGGCACCAAGGGTTTTATGCGAAGGTAGCATTATCAAAACCTTAGGACTATGTCATTACTGTTTGTCAATAATTATTGTTACGATGTAGTTTTATATTTTTTACCTAGCTGGATGAGTTATTCTGTATACAATTGTCATATTGTTATGACATAGTATTAGGTTCCTGTGAAATGTATATTTTATTGGTCTGATGTATAAAGTTTTTGTCTAAATATTTCAAGAGCTGTTCTCTCTTGAAATATTTTATCATTATTTTTTCCTACAAAATGTAAAAAAATATATTTTATTAATATTAATAGCAGCATCCTTATATAATATGTCACCGTAAAATTGTAAAAACAGTTAGATTGTAATATTACGAGAGATATTATAAAATGTCGACAGATTGTCAAATAGAAATTTCTCCTTACAATTGTACACATTATTTTTCGTTATATTGTAATATTTACAGTGCCGATTGGTTAAAGGGCAAGTGCCCACGCCGCCATATTTGTTTGCTTTTTCATAATAATAATTATAATGAAAAATAATGCATACAATTTTTACAATTTTACGGTGACATAATATACAATTATTTTCTTTAATTTAAATGAAACAAAAACTTCCATGAGATTAATTAATTATTAATTAATATTTGAGACAAGGTTTTTCTTGTAGAATAAAATATACATTTTAATATTTATAACTCTTGTCTGGGAACAATTGTGTAGGAGTCATAGGCTAGAGTCTAGACAATACTTTGGTTAAGACTGGCTACAGACTCGATAAAATAGTCTGTAAGGGCTCCTTCACACCTGAGGGCCGAATCACCTAATTAGTTTTGTTAACCCTAGATAACTAAACTATTTTTGTTGTTACATGGTTACTAAACATTCGTCGAACAGACTACGCCAAGTAAAGTAAAATGCATTTTTTGGAAAAAGTATTTATTAATCGTATGAACTTCTGACATTGGTACATTATATGGGTCATAATTAAACAAAACATAATCAAAACAGTAACTAAAAACTATTCCACACAGCCACAGCGTAAATCCATGTTATGAGGTCCTCAAATGTATTGCTTGAATGCGATGCAGCGGTGTTTGGTCATTCTGCGGGTCTTAGATGTACTAAAGTAGAAAATTTTGGGCACATTTGACGCAGAAGGAACTGGAGCATTTACAGGCAGAGTTATACCGAGAATGTCCTGAAGCATGACCTTGATGTCCCGCCTCAAAGTAACAGTTTGAAATTTTTGCCTCGACCAGAGCTACATAAGTTCGTCAGCTAACTTCAGCACAAAATCGCGCCGATGCAAAGGTTTTTCTTTTTCCGCAAGGAATTAGATATTATGTTGATAGGATATGCATTGATAATATAATATAAGTTTAGCAGATTATAACAAATGCACATGGACTATCTGTTGGTTTTACGGTTGATACATATTTTTGGGTGCTGGGTGTGGAAACATTTCGTTCATCCTCAAAAGAGTCGCTGGAACATATAATTCTTGTTCTATGTCTCTTACTTGGCCGTATTTTTTCTTCTTCTGACACAGAAGATTCGTGAAATGAATCAGAATCGCTACTGTTAGACCGGGTACCTACCGGTCTACCAACAGCCATTTCTTATTCCAAAATATCCTCAGTTTCTGATTCCGTACCCCGAGTTTCTTCATCGTCTTGTCAGTGTCGCTTAGTGTCGGTAAGTCCATGTTAAAATAATAGAAAAAAATCGTAACTATACGTAACATATAAAATCATACGTGAAGTTAATATTATAGACGTACAAAATTGAATTTCTATACATAAATTTGTTCACACTTGGTCTTTTTATTAATAAAATAAATATTATTCATAAATACTAATAAATAAAAACAATTTAGAAAAAAATAAACAATACAATGGACAAATATTTCATAAAAATATAATACAAATATCACCACATACATACGTCGTTTTTACTAAACTTTCGTCGAGCTGACGACGCTATGGTCACATCTCCTGTTCTAATTATCATGCGATCACTTTCACATTATACGGTGCACTATTTACATGTTTTAGGAAGGTAAACAAAGCGGCACGGGGAGGGGCCACCTAGAAGTACACGAACACGAGAATCGCGAGTAGGTGGGTCGTCGAACGGACGAATGTTTAGTTATCTAGGGTTAAATTTGTAGTTGGGTTCCAATGTAATTTTCACATGTACGATTTGATGTGTGTGTGAATGACAGCATGAGCTGACACATTCAAAACCTCAAACACACGTACAAAGAAGGGCCATTTTTGTATGGAACCCATCACCATCACAGCTATGACACATATATCAAATGAAAGGGCTTCAATAATGTATAATTTTATTGTATGACGAAAAATCTCTAAACAATTGGAGAAAAAAGTTAATGAGGGTTAAAAGTCAAAAAACGTAAAAAAATAACCTGTGTTATAGAGGCTATAATATACTAGACCAGTGTTTTTCAACCTTTTTCATGATGCAACCTGATGGTATGAAAAAACATTTCGCAACCCCCCGACCCTTCGCTCTTTTATCATGTATGTATGTGTATGTTACAGTGTTACAAATATTCATTCCATACGACGTTTTTATGCGTCTCCATAATTATTATTCGGATATAAGTACATAATATAGTACGTCAAACACATTATTTTACAATTACATACATCGATGATATCGATGATCGGTTTATGAGTATAGCCTTTTGTTTAAATTCTCTTACTCAATAGATCAATAAAATATAATAATAAGTAAAAAAATCTTTATTGTTTTTTACTTAAGTTCTCTCGACCTCCGGCGACCCGCCTACAGAAGCTTCGCGACCCCCCAGGGGGTCGCGACCCACAGGTTGAAAACACTGTACTAGACTATTTTGCTAGTAAGGAACAATTTCTCGGAAGTAATGGTATACGGCAAACCTAAGGAAAGTGTTTTATTTTGATAAACTGTCTCATATTTTGAATAAGTATATGAGAAAATAATAAAATGCTAAAAATAATCTCTTCTCAGTTTTTTCGCATACAATTACTTTGCAGAGATTACAGGTTTTTTTTTTACTTTTAACCTCCATAATTTTTTTTCTTCCATTGTTTATATTTTTTTCGTCAAACAATAAAATTATACAAGCCCTTTTATTTGATATATTATGTATCACAGTGCTACAGTGGGATGTTTCGCCCTTCTTCTTTATAATCTAAATTAATTATGTGAATTGGGTTGCAATTGTTGAAATAGGTGTGAGGGCAGCTAACTTAGGTAGCATTTTAATCAGTTGAATGCAGGACAATTCTATGTGCCTACATCTACCGAGTATTATTACTATTTCAATTGTACATACTTGCCATGCTCGGAACATTTAAATGACAATTACAAGTTGTAATCCAGTTTTTGTATATTATAGAGATAAGCTAATGTATTTTTAGGTTAATGTTGGTTAGAAATAACTCTCAAAAGTGTTTCGAGTTGTAATGGTCGAATTTTTTTAAATCTTTTAAAAACTGTCAGGTATTTAACAGTTTTGAAAAATCTTGACTGCTTTGAACTAGAATGTTGAGTGACAATAATTAACAAAACTTTGGTTAATTTATTTGTAAATACAAAACAAAAGAACATTATTTTGGTTTCGTTTTGACATTCAATTTGCAAATTCTGTACCATGTTTAATTGTTGTCACACATAAAACATGTACTCATGAAACTCAATTTTTGAGAGTTACATTTTATATTATAATAATATGGTGCTTAGTCAAAATATGAAATAAGTTGCATCTGTTTTAGCCCTTATATTATATGTTTTTATTTATATTTGTTTTTTTTAATTTGTGACAATGGCCAAACTATTATTCTTCATTTTTGACACCACTTATATTTGTACAATTTTACTATTATTATTATGTTGAATGAAATTATCTGTCTTACAGTTCAATTTCACTTTAGACACTATACAGATAAGTCCATTTGTGTTAGGTTTGTAGTGAGTCATCAGTGCAAAAGTCCAAAATGTCTTACACACTACAATTTTGACATTTGCACTGGCGACTCACTGCAAACTTACCGGGGAATAGACTGCGTCTTGTGATTGCCTCTCGGCGTCTCGAAAAAAGTTTTTGAATTTACTCGGGTGGCATTAATACTTTTTCTAAATACGCTAAATAAAATAAATACCTTAAATATAAAAACTCAATATCTTTTTATTTATGTGACCAGTATAGTTGATTTTTAATACTAATAACTAATTATAGTTTTATAAGAAACTAAACTTAGGTTTTTAATCTCGGTCAGTAAATTGACAGTCAAAAAAACTTCGTATTCAACCCCCAGGTGTTCAACCCTCACACCTTATAATGACGTATCGTCGTATATATCGTATCTGTCACCGTAAAATTGTAAAAACCGTTAGATTGTAAAATACCTAAGTAACGAGATAGTAAAAATATGTCGAATGATTAAAAATTATATATTTATAATCTAACGAAAAATAATGTGTTAAATTATATGACTTCCAGTAGGCAGCATATTCGCGTCGGAAGTCTATCAACATTATACAATTTCACTAGTTATATTACAATCTAACGTCACGTAGGACGACGCGAAGGTTGAAAATCTAACGGTTGAACACGGAATAGTCCCATTAAGGCCCTCCCCCGAGCAAAAGACCTTGAGGCGGTCAGCCGCATAAATTTTTCACATAACTTAGTTCAAAATTGACCTAAAAAAAAATTTAAACGGCGAATATCTAGCTTATGAAATTGCCTATCTATTGGTGTGTGTCCCAAATAAAGTTTACTTGTAAATACTATGGAGATGCTGAAACTATAATTCAATGAACATTCAATTATAGTTTCAGCGTCTCCATAGTATTTACAAGTTAATTTTATTTCGGACACACACCAATAGATAGGCAATTTCATAAGCTAGATATTCGCCGTTTAAATTTTTTTTTTGGTCAATTTCGAAGTAAGTTATGTGAAAAATTTTCAACTGAGTTATGCGGCTGACCGCCTCAAGGTCTTTTGCTCGGGGGAGGGCCTTAACAAAGAGACAGAGATAAAAGAATGTAACTTTACTAATTGAGATTAATCGGAGTATTGTCAGATGGGGCAAGAAATTATTGGTCAAAGATGGCCAACGCCATACAAAAAGTATGTGCTAGGACTATATGATCCGGAATCCGGGCCCGGGAAATTCAGAGCATTGAAAATAGAACCCTGGACTAATACAATAGAGTTGGCAATCGAACACACGAGTCAAATGTCAATGTCATTTTTTTATTTTGTTGTTATCCGAAGGCAGGTCAAAATCGAGCCTGACGTCACTGCGACCCAAGTGGATCTATTGTGACTCCTTCGCGTTATAGTACTTCCCCCAGGCCTATGCTGCTCATAAACTGAACGATATGGTTGGGGTTGGTGCCACGAATTTCCTCTGTGGTGGAGTAACGAACAATAGATACCAGGAGTCTGAACGGCATAGGCTTTTCCCTACCTAATGTTTATGTACACAATAATAAACCCAGATCTTAGTTCTCTTTTCTGCCACTGGCTGCGCTAGAATGTTGGACCAATCAGCGCACAGTCCTGAATCGCGTTTGGTACTTCTTGAAAAATGGCGCGCTCTACCGGCAAAAAATTTGTCCTCTAAATTGAGACCATTATTTTAACATTATGTTCGGACTTCTGGTATCTATACTTCGTGGGTGGAGTATTCGTGCTGCCCAAGGTAAATGTCATATATTCGAGCTCGACACTTCAATTTTCAAGTCTATTGTTTAGGCGCAGAATTCCATTTTCAGTGCTCTAAATTTTCTCGGGCCCGCCGGATTCCGGACTTAAGTTGGGACTATATGCACCGGAATCCGGAAGGCCGTAGAAAATTCTGAGCAGTGAAAATAGAACTCGGCGCTAATAGAATAGAGTTGAAAATCGAAGTATCAGGTGTCAAGCTGTCATATATGACATTGACGTTTAACTCGATACAAGTGTTCGATTTTCAACTCTATTGTAATAGTGCCGAGTTCTATTTTCTATTCTACGGTGGTCCGGATTCCGGTGCAAATCTATGTCTCAGCCTTAACCAAGGTAGGAAAATTAGTATACTCTTGCTCCATCTAACCTTATAGACATTTGTACGATAATATAAGGCAATCTGGGCTTAAACTGTGATACATTACGTAATAGACAAACGAAAATGTTAGCTTAAATAAGGATTGTGATATAGACTATGTATTGACAAACCTTTGTAACACAGTTCTGGAAAGAGAGAGATAGGTGGTGTTGCGGGTTCTATACTGTTACATAGATATGAAAAATTAAATTATGGTCAATTTCTTTTGATATTTAGATGTGATCTGCAGGCCAGAACCATTCTCGTAATTTCAGAGCCTCAATTCTCTTATTTATAGTACACTTTCATTTTACTTTAATTGGGGATTGAAAGTGAAGAGACATGACTGTTACCATGAACGGATATGACAAACGATATCGCTTATAGCGCACGATAAACGCACGCTTTGATGTCGTCGGCATAAGAGCATTTTGACATTGATTAGTTTCGATGTTCGATATAGCGCGAATATATTATGTAATGATAAAGTTTATATGTTAAAATATAAAATATATAGCTGCCTCTCACATTACCGCGCGTTATAAGCGATACCGTATAGCGTAGTCTGAAGACTTTCATAGCCCCCGTAATAAACTTTGTTTAAATTTAGTTTACGTTGAATCGGAACGGAGTATACGATAAAATTACAGCATCGGTTTGTCACTGCTGCTCACAATATTGTTGCTGTAAAAATCTACAAAACGCTTTCAATTGTTTAATGGCGTATTATACGAATATATCACTAATCACAGTCCAACGCGACGTTGTTTAAGGGCCTTTTTTATTTCACGCGGGTTGCCACGCGCGTGCAGTAATCGGCCGTACTTGGCCGCACGCCGGTGATAGGATGCTCCAGTCCGCGTGCGTGCTGCCCGCGGGACAGGTAAAACATGTATGAAATGATAGAATGCGGGCAACACGCATGCGGCCGAGACCCGCAAGCGTGTGGCAACCCGCATGACAGGAAAAGGGCCCTAAAATACGATTGAAATATAAGTTAAGTTCTTGTGTATTAAAATAAAATGTACGTCCACCTCGTTTAAATGTTATTTCTAAAAATGCATTTAATATGGCCAATTGTAAAGGACTTGTCGTATTTTTGTACATAGGCTCCGTGTAAGAATATATTTTATACGGTAAAGTTGACATAATAGGTTGGGGAAAAAGTCTTTTCGCATTATAGTATGTATGAACTTGTCATAAAATATCTTGGGCTATACCAATTGTATCTGGCTGATTTTGGTATCATTAAAAAGTTTTAATTTTACAGAAGACAATTCCAAATTCAAATTAGGTAAATTTGAGATTTTCATTTGTTTTTCTTATTGTTAAAATGAGTGATTCTTATGAAGAATTTCGATACATTTTAAAATTTTATTACAAAAAAGGTAAAAATGCAACACAAGCCGCGAAAAAAATTTGTGATGTTTATGGACCTAATGCAGTATCTGTGAGAGTAGCGCAAATTTGGTTTAAGCGTTTTCAATCCGGAAATTTTGATATCAAAGATGCACGTCGCTCTGGTCGCCCTGTTACGGACAAAACTGTTGCCATTTTTGAAAAAGTGGAGCAAGATCGGCATATTAGTAGTTACGATGTAGCTGAAGAACTGGGGATTGACCACAAAACGGTTTTGGTGCATTTGAAAAAAGCTGGGTACACAAAAAAGCTCGATATTTGGGTGCCTCATGAGCTCACTGAAAGAAACCTAATGAACCGTGTACTCATTTGTGATTCTTTATTACGACGTAATGAAACCGAACCATTTTTGAAGAATCTGATAACTGGTGATGAAAAGTTGATCACGTACGACAAGAACGTGCGAAAAAGATCGTGGTCAAAGGCCGGTCAGGCTTCACAGACTGTGGCGAAACCCGGGTTAACTCGCAACAAGGTGATGCTGTGTGTGTGGTGGGATTGGTAGGGCATTATTCATTATGAGCTGTTACCGCCAGGCAGGACCATCAATTCTGAACTGTACTCCGAACAACTGATGAGATTAAAGCAAGAAGTTGAGAGAAAGCGGCCGGAATTAATCAACAGAAGGGGTGTGGTTTTTCACCATGATAATGCTAGACCTCACACATCTTTAGCCACTCAGAAAAAATTACGGGAGTTTGGCTGGGAGGTGTTAATGCATCCGCCGTATAGTCCTGACCTTGCACCTTCAGATTTCCACCTGTTTCGGTCGCTGCAGAATTCCTTAGGCAGTGTCAGGTTGACATCACAAGAGGACTGTCAAAACCACTTGTCGCAGTTTTTTCATCAGAAGCCCCAAAAATTTTATAGCAATGGGATCATGTACCTACCAACAAGATGGCAAAAAGTTATCGAACAAAATGGCACCTATATACTTTAGTCACTTGTAAATAAACTTTATAAAAAAACCTTTTGAATTTTTATATAAAATGCGAAGAAACTTTTTCCCCAACCTAATACGTTTTATGTTAAGTTTATCATACTGGTGTGGGGAAATGTACAGGTTTTTAACGCTTACTGAGTTACCACAAATAGTGTAACAATTATCGAAAATATCAGATAAAATATTTCTCTGAGAAGAAAAAAAAAAAAAGAAAAAAAAGAAGAGGCAAATTGGGTCTCGTCTAAAATAATTTATATTGAAGAATATACTATCTCAACAGGGCCCACCGTCCTGAGGGACCAGAGGCCTAGGGCCTTGCAGATTTAATAGCATAAAGAATTTAAAAATGTATAAGAACTTTAAATAATAACTAAAAATGTACTGCCTCACGCCAGTTTGATTTTTGTTGCTAAACCTAGTTGTATAATTTGTAAATAAATACATGTTACATAAGTCTGTAATCAAATTCAACTTTTTGGTGCCAACTAACATATTTATTGCTTGCTTGTGTTTTACTTATTCTTTTTAATTATCAATAAAATATTATGGCTAAAATCTCTATTTTTACAGTATAGCTTGACTAGGAAAATAAAAAGCCCTAATAAATTACGAAAAATAAGTCAATAATGTCAAACCGTCGAGATTGAACCAATCACCATCCCAGCGTTCCGTAGTGTTGCTGCAATTAATAAGTCCACGTTCCCTCTAGCGTTTTTTTTGTGGTCGCGACAGAAAAATCTGTACACGATTTCAAGCTTTATTGTATTAACGTAGAGTTCTATTTACAGCGCAGTTTTTTTTCTGCCGCGACCACAAAAATACACGCTCCCATGAGCGTGGGCTAAGAGTTTCGAAGACTAAAATTTTCATATTTTTTTTGGTAAAAAAATTATTAAAGGTTTCATATTTTCATGGTCATGCTATAAATACAATTATTTTGTGAGCGTTTTATCAGTCTGAGTAAGGTAAAGAAAACTTGCAAGGTGCAGTTTCAAAATTAAGCAGAAATTCTTGATTGGAACAACCGTGAATAAATGACGCTTCGTCGTTTACATTTCTTTTCAAGTTTGGGGTGTATTCATGTTTGTGCTTGTAAAATGTAACATTATAGTCGGTTATTTGTTATTATAACTGTACCTTGGTTGGAAAGCACATTATTTTATTGTTAAATTAACATTAGGCATTATCATGTTTGTAAAGTTATTGCCAAATCAAATATGAATATATTGTAAGATATTAACAAAACATGTTTTTATTTATCGGCTTATTGGTCAGATGATTTAAAAATACGAAATCAGTCTGCGGTCGTCGCGCCAATGGACGAAAGTTTTTAATTCTGGCGATGGACGCTCATATATGATAAAATTAGTTATCAGTGAATAGAATAATATTAAGGTTACTAGACTAGGTTTCGAGTCCCGACAGACGTCTTATCGTCATAATATGTCTTAACTATAAACTGGAATCAAACATAACCTTTCTTGACAGTCGGGTAATACATAGCTACCTAAGTACACCTACAGTTTCTACACCAACTACATCTACATCTACTACCTAATATGTAGTAATATGTACCTATGTTCCTACCTACTTACACATAATAGAGTAAGTATTACTTAGTTATACAACCTCAGGGTGGTGTGTGAAAGAATTATCGACCACTTAGACTTGAAGATTATTACAATTGTTATAGGGGTGGGTGAATATTTAGGTTTGTATGTATTTTTAATGCTAAATTATAAAAAAATCGACAAAAATTTGGGGTAGGTATAACTTAGGGGCAATGCCTAGTAATATGAAAAATAGTTTACAAATTATTCTCATAGCTACCGAATACACGTACAAAATTTCATAAAAATCGGTAAAGCCATTTCGGAGGAGTTCTGTAACAAGTGTGACACGGTAATTCTATATACATAATAAAAGATAATCTTTAGATTAATATGATTAAAATATTATACTTATTAGCTTTACCTCGATCAAGTTTAGAGATTAGGGACTAAATTTATGTGGTGTGCAGCGTTTTTTAAATTTGTTTATTGCTTTAACACGCGTAAATATTATGTAAGGTGAGATCATAGAAACTGATTAAATATTGTTTCTTTGAACCTTAATTCGAGATAGGGATGTTGCCTTCTGTGGAATATCACAGTTTTACAAATTAAATTTTATAATTGTTGATTAAAGATACATAAATCTGAAAGAAATAGGTATTTAGAGTGACGCGATTAAAAGATATAAGCAAATAAAAAATATTGTCCATCCCTTTCTCGCAAAACGATTCGTGACGTCACAGCCTGCTACCGCCATACATTTTGTGATGACAAATGTATGGCGGTAGCAGGTTGTGACGTCACAGGCCGATATATCGCTCTCTTTCATATTGTAAATTTCAATGGTTTGTATCTACGTTATTTTTTCAGATATACAAAAATGGGTTTTGGATTGTTTATTAACATGTTGACTAACATCGAATAGACGAAAAAAAATTTTTTCGGCAACATGCCTATTATGAATGTCACATTGCATACCATGTTGAAACTCCATTTTGTTATAATAAATATTTGTGTTATTAAAGTATTTTACGCAACAAACACTAGGTATAGGGCAGCGATACTCAACCTTTTTCTATAGCCCGGGCCACTAACGTGTTCAGTCATGGTGTCGAGGGCCGCAACTCGCAAGCAAAAAACTGTTTAGGTTTTGATTGAAACGTAATTCCAAGTTGACGATGAATTTGCTTTACCTAAAATATATGAATTATTTATAAACGGTTTTTGGAATTTTGAACACTTTGTCATTAGGTGAAATTTTGAATGGTTTACCTACATATATTTTTAACTTTAAATGGGCCAATAACAAAGGTCTGTCTGTCCGCGGGCCGCAGGTTGAGTATAGCTGCTATAGGGACTGGTTTTTTATAATTTGCATACTTGACAGTTAAATAGGAGGTACGGATAGCAACAGAATTTGAGTCTGTCCACATTATGTCGATGAATCTAGCCTAGCTTTGCTTTCAAATTGCCTCTCAGAAATAAAATAAGGTCAATCTAGAAATTTAGTCTTTTAAAATACCTCAGCACTCAGCAGACACAAATATTTTGCATCGATGAAAGTTAAATAGCTCCAATAAATGAAACTACTTAAATAACGAAGTCTCCTATTAGACGGCATCTGTGGCTCAGCGGTTAGAGCGTCGGCGCTCAAGCAGGTTCGAATCCCGCCGAGAAAAAAAAAACAAGTTCTTCGGATACTTACCAGGGGGCCATATTGACGTCGTGTAAAGCGTCGATAGATACCTATTGGCTATTATAATATTATAATATAACGGAGTGTTTCTGCAGTCTGTACTTATCTTAAGATCAGGCTTTTATTACTTAGAGGTAGTGTTTTATTAAATGGTGAATAGCGCAGACCTCAGAAATGTCGGGGTTCGAACAGGATTTGAGTGAACGGGATAGAGCGGTGCTGCGGAGTATTTTCGACCCCACAGCCACCATCGGTGATGTAGTGGACGATGGTGATCATTTTGTAGAAGATGATGAAGGTAATGATAATTTTCCTAAGTTAGATAGTAGACAAATGTTAAAGGACATAATATATCTAGGTATCTATTAATATATTATGTCCTTTATATTTGTCTACAATATGTTACATATTAACAGGCTATATGTTGAATTTATACGTATATTCTGATCCAAATTAATCTGAAACAGATGTATAATATTATTGATCTGAATGTAAACAAAGTAAAGCCCAGACCCGCCTAGCCCCAATAAGACATCTATAATATTTTGAGTAACTTGTCGAATCCTCCTTAAATTTAATGCATTATGCACAAATAGGTATATTTATTGCTATTTTGAGATAACTTATATACCTGAGTGACCTACGGATGATTTTAGCGCATCAAAATGTATTTCATAGACAGGCGGGTCTGGGCTATGGAGAATAAAGTCAGGGCCTTACTACATGTTCGTTTCTAGGCATTTTCTGAGAACATTTACTATCTTAATGTACTTATATTTTACATTATCAGAAAGGAGATATTTCAACGAACAAAAAGCCCACCGACTTTAAAAAAAAGGCGCATATTTTGACGGGATTATTTTCGATTGAAAATTAGGGTTAATTTTTCGATATTAAGTCAAAGTAAGGTGAAAATATGAGTTTGGAAAATATAAATATTTTCAATAAAAAAATTACAGTATAGGTATTTTAAACATAAAAAGGTAAGTTTTCACCAAATTTCGTGAAAAAAATATTTTTTTGTATAAAATAAAAATAAAAAACCAAAAACTTGGTTATTTGAATTTTTCACATACATTTTGAGGTTATGTGAAAAAAGTGTAAATAATACAAAAGTTGTAGATCTTTTTATTACCTACAACTTTGCGATTTGACTTTATTCCATAGGTCTCGTAATTTTGCCGGAAATCGAGATAAACTGTTTTTACCCCCTTACACTTCCCGACCTCAAATCGCCCGTAATTTATTTCCCTTAACTTTTGTTATATTCTCTTCCGTTTCCAATGGGTTTCATCCTGCTACAATTTTTTTTTTTGTTTCAAAAACTATCAGCATTAGTCTAATAAGTATAGATTCCAACGATTAAAAACGATAATGTTCTCTTGTGTTTACGCGCATATTAGGAGATTACACTTTATTTTCCAAGGTACTTTTAAAATACTTAGCATATCTACCTAGTTAATTTTTAATTTAAACGTCATGTATATTGTAGACATCACGGAGGCAGACAAGGAGGCAGCTACACTCTGCCGTGAGGGGGTTCGCCTGGCCGAGGCTGGAGACTTGGACAGCGCTCTGCAGGCTATGAACAGGGCAGCAGAAGTCTCTCCACAGCGCGCGGCAGGGTACAATGACCGGGCACAGCTGTCGAGGCTAATGAAGAGAGATGATGGTATGATAAAGAAATCTATATTATTCTATTGAGTACACACACACGCTGTAGCTTAGCTCCGTAGCCTAGTAGGTAGACGGTTTGATTCGCACTCGAGAGAGTGCAGGTTCGATTCCCAGGTTGTGGCGTGTACCAATGAGACTTTTTCAGATCTCAAGTACATTATACGGACGCTCTAACGGTGAAGGAAACATCGTGAGGAAACCCGCACATGGTTGGCCCCAGACGTATTGACCAGTTCATTCCTCTGGACTAGGCTGACTATGTTTGTGAGAATGCCGTATGTGCTTGGGCAACCATACAACATTTAAAAACCAACTGTCCCAGGCACTACAGTATTTCAAGAGTGGTTGTTAATACTGTATAAATCATCCATTAATGGATGTAAAGGCCTAAGGAATACGATCGTATTCTTACTTACCTATTATCTGCTGAAAACTGTCGTTTCATCCAAACTAAATCACACTAAAACTAAAGAAGTTATCACTTCAAAATGTTTAATTATATTATACAAAAACCAATTCCATAGGAACTATATAGTCCATCCGCGTTAAGAATGCATTTATCATTAGTACAAATGTCAAAATTGGCTAATGATGTCGTCCTCACTTTGACCAATTAAAGTTGGCAATTTTGACATTTGTATTTTGTACGATGACGATTCACTCCATTCTATTATACTATAAAGTTAATTTACCTAGAACTTTTTCAGATGCCATAAAAGATCTAGATCGCGTGTTGGATCTTACAAAGGGTAAACAGACGAAATCCCGCGCGCTCGCTCTATGCCAGCGCGGCGTGCTCCTGCGAGCCAGGGGTAGTGACGATGGCGCGCGTGCGGCGTTCACCGAAGCTGCTAAACTTGGGAGCGGATTTGCCAAGAAACAGGTGAGAAATGCTGATGATTGGGATAATATTTATGGTTAGTAAAGCGCTTAGAAAAGTAAAGAATTCGTTTAAAGGCCAATGTATAGGTAGGTATACCTATACGATGACATCCCAGAAAGCGTTCAAATTTTTTCAATCAATAAATTTAAAAAGTAGTTAAAGAACGTTTATGTGCTAAAGCCTATTATAAAGTTAATGATTTTATGAATGAAATTGAAAAAAAATGAAATTATAGCTAGCACACCTTGGGAATGAGGTGGCCCCCTGCAAGGCTACTTCTAAATTAAATATATTATTGTACTCTTGTTATGTAGTTTTAGACATAACATTGTTATATACCTTTTTTATTTAAAAAAAACAATTTTCCATCTTTTTGCTAAAAGGTGGCCCCGCGCGAGTTTCTTACGCCGGTTCTTCTCGCCGGGCTAGTTTCCGAACCGGTGGTAGGCATCATGTAGGACAATTCTATTAGTGTTATAATATAACCTACATGGAAATAAAAAAAATTGAGTTTGAGTTTTGAGGTGGCAACGTGCAGGACCACTAGGTATGTGGGTAACTGGGTAAGTAGCATCATGGGCATAGAACTTAGAAGTCTCTCTTGCAACTGGAACTGACACACGCAATAATAGAGGAGTAAGAAGGGCGTAGTCTGCTTCTGGATATCCTTCTTCTATTATAAATATGAAACTTTGTGACGATGTATGTATGGATGGATGTTTGTTACACTTTCACGCAAAAACTACAGAACGGATTTCGACGAAATTTGGTATGGAAGTAGTTTAGGGTCTGGAATCTGGATTAACACATAGGCCACATTATTCCTGAAAAAGTAAAGTATACTTCATAGTTCATACTATATTTACGCAACGCCGCAGAAAAAAACTAGTTTTTAATTTATAGGTACTTTTACTGTCATCTAATTGGAGCCATGCGTATTGAAATCCATACTTATATACTTATATACTTATTATATTATTATATTATTATATAATATTATAAATGCGAAAGTGTGTCTGTCTGTCTGTCTGTCTGTTACCTCTTCACGCCCAAACCGCTGAACCGATTTTGATGAAATTTGGTATAGGGATACTTTGAGACCCGAGAAAGGACATAGGATACTTTTTATCCCGGAAAAATGTACGTTCCGCCGCGATAAACGAATTTTGGCGCAACGGAGTTGCGGGCGTCATCTAGTAATATCTATATTTTTTTTATTTCAGGTGGTAGAGCTGAACCCTTACGCGGCGCTGTGTAACCAGATGTTAAGTCAGGTGCTTCGGGGAGAGAAAGATATTAAAATTTAGTTGCTGTAGCATTTTGTTTCATTAAAAAAAAATGTCATACTTACTCTACCTACCTATTGACAGGTAGTAAGGGCTCAGCTAATTATAAAACGTTAAATATTGAAATCTACATAATAATTTATTTTTATTACCAACTTACCTTCTATTTTAGGTAAAGACCTTTTTGAGGACTGGCTACAGTGATAAATATTATATATCTATGTCTGGCTATTATACGTGGCCCGGGGGCCCCGTATAATTGATACGGCATATACGGCGGTAGCTACGCCCCTGGTTTCAAGACTTATTTATGGTCTATGAGCGACAAAACTATGGCTGCAATTCTGTGAAAAGTTTTACCACAAAAAGTGTACGAAATACCTACACTCGATCACATGTCTAGACTTATAATGCTCTATTATCTTAGATAGGTTGGATATTGTATCCTACCCTAAAACGTTTATGGGTTTTCATTTAAAACGAAGATGTGTAAAAAACATGCCTATTATTTAACTTAGAGTGTAGCTGCAGTTAAAACTGAAGCTTTTTATACTTTGCCATTATTTTTCTTAAAATCACTCAAATTGTTGTGCAAAATAGATTTTAGAACTATTCATTTTTAATTAATTTTAAAAGTTCATAACATAAAATATATACCTACCTAAAGTTGATTTAAGGCGTTCGTTGTTTTGCAAAAAAGGGCTGACAAGGGTATTTAATGGGAAAATAAATGACTAGGCACAATAAATCTAACGGAATTAGAATTTTTTATTGAGTACAATTCACAAATACATTCGAAAAATGCACACTCGAACTCGACTCGATCGAGTTCCCAGCACAACACGCCAAATGCACGAAAATGACAAATATTACATTCGAAAATGACAAACTTGATGCTACAATTCGAAATACTGTTCGCTACAATATCATAAATAGAAGTCTCGCTAGATTAAGTACGGAATACTACGGAAATTCTGTACTAAATCTTACATTAAAAATTGGTTAAATTCCAAAAAGTTAACAATGAGTGGGTCAGACGACGGAATTGCCAACAGAAGAGCACTCAAGAAACGGGGAAGAAGAGTGTTGTGGTCAAAAACTTAGTTAAAACATAAGAAAATAAAAGAAAATAATTAAAAAAAAAACTCGAGAAACCACAAATAAAAGATGTAAACCAAATCATTTTTGGCACGGGTTCTTTTATTTTGGGGCCATATAATGTAAAACTCTTAATTATTATCACAGATAGTTAAAAGATAGGCAAAGAGTTAAAATTTTAATTGAGGCCCACTTGCGCAGATCTGGGTTAAAGTTAACCCTGAGTTCAAATATCATGCCTTCTCTTTCATAAATACGAAGAACGAGCGAGATAACATGATATTTAACCCAGGGTTAATTTTAACCCAGACCTGCATAAGTTACGTTTTAAACAAGACTTGACGCAAACTACTTTAACTTCAAGTCCAGTGTTAAACGAAAACTTCATAATTACTTTCAAGAAGTCGACTCGAAGTCGCTTTGTAATTAATTTAGATGCAGTTTGGAAGTCATGTTAGGTGGTTGGCTTAACTTGGTTTAGTGTATTTAATAAAATCATTAGGGGCCTGTTTCGCAATATACTTATACGTAAATAGCTTATTCGCATCTCAGATCAAATAAAAAACCAAGATAGCGCGTGGCGTTAGTTTGCAATGAAGCCTAAAAAACTACGCTACTTCAATTTTACACACGCGCTCACGCACACACAAGCAAAAAAGTACTTTACTTTTTGTCAGTATAGATTAGTCGTCGCGACGACTCATTCGGTACTGTCGAAAAGTAGCGTACTTTTTTGCTTGTGTGTGCGTGAGCGCGTGTGTAAAATTGAAGTAGCGTAGTTTTTTAGGCTTCACTGCAAACAAACGCCACGCGCTATCTTGGTTTTTTATTTGATCTGAGATTCGCATGTTTTGTCTCTATCACTCGATATAAAGTAAGTAGCGACAAAAACACACAAGCTATCACGACACTTATTAGAAGATTGTAAAACAGGGCTTAATATTTTAAATCATAACAGACATTGGTAGATGTAAAATTTGTAAAAAAAAAAAAGACAAAAAGATAGAAATGTAGGTTGGGGAATTGAACTTGGTTTTCCGTCATCTATAAAAATGTATATTAATAACACTTAGGAAAATAATGTGCAACAATAAATGTATCAAAGTGAATTAAAATGCCATATTATTAGCGGTCGAGTTACAATAGAATTAACACTGGATTGAGGAAGCTTGTTTGAATGATAAAATATTTTCTAAAAATTGTCGGACCCCTAATAATATGCGGGTCATGGAGATTAGAGGAGAGGAGCACCATCCCTCTACACTGTAAATATGGAGTCTGTAGAGTCTACAGGATAAAACTGAAACCAGTATCCGACAATAGTAATTAAATAATAGTTCCAAAACTGACCAGAATGGCGCTAGAGTCAGACTCAGATGTGTGTATGATGTGGAGTCTGCAATAGAAGATAGAGTGAAGTTAAGAGTGAATTGAGTTTAGTTGTTTAAAATTTTAGGCATGGCATGGTTAATTTAATTTAATAATTCAAAAAATTATGAAATTTTAAATTACTCTGTGACAGTTGTGCCGCTCTTATTTAACGTTTATTGCTGGACATTTCTTTATGTATAGAGATGGCGCTCCTTTCCTCTCGTCTCCATGATGCGGGTTAATAAAATTTAAAAGAGACGAAATACAATCCATAATAAGGAAAAATATTTACATTTTGGCACAGGCGTCGCCCGATTGCGACACCGTATTATGTAAAAACTTTATAAATATCATTCAAAGAGTATACTAAAAGTTATTCTACGGGCTTATTCTAGAAGGTGACTTTAGGCCTATATTTCAAAAAGATACTAAAATGTAACGTGCCATCAAATTCTCATAAAATACTGGCTGTAAACGTGCAGTGTCAATTGTTAAAAAAAAAAAAAAACATTTTTTTAATTTTCCAACGTCTTTTATGCAGTCGTATGTAACTTAATATGGGGTAAAACGACCAATTGCTGGCCCCCAAACATTGCGTATTCGTTTCGTTTATCCTTCTACACTCCATAATACTTAATTATGTTTTTTCTTTTTTGTTTGTGTTTTAATGAAGTGTGGCCAATACAGTGTATTTACTTTAAATATTTGAGGCCAATAATATATATAAATAAGAGGGGGGCGGGGGACCAACAATAGGTCATTTTCCCTACTTTTTAATTAAGTATATCAAGTCACGGAAGCCACATAAGTAATTTGTATAATAAATTCAGATATTTATTTATTATTTTTGTAAGCATGATATAACTAATAACATACATCGAAAGTGTTAGATTTATTGTATTACATAATATTTAATATACAAATAATAATTACTAAATAATGATTTCCATTTCCAACACACTGTAGTATTTTAAATAAACTTTCTTTTCAAAAACACTTAATTTAAATAAGTTTAAAACGGTTATGTTGATTCTAAAAATAATGGTGTCATTGATTATGGCAACATTTCTATTAAATATAGACATTAAATGATTTAATAAATAAAAATTAAAAAAATAAATTACTTATTCAACTCATATAATATTTTTCATGGATTAGATTAATAAACGAATTTGTTTGTTATGGACTGGGATATTGGCACTTTGTAACCAAATTTCATATTGTTTAATTTAAATGGAGTTACACTTTCTATGAGTTTCTAATGATTATATTATTTATATATACAAGAGAGATCTTAGATAAAATGGCGATTTTATTAATTAATAAATCTAAGCGCGATTTCAGAGGCACAGAATCTGCAAATTACCTTCAGTATATAATTATTATAATATTTTTTTACGACTGGCAACTCTAGGCGCTCTTCGACAAAACTCCTATATCCCGTTCAATTCTGCATTAAACCAAAAAGTCGTTTGTTATAATAATTGTAGTAATTCAAGTTTATTTTAAAATACCTTGAATATGCCGACGCATTAGAAAATAAGTTATGTTTTACAGCTCCCAATTTTTCTATATTATATTTTGATACGGTTAGCGGAGTATCTAGTTTTGCAAATTCCGCAGAAAACTCATCCTCTGAAATCAGCCTACAGCTAGCAGAGGTGAAATAAAAGGCTTTAAGCTAGCAACACTACGTGGCCATTTGCAAAGTACAATCTATATTTAGATACAACTATAGAATTGGTGTTTAGATACAGTGACACTTACCAACAATACAGAAGGTAGATAAGAATTTACATCTTCAAATTGATAGTGAACTTATAGTAAAAGTATTAAATACAATTGTTAGTTTTGAAACTTAACTAGCAACACTGTTACTTGAACGCATAATGAATGGTATACACAGTCCTGCAAGCAGGAATCAACACGCATAGATGTAAAACTTTAGGTATGTTTCCTCTGTCAAATTTTTTCACAAATTGCACGCATTTTCTGCATTGCCCTTGTTTCCAATATCGTTTTTAGTGATCGCGACAGAAAAAAAAACAGCACTGTAAATAGAACTATGTGTTAATACAATCTATTGTATTTATCAGATTTCACAACTCTACACGATGTTTAGCTCTAGCTAAACATCCTGTAGAGTTGTCAAATCTGATATTTGAAACTTCGATTTTTAGCTCTATTGTAACGCATTAACAGTTTTATTGTCTGTCGCGATTACTAAACCTCTCGTGAGAACGTAGCCTTACTCCTCTTAAAATCATAATACAATATTGTACCTACAAATCGGACCGTGTATCGCTTACATAACAATTGCGTTAAGAAGTCAATACACTACGTTAGTAAGTTTAAGCTCAAATTTGGTCTGAAAAGCTATTTCTGCACCGTGGTCTATACTAATGATTATTATTCAAACCGAGTATTAGATAGTTAGGAACTTAGTGAAAGAGTAGATATTAGAATATTGAGTTGATTTATAAATAAGCTACAAGAGGGGGCTACTTTGCTTACTTTTATGTAATGAGATCTATCTATATTTTTATATTACGTGTAATTTTGAATCAAATTCACTCGAATATCCGGGATACTTTAAGGACCACTTTTGGGTCCATTTAATTTTAATACAAGTTCTCGCATATTAATGTATAAGAATAGCATATTGCAAAACAAAAGCCAAAACTTAGAGGTATATAAGCAAAGAAAGTTGATTAAATTGATGAAGGTATTTTTTTATTCTCCCCCCTCGCTAGATGTTCATACTGGTTCATTTTCAACACCAAAATATATTAAATTAGCCTCACATCTCTTGTTATTTAACTGATATGTAGGATCTGCGTCAGTCCTGTCGAGTACTTGTAAGCAAAAGAGTGCCCCAACAAATAAATCCGTATTCACCATAAGAAAAAATATTCTTTTCAGCCCGATATCACCGTTATTTTCAATAAAAAAAAATTACAGTGTTAATGAACCAGTACGACTTTACTATCTGATTTACTATATTATGAAGCAAAATGTACCCTATTTGGGCAAATTACCCTAACTGTGGGTACTAATTGAAGCTCGCAAATTACACCTAAGGGAAAATAAACGTCTATGTCATTTATTACAATTTAGAATTAGGTGCTTTCCTCATTTTATAATTCACAATTTATACTAGCAAACACGATTTTATTTATATCATTATTTTAGTACAATAAATTTAGTAAGGCTATTTTATTACATACATCCGATTACGCGGTGAGATTAGACGACTTAAATAAATTATATCTAGTAACACTTACATAAAATATAGACAAAATAACAGTAACGAATACATCTAGAGGCGTACTAAGCGAATCATTGTCTAAAAATACCGCAGTCAACACACACAACAGGCAAACGAACATACGACTCAAGCGAATAGAGATCGACAGACGATACAAATTATATGTGTCTAGAGAAGATTGTTATCTGCGGCAGAGATTGTTTACTGTTTGTTGGCAAAAATATGTTTTTTTTTTAAATTTGATACAATTTATGCAGTTTTTGAAAAGATTCACTTGCAATTGCTACTTATATTATAGAGTATATATTATAGTAAAAATAAACGATCTGTCGACCCAATTCGTTTCAACAAAAAAAAAAAAAAAATGAACAGCACTATCACATTATAAACATCTAAAATTTAAACGAGAGATTCTAAAATTTACAATAATTAATACTGAGATTAAACAATTTTAAACGAGTTAAATGTGAACATAAATGACAAACATTTAAAGTTATTGAGATTATTAAGCGCCATCCACACGACACGACGAACATTACTCTAATTACAGTTACATTGATATGTGAATGAAAAAGAACGAAACGTCCACACAACTAATTAATTGTAAGCTCCAGGATTGCCAATATTTAAATAAATTCAAAATATTTCCCAGATACGAAAAAAATGTTGCGACTAGTAACCCTAGTTGATTAAGATATAAGTGATTCTATTAATTAGTTGTGTGAATATAAAGATTACATATAAGTGGCCCCTAGTTCACGATACATCGAGACATGAGAAAACATTCACATCAAAAGTATCATCCATTAATGATATAAAATCGAGAACAGGCGATAAAAAGGTGTAATTGAAGTGGCCTAGCCATTTTTATATTGACGATCATGTTAAAGTTGGTAACTTAAGAGTCATGAGAAGTACTACTGTTTTCAATGGGAATTACAAAGTCAGATAATAATAACGTAATAATAATAAAAATCTAAGACCACTGCTGTTCTCGCAAATACTAGTACGACATAGAGAGCAACATTACAACACGAATACAATTATTGCTTTGATGTAATTCGTTGAGATGACAATTTATTGCGAAAACCAAACACAACCATGTCATGTCGCATTGGATGGACAAATTAAATACTAAAATAATACTCAGTCGACACACGACAATGAAATGAGCAACTCCAAAATCCTTCGAACTCTCCAAGATCCTTCTAGAACGAAACAAGATCCAGAATGAATGAGACAGCTGTACGCGCACGTACGAGTGACAGAGACAGTGATAGATGGAGTCAGACGCTTGCAGCGTGGAAGCAACTTCATTGGCTTTTACCTGAAATTAAAAAATATAATATGTACATTATAATATGATATTTAACATAATTTTAATTTCATTTCTGTCTAATAACATTACAGACTATTTCTATCAATCACATTTTTTTATTCTCAAATTCACACAAAAATACTATATCACTATTTTTAATGAAACATGTGTGTGTACAAGCAACTTTATGTTCAAAATCAATGACGAGGTTGTATTCTTTATTAAATAGCGATTGTCTATGGAACTCTGTTGTCTATGCTCACCTGCGCGCTCACACGTGCTGCACGTACTCGGGGTTGAGGAAGGAGAATCCCATGAACTCGGTCTGGTCGAGGTTCATCATGAACAGCTTGTCGGTCGGCGTCAGCTCCGTCTTCTCCTGGGTGAACTGCTTGTCGAAGTTGGACACGTCCTTGCGGTGTTTCTGGAAGGCAGATAATTAAGTTCTCAGTCACCATAAAAACAAGTATTATCAGGGAATGTCATTCATAAGCAAGTTGACACTTATTGAGTAAGCGTGGCCACATACTGAATTTTTTTTTAGATAAAACCGGGCCGCTTGTTAGATAATTTTACTTTGGTACTATAAGTATAAGTGTTATTAAAATGCAAAAATATTTTTGCCGTTTGCCGACCACCGGTTTAACCGAGCTGTGCAGTTTTATCGTTAAGTGTGTAGCAGGCATTAGGTGTCGAATGTGATTATCATCATTGCGGACCGTATGTTTGTCAGTTATGCTGTTATCTGACAAAACATAAAATCATCCAGAAACCGTCAACGCGCTTGACAGTGAAGCCGTCACGACTACTCCAAATTGGAGTGGCTATCCAACAGAATAACGGAACATTTTACCCAACTTTTTTTCAATTAACTTTTAATGAATACCTAATACGCGTTTCGGAAGTGTAATGTGTAAAGTAAAGTAAAGAGCGGGCGGGCGGTGTTTCGCAATGGTTTTGGTTACAGTATGCTGCGTACAAATGTGATCGAACACTCATTTGGATGTTCTGTATTCTGTGGTTATCACCGACGGTTGTACAAAGAACTCACAATCTTGGGCTTGAATGGCGGCTGCACGTCGCGCAGCTCGACGCGCGCCCAGTCGATGCGGCGGAAGAACGGATGCGTGCGAACATCCTCCTCGCCTCGGGGCCCGCAGCCGAGACGTTTGAGGGGATTCTTCTGAAGGAAGGACTTGCAGGCGTCCTTTGCCTCCTAGAACGGTTTCCGTCAGATTTCCATTAGGTTGTTCTTAGTCAGATAAAAACTAGAAAACTCTCAAACTAAATTGAGTAATTTCGTATTCATATACCTCCGTAAAAATAAAAAAAAAGGAAAATAGAAATAAAACAAATTCCAATTAATTGTTTCACGACTTCGACATCTTTACTAATATTTGTTTGTTTGCATTGAATGGGCTCCAAAACTACTGAGCCGATTTTTATGAAAGTTACAGATATAGAGCCCCTAGACAACGGGTAAGGAGTTACTGTTCAGTTACTTTTTATTCCGTCAAAATGTGCGGCTTCCGCAAAAAATCGCGGGCAACTTCAAGTAATACCTTTTTTTTAACGGGTAATTGGCCCACCATATTTACCGACCACTGCAACTCCTGTTTAGCCAGGATCGACAGTGGTAACCAACCACAAAAACCCTTTGACATGATCTCAGGGGTGCCCGAGGGACATGCTAAGTCTGTCTTGGGACCCGCAACGAAATTAATCTGAAGATTGTAGGAGGAGTAGGAACTAGGAAGTAATACCCATATAAAATAAAGTTATTTACAAACCTTGCTCAGCGTCTTCGGATACGACACGCTGTTGTCAGTGATAGCCGCGAACAATTCCTCCTCATCCTCACCATCGAAAGGCGGTTGTCCCACCAGCATCTCGTACAGCAGCACGCCATAGGCCCACCAGTCGACCGACTTCCCGTACGGCTGGTATAAGATGATCTCCGGGGCGATGTAGTCGGGGGTCCCACAGAAGGTCTTGGTAGTTTTGTCACCGTTAATGCCCTCCTTGCACATGCCGAAGTCAGCGATTTTGATGTGGCCGTCTTGGTCCAACAGGACGTTGTCAAGCTTCAGATCACGGTATATTATGCCGCGGGAGTGCAGGAAGAACAGCCCGATGGCTATTTCTGAAGCGTAGAACCTGTTATAGAAAAAAAAAAAAAAACTTCTCAGAAGATTCATTTTAAAAGTATTTTATAGTCGATGAAGAAATTAAAGAGTCAGAATTCTTTCGCCACGACGTAAGTTACTGGAAACTCATGACATCGACTACAATTTAGCAGTAATTTTCAGCGCCGCTCATTAAATATGCAACATGGGAAGTTACATATTATGTGCAATCATTCTCTGTTGATAGCTGGTTGTCATGTATTCGTTGTATTTCTTACAAATTTATAGTTGTAACTTCATATGAATCGACTGCATCAATTATTTGCAATAGAATTCATTGAACTATATGTCGCAGATTGTAAAGTTTAGAATCTAAACTATTAAAATCACAATGTCTTGGCGACCATTAAGTAAACGAGTCAGTAATCAGTATATACATCCGACATGGCGACGCATCAAGAACCTCTATCTCGATTCTCGACTCTTCTTCTTCTTCTTTAAAATGGCCTCCCTTATGCCGGGTTTTCACAATACGAGTACACTAGGACCGAGTGCGTTCGGATGGCTACTCGGTCGCTACTCGTAATGTGTAAACAGGTGATCCGAGCACACTCGGACGATGGCATCCGATCAGAGTGACACGGGCGCGGCTCTACTTTTACGAGTTGACTCGGATGAAATTTAAAAAAAAAATGGCGTCAACTAAGAAAACTAAAACGGAGCTAAAGAAAAAGTGGACAGAACGTGAAACTAAACCTTTTGGCACTCGATAGTGACTTTCTAAAGAATGAAAGCAGTCACCAGCTGCTAAATATCTCATTATTACTATTTGAAGTTTAACTATAGCTGGTATAGCTTTCCTCGTAATTATGGGTACCTATCTGTTTTCTGTATTCTTGGCGCTACTTTTTCCAATAGATAGGTACTCAAATTGCTCAGTATTTAATCTCAATTTTTTTTAACGTGGCTTGATCTTCCTCTTGCACTTCGCGAATAAAATTATTATTTGAAGCGCCCAGCTGGTCACGTTTTAAAATCCATTTCCGAGTCCAAATCGTTATTTTATATTTTTTTATTTCCCTCCCGTGATTTTTTATTTCAGCCAATAAAATATCTGCTACAATTTCTACACATCGGAGCAACAAATCAGTCGCCGTCATTTTGTGTGTTTAGAAATCAAATGCTACTTTGATTCAAAAAACCAAAACTGTGAAAACCAAATTCCGAGTGGGCTCGTATACGATTAGGCTCGTACGAGCGCACTCGGTCCGAGCGTACTCGTATTGTGAAAACCCGGCTTTATAGGATTAGTCGGAGCCGGGAGCGTGCTCGCAACTGACAGTTTGACGTTGACACTTGACAACGGACATCTGACAATCCTTCTTCTTTTTATAAAGATATCTACGCAATACTATCATAGAGACATTCGCAAACTTCAACGAATATAAATCTATAATCTCTGACATCTAAATAGAGTAGATATTTACTGTTTAATATCGAAGTGAAGAAGATATTCAATTTAGAATGCACAGTAGAAACAATACTCACACAGCCACCGGTTCCTTGAACTTCCCGCACTGCTGGATTTGGAACATCAAATCTCCGCCGTTCACGTACTCCATCACGAAGTACAGACGATCCTGAACATAAAATAATATCTACTAAGCAACTACGCATGTACACAAGAATACGTACTAAAAGGTACTTTTTATATAAAAAAAATAGTTCTTTATTGAGATGCAAGGCAACCATGCTTTGAGTGAAAAAAAAAATACCAATCTTGGGAATATTAAAGTTTCTGAGAATATTTATGATCACGCAGATAATCACTCTAAAGAAAATACCTAAACATATCATCTTGGGTTAAGACTTACAATATGAAATATACGGCCTATTCCCGATGTCCCAAAATATTTGTCCATCACTGAAGGACAATCGGGAATATATAGTAAATACACAAATATACCATAGTCTGGAAACAGGAATGCAATTGCACGAGGAATGGTGGTTTGCTGCTCAGCGCCAGCACTCTCTTCTCCACCATAGTGCAGTCCACGTCGTCGTCTTGTATAATGATGTCCTTCTTGAGTATCTTGATGGCGTATAGCTCGTCTGTACCTCGACGTTCCGCTAGCATCACCTACAACATAAGCATAAAATAGAAAAAATATATATCACTCGTATATAGATAAACTAACATAAAAAGAAACAGCTTTCATAAAACGATCCAAATTTTGACATCCCCTTCATTGGGTCCTAATTTTTTCACACAGTCGTGGTCACTGTATGCTTGTCTTGTGCAATCAAATCAAAATCTAACTTTAAGATTATCTGTTCGTCTTTTTATAATCTGTAACATAAGTCCACGAATACCTCACAATGGTTTAGGTATAGTGGATATTGTAATTATTTAGTAGTTATTGTACTTTAGAGATGGCTTGAGACATTTTTGTTGGTCAATTGACAAAGCGACTATATACTTAACATACTTTGTAATGTCTTTTCAATGTTATAAATTAAGAACAATCAGACAAATTAAATTGTATAATTTTCATCTACATTTTATTTGCAGTAACTATTTTAATTCTGGTCTATAGGGGGATGGGCATATAAAATATAAATATATAAATGCATATTCGATTTCTCCGATCAATATCAGATTTCGACTTCATGATCATAGGACGAACTTGGGAGACCACTATGTCGAACATTTTTTTAATTGAATCTGGCGTCATCGATTACTTGCAATGAGTAATATATGCGCGTAATACCTAGGAAATCATATTCTCCCTACCCCCATATCCTGAAGGATAATAATCCCCCATCTACCCTAGTTTTATCTTTGGTCCCGTGGATATATTGGTTTATAGAAAAAAATCCCAATGTCCTTTTTAAAACAGTAAAGGCCCCCACAGACGAGAGGCCGATCGTTTCAGTTAGAACTGACGTCAGTTCGGCCTGAGCGGATTCGAGCACACACACGGAAAAATCGCATCCGACCAAACTAGGGTTGCCACCCGTACTTTATAATAAAGTATAGTACGTTATTTCAGGTAATTGTACTCTATACTTTATGAGAATACTAAAGAACACGAAAATACTTTATTTTCACCATTTGGTATCTTTAGGATTTTGAAAATTATTATAAATATTATGATTTTTTTCGTACATATAGCGAAAAACATCGATTGCTCAATCGATGTCGATTGCATGTAGGGTTACCATATCTCAGGATTTGTCCTGAGATTTCAGGATTTTTCGACTCTTCTCAGGATTCCGGCCGGATTTAGCAAATCTAGTGATAGCTCAGGATTTTCAATAAAGCACAGGTTACATTTTAAAGATCTCTCTTATTAAACTACTAAAAATAATTTTCTTTTAGTAACAATTGCAGTTAAAATCAATACTGGTTTATCAAAGTGAAACAAACTAAAAATAATCTTCTTTTGGTAACAATTGCAGTTAAAATCAAAAAAGTCGCGTAAAACGCGTGCGCAAGATAATAATACGTTTTTGAGAGAAAATTCTCAAGCTGTAGAAAATCTCAGGACTTTTCCATGGAAATCAGGCCTTTTCTCCGGACTTTTGAATTTTTCATCTGGTAACCCTAATTGCATGTTAAGATAATTGAAAATAGAAATCTGCAAAAACATAATGTAGATATGGATGATCTATATGGAAAAAAATACTAACTATCTAGCTAACCTTATTACAATATACTTTAGAACTATCAACTGCACGATAAAGGCAGCAAGTGTAAAATAAGAGCAATGATAATTTTTTAAGCTTGTATAAAGTCATTTAATTTTTATTATATATTCCGAAAATGTTCTGTGATCAACATCAAATGGAGAGACGAAAGAAAAAAGGGTCTCTGAATTTGATTAAAAATGTATTACTAATTTAATTTAAATATGGACTGTAAAGGTAATATATATAATATTAATTTGATACAAAGTGCAAAAAACAATAAAAAGTAGGTATGTATTTAAACATAATAATGATAATAAATAAATTGTAATTTATTTTAAATACAATGTACTTTTTTCCTTCCTATAAGAACCGTTGTACATACTTTATCTGCAAAAAAAAGAGGTGGCAACCCTAGACCCAACTGACGTCAGTTCGGCCTGAACGGATTCGAGCCCACACATGATACGATTTTGCATCCGTTCAGGCCGAACTGAAGGCAGACCGGACCGTGTGTGGGACCCCTAATAGCTTAAATAAATACCTCTACACAAGGAAGGTATAAAATCTGAAGAAAACCCTTTTTATGTAAAATAAGAGTCCTTCGGTAATGTACCTACTTTTGAACCTTTCAAATTATTACGTTTTCGGATCGGATGAAATATTTAAGTATATATACCTTTTTAGATTTAGTACCCGTAATGTATATTTATGGAGACGAATATATCTGCTTAATTTTTTGTCTCTTCTCGCTGTACATAAACCTTTCCTTGCATTATCTAAAGGTTGGTTATCATTTAGCCTATCATTGTACTTGATTATCGTTTCTCAACCTTTTTTATGTCGCGACTCACGAAAAATCCAAAAAATTAAGTAAAAAGTCTTGCGACTCCGTTACGATTTTTTTCGACGTTTGATACAAAAGATTCGTTCGAAAAACGAATATTTGGTACCTATATAGTTTGTATTTATTATTTTTCAACATACTGCGACCCCCTTTAATAACAAACTCGACCCCCCCAAGGGTCGCGACCCACCGGTTGAGAAGAAACGATGTACTAGGTAGCATTTTACATTCAGTATCTATTTAAACAACTATTAATGGAAGAATATCTCACCTTGCCAAACGAGCCCTTTCCGAGTACCATAATGAAGTTGAAATCTGTGGCCCTGATGACGTCAGCCGCATGCATATTATGGGGTACCTCCCGGTCTACGGGCGGCGGTTTGCGGGCACCCACGTTGGTGGCCTTCATCTGGTTCTTGAGTTGAGCCAGATCAGCACCCTCCTCGGGCACGGGCACATTGTAGTACTCTCCCTCCTCCTGGGTCAGCAGTTTGAACCAGCCCTCCGCGGGTGCCTTCATCACCTCAGAGATACCGAAGGAGAGGGATCCCATGAAATCATTGCGAGAGGTACGATCCCAATCCCATACCTATAACATTAATAAAATAAGTTACTTTATATTATCATAGACTAATAAAAGTATTTTATTAGTCCATGATATTATGTCTCAGATAAGAATTTTGCTCCTTCCGAAATTAGGTTCTTACCTACTATTCCTACTACTTATATCCTATCCTACTAATATTATAAATGTGAAAGTTTGTGAGGATGTATGGAAGGATGGATGTTTGGACTCTTTCACGCAAAAACTACTGAACGGATTTTGATGAAATTCGGTATGGTAGTAGTTTGGGCCCTGGATTAAACCATAGGCTACTTTTTATCCCGAAAAAGTACAGTGTTCCCGAGGGATACTATATTTACGCGGAGCCACGGGCAATAGTTAGTTTATATAATAATAAATCTGAATGTTTGTGAGGATGGATGTTTGTTGCTCTTTCACGCTAAAAGCACTAAACGGATTTTGGTGTTTGGCACGGTAGCCGTTTGAGCTCTGGCATAAGGCTCACATAGGCTACTTACTATCCTGAAAAGATACAGGTGTACCCGTGAGAAACTGCAATTATACAGGCGGAGCCGCGGGCAAAAGCTAGTTTAAAATATGCTATAAATTTGGGTATTGCATACTTACTTCTAGAAGAAGTCTGCGATCCTTGTCCTCAGGTTTGAGATCGAATATCAGAGTCTCGTTCCATTCAGGGTTCAGCGAGTTGCGAATAGTTTTTGTCTTTTTCTTCACGCTATCCGATTCAGGAATGAGCTTCAGCTTCACATACGGGTCAGATAGGCCGTTCGGATCCATCGGAATGAGATTGCGACCTTGTATCACTGTGAACGCAATTAAAAATTGTAAAATCGCAGCAAAAACATAGCAATTCAATTAACAAACAAACGAGGAAAGTGATACAGTGAATACACAAATGGAAATCCCGAAGCTCCGAAATAAAAAAGCGGCAACTGTTTCCAAACAGACGAAGAAAATTGCCAGTTACGTACAGAACAGTCTCTGGAATAAACTCGTGGAAATGTAGGAAAAAATGCAGAACTCACAGTTGTTGGAAACTAGCATCGTTATTTTATTCCCTTTTTATTATTGCAATACTTATGTCTAACGTAATGGCGGAAATATCATTGATTTATTGCTGAGGCAAGCTAAGGTCTAATGAGTTTATTTCTTGCCGTAATTTTGGGAGTGGTGAAGCATTTTTTGTTCATTTGGGGATGATTTCCTCCCTCAGATCATATCAAAATGTCTTTTGAGATCGCTTCACATATACTAATAGGACGGAGCTTGCAGGGCTGGGATATAATGATCGACAATACCCTTTGTGTTTTAATTAAAGTTACAGAGTAGTATTTTTGGACTTTGATTAACTAAGTAAATTGAAATGACGTAATTCAAAGTTGAATAATTGGTAAAATTTGCGAGTTTATTTTTAGACTAAATTTAACAATGTCGAGGTATATTTTAGATTTGAGACAAATTTCTAGAATTGAAATCTATTTTAAGACCATAAAACATGAGTATTCTATTGTTGGCTAAATAATATATTCTGAGGAATGTTTTTAAACCCATATTAAATTAGAGATTATAAATAGAAATAATTGGTGGCTTGTGAAAACGTTTAGGTAAGGACCAACAGTTACAGAGCGGTAAAATGTGACATCACCAACGTATTTATTTACAGTTTTGCACTGTAAATAAAACTACAGATATAAAAATAAAAAATGTTCCATGCCGTCAGCCTATTGGATTTAATAGAATTGCTAATCCAGAATAGGGTTAGCTCACACTGAGGCGAGACGGTGCAGCTCGAAATTTGAACTTTTCAATGAGGGTTTTTAATAGGAGATCGGACTACATTTGAAATATTTAGTTTCATTAATATATTCAGAAATATTGAGGCATTACTACTTGGTAAATGTAAAAAAATATATTATTTTAATAGGTATATGAGTTTAATACCTGCTTTTAATATTTTATTAATATGCGTTTAATTACCTTAACCGTGTTTTCATTATGTCGTTCCATTTTATGTATATTTGTGCCTTGTGACAGAATGCTTTGAATTTATTATGACAAAAAAATATGCCTAACGAGTTTATGCCAAAAAACAATTATGCCAAAGTATTATTATGACAAGAAAAAATATGCCTTACGAGTTATGCCTCATTAAATTAGGACAAACAATATTAGTCTAAATGATATTTATGCCTAATGATGTAGTATGCCAAGAAACCATTATGCCAAAGTATTATTATGCGTACTAAAATTATGCCAAGTGATGTATGCCAAATGAAATTATGACAAATAAAATTATGCGAAAGAAGAGGATCCCATTATTTTATGTGTAGTTTACTAATTAAATACATTTAAAAAGTACCAAAAAAAATTGTTTTTGCGAAATTGGTAAACAAAACCTACATCATTAGTTTACTTACATCATATACAAAAACATTCATTATGGTAAGTATGAACTTGAACGCACAAATATCGGAGATATTTACAAATATATTCCGGCGGCCGTATAATACTTTATGCACCTTAAGGCGCCGCCTTGATAATTTGGCTGTAGTGATATCGATTTTTCTCAGCAATGACTAAAGCTAAGAAATTAAAAGTTCATTGTCAGTATTCATCATGTCTTTGTCTTTGAATTACCCACAGCATAACACGATTGGTCAACTTTTATAACACAGAATAATTATTCAAAAACACCTCTGTAAAAAAAGAGATTCCTATTTTGCCAACAGAGGAGAGTGTTTTAAGCTTCCAAAATTTGTACATAGATTGATTCAAGCATACACATTAATTTGCCCATAGCTTATATGAAATGTATTTATGGTTTTTAAATTACGCGACAAAAAACCATTTTGTCGCTACGCCCTTTCCATTTCTTGCTGTTCCATTGCTTGTTCTCATAGAAAACAAGCAATCTAAAACATATCCAACACGGCAATCTAAAACATATTTTTACTTTAACGCGGCGTCACCTTAACCTACAAGTGACGTAATTTGTAGGTCGACTAGTATGTCGAGCGTTTTTACGAGACTTGCGAAATTTTATATACAAATCGCTGTTCCTTTGAAAATATTGACTTTTGATAAACTGTTTCTTTTGAGAAGTTACTCATATTTAAGAGTACTATTCATTTATGCAATAAATAAAAAATCAGTCCGATTGCCTATTCTGCGCTATCTGACAGCTGTTCGGACCGGATGGACAAGAAGCGCCGCCTGGTGGCAGAAAAAGCACGAACACCCTCATAGAAGGTTTTTGATACCCCTGTCTCCACCAGCCGGCGCCTCGCACACTTCAGATCCTGGCTATTAGAAAACATAGGCTCGAAAACCTTAATTAAACGTGAAAAAAGTTCAATTTTTAATCGCTATCTTCAAGACGCCGCTCTAAGCCACGTCACGTCACTTCTCACTGTGACGTAGGGATGCTCGATGTTGCAAAAACATCGATGTTGGCATCGATAATGACGTCGATAGCTTATCATCGATGTTCGATGTTTATCGAGCTCTAAACATCGATGTCAGGCAACATCGATGTTTTTTTGCAAACGTCTTCACGGCCGTCCGTCATCAATACATCTATACTACTAATATTATTAATGGGAAAGTCGTTTGTCCGTCTTTCACGCCAAAACTACTGAACCGATTAAAATGAGGTACAAAGGACATATTTTTATCGCAGGGGAATGTACAGTTCCTGTGGGATACATTATTTACAGTTTGACGTAAAAACTACTAAGCCGATTATCATGAAATTTGGCACAGATATAAAGCGGACCACGGGAAAGAAAATAAGGTACTTACTTTTTATCGCGGGGAAATGTACGGCTCCCATGGGATACTTTATTTACGGTTTCATGCAAAAATTACTAAGCCGATTATCATAAAATTTGGCACAGATATAAAGTAGAACACGGGTTAAGACATAAGTTACTTTTTATCGCGGGACATATAAGGTTCCCGTGGGTTACTGTCTTCGATGGCGTTGATATCACAATAGTGGTTAAATATTTTACCGCAACTTTTTTCAACTGGGTTTCCGATTAATCGGTCCGTGACATCGATGTTACGATGTTTTGAATAATGCAATATCGATGTTAAAACATCGATGTTTTATCGTCTAACATCGATGATCGTCGAAAATCGATGATCATCGAGCATCCCTACTGTGACGTGACGCGGCTCAGCGTAAATTCACGTACTTGAATTTATGGAAAATCTGACATTATCGATAGGTACGAGTAGTTAGGTAGGAACAATAAAATAAATATAAAATACAATTTCTTTCTTTTTTTTTTTGTTCAGAGTACTAAGTGTGAGTTTTTCTTTTCGCATTCGAATTTACAGTTTTGCACTGTAAATCACTGTCAGATAGGCTCCGAAACTACTGGACGGATTTTGATGAAATTTGGCACAGATGTAGAGTAGACCACGGGAAAGAAACGGTTTCTGCGAAATTAACTTTTGCGCGTACGAAGTCGCGAGCAATAGCTTGTAATTAATAATAAAAAAAAATTAAGTACATAAAACAAAAAATCAATATTTTTTTTTTCAAATTCCCAATTACCTTCGACGGTGAGTTTGTTGCCGGTGCACGAGACAGACAGCTGTATCCGTCCTCTTCTCTCGGTGTGGTCGCACCCGCACAGGTTCGGCACCGACTCCTCGCACCGCTTGTGCACGTTCATGTCGCATGCTACATTACAGTCGTGTATTAAAATACAATCTACGTTATTAATACATTTCTGATTCCATTCTAGACTGTATGTATTACAATACAGTCTAGAATTTATAGCGTACAATTTTTTTTTCTTATATCTCTGAAAAGGCTTCTAGGTGAGTAATGAGCATAGCATTGGCTGTGTTCCGTGGAAAGTAGCGCTAACAAAAAAACGTAAGCAAAATGGCGGATTATGTTAGCAGTACGTAGTTAGCAAACGTGTCCTGGCCCATAATCTGTTTCTTTTCTTTAGCGCTAACAAGCGCTTTTTTCCGCGGAACACAGCCTGTTTTACTATATTAGTACCAAGTTCTTGTAATAGGACAAAGTTCCTGCTCGACCATTTAAACGCCTCTAAAACACAAGGTAAGCGACCGCAACGACTGCAGACGTGGTTGAACTACGTATTTACACGTCAGCATGTGTGTGATTTTGATCTTATGTCTGGTCGAGCGGCAGCTTATTCTATAGTAGAACACAAGAAAAATAGTTCTTCTATAAAATAAGTATGGGTTCTGAAAAATTTAGTTTTAAATAAAAATACGTATCGTATAGCATTTAAAAGCTCTGATAGTCGATAGATAGATACTGAAAATAACTCTAATAGCTTAATCATATTCCAACATCAATTTGTAAAATCTTGCCAAGCCATCCTATAATTTTGTAATTATAGGATAATTATCCTATTTAAACAACACAAACATGCAAGAAGATACAAGTTACAAGCAATACATTTTAGATTACGCTCTCTAATATTCCTTTGTTATCTCATTTTCACAAAATCTAGTTATAATTCGTATTTCATTCCGTATATCTAAGCAATTAATTTGACTTTAATATTTCATTACTTATGTTTGTACATAAAAAAAGTAATTTCTAATGAAGACGGAAATAATAGGTACTTGAGATAAAATAACACAATTTGGACACAGGTGAATAAAAAAAAACAATATTAAGAATTGAGATTCCAGGTACAGATGATTAATAAGCAATAAATAAAGAGTAGTTTGTTAGGGTAAAATCAAGTACGTACAATAATAATTTAAAAAATTAGAATGAATTCAAAATTATAGCCAAGCATGGCCATAGACTGGAATCATACAGTCCAGGATCGGTAAGGCCGGGGAAAATTCAGAGCACTAAAAATAAAACTCTGCGTTAATACAATAGAGTTGAAAACCGAACACACGAGCATGGAGTCTTAAGTCAATGTAAAATTTGACAACTCTACGTTCGTGTGTTCTATTTTCAGCTCTTTTGTATTATCGCAGAGTTCTATTTTCAGTAATCTGAATTTTCTCCGGCCTGCCGGATTCCGGATCATAATAATATAATCCCAGCCCTATATTAGACAGTGAAAAAATAAAGGCAATGATAAAACCATCGTGAAAAACGGTGACAAAATGTCGTTATTATGGTGGAGACGCGACAAAGATTAGCAATACATGTTCACAGCATACATAATAACTCATGCAAATATAAAGACGAGCTCTAAAGGTAGCATTCCAATCTTCACGACCGCGACCGCGATCAGCGAACCAGACAAGTTCTCAGGTCGCGCTCACTGGTCGCGCAACGCCGTGTAGCTCCATATAAATTCTTACTAAGCACTGTAAGCAGTGGGTCGCGCTTCGCATTCGCTAAGATCGGAATGCTACCTTAATACGTAGAACTAATTTGGAGAGCAACTCTCAAAACAAAACAAGAGCAAGCTTCAAAGTGAATGCAAACAGAAATTGGTTTAGTTGGAATTGCTCTTTGTGTACCGATTAATATGATAATGAATGAGATTTTAGGATATAACCACTAGGCGGTGACAATATTGCTGTGAATATTATTTCTTTTAATTTCTGTGATACATTATAATTTCGTTGGGAATTAATTTAAGGGCAAGATGCACGTTTTCTAGACCAGATATTTTACCAAAAACTATGCAATCTAGGGGATACTCGACGGTACTTTGTATGTACCATCCGTAAATCTGAAGCATCATTCATGTAACGGTTGTTCTTAAGTGCAATTTAAAGGGCATTGCAGGCATTTCAGCCGGCATAGCAGTTCTACACGGTTTTTTGTACAATCGTAATAGCTGTTAGTACATTCCTTTTGTTTGACTTCTCATTCTTTGTGCAATTTTCACGGGCAGATCAGGTATTTCAGCCACATCCATCTAGGGGATGCTCGGTACTCAGCACCGACTGTCTCTATACCTGTGCACTTGTATCCTTGTTGGGCTAGACCATGGAGCATCGTCCCGCAATGGTCACAGAAAGTTGGCGCAAGAAACGTCCATGTATCCCATTTGTGGGGGGCATACGCGGCCTTAACAATAATAAACTATTAGTTACTAAATACGAGACTAAGATGAACCCTGAACAAGAAAAGATGAGAAGATTAGACAAACACATTAGCAGAAAAGCACGAACAAGCTGAAAAAGGCGAAGCGTTAGCGTGGCGCAGACTCTTCCAGATACCTTGACACTTGAGACCCTGGTGGAGGATCCCGTACAGCAGCGACCCGCAGTGGTCGCAGAAGGTGGGCGACGAGTACGTGTAAGGTTTGAAGTCGTGTTTGGTTCTCGTGTCCTGTTGTTGGAGAAAATTGTTAACATGCGCAATTTATCAAAAAAACTCCGACAATTGCCAAAAATAAAGCGCGTAAAAATTTATTCACCGAGTATTTTTCTCGCTAAAGCCCTGTCAAAATATATTCAATTTATTATATTTTATAGGATTTGGGGAATGAGATATTGGAATTTGATAATAAGTAAACCGACCGTGGCCTTTAAAATAATTTATCATGTCAACAAAGTGGCGAGACAACAGAGGAACAAAGACTCGATTCAATAAAATCGTCGAAGCGAACGTAAGCGTTTAACCCTAACGGATAGACAGAATTTTGAACGGAATTAAATTTTCAGCGGCTGTTGACGAAATAAGAAGCTTTATTGGAGTCGATCAATTTATTTCGTCGCGGTTTTCGGTTCGCAACAAGAGACTTTCTTTGTTCTTAAATTGGAAAGGAGTGACGCGATTCCAGGGAAATTGCTTCCATTTTTCCGCCTAAATTAATAATTACTTTACGAAATTTATTTGCGCTGGTGTTGATTTGGTTGTTTTTTTAAGGAAGCCGGATTGTCAAAGAGTTTTTGTCTTATTCGAGACTTCCATTAGAATGGTGAAATATGGATCAGCTATCTCGGGCTTGCATATTCTGTTTAATATTAATGGAATCTAATTTCGCTTCGTCGACATGCTTTGCCACGAATTTAATTATACTTTGTACTCATAATCATAATCAAATCTTAATGTCATTGTGGTTAAAAATAGATAGAAAGGTTGTTTTACAGTCTATTAGAAACCCGATAGATTGTTATTAAGTTTAGAGTAGACAACTGTCAGTATTGGCAAGTTTTGGAAAACTTTTTCGTGGATAGGCACTAGGCAGATTATGGTGGACTGTTTGGAATAAGAGGTAACGACTCATCTTTTATTTTACCTTAAGAGATAACTTACTCTTCAGCCACCCTCTTGACATTGCTTTTCGAGTTAATGAACAATGGCTGATGCTGATGAACTCCTGATGGATTTGACATGGCTCCCGCTGGAGTCGGGACACGAACAGTAAGTAATTGGCTCGCGTGCGGGCCGGGCGTGTATCAACGAGTACACTCACTCTAATTACACTTTTTTATAATAAACCTATACCAAATTGCGGTGTAGCTACACCATGACTACAAAGTTTCCATTTTCATTACGGCGTGCCACTTTTTAGTGTTCTGCACTCAAAGGGTAAAAAAACGGGACCCTATTACTATGACTCCGCTGTCCGTCAGACTGTCCGTCTGTATAGGAACATACAAAATAGATAATTACTATTAAGAATAATAGCTCCCACACCTATCTCAGCGGCGATAGATGGTTTCGTGGAAACTAGCCCGGCTACGCAGGAGTTATTTTGTCTTACTTTACTCTTATAACCCAGTGGGATGGAATAAACCAAGGACTGGCGAGAGATCAGGCGCAGGGCCGACTTTTTACATGCCCATCCGACGCATGGATCATCTTTTTTGTCAGATAATCAGATAATCACCCTGCACTGGCCTATCCAAACTTGAAAACAATATTTTTGTCGTTCCAACGCGGGAATCGAACCCACGACCTCCGAGTCGAGAGCCAAGATTTAAACCACTGGACTACGGAGGCTAGATAACTATTGATACACAGATAATAATTAATAGATATAGTAAAGTACTTACGTCGGAATCCGCCCCCTTGTCCGCTCCGGGGCACGTGAAGGTGACGTACTCGTGACATCGTTTGTGCACCACGAAACTGCACACTGTAACATCAGGACATGTATCATTATTAATTTATTACATTACATCATTACATCATCACCACCATCATCGGCCACTCAAGGTAATAGAAAGAAAAGAAAAATGAATGTCAAGTGTGTTCTGCTAAAGATATAATCGTAGTAAGTACTAAGTAGGCGTATGTGTAGATAAATCACCCCCCTAGTCCCCAAGATCCAACCCCAAAGGTCGCAACCCTAACCCCCCCCCCCCCCCTCCAGAGATACAAGCAATTGAATATTTTATGTTTTGGTTACGACTTAATGTTGAATAAAACTAAATTATTATTTTTTTATGACCCGCACTACAGACATCAAGATAGTCTGATGTATTATCAATGTATATTTTTGGTGACAAATTGACAAACGTTAATGTGTAACTAAATTTTATCTATCTAACGCACGGTATCAGAGTCGTATGTGTTATTATTATTTTAACAATTTTATGTATTTCTGAGCATTATTGTACAAAATATTAGTGTACACCTTCTTCTACATAATCTTTATATCACCGTAAAATTGTAAAAACTGTTAGATTGTAATATTACTAGACATATTATAATATGTCGACAGATTGTTAAATAAAAATTGCTCCTTACAATTATTGTACGCATTATTTTTCGTTATAATTACTATTATGAAACGCAAACAAATATGGCGGCGCTTGCACTTGCCGTTTAACCAATCGGCACGGTAAATATTACAATACTAGATGACGCCCGCAACTCCGTTGCGCCAAAATTCGTTTATCGCGGCGGAACGTACATTTTTCCGGGATAAAAAGTATCCTATGTCCTTTCTCAGGACTCAAAGTATCCCTATACCAAATTTCATCAAAATCGGTTCAGCGGTTTGGGCGTGAAGAGGTAACAGACAGACAGACAGACAGACAGACAGACAGACACACTTTCGCATTTATAATATTAGTATGGATCTTCGCCAAATATCATACTCCTCCGTTCACACAATTCTCGTAAAACTGGACTGAGAGTTATATGCTTCACGTATATAATAATAAACAAACACCAAAACAAAGCCCCAACGAGCTCCCATCAGGTGCTGACATCAAAGGCTGACAGTTCTATTACACTGAAGGCTGTCACGGCCCACTAAGCACGGAACAGATTCGAGTGAATCTCTCATCGGGTAAAGCTATGATCACTATTATTTTGATTCCCTTTGAAGGGTTGATTTCGAAAACCTCTTGCAGATTCAAGACTACTTAATTTCTAGTTATTAATCTGATGTTTCTACAATGCTTGGCATAATGATAACGTCAGCATATGTCTTGAGAGCCACATAAGAGCCACTTAAGAATGCTTACACACGTACAGATTTGGTGCGGAGCAGACCACGGATTTGGTTGCCAACTTAGGAGTGTTGCATATTGTTATGATAAAAAGCATCACATGTCAATGTCATATTGAAAGATGTCAACAATACAACCTATCGAGTCTGTTTATGTTAGCTGGCCAAAAGGCTATGTATACTGTAATCGTATATCTGTATTAGGGGCCCCATACATGGTCCGGTCTGCCTTCAGTTCGGCCTGAACGGATGCAAAATCGTATCGTGTGTGTGCAATTTCGAGATCGCATCAGGCGGCCGTACGGACTGAAGCGATTCGTTCCAGTGTTGCCAGCTCTTTTTTGTGAAACTACTAAACTCGTATCGATTTCTACTAAAACTACTAAAGAAGGTACTTAACTTAGGAATTCCTGAAGCCACCCAAAAACCACTGCATTTTAGGTTTTATTATATTAATTTTTTTTCATTATTTGAATTTGATTATAAATTTTACCATTAAATTAAAATATACTAGGAAATATTACGTATTTAGTAGCTATTTTGCATATCATTACTGTCTGGCTCTTTCCTACTTAAACACTACTAATAACTAAATTTCTACCAAGGAGGGAATAAAATACTCAATTTAGTAAAATTTTGTAAAATAACTAAGTTGGCAACATTAATTCTGGCCTGACCGATCGGCCTGAACGCGCGGCCTGTCCTGACCGTGTGTGGACAAATCGCTTCAGTTCTTGCCCGAGCCGCGGCCGTGCGGGCGTGTGTCGTGTACAAGCGTTGTATGAGTTTTCGCGGTGTTTAAATACAAAATTGATAAACACGACCGTAGCGCGCGGCAAACCAGAATGGACTGATGCGACTGTTCCGTGTGTGGGCACGAATCAGATCAGGCCGAACTGACGTAAATTGGATTGGATGCGATTTTTTCCATGTGTGTGCTCGAATCCGTTCAGGCCGAACTGACGTCAGTTCCAGCTGAAACGATCGGCCTCTCGTCTGTGGGGGCCTTTAGCTTCTCTCATAATACCTATGTAATACGTTACTGTGTTAAACGTATGGACCAATAAAGAAGAATATATTATTCGTTGTATCATTGATAATATCTCCACTCTAGCATAAGAAGAATTCCCAATCAAGTGATGAATCAAGACGTAGGCTGCAGTCCATAAAAAAGTACAGTACCAACAAATCTCGGCAATATTATTTACTCTGTGACAAACGATGTATAAAAAAGAAGAATATTGTATTCATTGTATCATTGATACTTGGGGTTATTTATAGGGGTTTGTATTTTCTTGTTTTTAATTAAACTAAGTTATTGAACTGTTTTAATTATCAACAAGCGATTTGAAATGTCTTACCTGTATAAAATAAACTTTTGGAAGTATGTTTTAATGTCGAAAGTATAGGATTTATCAGTTTATTTAAGTTTGGGGGAAAATATTTTTGTGGGTTGGAACACTGCTCATGATGGTTCACTCCAGACCAAATCGGTACGTCTACTTTTAACGTTAAGTAAAAATGTTGAATTTTGTTTACTTTTAAAAAACTAAAGCTCATCAATCTTAATATTATGAAATTAAGATTAAAAATTGTAGTTTCAGGTCAAAAGGCTTTAGATATTAATCAGATGTCAAGTATCTACTTATCTTTGTAACTGAAGATACTAAACTTGACAGAGATGCCAAGTCTACTTTTAAGACAATCAAAAAACTTAAAGCGATCCTAAGAGCGGTTTCTACTACGTCCGATCCGAATCTGATCCGAACCTGTGAAAATATGGTCCAGGGCAGCCGTAGTACTATATCTATGGTAGTTAACTCACTAGATCCGATTTCCGTCATCCGATTTCTTTCTGTCATTCTAGAATCTCCATGGCGGAAAGAAATCTGAAGAGACGGAGGAGTTTTTTGACGGACCGAAGTAGCCATAGTATTTTTTGTATGAACGACTTGTATTTGTATGAAAAGACTCATAATCAACGACGTTAACACTCTGCTGTGGCTCCGCGTAAAATCACGTATTCCAAAAGATGGCTCCTGAATTGCATGGATTTGAGTAGCATTTCGATCTTGGCGACCGCGGTCGCGAGTAGCAGTCGCGCGTCGGGGAAGCTCAGATGGGAAGGTTACATTGAGGTGCAAAAATACCCGGCTTGAGCACCATCGCGCTCTACCACTGAGCCATAGAGGTCGTCGAAGATATGAAATGGCATAGAGATGTCACTGATGAACTGACTTTACAGAACAGTGTACAAGTCATTATCATCTAGACATACGAAATGGCAAAGAGATGTCACTGATGAACTGACTTTACAGAACAGTGTACAAGTCATTATCATCTAGACATACGAAATGGCATAGAGATGTCACTGATGAACTGACTTTACAGAACAGTGTACAAGTCATTATCATCTAGACATACGAAATGGCATAGAGATGTCACTGATGAACTGACTTTACAGAACAGTGTACAAGTCATTATCATCTAGACATACGAAATGGCAAAGAGATGTCACTGATGAACTGACTTTACAGAACAGTGTACAAGTCATTATCATCTAGACATATGAAATGGCATAGAGATGTCACTGATGAACTGACTTTACAGAACAGTGTACAAGTCATTATCATCTAGACATATGAAATGGCATAGAGATGTCACTGATGAACTGACTTTACAGAACAGTGTACAAGTCATTATCATCTAGACATATGAAATGGCATAGAGATGTCACTGATGAACTGACTTTACAAAACGGACTACAAGTCATTATCATCTAGACATATGAAATGGCATTATAGAGATGTCACTGATGGACTGACTTTACAAAACGGACTACAAATCATTATCATCTAGACATATGAAATGGCATAGAGATGTCACTGATAAACTGACTTTACAAAATAGAGTACAAAGTCTTTAGCTTTTAAAACAATAACACGAGGAAATTAATTCGTTACATGGTTCAGAAAATTAACTTTCGTCGTGTGTAGCGAAAAGTCCCTAAGGGCATGAACCATCTGCTTCTGCTAACAGTGATTTAATTAACTGGGGAAATTATAGGAAAATATGATGGTTTCATTTGTGCAGATCGTAAGTAATAGATAAGGTTAGGGGTCAAGAGAAAGCATTCGCTATTATTCTTTTTGGGCTAAGAGAAACAGACCTACTTTTTGTATAATAATGGCTATCTTTGTCCGATGTCAATCTAAAAATCTCAATATTTTAATATTACAAATAGATACTGGATAAGTTTTGAGGGTGCAAAAATTCTAAAATCTTTTATTTTGTGCATAATATAGTTTCTGGACCTTCTTCTTAGTCTAAAATTTGATTTTGTGTCATTTTGGATGGTTGCGTTAATAGCAATTTAGGTAGGTATGTGTGTTTCTTATCAGTACTAGCCGAAAGGTTAATATAGCTAAAAATTTTGCTTTCACGGTATTAAGGAAAGAGAACCGATGTACAAATAAATTTTGAGTCGTATCCAACTTCTTTTGATATTTGGCTACTATATAGAACATGGTCTCATCAGGTCCGCAACAATTCTAATGTCTAAAAAATCTTGAAAATCTGTTCAGAGTATTAATAGGTTTAAGAGTCTGTAAGAAAGTTGTGCCACATTCGTCAATTGCGTTTAAATATATTAAATTTTTTTCCTCAAACTAGCTATAAAAACTATAAATTAAACTTTTTGTTAGTAGAGTTTACGTATTTCTGATTATTATTGTGTTACAAAACACTTTTCACAAGGTTCACCATGTTTATCTACGGGATTTTTTATTAGAGTGTAAAAAAAAACAACTTTTATCGTGTATGGCGAATACTAATATAATTTTGTACTGGACGAAAATGACGAAAATTAAGTCCTCATAATATTATGCAGGCTGTCCCAGAAATGATACTATTTATATTTTAAACTTTAGATAAATTTTTCCACTTTTATGGTCATTAACAAAAATCAACCACAAATAACCAAAATGCTGAAAACGCAATAGGCAGAAATGGCACAAAACTTAACAATAAACTCCTCAGGGATTACTTTATCAATACGGAAAAATTAAGCGACTTTATAATTTTTCTTTCCACTTACAACCTCAAAAAAGGCTAGCGCGACGGATCTAAAACTGTGATTAAACATTTAAAAACATTACATTTACAAAGTCATGTAACGTCTTTGTAAATAAAACCAGCTAGGTATATTTACAATTTACAAACTCAAGTAAATTCTTTGTAAATATAACTAATTAACAACTTTTAAAATGTTTAAAGTCATGTAAATTCTACTCATTTGTGTTGTGTATAAGTAATCCCACCAAAAACATTCTGTAAAAAACTAGCCAAGTCTCGATAGAGCTGCTTGTTTATCTCTAAAAAGTAGTGAAATCTAGACAAAGTCGTGCCAAGTCTAAGGTTCCTTACTGCGATTTTTTTATTATTATAGTTAATGTTGTGTGACTTGGCCGTTGAAGGGTACACAATGGTACAAAAGGGGCTCCATGACACCATTGCTCCAATACATGTGTTCTACAATCAACAACAGCCTAAAATGAGACACTACTCACTAGCGTCCAATTACCAATACCAGTATGGGCTATTATCTCGCTTAACAAACATAGGTAGTTACAACAGATATACATTACGTGTAAACAAAATTGACTTGTACCCACTTGTAACGTATAAAGAATGTTCAACGGCCAAGTCACACAACATTAACTATAATAATAAAGAAATCGCAGTAAGGAACCTTAGACTTGGCACGACTTTGTCTAGATTTCACTACTTTTTAGAGATAAACAAGCAGCTCTATCGAGACTTGGCTAGTTTTTTACAGAATGTTTTTGGTGGGATTTCACTTCTTTTTGTAGAAACGTGGGCATATTGATTTATTTTACTAGATTTCAGTGTAATTTGTTTATTTAATTTGTGTAATGATCGAGTACAATAAAGTTAATCGTTCGACTATTTCTTCTTGTAAACTTGTAAATATAAGTATAAAAGCCAGTCTAGGCTTATCCAGAGTTTTCCTTTAATTTTATTTATATGTGTATCAAAAGCAGAAAGGGAGGCATTCGCCCAGCAGTGGAATGCTACGGACTAGATTAAATTAGAAGATGTGTCCCACTTCGCTAGGTTTTTGAAATGACAGTCGATTTTTTTATGTACCAATAGTAGAAAGGGGGCATTACCATATCTCTAATCAGCTGAAACCAGCTGAGGATTCTTCATCAGATACTTCAGACCTTCGATTTTTGACATCAAATGAAGCGGCCCACCACCATGTTGAATATTTTTTGTAAAGGCGGTATGTCGGTCTCTAATAGTTTGGTTGGGCTCTTGTGTTTTCTAATCAGGGTCACCAGGTACTCCAGATGTTCGATTATCCTAGTTTTTATAGTTTTCCCTTTATGTGGCCATTAAACCCTAACTCTGTACCAAATTTCAGCTCTCTGAGTTCATGAGAAGTACTAGTTCTATTCTGATGATCATGAGTGAGTGACTGAGTGAGTGAGTGTCATAAATTCAAAACTTTGCTTTCGCTTAACTTCGGAACTAAATGACCTACAGACTTAAAATTTTGGATTTTAAGTATGTGATTATAGCTTACTAGATGAAGAAAATTTCTGCGTTCTGGTCTTATCCAGAGCTCCTCAAATAGGGGCCTGAAAATGCGGCGAAATGGTTACAGTAAAGAATGGTACGACAGTGTTTGCTTCGCGCTCGACTTGACGGGGGCACTGCCGTGCCCCCAGATCGACGTTCTGGTCTTACCCAGAGGTTCTCAAATAGGGGCCTGAAATGCGGCGAAATGGTTCCGGTAAATAATGGTACGGCAGTGTTTGCTTCGCGCTCGACTTGGCGGGGGCACTGCTGTGCCCCCAGATCAACGTTCTGGTCTTATCCAGAGGTTCTCAAATAGGGGCCTGAAAATGCGGCGAAATGGTTCCAGTAAAGAATGGTACGACAGTGTTTGCTTCGCGCTTGACTTGGCGGGGGCACTGCCGTGCCCCCAGATCGACGTTCTGGTCTTATCCAGAGGTTCTCAAATAGGGGCCTGAAAATGCGGCGAAATGGTTCCAGTAAATAATGGTACGGCAGTGTTTGCTTCGCGCTCGACTTGGCGGGGGCACTGCAGTGCCCCCAGATCGACGTTCTGGTCTTATCCAGAGGTTCTCAAATAGGGGCCTGAAAATGCGGCGAAATGGTTACAGTAAAGAATGGTACGACAGTGTTTGCTTCGCGCTCGACTTGGCGGGGGCACTGCCGTGCCCCCAGATCGACGTTCTGGTCTTATCCAGAGGTTCTCAAATAGGGGCCTGAAAATGCGGCGAAATGGTTCCAGTAAATAATGGTACGGCAGTGTTTGCTTCGCGCTCGACTTGGCGGGGGCACTGCAGTGCCCCCAGATCGACGTTCTGGTCTTATCCAGAGGTTCTCAAATAGGGGCCTGAAAATGCGGCGAAATGGTTCCAGTAAAGAATGGTTCGGCAGTGTTTGCTTCGCGCTCGACTTGGCGGGGGCACTGCCGTGCCCCCAGATCGACGTTCTGGTCTTATCCAGAGGTTCTCAAATAGGGGCCTGAAAATGCGGCGAAATGGTTCCAGTAAAGAATGGTACGGCAGTGTTTGCTTCGCGCTCGACTTGGCGGGGGCACTGCCGTGCCCCCAGATCGATTATCCTAGTTTTTATAGTTTTCCCTTTATGTGGCCATTAAACCCTAACTCTGTACCAAATTTCAGCTCTCTGAGTTTATGGGAAGTACTAGTTCTATTTTGATGATCATGAGTGAGTGTATAAGTGAGTGAGTGAGTGAGTGAGTGAGTGAGTGTCATAAATGCGAAACTTTTCTTTCGCTTAACATCGGAACTAAATGACCTACAGACTTGAAATTTTGGATTTTAAGTATGTGATTATAGCTTACTGGATGACGAAAATTTCTGCGTTCTGGTCTTATCCAGAGGTTCTCAAATAGGGGCCTGAAAATGCGGCGAAATGGTTCCAGTAAAGGATGGTACGGCAGTGTTTGCTTCGCGCTCAACTTGGCCCCCACTGCCGTGCCCCCAGATTAAGTTGTAACCCGGAGTAATTTGCTAATAAATTATATTTTGCGTTTGTCTTATCATGTTCACAGATGGCCGAAAGGGGTTTCGTAATGCGTAGGGTTACCAATGCAGAGTTAATTTTTTTATGATAAATGCGAATTTCAATATTTTTGCAGCATATTTATGAAACTAAACAAATATATTATGAATTTGTTCATATTTATTAATTAAACACCTAGTAGAATATAAAGATATTTTTGTTGTGTATTTATTGTAATTTGTAACTGCAATAACAATAGGTCCTAATTTACCTTAAAGTACGCAAAAAGCTGTATTAATTACTTTGACAGTAAAGAAAAAAAAAACAAGGAGATACAGAGATATCAATAGCTGAGAAACTGAAGAAATTGTGCCTTTGTAGATAAAGAAAACTCGATCGCTGACAGAAGACAGAAGTGGCCGGCAATTAAGACGACACCTCAAAGGGCGAAGCTATATTTATTTGATTGACAACAAAGTGCTCACCTTGACACTGGAACCCTTGTTTCCCGAAGCCCCTGAAACAAATAATCAATTGTTAATATTATACCGGTTTATAATGATTTTAAGGGCCGATTTTTTAATCATCAGATAATTCATATCTGAGGAATAAATATGTGACTTTGACAGATTTTGTATGAAGAATATGTTAAAGTGACATACTTATTCCTCAGTTAAGATGTAACTGACGATTGAAAAATCGGCCTTGAAAAACGATTGAATCGAACGAATGAAAAAATTAAATCGACGATTGAAAAATATAAGTTGCTTAATTTATAAGTACACTTAGTCTACTTATAAATTAAGCAACTTATATCGTACTAGCTGATGCCCGAGACTCCGCCCGCGTAAGTACAGTAACCCACGGGAACCTTATATGTCCCGGGATAAAAAGTAACCTATGTCCTTCCCCATGGTCTACTTTATATCTGTGTCAAATTTCATGATAATCGGTTTAGTAGTTTTTACGTGAAACTGTAAATAAAGTATCCCACAGGAACCGTTCATTTCCCCGCGATAAAAAGTAGCCTATGTCCTTTCTCAGGCTCTAGGCCAGCTGTTTACCAAATTTAAATCGGTTCAGTAGTTTTGGCGTGAAAGACGGACAAACAGACAGACACACATACTTTCTCATTTATAATATTAGTAAAGATTAGATGTTGCCTGCGGCTTCGTGCAAGTAAAATTCTCACGGGAACCGAACATTTTACATACGGAAAACTGTCAAAATTAAGACGAGGCTTAGCTAAATCGTACAGACTATAATTCACGTCGCATCAGTCAATAGCACAGGAGCCGACCATTGGAATAGAGTCGGTAAGTGAATCGCCCCAATTAGTGAGCGCCCATCGTCGCACGTGTCTATAATCTCTTCGACTACTGGCCGGATCTGTCTAATTGTTCTTTCAGCGTCACTTTACACCGAGACGAGACGCGGCGCGCACTTTTTAAGATAGCGTTTTAAAATTGAACTTTATTTACTACACAAATATATACCTACACGTTTCATTACAAGAGTTCGAATTGCGAACCGCATTGCGTAGCGTTGCAATGAAACGTTTAAAAATCAAATATGAATTACTATCTCAAAAAGTGCGCGCCGCGTCGCATCTTGCTGTGAACTAACCCATATTTACCCCCTTACTAATAAACTCTATTTAAAGCTTTGAATAGTTACACAGTGTTTTGTTTTCTTCAATCAAATTAAAAATGTCACTTGTGTGACAGCGTTTATTAGTAAGAGGGTTAGACTTTAAAGCAAGTTTTCGACAAGCACTAAAAATACATATTATCTACAATATATCTTTGCAATATCAAGCTCGACTTGGCGGGGGCACTACCGTGCCCCCAGATAGGTAAAACAATCGTGTTTGTAAAGTTTCTTTCAAATCTCAGTCTCAGAGCTGTAACGCACTGTAACTTACAGAAAAAACGACGAGTTCCGAAAGACATTTGGAACGTGGTCGACTGGTCGTGGAACTATACTGTAGTACCTATAAGTAGTTTAAGTAAGTTACTATTTTATAGTCTCAACTTTAGCTACTATTTTTGACGTGATAACGTCTTATAAATCGATGAACGCTGGCCGCACGCACAAATATTGTCACGTTCCGCCTGAGTCGAGCGTGCAAGCGAGAGCGAGGAACAGGCGATAGAGAGGCACTTAATTATTGTCTTCTGTAAACCAACTTAAATGACAACCATTTTTAAAGAATAAAATAAATTACATACATTGCTCCTATTTAAATGTGTAAGGCTATACTAATTTTATAAACTCGTATCGATGACCGCCCTTTTACTCACCAAATTTACCCGCATTATGTATTAAACAGTCTCCACTGTAATTTGCACCTAATACGTGTTATCGGCGTGAGATTTTACGACACGACGCGACGGTGCGGCGTAGGCTAGTTACATGCCACATAAAATAGAATTGCCCGACCGCCACTTATTGATAGAATTACGATGCCAGCCTCCTAAGCGGTACTTACACGGACGACTTACGTCGTGCGGCTAGAGGTGGGCGCCGACCTAAAATTTGCCGGCGGCGGCGTGCCGGGGGAAATTGGTCGGCGTGGCGGCACCGCGCCGCGGCGTAGCTGTTTTTGTAAAAAAAAAACGCATTTTTCGCGCTGGTTCGCAACGCGGCGCTAAGTGCTAACTGGCTATCGTGCTATTGCTAGTTGCTAATGCTAAAATCCGATGCGAAATAATTTTGACTCAAAGCGCGACGCGACCCGAGAGTTCACGATGCCGCGATGTTCCACGAATTAATACGAGCGAGTGAGAAGGGAAAATACATTCAAATTCAGTCAAATTTCTGCAGTATTTTTATTCAAAATAAAGTTAATTGCATACGTTCAGGTTCCATCATTCAATAGTTGTTTTTTATTTTCGTATTGTATGTTAATACTTAATGAGCGACGCGACGTAATGAAAAAAAACATTATCATTTCACAAAACACAGCTATTTATGATCATTAAAAATCTATTTTAGCAAACAGCATAGCAATAGCACGTAGCATGCTAAGGCCCACTTGCGCCAATCCGGGTTAAAGTTAACCTTGGGTTAAAATATCATGCTTTCTCTTTCACAAATACGAGAACGAGAGAGATTGCATGATTTTTAACCCAGGGTTAACTTTTACCCGGATTGGCGCAAGTGGGCCCTAAGACATGAAAATTAGCATGCTAATGAATTTAATGAAAAATAGGATTGATTTCCATTACTACACAGCACTCCGTGCCCCGCCCGCCCGCTCCCGGCGCTCCTGTTTTTTTTTGAGTCAACATCGATCGGCGCGAATTTTTGGATACTCGGCGGCGGCGGCGCCGCATGGATGGCGGTGCCCACCTCTACGTGCGGCGTATCGCTTGACGAATCGCCGTGTCATTTTTGTTGGCGAAATTGCCTAGCGACCTTGTCATTTACACTAAATTTAATAAAATAGGATTTGAAGTTCGAAAAACAAGGACAATTCAGTTAAAAACAGGACGCAGTAATACATATAGTTGCAACAGTTAATTTAATAAGTTAACTTATATGAAATACATATAATCATATTTTTTCATATAAGTATTTGAATTACAACGATAAATTGTACAAGTAGCGCGTAAATTAAAAAATACATGACTTTATCAGGGCGCTTTAAAAACCTGGGACGCTACTTTGAAACTTTCCAGGACAGCCCAGGATACTGTAAAAACCAGGACATGTCCTGGGAAAACAGGACGGTTGGCAACCCTAATTTACACGGAACGATTTATCCGTGCGCCCGTGCTGTTGAAATAAACCCGTGTAAATCCCTCATTAGACAATGATCAGAGGGGTTAGCAGGAAGAATTGACAAAATTTTGACAGCGCCAATGCAATTAGTATTCGATAACTTTACGAATACTAGCTGGTATCAATTGTTCTGAGCTGCTGTTCAGCAGCTTTCACATACCTCAAAAGTAATAAAAATCATCCATACGCTCTCACAAACTGCCGCATTTAATGCAACAATAATATATTATGCCACACTGCTCGCGAAGTAGGCCTAAGAAGTGCTCCGCGAAGTAACCCGAAGTATGAAAAGGCGAAGCGAAAGTGCGTGCCCACACTGTCTTATTTGTCCAACCTCGACCTACTTATCGAGTAGTCTGGAAGAGGCTTTACCTACAAGATTTGGCCCGCGACTCTTCCCGCTTATTTTTTTTTAAATTAATTTATTTATAAACAATACAATTAACAATATATAAGCATCTCACGTAAATATAGAATACTGTATTTTTTCGAGATAAAAAATAGCCTGTCTTAATCCTGAGGGTAAATTCTGCTAAATAAAACCAACGGCCTTTGATTGGTCGAAACTTCACAAAGTCAGTTTACGATAAAATGTCGCTTCACTACGATCAAAGTAAAAGGAAAGTGTACTTTAAATACGAGGATTAAGGTTCAGAGCTCAAGCTACTACCATACCAAATTTCATCAAAATCCGCGCAGTAGTTTTTGCGTAATAGCGTAACATCCATCCATCCATCCTCACAAACTTTCACATATATAACAGTAGGCGGATTTCACAGTTTAATTAAATTAAATTAAATTAAATTTCATTTATTTCGGGCGGCATAGGCCCATATTATAAATACCTTACAGACTAACATACATATTATATACTTAAAAACTACACTTTGTCACGTGTTGTCGGCGACGTGATCCGCGCTTCGTTCCGGAGTCTCCCCCGGAACCTCCGGTAGACCACACCCGTCGGCCAGAACTCCTCCACCTCGAAGGTCGACAAAAGATGCGTCGGCACTCTCATCACAAAGGAACTGAAATTGACCTTGTGGCGAGACTCCAGACGTTCGACCCTTAAGGCGATGGAAGTCTTCTGGCGGATGTAGTCCACGACGTCCTCGACCTGCATAGACCAGTGCAGGCGGGATACGTACAACGGCGTCGCGGGTACTTCGCTCCGCAGGCGCAGTTCAGGTACGTAAGGTGCGGTGCCGCGGTGGTTGCGGGCGGCGGGCTTCTTCTTCTTTCTTCTCTCCACCAGTATGAAGCCCTCCTCATCGCACCTCCTGCTCTCGTCCTTGCCAGGTCGAAGAGGCTCAGCCTTGCGGCTCTCCACAGCCTTACGGCTCTCCTTCACCCCCTTTGTCTTCGCCCGCGGGGGTGGTGCGGGGCGACCGGCGACAGTCGCAAAAGTTTTCTGCTGAGTTGGTTGACTCGGCGTCTGCACGACCCGGAGGGGAGTGCGGGCGGGGGCGGCGGCGATCGCCGACTCGTCGGAATCCGCTGACACGCAAAACGATGTGACAGCGCGCGCGACGCCACGACGTGTGTTGACAAAGGCGGTTGAATGATCGGGTGACCTACTTAGTGAATTATTACATTTTAATTGTAGTAATTCACTACGTAAGTCACGGATGGTAGATTCCGATGCATCCAACCTACCTCGCATCTCGTCCAGCTCTGCCTTCATACTGTTGAAGTTCTTCAGCAGGCTGGAGACGTCGACGTGGTCCATCGTTACTACCGGCAGCTTGTGGAGATCTTTCGCCACAAAGGCCGGCACGTCGTCTGGATCCGTCTGCTTCAGCAGGGAGATGATGTCCTGCACGCTTCGTTCGCCGCCATCTCGCCTCCGTGATGGCATGTTCGCGCTCTGGCCGAGCGTTTCATAAAGCGTAATACGGAGCGCGACCGTTTCATAGCACTCAACGCACGACACTGATAATACCCGTTACAATGTGTTGTAAGTTGTAAAGTACAAACTTTACTATTCTGACGGCATATTGAACGCAACAGTGTCTCGCGCGGCCCGGGTATCGGGTAAACTTAGATTGTATGCATTTCCGCACTCGACACATCACTGTATGGTGAGCTCACAGAATACAGAACATGCAGAATGAGTGTTCGATCACATTTGTATGCAGCGCACTGTGTCCAAAACCATGGCGAAATACCGCCCCGCCCGTACTTTTTAATTTTTACTCTTTACACTTACAAAACAAATCGCGTTGTTAGGTTACGACAATTAGGTATTCAATAAAAATAATTGAAAAAAAGTTGAGTAAAATATTCCGTTATTCTGTGGTAACATATTATGTGTGGATAACCACTCCAATTTGGAGTGGTTGTGACGGCCTCACTTTCTTTTTTTTTTGTAATTCTCCCACACCGATCTCGGTGACAGTGGCCGGTTTCATTGAAACCAGGCCAGTTACGCAGGAGTGATTTTATAGTGCCCAAGTGTGTGCGCAGTACACAAGAGCACTCTCTCTTCCTTTTACTCTCGTAACCCAGTGGGACGGATGACCGACACGACTGGCGAAAGATCAGGCGCAGGACCGACTTTTTACATGCCCATCCGACGCATGGATCATCGTTCTTGTCAGACAATCACAATCAGCCTGCATTGTCCTAACCAAACTTGGAAACAACATTTTTTTTTGTTGTTTCCTTGTGGGAATCGAACCCACGACCTCCGAGTCGAGAGCCAATGCTCGAACCACTAGACCACGGCCTCACTTATAAGCGTGTTGACGGCTTCTGGATGATTTCTGTGTTCTGTGGGTGAGCTTTAGCTTGATAAGGCTGCGAGCACACGTACAATGTCGACAAAGTTCCTGATCGACCACTTTCTTTTCCTTTGCAATTGGACGCTACAAAATATTTAAACGCAAAGCGACCGCAACGACTGCAGACGATGTTGAACTACGTATTTACACGTAACTATGTGTGCGTGCGTATGATTTAACAACGCCGCTGTTAATCGATTTTAGAATCTGTCCCGGCGAACTTCGTACCGCCATTGGGCCCGGTAATGGCGCTGCTGTCAGTACGTCAATAAATTTAATTCTATGGCGCGCCATAGAATTAAACTGACAGCAGCGCCATTACCGGGCCCAATTGCAAATTTAAACCATTCTCGAATCCACTTAATTCATTAAAATCACACACGAAAAAATTCATTTAAATCTGTCCAATGTAAATAATTTTCCCCGTTTTTGCAACATTCTTCACTGATGCTTCGCTCCTATTGGTCTCAGCGTAGCTTAAAGCCTTTTTCGACAAACAGACTATCCAACACAATTTTTTTTTAATTAGATCTAGCAATTTCGAGATCAGCGCGTTCAAACAAACAACGGAAGCTCTCAAAGATGAATAATTTTCCCCGTTTTTTCCACATTTTCCACTGATTCTTCGCTCCTATTGGTCACAGCGTGATGTTATATAGCCTAAAGCCTTTTTCTTCTTTAGAAAACTGGTAGGTTATATGTAAACAAATGTATTTATTTATTAATCAAGACAGAATAACGTGCGTCGAGGCAGATAGTACGATAATAATATTACACATCTATAGTATATAATAAAGAGGAAAAGTTTGTTTGTTTGTTTATTTGCATTGAATAGGCTCCGAAACTACTGGACCGATTGTGATAAAATTTGGTACAGATATTATAGATTAGACCACGGGGAAGCATTTCCACCACTTTTTATCGCGGCAAAATGTACGGTTACAACGGGATAACCATTTGCGCGTACGAAGTCGCGTGCAACATCTAGTAATAATATAATATTTAACTAGCTGTTACCCGCGGTTCCGCCCGCGTAAATATACTATCGAATATCCCGCGGGAACACTGTACTTTTTCGGCATAAAAATCCAGAGCCTAAACTACTACCATACCAAATTTCATCAAAATCCGTTCAGTAGTTTTTGCGTAAAAGAGTAACAAACATCCATCCATACATCCATACATCCTCACAAACTTTTACATTTTTAATATTAGTAAGACTGTGACGTTTTAATTTTTTTTCGTATTTTTGATCTGTATTTTTCGAATGTTATTTAGTTTCATGGAAAGAATCCTGAAGAATCACAATAAATAAGTTAGGTAAAGGTAAATACTAAGGATATAATTTATTTCATTGTATCTTATTAGATTATAATAAATACAATGACGATTATAAAATCACGTCATAAAATTATCAACTACGGGGAACTTGATTCTTGCAATACGCGGCAACACTGAATGGCGTTTTGAGTTTACGTAATTTTATGTTGAAATTTCGAATTTATACGATAATTCAGTAATTATCGTATAAATTCGAAATATGGGATCACATATCATCAGTATGATGTGATCCCAGTGTCCTTCTTATTTCTTGTCGAATTGTTTTTACATAGTTTCACTACACAACATGGCATTTTGTTTCCAATTTTAACTAAAATGTAATAAAATATTCGGGATGCACAACTGTCATAAAGCTTTCAATATGACTGGCTCGTGTAAGCCGACCTCGGCTTAGTATTTAGTGTGTATTTGACAAGCACGTCGGCTCGGTCTAGTAGAGCGCCCAGCGAGACCAATCATTAGTCTATGATCTAGCAATAGGTACCTTTGTTTTGTCGCAGTCGACTAGTAGTCTAAGAAAATTAGTTTCAGAATCGTCGATCTGACCGAATAATTCATGTAGTTTTGAAAGTTGCTACAGTTATTCCTAAAGGTGTCCAGATGAATATACTAAAAGCCACCGAGGGAGGGACACAAGCCGGCGGTGGGGGAGGGGGGAAAGGTCTCTTTTTCAAGGTTATTGCTTGTGACTCGAAAATTATTTATAATATCTCTTTAGTGACTTCTACATTAATTATCTACATTAAATTTCCTATAAATTACGTCTTAAAATGTTTACTGTACGATCAATACTTTAGGAGATACAGAGTATTAAAAGTGATAAAAATAAGAAGCTAAATCGTTTTACAAATTTTAATTCTAAAAAATTAAACAAATTTTTTTGCACGAGTATGCCGACTTCAGATACACTTCAGATACACATAAATACCTACGAGTTTAGTATGTGTTCAACAAATGACATATTATGTCTAATATCTTAAAAATGAAGCGTCATATCTTTAGGCCGTAATTGGTAAGAATAATGGTACGTATTTGTTTATAAAACGTAGTTTGGTTTTTTTCCTATTACAATACAAAAAATTTACACTGTAGATACTATTAGCACAGCCTATAGAACTATTACCTACAGTCGTCCAACGGACGCGTCTAGACAGAGCAATCGTGCGGGGCGTGCGGGGTGAGAGAGGGGCGGTAGCGAGCCCAAGCTGCCATACACTCGCTTGGGACACGTCAGCCGGGGTTGACGCTTTTTAATTTGATTGTTTTAAGTGGTTTGCGACAGTGTTTCGTTTGAGTTGTATGTAGGTACTTATTTACAATGGTCAATTATATGAACAGCTAAAGAAGATTAATTTTAATACAAAACCATGCGCCTGTTTCCCGTCAGAATTTTTAATAAAATTGTATCTACGTATGAGAATTTACTAACTACATCGTCAAATTCAACAATCGCAATCTAAAAACTAGTAAATCCAAATGTCGAAAATACCTTTCAGTTTCGCATTTGTAGCTTTTGCAGGGTTCGTAAATATCCGATATTTATAATAAATACCAAAATATCAGATATCTTTGATAATTGATATATATCCGATATTTTTGATTTTTTGATATTTTCAAAATTACATACAAATCTCATAGGTACTCTGATATGTTTTTTCGTAATAGTTGAATCGAAATAATTTGTATGTCTGATAATTTGAAGATAGGGAAGTAAAATTAAACTCATTTATTTATTATTGATATTAAAAGTTTTCAAATCAATTAAAAATCAACGATAGATATTTTTGAGTATCAATTTAAATAAACCATAAAACCATAAAATGACTTTTGTTTATAACCAGAAGAAAAAAAAGTGTATTAATTTTATCAGTCGAATTAATTTGACACATGGAATAAATGGTATAACAATAGTATAATAACAAACAAGGAATTTTCTTCCGAAAAACAGGGGGTCACGTGGGTGTCATATGCCGTTACAAGCCGCGTCGACGGCTATGATTAGTTAATGTCGTGTCAAATAGCAAGTTTTTGATGACCTAGGCTTGTGAAACTCTCGGAAAATAAGACATGTGTTGATGTAAGATTTTTTACATTTAAAACATTATTTTACATTTTGAAATATAAATATCAATTTTGATATAATATATCAAGCATAAATATCAATTGATATAAATCATGGTAACCCTGAGCTTTTGTATACGCATTTGTATTTTTTATAATAAAACTCTTCATTAATACTTCTATATATATATATATATATATATATATATATATATATATATATATATATATATATATATATATATATATATATATATATATTTGTTTTATTCCTAGTACTCTACATACACATACTACGAATACCTAGTACCTACACAATATGAAGAACAGATTATAATAAAACACATTATTGTGACAACCCTGCAGCAATGACGAATACCTACACAAAAGCGGCATTTCGCGCGACTTCAAACGCGTTGGACCACTGTATCTCTTTATTACACTGTGCTATTAGTAGAGAATACAAAATAGCGGGAACAAAATAACGTCAGGTTTTTGCAACACTTTGTTACATGTGAGTTAAAAGCTCACAAATGACGAGTCGTTATGTTCTGCACCGCGACCACAGAGTAGGAATATAATATATTCTTACTAGACGTTGCCCGCGACCCCGTGAAAGTTAATTTCGCAGAAACCGTACATTTTTCCGCAATAAAAAGTTGCCTATGTCCTTCCCCGTGGTTTAATCTATATCTGTGCCAAATTTAATCAAAATTGGTCCAGTAGTTTCCTGGCCTAGTCAATGCAAACAAAGAAACTTTTCCTCTTTATTATAGTTTAGTATAGTTATTATAGATGTACAAAGAAACAGTTTTCATAGAACGATACGAATTTGAAATTTTTGATGTCCCCACAAACGTGTCCACAATTTTTCCACAATCGTGGACACACCGTATGCTTGTAGTAGTGAAATAAAATCGAAAGCTAACTATGTAGCTGTTTATCTGTTCCTCTTACTGTTTTACTGTTATACTATTCTTGTAGGAACGAAACGGCCAAGCCACATTACTCGACTAAGTAACATAATTCTACACGAGTTTGTGAAGTTAGGCTTGTAGAGCTAAGACGTGTAGTCAGAAGCTTGGTTTTATATGAGATCTCATAACTTTTTGACAGTGCAAGTCATATGTTCAGTGTACAGTCGCGTGTACTAATATAGATACATTGTCAAATTTGCAATAATATGTCAACGAAGAATATTTCAAAAATATGCACACCATGTTGTATTCACAATGATGTAACCTAAAAAGTGTATTTTGTGTCTTGTATAATTACATCAGCGTTATATAGCGCAGTATACGTCAAGGTTTAATGTAGGTAGGTAGAAACTATTACCACATACCACATGAATCTACAAAGTGTCGCCTCTGTCCGCTAATCACTCACACGAAGATACCATCTCCACACTTTTGTGTCATGTATATAGGTAGCTACCTCACTATTATGTAGCTTAACATCCGCAAAGTTGAACTGACAGTTTCAGCTATATAAAGCGCTTGCAGCATAATTTTGTTTATAGTACCTACTGATGTTTTTAGGGCTTCGGACCACAGAAGGAAAATAACGGAATCCTTATAGCACCACCACTTTGAAGACCTCTGTGGCTCAGTGGTTAGCGCGTTAGCGCTAAAGCCGGAGGTCGCGGGTTCGAATCCCGCCAGGGAACAAAAAAGTTTTGTGTTTTTGGGTCATGGATGTGTATTAAAAATGTGTATAATTTAAATATATTAAATATGTGTAAGTATATTTTAAAAGTATTAAATATATTTCCGTTGTCTGATACCCGTAACACAAGTTCTTTGAGAACTTACCACGGGACCATATTGACGTGGTGTGAAGCGTCTATAGTATTATTATTAATACTTTATTGTCCGTCCATCTATCTGTCAAGACTCTTTATTTTGTAGGTATCGAATCGTAATTAAAACCGTATACTAAGGTTTACGGTCTCATCAAGCTGTAAAAGTCTACGAGAAGTCAAAATAATAAGTAAAAATCTAACTTATTTAGTCAACCTAAAAAAAAAACATATATGTCACCGTAAAATTGTAAAAACCGTTAGATTGTAATAAAACTAGTGAAATTGTACAATGTTTATAGACTTCCGACGCGAATATGCTGCCCACAATTTCACACATTATTCTTCGTTAGATTATAAATATATAGTTTTAATCTTTCAACATATTTTTACAATCTCGTTAGTTTTTTTACAATTTTACGGTGACATATACACCCGTTTATGCCGCAAAAACGCAAACGATTTTCTCAAGGGAATCGAAATTCATACAGTCCTTCCCGGTGACCTAGAACTATGAAATCTGGCAAGTAATATTGTTAAATACTACAACAAAAAAATCTAAAACTGCATATTTGTCATTAAATCATATAAATAAAGGAGGAATCTAAAGGAAGTCGAAATTTCAAGTTGATGCTACAAGTTCAAAACTTATTTTATTTATTTTTTGTCCGCGGCTTCACCCGCGTTAATACAAATCAAATTTCAATGAAATCCGTTTAGTCGTTTTTGCGTGAAAGAGTAACAAACATCCATCCATCCTCAGAACCTTACCACATTTATAATAGTAACTTTAATTTGAACCTTTAAATTATTACAGATGAACATGTCAGATATTATGTCATATAACATTACCTTATCCTTAATTTAACATGACGCGACCCACATACCCACCTGTACATCAGACCTTATATTATTCAATTATCCGCCTTTTCACTTTAATTATAAAGCCATTAATATTATAGAAAGTAAGTTGCGATGTTTGTTAGTATTCAGTATTCACAGTGAAACAATATGGATAAAACTGGTCACATTTAATCATGCGTAATAAAAAATTGGATTAACACAGAACTAAATAGATTACAGTCTGAAATACAATGTAGAGTTTTTTATTATAATTACTGAATAAAACATAACACAACACTTACAGATTCTATGGAGGCTTATTACCCGACTGGGTTATGTTTTTAATTTTGAGCACTGTCAATCTTTACCCATAACAAAGAGTTTAGTATAGATATTTTTTTCTAGCAGAGAAAGGACGTTAGCAAAGAATAGTATATAATACTAGCTTTTCCCCGCGACTTCGTCCGCGTGGAATAGTTACTTTGGGATATCGCTAAAATTTACCCACGACTTTATTTACGTAGAAGAAAGCGCTTCCACCTCACGACTGCCCGCCCGCGCCGCGCGCCGTACTATAGCGCGCATGATTATTTTATTACTGCGATATCTTCTAAAATACTCATTGAAATCAAATGATGGAACGGCAAATTTCTTCTAGATTAAATGCTTGTAATGAATAACGTATTTACTTGGATAAGGATTAATATAATCTTTATGAAAACACCTTCACAAATAATGCTTACTTTTAGAACAAATTTGGTAAGTATAAAAAGGTTATAGTGAGCCAACCTTAAAAGATATACTGTCGCGGACTTTTTTTTAGAACTTTTAAAGGGGAACAATTCTGCCATACATCATTTTAGAAAAACTCTAACCGTTTCCGCAGCGTAAAAAAAGCGAAAGCTCTCAAAAGGAAAAAAAGACCTCCGATTTTGTAACATTCTTGATTGGTGCTCCGCTCGTATTGAGTTTAGCATGATGCTATATAGCCTAAAGCCTTCCTCGATAAGTGATATCCAACCAACATATATCCAACACAAAAATAATTTTTAATTCGTACCAGTAGTTCCTGAGATTAGCGCGTTCAAACAAACAAACAAACTCTTCAGCTTTATAATATTGGTATAGATTACTGTAACTTTTATACACAAAAAACTACATCTGCAACCTACACTACATACATCAACCTACACCTACTTTGTGTGGAGTGGGGAGTGATTATTACTAAGGAATATAAAAATAGCATACAACCTATTCTCATTCCCCACCTGCAAAATTTCTCTAACAAACACTGTGAAACGAGAATTTCTATATATAAGATAGAAAGATTCAAGAATCTTATAATATTCAAGAAGTCCGTGCATCAAATTATTATATTTCGCAATAAATGTGATACTATACACCCGACTACGTATATTATATAGCCTATGTTACCCGGGCTATTATTGCGAATCTATTTGATAGCTCATTCATTAAAATGGGATCAGTAGGATAGGCACTACGGTGAAATATACATACGTACGTATTTACTATCAAAATCATTACCCTTCCATTGGCTTCGCCCTATTCGGGTATTAAGGTGGTTCGTTTCCCATACAAAAAAACAATGGACATTAATTAGGTAATTTCATACTATTACTACATCAATTTATATGCACATCTATTTATTTTGCAATACAATTGTCGCAAAATATATTTAAAATACTTTATTTCACACAGAAGTCACATTTTTATTGAATTTTCGACAAAAAGTGACATTTGTAACTTATGTCACTTTTTGTCGAAAATTCAATAAAAATGTGACTTCCACCACCTGTGAACCACCTTAACGGCAAAAATACATTTGTTGTATGGGAGCCCCACTTAACGTTTTGCTATTCAAAAAATTTATAAAACCAATGTACACAGCGGTTATAGAACCAAGTTTTCTGTATACATCAGCGGCATGGGCACCAACAGCGGAAAAGATGGGGGTCCAGAAAAGGCTTAACACCGTGCAGCGGGGTTTTGCACAGAATATCTGCAGAGCATATCGGACTGTCTCCCTGAACTCTCCTCTACCTACTGCTGGCTGGGATACTCCCTCTTGATCTCAGAATAATCGAAGTAGCGAGACTTGGTGAGATCAAGAAGGAAGTGTGACAATGATGTGTGTAATCATGACGACGAAATTTTCACTTAAGGATCCCACGGAGCATCGAAATCCCATACAAACGTAGTTTCGCTTTAATTTTAAAACGGTACAACCAAACTTCACCAAACTTTGTACACATAAGACAATGCATCATATCGAGAACGAAATAAGAGCGAATTTATTTTCTGGAGGCTTATTTCTTTAAATTAATAAATTCGCTCTATAAGACTAGATATGATGAATTGAATTATGTGTACAAAGTTGGGTGAAGTTTGGTTGTACCGTTTTAAAATTAAAGCGAAACTACGTTTGTATGGGATTTCGACGCTCCGTGGGGCCCTTAATATTATAAACTAGAACATTTTATGTAACATGTTTTTTGTTTGCTACTCTTTCAAGTAATAACTGTCTGTATATAAAATATGTCGGTATTAAAGTCGATGTAGATGGAATATTATACTCCAACGGACACTGTCCTGGGAGTAATACAGTCGGAATAGCTTCTGAATATTCTAGGACACCTAAAAGACTTTCTTTAATAAAATTTAAATTCATTTTAAAGTAATTGGATTCGTCTACTCAGAATTTTAAGTATGAAAATAAAAATATGAGTACCTTTCAATATTATAGACTAGCATGTTTTGCCCGCGGCTTCGCCCGCGTGAAATTAGGTTTAAAAATGTCAACCCCTATTTTACCCTCAGAGACTGAGTAAACGCTGAAGTGCGTAACTGATTATTTTTTTTCGACTCAATTCATACGAAATATCATGCAAATATGTCCAAGGAATAAAAAGTTTCATACAAACTTTTATCACCCAGCTGATTGACTGATGTATAAACGCACACGCCAAACCCTTGATTTTGATGAAATTTGGTGTCTTAATAGTTAAGGTTCTGGTTTAAAACATAGGCTACTTTTTATGCCAAAAAATACAGTGTTCCCATATTTACGCGGCCGGAGCCGCGGGCAACAGCTAGTAATATATATATATATATATATATATATATATATATATATATATATATATATAAATAAATAGAAACACATTAATGGTTATAATATTATGTATAATGTGCAACCTTTAGTTTTGCCAGTTACAGTCTAGATTTGTTTAAAACAGAACTTGTAAAGGAACATGACTGTACTGCATAGTACATTGTTTTGTATTGTGACATATTAGTTATGATTGTTAAGGTCAAACACTGCATATCGATATACCGTCTATTACCTGAATATGTTTGAAGATACATTTTTTGCTTTGTGAAACCAAAACAATTTTTAAAGTTTTATTTAAAAATCGTTAATTTTGTAATGAATTTTTTATACATGGCTGTATGCACCATTAAAATACCTACACGTTGATACCACTTTCATATAATTTCGCATACCGAATTTGAAATAAAAGGCAAAAAATGTTAAAAATCTTTCGCTAAAATCTAAACGCTCTTTTCTCAAAATTGACTTTTTGAAAGTACAGTGTTTGACCATTTCACGTCAGAAGAGTAGAAATTTGAAATTTTGCACAACCATTTCTGATATAACGGAGGCATCTACTAAAGAAGGATTTTTCAAAATTCAACCCCCAAGGGATTAAAATAGGTGATAAAAGTTTGTATGAAACTTTTTATTCCTTGGACATAATATTTGCATGATATTTCCATGGAGTTAGGATATTTCGTATGAATTGAGTTCGGAAAAAATGATGTTACGTATTTCAGCGTTTTCTATGATTCAGCGCCTAAGTGGGTAAAATAGGAGATTAAAGTTAAAAAAAAATCACCCGGTCGAAGCCGTGGAAATGATTGCCAGTACTATCTACGCTACCCGGGCTATTCAAACGAATCTATTTACACATCTTTTATAAAAATCGGACCAGTAGTTTAGGCGCTATAATGGAACAAACATACATGCATACAAAGACTGCCAGAATCATTACCCTTCCTTTTGGCTTCGCCGTAGTCGGGTAATAACAGATCGCAATTATAAAAAAACTTAGGCCTTTTCATCCGTTAATGGATGATTTACACAGTATTCTCCGAGCGAAGTAACCACTCTTGAATACTGTAGTGCCTGGGACAGTTGGTTTTTAAATGTCGTATGGTTGCCCAAGCACATACGGCATTCTCACAACATAGTCAGCCTAGTCCAGAGGAATGACTGGTCAATACGTCTGGGGCCAACCATGTGCGGGTTTCCTCACGATGTTTTCCTTCACCGTTAGAGCGTCCGTATAATGTACTTGAGATATGAAAAAGTCTCATTGGTACACGCCACACCTGGGATTCAAATCTGCACTTTCTCGAGTGCGAACCAAACGGAACGAAACTAGGCCACGGAGCTCGTATCGTTTTTTTTTTGTTTTTATCGCTATAATTATTATTATCGTCATTTTTCATTATTCAACGACGTTTCAACTTAGTGTGGCCTTACTTGTAAGTAGCTGTATGTAGTGTACACAACATTACTATTAAGGAGACAGTAGGTATTTTGAATAATTGAATAAAATAAATAAAAACTAAGCTTCTTTTTACCCTTTTTTACTAACTATTCTTTTTACCCATTAAATAAATGATATCCAACAGGAGATTATAATAATTTAATGTTGCTATTTTTATGTTAGATCGTGGGCGAAGACACGGCGCGCATTAAGTACGTAATAAATCTTTTAAGCTTATTTTAATACTTCTTGTTTTTCCAGTTTTATTTTTAATTAAGAAAATTACAAAATATTCAGAGCTTAATTGGTTACAATCTCTATTAAACGAAAAATTCCAAGACTAATTTTAACAAGGGCTTTACTGACGAATTACTAATTCTTGTGCTGAGAAACGTACACCAATTGCTAGATTTCGTGATGAAAAACGTACAGAAATTACACGATTTCGTTCTGAAAAACATACAGAAATTATCTACCTACAAGACTTTATTCTGAAAACCATTAAATTACTAGATTTCTATTTTTAAAGGAAATTAATTATGTGTTGAATATAATATATGAACAGTGATAATGGCTTAGAATCATAAAGAGAAAAGGTTTGTTTGTTTACATTTAATAAGCTTCGAAACTACTGCACCGATATAGAGGAAATTTGGCACAGATATAGATTAGACCACGGGAAGGACATAGGGGACTTATTATCACGGCAAAATGTATGATTTCCGCGAGATTTTCTTTAGCCTGCACGATGTCGTGGGCATAATTTAGTACGATATAAAATAATATTAAGAAATCATATCGAGTTTCAATGGTAGTCGCTGAAGTTGGCAGACAGCCAGATATTTACTTAAATACGCGAAACGGAGACTCATACATATAAAATACTGCACGGGTACACACAGCGGATTTAATTTCCAGAAAACCTACAACAGATATATTAACGTGGGAGAATACTTCGGCACGAATAGGTCGGCTCGATCGGATAAGTTTCAGAAAACCGGTGTAAAATAAAGCCTGCGTCTTGTTTTGCCGAATGGGTGTACCGGAGGGATAGTTCCATCAGGCAATCCGTCAGCTTGTTTCCCCATAAAAAATGCCCCATTGTATATAGGTAGGTACTTGTGTTTAGGTAAGTAATGAATAACTAACATTTACGAAAACCATGTTAAAATATGGACAGAATCTGGACACCTGTTAAATAAATGTTATTGTTAACACCAAACCATTTTTGTGGGTTTTAAACATGCAAAGAAGCACTAGGTATATTTTATGTCAATTTTGTTAAATATACACATTAGGTACTACTACTACTAGACACTGTAAAAATATTAAAAATAAATAGTTTTATAAAGTATTTATATTTTTAAACATAATTTTATGATACAACATGGTACAGCCCAAGATAAATCGGGTATGTTATACCATGGCTAGTTTTGGAATTTTTTAAATGTCTTTAAGAAGTGTACTTAAGTACATATGTTACGTACATTTTTCGTATTTTGGTGAAGTATATCAGAAAAATAACTGATATCTACTAAAATATACAAATAAGGTTTATGTGCAGTAAATCAAATCGGAATACATAACGAATAACTGAAAAATTTCCCGAGGTACAAAAGGTTTCCCTACCTACTTATTATTATAAAGCTTGTTCGGAAACTATCTAGCCTGTGTACAGTTTACATAAACATTGATTACACACTATAACCCTGTACTATTAAGTATTCTGTGCTATTACTCCCCCAAATCTATATACATGAAAAAACTTAGGCCTTTGCATCCGTTAATGGATGATTTATACAGTATTCTTCGAGCGAAGTAACCACTCTTGAAATACTGTAGTGCCTGGGACAGTTGGTTTTTAAATGTCGTATGGTTGCCCAAGCGCATACGGCATTCTCACAACATAGTCAGCCTAGTCCAGAGGAATGAACTAGTCAATACGTCTGGGGCCAACTATGTGCGGGTTTCCTCACGATGTTTTCCTTCACCGTTAGAGAGTCCGTATAATGTACTTGAGATCTGAAAAAGTCTCATTAGTACACGCCACAACCTGGGATTCGAACCTGCACTCTCTCGAGTGCGAACCAAACGGTCTACCCACTAGGCTACGGAGCTCTATAGAGTATATATATGAAGGATAAAAGGAAAGTATAAAAGAAAGAGACGACGACTTTCTTTTATCTATATAAAAGAAATTCGTGTTAGTTATACTATTTATAACTCATTTATGTATCTGAAATTGGTGGGGAGGTATCTTAAAACCAGGAGAAGAACGTAGGATACTTTTTATCCCGTTTCCGAGGGACTCAAAATTCGAGAACGACTGAACTGGTTTGACTCATTTTGGTCTTGAAATAATTGCAGAAGTTCAGGGATGGTTTAAACTTTAATGAGAAGTAATGGAAAAGGTGTAGGTTGTAGGAGCAGGTATAGGTGTAGGACTAGGACGTAGATTTCATTGTAGATTTCATTGTAGGTGTATTTATGTATTCATTCTAGTTCATATTTAAAGACAGAACGTGTGTCGGGATAGCTAGTAATGCTATAAAATTCAACACTCATTTCAGAAAACAATTGAAACCATTTGTTATAAAATATTTGCTGTTACTACCGACGATCCTTTAAAACTTGAGTTTGTGTTTATTTTCTTGGTAAAATTCAATTCGTGGCAGTTTATTTTCTTGGTAAAATTCCTGTGTAAGTTTACCGCTATTAGTTCAATCGATAAAGCGACGTCGTGGAAGTAATCTTAATTAATACAGATACAACGTTACCTGGAAGATAACATTTCACCTGCAGGGAATATTCCCGGAGTCTGTGGATTCATACAAATATTAATACGAAGAAAAGTACTTTGTATGTGTCAAATCTATGTTACAAACAGTAGTACAAATAGAGAGGACAAGGCGATGGCGCCACTTGTTAGATGAACAAGAATCTCTTTATAGTAAACTAGCTTTTGCCCGCGGCTCCGCCCGCGTAAATACATTATCCCGCAAAAAGGTAACACTACCTTTTCGGGATTAAAAATATCCTATATCCTTTCCTGGGACTCAATGTATGCCTATACCAAATTTCATAAAAATCGGTTCAGCGGTTTTAGCGACCGTAGCATTGTGTAATCTTCGTTTACTTACTTTACAATATGGAGCTTCTGATGAAAATAACTAACATAGTAGCACGGCCATTTTCGAATATTACGCAAAGTAGCAAACTAAGAGGTTGTCTAACATGAAAAGTTTACTCAGCGTAGTAATTTTATTCCAATCTTTTAAGAGCTTCGAGCGTTGAAATTTAATATATTTCGTAGCACAAGACAAACTTTGTGCGGAGATTTTGCGGTAAGTTGTTTAGATTTCTTTCGTAGTCTCTCTTATAACGCGAACGTAGAGAGGATGACTATTTTTAAAGTTTTCTAAATAAAAACTTACATTTAAATACTAAATTAAATATGAATTATGGCTGAATTATGGTTGAATTTTGATCACATGGTGACCTCCAGTGTTTATTATCTCGTGAAGTTATATAAAGGACTATGCAAAAAACAGTACGGGCAGTGTCCCCACCCACCAACAGATAATTATTTAGTATGGCGACATTCACTTCAGGAGTAGGGTTTTAACAGTACTTGGAATTTTATTTTTATTGTTTTATTTTAGCGACCCACTCCAGCTTCGTACGGGTGCAATTATTATACAAATAAAGCTTTCTTCTTGAATCACTCTATTCATTGCTGAAAACTGTATTAAAATCTGCTGCTTAGTTTAAAATATCTAATCGAACAGGAAACTGAGTGACTTCATTTTACCTATACTGTGAATAACCAGTCTTCTTATTCTTCTTTTTCCTTTTTTTATTTTCTATACAATTTTCATTCGATAACATTACGAATACATTGTTGTCAATTGTTCCTGCTTGGGCTACTGAATTCCAAAAAATAAATAAATAATAGCAAACATAAGGTACTATACTAGTTTTTGTTACGCTCCATTACTATTAACACTTGTTTCTTTTTTCAAACTAACATTCCGCTGGTTGTTTACATACCTATGAGTGACGCATTATTTCCTCATAAAGATTCCTCTTTCCTTAAATTGGGCTTGTGACCTTCTAAAATATGGGATATAAATATTGCTCGGAAACCTGTGTGTCCCTTTGCGTACCTCTTGCGTCGCGTCTGTAACGGCAAACGGAATTGCTAATTACCTGAAAACAAATAAAAACAACATTAGATTTTTACAGGTAGGTTACTTTGTTTTCATCATCACCATCATCATCATTTACCAACAACACACACACAAATAATTATTGTATCTATCAAACGTACGGTACCTACATTATCTGAGGTAGTGTGTGTTTTTGCTATTTTTATTAATTTTATGAAATTCTAAGCATTATTTAAAAACACTTTGTTTTGTGCCCACCTTCCTCCCCATAAACTTTCAAATCCGGGCTAATTTCATACTCCTCCCGTTGTACATTTCTCGTACAACTGTACTGAAAGCTTTTGCCTCACATATTAATATTTTTATTATTATGTGATGATTTAATCTGAACAGTAGTGTGTACTATACTGAAGATTAATAATAATAATAATATCTATAGACGCTTCACACCACGTCAATCTGATCCCGTGGTAAGTTCTCGAAGAACTTGTGTTACGGGTATCAGACAACGGAAATATATTTAATACTTTTTATACTATACACATATTTAATATTTTTATTATATTATACACATATTTAATACACATCCATGACCCAGGAACACAGGAAAACTTTTTGTTCCTTCGGCGGGATTTGAACCCGCGACCCCCGGCTTGAGCACCAACGCGCTCAACCAACTGAGCCACAGAGGTCGTCAAAATTAGAATAAATTTATATAAAGAGGATTAAATATGTTAAGTTACCCCCGAAATGTAATGAAGGAGTTGATGATGATGAATTATAGCTAAGAACACTCTCGATTATGACAGCTTTCCATCAAACTAAAAGAAAAAACTAGTTCCAAATCGGTTTATCCGATTGGGACGATGCCACGGACAGACACAGACAGACAGACAGACACGTCAAACTTATAACACCCCACTTTTTGCGTCGGGGGTTAAAATTAGGCACAGAATACAAACGTAATCAATCTAACCCCCTGGCAATTGGCACGTTTGTCTGGCAATAATCGCCATCTGCTGAAACGTCTGAAACGACCGACGAGCGTGCCAGGAATATCGAAAGCCCTTAAGTACATACGGCAGGCAAATAATTACTTGCCGTCTAAATTGTCATCACAGTTTAAGCTTTAAATTATTGGCTATTATTCAGTAAACTAGCTGATGCCCGCGGCTCCACCCGCGTAAGTACAGTAACCGTGGGAACCTTATATGTCTCGCGATAAAAAGTAGTCTTTGTCCTTACCCATGGTCTACTTTATATTTATCTGTGCCAAATTTCATGATAATCGGTATCCCACGGGAACCGTACATTTCCCCGCGATAAAAAGTAGCCTTTCTCAGGCTCTAGACTATCTGTGTACTAAATTTCATTTAAATCAGTTCTGTAGTTTTGGCGTGACAGACGGACAAACAGACAGACAGACACACACTTTCCTATTTTTAGTATTAGTATGGATATCAAGGATATCAAGGAAAAATTCATATTACAGTCAAGTTACGATTAAATGCTGTATAATTCAGCAATGAAGACGATTGATTTTAAATTTTCAAGTAATATATTGTATTACTTATAAAATTTGATCAATTATCTATACTACGATTATACTATATTATACTAAAGAGGAGAAGTTTGTTTGTATGTTTGTTTGTTTGCATTCAATAGACTCCGAAACTACTGGACCGATTTTGATAAATTTGGCACAAATACGGGGTAGGACATAGGCTACTTTTTATTGCGGAAAAATGTACGGTTAGCTCGATATTAACTTTTGCGCGCACGAAGTCGCGGGCAACATCTGGTAGTTGATACAATCAGGCGTAACTTTGCGGAAATCCATAGCATGTAACAATTTAATTAATGTCATATCTAGCAATATCCCACGAAAAAATACCCACAACCTGCCAGCAAGGTGATCGTGTCTCAGTGTGAGCGAGCCTAAGACTCCACACTTCTCAATACGGGTCTAGATTATCATTATGTTGAAAGTTGCCTAGGGCTGTCCACTTAGATAAATGTAACATTTTTAAATTTACATAAATAAAATCTAGCCTTAGAGTTGCGCTATTTTACTTTATAAATAGTTTTAGCATAATAAACTTCTACTGTTTCCAACTTTATCTCCAGGCAATCAGTTAAAAACTTATTTCTTTAGTGCTTAAAACAATATTTTCTTATTAGTCTATACTATAATAATAATATAATAAAGAAGAAAAGTTTGTTTGTTTGCATTAAATAGGCTCCGAAACTACTGGACCGATTTTGATGAAATTTGGCACCGATGTAGAGTAGACCACAGGGAAGTACATAAGCTGCTTTTTTTGCGGAAAAATTTACGTTTTCCGCAGAATTTTCATTTGCGTTATAAAGTTTTTAGACATTATAAAGTTTTAACATTAATTAGACAAAAATAAAATAGCAAAAATTTGTTAGTTGTCATGACAAATTACCAACCTAACATTTAACGCGTCTCTTCTGATTTCACTCCCCATAAATTTTCGTTCCCCATAAATCGAAAATTTCTATAAATTTCAATTAGCCTATATTATCATAATTATGTCGGTTCAGTGCACATCAAAACAGCCAAACGCTGTTAATTGCTATGATAGAGTACACAACTACACACCAGTAATCCGACTGCAGGACTAGTCGAGCGTGAAATTGCTAGTCGGCTCTATTTTACAAGCTAATTAATACCATTTCTATATGAACATAAAAAAATACGAAAAAAAAAAAAATGTTTTGTTAATAGTAATACATAACAAGGATCTTTTGGCACGTGGACAAAATCAGTACTAACATCGCCGTCTTGTAAAATGTCACTTTTAGTATTATGTATTGTTTTGTAGTTGCGACACTTACCTTTTGGCACGTGGAAAAAATCAGTACTAGCTAACATCGCCGTCTTGTAAATTTCACTTAGTAAGTATTGTTCTTATTTGCGACACTCACGCCCCCATCTAAGTGCCAAAAGATCCTTGTACGACTGTAGACAGTTCAACTCATCTGTGTCCGAGGCGCTATGTGTGCGTGCGCTTGTAATTATATAGCTTCAGTTTGTGTGTGTTTGTGTGTTCAGTGTCACGATACATTGCCGGTACGCGGCGCTATGTGTGGGTAACGTATTATACATTACCCACACACAGAGCCGCGCGCACATATAACATGAACTGTCTATAATAATAATCATTTATTTCTTACAATGTTTACTTATTACAGCTAATCCTACTAATATTATAAATGTGAAAGTTTGTGAGGATAGATGGATGGACGGATGTTTGTTACTATTTTATACAAAATCTACTGAACGGATTTCGATGAAGTTTAATATGGTAGTAGTTTAGGCTCTGGATTAAAACTAAGGCTACTTTTCATCCCGAAAAAGTACTGTGTTTCCTTGGGATACTGTATTTACGCGGGCGGAGCCGCGGCAAAAGCTAGTGTACAAAACATTGTACTAATTACATAATTTACAGGATTATTTTTTCACCAGTACAATAAATCAACATACGTAATTGATGTCAAAAATAAAAAATACCAGCGATTTTTGTTACTACCCCTTTGAAACAAAAAAACAAAATTCTCAATCTCCGAACTTATCCGCTAAACTAATAAAAATGTGGATGCATCACGCATCTATCGATGCTTTGTTGCCAACTCGTGCACCGCCCGGCCGATCGCTTACCCCACCCCGCCGCCCCCTACTTCATACCGCACCCGTTGACGCCTTGTAGTTAGTGCGCCCATGCGGTATTAGATTGGTTATAGGATAAATTAATTGAAATGAAAAAAAAAAAATATTTTTTTATTTGTGAAATGTACTCTATTATCGATACCAATGACGTGGTAAAATTTATTGTACCGATGAAAAAGTATTCCTGTATATTAATTATGTGAAGAGCTGGAGTCTGAATTAGGGAGCAGCCTGAAATGTATTTCTTTTTGTATATTTAAGGTAAAAATAAAAAATAAAAAAAGTAAAATACTTATTTATCTGAGGTCTCCCCCAGAAGCCAGAGAGGATCTTTAGGCGGTTATGTTGGAACTTTATACTGGTTATCCGGTACCCAGAGTCCCACGTAACGATCGGACTTCCGGGAGTATTTCGCTCTCACTTTTAAGAGACGTTAAAACGTACTTAAGGTAAATATTGTTTTTAAAAATATTCTAGCTAATTTAATACATACTATACTATGTTATTATCTTTATCTGACTTCATCATTTCTTTGTTAGGATTCAATTTCACAAAAAAAATACACACAAAAATATTACGTCGTATAAAACTCGTGATTACCAACCCTAGCATCGATCGTTAGGGGTTTTCAGCGCAAGTGTTACTTCACGTCCAGATCTGCGAGTTTTGCACTTGAATTTTCTGCGCGATTGTACTTGTTGGGGCCTCCGCGAATCTTTTCAATTGTCCGCCATCTTTGATGTTAAAATAAATTCGCAGAGGGAAGAATTATTCATGACGTTTTATTACCATTTCGCACGGGGAATTTTATTAAGTTTAATGATATAAAAAATAAAATCGATATATACGAAAACGTAATCATACGAAAACATCGACTGGTGGACGGACACGTGAAATATTATTATACGATTTTATTATCATAAAACTGTTGGCTTAATTTGTGAAAAAGATTTTTATTTTTCACAAAGACGAAAGTAAAAGACGTATCTAATATACATCTTCACTTATATAATAAAGAGGAAAGGTTTGTTTGTTTGCATCGAATAGGCTCCGAAAGTACTAGACCATAGTCTATTCTGTATCTATCTGTGTCATATTTCATCAAAATCGGTCCAGCATTTTCGTAGCCTATACAAACTTTTCATCTATAAATAATATTCGAGATCGCTACTGATTCCAAACTCTTCGAGGAGAACAGACCAAACATCTCTTACCATTTTAAGAGACCATAATTTAACGCCGGTTGCTTAAACATAGTATTGCTAATGGGCAGTATGTTCACAAGATAATAATTATATGAGGCTTTTAAGCTCTCATTAAGATAGTTTTGTTCCCGCAGCGCAGTGGGGTATTACAGTATAATGCATTACCTAGAGGCTAAAACAGGGTTTCTCAAACTTTCGACTCCACGAACTGCGGTTAAAGATTCCTGATGACAACGAAAGTAAGTAGTTAAAGAGGTACTAATACATCCCCCCACAAATGATAGAATTGACTGCTGAAAATAATATGAAGAGTAATATTTATTTAGATATTAATGATCACATTAACATCAAAGGACTGATGGATTCCTTTCGGTTACTTATAGCCAATTGAGTCAAGTTTTGTTGAGTCAATTTTGAATGAGCATCAAGTCGATTCCTGTATTCTGTTTTATTATGACTAGGAGCTCGCTGGGGCCGAAAGGTTCTCGAGTGGAGACCACGAACTGGACGTCTAAGTCCTGACCTGAGAAAAGTCGCAAGGAGTCGGTGGATACAGGCCGCGAGCGACCGGTCGCGCTGGAAATTTATGGGGAAAGCCTATGTCCTGCAGTAGACGTCACCAGGCTGAAACGAAAAATGAACGATGACTACGAGTGAATAGTGAATACAAACTCTAGAGTCTAGACACTTTGAGAAACCCTGACCTAGTGGCGAAATTATGTGCTTTCTTTCACTGAAACGCTGAATACGTTCTAAAATTACCCGCAAACTGGCGCACTGTAATATTTTACAAGAAATTATTGTTAACGATCCTTTTGATCATTACAAGGTTACTTGGCTCGCGGATAGACGCAAGATAGATGATATTGTCTTTCTACAGAAAATTCTCACTGGCAGGATCGACAGCACCGAACTACTAGAAAAAACACAGCTCCGCGTACCGCGAACAGGAAGCCGACTAAATAACATAAAAACATCACACCTACCTGTGTATCGAACTAGCTATGGTCAACATTCGCCACTTTACCGCCTTTGCTCAACTTACAATAGTGTTTGTCAAAAACTCGACATATTCAATGCATCGGTCAAATTGATTGAATGTTTATGTTTAAAATTGTACATTTTAAAACCAATATTTTCTAATATTTTATATTAAATATATTTTTAAGTTATTTAAGAGCATTATACCTTTAGCGCATGTTGTGTTGACTCTAGAAGGTTGTACACTTCGACTATTGACTTCGATATTGCATATTTTTATTATCTTCTATTGTGATACAGAAAAAAGAGATCGCGTACACGTAAAAAGGATATCTATCTATCCCATTAGTACTGTCACCCTGGATAAAAAATTATATCTTATCTACATTCTTAAGTCATGTAATAGACATGTTGACAAAAAAAATATATTTTTCGTCTATTCAATGTTAGACAACATGATCATAAACAATCTTAAAGACATTTTTGTAAAACTTAAAAAAATAACGATGATACAAACATTTTCAATACAACAAAAAAGAGCGATATATAATATGTAATATAGGCCTGTGACGTCACGTTATATATTTTGTAATTAAACAATTATGACGGTAGCAGATTGTGACGTCACAAATGGTTTTGCGAGAAAGAGATGGGGGACATTTTTATTTGCTTATAATTTTTAATCGCGTCAACGTAAATAGCTTTTTCTTATTAGATTTATGTATCTCTATTCAATTATTTTAATTTTTTTACTTTTAAAAATGTGATATTCGATAAAAGGCAATGTGATATGTGATATTGAGAAGACGCGAGTTCTTGCTAAAAATCTTGTTGCTACGAGTTGTCAAAATCCATACTTACTAATATTATAAATGGGAAAGTGTGTGTGCCTGTTTGTCCGACTTTCACGGCAAAACTACTAAACCGATTGAAATGAAATTTGGTATTTGGCGGATAGTCTATAGCCTGAGAAAGGACATAGGCTACTTTTATCGCAGAGAAATGTACGGTTCTCGTGGAAAACTTTATTTACAGTTTCACGTAAGCATTACTAAACCGATCAACATGAAAGTTGGCACAGATATAAAGTAGACCATTGGGAAGGACATAGGCTTTTTGTCGCGGGACATATACGGTTTCCGTGGGTTACTGCACTTACGCTGGCGGAGCTGCGGGCATCTAATTTCATCATAATCAGACGAGCGGTACATTAACGCATAAAGTACCTAACTATAACTAACACCGAGTGAAGTCATTACAAAACTCCTGATGAGAACGTATTTATTACGGTTTTATGTTCGTTGATTTTTACAACACTCTTTATACGCCGCCATACATTATTGCGCCGTGTTTTACGACCCTGTATACGGGAATAAACCTTTTATTGTGAGCATTTTGTTTACATTGGAATGCGAAAATTTTGTAACACATAATGGTGTCTCCATAACTTTCCTGTAACTGTTGACGTTTTTACGATACGCCCGAACATTTTTCACGATATGAAAACAGAAACCAATATTCAATATATTATTTTTGATTCGCAAAAATATTTTCAGGGATATATAGACGTACCCGGTGTAACAGTTTTATTTTATTTAGTAAAACGTATTACGAATCCATACTAATATTATAAATGGGAATGTGTGTGTCTGTTTGTCCGTCTTTCACGCCAAAACTACTGAACCCATTTAAATGAAATTTGGTAAACAGATAGTCTAGAGCCTGAGAAAGGACATAGGCTACTTTTTATTGCGGGGAAATGTACGGTTTCCGTGGTATACTTTATTTATAGTTTTACGTAAAAACTATCTTACTAACACGTATACCGATTATCATGAAATTTGGCACAGATATAAGGTAGACCATGAGGAAGGACATATACTACTTTTCATCGCGGGACATATAAGGTTCCCGTGAAACACTGTACTTACGCGGGAGCCGCGGGCATCATCAGCTATCCCATATGTTAATCTGAAATCCCATCCTATTAATAATATTAATATGAAAGTTTTTGAGGATGAAACATCCATCCAGGATGTTTGTTACTGCTTCGCACAAAAAATACTAAACGGATTTTGATGAAATTTGTCATGGTAGTAGTTTGAGTTCTGGATTAATACACAGGCTACTTTTTATCTCGAATAAGTACAGTGTTCCCGTGGGCTGTATTAACACGGGCAAAATCATCTTGCAAAGAAACATGTATCTTTTTGTATAGTGATTAAGGTGGTTCGTTTCCCATACAAAAAACAATGGACATTAATTAGGTAATTTCATACTATTACTACATAAATTTATATGCACATCTATTTATTTTGCAATACAATTGTCGCAAAATACATTTAAATTACTTTATTTCACACAGAAGTCACATTTTTATTGAATTTTCGACAAAAAGTGACATAAGTTACAAATGTCACTTTTTGTCGAAAATTCAATAAAAATGTGACTTCTGTGTGAAATAAAGTATTTTAAATGTATTTTGCGACAATTGTATTGCAAAATAAATAGATGTGCATATAAATTTATGTAGTAATAGTATGAAATTACCTAATTAATGTCCATTGTTTTTTTGTATAGGAAACGAACCACCTTAACGTTCAATTTTGAATCGCTTCATCATGTCTCGGATGGAAATTAGTCAAATTCAATAAGATCGCACAGACTAATATCTGTTGAGCTTCTCAAGTTGTAGGCTCTATGAAGTGTGATTACTCTGTCGAAGTTTAAATCGAAGCTTATTATGAACTGCCAATACCACACAGCTTTCAACAGCGTGCAGCGCTGAAGTAAATTAAATCCTTATTGTATAATAAGTTTTATAAACGTTGAGAACGGAACTCAAAAACAAGTTTAAACCTTGGGTTTCATAGACATGGGTTTGATGAACGGTTTACACATAATAAAGTAAGCGATAACAAGCAATATTAGAACCTAATAGCTTGGGACTATACGAGTGTCGAGCGAAATGTCAATGTCATCTAAATATATATGTCACCGTAAGATTGTAAAAACCGTTAGATTGTAAAATAACTAACGAGATTGTAAAAATATGTCGAAAGATTAAAAACTATATATTTATAATCTAACGAAAAATAATGTGTTAAATTATAGGCAGCATATTCGCGTCGGAAGTCTATCAACATTTTACAATTTCACTAGTTATATTACAATCTAACGGTTTTTACAATTTTCGATGACGTATATGACAGCTAGACACTTCGATTTTTAGCTCTATTGTATAAGCGCAGAGTTCTATTTTCAATGATCTGAATTTTCCCCGGCCTTCCGGATTCCGAATCATATAATCCCAGGCTTAGGGCCAGGCCACACGGTGCGGTACGGCTGCGGCGTGGCGCCTGAGTGGTATCGCAACGGGTCTCTTACATATAAAAATGTGTGGTATGCCACACGGCGCGTCCGGCGCCGCTCCGACGCCGCACCGCAGGCGAACCGGACAGCGGCGCGAGGCAGATGAGGCGGGGAGGGGTGCAAGCAGTGCACCCCTCCCCGCCGCGGGGTGCAGCGGCACTGCTCAGTTGTATGTAAGGCGTAGGGAGAAGTGTACGCTCGTTAGAATCAACGTATAATTACGTGATACGATAACTATTATACAAAAAAAATAATTTCCATTGTTTATTATAGACTGTCGTCAAAAGGACAAGCCATTAGCCAAGTCAACCCTGTTACGGTGCCGCAGCGGCGCCGTAAGAACATTGCGACGCCGCACTGCTCGTGTGGCCGCCAGTGCGGTGCGGTGTATTGCGGTGCGGTGCGGCGCCGCGCCGTGTGGCCTCACGCTTAGTTGACTTTACAAAAAATTTCACAACGCAATATTGTCATACACAGACGAACGGTTTTCGTAGCACCGAAGTCATGCTACGTCGTGTCGTAGCCGCGCTACGACAATCGGCTGTTACGAGTTACGACCGTAATTTATCGGACCCTTCGAAGACATAATATAAATAAATAGTGTCCGACCGAAAGCTCGGTTTCGGTTTCGGTTTCGGCCGAAACAATCAAGTTTCGGCGGCAGTTTCGGTTTCGGCCAAAAGTGGCCGAAACTTTTGCCGAAACCGAAACTGATTTCGGAAGTTTTCGTGCACGCTCGCCTAACTTCGTTTCTTGAGGCAACGCTTTGACAACGCAACTGAATTTGAAAACATAATTAAAATATAATTAATATTTTTTAAAATATTACATTAAATAAATGATTACAACAAAATTAATATACTGTTTCCATTTCATGTCCTAATTAATGCAGAATAATGGATAAAATGCACCAAATTTCAGTATTTTAAGGAAATTTCTACTTGACCATCGGTTTCAGTTTACGGTTTCGGCCGGAAAACCAGTTTCGGTCGGACTCTATAAATAAATTGTATACAAATAAATAAAATTGAAGTGTCTGTTTGTAATTTAAAATTTACAGCTTTCTAATTATCTACCTAATGCATATCGAAGTATATAGGCAGTCATTTACAATTCAAATCAATTTTTATAATTTTTCTCTGTTCCTCTGTTTGTCTGTTTGTATGTCGGTCTGTGTTTGTTCCGGCTTATTTCTGAAACTGGCAAGGATAAAAAAATTTAAATAGAACAAAACGACAATCGGGTACTTGACTGAAAATTTTTATTACATAAAAAATTAATGGCGCTTAAAAATATAAGATACTTTACAAAAGGAATAGTATACTAAAATCAATTGTTTCAAAGAATTTGCGGGTTGTTTGAAGCACTTTTGTGAGTCTTGTGGAAACGCCCCACACAAAAGTCGTACAAGCAGGTGACGTCACATGCACAAAAATTCTGATATCTCCGAAGTTTCCGCGTATATTTTCATACGTATACCATAACAAATCTATTTGTATTTTTTTTTTAATGAAATAAGGGGGCAAACGAGCAAACGGGTCACCTGATGGAAAGCAACTTCCGTCGCCCATGGACACTCGCAGCATCAGAAGAGCTGCAAGTGCGTTGCCGGCCTTTTAAGAGGGAATAGGGTAATGGGGGAGGGTAGAGAAGGGAATAGGGTAGGGGATTGGGCCTCCGGTAAACTCACTCACTCGGCGAAACACAGCGCAAACGCTGTTTCACGCCGGTTTTCTGTGAGCCCGTGGTATTTCTCCGGTCGAGCCGGCCCAATTCGTGCCGAAGCATGGCTCTACCACGTACCGTATTTGATGTAAGTAAACTAATTATGTAGGTTTTTTATAGACTAATGTTGTAAAAAATATTACAACTTTTATGTAACTTCAAAATGCACCTAATTACAAAACTACATATAAAATTTTAATTATTTCTACTTTTATTAAGTTGAAATACCTAATTATTTCTAAAGTTTTTAACGTAATAACGTCTTAATAAATAGATGAACGCTGCACGCACGAAATATTGTCACGTTCCGCCTTAGCCGAGCGTGCAAGCGAGAGCGCGGAGCAAGCGATAGAGAGGCACGATCGGCCTAAGCGTTCGGCTTGTGATGACGTTATCACGTAAAATTATCGTCCGTAAACCGACTTTTTTTCCGACAGACAACCATTCTTTAAACTAAATTTAGTTTCTAGAATATTCAAGCAACAGATGAACATTTCTAGCCACATATGAACTGTTGGATAAAAAAGTCTACACAACAGTGTAATTAAACGTTGGCCTACATCCAGTTTCAGCGATGAGAACCGCCCGTGTGTGGCGCTCACCCTGACGCCGGTATTCGAATACGTTTTACTATGATTCCGCACCCAAAGGTTAAAACCGTAACAGGGTTCCTTAGTCAACTTATTATTTCGTTAATTTCCGTAGGAAGTTTTCTGGACCAACAAAGTTATACAATTTATAAGCCGTTATAGTTTTCCTTCTAAGTTCATCCATCATATGGACTACCATCGTGTTACTTTAGAGTATAGAGTACTTACCTAAAGTAGCAAACAATCAAATCTAATTTTTCCATATATAGGTTATTAAATTGTATTAAACTAGCTGTTGCCCGCGGCTCCCGCGTAAATACAGTATCCCACAGGAACACTGTACTTTTTTTGTTATAAATCCATAGCTCAAGCTACTACCATTTCAAATTTCATCAAAATCTGTTTAGTAGTTTTTGCGTGAAAGAGTAACAAATATTCATCCATCCATCCTAATAATATTATAAATGTGAAAGTTTGTGAGGATTGATGGATGTTCTTTAATATTGTAGAACATACTTTTGTTCTATCATCAATAGTTTCCACAGCGCATGCAACGAAATATGTTTTTTGTAACTTTTTTACACTAGGGTTACTAAAGTTTTAGTAAGGACCCTAATCTTTGCTAGCAATAAATGTCGTCTATGTTACTCAGGGTGAATGTAGATTTCTAATGGGGAAAGAAATAGCATATCGGCATAGTAGTTTTCGAGTTTATTCATTACTAGCTGATGCCCGCAACTTCGTTTGCATAACTTCGTTGCCCGCAACTAACGGAAAGGGAACCCTTTTTTTATACGGAACCCCAAAATAAAAGTAGCCTATATTAGACCTTATAACATCAGCTATCTCCCAGTGAAAGTCCCGTGAAAATTGGTCCAGCCGTTTCAGAGATTAGCCGGAACAAACAGACGGACAGACAAAAAATTTAAAAATTGATATTTTATCGTTAGTATCGAATATACTTCCATATGCATTAAGTGAAAAGCTGTTAATTTGAAATTACAAACAGACACTTCAATTATATTTATCTGTATAGATGTATGTATAGACTAGATGTTGCTCGCGACTTCGTACGCGTAAAAAAGTTAATTTCAAAGAAACCGTACATTTTCCCGCGATAAAAAGTAGCCTATGTCCTTCCCCGTGGTCTACTCTACATCTGTGCCAAATTTCATCAAAATCGGTCCAGTAGTTTCGGAGCATATTCAATGCAAACAAACAAACAATCAAACAAACTTTTCCTCTTTATTATATTAGTATAGACAAATACACACACACACACACGAAAATACACCTTCAAACAAACAAACCTTTCTCTTTATAATATTAGTGTAGTTAGCATTCACGGAATTGTCTCTACGTGATGCCTATGCAACTGGTTGGGAAGTTCGGAACTAACTTGGCAAGAAGAACGGGGTAGGTAAGCATTTCATATAAAAGCATAAATTTCTCACGAATATCTGCAATGGATTTCAAATAAAATATTTCTCTTTAGGTAAAGAACTCCGTAGAGACAGACATTCGTCGGGAACTTTACGTTCGGATCGGTTATTCGCACAACTCTTTTTACAGCACATTTTATTATTTAACCGATAATTTTAAACGTTTATTTAATTCTTAGAAAGTTGAACATTTACTTGGTTAAATTTATACTAATTATATTAATATTCCTGAACTTTTAGGGTATGTTTCACAATCTACTGATTAGTGACAGATAGCTTAATTACACGTTTTGTCTCTGTCGTTCGACAAAACTTCCGAATAAGCTATCGGACTGATACTTTGAAGCATACGCTGAAAATATATTTTGAAGCATAGTTATTAAAATTTTGGTTTTTGTCTTTTTAATGTCTTTTACTTTTAAAGACTTATTTTTTGTGTATCAATAACTTAATATGAAACAGACCATAATTCTATCCACCGAGATCTATGAACATGCAAAATACCCATATCAAGGTTCTATAATTAATACTTATCAGATCATAGCAATCAATAGTAGTAGTTAGTACTATAGGTATCCATTAAAAGTTAAAACCTATCTTATCTTATATCTTTAAACAAGCAATTTTTGTATATATTCTGAATCTCGGAAACAGCTCTAACGATTTTCATGAAATTTAGTATATTTGGGGGCGATAAATCGGCTAGGTAGGTTTTATCCCTGCGAAACTGCGCATTTTTAAGTTAGGTAAGATAATCTGAATCTCGAAAACAGCTCCAACGATTTTCATTAAATTTATTTATACAGGGGTTTCGGGGGCGATAAATCGGCTAGGTAGGTTTTGTCCCTGGGGAACTGCGCATTTTTAAGTTAGGTATTCGAACCCTAGTGAAATATTTTTGTAATATTTTTTTTTATCTACTACAGCTCCGAGCTAAGCTCGGTTACCCAGGTACTAATTAAAAAGGTACAGGTACAAGGTACAAGTAAGTACTACGTTATCTATCACATCTTTGCCCTATATGAATAAAAAAAATAACCCCAACACCTTTGCCCTATAAAAATTAAAAAAAAAATAAACCCATTATTTCTCTATCAATTATCTCCGCAGACCATACTAGGGTCTATCGGGCCGGGCGCCCCACATAGGGCGGGCGGGTCGATGTGCGCGCGCCGCAACAGGTGAGCGGCGAGACCACCTTCTCCGCGCTGCAGCCCTGGTACTCCGTACAACTGTAACTGCATTGTAATTGAAACGATTTGCCAAATTTTTGTTTGATTATTATTGTTACCAGCCTCCGTGGTCTAGTGGTTAGAGCATTAGCTCTCGACTCGGAGGTCATGGGTTCGATTTCCGCATCGGAACAACAGAAAATATTGTTTCCAAGTTTGGTTAGGACAATGCAGGCTGATCACCTGACTGTCTGACAAGAAATGATCCATGCGTCGGATGGGCATGTAAAAAATCGGACCTGCGCCTGATCTCTCGTCAGTCGTGTCGGTTATCCGTCCCAATGGATTACAAGAGTAAAAGAAAATAGAGAGTGCTCTTGTGTACTGCGCACACACTTTTGTACTATAAAATTACTCCTGCGTAACTGGCCTGATGTCAATGAAACCGGCCACCGTCACCGCGTTGGGTGTGGGGAATTATTATTATTGTTTGATTGATTGATTGACGCTTGATTGATTAAAGCGCCCTGAAAAGGTTCAAACGTATTTGTCAAGCTTTACGTTTTGTTTGTACGTTTTCATCAAACATCAGCACACACATACCAACAAGTTTGTCAAACAAGACTTTTTTCGCCGTCGGTCGCGCGGTACCTAATGACGAGTTTGTTTGACAAACGTATGACAAATTATTTGAGCGTTCACAGCCTGCTTAACATAATTAATAATAGTAATAATAATAATTATTATTAAATACTTAAGTATGATATTTTAACTATCGCGTATTCGAAATTACTACTGATTGAACTAATATTTAAACAATGTTAGTTAAAAATACAGTTTTATTGTTCGACACAATTGAAATTGTTGTTTAAACAATTTAATTGATTAAACAAATAGTTTAAATACACATAGGTCAAATGTAACGCAAACAAATTGTATGTTTAACATTATTACATAGTTCGTATAGTTTTTGTTGTTGTTTGTTTAGGATATTATTCAAAGTTACATTGGGCATTTTGAAGAACTTTAGGCTCGAGTAAGTTTGTTTGTTTACAACTTTTTGGCATAGTGGGAACTTTCAAAATATTATGACTATGTCCAGAAACTGCGTATTCTTACGCACGCAAGGTCTACGCACGTAGTCGAGGTACTAGGGCCCCATACATTGCGTCCAGAAGCTACGTGCGTATTATTTTAGCTATGCGCGTATCGTACAAAATTGACCTATTAAACCGCTTTGGTTGATTCAGGCACGGATCCAGCTCTCAAAAGAAGATGTGGCCCGAAAATTTTGATTTTATTATTTCCTTCATAACATGGTTATTAGAATTTTTAAAAAGAGTTATATTATTTTCTTTATAATATTATGTTAATTAAAAGCTAACGCGCGGAGTGAGCGAAAAAAATTTTCGCTTATTTAGCAAAAAAATTATTTTGTTTGGTAAAAAAAAATAAGCTTTCAATACCTTAAACCTTAAACAAATTAACATCAACTAAGATTATAAATTAATTAAATAAAAAATATATGCATATATAGTATAGAAACATACACAAATTATAGATTATATAACATCGGCAGGAGTAATTCCTATCGGTTCAAACAAAGTATTATTTTTTCTTAAATCTGTTGGTTAGTAAATAAAAAAGGGTCGAAAATTTATGGAGAGGTGACAAATTTTGTGCTTTCTTCAATCTACCTGACTAAAGGTCCGCTTAACACTAAATCCACTACTATAAATATGTATTTTAACAATAATGTAAGTATGACCAGCAGGTAAAAAGTACCAGATAAGACTCAAAAGGTTAACAATACCAATACAACTACCCACTGAACCTATTTAGATTATAAATTAATAGACCTTGAAAGTATGCACTCACAAGGCTGTTGGGATTGTGGGTATGCCCATACTACACGTATAGGTGCTCCGCTCCTGACTCAAATAGAAGTAGCAATTACGCAGTAATACGCAGCTACCTCTAGTACGCGCTAGACACAAAGTGAAAGAAAAATGTTTTTCTCGCTCCGATTGTATGATTCAGAGTGAGACAGAAGTATTCAGTTCATTCGTTACACAGTATTCAGATCGGTTGACACTGTTGGCATTTTGCTTTACAGAGTGTTCCGAAATTTTGTGCTGTCAATGTTTTGTCAAAACCAATTATTTCTGAAGACACTTTATATTAAAACCTTCAACACACAATTGATATCGATTTGAAATAGTCAAAAGTGTCATCCCCTGTATTTTGGAGTGCAATGAAAGCGTAGTAAGATCGAGTTGCCAAGTTTCAAAAAATATTTCTCCCTAAAACAAATAGTACGGTTCCCGTGGATTTTACCTAGCATGCGAATACTCTCAAATATAATTATTAAAGTACTTATGCCTCATCGAAACTTCATAAAGCTACATAATACGATAAAATATATAGGTACCGTTAAAAATCAAAAAAGTTACAAACCAAATATGTAAGTATTACCTTTTTAGAAAAACATACCTATAAAGATACTTTATACAGTAAAACTACTTTGCTAATATCTTTCGGAAGTCCCACACATGCTTTCCAACATCCGTCATTTCCGTAGAAAAAAAAAAACGATGATTGCCGAAGGCATTAGTTAGTTGCACTGTACGCAGCACATTGAATGACGCGGTCGCGTCCTATTCGTGTCATATAAAGTCTATACTTTAGCCTATTCACGTTATGAAGGCAGTGAATCATGCGTATCTACATACTATTGACGACCTCTGTGGCTCAGTTGGTTGAGCATGTTGGTGCTCAAGCCGGAGGTCGCGGGTTCAAATCCCGCCGAAGGAACAAAAAAGTTTTTCTGTGTTCCTGGGTCATGGATGTGTATTAAATATGTGTATAATATAATAAAAATCTTAAATATGTGTATAGTATAAAAGTATTAAATATATTTCCGTTGTCTGGTACCCGTAACACAAGTTCTTCGAGAACTTACCACGGGATCAGATTGACGTAGTGTGAAGCGTCCATATATATTATATTATTATAATTATTATATTATATTATATGTCAAAATGGCTTACTTTAATAGGTTAATTAATGTAATCACAGCTAATGCGTCAATTTTGACATTTGTATGCATGATTCACTGCTTTTTTTAACACTTACAGACTATAAGTTATTTCGTAGATATCTAGAGGGTAAAAACTGTATGTCTGTCACCAGGCTATGTCTCATGAGATCATAATCCTTGATAGCTAGACAGTTAAAATTTTTAGATAACCTTTACTAAAAATAGTCGATTTCGTAATAAAAATTAACTCTTATAGTTTTGCTCTGTCCCTCTGTCTGTCTGTCTGTCCACGCCTCTAGCTTCTGTAATTATGAATATAAATGGATGAAATTTGGTATAGTTTTTTGTATATTATATTATCTCGGATTTAGCATCGTAAAATAATAATAATTTTATATTTTGAGGGTGGCTCTCCATACATGAGAAGTGGGGATGAAAAATATTTTTTCATTGTACCCCGTTGTATTGCATAACGTTGAATAGCGCTTTAAAATAGAGTCAAGATTTCATACATGATATTTTTTCAAAATTTTCGAGTAGTTGTAGAGTAGTTTTCTAAATTATAGGTTAAACTTGTAAGTTTCCATTCTGATATATGTATAATGCTTAAAACTAAGGGAAAATTATTTTGAACCAAACCGGACTGTGACTTTTGAAGTAATTTGAAAAACGTATTACGCGTTGATAGTAACGGAACCCTCCTTAGACACAACAAACGTGAATTTTTTGACGTTTTTGGCGTGATTCTTTAATGGCAAGTTGGCAACAGGTAGACGCTTGCAATAAGAATTTTGGTTTTTTATACAATACATTTTTTATACCAATAAGTGATAGGTCAGCTGTAATCAAATAATAATAGTATATTATATAACTTATCGTCAAGCAAATCAATTGCATATTTAAATAAAACAAGCATAAAACCTAATACCCCCTTCAGATACCTTTTCTCCCTAAATTTAGGGAAAAAGTCCCAAGTTGGCATCACAGATAGACCGGCAGAAATTTTGTTGTGATAAGATAAGAATCCCTACGTGCGTAGGTTTACGCAGGCTTACGCACTTTCTGGACAGAGTTTCGGATCCTGAGGTTTTTTATCGGTATATTATCTATTCAATAGCGTTTGCTTAATCTAATTAACAGCCTCCGTGGTCCAGTGGTTTAGAGCTTTTATTTATTTATTTATTTATTTAACACACATACAACTACCATTACAGACAAAATCCAATTCGATAGCGTAGGAAAGCAAATTCATATTTTATATAATCCATATTATGATATTTCCAGTTTAAATAATAATAATTGATAAAAAAATTATAATTAAAGAAAGACACATATGACGCCTAGTGTCACTTTTGTAAATTCGCTTTGCTCTTGGTTCTCGACTCAGAGGTCGTGAGTTCGATGTTGTTTCTAAGTTTGGTTAGGACAATGCAGGCTGATTACCTGATTGTCTGACAAGAAAGATGATCCATGCGTCGGATGTAAAAAGAATTCTCATCAGGCGCAGGAACGACTTTTTACATGCCCTGTCGTGTTGGTTTAATCCATCCTCCTGGGTTATGAGAGTAAGGAAGAGAGAGTGCCCAAGTGAGTACTGCGCACATACTCGGGCACTACAAAATAACGTCGTATAAAATGCGTCGCTAGCCTGGTTTCAATGCAATCGGCCACCGTCACCGAACTCGGTTAGGGAAGCTATTAATCCAATTAAAAATGCTATTAAGGAGATTTCCTTTTGCGCGTACAAAGTCGCGGGCAGCATCTAGTTGTAGAATAAAGTCGAACAAAGTTTACATTAGTCGTATAACGTAATATAGATTAAATAACACTTGTTGCCCTATTTACCCCCTGCAACTTTACGGGTGGACTAGAGTAGTAGCAATACCATACAGAGTTACATAGAAAAATAATATACAGATAAAAATAAATATGTATTTACTCTATTTTACATACAAATTTTTATGCATCCGGAATTTTTCCGGCCGAAAAAAAATACAGCGCTGAAAATAGAACTCTACGCTATTTAAAATATGTACCTACCTACAGTTGAAAATCGAACACATTCGAACACATGGCGACAATTTAAAAACTCGTCTCTCGTGTGTTCGATTTTCAGCTGTATTAGGGCAGAGTTCTTTTAAAGCAGTTTTTTTTTCGGTCGGAACAATCCGGATACATATAGTCTGATTCTTAATATGTAATTAGTAATTACCCTATTTACAAAGATTATAATATCTAGAATATACTTATATATCTAGAATAAAATAAATATCTTATTACTTTACTTGTGCGAATTAAAAATATACAAACATTTCTACAATAAAACAACGAAATTCCGAATTTAGGAAACAATCATATTATTTACTAGCTGATGCCCTTCTTCTTGTGCGTACAACTAACGGAAACTGCTTTTTTGAACGGAACCCTTAAATAAAAGAAGACTATGTTAGATCTTATAACATCAGCTATCTGCCAGTGAAAGTCCTGTAAAAATCGGTCCAGCCGTTTCAGAAATTAACCTCAACAAACAGACAGACAGAAAGACAGACAAAAAAATATATTTTATTGTAAGTACCGAACATCATTTCATATGCATTAAGGGAAAAGCTGGTTATTTGAAATTACAAATAGACACTTCAATTTTTTTTTATCAGTATAGATGTATAGACTTATAATTAAATATATGTATAATATAATAAAAATCTTAAATATAAGTATAGTATAAAAAATATTAAATATATTTCCGTTGTCTGGTACCCGTAACACAAGTTCTTCGGATACTTACCACGGGGCCAGACCGACGTGGTGTGAAGCGTCCATAGATATTATTATATTATTATTATTATTATACTTTACCTTCTCAGATCAAACATCCAATAAGATTTTATGATTTACGGTCGAATCATCCACTTCTTAAAGTTTGCACACACTGATTAGATTTTATAATAGACTTGATTCGACCATTAGAAACACACTAGTTACCATAGACGTAGGTATATATTATAGACGGCATATTGAGTCAAAAAGTGTCTCCAGTTAAATTGACCCAGTTTTGCGATTCTGGGGCCATTTTGACATTTGCAGTATGTTGGAAACAAGACGGCTGAGATTTGAAAGAATGATAAAAACTAGGACGTTGTATGAAGATTTGTTCTGTCAAATGTAAGCCCTTGAGTTTCGAAATCTTTGCTAGTTACAAAAAAAGGCGACGAACAAAAAAACACATCACATAATTTCCACAAATATCTTCGTATGAAATGTAAACATTCATATTAATTTGTATGTCAGGTCGTTGAACCGGACGCCAAAACCACCTGCTCGCCAATTGTGATTGAGAGCCTCTCAATTGCATACCAGAAGTGTCAGAACCATGAGGCTTGGCAGATTGCCAGATATCTGTACATTGAAAACGACAGAGCCATTGTTGTATTTGAAACTAATATCGGGGAGATATTAAATTAATGTTGAATTGATTAGTAATACTTTATTTTGATATTATTGTTACTTGAAATAAATGTGAGAGAGTCACGCTTCGGCACGAATGGGCCGGCTCGACCGGGTAAATACTGCGGCCTCACAGAAAACCGGCGTAAAATAGCGCTTGCTTTGTGTTTCGCCGAGTGAGTGAGGTTAACGCAAGTCGCAACACCGGAGGAGTTACAAGTGTAACTCCTCCGGTGTTGCGAGTGTCCCTGGGCGGCGGTAATCGCTTACCATCAGACGATCCGTTTGCTCGTTTCCTGGTCCATTTCACAAAAAAAAAATATTTATTAAAGCTTCTGTACATGATAACTGTAATGAGCATCGTTACTGTAGAAGATATTTTTACAATAAATTTAGGTCCTCCTGCAATGTTTTTTTTATTCCAGTTGCAGCATTTTTCAATGAAGAATAATAATAATTATTCGTTTATCATATTTTTTTTGTGAATACTTTATTTACTTTCTCTCCTAGACTAAATATAAAGGTGAAGACAGAGTTTTGTCAAACAAAAGCCGAGGCCGGTAGTGCGCGTGTAGCTGTGTGTACGCACTACATACATAAAAAACGCACACATCGCCTTACAAGGTAAGGCGTAGTTTCGTTACAGTGTGTGCGTCACACTGTTACTACACGGCAAGGCGTAGTTCAGATCGCCCGCGGTGTGTGGTTCGCATAACTCTACTTTTTTATTTGGTCTGAGCTTTCTCTATCTATAACATTAATTGATTGCTATCAGTTTATTCCTATGGCTAATTCACTTACCGGCACTGGCCCATCCCCAGCCTCGCTGATGACATAATATGTCAGGCCATCGCCGTGCCGTAGCCGGGCCGATAAGTGAAAAAAAACATGTCATAATACATTGAAACATTACTCCTCCTGCGGCCCAGGAAGTAAAACACCCTATATCTACATTTTATTTATTTATTTATTTATTCTTTATGTACACAGTAGACATTAAAAACTTACAGACTAAATACAAACGAGATGGTACAAAGGTGTGCTTATCTCTATGAAGAGATCTCTGCCAGCAGACCTAAGATCTAAGGAAAAAAAAATTAACAAAAAGGACACAGGTAGTACAAAAAGAATAATGACAAGATTGAGAAGAGAAGTAAATGCATATGATAATAATTACATATTTTTAATGAGATTATACATATTAAATTAATAAAATATACTAAGTAATACTATAGATACATATTATGGTAGTAGAAATAATTAAAATATTTATATACCTAATGAATGAGATTAATATAAAATAAACTTAAATAAACTATTTTGGTTGTAATGACGACAGAAAATGATTCTTCAGCCTATTCTTGAACGTGCCCACTGTTGGACTCTGCCGCACATGTTCAGGCAAAGCGTTCCATAGTTGGGCTGCTCTGACAGTAAACGAATTGGCATAGAAATTGGAGTTACACCAAGGAGTTATCAAGTATCTTCTTTGGATTGCAAGAGCGTGAAGGCCTATCGCTAGGTGCAGTGTAAGAAAATCGCTCAAACAAGTAAGAAGGAGTGGAGGTAAATTTAAGGATTTTGAACAGTAAAGTTAATATGTGAGTATTCCGGCGAAGCTTGATGGGAAGCCATTGCAATTTCTTATGAAACTCAGTAATGTGATGAAATTTGCGCAGTCCGTATCCTCTAAGGTGTCGCGCTTTAAAATTTTGTAACAGATTACGTGTCGCCGGGGGGCGGCGAGGGGTGCGGCGGGTTTCCCGCTTTTTATATTTTTAAGATTATATTGATAAATTGCTGCTAAGACCTGTGCATATGACATATATTTAAAAACTAGAATAAATTCTCTACATGACTACGAAACTGGAATTTTAAAAATACTGAATGAATACAAGTAATCTTGATGTGAACGCAATGTTTACACAAAAAACCCTTGCGTGTCGAATGGCTGTCCACGCCAAACGTCATCCGCGTTTGTTTTTCGATTTTTATTAATTAATCATTAGTAAAACCTTGGCATGTTATATATTTTTCGAAACTAGAATAAACATACTACACATTTTATTAAGTAAATATCAAGAAATATAACGTTTAACATGCAAAATATCAAACATAATTTCACATTTTTGGTTTCGGTTTTTGAAGCTAAATTATGGCGAAATACTACGACACACATACCTAAGTTTGTATTAAATTAGTTAAATATATGTTTAAATAACTATTTATACAAAAAAAATTGAAATATGTAAATAATTTTTATCATAAATATCAAATAATGCAGATGACAACTGATGCCATTTGACATTAGATTTCTTTACTCATAGTTTGAAGTTTTTTCTTTTTTATTCGAACGTATTCAGGCAAAAACAAAAAGCTACAATGCCTTCTTTAATGTCTGTAGCAAAATAATAAAAAAAAATCAGAGACTTTATACCATATAGTCTTTAAATCATACGACGCGGGAAGATTGACCTTGAGCTTGCCGTGGTACGGCAAGTGACACTTGCGTCTATAGGTGTCACTTGCCGTGGCACGGCAAGTGACACTCAACAGGGTATATGAAACGAATGCACGAATTCTGGAGACGTTCGAGTTTGCATAAGAGCTCCTCAGTTACATCTAAATAACAGGCGTCAGCGTAGTCTAAGAGCGGTAATAATAAGGATTGTGCCAATAGTATTTTAGTGGAGATAGGGAGAAAATTTTGTAACCTTTTAAGTGCATGCAAGGAGTGATGTAATTTTTTGCTAACTACATTAACATGGACAGACCATGATAGATAACAGTCAATTATTAAACCTTAATCTTTGGCACTATCGCTAAACTCTATTACACTGCTGCAGTACTTTATTTTACTTATGGACCTTAGTTCAATCCTGGAGCGCAACTGTCTGCTGCCAATGAGAAGGGCTTGCAACTTTTTTGGATTTACCAAAAGTCCAAAAGTGTTAGCCCACTTGTCTATACCCGAAAGATCATTGTTTACGTCACTTATCGCAAGCTTGATTTCATCAACACTAGTGTGCCTGTAAATTTGCAGGTCATCCGCATATAAATGAAAGGCTGAGCGGATGTATCTTGTAATTTCATTAATGAAGACTGCAAAAAGCAAAGGCGACAGAACTCCACCCTGAGGAACACCAGCACAAACGCTGGTCCAATCAGAGCTGATGTCGGCTGTGAATATACGCTGTTTTCTTCCTCCAAGGTAGGAGTTAAACCATGCAATTGTTGATGAAGACACACCCAAAGATCCAAGTATAGCAAGCAGAATGTCGTAGTCAACCGAATTGAACGCACAGCTAAAGTCTAGTAATACTAGAATTGTGAGCAGTTTATTATCCATTGCATACCGTATATCGTCCGTTACTTTTAACAATGCAGTGGTAGTGCTGCGTCCTTGACGAAACCCAGACTGGTATGGACTTAAAATCTGATTGATATGTAAATAATTAGTTAGTTGAATGGTAACTGCTTGCTCGAGAATTTTGGAAAGGATAGGTAAAATAGAAATGGGACGATAGTCAGAAGGTAGAATAGGATTGTTGGATTTAGGAAGCGGTATTAAATGTGCATGTTTCCATTTCTACATTTTCCCATAGAGTAGAGTTTTCAACAGATATGTAACAGTGACAACATCGGCGCTGTATATCCATCGAGTCGCGCCTGTGCTCCCGTAAACGTTTACACGGCAGTCTGGAAACAGAGATTGATACTGTTGGTTAGCTGACGTGTAAAGTGGAAAATGGGCGTTAACTGTAGTTTTCTTTTGAGATTTATATATGGCGTCGGCTTATAGTCATTTGCCAGTGTCAAGTAAAAAGGCGGGAAATAGAATATTCGTTAAAATTTTCATCACCGTATTTCTAAATCGTCAAGTCCAAAGTCTAGTCAAAGTCCAAATAAATAGTCGGGGTAGTCAATGAGTCTAGTCAGTCGATTCAGTAAAGTGGTAGACGCTTTACTGAATCTTTCTAGGGAATTTTGGCGGGAAACCCAATTTACCACGCATTTTGTAGCGGTTGTATCACTTGCCCACACTTGTGCACGTTAACGAATACCTAAGAGGCCGTCCATGAATCACGTGATGTTTTTAAAAACTGATTTTATTGTTATAGCGGCAACAGAAATACATCATCTGTGAAAATTTCTACTGTCTAAGTGTACATGAAGTCGTCTACGAACTTCTAAGCAGTAACTAGCATTTCAGATTTTTCCGTCTTCCTGGAAATCGTATACATGTAAACGTTCCATAAGCCCTCGATAACAAATGCGCGACCTTATCATGAGAGAACGGAGGCGAGCGCCCACACGAGAGTAATTACTTTCAGCATAATAAGGACGTACATATTACAGAAATCAGTTCATATATTCGGTACATTACACAGATGTTTTAAGATAAGGTAATATGCCATATACTATTATTATAAAGCACTAGCTTTTGCCTGCAGAGCCTAAACTACTATCATACCAGTAAGGACTAAGACTGGGACTATATGCTCCAAAATCCGGAAAGCCGGTGAAAATTCAGAGCATTGACATTAGAATTCTGCTCTATTAAAATAGAGCTGACAATCGAACACAAGTGTCGAGTCAAATGTCAATGTCATTTATGACAGCTCGAAACTTGACAGTTCGATTTTCAACTGTATTTATATTCTATAATAAACTAAAAATAACTCGGATTTTTTTTAGTGTGAAATAAAAGTTCAAGAAGTTTATAAATATGACGAATTATTTTGTCCATAAATCGGATTGAATTCTTGGAAAAGCGCGTCTTGTTCGCGCCCGCGCCGTACTATCCCCGTATTGGATCGTACCTGAATGGGTACATTTCGTCCCACACAGGTAGGTAGTAGGTACCCGAACGGGGACAGTATCGACCAGTGGCCGGCCTAGTTCGACACAATAGCTTTATCTGCGATCGCATTGTGCACAGACGACGGCTGCACATTGTGTGTTTGTAAATGGTGACTTTACATAAGGAATTGTGTAGGTAGTTGAATATCTATAGTTGACGTTTCTTTCACGATAACAGTAGCAATACACCGTGCTGATTGCTGACCATCATCAAATCTGCATGACGCTGCAGACTTGAACAGTTAGAACTGACATAACATTGGCGTGGATTGGCATAATACTTATGCATTTGTGGTATATATGGAGAAACTACAGACTGGATTAAGCCTGCAGGTATACTGATCAGAGCTCCGTGGCCAAGTGGGTAGACCGTTTGCTTCGCACTCGAGAGAGTGCAAGTTTGAATCCCGGGTTGTGGCGTGTATCAATGAGACTTTTTTAGATCTCAAGTACATTATACGGACGTTCTAATGGTGAAGAAAACATTGTGAGGAAACCCGCACATAGTTGGCCCCAGACGTATTGACCAGTCATTCCTCTGGACTATGCCGACTGTGTTGTGAGAATGCCGTATGTGCTTGGGCAACCATACGACATTTAAAAACCGCCTGTCCTAGGCACTACAGTATTTCAAGAGTGGTTACTTCGCTCGGAGAATACTGTATAAATCATCCATTAATGGATGAAAGCCTAAGTTAGGTAGTTGATTACACCGGTCAACAAAAAAAAAATTTTTTTTGCGCATGGGTTTTACTTGATTTATTCTGAATATATAAGCAAATATATATAAAAAAGTGCGATTACAAATCGAAAATATTTGCTTTATAAGAAGTTATAGCGATTTGATCATTTATGATTTTTTTTAAATTCGGTCGCTTCCAGTTAAATTCGGTCTTTGCGCTCTATTATTGCTGGCGAAAGAGAGGTATGGTATGAGGGTTGTCTTTCTTACATCCCTCCTTGTGTACGACGGTATGACCTCGCATATTATAAAGAAATAGCGTGTTTAATATTTTTTTTCGCTGTATTATCTTGTACAAAATAGCTTCGAGAAATTGAAAAGGAGATGGTGACTCGTTTTGCTATATTTGTGGTGAATTTATTAAAGTGAGAGAGAAAAAGTGTGGATCAAAAATGGGCTTATGAAATAAATATATGAATAAACTAACGAGATGATTAAGATTTTTTTCATCTTCGACTAAAGGATGTCTCTTAAGAGGCAAATGTTGCATTCTCATTTTGATAAGTTTAAAGATAATATGGGAGCTTATTCGGAAGAACAAGGGGAAGGATTCCATCGAGATATAGTTGGAATTTGAGAGACGTTCCCAAGGCCAGTATTTATACTGAAAGCATGTTGAGGATTGAGGGACTATATTTGGTGGTTAATAAGATAACTTCTACTGAACATGACACAAAAAGCAAAACTGTTAATTTTTAAACATTTTAACACTATTTTCAAACTTATTTTGTAAGATTATATCATAAAATTAATGTTCAGTATCTTTTAATGAATCACCTCTATGTAAATTTTTCATGTATTTTCATTGATTTGATTTTTTTCATTTTTTACACTTAAAAGCAAATACAGAACTATTTTTTGTTCTTATTATTATTTCTAGGTATAAAAGCAATAAAAATAATGTATGTATAACCCGTGCGCAAAAATGCTGTCGACTATTGTTATCTATAGTAGACGTTTTGTTTTTCACGATAACAGTAGCCTTACACCACGCTGATTGCCATCGTCCGCTCTGCATGACGCTGCTGGCTTGATCAATTAGAACTGACATTCCATTGGCGTGGATTGGCATGAAAATTATACGTTCTTGGTATATAATATTATGGACAAACTGCAAATTGAATTAAGTCTGTAGGTACCATCGTACAATCTGCATTGTATGGGCGTGGCTTAATTATACGTTTTTGCAGGTGTATATGGACGAACTGCAGATTGGATCATGCCAGCAGCGTCAGGCCGATTGGACGGTAGGCAGTATGGTGTAGGGATACTATGAAAGTGATACATTAAATTAGATTTTTAGTCACATGTAGAAAATTTTATCTGTTGGCGCTTGGCAGTTCGCGATTGGCACCAGCAACAGAAGCGGAAATTTAGTTGCACAAAGTATTTTATAATGAATAACTGCCTCCTTTTTTGGAAGTCGGTTAAAAAGACGATAATAATAAACTACAATATACCAACAACGGGTTGTAATAAAAAATGAAATGTATTAAATTTAAACCAAACCAGAGTTTACAACTCCTCAATCCTTTTTCCCACTTCTGCGACCCTACACCTATTTGTATGCAAGACCTTTACAATTGACAACCCTAAATCTAATAGCCAATACATTTAAGTACCTTTCCACCACGTTCAGGATTTACATTAAAAATTCAGGGACAAAGGGGGATAGAGATAAAAATAAAGAGAAAGGAAGATTAATCGTCACATTATACTAAACTGCAAATGAAATCTGATAAAGTATCAAATTGGCCTATTCATTGTAATTTCTGAAATGAGACGCTCGAGCTAGTGTAATTACGCCTTAATTATATTTTATACTAGCTTTAGCCCGCGGGGGCACCCACCCGCGTAAATAGAATAGGAGTAGTACCTTGTACTTTTTCGGGATAAAATACATAGACTACATGCTTTAATCTAGAGCCTAAACTACTACCATACCAAATTTCATCGAAATCAGTTCAGTAGTTTTTGCGTGAAAGAGTAACAAATCCATCCATCCTCCCTGATGAGCTTAATAGCTCATCAGAGAGGAGGAAAGCAACATTTAATAATGTTGCTGTATTTGTCTGATACGTTGGAAAAGTCACTTGACAGACGAAGACAGCAATATTGAATGTTTAAGGCTCTGTATAACGCCAGTCACCTTGAGCGTCAAGTCTTATATAATTTTGTAGGCGACAAGGGCGTATCGTGCCGACCGGAGAGTATTGAAATCGGATAAAATTTCAATTTATAATGTAGATTAACATATTTTTTTTGGGATTTTTCAATACGACCATGACTGAGAAAAATGGTTTCAAATAACTCCAATTTTGAGTTCTATCCAGCGCACAACCCCTTAATATGTGTTGTGTAAATATTTTTTTAGTAAGGGAAAAAGTGACGAACTCACAAACACAAATCACATTTATGTATTTCTTCTAGGCACAAAATTATTTTGTGCGCAATAAGTATTATTACTTAATAATAACATTAAACAATACCACAGTCTATTTTTATTCAACAATACAGTACTCGGTTAAATAAGTTTCCTTTTATTGCTTGATAAAATACTGTAATTACTTTAATGTGCCGACCTCAATACACCGCCAAAGATATTATGTTTCACGAAAAACGTGGAACCGTTCAGACTTGGTATTATTTCGTTTTATAAAATAGGTAGGTACTAGACGTTGCCGCGAATTCATACGCGGAAAATGAAATACCGCAGGAATCGTACATTTCGTTGCTATAAAAAATAGTCTATGTGTTATTTCAGAGTCTAAATTACAATCATACCAAATTTCATCAAAATCGGTCTTGTAGTTCAAATTTTAATATTAGTTTTGTCTTTATGTCTATTTGTCTTTATACTATTAGTTTAAATATATAATTGCTGTGAGGAGGTACCTACATGACTTTGGAAAGACACACAATTTTTTTTAAGCCTCCGGCACTTGTGACATACGACACAACGCTAGATTTCTTTTACGCTGGTTCTCTATGGACTATGTGGCCGTTCTCACTCGTTCAGGGCAAGCTCTGGGGATCTAAAAAGGCCACTTTAGGTGTTTCATATTGTTTCATATATTTTGACAGAAAACATCAATTTTGACAGTTTCCAATAGAAATGCGTAAAATGGCGCACATAATATGAATTGCATATGATTCATCTTATTTTTATCTAAAGTGGCCTTTTTAGACCCCCTGTAGGTACACTGGTATGTCAACACTGTACTTTTTTGGGATAAAAGTAGCATACGTGTTAATCCAGAGCTCAAACTACCACCATACCAAATTTCATTTAAATCCGTATAGTAGTTTATGCTTAAGAGAATAACAAACATCCATCCATCCGTCTTCACAAACCTTCACATATACTTTATGAAACATAATATTTGATGACATATCTTTAGATTACTCGATCTGTTTCATATCCCCATACATTTGTGTCATTCAATTTTCCCGTCCGCCCGTTTTATGGGCGAGCGTTTTATCAACAGGTTTTATTTATGTGATATTAATTCTGAGTCGATGCGTCGTCAATTATGGATATAGATCCATAATAATATTACAAATGGGGAAGTGTGTATGTTTGTCCGTCTTTCACGTCAAAACTACTGAACCGATTTAAATGAAATTTGGTACACAGATAGTCTAGAGCCTGAGAAAAGATATAGGCGGGGAAAGTTACAGTTCCCGTGGGTTACTGTACTTACGCGGGCGGAGCCGCGAGCATCAGCTAGTCCTTCATACAGTAAAACCATGGTGCCAACGGTCCTCGACTATCGTCGTTTTTCTATAGAAATGGCAGACGTGTGAAAATCGACGATCGCCGAAAGACATCGAGATCGTGATCGTACTGTACATTTAAATTTAAGCACGTTCAGTCTTTCTTAATATCCCTCGGCGTTTTTATAATTAAATGACAGACGACATATGAAACTTCTTTAGGCGCGTTGATAGTATTTATGGATTTTAAATGATAAATGAAACTTTGTACACGACAGGGTTTTAGGGTTCCGCGTACTGAGATTAAGCTGTAGTCTGTCCGGTCCGTCTGTCCGTCACCAGGCTATATCTCCTTAACCGTGATAGCTAGACAGTTGTAATTTTCACAGAAGACGTGTTTCTGTTGCCGCTATTTATATTCCCATACATACAGCAAACGTGATATTTTGCCGTATTGTACGGAACCCTACGTAAGCGAGACCGACTCGCACTTGGCCGGTTTTCAGTAGGTAAGAAAAGATTTTTGAAATCCATGCAAAGCCAGAGCGATCACCCGCTTCAGTGAATTGGAATTTCATTAAATTTCCATCATTACTCCCACTTGCCTCCCCTTGTTTACTTCTGTTTGTTACTTTCGTTTAGCGAACAACTTTCGCCAACTTCTGGAACTTTCTATTATGAGCCCCAAGTTCTCAAACTCCTGACACGGCTCCCGCATACGCGCTAAACTTTAAAAAATATTTCATTGAACACTTTTAGGGTTCTGCGTAAAAAATTAGTTAGAAAATGTTCCAACGGCGAATGAAAACATGAAACAAAGGGAATACATTAGGATAACTTTGAGAGAGCGCTACTTGAGACACGCTACTCTTATAGGCCAGTTCGGCTGAGACCTGGAACTAGGTATATGGTCCGGAATCCGGAAGGCTGGGAAAAAATTCAGAGCACTGAAAATAGAACTCTACGATAATAATATACAGTTGAAAATCGATGTATCGAGTGTCGGACTGTCATATATGACATTGATATTTGACGCAGTACTTGTGTGTTCGATTTTTAACTATATTGTACTAGTAATAATTGCCCGCGGCTTCGCCCGCGCGAAATTAGATTTTAAATTTTCATCCCCTATCCCATTCCATAGCTCAGAGCTCCGTAGTCTAGTCGGTAGACAGTTTAATTCTTTCTTTTCTTAAAACTCGAGTGTAGGTTCGAGTGAGTTTCAGGTTGTGGCTTGTACCAATGAGATTTTTTCAGATCTCAAGTACATTATACGGACGCTCTAAAGGTGAAGGAAAACATCGTGAGGAAACCCGCACATGGTTGGTCCCAGACGTATTGACCAGTCATTCCTCTGGACTAGGCTGACTGTGTTGTGAGAATGCCGTATGTGCTTGGGCAACCATACGACATTTAGAACCGACTCTCCCAGGCACTACAGTATTTCAAGAGTGGTTACATCGGCATCACTCGGAGAATACTGTATAAATCATCCGATAACGGATAAAAGGCCTGAGTTTTCTTAAAGTTCTTGTAGATTTAGGCTCGCGTCGCGTCGCGTCTGCTGTGCCGTTAACAGTGGATATGAAATACACAACTCCTATAAAAATTTGCCACGTAATTTTTACTCTGACCACCATCCAGAAGTAATGATATTCCGCAAGCCCATTGTGTAATCATCTAGCAGGGAATTATGTTTCATTCCGTAATATTCTCTCAACGCCGAGGTTCACACTCAAAAACAAAAAATAGATGAGTTTTTACCTTGGCATTTAGCCCTCGGCTATACAAATTACATTGCCACTCTAAAATCGAGTTTTCACGAAAAAAACAAAATGAAAAGAAAATATTTTGCGTCTACTTGACGTTTCGTCATTTTCATTCTAGGCTATGTTCGTAGCTTATTAAAATCGTCATAAAGTTGTGATTCCAACATTGTATTCATTTAGATTTTCTATTGGTGTCTTAGGTTTTATAAAACGTATAATTAGTAATATTAGAAATATATATTAGAAATATCGCAACTGTAAAAACTATTAAAGAACCCTGAATAGAATTATTTAAGATGAAACTTTTAACAACTAGAAACAATTTCAAAGATAAAGCAATTTTTAATTTTTCGAAACTTCGAGTAACTAACTCCAACTAGTTAGAGATATAAGTTCTGCTTTTCTTCACTAACAAGACGTTTATATAATGCTTTACGTAGACTAGTTCAGGTTTTGGATAACTTTAGGCACTTGAAAGTTACCTGAATTTGAATTTTATTGAAACATGAGCTTTTTCCCGCGGCTCCACCCGCGTAAATACAGTATCCCACGGGAACGCTGTACTTCTCCGGAATGAAAAGTAGCATAAATGTGTTAATCTAGATCTTGAACTAATAGGTACCATACCAAATTTCATCAAATTCATCAAATAATTGTTTGCGTGAAATAGTAACAAACATCCTTACATCCATCCTCACAATCTTTCACAGTTATGATAGTAGTAACTAGTAGCGTTGAAGGTGAATAAATAGTATCGCGTAATTTCTGATAAGTTTGTTTCCAAAAATATTTACGTCATACAGTCTTTTGGAAGTGAAGCACCTTTAGCTGCGTTGAGAGTAGATTTTCAAGGTTACGTCACGCAGTTCGATTTTGTATTTTAAATGATGAATGTAGTTTCATTTCTGCCTCTGAACTCTGTACAAGTGTACACGCCGCGCATTTTGCCCGGGGTCACACCATGGAGCAAATATAGAGCTCTATTGCGACTCCTTGGGGCACACTAACAAGAAGATCTTTTCATACTTTTCAATATTTTGTATACAAAGATTTCAAAACTAAGGATGAATCTGACGTACATTTGACAGAACAAACCTTCATACAAGAAAAAAGTAGCGCCATCTTGTTTTCACCTTACCTCAAATTGCAGTCATCTTGATTTCACCGTACCGCAACTGTCATAATGGCTCCAAGCAACTCCAAAAGTGGAGCCGTTAAAGTGGAGATACAGTTTTTGCCTCAACATGTCTCGTCTATTATATGTACGTTAATATTTGTATACCTATGTCATGTATGGAATCATCGCATCACACGGTGGTTTCATGGCGATTTCCCGTAGTGTACTGTGTAGCCCTGTTGTAATTAATTGTAATCCGAGATAATCAGTTAAGCTTCGTCTGCACGTGTACATAATCCCCAACCACCCGAATTAGGCTCGGTACACACGTGTAGATCGGCGCTATTGAAAAGTTAAAAGCTGGGACTATATTGACCGGAATCCGTAAGGCCGGGGTAAATTAAGAGCATAGAAAATAGAACTCTGCGTTATGATAGTAACAGAGTTGAGAATTTTCTTCTTCTTTTTTAAGTTATGGCAGCCTTAGTGAGTTGCCTATGACAGAGTGGCTTTGAGTAGACTTTGCAGTTTGCTCTAACTATTATTCTTCTTCAACGCTTCAACAATGCTCGACGCTTCGATTATCAACTCTATGGTATTAGCGCAGAGTTCATTTTTCTGTGCTCTGAACTTTCCCGGGCTCGTCGGATTCCGGACCACATTTATATATATAAAAGGCAAAGCTGATTTATTGATGTACCAACGCACAGGCCAAAACCAGTAAGGCGCTAGAAATTTGAAATTTTGCACACATATTTCTGTTAAGACGTAGGCATCTGTTAAAGAAAACTTCTTAACAATTAAACCACCAAGGGGCAATAGGGGATAAAATTTAGTATGAAATTTTTTATTCCTTGGATACATTTGCATGAAATTTCGTATGAATTGAGTAAGGAAAAATAATGACTTACGTATTTCAGCGTTTTCTAATGTTAAACCCCAAAGAGAGTAAAATAGGGGATGAAAGTTTTATATTATTATAAAGATATCGTTTAACGTATAACCCAATTTCACGCGGGCGAAGACGCGGGCAAATGCTAGTATAATATACAAGATCAGCTCGTTTAAGGTATAAGATAGTATATAACTCATATGACAACGAATTAGATAGTCATTTGTGGGAAAATGATTTCCAAGAAGAAAAACTTGGACCTATCACCTAGTAATAACTCCCCCCACATCGACTTCGGTGACAGTGGCCGGTTTCATTGAAACCAGGCCAGTTACGCAGGAGTAATTTTATAGTGCCCAAGTGTGTGCGCAGTACACAAGAGCGCTCTTGCTTTATTTACTCTTATAATCCAGTGGGACGGATAACCGCCACGACTGACGAGAGATCAGGCGCAGGTCCGACCATTCGACGCATGGATCATCTTACTTGTCAGACAATCAGGTGATCAGCCTGTATTGTCCTAACCAAACTTGGAAACAACATATTTTGTTGTTCCACTGCGGTAATCGAACCCACGACCTCCGAACGAGAGCCAATGCTCTAAACACTAGACCACGGAGGCTGTTAGACCTAGAGAAGATGTATTCAGTAAATCATGTTTCCAACACAGTATTCATATTAGCCACACACAGCGTTATAATTAAACAGCTACGCGTAAGTTCTCCGAACAATAATTCGACTTGAATGTGGACGACCTGAAACTTTGTTGATCTAACCTATCATTGAAATCCATTAGCCAGGGAAAACTGTATTTAATTAGAGATTCGCAAACGTTAGTTCAAAATGGCTGTTACAGACAACGGTTAAACGACCGATTTAATTAACTGCCAGTTAAATGTTATTGTTTGGGCTTGCACACAAAACTGCGAATGCGATGCGATCGGCGATTTCATGCGACAAGAGAATATGCAGGGGGTCTAAAAAGGTCAGTTTAGGTGAACATTAGATTAATCATATGCGATTCATATTATGTGCGCCCTTTTTCGTATTTCTATTGAAAACTGTCAAAATTGATGTTTTAACTGTCAAAATATATAAAACATAATATGAACGACCTAAAATACCCTTTTTAGACCCCCAGATATTTCTTTCGGCGACTTTTAATTGAGTCACAGAGAGTATTATTAAAAAAAATAGTATAGAAAGAATCAATAAAGGAGATTTTGGAATTCAGGATTGCGCGTTGCGATGAGATTTTTACGATGCAACGTCGCATTTCAATTTTGAGTTTGGGCCCAAAAACTGCGCGTCGCAGATTCCTGCCTTGCGAATTGGAATCCCGCCGATTCGCAGCTTTGTGTACAAACTCTAACAGCGCACCAAGCTAGTCCTGCGCTTAATAGCTTTCAGCTATAGTGTTATTATTAAAATAGTGTGTTTTCAGAAGCGGCAGAAAATTTCTTTCAAAACACTAAAGATGCCTTCATAACAGTACATAATTAAAATCCACTTAAATTAAAACAATATTTCAACTAAAGATAGGTAGCTTTAACTGCAATATTATTATATCTATTTATTTAAGTGTGCATAAATCTTTTATAAGCACCAATAAATGTAGTGACAAGACTAAATTAACATAACTAAACGCATTTTCCCACTGTTTCCTTGTTCCGTACATCAAAACGATAAAACGGAACCGTTAAATATAAAGTAGCCTATGCTATATTACCTTATAACTTCAGCTATCTGCCAGTTAAAGTTACGTGAAAATCGGTCCAGCCGTTTCAGATTTAAAACGGAACAATTCGACGGATAGATATAAAAAAATATTTTAAGTACCGTAAATACTTTCGAACGCATTAAGTGAGGAGCTATTAATTTTTTTTCAGAATAACCTAATGAATTTCTCGATTTCACAAATTCCTGTTGTACGTTTGTCCCACAATGCCGGAATTCCATCCCGTCGTAGTGTCACAACTGCCGCTAACTGCGGTCGGTACGGAATAGTTTAGACAACACGAGGCGGTCCCGCATAATTTTGGTTTTGACAATAATTTACTGTATATTTATATTACAGAGATTTGTGTGAGTATTGCAATGTTTATAATATTTTTTTCTCAGGTTGGCTAAACAACTTATATCTAAGTTAAGTTGGTAATCATGTTTTATCGTAAATTGTCCGCCCTGTACAACATTGACAATATGTTAATCTACATATAATTCTATACTAATATAATAAAGAGGAAAAGTCTGTTTGTTTGCATTGGATAGGCTCCGAAACTACTGGGCCGATTTTGATAAAATTTAGTACAGATATAGATTAGACCACGGGAAAAGACACAAAGGCTACTTTTTACCGCGGAAAAATGTACGGTTACCGCGGGATTTCCTTTTGCGCACACGAATTCGCGTGCAACATCTAGTAAAATATAGTTTTGTTAGTGCAATTTTATTTTCATTTGACATTAACAAGATTGCTTGTTACAATGTTATTCTACTACCGAATAATATAATACCGAATCGTAACTTTTTAACGATACTCAAATGTTTGAGTGGCTCCCAAACACAGTCTTGCGAATAAACTTCACATATAAATGTCTTTCATATTTTCTATTACATCAGGGCTCTGGAGCTGTAAGTCTCTGGAAATGGCTGTTACATCTGTCAAATAAATCGATGCTCCCAATACCCTTCAATATTCAAACTCCTTTGTTTTAAAGAATATTTATTGTTCTCTATTTATATAGAGTACCTGGGCAACCGAGCATTCCTCTGAGTTCTATTAAATAAAAAAATAAAAGAGTCACAAAAATAGTTATCTATCCAGGATTCGAACCCACCACGTTCCAAATTTCCGAACAACGCAAAAATTATACATACACATAACAAGCTGCCAATCAGACTGACGTAGCATAGTGTAAATTATTGACATATTTCAGTTTCTAAGAGATAAGACATAGCTAGATCGATTTTTCTCCCCCAAAACTACCTGAATACTAAATTTCATGGTAACTTGCAACCGAAACCGAGATTCCGATTATATATATACAAGATTGTCTCGTTTACAGTATAAGATGAGTATGAGTAATATATCTACGGAGTATACATTAAGCTTTTGTTAATATACTTCATATTCACTTAAATAATAATAATAATAGGTACCTACATAATACATAATATTATGTTTTCTATAAAATATAAATATATTTTTGCTGATATAAACATTAGGCATACCCGTAAACGTGCCAGAGATGAGAATATTGCAATTATTAGGTAGATACTAATAAATTTATGTCCAATTGCCTTAACGTAGGCCCCGGTAGGTAATAAAAACCGGCCAAGTGCGAGTCGGGCTCGTGCACGAAGTGTTCCGTACAAACGTCGAAAAACACGTTTGTTGTATGGGAGCTCCACTTAAATAATAATAATATTTTATGGACGCTTCACACCATATCAATCTGCCCCCGTGCTAAGTATCCGAAGAACTTGTGTTACAGGTACGAGATAACGATAAGTATACCTATTTAAGATTTTTATTATTATATTATACACATATTTAATAAACATCCATGACCCAGGAACACAGAAAACTTTTTGTGGGTTGGATTTTATAACGAGTCGCCTGAATTTGAGAGTATGGGTGGTGTAGGGGGCTTAAGGGAGTTAGTCTTAAGAGCGTTAACGGCGCGCGACTCAGATTTCACAAAAACGCTACTTTTCAAAAGCAAAAATATCTAACAAAAACTGGTTATTCTGATTTTTACATGTAAAAAAACACTAGAAAATATTGTATTCTAATTTTTCCCTTATCATTTATTTTAAAATAATTTCAAACTTTTGAATAAAACTGACAAAACTAACCAGACGTTTGACAACTTTAGGTTCAGGGGCATTTTCAAAACATATAATAGCTAAAACCACTTACATTTTTTAAAAACAAAAAATCTTTACAAACTTGTTGGATCCTCTTGTAGATTATCTCTTTGTCAGATTATTTTTATATACGTTTCTATCTCATAAAAATAAAATTTAAAGAATGCGAAATTATCAGGAATTATAGTAATTTAAAATGATGATATTTATGTATTTCACTTGCTCTTTCTCTTTCTTACTTACATAATCTAAAAGAACAACGTTTTATCTTTAATATGCCATTTAAATTTTTAACTAAATTAGCTTGACGATTTTTTTATGAATTTTTAAAACTAGTGTATAAATCGAGGCGCACGAGCGTTTACAAATCAGACGGCCGCGAGCCATTACAGAGGGTGGACGTATCGCACGGCGCTCTGCATTGAACTCTGTTGACCTTTGTAGTGCGTACGAGATCCACCCCGATAAAAAGATTTTGATATTTGGAAAATATATTTTTTAATTTAATAATAAATATTGTTATTTAAGTTAATTTTTTTTTATTGTAATAACAAATTATTTTACATATATAATAGATAATATAATAGGAGATAAAAATAAGTTCGCACGAAAAAGAAAACATACACATTTTGAAAACTTGGCAAAGGCAAGAGCTGCTAAAAGTTTAGTACATTTTAACATAATTAGACCCAGTAGATGGCGCTGTTGTTAGTCTACATTTATTTATTCTAGCGCTAGTCAACGGCTGGAACTCAGTGCGGCGCGAGGGGAAAATGCTTGTTATTTCACCTAATATCTGGGAAAAAAGGATACTTATACCCATAAAATAGTTATCTATACTTATATGAGAAACTATAGTGCACACATTTATACTGTTTTGTAAAGTATTTTAGAAAAGGTATCCTCAAATTACCCAAATCGGCTGTTCGTGTTTTATGAAAAATCTATATAATATTTTTATCCGAATTTAAGTCATCTCAGTTGCTGAACAATAAAACTGTGTCGGTATGTACTTGCTTTTTTATTTTCATTCTTGATTTGTTTTATATTTACGGTCAAAGTTGCGCTAAACATCCGATGTTTGGAGGCTATTATTTTCTTAACTAATAGGCAATCGGCCCAATTTTTTTTTATTACATAAATGAATAGTACTCTTAAATATGAGTAACTTCTCAGAAGAAACTGTATATCAAAAGTCAATATTTTCAAAGGTACAGCGATTTGTATAAAATTTTCGCGAGCCTCCTAAAGTCGACCTACAAATGACGTCACTTGTAGGTTAAGGTGTATGAAGTAGTATATGAAGTATATGGCCGCCGGAATATATTTGTAAAAATCTCCCATATTTGTGCGTTTAAGTTCATACTTACCATAATTAATGTTTTTGTATATGATGTGAGTAAACTAATGATGTAGGTTGTGTTTACCAATTTAGCAAAAAAAAAAAAAATTTTTTTTGGTACTTTTTAAATGTATTTAATTAGTAAACTACACATAAAATAATATATTTTTTTACATTTACCAAGTAGTAATGCCTCAATATTTCTGACTATATTAATGAAACTAAATATTTCAGATGTAGTCCGATCCCCTATTTGAATTTTAGAAATATAAGCACATACCGACCAAGATAAGTGTAATAAAAATCGATATTACATAAACTTTGGGTCTATAATGTTTGACTTTAAAGTAAATCACCAATAACGTTTGCATGGAGACAAAACCGACTAGCGCAGCCATAATAACAATATACTACTTTGCATGTTCATTTTGTTGTTAATATGCATCTGCTTTCAAATAACAAAATTCTTGTGTTTACGGCTTTGTGGTTTAACTTCAGACAATGTGCAAAACACTCAAGTAAAGTAAAACAGAAGAAGTAGAACTTCGAAATGAAGAGGTACGTATTTAATAATCCATATAATCCCCTCAGATAGCAGTAGATTCTTAATTTGTATGTACAAAGTAAACTTCTTAAACTTCTAACTCGGAGCTGCGTACAATCAGGAGCCAAGATGGGAGCATTATAAAAGGAGAAGAACGTGTGTTAAAGAAATGTAAAGAGTATTTTGGTACAAAGTAAAAACTACTAACTACTTAATTACCAAGTTTTATCTAGGTACATATATGCGGCAAACGGTAGTCTGGATTTCGAGCTTATGATTTAGAAACAAAATTGTTTCCAAATCATTTTGCCTCGAAAAGAAACAACTTATATAATATGTCACCGTAAAATTGTAAAAACCGTTAAATTGTAAAAATATGTCGAAAGATTCATAACTATCTTATAGGTATTTATTATCTAACTATAAATAATGTGTTAAATTATAGGCAGCATATTCACGTCCGAAGTCTATTAACATTTTACAATTTCACTAGTTTTTTTACAATCTAACGGTTTTTACAATTTTACGGTGACATATATAAATGATAAGTACATCTAGATACGTATTAGTAACGAATACTTTTCTTCTTTAAAATAGCACCTAAATTGGTAATTTCGTATTTAATTTTTAAAACACAAATATTTTGACGACTTGATATAAGATGTTAAAGTACCTGGGAGACTGAGCTTTGTCCGGAATTTTAGTAGTGAAAATAATTAAAAATTATAACTAGAGGAACAATTATTAGTCATAAAAAATAACAAATATAAAAAAGTATATAAAATTGTCTTGTTTAAAATATAAAATGTTTATTTTGTGTTCCAGAATCTATGTAATGTAATGTATGCATATTGCATACATGCATACATTTATACAGTCATGCAAGATACGCGCGAAAAACATAACCGGGCGAAAAGCATAACGTCTTGACAGTCGGGTAAAAATCAAAGAGATTTAAATAAACACATTTCAGATGTATAACTAAATTATATTAATTAAAATAGTATAAAAGTATTATTTCAAGGTATTTTTATTTTCCATAATATTATGTTAGTATTACATTACCTACTGATATTGTATGTTTTGTGTAGATAATGTGTTATATTATATATTAAGTAATATGACACAGAATATAATTATTATTATGATATTATGTATACCATAATCAAAATTCAATAATAATTATTATCGTTATTATTATTATCGTAAAGTAATTAAAGTAAGGCAAGTATCAATGTGGGTTAGTTGGCTTACAGTCGTCGAGCTATTCACGCACACAAAGACGCTCGCTGCAGGCTGCAGCTGTGTGCGTATTTTTCACCAAAGCTGACTTCACGCGCTATGCGTTAATGCTCTTAAACCCCCCAAAGAAATTTTGGCTGCCGGAGTTGCGTCTAAATATTTTTAAACAATTTTCAAAAATTCTTAAATATTATTGCAATTATGCAAAACGGAACGTAATCTTTATGCTTTAGTACAAGGGGGGTGGGCCAAGATCTTTTCTTTATCGCTTTTCTAAAGAATCGCCGATCAAAATGTATGGAATTGAAATTTGGAAAAAGAAAATAATATAATCGAGGTAATTATATTTTATATATACAGGAATACTTTTTCATCGGTACAATAAATTTTACCACGTCATTGGTATCGATAATAGAGTACATTTCTCAAATAAAAAAAAATATTTTTTTTTTCATTTCAATTATTTTATCCTATAACCAATCTAATACCGCATGTGCGCACTAACTACAAGGCGTCAACGGGTGCGGTATGAGGTAGGGGGCGGCGAGGTGGGGTAAGCGATCGGCCGGGCGGCGCACGAGTTGGCAACAAAGCATCGATAGATGCGTAACGTATCCACATTTTGTATTAGTTTAGCGGATAAGTTCGGGGATTGATAATTTTGTTTTTTTGTTCCAAAGGGGTAGTAACAAAAATCGCTAGTATTTTTTATTTTTGACAACTATTACGTATGTTGATTTATTGTACTGGTGAAAAAATAACCCTGTATAATGTGATATAGGAAATGTATGAGAACAGTATATAATTCTTAGGTAATTAATAGCAATGTATTACTCCGAGTTGGCCCAATACGACTTCATTGGGTTAGGTTAGATGGCTAAGGCGGGAGCGTAGCGCAGCGAAGCTACCGCCTTAGCCATCGTGGTTATTTTTTTGTAAACCACCCAGAAGTAGGAGCCCCGCGTAGCGGGGCTCCGTCGACTCATAATTGAAGCCAGTTGTTATTGAGGGCCATTGGGTTCTAGGTATGAATGAGGATGGATCTGAAGATTTGAGGTTGGAAGTGTGTCCAGACAATATTCGCTCTGCTGAGGTTTTGGTGCCACTTATATTAAAGAATGTGGAAATTGGCACCACCATCCACACTGATTTTTGGAAAGCATATGATTGCTTGTCAGAACATGGCTACATACACAGAAAAGTTAACCACTCGGATTGTGACAACCCATTCATAGCTGAAGATGGGACTCATACTCAACGAATTGAGTCCCAGTGGAGGGCCGTTAAAAGATTTTTTAAAAAAGACAATTTTAATAACATAGACAATTTTGCAGATGTTATTTTTGTGGCGGCGAAATAACATGAGATATAGAAAAGATCCATTCGTGGAATTAATAAAAGCTAAAAAACATGTGTAAATGGTGAGGGGGGAATCCGACCCCTCCCCCCCAACCACTCGCGACCCCTTAAAATGGCGACGTATTTTAAAATTTTACCCCTTTTTGTGCTTACAGCGGCATTAGAACCCGCGACCACCGGCTTGTGCCCCAATGCGCTAACCATTGAGCCACAGAGGTCGTCAAAAATATTGATTTTATCCTGAATTTAGTATTTGTCGTTATAGCGACAACAAAAATTATCTGCAAAAATTTCAAATGTCTAGCCAGGTGTCAGACGACAGATGGACAAACGGTTAGCGAAGTCTCAATAATTGGGTCCCGTTTTTATCTTTTGCGTACGAAACCCTAAAAATATTATCTACAGATAGTAATACGTTTGCTAAACGTCTGATATGAATATTTAGAGGATAGTAAAGTTATTTACGGCTTGCGTGGGCTCATGCATACCTTTAGTTAATTCTAGGTTGAAGACTTCGTGGGTGTGATATACCTAGCGACTTTTTGATAGGTTGGCATAAGGTTCAATTCACAGCGAAAGAAGACAATACGCGAACGGCACTGCATAAAATTTTCTTAAAGTAAAAGATTTCATCTTCCCATTCAAAAGATTTTCGAAATCGTTAAATACTAATTATCGGCTACAAAGAAATCCTTACTTAATATTATTATACCTAAAAACGAAAGTGTAACATGTACGTTTAGTTTTTCATGCAATTACTATGTAACGAATTTTGATGAAATTTGGCATGGTAGTAGTTTATCTAGAATTAACACAGAATACTTTTTGCAGCTTATTAAATTTTATTTATGGTAGAGTTCCCGGTAGATTTTTACAGTGTACGAAGTCGTAGGAAAAATTCAAATAAAAAAAACCTGATACGGCTGTGCAGTGCCTACTCCATTATGTATTCAATTTTGGTACCTATTGGTATTTTTCCGAACAAGAGGGAAACCTCTGACTTAAACCCAATTTCACGCAGGCGAATCTGCGGGCAAAAGCTAGTTGATTTATATTATTAGATATTAGATAAACATACAGGTATTAAGATTACTTTATTTACACTTTAACATATGTTTTTACATATTTCCAAATCTGTAAAAACGAAATCCGCCAATTTGGATTATAGGAATGTCAAGAAAATGGCATTTCGTTTTGCTTGCCTTTTCCAGCTCCCAACAGAGTACCGTATAAATTCTGAAGATTATTATTGACAAGCTGTCGTGGTTCAGGCTATAGACAGGACGCCTCCAGACAACTGGGAATAGGTATTCTATACTGCTTTAGTTAATCCAGGCATTTAGTTTATGGGCTATCGTAGAAATAGAAACTACAAAGTGTATTTTCGAATGAATTATGTAACTCTACATTAGGCCACAATATTTCGTAATTTACAGAAAAATAATACACTAATAAAATATATAATGCTGATTACTTTCATGTTTTGAAGATATTATGTATTTCTAGCTTAGAACAAAATAAATCGTAGGTTACATACCTACGATTTATTCTGGCAAAGTCACAAATACATAATATTATATCATTACGTTCAAAATATGCTACCATTTATAATTAAAAAAAAACTTACATGGACTCTTTGGAAAATATCACATAAGTATGTTATTAGCATCTCATACCTTAAGACGTGACTCCTGCGAAAGTTTTTTCGAAACAATACACAGAAAACATAAAACAAAAAAAAATGTTTTCATACACAAGCTGATTCTTTTTCTCTGATTTCCGATGAGGAAGACGTAAGCACTCGCAGTTTTAGCGATTACAGATGCACCCCTGTGTTTTCTACTAGATTATGCATTTGTAATCGCTAAAAATGCGTTTTCCTCAGAACCCCTGTTCTAAAAAGGCCACTTTAGGTTTTCATAAAGTAATTTTTTCAAGTCATAAATATGTGCGCCGTTTTACGCATTTCTATTGAAATCTGTCAAAATTAATGTTTTAACACAAAAATCACAGCAAGTAAAATTATAACCCTAAAAATCCTGTACCTAGGTATCAGGTGAGTGATGTGAAAAGTTGTTATGAAATGAAACATCTCTTCCCCTCTCTATCCATGCGGGAATGTTTTCCTTCCGTGTCTATAAACAAAAACATCGTCTATTCCTATACAAATGTGTATAGCTACGCCCCAATATTTCGATGTTTTGTGTAATGTTTCGAAAGAAACACATGCAGGAGACGCGGCTTTAGGCTGAGTTTGTCCTGGCGCGATTCTCGTCCGTAAGATGTCGTAACTTTTGCGTGCATGGCCTATCTTTAGTTTTGAAATCTTTGTAATAAACCACAAAGATGAACACAGGTAAAACTTCGAATATAAAAATAAAACAAAGACTCAACTTTAATATCATGTCAAAAGATATTAAAGAACATTAATGGAGTAAAAGTTGTAAAATATTAATTTGATAACATTGCCGAGCAGACCTCTCGCTCGGAGCTATTCAAACTTGGTTCTTTATTACTGAAAGTTCAGGATCAGGAGTTGGAGTGAAGATTATCGACGTTTAAAAGAATAGTACTTTTAGAGGTTGCGTAGTACTACAAGGTACCCTTGTAGTCCATCTGTCGGTCCGCTATTTTGACTTCTGTAATCTATACAAATAAATAAAATTAAATGTCTATTTGTAATTTCAAATTAACAGTTTTTCACTTAATGCGTGTTAAAGTATATAAGGTAGGTACTTACAATATCTATTTTTTTAATTTATGTCTGTCCGTTTGTCTGTTTGTTTTTTTTAATATAATAACCCCGTCCCCCTATCATTGACAGGGCTCGTTGTTTGCTTTGTTTTTTAATCATTTGTCTTTCTTTTCTGTTACATTTGTTTTACATTTAATTACAATTTTTATTAGTACATAATATTTTAAGTTTTTCTTATTTAACAATTTTTGTTTTATTGCATATTTATTACAATCTTAACATCCTTTTAATGCCTTACTATACACATTCAGTCATACAAGACAATTCTAAAAAAAACCTTATTCAATGGTTACAATAAAAATACATTACAATAAAATTACGATTCGAATACAGTAAATTATTACAATAAAAATAAATTAATACAATAAAAATAAATTAATACAATAAAAATAAAATTTCTGAATTTCAATATTCTGATTTCAATAATAATTTCCTACATCCTAATATCACAGTTTTAAAATTTTTCACTACACACCACTACTGTTTCTTTTTGATACAGTTTGCACAATTTTAGTGCAATACTTGTCTGTTTGTTCCGGCTAATCTCTTTAACGTCTGGACCGATTTTCACGGAACTTTCACTAGCAGATAGCTGATGTTAAAAGGAGGAAATAAGAGTACTTTATCATAGGCTACCGTTTAAAAAAGGTTTCCGTTAGTTCAAAGCAAACGAAGTTACGTGCATCAGCTAGTTATGAATATAAATGGATGAAATTTGGCATATTATAGATTGTGAATAGATCTCGGTTTTGGCATCATAACCTAACTATAACCTAACCTATAACGTAATCTAATTATACTTTCTTTGCAGGCCAGTGTATTTAGGCTGTTTAAAAAATTATTTGTGGGCAGTGGCGAACGAGCAAACAGGTGGCTTCACATTAAAGAACCGTTGCATATTATGGACATCTGCTTCACCAGAGGATTTGCAAGTTCGTAGTCGTTTTAATGCGCAATCGACAGGGACAATAGGGTTAAGCAGCTGGTTAGCCAAGGGCAAAAGCTGCTTCGACACAAAATATTCGTGAAAAAAAAGAGAAATCAGAACATCGGTCCACATTTCAGCAACAACATTAATATGAAAATTAAATTCCTGTTGTTCCCCCGGGCAACATGGCGGCATGAAAATATATTTTCACACAACAACAACCAATACTCTCGACTTATAATTATTATTATGTAAATTATTTAGCAGTTGTTTTCATTTTCAAAAATATATACCTAATATAGATGTTGCCCGCGACTTCGTGCGCACAAAAGTTAATTTCGCAGAAACCGTACATTTTTCCGCGATAGAAAGAAGCCTATGTCCTTCCCCGTGATCTACTCTACATCTGTGCCAAACATCAAAATCGGTTCAGTAGTTTCGGAGCCTATTCAATGCAAACAAAGAAAATTTTCCTCTTTATTATATTATTATAGATTATAGATATCATCATTAATTATTCACTACTAACAAAGTGTTATCTCAGAGAGCCTAGTCTAGCAGGCTAAACTTAGCATAGTTGACCTAGTCATAGCTAGGTATATAATTTTACCCCGCAAGTAGGAAGTATTCCGAGAGAACTACAGGCAAACGGAGACATCACAATATATACGAACAAGAATCAGCGAAAAAAGGCTATACAGATATATGTAAACCGAAACTCTGAAGGCTTTCAATAAACGTGAATATGAATGCAAATTTAACTCTTTACAGTATAATCTGACACCCACTTATTATATCCACTGAGGGACTGAACATTCTATCGCATATTAATGAAGGCATCTAGTATTTAAGACGACACATTTACTAAATCTATCATTCGGGTATCAGTGCTTAAGCCGTGAACATCTCTTAGTAACTTCTCCTCTCCTAGTACAACTGTTATAATGAAGGTGACAGTGCTAGTATTATTGGCCCTGCTGAGCGCATTCGCAGCACGTGGCCAAGAGCAAACCTACTGCGGACGGGAGCTGGCCAACACGCTAGCCGCGTACTGCGACAATCTGGTCAAGCGCGTCCCATGGCTGGCGCGGAGCAGCGCACGTGGATTCCGCAGCCGGAGGCAGGTGGTCTCCGAGTGCTGCGACAAGCCCTGCTCCATATCCGAGCTGCTGTCTTACTGTGCCAACTGACACTATGCCATATTATAGACTTCTGACAAAACTAAACTATGCCCTATTATAGACTTCTGACAAGACTGAACCACTAACGTATTTGCTATATAAATAAATATTTAATAAGACAAAAATGATTTTTGCTTTAGCCCATATATTGAACCTTTCACCTACCTACATCAGTTTTAGGTTGCCTTGCAACCGCCGTACATTTGACAAACAAAATATTCAACGTGGTCCAACGGCTGCAGCATCACCTAAGTGTCGAGGGGCCCATACGCACTACTCATTCCGAATGTAAATAAAGTTCCTGGTTACCTGGGTTCGAAACCAACCGCCCGCATTTCCAATTAGGGGCCATCCATAAATAACGTCACACGTTAAGGGGGAGGGAGGGGGTCGACGAAGTGTGACATTGTGTGACAAGGGGGTGGGAGGGGTCCTAAATATTGTGACGTCACATTTCAAAATCTATTATATTATCTAAGTAATACGAACTATAAACTATTACTTTACGAAAACCTCAAAAACATAATATATGCCAGTTATAAATAAGTTAAAGGAGAGGGTTCAAAGTCCATGGATTGAAGATTATTAAGTGTGTATCTTCAATTTAAAGATAATTCTATTAATATTATTTTTTGTTTTGTTAATTTCTTTAATTAATATAGTCAATCGTTTTTTGTTTTGTTAATTGTTTCATTTGATGTTAATTTTATTAAAAATAATTTAAATGGAAATAAAACTGATTTTAGAACCGATATTTTTATTCAATAATTTCTAAATGTAAATTTGCAAATGTCTCACAAATCGAAATTATTGATTGTACGACGAAAGAAAACATAAATAACTTAAAAATGCAAGTTTCCAGGAATAAAACCAAGCTCGACCAATTTTTCTCCACCAAAACTCGCTGCATATTAAATTTCATGTAAATACTTGCAGCCGTTGTCGAGATTACGATTATAATATATATGTCACCGTAAAATTGTAAAAACAGTTAGATTGTAAAATAACTAATGAGATTGTCAAAATATGTCGAAATATTAATCACTATATATTTATAATTTAACGAAAAATAATATGTTAAATTATAGACAGAATATTCGCATCCAAAGTCTATCAACATTTCACAATTTCACTAGTTATATTACAGTCTATCGGTTTTTACAATTTTACGGTGACATATGTATATACAAGATTGCCTCCTGATTGTTTTTTGCTAACGTCCACGAATTGAACGCCAGAGTTTTTAGCTACGATTTGTACAATTTCGTCGAAATTTTCGTCGTGGGTTTGGCAATCGATCCAACACACTTTTTGTAGGACTCGTGACGAGCAAATCTTGCAATTTTATTTTTTGCTGACCAAATATCGGACACGTAGAGCGAAACTTTTTCTATCGATGAATTTTGCCAATAACAAAAAGAACTTTATCCTTCCAAAAATAGTGGATTCCAGGATACACATATTCGATATTAACTTGTATAGGACTCCGTTAATAAATCATAATAAATTTCCGTGAGTGAATTAACGATAAGAGCCGTCATTGGCGAAGATTGAGGGGTTTCTAACGTATTCATATTGTAAGGAGTTTGTGCTTGTAATTTCAATTTCACAGCATTTTTTGTACTAAATGCATATTTTTTTTTAAGTTTATTTAAATGCACAATACACATTACATACGATATCTACAGGTAGTAGGTACATGCGATATCTACACAAAAAAATTATTAAAAATATATATATATCTGTCCGTCTGTTCGACTGTTCGTTCTGGCTAATCTATGAAACGATCGGATCGATTTTGACCAGACTTTCACTGGTTGCTGATGCTGCTGCTGCTGATGCTGATGAATTAAGGAGTAAGTTCCGTTTAAAAAAAAATAGAGTTCCGTTCCAAGCTAACGAAGTTGCGCAGGTATAAAGTTACACATACTTGTGGCACAGGAGCGACACCCCTACACACTACTCAGCTCGAGCACCGGCCAATGTCAGCCATGTCAAAGAATATATATTACTAACGTGTTACTAACGTGGCCAATTGGCCATGTTGACTAAACTAGGGTTGGCACCGAAATTACAACCAAATAGAGAACCTGTACGTGTAACAACAAACAAGACGATTGTGCGGAACTCCAGCCCATGTAGGCTTCCTACAAACTTAAGATTCTAATGCTAATTAAATCCTGCAATAGTACAGTTACGATCCAGTCTCGATATGATTCAACTGCAAAATGATATTCTCATAAACGTTAAACCAACGATAAACCTTTTCTGATTGGTCCAAACTCTAAAAATCTGTTTATAATATCAAGACGATTCATTTATAATCCAATAAAAGTAAAATGAAGGTGGAAGGCAATTATGAGAATTGGAGTTCAGTGATTAAATACACAGGTGATAGCTTCGATACTTACTGCCATTCGCGATCAATAATACGAAGCAGCCTAATGACTTAAGTTTGAGCAATTACGAGTTATTTTTAAGAGTCCCCTAATTTACTTTTACATAGGTACTTAGGTACTAACTTAATTGAGAATTTTTTTTTGAATATCTAAGAAAGTAAGAAAGCATAAACCTACACTTAAAACCAATTACCTGACTAGAGGTCGCTCTATGGTCGAAATTAGCCCAATTGCTCCTAACATATAAAAAATGTAAATGGTTTGACAGATTAACAAATGTCAACGTGTAACAAATTTGTATCTATTGAAAGCAGTTGTGTGTTAAAAATCTGAGGTAGTGTGTGTTGTTTTTAAAAGACCGATTTGATAATTCGTGGGGTATTATTAGATCGGTATTTTACTAAGGGGTAACCAATATTTTTTATACATTATATATAAATACATATATATTATATTAAATATATTTTTATACTCTTCCAGTCAAATTTCATAGTATACCGGTCACATTATTCTCGTTAAACCTTACGGAAAGTTTTTGTTTCACTTATTAATTGAATAATTTAGTATTTAAGACTCGTAAACGAAAGTAAATTCGATTGTACCAATTCATTGTAGGTATACTTTAAATAGCTGAATAAAAGAAACCGATCGAATTATAAATAATATTATGTGACACGATACTGTTAACTTTCCCATAGTTTAATAACACAATAGTGCCAACTTTACCACCGCTCCTTTGGCCGGAAGCTAAGGCAAATATATTCCATCAGAATTAAAACTCAAATATTGCAAAAGAAATAGTATAACATGAAAACTTCAATAATTTTCCAAGTGTCAATTTTCTCGACGACCAATCACACGAGTGACCAGCTCTCAATCAATCAAAGTGTCAAAAATGATGGTCCTTTTCAAGGAAATAATATTTATCTTCACCGCTAATCGAGGAGACAACATTTATGAACAACTCATCTCCCGCCATAAAATTCCTATGTCCTTCCCCGTGGTAAATTCTATCGGCCCGTTTCAACAACCCATCTATCTTTAACTATTTGTTAGAAACGTCGAATTTTTATCGCGAAAAACCGGCAAATAATTTAATGACGACATTTTTAACAAATAGTTATAGATATATAGGTCATGTAGATATATAGTCTGCGCAAAATTTCATCAATCCGATATTGATATAAAAATAAATTTACTATATTAGTGTACATGATAACTTTTTCTGAAAAATTGGTGCTACTGAAATTTAAACAAGAGATATTCCAAAAACTGTGCAGTAATTTCAGTGGCGTACATACTACATAGTCTTTTTTGGCACTCAAAGGCCTGCAACGCATCGGTGACCCTTCTAGCTTTTGTGGACGCCGGAAATCACTAACCGTGTTTCCCGTTCGTGAATGTGTCTTCTTTTTTACCGACTTCCTAAAAAAGAAGGCGGTTATACATTCGGCTGTATATAAATATTTTTTTTGTTCAACGATTATTCCGCCGTCTGTTTTTTTTTCAAAATTCTTTTTTTGATGAAAGGGTATAATCCCAAGTTGGTCCCGTTTTCAAAAAAGTTGTGAACTGATAATGGGATCCATGAGGAATCGAGGGATCTCCTCGAAATTTATATGGACACATGGTGATTTTGACTTTTTCTGAAGTAACACAAGCATAATATGCTACCATAAAATAAGATTTTGCACCAAGGTATACCCTGAATCAAAAGCACTAAACAGAACTCCTCAGTCTTTATATCTATAAAGACTAAGGACTGTATCTACGCGTTTGGTATTTTCTACATTGTTTAAAAAAACCCGTTACCCGATAGTATATTATAATATACTAGATGTTGCGCGCGACTTCGTGCGCGACAAAAGGAAATCCCGAAGTTAACCGTACATTTTGCCGCGATAAAAAGTAGCCTATGTCCTTCCCCGTGGTCTATTCTATATCTGTGTCAAATTTCATCAAAATCGGTCCTGTAGTTTCGGAGCCTATTCGATGCAAATAAAAAAGCATACAAACAAACAAACAAACTTTTCCTTCTTATTATATTAGTATAGATATGTACGCGGGCGTAGCCGCGGGAAACAGCTAGTATATGTCAAAGTTAGTTCTAAATATTGTCTAACTCGGTGTAAATTGGGCAATTTTGCAAACTTTTCCTGCTTACATTTTACACGTAAAAATGAAAGTATCCTAAGGGACGTAATAAGTTTGATGGCAATCGCCTGAACTTTACCGTGATCGCAACACATTTATATGACAAATTTTCTTCAAAATATGCGATACACCTACGGGCTACGCTAGATTATGTAAGTCGACGATCACTTACATGATAACGTTGTGAAAACCGTCTTTAGTACGTATGGGATAGTGACAAGTTAGTGGAAAATAGTAACAACAAAATATACGGTCAAATCAAAACATCTTCCTTCGAATAAATTGTTAGTGTCGAGGGTTTTTGAGGGTAAATTTTATTTGTTTTGATATAAATTTGATGTAACAACATCCGACCGAATAAAAAAATAAAAACAGAGCTTTGTCACAAACTTGCCGTTTTTGAGATGATTGAATTTTTCATATTGGCTCCATACAAGTTTATCGTAAAAAATATTACTCCCTCACTCCCTCCCTTTTGGGCCAAATTATCTCAAACTTCATTTTCTACATAGTAGTACTTAACTGAAGCAAAATCCATCAAAAAATCTGTCACTTTCAAGATTTTATTTCTATGTAATTGCCGATTCTCGACCAACTGCGACGAGCTGAAGTTTAGACCGCCCTATACGGTTCGCTGGTCTGTTTTCGATTTTATTTTGTCTGAGCTAACAAGCACTAAGTGATGTATCAAAATTATTTAAACATAATTATCATAAACAACTGTAGGTAAATGAATATTCCAATTTTTCATTACATTTCGAGTAATGAAACTGCCTTTATATTGTATGTCAGCCGAAATCCCTCTGTAATACAATTTACATTTGAGCGTGTCTAGACACTCGGGCCGTCTTATTACATGGCGAATTGAAATAAAAATAATAAGTTATACTAGAGGTCGGTCTATAATCCTACTATCCTACTAATATTATGAATGTGAAAGTTAGTGAGAATGGATGGATGGATTTTTGTTACTCTTTCAAGCAAAAACTAGATACTGAACGGATTTTGATGAAGTTTAGTATGGTAGTATTTTAGGCTCTGGATTAAAACATAGGCTACTTTTTATCCCGAAAACATACAGTGCTCCTGAGGTATACTATATAAACGCAGCGGGCGGCACGGGCAACAGCTAGTAGTTCATATATTTTTTAAATTTTAATTTTAGGGGTTCTTCATACGTACGGTACGAGTAGTATATTAAAAAGAGATAGGTAGATAATATGGTATTGCACGTAAAAAGTGAAGACTCAAATTTTCCCGCAGTCGGGCCAATTTTGGTTAGTGTGCGTCGAGCCGGTCGACTATAGGTGTACCAGAATCTCATGGCAAATAGGGAAAAAAAAAATTTGTAGTGTGCAATACTGGGGAAATTGGATTAAACGATCTTGATACTGGTTAATATTTAATTATGTCTAGTATTATTGAACATGAATTATAATAAGACTGTATGAAGAATGTTCGGTGTATAATATAGAAAACTAGCTTTTGCCCGCGGCTTCGCCCGTGTGGAATAGTGTTCTTGGAGAAAAAACTACTTCGGCGAATAATTCTCTACCTACTTACAGCAATATACTACTGATACAATATTGAACATGTTTTTAGGTTTGCCCAATGCAAATTGTTAAAAATGGGACCCTATCACCTCGATACGACATGCGCGACCACTTGATAATATACTTAGATACATAATAAGTACTTGAATATAAATTTTACCATAATCTTATAATATCTTAAAGACTATTAAATACATAAAGACTATTATTTTAAAAACTCGCATCAAAATCCGTTGCGTAGTTTTAAAGATTTAAGCATATTATAGAGGACAGACAAAAAAGGGACTTTGTTTTATACTATGTAATATAATGATATTTCATGAAAAATAAATCAATCGTGAATTACTTTATATACTTATTTGTTACGAATAACATACAATTAAATTGGCAACAGTTTATTTAATGTTGGAATTTCCTTCCGAACTGTATAGAACTCGTTTACTTTATTCCTAATCAACTATAAATCGAAACTGTCTTATGTTGATTTTTTTTTTCCTCCTCTCCTCCTTTTACCAGGCATGGAAAACAAACCATCATTCGATGTGCCATCAGCTACGATTCACCTTATAGTAGTACTGGAAACACATTTAAAGAAGTCACAATAATTACCTAAGAAAATATAAAAAAACTAAAAGTATCAAAACAACTCACTCTAACTTACCGGTCAACTCTACCACGAACTTTAAATTATAAGATTGAGTTCGATTTACACCTTCTTCTTTCTGTATTTTACTATAGACATAGAAAACAATATTTCTCGCTTGAGATCGAATTGCCTTTTTGGATATTTTCACAAAAACAACAAATTCCAAGAACATAATCACAAAATTTTAGCAGCGGTTGACAGATCACGTACTTTGATTTGACGGGTCATACTTGACATTGCCATATGAAAATCACATTTTTTATTTTTTTTAAAATGCCATCAGATTCTGGTAGAGCTATAGTAGCACATATTACGCGTCCCGTGTCAATGTGTGTCGCGGCAAAGAAATGTCAAGTTTTGTTACGGTCTAACGTATAATATGTAATATTAATCACAGGGGTTCTTTTACATTTATAATAACAGTAGGATTTTCTACTCCGTGATGCACCTGGGAGGCAATATACTCAAAGAAAACATTTTGATCGAAAATTTCCAAGTTCCAGGCGGCGGCGCGGCGTGCAAACGGGTGTTTTGTCGATAAAATTAAACCTATTATCCGCTGTTAAAATCTTTTAGTACCGAGACGACACACTCTGTATATAATCTCGTCGCTCGTGTCTACATTATTTAGCCGCCGACTGCTGGAAGGTTTCGTTATCCCGCGCCGCTGAGCATGGAATATTTATGAAGCTCGACTCAGACGACCCAGGTCGACAGGTTAGCGAGGATAGTTACTTGATTCATTTGGGTTTAATGCTGTAGGTGAATAGTAAACATCTACGAGTATATAATGCATCTTACGGCTGTTCTCAGACATTTAATGCTTACTTTTGGAGCTATTTAGTAGAGATTTTGACATAGAGTCCGTAGAGTTTGCGTCAAAATCTCTACTAAGTAGCATTAAATGTCTCTGAGTGCGGCCGTTAAACTTTAAACGAGCAATTCTTGTACATAAATATATAATCTGAATCTAGAAAACGGCTTCAACAATTTTCATGTGGTTTAGTATGCACTGGTATAATGGGGTAAAATTGATCTAGCTAGGTCTTTATACCAGGGAAACTGCGGGTTTCTGAGTTGTTCCTTTTTTTATTTCGTTGCGTAATAAGATTTTAGTTAATTCTATGAGTAGCTCATCTACGTACGGTATGACTTTTTGGTTTGGTGGTGAATTGGTGTCTCGGATTCCCGCTCAAATTTTGTGATTTTTTATACATATCGCTATATTTCCGTGCTCTTATTATATTTCCGTAACAGGTACTTGAACTCCGAGAGAAGCCCGGTCTCCCAGGTACTTAGTATGTTATATGCTGCTTATATTATACCTTATTAATATTATGTATTATATCATATTAATATTATACCTATAAAACTTTCTAAGCTGTAGGAGAGCCATTTATATAAACGGCTGACAACGACTTCATTCGCTCTGTTTATCTACCTCACTTTTAGTATAAGCCATCGTTTCTCAACCTTTTTTATGTCGCGACCCATGAAAAAACCATAAAGTTAAGTAAAAAGTCTTGCAACTCCGTCAAGATTTTTTCGACGTTCGATAGAAAAGACTTGTTCGAAAAACGAATCTTTTGTACCTATATCAAACTACATATTTATTATTCTTCAACAGACTGCGACCCCTTTAAAAACAAATTTGACCCCCCAAGGATCGCGACCCACCGGTTGAGAAACGATGGCATAAGCAATACTTTATCTTTGGGATATGACAGCGAGACTGGAGATATGACGGCGTTACAGAAAACCAGCACAAATTAAAGTTGTTTCGCCGAGTAAGTTAAGGGTTATTGGAGGCCCAAAGTACCGTAGTGTAAGACCGACAAAGTGCCATGACTCCAACAACACCAATTGCAATACATTTAAGCGGTTGTAATCACATAAAATCGGATAATTGGTTTGATTGTTTGTCGGCCATAAAAAAAATTGTCCAAATTCCGAAGAAATAGGTTGTAGAACATAATAACTAGGTAAGGTTATTTTCAACAATAAACAAACACCATAAAAATTTGTCAAAACAACATTGTTTTGTTCAATAAATTAAGTAATTAGGTAACTACTTGTTAAAAAGGGTTAACAGGTAAAGTTATAAATCACCATAATTTTAAATATACTCCAAAATAATATTTTTCAAGTTTTTTTTCTGTAACTTAACATAAGAAGCAATACCGACGTAAAGACCGAGAACAAGGGAATAAAAAAATTAAATAAACCAAAAAATCTACTTTTTACCAGACTACGGCGAAGTCAAAAGGAAGGGTGAAGATTTTGACAAACTATAGAGTTTTTATTTGACAATCTGTCGACATATTACAATATCTCTAGTAATATTACAATCTAACAGTTTTTATAATTTTACGGTGACATATGCATGTTTATTCATAGGTACGTAGCGCCTAAAATCTACAGACCCGATTTTAATTAAATTAAAAGTTAAATAACATTTATTTCGGCCGGCATAGGCCCATATTATAAATACCTTACATAGTAACATACATATATTATTATTATTATTATATACTCAAATGAGTGAGGTGTCAATAGATTCGTAATAGTAGCCCGGGTAACATAGCCGATATAATTTTCGTAATCTGGGTATAGTTTTTAACTTATAGTTTTACAGTTAAACAAAGTCGCCAAACTTTGTAACTTTTAAGGTGGTGTAATAAATGTAATGTTTCTTAATAATCCTTATATTATACGAGACTGCCAAATATTATACATAAAGTTTACGAAATATATATGTATAAAATATAATTATATCCGTTGTCTGATACCCATAACACAAGTTCTACTTAGAACGGGATTAGATCGACGTGATATATGTATTATTTAATTATGTATTAATAATGTTTGTATATATTTTTTGTGTGTGTGTGTGAATAAAGAATTTGAATTTGAAATTGCTGACGCAGCTTGATATAAGCCAATATATAAATTGATATAAACAGCCAGCGATATCTGGTAAAATTGATAGGTAAATTACCCTGACGGGGCGCTATTAATCACATTTCACCTGAAACAGATTTCATGAAAAATGTAACTGATATTAATATCGGGGGAAGATTGCATTGATCGGGACTTTTATGCTTTTTCAATCATTTCATTTCAATTACGAGCCTGGAACGACGTAGCTTAAAAGAAGCCGCAGTTAATATTACTAGCTTGCGTTCATGAAGGCATCGTTTCTCAACCTTTTTTATGTCGCGACCCACGAAAAAGCCAAAAAGTTAAGTAAAACGTCTTGCGACCCCGTCATTATAAAATATGCTCATTATAATAATAAGCATAATATAGCGCGCTACTTTTATCAACGTACGTTATATTAGCCTTCACTGGTTCGAACGTTCGGACGATTTTTTCGACGTTCGATACAGAAGTCGTTAGAAAAACCGAATCTTTTGTACCTATATGTTATTCGTATTTGTATGTTTTGTTATTTTTCAACAAACTGCGACCCCCTTTAAAAACATACTCGAGCCCCCCAAAGGTCGCGACACCCCGGTTGAGAAACGATGCATTATGGGATACTTTTTTTTGGGGGGGGTTTTTAGCGAAAGGATTTCTCAGCGGGCGTGTCAGCTACATCATGATGTCAGCGTGCTCAGCACAATTTGTTTAGTAGTTTTGGTTATGTGTTGACTGGTTAAAATAGGCCGTACTGGAAGGTTAGGTTAGGAATACAGGAAGACGACAAAAGTGGAAATGTTCAAAGTGTCACTATATGTCTTAATCCACAGCCTATTTACTACTATACCAAATTTAATCAAAATCCATTCAATAGTTTTTGCGTGAAAGAGTAACAAACATCCATCCATAGTTCCATACATACCTACATCCATCCATCTTCACAAATTTTGACATAGTAAGTACTAAGTACCTAGTACTAACCGCAAACTACAACTTTTCAGAAATTCACATGGGAAAGTTTTTCTTTCCAAACATATTTGTTATCTTTCAACATTTGGTTTCATTGTACCTAATAATCATACTTATTAATATGCGAAACAAAAACTTCTTATACTAATACGGAAATGAAATGCAAAAGCAGGAGTATGAAATTGGCCACAGTTTAAGTTTATATCGACTAAGAGGAAGGTGTTAGTTATTTTAAATAAAGCTTAATACATAATTTACACACACAAACTCGATAAATGCTAATGCTGGTTTGACATAACTGTCAATATTTCTTTTACATTCAGTGGGAATGTAAAATGGAAAAAAACATTGACATATTTTTATGTCGTATATCTAAGAGGCAAAAAAACACTACTAAAGTTGAAAATTAATATTATAGTCGAATTTCGACCACACACATTACGACAGGCAATTAGGAATTGTATAAGGTCTCTAATAATATAATCAATTAAGGATACATCAGACACATGGTCCACTGCTTATATTAAGTTTAGGCAGAAAATATTTGTCATACTCAAACTAAAAAAAATCATCTCATGTATGATTGGCTCTCTGCAAAACGCAAACTCGCCCATGGAAATAATTTTTTTTTTTAAATTATGACAATTATCAGCTTAAACGTCTTTACATAAGCAGTAGATCATATGCCCAAAGCATCGTTAACTGATATTACCGAACCTTATATATAGGATAGTATTTGGAAAATGTTCGTATCTATGTACTCCACTGCGTACATAATATAATAACTTTATGTTACGTGGGATCCTCATTAATACAGTTTTGACCTGATCGTAACCACAATAACATATGCGGCATTCATTATCCCGTGACGTCATCCGCTATCACCTATTATTTCTGAACGTTAAGCACGGCATAATTGCATGTTAATTAGTTCAGCCAGGTATATAAGCGGGGCCACCCCGGCAGGAGCCACATTCAACCCCAGTCCTCCACACCAACAACAACAATAACAACATGAAGGCTGTTATCCTATTGGTGCTCGTCTGCTTCGCCGTGGCGATGGCTCAGAACGCCGACTTCTACTGCGGGCGGCGGCTGGCGACGGCGCTCGCTTACCTCTGCGATGGGAACCTGGTGAAGCGCTCCTTGGACATGGACGAGATGACCTGGCCGTGGAGACAGGGAGGCAGGAGCAAACGGGGCGGCATCATAGCGGAGTGCTGCGAGCAGCCGTGCACGACCAGAGTCCTGCTGAGCTACTGCGCCGCGTAACCCCACCGACTTCTCCGCTCCTAGTCACTTCCGACCTTGCTCAAGTATTAATGTTTTTTACAAAGTATATTTATTATGTGTTGAATTAATTTTTAGGAAATAAATTGTTGTTTATAATGAATATTTCTTTTTATTGTGTGGTCATTTAGTTAAGTACTTAGTTTTAATGTTATTTAAGGATAAAAAATATAAACAAACTAATTAAAGTTAAGCTAAGTTGTAGCAATTATTAAAAGTAATTAACAACTTTTAAATAACCATAATACTCAGAAAAGCTGTTATTGTTAATTTAAAATACATGACTACCTGCTTTCTAACTTGTTTATAACAAATACAAAATGCCAACAAACCCTAATGACAAAGTATAAGATATAACTTTACCTACTAAGATCAAATTTAATGTAAAAACGTAAACAAATAAACAATACCCCCCTATACTGCTACTATAGTTAAAATATATTAAAAATGTCACTCATTTACCGTGTAGAATTAAATATTTTTGTTTAAACTGTATAAACAGAGTAAAAGGTAAATATTCGTCTTAACATAATTATTAACTACTTTTTTTTTAAGAAAACTTTAATCAGACTACGTCTGATTTAAGATTTAAGAATTAAATTTCATGTTACCCGGCCTACTATTACAAACCTATTGACAGCCCAGTTTAGGCCTACGGTGGAACATACATAACTACCTACATACGTAGAAAAGTCAATTTCCCCTTATTTATAAATAAGCGATTGATACTAAAATACGTCGTTATGTCATAATAATATTATATTAACCCATTAAAAGTCGACGTAATTAATTATGTAGGTACTTAAATGCAACTGCCTATTTATTGGTAAAATTATGGTTAATTAAGTGCAATTTAGGCTAAATATTTATTAATATTATAAAGAGGAATCATTTGTTTGTTTGCATGTAAGTTTGTTTGTTTGCATTCAATAGATTCCGAAACTATTGGACCGATTTTGATGAAATTTGCCATACGTATAGAGTAGACTACGAAAAAGGATATAGGTTACTTTTTATAGTGGCAAAATGCACGGTATCGACGATATTTCTTTTTGCGCGTGAGAAGTCGCGGACATCTAGACTCGAATAAGGATGAGGAATATCTAGGAACTGAACAAGTAATTATACTCTATCAGACTCTATGGAGCAAGGATAAGTTGATCCTGAGAATTGGCAGCAACATCTAATTCTTATGAAAAATAAAATCTTATCTTCTTATTCTTCTTTCTTTTTCTTCTTTCTTATATATAAAATCGAATTGCTGTTCGTAAGTATCGCTAAAACTCGAGAATGGCTGGAGCGATTTGGCTAATTTTCGTCATTCGAGAGGTCGTGGGTTCGATTCCCGCATTGGAACAACAAAAAATATTGTAAACAAGTTTGGTTAGGACAATGCAGGCTAATCTGATTGTCTGACAATATAGATGATCCATGCGTCCGATGGGTATGTGAAAAGTCGGTCCTGCGCCTGATCGAGAGTCAGTCGTGTCGGTTATGGATTATGTGAGTGAAGGAAGAGAGGGTGCTCTTGTATCTGCGCACATACTTGGGAACTATAAAAGTTACTCTTGCGTAACTGGCCTGGTTTCAATAAAACCGGCCACCGTCACTGAAGTCGGTGTGGGAAGTTATTATTATTATTATTAATAAGTTTGGTAGTCTATATAAGTATGTATGTGTGCTTGTTCCACCGAAGCGCCTAAACTGCTGGTCCGATTTTAATAATTGAAGAAAAAATAGATCCGTAATAACAGCCCTGGTAAAGTATTTTTTTAAATAGTAAACTGTTTTGTTCAAAATAACTCAAGTATAATAAGGATGTTGCCAAATGTAAAATATCATATTTTTACAAATTAACATAGATGTAATTTACTAAAAAGGTGTAGATATGGTATTGCGCGTAAAAAGTGAAGACTCAAATTGACCCGCTGCGCCCAATTTTTGTGTTCGTGTGCGTCGAGCCGGTCGACGAATACTCCAAATAGCTCCTCGTCCAAATTTCACACAATCAGTTTATGAAAGGATTTCTCGAAGTGGGGTACGCGAACCCCTAGGGGTTCGCCATTCGTCTGTAGGGGGCTCGCGGCAAGATTTACGTAATGACGGCTTGATGACTCAAGAGTGGATTTTCAGTTTTTACACTGGTCATGATGCAAACGAAATACAGAAATCTTGATGCCGAGTCAGAATTAAGGTTAAAACTAATATTAAAAAATATTTCTTATGACACTGTTTTTGTTACCTTATATTGAAATTAAAACCTTTTTTCTTCAACAACCTTGGAGGATATAATTGGTTAGTCAAGAGGTTCGCTGTCATCTGGAAACTTTAACAGGGGTTCGTGGAGCCAAAAGTTTGTGAAACCCTGGTTTATGTTAACAAGTCGCTTCGCTTATAATACAATCAAAGTAAAATAAAATCAACTTTAAATACGAGAATTGAGGTTTAGCTTTCGATGAAATGTAGTAAGTATATTAAATTTCAACGAAAACATAATTAAAGGCTACTTTTTATCCCGAAAAACTACAATATTCCCGTTGGACGTATCTACTCAGTAGAATATTTATGCAACGGCCATTCCCGCTAAGTTATGCACAAGCAGTCTTCACTAATGGCAAGTTATATACAATGCGAAAGATCGGCTTCATCAACGTCACGGCCCGCCGTAAATCTGTCAATTAATTTCCACAGAATCACCTGCTTTCTCCGAATACATTTTTCATGAAAAACGGGCAAACGAACGAATGGATTGCCTCATGGTATGGTGGGTAACCACGTGTTTGCTGCAGACAGATGTGGCCCCCACTTCGCAGAAATATCGCGGCGGTAATCCCACTTTTTTTAGCCACGATTACCAAATTTCGAGTAACAAACATCCATCTATCCATCCTCACAAAGTTTCACATTTAGTGTAAGCTAGGGGGTTATTATTAATGCTCACCGTATAAGCCCTGGCGCAGTGGTTACGCGTGCGGTTGTGCGCAGTGCTCTAGTTGCGGTCATTGTTGCGGTATTTGCATACCCAATATTTTTTTTTTTTTTTTTTTTAATCTTTATTAGATAATAAGGGGTTTTAATCTATAAAGATTATGCCATCCCCATAGTTATGTACAAAAAAATTACAAACAAATAATAACTACATAGTTACTTAAGGTGGTTCGCCTCCCACACAAAAAAACAATGGACACTACCTAGGTAACCCCACACCACCACCACATAAATCCATACGCACATCCATTCACTCTGCAATACGACTGTCGCAAAATACATTTAAAACACTTTACTTCACACAGAAGTCACATTCCCATTGAATTTTCCACAAAAAGTGACATTTGTAACTTATGTCACTTTTTGTCGAAAACCCAATAAACATGTGACCTCTGTGTGAAATAAAGCACCCCAAACATATTTTGCGACAATCGCATTGCAGAACAAATAGATGCGCATATAAATTTATGTAGTAATAGTATGAAACCACCCAAACAATGTCCATTGCTTCCCCGTACGGGAAACGAACCACCCCAACTAATTATTGTTTAAGCATTAAATCAGAATCCTATTTCTTAGTTTTGTCGCTGATTCTACTAGTTTGTATAGCATCTTGGCTTCGTCCGATGTGGGACAAGCCAAAATGCTATTACATACACCGATTTCGTGTAGATTTATACCGTAAACAATGCAAAAGGAACTCCTCTCCGATTCGTTACGAACACATTCCACCATCACGTGATAGACATCCTCAACTTTGTCACAATCAATACAATTTCTGGTATTTACTTTGTTCATCATAAACGCGAAGCTATTTAGTGGGATGTGTCCGGAACGAAGTCTCATAGCAGTTACTATTGTATTTCTAGAAAAGTTGGACTTCGTAAACCAGGCAGACGATCGTAAGTTAGGTTGTATGGTCTTATACCATATTCCTTTGGCTTGTGAGCGCTCATCGAAATATTCATTCCAAATTTTTATACAGTTTTGTTTGACTAAGTACAATGTGTCAGTGTAATATGGCATACAATCTATCGTCGTACCATCGGATATAGCTTCTCTGGCGAGACGGTCTACTGTTTCGTTACCCGTCAGCCCTACATGCGATGGTATCCACTGTAATACTACCCGATATCCACAAGATGAGAGTGTTAGTATGGCGTCAATCACTTTGTAGGCTATCGGTGCTCCTCGACCGTTCGAGGTACACCGAGCCACATGCTGAAGCGCACTTTTAGAATCGGTGAGCACTACATAGTCGCCCGGCTTAAACGAAGAAATGTACAGGATGGCTTCTAATATGGCAATTAATTCCAAAGACATAATTGATAAATTTGTATTAACGCGAAATTTCATTGAGATATCTAATTGTGGATCATACATAGCTAGTCCGCACACGTTATTATATTTGGAGCCATCTGTAAAAACTTTATAATATTGATAAAAATTTTCACTTATAAATTTGCTGCAAATACGTTCTAAATCCAATCTTTTATAACTTCTTTTTGCACTGTTCACGGTTTCTATATTATGTTTAATTATATTTTGAAGATTCACATTGCTTATCCAAGTATTAAGTGAGAACATACCCAGTTGTTTACTTGTATATAAGGCCTTCTCTTTTAAGTCCCTATGAACTGAGATCAGAATAGGTTTATTTTTGCATTTCCAATAAGAATTTTGACATAAAGGTTCTAGTTCATGTAAAATACTTAATATATTGTGGTTCGAAAAGGATTTAATTTTAAGATAATATTTACCAGCAAGATATTGTCTTCTAATGAATAAAGGCGGTAGGTTTAGCTCTGACTCCATTACGTGAATGGGTGTAGTTCTTATAAATCCCCCTACGACGCGCAAACATTGATTTTGTATTTTATCTAATTTCAACAAAAGAGTCTTACAAGCGTTACCATAAATAAAAGTTGCATAATCAAGTTTACTGCGAATACAAGAAATATACAGTCGTCTCATGTGGATAGGATGAACTCCCCATCCCGGCCCAGACAACACTTTAAAAACGTTTATTATTTTCGATATTCTACTAACTAAATCATTTATCTGTTTAGACCAACGTAATTTTCTGTCCAGCCAAATGCCTAAATATTTGATATCTTCTACTATTTCTAAGGATCTACCATAAACATTAAGAGAAACTGAGTCACTTCTATGTTTATTTTGAAAAATACATATTTTAGTTTTTGTGGCCGATACGCTCAAACCTACGTCAGCGAGTTCATTAACAAAATTATTTAATGCTATTTGTAATTTTATTCTAGAAATTTCAATATTTTGATTCATAGTGTATAGTACAAAATCGTCGGCGTATTGAGATAAACAGACTTCAAGTTGAGGTTTACTTACATCCTTCGTCAGAATGTTAAAAAGAGTAGGAGATAAGGGATCTCCTTGGGCTAATCCCAATGAAGCATGTCTACTTATTATACTATTATCTGTAAATATACTTAATTTCCTATCTTTTAAAAAGTTCCAAACATATAAACATATTTTTTGTCCTAGACCGAAACTATCCATTTTTGTAATTAAGCGTTCTATGTTAACGTTATTATAAGCGTTGTCTATGTCAATAAAGCAGGACAAAGTGTGCTGTTTTTTTGAAAGGCCTACTTGAATACTTGACACTAGTCTCGACAAATTATCTATAGTAGATCTACATTTACGAAAACCTGTATTCTCGTCACATAACATATTATTGTTCTCTAAGTGCCATTCTATTCTATTCAGTAAAATATTATTAAGAACTTTACATACGCATGATATTAATGATATGGGTCTTATAGCAGATACAGACTGGGGGTCTCTTCCGGGTTTAGGTATCGGAACGACAGCTATGTTATGCCACTGATATGGTATAATGCCGCTTGTAAATATTATGTTGTAAATACTTAATAAAATGTCTTTTCCATTTTCTGGTAAATGTAAAAGCATGGAGTAGGATATGTTATCACTACCAGGTGAGGTGTCGGCATGACGCAAACTGACATCCAACTCATGTCTTGTTATAGCCGATTCTAATTTTAAATTTGAGGATTTAACTAATGGGAATACATTTAAAACATAATCAGGGGCTAAGTTCTGTAATAATTCGTACGCCGTATCTTTACTTATATGTTGTCTAGGAGAACTTAGCCCTTTAAACCACCTCATTCTTTTCCATAAGGCAGCTTGGGAAGTATTTTCATCTAAACATGAGCAAAATTCTTTCCACCCTTCGTTTTTAGCTTTACGTATATGTTTTTGGGCTACTTTAATTTTACTTTTCAAGATATCAAAATTTCTTGGGGTGGGATTACGTCGAAATTTAGATAAGGCCAAACGTCTTTCGGCAACTAGTTTGGACAGCGAGCTATTCCAATACGGTTTTGGGGTAAAATTATTAGAGGGGTTTTCATTAATTCTTATGAATGGAATGTGTTGATCTGCCGAAATATATATTAATTTAACAAAAGAGTCATATAACTTCTGAAGGTCTTTAAAAACATTAAAATTAGTAAAAAGTTTTTCTAGGGTATTATGATATTGTGTCCAATCAGCTTTTTTATAATTAAACCTTCTTTGTAAATTACTGTGATTATTACTAACGTATGTGGTAATCTTAATAATGAGGTGGTCACTTCCCAACGACTCATTGGTTATATCCCAATAAAACCTACAAGCCACATCCGTAGAAACTAAAGAAATATCTGGAGAAGATTGTTGAATTTCATTATTAACGAGTTTAATACGTGTGTATCTCCCATCATTTAAGCTTACTAAATTTGAATCCGCGAGTGCATCATATATTTGAGAACCCCTTTGGTCTATTTTATGGGACCAATTTGTGTAGTGTCCATTGAAGTCGCCTAGGATTAACAATTTTCTGTTGAATCTCGAAAAAACATAATCCCAATCTTCTTTGGATGTATGTACAGATGGCGCGCAATACAATGAAATAACATATTCTAGATGTGAGCAGTTATAAATCCTTACGCAAATTAGTTCTATACCGGTATTTAAACTATCTAAATGTATGTAATTTGATTTGATCGATTTATGCACCAGTATAGCAACACCGCCATAGCCGTCGTTCCTGTCCTTACGGTATACAGTATAACTATTCACCTTAAGATGACTGTCGGATTCTAACCACGTCTCGCTGAGACAAGCAATGTGAATCCTCATGTGAAATAATATGTGTTCCAGATCTATTAATTTTGGTCGAACACTTTGACAATTCCATTGAGCTAAATTTAATCTAAAATTAATGTTATTAGGTTCCATAATTTAAGTACAAATAATCAAACAATAACTTACAGAGAGGCCAGTCGGAAATATATTCTACTACACTCAAAATAATCCATTCTAAGCAACACTTGATCACACTCGTAAATTTTGTCCCTACAGATGTCTCTCTTAAAAATATAATTTCTTTTATTCGTGTTACCAACTCTTCCACTCGTACGGATTTATGCGGTACTTTTTCTTCTTTTCTTTCTTCTGATTTCGACCCTGGATCTAATGAAGTCTCCTCTAATATGGGACTTGAAGTGATATTTCTATCAGGTCTAGTATGAAGACGATCCTTATCATTTCGGGAGATTTTACGTTTGTGAATAACATTCTTCATCGCTGCTTCTAAGTACGAAAACGTTGGTGTCTTTTGCTGGCTTTCTGTCTTATTTGTATGAGTTTTTTCGTCTGACAAGTTGGAAGATAGTTGCGAAGGAGGATCGAGACTTGCAGGGTGAGAAGGAGGAACATAAATAGTTAAAGCTTTCCTATAAGTACAATTAAATTCTACCATAATTTCTCTTAATCTTTTTTCTTTTTGAAAAACAGGGCATAATGTTTTGTGTAAAGCCATATGGTTTCCATCACAATTAATACACTTGTAATTTCGCGTTTCACAGTTAATATGGCTTTCACCGCATTTTGGGCACACAGTTTTATTAGTGGGACATTTTTTTGAAGTATGGCCATATCTCCAGCACTTTGAGCACTGGGAGACAGGAAAGACGTACGGGTTAACTTTAATACGTAGACTATCGACATAAATGTATTGTGGAATAAATGTACCTTTAAAGCATACTTGTACCGCCTCACTTGGCATCCATCCGTCTCCCTCCCGGTTACGCTTTTGTAATCGACGTACTGATATTATTTTAGCTGGATCGTTACATGAAATTGATTTAAATATGTCTTCTTCGGATAGGTCTTGGTCCACGTCTTTTATTACTCCAAAAGAAAAGTTTCTTTCCATTGCCCTTGTTATTCTCCATCCTTTTTCTTTAAATTCTTGACAATTTTCAATTTTATGTGCACTTAGTTCACTTCCAATATCCAAACGAATTTTAAAGGGGTTAATGTATTTAACATTTTCTATATCGGCAATGTTGTAAGCTTTAAATAATTTAGCTAAAGAAAAGTGCTTAGGCATTTTTTCGTTACAAGAAATATATATCTCAATTTTTTCTTTTAACTGTGTTTTAAATCTTTTCTCTTTACTTTCTACTTTAGTCCATTCCCCTTCCTCTTCAATTTCTTGATTAATTTCGTCTCTTCTTCTTTTGTCCCTCCTACAATCCTGGTCCTTTTCTACTAAGGCTGTTACTATTAACTCTTCTGAACATACTTCTAATTCTACATCTGACATGTCTTGTTCACTCAATTCCGCCATAATTTCTTGTTGTAAATTCGTACTATTCATTCTAGTAAATATTGAATATCGCGGGCGATAAACTTGTTATCGCTCGCATCCACAGTAGGTATCGGGCAACGGTGCGCCGCGCCGATGCAACGGCGCACACAACGTAGGTAAACACTTGTCTATTATTTAGATTCACTTAATGCGTGCACACGACCAACTCGTACGCGTACCGCAACGAGACTCCGCATACCCAATATGCCCCCTAATATAATCAATCAAATGATCAAAAGTTAAAAACTATAACCTGACTACGCAAATTATATAACATTTGTGAAACTGGCAATTACAATGAATCTATTGACATATCGTTCATAACAATCCGATTTGAAGTTCGTTCGTTTTGAAGAGAAGGCGCTACAATGGAACAAGCATACAAACGTATTTAGACATATTTGACGACCTCCGTGGCTCAGCGCGTTGGCGCTAAAGCCGGAGGTTGCGGGTTCGAATCCCGCCAGGGAACAAAAAAGTTTACTGTGTTCCTGGGTCATGGATGTGTATAATATAATAAAAATCTTAAATGTATGTATACGAGTAGTATCAAAGTATTAAATATATTTCCGTTGTCTAGTACCCGTAACACAAGTTCTTCGAGAACTTACCACGGGACCAGATTGACGTGGTGTGAAAGCGTCCACAGATATTTAGACTGCCAAATAATAATTTAAAAAATTTAAAAACCCGACTGCGTAAAAAGTGAACCAAACTAAGTAGGTACATAATTAAAACTGAAAAGAAAAAAACAAGCACTTAGATATCCGGTGGTTAATTCAATAATATATTATAGAATTCTAGACCACCGGATATCTAAGTGCTTGTTTATTTCTTTTCAGTTTTAATTATGTACCTACTTAGTTTGGTTCACTTTTTACGCAGTCGGGTTTTTAAATTTTTTAAATTATTATTTTTTAATTTATAAATTTTAGTTGTGAGTACCTAGCTAGCTATTTACCAGACTGGATTTCCTATCAGCATCAGTCCTACATCACAATTGCGCTGGAATGTGAGAATGGTTGTTACGCAACTTTAAATCGATATAGATCCTAAACGGTCAGTCGAATCGAAAAATGTTGAGAGAAAACTAACAATGATTTTTAAATACCTATTCAACGATACCCCACTTGATATAGTTTGTTGACTTTAATTTTTTTCATTTTCACAATATGGCGTCCAGTAGTCGCCATATTGAATTTTCACTAACGTCATGTCTATAGTGACACTCGCCGGACTAAGAGGAATCGATTGACGTGTGAATCATAAAAATCGGCCCAGGCGTTTGGTCTGTATAGTGCTTCAAAGGAACATACATACATACATACCAGTGGCGAAGGGTGGTTTTTCCGCAGAGGGAAGCCACTATGGTCTTTATGCATATTAAACAAGTACATAGTAAATACATACCTAGAGGCTGCTTCGTGGGATTCTATCTATTTCGGTACAGAGTTAGAGTTTCGTTTGATTCAATATGTATTAACGCCATTTTAAGAAATTCACGATCGTTTCAATAATGTAAATACTATGCCTACTAGAATCTACTCACCACAATAATGCAATTTACAATCCAAATAAGTACACTTCACAATATAAATATAATATTTTACACTACAGTATACACTACAAATTACAATAATACAAGAAACTAGCGAATAATTTATAACGAAATTACAACGCATAATATGGAATGTAGTCGACTGTCATGTCAAATTTTCTAATGTTTGGGATTTTCAACCAATGAGAGACCATAACCGGTCTCCGAGCGGCTTATTTAATGATAATTTCGACCAATAAAATTGTACAAATACTTTGTTATTCATTTCCAAAACGTAATAAGAGCCATTAGGCCTACAGTTTGAATATAACCTTAAAACAAACGAAATAATGACTATTATAGAATGAAACATATTGTTACGAACACACAAAAGCGCCATCTAGCGTCAACCAATGACACCACTTGGTGTGAACAGGGACAGCGTGGGGCCCCCTACTCAGTACTAGATGGCGCTACTGTGCAAACGTTCCAGAATAAATCTAACACGGTCACGCGACTCGGGAACCTTCTGGAGTCGTCTGGGACTCGTATCGACCGGTATAAATACGTCGGAAGAATGCGAGCGAGTCGAGTTCAGTTTGAGCTTCATCCGAAGCGATACGGGCGATACCAGCGAAAACTAGTGATCGGGAGTTCGATTTGAACAGCGAAACGGGCGATAACGATGTGAATACTAGTGATGTGATGATACCAGGAGTGATACCCACGACTTGGCTACGACTTAAGGACACCGTTAGTGCTTAGTGTTTGGACTTAGTGTTTAATGTTGGATCTAGTGCTTTAATAGTGTGTGTGTGCTAGTAAATAAAGTCTTCAAAAGAGTCACCAGGTTTTATCTCCAAATCCATTCGAACCCCAACACGTAACAACTGGTGTCAGAAGTGGGATTTGGAGATGCCATTGACTCTGAGAGAAGATTTCAAGAAGTGCGGCGGGAGGAGCAGCTCCCGCGTGGAGGAGCGACCCCCGGGTGGAGGAGCGACCCTCGGGCGAAGGAGCGACGCCCGGGCGGAGGAGCGACCCCCGGGCGGAGGAGCGACCCCCGGGCGAAGGAGCGACGCCCGGGCGGAGGAGCGACCCCCGGGCGGAGGAGCGACCCCCGGGCGAAGGAGCGACGCCCGGGCGGAGGAGCGACCCCCGGGCGGAGAGGTGCGACCCCCGGGCGGAGAGGTGCGACCCCCGGGCGGAGAGGTGCGACCCCCGGGCGGAGAGGTGCGACCCCTGGGCGGAGAGGTGCGACCCCCGGGCGGAGAGGTGCGACCCCCGGGCGGAGAGGTGCGACACCCGGGCGGAGAGGTGCGACCCTTGGCGGAAGAGTGCGACCCCTGGTGGTGGAGAGCAACCCCTGGCGGAAGACTGCGACCCCTGGTGGTGGAGAGCGACCCCTGGCGGTGGAGAGCGACCCCTGGCGGTGGAGAGCGACCCCTGGCGAAAGACTGCGACCCCTGGCGGTGGAGAGCGACCCCTGGCGAAAGACTGCGACCCCTGGCGGTGGAGAGCGACCCCTGGCGGTGGAGAGCGACCCCTGGCGGAAGACTGCGACCCCTGGCGATGGAAAGCGACCCCTGGCGATGGAGAGCGACCCCTGGCGGCGGAGACGTGCGATCCCTGGCGGTGGAGAGCGACCCCTGGCGAAAGACTGCGACCCCTGGTGGTGGAGGGCGATCCCTGGCGATGGAAAGCGACCCCTGGCGATGGAGTGCGACCCCTGGCGGCGGAGACGTGCGACCCCTGGCGGCGGAGACGTGCGACCCCTGGCGGCGGAGACGTGCGACCCCTGGCCGAGAGGTGCGACCCCTGGCGGAGAGGTGCGACCCCTGGCCGAGAGGTGCGGCCCCTGGCCGAGAGGTGCGGCCCCTGGCCGAGAGGTGCGGCCCCTGGCCGAGACGTGCGACCCCTGGCGGAGACGTGCGACCCCCTGGCGGAGAGGTGCGACCCCTGGCGGAGACGTGCGACCCTTGGCGGAGAGGTGCGACCCCTGGCGGAGAGGAGCGACCCTTGGCGGAGGCCACACCCACTGGGGACCAAGCTCCGCCCACTGGCCCCGCCTACTATGCCCCGTCACGTGCAAGAAACGGGGTGACGTAAAACTAATCTGGAGTGAGGTTGCACCCACTGGCGCTATCACTAAGGCGTACTGGGCGCAATGGGACAGTCTGATAAACGGAATACCCTACCAGAAATAACGGTAGAGAGTTCCATCTTCAGATAATCGTCCCAAGAACGAGAGTGCCAGATGTTCTCCGTGAAATGCATGATGACGTATCAGAAGGTCATCTGGGTGTCAAGAGGGTCATTCAAAGTGGTGCACATAGATCGTCTAGCGCGGTACCATGGCAGTGGCAACGATGCTCGGGACGAGCATCTCTAAGAGGGGAGTAGTGTTACGAACACACAAAAGCGCCATCTAGCGTCAACCAATGACACCACTTGGTGTGAACAGGGACAGCGTGGGGCCCCCTACTCAGTACTAGATGGCGCTACTGTGCAAACGTTCCAGAATAAATCTAACACGGTCACGCGACTCGGGAACCTTCTGGAGTCGTCTGGGACTCGTATCGACCGGTATAAATACGTCGGAAGAATGCGAGCGAGTCGAGTTCAGTTTGAGCTTCATCCGAAGCGATACGGGCGATACCAGCGAAAACTAGTGATCGGGAGTTCGATTTGAACAGCGAAACGGGCGATAACGATGTGAATACTAGTGATGTGATGATACCAGGAGTGATACCCACGACTTGGCTACGACTTAAGGACACCGTTAGTGCTTAGTGTTTGGACTTAGTGTTTAATGTTGGACCTAGTGCTTTAATAGTGTGTGTGTGCTAGTAAATAAAGTCTTTAAAGGAGTCAGCAGGGCTTTCTCTCCAAATCCTGCGTACCCAACACGTAACAATATATTTCATTACTGAAACCCTCAGACACTGTATTGCGATTTTCAAAATTCGAACTGGCCGTCCAATAGGACGGCATATTTTTAATTTCAACTTTATTTCGAACGAAATAAGGTCTTTTATACAATGCGATAAGCCGTTATTCATCGGGTTATGTGATATTGTGATGTCCGTTGCATAGATGGCGCTCGCGCGGCCCTACATCACGCTATAGCTTGTACGATAAGTCATTGCTGTAGTGAATTAGTTTTCGAAATAATTTGTCATAGTTACTGAAATGTATCCAACACAAAAGGGAAGCCGATGGGAATCGGCTTCTATACACGCTTCGCCACTGATACATACATACATACATACATAGGCTGATAAACACATTACCACTCCTTTGCGTCGCGCAGTCGGGTAAAAAGAAGGGTAATCCTTCATTCTGGCTTCGCCGTAGTCGGGTAAAAAGGTTACCGGAGGACCAAGGGAGGTTTGGGATTTAAAGAACCGAACGCAAATGGGCAACACCGGAGGAGTTACAAGCATCGCTTCTTTCGCTTACCATCAGATCCTCTGCTTGTCTCTTGAAGGTAGATTCTGCTAAATAAATCTTACAATAATACAGTTTCGATGAATTCTTGACAGGTTAAAACTTTAAAACTGTATTATCATAAACGTAAAAACGCGTTTTAAATGGTCCAAACTCAAAAATCAATTTACGATCTCAAGACGATTCATTTATCATTTGTTTTATAATTTATTGAAAGTAAATTGAAAGTCTGTTAAATACGAGAACACACTTCTCGTATTTAACAGACTTTCAATTATCTGTGCAAGTATACATTCTAGATATAAAAAAAATATAACAGTAAATATTTTAATAGCAAATCGATGACCTCTGTGGCTCAGTGGTGAGCATAGTGGCGCTCAAGCCGGAGGTCGCGGGTTCGAATCCCGCCAGGGAAGAAAAAAGTTTTCTGTGTGCATGGGTCATGGATGTGTATTAAATATATTGTGTATTATGTAAAAGAAATCTCAAATACGATATGTAAATTGTGAAGTATAAGAGTATTAAAGATATTTCCGTTGTCTGGTACCCGTACACTACCAACCCGTAACGTAACACAAGTTCTTCGAGAACTTACCACAGAGCCAGATTGACGTGGTGTGAAAGCGTTTTAGATTTTGGAAAAGGAGTTTTTCCGTTCGTATGTCTCGTGCACACAAACCACAAGTAATATATTATAACAAAAAAACATTATTGAGCGATATCTGCAAACTGGAGATATTTAGAAAAATAATGGCAGGAGAATTTTTAAAGACCAAGTGGAAGTTTTATTTTTATTGTCTCTGTATATCTGTACACGCAAAACAAAAAGCAATAAATAAAAACTATTTTAAATAAAATTCAATAGCAATATTATAAATTTTAACTCTTATATTATAACTTTTACCGACATTATTATAATATTATGTAGCCGTAGACCGTAGCTGCTACGACCGTAGCGCGTCTACGAAAATACATATTACGCATTGGACGTTTCTCGCGACTTCGTGCGCGCTCAAATAAAACTGTCGGGAATCGTACATTTGCCGCAATAAAAAGTTGTTTACTTTATTGCGGCGAAATGTACGATTTACTTAAAAGTTAAAGCTAATTACGGCGAAAAATGCGTCCCGTACCCCAAGCATTTTGTGGTATCGTTACGTGTACGTAAACGAGAAATATGAGGAATATTGTATGAAAATTTTAGTTACTTTTACGTCCGCTAGAGGCGCTTTCATGGTTTTCATACAATATTTCTCGCTTACGTACACGTAACGATACCGTACAATGTTCCTGCTTGGGGTACCGGTTTGGACTGCCGGCGTCTTACATAAATACTCGTATAGGTCGCGCAACGGTTTATGAGCGCTCAGTGAAAGTGGAGGGGATCGTTCGCGCATGTGACCAATAGCAAAGAATATATATTACTAACGTACCAATAGCGTGTCGGCAGCCACGTTCGGCATGCGTTCGGCGCATCCACACCTCCCCGCCCGAGCCCGCTACCGCCAAACACACCCAAAAACTGACTTCTGCGCATACCCCCTCTACTTTTGTCGAAAGATCTTAATTCGTTGCGCGACCTATACGTCATATAATGCGCTTTCATCGACATGCAAGATACTAGATAGGACTGTTGGCCCTGCGTATTAACACGCTCAGTTTGGATCACGGGTTGGAACAGAGCATGCTATTTCCCGCTGAACTTCACGTGTGACGCCTGACGGGCACTATTCTATATTGCACGGTAAATACGGGTACCTAAGTGATATTTTAATCGGTAGCATTATATGTACAATGTTGTGTTGTATCTGAACCTCAATTCTCGTATTTAAAGTAGACAATTTAAAGAGTCAATTTTACTTTGTTCGGATTGAAAGTGTAGCGACATGTTACCGTGAACGGATTTTATGACGTTTCGACCAATCAGAGCGCGTTTCACGTTCGTTTAACGTTCATAAAAACACCGTTTGGGAGTGTAAGCGTGTCGGGACTTGATTGTAATTGTATTAATGCAGGTTTTACTTAGCAGAATTGCCCCTCTGTATACACACAATCAGACAAGAATAACAACAGCCTGTATTATCAAAAAGAACCACCCAAGACAATGACGCAAAACGTTCTAATTATAGTCCACTGTCTGTCGCGCCTGTGACATGAGCCTACATGCACTCACCTTGTATTATCTCGACACACTGAACACAACGCGCTCGCATAATCACCCTGTATATATAGAGGAAAAATACTCCCGTACGGCATTCGGGGATCAATTATCAGTGGAGACACAGTACTAGAAGATTCTGGTGCTACTCGAAGACGTTACTACTAGTAGTAGAGATTACTAAAGGTAAAACTAGTCCATTCTACACCATGAAGCTCCTGGTTGTATTCATCGCGTCCTTTCTAGTTGTGGTGTGCGGGCAAAACCAGAACTTGTGTGGTCGGAACCTAGCCACAGCATTGGCCAATTTATGCGGCATGAACATGATTAAGCGGTCCAGAAGTCAAGACATGATGGTCAGAGATCAGGATACGCTGGCCAGGGAGCTGGGCAGATTGCAGTTCTGGCCTTGGATGACCAGACACAGATCCCAATCTTTGGGCAGGAGCAAGAGGCAGATCGTGTCAGAGTGCTGTGAGAAGGCTTGCTCGAACGACGAGTTGCTGTCTTACTGTGACTATTAAGTGATTGCCCCTGGCTTCGAGATCAATCCTCATAGTATATAAACTCTTTTGTATCAAAGTTGTAGGTAGAATAATTCGTATAATCGACATTTATATTAACACATTTTTAACCGACTTCAACAAACGCGGTCTCAATTCGTCTGGTTTTTGTATGTTTGTGACGTCAGAATTTACGACTGGGTGAACCGATTTTGATAATTATTTTTATTTGAAAGCTGGTGCTTACAATTAAAATATTTTAATTTTTTAAATTTTTTTGGAGTAATGGTCGAATACTTAAACTTTACAAAAAGTAAGAGGCCCCTAAATTATAGAACACTGTCTCTGCTGACACGATCAGTATTTGACAGTCTTTTGTATACCTTTTACTGCATATTACTAAGTAAGCTGTTATTATAACAATTATTATTGTAGAAATATTTAACACTAATTATAGTTAACTTAAAGTTCAGTTCATTTTACACTGGAGATGATATCTTAGGGCTGTAATAACGTAGAGCGATAAGCCTCTTAAGAGAAGATTACATATTACCGTTCTGTAGAAATTAGGTTTACTTAATCCTATTTCAACGTACCTATATATTTTAAAATTTAATAAATTTCTACTTCAACTAACTTATACTTGAGGAGAAATTATATTGATTATGCTGTCAGCTGTAGGATCTTTCTATCGATCTAGATTCTTCAATGTTTTTAGACAATTATTCTAGTAATAATACACAGAACTTTTTGCACTTTTTCTACTTTAATATGTATTTTATATTAATTGTAGTTTTAGTACTAGAACAACAGACTGTATTTAGTTATTTTTTATGTGGTTTGTATATATGTAAATGAAAATAATTTTTAATATATTATGACACTGATAAATGTAAGATATCTGTTTAAGTGGAAAAAGTGCATAAAGTTCTGTGTATTATTACTAGCATAATTGTCTAACCAAAAACAAAAACTGTAGTAAGTAGGTAAGCCAACTAGAAACAAAAAAAGATGTGTACAAGAATGTAGTACTCTATATCTCAACAACAATACTAAAACTATAGTTATGCATTTACCATGTAAAATAAACGCATAATTTTGTATATCAAGACGACGATTCTTGTTTCATTCATGATTTCCTACAACTTTGCTTATGCGGTATTGACATGAGATGATTTTCGTAAGTCGCTTTGTTACCTTTGTTGGCAAAATCATAGAGGCGAAACACTCTACAAATGACAGCTAGAATATAGACGAATGACAGTCGTATTGACAAAATCGAAAATATATGCAACAAATACACAACCCTCAGGGCGCGTGTCGGCTCACAGGTTTCTACGCAGTTCGGCGCCGGGCCGGTGCCAGTTATACAGGATGTCCCAGAAGTCGACGTCGTCCCTTCGAAGGCTGATAGACTACGCAACGGTGCTGCTGCAGCTAATTTGTATCGCAAAAGGTTAAGGTACTCAAGTCCAGATTACAATGCAAAATCCGTTAAAAGTAAGAAAATAACAAAACGATGCACATTAATAGCGTAACGTACTAGTAACTAATAAACAATCTCATATATAGAACAAACAAATGACGTGCGTGCGACCTATTCTCTCACTCTAATGAGTCTAACTCATTAAAATATGATATTATTAATGTGTTCTCCTTCTTTGCATTTCTCCTTACAGTTTAAAAAAAATCCTTGTATTCTGTTTAGTTTCTAAGTTTAGTAAGCATGAATTAAGTTAATTAATTAATTAATTAACTTCAACGTACAATTTTTAAGTAAACATCTGGCTGATTTCAATGTAACGAGTGTTTTTGTTCGAAATTCTAACTAAAGAAAAACATTCAAAATGTGTTCTCTGTGCACTTAAAAAAGCAAAAAAAAATTTTGACGTAGCTTAATAGCAACTATTTTACTATTTTAAAAACTGCATAAAATAAGCAACTTTTTAAAGTAACAACCCAGGTTAGTGTGGTGTATTTTTTGTTCAGTATGGATAGTGAAAGTTAGGAGAAAAAGTTTTTGAAATCACGATTAGGGAAAAGTTTTCTTTTTTTCTACAAAGTTCAAACTCTATGAGCTTTGTTTATAACCGTGGTCAATAGCAGAACTAGTCAGGATTCCGCAATACAAATTTGTATCCCACAATACGGGAAATTGTAGTTGCGGCAGTCTAAAAACTGACATGAGGTGTAATTTTTAAGAAATTATTAAAAGTGCCAATATCTCGAAAACTAAAGATTTTTTACTAAGGTCATATTACGATATTCTGGTGAGTCATGAGCTGGTCTATCAGCCTTCGAAGGGACGACGTCGACTTCTGGGACATCCTGTATATGAAGCACCAAGGTTTAACTCGAAGCCGGTTTCATACCGCATAGAAATCGGTGCGTCGACACGCGCCCTCACAACTATAAACGTCGCGTCAGAAATGTTTTTAAATATGAAATTATGTCAATTAAGTCACGAAATGGCTGGCTCAGCGAAAATAAGCCGACGACTGTGTAAACGCCCACCGCGCGGCCCCCGAATACGGCTAGCCGCGCACTCATAATGGCAAAATTGCCTTACCGAATTGTCATTTAAAGTTTAAACGTGTGGTGAAAATGACCCACGTAATTCCTCTCGCTGTCTTCTTTACTTTTTTCTTTTCTCTACATTAGTGAAAACTTGTTACGAAATACTGAATAGGAGTGACAAGTGTGTTTATGCTATATAAGCACACTTGTCACACCTATCCCTCACTCTCTCACAGAAAAATGGCGCCGCCAATTAAAGCGTTATTTTAGTCATTATCACAACTCTTGCTAAAATAATAACACCTATTGCTCTTCTCAAGTAAAATACAATATATTAAATAAGTACAATATATATCTGCTAATTGAATTGTGCAAATTAATAATCAAGCTAATATTGTGTGATCTCACTGCTCACGAGGTAAATATTTGTGCAGCCATCTTAGATGTTTGGCAATGTACGAGTACAATATATGTTTATGTATACATACATATTATGTAGGAGAATTCCAGACATACATTTCATAATAAAACATACCAAACATAATATCTAATAAGATATTATTAATTAAGCCGGATTTACATGCTTGCCGTACGTAATAGGAAATTTGCCCCTCCCCCAAATACCTTCTTAAAAATCCTCTTCTTATACTAATCAAGAGTATTTTTACAATTGCCCTGGTTGAAGTTTGTACAAAATATCTATTTGAAAGTATGTATTCTTTAAATAAAAACAACAGCGCAATATGTTTATAATTATCATTAGGTACATTAAAAACGAGTGAGTGGAGAGAGCGAGCAAAATAGTATCTTATTTCGTAAGCAATTTTATTTTAGCTCTTTGTCAACGTGGTAAATACACATATCCATGCAAAGTTTCATCTTACTAGCACTAACCGTTTGGACGGTAAGCCAAAGACGGACGGACGGACATGACAAAACCATAAGGGTTCCGAGACGTGAACTACGGAACCCTGAAAATATGTAATTCAGGAATTAGAATTAGAATTATTTATTTCCAAGAAATTGGTATTACATAGATGTTACAAGTATTATAAAATATGGGTCACAATTTCTGCCTTTAAGGCGTGGGAATATTACAATGTTTTTCTTATTTTAAGATTATAATTGAATTTAATATAATTATAATTAATAAATTTTACACAACACAAATTATTTAAAAAGAAAATCATTAAATAAGATAAGTAGGTATACATACATCTAACATTCATAAAATTACATAAAAAATAATAATAAAAAACAAATCAATCCAAATAATTACAATTCATGTCACTTGTCAACTGTCAAAGTCAATGGACAAAGAGGTTATATTTTGTGCATCATGGCCCAATACCACATGCGTGGCATATTTTTCGATAACCATATTGTGTAGACTACAGAATATAATATTGTTATGTATTACAATTTTACAATCGAGTACAGGATAATATGAATAAATAATATGTTATATTTTATTATATATTAATAGCAAGCGAGGGTTAGTCGTGACCAATAAATTCGACATTAACTCCATCAACCCGAGGTGCATACATCAAAGGTAGGTAATTCACAATATCATAATAATAATTAAATTGCAATGTAGATAATATTAAATAAGCATTTTTTTTGTGTTGTCTATTTAAAATGTTATTTTTACCCGACTACGGCGAAGTCAAAAGGAAAATGTATATATGTGTGTTGGTTCCGTCGTAGTATTATAGTTATTAATCATCAATAAGTTAAATACGTGAAGCAAAAATTTCAAGTACAGTTTTACGCGAATTGAGCATACGGATAAGAGTAAATCTGGGACAGTTAAAGTTTATGCTCAGGAAGGCGTGCAAAAAGCTTAAATTTCTTTAAATAAAACTTAGAAATACATGAAATTATTAAAAATATCAGCAACACACACTATCTCAGTCATACGTAGGTTTGACACAATTGTCAATGAGTGCAATGATCGTTTACATTCCATAAACAAAATTTACATATTTTTCTTGCGTTTTGAGGCAAAAGAAAAAAAGTTTTACCTAATCTAAGAAACTTTAAATTTAAAACATAAACATGAAATTATAGTCGAATTTCGGCCACGGGTCCCCCATGTAATTACTTAATACGACACACGTATTAAGATTATAATAATTTTGCAGCTTCTACTTTATTTAAAAAATATTCAGCAAAAGCAAAGATCCGGAACCCGGCCCCAACAGGAAACCACACCACAGCTTCGTAGATTACAATTCCAAAACCCTGGGGTGTACATTATCCCACCGACATTAGTAACAAAATAAATATTTGCATGGTCCCACATTAATTGGGCTCTGAATGTGTTTTATTTAGTGTAGGTCAACGAGGTATAAAATATGACTGTCTACAACGAAATTCGAGTGTAAAAAACCGACCAATTGCGAGTTGGACAAGCGCACAAAGTGTTCCGTACTATTTATATATGCAACTATAAGTACCAATATCGAGCGAGTTAAAAAATCACGTTTACTCAATGGGAATTGCCCCTTGAACATTTATTTTAATTTGCTTATTCTATCTCGAGCGACAGAGACACAACCTGCGAATAAGCTATCTGATACTTAACAGAAAATTGTGAAACAGGCGCTTATAATATAGTTTGATGCGATTAATTTGTAACATTTAGACCCGGGCTGGGCTAATACAAGTACATAATGGTATGGGATTTGATATAAGGCATAGCAAGCGACATGATGTCACATTATCGAAAGCATCTTGACTAAATACCTTGCACCTATAAAGACCGAAGCTCATAAAAGCGCTTAAAAAACTACTGCTTCTATATGAGAAGTTTAATTTTAGAAATAAAAAAAATCAGCAAATTTTAACGTATTTCATCACTGTATCACAGCTGCTACATCACGGCAACGCTATCCTAGAAAACCAGAGGGTCAATTATGCTAAATAAAACCTGCATTAATACAATTACGATCAAGTCCCGATACGCTAAAACTGTCAAACGGTATTCTCGTAAACGCTAAAAAAAACAACGTGAAACGTTTGTCGAAAATTCATAAAAGCAATTCATGATACCATGTCGCTTCAATTACAATAAAATTAAAGTAAAATGAAAGCATACTTTAAATACGAGAAGCTTCAGAGTAGAAGTCTTTGCTTCAGAGCTTAATTTTTTACTGTTTTGTCAAACTGACACGAATTCAGAAATATATTGTCAAAAGTAATTTTATAATCGACCCCCGACAATCGCACGAGACAAGTTCTTACATTAGTACAAAAGGATTAGACTGTCTTGAATGGTAGCCTAATTCGGAAAAAATAGCTTAAGCGATTTCAATAAATAACTTGGACATCTTTAAACAATAAGGATAGATCTAAAAATGTAGATATGGATTAACATCTGAACAACTGAAATTTCGTATCGATTATTGCGACCTCGGAAACTTGGTTGAAACGTTATTTTTTATGCAACCTTTGATAAGGGTCCAGCTAATACGAAACTTCGCTTGGAGCTGGGAGGGACAAAAAATGAAATCACGTCGATCCGAATTTAATATGCCCGACCCATATGGAAACTTATTTTCATATACGAAATAAACTACACTTTTTAGTGTTCCGTAATACTCCTGCCATCCTTGTAGTTTCGCTCCGTCCGTCCGTCTGTTTGTGGAATTATGAATATAAATGAATGAACTTTAGTATACTTATAGATTGTGCATTATTAAACAATAATAATTTCATATTTTAGGGGTGGCTCTCAGAAAATATTTTTTCATTCTACTCCATTGTGTAAAGTATCAACGAAAAGGTATTTTTAAATGAACATAAGTAATCGTCCAAAGTGGTTAGTAAGTTGGTCCCGCTAGCATTTCTAAACTATAAGGGATAGAAACTTGTAAGTTTACATGCTGATAAATCATGCTTTAAACTCTTTAGGAAAATTATTTTGAAGTAGGTAATTCGATGATAGTTACGGAACTCCCTTCCTCTTGGTTAAGTTACTATAATATGTTGTCCTAACTTACGAATTTACTATATGAGTTTTTTGAAATTTTTTATTAAATTTAATATTTTTCCAAGGAATTAAATTTCCTTAGTTTTGATACATTGGATAATATAATATTCACTTGTAAAACAAAAATTCAGTCATGCGATGCGTTCGCGATCTTCTACTAATGAAATAGGTACTATAAACAATATAGTAATAATATCCATGGAAACTTCCACACCACGTCAATCTGGTCCTGTACTAAGTATCCGAAGAACTAGTATAACAGGTACTTGTATCAACGGAAATATATTTAATACCGTTATGCTATGCATATTATATTTATTATGAGACATTTCCCAGTTCCAAGAACTCCTCCATCCTCCTCCATGGCTCAGTTTTTCGGTGTTTCTGACACTGAAAAACTGAGCCATGGAGGACGTCAAAGTAGGCAGTCTTCGAAATTATTATTTTCATCCCACACATCTTGAAATAAGAAAAACATACAGAATCAATAAATAATTTATTGCTCCCACAAGGCAATAAAAACACTTATTCATATCACAATATATTTTGGCGAAAAACACACAAACTTATGAAAGAAAAATGAAACGGGAAAAAACGCGGGAATTTATTACACAGTCTACCGTGAGCCATAAAATGGCTAAGCTGTATTCAATAATCTATTTTCTATAAGGCTTCGTGCACATATATACGATATCTAAACTTACACCAACGGGTGGCCAAGTCTTAATTGTAATGAGAATGTAGTGAGATTGTGTAATCGCCAAATAATTATTTATATAATTAAAGTAACTTGAACCAAGTTACTTTAATTGTTTCAAAACTAAAGTGGACATTTTTGCACACTATATTTGCTGATAATACAATTATTCTGAACGTATGTAGATCGACGTATGTGTATTTTGCATGTAAATATGCAGGAAAATGGACTCAAATTGGCGGCACTTTGATGTTTTATTGTTAGCAACGCGCAGTGTCAGGATTGACAAACTTCTAGACAAATCTTGTCACGGCTCTCTTAGCAATGTGAAATGATGTCTAATTATTCTTATATCTATAGGCTGTAGCCACAGATTAAAGAAAGAGGTACAGATAAACAGCTACTATGAAGATAACAGCAGCAGCAAAGATTTTCGAGCTGATTTCACTACTACAAGTATACGGCTCGATTGTGTGGAAAAATTGTGGACCGTTGAATAGGACGTAAAAATTTCCAAATTTGGATTGTACTAAAGATTGAAGAGCTGTTATTTATACGTAAGTATATAGCTAAACTGTAGTTTTGTTTTTATAATGTGCCTCATTGTGTCAAATAAACGTTTATTTATTTATTTATAAGAAACCTGCAGTGTGCACCTAACACTATAGTAATTGATCAATTCTGTACGCTAGTCACCCGCTAGTGTAATGGTCGGTAAGTGTGTGTCTCAATGTCTGGCTGGTGGCGGGACAGGTTTTTTCGCCGCACGCCTGTTAATACCTGTCGCCGAACTGGGTTGAGATGTGAATTAATATTAAACAAAAATAGGGGTGCCACCGCCAAGTTTTGTAATGTAGATTGTAGAGATTAGAAGTCTACGAGACGACACGGTGACGCGTTATTCCGTCTAGTAGAAATAGCTATGTATTATATATTATGTCACCGAAAAATTGTAAAAACAGTTAGGTTGTAATATAACTAGTGAAATTGTAAAATGTTGATAGTCTTCGGACGCGAATATGCTGCCTATAATTTAACACATTATTTTTCGTTAGATTATAAATATATAGTTATGAATCTTTCGACGTATTTTTACAATCTCGTTAGTTATTTTACAATCTAACGGCTTTTACAATTTTACGGTGACATATACCTTATTATGAACAATGTAGCTCCACAAATTATTGTTAACTAGCGACCCGCCCCGGTTTCGTAGTTAAATATATTGTACAAACCTTCCTCTTGAATCAGTCCATCTGCATTAAAATCCGTTGAGTAGTATAAAAGATCTACGCGGAAGAAAGAGACAGCGGAAGCGTTTATACTATGTAAAGTACATAATATTTAACCCCCGATGCAAAAAGAGGAGTGTTAATGTCTGACGTGTCTGTCTGTCTGTGCGTCTAACCGTTGCATCGTAGCTCATAAGCGGACGAACCGACTTAGATCTAGTTTTTTGTTGTTTGAAAAATATCATCATCTACCTTACTGCTTGACAATAGGCAAGCGGACTGATTTTTTTTTATTGCATTAATGAATAGTACTCTTAAATATGAGTAACTTCTCAGAAGAAACCGTATATCAAAAGTCAATATTTTCAAAGGTACAGCGATTTGTATACAAAATTTCGCGAGTCTTAATACCAAAAAAAATTTTCTTTTTTTTTTTGCGAAATTGGTAAACAAAACCTACATCATTAGTTTACTCACATCATATACAAAAACATTCATTATGGTAAGTATGAACTTAAACGCACAAATATCGGAGATATTTACAAATATTATATTCCTGCGGCCATATACTTCATATACTACTTCATACTACTTCATATACAAGTGACGTCATTTTTAGGTCGACTTTAGTATGGAGCGTTTTAGGAGGCTCGCGAAATTTTTTATACAAATCGCTGTACCTTTGAAAATATTGACTTTTGATATACAGTTTCTTCTGAGAAGTTACTCATATTTAAGAGTACTATTCATTTATGCAATAAAAAAAAAATTGTCCGATTGCCTATTATAGAATTTTTAACTGGAATAAGATCGATAGAATATGGAATAAGTAAATAAGAATCGATACTTACTCATAACTAGTGATATAATTCTACAGAGATATAAAACTTAGGCCTTTTCATCCGTTAATGGATGATTTATACAGTATTCTCCGAGCGAAGTAACCACTCTTGAAATACTGTAGTGCCTGGAAGAGTTGGTTTTTAAATGTCGTATGGTTGCCCAAGCACATACGGTATTCTCACAATATAGTCAGCCTAGTCCAGAGGAATGAACTGGTCAATACGTCTAGGGCCAACCATGTGCGGGTTTCCTCACGATGCTTTCATTCAGAGTTAGAGCGTCCGTATAATGTACTTGAGATCTGAAAAAGTCTCATTGGTACACGCCACAACCTGAGATTCGAACCTGCACTTTCTCGAGTGCGAACCAAACGGTCTTCCGACTAGACCACGGAGAGATGTATAAACGTAGGCTAATATAGCAGGAGTTTTTTTTAATACATAATATTATTGTCCCTTTAATCATTGGCATGTTTGAAGTTCTCGTATGTGGTAACCCTGGCTGCAGCTGTAGTAATAAGACATTTAAAATCAATAGTCGGTAAGATTTTATATAGCTTGATTATTGAACTAAAATTAGACCCTAATGTGACATACATGAATAAACATTGCATCTCAAGTAACTTTAATCTGGTTTCTGATGTGAACCCACTGATTTGTTTAAGAATCTTAAATACTATTTGCGTAAAATTTAGTTTTTTATGAAGAACGTATTCTTCTAAAACTTTAATTCAATCACGACGACCTCTGTGGCTCAGTAGTGCTTTGGTGCTCAAATCAGAATGAGCGGGTACGAAATTCCGTCAAAAGACCAAAAAAAAAGTTTTCCGTGTTCTTAGGTCATGGACGTATATTAAATACGTACGTAATATAATAAAAATCTTAAATGTAAGTAATATCCTACCAAAAACATTCTGTAAAAAACTAGCCAAGTCTCGATGGAGCTGCTTGTTTATCTCTAAAAAGTAATGAAATCTAGACAAAGTCGTGCCAAGTCTAAGGTTCCTTACTGCGATTTCTTTATTATTATAGTTAATATTGTGTGACTTGGCCGTTGAACATTATTTATACGTTAGTGGGTACAAGTCAATTTTGTTTACACGTAATGTTATATCTGTTGTAACTACCTATGTTTGTTATGAGAGATAATAGCCCATACTGGTATTGGTAATTGGACGTTAGTGTCTCGTTTTAGGCCGTTGTTGATTGTACAACACATGTATTGGAGCAATGGTGTCATGGAGCCCTTTTTGTACCCTTCAACGGCCAAGTCACACAACATTAACTATAATAATAAAGAAATCGCAGTAAGGTACCTTAGACTTGGCACGACTTTGTCTAGATTTCATTACTTTTTAGAGATAAACAAGCAGCTCCATCGAGACTTGGCTAGTTTTTTACAGAATGTTTTGGTGGAATTTCACTTCTTTTTGTAGAAACGTGGGCTTATTGATTTATGTTACTAGATTTTAGTGTAATTTGTTTATTTAATGTTCGAGTAGAATAAAATTAATAGTTCGACTATTTCTTCTTGTAAACTTGTAAGTATAAGTATAAAAGCCAGTCTAGTCTTATCCAGAGTTTTCCTTTAATTTTATTTATATGCGTATTAAAAGCAGAAGGGGAGGCATTCGCCCAATAGTGGGGACGCTACGGGCTAGATTAAATTAGAAGATGTGTCCCACTTCGCTGGATTTTTGCAATGACAGTTGATTTTTTTATGTACCAATAGTAGAAGCATTACCATAATAACTCTAAATCAGTTGAGACCAGCTGAGGGTTCTTCATCAGATACTTCAGACCTTCGATTTTTGACATCAAATAAAGTGGCCCACCAAGTTGAATATTTTTTGTAAAGGCGGTATGTCGATCTCTAATAGTTTGGTTGGGCTCTTGTGTTTTCTAATCAGGGTCACCAGGTACTCCAGATCTTCGATTATCCTAGTTTTTATAGTTTTCCCTTTATGTGGCCATTAAACCCTAACTCTGTACCAAATTTCAGCTCTCTAAGTTTAAGGGAAGTACTAGTTCTATTCTGATGATCATGAGTGAGTGACTGAGTGAGTGTCATAAATGCGAAACTTTGCTTTCGCTTAATTTCGGAACTAAATGACATACAAACTTGAAATTTTGGATTTGAAGTATGTGATTATAGCTTACTGGATGACGAAAATTTCTGCGTTCTGGTCTTATCCAGAGGTTCTCAAATAGGGGCCTGAAAATGCGGCGAAATTGTTCCAGTAAAGGATGGTACGGCAGTGTTTGCTTCGCGCTCGACTTATCGGGGGCACTGCCGTGCCCCCAGATGTAACGGGTGATTTTTTAAGAGGTATAGGATTTGTTAAAAAAAAAAAACACAAAAAAATTTTAAAAATGATGAAATCTGTATTGGAATAGATAGTACGATCAATATAATTTAATGTTTAAAGATTATTTCATGCAAATGTTGGCCGCGGCTCCGCTTTAGATGGTCCATGCGCAAGGTCCAATTTTGGCACACTCTCTCCAACATATCGACCGGTATTTAAAGAATAAATGCTTCAATATTGGCTGCCAGTGCGTCAATCGTTGCTGGTTTATCCCTGTAGACATGAGCTTTAACATAGCCCCACAAGAAATAGTCCAAAGGCATCCTTTCGCAAAATTTTCCACGTAGTGGAGTTACAGAGGCCCAATCGCTGCGAACGGCGGCGGATCGACATTTCACGATCATCACTAACACTGGCGGATACAGCCGCAATATTTTCTTCGGTCCTCACTCTACGTATGCGTGTTGGTGGTTTAATGTCCAATAATGTGAACTTGGTTCGAAATTTTGTCATAGCTCCCTCAGTAGGCCGACAGAACTGCCCATAAATTGGAAGAAGTGCGCGATGCACTCTCTTACCGAGCATGAATTTTGATAGAAAAATTCAATAATTTGTAAGCGTTTTTCGTTCGTAAGTCGATTCATGATTAAATTATAGACCAAACTGAACAAGTTTGACAATGACACAAGACAAGATTTACGCGCATCTGTCAAAAACAGTGTCGCCAAAAAGATACCAGCAAAAAAAATCACCCATTATTACCTAGTATTAAAGTAGATATTCTTTCCGTTGTCTGGTTCCCGTAACACATGTTCTTCGGGTACTTAGCACTGGACCAGATTCACGTGGTGTGAAGCGACTCTACATTATCATTATTATTACTCTTAGTAGGCAGCTTCAGTTTCCGCTGTTCTTTACCTTGTGGCAGCTGAATCAGCGGGTCAAATCCCGAGGGAGCTTACCTGGAAAGATAGAGCTAATTAAAAATTGAACAATGGCCGACTTTGCTTAACAAGCTGGCTTAACTAACAGAGCAATTTGCTACTCTGAATATTTTCGAACGACTGATGCAGCTATTAAATTATTATTTTCTTTTTTGATAACCAAGCAAAAAAGAAGATATAAGAATATAAACTTACTAGTGAAAATATTTCCATAACGAATAAGCTATCTAATGTTGCTGTTTTTGTCTGTCAAATTACTTTTCCAAATTATAGACGGGTCGCGCTAGGCGTATTCGAGGTGGTAAGTGGAAAAAATTCTAAAGTCGCTGAATTTTTGTGTGTTGATAAAGTAGTCCCTGGGGAGCTTATCATTAAGTTTTGTGCCATTTCTGCCCACTGCGTTTTCAGCAATTCCATTATTTGTGGTTGATTTTTTTATATGGCTATAAAAGTGGCAATATTGATTTAAAGTTTAAAATATTAATGGTATCTTAACTGGGACAGCTTCCAGAGTATGGAGACTTAATTTGCGTCGTTTTCGTCCAGTAAAAAATGACTTAGGGTCATTTTTTGAAAACAGTACCGGCAAAAATTCTAAAGTGTGATAAACGACTATTTTCTGTTTAAGACCACTAAAATAGGCCTAATTCCAAATTTTGTGCCACATTAAGCGACTGCGATTCGAGAAATTAAGTTTTTTAGTTTCCCTAAGCTAAAAGCGTTCCAAAAACACATAATCGTTAAATAAAGTTCACGTATTCAATATTATTAAGTCATAAAGAATCTATATTCCAAGTTTGTGCCTTTTTCATTGAGGGTTTAAATAATAAAATGCAAAAATAATATTATTATAATATGCGGTCGAAGTATTGTGGAATATTCGCACTACAACATACACATTACACATATACGTAAATGTGTGTGATAAAATGTCATTCATTCGACTACATTTCAAAATTTTTATATATTTCACATTTTACAGCGATTACAAAATTTTAACTTGCTTTTGCCCGCAACTTTGTTTGCGTAGCACGAATGACGAAGCTGAATGTAATTGTAGCCTGATTTTATACAATACATAAATGCACAATAAAATTTGATATCCGATAGGCTTCCACATGAAACTTCGGTTATCTAACACCAAAAAAATTACAATTTCAAATACCTAATTTTAGTTCTTGAAATTAGTCGTTTAACCGAATAGTCTCTTCAGCTACATCATATTTATATTGTATATATAGTATTATTTAATAAAAAATAAATAAATTATTTCAACGCTTGAATTTTATACGTAGGTTGCTGAATACATGTTTCTAATACTCGTGGTTAAGGACTTATTTATTAGGTTATTAATTGATTGTAATAATTTATATAATTAAATACATTTTACAAACCAACAAAATAATATTTATTTATATTGTTATTCATCCCGTTGACAATTTTATATCTAGGGGCACGGCAGGGCCCCGCCAAGTCGAGCCTAGTGAAACATCAGAGCACTACGTACGAATGTGGACCGATCCTTGTACTGCTTTTCAATATTATATGTTTACTATGTTTAGCATTAATAATGTTAGTCTTATAAAATAATTGATTTATAATACCTAACGTTAGTCTTAATTTAATTTGTAATTTTATTATAATTTTTAATTAGTATTATAAAAAGCATTAATTTGTGAAACTGGAAATAAAATGTTTTTTTTTTTTTTTATTATTATTGCTTGTTAGTTTTATGTTAAAACTAGCTGGTGCCCGCAGCTCCGCCCGCGTAGGTACAGTAAGTAGTATTAGAAGCTATGATTTTTTTATCTTTAAGTTATTTTGTTTTTTGTATAACTGACCTTTGAATTACATCAATTTTAAACTTTGCTTGCCATTTTGGGAACACTCCTTGACTTTTTATTTTTTTAAAGTCTCACGTTACGCAGCCACGGAAAAATTAACCACAAATAATCGAATTGCTGAAAAGGCAATAGGCAGACATGGCACAAAACTTAATTATTAACTCCCTAGGGACTACTCTATCAACTACATATAGGTACAGAAAAAATTCAGCAACATTAGAATTTTTCCACTTCCCACTAAAAAACAGCTAGCGCGATCCGTCTAATGAGTCAAAATGCATAGCTTGAGCGTTTCATTACTTCATGAGCTTTTGTATAAGGCACACCCCACACTAGCAATATTCGAGCGTCGTCGTTGTGCCAGAACATTGTATTCTCTAACATAAAAGCTATGAACAGTGACTAAAATATTTTTTATCTTAAGCCTATTTTCTACTTTACGAGTTAGTAAATTCAAGCTTTATAGAGTTAGAGAACGTAGAGTGGAGTCAGAAGGTTCTAGACGAGATCTGAAGACATTTTTTATTGGCGAGTCATAATATTATGGTCTCGTCTTGGCATCATTAAACATGAAATAAATTTAAAATTGAAATTATAAATTTCGCATTTAGAACATTATTACTTGTCAAGTTGTCACATAAATTGTCATTTCATTTTGTCGTATTAATATGAAACTTGGGCCCCTCCCCGCGTGGCGAGAGGCCCGCACCCCGTATTCGCCATTGATACATGATAAAAGTTAGTTTTTTACATTCTAATAAAAAATCCCGCGGATAAACATGATTAAACTTATAGAAAGTGTTTTGTAACACCATAATCATCATATAGATATGAACTCTACTAACTAAAAGTTTCATTAGTAGTTTTTATAGCGAGTTTGAGGAAAAAAAATGGAATATCTTTATACGAAATTGCCGAATGTGGCACAACTTTCTTACAGACTCAGATATTAACACTCTGAACAATTTTTTAAGATTTGTCAGACATTAGAATAGTTGTGGGCCTGGTGGGACCATGTTTTATATAGTAGCCGAATATCAGAAAACCCCTGGTTGGATACGACTCAAACTGCATATGTGCATCGGTTACTCTTTCCTTAATATCGTGAAAGTAAAATTTTTAGCTATAATTTACTTTTGGGCCAATATCCATGAAAGACACAAAAACCTAAATTGCTACAAACGCAGCCATCCAAAATGGCACAAAATCAAATTTTAGACTAAGAAGAAGGTCCGGAAACTATATGCAAAAAATAAAAGACTTTAGAATTTTTGCACCCTCAAAACTTATCCAGACCCGTCTATTACACAAAGATTTAATACAGCAACATTTAATATAGATTATCCGTTGTGTAAATAGAGCTCCGTGGCCAGAGGCCAGTGGACAGTTTGATTCGCACTCGAGAGAGTGCAGGTTCGATTCCCAGGTTGAAGCGTGTACCAATGAGATTTATCCAGATTATATGGACGCTCTAACGGTGAAGAAAAACATCGTGAGGAAACCCGCACATGGTGGTCCACCATGACGTATTGACCAGTCATTCCTCTGGACTAGGCTGACTATGTTGTGAGAATGCCGTATGTGCTTGGGCAACCATACGACATTTAAAAACCAACTGTCCCAGGCACTACAGTATTTCAAGAGTGGTTACTTCGCTCGGAGAATACTGTATAAATCATCTAATAACGGATGAAAGGCCTAAGTTTTTAAGCGTGTAAATATTTTTATTAGTACCTAAGTCAATCTGTACATATATAAAAGGCAAAGCTGATTGACTTATGTCTCAACATACCGGCCAAACCTGGCTAGAAATTTAAAAATTTGCACACGTATTTCTCATATGAGGTAGGTTAAATTCAACCCCCAAGAGGGTAAAATAGGGGAGAAAGTTTAAAACATAATTTTACGCGAGCGAAGCTGCAGGAAATTAATGCTAGTCAGTATTAACTAGACATGCTCAAAACAGTACCCTGTAATGTAATGCTATATAGCATGACATTCCGCATCGCGTCATATGGCATGCTATCAGTACGCAGAACACTAAACATGACCTGACATGACGCGCTATACGAACGGCCTGCTATTACATATGTCGTATACCTGTGATTGTACTGAATGTTCTGTGTAATAGGTAGGCCTTTTATTATTATTAAATAGTCTTTATTTTTGACAAAGACTCACACTTCTAATATCTCACTAATTGTACACTTTATTTTTCAACTGATGCGAGGTAATTTTAGCCTGAATCATGGCATTGTTGGCAACAGGCTTCCTATATACATAAAATATACCTAATTACCTACATGGTAATTAGGTATATTTTATGTATATAGGAAACAAATCCGTGTGACGGAGACAATATCCCGTCTGGCGGACTAGACTCCTCGTCACTTGTACTCGAACCTTACCGATATTATCCGACGGACACCCGAGTACTATCAGAACATGGCAGGCCGCGTCGATCGTAGAGCATGCCGGCCGCCGGGGCATGCCATGTTTAATGTCATACGTCATGCTAAATTCTGTCAGGTAATGCGTACTGCTTCAGTACGCGGTCGTGCTATATTACGCGTAATACATTACTCACAGTACCTACACATCTCTAGTATTAACAAAAACGCTCCGATACGATTTCTATACGATTTGTTCGCCGCAGACCTTCAAAAGAAAAGCCTTCCTGTCCCCATTAGGGAACAATAATGAAAAAAGTTAGAGCTGTATTAGGGCTGGTAGAGTCGAACTGGATTTCTTACGTCTACCCTCATAATATATCTTCAGATATTATCGAATTCGGATCCTCGAAATAGTTTAGAGTTTGGATACTTACTTATTAAGAGTTCTTGCAATTTCGGAAAGTCATAAAAATTGTGTGTGACCTTGTTTCCTATATTTGTAGGGGGGGCCGTGATTCATAGTTCCGAGGGTAGGTTGTTCCGATCCAAATAACTCCCCGTAAAAAAGAGATAGCAATAGGAGTGAAGTGTGTCGTAAAAAGTCGGACGTCGTAAAAAATCGTGTCGGTTATCCGTACGACTGGATTTTAAGAGTAAAGGAAGAGAGAGTGCTCTTGTGTACTGCGCACACACTTGGGCAGGTGTGAGAAATTATTATTATATTTTCTACTCTGTGCCGTCAGTTCTCCGTATGACCGTGGTATAACTCGTCTCTCGTTCTTCTTCTGTGCTAGCACTAGTTCAGAGTTAGAATGACGTGGTGTGAAGCAGCCATAGATACCTTGTAGAGAATGTTCCTCTAAAGTCTGAACAATACAAATAACGAGGATGTTTGTTACATACCGCATCGATCGCGTAGAGTGAATGGTCCAGATTACCTATTCACTCGTTCATTAGGACCATTCGTCTCTATTCATGAGTGAACTCACTAGTAGGCAACATATCTAGGCTGGTCTATTTACATATAGGCTATTTATACTATTTATACACGAGTTATTTTTTTCCGAATGAAATATTTAACTTAACATTAGGCTACAATATCTACCATACGATACTCCAATTCAATAACAATGGCTGCGTTCCGCGGAAAAAAGCGCTTGTTAGCGCTTGCTAGCGCTAAAGAAAAAAACAGATTATTATCGGCCAGGACACCTTTGCTTACTTCAATTCCGCTAACATAATCCACCATTTTGCTTATTTAACGCTAGCGGCAGCCATTTTTCTTACGCTTTTTTTCGCGGAGCCAATTTTTACACGCTTTAAATAAGCTTCACCTGTATGTATGTATGTATGTTTGTTTGTAACCAAAAACCTTTGGGCGTGACTTTGTCCCACTTTAAATGGACAGTTTTAATTCAAACTTTGTACACTTATCAATAATCGGTGACAATACAATAATTTCATTATTTTATCTCAGGAGTAAAAATGATAAAAGTAAAAATGATTTTACGTGTAGTTTTGTAATGATATGCATTTCGAAGTCACAAAAAAGTTGAAATATTTTTTTAAAACATTAGTGTATAAAACCTACATATATAAGTTTACTTACATCAAATACACAAATATTTAATATGGTATGTATCAACATAAACGCGCAAAATTACGAGATATCAGAAATTTTGTGCATATGGCCATATATTTCGTAGCGACTCACTAGCGTGTGACGTCACTTACTAGTACAACTTTTATATGGGGCGTTTTCACGAGACTCACAAAGTGCTTCAAACAATCCGCTATTTCTTTGTAAATTTAGATTTTTAGTATAGGTACTAGTGATGTAACGAATATTCGCATTCGCATTCGCATTCGCGAATATTCGCACATTTTTGTATATTCGCATTCGCATTCGCATTCGCAAAATTTTTGCGAATGTTTTGCGAATATGAATATCAGAAAACAAAAGCATATGTGCGAGTTTCTTACGCCGGTTCTTCTTGCCGGGCTAGTTTCCGAACCGGTGGTAGGCATCATTTAGGACAATTATTTAAGCGTTATATATATCATAATTCATAACCTACATGGAAATAAAAATTTTGAGTTTAAGTTTGAGTGAGCGGAGCGGAATGAATGACGCTTTATTTAGATCATAGATGAGTTCATATGAACTCGGCAATACTCGGAAGATACGAACGTAACGAAGCCATAACGAACCTTGTCCGAACGCGACTGCGCGACAAATTGGCGCCAAATATGAACAAAAACTGAATATTCGCATTCGCATTCGCGAATGTCGGTAGCAGATATTCGCATTCGCATTCGCGAATGCTAAAAAAGAGACATTCGTTACATCACTAATAGGTACTATTCCTTTTGTGAACTGTCTTATTTTTCAGAGTACTATTAATTTATGTAATAAATAAAAATACAATCAAGTACCTATTTATGTATTACAATATTCAGCGAATAACGACGTTTCGATTAATATTTGTGACGAATAAACTTGAATCTTTAAGTTGTATTTGATATCTCATCCCCCCCCCCCCCCCCTCGCTAAGGAGATGCTCCCCACTGGTTGGAAACCCCTGGACTCTCAAGGAACGTGTGGCAAGCATTAGCTTCTAAAGCCAACACTTCAATACTAATTTATGCAATGATTGAAATCCCCCACCATCCTGGCATTGCAATTCAAGTCTTATTTACATGACAATAGAGTTGAAATTGGCATTACACGTCCTATAACACTCGGAGCAAATTGCACCAGAAATGTCATAGGCATGTAGATTCTAGTTCCTAGACCTTTCTAGAATACCTAGCAACAATCCAACCAACTAACTTTGTGGAGATTAAATTCAGTTTAGGATTGCTTCACATGACGCGGCGAATTCGAAATTAATTCTACTGTAGTGCTTTTCAAATGTCTATTCTAACACGTTGTATTGTGGTTAAAAATGTGATTGCGAGTATCTGGATAGAGTTGCCTGTGATTACGTAGGTAGGAACATTTCTGTTTGATACTACCTGTCCCGACACACGTTGTCATGTGTTAACTATGACATGTAAATGCATGTAATAGACAAATAACTACACTACAACCTACATCTACACCTACATCTACAACTTCACCTAATGTCTACACCTACTGGAGCCGGTTTTATCTAAATTAAAACTGGTGTTTACTCCAGGTAGGAACAGTTAGGCTGTTTGTCCACCGCCACCATCACCAGGAGGTCTGGCAAAGGCTGGTTCTCCTTCATAGGGAAGCCCTAGCCTGTACAATAAACTCCCTCGCACCGATTTCGGTGACGGTGGCCGGTTTCATTGAAACCAGGCCAGTTACGCAGTAGTAATTTTATAGTGCCCAAATGTGTGCGCAGTACACAAGAGCACTCTCTCTTCCTTTAATCTCATAATCCAGTGGAACGGTTAACCGACACGACTGACGAGAGATCAGGCGCAGGTCCGACTTTACATGCCCATCCGACGCATGGATCATCTTTCTTGTCAGACCAGGTGACCAGGTGATCAGCCTGCATTGTCCTAACTAAACTTGGAAACAACATTTTTTGTTGTTCCAATACGGGAATCAAACCCACGACCTCCGAGTCGAGAGCCAATGCTCGAACCACTAGACCACGGAGGTTGTTACAATAGGTAGGGTTTTGGATGAGGGTCTTCAAAGGTATGTGGTAAGTGAAGCCGGAAGTAAGTGAGCCGTAACGTGGTAAGTGAGCCGAAACAGGAACGGAGTTATAGGAACCCCACTCTACTGTCGACAAGATCTAATATCCTCCAGTAGGTACTCTATTCTATTCAGTCATCTGTCTCTATTCAAATTTAAAACTATGTCAATTGCGTTTGCGTTCGCGTTTCATATGTAAATCACTTTCCATTAGCCGCATTCATATCTATTCAGCTCGCGGTGACGACTCTGAAGACACGTGCCTTTTAATACGGAAATAGCACGACTGACAGTAAATATGGTACATAATATATTATGCTATGTATTGGTAATTTTTTTCACCTGATGGAAAGCAACTTCCGTCGCCCATGGACACTCGCAGCATCAGAAGAGCTGCAAGTGCGTTGCCGGCCTTTTAAGAGGGAATAGGGTAATAGGGGAGGGTAGGGAAGGGAATAGGGTAGGGGATTGGGCCTCCGGTAAACTCACTCACTCGGCGAAACACAGCGCAAACGCTGTTTCACGCCGGTTTTCTGTGAGCCCGTGGTATTTCTCCGGTCGAGCCGGCCCATTCGTGCCGAAGCATGGCTCTACCACGTAAATAAATGCACAGTGTAGCGTTTTATATGAAAAAGAAAATGTTTACTGTTTAAAGTAACGTAACTATTTAAGTGTTTGTCAATTATTGTACCATTTTTGTTTGTGTATCTTGTGTTACTCGCCAATGTTTATTAATATTATTATGTATTATTTTTGTGAGAAATGAAGTCTTAAATCTTTAAATAATTCTATCAACGCTAAGGTTATTTCCGACTAGATAACAATGTACGGTGGCCGAAAAACCTGAACCTCAATTCTCATATTGAAAGTAGACTTTCATTTTACTTTAATTGTATTATAATAAGCGGCTTATCATAAACTGATTTTGTAAGGTTTGGACCAATCAGAACGCGTTTAACGTTTACGAGAATACAGAACCTCAATTCTCGTGTTTAAAGTAGACAATTTAAAGAGTCAATTTTACTTTGTTTGGATTGAAAGTGTAGCGACATGTTACCGTGAACGGATTTTATGACGTTTCGACCAATCAGAGCGCGTTTCACGTTGGTATAACGTTAATAAAAACACCGTTTGGAGTTTAAGCGTATCGAGACTTTATTGTAATTATATTAATGCAGGTTCTATTTAGCAGAATTGTACCTCAGGTTTGGCAGTTTTAGCGTATCGGGACTTAATTGTAATAGGGAATATGCACGTATTTTTTTTATTTATTTATATAAATCTATCTTGTTTGGTAAACCGTATGGTAAAATCAGTTTTTTGATATCATTAAAAATAACGAGGATATGAACGTTTAAAGTGGTCTATTAGACAGAGAGATCCGACGTGTATCGTGACGTCACATAACACGACTTTCATACAAAGTTCATACTAAATTTCGTTTTGCTAGAAAGAGATAGATTATAAACTTTGACCGCTTATATCTTGCTCATTTATCAACAGATATTGAAAATTTTCTCGCCATTTTCTTAATTTTTCTGTCTAGTATCATATTATTATATTTTAAGCTATTTTTATATTTTATGCATATTCCCTATTGTATTATTGCAGGTTTTATTTAGCAGAATTGACCTCTGGTATGAGCTGCGGGCAAACGGTAGTTATTATTATAAAACACGCAAATGTGACCACACTTCAACACGGATAAATTGTAGCTACCTATTATAGTTTCGTAGCACCGCTACGCGCCAGTGGAGTGTAGCTGGCTTTTAAAATATAGATAACACACAAATAAATTATGAAATTTAATTAAAAGCTGCAGTATTATCATCATATCGCACCTTCGGTGCAACAAAGTCACAACTGCTTATTATTAAATATTACAGGAGAGAACTTTTAAGATTTTTTTCACATTAATTTCATGATTTCTGGATCCCTTTTATAGTAGGCTAAGTTTTTAGCCTACTATAAAGGTTTAAGCCTACTATAAAAAGTGATCCAGAAATCATGAAATAAATGTGAAAAAAATCTTAAAAGTTCTCTCCTGTAAAGTTTAATAATAAGCAGTTGTGACTTTGTTGCACCGAAGGTGCGATATATATCGTTTGTAAGCCCGTGGCCACACCTAAGGTTATTTGTCGTTAATTTAGACATTGAAGTTATGTGTACATTGCATTAAGGGGCAGCTTTTTAAGATTACGATTCAAATTTTACTACATAAATATACACATTTCATTGCAAGATCGGTACCGCGTACATCTCGGTTCAGCTCGAAATGAGAACTCTTGCTTATGTATTAATCTAAAGTATGAAGCACTACCATATCAATTTTCATTCTAATCGGTACAGTTCTTTGGGCGTGACATACATTCAAAAATGCCGTTCTCTACAAATGACAGCTCGAGCATCGGCAAATGTCAGCCATGTTGACGTAAGTCTAAGGGCCAGGCCACACGGTGCGGTACGGCTGCGGCGCGGCGCCTGAGCGGTATCGCAACGGGTCTCTTACATAATTTATATAAATGTATGGTATGGCCACACGGCGTGTCCGGCGCCGCACCGCAGGCGAACCGGACAGCGGCGCGAGGCAGATGAGGCGGGGAGGGGTTAAAGCAGTGCGGTGCCGCGGCGGCATCGCTCAGGTATGTACAGCGTAGGCGGAAGTGTACGCTCGTTAGAATCAACGTATAATTACGTGATACTGATAAAGAACAATGGCAGAGTTCCATACAACGATATACCTGAAAATTTTTTTGAGCGTCTAAGGTTGCAAAAATGTCTAAAAGAAGGCAATTGCATTACGTAATCATATTCAAAAAGAATTGAAAGAATTTGTCTTAACGAGGCCACAAAGAAAAGTTATTCATATTTTTGTATTTTGAGGTTATGTTCATTAATAATTTTAAATATAAGGCCTCCCTCTCGTCTTCTTTACACTCAGATCATTTTAATGCGTTTTTTTTTTCGCTTTCCTACATTGCAATCTCTAGAGAAGCCTTAAGTGATATACTACAGACAGAATACATAACATGAAGATGATACTTATACTTCTGTAATAAGTGGTGATAGATCAAAATAAATTACTTTCTACGAAATTAAATATTTACTTATATTTATTTTAAGATTCACAAAACAGTAAGTTAAGTATTACCCCATAAGGAGTTTAAATCCTTTATACGAGTACATCTCATATTACAAAGCAAAAGCAAATAATACGAAACTATTTAACATTAAGTACAGTGCTATTTCTAACTTAAGCAATCGTTGTTCGTTAGAAAAATACAAGTCGCTGTAGAATATGCCGATACTAAGTCCAGGTTTCCCCTGGACTTGCCAAGGGTCAGAAAATAAAGAAGAAGGGTTAGAAAATAAATCCAAAAATTACGCAATGAAAACAACACGTAAATTGGCCAAAATGCTAAAGCGTCCTGTCAAGTGTCATTGTTTTTTTTTATCTTAGTTTTGAGAATGCTTAAGAGATGGCGACACATTTTAAGATGGCGACACATTTTACGAGCTACCGACCACCGTCAATGCATATTTATTTATCCTTTTTTTGCTTTTTTAGTATGTTTTACAAAGTACATTAACAATTATAATATATTTTAATTTAGAGATTAGTATTACGGTACTCATGATGGTGCTCACTGTCGCTATCTAGCGAAAACGAACTGAACTTGTTTTTTATGACATTTGGTTTTATTTTTTAATTCACTGACATGAGGCCATTTTATTCAAATGTATCCAATTATGATATTTTTATTTTATAAAAATAATTCCGGCTCTTACATGTAATAACAATTATATGATAAAAACCTGAAAAAAACATCAGGTAAAATCTTGCCATTGTTCTTTCCATTGTTTATTATAGACTATCGTTAACGGGGCAAGCCATTAGCGAAGTCAACCCTGTTGCCGTGCCGCAGGGGCGCCGTAAGAACATTGTGACGCCGCACCGTGTGGCCTCACGCTTAGGTTGATACCGAAATAATTTCAAACGTCGCGTCAGACAAACCTATCATTATTAATGATAGGTTTCTTATGAAATCATATTGCATATATAAATTTCCCCGTGAAGGTAAGTCCTGGCTGGAAAAAACGCCCTGCACGCCGCGCGCACCCCCGGCATACGTCTAGCCATGCATATAGCTGCGAGCTATCAATCGTGTAAGTCCATCGAATGACTGTTCTTTATGTTAGTAATATATTATATTATTTGGCGTCGCATCGGTGTGAGCCGATGTTTAATGTAGTATGTCCATAAACGTCTGTAACTCAACGACACTGGCTTGACAGTCGTCGCGTGTTAGTGACGTCATGTGTTAATGTAATCCCTCCTCAAACGTCTCTAGTTCATGATCGAGACTAGACACGAGTCTTAAGGGATATAACAGTAGCAAAGAACCATCATTCGACAGACTTACACGATTAACAGCTCGCAGCTCATGTGCGTGGCTATGATGTATGCGGGTAAGTTTTTTCCAGGCAGGATTTTCGTTCACGGGGCTGGCCGCTAGTCGTTTCGTGCTTTGACATATTTAATATAATATAATTCTATAATATTTATGATACATTTTCTGAGGCGAAATTTAAAATTACGCCGGTGCTCAAGCTGCCATTGTAGAGTGTGTGCTAGTAGGTCGATTCTGCTAATCTTAGAATAATACAGTTTCCATGTGATAAAATAGCAAAATGATATTCTTATAAACGTTAAACTAACGTCAAGCGCATTGTGATTGGTGTAAACTCCAAAAACAGTTTAGGATTTATTTATTTTAGAAATTGAAAGTCTAAGTTAAATACGAGAACTGGGGTTAAATACGAGAATACGCTTTAAGGCAATATTATACTTAAAAATTGACGTTAAACCTTGGTAAAGCTCGAATATAAAAATGACTACAAAGGGTAGGTATTACAAATTACAATCGACGAGCCTAACAACAAGTGAACAGATATATCGGTTCTGTTCTACACAATAATATTATGTAGTTATAAAAAGACGGACGAGATGTTTTAGTGCTGAATTCACTATCAAATTACAACTAATACTTAGGCTACGTTCTCACGAGCGTTTTTAGTGGCCGAGGCGAAAAAAAAGCACTGTAAATAGAACTGTCCGCTAATAGAATAGAGTGAGTGTGTCAGATATTTTGACAACACTAAGCCACTTTCAGTTCTATTGTACAGCCTGTCTATTCTCTAAGTACATTTTCAAATCTCGACAGCTGAATCCGCGGTGAGTGTCAAATTCGTATATGATATTTGACACTCACCGCGGATTCAGCTGTCGAGATATATGAAAATGTTCTTAGAGAATAACAATGCAGTATGTTATGGGATACTCATCCCAACTTACCTGTCCGGCAGTTGTGGTATAGTATACGGGTATGCGACCCCGGCTTCCCTAGCTATTACTGTCCTATCCCTTGCCCTCCCGGGCGGTAATATCCTACATTCCTATTTCCCACTCTAACTTAATAATCTTCCTTTCCACACCAACTATCCTTCCCTTTCCCCTATTCCTAGCCTCTCCTCCAATCCGTGGGAACGCAATGGATAATCATAAAAATAATTTAATTATCCAAAATGGCGGCAATGTGGTTCGCCACCCATCACGTCTCGTTCTCGCGGAGGCAAAAAGTGGCCCATGGAGAGCCGCTTCGCTACGTCGAATGTAAGAGGAGGAATGGATGGTAAGAATGAAAGTGGACGAAGCGAAACAAGTGTGTAAGGATCGTAGTAAGTGGAAAGAAGTGGTCTCTGCCTACCCCTACGGGAAAGAGGCGTGATTATATGTATGTATGTATTAGCCCACGTTCTATTAAAAGAACTAAACAGTTTGTGTGATAGGTATGTAACTAGTTTATCTCCGTATGCTATGCCAACTGCTTGTTGTGCTTACAATATATCGGTGGCGAATCCTGGTTCGCCTTCGTAGGGAAGCCCTAGCCCGTATTATAGGTAGAGATTTGGATGAGGTTCTACAAAAGGTAAGTGGCAAATAAATCCGATAGGAATTAAGCTATAGGAACCCCACGCCACATGCAGTATAAAAGAATCATTTTAATTAAAAACTGTTAGCATACATTTGTGCGCCATAACGACATGTAAAATATTCAGGTTGACGAGCCAACCTATCGGATTACACAAATACACAGCCATTTCACTATCCGGCTTATCGCATTTGTTGATGAATTTATGTCCGTACAAATTTTAATTCAATTAGTGTTTAGTACAATTAATGTATTACAATTGTAGTACAATATTATGGCTGTAACATAGAATAATCTATACCTATCTATACTAATATAATAAAGAGGAAAGCTTTGTTTATTTCTGTCAAATAGGTTCCGAAACTACTGGACCGATTTTGATGAAATTTGCTACAGATATAGAGGCAAATGTAAGGTTCACGCAGTATAGCCTTTTGTGCGCACAAAGTCGCGGAAACTGGCGTTGTCTGCTCTTCTTTCTATGTCCATTTCTTGGGTAAAAATTTGTTATTTTGTTTGTCCACTTTTCAATATCAAATCGTAATTTTAAAGAGGCAATACACGTTTTAAAAAAAGTTTAGAAAACTTTGTGTTGTTTATTACAACTTTAAGTATCGATTTTAAAATATTTATGTATATTACGCAATCTTTCTGTTCCTTATATTACGTTTATATTAGTGTACTAAGTTGTGTTAGAATTCTAACCTTATAAATCTTAGTATCACATCAAAAATATCATAAGTATTATTTCAATCTCATACAATAACTTATCGTAATACAATAATCTGTAATCGGCCTAGGTCACGTAGCTGTGTAATTGGAAAAGTCACGTCTGTGTACGAAGATATCATAGATTATAATATTATTACCTGGGAGACCGAGCTTCGTTAGGAGTTTTAGTAGAACGATAAACTAGATAAAAAATAATAATTTAAAAAATTTAAAAACCCGACTGCGTAAAAAGTGAACCAAACTAAGTACATAATTAAAACTGAAAAGAAAAAAACAAGCACTTAGATATCCGGTGGTCTAGAATTCTATAATATATTATTGAATTAATACTATTGGAACATAACAACTAAACAATCAGGATCCATTGAAAAATTAGATTGGCTGTCGAATAATGGATCCCGACTAGTGTTGGGATTTTTTCCGGATAAATACTCAAAATGGAAAAATACTCATAAATTTCCGTTTTTACTCAAGTATTTTTCTAAAACAGTGGAAAAATATGGAAAAATACTTTTTACAGATTTAGATACGACAGTCAACATAGATTTTGTACTTTTACTACCAAAGGGACTGAAATAAATGAAAATCCTATAATATTGATTAATAACATGCTTTGTTAATCACATTTTTTTATGAATATTAAGTAATAAACCTGTAATATCCAGTAATAAACAACATTTTTTAATAATAGAATATATGTACACACAATTTGTTACTTATATTATGATTATAACATTAAGAAAATTACATAATTACCAAAAAAAAATTGAAATTACAACAATCACACATATCTACAATCAATATTTCAAACAGAAAATGATATGATTATAACGTTTAAAACAATCAAACATGAAATATTTACGAAATAAATCACGTGGAAGAGACATGCATCAACACGAATGTGCCAGCTTGACTAAACAAAAAGTACCACGGTCGCACGGCAAATCGGCGTCTAATTACGCTTGTGCTTGTTGAGAATTTTCAGGAACGCATTTCTTACTCTGCTGTGTCTATGGATGGTGGTAATCGCTTACCAACAGGTATGCGGTCTACTCGTTCGTGGTCCTTTTCATAAAATTAATTAAAAAAAACTGTAATCATCATCATAATTAAATATTTAATATTGAAGTCGATCGTTGCTTTAGTCAAATTCTGAAAATAACTACTATTTTTTTTTTATATCACTATTGTTTTTTTTTATTAAAGACTAGCCGATGCCCGCAACTTCGTTTGCGCAGAACTGACGGAAGCGGAACCCTATTTTTTTAAACGGAACCCTTAAATAAAAGTAGCCTATGTTAGACCTTATAACATCAGCTATCTGCTAGTGAAAGTCCCGTGAAAATCGGTCCAGCCGTTTCAGAGATTAGCCGGAACAAACAGACAGACAGACCGACAGACAGACAGACGGACAGACAAAAATTTTAAAAATTGGTATTTTATTGTAAGTACCGAATATACTTTCAGATGCATTATGTGAAAAGCTGTTAATTTGAAGTTACAAACAGACACTTCATTTTTATTTATCTGTATAGATTGCTGATGCATCAATCTTTACTAACAAAAAACAATTAACAAAAGTGATATCATTGCTCGATTCATCAGTATCTATCTGTACTAGAGATGGCGATAAAATGTAAATGTCTTCATCATCTTCGTCGCTTTCTGCACTTTCCTTAATTTTAGCAATTATGCACCCGCAACATCAGAGGTGTTGCAAGTTGCCGGCTTTTTAGGAGGGAATAAGCTTCCTTCTTGAAGGTTTGCAGGTCGTAATGGTCCGCAAAATACTGCTAGCGACAGTTCATTCCAGAGTTTTACAGTAAGCGGCAGAAAACTTTGGGTAAAGCGCACGGTGGAGGAATGTCACTCATCAAGGTGATGAGGATGATAAATATTTTGTGGCTTGGAGCGGTCGCAAATAGTTGCAGCAGGTATAAGTCCGAACAATTCCTCGGATCACTCTCCGTAGTAAAACCGATAGAGGATGCAGAGCGATGCTACATCTCCACGTAGCTCTAAGGGGTCAAGCCTGTTTGAAATATCGCAGTCGACAATTCGAGCGACCCTTCGTTGGATACGATCCAGAGGGAGAAGCTGGTAATTTGGCGCCCCTGCCCAGAGATGTGAACAGTATTCCATGTGATGGCCTCACATGGACACAACCTGCGCCTTATAGAGTTGTAGGCGTTGGACCGGCCTGAAATACTGCTTTGATCTGTTTAGAACACCAAGATCCTTGGAGGCTAACTTGGCCTTACCCTCCAGATGATATCGGAATTAGACCTCGCTCGATGTGTTAACACCAAGTATTTCAATGTTGAAGGAGACAGTTGTGGGTATGCTTTCACAAAGAGGACATACGATTATCGGTAACATTTTAGCGGTGAACTTTACGCAGTCCTTCATCCTTTTCGCTACGGCTGACAGAATTTGATTATTGGATTCATTTCCAAGAACCGTAATACTAGGCAAATTGAAACTCATTTTGGATTTCATAGTATATAAGATCATAAATACTGTATGAACATTGCATTTGTTGGACTCTAGTTGAAAGATAGGTTCTGTTATTGGCTCAAGTACAGATATGCATTGGTGGTGATACCAAAAAATATCATCAAATAATATTAAGCAAAGCAAAGTAAAGCTGCTTTTATGTCTTAAGCTATAGAAGAAGACACAGTCAGTTCTTCTATAGCATAAGAGTGACTTTTGTATTTTTCAACTCATTAGTGATGTAAGATAACTGTCCCACCTTGTGCAACACGGCAGCTTTAATTTTTCTCCTGATTTCTTTTCTTTAACGATTTACTGTAGCTTTGATCCTAGTACTTGTGATTTTTTTATAGATTTATTAGGTAGGTTTTTTTTTATTGATTGATTTAATTGTTAAAACCTTCACATTTTAGTATATCGTGAGCCATCAAATTAAAAATGTGTCACAGGTATAAACATAACATGTGGTTTAACAAAGGTATAACATGTGCTTATACTTCCTTGACTAACCGAAAAGTATATATTTCATCCCGGAGGTATTCACTCTGTCTTAAACTCTACAAAGAATGATTCTGCTCTAGATATAATAAATCCATTCGTCCATGCAAAGCATGGGCGTAGCCAGGGGGGGTTTCGGGGTTCAAACCTCCCCTAGAAATGTTCTGTTATATGAGAAACCTAACATAATAACATATTAAAAGTTTTTTAACATATTTAACCTATTAAATAGGAAAAAAATCTTGCTCGCTCGCTTCGCTTGCTCGCGTTTAACATAAAAAACATATATTATTTAGCACCGACATTCTGTTTTAGCCGGTTGATTTTATGGTATTTTTCCGAAGTTCACCGTTATTCAGTGTTTTAATTTATGGCCCAAGGTATTTTACAACGCATGCCATAGATTATACAGATACATACGCGCAGGCGCTAAGAACTTTATAGTTGCAATTAAAACGATCAGTGTGATCAATTTGTCGAGTAAATTAGACTATTGCACAATATGTAATTTTATTGCATACAATATTGTATAAACAACGAATGGATGTCTTCGATTTTTATAGGAAAATCAATTAAAAACGACTCATATCGACTTTGCGAAAATTATCAAGACCACGTAGTTCCTTGATGCCTTCCTAGATGTCGCTTTTACGTTTATGTACTTAATGTAAATGGTAGATTAGGCTGGTTCGTATGCCATTTCTATTTAATTAATACCTATTTGTTTTATAAATACATTTTGGCGTAGTAAGTGAGTTAGTTTATTGCACAATACGCAATTTTATTTTTTGACCACGTAGTTCTTTGAGAGATTTCTAGATGTCGCATCACCTTTCAAACGTATATTGCAGTTCATAAAATGACCGATAGATGTCACAAAATCATGAATTAAAAGCCAGATTTTCTCGATTTTCTAAGTCACATGGCAGGTGGAAAGTTCCCATAAAATGATCTGTATTTTTTACAGTATTTTTTAAAAATAATAAATAATACCCTACTCAAATTTCGAAGTGCCTCACACACCTATTTTTAACCTTTAAACTATTTACTTTTAAACTGACATGGCTAGGTTAAAGTTCCGACTAAATTACGAGGCTTTTTTTTTTCCCCAACTCCTTATACATTATACTAACAGTATATCAAAATTTCATAATGCCTCAAACATGTTTTTCGGGCATAAAAAAATCTACTTTTCAAAAATTTGTATTTTGGCTAAGTTCCGCTTCTGACCAGCCAGGCCTGCATTCTCGTGTTGAGGTACAATAGGAGAAGTACAGGACAAGGTTTCAACGTGCCTCAAATACCTACTCAAAATTTCTTAGTAGCTCTCCAGCTATTAAGGTTTGAACAGATTTTGACCTGTAAAGGAGAACAAAATTTGCTTGCTCGCTCGCTCCGTTCACTCGTGTTCGGCTTAAAACATATTATAAAATTTAGTACCGACGTTCAGTTTTAGGATATAGATATTTGTATTTTTCCAAATTACACAGTATTTCAGGGTTTAAACCTTAAACAGGTAAAAGAGAAAAAAAGGGGCCTCTCAAATAGGTTAAAGATGGCCCTGGCCCTTATTTAACTTTTTTAGTCCTTTTATTTTCTTGAACCCCCCGAAACTAAAACCTGGCTACGCCCGTGATGCAAAGTAGTTCATGGTAGCTATAAGTTTTTCATTGTTTCGTGATAAAATTGATTCAAATATTTGGTTTATGCCGCAAACATGGACACTAAACTTCAAGAACACTTTTCGTTATGTGGACTAAAGAAATATTAGCGGAAAAACGGGACAAAATATGTAATATGAGCAGAAAATGCAAAAAGTTTTTTCTACCATATTACTCTATTATTATATTATAGCAAATGCCATATCTATGTTATCGGGGTTTGAAAGTCAGGTATTACATACTTTAAAAGTCATAAAACCTAGGAAAAACAGCGGCTTGAATTAAAGCTTTATAAAAGCTTATTATATTAGAGCAATTTTTTACGTCAAGAAATAATTAAGAATGAAGTGGTCTATAGGTAATGTGCATAAAAATATCACGGACTGTAGTAACTCCGTGAACTTAATGTATCTAATCATATTATTAGCATTTTGTCGTAGAGTATAAACTTAGCAAAAAAGTCACGGAAATAATCCAGAATTCCAGACTAAAATAAGTTATACTAATTAATATTTATATTATTAATAATATTATATCTGTACAAGCTATTATATCATAAGAAATAACCATCCGATTCACAAAAATTTAAATTTCCTCCATTTTGAGTAAATATCCGGTAAAAATGGAAAAATATGAGTATTTATCCACTGAGTATTTATCCGCTGCCCATCACTAATCCCGACTGTTCAGTTGTTATGTTCCAATAGTATTAATTCAATAATATATTATAGAATTCTAGACCACCGGATATCTAAGTGCTTGTTTTTTTCTTTTCAGTTTTAATTATGTACTTAGTTTGGTTCACTTTTTACGCAGTCGGGTTTTTAAATTTTTTAAATTATTATTTTTTATCTAGTTTATCGTTCTACTCGTATCGTATAATGATTCCAAATCAATCGTAATGTATTAATCGTAATGTATAATTTTAGTCAACAGTAAACAATATCTGTTTGACTTGTAATGACAAGACAATTGACAGCCTTTTGGTGAATTTACGTTACCAAACAATATAAACCAAGGTCTTATCTTTTGTCACTTTTTAACACACGACGGAATCAATGTAAAGAGAAGGCCAAAATATTTTCTATTGACTACATTACTTAGCCGGTTTATAAAACCATAAACAACCAATCTTTACATTCGTTCAATCATTCACTTATCTAGGCAATGCCTAAGCTAAGACATAATTAAGTTATATCTGTTAGTGCAAACAAAATGTTTAGCTAGGCTGTTCTTATGTTTAAGTGTATCTTAACTAGGACAGGCCTAACTTACGTTTAGTGCAAATGGGTATAAGTGTATTAGGTATTTTCACAGTAGATGCCTTGACCCTGTGATGACATGACATACTGACAGATAATATGGACAAAATGACAGTTTTCCTTTGTCAATCAGATATTTTGTCTGTTCTTCCGTAAAAAGAAACCATTTCTACGGTGGTTAAGTTAAGCGAGTGGACATTACTTACTTGGACTCATTTACGGTGTGTAGGTATAATCCGCTTCCCATCAGGCGGTTCATCTGATCGTTCGTTTGTCGGTTTATCCCATTAAAGCCTACAAAACTGCTGATGATGATAAGTCACAGCATCGATCACCTGTCTCTAAGCATCTGTATTCAAAGCGTGACGTAACCTTCTCGCAACCTTCACCCGCGTTCGAAGGTCAGTTTAAAGCCTCAATCATTCTTCTATGATATATGTACAGGGGAAAAAATATCATGTCAGAGGTCCAACTCTCGTATTTAAAGAAGACTTCGATTCTTATTTAATTTTATTCTAAGTAAAGCGACATGTTACCTTAAACGGATTTTATGAAGTTTCGACCAATCAGATCGCGTTTCATGTTGGTTTGACGTTTACGAGAATACCGTTTGGCAGTTTTAGCGTATCGAGACTTGATCGTAATAGTTTTAATGCAGGTTGACCTTCAGGACTCCTGACATACCTAATTTTAAGATCATAATATAAGGTTTAACTACCAACTTAACTTATTATTTGATTTCGCTCAAGATAAGTTTCTAAATAGTATTAAACATGACCTATCAGCATGGAAAGTGGCAACAGTTGGTTAAAAATGCTAACATGTAAACCACTTTCGAGGTCGATTTCCCGAAAATGGTTTACATTATAGGAAAGGCGTGTATGAAACCTGACATTTATTTAAAAAGGCCTATTCATTGATGCCCCACACGATGGGGTAGAATAAAAAAAAAATATCCCCACTTCACCTCTAAAATACAAAATACTTAGGTAAAATTATTTAATGACGCCACAAATAAGATCACAATCTATAATTATACCAAATTTCAACCTTTTATATTCATAATAACAGAAGTCAGAATGTATAGATCGAAACTATAAGGGCTCCTTGTAGTGCTTCGTAATCCTAAAACAAATTAAACTAAAACTATCTGAGTTAGAATTTCAATAGTTTAGCTGCGAGCGTAGGAATAAAATGAAATTGTATTCAAATAGCAGGCTCTAACCGTATGATCCAATTTAAGTATTATCGCCGGCTCAGCAGAGCGGCACGGGCGGGAGCGGCGCTGCGAGAACCGACATGCAGACCTATATACATCTCATTCATCCATCCATCCTCACAAACTTTAACATTTATAACATGAGTAGGATCACCCTCCGATATACTTAACACCATTTAAGCATTAATGATCTATGTTACTATACATTATTTACATTAATATTATAAGGAGGAAACATTTGTTTGTATTTATGTTTTTTGATTGCTTGTTTGCATTGAATAGGGTCCAAATTACTCAACCGATATTTGATGAAATTTGGCACATATATAATAATAATAATAACCATATATATAGACCACGAGGAAGGATATAGGCTACTTTTAACGCTGAAAAATGTACGTTTTCCATGGGATTTTGTTTTGCACGTACAACGTAAGCGTCGGGCTAAACGTCTAATACTATATAAAATGCAAATGTTGCCCGCGACTTCGTGCGCGCAAAAGGAAATCCCCGCTGGAACTGTACAGTTTGCCGCGATAAAAGTTTAGTAGCCTATGCCTTCCGTGGTCTACTCTATATATGTGCCAAATTTCATCAACCAGTAATTTCGGAGCCTATTCAATGCAAACAATACTTATACAAACAAATAAATTTATCTTTTTTATTATTTAAGTGCAGATAATGTTATATAATAAAAGAGATGTTCAAGAAATGTATGAAGCCTGGGCCAGCCCTATGTACAGTATATGTAAATATAGCTACATAATATAGTAACCGTTTCCTATTCTTTATTTCGTTTAATTTCACTTCGTTTCCATGTACATTTAAATAAACTTCGTCAAGGAGAGCAACACAAAGTAAAATAAAACATGGCGGATCAGATCAGAATTAACTAGAGAATATCATTTTGTCAATGACATGACTTTTGACAAAGAAAGACGTATGACATTCAAGACGACGTCTCTTCTAAAACTGTCTACTACGTCAAAAGTCAAGTTAAAACAACTGTCATGGCCGCCCTAAAAATAGTGTTCTCGCAATAAAAAACTTTTCAAATAATCATTTTTGTACGAATGTAAATTAAATAAATTTTTTCGTATTTTTGTGATATTCCCATTTTTCTTTCCTATTTACCTATGTAGTGTACATAGAACTGGCCCAAAATCAAACATCTCTTTTACTCTAAGTGCAGTTGAGTCTCTGTGACTTCATCAGACCAGTTTATAAAATTAAACAACTAATGAGTAAGTTTAATTTAAAATATTAAACTTGTTCATATCATTTTAGTTCACATTTAAAACAGGTCCATTCGTTTCTTATTAATTAAGGAATATATAAAAAAAGAAACGAGCGTTTAACATTTTATGAAAATATTTAAAAAAAGACGGGTTGCACTCCGGGAGTGCCGGCAGAAGTAAAAACTTGAATATTAACTGAGGGTCAATTCTGCTAAATAAAACCTGCATTAATACAATAATTATAATCAAGTCCCGATACGGTAAAACTGCCAAACGATATTCTCGTAAGCGTTAAAACAACGTGAAACGCGCTCCAATTGGTCTAAACTTCACAAAATCAGTTTATGATAAATCGCTACACTTACAATACAATCAAAGTAAAATTAAAGTCTACTTTAAAAGTTTAAATACAAGAATTGAGGTTCATATTTGGTCATATTAATAATTGTTAATTGCTTCGTGTTAAAGTTTTGTAACATGTAATATGCTGTTGGTATTGCAATAAAGAAAAAAAATGTATTTCAAATTTAGAACCGTATGAAGTACCTAATCTTCTCAATTTTTCACCAACTCTACAACTCTATAATACCAATCTTTTAAAACAAATTTACACGATTCCAAAGTTGGGAATACAAATACGCTCGTTATTTATCAAACTCCGAACAACTTGAGTTTCGCGTACGCAATTCCTGTGATATTACTGAATCAAGCGACAGTTTAACTTATGTTGCTACTTGCTTGTGTGCGTAATAATTAACTTCTTCGAAAGAACAATGGGAAGAAAGGACCCCACCATCCAACAGTTTTAAAACATCTCTTAGAATAGAAAACAATTTCACAATGGCGACATATTTAAAAACGTGGCGTTTAGATTTCATAAATATTGTTTTTATTTCAATATACTACAGTTATTTATTATTGATCGACTAGCTGGTGCTCGCCACTTCGTTTGTGTGAAACTGTTAATGGAAACGGAACCTATTTTTTTAATGCAACCCTAAAATAAAAGTAGACTTAGTTACTCCTTATAACATCAGGTATATCTTCCAGTGAAAGTCCGGTCAAAATCGGTCCGGCTGTTGCAGAGATTAGCCGAAACAAAGGATTAGACAGACAGACGAACAGAAAAAAAACCGTTATATTTTCATTTTAAATACCGTATACTTACTTTCATATGCATTTAGTGAAAAGCTGTTAATTCAAAATTACAAACAGAACATTTAATTTTATTTGTTTGTATATGTCACCGTAAAATTGTAAAAACCGTTAAATTGTAAAACAACTAACGAGACTGTAAAAATATGTCGAAAGATTCATTACTATATAAAATATTTATAATTTAAGGAAAAATAACATGTTAAATTATAGGCAGAATATTCGCGTCCGAAGTCTATCAAAATTTTAACAATTTCACTAGTTATATTACAATCTAACGGTTTTTACGATTTTACGGTGACATATATACCTACATGTATAAACAAGGAAGTAAGTACAGATAGTTTAATATAAGATTGTACAAACTACATAGATACGTAAACTTATTAAACAACATGTAAAGTGCGGGTAGGCAGTATACGCACATAAGTCACGCCGCGCCAGGGGAACTCCAAGTGCGATAACTACCGAATCTTCTTCAATCTTCGCCGAAGTTTGTGTACAACTTGATCGTATGTGGTTATCTAGATTCTATTTGACGAGGGAGATTTATTACGTAGGTACTATTTTTGTATTTTAAGACCGATTGAGATTTGACGATCTCTGTAGCTCAGCGGTTGAGCGATCAGTGTTCAAGCCGGGCGCGGGTTCGAATCCCGCTAAAGTACTAAAAAAGGTTTCTATGTTCCTGGGTCATGGATGTGTATTAAATGTGTGTAGTATAATAGAAATCTTAAATATGTGTAAAGTAAAAAAATATTAAATACATTTTCGCTGTCGGGTACCCATAACACAAGTTCTTCGAGAACTTACCGCGGGACCAAATTGACGTGGTTGGAAACGTCCAAAGTTATTATATAGTTTGTAAACAAATCGCTGTGTATTGTTTTTTTAATATAGGTACTGTTTCTTCTGAGAAGTAAGTTATATTTCAGAGTAGTATTTATTTATGCAAAAAATAATCAGTCGTCTAGCCTATTAGTATCAGGTAATAACATGATAATATCATATTTTGTAGGTCTTATTTCTTAACTAAACCGTTTTTGGGATAAAATGTAACCTACATATGCGTTAATCCAGAGCCTAAACTACTGCCATAACAAATTTCATCAAAATCCGTTTAGTAGTCCGCGTGAAATAGTAACAAACATCTACCCATCCGTTCCGGCAGGCCCGGAAAAAATCAGAGCATTGAAAATAGGACTCTGCGCTAGGACAATAGAGTTGAAAATCGAAGTGTCGCGTGGCGGTGTCATATATGACATTGACAGTTGACTCGACACTTGTGCGTTCGATTATCAGCTCTATTTCACACTCAGTCCTATTTTCAATGCTCTGAAATTTCCGCGGCTTATCGGATTCCGGATCAAATAGTCCCAGCCTTACCTAATACCGCACCGGTGCACGGTGTCGCGAGTTCAGTGTTTTTTTTTTTTTCCCATCTCAAAAACGCCCAACGCGCCTAAAGCAGTTTTTTTTACAAAAAATGACTGATCCACATCGGAATTGCGACAATGTAACACTTTCGAGAGCCATCAACCTGTCACCACGGCCGGAATACATTATTTGTTACGTGTTATGAGCGAGCGGTGAAAATAACACGTTTATATTTGTTTGTGACAATTCTGCAAGATTCCAACAACTAAACAACGTCAAAGTATTAACATAAAGTTTGATTTGTTAAGATGAGAAAGTTTTATGAGGATGCATGTATGGATGTTTGTTACTCTTTCACGCAGAATCTACTGAACGGATTTTGTCGGGTATAGTAATAGTTTAAGCTCTAGATTGGGATAATAAGTACAGTGTTCCTCTGGGACAGTGGCGAAGGGTTCCTATAACTCCATTCCTATCGGCTTCCCTTGTCACTTACCTTTTGCAAACCTTCATAGAAATCCATACCTATAATACAGGCTCCGGCTACCCTATGAAGGAGAAGCAGCCTTCGCCACTGCTCTGGGATACTGTATTTACATGCGCAGAGCCGGCAAAAAGTTAATATACTATAAATATTGCTTGTTTTACTTTTTAGAAAGAGGACATACACATAACTCGTAATAATTCTTGTTTCATCTAAATATACAAAAGGATAACCTGACTGACCCATCTATCAACGCACAGCCGAAACTACTGAACGGATTTTGCTGAAATTTGGCATACAGATAGTTGTAATGACGTAGGCATCCGCTAAAGGATTTTTGAAAATTCTACCCCTAAGGGGGTGAAAAAGGGGTTAAAATTATGTATGGAAACCGAACTCTACGCCGACGAAGTCGCGGGCAGAATCTAGTTAAAAAATAAAATAATGCATTCAAAACTTAAGGGAAAAAAATCATGAGACAACGGCCCGTTTAATATGGAGATATACAATTTGTTGTTGGTAGTAGGTGGATACTAAAACATGATTTCGCAGAAAATTCATCGCTTAGACGACATAGGCTCTGATCTGTATTTATAAAGCAATAAATAATAATATCTAAATCATCGTAAATAGTAGCCTACGCCTAATAAAGATAACAATATAGGCTAATTGACTAGCCGTAGTTTTAATGACCTACAATCAGGCGCGCCGCTTACCTATTACATACATTCGCTCCGTTTACGACTGGACAGATATCGTCAGAGTTAATAAGCTATTGTACCTACTTCTGCCCGTGGCCTTCATATTTACTCGCCAGCTTAGGCTGGGACTATTTATATGAACCGAAATCCGGCGGTCCCGGGATAATTCCGAGCCTTGAAAATATAACTCTGCGCTAATTCATTAGAGCTGAAAATCGAACACACGAGTGTCAAGTCTGACAATGTCAAATCTGACAACTCGACACTCATGTGTTCGATTTTCACCTCTAGTATCTCTGAAATTCTGAACTATCAGAGTTCTATTTCCAATGCTGTGAAATTTCAAGGCGCCCGCCGGACTCCGGATCATATGGTATATATTTTAAAGACAGCAATACAAAATTGAACGTTATCTATTGACAAAAAGATACACGTTCTATTGCAAGAGTTCGAAATACGAGCTGCTTCGCGCGTTTTTGCAATGAAACGTGATTTTTTTGTGATCTTGCCTCTTTACAATATTAGCATAGATTACGGAAGAGAGCTTTGCACTACAGAATATTTAGTAAGTAGACATAAAATATAAAAAAACATGAGCTCCGTGGCCTAGTGGGTAGACCGTTTGGTTCGCGCTCGAGAGAGTGCAGATTCAAATCCCAGGTTGTGGCGTGTACCAATGAGACTTTTTCAGATCTCAAGTACATTATAAAGATGCTCTAACGGTGAATAGACCAGTGCCGATAGGTTTTAAAACAAAATAAATTTATAGTAGGATGAAACCCATTGGAAAAGGAAGAGAATATAACAAAAATAAAAGGAAAAATAATTTACGGGCGATTTGAGTTCGGGAAATGAAGGGGGTGAGTTTTTAAGGGTAGAAAACGGTTTATCTCGATTTCTGGCAAAACTACAAATCCTATGGAAAAAAGTCGAATGGCAAAGTTGTAGAGAAAAAAAAGATCTACAACTTTTGTATTTACACTCTTTACACATAACCTCAAAATTTATGTGAAAAATTCAAATAACCAAGTTTTTGGTTTTTTATTTTTATCTTGTACAAAAACAAAAAAAATTTTTCACGAAATTTAGTGAAAACTTACCTTTTTATGTACTAAATACACTGTAATTTTTTTGATTTAAAATATTTATTTTTACACCTTATTTTGTCGTAATATCGAAAAATTAACCCTAATTTTCAATCGAAAATTCTCCCGTCAAAATATCAGATTTTTTTAAAAAGTTGGTGGGCTTCTTGTTTGTTGAAATCTATTCTTTCTGATAATGTAAAAAAATACATACATTACCATAGTAAATGTTCTCAGAAAATGCAAAGAAAAGAATAGGTAGTAAGGCCTAGCCCCAATAAGACATCTACAATATTTTGAGTAAGTTGTCGAATCTTCTTTAAATTATGCGCATACATGTCTATTTATTGCTATTTTAAGATGAATTGTATACTTGAGTGACCTACGGATAATTTTAACCCATCAAAAGGTATTCCATATACAAGAGGGAAAGGGGCTAGGCGATCTGAGCCTTACTACTTGCTCTTTTCTTTGCATTTTCTGAGAACATTTACTATGGTAATGTATACATTTTTTTTACATTATCAGAAAGAATAGAATTCAACAAACAAGAAGCCCACCAATTTTTAAAAAAAAGCTGATATTTTGACGGGAGAATTTTCGATTGAAAATTAGGGTTAATTTTTCGATATTAAGACAAAATAAGGTGAAAATATAAATATTTTAAATCACAAAAATTACAGTGTATTTAGGACATAAAAAGGTAAGTTTTCACTAAATTTCGTGATTTTTTTATGTTTTTGTACAAGATAAAAATTAAAAACCAAAAACTTGATTATTTGAATTTTTCACATAAATTTTGAGGTTATGTGAAAAGAGTGTAAATACAAAAGTTGTAGATCTTTTTATTCTCTACACCTTTGCCATTTGACTTTTTTCTATAGAACTTGTAGTTTTTCCGGAAATCGAGATAAACCGTTTTCTACCCTTAAAAATTCACCCCCCTCACTTCCCGACCTCAAATCGCCCGTAAATTATTTTTCCTTTTATTTTTGTTACATTATCTTCCTTTTCCAATGGGTTTCATTCTACTATAAATTTATTTTGTTTTTGACCATTTTCAGAAGTAAAAGCACTAGTCTAGAAGGAAAACATCGTGAGGAAACCTGCACATAGTTGGCCCCAGACGTATTGACCAGTTCATTCCTCTGACTGACTATGTTGTGAGAATGCCGTATGCGCTTGGGCAACCATACGACATTTAAAAACCGACTGTCCCAGGCTCTACAGTATTTCAAGAGTGGTTACTTCGCTCGAAGAATACTGCAAAAATCATCCATAAACGGATGTAAAGGCCTAAGTTTAGACATAAAATAAGTACATACAGTATAGTGCAAACTGTAGAATAAGAAATGTCTATTTCACGGGCCGTCAACTCCGGAATATCAAGATCACGGCACACGGACTCCAGAACGTCACATACTCACAAATTACCGACACACCCGAGGGTCACCACAGACCTACAAATGTTAAGATGAGGCAGAGAGAACGTCGATACTGCTAATTAAATTTTATCTTACTATCTTACTAATATTATAAATGTGAAAGTTTGTGAGGATGTATGGATGGATGAATGAATGGATGTTTGTTCCTCTTTCACGCAAAAACTACAGAACGGATTTCGATGAAATTTGGTATGGTAGTAGTTTAGGCTCTGGATTAAAACATAGGCTACTTTTTATCCCGAAAGAGTATTCCCGCGGGATACCCGATACTATATTTACGCGGGCGGAGCCGCGGGAGACAGCTAGTATTAATATAAAAGACAACGCTGATTGACTGATGTATCAAACTACATGCCAAACTCTTAAGACTGCGCCGAGCGTAACCCGCGAGCGCGCTGTGGTAGGAGAACTGGTGAGCCCGCGCGACGCATATTTAAATCGACTCGCGGCCACCATAGTAAAAATGTATGGGGAATTTAATAATGCACTTATTGATAAATATGTATTTTATATGAATTTTTATAATGTTGTACCCTTTCATGTTTTTTTTTTTATCTAAAAATTATGTTAGATTTCTACTGTTATGATATAAAATATTACTTAACGGCATCTTATGTTTTTACAGTTTTCGACTAACTTTACGTAATTCTGTAGGCTTAAATATTTATTATTTTGAGTCCGATCTACATGTGTGCAAATTTCATCAAAATCGGTCCACTACTTTTGGAGCCTATTCAATGCTAACAAACAAACTTTTCCTCTTTATTATATTAGTATAGATGAGTAACATTTGTTTGGCACACTTTTTATATTAATTTCATCTATATCCTCTAACCTATTTTATCTAGGCAGTTACAAGACTTATCTGTTTCTTTCTGGAATCACTTCTCAATGTATCTCTATCTATGGTCAGATCACAAGGTGAAGGCTGTCGCCACATGAAATAATCATGTGAATTGATGGAGGACGCGCGAGTCACGTTCGGTAGCGAGAGCAATTTTCCCGTCTTTTTATTAAAAGTTAGGCCCCACGCGAGTTTCTTACGCCGGTTCTTCTCGCCGGGCTAGTTTCCAAACCGGTGGTAGGCAAAATTTAGTATAAATGTCATCGTAAAATTGTAAAAACCGTTAGATTGTAATAAAGCTAGTGAAATTTTAAAATGTTATAATTTAACACATTATTTTTCGTTAGATAATCAATATATAGTAATGAATCTTACGCCATACTTTTTACAATCTCGTTAGTTATTTTACAATCTAACAGTTTTTACAATTTTACGGTGACATATATATGTTAAGACACAATCGATAGTAGACAGAAGTATCGTCGTCAAAACATTAAATATACTAGCTTTTACGACTACGCCCACGGTAAATTGCGTTTCTTTGGACCCGCATCGCGCTATAATATAATATTTCATTCATACCTGACACTTCTTTATTACTATATTTAATCTATTTCTCTTTTAAGATAGAGATACAAAAAGCCTATCGGGAGAGCCCTAAGTATAGCTTTGTACTTAATCTTGAAACGCTTCTAAACACGAACTTTTTCTTACGTGTTTTAAATTAATTATAAAAACATTGTAAGAACGCTATAAAGTTATGGCAGTTGTAGTTACACACGTTTCCAATGAGATTGGTAGTGTAAATAACAAAACTAATCCACTAACAACCATAAAAATAAACATAATCAAACACAACCAAGAGAACAAACATGAAAGAAATCTTTTAATCCTCACATTTACTACAAAAAAAAACAAACAAAACATCTCCCATTACCGGTGAACTATTAAAATATATTTATTAGTAAACAAAATGGCGGTCGTATATCATGGTTATGCTCGTAATAATCTAATTCCGCACGGAACGCGGTGACTGTCCCCAATAGTTGTTTATTTTCGATTTTATTTTAGGATAATGTAAAGGTGCTTTTTGTTGGTATCCTCAACATTTTTGCATTTATTATCGCGGCAAAATGTACTACTTCTTGTATTTTTGTGTATTGTTGGCAACACTGTCAATTCATTTTGGGAACCTTTTTCTGTTCTGTGTGTACCTACTGTTGTAATGGTGGTTGGATATACGCGCTATCAAATTTATAATGGGTTTTCTTGCCACAATCTAGCTACCTCGTCTACAAATATACACTTTTACATTAGACTATACAATATAGTCATGCGCTAAAAAATAATTATGTTATCTTATCTATCTATTTAAATAAAAGGCAAAGCTGATTGACTGATGTATAAACGCACAGGTCAAACCCTTAAGGCTAGAAATTTTAATATTTTGCACACGTATTCCTCATATGAGGTAGGCATCCACAAAGGAATATATTTTTTTTAATTCAACCCGCAAGGGCGTAAAATAGGAGATGAAAGTTTGAAATCTATAGACATTAATGCTAGTTAGTAATAACATAAGGTTATTCAAGATCAATTACGGATATTTTAAGCATTTGATCATAGTCAAGACATCACGAAGTACGTACGTCAATATTTTCAAAGGTGCAGCGATTTGTATACAAAATTTCGCAAGTCTCGTAAAAACGTGGTAGAGCCATGCTTCGGCACGAATGGGCCAGCTCGACCGGAGAAATACCACGGGCTCACAGAAAACCGGCGTGAAACAGCGTTTGCGCTGTGTTTCGCCGTGTGAGTGTGTTTACCGGAGGCCCAATCCCCTACCCTATTCCCTTCCCTACCCTCCCCTATTACCCTATTCCCTCTTAAAAGGCCGGCAACGCACTTGCAGCTCTTCTGATGCTGCGAGTGTCTATGGGCGACGGAAGTTGCTTTCCATCAGGTGACCCGTTTGCTCGTTTGCCCCCATATTTCATAAAAAAAACGCTCCATACTTAGTCGTGACGACGTAACTCACGAGTGACGTCACTCGTGGGTTAAAGTGTATGAAGTAGAGCAGGAACATATTTGTAAATATCTCTACGTATTGATGAAGTTGATCTTACAATGACTTCAAACAATTTTCTTACAATAATTAATTTGTATATTTGCCATTGTTCGAATGCAAATGTCCTCTGCACTGGACAGCGCGACGCCGCTCTTGCAATAGGCAATCGGACATTTTTTTTATTGCATAAATGAATAGTACTCTTAAATATGAGTAACTTCTCAGAAGAAACCGTATATCAAAAGTCAATATTTTCAAAGGTACAGCGATTTGTATACAAAATTTCGCGAGCCTCCTAAAAACGCTCCATACTAAAGTCGACCTAAAAATGACGTCACTTGTATATGAAGTAGTATGAAGTAGTATATGAAGTATATGGCCGCAGGAATATATTTGTAAATATCTCCGATATTGGTGCGTTTAAGTTCATACTTACCATAATGAATGTTTTTGTATATGATGTTAGTAAACTAATGATGTAGGTTTTGTTTACCAATTTCGCAAAAAAATAAAAAAAATTTTTGGTATAAAGACTCGCGAAATTTTGTATACAAATCGCTGTACCTTTGAAAATATTGACTTTTGATATACGGTTTCTTCTTAGAAGTTACTCATATTTAAGAGTACTATTCATTTATGCAATAAAAAAAAATCAGTCCGCTTGCCTATTAATTTGTATATTTGCCATTGTTCGAATGCCAATGTCCTCTGCACTGCACAGCGCGACTCCGCTTTATCAATGAAATATGTATCTTCTTAAGTGCTGAATAAAGTTCAATTTTGAATCACTATTTTAAAAATACGGCGCCACATCACGTATCGTTTCGCTTCGGTGTCAGCTGTCGTTCGTCGCGTCGTATAATATTATTGTAAACGTGTTTTTATGCTAAAAGTTTGAAAGCACTGACAACGCCAGCTTGAAAAGAGCCTTTAGCACGTGCCTTAACAAACCGTAGTATTTTAAACCAAATAATTAAAATGGTACACGCAATAACAATTTCAATAAAATAATGTAAAATAATAAAAATCGGCCACGACATGGGCATTGCTGGTAAAAATAAAATTGCGTGCTCGAGAATAATTTAAGCGGCCGAAGTACATTTTAAATTAAAAACGACAACATTAAAATAACGTTTTCTTGGATGTAGAGTTTAAAAATTTGTCGCCTAACACGTTAGTGACACGAAATGGGTTTTACAAGCGTTATGTAAAACTGAAATTACACTTTCTGGGTCATGTCAATATTTTATTCAAATTTTTCCGGTACGAATTTTAAAATTTTATTTCACCGTGATATTATTTATGGGTCAATTTATTATTTCTTTATTCTTGTATACCTAAAAGATAAGAAGGTGATGTTTTATCAATGCATTTATACTTACTTTTAAGAAATAGGAAGGACGAAACTGTTTTTTCTACTTACGTAGCACCTCTACAATATCGTAGCACAACTACGGGCAGACGTCTACAGCTGCCGTAGCTGTGCTACGCGTCCTCCTACTAATAAATTTAATAATCAGTAGGATTATTATATATACAATATTATGTGAAAGTTTTTGAGATGGATGGTTGGACGGACGGATGGCTGGATGGATGGATGTTTGTTACTCTTTAACGCAATAACTACTGAACTGATTTCGATGTTTGGTATGGTATTAGTGTAAGCTAGATTAAAACTTAAATCACGCAAAAACTACTGAATGAATTTTGATGAAATTCGTTATAGTAGTAGTTTAAAGCTCTGGATGAGCACATAGGCTACTTTTTACCCGGAAAAGTAGAGTATTCCCGCGGGATACTCGATAGTATATTTATGCGGTCGGAGCCGCGGGATACAATTAGTTGCAAAATATAATTTGAATGGCACCTTTTATCAATATACATTAGCCTTTGTCCGCGGTTGCGGACTTAAACTACTACAATAGCGATATTCATCAAAATTAATTCAGTAGTTTTTGTGTGAAAGAGTAACAAACATCCAACGATCCATTCATCCTCACAAATTTTCACATTTATAATAGTAGTAGAATAAATAAATAAAAATATCTAGGCATCAGAACACACCACGACTCGACGCGACATGTCGCGGCTCTGCATTATTAAAATTGCTGTTCAAAATTGAACCTTATTCACTACACAGAATGATACACGTTTCATTGCAAGAGTTCCAATTTCGAGCCGTACTGGGCGCGGCGCCGCTCTTCCGGGTCGCATCGCTTTTCGGTGTGGCCTACCCTAAAACATATTAACAAGCACAGATATCTATTGACTAGATCACGCAAGTCTCATCGTCTGTATAGAAACCAATCGTGCCATTATTTATCTACCTGCTGTGACGTCACAAGAGCGATTTACTGATGACTAGATGTTACGCGCGACTTCGTGCGCGACAAAAGGAAATTCCGAGGTAACCGTACATTTTGCCGCGATAAAAAGTAGCCTATGTCCTTCCCCGTGGTCTATTCTATATCTGTGCCAAATTTCATCAAAATCGGCCTAGTAGTTTCGGAGCCTATTCGATGCAAACAAACAAACAAACTTTTCCTCTTTATTAAATTAGTATAGATAACTCCCCGTCCCCGAGTAAACGATTCAAAGGTCGTCGCCGGACGCCGCGGCCGCCCCGTCGCGTCTTTTAGTTTTGTAGTAATCTAATATATTATGTGTAGATTAATCTAGACGAAGACTATATAGCTGAAATTGGCGCGCAGTAAACAAGGGCTCCTTACAATTTGATGTTATATGTCTGCAGCAATATAAGATATTGCCGTCATATGTATCGAAATTAACAGCGTTCGCACTATAAAACGCTTTAAAGCTATCTCGCTGTTCATAAAGTAAATTGCTTTGTTCATTTACGATATGTAGCTTAACTTATTTCGTTTTAAACTCGACTGTCTATAATCATGTACCTATTCTTAATCTGTCTGAATATATTTGCATATTTCCTCTCGAATATTATCGGTGCCAAACGTCAAACAAAAACTACAAAACTAAAAGACGCGTTGGGGCGGCGTCCGGCGACGACCTTTGAATCGTTTACTCGGGGACAGGGAGTTATCTATACTAATTTAATAAAGAGGAAAAGTTTGTTTGTTTGTTTGCATTGAATAGGCTCCGACTACTGGACCGATTTAACTTATGTGCGCACGAATTCGCGGGCAACATCTAGTAATTCAATACTTAAAAGTAAAATGAAAGTGTAAGATAATAACGAGAATCGGGGTTCTGATTGGGTGTAGCAAAGAGTGCATTTATTCACACATGATATAATTATACAATGCACACTCATATTGCCATAGAATATTGCATAGTATGTATTTCGAGATATCATAAATATCGCTAATATATTATGTTGAAAAATAAGCGAGATATGAGCAGTAAAATTTTTAAATCTATCTCTTTCTAGCAAAACGAAAGTTAGTATGAACTTCCTATGCAGGGCCCCAATTCTCGTACCTCGAATCTCGATTCGATTCTCGTGCTGACTCATTCACACAGGCGTCAAATCATACGTGCGCGAACAGGACAGACTGACAATCGAACCGATATTCGAAGCACGAGAATCGGGGCCCAGGTCTTGTAATGTGACGTCACGTTACACATCCGATCTCTCTGTATAATTGGCTGCTTTAAATCTTAATATTTTTGTTATTTTCAACGTATAGGTATATTTTCAAAAAAAGAACTTCCATTTATGTAAAGTTTGGGGGCTGAAAAATCGTTCTAGGTCTTATCCCTCAGAAATGGTCAGTATTTATGAAACAGCGAATTTTTGAGTTTTTATTTTAATAATATTTTTTATTTTATTGCGCATTAACCTCAAATAACCTATAAGTTATTTAGCTTTCTAATTGTCAAAGCGCGTGGCTCAGCTACGTGTACTTTTTGCATTATTGACAAATTGGTGTCTCGGATTCGACTCCCGGTCAGACTACTATTTTTGTGATTATTTTTTTTTAATAGATTCACCATATTTTTAAGCTATTGCATAGATTTTATCGCGGGCTTTGAGCGCGGCGACCGAATCAAGAAATTCCGTAACGAAAAAAAAAACCTAACACCGCTGAGCTGGGGTGGGGGTCTGATTAATTTGGTTACAATCGAGCCACTGGTACTGAATCGCTTTCCGTCTAGTGTAACGTGAGCTTTGTGTTATTTTTGTATTTATATTTTATGCAATAGCTTTACCGCGGTAATCCCCGAGTGCCACACATCTTTTTAGGGTTCCGTAATACTTAAGGAACCCTTATAGTTTCGCTCTGTCCGTCTGTCTGTCTGTCTGTCTGTCTGTCTGTCCGCGCCTCTAGCTCCTGTAATTATGAATATAAATTAATGAAATTTAGTGCAGTTATAGATTGTGTATAGATCACGGTTTCGGGATCATAAAAAAATAATCATTTTATATTTTAGGGGTGGCTCTCCATACATGTGAAGTGGGGATGAAAAATATTTTTTCACTCTACCCCATCGTGTGGGGTATCGTAGAATAGGTTTTTTAAAATAAAGGCAAGGTTTCATACGTTACTTTTTCATAAAGTTGACCATTTTCGAGTAATCGGCCTCCAAAGTAGTTTGTAAGTTGGTCCCCCCCCCTAGCATTTTTAAACTATAGGAGATAGAAACCTGCAAATTTTCATGCTGATAGATCATGCTAAAAACTCTTTAGGAAAATTATTGTGAACCAAATCGGACAGTAACTTTTGGAGTAATAAAAAAAAAGCATATTACGCGTTTATAGTTACGGAACCCTCCTTAGACATGTCCTGACATGCTCTTGGTTAGGTTTTTTTACTAAGATACAATCTGATCAAAGCTGGTCTCCTTGATAGGTCTACCAAAAAGTGCCCAGTGCAGCTAGAAGTTTTCACTTCAAAAAATATAATATTTTTCAGCAGAAACTAGTTTATATTGAAAATGGTGATATTATTATGATAAGCCTAAATATCGTATTATATAAAAATAAAATAAGGTAGGTACTTGTTGCTATCGTTGGAACAAAATCAATCAATTATATATACAAAAATGAAATTAAAAAGTATTTTCAGGGATATCTTCATAATTTTTCTGACTTATACCCGGATGTAATAATTAATGAACTCCAATTACAACTCAATGGAAATTTCCCGAAAAACATTCCGTATTATTTCATTTCGGGCATGAAAAATATGGCCGAGCGATCTGTGTTATCTTTCATTTAATTCATGAAATGTTAATTTCTCAATTATTATGTGAATAAATTACGATTCGGATTTTGGATTAATGTTAGAAAATTTGTCATTTAAAGCTAGATTAGACAGAAATTCGGCCGTAGACGTAGAAAATTATAGCAGAGGCATGTCGAGGCAAAATTTGTCCCCACTTAAATAGCCCCACTTTTGGGGTTGTTTTGGGGGTCATTTCGACATTTGAGGTATGATAAAATCAAGATGACGTAACTTTTTCTTGTTTGAAGTCAAACGTACGTCAGCCTATCTTTAGTTTTGAAATCTTTGAATTCAGGCTGAATTCAAAGATTTCAAAACTAAAGATAGGTACAATTTATTATTATTATAGTTGTGAAACATGCTAGCAAGTATGTACCATCAAGTGATGGTAACTGGACAAGTTAATCGTTATATGAATATATTGTAAAAACACATTTTGTTACGCAAAAAAATGTTTGACGTTGGATGAAACTATTTGAACGTTTGAAGCGGGCTAAACGGTATTCTCGTTTTTTTTTGTTTCAACGTTGATTTGACGTTGGAACTTGGCATGTGTGAAACGGCCAATAGCTATAATCTCGTATTTAAAGTTAACTCGAGTACCCGTGTTTTATCTCGTGTCCGCGCAACTATTCCGAACAGAGCACAACTTTTATACCGTTTGATCCAACACGTTTGTCTGACGTTGGAACTTGGAACGTGTGTGTTGGCAGGTACAAGTATAATCGCATATTTAAAGTTAATGTCGCGCGCCCGTGTCGGCTCAAATATTCCGCACACAGCACAACTTTTATACCGTTTGATCCGACACGTTTGTCTGACGTTGGAACTTGGAACGTGTGTGTCGAATACAAGGGAAATCGCATATTTAAAGTTAATGTCGCGTACCCGTGTTTTATCTCGTGCCGGCGCAACTATTCCGCACAGAGCACAACTTTTAATTGACAAGACAAAGTTCCAACATACCGCCAGCCTCAGCTTACGGATAATTGTTTTAGTATTAATAGGGTTGCCAGCTTTAAAAGTTTACGCTTACTTAACAGTGTGTTACACCATTCAGACTACAGTAGCTCCATCATGAGCAACTGAACCAAAGTATTCCTAATGCTATCGAACGAAAATGTTATAGTCGCTGTACAATAAAAAAACCGGCCAAGTGCGAGTCGGTCTCGCGCATCGAGGGTTCCGTACAAACCTGTAGTGATTATTATTATTATTATTATTATTATATTATTATTAGTAAGTTTAAAATTATTAAAAATATTTTTACTATATGATGTAACAAAAATATGGTTTTCGCAATTTTTCCTTTATGTGTGCTTTATCCTGTGCTATAAGACGTTACTTCGTACCAAATTTTAAGATTCTAAGTTCACGGGAAGTACCCTGTAGCTCTCGTTTTTTTTTCTAGAAATAGGTACTGCATCTTTTCTTCTACTCTTAGGCGTATAATGAGCAATATTTAGGCCATTAAATTAAATGTGGTGACTGCTTTACTAGTAAATTTTTGTATCAAAGTCTTACAGACGGTACCTTGATTCGCAATTGTTCGGACTTATACCTGCTGCAACTTTTCGCCACCGCTCCATGCGACAAAATATTTATCATCCTCATCACCTTAATGAGTGGCAGTCCTCCACCGTGCGCTTTACCCGAAGCTTTCTGCCGCGCACTGTAAAACTCTGGAATCAACTGTCGCCAGCAGTATTTCCGGACCATTATGACCTGCAAACCTTCAAGAAGTGAGCGTATTCCCTCCTAAAAGGCCGGCAACGCACTTGCAACTTCTCTGATGTTGCGGGTGTCCATGAGCGACGGTAATCGCTTTCCATCAGGTGATCCGTTTGCTCGTTTGCCCCCTAGTTTTATAAAAGAAAAAAAAAGTAACAGTACGAGCATAGATTAAACAGCTGCATAGTTAGCTCTCGATTTCATTGCACTACTACAAGTCACAGAATAACAACCCTTACGATTCGATTTAGAAGTCTCTATGAAAGCTGTTCCTCTGTACGTAAAATTATATTTTTTACTCTGTGGTTCATACTACATAATAGTTCATAATACTCATCCCTGTTCATACTCAAAGCCAACGCGACGGATTGAAATCAAATTTCATTCTCGTGCAAATGCACCCTTTGAATTACGAATTTCTTACTGGCCAGCTATATTGCATAGATGGTGATTTGAAAATGGAATTTCGATTTTATATAAAGTTATACTTACGGCCTTTGGGCCTAGCTGGAACATTTGACAGCAGCGTGAACGTAACGTTATCGAATCAGAATTGCATGAAAATCTATCAAAATCGTGACAGCGCCCATACAAATTTCATTCGATAACGTTACGTTTACGGCACTGTCAAATGCTCCTGCTAGGCCCCCTGACCACAATATGTCGCGGCACGTGCGTTGACATAACGTACAAATTCACGTCGCCTTAAAAATGCACAATACGACACGGGATCGCCGTGCGATGTGCAATTCGGCCGCCGTATTACGTAAAAATAGCGATTAGCAAAAATCTTGCAGTCATCGCGCGATAGACGCGCAGTCGATTGTTGAACGTCAAATAAAATCGTATTACCTATGCGATCGATTGCTAATCGCTCGCTGTTGTGTTGGATGCACTTTGCGTCATTATCGCTTATTATTGCTTACTGACAGTTCAAATCGCTCGCTGATCGCTTTCGCTTTGCAGTAAAAGTCTTACGTAATACGATAAATTAGACAGCAGTGAAGAGATCGAACGATCGATTGCAATTTATAGTTCCTCGATTGTTCGGTAGAGGCAGTACTGTCGGTAGGTTGCTTCTGCTAGGTTTTTGCAGATACGTAATACGAATTTGCGATTTTTGCGCAAAAATTGCGCAATTTTTGCTATTGCTTGGCTATTGCAAGATACGTTATAGCCCGCCAGTACTTTTGCGCCGTTCTGCGGTGACGTAGTAGTCTTGAAAAAATCACGAGGTGTCACCGCGCCTTTGCTCTAAATATAGAGCAAATTAATTAAACATATTTCCTGAAATTTGAAACTTCAGAGTTCATACGCTTTAAGATTGCAGTGGGTCATCAGTGCAAATGGCTTAAATCAAGTGAATGTGAACACGACTTAAGCGCCATTGGTAAAGTTTGACTTATTTATTCACGACATTCACTACGCGAACATAGTATAAATAATAAATAAAACCTCTACCTCTCCAATTAAATCGAATTTTCCAATTACAGAAATTGCATTAAATGATTAGTACTAACGCCATATTATGCCATTGTGTTATTAACATATAATTGTATGTTACGATAATTGGACCTGCATTAGTATGTGGCGCCCATATTAAGTCCATAGACATATAATAAGGGCTGAGCGCTTATTGAACAACGCCTTATTAATTAGTACTAGAGGTCACTCTGTAGTCGAAATTCGACCATAATTCGTATTTTCATTTTAGGATTTTAGGATGTGAAAGGAAGATTGGCAATTGTGTTAAAGTGACACTTACTGTTAGTATCTAAACGCTACGTTGAATGTAAGAGGAGGAATGGATGGTAAGATAGATGAAGTATGTCAGATGATGGATGAACGATGTATAGATATTCTGTGTGTGAACGAAACCAAGAGGAAAGGATGTGACACCACGGTTCATGGTCCCTACACGGCATACTGGTCGGGAGTTCCCCAAACCAGCCGAGGCTGTCAGGGAGTTGGTGTGATTCTTTCGTCTCGGATAGTTGAATGTGTGATGGAGCATGAATGTGTAAGCCTAAGACCCCTCTGGGTTAGGTTAAAAGTCGGACTCACTCGCCTGTTCATCCTTGGGGTCTATGCACCGACGGATCTGCGCGGAGGTGGGTCAATAAAAGCCCAACAAGAGAGAGAGGAGTTTTGGGATAGCATGAGAGAGGTCTTGCATAAATGCGGAGAAAATGAACGAATCGTGATGTTAGGGGACTTTAATGGGTGGGTTGGAGTAAAGCGTGATGGGTATGAAGGAGTTCTGGGTACGTTTGGGGACGAGAGAGTGAATGACAATGGGAGAAGTCTGCTTGAAGTATGCTTGGAATGGAATCTGTGCGTGGCCAACACAATGTTTGACCACAAAAAGATCCATTTGTATACAAGAGATGAGGGTGATACTAGAAGTATGATTGATTTTATAATTGTGGATGAAAGACTGAGGAAGAAAGTGCTAAACACTCGGGCTTACCGCGGTGTAGGACTCGACACATACCACTTTCTGGTCATAGCCCGAATGCGTGGCCTCTTTAAACGGTGGCGACACCGACGGGCCGAGCCTACGAGTGTTTTGGACAGAGTGAATGTGGAATGCCTACAGGAAAAAGAAAAGAGGGACGAGTATGTAGAGAAACTGAAAGAAAGTTTTAAAGGCATAGAAGAGATAGGTGTGATTGAAGAGTCGTGGGAGAAATTTAAAAAAGGAATAGTGAATGTTGCTATTGAGGTATGCGGGGTGGCTAAAATAAGGAAAGGAAGAAATAACTATAATGTGTGGATGGATAAGGATGTACAAAGGGCTGTGCAAGAAAAGAAGAAAGCGTGGTTAGATTGGTTAGCAACAAAGGCTAACCAAAAAGTCCAAAAGGCAACGGATGATGAGATAAAGGAAGCAAGATCGAAGTATAAAAGATTGAAATCAGCAGCGAAAGAAGTTGTGTCTAGAAAGAAAGAAGAACGAAAGGATGATTTTGATAGGAGACTCACTGAAGATTTCCAGTCAAACATCAAGTTTTTTTGGAAATCCATTAAAACAGTCAGGAAAATCTTCTACCTCGGAGCTGAGTACAATCAGGAGTCAAGATGGAAGCATTATAAAAGGAGAAGAATGTGTGTTAAAGAGATGGAAAGAGTATTTTGAAAGTTTGTTTGAAAGAGAGGAAGTGCAGGTACAACATCCGGCACCTTCCATGGAAAATAATATAAATGGTGATGAAAGTGAGATAAGCATGGATGAAATAGTGAAAGCAGTGAAAAGTATGAGATTAGGTAAGGCTGCAGGATATGACAGGATTACCGTCGAGATGCTGAAGGCTGGACAGGGCATAGCGGCTAGCCAGCTGTACCGCCTTTTTAATTTATGCTGGCGAAATGGGCAAGTACCAAGAGACTGGTGTAAAGCCGTAATCGTGCCATTGTATAAGAGAAAAGGGTCGCGGCAGGACTGCATAAATTACCGCGGTATAAGCCTTCTCAGCGTCGTCGGAAAATTATATGCGAAAGTGTTGATTGAAAGAGTTGTGAATGAAACAGATGAAAAAGTATGGGATGCACAAGCGAGATTCAGAAAGGGAATGGGATGTACGGATCAGGTCTTTTCCTTGCGGTGCATAGCCGAAAAGTGTTTGGCTAAAAACAAGAAGGTCTACTGCGCGTTCGTGGATCTAGAAAAGGCCTATGATAGAGTGGTGAGGAATGATTTGTGGTCAGCTTTGTCCGTGAACGGAGTGAGCAGTATCCTCATACGAGCATTACAATCTCTTTATGGGGATTCTAGTGCTTGTGTAAGGATAAACGGGGCATACACTGAATGGTTCAATATCGAAAAAGGTGTTCGACAGGGATGTGTAGCGTCACTGTGGCTGTTCAATCTGTTCATGGACAATTGCTTGACAGATTAAAAAGAGAATGAAAGTGGATTGAGAATGAATGAGTTACTCGTCAAATGTTTTCTCTATGCTGATGACCAAGTATTACTTGCGTCTTCGGCCGAGGAGTTGCAGGAGATGGTAACGATGATGAGTAGAGCTTTTACTAGAAAGTTAATGAAGATGAATGTAAAGAAGACGAAAGTGATGGTGTTTGAAAGAGATGAGGCAGTGACAGACTGCAATATCGTGATTGGAGATGAACAAATTGAACAGGTGAATGATTTTGTGTATCTGGGTTCAAAGTTTACAAGAGATGGAAAGTGTGAGAGTGATATTGAAAGAAGAGTGAATGCAGGAAACATGGTGAATGGAGCTTTGCACTCCTTTATGAACAGTCGGAAGGTGTCTAACAAGGCTCGTTTGGCTGTGCATGCGGGGGTGTTGGTTCCGACACTCATGTACGGAAGTGAAAGTTGGGTATGGCAGAAGAAACATGAAAGCAGAATAAATGCAGTTGAGATGAGAGCATTAAGAAGCATGATAGGAGTTAAACTGGGTGACAGGATAAGAAATAGTGAGATAAGGAAACGTTATGGTCTGAAAGAAGATGTAGTGACAAAAATTGAGAAAGGTATGCTGAGATGGTTTGGCCATGTTGAGAGAATGAATGAAGAACGATTGACGAAAAAAGTGTATAATGCGAGTGTGAATGGAAGTGTTGGAAGGGGTAGACCTAGGCGGACGTTCCAAGACCAAATCGGGGACGTCTTGAAAAAAGGCCAGGTCAAGAGTACCCTAAACCGAAGAGCATGTATGAAGGGAATAATGAAAGTGGATGAAGCAAAACAAGTATGTAAGGATCGTAGCAAGTGGAAAGAAGTGGTCTCTGCCTACCCCTACGGGAAACAGGCGTGATTATATGTATGTATGTATGTATGTAAAAGTTTTTGCTAAACGTACTAATAATATACAAGAACAATTTTTCTAAAGCATCGTGATTTTATTACGTAAAAGGGTCGATTCAAATGGAAACTCACTGTCTCCATTAAAATACTATACATCTTTTCCTTCATTTTTTAGAGAACTAGCAAGTCCTCTGACGATATCGCCGAGTCCTTTCTACATGTCTATGGCACACCTGGGGAATTCCAAACATAAAGGATGTCACTCACCTGTAGTATTACATAGACATGGCCGTAGCTTATTAGTGTTAAGTAAATAAGGGTTGCAAAATATTAATTGGTCCGCTTTTTTTTATAAAACTAGGGGGCAAACGAGCAAACAGATCACCTGATGGAAAGCGATTACCGTCGCCCATGGACACCCGCAACATCAGAGAAGTTGCAAGTGCGTTGCCGGCCTTTTAGGAGGGAATACGCTCCCTTCTTGAAGGTTTGCAGGTCGTAGTGGTCCGGAAATACTGCTGGCGACAGTTCATTCCAGAGTTTTATAGTGCGCGGCAGAAAGCTTCGGGTAAAGCGCACGGTGGAGGACTGCCACTCATCAAGGTGATGAGGATGATAAATATTTTGTCGCATGGAACGGTGGCGAAAAGTTGCAGCAGGTATAAGTCCGAACAATTCCTCGGAGCACTCCCCGTAATATAACCGATAGAGGATGCAGAGCGATGCTACATCTCTAAGTACCTCTAAGGAGTCAAGCCTGTTTGAAACACTATGGCAGTCGACAATTCGAGCGGCCCTACGTTGGATACGATCCAGAGGGAGAAGCTGGTACTTTGGTGCCCCTGCCCAGAAATGAGAACCAGAAGTATTCCATGTGAGGCTTCCGCAAGTCACGTGTTAAGGAGTTGCATTATTTTTAACTAAACAATTTTTTTTTACCCGATTACGGCGAAGCCAAAAGGAAAGTAATTTTGGCAGTCTATATGTATGTGTGATCCACTGTAGTGGCTAAAGTTCTGGTCCGATTTTAATAAATGAGGTGTCAATAAATTTGTAATAATATTAGGACTAGGACTACTATTGACCAAAGATTTCAAAATACAAGATAGGCTACGACGTACGTTTGACAGAACAAATCTTCATACAATGGCTGTGTTCTGCGGAAAATAGCGCTTGTTAGCACTTGCTAGCGCTAAAGAAACAAAAAAAGGATTATCGGCCAGGAAACGTTTGATAACTTCAATACTGCTAACGTAATCCACCATTTTGCTTATTTAATGCCAGCGGTCGCCATTTTACTTACGTTTTCTTCTTAGCGCTATTTTCCGTGGAATACAGCCAGTAAAAAATTACGCCATCGTGGTTTTCATATCAAATCTCAAAATGGCCCCAAAATTTTTAAAATTGGGGCCACTTAACTGGAGCCACTTTCTGCCTCAACATGCCTCGTCTATAATATCTAGTCGTATATGCTTAAATATCATTATGCATGAATATATTTATGCTTTTTAATAATATGCATAAAATATTATGCGTAAAAAAAATATATGCCTTACAATAAGTATTATGCTTTTAGTAATTTTCCGTAAAAAAAATATGCTAAGAAAATTATGCGAAACTACTAATAGGTCAAAATATGCTTAAATATCATTATGCATGAATATATTTATGCTTTTTAATAATATGCATAAAAATATTATGCGTAAAAAAATATATGCCTTACAATAAGTACCTATTATGCTTTAAGTAATTTTGCGTAAAAAAATTATGCTAAGAAAGTTATGCGAAACTACTATTAGGTCAAATGAAATTATGCCACGTAAAATTATGACATGATTTTATGCGAAAAAATAGGGAACCGTTTAGTATATATACAGCCTGAAGGTCGATTCTGCTATTTTAATCCAACAATAATGCAACTTCGTTACTGTTTCGATACAGTCCGGAACCTATCAAACAGCAAAATGGTATTCAACTAAACTTCAAACAAACGTCAAACGACGAATTACACCGCGATGCGATTATCATTGTATCACAGCTTGATTATAGATTGAGCGAACCACTTATCCATAGAAAATGGTATTCTCGTATGTTTATAAACTTAACTCCAATTTGACTCGAACCGATCCGTCAGCCGGATATTTTTTTCACTTTGACATGTGGGGATGCCATGACATAAAATATTTATTTTACGCAAAAATCTCTTTTTTTGCCTTCCCCTCTCTAACCACGCGGGAAATAATTTTCCGTCCGTCTCAGAAGAGGATAAAATCGTGTATGCGTACACAAGTGTGCATAGCCATGCCCCAAATTCGATGATTTTGTGTAATGTTTCAAAAAACACGAGCAGGAGACGCGCCTTAACTGACAATAATTGGCAACACTGGATCGTACAAACGTCAAGCAACAGCTGTCTTTATACATGCTTTGTGCTCGCTTTATTTATAAATTGTAGTCAATATCATTGCAAAATGACTGTGTTGGGATTTTAAATTTACGAAAATAGTGTAGTAGAATACCGACTTTCGGTCAATTTATAATAACAGGATGATAAATTTATAATGAATTGATGGTAAGTTGAAAGTCTAAGTTAATTAAGAGAATTGGCGCTCTGGTGACAGACAGACGGACGGACGCACAGACGTCATACAGCGAAATCTCAGTAACAGGGTCCCATTTTTACCCTTTGAGTACGGAACCCTAATCAAGCAAATAATCTGTAGCATACAACACATCAAAATAATCATAAACTTGGCTTAATCAACGCCGCGCTCAATTGCGTTCAATTAAACCAGTTAAAAGTTACGTAATTAACGAAAGGAATCTTAATCATCACTTTATAAGTCTCGCTTTATTCGGAAACATTCCGAATCGGAGTTCTCAATTAATGTCTGGATTCTGTGGAACACATTCGCACTATTAAGATCACAAAAAGTATTTTTAACGCCCGACGAAAACCATAAGCTGTTTTATGCCTCAGCTAGGACGTCTACGTTGAATCTCCTGAGGATTCTTCTTATGTTACAATGGAGATACAAATGATACAATTCATTTTTATTCAAATTCAAGAAGAAAAGCGATAGTCATTGTATAAACACTAGAAATAAGAACAAGCTAGGTGTACCAGTGATCAGACTTAGTAAAGTAAATATTTTAAGAGCCAATGTATACGCCTATACAATAGGATCCGAGAAAACGTTCAAAACATTTCTATTAATAAATTTAAAAAAGTAGTCAAAGAACGTTTATGTGCTAAAGCTTATTATAAAGTAAATGATTTTGTTAACGATTGCACACCTTGGGAATAAGATGCAACCCTGCAAGGCTGTCTCTATGTACTTGTGTACTGACTTTTGTTATATTTAACATAGATTTAAATTTACAATGTAAAATATATATTTCTTTTAAAAGAACAATTTTCCATCTTTTTACTAAAAGATGGGCCCGTGCGAGTTTCTTACGCGCCGGTTCTTCTCGGCGGGTTAGGGTTGAACCGGTGGTAGCTTTTTTTGTTGACTTTCCGAAAATAGCTTTTTAAGTTTTATTTGGAAATAAAAATTTTCATTTTCATTTTCATAGCATTACAATATGCTGCTTTATTCATTCATACACGTACGATAGATACATTTAATATACAACTCATATAACAAAGCAAAATACTAATACATGTCTATGATGTACATAGCCTTTCGGCTAACTAAATAAACTATTATGAGTATCAAAGTGACAGGAAGAATATTGGCATTGACATAACATATTCTTAAATAATTATAATGTTATGCAACATAAGCTTTAAATTATAAGTAATGTAATAATCTAAATATGACAAAAACCTTTGTAAATTGTAAATTGTATGAAATTAAATTCATATACTATTTAAATTAATAGAAATATAACAGGAATAAATAAATAAATATAATAAAGTAGATAAAAAATATGTAATATCAAATACTGTCTCTATAAATTGTCCTTTCGATTATGTTGATACTGCAACTATTATTAGTTCTAATTTTAATACTATAAGCTAATACTATTGTGTAATGTTTAATGTAAAACCATAATTATGTAATCCTAAGTTCTGACATTCAATTATTGCATGCCCGAACGGGCAAACTGTCGATACTACTCGTATACCATAATATACTGTAACATCTTATCTATTCAACACTATTTTATGCAATAAATAGCTCTTTTTGTCTTTGTCCATAGAAGTGAATAGTGAGATACCAGAACCTTAATTCTCGTAGTAGACTTAATTTTACTTCGTTTCGATCGAAAGTGAAGCGACATGTTATCATGAACGAATTTTATGACGTTTCGCCCAATCAGAGCGCGTTTCACATTGGTTTAAGGTTCAGAAAAACACTGTTTGAGAGTTTTAGCGTGTCGGGACTTGATTGTAATTGTATTAATGCAGGTTTTATTTAGCATTGCCCCTCAGATACCATGCATGAAAAATCCCCATACTAATAAAAATATTTACACACGGTAAGTAAATACATACCAGCGCAAAAGGGCATCTGTTCGCAAGTGGCTCGCAGGAGTCGACTTTATAACATAACTCCCCACACCGATCTCGGTGACGGTGGCCGGTTTCATTGAAACCAGGCAAGTTACGCAGGAGTAATTTTATAGTGCCCAAGTGTGTGCGCAGTACATAAGAGCACTCTTTATTCCTGTACTCTCATAATACAGTGGGACGGATAACCGACATGACGGACGAGAGATCAGGCGCAGGTCCGACTCTTTACATGCCCATCCGAGGCATGGATCATCACTCTTGTGAGACAATCAGGTGATTGGAATCAGGTGATGAAACATTTTTGTTGTTTCGATGCGGGAATCGAACGCACGACCTCCGAGTCGAGAGCCAATGCTCTAACCACAAGACCACGCAGGCTGTTATCAATATAGTCAACTTTAATACTTTATGGCAGGACACGACTAGCCGCTGGGAATCGTATTCCACGTGTAAAGTCCCACGTATAAAGCCTGACCTAATTATTTTGTAAGCGGGTGTTCTTTGTATTTTATTGAGAGTTTGTTTAAAAGAAGAATTAATAATATTTTACTAAGGACCAATTTTTGAATCTTGTAATAAGTGTTGGACAGATTATTCGGAAATATCAATTTCTTACTTTATATAAGGTTCGGTAAAATCAATTACTTACGGATATTTTGGGCATATGATCTACTGCTAATGTACAGATGTTTATACAGAAAAATAATTGTCATACTCGAAAAAATGGGCTGTAAATGTTGATATGGGCTAGTTTGCGTTTTGCGGAGAGTCACCCATACATGAGATGATTTTTTACTTTGAGTATGACAATAATTTTTGCCTAATATATAGCAGTGGATCATGTGCGCGAAGTATCCGTAATTGATTTTCGGAGACATTATATAGAAGGTCGCCTGATGATAAGCGATTAATAATAATAATAATAATAATAATAATAATAATAATAATAATAATATAATTACCGCCGCTCATGGACGGTCGCCGCACCAGAAGAGTTCCTCTGTTTTTCGTTCCTGGTTCTTAAAATAACAAAACATTTTATGGCTACGGTAACGTCACTCACTCGGCGAAACACAACGCAAGCGTCAATTCACGCCGGTTTTCTGTGAGGCCGTGGTATTATCCGGTCAGCCTATCGGTACCGAAGCATGGCTCACCTACATAAAAATAATTATGTCGCAATGTGTATGTACCTAAAATTTTACATGTCTTTGAAAATGCGCGTAAATAAATTAATGCTTATTACTTCATCCAATCCACGAAAAAAAATATTGAATAAACTCATTTCTTTACCGCACCTGTTTTTCACCACCCCACGAAAAAAACGAGACCATTAACGAAAACAATGAAAAAGGACTTGCGAAGTTCAAACTTAAATAAGGTCGGGAACAAGTTGCGATACTTATCGCCCGGAGCGGAAAATTAATACGCCCTAAACTTTCCCGCCCTGCCCGCCCTAGTCCGCCCTAAGTTTCGCAGCTTCTGAGGGGCCGAGGTTATAATGATGTTAAAATAGAAGGCGATATAATACAATAATTAGAGGTTCCATATTTTTATAATTAATTTTTATTTGTATGACAACCACGGTAAATAGAAATTATAAGTAGGTTGTAAACTTGCCTGGGAAACTGGACTGTGCTCGGAGTTCTAGTAGATTTAAAAAAAAAAACACAAAAATATTTTACCGGTGTTCGTACATTCCGAATTTCAGAACAACGAAAAAATTACACATACGTATACTAAAGTGCCAATCGGACAGCCATATTAGAGTCGAAATAAATATAATATACTCTCTTACTAATAAAATATTTATCCAGTAGATAAGCAATATAATGTTTTGTCCTTGTCTGTCAAGCGACATTTCTAACGCATAAGACAAGGACAAAACATTGTATTGCTTATCTACTGGATAAATTTATTTTTATTAGTAAGGGGTATCCCCCTTACTAATAAAAATAAATTTATCCAGTTATATATACTATCGTATATAACTGAAAAATGCGCAGTATCCTAAGAATAAGGCCTAACTAGATCGATTTACGTCTCCTAAAACTCCCTGCCTACTAAATTTCATGGAAATACTTGCGGCCGTTTCCAAGATTACGATTATATATACAAGATTAGCTCGTTTAAAGTAGGTATAAGATTGTAAGGCACGCTTAGTCATACTTATTATTAAGAAAGCTTGTATGTTTCGATTTTCGAAATTATTTACACCCAAACACCTACCCATACGAACATAATATAAAACTAGCTAACGAGTAAACGGATCGCCTCACGGTAGAGTATCGTTGCCCGAAACATCAGAGAAACTATAAGTGCGTTGCTAGTTACTTCTTGTAAGTATGTAGACAGCAGTCTTTTTCAATTAATCTAAAAGGTCGTTGGGCTACTAAAAAACACGAAAGAGAATAGTTTTTGTAAATAATGATCGTCTGTTAAAATGCTGTCAAAATTAATATAATTCTAAATTATATGAACCCAAATTAAAATGTAGCATACACTGCCATACGAAACCATTAAGCAATTTCTCTTGGTCGGATTGTAATGTAGAGCTGTATGACACATGAAATGTTCAAAAAGATCAGTAGGTAAGCCATTTTTAATAAAATTTACAGATTTGTTATCTTACTATATCCTACTAATATTATAAATGTGAAAGTTTGTAAGGATGTATGGATGGATGGAAGGATGGGTGTATGGATGTACGGATCGATGTTTGTTACTCTTTCACGCAAAAACTACTGAACGAATTTCGATGAAATTTGGTATGGTAGTAGTTTAGGTTCTAGGTTAAAACATAGGATACTTTTTAAATCAAAAAAATTTTGTTCCCGAGGGATACTATATTTACGCCGGCGGAGCCGCGGGTAACAGCTAGTTCAAAATAATGTCTTCAGCCTTCGTGTGTCCGAACTGTATTTTCAATTTGATTCAAAGGTTGCGAACACCTAAACGAGTATTTTATTCTGTCTCATGGACTCGAATATAGATAAAAATAGTCACACTATATTTGTACGATACAAAAATAAAAGAATATTTTTCTTTTTTCCCGGAATTGTCAAAATATTTATTTTTTCGTGGCCCAATAAGTGGTATACCAACACTCGAGGACCGGTCAAAGCGTATTTACAGAGGCCAAATGAGCAAACGGGAGCCGAGTTTACAAAAATACACTTTATTGTGTACTGCTTACGGTTTAATTTAGTACGCTAACTTGTAAACATTACGTTGCAAATATAACGACTCTATAAAACAATAGTTGAAAGCCTTTTTAAATACAATTTTTGATGCACAAGGGTTTTAAAATAAGTTTAATTAGTCTCCAGAAGTAGATAAATATATTGACGATTGCAGGGATAGTAATATATTATTTGATTTACACATGCATTATTTTCACAGAGAAACGAGCAGAGAGATCGCCTGATGGTAAGCGATTATCGCAATCCCAGAGAAGTTGCACTTGTAACTGCTCTGAACCTCAAGTCTCGTATTTAAAGTAGACTTTAATTTTACTTTTTTGTATTGTAAGTGAAGCGATATGTTATCATGAACTGATTATAGTTTCGACCAATCAGAGCGTTTCACGTTGGTGTAACGTTTACGAGAATACTGTTTGACAGTATTAGCGTATCGGGACTTGATTGTAATTGTATTAATGTTGGTTTTATTTAGCAGAATTGACCCTCTGGTGTTGCGTACTTGCGTTCCTCGTCCTTAAAATACCCAATCTCCGATAACATCACTCTCTTAGCGAAACACAACGCAAGCGTTACTTCACGCCGGTTTTCTGAGAGGCCGGGCTATTTATTCTGTCGAGCCGGCCATCTTTTGCCGAAGCACGTAAAGGCATTTTTCCATAGAATGAAAACATGACAGCACCTATATAATACTTTAAAAATATAAAGGTAACGACACACCGATTGTTATCAAAATTTTAAAACGGCTGCCAAATGTGAAAGAGCAATTTGTTCGATAAAGTTAATACGAATACGTTGTCGTCAATTGTTGCTGCCCACAAGCCCACAGAACAAAAAACCAAACACATACCAGAACCACCAGTACTCCAATCGCGTGTAGATAATATCCTTACCTGAAAAGAAAATGGAATATAATATTAATGTTATATTAAACTCAAACAGTATTTTTCACTGGCCAAAAAAATGTACCTATTATGGTCACTGTGACTCAGTATTTATTCGACACACCAAATATTTTAACAACCATTTACCAACTATATATGACGTGCAACAGGTACAGCTTGGTAAAAAAGACGTATGACACGGTGACAGCAGGAACCACCAAAAACATTTTCGACTGTATTATTTATAGGGTTCGAAAGGAAAAAACGGAATCCTTATAGGATCACTTTATTGCCCGTCAGTCTGTCTGTCAAGGACCTTTTTCTCAGGAACGCGTGGAAGTATCAAGCTGGAATTTATATCAAATACTCAGGTCTACTGTCCCTTGGAGCGGTGAAAACATCAAACTTCTAAGCCAACGCAATCAAAAGATACAGCCGTTTATGCCGAAAATTTCCGCAAATTTTCGACACTCACAAGGGAATCAAAACCTACAGGGTATTTCCCGTGAAATACCCTGTAGGTTTTGATTCCCTTTAAATTTGGTACGAAGCATCGTCTTATAGCACAGATAAAGGAAAAATTATGAAAACCGTAAATTTTTAGTAAAATCATATAATAAAAATATTTTTAATAATTTTCAACTTTCCTCGTGAACGCGTAGAGGTATTAAATGAAAATTTATATCAAATTACTCAGGTCTATACACCTTTAAGCTGTAACAAAATCACTACAGGTTTGTACGGAACCCTCAGTGCGCAAGTCCTACTCGCACTTTGCCGGCTTTTTATACATTACATTGGACTTACATCATTAATTTATGTTAGTCTAATGTAATGTATAATAAAAGATAATAATACAGTCGACAATGTTTTCAGCTCCTCATGTCACCGCGTCGTATCAAGCTTGCCAATCTATAATTTACATACCTACAATTTAAAATTGTCTTACATTAGATATTTCCTGTCTTAGATCATTGCCTCAGGCTAAGATTACGATCTTAGCTCATACCTACATTTGAATTAATAGACGACACACCTGACAATATACATAACTAGCATTAATCGCTCGCGGCTTCGCACGAGTGAAATTAGGTTTTAAACTTTCATCCCTAGTTTTACCACTTGGGGGTTGAATTTTGAAAAACCCTTCCTTCGTGGATGCTTAAGTCATATGAGGAATACGTGTGCAAAATTTCAAATTACTAGCCTTAAGGGTTTGGCCTGTACGTTGATACATCATTCATAGAAGTCATCAATCGTCAAGATATCAATCATCATTCACCAAGACACATTTATATGACGACTATCTGTTTCCCGCAGCTTCGCCCACGTAAATAGATTATCCCACAGGAATAGGCACTACTTTTTCGGGATAAAAAGTAGCATACGAAGGGTACAGGAAAAGAAAGGGCTAATTGACATTTATGTTATTTCAAAAAAGCTATTTAAAGTTTTCATATCTTGAGTTTCATAGATGATTGTGTTATGCCCATATATCAGGAAACCAGCCCCTTTTAGGTTGTTTTGAACACGGCATACTAAAGGCCTATTCAAAATCTATCAACTACCATTGTTGGTTTGATTTAGACAAATATGTTGATGAATCCCTTTTTTTCCTGTACCCTTCATATTATGTGTTAATTCAGAGCCTAAACTACTACTATACCAGAACCCCAATTCTCGTATTTAAAGTAGACTAGCTGTTTCCCGCGGTTCCACCTGCCTAAATATAGTATCGCTCGGGAACACTGTACTTTTTCGGGATAAAAAGTAGCCAATGTTTTAATCCAGAGCCTAAACTACTACCATACCGAATTTCATCGAAACCCGTTCAGTAGTTTTTGCGTGAAAGAGTAACAAACATCCATTCATCAATCCTCACAAACTTTTACATATTTTATAATATTAGTAGGACTTTCATTTTACTTTATATTCAATCAACAAAATACTGTACCAAAATAGTGCGAAGTGATGATGATGAAACTATATTCAAAGGCTGGTGCAAACGCAATTTACAGGGCGTTCGGGATGTACGTGACCGGACTCGATGGCCGATATTGGTTTGTGTTATATTTTGTAATCCATACAAATAAAGCTAATACATATTTTGTACCTACGTGATATAAGTTGTAATACATTGGCGCTGTTCATATTGAAGAAGCTAGTACTAGTATTATTATAAACTAGCTGATGCCCGCAACTTCGTTTGCACAGAACTAACGAAATCGGAACCCTATTTTTTAGACGGAACCCTAAAATAAAAGTAGCCTATGTTAGACCTTAAAACATCAGCTATCTGCTAGTGAAAGTCCCGTGAAAATCGGTCCAGCCGTTTCAGAGATTAGCCGGAACAAACAGACAGACAGACAGACAGACGGACAGACAAAAATTTTAAAAAGTGGTATTTTACTGTAAGTACCGAATATACTTTCAGATTAATTATGTGAAAAGCTGTTAATTTGAAGTTACAAACAGACACTTCAATTTTATTTATCTGTATAGAGTATAGATGTATAGATGTAAAAGTTTGTGAGGATGAATGTATGGATGGATGTTTGTTACTCTTTCACGTAAAAACTACCGATTTTGATGATATTATATATGGTAGTAGTTTAGGGTCTGGATTAAAACACAGACTACTTTGCTTTACTTCTACTTTTTCGGGATAAACCTGAAAAAGTACAGTGTTCCCGTGGGATACTGTAGTTAGGTGGGCGAAGCCGCGGGCAAAAGCTAGTAAGTTATAACTTAATGCATTGGCGCTATTGATACTGAAGTAGCAGCTGGTTTTATCTATACTAATCTCTAAATAGTATATTTTTAAATGACTTCCAAAAGACGGCAGACATCGTACAGAATGGCTTTCAGTGGCGTGGGGTTCCTATAAGTACATTCCTATCGGCTTCATTTACCACTTACATTTTGAAGACCGTCATCTAAATTCCTACCTATTTACAGGCTAGGGCTTCCCTACGAAGGAAGACCAGCCTTCACTACTGATGGCTTTAATGTTCGTCGCGAATTCCCCAGTTAAGTGGCCAAGAGGTAAGCAAGTGACAAGTCACGCACTTGTAGTTCTCTAATTAAAAGTTGGCGCGGACGGCGGATAGTTTTCATAATTAAAAATTGTTCACACCCTATAATAACGTTAGTAACACTGTCACGTAGGTGCCGAGCGTTTTTCACCCGGGGACGGAATTCTTGGAACAAATTAGACGTTCTCGAGAATTCTAGATTAAAGTAGGCTACTTATTCCGACATTCTTCTAGTCATCGTTAACCTTGACGTCATAACATAATAACAATAATATTATAATATAATCTATGGATATACTTCCACACCACGTCAATCTGGTCCTGTACTAAGTATCCGAAGAACTTGTATCACAGGTATTAGACAACGATAATATATTTAAGATTTTTACTATACTATACATTTATTTAACACACATCCAGCACCCATGAACTCTGGAAAACTTCTGTCTCTTCGGCGGGATTCGAACCCGCGACCTCAGGCTTATACACCGACGCGCTAACCACTGAGCCACAGAGAAAAACTTTAAGTAAGTCACACTTCAAATAGATTTGTACCTTTTTTATGAAACAAGCTCGCCAAAGCGAGGGTTTACCGCCCACTCATGGCCTACAGGTGTTATAGGAGTTTAAATTGAGGCGTGCTCATTCATGCCGAAGCGATAAAATAAATAAAAAAAAGTCAGTTACTATAACAAAATTAATTTATTCACTTTATAGAAACTAGTACAACGCGCTATTACAAAGCAAGTGAGCCACAGACAAGAGAGTCGTAGTGATGAGCAGCGGCTTATAGATAAAAATAGGGTTGGGACTTGGTTTGTGTCCAACTTTCCAACACGAAGCATGGCTATCCCACTCAAGTCTTGGCAAGGCAAGGCAAAGGTATATAATTTTCTTAGGTCCAATTGCGCAGATCTGGGTTAAAATATCATGCCTTCCCTTTCATAAATGCCAAGACCGAGAGAGATTACATGATATTTAATACAGGGTTAAAGGGTTAACTTTAACCCGGAGGGGCAATTCTGCTAAATAAAGCCTGCATTAATACTATTACAATCAAATCCCGATACGCTTATACTCCCAATAGGTGTTTTTATGAGCGTTAAACCAACGTGAAACGTGCTCTGATTGGTCGACACGTCATAAAATCCGTTCATCGTATCATGACGCTACACTTTCATACATACATACATATAATCACGCCTTTTTCCCGTAAAGGGGTAGGCAGAGACCACTTCTTTCCACTTGCTACGATCCTTACATACTCGTTTCGCTTCGTTCACTTTCATTCTTACCATCCATTCTTCCTCTTACATTCAACGTAGCGAAGCGGCTCTCAATGGTCCGCTTTTCACCTCCGCGAGAAACGAGACGTGACGGGTGGTGAACCACATCGCCGCCATTTAGGATAATTAAATTATTTTTATGATTATCCATTGCATTTCCATGGACTGGTGGAGAGGGTAGGAATAGGGAAAGGGAAGGATAGGTGGTGTGGAAAGGAAGATTGGTAAGTCAGAGTGGGAAATAGGAAATGTAGGATATTACCGCCCAGGAGGGCAAGGAATAGGACAGTAATAGCTAGGGAAGCCGGGGTCGCATACCCGTATACTATACCACAACTACCGGACAGGTAAGTTGGGATGAGTATCCAAACAAAATAAAATTGACTATTTAAATTATCTACTTTAAATACGAGAATTGAGGTTCTGATCTCCGCAAGTGGGCCTTATCAGACAAATGTGCCTATAAGTAGCGAGGCGTCCTAGATACAACTCAATATCATATCGGCTTCCCTTATGAATTGCTCATCATTTATTTTTATATTTATTCATTTAAAAAACCTTGTTTTAGATCTATATCGTCCGACAGATAACGATAAGTAACATAAAAATTAAGTATCGTTGTTCTGTATTACAATATAATAAAGCTAACATCTGTTAGCTTACGCGGCTTACCATTCCGCAAATCTTACGCTTCGCCAACGGTGCCTATTATGTAAGATCTCCTAAGCCTCCGTAGAATGATGTCACTCAACCATAACCTGTTCACAAGCCATACAATGGTAAGCGCGTGTCAAGGTTAAGTCGGCCTAAACCACTCATGGCTTCCGAAGCCCCGCCCGCAGACCTATATATTCAACTGATAATTCATCAGAACCTCAATTCTCGTATTTAAAGAAGCCTTTCATTTTACTTTGATTTTACTGTATACAGCGACGTTATCATAAACTGATTTTGTGAAGTTTGGACCAATCAGAGCGTGTTTCGCGTTTGTTTGACGCTTACGAGAATATCGTTTGACAGGTTTGGCGTATCGGGACATGATTGTAACTGTATTAATGCAGGTTTTATATTAACAGAATCCATAAGGATACTGTTTTTGCCATTAGCCAAATGGCGAAAACGGAATCCTAAAAACGACACAAAAAATAATATTGTCAATATGAGCATTATTGCCAATAATATGGTGTGTGTGCGGCTAGCCATTAGGCGCGATAGTATTTTTGGATTTTAAATGACGAATAAAGCTTTACAATTCCGCTATACCTATAATAACTACTGTATACTGTGTACAGGTCATGTTTCAAATCATGTCTACCAGTATTACCTGGGTTAAATATACATAGTATAATAATTTTAAAGTGTTTCTAAAAATACACAGACAATAGGAAAACTTTTAGTACATCAATTACAAAGCACGCTGCTCCACTTTTTGTTGCGTGTTACTGGAAATAATTTAAGTGTTCATTACATAGAAACGACCTTTGCCCAATATTTTTTAAATATATTTCGGGATTTTCCCAAACTTGACAGTCATGATGAAACACAATAAAAACTATCTCGATTTAAAACCAGATTAAATAGCCATGAGCGCTTCAATTAAAATAACCGAACCAAGAGCATGTCTAAGGAGGGTTCCGTAACTATTATAATAAACGCGTAATGTATTCTTTTTTTTTTTTCAAATTACTTCAAAAGTCCAAATGGGACAGCCATTTGGTTCAAAATAATTTTTCTAAAGAGTTTTTAGCATGATCTATCAGCATAGGACATTACAAGTTTATAAGCTTTATAGTTTAGAAATGCCAGAGGGCGGGGGGTCAACTTATTAAATCACTTTGGAGGCCGATTACTCGAGGTATAATAAAGTTATAGACAAAACCATCCTTTCCTTTATTTTAAAAGACCTTTTCGACGATACCTCACACGATGGGGTAGAAAGAAAAAAAAATCATCCCCACTATACATCTATACACAATCTATGACTATACGAAATTTCATCCATTTATATTCATAATTATCGACGAAACTAAGGGTTCCTCAAGTATTACGGAACCCTAAAAACGGAATTATTGTTTTCCAATTAATTATTTAAAGTAAATTCCCCCGTTGAACAAACAATAATCACACCAACGGGGGAGTATGAGAATATCGTTCCGAAACGTAAAGTACACAAGTTAACATGGTAATATTTAATATCTCCATTTCGTTTTGGCGTGGGGGAGTCCCCGCGGAGAAACGGTGCCTGAGTCCTGACACGGGGATGTCCCTGAGCGCCTGCGGGATCATCAGAAGCTTTAACGTGTAAATGGGACATTGTGACCACGTGTGGTGAGGTCATATCTGTACCTACACTTGGATATGTATAATAACTCCCCACACCGATCTCGGTGACGGTGGCCGGTTTCACTGAAACCAGACCAGTTACGCAGGAGTTTTATAGTGCCAAAGTGTGTGCACAGTACACAAGAGCACTCTCCCTTCCTTTACTCTTATACTCCAGTGGGACGGATAACCGACACGACTGACGAGAGATCCGGCGCAGATTCGACTCTTTACATGCCCATCCGACGCATGGATCATCTTTCTTGTCAGACAATCAGGTGATCACCCTGTATTGTCCTAACCAAACTTGGAAACAACATTTTTTGTTGTTCCAACGCGGGAATCGAACCCACGACCTCCGAGTGTGAGCCAATGCTCTAACCACTAGACCACGGAGGTATTTGGATATGTAACGTGAAGTTGTGTGTACAATAGCGACAAAGTTCCTGCTCGACCAGTTACACAACATTTTCCTTTACACTTATAGGACACCTCAAAATATTTAAACGCAAAGGGAGTAACCGCAACGACTGCAGACGTAATGAATCTTATGCCCGGTCGAATGGCAATGTTACGTTGAGTTTTAACCATATCCCACTCTTGATCCGCACGTGTAGTGAAGTTAATAATGTATTCATATCATCTTTAATAAGATATTTTTAAAAGAATCTCACAAATATTAACCCGACCGTTCGGACAGACGTTAATAAAATCGAAATTATTTGTACATATTGTTGCACGAGGAAAGAAAAACAATAATAACCCAAAAAAGCGCGGTTTTTAGCCCAATACTAGATCGATTTTTCTCCCCCGATTGAGGTATGCATACTAAATATCATGGAAATACATGAACACCTTTCCGAGATTCTGATTATAAATACATACAAGAATTGCTCGTTCAAAGTATAAGATTAATAGTAAGCAATAACCCCCTTATTAATAAACGTTGTACGAGTATAAGTTTTGAATAGTTGTACAGTGTCTTGTTCACGTCACACAAGTGACATTTTTAATTTGATTGAAGAAGACAAAACACTATGTAACTATTCAAAGCTTATACAGCGTTTATTAGTAAGGGGGCAAGCATACATCCTAGAGAAGATTTAGGAACCAATTGTCAAATAAATTCCCAGTCGGGGCGTTAAGATATTCCGAATAACGATTTAAACATTATTTACGAAACGGCGCAATTCATCGGAACTCTTGAATAAGCAATGTATATAGTAACGAGCCGATATATTATGTATCGAGATCATCCTGTGGAACTATTGATCTCTTTGTACAATAAAACACTGTTTGGTTTTGGGTATCTTGTTATTTATATTCATTTGTTCAAAACGTAAGAACTGGGCTCTTGTTGTTATGTTACTGGAATTAATTTAGAGTTATCTTTCAACTTAATGTCGTATACTTTTAATTACGTACTAAATTTACCTTTTTCGGAATAAAAACTAGCTTACGCATCAATCCAAAGCTTAAACTACTCCCATACTAAATTTCATCAAAATCCGTCACAAACATCCATCCGTCTATCCTCACAAATTTACATATCCTACTATTATTATACATGTCAAAATTTGTGAGGATGAATAGATGTATGGATGTTTAATACTCTTTTACTCACAAGCTGCTGAACGGTTTCGATGAAATTTGGTATGATAGTAGGCTCTGGATTAAATAAAACAGGGTACTTTTTATCTCCGAAAATGTACAGCACGTCTAAAAAAGGCCGTTTTGGCAATTCATTTTCAATTCTTGTTATGAATTACTGTATGAAAGATGACAGCGATTGTAAAATGGCCACTTGAATTGCAATTTATACTATGATTTGGATACAATTCATATGCAGAAATTGGCTGAAATGCATTTGTTTGACAGATTTACAAGCAGAATTGCTTTAGTGTCAAGTAGCAATATTGTGATGATATTGCGCAAGTGGCCTTTTAAGGCCCGCAGTATTCCCGCGAGATACTCAATTTACACGGACGGAGACGCGAGAAAAATCTAGTTTATAACAATAGTAGCAGTAGCAAATCACAAAACAGGGGGTAACCACTAGGCGGTAACCGCGACAACCCCGACGAATGCGGCAATATTTTTTGCCGGGCGTTCCGCGCCAGTGGGCCGCATCAAAGCGACCACTGATATGGGCCGCTATTTGCGGCGGTGACGTCATCCACAGCCCCACTTGTTGCATGTGGACGGTGCATGTGCAGCGTTTATTAACTTAACAAAAAAAGTAGATACATTGAATGAAAATTTCAGGGGACCCACCCAAAAGCTTGGATACGCAAAGCGTCCTAGCCCTGGCAATGCCTCGTGTAACAGATTTCTAAGAGAGCTGATGTTTCTTCAAAATATCATAAATCATAATCCATAGACCTATAATTATAGATAAGGCATTTCGAGACAAAAAGTGTCAACTCTAAGACTATCCCACTTTTGGGTTTGTTTGGGGCAGTTGACGTATTCGACGATGGGGTGGAATGAAAAATATTTTTCATCCCCATTTCACATGTATGGAGATGGTGAGCCACCCCTAAAATGTAAAATTTTATTATTATTTTATAAAGCCAAAATCAAGAATTATACACGTTATTTAACTAAGTATACAAAAAATCATCTATTTATATTCATAATTACAGAATCTAGAAGAGCAGACGGAGAGAGCGAAATCATAAGTCCTTGAGTATTACGGAACCCAAAAATACAAAAAAAAATTACTATGGTAAACTGTATGAAAATTGAAAACGTAAGTACGCGCCAATTTCGGAGATATCAGAAATTGTATGCATGTTACAATACACTTCGTAGCAACTTACAGGCGTGTGAAGTCACCTGTTGTAGGTACGCCATTTGTATGGGGCGTTTTCACAAGACTCACAAAAGTGCTTCAAACAATCCGCAGTTTCTTTGTCGTAATTTTCAGAGCTCTATTTATATTTATGTAATAAAAAATGGTTGTCTGTTAAGTCAGTTTACGGGCGATAAAAATTTTACATGATAACGTCATCACAAGCCGAACGCTTAGGCCGATCGTGCCTCTCTATCGCTTGTTCCGCGCTCTCGCTTGCACATATGACATATGATTTTATGCGAAAAAATAGGGAACCGAAAATTCCGGTTCCCTATTTTTTCGCATAAAATCATATGTCATAATTTTACTTGGCATAATTTCATTTGACCTAATAGTAGTTTCGCATAATATTCATTTGGCATAACTTTCTTAGCATAATTTTTTTTCGCATAATTACTAAAAGCATAATAATTGTTAGGCATACATTTTTTACGCATAATATTAATTAAGAATAATATTTTTATGCATAATATTAAAAAGCATAAATATATTTACGCATAATGATGTTTAAGCATAGATACTATTATGTTTACGCATACTTCTTTGTAGTTTTTTTTTTTCAAATACGAATGAATGATAAACTCTACTGGGTGTGCGAGTTAAGATGAAATAACAATTATAATTGTAATTTTCGACTGATTATGAAATGAAATTCGGACAAATAACACGAACTCCTATCTAAGGACATGCCGATTGCCGAGCCATAACCACAAGCCCAATGCACTTAAGGATTAAGTAAGTTTTGTTTTTGCATCAAATAACCTTTCGTATTATTTTAAACATGTTAGCGGCTTACGGGTGGCCCAAGGGCCACCCCGCCGCAACTTAACCTACTGTCACACATGTTAACTTGTTACACTAGGTATAATGAGTGTAATGCTGCTTTGCTTTTGCGTGCTTTTAATGTTTTATAAATATGCGTTTAATTACCTTAACCGTGTTTTCATTATGTCCTTTCGTTTTATGCATATTTGTGCCTTTTGACAGAATGCCTTGAATTTATTATGACAAAAAATATGCCTAACGGGTTTATGCCAAAAAACAATTATGCCAAAGTATTATTATGACAAGAAAAATTATGCCTTACGAGTTATGCCTCATTAAATTAGGACAAACAATATTAGTCTAAATGATATTTATGCCTAATGATGTAGTATGCCAAGAAACCATTATGCCAAAGTAATATTATGCGTAATAAAATTATGCCAAGTGAGGTATGCCAAATGAAATTATGACAAATAAAATTATGCGATATAAGAGGATCCCGAAAAAATTCCGTATTAAACGTTTTCCAACTTGGCCCCCACTGTGTATATTCATTTTCCGACTTGGAAGACTGTTGAAGCAGCTTTAATAAGGGTTCCCTGAGTACGACGGAAGCCTAAAAACGTCCTGAGATCAAAAATATCCGAATGTCGTATGTACTCGACACATTTACCCTTTTCCCTGACAATAATATGCGAGCTAAATTAGGTCATGCTACAAATAATGATACGACTGCCATCGCAGACACTTCACATACGAAATGAGATGAAATACGAAATATCATTTCGATCTTATTGCTATGGTCATAAGGCTCAACAGTGGTACACCGGATTTGTCGGCGATCGTACACATAAATCAGTCCAAGCGTGGGCACTGGGCACCAGTTTCCGAAATACTCGAGTATTTTGGAGTAATTTATCGTGTGTATTGTACTTTTGGCAAGTGTACCAATGTCTCTTAGTCTGTTAATTGTGTACTATATATCTGATGCCCGCGGCTCCGCCCGCGTAAATAAAGTATCCCACGGGAACCGTATATTTCCCGGCGATAAAAAGTAGCCTATGTCCTTTTTCGTGGTCTATTCTAAATCTATACAAAATTTCATCAGAATCTGTCTAGTAGTTTCGGAGACAATTCAATGCAAACAAACAAACAAACAAACTTGCTTACTTGTTTCATAGCTATAATAATAAATTGCAGGTACCTGAAGTAGGCCGAATTGGAATAGACAATGTAAACGCAATGAAAATATTATGTAGCTTTCAATGACAAATCTTCTAACATTAATCCAAAATCCGAATAGTAATGTATTCACATAATAATTGAGAAATTAACATTTCATGAATTAAATGAAAGATAACACAGATTGCTCGGACATATTTTTCATTTCCAAAATGATAATATAATACGAAATGTTTTTCGGGAAATTTCCTCTTGAGTTGTAATTTGAGTTCATTAATTATTACATCCGGGTATAAGTCAGATAAAAGTAAAATAAAAGTGCAAGCTAATTACGAGAAAAGGGAATATACAGGTTTTTTTTATTATTATTATTTTTTTATATAGATCTATCTTGTTTGGTAAACCGTATGGTAAAATCAGTTTTTGGATATCGTTAAAAATAACAAAGATATGAACGTTTAAAGTAGTCTATTAGACAGAGAGATCGGACGTGTAACGTGACGTCACCTAACACGACTGGTATAGAAAGTTCATCAGTAATTTAGTTTTGCTAGAACAGTGTTTTTCAACCTTTTTCATGATGCGACCCCCCTTGTATGAAAAAATATTTCGCGACCCCCCGACCCTTCGCTTTTTTAACACGTATGTATGTGTATGTTACAATTTTACAAATATTTATTCTATACGACGTTTTTATGCGTCTTCATAATTACTATTCGGATATAAGTACAAAATATAGTACGTCAAACATATTATTTTACAATTACGTACATCGATGATATCAATGATTGATTTATGAGTCCTATCGTATACATATATCCTTTTGTTAAAATTATCTTACTTAATAAATCAATAAATAATAATAAATAAAAAAGCTTTATAGTTTTTTTTACTAAAGTTCTCTCGACCTCCGGCGACCCCCCTACAGAAGCTTCGCGACCCCCCAGGGGGTCGCGACCCACAGGTTGAAAAACATTGTGCTAGAAAGATATAGATTAAAAACTTTGACCGCTCATATCTTGCTCATTTATCAACAGATATAAAAAAAATTCTCGCTATTGCCTTTATTTTTCAGTCTAGTATCATATTATCATGTTTTTAGTTATTTTTATGTTTTATGCATATTCCCTATTGGGGTTCTGCTCGCTATAATAAACGGATGGTCCGTTTGTTTTCGAGGAAAAGAGACATTTTAAGTTTCACATTAAGTAGGTCGGCAGCTTAAACTACTTAATAAATATGACGAATAATAATTAATTATTCAAAGTTCACGTTCAGCAAATCTTTCGACAATACATTTGGTATTAACAAAAGTGCCATTTCATTAGGGCACTCGGCACGAATAAGAGAACAACCGTCGCGTCGGACATTATTCTGGAATCCATTTACAAAATGAAAAGAGACAAAGGGTAACCTCCATTAGATGGTTGCTTCGGAGTATTTTTTTTTTAATTTCGAACGCGAATACTTAAATATGAATTCGAATGTGATAAGAGAATGCAGTTGATGCTAATATTAATGTATATAACAACCTCCGTGGTCTAGTGGTTAGAGCATTGGCTCTCGACTCGGAGGTCGTGGGTTCGATTCCCGCATGGGAACAACAAAAATGTTGTTTCCAAGTCTGGTTAGGACGATGCAGGCTGATCACCTGATTGTCTGACAAGAAAGATGATCCATGCGTCGGATGGGCATGTAAAAAGTCGGACCTGCGCCTGATCTCTCGTCAGTCTTGTCGGTTATCCGTCCCACTGGATTATGAGAGTAAAGGAAGAGAGAGTGCTTTTGTGTACTGCGCACTCACTTGGGCACTATAAAATAACTGCTCCGTAGCTGGCCTAGGCCTATTTCAATGAAACCGGCCACCAGTCACCGAAATCGGTGTGGGGAGCTATTATTATTTTATTTTAATGTATATATGGAGGAGTATGGCATTTGGCACAGTTAAAGTTTATGTGGAGGAAGGTGTGCAGAAAGCTAATATTTTTAAACTGTGCTTAGAAATACATAATATTAATAAAAAACCGGCCAACTGTGAGTCGGGCTCGCGTACCGAGGGTTCCGTACAAACTTGTAGATTAATAATAAAATTTTCGCAATTTTCCCTTTATCTGTACTATAAGACGTTGCTTCGTACCAAATTCCAAAATTATGAGTTCACGGGAAGTAGGTAGGTAGGTTTTGACCATGCGAGTGTCGAAAATTTGCGGAAATTTGCGGCACAAACGGCTGTATCTTTTGATTGCGTTGGCTTAGAAGTTTGATTTTTTCATAGCTCAAAGGGACAGTAGACCTAAGTATTTGATATAAATTCCAGCTCGATAACTCCACGCGCTCCTAAGAAAAAAGGTCTTGACAGACAGACGGACAGCAAAATGATGCTATAAGGGTTCCGTTTTTTCCTTTCGAGGTACATACATACATATAATCACGCCTTTTTCCCGTAAAGGGGTAGGCAGAGACCACTTTTTGCCACTTGCTACGATCCTTACATACTCGTTTCGCTTCGTTCACTTTCATTCTTACCATCCATTCCTCCTCTTACATTCAACGTAGCGAAGCGGCTCTCCATGGTCCGCTTTTCACCTCCGCGAGAAACGAGACGTGATGGGTGGTGAACCACATCGCCGCCATTTTGGATAATTAAATTATTTTTATGATTATCCATTGCATTTCCACAGATTGTTGGAGAGGGTAGGAATAGGGATAGGGAAGGATAGGTGGTGTGGAAAGGAAGATTGGTAAGTTAGAGTGGGAAATAGGAAATGTAGGATATTACCGTCCAGGAGGGCAAGGGATAGGACAGTAATAGCTAGGGAAGCCGGGGTCGCATACCCGTATACTATACCACAACTACCGAACAGGTAAGTTGGGATGAGTATCCCATGACATTTCGAGGTACAAAACCCCTAAAAAACACTATCATAGATTTTTATTAACACACACTACCTTATACGTTGAAGTTTGTAAATCTGTCTCAACATTTACGTTTTTTTCTATCGAGAGGCCAAAAAAACCTCAGGCTGGGACTACAATATGTTCCGGAATCCGGAACACCGGTTAAAATTCAGAGTACTGAAAATAGAACTCTACGCTAATATAATAGAGTTGAAAATGGAAGTGTCGAGTGTCGAGATGTCATATATGACTTTAACATTTGACTCGACACTCATGCGTTTGATTTTCAACTCTATTGTATTAGCACAAAGTTATATTTTCAATGCCCCAAATTGTCTCTCCCTTCAGGATTCCGGATCACATTATAGTCCCGATCTTACAGTTCGAACTTTAAATTATATGAACTACTAGCTATTGCGCGCGGCTACGCCCGCGTAAATACATTATCCCGCGGGAACACTTTTACGGGATAAAAAATATCCTATGTCCTTTTCCGGGACCCAAAGTATATCAAATTTCATTAAAAACGGTTGAGCGGTTAAAGCGTGAAGAGGTAGCAGACAGACAGTCACACTTTCGCATTTATAATATTAGTATAGATGGGCGAATTTCGACCGCAGGGCGACCTCTAGTTTTATTAATATTGTAAATTTATGTAAGGACTTTTATAATTCAGTTACTAAAAGGTTTCAAAAAACAGATATACTGGATATACGAATATGAAAAAGACAAATTGTACAGTAACCATGGAATAGCTGGATATTGTTTATATGCGATCAAATTAACTGCCAACAAATTATAAGAGCTTTTCTCATAGTAAAATGTTTGCAATCCAATAATTTTAAGCAAATACTGCTGTGAAAGATTACCAATATAAGGCATACCACACACTGAATAAGTGATAAACCTGTTTCTATGAAAACTCAATAAATACAAACAATTTCCATATTGTGCCCACCCTGTTTAATAGTTAAAATTTCAAGATGGAAGCTTTGGATTTGACGTATTGTTTATTCAAAGGGAATTTCGTAATTCTAATGTTTGTAAAGGCCCATTCGCACATACTACCAAACTTTAGGCGTGTTACACACAATAGCTTTGTACACAAATAACACCACCCGCATAAGCATGGACTATGGGCAATAGTTTAGGGTTCCACATGGTTAAATATTATTTAATCGCATTAGCAGTAATTCTAAAATTAACTACAATTCACGTTAATATCATAATATACTAGATGTTACCCGCGACAACATGGGCACAAAAGTAAAATTCCACTGGAACCGTACATTTTCCCGCGATAAAAAGTTGCCTATGTCAAACTCAAAAAACTCAAACTCATTTTTTTATTTCCATGTAGGTTATAATATAACGCTAGAATTGTCCTACATGATGCCTACCACCGGTTCGGAAACTAGCCCGGCGAGAAGAACCGGCGTAAGAAACTCGCACGGGGCCACCTTTTAGCAAAAAGATGGGAAAATGTTCTTTTCAAAAAATTTTTTTTTTACAATGTTGTAACTTAATCTATACAACGTTAGTCATAAGTACATAGAACATACTTAAGTACATAAATGCAGCCTTGCAGGGGGCCATCTTATTCCCAAGGTGTGCATTGTCCTTTCCATAGTCTACATCTATGTCTTACAGTAATTTCTAACAATTTTATTCTAATACTTTTCAATAGAAATGTGTACAAGGATACACATACCTACTCGTAGCAAGGAATTAGAAAATTATTTAGTTAATATATATAAGTATACTCTAAGAGCAACTTCTTCAAAGGTTGATGTTTCATAGACTCTCAATGCGGCCATTCTTGACCTCCTTGACCATCAGAACCTCAATTCTCGTATTTAATGTAGACTTTAATTGTACTTTGATTGTATTATAAGTGAAACGATTTGTTATCATTAACTGATTTTATGACGTTTCACCAATCAGAGCGCGTTGCACGCTGGTTAAACGTTTACGAGAATACCGTTTGACAGTTTTAGCGAATCTGGACTTGATTGTAATTGTATTATTGCAGGTTTTATTTAGCAGAATTGACCCTCTGTTATAATTTTTAAGGTTAAGATTATTTTTGATGCACAAGCATTCTTAAGCTAGCCATACACGTAAGGCTTTATCTGTAAGGCACAGTTACACCGGTACAGTAAGCTTCAACTGAAACTATACGGAAAATCGAAACTGAATCATACTATTATGTTTGTGGGTCGTGGAAATCGCGGTAACACAGGGAATTACACAGCCGAATACGCCATTTTGTATTTTTTTTTATTTACGTCGAGAAAATGAGGGAGCTCATCAGTTGATTAAGAACGGAATTATCCAGTGGATACCGACGGGAGAATGATTGCGTAAGTTTATCACTTTCAGTTACGCGGGGTGTAAACTGTTAAGGCTTTGGGGAGCGTACGCGTTTCTGGAAAACAGCATTAATAGGGATGTTGCCTAGCCTAAATACAAAAGGCAAACCTGACTGACTCATACGCACAGCCGTAACTACAAAACGGATTTTGCTGAAATTTGGCATACAGATAGTTGTGATGACGTAGGCCCGCTAAGAAAGGATTTTTGAAAATTCGCCCCCTAAGTGGGTGAAAAAGGTATTAAAATTTTGTTTGGAAACCGAACTCTACGCGAAGTCGCGGGCAAAAGCTAGTGTTTCGACACTCACGTTCTCACGCTTCATATCACGTTTTTACAAATTAAATTTTAAATCTAAAAGAAAAAGTTAATGAAGCGATTAAAAATTATAAGAAAATAAAAGAAATCCGATCTTTCTCGCAAAACGATTTGTGACGTCACAATGACAAATGTACGGCGGTAGCAAATCGTGACGTTACAGGCCGACATATCGCTTCCTTTCTTATTGCAAATTTAAATTGTTTATATATCTTCGTTATTTTTTAAGACTAGCTTGTTCCCGCGGCTCCACCCGCGTAAATATCGTAGTATCCCACAGGAATACTGTACTTTTTCAGAATAAAAAGTAGCCTGTTTTAATCCAGAGCCTAAACTGTAAAAACTACCGTGAAAGAGTAATAAACATCCATCCATCCATCTATACTCACAAACTTTCACATTTATAACCGTAGTAGGATTCAATGTGTTTTAGATTATTTATTATAATTTTGTCTTACATTGAATAGACGAAATTTTTTATTGGTTCTTGTCAATGTAACGGGCATCAAGCCACAAGTCCATCAGTCCAGCCTCCTGCCGCCTGCGCCATGGCAAGACTTTATTGCATTTACATCGCAGTAAAGCTGCGCGTCCACTGGATCGGAATCGGAGCGTACGCAGCGTACGGATTTGTTGCTTTGTATTGATTTCTATGGTACTGCGTCCACTGGATCGGCATTTCTGCGCCTGAGACCGGTATTTATGCCGATGACGTCATCCGCAGTTGTAGAATATAGTGAGTTCAAAAAACTTTTTTCGAGTCATATGAATGTACTCAAAAAATCTATTTTCATCTTCTAATAAATCAGAATATTATAATGTATGAAATTCATTTTTTTGAGTTTTAAGTTTTTAAAATTAATCTTTTTGAGTTTATATTATGAACCCATATCTTTCGTTTCCTCTTCTTTCTCTTTTCTTCTTCTGATAAAATACAGCTAATTACAACAATATCCTCGTCACTATCCTCCATAATGCAAATGCACGTTCAGGCTATGACGGACTAAAAATAACTAAATGCCGATGATGAATCTGAATGCAGTGGACGCACCCCATCGGCATTTCGTAAATGACGACGCTTCGTACGCGTAAATGACGACGCTTCGTACGCTGCGTACGCTCCGATTCCGATCCAGTGGACGCGCAGCTTAACGCGGAAGCTTCAACTTCTGATTGAGGGTGGAATTATCCAGTGGATACAGCCTGACGGGTGAATTATTGCGCAGGTTTATCACTCCCAGATGTTCCTCGAGATGTAAGTTTGTTTGCATTGAATAGGCTCCAAAACTACTGGTCCGATTTTGATGAATTTCGGCACAGATATAGAATAGAGTACGGGGAAGTACATAGGCTACTTTTTATTGCGACAAAATGTACAGTTCACTCGAGATCGAAAACATCTAGTATATTCCACTTTGATGTTTGTACGTCCCTAACCAAAATTATTTTCAGTGTAGTTTTGTATGTAAAATTAAGCCTATATTTGGCCTCGATACTATCGAGATTCGAGGCCAAAATATATGGGCTTAATTTTATCGATAAAACTATCCCGGTTTTGGGGGTCGCCTTTTGATGTCTGTAGGTCATAAATAAAATTTATAACCTACACACATCAAAAGGGTTACGCTAAAATAATACATTTAATTCTGAAAAAAAAAAAATATTTTTTTTCACTGTTAAAATCTCTTAGCTTCGAGACGACACACACACACATAGTTTAATGAGCGTCCGTGATAATAATGATAAAGAAAAAATACGCTTATTCTTGTTGATGATGATAATGAACTGCACGCTTCATCACAATCGCTAGCTCCATAAACATTACAATAAATCATCTTCATTAGGCGACAGGCGGGACAATTAAACGCCGTGAAAAATAGCCTATTTACTACCGAAGAGCTCGCGACCTATATTTTATTTACAGCATGGACGGGGAAGCTTCTTAGGCATCGAACATACGGTACGTAACTGGCGTAAAATGCAAATCGAGCAAGATTTGCTTCTTAAGCCCGTTAATAGCGTTAGCCCCTAATACAACTAACATTTTATCCATACATATAAAAAGCAAAGCTGATTGACCGATGTAATCAACGCACAGACCAAACCTTTATGGCTAGAAATTTGAAATTTTGCACACGTATTTCTTATATGACGTAGGCATCCACTAAGGAAGGATTTTTCAAAATTCAATCCCCGAGGGGGTAAAATAGGGGATGAAAGTTTAAAACCTTATTTTACGCGGGCAAATCCGCAGGTAATTAATGCTAGTCGTAACGATAGAACCGTTAGGTGTTAGCCGACCTGTGGAGTTTCGTTGTGTGTATGGCCAATTGTAGAAAATTATCGTAACATATTGCCATACACACGATCGATAAAACTGCGCAGTTCGGTTTACACCGTTAAATTATTACGACAAAACCTTAGGTATGTAGCGAGCTTTTTGTTCAACTTTGGGAGTAAAATAGAGCTTTAAACTATTTTAACTTATAAAAATAATAATTTGCGGTAAAAATGTTTAATTCCTTTCTGTGTCAGCTGGCAGTAGCAGTGTTATTTTCATTTATTGGTCAGTTAAGTAAAACTTGTATATTTTGTATCCAGGTATCACTATTTTGTTCAGAAAAAACTAACAAGTTATCGAAACTAATAGCGCTATTGAATAGATAAACTACCGACAAATTCACCTCACAAGCTGGGCATAAGGCGAACTGGTTATGTGAAGACTGATTGCTTACTCCTGTAAAATTCTGATAAAATGCATACACAATTTTCTAATTTTCGCGTTTACAAATTTGACATAAATTGGCTGTTTTCGGTAGGTACATTTTGCGACCAAATGAAACCAAATCCTACAATACTAACAATCGTCACAAATAGAGTAGTACTTCTTTTACTAAAATTGGTTTAAAAAATATTATAGAAATTATGATTTTAAGTACCTACATAATATAGCAAAAACCATTTTCCAGCATCTCTTCACGCCAAAATTTACAAAAAAAGAGTTCGTGTTCCGGAACATTTTTCTGCTCTTATGAATTGCTTGCTTGTTTAAAAATACCCAAAGAAAGCGGATATAAAACACCTTAAAATTTGCATAAAATAATCCAACATAAATTTTTTTTTGGAAAAAGTAAAAAGTATTCTCAAATTTTTTGCTATGCATGAATTTAAATGCATAGCAGTAGGTAATATAAAGCTTATTTTTTTTATCACTGTCAGGATTAATTGCACAAAACATTTCTAAAGTAATGTCAGTCCGTACTAGGCCGCTGTCAACACATTTTGTAAACGCGTTAAAGATGAAACAGAAGAAATAATTTGCAAACTCAAATTCGCTATAATATCACTAGTAAGGATAACGGTTACTTCGAACTAATAGTTGGCTAATAGTGATATCAATTTGTTGAGACGATCGAGCGAGCGAGGGTAGAAGCTAATTTTAGAATCGTTATACCTTAATAGTTACGTTTGAAAATAGAACGTTTTAAACGAATATTTTCTTCTTAGGGTTGCCAGTCCTATTTAAAATTTTCTTAGATTGATACTTACTATTTATTTCTTGACCTATTTGTTATAAGAATAAAGAATCGTTACGAAATTAATATTTAATATTTTTTTCTTTAATATCTATGGACGCTTCACACCACGTCGATCTGGTCCCGTGGTAAGTTCTCGAATAACTTGTGTTACCAGACAACAGAAATATTTTTCAAAATACTTTTATACTATAGTATACATATCTTTAAGATTTTTATTATTTAATACACATCCATGACCCAGGAACACAGTAAACTTTTTGTCCCCTGGCGTGTGATTCGAACCCGCGACCTCCAGCTTGAACGCTAAGGAGTTAACCACTGGGCCACAGAGGCCGTAAATAAAGTATAAAAAATAAAGTTAAATTGAAAAATAAAGTAAATATAATATTATTAATAAGACGAAGATGAGGTATATTTTACTCAAATCAAATTTGGATAAGTCCATCTTCAGAAGTTTTTGTCATCACTGATCCCGACAACTCCAAATCCGATTATTTTACCGCTCCCTACATTTATTTTGCCGCTTCTGTGATTTAATTAACAAGTTTATAACCATCTTAAAATACCATTTTTATTTTCAAGCCATGACAGCCCTAGTTAAAAGTTAGGCAATTTTTGGAACGTTAATTTAAACCCATTGTTAAACTGTAGAATTTCTAAATTACGCTTACAGGTGGAGCGTTACTTTCGGTATATTTGTGTAATTTGAATGCGAAAATATGTTTGTTTGAGTTTGCTTTCGGTCGATTACATAAATTACCTTCGTTATCGCTATGGATGATTAGGGTTCAAATCCTAGCATACACGTAGGTAATCATCATCACACAAGGAAACTGCGCTACATAATATATATATTTTTTCTTTCGTCGTGCCACAATATATCAACATTGTGTTGTCAGTCCGATTAGCTGTTTGGTACTTATGCGTACCTATGTATAATTTAATAATTTTTGCTTTGTTCGAAAATTCGGGATGTGGTGGGTTCGAATCCCAGTCAGATAGATATTTTTGTCATTATTTTTATTTTATTTAAATCTCCTAGAACTCGGAGCATATCTCGGTTTCCCATGTACATACTTATATATTTATACGTGAAATAAAAATCTCTTACTTCTAATATTACAAAGATGATACTAACTGCGGAGTATAAAATTTGGCACAGTTAAAGTTTATGTGGAGAAAGCTGTGCAGAAAGCTAATGTGTGTTTATAAATGCTTAGAAAAATATAAAATTATTAAAAAATAATAACAACACACACTACCTCAGATTAAAAACTCACACTATAGTGCATTTGATACACGTTGACATTTCAAGGGTCAATTGTCAATCTAACGGCCAAATAATAGGTGGACTCGTGGAATAATAGGTGGAGCCCACCTATTCACAGGCTGTCGCTTCTCTGCTAGCCGAAATGACAAGGACAGAGTGTGACTTGAGCGTCACTTAATTTTTGTAACGTTCCAGTAGGTATTCGGCCTTAAGAGGTAAATGAATTCTTATAACATCGAACTAAAAAATAAATATATAAATTGTTAGAGGCATTTTCGACCATAGGGCTGGTAACCTTTAGTAGTTTTTGTTAAAATTTTGATTTTCAAGGTCAGCGTAGGCTTTCGTATTAGCACACGCGCGATTTGACGGATGAGATTTTACCAATAGTACCTACCTAATTAGTAACTACATATCATAGTTAGGCCATAGATCTCTGTTTTCACTTTTTCACACATTAACACTCCAGTAAACACAGTGTTATTTTACGCCCGTTTTCCCGACCCGCCCGACCTTGGGTATCTATTCGAGCCGAAAAGCGCTGAAGCATTGTTAACATGCGCTCTTAAAACAACAATTACTAGTACAAAGTATATTAAACAAATTGTATTTAAATGCACATAACTCATGGTCGCACTAATAATTCTCACGATAATGTAAAGTGTAAACATTCATAAGGAACTTCCTGAAAATTATTACCTCCAAACTGTACGCACATTGTTACCGTATCCAAATTAACATAACGACAGGATGTGTGAAGAAAACCAGCAACTATTATATTATACTAGCTTTTGCCCACGGCTCCGCCCGCGTACATACATTATCCCGCGGGAACACTACTTTTTCGGAATAAAAATATCCTATGGCCTTTCCCGGGACCCAAAGTATGTCTATACCAAATTTCATAAAAATCGGTTCAGCAATTAAAACGTGAAGAGGTAACAGACAGACACACTTTCGCATTTATAATATTAGTATAGATATAGATTTTGCTCGCGGCTTCGCCTGCATAAATCAGGGGTGGTCGACTTTGTATGAATGACCTTGGACCAAAAAGGGGGCAGTTCGGTGCGACAAGAATGGTTATATTTCAATATATCGCTCTCTGTCTTACATGGTTAATATTACATAAAAGTTACTTAAAAACCACAACAGATGGCGCACAACAGACACTATGCCGCTTCTAGATCGCGCTATCGAAAACACTAGACGTATGTATTTAAGGGCTCACGAACAAATTGTGACGTATAGTTATGATTTGTGCGTGGAGGTGGTCGCTCGGTTTTGTTGGAACGCAAAATTTAGGTCTAAAGAGAAATTTAACGTTAACTTAAACTTTAATTACGTATCTTCAATTTCCCGCCATATTCATATAATCAAATATTTAGTCCTCCTTTGTTGGAAGGCGGTTAAAAGTTTGAGGGGGCAGCTCACTAGAGGCGCTATTTGGTCCCAATTTTTTTGTATGAAGTCGACCTTCTTCTCCGCGAGTAATAGTGTTCTGTGGCATAAATACAGTATGCCACAGGAACACTGCACTTTTTTGGGATAAAATGGAGCCTATGTTTTAATCCAGAGCCCAAACTACTACCATACCAAATTTCATCAAAATCTATTCATTAGTTTTTGCGTGAAAGAGTAATAAACGTCCATCCATCCATCCTCACAAACTTTCACATTTATAATAGTAGTAGAATGTGAAACAGCATCCGTGGTCCAGTGGTTAGAGCATTGGCTCTCGACTCGGAGGTCGTGGGTTCGATTTCCGCATTGGAACAACAAAAAAGTTTGTTTCCAAAGAAAGATGATCCATGCGTCGAATGGGCATGTAAAAAGTCGTACCTGCGCCTGATCTCTCGTTAGTCGTGTCGGTTATCCGTCCCACTGGATGCTGAGACTAAAGGAAGACAGTTACTTGTGTACTACGCACACAGTGGAGCACTATAAAATTACTCCTCCGTAACTGGCCTGGTTTCAATGAAACCGGCCACCGTCACCGAAATCGGTGTGGGGAAGTTATAGGATGTGAAAGCTCGTAAGTATCCATGAGGCATACTGCTTCACAATCTACTGATAAGTGGTCACATAGCTTATTTGCATGTTTTGTCTCTTTCGCTCGATATAAAGTAAGCAGTTACAAAACATCCGAATAAGCTATCCGACACTTATTAGAAGATTGTGAACTTATAAGCACTTTGGAGGCCGATTACTCTAAAATAAAAACGTGTATGAAACCGTGCCATTATTTTAAAAGAACTATTTAACGATACCCCACACGATGGAGCAGAATGAAAAAAAAAATCATCCCCACTTCACATGAGAGCCACCCCGAAAATCTAAAATTATTATTATTTTATGAGCGAGATCTACTTATACCTACACAGTATCAATTTATATTTATAACTAGCTGTCCCGACAAACGTTGTTCTGCCTTAACTATGAACTGAAAGAAGAAGGGGCAAACCGTCCCCACCCTTGTAGCACTACAAGACATATTATATCAAATGAAAGGGCTTAAAAAGTGTATAATTTTATTGTACGACGAAAAATCTCTAAACCATGGGAGAAAAAAGTTAATGAGGGTTAAAGGTTAAGAAAAAGTTGAAAAAATCATCCTGTATTATTGCACCATTTTATAGTGTTGCTAATAAGGAACAATTTTTGGAAAGTAATGGTGTACAGCAAACGTCATAAAAGTGGTATATTTTGATAAACTGCCTCATATTTTGAAGAAATGTATGGAATAATAATAAAATGCTAAAAAAAGCTATTTCCTTAATTTTTTCGCACATAATTACTTTCTAGAAATTGTTTCTTACTTACGACGCTATCGAATGGTGCAATAATACAGAATGTATTTTTTTCCTAATCTGCGGGTTCGAATCCTGGCCTGGAAAATTGGTTTATGTAAAATTTAATGATGCAGATAAAACAATTACATTAAAATACATATAATTAAAGCAAAAATTATTTTAAAACGATTATGCACTGAAAAAAAGTAAAAAGAAACATATTATATGGTGAACTATTCTTCTGGGCGTTGTAAGAGAAGTCTAAAACAAATTAGGGATAGCAATTTAGCCCTATGGAGTGTCGAGTCCGACTTGATGAAAACTTAAACTGCATCATTAGATTTTTAATAACTCAATTTTACTCATCCCAACTTACCTGTCCGGTAGTTGTGGTATAGTATACGGGTATGCGACCCCGGCTCCCTAGCTATTACCGTCCTATCCCGTGCCCTCCTGGGCGGTAATATCCTACATTCCTATTTCCCACCCTAACTTACCAATCTTCCTTTCCACACCACCTATCCTTCCCTTTCCCTATTCCAACCCTCTCCACCAATCCGTGGGAACGCAATGGATAATCATAAATAATTTAATTATCCAAAATGGCGGCGATGCGGTTCGCCACCCATCACGTCTCGTTCTCGCGGAGGCGAAAAGTGGCCCATGGAGAGCCGCTTCGCTACGTTGAATGTAAGAGGAGGAATGGATGGTATGAATGAAAGTGGACGAAGCGAAACAAGTATGTAAGGATCGTAGCAAGTGGAAAGAAGTGGTCTCTGCCTACCCCTACGGGAAAGAGGCGGTCTCTGCCTACCCCTATGGGAAAGAGGCGTGATTATATGAATGAATGAATTTTCCGAGGCAGGATTCGAACCCATAGATTGTTAAAAAAATTCGTCCTGTATATTGCACCATTCGATAGTGTCGCAAGTAAGAAACAATTTCCAAAAATTGCGAAAAAATTAAGGAAATAGCTTTTTTTTAGCATTTTATGATTATACCATACATTTCTTCAAAATATGAGGCAGTTTATCAAAATATACCACTTTTATGACGTTTGCTGTATACCATTACTTTCCAAAAATTGTTCCTTAATAGCAACATTATAAAATTGTGCAATAATACAGGGTGTATTTTTCTACTTTTTTTTTAACCTTCATTAACTTTTTTCTCCCATGGTTTAGAGATTTTTCGTCGTACAATAAAATTACACACTTTTTAAGCCCTTTCATTCGATATATGTCTTGTAGTGCTACAGTAGTGGGGACGGGCTCCATACAAAAATGCCCCTTCTTCTTTCTCACCAAATCAAATCAAAGACAAATCGGTCCAGCCGTTCTCGAGTTTTAGCGAACTAACGAACAGAAATTCATTTTTATATATAAGAAGATTATAGAAGCTAGAAGAGCGGACGGATGGACATACAGACAGACCGACGGACGGACGGACGAACGAAACCATAAGGGTTTCTTGAGTTCGACGGCACCCTAATAAAAGACAAGCAGAAATCCTGAGCGCATTTATATACGCGAATAAAAATTTTCCGAGACATAAGGTTATCTAACGATGTACAAATACTAGAGAGGCTAGATTCTAGACCGTAAATTCTAATACTGTCTCTAGATCTCGAGGGGGCGATTCCAAACAATTGCGAGCTAAGGTCAGCTATTCGGTCCGAAAGCCCAGGTAGGGTGGCTATGAGTTCGAAATTCTGCGAAACAAAATGAAATACAAATATTTGAAAAAAAAACTTCAGTAAAGGTTCGGTTAGACCTAGACGGTCTTTCTACTCTATACACTGTTGGGTGTACGTCGCATGTGACAAGCAACAGATGATAATACCTAATGGAAGCTTGGCGCGTATTCAGTTATACATTCAATCGTTTATTTTAGACGTTTTTAAGACATATTAATAATAACTTAACAAGATATATCACTAAAAAGGGTGAAATTATTATTTTTAAACAAAAAATTAAACCGACTTCCAAAGTAAAAATACACAAAAAATTATGAAATAAAACTTATTTTATAAATAATTCCCCTTTTAAGTTTGGCTATTTCTCTACTTAATCTTCTTAATTTTGAAGTCGGTACCAGCAAATATGAACGTGAGTTCTATAAAATATTGTAGGACATCGTTTGGGCTGGTAGCGACTTCAAAATTAAGAAGATTAAGTAGAGAAATAGCCAAACTTAAAAAGGGAATTATTTATAAAATAAGTTTTATTTCATACTTTTTTGTGTATTTTTACTTTGGAAGTCGGTTTAATTTTTTGTTTAAAAATAATTATTTATAAGAAGAAGCCATTCAAATATCTTTATTTCAATTTCAGATTTTGCTTGGCACTTAGCCAGTAGGTGTAATCATTATAATTTCTACAAGAAGTGTTTTTTGCAAATAGATAAACGAAATATCGTTTACAACGCATCGAATTAAACTTTTACAAACAAACAACTGGTTTGTTAAATTGATTAAGAATTCATATGAAAATATTAAAAAGTTACTATAGAATTTTACAGGGTATTATTACAGTTTATATAAAATAAATATTAATAAAATTTACAAATATGTATGTAAGTTCAAAGTCTGATACTGTACAAAGTCCGACAAAATCTTACGCAATGTGACCCTAGTCCCCGGAGACGTCTAAAATATTTTACAGAATCTTTGATTGGCCTCTTCAGACGCTCAGCATATTTTATTGGACTTTAAAGAATTTTATTTCGATATAAAATTCACTTACAATTTAAAAGGTAATAAAATAATAATTTAACTTTAGTTTATAACTATACGTACTAAAATTACGAGCACTTACACTAAGTTTTTTATTTTATTTTAAATACTTGATAAACTATACTTCATGGCATTAACAATTATTGTACACTATATGGTGCCCACGACTTCGTGCGCGCTAAAAGAAATTTCACAGAAACCGATGTAAATACTAAATATCACTGGGAGGTCTTATATAAACAACCCTCTTACAGTATGTAACTAGAATAATAGTAATTTATACGGAAACTCCCACATAAACTATTATTATTCAGGCCAGAGTAGCATTTATAAAGTTGGTAGAGATTTTCCAAGCCGCTGAGCTTGGATGTAAGACGCCATACTGTCTGGCGGTATCATTTTACTACAAGTCCTATATAGTTATGGAGTCCTAGTACTTACAATTTGTGAACGAATCTCATAAGAAAAAGGTCGCTTGCATAAGGATCTTTTATTTTTTACATAATAATATAAAAATAACTATAATCTATACTAATATAATAAAGAGGAAAAGTTTGTTTGCTTATTTGTTTGATGAAATTTGGTTATTAATATAAAATATAAAGTAAACCACGGGGAAAGACATATGATACTTTTTATTGTGGAACGTACAGTGTTCCCGAGGAATACTGTATATTTTACGGATACGGATGGAGCCGCGGGCAACACCTAGTTTTGTTAATAATTCATACAGTCAACTACATCTACAAGTCGTAGTACCTCAGTACATGCATCCGTAATCCCGCCACTACAGGGCTCGTCACGCTCCCGTCACGTGCGGTTTACGTGCACGGGACGTGACACGTGACACGGAGCGTGACAGGACGTAGTTTACGTTATATGTACCAGCGTGCATTGAGTATTAGCCTGTGGATTGTGCTCGTCTCGGATTAATCTTAAACTGTACCGTCATAACAATACATATTATAATTGCTTATGATAGATCAAAGATTATAGGGTTGACAAAAATCACAGATGTCATCCAATTTATGTCATACTACTTTAGAGTAGACGACCTCTGTGGCTCAGTGGTTCAGCGCGTTGGTTCTCAAGCCGGGGGTCGCGGGTTCGAATCCCGCCAAAGAACACAAAATTTTTCTGCGTTCCTGGGTCATGTATGTGTATTAAATATGTGTATAATATAAGAAAAATCATAAATATGTGTAAGTATCAGTGGCTAAGGGTTCCTATAACTCTATTCCTATCGGCTTCCCTTACCGCTTACCTTTTGACGAACCTCATCCAAATCCCTACCTATTATACAGGCTACGGCTTCCCTATGAAGGAGAACCAGCCTTCGCCACTGGTAAGTATAGTATAAAAGTATTTCATATGTTAGGGTGAACGTACCAATTATCAGCACTTTAAGAGATAGTTCAAATTTAACCCCGATTATTACAGAGGAAAATACTTTTTTACCCACAATGATGAGTTTTCTGGGTCCATTATTTAATAAATGACTGATTTTTATTTCATAATATAGGTTACCTTCATCCACATTTTATAAAAATAATCATAACTAAAAAATTACCCTGTCACCAATTATTAACACCCTCGTCACCAATTATCAGCACTGGGGTACCAAATTATCAGCCCTGTGATAGTGGTGATGAAATTCGGTAGTTAATTCTACTAATATTATAAATGTGAGTATTTGTGAGGATGAATGGATACATGTATGGATGGATGGATTTTGTAACTCTTTCATGCAAAAAATATTGAACGGATTTCGATGAAATTTTGAATGGTAGTAGTTTAAGCTCTGTATTAAAACAATGGATAAAAAACACAGTTTGTTCCCATGGGATACTGTATGGGGAGCCGCGGGAAATATTATGAAATAAAATAATGATGAGAGAATAATCTCTTTTTATACCTTGCCTGATAATCAGTTTCATAAAAATTTGTCTTTAAAAATATCACATTACTTAATTCTTATTAATTAGTCAAGTCTTTTTCATTAACCTTAGTTATATAATTATTCCAAGTTTAAGTGTAGTATTTTTAATTAAATTTTTATTCCACTAATATTCTTAAGTCTTAATGAAGCATCAAAATAAATTAGTAAATGACTATGGTAAAATTACTATTGAGTTATAGTTTATAGTACAGGAAACTGGAGAGACTTGATCCCCCCCTTTTGTTTTTTCCCCTTATTTTCTACATAATATGGATCCTATTTAAAATAATTCAAAGCGGCCAAGTGCGAGTCGGACTCGCCCATGAAGGATTTCGTAGCAGCAAGTACCATAACATAAAAGTTCTTGTAGAGAATTGATTGAATGAAAGGTAAATTGCAGTTTATGATTTATGGCGTATTAAAATAGGTATGCGGATCCTCCAAAAATTATTGTTTTTTTTCTATTTTTATGTGAAAAATTTTGATTCATAGAATTCATCTACTTACCAAATTTCAACAATTCTATAGTTCTTATAGTAAACAGACAGACATGAATCCATAAGGGTTCCGTTTTTTGCCATTTTGCTACGGAACCCTAAAAAGTGGTACTGAAGGACGTAGAGCTTAAAGAATTTGCAACAACTAACAGAATATCAGTCAAAATAAGTATTAATTTACCTGCTAAAACTCAAGACACGTATTTACTTTTACTTAAGGCTGCGCTAGTCGGTTTCTTCTCCATACAAACGCTGTTGGTGATTTACTCTAAAGTCAAATATTGTAGACCCAAATGTTTGTGTAATATCGATTTTTATTATACTTATCTAGGTCGGTATGTGCTTTTATTTCTAAAATTTTAATAGCCTCCAAACATCGGCTTTAAGCGCAACTTTGACCGTAAAAAAAACAAACGAAGAATGAAAATAAAAAAGAAAGCACATACCGACACAGTTTTATTATTCAGAATTCAGATAACTTTACTTCAGACAAAAATATTATATAGTTTGTTCATAAAACACCAACAGCTGAGTGTTGATTTGCGTAATCTGAGGATGCCTTTTCTCAAATACTTTACAAAGCAGTATAAATGTGTGCACTATAGCTTCTCATATAAATTCTCTTTTTCTCATATAATAATCATATAATAAATAGATAACTATTTTATGGCTATATATTTTTTCCCCCGATATTATGTGAAATAACAAGCATTTTCCCCACGCGCCGCACTGAGTTCGAACCGTTGACTAGCGCACTCTTAAGTCCCCATACAAAGGAAACTTGATCCTCTATAAAAATACTGTGCAACTTAAGAGTATAAACGTTGATATAACATCATTTGTTCCATAGTAGACCACTAGTGCTGATAAATTGGAATTTACAAAATATTGGACCCAGATCTCAGCACCATATGTTTTATCATTAATTTTGCTATAACTTTAACACTCTTTTACTAGATAAGCCTCATAAAACATCTCAGTTATGAGACAAACCAAAATTTTGAGTAAAAAATATGGAAAAGTTCAAAAATAGCATAATATGAAAATACGTGAGCTTACAGTCGATCACAAGGAATCTGCCAAAAAAATTCAAACTATAGGACACCAACACTCATTTACTTATATGTCGCTGTTTTTAAGTCGAAAAGTGTGGTGTCGCCGGCAGTAGATTCCAGAAACATTATATTTTTGTTTTTATTAAGTGGAAACAAATATTAATAAGTGAGAAGCTTATAATTCTACTATTTGTTCGGGGTACTGATAATTTGGTACAGTGCTAGCAATTGGGTGAATCACCCTATAATAGGTTGGGGAAAAAGTCTTTTCGCATTATAGTATGTATGAACTTGTCATAAAATATCTTGGGCTATACCAATTGTATCTGGCTGATTTTGGTATCATTAAAAAGTTTTAATTTTACAGAAGACAATTCCAAATTCAAATTAGGTAAATTTGAGATTTTCATTTGTTTTTCTTATTGTTAAAATGAGTGATTCTTATGAAGAATTTTGATACATTTTAAAATTTTATTACAAAAAAGGTAAAAATGCAACACAAGCCGCAAAAAAAATTTGTGATGTTTATGGACCTAATGCAGTATCTGTGAGAGTAGCGCAAATTTGGTTTAAGCGTTTTCAATCCGGAAATTTTGATATCAAAGACGCACGTCGCTCTGGTCGCCCTGTTACGGACAAAACTGTTGCCATTTTTGAAAAAGTGGAGCAAGATCGGCATATTAGTAGTTACGATGTAGCTGAAGAACTGGGGATTGACCACAAAACGGTTTTGGCGCATTTGAAAAAAGCTGGGTACACAAAGAAGCTCGATATTTGGGTGCCTCATGAGCTCACTGAAAGAAACCTAATGAACCGTGTACTCATTTGTGATTCTTTATTACGACGTAATGAAACCGAACCATTTTTGAAGAAGCTGATAACTGGTGATGAAAAGTGGATCACGTACGACAAGAACGTGCGAAAAAGATCGTGGTCAAAGGCCGGTCAGGCTTCACAGACTGTGGCGAAACCCGGGTTAACTCGCAACAAGGTGATGCTGTGTGTGTGGTGGGATTGGAAGAGCTACTACCGCCAGGCAGGACCATCAATTCTGAACTGTACTGCGAACAACTGATGAGATTAAAGCAAGAAGTTGAGAGAAAGCGGCCGGAATTAATCAACAGAAGGGGTGTGGTTTTTCACCATGATAACGCTAGACCTCACACATCTTTAGCCACTCAGAAAAAATTACGGGAGTTTGGCTGGGAGGTGTTAATGCATCCGCCGTATAGTCCTGACCTTGCACCTTCAGATTTCCACCTGTTTCGGTCGCTGCAGAATTCCTTAGGCATTGTCAGGTTGACATCACAAGAGGACTGCCAAAACCACTTGTCGCAGTTTTTTTATCAGAAGCCCCAAAAATTTTATAGCAATGGGATCATGTACCTACCAACAAGATGGCAAAAAGTTATCGAACAAAATGGCACCTATATACTTTAGTCACTTGTAACTAAACTTTATAAAAAAACCTTTTGAATTTTTATATAAAATGCGAAGAAACTTTTTCCCCAACCTAATATTTAAGATTTTTATTATATTATACATATTTAATACACATCCATGACCCAGGAACACAGACAAATTTTTTGTTTCTTCGGCGGGATTCGAACCCACGACCGCGACCGCGATACATATTATGTATAGTACAAAAGTATTAAAAATATACTTCCCGTTTTCTGGTACCTATAACACAAGTTCTTGGTATACTTAGCACGGGGCCTGGTTCTTAGGATACTTAGTCATTGCGTAAAAGAGTAACAAAAGTCCCTACATTCTTACAAACTTTCGCGTTTATAATATTATTAAGGATGTCAGTGGAACAGGAAATGTCACACAATACCCTCTTTACCCTAACTGTATATGAGACATGAGTACTATATCACAATCACTTTATTATTTCCTTATACGAGTACAAATGTGGGTTAGCGGTCCTATTACTATTTTAATTTATAACCAAGAGTATGTCAGGAGTCGGGACATGTCTAAGGTGGGTTCCGTAACTACGAGTATAAACACGTAATAGGTTTTTTTCAAATTACTTCAAAAAGTTACCGTCCGATTTCATTCAAAATAATTTTCCTAAAGAGTTTTTGGCATAATCTATCAGCACGAAAACTTGCAATTTTCGAAGAAAAGTAAAATGAAAGTCTACTTTAAATACGAAAATTGAGGTTCTGTTTAGACACAAATTAAACCTTTTATTAAGAGTAACAAAATATTTTATTCGACCGAATTAATGTGTTATTAATTCGGTCGAATAAAATGTATGGCGAATTGTATTACTTTATAGCCCGGTAAATATGTGACATTTAAACCGGTAGCATTATAGTGAACTTACTGTCTTTTTGTTTGCAAAGAGATTAAATAAGATCGGAGCGGAGCATAAAAATTTCCAGAAGCCCTAATCACTTGGTTCATAATTTACATTAAACGAACAGACTTGAAAATGTTTAAAACTCATTTAATATCCGACGGTAAAATCTGAAGAATTAAAAATATTAAATACTAGATGTTGTCCGCGACTTCGTGAATGTGATAAAGAGTAGCCTATGTCCTTCCCCGTGGTCTACTCTACATGTGTGCCAAATTTCATCAAAATCGATCAAGTCGTTTCGGAGCCTATTCAATGCAAACAAACAAACAAACTTGTCCTCTTTATTATATTATTATAATATTAAATATAGATTAGCCGTTGCCCGCGGCTCCGACCACGTAAATTCGTTCCCACAGGAATACTGAACTTTTTCTGGATAAAAAGTAACCAATGTTTTAATCCAGATTTCATCCTAAGCTACTACCATACCAAATTTTATCAAAATCCGTTCAGTAGTTTTTGCGTGAAAGAGTAACCATCCATCCATACATCCACCATCACAAACTTTTACATTTAAATATTAGTAGGTAACTAGGTAGGTATGTCACGTTTCCCCCCGATGGTTGCACGCCTTGTCGTGGCGGTGGGGCTTAGTAACCGTGGACTGGACACCCTAGGTGAAGCGAAGAGGCAACCAGGGCCGGCTTGTTTGCCACCGGCTGGCCCGAGGAGGGCGCTCCCAGCGGGCTGGAGGAGTCCGCTGCGGACGCGCTTGGAGGTGGGACCGCAGAAGAAGAGGAGTGCCGGTATTACGGTGCGCCGTACTGCCTATCTTCTGCGGCCGTGGAGGGAACGCAGGGGCTAGGCGTGGTGGTGGTGTGCCATTCTCCCTACCCCCTGCGAGCTGGCGGGGCCGTTCCGTATGTTACGGCATTGGTGGGGCCGCAGAGGAAGAGGCAAGTTGGTATTACGGTGCGCCGCTTGCCCTATCCTCTGCGTCCGAGTTGTGGTCGGTGGCAGAACCATAGCCCAGATCTGCCACCGGGTACCGGTTGTGGAGGCTGGTATCCGTGGCCTCCTAGTAGCAGACTCGGGGGGAGTCTACTACAGTACTGGTGGAGGCCGAGGAGGGAGGCGCACCTTACCATCTGGTGTGCCTGGGGCCTTCGGGCCTTGGATGGAGCCGCTTGTGGGCGGCTGCCGCCGGCGGGGTCGCGGATGTGTGTATCGTTCCCGTGGCCCCGTCACAGGGCGGCGAGGAGGAAGGTGGGGGGTGGTTTTTAGTGGGTATACCGTGGGTCCCATTAGCCTATACGGGAGTCCCACATCACCACTCGGGTGCCCCCTGCGCCTGGGTGGTATGCGTAATGCATTTTCCCCTCCGGAAACAAAAAAAAAAAACAAAAAGGTATGTCACGTTTTCCCCCAAACATCAGATTCTGAGGAATCCGGAAATTTCTACACAAAATATTGTAAAGTAAATACTGTGCTATAGCTCAAAGGTCGCGGATCTCTGGGAAGGACTTTACGATATTTCAATATTTACGAAGAATATATCGTCAAATATTACCTATGTGAGACTCTGTCCAGAAAGTGCGTAAGCCTGCGTAAACCTACGCACGTAGAGATTCTTATCTTATCGTTTCTTTTTACGAAATTTTGTACGATACGCGCATAGCTAAAATAATACGCACGTAGCTTCTGGACGCAATGTATGGGGCCCTAGTACCTCGACTACGTGCGTAGACCTTACGTGCGTAAGAATACGCAGTTTCTGGACATAGTCTTACTTGGAAAATAATCCCCTCAATATTGCGAGTTTGATCCGTGGGACAAACGTTAGATGAGATGAGGCAAAGGATGATATTAAAGACCGAATTTTCATCTATCGAGTAGTAGCTCAAGTCGCCGAAGAAACAAAAAGTTTTATGTGTTCCTGGATCACGGGCGTGTATAAAATATGTGTATAATATAGTGAAAATCTTAAATATGTTTAATATTAAATTAAATATTATAATATATTTCACATTGTCTGGTCTCCGTAACTCAAGTTCTTCGGATAGATACTTACTTAGCACGATTGACGTGGTGTGAAGCATCCATAGATATAATTTTTAATATTTTATTATTATTAATTAATATACATATCATGAAAACGTCCGGTTTTGTACAAATTGTGTTGTAAGATTTTTAATCATTTCATAACTAGGTACCTATCTATCTTCATCTCTTATTTAAATTACGATTCTACTACGAAGTAAGCTCATTATGTATAAAAGCATTTCAGCTTTTATTCTTTGTCGCAGTTAATAAAAAAAAAGAAAAACATCAAATCGAAACAAAAGAAAGGTGGCGTCTTCCTGCGCGGGAAATGAGCCGGAGCGTTAGTGACGTCACCTGCTACAATATTTCGCAAATACATAATATTACCCCGCTTCTCTATTCAAATTTATACAATTTATGTTCTTGTTTAGACTTTTTTATTCAAATTCATTTTCTAACAGACAAATTTCCTTTTATCTATGATAATGTAGGAAGAAAATCTTGTTATTTTTTCAGTTTTACGCCTAGCTGAAAAAATAATGAAAATTTATTTCATCCTTACTTTTAAGTAGATCAAAGGTATATAAATAAAGGTATATAAATAAAGGTATATAAATTTTGCTAAGCATTTTACTTAGCAAAGATAAAATTATTATTCTAAGGTTTGTTGGGTCAAAGAAGGCATACTTTATTTTTTATTCTGGGTCAAGACGAGGAACAAACTTTTTATACAGTACCCATAGATGATATAACTACAGTATCATAGATAATAGCACTAGATGGCGCTGAGCGGGTCTAGATCGCGCTATCGCTTCTCAAAGCATACCCATACTGAAACTTTTATATAATAGCTGAAAGAAGAAAAAACAATAATTGTTATCAGACGAGATGAACCATATTATGTTGAAAAATATTTATAGTATAATATAATGTAGTTGTACTTAAAATTTATATATAAAACGCAAGCTATCCTTTTATTATTAAGGTCTTAGGCTTTTATCTTTTAGGAAAACGCTTAGCTATTTCTGACCCAGGCCTTCTATTATTTAAATTCCTTATCTCAAGGGTCACGTGCCATAAAACTATATGACGTCATCACGATGAGCCCACAGTTATCTGTTATTGAATTAAGAGCCTTGAACAAGGACCATACACACTATAAATCTGTTATAGATATTAATATAGATCAGTCAGCTGGTAATGTGAGGTTGATGACCCTGACTACTCGTTTCATTACTAAATATACATAATCAATAATCATACATAAGCAATAAATGACGTCCAAATATTTTGTAATCCATTTTTATATATTGTTTAGATCCATTTCAATTTCAACTTCAATAAAAGATTAAATTAATGTGAAATCAAATTAATGCACCCCTCATAGTATTTCTTTACTGCCCAGTTAATACACATATAAATTGGTAGCGTTATAGTACGCTATTGTCTCTTTGTTTACGTTAAGGCCAAGGATTATCTGTAATTGAATTTAGAGCTATTAGAAGCAGGTCCCATAGAATGTAGAGGACATTATTTTTCACTACCCCCATGAATAAATAATAACTTATATTCTTCGCAGCTTTCACAAAATCGTTTGCAGTTAGGGGTGTCATTGAACAGGCTTTTGAAAGCTGTTCATTCTCAGAAAACTGAGAAAGTCGAAAAATAAGGACTAAAATTATTGAGTAATCAGAAAATGCATAGACCATGTCCAGTTGAATACTTAATACCTACTCTAGAATGAGAAGGTATTAAGTATTCAACAATTACTAACTTTCTAATACCTATTCATTGTACAACAATTACTAACTTTCTAAACACTAGTATGAGCACTTAGTTATGAATAGCTTAAGCATACCGAATGGTAACTACAGATATAGAAGTGACGTAAAAAAGCGTTAAAAATAAATTCTCCAGAAAAACGCGCAATGGTCAACCCTAATAAATAATGTTGCCTTTGCTTTACGAGGAGCAAGTTAAACTGAAGCTGAAGAATAATACCCGGAGAATAAAGAATTAATTTTACAATATATTTTATTCCCTTTTATCTCGGTACATAATCTGAAATAAATAGGGCTGTTACAAATTGAATTAGAAAGTAAGTAGGCTGAAAACCTTTAAACGTGGAAGAGCCATATGCTTCGGCACGAATGGGCCGGCTCGACCTGATAAACACCATGGCCTCACAGAAGACCGGCGTGAAATAACACTTGCGTTATGTTTCGGGAGGGTGGAGGCCCAAAGGGGTGTTGAGGATTTTAAGGACCACCAGAAAGTGCGCAACACCAGAGGGTCAGTTCTACTAAATAAGACCTACATTAATACAATTACAATCAAGTCTCGATACGCTAAAACTGCCAAACCGGTATTCTCGTAATCAACGTGAAACGCGTTCTGATTGGTCGAAACTTCACAAAATCAGTTTATGATAACATACATATGTTGCTTCTCTTATAATAAAATAAAAGTACAATGAAAGTCTACTTTTAAATACGAGAATTGAGGTTCAGAGGAGTTACAAGTGTAACTCCTCTGGTGTTGTGAATGTCTATGGGCGGTGGTGATCACTTACCATCAAGCGCTCCGTCCGCTCGTTCTGTATTCTCTTTTCCTAATCATAAAAATAATAACTCCCCACACCGATTTCGGTGATGGTGGCCGATTTGAAACCAGGCCAGTTACGCAGGAGTAATTTTATAGTGCCCAAGTGTGTGCGCAGTACACAAGAGCACTCTCTCTTCCTTTTACTCTCATAATTCAGTGGGACGGATAACCGACACGACTGACGAGAGATCAGGCGCAGGACCGACTTTTTACATGCCCATCCGACGCGTGGATCATCTTTCTTGTCAGACAATCAGGTGATCAGCCTGCATTGTCCTAACCAAACTTGGAAACAACATTTTTTATTGTTCCAATGCGGGAATCGAACCCACGACCTCCGAGTCGAGAGCCAATGCTCTAACCACTAGACCACGGGGGCTGTTAGTTAATCATAAAAATATTGTGTACACAAAACACATGTTTTCGATGCACACAATTTGTTTACCAAATATAAAATGTAAAAAATTCAGAGTACTCGTTATATTTTACTAGCTGTTGCCCGCGGCTCCGCCCGCGTAAATATCGTATCCCTACTTTTTCGGGATAAAAAGTAGCCTGTTTAAATCTAGGGCCTTAACTACTACCATACCAAATTTCAACGAAATCCGTTCAGTGGTTTTTGCGTGAAAGAGGAACAAACATCCATCCTCACAAACTTTCACATTTATAATATTAGTAGGATCACTCTGCGCTACTATGATAGAGCTGAAAATCGAACATACATGTGTCGAGTCAAAATATGTCAATCTATACTAATATTATAAAGAGGAAACATGTGTATTTTTGTATGTTTGTAATGAATAAACTCAAAAACTACTGTGCCGATTTTAAAAATTCTTTCACCATTAGAAAGCTACATTCACCCTGAGTAACATAGGCTATATTTAATGCTAGAAGAGATTAGGGATCCTTACTAAAACTTTAGTAACGTAACCCAAGGTGTAAAAAAATGCCATCTTTCGTCGGATGCACTGCGGAAATTATTGATGATAGAACAAAAGTATGTTCTACAATATTAAAGAAGATCTTTACATCCATCCATCCATCCATCCATCCATCCATCCATCTTCACAAACTTTCACATCTTATCCTACTAATATTACAAATGTGAAAGTTTGTGAGGATGTATGTTTGTTCTTCTTTCAGGCAAAAACTACTGAACGGATTTCGATGAAATTTGTTAAGATAACAGGTTAGGCTCTGGATTAAAACATAGGCTACTTTTTATCCATAAAAAGTACATTATTCCCGTGGGATACTACATTTTACGCGGGCGGATCCGCGCGCAACTGCTAGTGTTTTTTTTTTTTTTTTTATGAAATATGGGGGCAAACGAGCAAACGGGTCACCTGATGGAAAGCAACTTCCGTCGCCCATGGACACTCGCAGCATCAGAAGAGCTGCAAGTGCGTTGCCGGCCTTTTAAGAGGGAATAGGGTAATAGGGGAGGGTAGGGAAGGGAATAGGGTAGGGGATTGGGCCTCCGGTAAACTCACTCACTCGGCGAAACACAGCGCAAACGCTGTTTCACGCCGGTTTTCTGTGAGCCCGTGGTATTACTCCCGTCGAGCCGGCCCATTCGTGCCGAAGCATGGCTCTACCACGTGATATATATTATGACAGCTCGACACTCGACAGTTTGATTTTCAACAAATTATTACTCGTCTAACTAACTGAACATTGGTTAAACTCAGCAACGCACAATGTTCACAAGGACTGCATAAATAGTTGATCAAACGGTAAGCCGTTTGAGATGAAGCCACTTAACCAACCTTGAACCTACACGTGTAACCTGACCTCACCTTAAGCCGCTAGAGTAACTCGAGTTACATTTCGAGGTACTTGTGTAACAATGTTGGTCTTTTAGTATTAAAACCATTTCTATAAAAATCTGTGATGTTATTAGTCTAAACTAATAATGAAATTTAAGCTTTGAAGATAGAATCAAACTCCGAATCAATTTGGTGCAATTATGAACCTAAAATTGATGTGTTTCTTATGGATGAACTAGCTGTTGCCCGCAGCTCCGCCCGCGTAAATATAATATCCCTCGAGAACACTATTTTTTCGGGATAAAAAGCAACCTAAGTTTTAATCCAAGGCCCAAACTACTACCATACCGAATTTCATCAAAATCCGTTTAGTAGTTTTGGCGTGAAAGAGGAATAAACATCCATCCATCCATCCTCACAAACTTTCTCATTTATAATATTATAGTAGGACTAGCTGATGCCCGCAACTTCGTTTGCGCAGAACTAACGGAAGCGGAACCCTATTTTTTTAAACGGAACCCTAAAATAAAAGTAGCCTATGTTAGACCTTATAACATTAGCTATCTGCCAGTGAAAGTCCCGTGAAAATTGGTCCAGCCGTTACAAAGATTAGCCGGAACAAACAGACAGACAGACCGACAGACAGACAGACGGACAGACAAAAATTTTAAAAAATTGTATTTTATTGTAAGTACCGAATATACTTACAGATTCATTATGTGAAAAGCTGTTAATTTGAAGTTACAAACAGACACTTCAATTTTATTTATTTGTATAGATTTATTTTTAAAATCAGTTCCCCTGTTTTATTCCTTTTAGAATCCAAATTTAGTCAGCACGACCTTAAAATACTTGTAAAGGTCGTTCGGACGCCCTTTTCATTTATACCCAGTTTCTACCTGAGATATAATATATTTTGTTCAATATAATATACCACAGGTCAGCATGTGGTCGAAATTCATCTATTATCTTTACTAATATTTAGTTATAAGTTATTTAAGTAATATAAGTATCTTTGTATGTTTATTTTTTTGAATAGGCTCCGAAACTACCTACTGGATCGATTTTGATGAAATTTGGCACGAATATAGAGTAGACTACGAGGAAGGACATAGGTTACTTTATATCGCTAAAAATTTACAGTTTCCGCGAAATTAACTTTAACGCGCACGAAGTCGCGGGCAACATCATGATTTATATATTTTTAAGTTTCAACCTTATAAGAATTATTTTGTCTCTTATAAAAAAATATTTTTTACTATTCATGTCAAGAAAGCGTTGAATCTTATCAGTGCAAGTGTTAAAATTGCTTTCTTTAATTGGCTAAAGAGATCACAGCTTACGCGTCATTGGTCAAATTCGACATTTTTTCTGAAGATTCACTGCATTCTTAATGCGAATAGACTACACTATAACCTGTCAGGTATACCGTCAGTCGTAACTTCTCAGATTCTCACTTCTCACAGTCACAATCGTAACAATACTCAGTGCTAATGGCCTCTTCCCGCCACCGGATATTGCGACCTCCCTCCCCCCTGCGTCACACCCCCTAACCCTCCTGATACCTTCCGATGACGTCTGACGAGCTGCAGAGATTCACTTCAAAGGAACAAATGAACGACCTATTCGGAGTTCAAAAGAGTCAATGATTTATATCATTCTTTAGAGATTATTATTATATTTTGCGTATAATTATAAGCATCTTTTGCAAAAACAATTGATTCACAATACCGCAATACAATATGTTTTTCACAAAATTAATACAATTAAACAACTGTTACATTATTATAAAAAGACAATATTATCATCCTCATTTAAATATTAACGTGAAGCAAGAACTTTCTCTGGAGAAGAATTGTGCGAACGGAGGTGTATGGCATTTGACACAGTCAAAGTTTATGTGGAGGAAGGTGTGTAGAAAGCTAATATTTTTTAATAATGCTAAGAATCACAAAAAATAATAAAAATGACAACAACACACATTACCGTGCGTTTTTTTATTTAACAATAAAAATAAACTTGAGGCTAAATAAAATCCACAAGGCGACCTTTACAAAGTTAATAAGTAACACACCAAGTTTCACGTAACAGAATAATCAAAAGTCAAAAAAATAAATCCACACATAGAGTAGTTAGATAGTTTTTGTGTCTTTCATGGATATTGGCCCAAAAGTAAATTATAGCTAAAAATTTTACTTTCACGATATTAAGGAAAGAGCAACCGATGCACATATGCAGTTTGAGTCGTATCCAACCAGGGGTTTCCTGGTATTCGGCTACTATATAAAACATGGTCCCACCAGGCCCAAAACTATTCTAATGTCTGACAAATCTTAAAAAACTGTTCAGAGTGTTAATATCTGAGTCTTTAAGAAAGATGTGCCACATTCGGCAATTTCGTATAAAGATATTCCATTTTTTTTCCTCAAACTCGCTATAAAAACTACTAATAAAACTTTTAGTTAGTAGAGTTCATATCTATATGATGATTATGGTGTTACAAAACATTTTCCATAAGTTTAACCGTGTTTATCCGCGGGATTTTTTATTAGAATGTAAAAAAACAACTTTTATCATGTACCAATGGCGAATACGGGGTGCGGGCCTCTCGCCACGCGGGGAGGGGCCCAAGTTTCGTATTAATATACGACAAAATGAAATGACAATTTATGTGACAACTTGACAAGTAATAATGTTCTAAATGTGAAATTTATAATTTCAATTTTAAATTTATTTCATGTTTAATGATGCCAAGATGAGACCATAATATTATGACTCGCCAATAACAAAATGTCTTCAGATCTCGTCTAGAACCTTCTGACTCCACTCTACGTTCTCTAACTCTATAAAGCTTGAATTTACAAACTCGTAAAGTAGAAAATAGTCTTAAGATAAAAAATATTTTAGTCACTGTTCATAGCTTTTCTGTTAGAGAACACAATGTTCTGGCACAACGACGACGCTCGAATATTGCTAGTGTGGGGTGTGCCTTATACAAAAGCTCATGAACTAATGAAACGGCCAAGCTATGCATTTTGACTCATTAGACGGATCGCGCTAGCTGTTTTTAGTGGGAAGTGGAAAAATTCTAATGTTGCCGAATTTTTTCTGTACCTATAATATGTAGTTGATAGAGTAGTCCCTAGGGAGTTAATAATTAAGTTTTGTGCCATGTCTGCCTATTACCTTTTCAGCAATTCGATTATTTGTGGTTAATTTTTCCGTGGCTGCGTAACGTGAGACTTTAAAATAATAAAAAGTCGAGGAGTGTTCCCAAAAAGGCAAGCAAAGTTTAAAATTGATGTAATTCAAAGGTCAGTTATACAAAAAACAAAATAACTTAAAGATAAAAAAATCATAGCTTCTAATACTACTTACTGCGGGCGGAGCTGCGGGCATCAGCTAGTTTTAACATAAAACTAACAAGCAATAATAAATAAATAAAAATTCAAAAATAAAAAACCTTTTATGTCCAGTTTCAGTTTCAGTCAAATTAATGCTTTTTATAATACTAATTAAAAATTATAATAAAATTATAAATTAAATTAAGACCAACGTTAGGTATTATAAATCAATAATTTTATAAGACTAACATTATTATAAAATAATGCTAAACATAGTAAACATATATCGAAAAGCAGTAGGTACCTTGGATCGGTCCGCATTGTTACGTAGTGCTCTAATGCTTCACTAGGCTCGACTTGGCGGGTCACTGCCGTGCCCCTAGATATAAAATTGCAACGGGATGAATAACAATATATACAAATATTATTTTGTTGGTTTGTAAAATGTATTTAATTATATAAATTATTACAATCAATTAATAACCTAATAAATAAGTCCTTAACCACGAGTATTAGAAACATGTATTCAGCAACCTACGTATAAAATTCAAGCGTTGAATTTTTTTTTTTTTAAATAATACTATATTTACAATAAATATGATGTAGCTGAAGAGACTATTCGGTTAAACCACTAATTTCAAGAACTAAAATTAGGTATTTGAAATTGTATTTTTTTCGGTGTTAGATAACCGAAGTTTCATGTGGAAGCCTATTGGATATCAAATTTTATTGTGCATTTATGTATTGTATAAAATCAGGCGAAAATTACATTCAGCTTCGTCATTCGTGCTACGCAAACAAAGTTGCGGGCAAAAGCAAGTTTAAATTTTGTAATCGCTGTAAATTATGCGAAATTATATAAAAATTTTGAAATGTAGTCGAATGAATGACATTTTATCACACACATTTACATATATGTGTAATGTGTATGTTGTAGTGCGAATATTCCACAATACTTCGACCGCATATTATAATAATATTATTTTTGCATTTTATTATTTAAACCCTCCATGAAAAAGGCACAAACATGGAATATAGATTCCTTAAGACTTGATAATATTGAATATGTGAACTTTATTTAACGATTATGTGTTTTTGGAGCGATTTTAGCTTAGGAAAACTAAAAAACTTAATTTCTCGAATCGCAGTCGCTTAATGTGGCACAAAATTTGGAATTAGGCCTATTTTAGTAGCCGTTCATCACACTTTAGAATTTTTGCCGGTACTGTTTTCAAAAAATGACCCTAACTCATTTTTTACTGGACGAAAACGACGTAAATTAAGTCTCCATACTCTGGAAGCTGTCCCAGTTAAGATACCATTAATATTTTAAACTTTAAATCAATATTGCCACTTTTATAGCCATATAAAAAAATCAACCAGAAATAATGGAATTGCTGAAAACGCGGTGGGCAGAAATGGCACAAAACTTAATGATAAGCTCCCCAGGGACTACTTTATCAACACACAAAAATTCAGCGACTTTAGAATTTTTTCCACTTACCACCTCGAATACGCCTAGCGCGACCCGTCTAATAGACGTGTTAAGAAGAGAATTTAAGGCTACACTAGTCGGCGTTTCTCAGTCGGTAGCAGTATAAAAGTGGCACACTATAGCTATAGCTTCTCTAATGAGATTAGTATTGGGTATATTCATTTTTCCCCGATGTTAAGCCGCACTGAATTCGGGCCGTTGATTGGCGCACTCAAACTGCCGTGCTACGAAGACGTAGTGCGGCTACGACAAACGTAGCTCCAAACTAAAACTGATGTGCCGTGTAAAAAGTTAAAAACCATACAATTATATGTATATATCACATTAACCGCCACCTGCAACTAAACCCATTATTGGTTAGTCTATATCTATACTTATACTTATAATATAACTAGCTGTCCCGACAAACGTTGTTTTGCCTTAACTATGAACTGAAATTTCTCACCGTTTAAACCTTCCCTGAATTGATTAGAAGATAAAGAGGAAAAGTTTGTTTGTTTGCATCGAATAGGCTCCGAAATTATTGGACCGATTTTGATGAAATTTGGCACAGATGTGGAATAGACCACGGGGAAGAACAAAGGCTACTTTTTATCGCGGAAAAATGTACGGTTTCTGCGAAATTAACTTTTGCGTGCACGAAGTCGCGGGCTAGTAATATAATATATTCTTTGTTATTGGTCACTCTAGTTATGTATTTTTATAAATTGTATATATATCATCGTAAAATGTTAAGAGTGCGCTAGTCAACGGCTCGAACTCAGTGCTGCGCGCGGGGAAAATGCTTCTTATTTCACCTTATATTGGGGAAAAAAGGATATACCCATAAAATAGTAATCTATACTTATAAGAGAAGCTATACTGCACAATTTATGCAGCTGTGTAAAGTATTATAGAAAATGTGTCTTCAAATTACGCAAATCGACACTCAGCTGTTGGTGTTTTATGAAAAAACTATTTATTATTTTTGTCAGAAGTAAAATTATCTCAATTGCTGAATAATTAAACCGTGTCGGTATTTGCTTGCTTTTTTATTATCATTCTTCATTTAATTTTTATTTACGTTCAAAGTTGCGCTAAAAATGCGATGTTTGGAGGCTATTATCTTCTACACTAATTTGAATTTCAGAAATATAAGCAAATACCGACCTAGATCAGTATCATAAAAATCGATATTACGCTAGAATTTGGGTCTACAATGTTTGACCTTGGAGTAAATCACCAACAGCGTTTGTATGGAGAAAAAACCGACTAGCGCAGCCTTAAAAATCGTTAGATTGTAAAAAACTAACGAGATTGTAAAAATATGTCGAAAGATTCATAACTATATATTTATAATCTAACGAAAAATAATGTGTTAAACTATAGGCAGCATATTCGCGTCCGAAGTCTATCCACATTTTACAATTTCACTAGTTATATAACAATCTAACGGTTTTTACAATTTTACGATGATATATATACAATTTATAAAAATACATAACTAGAGTGACCAATAACAAAGAATATATTATATTACTAGCCCGCGACTTCGTGCACGCAAAAGTTAATTTCGCAGAAACCGTACATTTTTCCGCGATAAAAAGTAGCCTTTGTTCTTCCCCGTGGTCTATTCCACATCTGTGCCAAATTTCATCAAAATCGGTCCAGTAGTTTCGGAGCCTATTCGATGCAAACAAACAAACTTTTCCTCTTTATTATATTACTAGATGTTCAAAAGGAAATCTTTTGGATACGTACATTTTGCCGCAATAAAAAGTAGCCTATGTCCTTCCCCGTGGTCTACTCCACATCTGTGCCAAATTTCAACAAAATCGGTCCAGTAGTTTCGGAGCCTATTCAATGCAAACAAACAAACTTTTCCTCTTTATTTTATTAGCATAAATAAGTATAGATATAGACTAATCAATAATAATGGGTTTAGTTGCAGGTGGCGGTTAATGTTTACGGAGTGTCCTCGGTCTCTAGGGGTCACTGGGCTTTGGCAAACATTGTGGTTATAGTGGTCGAGTGGTATGACCTGTAAACCACGTTTATAGACCTGGAGCCACACTCCTACTCCGCCTACATTCTTCTGATCAATTTCGTTGCTTGTCCTAAGACAGATTTATGTCCCTCGGGCACCCATGAGATCATATCAAATGGTTTCAGCGGTTGGTTTGTACTGTAGATTTTTGGCGGTGAAAATAAAAAAAAAATGTGTCGATTCGAGGCAGTTTTTTTTTAATAGTCTAAGAATACACATAAAGTGCAAAACACCTTCATTTGGAGGTCGCGACCGGTGAGCAAAACTGCTAATAAAATTAAGCCTATTAAAAGCTGCTGCTGCTGCTGCTAAAAGCTTTTTGCCTCTGTTGTAAGTTGGGTCTGTTGACTCAGCAGCATTTATCATAAACTCACGGTGGAGATATTCAATGATACAATGATTGTATATTCTTCTTTATTACATATGTTCTACATATAACATCCATATAATATATTTTATCATACATATAATATGTTAGGGAGGCCAAATAGACATACACACGTCTAAGCTATACATAGCATCTCAGGCATCAAAGTGACACCTATGAATGACAGATTATCTTTTTAATAATGTTACATCATTATGCAACAGCCTCGAGGCGACACATTCTGTACATAATGTTCTACAGTTGCAACAAATCGCGCATTTTCCCTTAGTGTGCCCCTAGCATTAATCGAACATCTATTTCTTTACAATTTGATGTATTTTCTAAAACTGTCCATTTACTTTAAATCTGAACATATTCATTCTCAATCAGACCTCTCAAGACCTTCCATGCATATTAAGTCAAACTAAAACAATGAATTCGTCGGATAAATTTGCGAAAAACGTATTCAGCCGAAGACGAGCGACAATGGCCGACGATGGCCGATCTGTCTCTAATTCCATTAGCTCGGTAATAAGCTTGGTCATGTTAACGGGTCGTTCGGATAGGGCTGCCAGCGGGGACTTTTGATCGAGGAGAAAAGTGCCTACTAGCAGCCCTATCACTAAAAGATTTCAATATGCTAATAGTTATTATTTTAGGCTATTCTATTTTACATCATATTATACTATATTACAAGATATTTAATGTAGATAATATGTGACCACTACTAGACATATTTTCAAAAGAATGGCTAGGCCGACAAAAATATGTTTGCTTTCGTATCCAGTGACCCAAAAAGTAGGTACAAAAAAGAAAGTTTTTAAACGCAAAAAAGTGCTTTTTGTAGAACAGTGTTATGAATGCCAAATAGATCCAGGACTTTTTCTTGTTATTACCACGAGAACGTTTTGTCATCCCTGATCGTAACCGAGTTTATCGTGCCCCGAAACCCATCAGTTTCGGTCCGGCCGCATAATGTGGCCGTTATCACGTACAATTAAATACATCTCGATCGGACCCCAGTTAGTTGTAGGTTTAGTTGTATGTGTAGGCGTAGATGTAGAGGTAACCGGAGGTTGTGGATGTAAGTGTAATGTTAAGTGTAGGCTGTAAGTGTAGTTATTTAATTTTTCCAGTTCATAGTTATAATAGAACTAGCTGTTGCCCGCGACTTCGTCCGCGTCAACTGATGGCGCAATAATGCATTAATTTCGACCAAATTTAATTACCATATAAGAAAGGTTATAGTGAGTCAATCTTAAAAGATAATTGTACATATTATCGCGGACATTTTTTAGATCATTTAAAGAGGAATAATTATTTCATACATATTTTTTGGGCAACTTGAACCGTTTACGCAGCGCACGCAACTCAAGCCCTCAAAGATGAATAATTTTCCCCGTTTTTCCACATTTTCCCCTGATTCTTCGCTCCTATTGGTCGCAACGTGATGTTATATAGCCAAAAGCCTTCCTCGATAAATGGACTATCCAACACAAAAATAATTTTTCAATTCGAACCAGTGGTTCCTGAGATTAGCGCGTTCAAACAAACAATCTCTTCAGCTTTATAATATTATAGTATAGATAACTGATATCGGGTAAACTAGTCTAACATAATTTAACTTTTTCACGCTTAGACTGCTAGTATTTATTTCACGAGCGACACATTTTCTTCGGGCACCTTCAAAACAAAGACTGACAGTATATGTGAAACACATAAACATCCATACTTCACGTTTATCGTCAGATGTAGTCAAGTCACGCGTGGCCACGCCAGACGAAAGCCCAATCTTGTGAGGAATTTGTTAAGATTCTAGCTTCTTTTCACGCTATTTGACCTTTATTGCGTAGCAATTGGGATTTTCAGGCTAAGAAATAACTTCGTGTTTAATACAGAGTAATATAACCTATTATTTTTTTAACTTAATAAATTCAAAAAGTTTTATTTCCATATCTTTTATTTAAATAAAAGGCAAAGCTGATTGACTGATGTATCAACGCACAGGCCAAACCCCTAAGAGTTGAAATTTTAAATTTTGAACACGTATTTCTCATATGACGTAGGCATCCACTAAGGGGCACCACCAAAATATGGGGTGAAAGTTTAAAATCTAATTTTACGCTGGCAAGTCCGCGGGCAAATAATGCTATGGCTAGCCGCACACGTGCAACATTGTTGACAGAATATATTTGTCCATACTAGTCAACGCATACAAAAAATGGCAATATGGGCACACAAGGAATATTATTATCAATATGAGCATTATTGCCAATAATATGGTGTGTGTGCGGCTAGCCATTAGGATAATAATTACACTTGCGGAACCCTACGTGACTACCACCGGTTCGGGAACTAACCCGACGAGAAGAACCGGCGTAAGAAACTCGCACGGGGCTTAAACATTGCTATATCGTCAGAGATCGAGACAAGATGATCTATTAGTCAAGTTGGCCAGTGCGTTAGAACAGAAGTATATTCCTTTTGACCTATTCAATAATTAAGTATAATTATAGTACCTATATCTCTCTTGCTCTAAATAATCTATAGGTATACCTACTTCTATACGATAAAGATTTGTTTGTATCGATTAGGCTCCGAAACTACTACACCGATTATGATGTTTGGCACAGATATAGAGTGGACCACGGGGAAGGACATAGGCTACTTTTTACTGTGCCAAAATACACGATTCCCACAAGATTTACTCTTGCACGTACGAAGGCGCGAGCAACATCCAGTCTTATGAAAAAAACTACATATAAGTTAGAAACCATGTACAAGCGGTGGTTCAAACGTCTCGGCGACGCGGCGCCCACTTTTTAAGATACCGATTGGAAATTGAATTTTATTTACTGCACATAAAATTAAACGTGTACCTTGTGGGCACATAATATATCTTGTATGTAAATTAGCAACGGTTATAGGGGTTCGTTCGAAACTTTTGGGCCGGGATCAGCAAAGCCAAACTAAAGCTAACAGAGGCCAACTAACAGGGCTCGTTAACAAAAACTATACTTTGGTCACAGCTGTTAACTTATTTTTATGGCGCGTAAAACATCCAGTTTGTAGTTTACCCAGTTAGAGGTGATAAAAAATACAATTTGTTATAGTTTTCGTTTATTCGAGATAGATTTATTTATTTTGACGACCTCCGTGGCTCAATGGTGAGCGCAGTGGCGCCTTAGCCGGAGGTCGCGGGTTCGAATCCCGCCAAGGAACAAAAAGTTTTCTGTGTTCCTGGGTCATGGATGTGTATTAAATATGTGTATAATATAATAAAAATCTTAAATATAAGTATAGTATAAAAAGTATTAAATATATTTCCGTTGTCTGGTACCCGTAACACAAGTTATTCGGATACTTACCACGGGGCCAGACTGACGTGGTGTGAAGCGTCCATTGATATTATTATTATTATTATTATTTATGAAAGTAAATCAATGCAAAACATCATTTATTCACGGGTTATGGCTTTTATATTTCAATATTATATTTTAATCGTAGTATAATTTGACAGCTAATTTATGGCGCAGCCCTGATGACTATTCCACGGAAGCTCTATGTTCCGCGGAACCCACTCTGGGAACCCCTGGATTAGAACACCTAAGTCTTGTTATTTTCGTAAAATATTTCACCCGCAAGAAAGCCGCATACCTCCACTGTCAGTTAAATTAAGACGAATGTCTTCCGCGGATAGATTGCTATGAAAATTAAAAATGGCTGACATAATTATGACAAAGTGCAGTATACGTTTGGTTAAGTGTTTACCTACTCGACCTGACCCCGTTTATTTTCAGCTTATTAATATACTCTCCACTTTTATAAGGTTTGGTAAAATCAATTATGGATACTTTCTAAAGAACGTATTCTCAAAACGACGTATTCTCAAAAGAACAGAAGTTGTAGTCTATGATATAGTTTTTTTTAGTTATGGCGGCCTCAGTGAGTTAGTCTATGATATAAATAAAGTTTATAAATGTGAAAGGTTGTCAGGATGGATGGATGCATAAATGTAAGGATGGATGTTTGTTTCACGCAAAAACTAAAGAACTGATTTTGATGAAATTGGGTATGGTTACTACCATACCAAACTAACTGCTGTTTAAGCTCTGGATAAACACATAGGCTACTTTTTATCCGGAAAATGTAGTGTTTCCGTGAGCTACTATGTTTACGCAGGCGGAGTCACTTGCAAAAGCTAGTATTCTAATATTATAAAGTGGTAAAGTTAATGAATTTGTGAGGTTGTAAGGGCGTAATCTCTGGATCTACTGAGCAGATTTTGAAAATTATAATACCAAGGAGGTCGCGGGTTCAAATCCCGCCGAAGGGACAAAATTTTTTTCTATGTTCCTGGGTCTTGGATGTGTAAATAAATATATGTACATTGTATAGTACTTATAATAAAAATCCTAAACATGTGTGTAGTATAACAGTATTAAATAAATCTCCGTCTGGTACCTGTGATACAAGTTCTTCGGATACTTAGTACAGGACCAGATTGACGTGGTGTGGAAGCGTCGTAGATATTATTATTATAAAGATATCGTGTAAACCCCAATTTACCGCGAGCGAAGCCGCGGGTAAAAGCTAGTCAGTTATGAAGAAGCCAAATAAGATACATAATATTTTACGTAAATATTTGGATCTATCTCGTATATTGTAATTTAAATAGTTTATTTATATTTATTCAGGTATATTATTACTTTTTACCCCTTGGGTATCTTATCACAATAATTTGCTTTTTGTAAGCAACCTTACGAAACAACTCGCACCGAATTATTGAAGTTAGTAGGTACCAAGAACACTTTGTGATAGTAAAAAAGTACTTCTCAAATTATACTATAGAGCACACGGAAGAGAAAACAAGTAGAAATGCGAAGTAGGCGTGGTCTGTATTCTACGACTATATCTGATCTTACGCGTACTTCATTCAAGAATCGTCAAAAGTAGATACATTTCGCAGTATAACAAAAACAACATTATCCATTATTGGTGTACAATAATAATGTAATACATACATACATATAATCACGCCTTTTTCCCGTAGGGGTAGGCAGAGACCGCCTCTTTCCCGTAGGGGTAGGCAGAGACCACTTCTTTTCACTTGCTACGATCCTTACATACTTGTTTCGCTTCATCCACTTTCATTCTTACCATCCATTCCTCCTCTTTCATTCAACGTAGCAAAGCAGCTCTCCATGGGCCACTTTTCGCCTCCGCGAGGAACGAGACGTGATGGGTGGCGAACCACATCGCCGCCATTTTGGATAATTAAATTATTTTTACGATTATCCATTGCGTTCCCACGGATTTGCGGAGAGGGTAGGAATAGGGAAAGGGAAGGATAGGTGGTGTGGAAAGGAAGATTGGTAAGTTAGAGTGGGAAATAGGAAATGTAGGATATTACCGCCTAGGAAGGCAAGGGATAGGACAGTAATAGCTAGGGAAGCCGGGGTCGCATACCCGTATACTATACCACAACTACCGGACAGGTAAGTTGGGATGAGTATCCCATGACAATATTAATACATTACGTTATTATTGTACACGCTACTTTTTACTAAAATATAAACTACCAAAGAAACTAATTCTTCGTGTGTAGGCGGTGTATGATTATGATTATATTATCGGTGTAATTGTGTGAGTTTTAACGACTACGATAAAATTGATAAAATGACCATACTAATTATGTCACTTCCACTTGTTTTCTGTTCCGTGATGGAAGAATTATCCACGGCGACCGAAAATAAAATTAGGTTAGACGCAAGCGTGATTGCATCTGAACCTCAATTATTTTATTAAAGTAGACTTAATTTACTTTGTTTGGATTGAAAGTGTAGCGACACGTTAGCATGAACGGATTTTATGTCGTTTCAACCAATCAGAGCGCGTTTCACGTTGGTTTAACGTTCATAAAAACACCTTTTGAGAGTTTCAGCGTATCGGGACTTGATTGTAATTGTATTAATGCAGGTTTTATGTAGCAGAATTGCCCCTCTGGATATACAACGGCATAGGTCGAATATCTGCTGGAGATGGGGTAAATACTGTGATATTTGAACTCATTTCGACGAATATTCATATAAAGTATAATTTATTGATTATTATATCCACTTCTTAATGGGTCTGAATTAAACTAATTACGGAAAATGTACCTAATGTGAATGAAAATTGTGCAACAGTATTTTAGTCGCGACTTTTTTTAAAAGCGGGTAAAAAACTCCCTAGGCTCCTAATATCTTTTAGCTTACAAAGTGTGCCTACAAAGTTTAACCAATTATGGACCTCAAAAGGCGAACAACGCAGTACAAAGAATATTATAAAATATATTAAAAAAGTTTACGTCGTACTAAGAAAATACTTTACTTTGCCATAGAGTCATGAAATTTAAAAAAACACGACAGAGTGGACCTTCAGCGTCACAGGACAAAGCAACAACACAGAACAGATTAAAAAGAGGCCAAGTGCGAGTCGGACTCACGCACAAAGGGTTCCGTATAACTATACAACTATTAGTTACTACTACTCATGCCAAGCACTATAGTAGATATTAATATCGAGAAACGACGAAAAAAACAAGTTTTTGTAAATATTTATTTTATTCTGTTTTTAATATCTGTTGCCATTATTACTCATCTGCAAAAATTTCAACTACTTATCTATCTATCACGGTTCACGAGATACAGCCTGGTGACAGACAGACGGAAGGACAGCAAAGTCTCAGTAATAGTATCGCGATTTTACCATTTGGGTACGGAACACTAAAAACGTTGAGATCTTGAATAATTTTGCAATTTTTCAAACAAAACAAACCAGCATTGAGAACCATCTCAATGCTGGTTCTCTCAGGTAGATTTTTTTAAGATAGCAATTCAAATTTGAACTCTATTCACTACACAAGGTGATACACGTTTAGTTGTAATAGTTAGAAAATCGGCCCGCTCTTGCTGTTAAACGTGTGTCTTCTTGTGTGGCGAACGTAGTTCTGTTTTGAACCGCAATCTTAATAATGTAGCGCCGCCTCGCGTTTCGATTTGAACTGACTGGTAGAGAATTGTGTGAGAGGAACAAACGCCCTTAAAATAATACTAACAAACAAACTCTTTTATGGTCTTCACTTCAAATGAATAACTAAGAAATATTTTTTCCAACTGTATTATAGCTGAAATAGAATATGAAAATATAGTACTTAAAAAGCTTTTCTACATAAATTGAGATAGAAATAAGATTCTCTAACAAAAACGTATCAGATATCCCGAAAGATATACAATTCGATACTACAAAGCATTTTGGAACTGGGCCACTTCCAAAACCTCACATTTATTAAGTCCCTGTCTTATATCGAATGAAATCGGCAGTTTATATCGCTTTCGATTCAACAAAATATTTTTATTCTTAGAACCGCCACAGTGGTTCAAATAACAGCTTATCAAGTTCCAAGTATCAAACCGAATTGTGCCGATATATAAGGTTTGGCAAAATCAATTACGGAATTTTTGGGTATTTTATCTACTGCTTATATAAAAACTCAATTGTCATACTTAAAGTAAAAAATTATCTAATGTATGGGTGACTCCCCGCTCAACGCAAACTCGCCCATATAAAGGAAGATTTTTTTACGAGTATGACAATTATTTTTCTCCTAAACGTCTATAACTCTATACATAAGCAGTACATCATAATATGTCCAAAATATCCGTAGTTGACTTTACCGAACCTTATATTATGTGTCGGAATTAGACGTATATAATTAGTACAACATTTTTAATTAAATATCTCAGCTTACAAGTATAGATAACCAACATATAAATAAATAATTATAATTATCTCGTCAATCTGATGATTATATAAATAAATAAATCAATACTAATATAATGAAGAGGAAAATAATTGTACGTGGTAGAGCCTTGCTTCGGCACGAATTGGGCCGGCTCGACCGGAGAAATACCACGGGCTCACAGAAAACCGGCGTGAAACAGCGTTTGCGCTGTGTTTCGCCGAGTGAGTGAGTTTACCGGAGGCCCAATCCCCTATCCTATTCCCTTCCCTACCCTCCCCCATTACCCTATTCCCTCTTAAAAGGCCGGCAACGCACTTGCAGCTTTTCTGATGCTGCGAGTGTCCATGGGCGACGGAAGTTGCTTTCCATCAGGTGACCCGTTTGCTCGTTTGCCCCCTTATTTCATTAAAAAAAAAAAAAAAAAAAGTTTGTTTTTTTTTTGTGTGCATTGAATAGGCTCCGAAACTACTAGACCGATTTTGTTGAAATTTGGTACAGATATAGATATGAACTAGACCAAGGGCAAGGACATAGGCTACTTTTTATAGCGGCAAAATGTACGATTACTGCGGTTATTTCCTTTTGCGCGCACTAAGTCGCATGCAACATCTAGTTATCAATATAGCTAAGAACTCTCGATCGTGTCAGATTTTGAAACAAAAAAAACTAGATGAACATCGGTCGTTTGGGAGCTGCGAAGCCACGGACAGACACACGGACACGTCAAATTTAAAACATCGCTCTGTTTCGTCGGGGGTTTAAAAAGAGGGATATTACATTATGTTAGATCTTATATGAAACCCTAGAAAGCCTACTATAATAATAATATCTATGGACGCTTCACACCACGTCAATCTGTGCTAAGTATCTGAAGAACTTAATGTGTTACAGGTACCAGAAAACGGGAAGTATATTTAATACTTTTATACTGTACATATATTTAAGATTTTTATTATATTATACACATATTTAACACATATCCATGACCCAGGAACACAGAAAAACTTTTCATTCCTTCGGCGGGATTCTAACCCGCGACCCCCGGCTTGAGCACCAATGCGTTGAGCCACAGAGGTCGTCGAACTATGCATTTTACTTCGAAAAAGCATCTCTTTCTCTGTTTCGTTTAAACACAGTCTGACAGAGACAAGTCCTACATAATTAAACCCAGTACCAAAAGAGAAACGCAGTTTGAATTGTTAAAGTACAACGGGGAGAAACGAGAAATCAAACAATCCAACTTTTATATGAACCCTCGCCGGAACGGGGCATTTATTATTAGTCCGGGGTTCCCGCGTATATTTTACACACAATTACGGAATAAAATACCGAAAAATGTGGTTCTAAAACAAGTACAGAGTCCGAGAAAAATCCGTGACCGAAATTCATTATATATTCAGTTTTTATATCAAACTAGCGGACCTGCGTTTTGTTCATTTCATCACGTTTTCCGCAACGATAGAATTGTTAAAAATAAAATGTAGTATTTGTTTTTTGAATACATGCATGGAAGCACCAAAAAAGGCTACATGTTAATAATTGCTTTAAAGTTCAAACTATATCTTCAAACTTTTGGAAATGGTTTGTTTGCATTGAATAGGCTTCGAAACTACCGGACCGATTTAAATGAAATATGGCACAGATATACAATAGACCACGGGGAAAGACGTAAGCTACTTATTATTGCGGCAAAATGTAAGGTTCCCTCGAAATTTTCTTTTGCGCGCACGAAGTCGCGGGCAACATCTTATATATGTATTATATAATATATGCTAATGCTTAATACCTTCCATGGGCGGTATTGAAAGCCCTTTCATTATTTAGACCCTTCCATTGTGCTCGGAGTTTATTGAAAACGTATAGATTAAAATTAATCTAAGCGATGTACATAAATGTTTATATGGTTGTAATTTGTATAAAATATATTCATTGTATAATTTATTAAAACCAATAATTATTTTATTTTAAATAAAAAAGTATCAATATACAATAAGGTGGGTGGACCATGGAATGCCACGCTACTTTGAAGGCTATTAAAAACTAGTAGTTATGTAAGGACATATTGCTTCTACTACATCCATCGATAGTATATAATTATATAGCGTATACTGGCATTCGCCGAGGGGTTGTAATGACTGGAAACGCACTTGTAACTCTACCGTAAATATTGCAATATTGGTTAAAAAGTCATCAATTATAATTTGCCTCCCTGTTAATACCAACGTACATTGTAACAGGTCTCAAAAGGCATCAAAAGCAGTCTATTAAATTATTTCGTGAAAATAAAAAAGAAGAAAAAATCCCATTTCAATTTCATCGCTGTCATGAAAGGAGGTCAAACAGTTTTGACGCAATTCTCTTTGCAAAAAATGTCTCCGTAGCGTTCGTAGCGCCGTAGTGGCGTAGCGGCGTAGGCGTCTACGGCGTAGCTCGAATATTAATTTTGATGATAAGCTTTTTTTACTTAATATTACTATTACGATTGAGTATTTTGCCATTAGTCTTTTTATTTAATCGATGAAGATGTAAATATTTAAAAAAAAATTTCGAGTATCGAGCATCATAATTTTATTTATTTTTATTTTATTTATACAGAAAAACTTACAGCTATACATATAACTATATCATAACAAAATAGAGGCAAAAAGCCTTTTATAAGTTTTTACAGATTCGTAACAATTAAGGTGAGTGTAGATTTAGCAATTACCATAACTTAATGGCATGAAAAAAGCAATAATAATAATAATAAACCAATATTATTTTTTTTATGAAATATGGGGGCAAACGAGCAAACGGGTCACCTGATGGAAAGCAACTTCCGTCGCCCATGGACACTCGCAGCATCAGAAGAGCTGCAAGTGCGTTGCCGGCCTATCTTTCACCGGTCATTTGTCTTGTAAGAGGGAATAGGGTAATAGGGGAGGGTAGGGAAGGGAATAGGGTAGGGGATTGGGCTATCATTAAAAGTATTAATAAAAAGTATTAGTTTAAAAACTAGGTATAATGCCTCTGACAAACAGACAGACGAAAAGGCAAATCCATTAAACATTTGAAAAACTGAAAGATATATCCATATCTTGTCGAGACTTAAATAGATGTCTTAACCCCATTTTATAATATTATAATATCTTTATTAATATCTATGGACGCTTCACACCACGTCAACCGGACCTAATAACCACCGAGCCACGGCGGCCGTCAAAACAACTAAAACTTAAGGAACAGTAGACAACTTAAGTCGCTAAGTGGACGAATAAATACTCGGGATTTACGAGCTTGTACTTGCGATAGTGTAATTAAAATAGCCCGCCATCTTGTACTGTCGAGAACAAAAGTAATTTAAATGGACAACTTAAATACAAAGTTTTTTACAAAATGTTTCTTGTGACTGTACCTACTTGAATACTTAAGCCCGCTACACACTTACCCCCTTATTAATAAAATATTTACGCAACGGATACGCTAATCAATGTTGCTGGCTTTTTCTGTCAAGTGACTATTTGATGGACAAAGCAGCATGGATAAGCGTATCCGTTGCGTAAATATTTTTACTATTAAGAGGGCTTACGTTTAATCGTCACGGTTTAACGATGTAAGCCGAACCGATATCGATCGTGTGTATGACAAATCTTTACGATAATTCGATACGATTTGCCACACAGTGTGTGTGGATTGATAAAACGTTAGGTATGTACCGGGCATTAATTGTGTTAACAAACTACGTTGGAAAACGTCGTTGTCACGATGATAGAACGCCACAATTTTCGCCTTGATTATCTATTACTTCCAAATTATTAAGAATCCAAAACCCTACAAATATTTCAGTGTCACTTAAAAATATATCATTTTATTTGGTGTCTTATCTGAGAGGTTTTTTTTTTTTATGAATTTTCCCCGGCCTAACGTATTCCGGATCATATTATAATCTCAGCCTTAGTTCACAGCCTCTACCATTGCGAAAACTGGGGCTTCCTATGCTGTCCCTGCCTCTACTAGATAGAATAATAAGGACAGCATGTTAATTGAGAGCCTCTTAAGTAGTGATTGACAATTTAGTCGTTAGGACTTGTACATGTTGTCAGCTTGAACAAGGCTTTATTCTTAACCCTTAATTCACTTCCTGAGTCCCAGGAAGTCCCAGTCCCAGTCCTCACATCAAAATTTTAAACATTTTTATTTCGCGCATTTTAGCGGTTATTTTTCCCCCCTTCTCAATACCTTCCTGAAGTGCGCCATAATAATAATATATAATTATAGGCAATTATAATACCAAGTGAGTCCCAGGGACTCTGATAGTTATTTGTGTTACGATTTCTATTATTTACCTACATGGATTTCCAAATATATTTTTTTTTGCACTCACTAACTATAAACTCACTATATATAAATATAACTGTTTGTTGCAGAACTTTAAAAACGCGCATTATAAGCTGGAATCAAGGTCAGTAAACGTCAACGAAGACGATGCGGTATCAATTTTGAATTCTTAGCTTCATCAAGACGTTCACGATTTAGAGGTTATTATGAGGTATTTGTGCCATTATAAAAAGAGAACAAAAAGGACTCATTAAAGGTATTTACGTATGTAAACTTCACCTAGTGAATTAAGGGTTAAAACGCCAAGCCAAGCGCGCGTCGAATGCGTTCCATGTGTACCAGCTCTTAGCATTCCAACGTACATCTACACCGTCTGTAAAGAAAGCTTTTACATAGCCTTTTATTTATCTGTTACAAAGTAGCTTTATATCAAAGGCGGAGCTTTCTTAAGCTTCTCTCTCGTCTCGTATAGTAATGCCACATACAAACCGGCATAAATCTAACCAACAATATTTCTCTTTGTGCTCAAACAAACGGCGAAACAGCAAATCGAGCGGAATAAATATGATTTATATTTCGTACAAGTTGATGCCCGCAATTTCGTTTACGTAGAGCTAACGGAAACGGAACGCTATTTTTTTAAACGGAAACCTAAGATAGAATTAGCCTAACTTAAGAGCCCAAATTCTCGTACCTCGAGTATTTTTTTAAGTGAGTAGTTGGTACTTTAATTTATTTTAACTCTTGTGTTGTTTAATTAACAGGACCAACATATATTTTTTTATAAAGGTCCTTAAAAATAATTAAAGTAACATATTTTGCCTTCAAAACTACAGATACAGTCGAGCGGTAAAGTTGCAATGAATTACATTTGACATCAACAGTACCGGTACAGTCGGGCGGTAAAGTTGCAAATGAATTACATTTAGCATCAATAGCACCGGGTACAGTACAGCGGTAAAGTTGGAATAAACTAGATTGCAAATGAAATTACCGCCCTCACAGATCCGACACCGGCTCAGAACTGAACAAATAAGATTTATTACTTATTCAGTTTGCCTCGCTGCATTGATCGGGATATGATACCGAAAAGTCAATTCTCGACATAATCTCGTTTCGATTGGCACGCTAATGAATTCGCATACGCGTCATATTGTGCTAACGGGACCAAGGGTCAATAGAAGCGAGATTTTACCGAAATTGCTACGAAAATTGGCTTCTAAATAGCCAATTTTCGTACTTAAAATTTCAGTATCAAAATTCTGTATTAATTTAGTCTCATCGTCATGTTGTCAACATCAAACGCATCAATTCGTTTCACGTTTACGAGAATACCATTTTGGAGTTGTATTTTAAACATTTTATTAGATAATAATATAATATTAGATATCAACAGATATTCTATTGCTTATAACATACTAGATGTTGCCCGCGTCTTTGTGTGCGCAAAAATAAATCGCACGGGAACCGTACAACCGCGATAAAAAGTAGCCTATGGCAAACCCCGTTGGCTACTCTATGTGTGTGCAAAACTTCATAAAAATCGGTTCTGTAGTTTCTCTTTATTATATGAGTGTAGATTAAGGGTCAGCTGATATTAAGACGCGAAACGACGAGTTTATTCACCACTCAAGAAGATTCATGTTACATTTAGTTCTTACATTTGAGTTAAGTTGCAGTACATAGGCCACTTGCGGCATACAAAAGTTACATAATAATATTTATTAGTCTATTTTAGGTTTATGTTAATATTACGACTTTTTGAGTGAGACATATTGTTAGGTTAATATAATATACCAGTCAAAAAGAACATATTAAATATGTTGTATCTACATTGAATTAGTATATCACATTTTGCATATTAATATAATAATATCTATCGACGTTTCACACCACGTCAATCTTGCCCCGTGATAAGTATCCGAAGAACTTGTGTTACGGGTACCAGACAACGGAAATATATTTAATACTCAACGGAAATATATTTAATACTTTTATTATATGTAACATATATTTAAGATTTTTATTATATTATACACATCCATGACCCAGGAATACAGAAAAGCTTTTTGTTCCTTCGGCGAGACTCAAACCCGCGACCTCTTGAACGAGCACCAACGCGTTGAACCACTGAGCCACAGAGGTCGTCAAATATTGTATTGTCATATATGTATTGTCCATACATGTTATACATATATTGTCCATATCTTATCAATTTATGCATCGTGTATGTTTTTGTGTCCTGTAAATAACGTTATTTTGATTTCGTTATATTAAAATACATCGTTCCGTCGCGTCTCGGCACGCTGACGCTTACTTACTAACCGACTTGCTTTTTAATTCATATTCTTATTGATGGAATATGAATTAAAAAGCAAGTCGGTTAGTAAGTAAGCGTTCTTGTGTCCTGTAAATAACGTTATTTTGAATCGTTATATTAAAATGCATCGTTCCGTCGCGTCTCGGCACGCTGACGCTTACTTACTAACCGACTTGCGTTTTTATTCATATTCTTATTGATGGAATATGAATTAAAAAGCAAGTCGGTTAGTAAGTAAGCGTTCTTGTGTCCTTTAATAACGTTATTTTGTATCGTTATATTAAAATGCATCGTCCCGTCGCGTCTCGGCACGGTGACGCTTACTTACTAACCGACTGCTTTTTAATTCATATTCCATCAATAATAATGAAACCAACACATAACGCTAGTGCACACATAAAATCGAGTTATAAAAGACATTAATGTCATCAACTAATGCACCCACCGCAGATGGCAGAAAAACAATAAAATAATAGCAGTTAGCACATGCGTCAACGACTGTACATACTTTATTGTCTATGGCGCATGTGAAACGGGAATATGAACTTTACGTGAAAAGGTATACGGTACATTATTGATTGTTTCATTTAAGGAGAATTTATTAAAGCACGAGCTGGTAATCATTATTGAGTACACTTAGACAAAATTGAGTCTAAATACAATACGCGCAAGGGTTATTTTTCTGCAATTGTCACACTACATTATTTCGGAAACATTTTAGTTCAAAACGCTAGTTTATAACTCATAATTTCGAAAGAAAAATATTTATTTATTTTGTAGCGGTCTCATTGAAAGAGAAAAGCGATATGTTGTCTTCTCGCTCACTAATGAAGACGAGTATGGTGACTAGGGTTGCCAACTTGTTTTACAAGAAATGAAGTATAATATTTAGGTCTGAAAAAAAAATAATTAACAGTATTTTAGAAAAAAATGAACAGTATTTTATTTATTTAATGTTTTAAATACATATTTCTAGAGCTTCTCGCACAACTTATTCAATTGCAGTATTTTTTTAACTCCATTAATGGGATTTGTTTATGGCTGTGCTGAACTGAGCGCCTCAGGACTAAAATAAAATTGTGAGAGCGTCTAAGTCTTACACGTATAGTAAGTAAGCACTTTGATGCTGAAAACAGTATTTTGTATACTTTATTTTTGTTCAACTGTAAAAAGTATAATATAGTGAAAAACAGTATAATACTGTTTTTAACAGTATAATACTGTTTTTAACAGTATAGTAGGCAACCCTAATTGTGACACATCTATCTATTCTGGTGAAAAATATCAATGAAATACAATTGGCAGCTGGCCAATCGGAGATGCGAGAGGAAAAATGAGCCTTATAATAATTGACACAGAAGATTCAAAATTATATGAATTAACAAATAATACATAATATTAACCTGTATTAGACAGATAGGTACCGTAAGTCGTAACAGATATCGCCAAACTAATTTGTAATTAAATATCCCAACGCCCAGGTGTTCAAAACGGAGAAACGGTAAGGAATTTCAATTACAATTTGTTTATTTACATACCGAAATCCCACTCGTATAATGAATTCTAGTAGGCGCGCGCTAAAAATATCGCAAATAATATAGATTCTAGGGGTCTAAAAAGGCCACTTTAGGTGAACATTGGCTGTGTTCCACGGATAATAGCGCTTGTTAGCGCTAAAGAAAAAATAACAGATTATCGGCCAGGACACGTTTGCTAACTTCAATACTGCTAACATAATCCGCCATTTTGTTTATTTAACGCCAGCGGTCGCCATTTTGCTTACGTTTTTCTGTTAGCTCTATTTTCCGCGAAACATAATCATTAGATGAATCATATTCAATTGATATTATGTGCGCCATTTACGCATTTCTATCGAAAACTGCCAAAATTGATTTTTCTGTCAAAATATATGAAACATAATATAAAACACCTAAAGTAGCCTTTTTGGACCCCCTGGGCTAATGCTGGCATGACAAACATTCATCAGGCATTTATTACCTAAAAGCATATATAATACTAGATGTTGCCCGCGACTTCGTTCGCGCAAAAGTTAATTTCGCAGATACCGTACATTTTTCCGCAATAAAAAGTAGCCTATGTCCTGCCCCGTGGTCTACTCTACATCTGTGCCAAATTTCATCAAAATCGGTCCAATAGTTTCGGAGCCTACTCGATACAAACAAACAAACTTTTCCTCTTTATTATATTAGTACAGACTAGCTTTTGCGCGCGACTTCGTTCGCGTGGATCCCCATTGCACCCCCTTGGGGTATGTGTTTTGAAAAACCCTCGTTTCTACGTCATAATAGTCTATCTGAGTGCCAAAACAACTGTCCAAAATCACGTTTCTACCATTAGCGGTTACGGCAACGGTGCGTTGTCATTTTACTTTAGGAACGTTATTTTCATCAACTCTACTTCAAAGCTCATGAAAACATAAAAGTCACATGTTTCTAACGTCACACTCAATTGTTCGTCAACGTCAGTCGCATCTGTTTGTGCCGTCATCGTCAACATCACATTTGTTTTCAACGTCACTCGGTAACGTCACAAACAATTACAATACAGATCTTTAACTAATAGACTGAGATCCCAGGGCCGCCTGACATTACTTTTTTTAAATTTATTGGAGTTAACGAACAGTAACCATAGTACATAATAATAAACATAACACAAATAAAACTTATTAACTATGATACCAACATCAACACTTAATATATTCTTACGGGTAAAATGTTATGTAAATATTGTAGAGTAAGAGTCAGTTGATGCCGCGACGATACGCGACGCTGAATTTTTAAAATAGCTTTTCAAAATTGAACTTTATTCACTACACAAAAAGCTACGTTTCATCTGACATCAGTCATACAATGCCCATGCGCTGTACAGAGCGGTGCGACATTCGAACTGTTACAACGAAACTTGTATCTTCTTGTATATTGAATAAAGTTCAATTTTGAATAGCTATCTTAAAAACGTCGCGCCGCGTATCGTTTTGTTTCGGTGTGAATTGACACCTAATACTAATAATGTGTATCTAGTACCTAAAACTTAGGCCTTTTCATCCGTAAATGAATGATTTATACAGTATTCTCTGAGCGAAGTACTCTCGAAATACTGTAGTGCCTGGGACAGTTGGGTTTTTAAATGTCGTATGGTTGCCCAAGTACATACGGCATTCTCACAACACAGTCAGCCTAGTCCAGAGGAGTGACTGGTCAATACGCCTGGGGCCAACTGCAACCATGTGCGGGTTTCCTCACGATGTTTCCCTTCACCGTTAGAGCGTCCGTATCCGTAAGTACTTGAGATCTGAAAAAGTCTCTTTGATACACGCCACAACCTGCGATTCCTCTCTCGAGTGCGAACCAAACGGTCTGGCGCAAGGCCACGGAGCTCTTAATCTAGTACCAAATAATCAAATCTAGTACCTACAGTGAACGTAATTATGCATACCATAGATTGTGCCGTAATCCAATTTTTAGGTGCTGAAAACTTTTACTTATGTTACGAGCTCTTTTTTATAACGCTAAAAAACGAGCAGAGGGATCGCCTGATGTAGCCAATTACAACCGCCCTTGAACACAACGTTTGTAATTCCTCTAGTGCTGCGCACTTGCGTTCGTGGTCCTTAAAATCCCCAACCCCCCTTGGGCCTCCGGTAACCTCACTCACTCGAAACACAACGCAAGCGTTATTTCGCGCCGGTTTTCAAAGATATCTTAAGAAAATTAGATTATTGCCATTTAACTCGTCAATTTGTCCCGAAAGTAACAGGCAATGGTTACATTTGTTTGAAACGTAATTCGTTACCGTCACGTATATTTGCAAACAGACGTTTATCTTACCTTGTTCAATGTGGCGAAAAATTGTAAATCCCGAAATAGCTCCTCCGTAAACAACGGGGATCCCACTTACCTGCAACAAAAAGGACATAAGTTAAATGTTGATCGTATCTAGGTATAATGTTACATAACAGTGGCGTGGGGTTCCTATAGCTCCATTCCCATCGGCTTCACTTTCCACTTACCTTTTGAAGATCCCCATAAAAATCTACCTATTATACAGGCCAGGGCTTCCCTGTGAACGAAACTAATTATTAACTAGATATTGCTCGCGACTTCGTATGCGCAAAACTTAATTTCGACGAAACCGTACATTTTTCCGCGATAAAAAGTAGCCTATGTCCTTCCCCTAGGTCTACTCTACATCTGTGCCAAATTGTATTAAAAATCGGTTCAGTAGTTTCGGAGCCTATTCACTGCAAACAAACAAACAAACGTTTCCTTTTTACTATATTAGTATAGATGAAAAATTGCAAACGTTATTGAGCGTTTTCATTACAATATCGCTTATCGGACCGGAAACGCTCTTATGACGCCGTCGCGTCGGTGCGTTTACCCATTATACAATCCGATATCGCGCCGATAATATATAGACAGGTATTTGTTTCATATTTAAACACATTCCTGTCTTTCTCAAGTCATTGACGCTATCGGACGCGATAAGCGACATCGTATTGCGTAATACAAAACGCTCTAACGCGAAAGATCTATAGTACCTAGGGCTGCCACCTCTCCGGGTTTGCATGGTGCATGTCCGGGCTACGGGTTTAACATCGATATCTCCGGGTCACCGCGAAACTGTTTATCAGTGGACATGGTAAAGGCCGAGCTAATTGTAAAGATTAATTACAATATGAATTGTCAAAAATTTTTGAAGTTATTGAAGAAACCTGAGCAAGAAGAACTGCTGAAACAATCTTTGCAGAACAAAAAATATAGTTATAAGTGTCAAGCTGGTTCAAGTCGGCCTAGCATTAGCTAGCCTTATATTTAAAAAAACATTACCAATAGTAATTCACCATATTTTTGTACTTGTCTTAATTCATTAAATACTTTTTAATGCTTAAAACTTAAAAAAAAGTTTTATTTTAGTAGAAAAAATCGATATTTCTAAAATCTCCGGGTCTATTGTTTTTGAAAGGTGGCAGCCCTAATAGTACCTACGGAGTACGGTAAAACTGGTAAAAGCAATAACCAAGTTCTCACATTCTTCGCTCTTTCAAGTACTGCCCGTACTAAGACAGCCCGTAAAGTATGCAAACTCAGGTGCAAAGGTTCAGGGTGCACTTCACACCTAACGCGACGCGGCGCGCACTTTTTAAGATAGTGATTCAAAATTGAACTTTACTTACTACTAGTCTTCGGAGACTTTCTTTATAATGGGTTACATACCTTCATGAAGCTTTGGCAAATAATTAAACATATAATAATTAAACAAAAGAACATACTAGAACTAGAACATACGCGCAAATATAGTATCTGGTATCCCACGGGATTACTGTAGTTTTAGCCACAGCCTCAACTATTACCATACCAAATCCGTTCAGTAGTTTTTGCGTGAAATACAAATTGACAGTGTAACATAATATTTACATTCACAATCCAATTTGTTCTGCTCGTCGTTCTGAAGGTAGCATACCGATCATAGCAAGCGACCCGAGACCGCGACCCAAAGCGCGACCAGCAAACCGGCGAATCAGGTTCTCTGGGCTGCAGTGCTATTCTCTAAGAACATTTTCATATATCTCGACAACTGAATCCGCGGTGAGTGTCAAATATCATATACGAATTTGACACTCACCGCGGATTCAGCTTTCGAGATTTGAAAATGTTCTTAGAGAATAGCACGGCAGGTCCACTAGTCGCGCGATGCGGACGCTATTGTTTAGCGCTTTATATTAAATTCATACAAAACAGCGGGTCGCGCGACCCGGTCGCGGACGCATAGATCGCATGGCTACTTTAATATGCTTTATTCTGCTCACGTTTACAATAACGCTCTTAAGCAATTTCGTACGGTTATCAAATTTGTTAATAAAATAAATATAAATAAAAAGACCTCAAATATAATATAGACAATCTTGCAGTGGTGTGGGGTTCCTACAACTCCATTCCTATCGGCTTCACTTAAAACTTACCTTTTGAAGACCCTCATCCAAATTCTACCTATTATACAGTCTAGGGCTTCCCTGTGAAGGATAATCGACCTTCGCCAATGGAAGCTTGAATTGGCGGCTGAGTGATCCCCACATTTTTTTATATGATCCTATTTATATGGCCATGCTGACTATACGAGTATGTATACCTTAATTTATGTTGCGAGGGGGCAGCCTGGGTCAAAAGTGTTTAAATCGGGTTTTTTTTTTGTAACTATACGGAGTTGTTACCCCATACAATGGGGCAGTATGAAAAACATTTTTCGCCCCACTTCCCATGTACAATAACGGCAAAGTTCCTGCTCAACTAGTTTCTAAACATTTTCCTTTACACTAAGACGCCCCAAAATTATAAAACACAAAGTAAGCGACCGCATCGACTGCAGACGTGGTTCGAGTCCGCATTCGCATGCGAATATGTGTGCGTGTGCACGATTCATCGGCGCTGGCGGCAACTTGTTCGTTTGTATGTGGTGCCAATTTCAGAAGTATCTCTTAAACATTCAATTTCATCCTTTTAATGAAATGATCCAGGAAACGAGCACAGGTACTGATCGCCTGATGGTAAGCGATTACCGCCGCCCATTGACACTCGCAACACCAGAGGAGTTGTACTTGTAACCCCTCTGGTGTTGCGACTCGCGTTCCTGGTTCTTAAAATTCTTAAAGCGTTATTACACGCCGGTTTTCTGTGAGGTCGAGATATTTATCCAGTCGCGCCGATCTATTCGTGCCGGAGCGTGGCTCTCCGACAGTTAGTCCTCGTACATAAACAGGTATATGAAAGCCTACCTCAAAGCACACCGTTACGTTTTGGGGATCCATATTTAATGATCAGGGCCTTCAGCGAAGGTCACCGGCTAATGGTTTATAAAGTAGCCCTCCCTACCTACCCCAGTACCCAGGTACACGACCGCGTCCGCCATATTTTTTAGGGTTCGGTAGTCGGTACCTAAAGGGAAAAAAGACACGATACCTAAGCAAGGCACTATAAAGACCGAAACAAGATTGAGAAAACAGACTACACTATATGCTGAAAGCCTGAGTGAAATAATTTACGTTATGTTTGGTAGCAGGCGGGACCCATTTGCAAATTATAAATCGTACAAAAATATATTGGTCCCGCCTGCTACCAAACATAACGTCAATTAAATCACTAGGCTTTCAAATCATAGTGTAGTCTGTTTTCTCAATCTTGTTTCGGTATTTTTAGTGCGTTGCTTAAACTCCGATTTTTAATTCACGATCAAAAAAGCTACTACAATATTGCCGCTGCAATAAAATATTTGTGCAAGAGTATATTCCTTTTTTCTAAAAAACAAGGCTGAGGGCCGGGCCACACGGCGCGGCGCCGCACCGCACCGCAATACTCCGCACCGCACTGGCGGCCACACGATCAATGCGGCGTCGCCCTGTGTGCACCCCTCCCCGCCTCATCTGTCTCGCCCCGCCTCGCGCCGCTGTCCGGTGCGCCTGCGGTGCGGCGCCGGAGCGGCGCCGGACGCGTCGTGTGGCATACCATACATTTTTATATGTAAAAGACCCGTTGCGATACCGCTCAGGCGCCGCGCCGCAGCCGTACCGCACCGTGTGGCCTGGCCCTTAGATAATTTTAATTATTAGTAATTTTAATCAGATGATTTAAATACCTAAGTAACCTGAGTTATTTTATTTTACATAAATACAAAACGCCCTAATAAAATCTTAAACATCGTTAATTTTTGGTAGTATACCTGGTATTTTACTGGTATCACTTCAGGTATTCATAACATTTGGTGCAATAATTTACAGGCTAAAGTAACATACTTAATATAAAGACAAAATGTAAAAAATTAGACGGGTTAATTACTACCATACAGAAGTTCATCATAAATGTCCCAGGATCTGACTCCGACCGTAGTTGTTCAGAGATCAGTGATGGTGAAGATAGTGAAGATGAATAAAAAATACGTATGAAAAGTGATTTTATTTTAACCTTTCCGAATCTCTTTCCCTTAAAATAAAATGATGTCTTATATTATGTTTTACAGCAGCAATTGTCCTATACTGTAAACTATGTAAGTGCGAGAGGGACGAATGCTATTCAAACATAAAAGACGTCCTCTTTAGACTACGATGTAAGAGTTTCATCTGGGTTCTAGTAAAAACCATTAATATTAATATAAAAGCTTGTATCAATAAGGATTATTTGACAAAAACCTTGTATTATGTTGACCAGTAATGCCAATAATAAATAAAATAACATATTGCAAAAAGGTTGGCGAAACATGAAATATTCACTTGACAATGACATAAGTCACTTTGACACCTTTGACAGTGACGTATCTGTAGTAGCTTTTTTGATCTTGAATTAAAAATCGGAGTTTAGGTATAGGTCTTTTTTGCAGTCGGTTTTTTTTATTATTTACTTTACATATTTTAGTTTAACAAACACGTTTGGTCATTTTGAAGCAAAAATACGACTATATGAATGCATTGATTACGATCAAATTAAAATGGTTGTAATTATTCCTGATTAAATTTAAATACATGACATATGTATATTTTTCGTCTCCTTTTAATTTCCTTTATTTTGATAGGTACTCGATAAGTTTGGTTTTAAAAAAAATTAACTACGCTACGGATTTTGATGCGAGTTTTTTTTCAAATAGTGTTTAAGATATAAAATATCGTAAAATTGGCGGTTGAAGGGTACACAAGGGTACAAAAGGGGCTCCATGACACCATTGCTCCAATACATGTGTTGTATAGTCAACAACAGCCTAAAATGAAACACTAGCGTCCAATTACCAATACCAGTATGGGCTATTATCTCGCTTAACAAACATTACAGGTAGTTACAACAGATATAACATTACGTGTAGGGAATGTTATTATTCGACAAATTTTACTATTCGAATAATTCGAATAATGGCTAAACACTATTCGAATAAATTCGAATAATTCGAATAATACGAATATTAGTAATAAACTTTAAATACAACTAATATAATGCGTTTATATATACCTGCATATTTAATAATATTAAAATGTGAAGTGTTTCACGAATTACTCTAAACACATAAAATAATAAGCACTAAACAAGATTTTAATGTTATGTTAACATAACAAAAAACTTCATAGTTGGTAAAAAGTGGGTGGAAAATCTTTACAACAAAAATAACCTTTTTCCATTTTCAAGTTAGCCATATTTTTGGTCTCTTTATGTTTTTCAATTTTTTCTTGAACGATGAGTCTTATTTCAAAAAGGAAGTTAGGTTAGTCAGAAGGCATCAGTGCAGGAGTAGGCATCAGGCGTTGTACTGCAAGAACGGAGTATGTCATGTTACGAACCGTTCAGAAGATGAAGCGACGGTACAGAGACTGAAAAACATTTTACAACTCGGCAAGACCGTTAAATTGTTTCCACTTGTTGAAAATCAACACTTAGATGCAGTTAAGTTCAGAAACAGCTTCTTCAGGCCCGAAGGGACTATGTTACTGACAGCACAGTGAAGAAGAATTGCTTAAGTAAATCTGAAACGCTAAAGACCGAGGCGAACGGCGAGTGGTCTAACCTCGAGACCAAACTCGAGAGCCCTAGTATTGAGTAGCAACACTGTGATACGTCCGTGAACACATACAAAAAGATGAACGAGAATGGTCCGGGATTTTGGTGGATGAGTGGATTTACTCACTTTAACTTCACAAGTTAAAGTGAACTTCTGAAAGGAGACTAAGTGAACGTGACCTGGTAGGGGATATCTTCAAGCCTACTTTTCATATAGAGTCCAGTTTGCTCAGGCAGCTCTAAATATATAATGGGCTGGCATACCTGCAGGAATCTGCACTGAGTATGTGGCCATGACAATTGGACCTCTACCTGGAGAAAGATATGGTCAAGAGATTCTTAAAGATTATCTTTAATGTTCTCATCTCAACCCGATTAAGTATACCCTGAAAAGAGCTTAGAAAGCTAGTCAGAAGCCGCATATTGTCACCTACAGTTAGTACCCTCACAGCACTAAAACACGCCCTGATATAGGTAAGAATGGGAGAGAATATTGCATAATTCGGCTCCAAAACCTCGTTTTCAGTATGACAAACCTCCTCCAAGCTGTTATCAGGCCTCGAGGAGTTATTAAAAACCGCAATTTTATATAACATATTGTTTTAGTCTTTCAGACTACGATTAAAATGGTTAATTTTTGTTTAAACATAAAAATAATATACTGATATATTTAATTTATTATTTTTAAAGAAAACTGATAAATTTTGTTAAAATATTTGGAAAGTATGAAATTTTAAACGATTTGTACTTGGTTTTGCAGGCCAGTGTAATACTGTAATAATCAACTTAACTAGGTATCCTTTATCGTTTCACTCTGTTCGTCCGCCTGCTCTCTTTCTATCTGCTCTTCTCGCTATATTGCGTCTAGGTATCGGTTTTGGTTTGATACAAAAATATAATTTTATTATATTAAATTTAAGTTCACTTCACATGTATGGAAATTTAGAAAATTAGGATATTATTGACGACAATATTAATAAATAATAAAAATAATGTATTAAAGATCGAAACTTTTCCGGTTTATATACAAGTTTATTACTACTACTATCATATTTTTGAAAAATAAATAAAATATTTTATTCGTTTTATTCGAAAAATTCGAATATTGAATCCAGACATATTCGAATAATAAAATCGTCGAATATTCGAATAAAACGAATATTCGAATAATATTCCCTAATTACGTGTAAACAAAATTGACTTGTACCCACTAACGTATAAAGAATTTTCCAATTATAGTTCATGTTGTGTGACTTGGCCAGTCACACAACATGAACTATAATAATAAAGTAATCGCAGTAAGGAACCTTAGACTTGGCACGACTTTGTCTGTCCAGATTTCATTACTTTTTAGAGATAAACAAGCAGCTCCATCGAGACTTGGCTAGTTTTTTAACAAAATGTTTTTGTGGGATTAAAAAATATATTTTATATATATTTAAAGGGGCAGATTCGCTGTTTATTATTTGATATTAATAACAGTGCTCGATTTTAGAATCTACTAAAAGTTGTATAGATAATGGCGAAGCAACCTATGTGCGCGAGTGCTGCTCGCACTTGGCCGGTTTTTCTTTCATTTCACCGATGACAGCTACCCCTTTTCAATCGACGGGGTCGTACGTTTTTACAGTAAAAAGTCTTTAGTTTCGTGTGATTTGGTTTTGTTGCATACCGAAAACGACAGTTTTCAGCTGTACTTTGTTCGTTATATGTATGTATAAATTTAATAAAACATAGCGCGGTTTAGTTCACAAGCAAAAACTATTGACAAAAGCAAAAACTTACACGTTTTGCTAATACAATATTTATGAATTTGGTATTATAAAAACAATACATATTTATTAAATGGACAAAAAAAAATAAGGTCACTTGTACCGCGTGCGATCTAACACAGACAGATTTTAATATAAAAAGACTACCTATGAACCTAACTACCATAATAGCTTTATTCGTATTAGCTAAACTATCAAACTATTTTCATTACGTTAAAAAGGCCGTAAGTTATTCAATAGTATCTAATGGCAATCTAGATCATTGTTTCTCAACCTTTTTTATATCGCGACCCACGAAAAAGACAAAGTTAAGTAAAATGTCTTGCGACCCCGTCACGATTTTTTCGACGTTCGATACAAAAGTTTCGTTCGAAAAACGAATATTTTGTACCTATATGTAGTTTGTATTTATTGTTTTTCAACAGACTGCGACCCCCTTTAAAAACTAACTCCACCAAGGGTCGCGACCCACCGGTTGAGAAACGATGCTCTAGATCATAAAACGTTAGCTTATTATGAGGCTTCCTCGACCGTGGCCAACAATTTAATAAAGATAATGTAGTTTATAATGGCACGCGACCCCGGGCCGGCTTACGGTCCATTTTTAATCCTACTAGGTGATGGCACCAGTAATCGACACTTTAAGGGAACTATCAACTTGACAGTTAAAAAAACACCCCATTTTTTATCTTAGAGAAAAGAAAAAATTGACAATAGTAGCTAATACTCTCAAGAATAATTATGAAACTTTAAAATCTAGTATTTATATTTGAATTATAATATATATGACAAAAAGTAAAATTCTTAAAAATCAGTAATGGACAGGCGAAATCTAGTCTTGAACAACCAGTAATCAACATTCACTAGTAATCAACACCCACTAATAGACATTATTTCGTCGGCCCTCAATCTAAATAAAAAAGGGTTCTGTTTGAAAAAGGAACAGGGCAAGGAATTAAAGATTTGGAACATTGATGAAGAAAAATACAGAAATAATAGTTATGTTGTAATTTAATCAAAATACAACAATAAATCGTGGGATAAATCGTGTCTACAAAATACTCAACATTATAACATAAGTAATTGTTGTTGTTACTTAAATTAATTGTATTATGAGATTAATTATAAATAATATATTAGGTAATTACATTTATGAAATTGGCGTTTTGTAAAAGAGGAACTTAAAGTCGATTTTTTAAAACATAAAAATATATTATTTAATCAGTATATAACCATTGCTATCTATGCACTTTTGCAATCTCATGGGTAGTTCATTGATTCCTTTACTAAAAAAACCATTCGGACAGGAATCAATAAAGTCTTTGAAGGCGCATTGGACTGCCTCATCGGAGTTGAATTTTTTTCCCTTGCAAGAAGTTATCCAAATTTCGAAAAAAAAATGATAATCTCTTGGTAATCAAAGACATTCCAATTGAAGCTCCTCTAATTTCGTAGCCGTCTGTTAAGCAGTGTGTGGTCTGTGGCATTGTCCTGAAACAGCAGTGGCCTAGAGCGAATGACCAACCTCGGTTGTTAGCAGCTCGCTTTTCCATCATGATTTGCAGTTGCTGGCAATAGACATCTGCCGTTATCGTCTCGCAGATTTAAGAAAACTGTAGTGAACGACACCGGCATTAGTCCACCAAACGCTCACAAGTAACTTTTGTGAGTAAATTTTCGCTTGGGGCAGGCTTTGGCTGATTCGCCAGTGTTTAGCCATTGTGATGAGCGTTTCCGATTATCGTACAGGATCTACTTTTCATCACAGGTAATGATTCTATTTAAAATCCCTTCATTATTGTGTCGGTTGAGTAATGTAACGGAGCAGTCGATGCGCGTTTGTCGGTTTGCTGCACTCAATTCATGATGTTTCAAGCTTTCTCACCTTCCCAATTTGCTTCAAGTGGATTAAAATAGTTTTATCACTAACACCGCAGCCTGCAGCTAACTTGGACGTGGTTTGCGATGGATCCGCTATAGCCTTCAATTCTTCATTACCAACTTTGGTCTCAGGCCGTCCACGGAGCTTGTTCTACAGGTCGAAATTTTCAGCATGAAAACGTTGGAACCAAAAATGCACTGTGTTTTCTTTTGCGACACCGCTGCCATACACACCATTAATCCTTCGAGCCGTTTCTGCAGCACTGGTGCCACGGTGGAACGTGTACCTACTCGAAAATAATACGATATTTCATGTTATATGTCCATTTTGTAAACAGAGTGACGCGAAGAAAAAAACAAATTAATTACGGTTTACGGTGTTAATTACGGTTCTGTCTTTTATTCTCAGTCACAATTTTTTACACACTATCTAATAGGTTATCTTTTGATATTGGAAAATGTCTTTCAGCCAACGCTAGCAGCCACCGTACTAAAATATCCTTCTCTGTTTTTATCATTATTGTGCTTGGCCTCATTCCACAGCCGATTGGTGTTTTACCTGTGACCTTATTGAGGAGTCTGATTCGAGGTACTCCGAATTGTTCAGCGGCAACTGCAACTTCTTCCCCACTCCTCACGGCAGCAATTGCTTTTTCCATCTGTTCGGGGGAATAAGTTTTTCTAGGTGCCATCTAAAAATCCAGTCATCGACATGTGAAATAGCTAATTATCGACACATTGTTCTTTACTGGTTTAATTCTTAACACGTTTAGATTTATTTCAAATACTGTCAACATAATCTTGTTGAAAAGCAACCAATTCTGTCATTTTTAACACACTCACAAAAAAAAATAGTTTCGACATTTGTCGATAACTGGGCAAGAACATTTACTGAAATCCAGTAATGAACAATGTCCACAAAACAAATAGGTTTTAATTTTAGCCATTCAAATATACCCCATTATCAACGGAAGCTACTCACGATACAATGAAATTAATTCAAATCTAAATATTTAATAAAATAGAAATATTATAAATCAAAACATGAACTTACCTTCTTAAGGATTTCGTTAAGAAAAATAGAATTTCTTGTTGCGCATCCGAATCTCAAAGTTACTCGCCTACCATATTTAAATAGAATGGCCGATTCTAGTGCCGTTACATGTCAAATTATAGTAGAAAGTATACATAATATGACTACGATATTACCATTTGAAAATAATAATTGAAATTCTTATTTTTCGAGATTCTTTTTAAATTTGTCGATTATTGGTGCTTGTCGATCACTGGTGCCATCACCTATTATAAATGTGAACGTTTGTGAAGATGAATGGATGGATGGATGTTTGTTACTCTTTCACGCGAAAACTATAGAACGGATTTTGATGGTAGTAGTTTAAGCTCTGGATTAACATACATAGGCTGCACTAAAAGTATCGGGAATGGAATATTTCCACTGTTCCTGTCATATTAAAGTCTTTTTAATTTAAAACTCCTTGGTTTTAAAAATCGAATACCGTTTATTTATTTAAAAAAAGATTCTCGGTCTTGTCACAAGGTCTTGTCAAACTTGTTTAGTCGTTGAGAAAATGGAATTGACTCGAGAAAATTCTAGAGCGATGATTTATTATGACTTTCGAAGTGGTTTAACACAAAAACAGTGTGTTGACCGGATGATTTCTGCATTTGGTGATGAAGCTCCATCAAAAACCACAATTTATCGCTGGTTTGCTGAATTTCAACGTGGACGTGTTAAGCTCAGTGATGATCCCCGTCAAGGTCGTCCAAAAACTGCAGTCACCCAAGAAAACGTTGATGCTGTGCGTAAGCTGATTGAGGAAGATCGACATGTGACATACCGCGAAATTCAGGCAACTTTAGACATTGGCATGAGTCAAATACAAATAATCTTGCATGAACAATTAGGTGTAAAAAAGTTGTTTTCCCGATGGATACTTACCGCATTTGCTCTGTGAAGAGCAAAAAGCGGCTCGCGTTACTTGGTGCGTCAGAACTCTCGAAAGATTCCACGCAGGATACTCAAATGCTGTATACAACATCATATCAGGTGACGAATCCTGGATATACGCGTACGAACCCGAAACAAAAAACCAGTCACGAGTTTGGGTGTTCGAAAATGAGTTAAAGCCAACAAAAATTGTTCGTTCACGGAGTGTTGCAAAAAAAATGGTGGCCACGTTTGTCTCCAAAACCGGCCATGTTGCGACTATTCCTCTTGAGGGACAAAGAACGGTTAATGCAGAATGGTATGCTAACATTTGTTTGCCACAGGTCGTTTCTGAACTCCGTAAAGAGAACTGCAACCGCCGCATCATCCTCCATCACGACAATGCGAGTTCTCACACCGCGCACAGAACAAAAGAGCAAGAAATCATATAATTATTGACCATAGAGCAAGAAATCATATAATTATTAGAGCAAGAAATCATATAATTATTGGACCATCCGCCGTACAGCCCCGACCTAAGCTCTAATGATTTCTATACTTTCCCTAAAATAAAGAATAAATTGCATGGTCAGAGATTTTCATCACCTGAAGAAGCTGTGGACGCCTACAAAACGGCCATTTTGGAGACCCCAACTTCCGAATGGAATGGTTGCTTCAATTATTGGTTCCATCGTATGGAAAAATGTGTCAAATTTCGCGGAGAATACTTCGAAAAGCAATAAATACATTTTTAAATAGTAATGTTGTGTCACTTCCTTGATTCCCGAAATTTTCAGTGCCGCCCTCGTATAAGCTTCTTTTAAATAGTAAAATTATGAAATATATGTAAAGTATAACAGTATCAAATATATTTCCGTTGTCACGTACCTGTGATACAAGTTCCGCGGACACTTAGTACAGGACCAGATTGACGTGGTGTGGAAGAGTCCATAGATATTATAATTATTATTTTCAACTGGGAAAAAGTGTTCTCATGGGAGCCGCGGACAAAAGCTAGTAGGGAATATATCTTTGTTTTAAATCAGCTAAAGTCGTATTTTTTTTAAAAGGAAACCTAAATATGGACCGAAAACTGCAAAAAGTACAGTAATCAGTTGCTGAATTAAAAAGTTACAGGACTAAAAGCTATTTTTTTACTACAATTTGAAAACGTAATAATCACCGTTGAAGCCCTTATGTTATTTATCTAATATTTTCTTATACCAATGGGCGACATGATTTTACTGTACAAAGGATTCCGTAGGTTTCATGATATCTATACTTCTATACTTAATAATATAATAAAGAGGAAATGTTTGTTTGCATTGAATAGGCTCTGAAAGTACTGGACTGATTTTAATGAAATTTGGCACAGATGTAGAGTAGACCACGGGGAAGGACATAGGCTACTGTATTTTATCGCGGAAAATGTACGGTTTCTACGAAATTAACTTTTGCGCTCACGAAGTCGCGGGCAACATCTCGTACCTAATATAATCCGAAACCTTTAGAACAAAATGTTTCCAACCGACGCTTAGAGCGCGTCGGCTGTTTATATTAATTATAACGCGTTTCAAATGAGAATAGTAACGTCAATGACCTTTATCTGTCAAATATCACTTGAAAAGTGCGATTTTCAGAAAAACTTTTGTGCATATAAATATTAATAGTCTTGCTATGAATTTAAATAAAAACGTTAAATAGTAATCAATTAACTAAACATAAATTTAACTATCATAACAGTCAAAATTCGAAACAATATGGTGCCGTCTCGATCCTATTCTCATTAGAATCGCACTGTACTTTTTGGAATTTGGCTAACAACTTATTATTCATAATGAGATAACAAGGGAAGTTTAGTTTTTATTTGTATTTTGTCATCTAGGCCCCTCTTTCCTTCGTAAGGGTTAGTTCACACTGAGACGATGCTGTAATAATACGCATATTATGCAGTGCAGTGATGTGATGAAAGCCTCATTGTCGACTATAACGTCTGATGAGGCTAGGTCTCCTGAACATACAATAGACAATCGGACAATTTTTTTTTATTGCATAAATGAATACATACATACATACATACATATAATCACGCCTTTTCCCGTAGGGGTAGGCAGAGACCACTTCTTTCCACTTGCTACGATCCTTACATACTTCTTTCGCTTCGTCCACTTTCATTCTTATCATCCATTCCTCCTCTTACATTCAACGTAGCCAAGCGTCTCTCCATGGTCCGCTTTTCGCCTCCGCGAGAAACGAGACGTGATGGGTGGCGAACCACATCGCCGCCATTTTGGATAATTAAATTATTTTTGATTATCCATTGCGTATCCACGGATTGGTGGAGAGGGTAGGAATAGGGAAAGGGAAGGATAGGTGGTGTGGAAAGGAAGATTGGTAAGTTAGAGTGGGAAATAGGGAATGTAGGATATTACCGCCCAGGAGGGCAAGGGATAGGACAGTAATAGCTAGGGAAGCCGGGGTCGCATACCCGTATACTATACCACAACTACCGGACAGGTAAGTTGGGATGAGTATCCCATGACTAATGAATAGTACTCTTAAATATGAGTAACTTCTCAGAAGAAACCGTAAATCAAAAGTCAACATTTTCAAAGGTACAGCGATTTGTATAAAAAATTTCGCGAGCCTCCTAAAAACGCTCCATAGTATAGTCGACCTACAAATGACGTCACTTGTAGGATAGTATATGAAGTATACGGCCGTCGGAATATATTTGTAAATATCTCCCATATTTGTGCGTTTAAGTTCATACTTACCATAATGAATGTTTTTGTATAGGATGTGAGTAAACTAATGATGTAGGTTTTGTTTACCAATTTCGAAAAAAAAAAATTTTTTGTGGTACTTTTTAAATGTATTTAATTAGTAAACTACACATAAAATAATATTTTTTTTTACATTTACCAAGTAGTAATGCCTCAATATTTCTGAATATCCTCTAAGGTGTCGCGCTTTAAAATTTTGTAACAGATTACGTGTCGCCGGGGGGCGGCGAGGGGTGCGGCGGGTTTCCCGCTTTTTATATTTTTAAGATTATATTGATAAATTGCTGCTAAGACCTGTGCATATGACATATATTTAAAAACTAGAATAAATTCTCTACATGACTACGAAACTGGAATTTTAAAAATACTGAATGAATACAAGTAATCTTGATGTGAACGCAATGTTTACACAAAAAACCCTTGCGTGTCGAATGGCTGTCCACGCCAAACGTCATCCGCGTTTGTTTTTCGATTTTTATTAATTAATCATTAGTAACACCTTGGCATGTTATATATTTTTGGAAACTAGAATAAACATACTACACATTTTATTAAATAAATATCAAGAAATATAACGTTTAACATGCAAAATATCAAACATAATTTCACATTTTTGGTTTCGGTTTTTGAAGCTAAATTATGGCGAAATACTACGACACACATACCTAAGTTTGTATTAAATTAGTTAAATATATGTTTAAATAACTATTTATACAAAAAAATTTGAAATATGTAAATAATTTTTATCATAAATATCAAATAATGCAGATGACAACTGATGCCATTTGTCATTAGATTTCTTTACTCATAGTTTGAAGTTTTTTCTTTTTTATTCGAACGTATTCAGGCAAAAACAAAAAGCTACAATGCCTTCTTTAATGTCTGTAGCAAAATAATAAAAAAAAATCAGAGACTTTATACCATATAGTCTTTAAATCATACGACGCGGGAAGATTGACCTTGAGCTTGCCGTGGTACGGCAAGTGACACTTGCGTCTATAGGTGTCACTTGCCGTGGCACGGCAAGTGACACTCAACAGGATATATTAATGAAACCAAATATTTCAGATGTAGTCCGATCCCCTATTAGGATGTAGTAGAGGTTTGGGAATTACCAACAATTTCAAAGTCCCGGGATACGACACAGCCTACAATCACAGTTCCAGGAATTCCCGGAACTATGTAGGCCCATCACGACATTCACCCATCACGACAATCGAGTCATAGTTATGGTATTTATATTGCAAAATTAAATGCATAACATTAGTAAGTTTAAAAATATTAAAAATATTTTTATTATATTATGATGTAGGTAACTAAAAATTTACGGTTTTCGCAATTTTACCTTTATCTGTGCTATAAGACGTTGCTTCGTACCAAATTTCAAGATTCTGAGTTCACGGGAAGTACCCTGTAGGTTTTGATGCCCTTGCGAGTGTCGAAAATTTGCGGAAATTTGCGGCATTAACGGCTGTATCTTTTGATTGCGTTGGCTTAGAAGTTTGATTTTTTCATAGCTCAAAGGGACAGTAGACCTAAGTATTTGATATAAATTCCAGCTTGATACCTCCACGCGTTGCGGTCTTGACAGACTGACGGACATACGGACAACAAAGTGATCCTATAAGGGTTCGGTTTTTTCCTTTCGAGGTCCGTACCTCGAAAGGAAAAAACCGAACCCGTTCCGTTTAAGGGTTCCGTGAACCCTAAAAATATATTTATAAATAATTCTGAGCGTCAACAGCTTTGTCCGACAGTCTGTTTCTGATTTTTGTAATAATGCCACCGAATAAGATCACTTTCTCGTTTTCAATAGATATTATGTAGGTTTAATTGTGGTTAGCTTCATATACTACTTCCAAACTTTCTGTGCGTTTTCCGATTGCTTCAAACATCTCCTTTTTAGGGTTCCGTCTGTCAACGGAGTTAGTACGCTAAATCCTACTTCAATTTTCAATACACTGGACTTGCAGTGGTGGGATTTGGGAATGTTGTGTCGTTTTTGTTTTTTCAATTTATTATTAACCTATATACCAGTTAATGCTAAATTAACAATCCCTCGATATCAGCATAACTTTTCAGTAATACTCCATAAAATGGCGGCTTATCGCATTTACAATGCATCAATACATGAAGCGATATCGATATACAGACGAATATTTTAAAGCGTATAGAGTTTTGATTTGATCGCAAAACGTTTGTTATTTATTGAGAGAATGAAAACTATCATAGTGTATTGAGCAAATGAAAAAATTTGTAAAGGAGGAGATAAAGTCGATTTTTTAAACATAATATTATATTTATTTAATCAAAGTATAATATACTATTCAAACTATTGCTATCTACGCACTTTTGCCATTTCAGGTAGTTAATTGATTCATTTACTAAAAAAACACAGACAGACAGGAATCAATAAAATCTTTGAAGGCGCTTTGGACTGCCTTAGTTGATTTTTTTTTCCTTGCAAGTTGTTATCCAAATTTCTAAAAAATGGTAATCTGCTGGAGTCAGAAGGTCCGGTGAGTACGGTGGAAGTTTTAGACATTCCAATTGAAGCTCCTCTAATTTTGTAGCCGTTTCTTGTGCAGTGTGTGGTCTAGCATTGTCCTGAAGCAGCAGTGGCCTAGAGCGAATGACCAACCTCGGTTGTTTAGCAGCTAGCTTTTCCATCATGATTTGCAGCTGCTGACAAAAGATATCTGCCGTAATCGTCTGGCCAAATTTAAGAAAGCTGTAGTAAACGACACCGGCACTAGTCCACCAAACGTTCACAAGTAACTTTTTGAGTCAATTTTCACTTGGAGCAAGCTTTGGCTGGTTCGCCGAGGTTCAGTCATTGGGATGAGCATTTCTGATTATCGTACAGGATCCATATTTGTGATCAAAGTGGCCAGTACAACAAAACGCCAATTTTATATGCAAGGACCTAATATTATAGACGAGGCATGTTGAGGCAAAGTGTGTCCAGTTAAATGGCCCCACTTTTGGATATTGTTGGGACCATTTTGACATTTTAAGTATGGTAAAAACAAGATGACTGATATTTGTAGTATGGTGAAAACCAAAATGGCTTAACTTTTTAACGTATATTTATTATAAATTTATAACAAAGATTCATATATTTTGTTCTGTCAAATGTACGTCATAGCTTAACACGTGAATATACTGAAGCGCTTTTTAAATTAAGAGGTCTTAAGTCACGTGAAGTAAATCATACTCGAACACTTATCTATTAGTGGTAGGTAGGTAGGTAGGTAGGTAGTTCCTTTAGTTCGTAATCTCTAATCCTACTAATATTATAAATGTGAGTTTTTTCACATTTATAATAGTGGATGAAAACAGATTTCGATGAAATTTGGTATGGTTAGTAGTTTAGGCTCTGGATGAAAACAGGCTATTTTTTATCCCGAAAAAACTACAGTATTCCCTTTTTCCAGTATTGCATATCGGGTACTGGGATACCCGATATGCAAGAAAAAGCCAGTCTTTTACATATTTTAAGGAATTACAAAAATAATTATAGCGATGATTTATATCTACAAATCTATCAAATTAAACCTCCATTAAACTCAATATTCTGAATCTCCTTCGCTGAAATATGAAATTCAGTCGACACTTACATCTGACGTCCGCCATCCGCCATCTTGTGGTGTCGGCCATTAGCTGCGACTAACGCCATTAATTATTTCCCGCCATAACATGCATAAGGAAATTGAGTTGGTCTCGGCCGAAGTGTTTACTCGTTTAGTGCAAATACTAAATATTATGTGTATCACTATATAAGTAATAAGTATACACGATACTAACTATATAATAAGTAAGCACTGGTATTCACTTAGGATTTTGATGATACCCCAAAGTTAGGTTTTTATTTGTTCAAAAATTAAAGAAAAAGAATTAATAATTATAATTTTGTATTTTCGGAGTAGCTCCGTACACATGTGAAGTCGGAATGAATTTTTTTCCATTATATGGGCTATAGTCAAATAGGTATTTTCAAATAAAAATAAGGCTTCATACATGACTAATAAACAAAAAATTAAACCGACTTCCAAAGTAATAAAACTTATTTTCTAAATAATTCCCATTTTAAATTCGCCTAAAATGTTAACTATTTCTCTACTGAATCTTCTTAATTTTGAAGTCGGTACGGTAATAGGGGATCGGACTACATCTGAAATATTTGGTTACATTAATATATTCAGAAATATTGAGGCATTACTACTTGGTAAATGTATATATTTTTTTTGCGAAATTGGTAAACAAAACCTACATCATTAGTTTACTCACATCATATACAAAAACATTAATTATGGTAGTATGAACTTAAACGCACAAATATGGGAGATATTTACAAATATATTCCGGCGGCCATATACTTCATATTATACTACTTCATATACTATAACCTACAAGTGTCGTCATTTGTAGGTCGACTTTAGTATGGAGCGTTTTTAGGAGGCTCGCGAAATTTTTTATACAAATCGCTGTACCTTTAAAAATATTGACTTTTGATATACGGTTTCTTCTGAGAAGTTACTGATATTTAAGAGTACTTTTCATTTATGCAATAAAAAAAATTCTCCGATTGCCTATTTTGAAGTATGTATATTACAAAGGCTATAAAAGTTAGGTATAAAATGAAGTATCGTCCATCCTCCCGGGACGGTACTCAGCAGGATTAAAAATAATTGGCGAATCACAAGTATCCCGTCGTCATAGCAACCCCGTAGGACCTTAACAATAGCTGTGCGGAAAAAAGCGATTGTTAGCGGTACAGAAACAGATTATCGGCCAGGACATATTGCTAACATAATTCGCCATTTTGCTTTAATGCCAGCAGTCGCCATTTTACTTACGGTTTTGTAAGCGCTATTTTCTGCGGAACTCAGCCATTGTATAATGTATATAATGTAATTATATTAACGACCTTTGTAGCTCATTGTAAGGGCATCGGTCGCAAGTCGCGGGTTCGAACCCCGCGGCCGACGGATTAGAAAGTTTTCTGTGTTCCTGGGTCATAGATGTCTATTAAGGGCTGATTTTTCAATCGTCAAATACCTTTTACCTGAGATTGTAAAAGATATCTGACTAATATGTAACTGTCAATTTTTTTCATACAAAAACATCAAAGTCACATATTTATTCCTCAGGTAAAAGTTATCTGACGATTGAAAAATTAGTCCTAAATGAGGCAAATGTAATAGAATCTTACTCATATTATAAAAAGAAAAAGTTCGTTTTTATGTTTATTTGCATTGAATAGGCTCCGAAAGTACTGGACAATTTTTATGAAATTTGGCACAGGAGAAAGACATAGGCTACTTTTTGTAGCGGCCAAATGTACGATACGAGAACCCTTTTTGCGCGCACGAAGTCTCAGGCAAGATCTAGAATTCTATAAAAATATACATAAGTAAGTACTATGTTTTTATTCTAACTAGTTAGGTATTATTTGAATAACATTCTAAATAGACGGGTCGCGCTAGGCGTATTCGAGGTGGTAAGTGGAAAAAATTCTAAAGTCGCTGAATTTTTGTGTGTTGATAAAGTAGTCCCTGGGGAGCTTATCATTAAGTTTTGTGCCATTTCTGCCCACTGCGTTTTCAGCAATTCCATTATTTGTGGTTGATTTTTTGTATATGGCTATAAAAGTGGCAATATTGATTTAAAGTTTAAAATATTAATGGTATCTTTACTGGGACAGCTTCCAGAGTATGGAGACTTAATTTGCGTCGTTTTCGTCCAGTAAAAAATGAGTTAGGGTCATTTTTTGAAAACAGTACCGGCAAAAATTCTAAAGTGTGATAAACGACTATTTTCTGTCTAAGACCACTAAAATAGGCCTAATTCCAAATTTTGTGCCACATTAAGCGACTGCGATTCGAGAAATTAAGTTTTTTAGTTTCCCTAAGCTAAAAGCGCTTCAAAAACACATAATCGTTAAATAAAGTTCACGTATTCAATATTATCAAGTCATAAAGAATCTATATTCCAAGTTTGTGCCTTTTTCATGGAGGGTTTAAATAATAAAATGCAATAATAATATTATTATAATATGCGGTCGAAGCAGTGGAATATTCGCACTACAACATACACATTACACATATACGTAAATGTGTGTGATAAAATGTCATTCATTCGACTACATTTCAAAATTTTTATATTTCGCATAATTTACAGCGATTACAAAATTTAAACTTGCTTTTGCCCGCAACTTTGTTTGCGTCGCACGAATGACGAAGCTGAATGTAATTGTCGCCTGATTTTATACAATACATAAATGCACAATAAAATTTGATATCCGATAGGCTTCCACATGAAACTTCGGTTATCTAACACCAAAAAAATTACAATTTCAAATACCTAATTTTAGTTCTTGAAATTAGTGGTTTAACCGAATAGTCTCTTCAGCTACATCATATTTATTGTAAATATAGTATTATTGAATAAAAAAAATAATAAATTATTTCAACGCTTGAATTTAATACGTAGGTTGCTGAATACATGTTTCTAATACTCGTGGTTAAGGACTTATTTATTAGGTTATTAATTGATTGTAATAATTTATATAATTAAATACATTTTACAAACCAACAAAATAATATTTGTATATATTGTTATTCATCCCGATGACAATTTTATATCTAGGGGCACGGCAGGGCCCCGCCAAGTCGGGCCTAGTGAAGCATCAGAGCACTACATACGAACGCGGACCGATCCAAGGTACTGTTTTTCGATATATTATGTTTGCTATGTTTAGCATTAATTTATAATAATGTTAGTCTTATAAAATAATTGATTTATAATACCTAACGTTAGTCTTAATTTAATTTGTAATTTCATTATAATTTTTAATTAGTATTATAAAAAGCATTAATTTGTGAAACTGAAAATAAAATGTTTTTTATTTTTGAATTTTTATTTATTTATTATTGCTTGTTAGTTTTATGTTAAAACTAGCTGATGCCCGCAACTCTGCCCGCGTAGGTACAGTAAGTAATATTAGAAGCTATGATTTTTTTATCTAAGTTATTTTGTTTTTTGTATAACTGACCTTTGAATTACATCAATTTTAAACTTTGCTTACTTTTTTGGGAACACTCCTTGACTTTTTATTTTTTTAAAGTCTCACGTTACGCAGCCACGGAAAAATTAACCACAAATAATCGAATTGCCGAAAAGGCAATAGGCAGACATGGCACAAAACTTAATTATTAACTCCTTAGGGACTACTCTATCAACTACATATAGGTACAGAAAAAAATCAGCAACATTAGAATTTTTCCACTTCCCACTAAAAAACAGCTAGCGCGATCCGTCTAATGAGTCAAAATGCATAGCTTGGCCGTTTCATTACTTCATGAGCTTTTGTATAAGGCACACCCCACACTAGCAATATTCGAGCGTCGTCGTTGTGCCAGAACATTGTGTTCTCTAACAGAAAAGCTATGAACAGTGACTAAAATATTTATTATGTTAAGCCTATTTTCTACTTTACGAGTTTGTAAATTCAAGCTTTATAGAGTTAGAGAACGTAGAGTGGAGTCAGAAGGTTCTAGACGAGATCTGAAGACATTTTCTTATTGGCGAGTCATAATATTATGGTCTCGTCTTGGCATCATTAAACATGAAATAAATTTAAAATTGAAATTATAAATTTCGCATTTAGAACATTATTACTTGTCAAGTTGTCACATAAATTGTCATTTCATTTTGTCGTCTTAAATATGAAACTTGGGCCCCTCCCCGCGTGGCGAGAGACCCGCACCCCGTATTCGCCATTGGTACATGATAAAAGTTGGTTTTTTACATTCTAATAAAAAATCCCGCGGATAAACATGGTTAAACTTATAGAAAGTGTTTTGTAACACCATAATCATCATATAGATATGAACTCTACTAACTAAAAGTTTCATTAGTAGTTTTTATAGCGAGTTTGAGGGAAAAAATGGAATATCCTTATACGAAATTGCCGAATGTGGCACATCTTTCTTACAGACTCAGATATTAACACTCTGAACAGTTTTTTAAGATTTGTCAGACATTAAAATAGTTGTGGGCCTGGTGGGATCATGTTTTATATAGTAGCCGAATACCAGGAAACCCCTGGTTGGATACGACTCAAACTACATATGTGCATCGGTTACTCTTTCCTTAATATCGTGAAAGTAAAAATTTTAGCTATAATTTACTTTTGGGCCAATATCCATGAAAGACACAAAAACCTAAATTGCTACAAACGCAGCCATCCAAAATGGCACAAAATCAAATTTTAGACTTAGAAGAAGGTCCGGAAACTATATGCAAAAAATAAAAGACTTTAGAATTTTTGCACCCTCAAAACTTATCCAGACCCGTCTAAAAGACAATGTGTTGAAGATATGTTGTTGTAACTAAAACAACAGTTGTTGTAACAGGTGTGGCAGAATAGCAAACCTCCTGTGTAAACACACCAAGAAAGATATTTAAAAACAAAAAATATTTATAAAAACAAAACAGCATTCCATATTTAAAATTTTGCATTATTTAATCCTGTTATTAATTCAACGATAAATAATACTTTCAACATGAGAATTGCGAGTGTGAAAAAATCTAGAATATAAAGATCTCACAATGGCCTTGTTGACAGTTTTTAGGGTTCCGCACCTCGAAAGGAAAAACGGAACCCTTATAGGATCACTTTGTTGTCCGCCCGTCTGTCTGTCAATACCCTTTTTCTCAGAGAGGTATCAAGCTGGAATTTATATCAAATACTCAAGTCTACGGTCCCTTAGAGCTGTGAAAAATCAAACTTCTAAGCCAACGCAATCAAAACATATAGCCGTTTGTGCCGCAAATCGGCACTCGCTAACTCAAAACCTACAGGGTTATTCCCGTGAACTCAGAATCTTGAAATTTGGTACGAAGCAACGTCTTATAGCACAGATAAAGGAAAAATTACGAAAACAGTATTTTTTTGTTATATCATATTATACTTAATAAAAATATTTTTAATAATTTTAAACGTACTACTTACCCCTTTCCTCATGAACGCGTAGAGGTATTAAATTGAAATCGATATCAAATACTCAGGTCTATAATACCTTTACGCTGTAACAAAATCACTCAGATCAATACAGGTTTGTACGGAACCCTCGGTGCGCGAGTCTGGCCGGTTTTTTTTAATTGCATAAATGAAGAGTACTCTTAAATATGAGAACTTTCTCAGAAGAAACAGATGTAGCCTGTAGTTAGTTATACTTAAATCAATATTTTCAAAGGCAACAGCAATTTGTTTACAGAATTTCGCAAATCTCGTGAAAACGTCCATACAAAAGTCTCAAAACCTATGACGTTACATAAAATTGTATGAAATATAGGTAAGGGTTTCAGGAACATAATCACTATTTAACTATGTGTGACATAATTGCTAATATCTCCGAAATCGGTGCTTTAAGTTCTCACTTACTGCAATAAATGTTTTTTCTTATACTTAAGATGACTAGATGTTGCACGCGACTTGGTGCGCGCAAAAGGAATCCCGTGGTAACCGTACATTTTGGCGCGATAAAATGTCGCCTATGTCCATCCCCGTGGTCTAATCTATATCTGTTAATCTGTACCAAATTTCATCAAAATCGTTTCAGTAATTTCGGTACCTATTCAATGCAAACAAACAAACTTTTCCTCTTTATTATATTAATATAGAAGTATAGATGTACCTAAGTAAACAAATGATGTAGGTTTTTTACTATATATAGCAAATAATTTTAAAACTTTTTTTTGTATTCTTTAGATTTAGGTATCTCATTACAAACCTACGCATAAAAAATTATAAATTTATTACCGATTTGGCTTATCCGGAAAATTTAAGACAAAACAACGTGTGTCGGGACTCGGGACAGTCCTACTACTATTATAAATGTGAAAGTTTGTGACAATGGATGGCTGGATCGATGTTTGTTACTTTAACTCTAAAACTACTGAACCGATTTCGAGGAAATTTGGTATGGTAGAAGTTTAGGCTTTGGATTAAATCATAGGCTAATTTTATCCCGAAAAAGTACAGTATTCCCGTGGTATACTTACTATATTTACGCGTGCGGAGTTACGGGCAACGGCTAGTATAATAGATATGTAATGATTGCAATAGGGGATCGGACTACATTTGAAATATTTAGTTTCATTCATAAATTAAGAAATATTGAGGCATTACAGTAGTAATGCCACTTGGTAAGTGTAAAAAAATGTATTATTTTATGTGTAGTTTACTAATTAAATACATTGAAAAAGCACCAATTTTTTTTCTTTGCGAAATTGGTAAACATAACCTACATCATTAATTTACTTACATCATACACAAAAACATTCATTATGGTAAGTATGAACTTAACCGCACAAATATCGGAGATATTTAGAAATATATTCCTGCGGGTATACAGCCACCATAACCTACAAGTGACGTCACTTGTAGGTCGACTTTAGTATGGAGCGTTTTTACGAGACTTGCGAAATTTTGTATACAAAACACTGTACCTTCGAAAATATTGACTTTTGATATACGGTTTCTTCTGAGAAGTTACTCATATTTAAGAGTACTATTCATTTATGCAATAAAAAAAATCAGTCCGCTTGCCTATTCCAATGTCTCGCTAAAACTCGATAACGGTTGGAACGATTTGGCTTAAAATAATTGTAGAAATTCAGCGCAGGTTTAAACGGTGATAAATAACGGAAATGTATAACAGTTCATAGTTATGACAAAACATCGTGTGTCGAAAAAGCTCATATATTAATTACCGGCAACCAAATAAACCAGGCATTACTGACCACATTCGTATATCTATCATGAACTCTACGACCGCGACACAAAAACATCGGAATTAATATCAACACACGACAATCGAGTCCGAGTGATCGATTGTAATCGCCACACCGAACATCGGTACCGCCATTGTTGGACACGATTAATCAAACGACAATGAGACCTGTACAGCATCATCAGTACCTTTTATCATCATAAATTGTAAAAGAGACAATTTTGTATAATATAATATAACTAGCTTTTGCCTGCGACTTCGTCCGCGTGGAACAGTTACTTTGGGATATCGCTAAAATTTACCCGCGACTTCATTTACATAGAAGGAGCTCTTCCACCTCACAACTGCCCGCCCGCGCCGCGCGCCATACATTGTTATTGCGCGATTGATTATTTTATTACTGCGATATCTTCTAAAATACTCATTGAAATTAAATGATGTAAACGGCTATACAAGCATTTAATTTCTTCTAAATTAAATGCTTGTAATGAATAACGTATTTACTTGGATAAGGATTAATATCATCTTTGTGAAAACACCTTCACAAATAATGCTTACCTTTAGAACAAATTTGGTTACCAAAAAAGGTTATAGTGAGCCAACCTTAAAAGATTCAGACAGTCGCGGACTTTATTTAGAACTTTTAAAGGGGAACAATTCTGTCATACATCATGTTAGCAAAACTTTAACCGTCTTCGCAGCGCGAGCGTACGCAGCGTAAGCTCTCAAAAGGAAAAAAAGAACCCCGATTTTGTAACATTCTTGATTGGTTCTCCGCTCGTATTGAACTTAGCATGATGTTATATAGCCTAAATCCTTCCTCAATAAATGTACTATCCAACACAAAAAGAATTTTTCAATTCGTACCAGTAGTTCCTGAGATTAGCGCGTTCAAACAAACAAATAAACAAACTTTTCAGCTATATAATATTAGTATATGTCTCCAAAAATCAATTACGTATACTTCGGACACATGATCCACTGCTTATGTAAAGACGTTTAGGCAAAAAAATAATTGTCATACTAGAAAAATATTTTTTTTCTTTACATAGGCGAGTTTGCGACCCAAGTGGATCTATTGTGACTCCTTCGCGTTATAGTAGCTGCCCCAGGCCTATACTGCTCATAAAAAATATGTCTATATCAAATTTCATAAAAATCGGTTCAGCGGTTAACCGTTAAAGTGTGAAGAGGTAACAGACAGACAGACACACTTTTGCATTTATAATATTATAAGTATATATAAGTAATATTAGGTTGGGGAAAAAGTTTCTTCGCATTTTATATAAAAATTCAAAAGGTTTTTTTATAAAGTTTATTTACAAGTGACTAAAGTATATAGGTGCCATTTTGTTCGATAACTTTTTGCCATCTTGTTGGTAGGTACATGATCCCATTGCTATAAAATTTTTGGGGCTTCTGATGAAAAAACTGCGACAAGTGGTTTTGGCAGTCCTCTTGTGATGTCAACGTGACACTGCCTAAGGAATTCTGCAGCGACCGAAACAGGTGGAAATCTGAAGGTGCAAGGTCAGGACTATACGGCGGATGCATTAACACCTCCCAGCCAAACTCCCGTAATTTTTTCTGAGTGGCTAAAGATGTGTGAGGTCTAGCGTTATCATGGTGAAAAACCACACCCCTTCTGTTGATTAATTCCGGCCGCTTTCTCTCAACTTCTTGCTTTAATCTCATCAGTTGTTCGCAGTACAGTTCAGAATTGATGGTCCTGCCTGGCGGTAACAGCTCATAATGAATAATGCCCTTCCAATCCCACCTCACACACAGCATCACCTTGTTGCGAGTTAACCCGGGTTTCGCCACAGTCTGTGAAGCCTGACCGGCCTTTGACCACGATCTTTTTCGCACGTTCTTGTCGTACGTGATCCACTTTTCATCACCAGTTATCAGCTTCTTCAAAAATGGTTCGGTTTCATTACGTCGTAATAAAGAATCACAAATGAGTACACGGTTCATTAGGTTTCTTTCAGTGAGCTCATGAGGCACCCAAATATCGAGCTTTTTTGTGTACCCAGCTTTTTTCAAATGCGCCAAAACCGTTTTGTGGTCAATCCCCAGTTCTTCAGCTACATCGTAACTACTAATATGCCGATCTTGCTCCACTTTTTCAAAAATGGCAACAGTTTTGTCCGTAACAGGGCGACCAGAGCGACGTGCATCTTTGATATCAAAATTTCCGGATTGAAAACGCTTAAACCAAATTTGTGCTACTCTCACAGATACTGCATTAGGTCCATAAACATCACAAATTTTTTTCGCGGCTTGTGTTGCATTTTTACCTTTTTTGTAATAAAATTTTAAAATGTATCGAAATTCTTCATAAGAATCACTCATTTTAACAATAAGAAAAACAAATGAAAATCTCAAATTTACCTAATTTGAATTTGGAATTGTCTTCTGTAAAATTAAAACTTTTTAATGATACCAAAATCAGCCAGATACAATTGGTATAGCCCAAGATATTTTATGACAAGTTCATACATACTATAATGCGAAAAGACTTTTTCCCTTAGATCTTATACTACGGGATACGCCTTACATGAGCTTTCCCCTCTGCCGAGGTATAAGATTTTTGAATCTAATGCGTTCATAAAAACTATTTGCGTAATCGATTTTAATCATTATGTGCATCGGTATAGCATCGAAAGGACGTCCGAAATGCTCCGCTAAAAATGCCGATTTGTGCTCTTATGTCCTGTAAAAACAAGTCCAACACGTCGAATCTTAAAAAAGATGGAATAACCTTTCATTTATGAGTATTTTTTTATTTAATTATTGTATATTTCTATTTAAATGTAATTTCGTAAAAATCGACGATGTATCGAATAGCGGTGTACACGAGACAGATAATCGTAGAATATTCGATCGTACTCCCCACGAGACTATTGTTGTTAGATATAGAATTTTAGTCTTTATTTCCTATGCAATAGATTCGAATTTTACTATGGCACTTAATTCTCGAAACATGGCGGAACTTTTTTATTACTTTTTGAGTGACGTGACAATCACTAGAATAACGATGTCGATAAAAATTAATTTTTTTCTTGGTAAACTAATTTTATATTTTGTGATGTAAAAATATTGGATTGCTTTTACACTTTATACGACAGATCAAGCAAGGAGTATAAAGTGTGCATGTATGTATGTGATGTTTATTATTTACCCTACCGCAACTTTGAAACTTGAAAGGCTGAACAGTTTATTTGGATGTTTGAAATATGGACTATGGGGTATCGTTATAAAATCAAGATGTTCCCAGCCAGAGGGACACAAGTTTTCCTTGTTTGAAGCGCAGTTCATTTTTAGGGTTCCGTAATACTTGAGGAACGCTTATAGTTTCGCTCTGTCCATCCGTCTGTGTCTGTCCGCGCTTCTACCGTTAGCCTAATTATGAATATAAATGGATGAAATTTGGTACAGTCATAGGTCACAGATTAGTATTATGTAGCTAGATCATAGATTGTGTATGTGTAGATCTCGGATTTGGCATCATAAAATAATAATAATTTTAGTACCTGGGTGACTATTTATTGTAATATGGTGGGTGGTGTTTAGGTGATAATCTACATAAACTTAAAAAGTAAAATGTGAACTGATAATTATTATTATTTACAATCGATTTCTGTGTAGATTAGGTGTTTAATCTCAAACATTAACTACATTTTTTTAAACTTGTCTAAAAACTATAAAAAATAAAAAAAAATATAATTATATACTTGAACATATAAAAAAAACAAAAGTAAGGCACCGAGCAGGTTTCGAACCCGTAACACTCGTTTCTTGCCATTCGCGTCTTAACCCGCTGGACCAAACTGACAGTGGCCGGCAGGACGAAATTAGCGACCATATTCTGCGTGGAAAGAAAAACGCATTAAAACACGAACACGCATTTTCCCAAACATAAGACTAATCTAGATCGATTGTTTACCCCCGAAAACCCCCATATACCAAATTTCAGCGAAATCGTTAAGAGCCGTTTCCAAGATCATGGTTATATACATATACATAAATATACAAGAATTGCTCGTTTAAACGTATAAGATATTCTAGGTGTGGGGATGAACTTTTTTTATTTCTATCCCATCGTGTGGGGTATCGTTTAAAAGGTATTTAAAATAAAGGCAAGGTTTCATACAAATAACTTTTTTATAAAGTCAACCATTTTCGAGTAATCGGCCTCCAAAGTGATTTATAAGTTGGTCCCCCCTAGCATTTCTAAACTATAAGACTTAAAAACTTACAATTTTCTATGCTGATAGATTATGCTAATAACTCTCTAGGAAAAATATTTTGAACCAAATCAGACAGTAACTTTTGAAGTAATTTGACAAAATATTACTCGTTTATAGTTACGGAACCCTCCTTAGACGTGTCCTGATATATTCTTGATTAGGTTAAGTTATTTTTTCTTTGATGTTTGCAAAAAAGGAGAGTTGTATGTTTAGTGTTCATAATAATATCTACGTATGTGAGTATTAGCGTATGTATGTGCGTATATGCAGTCTATAGTATACGTAGAAGCTATGGCGGTTTTAAAAAGCTTCACATAGATAAGTGGTAAATACAGCCTATAGGTACGCGTTAAGTTTGCAGTGAGTCATCAGTGCAAATGTCTAGAAAGCAATGACGCTTAGCTCGTGTTCACTTTTGACAATAAAGGTAAGCCAGTTTAACATTTGTAATTTGTACTGACGACTCATTGCAAACTTAACGTGAATAGACTGTATTTACTACTTATGTATGTGAAGTTTTCTATTGCTGCCATAACTTTTACGTGTAATATAATATAATATGTATATCGGAATTATTCGGAATGGTTTTATTTCAACAAAATACATTATTTTCAAATAACGAAGATGTGACCAATACAAATTCATATCGACAATATATCGATATAATTTGTATTGGTAACATCACTTAGCATGCCAGTGTATTATCGCGTACGCTACACTGTTATATTAGCGCGAGTCTTATTTGTGTGAAATAAATAAGCTAGTGTTGCAGTTTTATAAATGTGTGAGTTTGTAACGATTACAATATTTTTGTGAATGTGTGATTTTGTTTTCATTGTGGGAGTTACCCTCCCCGCACCAAAATTGGCAGAAAGTTTTGTTTGAAAATTTCCTCGCGTGCCTTATCTTGTAGTATATAATCTAAGCTTTTTCCCCAACCTATTATATTACTTATTGTAATAATTAGTATGTAAGCATAGATTGCATCGCCAGGAAAAAAAACGACACAACAATGCTTATAAATTGACACGTATATCATTATACTAATTAGTGCCCCGACATTCCCGACTTGGAGAGATTACCGCAAAGATAAAAAACAAACAACAAAGGACGAAATTATTATCTTTATTAGCACATAACCCCAATACGGAGCTCGGCAAATGTTGGTTCTGCCATTAAAAGCTAAAGTCCAAAATGTTCACCTTTTACCGCTTTTAATTCATAATTTGCATCTTATTATCATATTTTATATATCATCACGTGAAGCAAAAACCTTTTTAGGAAAATTAGGCGAACGGAGAAGTATGAAATTTGGCACGCTTAAGGTTAATATTGAGAAGTGAACTGCACTAATTATTTTTTTTATAATACTGCAATAAAATAAACAAATAAAAATAACGTAGGTAACACACACTACCTCAGATTAAAAAATTAATAGCTCATACTAACATGCGTTTGATACAATTTGTCTAAGAAATAAAAATGTAATTTTTTTCTATTGAATTAGACAAAATTAACATTTTAATAATTTTTATTTCTTTTAACCTAAGAGGTAAAAGAACCCTTATAAATGTGCAAAGTTGATAATTTGAAATTACAAACTTACAACCAGACTTTTCAATTTTATATAAAAAAACGGCCAAGTGCGAGTCGCACTCGCGCACCGAGTGTTCCGTACAAACATATGCAGTCTTATTAATAAAAATTGCTTATTCTTCTCTTACTCCAAAGTTACACCGGGAGTAGTTAATTCTAGATTAGTCACAGAATAGCTACGTGTTAATAACGGTATTAATAAATACGAAGTAGGTTCGGAGTAACAATACAATTCTTACACTGAGATTAAGGTGTATGTTATGGCAACACACATGAAAAGAATGAACAAAATGAACTAAAATGAATGAAATGTCGATTAAAAAGACACTGACAGTTAGCAAAATTTTGAAGTTTGACACTTTTATTTGACAATCTTATCTATCACAAGCGAACATAATATGTAAATTCTGTATTTCTCTTGTTGAAATAAAAATAGTGGTTTTAGAATTTGTGCTATTTTATATAGATATTGAGATATATCTATTGGGAAAATGCTGGGAATCTATTGGGAAAATGCTGGGAAGCGGGTCAAGTGCCACAGGATATGCGCGACGCGAACATTATTACCCTTTATAAAGGGAAAGGTGACCGCGGTGACTGCAATTGTTACCGTGGAATATCCTTACTGAGCACTGTAGGTAAGTTATTTGGACGCACAATTTTAGGAAGGCTTCAAAAACTAGCAGATCGCGTATATCCCGAATCCCAATGTGGCTTTCGAGCACAGCGTTCAACAATAGATATGGTATTTACACTTCGCCAGATACAGGAGAAGTGCAGAGAGCAGAATACACCTCTGTTCGTCGCGTTCGTGGACCTAAATAAGGCCTTCGATACCGTCAACAGAGAGGGACTCTACACCGCACTCGAGAGCATAGGTTGTCCGCCAAAACTTCTAAGCCTCGTTAAATCATTCCACGAGAAAATGAAGGGCGCTGTCGTATTCAACGGGAATACATCCGAGCCGTTCGATATGCGTAGAGGTGTTCGCCAAGGCTGCGTGTTGGCTCCTACCTTGTTTGGTATATTTTTCTCCTTGCTCTTAAAAGTAGCTTTCGGCGACGACCAACAAGGTATCCACCTTCACACGAGGACTGATGGGAAGCTATACAATACCTCGCTTCTCAAATCCAAGCGATACCGTGAGGATCTGTTTGTGGACAGTCTTCTTTTTGCCGACGACGCAGCCTTTGAAGCCAGTTCCATTTACGAGCTTCAAACGATGATAGACAAATTTGCCCGAGCTTGTGAACTGTTCTCAATGTCTATCAATGCGAAAAAAACCGTAGTACTATCGCAAGGAAATGCAGAAACACCGACTTTACTGTTAGGTGGCACTCCTCTTGAAGTGGTCGATAAGTTTTGCTACCTAGGGTCGACCGTGTCGAATAATCTCTCGCTTGATGCGGAGATCGATATTCGTATCGGCAAAGCGGCGACTATGTTCGGGAGGCTCAGCACAAGAGTATGGAAAAACAAACATCTGACAATAAAAACCAAGATGATCGTGTACCAAACATGCATCTTGAGTATACTCTTGTATGGAGCCGAAACCTGGACTTCGTACGCAATACAGGAACGTCGGGTAAACACTTTCCACATGCGTTGTCTACGTAACATCTTAGGTATCACCTGGGAGGACAGGATCACTAACGAAAGGGTTCTGGAACTTGCACAGCTGCCTAGCCTTACCGCCCTGCTCAAACAGAGGCGTTTGCGGTGGCTGGGGCATGTGCATCGGATGGATCCCTCTCGTCTGCCGTGCCGTGTTCTGTTAGGCGAAGTAGCGAACGCAAAAAGGGATGTTGGGAGGCCGTTGCTTCGCTTCAAAGACTGTGCCAAACGGGACATGGATGCTTTCAAGATCGACGTAGAGGGCTGGGAGAGGCTCGCTGAAAAAAGGAACGAGTGGCGTAAGCTCGTGTGTGAGGGGCGCAAAACCCACGATGACGCCTGGTTTAGGGTACTGGCCGAAAGGAGGGATAAGAGGCACCAAAGCGGCAACAATCCGCCCGCCGCTGCATTTCCCTGCCACAAATGCGGCAAAGTTTGTCGCTCCCGAATTGGCTTGTATAGCCACCAAAAACGGTGCCTTACAGCAGACACTGCTTAAATCGTCTATAATAGACGAATAAGGCCAATGATGATGATGATGATGATGATATTTTATATAAAATGTTATATTTATATAAAAAGGGTTATTGCGAGGTTTATACAATTTCACATGCCTTATTAATGGTAATATTTCTTCAATTCCTTCTATCATTCTCAAATCGTCAATGAAATAATCTCTATTCATTTTAATCCATAATAATTACAAAATCAGACACTAGTAAGTACTTGAACGAACACCAAACTAATATGAAAATATATTTAGGTTATGTTTAGTATATATATCTTAATAGAAGTTGGAAATACAATACAAATCTATGCTTATTCAAACGTTAAACCATGTGGCTCCGCGGAGTAACTTTTACTCCGGGAGTAAATTTTGATTAGTTAACTCCGTCCTTACTCCTAGTTTATTAATGCCATAATTGCCTAATCTTTGCGTAAGTCTTGGAGTAAAGTTGTTCTGACGCTAATCACAGTTTATTAATAAGGGGGATAGTGATTTTGTTACAGCTTACAGCAGTTAGTATTATAGACCTGAGTATTTGATATGAATTTCAATTTAATACCTCTACGCGTTCGTGAGGAAAGGGGTAGTAAGTTTAAAATTATTAAAAATATTTTTATTATATTATGATGTAACAAAAAATTTACGGTTTTCGTAATTTTTCCTTTATGTGTGCTATAAGACATTGCATCGTGCCAAATTTTAAGATTCTGAGTTCACGGGAAGTACCCGTTTAGTAGTGTAGTACCCGGAAGTAGGTTTTGAGTTTGCGAGTGTTAAAAATTTGCGGCATTAACGGCTGTGTCTTTTGATTGCGTTGGCTTAGAAGTTGGATTTTTTATCTGCTCTAAGGGACCGTAGACCTGAGTATTTGATATAAATTCCAGATTGATAACTTCACGCGTTCCTGAAAAAAAGGCTATTGACAGACATTCGGACGGACAAAAATTGATCCTATAAGGGTTTCGTTTTTTCCCTTCGAGGTACGGAACCCTAAAAACATTTATTTTCAAAGTATTAACTGTTTGTTCTGTCCCCCAAACTACGCGCAACATGTCCTTTACATGTATAGATGGGCTTTTGACCACTGGGCGACCACTGTAGCTACCGGTAATCACCGGTGTCGCCTAGGTCCTAAACTTATTAATATGCAAACAGATGTTCAAACAATCACTTCGTGACGTCACGGATGCGTGAAACACAAGTGTATCAGCACAGCGAGTCAAGGTCGGCCGTATTATGTTGTATAATAGAGCTATTATATTAGTGTAACGACAGCCTATTAGGTGTAGAAACTTTAATTAGTCTTTAAGATACTTCTATACTAATATAATAAAGAGGAAAAGTTTGTTTGTTTGTTTGCATTGAATAGGCTCCGAAAGTACTGGACCGATTTTGATGAAATTTGGCACAGATATAGAGTTGGCCACGGAGAAGGACATAGGCTACTTTTTATCGCGGCAAAAGGTACGGTTATCACGGGATTTCCCTTTTCCGCACACGAAGTCGCGTGCAACATTTAGTGACTTATAAACAGTCGACAAACTTGAAACTACAATATCGACAAAGTTCTAGCGCGACCAGTCTCTAAACATTTTCCTTTGCACTAGGACACCTCAGAATATAAACACAAAAGTGACCGCAACATCTGCAGACTTGATTAACCATGTAATTGCATGTGAGTATGAGCGCGTGTGCATAATTCAGCGGCGGTGAGCGATTTTCAGCTATTACTTGGGCCCCAATTCTCGTACATCGAATCTCGGTTCGGTTGCCAGTCTGTCCCGCTTGTGCGTGCCTGATTTGACGCCTATCCGAATGAGTCAGCGCGTTAATCGAACTGAGATTAGAAGTACGAGAAGAAGGGCCCTGGTCGAGCGGCAAAAGAATATTATGATCAGACTTAGACCAGAAGCGCTAAACATATCGTTCGTTCTGGTCGCTTCAATCAATCTTTTAACACTCAATACAATTCTTTAGTGCCAATTTCACCAACGCACGCTTTCTTCGTATGTATGAACGAGAAGGCATGACACTTAGACAAACGGTATAATAGTATCAGCTACTTAGAATATTTGTTTACAGAAACTGTGGATTTTATTTGATAATCTCTACTAAGTAGCTTCTTAAGTAAGCATCAAATGCGTGCGGCAGTTAAACTGCCTAATGCCCGGTTATAGTGCGATTCAAATGAGAATAGGATCGAGTCCTATTGCGCCATATTGTGACGTCATAAATGTCAATTTTACCCAATTGGGTAAGGTAATTAGGTAGGGTGGGCAAAAAAAGTTTTTTTTTTCTTTTAATATAATTTATTTACAAAATTGCGTGAAAAAAATGTAATCTGATTCTATTCTCTCTTCTTATTATAATATATCTCTTCAATTTCGCTCATGTCTGTATTACTGTCCGAGTAGTCATCTTCGTCTATGTAACACAGCGCCTCGTTTACTCATTTTCGAGCAAAATGAGTATGACAATAACAAAAACAATATAATTTTGGCAAGTTGCCTTGCACCAACAATGAAAAACAAAATGTTAATTTATGATTTTAAAAACAAATTATGAATATGTATTATTATAATTAAATATTTAGATAATTTAACGTTATTATTTAAATTCGATGTAAGACTATTATTCCTCTTCTTTTATTTATGGCAATCGCGGTTGCAAAGGTTTTGCACCATTCTGCTAGTGTCGAGTATATAAAGAATTATTTCGACTATTATTATTGGCAAATAAGTTTTTCTGCTAACCGTACTTTTCAAGTGACATTTGACAGATAGAGGTCATTGACGTTCCTATTCTCATTTGAATCGCATTATACTATGGTTTTTTGTCGGTATGTATGCAAATAGCACTTTTGATTGGTTACCACAATCACGTTATCCAATCAAAAGCGCTATCGAATATATTAACTACCGACAAAAATCCTCAGAGACCGGGCATTAGTCACATTGCATTGAATACTATCGGTCAAGTTATAAATAGACCATGAATTTGTATGAAGTGTACACAGTACAGGAATCGAATTTGCAGCGGACGTGCAACACCGAAGCGATTTCCTGGACGGGCCATCAACTCCAAATTGAACTGTAAAATTGCTTACCATATTCCGATATGAATGGAAAGAAAACTATGAATATAGGTGGAGAGAATATTCTAGAATCTGGACTCTAGAGAAATTCAGGAAAGGCTGGAATACTGACTACGTTGGTGAAGTTATAATATTAATCTAATATGTAATAATATTTTATGGACGCTTTCACACCACGTCTATATGGCCTCGTGATAAATTCTCGAAGAACTTGTGTTACGGGGAACAGACAACGGGAAGTATGTATATAAATTAAGATTTTTAACGTGACAACGTCTTATAATTCGATGGAGCCGGCTCCATATGGCGTTCTCACGTTCAACTATCGTCAGTAAACCGACTTTACAGACAACCGATTTTTTTATTATATATATAACACAAATATTTAATATACATAAATGACCCATAATAATAATAATAACACAGAAAACTTTTTGATCGCTGGCGGGATTAGAACCTACAACTTCCGGCTTGAGCGTCTACGCGCTAACCACTGAGCCACAGAAGTCGTCAAGTCAAGAGTAGGAAGAGGTCTAGAACACGACTGTCAACTGTTAATATTTGTGACGTATTTTTCCAACTGGAAAAAACCATATTAATATTCGTCAACTAATTACAGGTTTTATGAGGAAAACAACACAAAACTCCATAATATTTCATACTTTCTTCCCTCTTATTCTCCGCAAATTTTTTTACACAAAATTGTTGTCTACGTGATGCTGTCAAATCTCCTTAACCCGTAGCCGTACGACTGGGGGGAGGACAATTCGCACCGAAGCAAGGCAAAGCTGCATTTTTAAGATAGCTATTCAAAATTGAACTTTATTCATTATACAAGAAGATACACTTTTCATTGTAAGAGTTCGAATTTCAGACTGCACAGCGCATATTGTGCAGTGTATGACTGATGTCACATGAAACGTATTTTTTTTAAAAGCTTTTATTAATTTTAGATTCACTGCCCCGTTGTTGTAAAGGAATCTTGCAAGTTAAATTTGACCCACTTTCCGGTTTCCAATTGAACTGAAATTTTGCACGAATGCAATATTATCATAACGTGGAGATGATCTGATGATAGAGCTGGAAGGTGACCATAGGAACTCCGTAATAAAACTACATAACCCCATCGAGTTTGGACTCGTTTGATTCGTCTTGATGAGTACTTTGTCTTCTGATAGTTTTGAACGTTTTAGTTCTTTTTACACAGTCCCCAGTAATAAAAGCTTGTTTTTTTTATTGTAGTTATTGTGTAGTAAATAAAGTTCAATTTTGAATAGCTATCATTAACACGCAGCACCGCGTAGCGTCCCGTATCGATCGTCGCGGTGGAAACTGACCCTAAAACTAATATTAGCAGTTTTATATGACTATAAAATAAGTATTTTTAGCCGTTGCCGCTGTATTGCCGGTATTACTACCAAGTACCAAACTATGAAACGTGAAATTATTTACGAAGTCATTCATCAAAACGCCAACATTTGTATATTTTTAACCATTATGATTGGACACATGACGTTTATTTTATACACACGTAAATAAACAGTATGTAGTTCCATAATAAAGTTTTTACGTAAGAATTAAATTAAGTACAATAATAAAGTATTTTACACTGCTCATTAAATTATATTTTCCCTGACTGCAAATCTATATTTAAAAAAAAACTAAAAAAAACACGCTTTTAAAGAATATCGAACTAAAAAGTTGAAAATAATTTTAATTTTTTTTAAAATAAACTTAAATCTACTGATTATATTATACCGATTAATAGCTCGATATACGAAAATTATGGCACAAAGCGCCCCACGCTTTTCCCTCAATTATACTAGTATTTTTTATATACTATTGTTTTAAGTTTATTTAAAAAAAAAAAAAAAAATATTTTCAACTTTTTAGTTCGATATTCTTTAAAAGCGTGTTTTAAAGCTACCAGAGCCGAGGAAGGCAGCAGGCGCGCAAGAGAGAGTTACATACAAGCAAACAAACAATCAAACAAGCTTACATACAGGTGAAGTTAATATAAGCGTGTTAAAAAGTATCAATTTTTTTTCCCGTAGGGGTAGGCAGAGACCACTTCTTTCCACTTGCTACGATCCTTACATGCTTGTTTCGCTTCGTCCACTTTCATTCTTACCATCCATTCCTCCTCTTATATTCAACGTAGCGAAGCGGCTCTCCATGGTCCGCTTTACTATTTCCGAACGAAAAAAAACCTGACGTTCGTTTCGGAATAGATAGTTCGGAGATCGGACCGATTTTTTTAAATTACATAATATATGAATAGTAGGTACTCTTAAATATAATCGGTGACCAAGCGTAGAATTTTGAACTGTCACATAATATGTAACCTTACGTAATATGTTCCCTTACTTACTTACCAACCTGCATGCCCATAATCGTGTAATAACCGAAATTAATAATCAATCCTAATCTCAATTTAGCTATCTGAGATCAACATTTCAATACATTTCAACGATCCTAGGATTGACTTCTCGTCACCTTACGTCAATTTTTGTTTGAGAATTTCAGATTGAAAACAATCTGAGATTATAGATACGTTATTAATTTCGGGCGTAAATCTAGCACAAGATCATGGCTCTATGGTGTATGTGTATCTGAACCACGGATATTGTTTACATCTTGATAACGTAAGACGTTGACGCCTGAAGTGATGTAATATTTTTTCTGCAGTATGTTGACAGTAGGTATACATACATGAGGCATGATTCACAGTAATTGTTAGCATCAATCGTGGTTATTGTTTATTTTGAGGCGCAATGGCGAGCTCTAATGTATTATGTAACAGGCACGACGTAAATGCAGACCAATTGACACTTGCCATTTGTCAATTGCACGTGTTAACGTGGTGTTAATGTCTCTGTAATTGGCCGGGGGTAGGGTTGCCAGGAGTCCGGATAAAACCGGACGTAGTTAGGCTTTTTGTTTGCGTGTCCGGCCGAAACAAACAGTCTCCGGCTTGTCCGGATTTTATTTTATTTATGAATATTTTATTTGACGAAAATCAAAAAGGCTTGATTTTAGAAACTATTCTACTAAACCGTATTTATTAATACTGAGACAAAGTACTCAAGAATGTGGGGTGTCCGGCCCTTTTACTCAAATGTCCGGCCAAACTGGCTGGTCTGTCCGGCTATTAGGTTTAGCGACCTGGCAACCCTAGCCAGGAGTTTTGCTGGGCAACTGGATTGTAACAGCGTTTTCCCATCACGCAACACGATAGCCGATATCGATACGGAAAACGCTCTTATGTCGTCGGCATAAGAGGGTGTGGGCGGTGTGGCGGACCAATTAGCGCCACGATCCTGAATCGCGCTATCGAAGTTTTCACAGCTCGGCGCTATATATTATACACAAAGTCTGGGGGGCAATTCTGCTAAATAAAACCTGCATTAATACAATTACAATCAAGTCCCGATACGCTTATACTCCCAGACGGTGTTTTTATGAACGTTAAACCAACGTGAAACGCGCTCTGATTGGTCGAAACGCCATAAAATCCGTTCACGGTAACATGTCGCTACACTTTCAATCCAAACAAAGTAAAATTGACTCTTTAAATTATCTACTTTAAATACGAGAATTGAGGTTCTGAAATGCTTATAAGTGGGCTTGTAATTTCCGAGCTTGGCACCTCGCTCGGTCGGAGATCTCCCTTGGGGCTTCCACTATTCCAACAAGAATTTTCACATTGATTAGATCCGATATCCGATATCGTTATCACATAATGCGAAAATGCTCTTATGGGGCTAAATATGTAATGGCCAGGAATGAAGTTGCATTTCCTTCAGATGCAACGGAAGCACTATAATTTCAGCTTTAAATTTTAATTTGGAGCACCGCGAATTTACAACAAAAGTTATATTTTAGTAGGTCATAAGTTGTGGTTTTAGATATAATTTTCACAACTGTAACAGCCATTATCATCCTAATAGAAAATTTAACAAAGACTAACACCCATATCATTAGTTGTTACCTCGAAATTTCCTCCACTCGACTCAACCTCAATCCACGAAAGTTGTATCATTAGTTCAACAAAATTCCCTCGACTTGAGGAATTTCCTTACGCGAGTCGAGGAATCAACTGTCAAACTTAAGGTACCTCTACTGGCATGGGTCTGGCGCCGGGCCAGCGTCGCTCCGCGTAGAAACCGGAGCGTCGACACGCGCCCTTATTCGCTTTCAGCACAAAACTAAAAGACGCGATCTCTATTTTTACGCAACAATGGTGAAGCCAAAAGGAAGGGAAGATTTTGACATTCTATGTAATTATGTATAGACGACCTCTGTGGCTCAGTTGGTAGAGCGTGTTGGTGCTCAAGCCAGGGGTCGCGGGTTCAAATCCTGCCGAAGGAATACAAAGTCTTTCTGTGTTCCTGAGTCATGGATGTGTATTAAATGTGTATAATATATTAAAAATCTTATAAAAATATATGTATAGTATAAAAGTATTAAATATATTTCCGTTGTCTGGTACCCGTAACACAAGTTCTTCGAGAACTTACCGCGGGATCAGATTGACGTGGTGTGAAGCGTCCATAGATATTATTATTATTATTATGTCTGTTTGTTTTACATTAGCGCCTCAACTACTGATCGTAATTAATGAGTTATCAATAGATTCGTAATAATATCCCGGGTAACGAATTCGGGTTATGAATTTTTATAAAATAGTCTGGTTCGGTTGTCCAACGAGTAGGTACCTAAGCCAAAGAGAGTAACTTGCATCTGTTGACACATTAAAAACTCAAGATAGGCTGATTAGACAGACCAAATCTTCATACAATAAAAAGTTATACCATCTTGGTTTTCACCATACTTCAAAGTCAGCCATCATGTTTTCACAATACATTAAATGTCAAAATGGCCCCAAAAGTCTCAAAACTGGGGCCATTTAACTGGAGACATGCTACATTACACTACACTAAATTTTTGCCTCAACATGCCTCGTCTATAATGTAATACGTCTATCGAATACACCAAACCATGTCTACCAAACAGCATCTTCGGCTGCTAATCGAAATGCTTGATTAACATATCTCAATTATGAACTGAAACAAGGAAACCCTCTCCAGCATACGAGGCAAAGCTTTCAGACTGCCTCACTTTTAATAGTTAATCAGTGTCAATCAGAATGATCGATGTGCGAGGCAGAGTGACTTGGCTGTTAGACCATTAATTCACTTAATATTAACTCACGATTAACGGCCGAATTCTCGCGTCTCAAAGTTAAAATTTTCGGAGTCAAAACTTTTGATTACTAACTTCTAAATTATATTATATTTTTATAATAACTTTTTAAGTACTAAACCAGTTTACAAACATATGTTTCAAACTTGAACGCTTTCCCCCTTACTAATTAAAATATTTATCCAATAGATAAGCAATATAATGTTTTGTCCTTGTCTGTCAAGCGACATTTCTAACGCATAAGACAAGGACAAAACATTGTATTGCTTATCTACCGGGTAAATATTTTTATTAGTAAGGAGGGTAAGACTTTAAAGGGTGTCACAGACGGCGCAGATATACTATAATTAGTGTTGCCCAAATCAGTCTTGGTCTTGGTCTTGCAGCAAGAGTCTCGCAAGAGTCTCGCAAGAGTCTCGCAAGTCTCGCAATTACCTATTAGCCTATTGCTATTTATTAAACGTTATTTTAGATCTCAGAACAACGTTATAGCGTAGGTATTACGTTACGTTGTTATATTAAGTTGTTCTAATATCTAAAATAACGTTTAATAAATAGCAATAGGCTAATAGGTAATTGCGAGACTTGCGAGACTCTTGCTGCAAGACCAAGACCAAGACTGATTTGGGCAACACTAACTATAATAAGTGACAAATTGAACACAGTGAAGTGTGAACAGCTGTTGTTAGTATGGGAAAATTAAATCATCTTTTTTAGTATTTTCCCCGCAATAATTCTAATATTTCTCACCGTTTAAACCTACCCTGAACTTCCGCAATTATTTCAAGACCAAAATAAGACAAATCGGTCCAGCCGATCTCAAGTTATAGCGTGACCAGGAGAAATAGGGATTCATTTTTATATATACAGATTTATACATATATACACTATACAGTAAGTAATATGAAAATTGTATAGTATCTTAGCCGAATGTAATAGTTCATACAAACTTTATAGAAAGCGATATTTTATCTTAACATAAAATATTATAGTATATTCGCCTTCTGCGAGGCAAAATTCGCCAGTGTCCTTTACACAATATGTTAAAATAATAAATTATTATTTTACATATGTAAGAGTATGTAGACGTTTTTCCACAATACAAGGAAAATGTAGTGGAGTAAAAAATATTCTCCTAGAGGGAACTGCACACAATAGTTTTGTCTACTACGAACTAGTTACGTCAACAGATAAAACACAGACAACAGAGTGGCATGGCCGACAATTTATAGAGAATAGAGGCTATTTCAACCGTAAACTGTACTACGAAAATATAAAAAGAAACAAAAAGCCTTATTAAAAAGATTTTACTAATTACAGCAAAACATTCAACTTAAAAAAACTTTGAAACAAGACGAAAAATTAATTATAAATGTAACTGTTATTTTAGGATTTATCAAAAGAAGTCAGGCTACAGTGTACATCTCAATTATATTCAGAATAGGATAATTAATTAAAAAAAATAGTTATGTTATGAGTTGTGAGTTGTGACTCAGACCGTATACCTAGCAAAGATAAGGAAAATCATTAGCGTATGATACAAAACGTTTCCAACTTGCCCCTTGTAAGAACCCAAGCAGCACATAAAATGGATCTATGTACAAACTTATGAGAAATGTACGTCTCATAGGCGTAAATTTCTCAGTAAAGTTTCTAATAGATCGCTAGTTTTACTTACGTTACACTCTCAAAATTTACAAGTATGAAACGATCAGTCATTATATCTTTTGACGATTCTTAAGCCAAGCCTCAAGACAAGGCCAATACGGGGAAACGTCTTTCAAAACAAAAGACAGGATAACGCCAGCAGGTGTGAAGCCGACACCGCCGACGTGCCAGACCACGAATTTGTCAAACGACCTAGACGCTGGCGAGCTGCCAGCTCGGATATAATAAGGTGATCATCTCCAGTTTGCTGGAATAGATTCGTGTGTGCTAGTGCAAATAAATGCAAGTTTTTATGACGTCAAATTAAAAAAATATATATAATAAAAGTTGGTATTATTATACTCATTTTGATACATGATGCCTACCACCGGTTCGGGAACTAACCCGGCATAAGAATCTCGCGTGAGGCCATCTTTTACCAAATAGATGGAAAATTCTTCTTTCAGAATAAGAAAGTATAATTATATAACAATGTTATGACTAAAACTACAACAAGAGTACAATAGTACATAGAAGCAGCCATCCTATTCCCAAGGTGTGCGATCGTCAATAAAATCATTGACCCTATTATAAAGCACACAAACGTTCTTTAACTATTTTTTTTAATTTACACAGCACCAATCTTCATCCTAAATTATCCTGCATAATTTAGAACGAAGATTGGTGCTGGGTCAATAAAATAAGTTAAAGCATCTGCCACAAGGAATGAGAATCCAAAAGGTTGCGCCATACGGTCTCTGGAGTGGAATCGTATTAGGTGTCGTTTTAATATTTTTTCGACTCTTGTGTTTGCTGAATGCTCTAGGCTGAAAAGTTTACCTATCGAGGGTTTTTAAATTCGTGACAGCTTTTTGATACGACAAGGACTGGCGGGCTACCGAGCGCCGCCTGGTGACAGAAAAAAAAACCTAAATTCTTATTGAGCGTTTTTGATACCCTTAGACCAGATGACCCACCAGATGACGCTTTGTGTGCATTGGATTTGCCCCCTAGCGGCAGAAAAGATATCGAACACCCTCATTTTAGTCACACTAATAATAAATGAATAACCGACGTGAGATCAATGCCTTACAATTGAGTATACAAATAATGATCGAATTAAGGGTCAAGGGTAACAGTGCAGGATTTCAATGGCTTTAGGGATATATTAATTAATTGTTTTTCATACATCGTCAAAAAACAGAACTCGGCGCAAAACTGCAGGTCTAAAATGGCCACATTAAGTGTACTATGAAACGTCATCTTTTGAATTTCAACAGACACTGATGATGTTTCATAGTACCATTCACTCGGTGGCCATATTAGATCGACTGAGCTCAAATCAGAACAGAAGCACAATAGTAAGCTGAAAATCGAACACACGAGTGTCCAGTTGTTAATTTTTTGCCGGTAGATCGCTGCTGGTCCGCCACAATAGCATCGGTACGTCCAAAAGCCACCAGTGGCAGAAACGAGAACTAAGATCTGAGTTTATTATAGTGTACATGAATACCATGGAAAAGCCTGTACCGTTCGGACTCCTGAACCTGAATTCTCGTATTTAAAATAGACAATTTAAAGAGTCAATTTTACTTTGTTTGGATTGAAAGTGTAGCGACATGTTACCGTGAACGGATTTTATGACGTTTCGACCAATCAGAGCGCGGTTCACGGTGGTTTAACGTTCATAAAAACTTCCGTTTGGGAGTATAAGCGTATCGGGACTCGATTGTAATTGTATTAATGCAGGTTTTATTTAGCAGAATTGCCCCTCTGGTATCTATACTTCGTGCGCCGGACTAAGTTCGAGCGTCTGTAGCGAGAGTGGATTCGGTTCGCGGATATTGTCCGCTGAAACAAATCCGAGTGTGCTAACACTTCTTGTTATAAACAATTTATTCCTAATGGAGTGACACGAGTAATTTATTTATGAGCGTGTATAATGAACGACAATTAATAGAAGATAAATACAGCAATTGGCATTCAAAGTGTAGAATTAAGTGCAGATAACAGTGGATAAGGTATTTAAACAGGTTTTTAAAGGAAGCCAATCTACTATTAAAGTTCAGTAAAAAGACAACAATACATATTTTAATCACGCATGTAGGTACCTACTTAAGGCAAGGTCTAAGCTCAAAAACAAAATGATTTACACTACGCGTATGCGCATTTTAAACAGATTCTTTTATGCGTAGCAGTATTTTATATATTCACGTAGAATACGGTGTTAGCAAGGTATTTTTTAAATATCTTTTGAATTATTGTACAAATCACAAAAGTGTTCGGTCAAAATTGAAATATACGAGTAATATAAGTATGTATTAATTATTATTTAACAAAAAAAATAAAATGGTGCTGCACAGAATTTTAAGTTTTAGGAGATTGTGTGATTTTTAAGAGGTGATTTTATGATTTATTAACTCAGGTTTTTTTTTAAATGTGTATGATTCAGACCCTGTTAAGGATTGTGTAGTTAATCCCATATTTATTTTTTACTTCGTAATTGAACTCTGACTAAGTAGACTAGGTGACGGGAAATGACAAAGTAGGCTATGACCTCGCCTTAATACTAATAATTACAGTAGACTGCTAGGCGGCCGCGGCAGTTGCAAAGGCTGGTTCTCCTTCATAGGGACGCCCTAGCATGTAACATGCCTTATAAGGGTCTTCAAATGTAACTGGCAAGTGAAGCCAATGGAATGGAGTTATAGGAACTCCACGCCACTTCTAGGCAGAAGCTAGTTCTTATAACAGCCGGCTACAGCAGCCGCGATAAACCCTAGAGTCAAGAAGGTCTTAATTATACCTACATACATTGAAGTATTTTTGACACCTTCCCGATTTGTGCCCGATTTCTGAGGTTAGTTGTCCTAGTTTATCATTCTATTCAATAGCGTTTTAGATTGAATGGCGCACGCGTTAACCAATCAAAAGCGCTATTGAGTAAATAAACTAACGACAAATAACTTTTAGAAACCGGGCCTGAATCAGGGTAAATTGTACTAATCTTTATCTATCTAGATTAAGGCTACATTCGTTCAGCAGCCCTCAGCCAGTTTTAGAGTATCTAGTATGGCTAATGGCTGGGATTATACGGAATCCGGGAGGCCGGAGAAAATTTAGAGTGCTGAAAATAAAACTCTGTGCATATTACAATAGAGTGCAAAATCGACTTGTCGAGTGTCGAGCTGTCATAAATGACATCGACATTTGTCTCGTTACTTGTGTTCTGAATTTTCCTGGGCCCGCCGGATGATGTAGTCCTAGCCTATGATATAAGAATGGCTGTGTTCCACGGAAAATAGTGCATGTTAGCGCTTGATAGCGCTAAAGAAAAAAAACAGATTATCGGCCAGGACACGTTTGCTAACTTCAATACTGCTAACATAATCCGCCATTTTGCTTATTTAATGCCAGCGGTCGCCATTTTGCTTACGTTTTTTGTTAGCGCTATTTTCCGCTGGATGTTTTTCATGCCTTTGTTGCGTACGAACCTGGTACGGCTATGTATTTATTATGTATTGTTATTATTTACTCAACGTAAGAACTGGAGCACTAGTAGGAGTAGCCCTAGCAGGAAAAATTTACAATAAAATATTAGTAACGTTAATATGTTATTACAAATTGTATAGCCGCTATCCTTCCAAATTAAAATGTGAGGACAGAGTTCTGCGAAACACACAGTGAGGTTGGTCTAAACTAGGTACGCCTCGCCGTGTCACGCACACACACGTAATGAAACTACGCCTTAACTTGTAAGGCGAGTTTTATGTAACATACATGTAACCAGTAGTAGCCAGTAGCTACACGCGCTATCCATACTCATATTATAAATGGCAAAGTGGGTGTCTGTTTGTCCGTCTTTTACGGCAAAACTACTGAACCGATTGAAATGAAATTTGGTACACGGTCTATAGCCTGAGAAAGGACATAGGCTACTTTTATCGCAGGGCAATGTACGGCTCCCGTGGGAAACTTTATTTACAGTTTCACGTAAAAATTACTAAACCGATTATCATAAAATTTGGCACAGATATAAAGTAGACCATGGGGAAGGACATAGGCTACTTTTTATCGCGGGACATATACGGTTCCCGCGGGTAACTGTACTTACGCGGGCGGAGCCGCGGGCATCAGCTAGTACAAACATAAAAAAACCGGCCTCAGGTTTTGTTTCACAAATCTCTGTCTTAATTTTTTTATTTGGTCTGAGACACTGTCGTGATTTGCATACAATTTTTATTCGATAACGTTACTCAATACTTTGTTGTCAATTATTCCTGCTTGGGCTACTGGGAATTAATAAAAAGTAATACTTTTTCTCGATCTCACTTCTATTGCCCAGGGGTGGGGGCGGCGATTACTGGTATAATTTAATTTCCAGAGCCACTGAGGACGTACGTTTTACGTGAATACCTAATGGCTATTGATTTTTACCTCGCGCTCGCTCTAATATTATGTTAATTTGTAACATCATCATCATCACGTTTACCTGTGTCAAAATATATGAATGAAACAATAACATCGACAAGAAATAACTTATCATATAATCAAACTAGCTGATGCCCGCAACTTCGTTTGCATAGAATTAACTGAAACGGAACTCTATTTTTTTAAACGGAACCCTAAAATAAAAGTAGCCTATGTTAGACCTTATAACGTCAGCTATCTGCCAGTGAAAGTCCCGCGAAAATCGGTCCAGCCGTTTCGGAGATTACCCAGAACAAACAGACAGACAGACAGACAGACAGACGGACAGACAAAAATTTTGAAAATTAGTATTTCATTGTATGTACCGAATATACTTTCATATGCATTAAGTGAAAAGCTGTTAATTTGAAATTACAAACAGACACTTCAATTTTATTTATCTGTATGTATGTATGTATGTATGTATGTATAGATATTCTAAGGTCAATTTAAACATTAAACCGCGAAGGTATAGCACTCGAAACATGACGATTGTTATGTAGCGAGCTCCATAATGTTATCATAAGGAAGCGGCTCGTTACCGCGCCTTTACGTTGTAAACATAGCCTATTTTTGTTCTGAATCAATGACCGAGGGCGCCCCGCGAATTGCAATGTCAACTCACCATATGAAATCCTTGCAGTGAGAACAGAACGTTGGCTGCTTGAAGAACCTCGGCATGAACTTGTGGTCTTTCACGAAGTAAATATTTTTCTTCTTCAGAGCGCCTTTGCGGCCGCGAAGCCGCATCTGGCCGCCTCCTTTCATATCGCCCGGCCCTGGCCCATCGTCACAATTATTTTCCTCGTCCGCCATGATCGCTTTAACTATCAGTCCCGGGTGTTAACAGAAATACTATAATTTTACACAATAAATCGCAAATATGCGGCGACTTAGACGAGTAAGCCACCGTCCTCAACCGAACGTCATCGCGTTTTGACAACAATTTCGCAAAATTTTAGATCGTTGTCACTGTCAATGACAGCTGTCAAGCAAAAGACAAGACTGCTATTTTTTTTAATATGGCGATATTGTATTAACCTAACGAGCCAGTGTCGAAGCAGGAAAAGAAATTTATTTGGAACTAGCGACCCGCCCCGGCTTCGCACGGGTACAATACTGATACTAATACTACAGAATGTCACCCACTTCGCAACGGGCCGTATAGCAGAAATCGTAATATATTAATTTCGCCATAACTTCAAAACTAAACGTCAAATTTTAATCATTCAAAGACCAAATATTATCTACATAAACTGTACTTAGTGATGAAATAATTTATTTTGATAAGGATTAATAGCACGAGTAAAATAAACGCGTTTAAATGTAGTCCAAAAAATTTCAAGATTTCTAAATAAAAAAATGATTGTTGTGCCTCACTCGACATAGATAGGTATAGTGTGTCGCGGACTTTTTTGTTGATATTTATAAGATCTACAATTAATTACAACATTTTATGGTTCTATCTTTTATAGTTTAGGCAGCGTACGCAAAATAAGTAACTTTTCTGGTTGACACCTTGTGTCCGAAAAACCCAAATATCTTACGGAATCCTATTTTTTCCAAAATAAAGTTTAGCCTATCTTACTCGTGGATAATGTAGCTTTCGAATGGTGAAAGAAATTTTGAAATCGGTCGAGTACTTTTTGAGCCTATTCATTACAAACAAACAAACAAACATACAAACAAAGTTTTCCTCTTTATAATATTAGTGTAGATATAATAATTAATCAAGCGAACAAAAAATAAGTCGGCGGCTGCACGTCAGCATACTGTATAACTGAATTTGGCAGCGAATTTATATGTTGGTGACTAAATTACTAAACTGGCGAAATCATTTGGGTGACAAAAAATTACAAAGTCGGCAGATAAAAAGAGACGATATTTATTCCAAATTAGCACCGACATTTATATACATTTATAAGTTGGTGTCTTAATTTCCGAGTTTGTGACCATTATACCATATAAACAGCTATAAAATCAGATTTGGTTGATAAATTAATGGCTGCTAAAAATTCAATTATTTGCAGGCTACGGAAAATCCTATTTTTGGATACTGTTGGAGTATGTTTTTCTTTGGCATGGGTGACATTTTCTGGGTTTCTGGGGGTGCAGAATAATATGAAAATAAAATCTGTTTTGTAATTCCACAATGGCGTAATTTTTTGCTATTAAAATTAATAAGGTTGTCCTTTTCCAGGTTTCTGGGGGTTCTGATTACAAAATTGTCCTAACGAGCCAGTGTCGAAGCAGGAAAAGAAATTTATTTGGAATATAATAATTAATCGAGCGAACAAAAAATAAGCCGGCGGCTGCACGTCAGCATACTGTGTAACTGAATTTGGCAGCGAATTTATATGTTGGTGACTAAATTACTAAACTGGCGAAATCATTTGGGTGACAAAAAATTACAAAGTCGGCAGATAAAAAGAGGCGAAATTTAATCCAAATTAGCACCGACATTTTTATACATTTATAAGTTGGTGTCTTAATTTCCGAGTTTGTGACCATTATACCATATAAGCAGCTATAAAATCAGATTTGGTTGATAAATTAATGGCTGCTAAAAATTCAATTATTTGCAGGCTACGGAAAATCCTATTTTTGGATACTGTTGGAGTATGTTTTTCTTTGGCATGGGTGTCATTTTCTGGGTTTCTGGGGGTGCAGAATAATATGAAAATAAAATCTGTTTTGTAATTCCACAATGGCGTAATTTTTTGTTATTAAAATTAATAAGGTTGTCCTTTTCCAGGTTTCTGGGGGTTCTGATTACAAAATTGTCTTCCAATTTCATTTTCCAAAATGGAGAATATTCAATCTTCGTAAAATGAATATGAATACTAAATTAAAGGATCTTGGGGATGCTAATTAGGATTGATGATTATTATTACAGTGTGTTATGTAGTTCAAGGTACCAGCTATGTATAGAAAATTTTCAAAATTCAGGATTCATGAATTTTTCTGCCATTCATGAAGAAAATATGCGATTTCTAGGTTAATAAGGGGGAGGAATTTTTATTTTGTATATATGTCATGGGATACTCATCCCAACTTACCTGTCCGGTAGTTGTGGTTTAGTATACGGGTATGCGACCCCGGCTTCCCCAACTATTACTGTCCTATCCCTTGCCCTCCTGGACGGTAATATCCTACATTTCCTATTTCCCACTCTAACTTACCAATCTTCCTTTCCACACCACCTATCCTTCCCTTTCCCTATTCCTACCCTCTCCGCTAATCCGTGGAAACGCAACGGATAATTATAGAAATAATTTAATTGTCTAAAATGGCGGCGATGTGGTTCGCCACCCATCACGTCTCGTTTCTCGCGGAGGCGAAAAGTGGCCCATGGAGAGCCGCTTCGCTACGTTGAATGTAATTGGAGGAATGGATGGTAAGAATGAAAGTGGAAGAAGCGAAACAAGTATGTAAGGATCGTAGCAAGTGGAAAAAAGTGGGCTCTGCCTACCCCTACGGGAAAGAGGCGGTATCTGCCTACCCCTATGGGAAAGACGCGTGATTATATGTATGTATGTAGTTATGTATGATTTTTTTTTTTATGAAATATGGGGGCAAACGAGCAAACGGGTCACCTGATGGAAAGCAACTTCCGTCGCCCATGGACACTCGCAGCATCAGAAGAGCTGCAAGTGCGTTGCCGGCCTTTTAAGAGGGAATAGGGTAATAGGGGAGGGTAGGGAAGGGAATAGGGTAGGGGATTGGGCCTCCGGTAAACTCACTCACTCGGCGAAACACAGCGCAAACGCTGTTTCACGCCGGTTTTCTGTGAGCCCGTGGTATTTCTCCGGTCGAGCCGGCCCATTCGTGCCGAAGCATGGCTCTACCACGTAAAAAAATATTTTTTTCATTATTTTTTCAATAGGATACACCGTTTCCGAGATAGACTCAATTTTATAAAAAAAGAAGTAATGCTGTACATTGAGATACGAAGGATGTATAAATCTATAGAAATGTTGAAAAATTAAGGATTTTCGAAAAAAAATCATCCCATCATGTAGAAAATATGATATTGCGGGGGTTTCTAAGGGGGACGAAATTTTCATTATTTTTTCAATAGGATGCACCATTTCCGAGATAGAATCAATTTTATTAAAAAAAAGTAAATGCTGTACATTGAGATACTAGGAATTTTAAAAAGCTATAGAAATGTCATTCAGGATTTTCAAATTTCTTTTTCTCCCATCATGAAGAAAATATGAGTTTGCGGGGTTACTAAGGAAATTTAAAATGGATGACTTTTTTTGTAATCAGCACCCCCAGAAACCATTAAAAGGACACCCATATTATTTTTATAAAATTAAGTATGTCGGCCATATTGGAATTTCAAAACGAACGTCATTTTCTTATCCAGTACTCCCAAAACCTGGTAAACGACCAAATGTATGAAAATGAATAAATATGTTGGATTGAAAAACACTGCTTTAAAGCAATAAAGTCGAAATTCCGGTGTCGCAAAACTGGACTCCAGCCGGACTGGAGTCCAGCCAACCTTAGAAAAAAAACGAAAAGACATGAAGATCGCTTTCTCTTTCACTCTTATTGGTTTTTGTCTTTTATGTTTTGTGAGACAAATAGCTGCCTACGGCTTCGATTTTAGTTTACCTTCTATGTATAATATGTAATATTTTTTGGTCGCAGTCGTTTGTAGACTGATCTGTCTGAAGTTGGTTACAAGTAGCTTGCTATCGTTTATCAGCAACTTCATATGTAAAATTATATAATTTAGACTTAAGTTTTTATTGTTCAGAGAGCTTGTATCATGATTCACATTGACATTTAAACACGTGCGACATAACTAGACACTCCGCTGGAATGCCTCGCATACCCCGCAGCACCCGGCACTCGCCTTCTTGCGGTACTGACCGATAGCATACCATCGCGATGGCCTCACAGCGTGAAGTGTCTAGACTCTAGATTAATCACACGGGTTATAGCTGTCAGTAGCGAAAAATTCAAAATGTATCTTATTAATAGGGAAATAAAGTCGAAATTCCAATGTGGCAAAACTGGACTTCAGTCGGACTCCAACCCAAACCAAGACATGTAGATGGCTTTCTCTTATTGGTTTTTGTCTTTGATGTTTTATGAGGTAAATAGCTGTCTACGGCTTCGATTTTAGTATTACTTCCATGTATTTCCTACTTCCTTGTACAATGCTCTTTATTGTCTATGGATCTGATTTCAGTCTATAATCTATGGTTACAATCGCAAATCGCACTTGCAAACCGTTTTTGAGGGTCGTTGAAAATTTGAATGCCTCTTTGAAGTGATTGTTTTAATAATTAATTTTCAGTGATAATTGTGAAATGTGATAAATATAAATCAGAGAAGCATTACAATATTTATTCTGTATATACGTCGTGCCTTACAAATCAAAAATGAGTTCAGAAAACTCTGATACCAGCCCAAGCATAGCCCTCTCCTTAGTGGCCCAATTTGATGATATAAATCGCTTGAATAAAGTGCTAAACGATGGTGCCGCAGAAGAATGTAAATAAAATTAAATTTATAACAAAATCTTAAGGGAAAAAAAATAAAACAAAAAAAAAATGATACCTACCTAACTTTCATCTGAAATCTACCGCCATTTCGATTGTTTATCACAATTTTCCCTTTGGGCGATCATAATCAGTGTGACAATTTACTATACCTGCTTACCTGTTTCTCAGATTAAAGTTAATACTGAGGAAATTCCCAAAACCTGTCCACTTTCAAAACCCAAGGCCACAGTCAAAATGCACATTTGTTATTTTTTGTCATTAGATTCTGATAAAATGTTATTGTGATGTAATTTATTAAAATATAATGAGAATAATGTAATTTAATATTATTTTTTCACAGTTGTGTGCAAGGGTTGTAAAATAGAGGTTTTAATTACATGTTATGTATCCTAAATCACTATATGTCCTACTTTTTTGTAGGTTTCCTGGCATTTCTTAAACAGATGGAATGGGTGAGAACCCAGTGGGCTGCAGCTGAGGCAGAGGCGTCGAGGCTTCAAACTGAACTGGATGAAGCCCTAAAAACCCTCACAAAATGGGAAGCAAAATTTGCCCATGTCCGAAAACTGCTGGATGGGGAGAAGAGAGAAAGAAATATAGTGATGAAGAAGTATAATGAACTGGTAAAATATTTCTTTATTTTGATAAAAATCATAAGCTTTTCATAATTATCATTTAAATACCTAGGTACCTCTTTGTGTTTTGTTTTGTTTATTCATGATGTCCAGTTTTCTATTTGATATAGCTCTATTTTAGATTACTTTAGAAGTTTAGAGCTTTTAACATAATATGCTGTAACTTTTTTCTTCTTTAATTTAAGGGCAGGGCCCTTGTCGGTGGAGCTTCTGCCACTTTTCTCTATCCTCCACTAGTACCTTCAGCTCTCTATAGAACATGACATTTATATTCTCTATAAGTTGAGTAATATAGTTTCCCCTTGGCCTTCCCCTACCCCTCTTTCCTTATAATATTGTCCTCATGAATGTGTCATGTCAGAAAAAGTTTTATTACTGTACATATTTTATTAGTTTTGTTAGTATGGTGGCTTAAATTCTATGTAGTTGCAGTTGTTGCCTTAAGCATGTGAGTTGTAAGGATTAGGATAAGACTGCAGACGCCTAAAAGTCTCCTCCATTTTAATATGTATTTATCTATTTTGGGCTATTTGGGACGATGTTTAGCCAGCTATCTTAATTATGTCATCGCTCCAACATTTGTAAGGTCTTCCTATCTTACGTATTTTGTCTTAGGAATACCAATTAGTTATAGTCTTGATCCATCAGTTGTCAGTAGCCGTTTGTTAGTGACATGCAGATTTTTATTTGAGAATTACCCTCTGTTTGATATCTGTGGCCCTTATGGCAATGTTGGATTTTGACTTCTTAGTCTTACACTAGGTGTGTACACTACGGCCGCTGTATCTTGACGGGTCTGAACATAGGCTCTGCGAACTTTAGCGCATGTACAACTCGTGAAGAAAACTGTTATTGTATTATTTTTATGTACGTATGTACTAAATTTTCCTAAAACAGTTGACCAATTAGTACCTACAAATAAAATAAATACGAAAACACTTAGAAACAGATAATGCGCAATCTTCTGCGCGAAGTTCAGACTCGCCAAGATACATCGGCCATATTGTAGCTTCTTTCCAAGCCTGTTTGGCATACTTGAATTTTTACCCGACTATGGCAAAGCCAAACGGAAGGGTAATGATCTTGATAGTCTATGTATGTATATTCCACAGTAGTACTTAAACTACTAGTTGGATTTTAATTGAGGTGTCAATAGATTCGTAATAATAGGCCAGGTAACATAGGTTATATAATTTACGTAGTCAGGGTATATTGTAGTTATTCTTAGATTTTTGTCTGGTGTTTTCCATGACTTTAGTTAAGTGTGTTGGTAGGGAGCTTTTAAGATTTCTTTCATGTGCCAATACTAAGTCCAAGTTGATTTGATTATAATGATTATTTTTTTCTCATTAAATGATTCAATTGCTATCAAATTTCCTAGGTATTATATTTGTTCTATTGATATGATAATTGGAATTTGCACTCTATTTGATTTTTGTTGTTACATTAAACACTGACATGATTCCGGTCGGATAGATCTCCTTCAACCACTTTCGTAACTAACTGTTTGATAACCAGCTACGAAAAAGGAATTTTCTTCACTGTTCTGCCAGTTACCAATAAACACTGCAAGCCCAGGGGCACTTAGTGCTAACTCACATTTAAAGCACTCATAAATCAGATATGTTTCGAGTGTTTGAGGGGTATCTTCGGTATTCTTAATCCTTACAAATATCAAGAATAATTTAAAGTAACTACCTTAAGAAAGAAGTACATTACAAATATTATTTTCAGAGTAAATTACTTGATATGGCCCGGGACCTACTCTTTAATGACAACCGGGCCAAGCTGAATGATGAAACACTCCAGAAACTCGCCTTCCTCAATGGCACAGCTCAGCAGGACCATAACGCTAAGTTGTGTGGCGTCCCGGAGCTTAATTCTACAGGTAAGCAATTTGTGGAAGTAGAAACCTGATTTTGTTGATAGTATTTAAAATCTTCTTAAGTTAAGTTGTAATGTTTCAATGTAGTTTAGAATAGAAATAAAAAATGTAGATGGATGTTATAATAGAAGTATTTAAATTTGAATTCTTGTGTGTTCTAGTTGATTGATTATTATTATTTATGAGTAAACTATGACTAAAATGCATTTGATTTTAACAAATATATTGACTTGTATATAAATCATCATCAAAAAAGGAATATAAATAAGAAAATAGACATGCAAAAAGCATAATTAGCATTTGCTTAAATTCATATTTTTAATATGAATTATAAGGTTCAAAAATTTATTTGTGATATTAAACAGTAGTTATAATAATTATACACAATCAGGTACTCTGCTATCGGAGATGTCGTACTCGAGGTCGGAAGATGACCTGGATTTATCGCTGGCATCGACGCGCCGCTCGTGGGTGCAGCGCGGTGGCTGGACAGCTAGAGAGAACCCGCCCAATAAGAAGCGGAGATCATCTTCCTCCTCTGCTACTAAGGTACTAGAAATTATATTTTATTATGTTATTAATCTTCTAAGTACATCATTTAAGAACTGATTAGTAAAAAAAGGGGATTTTGAATAAGGTTAGGGGCTTTAGGCATCTTTTACAATATTCTGATACGTGCCAGACAGATGTAACATTTCATGCCAATTAGCTCTATTTCTTGAGTGGCTTCCGCTTATCATATTTTTAATGAAACTTAAACATCCAAATATGTAAGTAGCTTTCACACTACTTCAGTCTGAGGGGCAATTCTGCTAAATAAAACCTGCATCAATACAATTACAATCAAGTCCCGACACGCTAACACTCTCAAAAGGTGTTTTATGAACGTTAAACCAACGTGAAACGCGCTCTGATTGGTACGCTAAAATTCTCAAAATAAGAGTTTTAGCGTATCGGGACTTGATTGTAATTATTGTATTAATGCAGGTTTTATTTAGCAGAATTGCCCCTCAGGCGCAGATCCGACTTTTTACATGCCCACCCGACGCATGGATCATCTTTCTTGTCAGACAATCAGGTGATCAGCCTGCGTTGTCCTAGCCAAACAACATTTTTTGTTGTTCCAATGCGGGAATCGAACCTACGACCTCCGAGTCGAGAGCCAATGCTCTAACCACTAGACCACGGAGGCTGACGTTTATAATACTAGTAGGTTATTTGATGAACAAATGCACATATATAATACAGGAATATAGCAAACTTTTCGTGTTCCTTGGCTGGATTCGACCGGAAAAAGAAGAAGCTACTAACATTTCATTTAAAATTTTATTTCATTTCACGTAAATCTATGCAGTTTTACGGAAGTTATGACCGTAAGGAGTTTTAAGCACTTTGTACTGAAATAGGCAATTGGACTGATTTTTTTAATTGCATAACTTCTCAGAATAAACCGTATATCAAAAGTCAATATTTTCAAAGGTACAGCGATTTGTATAAAAAATTCGCGAGTCTCCTAAAAATGCTCCATACTAAAGTCGACCTACAAATGACGTCACTTGTAGGTTAAGGTGTATGAAGTACATATATGGCCGCCGGAACATATTTGTAAATATCTCCGATATTTGTGCGTTTAAGTTCATATTTACCATATTGAATGTTTTTGTATATGATGGAAGTGAACCAATGATGTAGGTTTTGTTTACCAATTTCGCAAAAAAAATTTTTTTTTGTACTTTTTAAATATATTTTATTAGTATACATAAAATAATATATTTTTTTACATTTACCAAGTAGTAATGCCTCAATATTTCTGAATATATTAATGAAACTAAATATTTCAGATCCAGTAGTCCAATCCCCTAATTCGTGACGTCAGCGGTCCTTCCGCCCGTGCCCTGCAGCTCGCCGTTCGCGTTGGCTAGACTCGTGAAGTCACAGTGCGAACAAACGCTGCGTGCGTTTTTAAATATTTTTGCGCGAAAATGCGCACTTTGTTTGCTGTTATCTCTGCGAATATATGCAGATGTTCTTGTTTTTTTTTTCTAGATTATTCTAGCATGTCTTGAAAAAACATTGTTCAGATGTTAATAGAATCAGGCGTTACTTTGCGGAAATCCATAGCACACAATTTAATTAATATCTAGCAATATCCGACCAAAAATACCCACAACCTGCAAGCAAATGTGTGAGTGCACCCATAAGCATGCGTAAAGCACCTCCTTACTTTGCGGAAATCCATAGCACACAATTTAATTAATATCTAGCAATATCCGACCAAAAATACCCACAACCTGCAAGCAAATGTGTGAGTGCACCCATAAGCATGCGTAAAGCACCTCCCCCCTTCCACACTGCTTATGCGTACATTCAGAAACAAGATCGCCAATCGTGCAAACACCACCACCACACAAGCAACAATGTTAGCAAGATCGTGCAAAGCCCCACACCACCATGCAGGTTGCAAAACTCGACGCGCATTTCGCCCGAACCCGGAGCATCCTCAGGAAGTGGACCTGCAAACTTTGTTCGCAGGCCCAGGTTAAATTGTAAACATTGTTCAGCCTCATTCTTTATGTTTGCAGACTGTGGAGTTGCATGGCGGTAAAGTGCTGGCCACAGCCACTACCACATTGACACTGGAGCGCGCCCCGACCACTCATGATTTGAAACCACCACAAAACTTCGTAAGTAGAATATTATGTGACTTATTTTGATATTGTAACAAGCAATATTTTAGCTTTAACTAAGTTTTTACTTTATACTACAACAATTTCTAGTTCCGCCAATATCATTATTTTATTTTAGCTTTTTCCCAGGGCTCCGACTGCTTTAAATTAGGTTTATAATATACCTTCCAATAAAATTTATATTATGTTCCATGACGTCCAAAGTCCTTTATGAGAGTTCATCGTCTTTCCGCATGTTAGCCGCTAGATGTCGTTTACCGTCATAGATCAACTCCCTGCGCAGCTCCCTCTTCCGGTATGTCTGTGAACTAGATAAGCCACAAGCCACCATATTTGATATAACTGATCATTGTTAGAGTCTCATAATGATGAGACTGAACACCAGGGAGCGATTACCAAGACTTTGGAACATGGAACATAATATCAATTTTATTGGGAGTTTAAATTCTATTTTATCGTTCTATATTTAAAGTATACAATATATGTATGTATAAAATTCTATATTTGGAAAATTCTTGTTTCAGCAACCAATATCCGAGAGCAGCGATGAGGGTCCTCCGGCCAGAAAGTCTGCTACTCGCCTGTCCGCACGCTCAGCGCCTAAACAAGAGATGGAGCCGTCTGCGCCGCCAGCTACAGGTATATTTTATTGTACTACAGGGGAGTCTACGAGCTCCGTGGCCCAGTGGGTAGACAGTTTGATGCGTACTCGAGAGAGTGCAGGTTGTGGCGTGTACCAATGAGACTTTCAGATATCAAGTATATTATACGGACACGCTCTAACTATGAAGGAAAACATCGTGAGGAAACCCGCACATGGTTGGCCCCAGACATACTGACCAATCATTCCTCTGGACTAGGCTGACTATGTCATGAGAATGTGCTTGGGCAACCATAATAATAATAATAATAATAATATAGCCTTTATTTCAGAAATACAGCAATGTTTATATAAATACTATGTTATCTAAGTTTATCAATTCCTGATTGCCATTTGGCAAAGGCCTCCTCTAGTCTCTTCCATTCTCGTCTGTCTCTGGCCACTCTACTCCAGGTTACTCCAGCAAATGGTTTAAAATCATCAGCCCACCTTTTTCTCTGTCTACCTTTACTCCTTTTCCCATGTCTAGGATACCATGAAGTAATTCTTTCACTCCATTTTCCTACTCCTCGGACGGTGTGGCCGGCCCATCTCCATTTTAACTGTCTGACCTTCACAGTGACATCTTGCACTTTGGTAGTTTTTCTTATAACATCGTTTCTTATTTTATCCAATTTCTTAATACCTAACATACTGCGTTCCATTGAGCGTTGACATGTCGCCAGAGCAGTGATATGTTTGTTGCTTAGAGACCATGTTTGGCTTCCGTATAACAAAACTGGCAGTATGCAGGTATTGAAGAGTTTACTTTTTAGTTGTATGTGGATATCTTTATTTTTCATCATTTCCTTTAGGCTCCAATAGCTCTTCCATGCTTTTGTAGTCCTTCTTTCAATTTCTTTAGCTATTGTCTCATATGGTGATATTATTTGACCGAGGTATATATAGTCTTCCACATATTCAACGATGTTATTTCCCACTGTTATTATATTTTTTGGTCCATTTGTCATTACCTTTGTTTTTTCCGAGTTGAGCTTAAGCCCCACCTCTTCACTTTCTTTAGCCAGTTCATTGACCATTGTATTCAGTTCTTCTGGGGATGATGCAAACAGTACAATGTCGTCAGCGAATCTAAGGTGAGTGAGCTTTAATCCGTTTATATTCAATCCATAACCCTCCCAGGACAGGTTCCTGAATACTTTCTCAAGTACAGCGGAGAAAATTTTTGGCGACAGTGGATCCCCTTGTTTTACACCCTTTCGTATGTTGAAAGGTTCCCCCTTTTTTTCCAATTGTACACATGCAATGCTCTGTTTGTATATACCTCGTATTATTTTTATGTATTTGCTATCGATTCCCTGTTCTTCTAAAGCCTCCCAAATTTTCTGATGGATAAGGGAGTCAAAGGCTTTGCTGAAGTCGATGAATGCAAGGTAGTATGTTAAACTATATTCGTTATATTTTTCTATTACTTGTCTTACTACATGTATGTGATCAAGAACGGAATATCCACAGCGAAATCCTGCCTGCTCTTCTGGTTGGTTCTCATCTAACTGCTTCTCTATTCTGGACAGGATGACCTTGGCAAATACTTTATAAATATTTGATGACAAGCTAATCGGTCTATAGTTATTTATTTGATTTTTGTCACCTTTTTTATGTAGAAGTATAATTGTACTTTTTGACCACTGTGAAGGCGTAGTCTCATTGATGACTATGTCGTTGAATAGATCTGTGAGAGGTGTTTTTATAAGATTTAGTGAACCTTTTAAAAGTTCATTGGTAATTTTATCGTCGCCTGCTGCTTTGTTGTTTTTTTGAGTTCGAATAGCTTTTTCTACCTCACTTTCCAGGATCGGAGGAACTGTATTACCGGTTTCTGTATTTGTTATTTCCAAGTCCGGGTAAGCACTGTCATTCTCATAGAGGTTCTTATAGAAGTCTGTTGCTATTTTTATTAGATTTTTTCTGTTTGCCTCTAATTTACCACTTTTGGTTTTTAGGTTTGGTATCCATGTTGTGTTATCTCTTAATTCTTTAATGGCATTCTTAACCCCTCCTGATTTCTCTATATAGTATTTTATTTTATTAGTTCGTAGATCCTTTCTGTGTTTTTTAATGCTTTTGTTTATTTCTTTACTAATTTGTGCAATTTCATTTTTGTTTTCTTTTTGGTCTATTAATAGTAATTTTCTTTTTATAAGAAGCTCTCTAGCTGCAGGTCCTATTTTGTCTTTAACTATATGTTTGTTGGTAGCGTCTTTGCCAATGTCAAGTAGCATGTTTTCTAATTTGTTGTATTTTTGTTGTATATCTTCTGACTCAATGAGTTTGGTAAGCGCTGGAGCATGTTTAACGAGAACTTCTTCAGGAATGTGTAGCAATGTAGGTTTGCTCTTTAAATGGCTATAGAATCTACGTGCAGTCTTTGGAATATTACTGTACAATTTGGCTCTCACCATTCGGTGGTTTGTATTGAAATTAAATTGGTTTATTGTGTCTACGTCTTTGAATGTTCTTGGCTTATTTGAGAGAATAAAGTCTATTTCATTTTTTACATTAGCATCAGGTGAGACCCAAGTCCATTTTCTGTTTTCTCGTTTTTTAAAGAACGTGTTCATTACAAATAGATTATTCTGGAGGACAAAGTTGAGTAATCTCTGGCCATTATCGTTGCGTTTTCCCGTACAAAAGTTTCCGATTGTAGGGATTTCCTTGTTGTTATGTTTGCCTATCTGGCCATTGAAATCTCCCATGACGATTATATTTTTATGGTCTAGATTTTCCAGGGTTGTACTCAGGAGTTCATAAAAATCGTCTTTCTGGTCGTCGTTTACTACGTTTGTGGGTGCATAGACTTGTACTATAGACCACGGTTCGTTCAGATTAATGTTAAGTACGGCGATTCTTTCAGAAATCCCTATAAATTTCTCTATGTTATTTTTTAGATCTTCTCTTATAAGAAATCCCACTCCGTATAAGCCTTGTGTCTCACCTTTGTAATAAAGAATATATTTCGAATAGTCCATAATTTCATCGCCTTGTCTTCGTACTTCGCTAAGGCCTAAAATATGCCAATTGATAGTTCTATGAGGTGTTCGTCCGTACTTAATGTTCTTGTATTTAGAGTGCCAATAAATATATTATCATTTTTCTGTTTTGGGCTAGAGGGTTGTGGTCTACTACTCCCGCGATGACCAATCGTATTGGGAGCGTTACAATTACTATTACTTAATTGGATCTTACTTCCGGTTTTCTTAATATTGATGAGATTTTGGGTCTCCGTTTGATGGACCAGGTTTAGGGGTATTGGTGGGTCTTGGGCGAAATAAGTCAAACCTTTTATTTATTTTATATGGTGTAGGTTTGTTTCCTGGGACTCCTGTCGGGGGTGATTTGGATGGTGACCGCTTCCTTTTATGTTCAGTGTCTCTAGATTCTATTACTATGAGCCGATCATATTTTATATAAGCTATGTTCCCTTTTTTCTCTTCTATTTCTTTCTCTTTCTTCAGTTTATTTCTTTTGATCTGTACCTCCTTGGGGTAATCAGGTGTAGCGTAGGTACCAGACGGAAAGCTTTTATTGTTGGTAAGGATTTCTCGTTTTCGCCATGCCAAGGTAAGGTTTATTAAGATCGGTCTTGCTTTGCCTTCAACTTTTTTCCCCAAACGTCTCATGTCACTAATTTCCCATTGGTCCCACTCCCGTATTCCAGTTTTCGCACTTAATTTGTTTAATAATTCTATGACATTTTGCCTTAGTTCTTCGTCGTTCACCTCTGCCTCTTTGATGCCATGCAGTACTATATTATTCTTTCTAGTTTCTCTTTCTAAGTTATTCACTTTAGCTTTAAGGTACGAGATTTCTTCCTTCAGTTTAGTATTCTCCTTTAACACTGGTTGAAGTTTCTCATCTATCATTGTAACCATGTTTTTAGAGAATTTCTCAAAGAGTTCCTTAGTTTGTTTTGTAAAATCGGCTTTCATTTCATCCATTTTATTCAATATTAGTTGAAGTTGTTCCTCCATAGTAGAAAAAATTCCCACTGAAATATTTCGGAATTATTTCTATGATATTATAATATCTTTTTGGGTGATTTTAATTCTTAAGGCTGGTATCACTTTTTCTTAGACTGTTTCGACTTTTGTCTATGGTTGTCATAAGCTGTCGATAGCTTGTCATTAGCTGTCAATCACTGTCAGTCACTTGTCATTTGAATGTGTAATGGCGGAAGTGATTCGTTTGACTTTCGCCGTTGACAACTTATTTAAAGTTTAACTTATCTGCCTATATTTATGTGTATGTGATATTCCAGATGAGTTTTTAGCAATTTTCTCCACAAATCCTTGTAGTTCCACTTGTATTTATTGCAGCGGTAGTGCGTCTTCCTTCAAACTTTGGTTTTGTGAGTTTTAACACTTTCTTCACTCGGAATTTACACAATTTTTTGTCGAAATTCGCGGAGCCAACAAACAAACGTATGCACTTGACAACTGTTCAACCGGAAGTGGGCAACCATACGACATTTAAAAACCGACTGTCCCCAGCACTACAGTATTTCAAGAGTGGTTACTTCGCCTGGGAAACTTCTATTGCCGCACCGCACACACATTTTTTCGTAGGCTATAAGTGAGGCTGATCCGTCACGCTCTATGGTAAGATTCAGAAAAACCAACTGCCGATATTTTGGGCATATGATCTACTGATACCCCCTTACTAATAAACTCTGTATAAGCTTTGAATAGTTACACAGTGTTTTGTATCTTTCTATCGAATTAAACATGTCACTTGTGTGATGTGAACAAAACACTGTATAACAATTCAAAGCTTATACAGCGTTTATTAGTTATTAGGCTTATGTATAGACGTTTAGGCAGAAAAATAATTGTCGTAATCGACAAAAAAATATTCCTTTATATGGGCGAGTTTGCATTGATTGAAGATTCCCCATACATGAGATGATATATTTTTTGCTTTGAGTATGACAATATTTTTTTGTCTAAACGTCTTTATAATAAGCTGTAGATATAATATCCGTAATTGATTTTACCAAACCTTTTAAATGGTCTGATATACACCTTGATTATGATTGCCAATGAAGTTTTCACTTGTGGTCTCTTAAGCACGCACACTTTTTTTTTTTTTTTTAGAATCCGACAGCGCCACAGACGCGTACATACAGCGCACGCCGCAGCGCACTCCGTCCGTGCAGCGTACGCCGTCGGCGCTGTCCGCTATGGGATCGCCGCGCGTGCGACAGAGACAGCACAACTTCGTCGTGAAGAACTTCTACAAGCGCGAGACCTGCGGCCCGTGCGGCAAAACGTGAGTTTTCACGTCTAACTTACTTCCGTAGTTTCTGGCAACCCAAAAATAAATGATAACCAAATCGAATGATACAGTTTATTGTCATAGCTATCTATAAAACTACGTCCCTAATGGCCCTAGGCCCGCTATCCCCAACCCGCGGCCCGCGGGCCGATGCGGCCCGCCGGGCCTTTATCTGCGGCCCGCGTGAAATCCATAACCGCGTTAGATAAAGTTGTGAAAAAGCGTTCACAATTCCAAAAATCTCACTGAGTGAACATAATTATTATAATACATTTGTGTCGTTATCTCATCTTAAATGTTTAGTTTCACTCTTTTAACTACCTTGTGTTATTCTATTATTCAATCGTTAAATTAAAAACAACATATTTTTTTGCCCCTAAAAAATTTTGGTTGCGGCCCGCGACACCCAGGAGTACAACGGGTTTGTGGCCCGCGTAAAAAAAAGGTTGCGGACTACTGCCCTAGGCAATCTTCGTAATGACCACAGACATTTATCTATTGACTAGATAACGCAAGTCTCATCGTCTGTATAGAAACCAAGCGTGCCATTATTTTTCTATCTACTGTGACGTCACAAGAGCGATTTAGCGATTATTACTCCCCGTCCCCGACTAAACGATTCAAAGGTCGCCGCCGCACGCCGCCCTGTCGCGTTTTTAGTTTTGTAGTTTTCGTTTGATTTGGCACCGAGAATATTCGAGAGGAAATGGCGCTGAAGGAAGTAATTTTTACTCCTCTTTTACACGCAAAGTTACACGCGACGTACATACACTTGCATGGTTTAGTGTTCAGCATTGAACATGTGAACTAGATCGCGTTGACGTACGATCGTCACGTTCCTACTCTACATAATTTAACCTACTCTAAATAATATGCTGACCACATAGCCTGTACATATTTGTGTGCGTAAAGATGTATGAGTATATATTGGAAGTGTTCCGACCGACTCCCAAATCCATACCGACACCTCTCACTGTGGCCAAGACACCATTAGCCTAATCAGTAATCACAGTCACCTGAACCTGGGTGATTGACAGTGAGAAAATCATTTCCATCCCTTTATTCCTTCCAACAATCCGCCTGCTAACTTAGGTCTCATGGTAGCAGGTTTCCTGGACTTATTACATATATTTATTTATACATAAAATATATGGTTTAGGGCTAGGGTCTGTAGGGCGCTAGGGCATTGGGGGTTAGGACTCTTAGTGTTAGGATACAGCTCTCCCCCATAGTATTAAGTAGAATCCGATCCTGGATTTTACATCTAGTCGATAGATGTCTGTGGTAATGACAGATTTACATAGCTACTTTTCCCGAAAAATGTACAATTCTCATGGTACTCACAGTTTAACATAAATCATCTGTTCTTTACAGTATTAAGTTCGCGAAGGCGGGCGTGCGGTGCGAGCAGTGCCGTGCGCAGGCGCATCCCGAGTGCCGCGCGCTGCTGCCGCTGCCCTGCGTGCCGCCCGGTCGCGCGCACCAGCACCAGGTACTTTATCAAATTTTGGTGAAGTATTCCCGAAAAACCGATCAACTAAATCAAAATATGTGAACATGAGCAGTATTCCAAAGTACCTAACGAATTACAGAAAAACTGACTAAGGTACAACATGTTCCCATAAGACCAACAAAGAAGCAGGAAGATCGCCTGTGAATAGCGATTACCGCTGCTCATGATCACACGGAACATCAAAATACTTTCTTGCCACTCCTTCGGCATTGCCGGTCTTTTGAACCAGGTCTTTGGTATCCCACGGAAAAACAAGAGCGTTACAACCACAGACATCTATTGACTAGACGACGCAAGTGCATGTACTTCGCGTGTAAAAGAAGACTAAAAATTACTTCCTTCAGCGCCACTTCCTCTCGAATATTCTCAGTGCCAAACGCCAAACGAAAACTCAAAAACGCGACAGGCGGCGCGTGGCGACGATCTTTGAATCGTTTATTCGGTTATCATCACTAAATTGCTCTTGTGACGTGACAGTAGGTAGAAAAATAAAAGCACGCTTGGTTTCTATACAAATGATGAGACTTGTGTTATCTAGTCAATAGATGTATGTGGTTGCAACTAATAGTCTGAGTCACAAGATCCCTGTCAGTGAATTTCTATCCAAGGGCACCGAAAATGATGATCTTAGGGCTCATTCGATTCGGATGGATCATAATTTTCGGTGTCCTTGGACAGAAATTCACTGACAGGGATCTTGTAAATCAGACTACAACAGGTTAGAGCCGGTTCACACGGCACGTTGCGTCAGCGTTGCGTCGACGTAGCGCTGTCGCTCAGTCGTTTTACATACTAAAATCTGTACCGTTCACACGGTGCGCTGCGTCGACGCACGCTCTGACGACGCACGAACAACGGACAGCATCCCCAGAGACGAAGCGGGAGGGGTAACCATGTTACGATTACATCGCAACAACGCTGCGTTGACGCAGCGCCCGTGTGGCCGGCATTGCGTTAACATGTTTGCGCTGCGTCGACGCAACGCGCCGTGTGGACCGGCTCTCACCCATGTTGTGGACTGTGGTATCTTTTGGATTGAGCTAGCCTTTTCTTTTATTAGGCTCTCCATTGGCAAACTGAAGTAGTTGCCACAAGGCCGATTACGCGTTCGTCGTTACATCACTTCACTAGTCGCGTCTTTTTCGGACGACGAAGCAGTACACTCTGCAGCACGAGAGCAGATTGACGTGATGTTAAAGACTGCATAGATTAAAATGTATTTATTTATTTACAGGAGGGTAGTATCGCAGACTTTGCCCCTTCGACGCCGCCGATGATACCGGCTCTGCTCGTGCATTGTATCAACGAGGTGGAGAAGCGGGGCCTGTCTGAACGTGGCATATATCGCATAAGTGCTGTGGAAAAAGATGTTAAACGTCTCAAGGTAAGCTTAAAACACTGAAAAAGGCTTTTCTTATTATCGTATTATTATGCCTCAAAAATATAGATTGTTTTAAAAATGGCGATTGATAAAAGTTTCTTTTCTATTTAGAGATACATGTAATATTCGTTATAGTAGAAGTTCAAAGGAGACTTTAAACAGTATAACATAACGTCTCATATTTATGTTTTTGAAAATAATATAATCTCGTATCTTAAATAAGTTGTAACAATCCAACAAAACATGATCTCTCCGCAGGAGCGTTTTCTTCGCGGCTGTGGGTCACCATCCCTAGCCGGCGAAGATATACACGTAGTGTGCGGGTGCATCAAAGACTTCTTACGCTCCTTACGCGAGCCGCTAGTGTCCACGGCGTTGTGGAGCGACTTCATGCATGCGGCGAGACTGTCCGAGCCGGCTGACGCTAGTGCGGCCATAGTACAGGCCGTGTCGCAGCTCCCGCCGCCGAATAGGGATACGCTGGCGTTCCTGGTGCTGCATCTGCAGAAGTAAGTACATACATACACGCACGCATGACGCGCACGCACACACCACGTGTGTGTATATACGCCACTTCATGCATGCGGCGAGACTGTCCGAGCCGGCTGACGCTAGTGCGGCCATAGTACAGGCCGTGTCGCAGCTCCCGCCGCCGAATAGGGATACGCTGGCGTTCCTAGTGCTGCATCTGCAGAAGTAAGTACATACATACACGCACGCATGACGCGCACGTACATACCACGTGTGTGTATATACGCCACTTCATGCATGCGGCGAGACTGTCCGAGCCGGCTGACGCTAGTGCGGCCATAGTACAGGCCGTGTCGCAGCTCCCGCCGCCGAATAGGGATACGCTGGCGTTCCTAGTGCTGCATCTGCAGAAGTAAGTACATACATACACGCACGCATGACGCGCACGCACATACCACGTGTGTGTATATACGCCACTTCATGCATGCGGCGAGACTGTCCGAGCCGGCTGACGCTAGTGCGGCCATAGTACAGGCCGTGTCGCAGCTCCCGCCGCCGAATAGGGATACGCTGGCGTTCCTAGTGCTGCATCTGCAGAAGTAAGTACATACATACACGCACGCATGACGCGCACGCACATACCACGTGTGTGTATATACGCCACTTCATGCATGCGGCGAGACTGTCCGAGCCGGCTGACGCTAGTGCGGCCATAGTACAGGCCGTGTCGCAGCTCCCGCCGCCGAATAGGGATACGCTGGCGTTCCTAGTGCTGCATCTGCAGAAGTAAGTACATACATACACGCACGCATGACGCGCACGCACATACCACGTGTGTGTATATACGCCACTTCATGCATGCGGCGAGACTGTCCGAGCCGGCTGACGCTAGTGCGGCCATAGTACAGGCCGTGTCGCAGCTCCCGCCGCCGAATAGGGATACGCTGGCGTTCCTAGTGCTGCATCTGCAGAAGTAAGTACATACATATACGCACGCATGACGTGCACGCACATACCACGTGTATGCATATAGTTCATTTCATGCGTATACATGAAGCTATTTTCCAGTTTATATCCCTATACATATTAAATTTTGCGTTTCCATCACAATGGCATAAACAATTTGGTGTCAGTTTCGTCCAAGAAATCAATGTTATTCGAACATAGTAGCTTAGCTTACTGTTGGTTGCTATTTAAAAAGACTATTTGACTTTCTTTACTCATATTAATTTGACTTTAACCAAATTTCAGGGTGGCTGAGAGCTCGGAGTGCGAGATGGGCGTGGACAATCTGGCCAAGATCTTCGGACCGACAGTCATCGGGTACGGAATGATGACGCAGGCGGCCGAGATGTATACTGCTACGACACAGATGTTCAATGTGAGTCGGTTGTTCAATTAATAACAACAATAACTCCCCACACCGATATCGGTGACGGTGGCCGGTTTCATTGAAACCAGGCCAAGTTACGCAGGAGTAATTTTATAGTTCCCAAGTGTGTACGCAGTAACAAGAGCATTCTCTCCTCCTTAACTCTCATAATCCAGTGGGACGGATAACCGACGACTGACGAGAGATCAGGCGCAGGACCGACTTTTACATGCCCATTCGATGCATGGATTATATTTCTTCTCAGACAATCAGGTGATCAGCCTGCATTGTCCTAACCAAACTTGGAAAAGACATAGGGCTTGTACAGTTTATCGTCCAATCGATTTGAACAGGGGCTAGTGTGTGGTTATCATAAATTATTTATGTTTATGATACTAGATTATTCTCCTTCTTTTTTCCGCTCTATGTATCCAACTCTGTTTTGTGTATCCAACTGCAGGTACCAGCTATTTATCCTCAAAATTATACAGATCCCGTTTTTGTCTTTTGAGGTACGGAACCTTTAAAAGAGTCCCAAGACAATCCACAGTAAACGGTTTGCGTTGTTTCGCATTTAACGTTTCCATCACTGCTGGACGTAGACCTTCCCCGTGTTTTTCATTATAAATGATTGTTCACTTGAGTCACAGAAATCTGTTGACTAAACCACGCAAGTATGTACTTCGCGTGTAAAAGAGGAATAAAATTTACTTTCGTCAGCGCCATTTCCTCTCGAATATTCTCGATGCCAAACGTCAAACGAAAACTAAACAACGCGACGGGATGGCGCGCGGCGACGGCCTTTGTATCGTTTACTCGGGGACTGGGAGTTATCATCACTAAATCGCTCTTGTTACGTCACAGCAGGTACAAAAATAATGACACGCTTGGTTTCTATACAAACAATGAGACTTGCGTTATCTAGTCAATAGATGTCTGGTTCCTTCACTGTAGGACATAAGCCTTCCCTGTGGTTTTTCCACATAATACAGAACATCCAGAGTGAGTGTTCGATCACATTTGTACGCAGCGTACTGTAACCAAAACCATGGCGAAACACCGCCCCGCCCGCCCTTTACTTTACTCTTTACACATTACGGCCGGGCCACACGGTGCGGCGCCGCACCGCACCGCAATACACCGCACTGGCGGCCACACGAGCAATGCGGCGTCGCAATGTTCTTACGGCGTCGCTGAGGCACCGCAATGTTCTTACGGCGCCGCTGCGGCACCGCAACAGGGTTGACTTCGCTAATGGCTTGCCCTGATGACGACAGTCACAAATTTTTTTTATAATAATTGTTTTTAAAATTCTCATGAGACTTGTCCCACAGTATTTCCCGTTCTTGAATTAACGAAATGAGGTTAGTATAATAGGAACATCCAGAGCTCCTCAAATAGGGACCTGAAAATGCGGCGAAATGGTTCCAGTAAAGAATGGTACGGCAGTGTTTGCTTCGCGCTCGACTTGGCGGGGGCACTGCCGTGCCCCCAGATCGATTATCCTAGTTTTTATAGTTTTCCCTTTATGTGGCCATTAAACCCTAACTCTGTACCAAATTTCAGCTCTCTGAGTTTATGGGAAGTACTAGTTCTATTTTGATGATCATTAGTGAGTGTATAAGTGAGTGAGTGTCATAAATGCGAAACTTTGCTTTCGCTTAACTTCGGAACTAAATGACCTACAGACTTGAAATTTTTGATTTTAAGTATGTGATTATAGCTTACTGGATGACGAAAATTTCTGCGTTCTGGTCTTATCCAGAGGTTCTCAAATAGGGGCCTGAAAATGCGGCGAAATGGTTCCAGTAAAGGATGGTACGGCAGTGTTTGCTTCGCGCTCGACTTGGCGGGGGCACTGCCGTGCCCCCAGATATAAATATAATAGGTATCACGTAATTAATCGTTGACCCTAACGAGCGTACACTTCCGCCTACGCTGTACATACCTGAGCGATGCCGCCGCGGCACCGCACTGCTTGCACCCTTCCCCGCCTCATCTGCCTCGCGCCGCTGTCCGGTTCGCCTGCGGTGCGGCGCCGGAGCGGCGCCGGACGCGCCGTGTGGTATGGCATACATTTATATATGTAAGAGACCCGTTGCGATACCGCTCAGGCGCCACGCCGCACGGTGGGTCGAAAATCGGCTTTCATAGACATAGAAATGAAATCTCGAAAGTGATAGATTTTTTGATGGATATTGCTTCAGTTTAGTATTACTATGTAGAAAATTAAGTTTGAGATAATTCTATTCTGAGATAGTACTATTAATTCGTGTTCTTTTTACACAGTTCATGAAACGGTTCTATTTGCCATTTTTTTTTAATCACCGAAATATTATTGGCTCATTGGCTTCATAGAAATTTTCTATAAAAAAGTTATAGATCCAGTTTTGTTTATTGATTGTAGTTTTGGGAAGAAATTACTCTGACATAATTTTCCTTCACTTCACAGTGTACGAAGAATATAACTGCATTATCAGATTATAGCCAAGTCACCATCCTTGGTTAGGATTCTAATCCGTTAATTATGAAAAAAAGTCACCCTGTATTATTGCAGCATTCGATAGTGTTGCTAGTAAATAACAATTGCTGGGAAGTAACTATATGTGAGAAAGTTAAGGAAAGTGCTTAATTTTAGCATTTTATATAATTGTTCATACATTTGTTCAAAATATGAAGGAGTTTATTAAAATTCAACACTTTCCTCAAGTTTGCCGTATACCATTACTTTCCAGAAATTGTTCCTTAATAGTAACACTATCAAATCGTGCAATAATACAGGGTGACTTTTTTTCAAAAATTTCGACGATTTTTTAAAAAAAAGAGCAGCTAAAACCGTTATATGATGTATGCCAAAAATCATGAATAATTGGTACTATAACCATCTGTCAGGATATTACGGTTAAACTTGCCGTTTTTGAAATAATTGAATTTTTCATGTTGGCTCCATACAAGTTTTTCGTAAAAAAAATATTACTCCCTCATTTTTGGGCCAAATTATCTCAAACTTAATTTTCTACATAGTAATACTAAACTGAAGCAATATCCATCAAAAAATCTATCACTTTCGAGATTTCATTTCTATGTCTATGAAAGCCGATTTTCGACCCACCGTGCGCCGCAGCCGTACCGCACCGTGTGGCCTGGCCCTTACACTTACAGAAGAAATCGCGTTATTATGTTACGTCAATTAGGTATTCAATAAAAAATAATTGAAAAAAGTAAAAAAGTTGGGTAAAATATTCCGTTATTCTGTGGCTGTGGTGTGGATAGCCACTCCAATTTGGAGTAGTCGTGACGGCTTCACTTTCAAGCGCTTTGACGGTTTCTGGATGATTTCTGTATTCTGTGGGTTTTTCATTACAAGCGATTGCTCTGAGTGTACATATTCATGCAACTAAACACTATACAATTTAAAGCAGGATTTAGAAGATTTCAGTCAACTTTTCAGGTGATGCAGCTGGTGCTGCGGCTGCCCGGCGACTACTGGGCGCAGTGGGCGTGCCCCGCCGACCCCGCCTCGCCGCCGCCGCCCGCGCTCAAGCCGCGGGGCTTCTTCTTCTCCCCGGCCGATACCGGGTAAGTCACCCGTTGAGATAAACTTGACGCTGATTGCAGCCTCGCGCTGCTGGTACTTTCTGACGCCTCCGTGGTTCAGTCGGCTCCGGAGGCCATGGGTTCGACTGAGGGTCTCGGATTCGACACATACAAACTTATTGATTGTACTGTAGGTTCTTGGTGGAAATTCATGTTTCACAGTAATAGTACACAAATACTTCTTGCACTATTTCCACTTTAATAAGTATTTTACATTAATTTTAATATATTACACGACTGGTTTCGACAACGTCATCATCAGGGAAATAGTGCAAGAAGTATTGTGTATTATTACTGTGAAACATACAAACTTGACTCCGAAATGCTATACGAGTGACAGTTCTTCGACACATTATTATATTAAGAATTTTAATACACCTAAATGAAAGTATAAGAAGATGAAAAAAAAACATTGATTGTTGTTGCTCGAGTTAACTCCTTAAGAAACGATTTTCATTTGTAAGCCCAGGGTATGAAAATCTATGGGAGTATAATTCACGATGTCATACGGTACGGTGTAATACGATGTTAGCCGAAGATGCGTCGGTCGCTTATCTCTTTGCATTGCACACAAAATTTTACTTTAAACTCCAGTCGTACGTCTGAGCTGACACATTTTTTTTACAGAATCTCGAGAAAGAAGCGCAATTACTTTCAGTAAATCACATCCACTTGAAACTCCTTACCAATGATTTTGGTGCATTTGTAAACATAAAATTTATAAACTTAATCTTATAAATAGTCTATTCGCGTTAAGAAGTCAGTGAATCATGCGTACAAATGTCAAAATTAACCAATGGCGCTTAAACCGTGTTCACATTAACCAACAAAAGTAAGCCATTTTGATTCACTGAATTCCTATCGCTAATAGACTATAATAGTAAATTGTACCCTGTATTATACAATAGTTAACCATTTTGTTAGATATATTTAATATAGCTTTAAGTTTGTTATTAACATCAGAATAATTTTTAGGTTAGTAAAAGGATTTTCTTTAGTTTCTTTTGAGTGTTTGAAGCTGACATCACAAAATGTGTAGTTTTTAAGATGTTTCAAAAATAAAATTGCTAATTAGTATGTGTTTTGTTTTGTCAAAATCAAAGAATTTTTTCCGTACTTGAGGCAGGATCACTAGGTATTACATTGTCGACTACGAAAAAATATTGCAACTACCCTTTCATGGCAATGTTTTATTTTAATGTTTGCATTTCGTACTTATACTGCTTTAAAGGATGCATTGCATAAATATTTTTACATTTTTAAAGAAAAACGTTGTTCGCTAAGTTGAAGTCCCTTTTTTAGTTTTTATTGGGAACTCCAGCATAATATTTTGTTTACAGAATTACTTTTATTTTTCCACTTTTTGTTAAGATTTAAACTTATACTAACTTAGTAGGTAGTTATTTGTACTTAATTTGTATCTAGTGAGTAATGACAATTATTTTACGGCTGTCTTATTTCAGGCAACCCGGTATTGCCAGTTTAGTTAAATGTTAGAAAAAATAAAATAAAATAAAACTATTCAGCTTTTGCTGGATTTTGAGATGGGACAGTTGATTAGCTTTATTGAGTTACGGCTAACTTCAGTAACCTATCCTAGTTTTTAATATAAAAAATATTGTTACAATTTTTCGTATCTTGAGTTTTTTTAACATGAGAGATTGGTGTAAAACGCTCACATGGGTTGTTGCTAGGATAGGTTATTGAACGTCATTAGCCATTCGAATCGTGAAAATAGTGTATTGCCAGAGTTATCAGTTACTCCGCATTAGGTAAAGATGGAAGAGTAATAATACACTGTTTTCTTAACTCGAACATACTTTAGTTAGATGTAATAGGATAAGTATTGTACATATTATGTTTACCATAGAATTAGGGGTTTGTTCATTGTCTCAATCTTTTGTTTGTCATTGTGATATAATTACAGCGCAATCGAACTACGATTGAAATAGCGGACTCGCCCCTGTATTCCGTTAGTGACGTCACACCACCGCCTAGAATGGCCACACAGTTTAGGTCGCAGTACGTTTTGGGGCAGGCGCCCGGGGGGGACAAATGACGCGACAACAAGAGGAAAAAGTCGCAGCGACTCGCTTCCCGTTGGCGCACAGTCTCAGAGCCTCAATAGATTTAGTTATTGTACTTTAAGTGGATTAGTAAGAAAAATTTTCATAAATTTTTTTTCAGGATTCTAAAAGAATTAATATTAGATACAACCTGTAACTTTCCAAATTTTGTACCTTATTTTAGCAACAATATCGAATGGTATAAGAATACAGCACGTGTATTTATTTTTTCTAGAAATATCGGTTCGATTTTTGTTACAGTTGCAAAATTCATCGTGTATATTGTAATTCTGTTTGCTTTTAATTTACACACATACAAGTAAGTACAATTTGGAGGGTCTTATATAATTTAGTTATACAATTATTAATTTCGCTATGTACTTATATAGCTTGTTACCCTTTAATCTTTTTTCCGTATTTGCAACTAGATTTAATTTATGATGTTAAGTTCTCTATTTATGCAAGTTATTACATTAACATTTTTCTATTTTGTTTCAATAACAGGCTTTTCACCCGTTCATTTCAATAGGGAATATGCATGTATTTTTTTTATTCTTTTAAACGTTTCTACTGGTTATAACATTTCAAAATATATATATAACACATCTAAAATATTATTTATTATCCGGGAAAAAATGTTTTAAATTCACAATCATTTTTGGGCGACTTAAAAACGCCATTTTCGAGCGCTTGAGTTGTGCACTATGACGTCACAACGTCATCGCACTTGGATAGACAGTTGACAGATAAAATTATTGTTTGACTTTTTTTTTATTATTTATGGCGTCGGCTTATCACCATTTGCCAGTGTCATGTATATTTTCATCAACGTATTTCTAAATCGTCAAGTCCAAAGTCTAGTCAAAGTCCAAATAAAAAGTCACGATAGTCAATCAGTCAAGTCAGTCGATTCAGTAAAGCGATAGACGCTTTACTGAAACTTCCTAGGGAGTTTTGGCGGGAAACCCAATTTAGCACGCATTTTGTAATTGTATCACTTTTCCACACTAGTGCACCTCAACGAATAATTAATGGTTAATATTCCACCAATATTACACATTAAAAACCGAAATAACATGAATTTAAAAAAATAATACGTAATACAGAAATATTCAATGCTCAGAATTTTCTTCGGCCTTTAGGATTCCGGATCATATTAAAGTCCCAGTCTTATATGAAATTTCTGTTTCACTTGACACAATTAAATTTTTTACTTTGGTAATGGCTTAATACCTTCCGCCTTAAATAAAAAAAAAGTTTTGAAAGTTGACACACGTCCGTGCGGTCTATGACGTCACGTTTTATTCAGCGAATAATATCCTTTTTTGAAATTTGCGCGGCATTTTCAAAAACAATACTTTTTGATGATTAATTTTCACTATTAATTCACGATAAATTAAAAAAACAATTGTACGGGTATGTTTCTTTAGCGATAAAGATTACAAATAAAAATATTTTATCCATTTTGGTGTCACGTGCATATTCCCTATTATGGGCATCAAAGTATTAAAAATGTATATAAGTTTCATTTGTTTAGCCAATAAATAATAATATACACCGGAGTTGTATATTATATTAGAAACATTCTACATATAGGGCATTTCATATTCTATTTACTTTTTTATAAGGCATTTTCTAAAGTAAATTGTATCTCCTGTGTTATTTATAAATATTACATGAAGCAAAGGCCTTAGAATTGTGCCTTGCGGGACACCTCAAAAAATAATGTTAAGTATCACAGCTGCTAGTATTTAACTGTATTAAATAGGGATTTGCCTATATACTTAGTGTATGGCTGTGTAAGTTTTGGTGTTCCTTCCCAGTACAAAACTTTTATCTATAATACTGTATATTCAGATCATGTTATTTAGAGTTCATACGTGTTGTATTTAGTTTATTTTTTGACATCAATAAAATCGCAACAAAATATTTGTCGTTTTATTTCCTAAGTGAAACCTGAACCTCAATTCTCGTATTTAAAGTAAACAATTTAAACAGTCAACTTCACTTTGTTTGGATTGAAAGTGTAGCGTCATGTTACCGTTAACGGATTTTATGCCGCTTCGACCAATCAGAGCGCGTTTCACGTTGGTTTAACGTTCATAAAAACACCTTTTGAGAGTGTAAGCATGTCGGGACTTGATTGTAATTGTGTTAATGCAGGTTTTATTTAGCAGAATTGCCCCCCTGATTAATTGGGATCTCAATGGACCAAGGATTTTGTACCATTTAAAAGAGGTTTTTAATTATCCAGTTTTCCAGTTAGTCAGGTTTAAAATTATAGTTGTCTCATTTACAGCGGCCCCACTTACAGAGGTCGATATGTGCCGATATTCCACTTATACTAGGTGAAAATGTCAATAAAAAACCGTATTTTTGGTGTTATAAACTGTTATATTTTAGTTTTCCTTTTCCATCAATACGCTCAGACCCGAATTTCTCGTTGTTTTGAATATTTCTACACAATGTTGACTTTGTATCTTATACGCCGTACATAGTTCATCACGCGACTTTCCACAATCAATCTTATTTAAGCTTTAATTTTTCGGATGCTGATAATGTGCTTATATATTGTATTTACGTCTGGGCATTTTGTACACTTTTACTCTCTTGTTTGTAAGTAATTACCTGAGGTAATAGGCAATCGGACTGATTTTTTTTATTGCATAAATGAATAGTACTCTTAAATATGAGTAACTTCTCAGAAGAAACCGTATATCAAAAGTCAATATTTTCAAAGGTACAGCGATTTGTATACAAAATTTCGCAAGTCTTTATACCAAATTTTTTTTTTTTTTTGCGAAATTGGTAAACAAAACCTACATCATTAGTTTACTCACATCATATACAAAAACATTCATTATGGTAAGTATGAACTTAAACGCACAAATATCGGAGATATTTACAAATATATTCCTGCGGCCATATACTTCATATACTACTTCATATACAAGTGACGTCATTTTTAGGTCGACTTTAGTATGGAGCGTTTTTAGGAGGCTCGCGAAATTTTTTATACAAATCGCTGTACCTTTGAAAATATTGACTTTTGATATACGGTTTCTTCTGAGATGTTACTCATATTTAAGAGTACTATTCATTTATGCAATAAAAAAAAATTGTCCGATTGCCAATTCGATCAAAAAGTGCCGGGACCTCATTAGAATTCTCAATAATAGAGGCTTCCCACTTAACCAGGTTTCACTGTATATACATGCTATACTATATGCTATATAATGTCATATGGCATCCTTCTATGGGGAAACGCTGCGGACATTAATACAATATTTGTGCTACAGAAGCGAGCTATACGTTCTATTTATGTCATGTTTTGAATCTCTGAGAGAAAAATTTAAAGAAATAGGTATTCTGACCGTTGCTTCTCAATACATTTTGGACAATGTGTTGTATGTCGGAAAGAATTTAACGAATTTTAAAAAGAAAAGTGACACACATTGTAGGAATACTAGAAATAGGAACAAGTTAGAAATACCAGTGATCAGACTTAGTAAAGTAAGTAAATCTTTTAAAGGTCAATGTATACGCCTTTACAATAGAATCCCAGAAAACGTTCAAAATCTTTCCATTAATAAATTTAAAAAAGCTGTTAAAGAACGTTTGTGTGCTAAAGCTTATTATAATAAAGTCAGTGATTTCATTAACGATTGCACACCTTGGGAATAAGATGGCCCCATGCAAGGCTGCTTTTATGTACTTAAGTATGTTCTTTGTACTTATGACTAATGTTATATAGATTAAGTTACAACATTGTAAAAATATTTTTTGAAAAGAACAATTTTCCCATCTTTTTGCTAAAAGGTGGCCCCGTGCGAGTTTCTTACGCCGGTTCTTCTCGCCGGGCTAGTTTCCGAACCGGTGGTAGGCATCATGTAGGACAATTCTATAAGCGTTATATTATAACCTACATGGAAATAAAAATTTTGAGTTTGAGTTTATACTAACAATATTCTAAAGAGGAAAATATTTGTATGTTTGCATTGAAGACTTCAAAACTACTGGACTAATTTTGATCAAATTTGGCACAAATATATAGTGGGAAGGACATATGCTACTTTTGAATGCGGCAAATTTTACGGTTCCTGCGGAATTTCATGTTGCACGCACGAAGACAGACGAATCAATGAAGATTTTGGTATCAGACCATCCACATTTTTTCAATAAAACAACCAAGTCCTTTCACATCTTTATTAGAAAAACACATTGAGCAAATAAAAACAATATATTATGCTAACTTTTATTTCTTTTAGTCGTAAGTCTTTTAGAGCCAATAGGGTATTTGCCTGTATTTTTTTTTACATCAAATGAATAGTTCTGTGAGAAATAAAACAGTTTGTTGTTAAAAATATTCCAACTTTTTCGTCACTTTGGTCTCCGAAAAGCTCACAATTACAAAACTAAACATAAAACCTTCTTTATTTCTTTTTATCAAGTTATAATCAATAATTATTTCTGAATGTTTAAAAAAATTACATTAAGGCAAATACCCAGTTAAAGTATTACTATACTTTAACAAGGTTACATAAAACATTAGGAATTTTACTTTGGAATTTAACGTTTTGTAGCTTGACTTTCTACTAATTTCATAAAACTGATAAAATTTTCTATAATCCAATTTATCCAATTCGTTAATATACAGAATAGCAATTGCGAAAATATTATTTATTTGGATCAAAAATGCGTAAGTCGTAACGTTAAATCAGTCGGCCCCAGTGGATTGTAGGTGGAGGTTGTAGGTGTAGGTTTTAGGTGTAGATAGCAGGCGTAGGTAGTAAGTGTAGGTTGTAGCCAATAACAGAAAATCAATAAACATGGGTTATATGGATGGTCGCGACCACAAACCAAAGAAGAAAGATATATTGATTGTAAAATCACCATTTTACAATCAATATATCTTTGTACTTTGGTTTGTGGTCGCGACTACAAAAAGCGGGTAAAAACTCCCAATGTCTTTTGCAATTATATTTTTCACTGGCTCTATTATTATGGTTAGTAGAAAGTACTTTTAGTAATGTTGTTTATATTAAAACAAAAATATATAAATACTCTTGACAAATACAAAGTATACACTTAAAAGCAATATAATGAATGTCTTTTTATAAATAAAAATATATATTTTATAATAACCCTAACTATTCCAGAATTAAGAGGCCTCACGTGGAATGCCTCTAGATTAAAAAAAAATGAGATTCTATTATTATATATTAGCAATCTACAACAAAAGGCGTTTAGTATATTTTTAGAAAATGATAGTAAAAACATTTAGACGCTACAAATACATAATATTTACAAAGAGGTTATAGATCGCGGCGCGTAAGTTGAACCAAAATGGCGGTCGTCCGCGCAGGTACAACTCATACCGCACTTCGATTGAGAACGATAATGTGTCACAAGGACATAGTTCAACTTACGCACCGCGATTTGTAATACGTTTAGGGGTCGTCCATTAATCACGTGATGTTTTTAACAACTTTTTAGACCCCTCCCCCCCTGGTGATACGTGGTGAGGTTTTATACTACCCCCCCTCCCCCACCTAAGATCACGTGTATTTTTTTTTACATAGTAAGGATATATTTGAAAAAATCTTTAAACTTAAAAAACAATTTAATCGAATAATTTAAGCAATTCAAAACTACACACCGAGGTGTTGTTTAAATACTTACAAGTCAAATGACAAATGAATGAATGAAATAGTTTTGAATTGCTTAAATTATTCGATTAAATTGTTTTTTAAGTTTAAAGATTACCGAAATTATTATCGGTTGTAGATTCGTAAATCTACAACCGATAATAATTTCGGTATGCATAGACTAGATTCGAAAATTAATACACGTGATGTCTCCTTATACCCCCTCCTCCCCTTGGTGATACTTGATGATTTTTTTTCAGACCCCCCCCTCCCGTGATTAATGGATGACCCCTTACGAGATTTGTAAAAAGTAATGCACATCTTTGAAAAGCGATATTGGCTAGTGTAGGCTTTGTTTTTAGGGTTCCGTACCCAAAGGCTAAAACGGGACCCTATTACTGAGACTTCGCTGTCTGTCTGTCTGTATGTCACCAGGCTGTATCTCCTTAACCGTGATAGCAAATACTAGACAGAATAAAATAAATATTTAAGTGGGACTCCCATAAAACAAACGTGATTTTTTGCCGTGACGTGCGCGAGTCCGTCTCGCGCTTGACCGGTTTAATATTGTATGAAACCTATTTCATAAAAAATAAAACCGGCAAACGAGCAAACGGATCGCCTGATGGAAAGCTGAAGAAAGATGGATATCCGCAACACTAGAGGGGGTCAAAAGTGAGTTGCGGGCTTTTACGTTTCCCCTTGTGAAAGCAGTACAATTAACTATGCAGTGATCGATTTCACATTGGCAGTATTTAACAGACATTATGCTATTTATAGCCTATTCTAACTGAATATCTCTTTTTAGGCTGGGACTATATGCTCCGGAAATCGGAAGGCCGTAGAAAATTCAGAGCATTGAAAATATAATTCTTAGCTAATACAATAGAGTTGAAAATCGAACACACAAGTATCGAGTCCAAATGTTATAATATATGACGCTCAACACTCGACACTTCCATTTTCAACTCTATTGTATTACCGCAGAGTTCTATTTTCAATGCTCTGAATTTTCAACTACGTTCCACATACCGGAGCAGACAGTGCCAGCCTTTCGAAGTGGATTTTTTTTTGGACTGGTACAGTATTTATTATACATTATTACATCTATAATGTCTTTTACAAGTGCATATTATGCCTAAAATAAATCTACCAGGAACATAACTTTGGTATTATCGATGTCAAACGAGCGACTAGTACAACTTAATATTACACACGTTTTATACAAAAATGTATATGAAAACATACTTTTTGCACTACAAGAAATGTCTTTTACAAAATGCAATAAACCCTGATACAAATACACACAAAGCGAATAAAGCGTTTACTTACACTATAGTCTATTTATTTTAATGAGTTAGTATTGAAATATGCTGCTCAATGAGGGCCATCGTTTTTGTCTCACCAGGTGGCGCCACTGTAGAGTGAGGTCCTAAAGTACTGCTCTAAAAGTTTGTTATTACGGGCACCAATACACAAATTTACATTTAAATCATATTTAATACAACAAAACATAGTTCCCGTTTTGCTCGAAAAAAGGCAGAATTTTTTAAAGCTCCGCTTTTAAAACACGTAACTTTGCCATAATTAATCTAACGTATTGCTCAATCTCAATGATAATAATTAATAGAAATAAACCCGCGTAGCCAACCCTCAAACATTGACATTTGACAATAGGGAATATGCATGAAAATTTAATTTGCCTGAAATATTTTTTTCCCTGTTCTTTATTGTCGCCACATTATAACTAAAAGGATTTTTCTAAATTTAGTTCTTATTTAAACCGAAAAAAATATATATAAAAAATGCAAAATCAGCCCGGGATATTTAAAATTGCGAAACGCGTCACCATTGGTCGCGAGTCGCGACCAATGGTGACGCGCGTGTTGACGTCACACTACACGACGCTGTCTTTCATGACAATGACATAACTGACGTTTTATTGAATTTTATGTTCTGACTCATCTATGATTTTAACTGTCAACTGCCTTTTTCGTGTACGATGACGTCACAACCCAAGCCCGCGAAAATGGCGTGTTTAAACCGCGCAAAAATTATAGTGATTTTTAAACATTTTTTCCAGCTTAATGGATAATATTTTGGATGTGTTATATATTTTTTTGGTAATGTTATAACCAGTAGAAACGTTTAAAAAAATAAAAAAAAAATACATGCATATTCCCTATTCGGAGACCTCACGTTACGCAAGCGCCCGAATAGCGGCGAATCCATACGCAATATCTATATATATATATCTATATATCCATAATCATTGTGATTGGTTGACAATCAAATGATTAGTTTGTGATAGAGTAGTGGAAAATCTGGCTCATTGAAACTAGCAAGATACTAGCTCCATAAAATAAACAAACTGAACCGTATAAAATAATATACAAATATAATTAAATCTTGCTATCGTCTTTAACCATTTTGCTATTTTTTTCTTACAAATTAAGTTTTACATTTTATGAAACGAGTTTCATGACGACTTAACAAGCTTGTTAATAGAGGAAAAACCCTAAATACACCAATATACATTTGTCTTATTTAAATGGAATGTCAAAAAACTTAATCCATATTTTACTATCTAAAATTAAATATAATATCAAGACTTTTAATGTTTAGATGTTTCTGCATACCTATACAGTTTTATAGTTGTTTACGCTTTCCAAGCTATCATATTTATATTAATATGTTTTATATTATGACTTAGGTTACATTTTTTATCTATAAATTGCTTTTAAGATCTATTTACATGTTTATAAAACCCCAAAATTAAACGTAGGTAGAATATTGAAGTGACCTTAAAAATAACAAATTATTATGTGTAATAGTTAATAACAATGTTGAAATTGCGATCAGAAAAAGAAGGATATAGTATGACGTCATCGTTATATATGTCACCGTAAAATTGTAAAAACCGTTAGATTGTAATATTACTAGAGATATTATAATATGCTGACAGATTGTCAAATACAAATTTCTCCATACAATAGGCAATCGGACTAATTTTTTTTATTGCATAAATGAATAGTACTCTTAAATATGAGTAACTTCTCAGAAGAAACCGTATATCAAAAGTCAATATTTTCAAAGGTACAGCGATTTTTATAAAAAAATTCGCGAGCCTCCTAAAAACGCTCCATACTAAAGTCGACCTACAAATGACGTCACTTGTAGGTTATAGTATATGAAGTAGTATATGAAGTATATGGCCGCCGGAATATATTTGTAAATATCTCCGATATTTGTGCGTTTAAGTTCATACTTACCATAATGAATGTTTTTGTATATGATGTGAGTAAACTAATGATGTAGGTTTTGTTTACTAAATTCGCAAAAAAAAAAATTTTTTTTGGTATAAAGACTCGCGAAATTTTGTATACAAATCGCTGTACCTTTGAAAATATTGACTTTTGATATACGGTTTCTTCTGAGAAGTTACTCATATTTAAGAGTAGGTACTATTCATTTATGCAATAAAAAAAGATCAGTCCGCTTGCCTATTGTATGCATTATTTTTCGTTATAATTATTATTATTATTATAAAAAAGCAAAGAAATATGGCGGCGCGGGGCACATACCGTTTAACCAATCGGCACGGTAAATATTACAATATAACGAAAAATAATACGTACAATTAATTGTATAGAGAAATTTGTATTTGACAATCTGTCAGCATATTATAATATATCTAGTAATATACAATCTAACGGTTTTTACAATTTTACGGTGAAATATACACTACAAAGTTATTGAATGTTGCCTGCAACAATTTTCTGTTAAATATTTAAATGTAAATTATGTCATAAGTATACATACTACATTACAAGTGACACAATTGTTCTTTGGTCAATATTACACTGGTAACTAACCACTATAACCACTAAAAACCACACTAATTTTACCTACTGCTATTTACCACAATATGAGAGTAATCATTATTTTTTTCCTACATACTGGGGGCCGTCCACACATCACGTCACGCAAAATTTAAACTTTTTGAACCCCTCCCCTATGTCACGTGTAGGCTGCGTTCACACCAAACTGACTGTCAGCCGCCGAATGTGAGCAGGCTCACTGTGAGCCCCAGTGTAAACGTGAAAATAAACGATATTTTACGTTCACACTATACTGACAAATCGGCCGCCGAATGTCAGCGTCTACGCATAGCGTAATAACGTATTGTCGGTTAGGTGTGAACGGAAAGGTGAATATGTATGGAAATACCATAAACTGCGTAACGCTCGCTCACTTTCGGCGGCTGACAGTCAGTTTGGTGTGAACGCAGCCGTACTGTCACGTTCAGCATGACCTCGCGCTGTGACGTAATATATGGACGGACCCTCGGTAATTTGTTGTAATTGTGAACAAAGCTTGCTAACTAGAGGCGTGTAACAATTTATTCTACCGTCTATATGACCGGCTTTTTTTTTCACTGTTAGAAGACCTTACTGCAGTAGGACTGTACAACTGCCCCCCTAGCACAATTCGCCGCGATGAGAGTCGAGATGGTGTCAATTGTTGTTCATGTGTATGTATGTCACCGTAAACTTGTAAAAACCGTTAGATTGTAATAAAAATAGTGAAATTGTAAAATGTTTATAGACTTCCGACGCGAATATCGTTTCCGAGTTTTTCGTGAGATTATAAATATATAGTAATGAATCTTTCAACATATTTTTACAATCTTGTTAGTTATTTCACAATCTAATGGTTTTTGCAATTTTACGGTGACATATACATTTTATACCTTATAACACAACGTAAAGTTATGATTGTATTGTCGCACTGTCTATTTAAAATTGTATAATGCAATTCGCACACATACACACGCACACATACACACTTCACTCTGGCACCCTAATATTGAAATATTGAATCTATTTTTTAAATTATGACACTCTTAACAGCATTCTAAACACTGTGATGCGCTTTGTCGCGGCGTATTGTGCAAGAGGTTCAGGCAGTACCACTAAGGTTGTAATTTTCTCTAGTATACTTGCTTCCTGGTCATACAGCATCATTCCGATCCAGGTTACCCCCCCTAGCTGGTCGTGGTGTTGCCGGGGAGGCGCAGGTCCCCGCCGTACCGGATGCCGTACGGCCGGAGGTGGTATATGAGGTAGTCCAGCACGTACATCTCCTCGGGGTCCACGTAGTGGAAGGACACCGCGTGGTCGGAGCAGCAGTCCAGGCCCTGGAAATTTTACACCAACTTAATTAAGTCACTTGGTTATGTATTATAGTACATGAATTAAACAAAAGCAAAACAAAAAAAAATCGGCCAAGTGCGAGTCGATTGTTACGGAACCCTCATTAGACAATAATATATCCCACATGCTGTCGGTTATGTAATTTAATTTTCTGCCTAAACAACTTTACATGCGGACTAGATCATATGCCCAAAATATCCGTAATTGATTTTGATCAACTCAAACTCACAAAAGCAAGGCGTCTATACAACTCGACATATTATCGACTTCCCTAATCCCGTATGAATTTATTTATAGTGGCTTCGTTTCGCTCAATCGTTTAGGCAAACTAAAACGTTCTCATTTTAGTTCAACCGCGCCCAATAGACTAGCACTAGCCCAAATAGAAAACAGACTAGCGTTTTTTATAGTTTAATATATAAGCTTACGCAGCTTCGGGCTTACCATTACTCGAAACTCACGCTTCGCTACTGCAACCTCATATAAAGCTATAGTTCCTCACCTCATCAGTAGGATAGTATATGTACCGCCAGTACCAGAAGCTCTTGTCCTTGGTCGGGAACAGATGCGACTTGGGCGTGAAGGGGAAGAACCGGCCGCGCTGCTGGGAGTCGCGCGAGTCCGCCGCGCGAACGCCGATGTGCTGGAGGCAGATACCTGGCGAGTTGGAGGTTTTGGTTACAACTTAGAATATCATGAAATAACTCCCCACACCGATTTCGGTGATGATGGCCGGTTTCATTGAGACCAGGCCAGCTACGCAGGAGTGATTTTTATAGTGCCCAAGTGTGTACGCAGTACACAAGAACACTCTCTCTTCCTTTAAGTCAAAGCCAAAGTCAAAATTTTTATTCAAAGTTGGTATTTTTATACACTTTTTGAACGTTGGTATACATGATGCCTACCACTTCTCTCACTTACTCTCGTAACCCAGCGGGACGGATAACCAACACGACTGGTAAGAAACCAGGCGCAGGTCCGACTTTTTAGATGCCCATCCGACTCCATGGATCATCTTGTGGATCATGAACAATCAGGTGATCAGCCTGCATTAATCCTAACCAAACTTGGAAACAACATTTTTGTTGTTCTAATGCGGGAATCGAACCCACGACCTTCCGAGTCGAGAGTCAAGTCAAGCCACTACACCACGGAGGCTGTTAGAATATATTACAAAATCTTCAAAAAATGCGTTACGTAATACTTGAACGCTCCCATAGTACGTGACTATTTTTTTTCTGTCCTTATAATTAGGGAACGTACCCACAGGTAAAAACCCTCGAATATATTCTTCGGTACTGACAGTTTGCTTGATAGTGATATCAAGCAAACTGCATTACAATAGGCTACACGACTGATTTTTTTTAATTGCATAAATGAATAGTACTCTTAAATATGAGTAACTTCTCAGAAGAAACCGTGTATCAAAAGTCAATATTTTTAAAGGTACAGCGATTTGTTTACAAAATTTCGCAAGTCCCGTGAAAACGCTCCATACTAAAGTCGTACGTAGATATGACGTCACGTCCATGTTAAAGTGTATGAAGTATATGGCCGCGGGAACATATTTGTAAATATCTCCGATATTTGTGCGTTTAAGTTCATACATGTCATAATAAAAGTTTTTGTATATGATATAAGTAAACTAATGATGTAGGTTTTGTTTACTAATTTAGCAAAAAAATAATTAATTTTTTGTACTTTTTAGATGTCTCTAATTACTAAACTAAAATATTATAATTTTTTACATTTACGAAGTAGTAATGCCTCAAATTTTCTGAGTACATTTTTTTTTTTTTCAAAGTTTCATTAATATGAAACTAAATATTTTAGATGTAGTCGTGTAGCCTATTGTATTTAAACCATGTATGTCCACGCACCCATCTCAGCATCCTCAGCGCCTGTGTCGGCCGCCTTGCACATGTGGGGGGAGGGCAGGCCGACGTTGACGAACCTGTCCAGCGCCTCGCGGCTCAGCACGTAGCCCGCACCGCCGCTCATGTAGCCCTGTACGATGATTGTGATTAGCCAGTTGAGTAAGTACTTAGCCAATTGCTATGTACGATGATTGTGATTAGCCAGTTGAGTAAGTACTTAGCCAATTGCTATGTACGATGATTGTGATTAGCCAGTTGAGTAAGTACTTAGCCAATTGCTATGTACGATGATTGTGATTAGCCAGTTGAGTAAATACTTAGCCAATTGCTATGTACGATGATTGTGATTAGCCAGTTGAGTAAGTACTTAGCCAATTGCTATGTACGATGATTGTGATTAGCCAGTTGAGTAAGTACTTAGCCAATTGCTATGTACGATGACTGTGATTAGCCAGTTGAGTAAGTATGTAGCCAGTTGCCCTGTACGATGATTGTGATTAGCCAGATAAGTATGTGCTTAGCCAGTTTCCCTGTACGATTATTGTAATTAGCCAGTTGAGTAAGTACTTAGCCAATTGCTATGTACGATGACTGTGATTAGCCAGTTGAGTAAGTACTTAGCCAATTGCTATGTACGATGACTGTGATTAGCCAGTTGAGTAAGTACTTAGCCAATTGCTATGTACGATGACTGTCATTAGCCAGTTGAGTAAGTACTTAGCCAATTGCTATGTACGATGACTGTGATTAGCCAGTTGAGTAAGTACTTAGCCAATTGCTATGTACGATGACTGTGATTAGCCAGTTGAGTAAGTATGTAGCCAGTTGCCCTGTACGATGATTGTGATTAGCCAGATAAGTATGTGCTTAGCCAGTTTCCCTGTACGATTATTGTAATTAGCCAGTTGAGTAAGTACTTAGCCAATTGCTATGTACGATGACTGTGATTAGCCAGTTGAGTAAGTACTTAGCCAATTGCTATGTACGATGACTGTGATTAGCCAGTTGAGTAAGTACTTAGCCAATTGCTATGTACGATGACTGTGATTAGCCAGTTGAGTAAGTACTTAGTCAGTTGCCCTGTACGATGATTGTGATTAGCCAGTTGAGTAAGTACTTAGTCAGTTGCCCTGTACGATGATTGTGATTAGCCAGTTGAGTAAGTACTTAGTCAGTTGCCCTGTACGATGATTGTGATTAGCCAGTTGAGTAAGTACTGAGCCAGTTGCTAATAATATGTAAGGTTGTAATCTAAGGTTACTTTAGTGTGTGTACCTGTGGTGTAAACGGCTTGAACCTGCATCCGAAGTATATCGGGTCCTTACTGTTGTGCTCCGACAGCATATACCTCAGATTCTCAACTACCACATACCTGGAAATTAAATAAAAAACATTTGCATTCCATGTAAATCTATAGTGACAACCTCCGTGGTCTAGTGGTTAGAGCTTGGCTCTCGACTCGGAGGTTGTGGGTTCGATTCCCGCATTGGAACAACAAAAAATGTTGTTTCCAAGTTTAGTTAGGACATTGTAGGCTGATCGCCTGATTGTCTGACAAGAAAGATGACCAATACCCATGCGTCAGATGGGCATGTAAAGTCGGACCTGCGCGGCGCCTGATCTCTTGCCGGTCGTGTCGGTTATCCGTCCCACTGGGTTACGAGAGTAAAGGAAGAGAGCGCTCTTGTGTACTGCGAACACACTTGGGCACTATAAAATAACTCCTGCATAGCTGGCCTGGTTTCAATGAAACTGGCCAACGTCACCGAAATCGGTGTGAGGAGCTATTACAGTCATTTATGAAACACTACAGCTATTACAGTAAAAAAAAAATGAACAGAGGCTGTGGTAGGTATCTCAATTCTATTTAAACCGGCAAAACCGTTTCAAAGCTTGGTTCGCCCACTTCAAATGTTCATTTTATATGAGCTCCTAAACTTTTAACCGACTTCAAAAAAGGATGAATATTTCAATTCGACTGTATTTTTATATTTGTTACCTCAGTACTTTCGACTGGGTGAACCGATTTTGATGATTTTTTTTTATTTAAAAGCTGGTGCTTCTCGCGTGGTCCCATTTCAATTTGGTCCAGTTCTGACAATGGCACAAAATTTTACATTGGAAGTCGGTTTTATTTTTTTGTTTAAAAACAATTTATCCTTTATTTCTTTCTTTTCTAATCTTTCTATATTTTATTCCGATATTCTATATTATAATCTATATCCCCGAAAAGACATCAAATTGGTCAAATTTAATACATGTTTTTGTTTATATTTAGTAAGGGGACTAATAAAAATATTTAAACAGTGAATAAGCAATACAATGTTTTGTCCTTGTCTGATATATGGGAAAAGCCACTTGACAGTCATGGACAAAACAATTTAGGGTTGTAACGGAGGCCATTTTAGCGGAGGCGGAGGCGGATGCGGAGGAGAAGAGGTTCACCTCCGCGGATGCGGAGGTTAGCGGAGGCGGAGGTGAAATTTGAAGTGGATTAAATTAAATAAATTCATGATTTATTAAAGTCAGAAACATTTCACGCGATTTAAATAAAAACGACTATTAATTATGCACTTAATCACTTCTCAATTACAACTTCGCGGTACCGAACGATTCGACAAGTTGATTCCTGTTTAGTGTGACCATATGTGGCAGGATCCTGCCATTTTGGTCATAATTTTAGCCTCTGGCAGTATTTGTTGACGTATAAGTAATTTGGCAGGATGTGGCACTATTGCAATATTAGCTGGCACATTTGGCAGTAAAATAATTAAAAGATTCAGAAGTTTAATTGTAGTATTGAAGTAATATCGATAAAAAAATGTGCTAATTTAAATATCAGTAGGTAATTATGGCAACTCTCTTTGGGGGTAGAGGATTCCCCGTAAAATATCTTGCCAATCTCGAACTCAATTTGCGAGTTTTTTTTTTTTATTATGATGTTGATTCTCGCAAATCAACAAATCAATAATAAACAAAAACGAAAACCGACTTCAAGTAGAAATGCACAAAAAAGTATGAAATAAAACTAATTTTTAAAATAAGTAATGGGAATTATTTTCTTTCAAATTCGGCTAAAATTTTAACTGTTTCTCTACTCAATCTTCATAATTTTGAAGTTGGTACTTACATGTAGCTACTTAGGTTTTATATGTAAAACAAGGCATCAGTGAATATAATAATTGCATTTCATTCCAACAAAATAAATGATGCAGTAAAATACAAAAGCGATGTTTAAAGAAAGAAGTCGATGAAGATATTAATGATGCAAATACAACTAATGAGTAATGGTAATTTAATTTTTAAAGTTTTAACTACACTGCATTAAACGAAACTACCAAAAATCTGTATTTTAAATTTACGCATTATTTTGGCTTAGCTGCATTAAACGAAACTACCAAAAATCTGTATTTTAAATTTCGGCATTATTTTGGCATTTTTTTAAGAGTATGGCAGGTTTTGTCAGTTTTTTAAACTCAGTGGGGCAGGATAACATATTTGAAGTTGGTCACACTGTCATTCGTTAACGCACGAAGTAAGGATACCATGAGTCCGAACGGTATAGGCTTTTCCATAATATTCCACAATAAATAATAATAAACCCAGATATTAGTTCTCTTTTCTGCCACTAGCTGCGCTGGAATTTTGGACGTACTGATGCTATTATGGCGGACCAATCAGCGCACAGTCCTAAATCGCGCTTGGTACTTCTTGAAATATGGCGCGCTCTACCGGCAAAAAATCTGTCCCACAAATTGAGACCATTATTTTAACATTACGTTTGGACTCGGTATCTATAGTTCGTGCATTCACGCCCCCACCACCGCTCGCCCGTGTTCCCGCGGCACAAGCAAAATCTGGACCATTTCACGCGCAAACACGCACCCGGGCCTCTAGTCAAGAATCAAGATGCATTCGTTAATTTCGACGGCGAAGCTCGAAAACAAAATTTATGGGATTTGACACTTGACAGACACATTAGCAAACGATGACTTATGTCAAATCCTATATATATATTTTTGATATTGAAGTTTGCCATCGAAATTATCGAACGCATTTTGACTAGAGGCACAGAGCGGCCGCTTCGCCCAGTGTCGCTCCTTGCGCGTTGTATGTAATCGTAAATAAACCTCCGTTAAAACTCCGCATCAATTTTGCGGAGGCGGATGCGGAGGCGGAGGTGAATTTTTTTGCGGAGGCTCCGCAGTAACGGAGGCGGAGGCGGAGCTCCGTTACAACCCTACAAAACATTATATTGCTATTCCGTTGTGTAAATATTTTTATTAGTAAGAACTAAGGGGGATAATACACATACAATTAATGGCAAAAACGATAGGTCTGATTTGAAACGGGAAAACATTTACTTGATTATGAGTTATGACAGTTGGCAATGCAACATGAGTCATGACACGTCCCGTTGCTAAACATGACTTTGAAACCGGCCTTAGAATTAGATGCAGTCATGGGCGATTAAAAATATTACTTAAATATGTGAGGTCCTCTTTTGTGCTAATGTGATTACAGTATTTACATAGTTAATTTACAGAACAGTACAGTCTGACTAGCATTACGAAAAATGCGAAAGTTTGTGAGGATGTAGGTATGCGTATTTTTTATGCAAAATCACTGAGCTTCTATAATCTATACATTAAGCTTTAATACTAGCGAAGTGCACAGTTTGAGAGATTATTTTTATTCTCTAAAGAAGTAGCGGGCAAAACCTAAAACATAATGTAAATTACAAACACAAATGTATTATTTAGTATAATATTATCACTTTTTACTATTAAATTTTTATCAAGAATAGTCGCCAGTTTTTAACTAGACCGATAATATTTATCAATTTAACTTTATTTCAAACTAGCGACCCGCCCCGGCTTCGCACGGGTACAATACTGATACTAATACTACAGAATGTCTTTAAACCTCTAACAAAACGGGCGAAATTTTGTCAAAACAAACAGAAACAATTTAATATAGGTACCTACTAAAACTCAATGAATAAGTAGGTGGGTATACTTTTATCGTTTATTATTATATTATTATTATCGTATATACTCTTCAGGACTAACAATACAACAAACACTAAATAAATAGGTATTCAAGTATTTATCCATCATAGTTACAACGAACACAAAACAAAAACTTTACTCATAGAAGTTATAGATCTAGACTCCCTCCGCACGCGCACCCCAGCCTTGGTGACGCGGACGCCCACTTCGCAACGGGCCGTGCAGCAGAAATCGTAATATTTTAATTTCGCCATAACTTCAAAACCAAACGTCCAATTTTAATCATTCAAAGACCAAATAGTATCTACATAAACTGTACTTAGTGATGAAATAATTTATTTTGATAAGGATTAATAGCATGAGTAAAATAAACGCGTTTAATAGTTCCAAAAAAATTCAAGATTTCTAAATAAAAAAATGGTTGTTGTGCCTCACTCGACATAGATAGGTATAGAGTGTCGCGGACTTTTTTGTAGATATTTATAAGATCTACAATTAATTAGAACATTATATGGTTCTATCTTTTATAGTTTAGGCAGCGTACGCAAAATAAGTAACTTTTCTGGTTGATTTTTTACACCTTGTGTCCGAAAAAACCAAATATCTTACGGAACCCTATTTTTTTCCAAAATAAAATTTAGCCTATGTTACTCGTGGATAATGTAGCTTTCGAATGGTGAAAGAATTTTTGAAATCGGTCCAGTACTTTTTGAGCCTATTCATTACAAACAAACAAACAAACAAACATACAAACAAAGTTTTCCTCTTTATTATATTAGTGTAGATATATTAAGTGCTATGTGACTATTTTAACGACGTCTACTTCCAATTAATCGAGTGTAGCTCAACAGGAAATGAGATAAATTCAATTATTTACCGGTGTTTAAATATACTAGACTAGCAGCTGTTTCCAACGGCTTCGCCCGCGTAAAACGTAAACGAGAAGTCAATAGCGCACTATAATGCTACTGTGGGGATAGTGGGGGCCCCAAAGGAAGATCTCCGACCGAGCGAGGTGGTATGCCCGGTGGTATGGCCGAAGCCCACTTGTATCATTTCAGCTGACGTATATATACTTTCCGAACTCAGAAAATTCGATAGCGCGATTCAGGACTGTGCGCTGATTGTTCCGCCACATCACTCCCCCCCGAAGACCGGAGGTCGAACCATTTTGATGAGTCTTGTGCTTGAGTCGCCAGTGCCAGTGGAAAGAGTCCCAGTGAGTCGGAACTGTGATGCTGCTGCACGGGCTCCAGTGAGTCGGAGTGCTGCCGTGCGGGGCCGATGCTACGTGCTGACCAGGAGAGATGTGCTCTGCTTGCTGACCGGTCGTTGTAGTGAGTGTGCCCGATGAAGCCGATGAGGTTTTGACCAGGCCGCGGTGCGTTGAGGCTGGTGGTCGAGGTACCCGATGAGGCTGAATACTGGCTGGCGTGGTGCGGAGGGGTGGGGAGTGATGATGATGATGTCCAGAAGGAGGTGTGTTCTGTCGAGGGTCACCAATGTGGGAATTGTGGGGGCCCCAAAGGGAGATCTCCGACCAAGCGAGGTGGTATGCCCGGTCAGGCCGAAGCCGGCCTGGCCGGGCATACCACCACTCCCCACCCCTCCGCAACACGCCAGCCAGCATTCAGTTCAGCCTCATCGGGTACCTCGACCACCAGCCTCAACGCACCGCGGCCTGGTCGAACCCTCATCGGCTATAACGGGCACTCTCACTACAACGACCGGTCAGCAAGCAGAGCACATCTCTCCTGGTCAACACGTAGCATCGGCCCCGCACGGCAGCACTCCGACTCACTGGAGCCCGTGCAGCAGCAGCACAGTTCCGACTCACTGGGACTCTCTCCACTGCCACTGGCGACTCAAGCACAAGACTCATCAAAACGGTTCGACCTCCGGTCTTCGGGGGGGAGTGATGTGGCGGACCAATCAGCGCACAATCCTGAATCGCGCTATCGAAGTTTCTGAGCTCGGAAAGTATATATACGACAGCTGAAATGATTACAAGTGGGCTTCGGCCTGACCGGGCATACCACCTCGCTTGGTCGGAGATCTCCCTTTGGGGCCCCCACAATTCCCACAATGACACATTTATTGACCGTGCAATAAAGTAATACAATATGACACATTCGTTTGGTCGTATTCTATTTATTTCCAATTCCCGATCGAGTCGAATTTAATAGGTTTAACGCGCGGCAGCCAATAAACGTTAGCCGCGCTAATGCTATCTACAGACACACGAATTTGGTACGGAGCGTACAGCGAACCATATCCGGAGACCAAATTCGGTGTCGCTACACACGCACGAATTTGGTACGGTGCAGTGAAGCGAAACGCTCGACACTCGTGTGTTCGATTTTATGCTCTATTACATTAGCACAGAGTTCTATTTACAGTGCGGTTTTTAAACGACGACGATGATTCCCGCAATTCATTGATAACGGGTAGTGATACCAACACTTTAAATAATATTTCTCCCCAAATTTTACCCCTGATTACTTATACCATTGACAGGTCTAAGAGATAATAAGCTTGAAAGAAAGGTTATTTGTTTAACATAAAGACTTACGTGTGAATAACATAAAAGTAACTTGTCTTAATCTGATTTCACTCCCAATACATTTTCATATCCCTGGCTATATACACACATTAAAATAATTTTTATTATTACAAACAAATTGATTCATAAGGAGTAAACTCTAAACATCCTGTCCTCTAGTAAACCCCGTAGATATTTTCCCTAATTTTGGGGGGTACATCCCTAAGTTGGCAACACTGATACCGTTGTACGGCCAAACCGCCGGACTGCTCTACACACGCACGAATATGGTACGGAGCGTACCAGATCCGCTCTACGCTCCGTACCAAATTCGTGTGTCTGTAGACACCATTAGCGTTTAGCGTAGGCGACCAATCGCTGCGCGGGAAAGAAGAAGGGGCAAACCGTCCCCACCCTTGTAGCACTACAAGACATATATCAAATGAAAGGGCTTAAAAAGTGTATAATGTTATTGTATGACGAAAAATCTCTAAACCATGGGAGAAAAAAGTTAATGAGGGTTAAAGGTTAAAAAAAAGTTGATAAATCATTCTGTATTATTGCACCATTTTATAGTGTTGCTAATAAGGAACAATTTTTGGAAAGTAATGGTATACAGCAAACGTCATAAAAGTGATATATTTTGATAAACTGCCTCATATTTTAAAGAAATGTATGCAATAATAATAAAATGCTAAAAAAGCTATTTCCTTAATTTTTTTACGCATAATTAGTTTCTAGAAATTGTTTCTTACTTGCGACGCTATCGAATGGTGCAATAATACAGAATGTATTTTTTTTCTAATTTGCGGGTTCGAATCCTGGCCTGAAAAATTGGTTTATGTAAAATCTAATGATGCAGATAAAACAATTACATTAAAATACATATTATAATTAAAGCAAAAATTATTTTAAAACGATTATGCACTGAAAAAAAGTAAAAAGAAACATATTATATGATGAACTATTCTTCTGGGCGTTGTAAGAGAAGTCTAAAACAAATTAGGAATAGCAATTTAGCCTATGGAGTGTCGAGTCCGACTCGATGAAAACTTAAACTGCATCATTAGATTTTTAATAACTCAATTTTCCTAGCCAGGATTCAAACCCATAGATTGTTGAAAAAAAAATCAGCCTGTATATTGCACCATTCGATAGTGTCGCAAGTAAGAAACAATTTCCAGAAAGTAATCATGTGCGAAAAAATTAAGGAAATAGCTTTTTTTAGCATTTTATTATACATACATATGTATACATACATACATATATACATATATATTATTATTCCATACATTTCTTCAAAATATGAGGCAATTTATCAAAATATACCACTTTTATGACGTTTGCTGTATACCATTACTTTCCAAAAATTGTTTCTTAATAGCAACACTATAAAATGGTGCAATAATACAGTATGATTTTTTCAACTTTAAAACCGTTAACCCTCATTAACTTTTTTCTCCCATGGTTAAGAGATTTTTCGTCATACAATAAAATTACACAGTTTTTAAGCCCTTTCATTTGATATAATATGTCTTGTAGTGCTACAGTAGTGGGGACGGGCTCCATACAAAAATGCCCCTTCTTCTTTATCGAATTCGAGTCGAACGGGACTTGTGAATAGCTCCGCTGAACATACTGCCGTCCTCAAGCTAAAAGGCAGTTGAAAGACAAAAATAATTTTTGAGGTAGAGCTAAACGACGCGGGATTATTTTAAAATCTATGTTAGTGATTTTCTTTAAGCAATTGTTAATGTTGTCATGAATTACCTTTAACAACATTACACACTTGTTTATAAAAAAATTACTAGCATAGGTTCCAAAATAATCCCGCGTTTTTTAGCTCTACCTAGCTAATCTAGCTGAGGACGGCAGATAGTAGGTCGGTAGATAGTACGTCTCTATGTTCAGCGGGGCTATTTACCAGTCCAGTTTGTTCCCGTATTAATAATAATTATAGTGAATAGCCCCGCTGAACATAGAGCACTATGTTCAGCCGTCAGCGGGGCTATTCACAAGTCCTGCTCGTTCCCATATTGTAGTGAGACGAGGCAAGTTTTTACTCACGTGTCATCATCAGCCTTGAGGAACCAGTCGGCGTCGCGTCGGTGGTGCTCGTACACGTAGCGGAAGGCGGCCTTGGTCTTGCCCCATAGGTGGTCCCGTCCCTCGGGCACCGGCAGCTTAACGGACGGTAGGGTGCTGTCTGAAATTCACGCAGTAGTCATAAATGTGTAATGTTTAAAAAGTAAATAAACAAAAGGACACTGTCATTACCATCGGTGATGATGAGTTATAGCTAAGAACTAAGGGATCGTCCATTAATCACGTGATGCCTAAAGGGGGAGGGGGGATCCGAAAAAAAACACCAAGTATCACAAGGGAACACAAGGGAAGGGAAGGGAAAAGGTATCACTCCGATTCCGATGCAGTGGACGCGCAGCTTAAGGAGACATCACGTGTATTAATTTTCGTATCTAGTCTATGCATACCGAAATCTTATCGGTTGTATATTCGTAGTGTTGTTTAAATACTTATAAGACAAATGACTCGTATAGTTTTTAGTTGTTTCAATTATTCGATTAAATTGTTTTTTAATTTAAAGTTCAAACATGACCTGCTTACTATGTACAAAAAATACACGTGATCTTAGGTGGGGGAGGGGGGGTAGTATTAAACCTCACCACGTATCACCAGGGGAGGGGAGGGGTCTAAAAAGTTGTTAAAAACATCATGTGATTAATGGGCGGCCCCTAATCAGATCACGTTAGCTTTAAAACATAGTCTCATCAACATTAGCCATTTCCTACATTTGAGGTATGGTGAAATCAAAATGGCTGACATTTGAGGGAAGGTCAAGTCAAGATGGCTTAACTTTTTCTTGTATGAAAATTTGTTCCGTCAATTGCCTCATAGCCTCTCTTCATCCTTAGTTTTGAAATCTTTGGTCTAGATATAAAAATGTCAAACCAACCTTCAACGCTACTCATGAAGATAAGCTTATTGCATCTCTTCCCCCACGTCGCTTTGACGTGTCTGGCCTTCTTCTCGTGGTTCTTGGGCTGGGTGAGCACCCAGCAGAGCACCCTGACCTTCTTAGCCAGCTCATCGGCCACCGATCTGTCCTCGTCCCTGTGAGCCGGCTCCTCGATCCCGTGGTCTTGGACGCTCAGTATCGGGTGCCTTTCCAAGTCACGAGTCGCTTCCCTGCAAGAGTTAGAACTTGGAGCTTTGTCGAAACATCGAGGTTAGGCTGGGATATATGATCTGGACTCCTGAAGGCCGTAAAGAATTCTGAGCTTTGAAAATAGAACTCTGCGCTCGTACAATAGTTGAAAATCGAACACATGAGTGTCGAGTCAAATGTCAATGTCATATAATATGACAGCTCGACACTCGATGACTCGAAACCTCAATTTTTAGCTCTATTGTTAATGCGATAGAGCTGAAAATGGAACCGCAAAGAGTTCTATTTTCAGTGCTCTGAATTTTCATCGGCGTTCCGGATTCCGGAACATTCATATAGTCCCAGCCTATGAATAAGTAAATAAATGTATGCGTAACAATGAGTAATTATGTCCAAAAAAATGCCTAAACAGTTATGCCAAATGAATATTATGCGTAACTATTAATAGGACAAATTAAATTATGCCAAGTTAAGTTACATAATATGACATTTTCCATCTTTTTGCTAAAAGATGGCCCCGTGCAAGTTTCTTACGCCGGTTCTTCTCGCCGGGTTAGTTCCCGAACCGGTGGTAGGCATCAAGTAGGGACAATTCTTTAAGCGTTACTTTGTAACCCATATGGAAATAAAACTTTTTTGATTTTGATTTAGATTTTGACATAATTATGATTTTATGGCAAAAAATTTTAGTTATCTATATCAATCCAGAAGCATATTTTTCAGCCAAAAATAACTCGTAACTAAATTTTGAATCTATGGCCTAATGATCCCAAATAATTGAAAACTGTTTTCGACCTCTGTGGTTGTTTTGTGGGATATGGGTGAAATAGGCGAGTTTGCATGGAGTGGAGATTCGCCCATTAAGGCCCACTTGCGCCAATCCGGGTTAAAGTTAACCTTGGGTTAAAATATCATGCTTTCTCTTTCACAAATACGAATAACGAGAGAGATAACATGATTTTTATCCCAGGGTTAACTTTAACCCGGTGTGGCGCAAGTGGGCCTTAGAGACGTATTTTTATTTTATTTGAGTATGACAATTTTTTTTGTCTAAATGTCTTTATATATGAGCAGTAGATCATATACCCAAATATCCCTAGTTGATTTTACCAAACCTTATATTTCCGACTAGCTGTTGCGAGCGCCTCCGTCCGCGTTAATACAGTATCCCAAAGGAACATTGTACTTTTTCGGGATAAAAACTAAAAAGTAGCCTATGTTTAAATCCAGAACCTAAACGACTACCATACCAAATTTCATTCGTTCAGTAGTTTTTGTGAAAGAGTAGGTACACACTTCCATCCATCCATGCATCCATCCTCACAAACTTTCACATATTTTACAATATTAGTAGGATGTCTGGCGCCCGTAACACAAGTTCTTCGAGATTCGAGAACTTACCACGGGGACAGATTTACGTATTGTTAAAGCGTCAATAGATATATATTATAATATAATAATTTGTCTAACTATCTATACTTCTATAGGTACTTATATTATAAAGAGGAAAGATTTGTTTGTTTGTATGTTTGTTTGCATTGAATAGTCTCCGAAACTTCTGGACCGATTTTGACGAAATTTGGCTCAGATATAGAGTAGACTACGGGGAAGGAAATATGCTACTTTTTTTCGCGGAAAAGTAAACGATTTCCCGAAATTTACGCGCACGAAGATGGGGGCAACATTTAGTATATTATATTCTTTAAACTAAAATATTTACCTATCCAGATTCCATCGAAAAATATATATTAGCGCCCCTCGCTCTCGCGCAAATACTTTACACGAGACACGATACTTTCCTATGTGAGATTAAATTGTAGTCACAAATGGTGCTGTATTTATTGAAATTTTTATTCGTAAAAATAAAAGTCAGTTTTGTAATATCCTACATTCTACAATCTATGCGCGCAACAAAAGTTGAAACAGCAATTTGCCAATTAAAAATACATATATTGATAAGAGTAATTAAACTCAGTTTGATTATTTAGTTACGTTCAGAATTTTACTGGATTTTTTCACTGAAAACACACATTTAAAAAAATGGTTTTATGTTTTTTTTTTTCTTTTATCACATTTGTCTAAACGACGCTTATTTAAAATTAATTTAAAAAAACATTGCATAGTATTTTAATTGATGAGATTTTATTGCTATGAATACTACATTTAAAGTATTATATATATATATATATATATATATATATATATATATATATATATATATATATATATATATATATATATATATATATATATATATACATAAATAATTCTTTCAATTAGTAAAATTTAAATTTGCAGTAAACGACACAAAAAATCTAAAATAATCTAAATGTAATAAAAATAAATCTAAAATAAATATCTAATGAAAAAAAGAAAAAAAATACTTAAATACAAAAAAAATCAGCAGTTATACATAAAATAAGTCATATTTGCAATATTAGATAGACCATGCAGAACCATGCTAGAAACACGATGCAAAACGTAACCATGCTAGCGAATGCCATGCTAGTGTAGAAGTCAGCGAGTGCTATGCTAGTACTAGTAACCACAGTAGTAGCTTATGTTATGCTAGCACCATGCTAGCGTCATGCTAGTAACCATGCCAGTACCTGTATCCCGACCAGGCGACGTCGCGCGTGATCGTGGAAGTTAGCAGGAGATAGGCGAAACTAAACCCGGCAGAGATCCCGATCACCAGAGTTAGCACAAACCGGCGACCCATCACAGACTCCTGCATGGCCCAGCAACATAGGCCAAATAACGGGATAAAACACTGGCCCATTTACGTGGGACAATTATATACGAGACATGTATATTATATATTGTATAATACACGAGAAACGCGCGCGCTCTAGTGACAACATTTGAATTATTTCAGCGCTGAAAAGTTACGTTCAAATTGGCGTTGGACAGTCGGCTACATATTTTTGTTTTTTCTTCGTATTAAAAAAAAATCGGAAAAGAATTATTAAGTTTTGTACAGTCAAATCAATATTTTAATGGGGGTTTATTTAGTATATTTCAATTTTGTATCAATACCAATATTTTTTTAACCGACTGCGCAACGCAAAGGAGTGGTAATGTGTTTATCAGCCTATGTATGTGTGTATGTATATGTATGTATGTTCCTTTGAAGCACTATAATGACAAACGCCTGGGCCGATTTTTATGATTCGCATGTCAATCGATTCCTCTTAGTCCGGCGAGTGTCACTAAAGACACGACGTTAGTGAAAATTCAATATGGCGACTACTGGACGCCATATTGTGAAAATAGAAAAAATGAAAGTCAACAAACTATGTCAAATGGGGTATCGTTGAATAGGTATTTAAAAATAATTTTTAGTTTTCTCTCAACATTTTTCGATTCGACTGACCGTTTAGGATCTATATCGATTTAAAGTTGCGTAACAACCATTCTGACATATGGGTTTTTAGACTGTCTACTGTTTTAGACTACTGTATAAAAACCTATATGTTGATGTTCGTATCATCGTATTTTTGCTTTAAATCGACCAAACGTGTGTTGGTTAAACTAAAAAATCTAAAATAAAATAAATAATAAAAAATAATAAAAAACCCGACTGCAACTTAGACTTTCAGCTCATAGTGTAGTCTGTTTTCTCAACCTTGTTTCGGTCTTTTTAGTGCGTTGCTTAGGTATAGCCTGTCTATTTTTGCAGTCGGGTTTTTTATTATTTTTTATTATTTATTTTATTTGTTATTACCAATATCATTGATACTCGTACAAAATTGTAGAGCACTGAAAGTAATTTTCTGCGCGTAAACAATGGAGCTGAAACTGGAACATACAAGTGTCAAGTTAAATGTCAATGTAAAATCTGACAACTACACTCATGTGTTCGATTTTCAACTTTATTTTAATAATCCAGAGTTCTATTTTCAGTGCTCTGAATTTTCCTCGGCCTAACGGATACCGGACATTATATATATTACGTTACGTTGGTTGGTCTGAATATTATATAGACGCGACAATCGACATATTCAACAAGCTATCTCGCTCCATTATAGGCGACAGAGCAGTGGCGGACTAAGCCCGTCAGGGGCCCGGGGCGGCAAAGCCGAATGAGGCCCCCCGCTTAAAAAACCGGTCAAGTGCGAGTCGGACTCGCGCACCGAGGGTTCCAAACTTGTAATAAAAAATAATGGTTCACGGTTTATGCATAAGGTTTATATTTATGAAACTAAATGTTTTTTATATTTGAGTTGATTGAATGAAAGGTAAATTGCGGTCAACGATTTAATGTAGCCCTTTATTTCCATGCTTTACATGGTTTTTTTTTTAGTTTTTAATGTTTTACCAGAAAGTTTTATTTTAAAATTAGTCGGTACATATTGAATTACTTATAAAATGTTTCTTATATACTAGTTTTTTTTGGCATGGCTCTTCTTCGGATAAAGGCCTCCTCCAACTTTTCCCATTGTTTTCGATCTGTTGTCTTTGTCATCCATTCCTCGCCCGTTATGTTTATGATTTCGTCGACCCATCTATCCTTAGGTCATTCTTTGCTTCTCTTTCCACCTGGGCCTTTCCACTTGGTGACTCTCTTTGTCTGTCATACGGGCAACGTGGCCAGCCTATCTCCATTTAAGTTGTTGTGCATGTCGTTCTGCATCTATGAGTTTTGTCTTTTTACGAATAACATTGCTATTTTGTTTGTCGGTTAGTTAGTGATACCCAGTATGCTTCATTCTTTGGCGCCCTGACACGTCCAAATTTTCTTTTTTGTTTTTTCTTGAAATAGCCACGTTTGTGCTCCATATAACAGGCATGGCAATAAGCAGGAGTCCATTATCCTCTTTTTGAGTTTCATAGGGAATTTGGCTTTAGAAATTTCTTTGAAACTCCAGTACTTTCTCCACATCATTACACCCTAAAAATGTAGTTTATGTTTATTTCGTTAAAATCTGGCAAGTGAAACTTAAATTCGAATTAAATTATTTCGGCTATATGGAATGGATATGGGTGAGGAAAATAAAATCCTACCAAAAACATTCTGTAAAAAAACTAGCCAAGTCTCGATGGAGTTGCTTGTTTATCTCTAAAAAGTAATGAAATCTAGACAAAGTCGTGCCAAGTCTAATGTTCCTTACTACGATTTCTTTATTATTATAGTTAATGTTATGTGACTTGACCGTTGAACATTCTTTATACGTTAGTGGGTACAAGTCAATTTTTTTTTCCAAGTGTCAATTTTCCATCGTCAATGGGTAGGCGGTTCTGGCGACAGATTGGTGCAATGGTGTCATGGAGCACCTGGTTATGTACCCTTGTGTACCCTTCAACGGCCAAGTCACACAACATTAACTATAATAATAAAGAAATCGTAGTCAGGAACCTTAGACTTGGCACGACTTTGTCTAGATTTCATTACTTTTTAGAGATAAACAAGCAGCTCCATCGAGACTTGGCTAATTTTTTTACAGAATGTTTTTGGTAGGATTTCATTTTCCTCACCCATATCCATTCCATATTGAAGGTATGTATGTTTATTTAGCCGAAATAATTTAATTCGAATTTAAGTTTCACTTGCCAGATTTTAACGAAATAAACATAAACTACATTTTTAGGGTTCCGTAGCCAACAGCCAAAACACGGAACCCTTATGGATTCGTCATGTCAGTTTGTCTGTCTGTCTGTCGCAAAAATTGAAAAAGCAATAAATTTTGAGTGTTCCCCATACTTAGAAGTTAGAACTGAAGGTCACAATTTTTTTTTTCATTAAACCCATACGTGTTGGGTATCTATGGATAGGTCTTCAAAAATTATATTGAGGTTTCTAATATCACTTCTTTTTGTAGAAACGTGGGCATATTGATTTATTTTATTAGATTTTAGTGTAATTTGTTTATTTAATTTGTGTAATGTTCGAGTAGAATAAAGTTAATCGTTCGACAATTTCTTCTTGTAAACTTGTAAGTATAAGTATAAAAGCCAGTCTAGTCTTATCCAGAGTTTTCCTTTAATTTTATTTATATGCGTATTAAAAGCAGAAGGGGAGGCATTCGCCCAGCAGTGGGACGCTATAGGCTAGATTAAATTAGAGGATGTGTCCCACTACGTTGGATTTTTGCAATGACAGTCGTTTTTTTATGTACCAATAGTAGAAGGGGGCATTACCATATCTCTAATCAGCTGAGACCAGCTGAGGGTTCTTCATCAGATACTTCAGACCTTCGATTTTTGACATCAAATGAAGTGGCCCAACAAGTTGAATATTTTTTTTAAAGGCGGTATGTCGATCTCTAATAGTTTGGTTGGGCTTTTGTGTTTTCTAATCAGGGTCACCAGGTACTCCAGATCTTCGATTATCCTAGTTTTTATAGTTTTCCCTTTATGTGGTCATTAAACCCTAACTCTGTACCAAATTTCAGCTCTCTAAGTTTATGGGAAGTACTAGTTCTATTTTGATGATCATGAGTGAGTGAGTGTCATAAATGCGAAACTTTACTTTTGCTTAACTTCGGAACTAAATGACCTACAGACTTGAAATTTTGGATTTTAAGTATGTGATTATAGGTTACTGGATGACGAAAATTTCTGCGTTCTGGTCTTATCCAGAGGTTCTCAAATAGGGGCCTGAAAATGCGGCGAAATAGTTCCAGTAAAAGATGGTACGGCAGTGTTTGCTTTGCGCTCGACTTGGCGGGGGCACTGCCGTGCCCCCAGATATAAATCGATCGACAAAAAATTATATAAAATACATAAAATAAAAGATAGTTTTTTTTTTTTTTGTAGCGTGTTATATGTGTTTTCGTACCTTCAATTTACTGAACTCCTCAATAACTTCTGTGAAACCCATTTCTTTGGAAATTTTTCTTTCGATTGCCATTTGACTATTTTCCATAGGACTTGTAGTTTTGCCGGAAATTGAGATAAACCATCTTCTATCCTTAAAAACTCACCCACTTCACAACCTCAAATCGCCCGTAAATTATTTTTTCTTTTATTTTTTAATATTCTCTTCCTTTTCCAATGGGTTTCGTACTATATTTTTTTTTTCACTTTTGACCATTTTCAATGGTAAAAGCCCTAGTCTATAAGGTTCATTATTGATTTGACGATATAGATATACAAATGTACAGCAGTGGCGTAGCTAGGTAACCGAGGGCCCTGGGGCAAGAAATGAACGAGGGGCCCCCAAGCCTGAACTTACCAACTAAAGACTGTGTGCAGTGTGATTTTAGAAAAACACAACAAAATCAATAGCATGGAACCTAACGTCGGAGATAAATAATGAAGTATGATATGGTAGGTATGGTAGGCATCATATAGGACAATTCTATAAGTGTTATATTATAACCTACATGGAAATAAAAATTCTGAGTTTGAGTTTGAGTTTTGATGTTCTTTATATTAAACGCGAGCGAGTGAAGCGAGCGAGCAAATTTTATTCCTATTTTACGAGTAAAAATATGTTTTTACTTTAAACTCTGAAAAAATTGTTAACTTTGGAAAAATACGATAAAATTAACAGGCTAAAATATGACACTGGCACAAAGTAATATAATGTGTTATTTACATTAAACCGCGAACGAGCGAAGCGAGCGAACAATTTTTTTTTCCTATTTTACAAGTTACAATTGTTTCAAACTATAAAGCTTGAATGACTGTTCATATGAAAATAACACAATAAACTAAAATTAAAAAAAGGGGATTTAAAATACTATTATCTATGCTCTATGTGTGAATTTTTTTTTTCTAGTTTTACAAATCTGTTCATGCTTTAAATCCTAAAAGACTGTGAACTTCGGAAAATCAACAAAAATCAAAGGTCTAAGGTAAACTAAGTTATAATAATAATACTATATCATTTCGATAATATGCTCCTTATGTTAAACGAATTGAGCCGGAAAATATATTTCTTTTCTATTATACCTGTTAACATCTATTTTTTAAGGTCTGTCAAATTGACAATGAAAAATCAGTGAAAATTAAAATAAACTAGCCGGTGCCCGCAACTTCGTTTGCGTGGAAATAGTAAATGGACACGGGACCCTTTTTACCCGTCTACGGCGAAGGCAAAAAGAAGGATAATGATTTTGGCTATCTATGTATGTTATTACCTGACTGCAGAAGGTGTTTGGTATCAAAATAAATAGCTTCAAGAGACCATTCCAAAAATGTACAACATATAGTAAAATAAAATGGTCAAGAATGAGTTTGACTCTGAAAAAAAGATATTCATCATTTTATCAAATTAAATGTCGAAAAATCGATTCTTTGGCAACTAATTAGCTACAAATTAGCAACAAATTCAGAATATATTTATTTTAATTTTCGCTGATTTTACATTGACAGTTTTACAGACCTTTTATTTAACCACTTGCTTGGAATTTTTCCATTCGATGACATTTCTTGTACTCAAGGTGGGGTGAGTACTTGGTATTTTAAGACAATGACTTGAATTACGTGATACTTCGCTCGCTTTGCCACCTCCTAGGCGTGCCACCCGCATGTGGTGCATTATAAGATGCTTTAATACTAAGTTACGATTTTCATAATTTTAACCTTATATAAATGCTTAGCTAAATACGGCCAACCCGGTTGGCCCATTATTTCAATTTCAACTATAATATTTCTAACGAAACAAAATTCCTATAAATGAGGAATCTGTTATAGGCCTATAAGATGTTTTGAGCTTCGAAAATGCACATGTGAAATACAATATTGAGTTGCAGCGGCTTATTGCATATATGTCGTTCTCACGGGCCTACATGGCGCTTATGAATGTACCGTGTACGCAATGATAGGGATGTATAAGTCATATGTTACAAATCTTAAAACTGTACTGTCATAGATTTACAATATACTGTATCTTAAATAAAATTAAAGCTGTCAACGGCGTGAATTAAGATAAATGCACATACAGTCATGTTTTCAATATTATTTACTTATATAAAAAATGTGGGAGAATTTTTCACTACTTCAATTGTAGTTTGTAAGTCAGAGTCCGAGGGGCCCCCTGAGGTCAGGGGCCCCGGTGCACTGCCCCACCTTGCCCCTTAGAAGCTATGCCACTGAATTGTACAGAGACTTTGCCATGTTGAGTCTTACGATGAGAACAAGTACATACATACCTACGTCTCTAATAAACGTCACTAAATAAAATAAGGAACACTCGCAAAATGCAAGAACTGAAGCAATGTCAGGGCCGTGCCGACCTCCGGCAGCGCCTGTGTGCAAAACCTATGAAGCGCCTCTTATTTTTACGAATCTTCATGTTTTAGCCGCCCGCGGCGCCCCCATCGTCTTGGCGCCTGTGTGCGCCGCACACATCGCACGTAGGGGCGGCTCGGCCCTGAGCAATGTACTCGTAGGTGCATGTTGACTAGAAAGTACGGATCATAACTTCTAAGCTAAATTATACGAAGAATTAGTTACTTATTCCAAATACTCCAAAATGCACTTACTCAACTCTAAACTTATTTACTTTTATTCCGCACCAAAAATACTATTACGCTTTTTAATGAAATTACTTTGAACGGATAAGATCGCGTTTATTACTTTACAATTAGAAGAAAAGGCTTATCCGTTCGCAAAAATATCGGAACATACTAATAAACTATTAAATATCAACGTAATGAAATTTAATACCTATACTTTAAATGAGGCCAATGTTTATTTTTCGACGTAAATACAATATAGTGAATGTAAATGTAGGCGTAAAAGAGTGAATTATTTGCACTCCATTAATTCAGGGATTCCTGAGGAAGTACTCGCTACAAAGACGGGAATTCCCCCAGCGTGTTGGTCGCGTTGAGTAAAGTTAAATGAATATTAGTACCGCGTAAAAAGTCTAGATAGCTGTAGTGTTTTGATCTTGATGAAATTATGTAGGTACCAAGCACATTTTTTAAGTCTTGTTTAGGATTTCATCAGGGGAACGCGGAGGCATTTGGGGGCCCCCCAAGACCGGAGGCCCGGGGCGGGCCGCCCCTTCCGCCCCCCGGTTAGTCCGCCACTGCGACAGAGGCTCTGCGCGCTGATTAGTGCGCGTTGGTGATGGGATTGTATAATAGGGAATATGCACGTATTTTTTTTATTTATTTATATAGATCTATCTTGTTCGGTAAACCGTATGGTAAAATCAGTTTTTTGATATCATTAAAAATAACGAAGATATGAACGTTTAAATTGGTCTATTAGACAGAGAGATCCGACGTGTATCGTGACGTCACATAACACGACTTTCATAGAAAGTTCATACTAAATTTCGTTTTGCTAGAAAGAGATAGATTACAAACTTTGACCGCTCATATCTTGCTCATTTATCAACAGATATTGAAAATTTTCTCGCCATTATCTTTATTTTTCTGTCTAGTATCATATTATTATATTTTAAGCTATTTTTATATTTTATGCATATTCCCTATTGTCAACCATTAATACTATTGGGAATGGATTTTAAAATACGGCCTTACTACATTTTTTCAAAAAATCTCACCTCTTGTTCAATTTTTTTAAGGGACAACAGGCTCTCCTTTGTATGACATTAATAATGTATTAATACTACTTAACACTTAAGCCGTATGCGACAGCCCTACGGCATGACGAATCGAAACAAACTTATTAGCATTTTATATTATATTTATAGCTTGTCCAAATATTATTCCGCGAGACGAGTCGTAAGTCGTAACATTTACGTTTCAAGAGAACTAATAGATCAATCCAGTTGATAGGAATTTAGGTCACTTTATACTCAAACATTATTGGACCCGATTGTGTCTATTTATTGACCTACAAGCCCCTAGTACTTTTCAACCTTACAATAATAACTCCCCAAACCGATTTCGGTGACGGTGGCAGGTTTCATTGAAATTTTATAGTGCCCAAGTGTGTGCGCAGTACACAAGAGCACTCTCTTCATTTACACTCATAATCTAGTGGGACGGATCAAGCGCAGGTCCGACTTTTTACATGCCCATCCGTGATCCGATTTTTCTTGTCAGACAATGGTGATCAGCCTGCATTGTCCTAACCAAACTTGGAAACAACATTTTTTGTTGTTCCAGTGCGGGAATCGAACCCATGACCTCCGAGTCGAGGGTCAAGCTCTAACCACTAGACCACGGGCTTACAATATTATGGAAATAAGGCACAAAAGTGGTGCTGCCGATGTCAGCGAATGTAAGGCTGCGTTCACATCAAACTGACGGTCAAGTGTCAGCCGCCGAATGTGAGCGAGCGTTACGCAGCTTATGGTATTTCCATACATATTCACCTTTTCGTTCACACCTATGACCTAACCGACAATACGTTATTACGCTATGCGTAGACGCTGACATTCGGCGGCCGATATGTCAGTATAGTGTGAACGTAAAATACCGTTCATTTTCACGTTTACACTGGGGCTCACAGTGAGCCTGCTTACATTCGGCGGCTGACAGTCAGTTTAGTGTGAACGCAGCCTAAAGGGTTTTTCAGTAAGGACGCTCGAACTTTAACTGCGCATGGCGGCTGTCTTGGTAATGCGATATCTTGTCGTCACATTTTACCATAGAAAGTTTCATGCTTCAACAATACGTACAAAAATTTGCTTTAAAATCAACGCTCTCAAAAATTTATGGCGTTTTGAAAAAGAAATTGTAGCCCTAATAGATGGTATGGATCTCACCAACCGCTCCAATAGGACGACAACACTTTTGATAGTGCGATTCATATGGTATCGTCTTGGCATCACTTTACATAAAAATGTTTTTGGTGGGATCATATAGTCTCAGCCAAAAAGCAGTTAAAACTCGAGTTCTTCGTGAACTTGAACCCCATTTCATTTGATTAGGTATGTCGTAAAAAAAATATTCTTCAGCAAAATCGCGGCGACTATTTGACTGAAATGAAATGAAAACTCAATGAAAAACCCTAACCCTCTTACTAATAAACGCTGTATAAGCTTTGAATAGTTCCACAGTGTTTTGTTCACATCACACAAGTGACATTTTTAATTCGATAGAAGGAGACAAATAACTTTGTAGCTATTCAAAGTTTATACAGTGTTTATTAGTAAGGGGGTATAAATACAGTCAAACTGTATGCTGTTTAAACAGCAGACTATATAATGTATTTACAAAGAAAAGACAACGTAATACTAAATAGATAGGATCAGCTACTTGACTAACACCCGACATACTGTGGATGTATCATTTTATACGAACAATCCGGAAATCAGTACTGTTTCACTTGAAAACAACTATTATCACAAAATTTCACAAAAACCACAATAAATTATTTTTATATTATGTTGTCACTAGAGCATGCACTTGAAAAAAATAAGAAGAACCACCACCGAGACAAGTTATGTTTATTGTTGTTTGTTTGTTATTTGTGCAAAACAATTATTCAGTGGTGTTGTTATTAAATATTATTGTTATTAAGAATTATTGTTATTAAAAATACAGTATAAAGAAAATAGAAATGTGATGTTATACTAAAGAATTTAGTTTTATTTACATAAAGAATTTAATATTTGTACTTCTTATATATAAGGATTATGAATTATATCAAAGTTTTATTATAAAAAGATTTAAAGTCTAATTAATAAATTATAGTTTTTTTTAAGTAGGTAGTTCTGTACTTTTTGCTAAAATATTATAAGTAAATTACATTTCTTATAAGAAATTTATTTGAACTCGATCTCTTGTGAACTTCTCTTTATAATTTATAGCATATTTAAATATGAATATTTTGTTAAGAAATAATCACATTAAATAAACCTAAAACTTCTTAAATGATCTATTATAAAACATTTTTATTATGAACATGAAATTCAATCTACACTAATTAACAACATTTTAAATCTATAAAATCTTTATGATAGCTCAATCTGATAAAATCAAGATCATTTCTGTTTCTTGTCATAATATATTATACATCTCATAAAATCCTATTATTACATCTACCATAATATGATTATTATTATAAGAATAGTACTTACGTACAATACTTTTTTTCTGAGAAAGATTTAACTAAAATATTATATTATAATCAAGTTATTAATAAAAATATTTACACAATGGATAAGCTTTACAATGTTTTGTCCTTGCCTAATATGTTGGAAAAGTTGCTTGACGGACAAGGAGAAAACATTGTATTGCTTATTTATCGTATAATATTTTAATTAGTAAGCGGGACTCTTAGCCAATAGTTTAGGCTGCACATTAAATATGTAAATTATTATTAATTGACCTTACCGAAGCTGTTGTCTTTTTCTTCTGAGGCGGTAAAAGTACTGGGAGACCAGTATATTTCATTTTACGAATTCCTATAGACATCTAAAAAGAAGTAAAAAACAATTAGAACCAAAATGACTTCTCAAAACCATTTATTTCCAAGCTTATTGTATTTTAAAAATTTGTAAAAGTTATAATTTTTATTGTGTGAGTAAATCTCCAAGAAAGTTTATTTTGTATCAACTAATGATGAAGTTTTTGTGCACTACATAGAGCATAAAATACGTTTTTACTTATATTCCTCTAATAAGTAATAAGACTGTTAAGAGCGATAATATCATTCCTTGCAGTGCACAAAACACCGAATATTATTATTTGTTACAAAATAAATTATCTTGGAGATTGACCCATGTCATATTAGAATAAGAAAAAAAAAATACATAAATTACTGAAATAGGATTGAAGAACTTAGAAAATGTTTTAAAACTCTGATAGTCATGGTTAACCAATTATACAGAACCATTTTATGGCTAATAAGCCAAGCCATAAAAAATTACTAATTAACTCAATGCAACTTGGTATGTGTAAATTCTCTTTGACACAATTAACGAAAGCCACAAGTCACAACTGTATATTTACAGTATTTCTATGTTGTCTAAACATTTATGTACATAATTGTTTCATCATTAAAACAGGATAAAATAATCTAATGAGAAATTTCTGATAACAAAATAAAGCAGATGAATGTTCAAATGAAAGTGTTACCAAACCTAGGAAATGTTATTGAATATATGAGGCTATCGTTACACACTAAAAAACTTATATACAGGAAGGAAGTAAGATAACTACACTATCAAAAGCTAAAATACCAACTTACTACTCACTTTAGTTTTGTATGTATTTAATTTGTTATTCTTGTTGTTACAACAATTCCGCTATATTCTTCTAGTTCTCAGTTTTTGACATACATTGTATATGTACACAAAAACGATTTTAAAACATAATTGTGTGATTTAGACAATACAAAAATAAAACATTATTGTATGTTGATATGCAGATTCATTTTGTGGAATCCTTGTTGCACGCATTTGTTCTTTTTGTGACTTTTAATTTAAGTTAATTATCATTTTTAAATTGTCTAGCGTGGGTGTAGGTGGTAATTTATGTTATTTTCTATTTAAAATAGAAAATCTCCTTACAAATTAGTAATCTCCTTTGAGAATTTTCTCTCTGAAGAAATTTTATTTTGCATTTGACATTCCATCCGGTCTTTTCTTTTCCTGTCAAGCACGCTGTCAATTGACAATTGTCACCATGGACCTAGGAATAACAACAAGACCGAGTACGATTCTGCTTTCAAGTGTTGAGCGCGAATGTTTAGGATTCGTTATCTTTTATAAATTCGCCTATTTTTCGTGTTCTTTATTTGATTTTTAACTAATTTGTTTGTTTAATGTAGTGAGTAAAGGTGGTGTTGCATATTTTAATTCCATTTTGGAGTAGTTGTGTCTGTTTTGTTGTTTGTGTGTACTAACAAAAATATAGGTCTACCAGAATCTGATGGCATTTAAAAAAAAAAATGTGATTTTCATATGGCAATGTCAAGTATGACCCGTCAAATCAAAGTACGTGATCTGTCAACAGCTGCTAAAATTTTGTGATTATGTTCTTGGAATTTGTTGTTTTTGTGAAAATGTCGAAAAATGCAATTCGATCTCAAGCGAGAAATATTGTTTTCAATGTCTATATCAAAATACAGAAAGAAGAAGGTGTAAATCGAACTCAATTTTATAATTTAAAGATCGTGGTAGAGTTGACCGGTAAGTTAGAGTGAGTTGTTTTGATACTTTTATTTTTTTTATATTTTCTTAGGTACTTATTGTGACTTCTTTAAATGTTTTTTCCAGTACTACTATTAGGTGAATCGTAGCTGATCGCATATCGAATGATGGTTTGTTTTCCATGCCTGGTAAAAGGAGGGGAGGAGGGAAGAAGAAAATCAACTTAGAAAGATTCGATTTACAGTTGATTAGGAATAAAGTAAATGAGTTCTATACAGTTCGGAAGGAAATTCCAACATTAAATAAACTGTTGCCAATTTAATTGTATGTTATTTGTAATAAATAAGTATATATTTAAGTAATTCACGATTGATTTATTTTTCATGACATATTGTCTATACCTACTATTAACTCGATGTATAAGAACATTCTTCATACAATCTTATTATAATTCATGTTCAATAATACTAAAAACATAATTAAAAATTAACCAGTATCAAGATCGTTTAATCCAATTTCCCCAGTATTGCACACTACAAAATTTTATTTCCCTTTTTGCCATGAGATTCTGGTACACCTATACTAACAAAAATACCTACTTTGGTAAGTGAACCTGTACATACCTACTAATTTAGTTATTTAGCATGGAGGGCAATGAAAGCCCGTCGCCTCCTGATCCTCCCGATCCTGAAGATTTTCAGTATACCCCAGTTCTAACAGCCCCACTCGAATCATTTGCGGCAGTAGAAAAAGCTGCCGGGAAGAAAAGACCATACCAACCTAATGACATTACACAAATACCAAGCAAGCAGGCTAAACAAATTCTATACAGAAATGCTTATAATGCTAAAGATAAACCTCCTTACTTGGTACATGTGTCAAAATCTGAGAAGGAACCATCATCCAACACATCCATACACACAATAAAATTTGGTCAGTTCTTAAAAACCCAGAGGTTTCAAGGAATACGTGCTGACGGCTGTAGGCCGCAACAAAATAGCTGTAGAATTTTTAACACCAGAAGATGCCAATAACTTTATGTCACACCCAGTCATCATCCAAAACGGCTATAATACTACAATACCCACATATAACATTACCCGCATGGGAGTAGTAAGGGAGATCCCTGTAGATTGATCGCCAGAGGAAATCATAGACAATTTAGAAGTCCCACCTGAAAGCGGCAAAATAGTAAAAGCTCGCTGAATAAACAGAAAAGTTTTTAATAACGGTACCCCAGAGTGGCAGCCTACACAATCAGTTATTCTGACTTTTGACGGACAGGCACTTCCAACTAGAGTTTTTTGTTTTTATGTTGCCCTTAAAGTTGAACTTTACAAATACCCCACAGTTCAATGTTACAATTGTTGCCGTTTTGGGCATACGAAAAATCAGTGCAGATCCAAACCTCGTTGCTACAAATGCAGCCAAGAGCACACTGGCGAAGGTTGCACAACCACTGAGGATAAATCTCTCTCCCTGTCATGTTCGGGCAGCCATTTTGCTATAAACAAGAGCTGCCCTGAATATATCAGGCAGACGGAAATAAAAAGTATTATGGCCGAAAAAAATATATATTATAAAGAGGCAAATAAAGTAGTTCCTCCTTCGTATAGGTCATATGCGGATATCTCCAAACATTACCCCAATAATCTTCAGAAAACAGTGCCTGTTAATCCTCAGCTACGCACCCCAGCCTCAAAAACCTCTTATAAAAAAACAGTGTTTATTACTAAGAAACAGCCACCTCCACTAATACCAGGATATGACAAAAGGGCTCATCAGCAAATCTTAAATGACTATTTAATCCCAGACTATGAAAACGGCTGCGCATTACCTAGTAGTAGTAGTAGTAATACCAATAATAATAATAATCTATCAAATAATTTTCAATACATTCTTGAATTACTTTTAACCACAGCTATCAACATGTTGACCACTAGTAATTATACATTAACAGACCACGTTGCACAAAAACTAACATACTTAATCAATAATAACCATAGTGGATCTACTCAAAATACTGCAATGGAAAATACTGCAATGGAACATATTCAACAGCATTCAAAATAAAAAACATGAACTTATTCAACTAACAAATAAACTTAATCCTTTGGTAATTTGTTTAAATGAAACATGGCTAAAACCGGACCAACATTTCTATCTGAATGGTTTCTCTTGTTATCGAGAAGACCGTCCGGATGGATATGGAGGTACAATGATTTTAGTCAATAATAAAACATCTATTTTTTTTTTCTTTATTGGACCAAAAAACAGTTACATGTTAAGATCTTAAACTAAGAACAATTAGATAAACAAATAGACAAACACATAACCCACACTATTGATCGCGGCGTAACAAAAATAATACAAATTTTGCCAGAAAAAAAAGGAAAAAATTAAATACATTATCAATGTTAAGTGGTTCGTAAAAGATGAAAAACATTTCTGATACTATACTTAATTCATGAAGCCCCAAGCGGTCGCATGCAACCGCGATAACAACGAATAAGTTGTTTTTCTCACGATCGACGGGGTAATTATGCAGATAATTTAAAACAAAATAGAGGAAGAAAAAAAAATAACAATATAACAGCTGCGGATGATTTTCTAATTACAATTTTTTAAATGGTCATGGATATGTTGTTTAAATTGAATATAGGATAGTGCAAAAATATAAATATCAATAAAGTACTTATTGTATGTGTCCACTAAGCGACGAAGGGGAATGCGAAGACCAGCGTTAGTCTTGCAGGATGTAGTGTGAAATTATACTGACGAACTCTACGTCGATGGACTGTTCTAGGAACGTTGTAACATATTTTTCATACCACCTGCTCGACAATGTTCGATTATATATCACGCAAACTCAACGTAAAGCATGTCATTGACTCCCACGGGAGATAATGTTATATGAAACTCCCAAGGGATTAAAGTGATTTGAATTTGGAACGTTAAAATTCCTATGAAAATTACTAGTAGATACGTATCTATCATAGAGTTTTTCAATAATAATATGGTATTGCTGAGAGTTTATTCGAAAATCGAACTGGCCACCTATAATTTTAATATTCTCACGTGTCAAAATCGTCAGTCACAAGTTCCTGAATCTTTAAGTACTGCTCCACCACAACTTCCATAAATGTTCCTTATAAAAATATTACTCTGTCCCTCCATAACTGGACAAATGTGTCGAATATCAATATTATTTTTTAACAAAATAAATGTTATATTTTTGTAGCCCTGGGTTTTTATTGCCTCGCAGTAGGTATGAAAAGTAGAGTATGCACCTCTGGGATAAAGCCTGTCTTCGTCTTGGGCAGCTTGAACCCCTCGCTTCACTCAGGACTCTACATAACTTCCTCGTTTCACTCGGGAGTTAAGTTTTAACTCCCTCGCTATTCTCGGGAGTTAACTCTAGAGTCCCTCGTTACGCTCAGGGTCCAATATGCTACCCGTGACGTAAGACACTGCTTTATCCCCTTGGTGCATAATCTACTATTATTAGTTAGGGCTGAGCAGTCAAATTTATGATTGCATAGACCATGCGGCATCATGGCATCTAGGAGCTGACGTCGGGATTCCAAGCTCAGTAGTTTAAAGTGATTAAGCAAGTCAGTATAAGGTAGAGTAGATCGTTTATATTTAAAATAAGTAGCGCGTAAGATTTTTTTCTGTACCAATTCCAAACTATTTGTATATTTACTATAGAGAGGGTTCCATACAGGTATGGCATATTCTAGCTGGGACCTTATTAGCGTTTTGTAAAGTAACAAAAGTGTGGAAGGTCGAACGAAATCTCTTGTAGACCTAATTACAAACCCATACATGCGATAAGCTTTATTAATTATGTTATCAATATGTTGATTGAAATGTAGAGATGTTTCCAAGAGGACCCCCAGATCACGAACTAAACTGACTATATTTAAAGGTGTGTTGTTAATGGTATACGTGAAATTTAGTTTATTAATTTTTTTAGTGAATGAAATAGTGTGACATTTGGGAAGACTTAGAAATAACTTATTACGAGTACAATAGCTGTGTAATCTACATAGATCTTGTTGCAAAAGTAGACAGTCTGCAATATTTCTGATCGATTTGAAAAATTTTATGTCGTCAGCATACATAAAAAATGGCGTATTTTTAAAACATTGTTGTAGGCGACGCACTACGATTAGGTTTCATCTAGGCATAAGTTACTGTTATTACTTATTAGAATTAAGTTGTTTATATGCCCTTTTGTTTAGAATAATATGATTTCTTGTTTATGTAACAGAAATAATAAAGTCGTACCGCTGGGACGTTCAAATTTCTAATGATTTGCCCGCCACCTCGGGAACAATAGTCGCACAACCGCACGCACAAGTGACACACGTTTGAACGCTCCACCGGCACATAACTATCCAAAACCGTGGTTTTATTCAGTCCCCTATAATCGCTGGTCAATCGAGTCGGATCTGAACTAGAACTATCATGTATCGTACGCCAAATAAATTGTTATCTACAAAATCCCGCGTAAAGTTAACGGATAGACTAGAAAGTGCATCGGAGCACGTGTTATCGCGTGATTGTCGCGAACAACCAAAAGCGCGTAAAATGTCGAAATCGGACTGTACAGTAGTGAAAAGTGAGTCAAATGTAGTGTCTCATAAATCGTCATCGTCTCAAATTAGGCGCAAACAGCTGGAATTAGCAGCAGCCGAGGCAAAAGCTAAAATTGCCGAGGAAAAAGTCGAGGCAAAAGCTAAAATTGCTATGGAACTTATCGACAAGCGGCTCGAATGTGACTTAGCCATGGTCGAAAGTTCAACCTGTAGCAAGCCTGCTAGCATCGACGGGAGTCAGTGTAACGTGGAGCAGTGGCTGGAACATAGTAACGTACAGCCGCCACCCGTGGCGGCAGCCACGGCAACGGAGGCAGCGCCGGCACCTAGCGCAGACCGCGCACCTAGCCGCGCCCGCGCTCCAGACGCCGACGGTATACTTCAGCTAGCTCACACACTTAAGGACATCATGACTGCCACGTCACCGCACCAGCAAGACGAACGACTACTCACTCGATTATCGACACCTCGAGAGCTACCAACATTTAGTGGTGAATGCTTCGACTGGTTGCATTTCCGAAGCGCATATGATGAATCCACGCAGGTATGCCAATTTAGTGATTCTGAAAATTTATGGCGACTACGCAGGGCGCTCCGCGGCGAGGCCAAGGAAGCCGTCACCGATTTACTGATCGGAGGCACCTCGCCAGCTATTGTAATGGAAGCGCTGGAACTCAGATTTGGACACCCAGATTTAATTGTTCAACAGCTGACTGCGCAAATGAAAAAACTATCGCCACTCTCAACTAATTATCAAAATGATATAATTAACTTTTCTATGAAAGTTAATAATTGTGTTGCGACGCTGAACTCACTCAATCAACATGATTACCTACGCAGCCCTGAATTACTGACGGCAGTCGTCACCAAGTTGCCTAGTATTCTGATAAGCAAATGGTCAGACTACGCTTACGACAAGCTAGCTAGTAACGTCCCGAAACTACAGCTACTAGCTACATTTTTAAAACGAGAAGCTACTGTGGCCTCAACAGTCGGCGTTACACACCTGCGAGACAATCGTAAACCCGACACGGTGCCCGCCGGACGAATGAAGCCGGATGACAGGCAACGACAATCTACCTACTATAATCGTCCTTTGCTTGCGACGGCAACGAAAGCCGCTCGACCGACGTCGTCAAAATTATGCTCGTTTTGCTCAAAATCTGCTCATCCACTTACCGAATGCCGATTTTTCAAACGTGCAATGCGAAAAGATAGATGGAGATTTGTAAAAGCAAAAAATCTATGTTTTTGCTGCCTGTTGGAGCGACACGATAATGCCGCATGTCCAGCACCTTTATGCGATATCGATGACTGCGGACTGTCGCACAATCGTCTTCTTCACTTCAAGAAGCCTGCAATCGACACGGTGGCCACAGTGAGCGCGCCCGCCCACGAGCCGCAGACAGCTGACAGCGAGTCGTCATCTTCAGCGCGCGACGAGATCGTGGCCAACGTGGCCGCCCAGCGCGAGCCGCGCGACGCCGCCGCCGCCGCCGGGACTCCAGAACCGCGAGTGGGTTGTGAAGTGTTGCTCAAAGTGATAAAGGTCAATCTAAGTGGCCCAAAGGGCACGGTGAGTGCGTATGCATTGTTAGACGATGGTGCATCCATATCTATGATCGATAAAGACTTGGTAAGTGAATTAGGACTTGTTACTTCTCAGTCTAGCCCCATAAAATTTATTGATGCCTTCGGTATTGAAATATTTCAGTCTGATGTACCTAAAGTTGTAACTAATATATGTGGTGTATTTGAAAATAAAAGTTTTAATGTAACATTACGTGTAGTAAACAACCTAAAATTACCAAAACAAGATTTGTCAATAGTTAAGAATTTAAAATGTAATCATTTGCTACAAATTAATGACAAAGTATGTAACCAATGTGTAGTGCCTCGCCTACTTATAGGTGAGGACAATTATTTCCTCATTGCTCCTCAGGAGATTCTGCACGGTAACAAGCAGGAACCTTATGCTACGAGATGCCTACTAGGCTGGTCTATTCATGGCTGCATCGGTCTCGCTCACACTCCCATGAACGGCCACACTTTTCATCTCGCTCACTCAGAGGAACACGATAGTAAAATAATAGAATTAAATAATTTAATTAAACAATCGTTCGAACTAGACTCGATAGGAATATCGACCTTACGCCGCGAAAATACGGCACACGTGAGAGCAGTACGTATTTTAGATGAGACTGCACGGAATATAGGTAACCAGTGGGAAGTAGGTCTACCTTTCACGAAAGACAAATTGGAATTTCCCAATACGTTTGATTATGCGCGTAAAAGACTAAATAGTTTAGTTAAGAGGTTTAGGTCTGACGCCACGTACGCAGACAAATATCGCCGGGAGATGCGGAGGCTCTTTGATAACGGCTACGCGCGTGAAATAGCCGATACCGAACCCGCACCCAGCCACACATGGTACTTGTCGCATTTTGGAGTTCAAAACCCGAACAAACCCGACAAGCTAAGGCTAGTATTTGATTGTGCAGGTAAAGTAAATGGTGCTTGCCTAAATGATTTTCTTCTGACAGGTCCCGACTTATATAATTCACTCCTAGGAATTATGTTGCGTTTCCGCGAGCATAGAATAGCACTGACTGCGGATATTAAAGACTTCTTTGTTCAAATCAAAATACGGGCCGAAGATCAAAATGTTTTCCGTTTTCTTTGGCAAGAAAGCGCCGATGATAGTGTAAAAATATGTGTAATGCAATCTTTGCTTTTTGGAGCTACTTGCTCACCGTTTGTCGCACAATACATAAAAAATAAAAATGCGATAAAATACATAGACGAATGCCCCGAGGCTGTTTATGTCATATTAAACGACCATTACATGGACGATTGTTTACATTCATGTGACAGTGAAAGCAAAGCTATTAAATTAATACGCGAAATATCCGAAATACATAAATCAGGTTGTTTCGAGAAAACCCGCTGGTCCAGCAACAGTACACAAGTACTTAAGACCGTCCCGCACGCGGCGCTCGCACCCGCCGCTATCGAGTTACAACACGGAGCTACGAACACAGCTGAGCGCACTCTAGGTTTGATGTGGCATCCGAGCGAAGATATGTTTAGTTTTAAAATAGCTTTGAGTCGAATTTCGCCTGACATCTTGAATGGCACCGAGGTACCTACTAAAGCTCAAATGTTAAGCATTATAATGTCCGTTTACGATATCCACGGTTTTCTTTCCCCGTTCTTAATTAAAGGTAAAATTATTTTTCAAAACGTCCATCGCAGCGGGGTCGAATGGAACTGCCGCATCCAACCCGAGGAGCATACCTTATGGCTTAGTTGGCTCACAGATTTGAAGTGTCTACACTTACTTAGAATTCCTCGATTCTATGGCAACGCGCAGGAGTGGACACATTGTTACTCGGCGGAACAGATGTTAACGCACTTCACTAATAATACAAATGAAGGCGACATAGTTGAAAAACAAATGCATATTTTTTGTGACGCTTCGTCTAAAGCTTACGCTACTGTTATTTATTGGCGTTTCACACGTGCCGACGGGTGCGTACTGGTTAGTTTTGTCGCTAGTAAATCTAGAGTAAGTCCATTGAAGCCGACGTCAATCCCGCGGTTGGAACTACAGGGTGCTCTTTTAGGCGCGCGACTCGCAGGAGCTATACAGCGCGAACACAAAGACATTCAGCCCGGTCAACGTTATTTTTGGACGGATAGTAGCACAGTCTTGCAGTGGATTCGAAGCGATCCTCGTAGTTACAAACCTTACGTAGCCCATCGACTGGGTGAGATTGATGAACTTACAAAGTCATGCGAATGGCGTCACGTGCCCACCGCGAGCAACGTCGCTGACGCGGCCACTCGTGAAGACGCACCTCCATTAGAGTACTCAAGTGCCTGGTTTCAAGGTCCTTCATTTTTAAGATTCCCTGAAGGTCAATGGCCTAGGGACCGGATGTTTACAAAAACGCTTGAGGATGCAAAGTGCGAAGAACGTACCGTACATTTAGTAGTCGTAGATAAATCGACGATGTCTCTGCCTAATGCGAATAATATTTCGAATTGGCTAACTCTCGTACGCGCAACTGCTAGGGTTTTATTATTCATTAGAAAATGTCAGCGTAAACGATGCAATCTTGACACTCTTCTAATGAAGGCGGCAGAAGACCGGCTGATAAAGAAATGTCAAAACGATAGTTTTGCTACCGATGTAACTTTATTAAAACAGAATAAGCCCCTGTCACGTGATAGTCGTTTACTACAACTAACCCCTTACGTAGACGAGACCGGTCTCATGCGTGTAGGCGGTCGTGTAGAGGCTGTCGCTGGTGTCGAGCTTAACTCGCGAAAACTAGTTGTAGAATACTTTCATAGACAAGCACTTCACGGTGCAAACGATCTTGTCGTTAACAATTAGATTTTAAAGCTTAGTACGACAGTTCGTGCCGTCGCGTCCCATTGTTTATTTATGTCCAACTTACTACCACGTCAGAAGTGGACTACTGAGTCTAGGCAGTTATAGGTTAACGATTACGTTATCATAATCGAACCGAATTTAGAACGAAGCTGCTGGCGGCATGGGGTTGTGAGCGCGACCCACGCGGGCCGCGACGGGCGAGTCCGCATCGTTGACGTGCGCACACGCACCGGTGTGCTGCGCAGACCTGTGACACGCGTCGCCCTACTGGCACCACAGGATGATAGTAGTGCTAACTAGTTAGCACTAAGGAGGCAGATTGTAGGCGACGCACTACGATTAGATTTCATCTAGGCATAAGTTACTGTTATTACTTATTAGAATTAAGTTGTTTATATGCCCTTTTGTTTAGAATAATATGATTTCTTGTTTATGTAACAGAAATAATAAAGTCGTACCGCTGGGACGTTCAAATTTCTAATGATTTGCCCGCCACCTCGGGAACAATAGTCGCACAACCGCACGCACAAGTGACACACGTTTGAACGCTCCACCGGCACATAACTATCCAAAACCGTGGTTTTATTCAGTCCCCTATAATGTATATATCGTTTATGAAAATGACAAAAAGAAGCGGACCAAGTATAGATCCCTGGGGAACACCTGAGCTAGCAAATATGGACTCAGAATGATAGCCGTTTATCACCACCCTTTGTGATCTGTTGAAAATATAGGACATAAACCAACGAAGCAAATTTCCCCGAATCCCGTTGAAGGCTATTTTATCTAACAACAAAGAATGATCAACCTTGTCAAATGCTTTTTGAAAATCTGTATAAACTGCATCAACTTGCCCTTGCTTATCCATATTAGAAAATAGGTACTCGACAAAACACATAAGGTTTGTACATGTAGAGCGCTGCTTAACGAAACCGTGCTGTTCAGGTAAGATCAGTCGATGGATAAGGGGATACACTGCGTCATGAACAAGCTTCTCAAAAACTTTAGACAGTGTAGATAATATTGATATAGGGCGATAATTTTCCACGTTGCTCCTGTCACCATTCTTGTAAATCGGTGTTATATGTGCTTGTTTCCATACCGACGGAAACACAGACTCTTGAAGACATTTATTATACAGTATATGTAGAGCACAAGATATGGAAACTGCAGTTTTTATGAAGAAGAATGGAGGAATTCCATCTGGGCCAGCACCTTTCGAAGAATCTAATAATTTGAGGGCATTTTTGATTGAGTCTTCAGAAAGTTCAAGATCAGAAATATATTGAGCGTACTCGGAAATATCATCTGAGGGTTGCCAATTAAGTGGATCAAGAGAAGATCGTTCATAGACTGAGCTGAAGAAAGACGAAAATAAATTGCAAACGTCAGAGGGAGTGTTCGCTGAGACATTGTTATAATACATGTTATTTTTTTTTTATAAAACTAGGGTGCAAACGAGCAAACGGATCACCTGATGGAAAGCGATTACCGTCGCCCATGGACACCCGCAACATCAGAGAAGTTGCAAGTGCGTTGCCGGCCTTTTAGGAGGGAATACGCTCCCTTCTTGAAGGTTTGCAGGTCGTAGTGGTCCGGAAATACTGCTGGCGAAAGTTCATTCCAGAGTTTTACAGTGCGCGGCAGAAAGCTTCGGGTAAAGCGCACGGTGGAGGACTGCCACTCATCAAGGTGATGAGGATGATAAATATTTTGTCGCATGGAACGGTGGCGAAAAGTTGCAGCAGGTATAAGTCCGAACAATTCCTCGGAGCACTCCCCGTAATATAACCGATAGAGGATGCAGAGCGATGCTACATCTCTACGTAGCTCTAAGGAGTCAAGCCTGTTTGAAACACTATGGCAGTCGACAATTCGAGCGGCCCTACGTTGGATACGATCCAGAGGGAGAAGCTGGTACTTTGGCGCCCCTGCCCAGAGATGAGAACAGTATTCCATGTGAGGCCGAACCTGCGCCTTATAGAGTTGTAGGCGTTGGACCGGACTGAAATACTGCTTTGGCCTGTTCAGAACACCAAGCTTCTTGGAGGCTAACTTGGCCTTGCCCTCCAGATGATATCGGAACTGGACCTCGCTCGATATGTTAACACCAAGTATTCCAATGTTGGAGGAGATAGCTATGGGTATGCTTTCAAAACGAGGACATACGACCATTGGTAACTTTTATTAGGAAAGTTGGCAGATTTTTTCTTATTTGAAATATAAGACCAAAAGTGTTTAATATTTTTAGGTATACTGTCTTCGACTGTTTTTATGTAATTACGAAAACACTTGGCCATTTCACTTTCAAACAATTTACGATAGCTTGAGAAGTGTTCGTAGTCCATGCGATTTCTATATATTTTCCACTTGACCCAGGCGCGCTCCTTGTTTTTAAATATTCTAATTAGGTTGGATGAAAACGAAATAGGAAAATCTGAACTCTTAGACAAAGACTGGGGAACATGCTTCTTAATTACGCCGTATAAAATTTCGTAAAATTCCGATACGGTTTCTTCGGCAGTTAGACTAGTTAATGTTGTACTCCAGTCTATGTTTTGTAGTGCATATTAATGTTGTCATAATTGACTCTGTAATATTTATAGGTAAGTAATCTCTGACGTTGCATAGGCACTAACTTAGTGTTTAAACTAGTTATGATGGAAAATGGAGGGTGATGTGGGACAGTATTCGACAAGGCGTTACAGAAAACTGCTTCACAGTCCACATTAGAAATAAACATGTCCAGTATTCTGTCTAAGTTATTCCTAAAAATGTTGAACTGCATACCATTCACCATCGACAGAAAATTCAGCAATAATTGACTGGGTGACCTAGCAGCTGACGAGACTAATTTAGGGATAACATAGTTATTTTGTTCAATCCAATCAACGTCTGGGCAATTAAAATCTCCAGTAATGAAAAAAGATTCAACGTGGGAGTTATTAGTGATATTTTGTAACATGTCTAAATAATTTTCGTACACTGAATAACTTGAGCGGGGCGGTATGTACCAGTGGCGAAGGGTGGTTTTTCCGCAGAGGGAAGCCACTATGGTCTTTATGCATATTAAACAAGTACATAGTAAATACATACCTAGAGGCTGCTTCGTGGGATTCTATCTATTTCGGTACAGAGTTAGAGTTTCGTTTGATTCAATATGTATTAACGCCATTTTAAGAAATTCACGATCGTTTCAATAATGTATAGTAAATACTATGCCTACTAGAATCTACTCACCACAATAATGCAATTTACAATCCAAATAAGTGCACTTCACAATATAAATATAATATTTTACACTACAGTATACACTACAAATTACAATAATACAAGAAACTAGCGAATAATTTATAACAAAATTACGACGCATAATATGGAATGTAGTCGACTGTCGTTTGCATAAAAATGGCAAAAGAAATTTTCTAATGTTTGGGATTTTCAACCAATGAGAGACCATAACCGGTCTCCGAGCGGCTTATTTAATGATAATTTCAACCAATAAAATTGTACAAATACTTTGTCATTCATTTCCAAAACGTAATAAGAGCCATTAGGCCTACAGTTTGAATTTAACCTTAAAACAAACGAAATAATGACTATTATAGAATGAAACATATATTTCATTACTGAAACCGTCAGACACCGTATTACGATTTTCAAAATTCGAACTGGCCGTCCAATAGGACGGCATATTTAAATTTCAACTTTATTTAGAACGAAATAAGGTCTTTTATACAATGCGATAAGCCGTTATTCATCGGGTTATGTGATATTGTGATGTCCGTTACATAGATGGCGCTCGCGCGGCCCTACATCACGCTATAGCTTGTACAATAAGTCATTGCTGTAGTGAATTAGTTTTCGAAATAATTTGTCATAGTTACTGAAATGTATCCAACACAAAAGGGAAGCCGATGGGAATCGGCTTCTATACACGCTTCGCCACTGGTATGTACACAGCACTGATGATGTGACTTAACCCAGCTTTTTCAGCGGGAATTTCTACTACAACCTGCTCGATCGCCGAGTTATCAAATGGTGTAACTAATTTTGTGGGTCGAAGTTCACGACGAACGGCAACTAGGACACCACCACCATCAGCTTTTGAAGTTGCAGACCTGTCGCGATCACATCTGAAAACGACGTAGCGATCATCAATAAAATTATTATCATTAATGTCGGGCGCTAGCCAAGTTTCAATTAGGACCACAACGTCGTATGAGTTAGCCATGATATTCATGTATAGAGTCTGCAACTTTGTGCGAATACCTCCACAGTTTTGATAGTACACTACGATACCGTTAGAAATCATTTAGACTAGGATAGCTATATATAAATATTACTAATGACTGAGATTTTTAGAATAATGATATATTGAGCCCATTATTATATGACGAGACCAGAGTAAAAATAAAAATTAAAAGACATAAAGTATTATAAGATATTATGACATGAGATTTATGCACTTCCTGGAAGCAAAAGTGGACACAATAATTTGAAATATTAAGAGCAAAAATAAATTCAGTAATCGTAAAATATAAAATGATCATAGCTCTATACTCAATATTCCATATTATAATTACAGTGTTATCAATGTAGTTGGGATTAAAGTACTAAACACAAACATTATATCTATTTATATCCCACACCCAAACCTATCTATCCTGCCTTATCTCCGCCATATATTCTCCTTGTATCCTCCCCCCCCCCCCCCTTTTAATTTAAGGAGATTTTAACTGTCATAATGTTATGTGGGGCTCTGATTCTAATGATAATTTTGGCACAGAATTAGGTGAATTATTGGAAGAAGTAAACCTATGTATCCTCAATAATGGACAAGTAACAAGATTGACTCCTCCTGACCAAAGGAGAAGCTGTGTAGATTTATCAATATGCTCAACCAACATGGCCAGTATACTTCAATGGAATATAATATTGAATAGCACATTTGGTAGTGGTCACTACCCCATCACTATTGAATATCCAACCAGATCTCCACCTCATTTATCTTCTCCTCCAATACTAAAATATAGGATCTCGAGTGCTGACTGGGAAAAATATAAGAAATTATTAGAACAGAAAACCAACTCCTTACCTGAAATGAACTCAGGAAACTTAAAATATGTATGCTACACAGAACTCTGTAAGGCCATATCATTTGCAGCAGATCACAGCATTCCCCTAAAAAACACAGGACAGGGAATGCTATTATTAAGGCTAGGAAAAATGCAGAGAGGGCATATAGGAGAAATATGATAGAGACAAACTTAATAACTTACCAAAGAATTGCAGCCCAATGTAAAATACTTTTTCGCAAGAAGAAGGCACAAAGCTGGCGAAACTTCTGTGCATCATTATCACCACGCACCAACTCGAATATTATCTGGAAACAAATAAACAGATTCAGACGCTGCCTCTCTTACCAAAATTCCCCTCCTATTCCAATCCCGGTTGCAAAAGAATTTTTAAACAAAATATCACCTTCTTTTGTCCCAAACTATAGTGATCTACCAGGCTCAAACATTGAACATTCAATTGAAGACTCAATAACCCGGCCATTTACCATTTTCGAGGTTAGTTTTGTCCTGGCGGGTGTCAGTGACTCCGCTCCGGGAGACGATGGATTCCTTTACTCCTTCCTGGAAAAAGCGGAAACAAATTTCCTTTCATATTATCTAAACATGATCAATAAAGTATTTGATCATAATTTCATACCTTCTGAATGGAAATTACAAGTAATTATCTCTGTACTAAAACCAGGTAAAGCACCTGATATAATAGACAATTATCGACCAATTGCTCTTTCATCTACACTATGTAAAGTGTTTGAAAATTTAATTAAAAACCGATTAGAATGGTTTGCTGAAATAAAATCTATATTCCCTCTCACTCAATTTGGCTTTCGCAAGGGTTTATCAACAGCAGACAGTCTGAGTATCTTCCTCTCTGATCTGAGAATCGCTTTCTCTAGGGAGGAATCCATCGTGGCTCTTTTTTTGGATGTGTCCGCTGCATACGACAGCGTCAATCTTTCGGAACTCAGGTACCGATTACAACAGCTGAGTATTCCCGCAAAGCTTGACAACATTGTGTGTAGTTTAACGATGCAAAGAAAGATAAAGCTGCGCGTCCCGGGACAGGAAACAGAAATACGCACGGTCTATGTGGGACTTCCTCAGGGCTCCCCATTGAGTCCTTCACTGTACAATTTGTATGTAGCCAAACTGCCCCTCTGTCTTAACCTTGACTGTCAATTTCTTCAATACGCGGATGATTTACTATTATATACAATAAATAGATCAATTAATACAGCGTCTGCTTCACTTCAAACTTCTTTAGACTCTTTACTGAACTGGTTAAATAAAAGTAGCCTCCGGTTGTCAGCCATAAAAAGCAGTGTAGTAATATTTAGTAGGAAAAAAATCGTATCGCGTATTGACTTAAAAGTCGGAGATCAATCCATCCCAATAAAAAACGAAGCAAATTTTTTAGGGTTAATAATTGATTCAAAACTCTCTGGGATTAGCCATATAAATTATATTTATAAAAAATCAGAGCGTAATTTCAATATAATTAAAGCGCTTTCTGGCGTCTTTTGGGGATCACACCCTTTTACTCAAAAAATTTTATATAACGCAATAATTAGGAGTTTATTTGATTATAGCTTATTCCTTCTTTCACCTTACAATAAAAAGGCAATTCGATCCTTGGATCTCCTACAGTCCAGAGCACTTCGCACTGTTCTGGGATGCATGAGATCCACACCCATTAACGCTTTACAGGTGGAAGCTGGTGAACCTCCGCTGCATTTACGATCCCAATTCCTTTCTGATCGATTTGTCTTTCGCATTAACTCTCGAACTGATCATCCCCTTATTAAGAAACTTGAGCTACTAAGTAATTTATGCCTGACATCGTGGCGACATAAAAATGTGCCGCCCATAATAAATAGTTATAGAAAAATAATACACATCCAACAAGTTGCTCACATTCGAACTTCTCTTAAATTACACAGTTATGAATATCCATATGATGTTTTAACTTATCCACCAAAAGTAATTTTAGATCTAGGAATAAATAAAGAATCCTCCCATTGCAATAACACATTTACATCCATTGCAAACACCTACTGGAAGAATGGCCACTTTTTCTTTACAGATGCCTCAAAATTAACTGAAACAGGCAATACAGGTGTGGCTGTATATTATCTAATAAAAATAATACTAATATTTCAATGTCCTGCGCAATCCTCTGTTTTCACTGGAGAATGCATTGGTATATTGGAGGCCTGCTTATTTATAGAAAGCCGCAATATATCAAATGCCATTATCTTCTCTGATTCAAAAAGTGCCATAGAATCAATAGCAAAAAGCTCTATCTTTAATAAATTAAACAGTTCGATAATCCTAGACATTAAACTTTCTCTTTTTAAAAGCTCCAACAAAGGACTCAATGTGACTCTTGTCTGGATACCAGGACATGCTGGCATAAAGGGAAATGAAGTAGCAGGCTCCCTAGCAAAACAAGCTACTTCACAACAGGTTAACCTCAAACACTTTTCTCATCAGAATTATGATTTGCTCTCTATCCCGAAAAAAGATCTATTTAAATTATGGCAAACACACTGGGAAAGGAGTAGCCAAATCAAAGGAAGACACTATGGGTCAATCCAGTGCCGTAAATAGGGCGGTGCCACCGGTGCCCAGGCACAGGGCGTAGACTCTGGGGGGCGCAAGAATGGCCAGACCAGGCAGGACCAGCCCCGGATCTAGGGCGCAGTTATAGAAGCTCGCACAGGGCGCAGAAAAGGCTATTTACGGCACTGGGTCAATCCAACCAATAATTCCCAAAAAACCATGGTTCTGGAAGTATAAAAAAAATCTGTAAGAAAATGGTCTCAATATTATGTAGATTACGTCTAGGACATGTCTGCACTCCAATTTTTCTAAATAAACTAAGAATCAGAGATTTATCTTTGTGTGAGTGTGGTTTGGATGATGGTTCATTGGAACATATCTTCTTTTCCTGCCCTAACAATGCTACTTTCCCCTTGTATTTGCAACTACATAAATTTAATATGCCCCTGCCCACAGATTTTTCCTCTCTTTTATACTTTTTCCACAAGCCAAAACTTGTTTTGTTGTTATCATAATTTATAAATGAAAATAATATTCAACTTTAATACTGGCAATCTCTCATCATTAGCATTATTAATTGATTTTATTGTTATTTTATTAGTTAGTGTATAAAAGTTGTTTCACCTTACAAATTACCAAAATTATAATAATACTAACTAATTAATTTTATTAAAGTTGTCTATCAATGTGTTGTCCATCCTAATAATAACCTAACAGTAGATACCCTTTAAATGTTTAATTTTTTGTTGTTACTTACAGGCTAATTATGGGTAATTATAAATCAAATAATTCGTTTAGAGTAAAATTTAAAAAAAATCGAAAAAACATTTCAATACCTACTCGACACTGGCAGAATGGTGCAAAACCTTTGCAACCGCGATTGCCATAAATAAAAGAAGAAGAAGACCGAGTACTGTGAGCAAAAAAAACGAGCCGAGCGAGAGGTTGGAAGAGAGGCCGTGTGTCCCTTTCTAGTAGGGCAGTGTTTTTCAACCTTTTTCATGATGGGACTGATTGTATAAAAAAAGATTTCGCGACCCCCCGACCCTTTGCTTTTTTATCATGTACGTATGTGTATGTCACAGTGTTATAAATATTCATTCCATACGATCATGTAGGTACCTATGTGTATGTTACAGTCTTACAAATATTCATTCCATACGATGTTTCTATGCGTCTCCATAATTAGGATTCGGAAATAAGTACATAATATATTACGTCAGACACATTATTTTACAATTACATACATCGATGATATCGATGATCGATATATGAGTATATCCATTTGTTAAAATTCTCTTACTTAATAAATCAATATTTTTTATTTATTAAGAAAGATAATTTTATTGTTTTTTTACTAAAGTTCTCTCGACCTTCGGCGACCCCCCCTACAGAAGCTTCGCGACCCCCCAGGGGGTCGCGACCCACAGGTTGAAAAACACTGTAGTAGGATGACAATAATATTTTCTGCTGTGTGGACAAACTGCAAAGCTGTGTGAGACAAATTGTGAAACACTGAATGCATGGGCGTAGCCAGGGGGGTGGTTTAGGGGGTTCAAACCCCCCCCGAAATGGGCCGGCTGGTATATATAATACAGAGATCTGACCAATATACAAAGGCGTATTTAGAAATTTTGGGCCCGAGGCCAATTAACATATTTTGCCGCCCCATTAACCCTATCTGAAAGATGATTTTTGAAGTTAATTTAGAAAAATAATCAACAGCCTAAATCAGACCTTTGATACTACCCCCCCCCCCCCCCCCCCCTAGTCGTTTTATTTTCTTGAACCCCACCCGAAACTAAAACCTGGCTACGCCCGTGACTGAATGACATAACGCTGAGGCTTTTAAAAGTTGACGAAATTGAATAGTGTAAAATCATGAAGATTTGAAGTGACGGCTGCATTAATATGTAACAGATTTTTATGTAATTCTCTGCCTTACTTAAACACTATTGAGCCATTTTTGTCGCATTACTTCATTGTTGAGAAATCTATAAAAACTGTATAATATAGAATTTTACCTTCCAATAAAATTGATATTATGTTCTAAGACGTCCAAAGTCCTTTATGAGAGTACATCGTCTTCTTTCCGCATGTGAGCCGCTAGATGTCGTTTACAGTCACAGATCAGCTCCCTGCGCTGCTCCCTCTTCCGGTAAGTCTGTGAACTAGATAAGCCACAAGCCGCCATATTTGATATAACTGATCATTGTTAGAGTCTCATAATGATGAGGCTGAACACCAGGAAGCCTTTACCAGGACTTTGGACGTCTTAGAACATAATATCAATTTTATTGGAAGGTAAAATTCTATATTATGATTCCGTTTGACGTCCAAAGTCCTTTATGAGAGACGTGTTTGTTATCTCCTGGTGGCTTGTAAATAATGCAACAATGTAATAATGCTTTTAGTAACAAGAATCACAAAAACGACTCCAGTAATACTTATGAGTACAATAGTTTATCTATGAGATGTGTATCTGTAAACTGTTTGAGCTTTCAATTTTTTAAGATGAAATTTTGTTGATGTAAACCACCTTAGCCGTTGACTAATTTGAATAAGTTCACAAAAATGAATGCTAATCTTAAGCTTTCAAGGCGTACTGTTAATATAAATATAGCTTTACATACAACACAATTATTGTAATCGTGTATGCTTCCCCATATCGGCCTAGTTGGTGCAGTAATTCTGTTCTGAGAGCACCATAATTGAATCGCCTTTTTTAATTTATTCTATAGAATTATAATAATTTCCCATTACAACTGATACTAGTTTCGTGTAAAAGAATTGCACTCCAAAGTGTGCGTTCTCGCCAGTCAACAAAGTGACAACGATTAACTCAACACTTAGTATTTGCAGTTTGGTATAATGTAATACGAGCAAAAATTTAGATGCATGAAAAACAATTTATTACGACGCGTTATCCGTTTTTGAGATACAAATTCATACATGCCCTAGGTGGGAGAAAGTTGGCCACCATCGATATTGTAGACGCCCGGCTGGTGATAAGGACTGACTACAATGTTCAAAACGTCTCGCAGAGCTAAATAAAAAATGCCACATTCGATTCTATGAACAAATAACAGCTCGATAGTATAGGTACTATGTACTATGGTACCTAGACGAACCTCAGCAACTCTGGACTAACTCCTGAGAATAAATGAGAAAAAGGAAAGTTCATGTTTATATTACCGATCGTGTCGCAACTTTCCAAGAGTGTGAGACCTGGTTATGTGACCAACTAGCAACTGGAGAATAGAATATGTCCATAGGCTGCATTCCGTCTTCAGTATGTTACTTTTTGACAGGAACTTCGTTTTGCGATGAGTGTTCACTTTCTCTGAAGCTGTAGCGTGCGAGCGTTCGGCAAGCAACCTTCCCCGCAGTTTGGGTGATGAAGGTCGCGAAGTTGATAAACCCTGAGAGGCGAGACCTGCTTGAGGGACCAACCGCCAGCTGCACCGGAGACTATATGCTTTAGCACGTATACAGTGCATATGTGCACGTAAAATACATATTACCCTAAGAGGCAAGGCCTGCTTGAGGGACCAAATCGCCGCCTGCACAGAAGACTCCATAAGCTGTAGCACGTATACAGTGCATAGTGCACGTGTATATGTGTGTCTTACTTTTCAATAGGAAATTTGTGTTTTGATAATCCTAATAATAATTCCTTATAATAATCCGATATAAGCTGCAAAATGCATTACGTCCTCAGTATCTCAGTAGCTTTTGGGATCAACTGCCGACTGCAGAGGGATTACATCTGTATGGCATAGAACGTATTCGATATCTTCGTTTTCAATAGGATATTCGTAATAGGACGTGTGTTGTGCGCCATAAATTTCTTGACTATGTATGTAATCGTCGTTAAGTTATCATTCCCATCATTCTATCTTACTTTTCAAAAGGAACTTCGTGTTGTGATAATCCTTATAAAACCTCATAAGCTGCAAAATACATTGCATTCTCAGCATCTTAGTTTTTGGCAAGAACTTCGTATTGCGAAGTAAGTTCGTAAGTTTAATTTCTCTGAAGCTTTAGTGTGCGAACGTCCGAGTTACCTTAACAGTCTGGACCTGCTTTTGGGGCCAATTGCCGACTGCAGAGAGAACATATGTATAGCATAGCACGTATTCGATATCATGGTTTTCAATAGGAACTTCGTAATAAAAAAGTGTGCCATAAACCTCTTGACTTTGTATGTAAGCGTCGTTAAGTTATCATTCCCAAAGTAAAATTACGGTAGAAGTATAACATTATGAGGCTGGACCAGTTTGAACGATTAACTGCTGACTGCACTGACTTCCATAGGCCCTAGTAAATCTACAGTGTCTTACGGATGGTAATGTAATGTCAATATAATGTAGCGCGCAGTATGTCCGCGTCTTCGATACTCGTGATGTGAGAAATGCCGAATAGCGTACTTCTACGGTATCTTTTTGGTTTTAATTCTGTCTTATGTAAATTGAGAGAAAACCAAATAGCATGAAAACTCGCGGGTTAAAAAGCCTGGCGTTGCAGACTACGGCAATGCTACCAGGGCCGTGCCGCCCCTGTGTGCGATGTCACGATGTGTGCGGCGCACACAGGCGCCAAGACGATGGGGGCGCCGCGGGCCGCCAGCAAAATTATTTATGTTACACTTTAAAACTTACACAACAACATATTGTTTGTAGTCGAGTATTGATAAGTAAGTAGGTACAATAGGCGCAGCATATGCCTTGTAAATAACAAAACATATTATACATTTACTTTACATTAATTACTCAGCGAATCAAAAGAACCGCCCGCGGCGCTGCGCTGCGCCATGAGTATTTTTGAGTGTGTTCATGAACGCAACCCGAATCCCGATGCGATGCGTGCGACGCAAGCGCGGTGGCACGACCGCGCGGGCGTTGCCGTTGGGATTGCGGGGATTCCCCGATTTTAACGAAGGAGAGAGTCAAAATAACTGAACAATCATATTTTATTCACTGTAAATTATCTAACGAGGTTGTAAAAATATGTCGAAAGATTCATTACTAATTAATAAAATAATAAGAATAATAAAGTGTTAATTTATAGGCAGAATATTCGCGTCGGAAGTCTAAACATTTTACAATTTAACTTTACATACAATCTAACAGTTTTTTATTTGAGGACTCAAACCCGCGACCCCCGAGGTCGCAGGTTTGAATCCCGCCGAAGGAAGGAAAAGTTTTTCCGTGTTCCTGGGTCATGGATGATGAAAATCTTAAATATGTGTATAATATAAAAATAATAAAAATATATAGTACCGTTGCCGTAACACAAGTTCTTCGAGAACTTACCACGGAACCAGATTGACAACAACCACAATAATTTTCCTAAAGAGTTTTTAGCATGATCTATCAACATGGAAATTTGCAAGTTTCTATCTCCTATAGTTTAAGAATGCTATGCCAACTTACAAACTAATTTGGAGGCCGATTACTCGAAAATGGTCAGTTTTATAAAAAAGTAACGTATGAAACCTTGCCTTTATTTTAAAAGACCTATTCTACGATATCCCATACGATGGGGTAGAGTGAAAATATATTTTTCATCCCCACTTCACATGTATGGAGAGCCACCCCTAAAATATAAAATTATTATTTTTTTATGATCCCGAAACCGTGATCTATACACAATCTATAACTGCACCAAATTTCATCAATTTATATTCATAATTACAGGAGCTAGAGGCGCGGACAGACAGACAGACAGACAGATGGACAGAGCGAAACTATAAGGGTTCCTTAAGTATTATGGAACCCAAAAAAGTACGTTAAAACATGAATATTCGTAAAAATAAGAGGCGCTTCATGGGTTTCGCACACAGGCGCTGCCGGGGGTCGGCTCGGCCCTGAATGCTACTATACCAGGAGTTGTCGCGAATGCTGTTGATATTATACTCCAAGAGGCGTAAGACCTGCTTGAAGAACCAGCTACTGACTGCAGAGTCCGTAAATTGTAATTAATTTTCCGTACTTATTGACTTTCAACAGGGAATTTGTATAGTAAACTGTATCCCATAAAATTGCTCTCGAGGCGTGCGAGTGTACGGCGAAACAACCTTCCTCGGCGGGGGATGAAGGTCACGAAGCTAATTGTATGGCCTTGAACTATTGTAATGAGTACATGTGCAAACCAAGATCTGTCTGTCTGGACAATGGCCAACAAATGCTTACAAATTTCAATACGCTAAGCGCGGTAAGCTACTGACAATAATTGTAATTAATTTTCCGTACTTATTGACTTTAAACAGGGACTTTGTATAGTAAACTGTATCCCATAAAATTGCTCTCGGGGCGTGTGAGTGTACGGCGAAACAACCTTCCTCGGCAGGGGATGAAGGTTACGAAGCTAATTGTATGGCCTTGAACTATTGTAGTAAGTACTGTGTGGACAATAGCCATAAATGCTAACAAAATTTAATACGCTAAGCGCGGTAAGCTGCTTACATTTGTAATTGACACCCAGCATAAGATCTCCTCAAAATCTTTAGAATTATTTAAGCCTGATTGTATTGGTCAGATGTACTGTTCCAAAAGGAAATGTATTTTATCGTCTAGATCAATGTTTAAGTAATAAGGTGTATGTACTGTCCATTTTATGTCCATAATACAGTTTAAGCCTTCCAGTTCAAAAGTAACAAGATTGGAAACTCGTGTGGGCACCGAATGTACATATTCTAACTTTCTTTAAAAAAGAACGAGATTGTTAGACAGAAAGCAGGCGTCGACTGTACATAGTATTCTAACCCTCTTTAAAAAGAAAGAGAATGGTAATTATCGTGAGGGCGTCGACTGTACAATAGTAAAAAGAGGTAGAATTTTCAAAAAGAATAAGATTTGTCAATATAGGCTAATTTCTGTGAGGGTACCGACTGTACACATTATTCAATCATTTGTCTAAATATGAATAACTAGCGACCCGCCCCGGCTTCGCACGTGTACAATACTGATACTAATACTACAGAATGTCTTTTAACCTCTACCAAACGGGCGAAATTTAGTCAAAAGTACAAAACAAACAGAAACAAATTAATATAGGTACCTACTAAAACTCAATGTAATAAGTAGGTGGGTATACTTTTATCGTATGAAATACCTATACGCTTCAGGACTAACACTACAACAAACACTAAATAAATAGGTATTCAAGTAACTATCCATCATCATAATTCATAGTTACCTACAACGAACACAAAACAAAAAAAATACCCAATAATCTAAACTCCGCACGCGCACCCCCGCCTTGGTGACGCCCACTTCGCAACGGGCCGTGTAGCAGAAATCGTAATATTTTAATTTCGCCATAACTTTAAAACCAAACATCCAATTTTAATCATTCAAAGACCAAATATTATCTACATAAACTGTACTTAGTGATGAAATAATTTATTTTGATAAGGATTAATAGCATGAGTAAAATAAACGCGTTTAAATATAGTCCAAAAAAAATTCAAGATTTCTAAATAAAAAAATGGTTGTTGTGCCTCACTCGACATAGATAGGTATAGTGTGTCGCGGACTTTTTTGTAGATATTTATAAGATCTACAATTAATTAGAACATTTTATGGTTCTATTTTTTATAGTTTAGGCAGCGTACGCAAAATAAGTAACTTTTCTGGTTGATTTTTTACACCTTGTGTCCGAAAAACCCAAATAACTTACGGAACCCTATTTTTTTCAAAAATAAAATTTAGCCTATGTTACTCGTGGATAATGTAGCTTTCGAATGGTGAAAGAATTTTTGAAATCGGTCCAGTACTTTTTGAGCCTATTCATTACAAACAAACAAACAAACATACATACAAACAAAGTTTTCCTCTTTATAATATTAGTATAGATATTATAGGTACTGTGTCTAAAGATATAATGTATCGTAAGTTTTATTATAAACCATTGAGTAATCAGTCTAATAAAAAACATCAAAAAAAATCTGTAGTCTCGATCTCCTGGATATGTTGTTATATCTATTTTATCCCCTCCCCCTCTTCCTCGACTTTGAGAAGTGAGGATGGCTCGGGAAATCCCTTGGATCGCTACTTTTATTTTTATTCGAGTACCCACTTTATATTTGCCTACTTTTTATCTACCTAACAATAGCTTGTTAAGTATTCGATATCTATGACCAACATGTATTTTAGAGCTTTCTCTTTGCATTAGGTATGTGTCGCAAAAGTATTTCAGGCGTACTTAACTATTGTTGAAATCGAACAGTCAAGACGCTAATGTATTGAAGGTGTCTGGAAAATTTGAACCTCGAATGCAAACATCGATCTAATTTTCGATCAAATATGTAATAAGTATATTGTATTTTGAATTAAATATCTACAGAACTGTACGTACAGGTTCATTTTGCAGTAGAAAAGCGACAACTCTGCTTGGTTATGCTTTAATTTTTAAACTACCTGCGTTTAACTAGCATGCGTCTGCAGGCTCTGCACACTACATTCTATATAACGGACGGAAATCCGATTTAAGAATGAAATCGTTGTATAAATACATTGCATGACTATTCGAAATATATAAAGATAGCGGTTTCTTGAAGAGATATGTCTAAATTTAAATAATAGTCTACGTTCGAAAAAAAATGGCGGTAGTCGTAAAAAGTTTAAAAATAGTTTTTAATTACTTCTAAACTATTCTGGTTTCTCACAATGTAATAGAAGGTCACCGAATCAGGTTTTTTAGTCACGATCACATGCAATTGATCATTATTACCGCATAATCGTGAAATGACATGACTCACCAAATGTTGCGGCAAACCTTTGCTTCGGTCCAAATCTTCTTATAAACGCTTCTTACCGCGAACGCGCTTCTGAAGTAACCGCCGACAATGAGTTCAAACGACGAACTTTTTACCCGATCGCGTGATTTTCGTCTACCCGATGCTACGACTGCGATAAAGAATACTATAAATGAACTCAAATGACGAAATGTGACGGTTTCACGACTATAATAGACTCATAAAGAAATTTTAAAAGTATTTTTAAAATAAAAGTTAAGTTATAATTGAACTTAAATAAGTCTGTTTTTAGCGACTGCATGGTAGCAAAAACGACACAACAATGATCAGTTATATAAAATATGGCGGCTTATGGCTTATCTAGTTCACAGACTTACCGGAAGAGGGAGCAGCGCAGGGAGCTGATCTGTGACGGTAAACGACATCTAGCGGCTCACATGCGGAAAGAGACGATGTACTCTCATAAAGGACTTTGGACGTCAAACGGAACCATAATATTATCATTAAAGGCCTTACTCGACTACGCACGATTTTTCTCAGTACTTACTACGATTCTAGGTTAGTCGCTACTCGCTACTGACTAGTATATAACAAAACGTAGTACAGTTATAACTTTTAATAACGTCAGTTGCTTTAATGTTAACACTTTTATACTAGAATAACTAGACTAACATTAGGTACAATTAACTTACTAATATTACCTACTAATAAACGAAATATTGCAACCAGCATAACTTTCACTTCGACAAGAATATACACAACATTTTTTCACTATTTTGACTGCTAAATCATCAAATAAATAATAAAAACATAGTTACGGTGATACATGAAGTAAGAAATAAAAACTATTTTCAATTTTAATATTATCCGGTGTTCATTAAATGACTATTTCTAACGTTTTAATTAGAATATAATATATAACGCGGTAGGCTCATTGTGGGCGTTGTTTAGATTGTCTTCGATCGTCAAGTTGTCAGGAAATAATAGTTCTCATACACTGTACCGGTATATTGTTCGAGAAATAACAAAGTTTCACACTATGATATTCACACACGACATTATACAAACGGATTAATATCGAGACGTGGCGAAGTCGGAAACAACTTGGCAATACGTGCGCCGCTCACGGTATCTCCTCTCCGAGTCCTCCAGTCGACCAGCGTTATTCTTCCATCGTTGTCAAAAGTGACATTGACTATCGAGCTGTCAACTGCCAATTGCATCCGAACTCGTCAAATCAGTTGCAGATTTTACGTCTCAATTCCGTTCTCAGCTGTGGTTCTCCGACACGGCCATTCTGACCAGTCACACGCCCCCGTGTGATGCTCCTGAAAAAGAGAAAACCCAGCTGCAATATCACAAGTCTTTCGCTCGGCCTATCCTGATTAACTCGCTTGGGTATGGTGCTTTACTTGAAACAACTCTTACAAGGAATCAACACTTTTTTCTCACACAATTTTGCTAACTTCATTACGAATCATCAAATAACAATTTACTGGCCATTCACCAGTATTCACACACCATACAAACACAATTTTTTACAACCATACAACCACACCAGTTTTTTCACCACTCTTACCACCATACACACCACTTTACTCTTAATTTAACTCTACGTACAGTCTACTCAGTATCAATCCTTACGGTCGTCACTATCACCTACATCGAGCAATAGTAACTCATGCCATTCCATCAAGTAATGCTATCTCACAACAGTCGTCACTACCACCTAAATCGAGCGATAGTAACTCATTCCACTCCATCAAGTCACGCTATCTCACAACACTCGTCACTACCACCTAAATCGAGCGATAGTAACTCATTCCACTTCATCAAGTCATGCTATCTCACAACAGTCGTCACTACCACCTAAATCGAGCGGTAGGGACTCATGCCACATGCGCGGTGCGCCAAGTGACGGTATCTCACAACAGTCGTCGCTACCACCTAAATCGAGCGGTAGGGACTCATGCCACTTGCGCGGTGCGCCAAATGACGGTATCTCACAACAGTCGTCACTACCACCTAAATCGAGCGGTAGCAACTCATGCCACATGCGCGGTGCGCCAAGTGACGGTATCTCACAACAGTCGTCACTACCACCTAAATCGAGCGATAGCGACTCATGCCACTTGCGCGGTGCGCCAAGTGACGGTATCTCACAACAGACGTCACTCTCATCTCATCTCATGTCAACACCATTTCATTCTCATCTCATCTCAACACCATTTCAACACCAACAACTTTCACACAATCTACACTCAATAAACTAATTTGCAATTAGTTGGTTGAATAGTGGTCAATGGGTTAACAACTTATTCTGCACCGCTATTTTCGCAATCTACAGGAGTCTCATGGTCAGGCATCTTTCTCAAACGGTCGTGCGCATACTTGTAAGTACGCTTAGAATTTACAACTTTTAGTGTATAACGGTCTCTCTCTAAAATTTCTAATTTTCTCTGATTACGTCCCTTATTTTCAATTAATAAAAATAACGAATCGAAAACAGATTTACTCCCGCTTTACTGCTTTTCAAAACGTATTTTTGTAACAATTTTACTAAAGACTATACCGAGTCTTCAAACTACAGTCACGAGATAAACAATTACGCTCACCAAATATCTTTAGTTCCAAATCCGATACTTCAATGAAGTACAGAGTGCAGATCCCTGGCCGCCACAGCACCCCGTCGCACGGCCTACACCACCTGCTGCGTCGCGTCGCGTCTCGTCACGTCGCGTCTCGTCTCGTCGCGTTACGTCGCGTCGCGTCTCGTCGCGTCGCGTCTCGTCGCGTAGCGTCGCATCGCGTCGCGTCGCATCGCGTCGCGTCGCTAGCCGCCGCTCGCGTACTGACCCCACCTGTACACAAAATAAAAGAGCACAAAAATTGTCCAAACTATGTACAATTACATTCTTTTTAGTGTTCCGTATCCAAAGGTAAAAACAGGAACTGAAAAATCTAAGACTTTGCTGTATGTCTCTCTGTCACCAGGCTGTATCTCAAGAATTGCAATAGCTAGAAAATTGATTTCCTTTTGTTTTACAGATAAAAATATCAGATTTGATTAGGCAATAAAGTTAATTTCATTTTCTTTCAACAAACTGATTGAATTAGGGAAAGCTATTACAGTAAGAGTCTCACTATACCAGAAGACTCACAAGTGCGTTTACAACCTATTACATGATAAACAAGTTCACCGGAGTTCACGTGTGCCGCCGCCATCAGCACCAAACAGTCACGGCCACCACACCGTTGAGTGCGTGCCACCGTCACGCTGCCATCACCACCCGCCACAGGAACCAGCCGCTCCGATGCTGCGCGTCTCGTTCTACAGGACACCACCACTGCATGCTGTTGCGCGTCGCGTCACAAGCATTACAGCTTGGACACGAGACTGCAATATGTTCCATCTGCACAGAAAACACAACAGCAGAACAACAGAACACTAAACTATAAAGTTTATTTTAAGATTTAGGCAAGCAATTTCATGGACACTTTGTAAATGTATCCAGTGTCAGATAAATCACTGTAACATTGAAGGTCTTTAAAAATTATTACGAGGAATAAAAAGTTGGCTACCACCTGTTACCAAATCCACCAAATTCATAACCAAAGCCTGTCGTTGCCTCGCCACCACGCTTGTGTCACCACCACAGACGTAACGTTCATGACATGCCACCGTCGTCACGTCACCACAGTCGCCACGTTGCCATTGTTACCGCAGTCGTCACGTCACCGTCGTCACCACGGTCACCACGTCGCTGTCGTCACCGCAGTTGCCACGATGCCATCGTAGATGCAGTTGTCACGTCACCGTTGCCAGTACGTCATCGCCGTCAGTACATCACCATTGTCAGCGCCGTTGCAATCTCACCATGAACAACGGGTTATTGGTACAGGGTCACCTTGCAGCACTCGGTTCGCTGCTGTCCCGATTTTCCGCAATTACGCCGTATGCATGGCGTGCTGCCTTGTTGTACATACTGCCAAACTCGATCCACAACATTCGCAATGGTTATTATCACTTTTTGTAATTTTTGTGCGGGCTAGATTACACTTTTTTTTTTTTCACTACCCTCATTTTTTTTCGTAAAATTACACAATTGATTGTTCCATTTTGTGCCCTTAAATAATCTATCTTGATTTTCGGGGTTACATCCCAATTCTGATAACGCGGTAGGCTCATTGTGGGCGTTGTTTAGATTGTCTTCGATCGTCAAGTTGTCAGGAAATAATAGTTCTCATACACTGTACCGGTATATTGTTCGAGAAATAACAAAGTTTCACACTATGATATTCACACACGACATTATACAAACGGATTAATATCGAGACGTGGCGAAGTCGGAAACAACTTGGCAATACGTGCGCCGCTCACGGTATCTCCTCTCCGAGTCCTCCAGTCGACCAGCGTTATTCTTCCATCGTTGTCAAAAGTGACATTGACTATCGAGCTGTCAACTGCCAATTGCATCCGAACTCGTCAAATCAGTTGCAGATTTTACGTCTCAATTCCGTTCTCAGCTGTGGTTCTCCGACATATAGTTGTAAACATTTGTTAAAATAATAATAAAGTACACTCGTTTTATCTAAGATTTTTCAAGTTACTTTTTATAAATACCAACATTTTCTGGTTGGCAACATGCAGGAACGAGACACACGGCCTCCCTTCTGTCTATCTCGCTCGGCTCGGATTTGCCTCTATGAGACGTGCATTGTGAAATACACTCTGTTACTAAGGTAATGCAGTTCTTTTTAGCAATTACAAAATTCGGAGTCTTCTATCCATAGGTACTAGATCCACCTCCCTAATCCCTTCTGGTTATCTCGCTCGGCTCGGATTATCCTCTGTGTTATTTGCATTGTGAAATGCACTCTATGTGCTTGGAATACAGTTCTTTTTAGCAAGTACAAAAAAAGTATTCTATCCAGTTGTAAGTACTGATCCATTGTGCTGTGCGGCTGGAGCTGTCATTAATTAATAAAAAAATTCTCCACCATATTGTTATTTGTGTTTTGTTTGTGAAGTGGTATTGAAAAATTATGAAATATGTTCAATTTTGTAGTTCTACATCTTATTGATTATTTTTAACAACTCAGTCGATGATAGTCAATGTCTGTGACTATGAGAAACAATAGTTTCAATATTATTTGCGATTAAATTAGTGACTGAAGATGAAGCCAATTTTGTTTCGTTTCATATTAGTTTTTATAGTGAATTGCGTTTTAGGGCAACATAATCAGTTATGTGAAAACAGCACGACAGTCTCTCGTAGTTGTACAACACAGGTACGGTTTAATTAGTTCTAGATTTACCGAGAACATGTCAAAATGTATCTATTGATTTATCGATTATTAATAACCTTGAACACAATTTTATAACGATTAAGGTATGGTGTGTTAAGTCTACCTTTATTTCTAGATATTGGGTGAGGATTATATCGACGATGGTTCCTGTAAGGTAGAAGTTATACCCCCAGATAGTGCACACTGCACTGATAATTTCGGACCCATATCATCGAACGCGCATATCGGTGGAGTCAGTCTACGACCGTACCTTCTCCCGGTTGAATATGATAACAAAACATACAAATATTCGTCAAACCATGCTGTACTGAACATCACATTCAGTAATATAAAATGGAAGAGTAAGTGCAACTGTATACATTACCCTGTTACTGATAAAAATATTTACACATTATAATATAAGCTATACAATATTTTGTCATTGTCTGATACATAGAAAATGCCATTAGACAGATAAGGACAAAAAATTGTAAAGCTTATACACTGTTTAAATATTTTTACTAGTGGGTATAGCCATAGCTTTGCCTCATATAAGGAAAACTAGGACATTATTGAAGAAGGAAAATAACGAATTCTCTATCAAATAAACAACTACATACATGGTTATAGGCATAACAAATGTGAATTATGGTGGTGCAGTAACATCTCACTAATAATCCTGACTACCTTTGGTTAAAATACTACATTCATATCATAGAATAGAAAACTCTTTATTTGCACAATAAAAAAAAAACATACACATAACAATAATTAAATAAAGGAACTGTACAAAATGGTGGCCTTAATGCTTACAGCATTTTCTCCCAGACAACCTAACAAAAAAATAAAATAATTAACGTAACATTAACTAAACATATAATATTTGATAGTAGGTACATTAATATTAAATTATTGAGACAGATGAAGATAATATTCCTGTTGATTTTTGAATAGATTCAGGTAAGGCATTCCATAGTTGTATTGCAGAAATAGTGAAAGAGGAGTCATAGTAGGCAGTTTTGTGAGAAGGAAAAGCAAGAGTTAGTTTCTTTGAGGAACGAAGAATAGGATTTTTATGACCAAGAAAGGACAAATAGTCTTTTAGATAATGAGGGCTTTTAGGATTAAAAATAATGTAATAGATTGAAGTGTTGAATGATGAATAATGATATATAATATCATTTATGTCAGTGTTTTCCAAACATTGTTCAGCCATGGCCCGGTAATTTTCAATTGGCTGTGGCAATTGAGGCAAATCTTAAGAATTATTAATTTATTTGAGGAATTGTTAGGTGAAATGGAAATTCAAAACTTAAATTCTATGAAAAGAAGTGTAATGTAATATTTTTTAATAAAAATTTTTGCAGCCATGAAGTTCAGATTCCAAAAATATAAAAGCACAGCCATTGTAAGCTACTGTCGGAACATCATATTATCTAACGACGTGACATTTAACGATCAATCGGTGCTGTACTATGATTGCTACTGGGCTCTCGCCGAGGGTACCAATATTGGACAGAGTCATATCCTCGACTTCGAAGCGATGAATGATGGCGTCGTCAACAGAGGACGTTATTACTTCAATATGCCCTCTGCTGATATGTTGAGTGAGTATTACTTTTTCTTCAGGGACATATGGCTGCACTCAGAAAGACAATTAATGCTTGCTTATGGAGACTTTATGTCATAGGACATGGTCTTTACTAAGTAGCTCTATTAAGAGACAAACAAAATAAATGGAGCACAGCCGTCACTTACTGGTACCCAAGAGTAGACGGTAAACGGAAAAGAGGTCGCCAACAAACCAGATGGGGAGATGACCTAGCACTAACAGCTGGACACCATTAGAGAAGAGTAGCACTAGACAGAATAGAGTGGAAAAGGCTGGAGGAGGCCTATGTCAAGAGGCACACTGAGCTTCGAGACATTTTATAGCTTGAAGTCAGAATAAAAAAGGCTATTATAAATTATAAAAGTAGCTCTATAAAAGCAATAAATGTCTTTGAGTGTGGCCGTCAGATTTTGTGGTTTATTTATTACAGTATGGATATTATTAAAATACAGATTTTATAAGGTTCGGTAAATGTAGTTGATTTTACCAAAGCTTATATATTTTTGTTTCTAGATATTGGGTGGGTTTGTTGACGAATATTTTTTTTTGACAGGTCCTACAATTACAGAAATAGATTGGAAACCATTTGTTTACATTGAGATCTTTACGAGCACAATGAGATTACATATTGTGCCTCCGCCATCTCAACTTGATATATCTGAATATAAGATTGAAGTTATCCGAGATAATGAAAATGGAACAGCTAAGTCTGAACTTGTCAAGGTGGCGAATGTCAAGGTTAAAAACAGGACGAGCGAAGTCATATATGACTATAGTATATTGAGACAGGCTGGTGCATACTACTTTAATATCCAGCCAATGCACGATTTGTGTAGATTCGACAAAGTCAAGTGTCAGATTGTCAAAAGTCCGAAAATCAAAATCAGTAAGTTTTTTCTCCTTTACACTCAAATATCATTATAAATGCACATTATTCTTTCATTTTCACTGAATAATCCTAATAAGTAGATTTCATAGCTTGGTCATTCTTTAACGTCATGTTGCTAAATGCTAAGGCCGCCTGGAATTCCGCGGTGAGCGTCGCGGGTCCCGCGACAAGTGACAGCAATTTGACGCAGCGGACTGTGGTCATTTTGCATAAAAAAAAGCTTCAGTCCATTAATAGCTTCATATACATTTGATCACTTGGTCATTTTGATAACATTCTTCAACGTCATGTTACTTAGGTCATTTTGTACTGTCTGCAAAAAAGCTTTAACCATTTAAACAGTTTTCTCTATGTATATTCGTCACTAGATGTTGCACGCGACTTCGTGCGTGCAAAAGGAAATCTAACCGTACATTTTGCTACGATAAAAAGTAGCCTGTGTCCTTCCCCGTGGTCAAATCTATATCTGTGCTAAATTTTATCAAAATCGGTCGAGTAGTTTCGGAGCCTATTTAATGCAAACAAACAAACTTTTTATTATATTAGCTCAGATCAAATAAAAAACCAAGATAGCGCGTGGCGTTTGTTTGAAGTGAAGCTTAAAAAACTACGCTACTTCAATTTTACACAGGCGCTCACGCACACACAAGCAAAAAAGTACTTTACTTTTTGTCAGTATAGATTAGTCCGTAGTCGTCGCGACGACTCATTCGATACTGTCGAAAAGTAGCGTTCTTTAGCCGTTTATTAGCCTTCACTTCAAACAAACGCCACGCGCTATCTTGGTTTTTTATTTGATCTGAGTATATTAGTATAGATAACAATGTAACATGTTATATGTTTGTTTTCCAGGCACAGAAGTTCATGAGTCGTTTAACATCTGCATAGCCAGCATCACAGCTCTGATCGTGGCTACTCTGTTCGCGTATTACGTTGTGTTGAGGGTCATCAGACGATACTGGTGCAAAGAATATACCCATGGTAAGTGGTTACAATTTCAGTGGACTACTTTTACTTTATAGGTTCCGTAGATTGTGAATTATTTATGATGCTGTGGGGTCTGTATACAAGTGTGTGAATGCTGACGCGTGCGAGAGTTAATTGTGTGTGTAAGATATGTACGTGGCAGGAGTCAGATGGAAATTATTATAATAAACAGTTGGCATCTAGCACTCGGGTGTTTCACTTGTATTCCCTACTAGGCTCTCCCCTATATATACCAGTCCTAACAGTGGTACATAACAATGCTGCCGTCCGGTGCTAGTTAAATTAATTAATTAACAGATTTTCAAGCATTTTTTAATGTTTTTAATTGTAGTTGAAAATAATAAAATTATAAATATAAAATTATCTCGTACATGCACAGTGTTTGTAATAAAACTCCTCCGAAACGGCTTGACCGATTTTTATGAATATATACAGATGTATGTATAAGAATAGGTTGTAAAGTAACATATTTTATACACCTTAGGGCTGATTTTTCAATCGTCAGATAACTCTTATCTGAGGAATAAATGTGTAACTTTGACAGATTTTGTATGAAAAATATGTCAATGTCACATATTTATTCCTCAGGTAAGAGTTATCCGACGATTGAAAAATCGGCCCTTAGTGTTAAAGGTGGCCAACCAATTTTTTTTGGTATTTTTTTATATTTTAAGATTCAAAATTAAAAATACATATTTATTATAACCCTTATTGCTGGTATAGGTATACCAAACATATACAAAACAAGAATAACTGAGTTAGAAAAAGGGTTTTTCTAACTCACTCAGTTATTCTTGTTTTGTTTTTCTATTCTATTCAAAATATATCCTATTCAAAAAGAAAAGTGACAACCACAATAGAAACACTCGAAATAAGAATAAGCTTGATGTACCAGTGACTAGACTCAGCAAAGTAAAGAATTCGTTTAAAGGCCAATGTATACGCCTATACAATAGGATCCCAGAAACATTCAAAAATTTTCAAAGAGCTCCGTGGCCTAGTGGGTAGACCGTTTGGTTCGCACTCCAGAGAGTGCAGGTTCAAATCCCAGGTTGTGGCGTGTACCAATGAGACTTTTTCAGATCTCAAGTACATCATACGGACGCTCTAACGGTGAAGGAAAACATCGTGGGGAAACCCGCACATAGTTGGCCCCAGACGTATTGACTAGTTCATTCCTCTGGACTATGCTGACATAGTCACAACATAGTTGTGAGAATGCCGTATGTGCTTGGGCAACCATACGACATTTAAAAACCAACTGTCCCAGGCACAACAGTATTTCAAGAGTGGTTACTTCGCTCGAAGAATACTGTATAAATCATCCATTAACAGATGTAAAGGCCTAAGTTTTTTTTTTCATGAACGATACCACACCTTGGGAATGAGGTGGCCCCCTGCACGGCTACTTCTTTATACTAATGTACTCTTGTTATGTAGTTTTAGTCATAACATTGTTATAAACTTTTTTATTTTAAAAGAACAATTTTCCATCTTTTTGGTAAAAGATGGCCCCGTGCGAGTTTCTTACGCTGGTTCTTCTCGCCGGGCAAGTTTCCGAACCGGTGGTAGGCATCATGTAGGACAATTCTATAAGTGTTATATTATATAATGGAAACATGGAAATAAAAAAATTGAGTTTGAGTTTGCTAGAGGTCTCACATTGAAGGTTGCAATGTAGAGTTCTGTGTCATTAATAATAAACATTTTTAATTACAGAAATTCCACCACCCACAAAAGTGCTAGTTGTCTACTCACCGGCGAATCGCCTGCACGCGGAGTGTGTTGGTTCATTTGTGACGTATCTGCGATCAGAATACGGATTCGAGGTTATGTACGATGGGGACATTTCTAACACGGCACATGGAGATCCCTTCATTTGGGCCCAAGAAGCATTCAACCTGGCTTCCCATGTTATTTACATTGTGGGGCCCGTGGAAAACACTAATCTGTACAATAATATATACGACAAACCGATATTGGCACATAAGGATGTAGACGTTATGTTACTTTCACTGCTGAAAGGTAACAAAGTATCCAAATGTCCCAAGGACGTGATGAATGTTTTCTTCGAACATTCAAACGGCCCGATACCGTTGGAGACGAAACACGATAAAGTATTTTTCCTCCTGAAGGACTGGCAGAAGTTGATTGCGTATTTGTCTAGGAATCTCTTGCCCAAGAGGCAGTTGATGCGCACTGAGAAAGGTAAGAATTTATTGGATGACTTGACGCGGGCCAAAAAGTTGTTGAGTGGAAGGAATGATGACGTCATTGTTAAATGCGATATGAATTCTGTTGAAAAGAAAGTCCTTTTGTAAAGAGATTCGTTTAAAAAAATATGAATTGCTATTCCAATATGATTCATCAATGTACATAATTGTTTAACTTGGAGATTGAAAACCTTTTTACGAATGAATCGATGTTCTAATTTGCGGTTGGATGAACAAATCATGATTTTCTACTACCACTGGTTCATTGTATCTGAGCGTATATATGTATAAAATTGTTATCTACATTTATTAAGAAATTATAAATGTTTATATCTTTAATATGGAGGCAGGGGATATCTGTTTAAGAGTTATTTTTCTACATATACAATATGATATTATGATACTTATAAAATTGTTGATAATATATAGATATAAACTTGTGTCATATGATAGTATGTCAATTGTGCGTTTCGAATAGGAACTTTGATTTTGATGTGTCCTGAAAATTCTAAACTTGTGGTAACTATATCAGTATTCAATTATTATACCGTAGGAGCATTTTGACTATGGGAAATCAAAGAATAAGAGATTGAATGAATGCGTGTGAAATATTATTGATATATTAAGTAAATCTGAAAAAAAAAATCCATATCAATATTCCTAATATTTTCTTTGAAATGCTGAATAAAAGTGTGAGGAATGGAATAAATTGTAAGTTTTTAACATGATATTATGTACTTAAAAGTTGTATTAGACTTGTAGTTGTAAAATTGTCCATATTCCTATCGGAAACGCATAATATGAATTAGATAGGGTGACCATTTCAAAGTTGTGTCTGATGATTTTGGTAGCGGGAAAGTCCGCAGTTTTACTATTAAGTGGTTATTCTAAATTTCAGTCGTTATGTAAGAGCGACTCTCTGTAATTGTATATTAAAGAATGTTAATGTATTTTTATACTGTGCACATAAGACCTTTTTCTGAAAATCTTCGGCTTGTGAACTTTGCCTATGTTTCCCGTATTTTATGCGGGATTTACCGGATGACTAAAGCCGTACTATTTGCCGTCTACCCGGTTTTTGGGGTGTCGTTTTATCTATTCAACAGCCAGTGGCGTAGCTAGCCTTAGGCCCCGTAACAAAAAATTTTTGGGGGCCCCATATCAAAAAAATAAAATCTTACGGGGTCCCCATATAATTGATACGGCTGATAATAGTAATTATTTACTTATTTTTAAATCACATACATATAAAATATGTTTACAGATTATAAGAACTTAAAAGTACAGATTATGTAATTATTCAGTAGATAGCGCTGGGAGTTGTACTAGTATAAACTGTGATACAGAGATACGCCCCTGTCAGTAGCGTTCATGAATAGATAAAATATTCAATAGCGTTAATATAGCGTAATTTTTGATTGAATGACGCAAACGCGTTAATAAATTAAAAAAAAAACCTCAAAAAACCGGTCATTAACGGCAATTTTTTCACTTACGACCTCGGCCTCGCCGAATTGCCATTTAGCCGATCGGCCGTGCGTCTTTAGTCCCCCGTGTAAATCCCACATTAATGTTAATGAAATTGTGACTATGATTGATGGGACTTTTTAGTTTATTTTGTTTAATTTGCAATAGGAGATTTGTCATGTCAATTTTAATGGACAATTGGTTCTGAGCATAGTTATTATAATGTTTTCCATATATTCGGTAATTTACCTAAAATACAATTTTTTGATAAACATTAATCATAGTCATTAATTTTACAAGTTGAAAAATTTTACCACTGACGTACCTATGTGTAGAAAATACTGTTTATAACGATACCTACATAAATGAATAAACAATATATGAGTTTGTTTGCTAGTCTGGTATTGCATTTGTGGTCATAAAGTTGTGTCATAATGGCTGTGTTCCGCGAAAAATTGCGCTTCTTAGCGCTTGGTAGCGCTAAAGAAAAAAAAAACAGACTATCGGCCAGGACATATTATGTAGGTTTTGTATCCGACTGTCACAGAAAGATCAACTTCAAAATTAAGGACTGTCAAAATGATGATTGTCGAGCGTGCTGACAACAACCAATCAGACGTCCAGACTATAGGAGGATGCGAAGTAGTTGAGAGCTACGTATATCTGGCCTCCACTATCACCAACACTGGGGGCTGCGAGGATGAAATACGAAGACGTTGCGCGGTAACTAGATCCTCAGTGGAAAAACTCACAAAGATTTGGAAAGACCGTAGAATAACCAAAAACACAAAGGTTCGACTGATGCGGTGTCTGGTCTTTCCTATCTTTTTATATAGAGCTGAGACGTGGACGCTGAGGATGCAAGACCGTCGCTCTGGAAATGTGGTGTTGGAGACGCATGCTCCGAATCCCATGGACCGCGCACCGAACCAACGTTTCTATCCTAAAAGAACTTAACATCCAAGAAAGATTATCATCCTCCGTGCAATCGCGAATCCTCAAGTTTTTTGGTCATATTACGCGTAACGAGGATTCAATGGAACGATTGGTGGTGCAAGGGAAAGTGGAGGGAAAAAGATCACGTGGGCGCTCTTCAACACAATGGACAGACCTAATTAAATCTGTAACGCACTCCTCCATAAATGACTGCTCTCACTCCGCCAAACATAGAGCTCTATGGCGGGGCATTACAAAAACGGCGACGCGTGCGACGGAGATATGACCACGACCACTATGCCAAGAGTGAACGACTAAGAAGAAGAAGTCACAGAAAGGAGGGTGTTGTTGTTCCACGATATGTCGATTTTAACTAAAGAGATGTCATTAGATTCGTCTCAGCTGTGAGAGTGATGAAATGTAAAATGAATCTCAAACTAATGGGCAGTCGGTTTTTTAATAATGAGATTATGGCTCCGTTCCGCGGAAAAAAGCGCTTGCTAGCGCTAAAGAAAAAAAACAGATTATCGGCCAGGACACGTTTGCTAACTTCAGTACTGCTAACTAGTGTGTTCCGGATATCCGTATCCGTATCCGCGGATATCCGAGGCAGAAGAAAGATCCGTATCCGTGTCCGTATCCGTTACTGTTTGGCGGATCTTTTACGGATCTATTAACCTTATTAATTTTAAAATTATAGATGAATTCTTAAAATAGGTGATTACTGATTAAGGTAGCAACTAGCAATAAAAAACTATTAAATTCAATATAGAAAATATTCTTGAGGATGTTTTCGTTGTAAATGATTTTTTAAAGAAGTTGTGCCTTTACCCTTACGGGAATACTTTCCATCACAAATTTTAGATTTACTAACACAAAATAATTCCAAATTACACTACAAAAAATTTTTGTAAACATTTTTTCAAACTCATGTACCAATACCAAACAGACGTTTAAATCTATGTTGTCCAGTGTCACACTAAACTATAAACAAAACAAAAGAAAGAACCGCCGTGCAATGCAAGTCGAAACATGTGTGAAGGGACGCGCGCACCTACACCGACTGCGTAAAAAAGTTAAGATCCGTATCCGCGGATCTTGACACCAAATATCCGTATTCAGATCCGTGTCCGCGGATATACATTTTTAACGATCCGACTCATCACTACTGCTAACATAATCCGCCATTTTGCTTATTTAACGCCAGCGGTCGTCATTTTGCTTACGTTTTTTTGTTAGCGCTTATTTCCTCGGAACACAGCCTATGTCCGACACACCTAGCATGGCTGGATAACCAAACTCGTGGACTTGATTTACAGGAGCCATACACTATATCGTACAATCGGCATGACGCTATCGATTGGATCAGTTCTATGTTATGGACTTAAACAGTAGAAACTGTCGTGCCATTCCTCTCCCATTTTTTTAATGAAATCGATCAGGAATCGAGCAGACGGATCGCCTGATGGTAAGCGATTAGCGCCGTAACTTGTAAATCTTACGCTTGTAACTCCTCTGGTGTTGCGCACTAGCGTTCCTGGTCCTTTAAATCCCAAACCCCCCCTTGGCCTCCGGTAACCTCACACGGCGAAACACAACGCAAGCGTTATTTCGCGTCGGTTTTCTGTGAGGCCGTGGTATTTATCCGGTCGAGCCAGCTCACGGTCATGCCAATTGGACGATAGGCCATACGGTGTAAGGCTGAACCATGGAGAATAGAGGTAAGGAGATCCATCTTGTATGGGGGAAAACTTGAAGAAGGGTCCACCTATAAGGACCAAATTATAGTTCGAAAACTCACCGAAATGGCGCTAGTGTAGAGGGTGGAAATGATATGAAGTTAGCAACAAGAGATGGAGTGAAGTTATTTGAAAGTTAGTTATTGGTTAGTTACACTAATTTATGGCCATTTTGTGGCGCTCTTTTTGAAATTCTCTCTTACGTGGTAGAGCCATGCTTCGGCACGAATGGGCCGGCTCGACCGGAGAAATACCACGGGCTCACAGAAAACCGGCGTGAAACAGCGTTTGCGCTGTGTTTCGCCGAGTGAGTGAGTTTACCGGAGGCCCAATCCCCTACCCTATTCCTTCCCTACCCTCCCCTATTACCCTATTCCCTCTTAAAAGGGCGGCAACGCACTTGCAGCTCTTCTGATGCTGCGAGTGCCCATGGGCGACGGAAGTTGCTTTCCATCAGGTGACCCGTTTGCTCGTTTGCCCCCATATTTCATAAAAAAAAATCTTCCACCCGCTACTATAGCGCCATCTTATCTTGCTCCCTTTCAACGGGATTTTTTAATACACGAGATGGTCCTCCTTTCCTATATTCTCCATGGGCTGAACTAAGGATGCGTCAGTGGTAGTTAAGTGTTACAGTTGATGGTATTGTCGTGTGTTTTCTGTATTTTGGATTTTAATGAACAAATAATAAGTGTTGTATGGCTGGGCCGTGTCATATCGTTTGTGTTGTATTTGATCTCATTAGAGGCGTTCTACAGGTCTTAAGCTCAATATACACGTTTTATATTATACAAACATGATGTCTTATTTAACCCCCTGAAGGCGCGCTTACATGGTAACAACAGTTGACCTATCATGAGCAATTATGGTCAATAGGGAATATGCATAAAATATAAAAATAACTTAAAACATAATAATATGATACTAGACTGAAAAATAAATGGTGAGATTTTTTTTTAATATCTGTTGATAAATGAGCAAGATATGAGCGGTCAAAGTTTTTAATCTATCTCTTTCTAGCAAAACTAAATTATGAAGGCATGTATTTAAACTTGCGACAAAACAATTAAATTTTGCATGTGAAAATACCCAATATTGAATACTAAATTACCAAGTTGGCGAAAGAATGTAAGGAACAAAAAAAAAATTACTAATCTGGTGACTAAATAATAACCACTGAATTTTCCAGACTGGCAGACAGATTATGTTTTAGCGGCTAAATAACCATCTTGGCGACAATTTGTGAGTACACATTTAATTTAAGAATAGGCACATATATTTTCCCTGATGTAGGTAACTCAAAAACCATACAAGCAGCGAAACGAGCGCACACAAAAAAACCATAAAGGAGCGTACAAAATTCCCAATTTTTTATTTTTCTCGGTTTTAGGGAGGTGTAGATTATTGTGTAGATTAATTTTGAAATTTAAAAATGGCGGATATTTATTTTTCGTAAAATTGATATGGGTGTCGTTTACCAGGTTTTTGGGAGTGCTGGATACGAAAATGACATTCGTTTTGAAATTCCAATATGGCGGACATACTTAATTTCATAAAAATAATATGGGTGTCCTTTTATTGGTTTCTGAGGGTGTTGATTACAAAAAAGTCATCCATTTTAAATTTCCTTAGTAACCCAACAACCTCATATTTTCTTCATGATGGGAGAAAAAGAAATTTGAAAAACCTGAATTTTCCAACATTTCTATAGCTTTATACATCTAGGAATGTATCTCAATGTAGAGCATTTACTATGTTTTTATAAAGTTGATTCTATCTCGGAAACGGTGCATTCTATTGAAAAAATAATGAAAATTTCGTCCCCCTTAGAATCCCCGCAACATCATATTTTCTTCACGATGGGAGAAAAAAAAATTCGAAAATACTGAATTTTCCAACATTTCTATAGATTTATACATCCGTCATATCTTAATGTACAGCATTTACTTCTTTTTTTATAAAATTGATTCTATCTCGGAAACGGTGCATCCTATTGAAAAAAATAATGAAAATTTCGTCCCTCTTAGGAATAACGCAACATCATATTTTCTTCACGATGGGAGAAAAAAAAATCGAAAATCGTGAATTTTCCAACATTTCTATAGATTTATACATCCGTCGTATCGTAATGTACAGCATTTACTTCTTTTTTTAATAAAATTGATTTTATCTCGGAAACGGTGCATCCTATTGAAAAAAATAATGAAAATTTCGCCCCCCTTAGGAATAACGCAACATCATATTTTCTTCATGATGGGAGAAAAAAAAATCGAAAATCTTGAATTTTCCGACATTTCTATAGATTGATACACCCCTCGTATCTCAGTACAGCATTGTCATATTTTTTTCTATAGTCGCTTCTATCTCAGAAACGGTGCATCCTACTGCAAAAGTAATGAAAATTTGCTCCCCCTTATTAATCTAGAAATCGCATATTTTCTTCATGAATGGCAGAAAAATTCATGAATCCTGAATTTTTAAAAATTTCTATACCTACATAGCTGGTACTTTGAACTACATAACATACTGTAATAATCATCAATCCTAATTAGCATCCCAAAGATCTTTTAATTTAGTATTCATATTCATTTTCCGAAGATTAAATATTCTCCATTTTGGAAAATGAAATTGGAAGACAATTTTGTAATCAGAACCCCCAGAAACCGGGAAAAGGACAACCTTGTTAATTTTAATAACAAAAATTTACGCCATTGTGGAATTACGAAACAGATTTTATTTTCATATTATTCTGTATCCCCAGAAACCTAGAAAATGACACCCATGACAAAGAAAAACATACTCCAACAGTATCCAAAAATAGCATTTTCCGTAGCCTGCAAATTGAATTTTTAGCAGCCATTAATTTATCAACCAAATCTGGTTTTATAGCTGCTTATATGGTATAATGGTCACCAACTCGGAAATTAAGTCACCAACTTATAAATGTCGGTGCTAATTTGGATTAAATTTCGTCTCTTTTTATCTGCCGACTTTAGAATTTTTTGTCACCCGTGTGTTTTCGCCAGTTTAGTAATTTAGTCGCCAACATATTAATTCGCTGCCAAATTCAGTAATACAGTATGCTCACGTGCAGCCGCCAACTTATTTTTTGTTCGCTCGATTAATTATATCCCAATTATGAACTTTCTATGACAGTCGTGTTATGTGACGTCACGATACACGTCCGATCTCTCTGTCTAATAGACTACTTTGAACGTTCATATCTTTGTTATTTTTAATGATATCCAAAAACTGATTTTACTATATGGTTTACCAAATTAGATAGATATAAAAAAATATAAAAAATATTTGCATATTCCCTGATATTTTGTCACGTTGCAATATCCCTATGGCAATATCAAGCAATTTACGGCAATGGAAACAAGCAGCAATTTGTGAAAACCTTTTGCAACTACAATATTGAGCGAGGAGCAACTCCCAAGAAATTAGACAATATTTTCATACACAAGCAATTCAGTTGAAAAAAAAATCGGCAATTCGTATCAACGATATTGAGCAATATCGAATATATGGAGCAACTACATCTAATTGCGGTAACAATTGCTGATTTTTTTTCGCTCCACTTATTGATCCATCCGTGTTGCCGAGCAAGTATTGCTCAAAATATTGCCCGTACCAACGCACCTTAATTGATTGCCATAACCCTACACCAAGGGAAATTAGAATTTGTCAGGGAAAAGTAGCTATAAAGATAAGAACAAAAACAATTTTCGTTAATACTCGTATTATTTAATTTTAATTATCATTGGTTTAATTATCACCCACATTTAGATACCTATATACAAATTCAATATTTAATTCCTGGTAGTAGTGAACAATTACAAGTATTCTATCTAGATTGATTAGATAACATTTTATCAGAAAACCAAGTCAAAAAGGTCGCTTTCACACCACGTCAATCTGGTTCCTGTGGTAAGTTCTCGAAGAACTTGTGGTACGGGAACCAGACAACGGGAATATATTTGATACTGACTATACATATATTAAATATTTTTACTATAATATAATACACATCCATAACCCAGAAACACAAAATACTTTTTGTTCCCGGGCGGGATTCGAACCAACCTTGAGTGCCAACGCGCTAACCACTGAGCGGTGATGCCACAGCAGTCGTCGAATAACAAAACTAAAAGTACATTAGTATTATAATTTTAAAATAAATGGCCGCAAATCAAAATATAACAGATTTTTTTTTAAGACAATGACGTGATGAATATTAAGGTCGGTCATACTGTACCATATTTTTTTATTACAACAAGCATAGTGATGTTAAGAGATCTTGGATAAGTAGGTACTATCGACATTTATTTAGATATCGCTCACTACTACCTACGATAATTATTTATACACACAAAATATCGAATTTCATGCCGTGGAAGAATTATTATCTAGGAGTCCATTTACAGTCTAGATTTTTTTGACGTGATAACGTCTTATAAATCGATGAACGCCGGCTGCACGTACGAAATATGGTCACGTTCCGCCTGAGCCGAGCGTGCAAACGAGAGCGCTGAACGAGCGATAGAGAGGCACGATCGGCCTAAACGTTTGTGTAAAAACCATAGATTTAGCATCTACTACCGTAGATCGGCAATGAACTCAATCAGGCGAGACCAAAATAAAATTACACTAGTGTGCGTGTAACGTGTGTATGTACAGGACTTTTAGTGCTGTGCACACAGTCTCTATATTAAATTAAATAAGAAATTCACGTATTTGATATTTCGCTGAATTCAATTCCTATGCATTCAGAACATGAATATATTAAAATGCGATAATAAGATCTATTCATTTGTGCATCATCTCCTTTTCAGAGTTCTAAAACATAGCATTTAGAGAATAAAATCTTTCAGTTGTACTTACATGTGAAATGAATAATTCTGTGGATTTTCTTTCGTAGAAGAATTACAACCAGGTACTGCACACGCAACCATAACTGTTTACGTCATTATTATATATCAAATCATACATTAAATATCAAAATTACACTTTTAAACGCGAGATTAATAAAAATAAGCGGGATTTATTTCGTGAAAAACTGACGTTGGGCCGCTACAGGCCGCTAGCGTGTACACAAGTGGTCTCGGCTATCTGTCTCGCTCTAACACATGAGTGTCTATATTTATATCTCTTTCGTATTGCCGATCTAGTAGTATATACTAAATATATTGTAAAAACACTAAACGGCTTTGTGCTGACGTTATCACATAAAATAAACCGTAAACTGACATAAAGGTGGACTCATCTGGAGCATTCGCGTGTAATGTAACATTACATATTCGAGCATTACTCAGTGTAGGAGGATAATAATATGTAATATGTTGATACAACTTGTAACATCAATGGATCTCCCGTCCGTTCGGCGCTCAAAGTCGAATCTATAACGTTACATTACACGTAAATGCTCCAGGTGAGGGAGCACCTTAACAGACCACCTTTTTTATATAGCATATACATCAATTATACTGCCACTATTCCATCTACAAGAAAGCCAATCAATTCAAAAAGCAAGCCTATTTAATCATTAGCTCAAGTCCTAATTTAATACAAGACATTACAAAATTATCTACAGATTCCGTCAATATGCTTGTGACCATGATTAAAAAAACCAGTATAAAATATGAATAAAATTCTATTTTATCCTTTTGTTATACTTGACTAGCCCTTAATGGAGTCAGGTTAAAAAATACATTTAGGTATACATATATTTATTAATAACTCGTCATATTCTAAAAGTAAAATAATTTGTAAATTTCTTTTTCTGCTTCATATTCTCATATAAAAATAAATGGGACTTTTGGTAGATATGGACATAAATTTATATTATATTTTTGAACTCGATATAACGTAGTTTATCATTTGCTTTGTTATTATCTACTAGTCCACTATTTCAAACGAGACATTCTAATCTAGACCTTCACCATTTTTAGCTTAGTGTGATGGCAACATCCCGGAAGTCAAAGCTTTATTTAACATATAATTCTATCGACAAAAATATTAATTGCTAATACTAAATTCTAAAAGGCTCGGTGCAAATAAGCGACTGCAATTGGCCACAAATTTCAAAACCAATAATTTTGGTTAGGTCCTTATCGTCGGCCGTCCGTTTGCACCAAGCCTTTGTATAACCCGTATCATATAAAAGTTGTGACTTAAAATATCGATACATATATATCATTAGTACATCACTATAAAATATTACATTTTTTGGTTAATTTTAGTGCGTAATTAAAGTATTAACAAAAACAAATTCGGCAATCCAAAATAAAAAATGCTTAAAAACTTAATCCTTAATCAAAAATATAGAAACAACTTTTTCTTTTGTATTTTTTGTCCAAGTTTTATATTTTTACAAAGAAAAACAACTATGCACTATATTATAATATAATGTATATAATATGTAACAATAAGAAATGCATCTTCGTTTAAAAACGGTGTCTTCATGTTCTGTAAAAACATAATAAATATTAAAACATTAATTATTTTTAATAGATATTACCGAATTATGTAACATTATTCTTTATTGAAGTAAATACTTCTTTAGCGGCGCTGTGCACTTTTCTTGGGATGGGTTAAAAAACTAAAAACTGTTAAACTCGCGCGACAGGTCACGTGTCCTGATCGAAAATGCGTAAGATTCAACTCGCAATTGTTTGCTGTCTTGGTTTACGCGAGCATGAAACTATTTTAGTTCGCATTGACCTTTGACCCCAACCATCCCCCTCGCATTGACCTTTGACCTTTACCTCCAACCGTCTCCCCACGAACCCGAACGAATTTGCTTGTAACCGATTTTTACATTTGAACATTATTGCTAGATGTTGATGTGAGTTCGTGCGCCAAAAGAAAATCCCGCGGCAACCGTACATTTCCCCGAGATAAAAACTTGCACATGTCCTTCCTCTATAGTCTATACCTATTCCAAATTTCATCATAATCAGTCCAGCGGGTCTAAAAAGGCAACTTGCGCAATATCATCGCTATATTGCTATTTGACACTAAAGCAATTCTGCTTGTAAATCTGTCAAACGAATGCATTTCAGCCAATTTCTGCATATAAATTGTATCCAAATCTTAATATGAATTGCAATTCAAGTGGCCATTTAACGATCGCTGTCATCTTTCATACAGTAATTCATAATAAGAATTGAAAATGAATTGCCAAAACGGCCTTTTTAGACCTGCAGTACTTTTGGAACCTATTCAATGCAAACAAACATACAAAGCTTTCCTCTTTATAATATTAGTGTAGATCATTGTTTCTCAACCATTTATACCTATGTCGCGACCCACGAAAAAGTCAAATTAAGTTAAGTAAAAAATTTTGCACCTCGTCACGATTTTTTCGACGTTCGATAGAAAAATTCGTTTGAAAAACGAATCTTTTGTACCTATATGTAGTTTGTATTTATTATTTTTCAACAGACTGCGACCCCCTTTAAAAACAAACTCGACTTACACGACCCCCCCCCCCCCCACCGGTGGGTCGCGCTCGCGACCCACCGGTTGAGAAACGATGGTGTAGATTATATTACACATATTTGAGTAAGAATTTTAAAACAATATTTACATGATTTCCAAGCTGCTGTCACTGTTTTTTGCGGCCTGCTCCCCCTCACTGGAATTCGAGCCACCAGACTCTGACCGTTGGCTGCGACTTCGGTGTGGTTTTTTCTTCTCCTCAACAACCTCCGTGGAAGACGCCTCTTCAGATTGTCTCTGCCATGCCGGAATAGATGGCGGCTCGGTCCGGGTTTTGAGCGTCGGAAATTGGTTCCTGCAAATTAAAAAAGTATCTTTTTACAATGTTTATTATCACAGAATGCAGTGGCGAAGGATGTTTCTCCTTCCTAGCCCGTACAATAGGTAGCAATTTGTATGGGGGTCTTCAAAAGGTAAGTGGTAACTGAATCCGATAGGTATGGAGTTATAGGAACCCCACGCCACTGATTGAATATGAGTGGAATCTTAAGAAATTAATTTGCATCATCAGTTTGTGTGGCAAACATTACCAAGTCGAGCAATAGAAAAAGTACCATGGTTAGGGCTAACAAAAGGCATGCAATAGGAAGAACTTAAGAAAACAAAACCAAACTTTGAAACCTAATGAGTAATGATATAAAATGATTACGCAAACAATTTCATTTTTAAAAATAATAATATTTATGGAAGCTTCCACACCACGTCAATCTGGTCCTGTACTAAGTATCCGAAGAACTTGTATCACAGGTACCAGACAATGGAAATATATATGATTCTGTTATATCTATACCTACTTATATTATAAAGCTGAAGAGTTTGTTTGTTTGAACGCGCTAATCTCAGGAACTAATGGTTCGAATTGAAAAATTATTTTTGTATTGGATAGTCCATTTATCGAGGAAGGCTTAAGGCTATATAACATCATGTTAAGCTCAATACGAGCGGATCACAAATCAAGAATGTTTCAAAATCGGGGGTATTTTTTTCCTTTTGAGAGCTTTCGCTGCGTACGCTGCGGAAACGGTAAAAGTTTCGCTAAAATGATGTGTGACAGAATTGTTCCCCTTTAAAAGTTCTAAAAAAAGTCCGCGATTATATATGTCTATCTTTTAGGGTTGGCTCACAAAAACCTTTTTATGCTAACCAAATTTGTTCTAAAATTAAGCATTATTTGTGAGGGTGTTTTCATAAAGATGATATTAATCCTTATCCAAATAAATAAGTTATTCATTACAAGCATTTAATTTAGAAGAAATTTGCCGTTTACATCATTTGATTTCAACGAGTATTTTAGAAGATATCGCAGTAATAAAATAATCAGCGCGCAATAATGATGTGAGGGGTAGCGCTTCTCCTTCTACGAAAATGAAGTCGCGGGTAAATTTTATACAAAGTAAATGTTCCACGCGGACGAAGTCGCGGGCAAAAGCTAGTTATACATATATTTCAGATTTTTATTATATGTATAATATATTTAATACACATCCAAGACCTAGGAACACAGTAAAACTTTTTGTCCCTTCGGCGGGATTCGAACCCGCAACCTCCGGCTTATGCGCCGACGCGCTAACCACTGAGCCACAGAGGTTGTCTATTTTTCTTAGGATTGATGTTTTGTACTTTTAGCTAAGATGATGTCCTCTGATTGCCCTCTCGAATAAACAAGCTTTACAGTACCCCAAGCAGGGACATTTTGCGGTATCGTTACGTGTACGTAAACGAGAAATATGAGGAATTAATATTGTATGAAAATTTTAGTTACTTTTACGTCCGCTAGAGGCGCTTTCATGGTTTTCATGCAATATTTCTCGCTTACGTACACGTAACGATACCGTACAATGTTCCAGATTGGGGTACAGGTAGCCTTGCACATTAAACTATTTCATCAGGCTTGTTATGTTAAAATTGCCGCATATGTAATACTAGCTTATGCCCGCGTGGAACAGTTACTTTGGGATATAGTTAAAATTTTTCCGCAATTTCATTTACGTAGAAGGAGAAGCGCTTCCGACTGCCCGCCGCGCGCCGTACATTATTCGCGCTTGATTATTTTATTACTGCCATATCTTCTAAAATACTCATTGAAATCAAATGATGTATAAACGGCAGATTTCTTCTAAATTAAATGCTTGTAATGTAAGTATAACGTATTTACTTGGATAAGGATTAATATCAACTTTATGAAAACACCCTCACAAATAATGCTTAATTTTAGAACAAATTTGGTTAGCATAAAAAAGTTTTAGTGAGCCAACCTTAAAAGATAGACATATACAGTCGCGGACTTTTTTTAGAACTTAAAGGGAAATAATTCTGTCATACATAATTTTAGCGAAACTTTAACCGTTTCCGCAGCGTACGCAGCGAAAGCTCTCAAAAAGGAAAAAAAAAACGATTTGGAACATTCTTGATTGGTGCTTGGAAAATTATTTTTGTGTTGAATAGTCCATTAATCAAGGAAAGATTTAGGCTATATAACATCATGCTAAGCTCAATAAGAGCGGAGCACCAATCAAGAATGTTACAAAATCGGAAGTCTTATTTTTCCTTTTGAGAGCTTTCGCTGCGTACGTTGCGGAAACGGTTAAAGTTTCGCTAAAATGATGTATGACAGAATTGTTCCCCTTTAAGTTCTAAAAAAAGTCCGTGACTGTATATGTCTATCTTTTAAGGTTGGCTCACTATAACCTTTTTATGCTAACCAAAGGACATCATTCACGTTTCATACATTTTTGGACCAAAAAATGAAAGTGCCGGCCAGAAAGAAAAAAATATATATTCGGATAGAATACACAATTCCTAACATTTTTTACTATGACGTCCAATCTGTGCGCCCAATGGTTACGTCGTAATAAAATAATTTAAAAATAATCCTTTTGTGATAAAAAGGTTGGAGTGTCACTATTAAAAGCATGGATATCTTACGTTATGATATAATACTTGATAGTAAAACACAGTGGTAAGGTTGATAAATAGTATTGGAAAAAAATATTTAGTCATAAAATAAAAATAAAAAATATGTATCAAGTACTAGCTGTCCCGGTGAACTTCGTGTCACTTTAAAACCTTCCCTGGACTTCTACGAATATTTTGAGACTAAAATCAGCCCAACCAGTTCAGCCGTTTTCGAGTTTTAGCGCGACTAACACATTTGAAAATCCATTTTTATATATAAGAAGAAGACTAACTGTCCCGGTGAACTATATGATACAACAACCAAAGATATACAAAAAAAAAATTGGCAATGCCTGGAAAAGATTCTGGTCCTTTAAAGAAATAGTAAAATGCATAAGTATAAACATGAGCACCAAAAGAAAACTATTTAATACATGGATTCCACCCATTCTAACATAAGGGTGCCAAACTTGGGCACTAACAAAAGCTCATACAAGTATGCTGGAAGTTGGGCCGAAGGCTATGGAGAGGAGTATGTTTGGAAAGAAAAGGATAGACAAAATAGAAAACAAGGAGTTGAGAAAAATGACACGTGTAACTGATGTAACATATAAAACTAAAAAATTGAAATGAAACAACAAACAATCAAAACATGTCCGGCCCGGACATGTTTTGATTTTGATAGGGCCAGACAAATGGACAAAAATAATAACATCTTTGTATCCCAGAAGGGCTAAAAGAAAAGAGGGCAGATCTCTAAAAAGATGGGAAGATGAAATGGTACAAATGGCTGGCAAAATGTGGACTAGTGTATGTGGAGTGGCATGTCAGAGATGTGAGTGGAAGCTGTTGGGGGAGGAAATTGCCAAGAGGCACTCAGAAGCAGAGACCGCGCAACGGAAAAATCAATTATTGATTTGAATATTTTGTAATGTATATAAAATAAATGTATTGTTCTTCTGAATAAAGGCTAATAACAATAATAAGTTAATGACGTACAATTAAACATTTTCTAGTCTTACAAATACGTCATCTAAACTTATTGCGGGTGGGCTGAGGTAAGGGTCATGTCTAGCATAACCCATGTACCAGACTATGCACATAGTATGGGAGCAACATCCGATGGTTCTCATTCCTATATGGCATGTGCAACAGTAATGTTTTATTGCTCGACGCCCGGTTGCTGTTCTATCCAGAGCAATATACACATAGTATGTTTTAGATCGGATGTGTCGGGATTGTATTCGCCCTCGAATCAACCACAAGTCCTCTCCCTCCAATTCCCTTACAAGCTCTAGAGGAATTCCACCACTTAGCTCAATGCTAAAAACTCCATCTGGTTGAACATGCTCTCCATAGTAACTTCTCGCTTGTCTCAGCTGATATATACCGAGGCTAAATAATATTAATTCTTCTTCGGTCAGCGTAGGAAAGTCATTAAACTCAGCCATATCTGCAGACATGGGCTGGAACTGTGCTCTCATTCTGTTCAAGTTACGTCTGGCGACAAGATCTGCCAGTGTATTGGGCATGTTTAAATAGTAAATGTGTGTTAAATAGTACGATTTTATATTTTGACCACTAGGTTTTGACCTAGAGTATTTTGCGATTATGTACCTAAATAAGTTTTAATATAATATTTTTTTATATTATAATGTCACTCCAATCTTTTTTTAACAACAAAGAATTAATAAAAAAATATTTTATTTTTTATGTTATTACGACGTAACCGTTGTGCGCACAGATTGGACGTCATAGTAAAAAATGATAGAAATTGTGTATTCTATCCGAATATCGTAGTTTTTTTTTCTGGCCGGCACTTTCATTTTTTGGTCCAAAATGAATGATGTCCTTTGTTCTAAAATTAAGCATTATTTGTGAGGGTGTTTTCATAAAGTTGATATTAATCCTTATCCAAGTAAATACGTTATTCATTGCAAGCATTTAATTTAGAAGAAATTTTCCGTTTACATCATTTGATTTCAATGAGTATTTTAGAAGATATCGCAGTAATAAAGTACGGCGCGCGGCGGGCAGTCGTGAGGGGGAAGCGCTTCTCCGTCTGCGTAAATGAAGTCGCGGGTAAATTTTAGCGATATCCCAAAGTAACTGTTCCACGCGGACAAGTCGCGGGCAAAAGCTAGTATTATATAGCTTTCTAAACTGCATGAATAAACTGGTTTACAATATTTGTTTGAGCCCAACCATTAGAGACTACATTTTTACATAATTGCTTTATGATAACCTACCAATAGATAAACAATAATTGGGGCACTATAAAATTGATAAATTGCAAATTGTGCAATTGTTCTTAATTATCATTAAAATAGAGACAGATAAGTTCTAAACTGCATCGTTAAAGAAAGGGAACAACATTTTCAATAAATAATTATTCTTGGATCATAATTTTCTCAATACAAGTAATCAAACAATAAAAAAAACAAATACTTAATATGTTATGTAATTGTTGTAAAATGCATTATAACCTTGAATACAACCAACAAAATTTTAGTTTTAAGTTTTCATATTTATTATTTAGAAGATGTCGCTCGCGACTTCGTGAGCGCAAAAGTTAATTTCGCAGAAACTGTACATTTTTCCGCGATAAAAGTAGCCTATGTCTTTCACCGTGGTCTACTCTACATCTGTGCCAAATTTCATTAAAATCGGTCCAGTAGTTTCGGAGCCTATTCAATGCAAACAAACAAACTTACTTTTCCTCTTTATTATATAATAATATAGATGAAATTATATTGAATTTAATAAACATTAAAAGTTTTTTTTTGTTATCCTTTTAATCTTGCTATCAGTCCACAAACTATGAGCAGATTTGTTGGGTGTATTGTGTCAGGTAGAGTTTTAGTTTAAATAAGTAAACTTTAAACTAAAATTGAAAACTAAATTGGATTCTAGTTTTTTAGTTAATTACTTATACACATACATACATACATACATACATATAATCACGCCTCTTTCCCGTAGGGGTAGGCAGAGACCACTTCTTTCCACTTACTACGATCCTTACATACTTATACACAAAACAATGTTAATACTTATAATAACTTACATAACAACAAGTTGTTGCATACAATTTTTAACAAGTTTAATATGTAGACAAAGAACAATTTTTATGTTAAGCCCATGAGAAAACTAATTCATCCACTGTGACGGTGGCAACTTCTGTAAGGTATATAATGACCATAGTCCTACAATAGCTTTAATTTTAGCAAAAACATTACTAACCTATTTAATAATATTCCTTTGACTGATGCTATATCGGCTTTCAAGTTATCCAACTGTGACCTCAGTACACTCTGCTGGGTGGTGGTCTGCAGCTCCGTACGTAGTGACGATATGCTGCTGTTCATTACGTCTAAGGATTTACGGAGCTCATCCAAACACTCCACTGTTGTCTTCCTCTTGGGTTGTTCAATAAATAGCAGTTGTCTCAGACAGTTCTGTTGAAAATTATTATTTTTTACACTGTGCAACACTTAAATTATGTACAGTTATGGACACATTCAGTTTAGCACTTTTGAACCTTATAAGCCAAGTAATAATTATTTTTAATAATTATGTATTAGTATAAAAACCTAATTAGAAAAAGCACATACAGTAATTGTTTACCGAAAATGAAAATATTTAGTTGTCACATTATTTGCGAAATTATATGTCTTCAGCACAATTTTTATGCAAAATACTAAAATATATTAACTATAAAAATCTATTTTAAGAGTTTACCTTATAAATCCAGTAACAGCCATAAATGACACCACCATAGACAATCACAGGTAAGATTCTACTTCTAAACCATGACCTCTTGGAGTGGTGGAAAAGCAGCAGCTCGGAGGTCAATGAAGGGGCGTCCAACATGTCAGCACACTTCTCTATGGCTTTGTGTATCTCAATGTCTGTCAATCCTTTGCTGCGTAGAAATTTCTCTTTGCTCTCCATCGTACATCGCTGGACGTTTGGATTCGACAGAAATTTCACAGCAGTGGTCACCTGAAAAAAAAAAAGTTTTTTGTTTGATGAAATATGGATTTTGCTAGTACACTGGTACGTTTTTTATTTCATTGAATACATTGTCAATATTGTGTAGCAATGACCTCAAATCAGGTTTTAGGAATAATAAAAAAATCTAATAGACTTATCAAAGCAAATGATATGCAAGACAAAATGCAAAGGTCAACTATTACATTACCCTATGAGACTACAAAGGTAAATAATTGTAATTTGTACATAAATTAAATGGCAATGTACTTAAGTAATTAAGAGAACATGAATAATTTTAATAATTGCATACAATTACCAAATTCTCACGAACTTGACCAGTAGTTTCTGCTAATAACTCTGAAGCCATTGTGATTTTTGATTGCAATGTAAAGTCTTTGTTCACTTAAATTGGAAGATTACAATTAAAACACAATGGTTATTTCAAGTATTTAACTAAATTGTTTAAAGTAAGTTACTAAACACTGATCAATTCCACTTTTTGTACCTACCTATTCACTTCTCACATTTGACATTCTTTTCTTTCTTTCTTTTGACGTATTTTGACATTAACTATTTTTTTTTTTTAATAAGATTTAATGGCCTGGTAACAAGACCTTTAAGCCAAGTCTTATATTTTTGAGGTATTTCTTATTTGTCTTATTTCTAAATAGTCAAGTCCAAAGTCTAGTCAAAGTCCTAATAAATAGTCACGGTAGTCAATCAGTCAAGTCAGTCGATTCAGTAAAGTGGTAGACGCTTTACTGAAACTTCCTAGGGAGTTTTGGCGGGAAACCCAATTTAGCACGCATTTTGTAGTTGCTATATCACTCCTCCACATTAGTGCACGTCACGAATAACTAATGGTTAATATTCCACCAATATTACACATTACAAACCGCAATAACACGAATTTAGAAAAATAACACAGAAACACAACATTGCTGATTGACATTCCCGGCAAAACTCCACACATTATCTATCAGGGCAGGATAGCTCCTGACGTCACAGCTTGTTAGAGAGAGAACGTAAATTGGTCAATACTTGTGAAGAAACGAGACAAAAATGTTATGTTTTGTCCCTTTCGCTGTAACCGGGTTTTTGGCACAAAGCTGTCAAATTTGACATTCTTGTGCCAAACAAATGACTGTGAAGATTGAGGTTTCGTTTTAATTGAACTCTTTTGTGTTTTTTGGAGTGTTTTATGTTATATACTCTTTTGAGATAGAGACTCTGTGTAGTTTTATGTATTTTAACAATGTGTGGATGCAGTATTTTGAGGTGCAAAAGTCGCAGCGAACGAAAATGTGCTGCCGTAACTTTTCACTCGTAATTAGCTATAGCTCGTGTTTTTTTTGTTTGTGATTGCTTAAAACATAAGAATGATGATATATGGATGTAAATACAGTCATATTTTCTATAGAAAGTGAGATGAAATCTGTATTTTTTACATAATTCGTAACATATTCTAAAAACATATTTGTCTTAGTGTTGCTATTTAATTTATTACCAAAATATACTGACTTAAGTTCTTTCGGTAAAAATTTAGTATAATATCCCACGATTCCACGATTTGGGGAGGAGGGAGTTAAGAGGTAAGAGGAGGGGGAGGGTTGAACCCCCACTCCCCTCATCAGGAAACCCACAGTTACTGAGATATTACTTAGTGGTTGAAGTTTTAGGGTTATAAACTAAACGACTAGTTTAGTTGTAATTTGGAGTGGTAAACATAGTTGAGTGGTTGGGAGTAATAGGATGACAGCTAACCCTAACCGCAAACCTCACTAAACATAAATTTTGGATACATAGGTAATTAATCAAAGAACAAATTTTCCATCTTGTTGCTAAAAAGCGGCCCCGTGCGAGTTTCTTACGCCGGTTCTTCTCGACGGGCCAGTTTCTTATTGATATATTATGTATTTTAACTGTTTAACTTTTTAAATGTGTTGAAGTGAATAAAGAATGTTTGAAACATCTACTTAAATAAAAACTATTGACTTTTTTGACATTGTTTAATTTTTATATTAAGAGAAATACCTACCCTACCTAACAGTATTAATAGTAAGACTTTTTGGTAGCTTATGCTTGGTCTACTTCAGAAAAAGTCAAAATCACCATATGTGTCCATATAAATTTCGAGGAGTTCCCTCGATTCCTCATAGATCTTTTATGTAAAGTAATTCATTCATTTCATTCAAAAATTTTCTTATTATAACCCCTAATCTATACTAATATTATTAAGAGGAAAGATTTGTATTTTTGTATGTTTGTAATGAATAAACTCAAAAACTACTATGCCAATTTCAAAAATTCCTCTTTTTTTTAAATTAGAAAAGGTGTATGTTGTAGGAGTAGGTGTAGGAGTATTTGTAGGTGTAGGAGCAAGTGTAGGAGTGGGTGTAGGAGTATGGGTAGGAATAGGTGTATGAGTTAATGTACGAGTAGGTGTTGGAGTAGGAACAGGTGTAGGAGCAGGTGTAGTCATCTATTCATTCCAGTTCATATTTAAGACAGAACAACGTCTGTCGGGGCCAGCTAGTAATATATAATATAGCTAGCTGTCTCGACACACGTTGTTCTTTCATAAATATGAACTGGAATGAATAAATTACTTTACCTATAATGCATCCTACGTCCTAGTCCTACACCTACAACCTACACCTTTTTCATTATTTCTCACTGCCTAAGCCTTCCCTGAACTTCCACAATTTTTTTAAAATCAAAATGAGCCAAATCGATCCAGCGTTCTCGAGTTTTGAGTCCCTCGTGAACGGGATAAAAAGTATCCTATGTCCTTCTCCTGATTTCAAGATAGTCCGCCAATTTTCAGCCAAATCGGTTCAGCCGTTCTTGAGTTATAAATATTTTTACCACGTACATAATATTTTGTTAATTTAACTATTACTCTCGGTCTTGGCCTAGGGTTAACTTATTAATAGGTCTCGATCGAGACTGAGAATCCAGGTACGATCGTACTTTAATCGCATGTTTTCTTTTAACCTCTGACTCATAAAAAATAACTAGAACAATTTAATCGCCAGTATTAAAATATTGAAATTTACTTATTTTAATAATGAGTGGTGCAAGGAAAAACTCGTTCTACGATTCTTATTTATTACTGACTACGACGTGAAAACTTACGTGTGCATCCTAAGATCAAGACAAAAATACTACAACTGAAGGCTATGTTTGTACATGGCAACACATAGTGGGTGAGCGAGATGCACTCTAGTGGTTACAAGCAAAGAAATAGGAGTATAATAGAACTAAAACAAAAAATCGAAGCGTAGACAGCTATTTGTCTCACAAAACATCAAAGGCAAAACCAATAAGAGTGAAAGAGAAAGCCATCTATATGTCTATACGTTTTTTTCGAAGGTTGCTCCAATTTGGAGTCCAAATTGGAGTCCAATTTTAGACGTTGGAATTACGACTTTATTGCTTTAACAATAAGTGACATTTTGAATTAGTAGCAGTAGATGTGGCCTGAAGTTAGCCACTGACAGCTAATGCCATTTGTTTACGTGTGCATTATGATACAAGAAGAAGAATAAGCAAATCATGAATTTATAGTGTGTTATTTGGTAAAAATCTCAGTTTATATTAAAAAGTCTTATTAGAAAACAAAGCTGTGCTCAAGTTAATATGGCCCGTTTTGTGGAGGGCTGTAAATCACACTCTACGAGGAAAGAAAATCGTGAAGAAGTGTTAACTTTTCACCAGTATGTTGAGAATTGTTTCAGGTTATATAAATACAAGCAATTACACTGAAGTTATTATATTCTTGTAGATAAATGTGTTTATTGTCCATTATATGCAGATTTCAACAATATAATATAATAGAAATTTTGTATAAATTTCAGAGGTTGTGTATTTACATAGTGATGTTTTGGATATCGATAAACCTTCGAAAGAGAAAATATGTTAATCTGAAAGAAAAATGTTTTGCCTACTTCATATTTACCAAACACCATACAATTATACAAATTAGTAAGATCTAAAATATAAACTAAGTGATAATATATAATATAAAATAGTGTGGTGTATTTTTTATTAATTATAATTATTAATTAATAATTCCTGTATATTATAATGGAGTTACGGTTGTACATCATCACAAAAACATGTCACAAATTTTCAAATTTAACTTTGCTTTTTGGTTTTGCAGGGAATTAGGTGGCCTTTTGCAAAAATACTTCTTTGTACTTTTTTAATTGACCAGAAAACGGGCAGACTGATCGCCAGATGGAGAGCGATTATCGCCACCTATACATATTCGCAATAGCAGGTGTCACAAGTACGATCCCGGTCTTAAAATCCGCAACTACTCCTTGAGTACCCGGAGGCCGTGGTATTTATCTGGTCCAGGTGGACCGTTCGTGCCAAAGCATGGCTCTCCCACGTAAACGGACTGCTGTGCACTGTTTTCTTCACATATTTAGCTCCATGCTGACAATCTGAGAGCTTTTTGGTGTTGTCGTAACGTGTAAGCTAATAAATGATGTCCAATTGTTAATAAATAATAAATATATCTATTAAAATTTCCTGTTTTCATTTATCTTTCCACGTAGGTACCCCAACTAAAGGGAGAAATGCATAAACTTTACGTCTACTGTTTATATATTTACCAGCTGTATCCAAGGGAAAAGTATCCTATGTTTTAATCCAGAGCTTAAACTACTGCCATACCAAATTTCATTGAAATCTGGTCAATAATTTTTGCGTGAAGGAGTAACAAACATCCATCCATACATCCTCACGAACTTTCATGTTAATAATAGTAGTAGGATATAGAACTGACAAGTCGATTGGACGATAGCCAGCATAGTGTGTGGGTGTATAGTGTAGTAAGGACGAGAAATAAAAATACGTGTAGCTCGAATTAGAATATGTACCTATTCCAATATATCAAGATAAAATTATTGACAATTATATGTCAAAGTATTAATTCACTTTTTAAACTGTTAACAATACAGAGGTTTTATTAATTGGAGTTTTGTAGATACCAATACACCCCCTCAAAAATTCAATTAAGTAAATAATGCTTTAACAGTATAGGCAAACATTAAAATAAGTACATAACTGATAATATTTCATCTTTTAACACGATGATATTAATTTATATTTTCCATGTTGTTCCTTGAAATTAAGGAACTACAATGTCTTTATATAATTCCTCCGTGGTATTTTCTGAAGATATCTAAAAGTAATTATTCTGTGGAAAATATTACATTAATTTTAGTATATTATCAGCTGTTTAGGATTTTTATCCAATCATTAAATTATCTTACATATTAAAAATTACATAAGTATAAAAATATTTGCTATAAGCAGATATGCACTAATAATACAATTTTGTTTCATGCCTATTTAAAAACCAGCATCGCAAATCTGTTTGCAACATAATGCTGAATGGGATTTGATAGAACTTCATGTAATTAGTTACTTTATATTATTGTAGGTACCTAAATATATCTTAATTATTAATTTCTTTGTTACCTTCTATACCAATGTGCAACAACTGTTGTCATGGTTCATTCATATAAATAATATTAATTATGCTGCTAAAATATGAGCTTTTAGTTTCTAGCTATTATACATAATAATATAAACATTTATGCTCTTTTATAGCTTCACAAAACTGTGTACATGCCTGGCTTATGTTTCTTAGACAAACATATACACTTTGTTTCCGTGTATTCAATGCCATTGTACACTTAGTAACAAATAATAAAAAATATATATAAATTATTAACATTTTAAAATTTAATATATTTATTATAAAATATAAAGATCCATTTTCCAGAATCGATATTTACATTACTAGAATTATCAACTAAATACCTAGGTACTTATTTGTTTTATTACATATGGTCTACTTTGTAACGAACCAATTTCGTTTTGAGTGTTTGACCATTTTTCTCTATCTAGCCAATTCATTAACGTAATTGAAATTATTATTATTATCAATGATAATAATTATAGTTATTCACAGCTTAGTATTATTTAATTAGACATTTGAATAATCTATATTGAATCAGTAGCTTAAAATCTTAGGAAGTATGTACATTACCTATTGTAATATTCTTCCCTTTCAACTCCGCCGGTTTGACATCCGGTTTGTTGATTTTGGCTTATTGTGTTTCTAATTTATTGCCTATCAACTTCGCCTGTTGACCATCTTTGGTTTGTTGATTTCGGCGGGAATATTTTCAATTACAAATCTTCTGCAGTAAAACTTCTGCAGGAATAATTATTATAATACATATTAAATATTTTTCGGGTTTATACCATGTCACATCGCTTATTAGCTTTTTCTTTTCTTTTATTACTTAAATAAAATAATAAATTAATTGATTTCCATATGCTGTTGCCTCGATTTTTATTTAATTTCATACTTGACGCCATAGTGAATTAGGTAAACGTATGAATTATGCGTTTGGCCACCGCATTTTATCGGGGAACTTCAGCGATTAAACTAATTATGTTATTCCCTTACAAACATCACTGCTCATTTTTTACAGAATTTCATTATTGTAATCGACCATTAAAAATAAAACATTCATGTAGTAGCTGACAAAAAAAAATAAAAATCAGCTTTAGAAACAACAATTATTAAGTAACAGATTATTATTATTTGTAAGTAGTAGTCGGGGCTACCAGACTACACCACAAAGACATCTGCTTGTATTTTGTAATACAACATATTTTGTACATCTCATTTGAAAGCGATATTCCCAACTAGCAAAAACTTACTTTATAATTGCTATGAAAACAATATTTCTTTGCTTTACAGTAGTTCTTTAATTAACAGTCATTATACGTATTATGGGCACAAATTATGTGTTAAATCGTAGTAGACGTTTTGTTGTTACCAATTTATCATATTATGATAAGCAATCTTTCATCTTGCCATGTAAAAATAAAACGGATAATCTTTCTATGGACAAGGAATGTATGGCTTTCAGCGTTTACCGACAATTAAAAAATTATGATCTCAGTAATTCATACTCTGACCGTTATTTTACTTGATATCTTTATATTAAGCATTTCAGTTCTTATTTCATTTTTAGGCGTCTGATAATTTATATTATAATAAGAATTATCTGGTACAATGCTTTTATATAAAAGTAATTTTCTCTTATAGTTGAGACTATAAGATGCCTATTCAGCCATATTGAAGAAATTAGGGTTCAGCCTCCACAATCTATTGCTTAAAACCCCTTTTTTCTTGCATCATTAACAAGTAAACATAATGTTTATAGATGGATTTGTATCAAAATTGGTTTTCACCGTTTAATATCACATGTTTTTAAATCCATTTCTGGCTGAGGAAGTTACATAATGGCACAATTAAACAAATGTATAACAATACTGGTTTTTGTAGTGCACAACCACAGAACCAGCCAAAAAAAAATATTGATTATAAAAGCTATGACATATCTTGCTTTTTGCATTATGTGCATTTTATCAAACATTGCAAAGGTAAAGGGTTATAATAGTTTTTAATTGTCATATAAGGTAATATTTCTGATCTTATGAGACTTCAACTTAGTTTTGAAATGTTTGCTTCAACCATAATAGCCATAATATTATGCTTTTAAATACATTATTAATATAAATTTTAAGACCCATAATACTATTATTAGCAAAAGAATACTTATAGCATGCAATTATAAAGGGAAAATATTAAGCTATTGCTTTTATAAAATATAAACAAGAATTTTAACCCTATAATTAATCATCCTTTATATAGCATTTTTGCTTGTTGGGTTATATTATTTAAAATTCATTATAAATATTGTATTTTCTATTGTGTATTAAAAACAATTAGTATATTCCTGCTTATTGCATTCTACTATACTATATTGTATATACTAAAAATAAATATATACAATATAGTATAGTATATACCTATGTGATACCTCGGTGCACATAATATTATAAAATCCTTTTGTGGCCCTGCGCTCCTCAGTTGGCTGGATGCACTAATAGGACTTTGTACTTTTCCATGTAGATAGTAGATACCGATGATCCAGATTAGGGTAAAAATTGTTTTAGTTATACTTGGGAGCAAATGTATCAACAGAAGATTAACAGACGTCCTTCACATTGACAATATTATTGGTTGCTCCGGGATCTAAAACAGAATTTCTGAATATTAGTGTTAATTTGACTGCGCAACTAACATTGCTAGAACATCACACGATACTCTCCTGATTGTTGTTGTTGACTCGAAACGAGTGATTCTGATGAGCAGTAGAGCTTTAAGCTTCTCGTTGCAAAAATTCAACTCTTGTGTTAATCCTTTCTAACGTGATTCCTTTCGATCCCAATGCTCACAAAGTATCCTTGTAATGGTAACTCCAAATTTTCGGTTGCTTTTCCACGTTATTCTCTCTGCTTGTTATTTTGGATATGGGTAGATACTGTTTTTTAAGCCACAAACTGAAAATGGTGCTGAAAGATCTTGGGCTGAAAAAAAAAATGGTTTCCCGATTTCGGGTCTGAAAATTTTCCTTTTACTGAATTTCGAGATACGTTTTACAGAAACGTAGGGCACATAACCTGTAGTAAGGACGAGAAATAAAAATACGTGTAGCTCGAATTAGAATATGTATTCCAATATATCAAGATAAAATTATTGACAATTATATGTCAAAGTATTAATTCACTTTTTAAACTGTTATCAATACAGAGGTTTTATTAATTGGAGTTTTGTAGATATACCAATATATAGTTCAAGAGACTAGCTTCCCCAACATATTTCGGTTTGTTGTAGACAATACTGCATAAATTCGTTTTTGATCGACTGATAATAATTTATAAATCTCCCATGTTGTTGTCATAGCTTGACATGTATTACTAATTTAAGTAGCATTTTATTTGGAATAAAACCAAATATTCCTTGGTTTTGTCTTTTTATTACATAACAATTTATTCCAAATAACAATAAATACCATTACAAACCTCGATGTCTACTACTGCGCAATTACTAAAGCCAGAAAAATTCGACGTCGAACCTGGGTCACCGGCAGCCGAATTAAAGTACGAATACTGGAAAACAACGTTCTCAAATTATCTCAGTGAAGGGATAGGAAAAGAAACGATTTCAGAAGAAAATAAACTAAGGTTATTACAATGTGTATACGCATATCCGTGAAGCAAAAGATTACCTATGTCTCGACCATTCAATATTACCTAGATAAAATTTATCTCAAAGAAAAGAATAAGGTTCACGCCAGATACATACTTCTAAAATCTACACAAAAATCGGATGAGACCATTGCAGATTTCTTACGTACACTACACTAGGGACTTCACTGGCGGACGGGAATATATTTACATATGAAGTTGCTGATAAATACGAGTATGGCAACTTGTAACCAACTTCAGACAGCTGATCTGTCTGAAGTTGGTTACATATGTTCAAAACCTGTAACCGTCTACAAAAAACGAAACTAACGAACAACTAGATATCTCTTTCTTTCTCATTGGCATGTGTCATATAGGGGGATAAGGAACGATGTATAATTTTCCTCTTGCTAATAGCCTTTACTCTTGGTACTCTATGGTAAAGGCTATTAGCAAGAGGAAAATTATACATCGTTCCTTATCCCCCTATATGACACATGCCAATGAGAAAGAAAGAGATATCTAGTTGTTCGTTAGTTTCGTTTTTTGTAGACGGTTACAGGTTTTGAACATATGTAACCAACTTCAGACAGATCAGCTGTCTGAAGTTGGTTACAAGTTGCCATACTCGTATTTATCAGCAACTTCATATGTAAATATATTCCCGTCCGCCAGTGAAGTCCCTAGTGTAGTGTACGTAAAAAATCTGCAATGGTCTCATCCGATTTTTGTGTAGATTTTAGAAGTATGTATCTGGCGTGAACCTTATTCTTTTCTTTGAGATAAATTTTATCTAGGTAATATTGAATGGTCGAGACATAGGTAATCTTTTGCTTCACGGATATGCGTATACACATTGTAATAACCTTAGTTTATTTTCTTCTGAAATCGTTTCTTTTCCTATCCCTTCACTGAGATAATTTGAGAACGTTGTTTTCCAGTATTCGTACTTTAATTCGGCTGCCGGTGACCCAGGTTCGACGTCGAATTTTTCTGGCTTTAGTAATTGCGCAGTAGTAGACATCGAGGTTTGTAATGGTATTTATTGTTATTTGGAATAAATTGTTATGTAATAAAAAGACAAAACCAAGGAATATTTGGTTTTATTCCAAATAAAATGCTACTTAAATTAGTAATACATGTCAAGCTATGACAACAACATGGGAGATTTATAAATTATTATCAGTCGATCAAAAACGAATTTATGCAGTATTGTCTACAACAAACCGAAATATGTTGGGGAAGCTAGTCTCTTGAACTATATATTGGTATATCTACAAAACTCCAATTAATAAAACCTCTGTATTGATAACAGTTTAAAAAGTGAATTAATACTTTGACATATAATTGTCAATAATTTTATCTTGATATATTGGAATACATATTCTAATTCGAGCTACACGTATTTTTATTTCTCGTCCTTACTACAGGTTATGTGCCCTACGTTTCTGTAAAACGTATCTCGAAATTCAGTAAAAGGAAAATTTTCAGACCCGAAATCGGGAAACCATTTTTTTTTTCAGCCCAAGATCTTTCAGCACCATTTTCAGTTTGTGGCTTAAAAAACAGTATCTACCCATATCCAAAATAACAAGCAGAGAGAATAACGTGGAAAAGCAACCGAAAATTTGGAGTTACCATTACAAGGATACTTTGTGAGCATTGGGATCGAAAGGAATCACGTTAGAAAGGATTAACACAAGAGTTGAATTTTTGCAACGAGAAGCTTAAAGCTCTACTGCTCATCAGAATCACTCGTTTCGAGTCAACAACAACAATCAGGAGAGTATCGTGTGATGTTCTAGCAATGTTAGTTGCGCAGTCAAATTAACACTAATATTCAGAAATTCTGTTTTAGATCCCGGAGCAACCAATAATATTGTCAATGTGAAGGACGTCTGTTAATCTTCTGTTGATACATTTGCTCCCAAGTATAACTAAAACAATTTTTACCCTAATCTGGATCATCGGTATCTACTATCTACATGGAAAAGTACAAAGTCCTATTAGTGCATCCAGCCAACTGAGGAGCGCAGGGCCACAAAAGGATTTTATAATATTATGTGCACCGAGGTATCACATAGGTATATACTATACTATATTGTATATATTTATTTTTAGTATATACAATATAGTATAGTAGAATGCAATAAGCAGGAATATACTAATTGTTTTTAATACACAATAGAAAATACAATATTTATAATGAATTTTAAATAATATAACCCAACAAGCAAAAATGCTATATAAAGGATGATTAATTATAGGGTTAAAATTCTTGTTTATATTTTATAAAAGCAATAGCTTAATATTTTCCCTTTATAATTGCATGCTATAAGTATTCTTTTGCTAATAATAGTATTATGGGTCTTAAAATTTATATTAATAATGTATTTAAAAGCATAATATTATGGCTATTATGGTTGAAGCAAACATTTCAAAACTAAGTTGAAGTCTCATAAGATCAGAAATATTACCTTATATGACAATTAAAAACTATTATAACCCTTTACCTTTGCAATGTTTGATAAAATGCACATAATGCAAAAAGCAAGATATGTCATAGCTTTTATAATCAATATTTTTTTTTGGCTGGTTCTGTGGTTGTGCACTACAAAAACCAGTATTGTTATACATTTGTTTAATTGTGCCATTATGTAACTTCCTCAGCCAGAAATGGATTTAAAAACATGTGATATTAAACGGTGAAAACCAATTTTGATACAAATCCATCTATAAACATTATGTTTACTTGTTAATGATGCAAGAAAAAAGGGGTTTTAAGCAATAGATTGAGGAGGCTGAACCCTAATTTCTTCAATATGGCTGAATAGGCATCTTATAGTCTCAACTATAAGAGAAAATTACTTTTATATAAAAGCATTGTACCAGATAATTCTTATTATAATATAAATTATCAGACGCCTAAAAATGAAATAAGAACTGAAATGCTTAATATAAAGATATCAAGTAAAATAACGGTCAGAGTATGAATTACTGAGATCATAATTTTTTAATTGTCGGTAAACGCTGAAAGCCATACATTCCTTGTCCATAGAAAGATTATCCGTTTTATTTTTACATGGCAAGATGAAAGATTGCTTATCATAATATGATAAATTGGTAACAACAAAACGTCTACTACGATTTAACACATAATTTGTGCCCATAATACGTATAATGACTGTTAATTAAAGAACTACTGTAAAGCAAAGAAATATTGTTTTCATAGCAATTATAAAGTAAGTTTTTGCTAGTTGGGAATATCGCTTTCAAATGAGATGTACAAAATATGTTGTATTACAAAATACAAGCAGATGTCTTTGTGGTGTAGTCTGGTAGCCCCGACTACTACTTACAAATAATAATAATCTGTTACTTAATAATTGTTGTTTCTAAAGCTGATTTTTATTTTTTTTTGTCAGCTACTACATGAATGTTTTATTTTTAATGGTCGATTACAATAATGAAATTCTGTAAAAAATGAGCAGTGATGTTTGTAAGGGAATAACATAATTAGTTTAATCGCTGAAGTTCCCCGATAAAATGCGGTGGCCAAACGCATAATTCATACGTTTACCTAATTCACTATGGCGTCAAGTATGAAATTAAATAAAAATCGAGGCAACAGCATATGGAAATCAATTAATTTATTATTTTATTTAAGTAATAAAAGAAAAGAAAAAGCTAATAAGCGATGTGACATGGTATAAACCCGAAAAATATTTAATATGTATTATAATAATTATTCCTGCAGAAGTTTTACTGCAGAAGATTTGTAATTGAAAATATTCCCGCCGAAATCAACAAACCAAAGATGGTCAACAGGCGAAGTTGATAGGCAATAAATTAGAAACACAATAAGCCAAAATCAACAAACCGGATGTCAAACCGGCGGAGTTGAAAGGGAAGAATATTACAATAGGTAATGTACATACTTCCTAAGATTTTAAGCTACTGATTCAATATAGATTATTCAAATGTCTAATTAAATAATACTAAGCTGTGAATAACTATAATTATTATCATTGATAATAATAATAATTTCAATTACGTTAATGAATTGGCTAGATAGAGAAAAATGGTCAAACACTCAAAACGAAATTGGTTCGTTACAAAGTAGACCATATGTAATAAAACAAATAAGTACCTAGGTATTTAGTTGATAATTCTAGTAATGTAAATATCGATTCTGGAAAATGGATCTTTATATTTTATAATAAATATATTAAATTTTAAAATGTTAATAATTTATATATATTTTTTATTATTTGTTACTAAGTGTACAATGGCATTGAATACACGGAAACAAAGTGTATATGTTTGTCTAAGAAACATAAGCCAGGCATGTACACAGTTTTGTGAAGCTATAAAAGAGCATAAATGTTTATATTATTATGTATAATAGCTAGAAACTAAAAGCTCATATTTTAGCAGCATAATTAATATTATTTATATGAATGAACCATGACAACAGTTGTTGCACATTGGTATAGAAGGTAACAAAGAAATTAATAATTAAGATATATTTAGGTACCTACAATAATATAAAGTAACTAATTACATGAAGTTCTATCAAATCCCATTCAGCATTATGTTGCAAACAGATTTGCGATGCTGGTTTTTAAATAGGCATGAAACAAAATTGTATTATTAGTGCATATCTGCTTATAGCAAATATTTTTATACTTATGTAATTTTTAATATGTAAGATAATTTAATGATTGGATAAAAATCCTAAACAGCTGATAATATACTAAAATTAATGTAATATTTTCCACAGAATAATTACTTTTAGATATCTTCAGAAAATACCACGGAGGAATTATATAAAGACATTGTAGTTCCTTAATTTCAAGGAACAACATGGAAAATATAAATTAATATCATCGTGTTAAAAGATGAAATATTATCAGTTATGTACTTATTTTAATGTTTGCCTATACTGTTAAAGCATTATTTACTTAATTGAATTTTTGAGGGGGTGTATTGGTATCTACAAAACTCCAATTAATAAAACCTCTGTATTGTTAACAGTTTAAAAAGTGAATTAATACTTTGACATATAATTGTCAATAATTTTATCTTGATATATTGGAATAGGTACATATTCTAATTCGAGCTACACGTATTTTTATTTCTCGTCCTTACTACACTATACACCCACACACTATGCAGGCTATCGTCCAATCGACTTGTCAGTTCTATATCCTACTACTATTATTAACATGAAAGTTCGTGAGGATGTATGGATGGATGTTTGTTACTCCTTCACGCAAAAATTATTGACCAGATTTCAATGAAATTTGGTATGGCAGTAGTTTAAGCTCTGGATTAAAACATAGGATACTTTTCCCTTGGATACAGCTGGTAAATATATAAACAGTAGACGTAAAGTTTATGCATTTCTCCCTTTAGTTGGGGTACCTACGTGGAAAGATAAATGAAAACAGGAAATTTTAATAGATATATTTATTATTTATTAACAATTGGACATCATTTATTAGCTTACACGTTACGACAACACCAAAAAGCTCTCAGATTGTCAGCATGGAGCTAAATATGTGAAGAAAACAGTGCACAGCAGTCCGTTTACGTGGGAGAGCCATGCTTTGGCACGAACGGTCCACCTGGACCAGATAAATACCACGGCCTCCGGGTACTCAAGGAGTAGTTGCGGATTTTAAGACCGGGATCGTACTTGTGACACCTGCTATTGCGAATATGTATAGGTGGCGATAATCGCTCTCCATCTGGCGATCAGTCTGCCCGTTTTCTGGTCAATTAAAAAAGTACAAAGAAGTATTTTTGCAAAAGGCCACCTAATTCCCTGCAAAACCAAAAAGCAAAGTTAAATTTGAAAATTTGTGACATGTTTTTGTGATGATGTACAACCGTAACTCCATTATAATATACAGGAATTATTAATTAATAATTATAATTAATAAAAAATACACCACACTATTTTATATTATATATTATCACTTAGTTTATATTTTAGATCTTACTAATTTGTATAATTGTATGGTGTTTGGTAAATATGAAGTAGGCAAAACATTTTTCTTTCAGATTAACATATTTTCTCTTTCGAAGGTTTATCGATATCCAAAACATCACTATGTAAATACACAACCTCTGAAATTTATACAAAATTTCTATTATATTATGCCGCGTCCGCACGTTTGCCAAACCTCGACAAGCTCTCACAAATTCAAACGTGCGGATAGAGCGTTTGCCTTGGTTTGTGTAGGTTTGCAAGCGCTTGCAGCCGTTCCGATCGAGTGTCGGTTTTTTGACACAAATCAAAGGGAATTTGTCGCAAGCGCTTGCGATGCATCCACACCAGTGTTGCCAACCGTACGATAATTATCGTATTTGTACGATAATTTGAGGTGCGGTACGATAAAAAATAATTAGGTATTATCGTACGATAATTTCACAACTACGTACGATATTTTTTGAATTCATACGATAATTTTGAAACACATATTTATTTGATGTATCCGAAATCAATAATAGTTTGTTAAAGAAGTTCCTACTCGTCTTCGGAAGATGGCACCTCGGCACAGGCGAAAAAGTTTCGCGAAATCTTAACTAACGTAACGTCAATAACAAAAAGCGAGACAGATATATCTTGGAAGCGTACAAATCTTAGTCATCTTTCTCTTTTTACAATACGTATTCTAGCTAAGTTAACAGTTCAGTTTTCAACACATTTTTTCATAAGTGGAGTCATGAGAAAGGCTGGTTTACACTTTGCAGCAAGTTTTGTTTAATTGGTAAATCAAATGTAAATGTTTCAGATGATGAAGATAATATAATTTTTAATATATATTTTCTTAAGTAAAATTCACTTCTAAAACTATAAAATGAGACTTTTATTAAAAATATTCTACCACATGGGCATAGCTAGGGGGTTCAAACCCCCCAGAAAAGTTACACCCATACAATATATGGCCGCCATTTGTGTCAACTGACAAAAGTGACAACCATTTTAATCTATTAATTTGCTTCAAGCTCGCGGTGCTGGATAGGCCGACTGGTCCATAAGGATGACCCCTATACAGACGCGTATTTAGATTAGAAATTTTGCGCTGCCCCAGGCCAATTAACATAATATTTTGCCGCCCCGTCAAGCAGAGGCGGACTTTTTATTATCTATACATATAAAATCCTTTGTCCTGAATGACTGACGGATCAACGCACAGCCTAAACCGCTGATCGTAGAGACCTGAAACTTGCAGGGCTTTCTCTTTGTAATGCGTAGGGATCCGATAAGAAGGGATTTTTCGAAATTCGACTCCTAAGGGGGTGAAAAGGGGGAAAACAGTTTGTATGGGGCAACGTGATTCCTTGGTCCAATCTACTTCATATTTTGTACAAACATTGTGTAACAGAATTGATGGAATTCGTGTATCATAGTTTATTGAAATTCGTCCCCTAACGGGAATAAAAAGGGAAAGAAAGTTGTTTGGGAGCGATTTGCTTTAAAGTTGATATAAATACTCCTTAGTGCTTTTGATTTAAAGCTCCCACTCACAAGCGAGCGATCGATTTAGTTTTTACAATTTAAACATTTAATGGATTCGTAGTTGCAAGTAAATCGGTTAAGATTAAAATTGAATATAGTCTGAGATCCTAGGACCACATTACTATACTTTTTATATGAAACTCGCATATACATATACGCGTAAATTTTGTTCCCACTTTTGACCCCCCACCGCAAAAACTAGCTGGTAGGTCTTACACTTATCATTTTGTGTAATAGTTTGTCGTTAGCAATTTACTTTCAAACACGAATAAATTTCCAATTTGATCGAAGCAATCGATAGCTCGTGAGTGGGGAGCTTTATTTTTATTTTGACATAATATATTGTCATCGTGTTGAAAAATAAATATCTGACAAGAATGCGAAAGTTAAATCTGATGAAAATGTCTTTGAAAAACTAGGCACCTAAATATTTGCGATTGCTGCATTAATTATATTCATAATACTTATTATATCACATACTATTTCAGTAGAATATTTTGAGTGTATGAGGTGTAGGTATAATTAAATTTCTTTTTCTTTTGTTGTTATATGTAATATTTAATTTATTTGTGCTTGATTTATCAGTGTTTACATAGGTTTTTACCAAGGGTTTTTAGTTTGTGCGCGCTAATCTCGGAAACTATGGAACGGATTTTTATAAAATTTGTTACTGTGGTAGTTTAGCCCTTGGATAAACACATAGGACTCGCTTTTTATCGCGGAAAATTTTTGGGTACCTTACCTACGGGTTCCACGCGGATTGGAATTAAGGATAGCTCTGCTTATAATTTTGTGTAGGTATTTCAATTCAATCGGTTCATACCTACAAAAAGTTTTATCAATCGAAAAAATAACGTTGTATAAAATGCTATAAAATAACCAGATATTTGAATTGGTTAAAACTTTACCTAGGTTAATCCTAATCATTAATGTGTACGATTATTATATGAGGAATAAGTGAGAAGCTAGATGGCTTCGTGGTCGTACTGCTAACTCATCTCTCTCTCAAACTCTGTCGTGGTCCAACTACAATAGGCGATCACAATCCAAATTATTTTTTAAGTATAAAGTCCACAACATCTTCCCATTCAAAAGATTTTCGAAATCGTTAAAATACTAATTATCGGCTACAAAGAAATCCTTACTTAATATTATACCTAAACGCGAAAGTTTGTATGTACATAATAATATGTTTAGTTTTTCATGCAATAAAGTAAAGTAAAGAAAACACGTAAAGAATTTTAATGCAATCAGGTATGGTAGTAGGTTAATCAGAGTTAACACATAATACTTTTTCAGCTTATTAAATTTTATTTATGGTACAATTCTCGGTAGATTTCTTGAGTGTACCTACGAAGTGCAGTGCCTACACCATTATGTATTCAATTTTGGTATTGGTATTTTCCCGAACAAGCTTTCCTTCTGACGCGAGCGAAGCTGCGGGTAAAAGCTAGTCTTTTATACAAATCAATTTTATTAAAATTATCAAAAAGTGAAATAGGCATTATATGCCCCCCCCCCCCCCCCCAAACTAAAAACTGGCTACGCCCGTGTTCTACAAAAACTAAGATAAACATGAATATGTACGATAATTGTACGATAATTTTAAGCCCAAAATCCGATAATTTTGATTGAAAGAGTTGGCAACACTGATCCACACGTTTGCGCGCGCTCAGTCTGGTTTGTGTACTGGAGACGGGCAGACGTGCCTACGCTCGCACAAAATGAGTGGTGATTGGTCAAATAAGACATCTTGTTTTTTCTCGAATGTTATCAGGCTGAACCATGCATTTGGGACCCGAAAAACAAGCATAATTATTGTATCTAAGTGTATAATACACTTAAATAAAAATCTTAAATATGTATATGTCACCGTAAATTGTAAAAACCGTTAGATTGTAATAAAACTAGTGAAATTGTAAAATGCCGATAGACACAATAAAAATCTTAAATATGTATATGTCACCGTAAAATTGTAAAAACCGTTAGATTGTAATAAAACTAGTGAAATTGTAAAATGCCGATAGACTTTGGACGCGAATATTCTGCCTATAATTTAACACATTATTTTTCGTAAGATTATAAATATATAGTTATAAATATTTCGACCTATTTTTACAATGTTGTTAGTTATTTTACAATCTAACGGTTTTTACAATTTTACGGTGACATGTATAATATAAAAGTATTAAATATATTTCTGTTGTCTGGTACCCGTAACACAAGTTCTTCGAGAACTTACCACGGGACCAGATTGACGTGGTGTGAAACGTCCATAGATATTATTATTATTATGAGAAAAAAGTAGCCGGTGCGTGGCTAAGTACATTATTGAATAAGCCACTATACGGTTAATTTGTAACTTAATCCACCATCTTCTTTGCCGTTTTTTTGTTTGTTTTTATTTATGTATTTTTTTACAACAATAATAATAATAACTCCTCACACCGATTTCGGTGACGGTTTTATTGAAACCAGGCCAGTTACGCAGGAGTATTTTTATAGTGCCCAAGTGTGTGCGCAGTACAAAAAAGCACACTCTCTTTTACTCTCATAATCCCAATGCGGGAATCGAACCTTCTACCTTCGAGTCGAGAGCCAAGCTCTAACCACAAGACCACGGAGGCTGTTGTTTTTACAATAAAAATAACTCAAAGCAAATGCTATAGCCGATACCTACGAGCTCAACGTCCGTCATGCTTGCCTGTTCAGAACACACTAACTCACTCGCAAGCGTGCGGATGGCGACGTTTGATTCCCTTTTTCAAGTCAAGCGTTTGTGGAGGTTTGGAGTTTGCGGCAAGTGGCAAACGTGCGGACGCGGCATTATATTGTTGAAATCTGCATATAATGGACAATAAACACATTTATCTACAAGAATATAATAACTTCAGTGTAATTGCTTGTATTTATATAACCTGAAACAATTCTCAACATACTGGTGAAAAGTTAACACTTCTTCACGATTTTCTTTCCTCGTAGAGTGTGATTTACAGCCCTCCACAAAACGGGCCATATTAACTTGAGCACAGCTTTGTTTTCTAATAAGACTTTTTAATATAAACTGAGATTTTTACCAAATAACACACTATAAATTCATGATTTGCTTATTCTTCTTCTTGTATCATAATGCACACGTAAACAAATGGCATTAGCTGTCAGTGGCTAACTTCAGGCCACATCTACTGCTACTAATTCAAAATGTCACTTATTGTTAAAGCAATAAAGTCGTAATTCCAACGTCTAAAATTGGACTCCAATTTGGACTCCAAATTGGAGCAACCTTCGAAAAAAACGTATAGACATATAGATGGCTTTCTCTTTCACTCTTATTGGTTTTGCCTTTGATGTTTTGTGAGACAAATAGCTGTCTACGCTTCGATTTTTTGTTTTAGTTCTATTATACTCCTATTTCTTTGGCCTTTACTCTTGGTACTCTATGGTTACAAGAGCTGCGAATCTATAGGTACTTTATCTTAAGGCGTGACTCCTGTTCGAAACATTACACAGAAAACATGAAACATTGGGGCGTGGCTATACACATTTGTCTAGGAATAGACAATGTTTTTGTTTTCGGAGACGGACGAAAAACATTCCCGCGCGGGTAGAGAGGGGAAGAAATGTTTCATTTCTTATCTAGTGTTCACATCGTTCACATGACACCTAGGTACAGGTTTTTTAGGGTTATAGTTTTGCTTGTTGTGTTTTTTGTGTTTGTTTTTGTGATCGCTCATAATATATGGCCTGACTTAATTAAAAAACACAAATTTTGTCAGTTTTCAATAGAAATGCGTAAAATGGCGCACATATTTATGAGTTGAAAAAAATACTTTTATGAAACACCTAAAGAGGCCTTTTCAGAACCCCTCTTTTCTCCTAGATTCTACACCTACAATCACTAAAACTGTGAGCGCTAATACGTCTTCCTAGTCGGAACTTAGGTCGTGTCTGAACAAAATGTTTTGTTTCGACCAAAAACATTTTCTGTAGCTGGAGACAGCTTGTGTATGAAAACAAATGTTTTTGTTTCATGTTTTCTGTGTAATGTTTCGAACAGGAGTCATGCCTTTAGTTATCTATTGATTTTGACGGTTATTTTTTTTATTGATGGCGTTACGGCTTAAAACTATTTGCCAGTGTCAAGTTAAATATAATTCTTGTTTTAAATGTTTTCAACACCGTATTTCTAAAGTCTAGTCAAAGTCCAAATAAATAGTCAGTGTAGTCAATGAGTTAAGTCAGTTAAATCAGTAAAATGGTAGAAGATAAGAAGACTGAAAGTTCCTAGGGAGTTTTGGAATTATTGGAATTAGCCGTAATGCCATAAATAATTAAAAAACCACATTGACATATATTATTTGACAATTAACAGTTTGACATCCAAAATCTATCCAAAATCCAAATTTCCAACGAAATCATCACAACTGTTTTTAAATATTTATTGCATAAATTTGTATGAAAATAAATATATTATAACACATAAAATGAGTGCGTTTGAAAATGCAACGGAGGCTGCTTCCCTCGCAGTTAGGTTTGATGAGACAGGACAAACGGACAAAGCAGTGGAATGTTATAGAACGGCGGCAAGACTGTTGGACAGAATTAGAGATTCGGTACCACCAGAACGGCGAATGGAAGTTGTAAATAAAGTTAGAGAGTATCTAGAGAGAGCTATACTGTTGCAGGAACAAAAAGGTACATGCTTAAAGTTATTTGTTTAGGTTGTACTACCACAGGATTACCTATAGTAAAAGATGAGTCATACATCTATCTACAGGATAGTATATTGTTTTTTTTTAACATATTCCTTGGAGGCTAACGAACTGGTACTTCCTGTGTCATAGAATTAATATAATATGAAGTCATATACTAACATGACTTAATTTGTTAAATATAACTTAGAAATTTTATTTTTAATATCTTAGTGGTGGTTATAGTTACCGTCAGTTACAGTTTATATCCTGGAGGATGATCTCTGCAGTTAACTATGATTTCAGATAAGATAATTATAATGTTAGTTCTGTCTTACTTCACCATTCATATTACTTCATTCCTATTAATAGCAATGCTACAATGATAACGAAATTATACTTACAGATGTGGCCCAGCAAGCTGAAAGCGAGCGGAGTATGCAGAAATGTTATTTCTTGATGCAGCAAGCTTTAGATGCAGATGAGGCTGGACTCAAAGATATAGCACTGCAGTCTTACACAAATGCTGTTGAACTGGCCTTAATAGCAGCTGTAGGTATATTATTAAACTATATCTCCAATAGGTTTCTGAGTTAACTTTAAAACAAACACAATACTCAGTTAAGCCACAAATATAGTGTTTTTCACTTACATAATAAGTTTTGCCATATTACTGACACATTTTAATACATCAATGGATAAGCTTAAAAATGTTATTCGGGCTAAGTTCAAAGTTGGCATGTTTCATGGTAATATTAACATAGCCTCATACTGTGAAATTATACAATCAATAGTCAATTTTATAATAAATGCACAAAAACTGATGTAACAATTAGAAGTCAGATAAATTAAAAATAAAATGATAATTTTTTGTATTGATCACTTGTGTGGCTTATAATTTACCAACTTATAATTTAAATTGAATAAATTATAATTTTTTTTTGTAGAAAAGTAATCCTAATCCTGAAGTAAAAACAAAATTGAACGGTCTGGCCTCACAGGCTTTAGAAAGAGCTGAGAAGATAAAGGGTATTGATAGAATAGGTGCTTTATCTATTAATGAAACTAAAAAACCAGGTAATGTAACTATCCCTGTTTCTTTTGTTTGAAAGCTGATATGACCGAGAGTGATATGCTTGACAATTCAGGGTTACTTACAATTTTAAAAGTTCATTTATTGCTACAGCAATCTCACCGAGTAAAGCACAATTGCAAAGAGAGCAGAGTGTTCACCTCAAAGTCAGCGGCAAACAAGTGTATACGGAGGAAGAGAAAGTCGTTTTAAGAGAGACATCAAAAATAAACAACAACTGTTTCTTACCTTTCATGGATGTAGACTTGTCGGAGAAGTTTCAGTATGCAATACCGTTTGAGGATAGAGCTAGTGAGTTGAAATTGTCATCGAAGCAAGAAAGAGAGTTCGATAGGTGGGTGAGGCCGCACGAAGTCTCTGCTGATCCGAAGATGATAGTCGGAGACCATGTTGATTGTTACAGTATTAAACAGACTGTAAGTATTCCCATACATTAGGTTTAGATATTAGAAATGAAGGAGAACTTGTGTTACAGTACAATGTGAAGTATTTAAATACTTTTATACTAAACATATTATATTTTAGATTTTTGTTATATTAAATATATATAAAAATGACACATTCATGACTCAGGAACACAGAAAACTTTTTGTTCCCATGGTGGGATTAGAAACCGCGACTTCGGTTTATGCCGCAAAACACTTACCAAGTAACCACTGAGCCACTGAGGTCGTCAGAATATTGTAAATGACCTTTGTTATTTAGTTAATCTTTTTTTTTTTAATGATATCTACATCTATCTAGTATTAGACTTTTTAATTTATTTTATTATTTTCAGATAGTATCAGACTGTTCGTTTGTTGCATCCTTAGCTGTTAGTGCTCTTTATGAGAAAAGATTTAAAAAGAAAATTATAACCTCAATTATATATCCAAAAAATAGAAATAAGGACCCAGTGTATAATCCATTTGGAAAGTATATGGTTAAGTTACATTTAAATGGAGTCAGAAGAAAGGTAAGGTATGCCTTATTTAATTTTGAGTATAAAATATTTAAATGTCAGAACATATTGTGGTACTTGCTGTATTAAAATATTTTGTATGTGGTATTGCTTTTTCCTTTTAATATCATATTAATTATCTAATAATAAAAATATATCTTTAATGAACACATAAGGGACAAAAACACAGCTAAAAAAGAAAAGAAACAAATCTCCACACCACATATACTATAAACCTTATATACTATATACCTACCTATTAAATGTAACTTGTAAGTGTAAGTGGCATGGCAAACTTTAAAGTATTTTGTTATTGTAGTAATTAAAAGTATTTAAGTACCTATGTAAGTGTAACAGAAGAGCGGAACGCCTACAAACTGCTTGATCAGTTTGGCGTATTACAGTTATGGGGAAAAGTGTATCTTAAATAAATAAATATAAAAAAAAACATGTTCAAAAGGAAGCCACTCAGGCATCAACCACGGCTGACGACATTAAATTGTATGCTGAGGGCAGTGCCGATGCGCCTGATCTTCCGTGGCCCCTTATTTAGTTAATTTAATGTTTTTCAATAATCAATATTATACAATATACGAGAATGGGCACTAATACAGATTCTCGCCAAATTTTTAATCGCCACAATGCGCTATTAATTTTGCCATTTGTGGTGAGGGCCTTGTTGATGTTGTTTGCTTTAATTTACTTTTATATTTTTTATTGCTATCATATATTTGATAAATAATAATTAATATTGACTAATATGATGTGTAATGTGCTTTAATAATATTTCAGGTAATAATAGATGACAGACTGCCTTTTAGTAAATACGGACGACTATTGTGTTCATACTCGAGTAACAAAAATGAGTTCTGGGTATCCATGTTGGAAAAAGCGTATATGAAAGTGATGGGTGGCTATGACTTTCCGGGGTCAAATAGTGTAAGTGTTATTCTATGAGTTCTATTGAGCAAATTATATTCTTATTTGATTTTAAAGTTTTACATTACATACTAACTATATCACAAATAGCGATAATCGCTCAAAATACGAGAATGTTATATATAGGGGTAAAATTTAAATTTCTTGGCTCTCAGAGCGTTACAACATTGACGAGCGACAATTTATTGATGCGACGTGCGATGTCGTAATGTGAAAACGTTCCAAAAATTGAATTTGACACAATCAAATTGATATTTACAATAATTACATAAACATTTGCAGTAGCCTGTACAAGTCTAATTTAAATGTAAATAAAAATATTAATTTCAACCAAATTATTGTATCATCGTATTTCTTTATTGCATGGTAAATAAGTGATATTTTCATTGGTAGCATTAAAGCGTGCTATTGGCTGTGTTCCGTGGAAAAAAGCGCTTGTTAGTGCTAAAGAAAAAAAAAACAGATTAACGGCCAGGACACATTTGCTAACTTCAATACTGCTAACATAATCCGCCATTTTGCTTATTTAATGCCAGCGGTCGCCATTTTCTTACAATTTTTTGTTAGCGCTATTTTCTGCGGAACACAGCCATTGTTTCTTCTATTTTGATATTCAACTTCTACTTGTAAATGTCTATGTTTACAGAACATAGACCTGCACGCGCTCACCGGCTGGATACCGGAGCGAGTGGCCCTCCGACCGGACGAGCCGACGTTCGACGCGGACGCCGTGTTCGCGAACATGCGCGCTCGGCTCGCGCGCGGCCACGTGCTGGCTACGGCGGCGACGGGCGCGCTCGACGAGCCGCTCGCCGAGCGCGCGGGGCTGGTGCCGAGCCACGCGTACGCTGTGCTCGACGTGCAACTGGTCGATGTGAGTTTGTGATGTATAATGTTCGACTAGGATCGCGAACATGCGCGCTCGGCTCGCGCGCGGCCACCTACTGGCGACGGGCGCGCTCGACGAGCCGCTCGCCGAGCGCGCGGGGCTGGTGCCGAGCCACGCGTACGCTGTGCTCGACGTGCAACTGGTCGATGTGAGTTTGTGATGTATAATGTTCGACTAGGATCGCGAACATGCGCGCTCGGCTCGCGCGCGGCCACCTACTGGCGACGGGCGCGCTCGACGAGCCGCTCGCCGAGCGCGCGGGGCTGGTGCCGAGCCACGCGTACGCTGTGCTCGACGTGCAACTGGTCGATGTGAGTTTGTGATGTATAATGTTCGACTAGGATCGCGAACATGCGCGCTCGGCTCGCGCGCGGCCACCTACTGGCGACGGGCGCGCTCGACGAGCCGCTCGCCGAGCGCGCGGGGCTGGTGCCGAGCCACGCGTACGCTGTGCTCGACGTGCAACTGGTCGATGTGAGTTTGTGATGTATAATGTTCGACTAGGATCGCGAACATGCGCGCTCGGCTCGCGCGCGGCCACCTACTGGCGACGGGCGCGCTCGACGAGCCGCTCGCCGAGCGCGCGGGGCTGGTGCCGAGCCACGCGTACGCTGTGCTCGACGTGCAACTGGTCGATGTGAGTTTGTGATGTATAATGTTCGACTAGGATCGCGAACATGCGCGCTCGGCTCGCGCGCGGCCACCTACTGGCGACGGGCGCGCTCGACGAGCCGCTCGCCGAGCGCGCGGGGCTGGTGCCGAGCCACGCGTACGCTGTGCTCGACGTGCAACTGGTCGATGTGAGTTTGTGATGTATAATGTTCGACTAGGATCGCGAACATGCGCGCTCGGCTCGCGCGCGGCCACCTACTGGCGACGGGCGCGCTCGACGAGCCGCTCGCCGAGCGCGCGGGGCTGGTGCCGAGCCACGCGTACGCTGTGCTCGACGTGCAACTGGTCGATGTGAGTTTGTGATGTATAATGTTCGACTAGGATCGCGAACATGCGCGCTCGGCTCGCGCGCGGCCACCTACTGGCGACGGGCGCGCTCGACGAGCCGTTCGTGCTTGCGGGTTCGAATCCCACCGAGGTAGCATAATAGTTTTGAATGTTCCGGGCTCATGGCATATCCATATTTTATATAATATAATATTTTTTTTTTATATTTATTTATAATATAATAACAATCTTAAATTTTAATGTTTCCAATTAGAATGTTCTAGTTTTTAATATATCGATCACGAAACTATTTCAATTGTAGACGAGGCATGTTGAGGCTTTTTCATGAAGATTTGTTCTGTCAAATATTAAAGCCCATCCTTAGTTTTGTAATCATTGGGTAGGCTATTCAATAATATTCGATAACATTGCTGGACTTCACGTTTTTTTCTTTTTTAACGTTTTTACGCAGTCGGGTTTCATATAATTTGGGATACTCATCCCAAATTACCTGTCCGGTAGTTGTGGTATAGTATACGGGTACGCGACCCCGGCTTCCCTAGCTATTACTGTCCTATCCCTTCCCCTCCTGGGCGGTAATATCCTACATTTCCTATTTCCCACTCTTACTTACCAATCTTCCTTTCCAAACCACCTATCCTTCCCTTTCCCTATTCCTACCCTCTCCGCCAATCCATGGGAACGCAATGGATAATTCATAAAAATAATTTAATTATCCAAAATGGCGGCGATGTGGTTCGCCACCCATCACGTCTCGTTCTCGCGGAGGCGAAAAGTGGCCCATGCAGAGCCGCTTCGCTACGTTGAATGTAAGAGGAGGAATGGATGGTAAGAATGAAAGTGGACGAAGTGAAACAAGTATGTAAGGATCGTAGCAAGTGGAAAGAAGTGGTCTCTGCCTACCCCTACGGGAAAGAGGCGTTCTTTGCCTACCCCTACGGGAAAGAGGCGTGATTATATGTATGTATGTATGTATGTTATATTTCCAGGGTGTCAAACTGCTAAAACTGAAAAATCCCTGGTCGCACGTCCGATGGCGGGGCAACTATAGCGAGCTGGACAGCGTGCATTGGACCGCGGAGCTCAGACGTGCACTAGCTTACGACCCCGACTCCGCCGCTCAATACGACAACGGTGTGTTCTGGATCGACTACGCGAGCATACTGAAGTTTTTCGACGTGTTTTATCTCAACTGGAACCCGGAGATATTCAACTTCACGTACTGTATACATCAGTAAGTGTTTTACGTTATTTTTTAGAAGTGTGTGAGTGAGAGACACTGCTTGGCAGTTGTATCTCTTTCTAGTTGTCTCCAAGCTCCATATATAAAAAAAAAAAATTGAAACGAAGAAGTTGTACGTTGTATCTTCTTTATTTACGTGTTTTATGATACATATCAGAGATACACTTAAGACACACAATTCTCCACTAAACATATCCCCCTGGCTAACTAAATTATCTTAGGCTTCAAAGTCACTGTCATTTTCATATTTGACATTATTTACTTTTTATAAAAATTACACTAATATGCAACGGAAACATAAACTCAAAATAATTGTTCTTATTCGATAATCTGGTTAATGTTATCAATTTATCAAAAACTAGCTATTTCCCGCGGCTCCGCCCTCGTAAATATAGTATCGGGTACCCCGCGGGTATACTGTACTTTTTCGGGATAAAAAGTAGCCTATATAATAATATAATAAAAAATAAAGTAGCCTAAAGAACCTAAACTACTACCATACCAAGTTTTATCGAAATCCGTTCGGTAGTTTTTGCGTGAAAGAGGTCAAAGAGGAACAAACATCCATCCATACATTCATCTATACATCCTCACAAACTTTCACATTTATAATATTAGTAAGATGTTGTTTATTGAGTCAGGAACTCGAGACAACATCAAAATATTTTTTTTTCCGGGGAAGTGATTACCATAATCAATTTATCAATCAGAGCCATCTATTGATCCATAAATTAAATTATTTTAGGAAATGGGATGCAGGTAACGGCCCAGTGAAGGACGAGTTCAACATAAGCGAGAACCCGCAATTCACGCTTCACGTGCAAGAGAAGGGGGAGGTGTGGTTGCTGCTCACCCGGCACATCACTGACATAGAGGACTTCAAGGACAACCGCGAGTACATCACGCTGCTGGTGTACAAGAGCGGCCGCCGGATATACTACCCGTGTACGTACCATAGACTATAGACAGTGCAGTATAGTGGAGCTAGATCATAGACAGTAGAGCTGGATCATATTATTTAATGAAAATAACTACGGACGCTTCTACACCACATCAGTCTGGCCCAATTGGGGTTCCATAACATAAAAAGTATTGGTGTTCCATAATCTTGAAAGCTTAGGAACCACTGCTCTTCATACTATTAGAGTAAGAGACTGAAATCTGTAGACTACAGTAAGCCCTCGTTCCCACAAGCCTTTTTAGTGGTCGCTACAGACAAAACAGCACTGTAAATAGAACTGTGTGCCAATGCAATAGAAATGAAAATAATGTAGAGTTATCAAATCTGACATTTGACACTTCGATTTTCAGCGCTATTGTTAGCACGGTTGTAACGAAGGCCTTCTTAGCGGAGGGAGCGGCGGATGCGGAGGCGAAGAGGTTAGCCTCCGCGGACGCGGAGGTTAACGGAGGTGAAATTTGAAGTGGAAAGAATTTAAATAAATTAATGATTTATTAAAGTCAAAAATATTTCACGCGTTTTAAATAAAAATGACTATTAATTATGTACTAAATCACATAAAACAATCACGGCTCAATTACATCTACGCGGTACAAGTTGATTCCTAATCCTGTCATTCATTCACGCCCCCCTACCACCGCTCGCCCGTGTTCCCGCGGCACAAGCAAAATCTTGACCATTTCACCTAGCTACATATTACTAATCTGTGCATTTCACGTGCAAACACGCAGCCGAGCGGCCGCTTCGCCCAACGTCGCTCCGTGCGCGTTGTATGTAATCGTAAATAAACATCCGTTAAAACTCCGCATCAATTATGCGGATGCGGATGTAAATATTTTTGCGGAGGTTCCGCAGTAACGGAGGCGGAGATCCGTTATAGCCCTAATTTAGGGGACAGATTTTTTGCCGGTAGAGTGCACCATTGTTCAAGAAGTACCAAGCGCGATTCAGGACTGTGCGCTGATTGGTCTGCCACAATAGCATCGGTACGTCATTATTATGTACATAAATTCTGTAGAAAGGCTATATCGTTCGGATTCCTGGTATTCTATACTTCATGGTTAGTACAAATAGAACTCTGCGCTAGTGCGCGGATTTCTATTTACAGTGCTATTTCTTCTATCGCGACCACTAAAAAACTCTCGTGGGAACGTAGTCTAATAGCAAACATATCATAATATTTTTTATTTATTTTCAGGCGACCCGCCCCCCTACATAGACGGCGTACGTATCAACAGTCCCCACTACCTGTGCAAGATATACGTCGGCGACAACAGTGCGGACCGGTACACGCTGGTGGTGTCGCAGTACGAGAAGACGCGGACGATACACTACACGCTGCGGGCGTACGCGACCTGCAAATTCGCTATGGCGAAAATTATGCCGTTCCCGTTTACAAAAATTGTAAGTTTTATACTCGGCGCAATAGGCAAGCGGACTGATTTTTTTTTATTGCATGAATGAATAGTACTCTTAAATATGAGTAACTTCTCAGAAGAAACCGTATATCAAAAGTCAATATTTTCAAAGGTACAGCGATTTGTATACAAAATTTCGCGAGTCTCGTAAAAACGCTCCATACTAAAGTCGGGCTACAAATGACGTCACATGTTACCCGACGGGGTACAATTAGGTATGAAATATTTGTAAATATCTCCGATATTTGTGCGATTAAGTTCATACTTACCATAATGAACGTTTTTGTATATGATGAAAGTAAACTCATGATGTAGGTTTTGTTTACTAATTTAGCAAAATAAGTATATTTTTTGTACTTTTTAGATGTATTTAATTAGTACCTAAACTACACATCAAATTTATTTTTTTACATTTACCAAGTAGTAATGCCTCAATATTTCTGAGTATATTAATGAAACTAAATATTTTAGATGTAGTCCGATCCCCTATTGGCTACTTGACTCATATTTAATTTCATACATTAAAGGAGTAATACTAATGGCCCCAAGAATCTCAAAAGTGGGGCTATTTAACTGGAGTCACTTTTTGCCTCAACACGCCTCGTCTGTAATATACGGGGTGTAAGGGACAGGTTTCCGAAAACTGATTGGGTTCAAGCAGCTCATCATTCTGAATCATAATCAACTGGAAATTATTTCAGGTTTTTTTTATGGTGTTATATTTAAGAACAACTCCTTTATTTGAAAGTAAAATTAAGTTTTTAGTGTTTTTTTTTTCAAATAAAACAGCTAAAATAATGTTACGTGTTAGGGTTCGAAGGATTTGGAGATAAAGACCTGCTGACTCTATTGAAGACTTTATTCACTAGCACTAGGTCTAACACTAAACACTAAGTCCAAACACTGAGTACTAAGTCCAAACACTAAGCACTAACGATGTCCTATGTCGTAGCCAAGTCGTGGGTTTCACTTGTATTAATCACTGGTATCACTTTAACTTATCGCCTGTTTCGCCTCGAAAGAAGCTCGAACTGAACTGACTCGCTCGCATTTCTGCGTCTATTTATATGGGCCGAATCGAATCCCAGATTATTCCAGAATGTTTCCGACTTTCACGTAACCGAGTTGAATTTATTCCGGAAGATTCGCCCAGTAGCGCCATCTAGTGTTGAGTAGACGGTTTCACGTTGTCCCTGTTCACACCAAGTGGTTTCATTGGTTGACGCTAGATGGCGCTAATCTCTTTGTTCGTAACAATAAAAAACACATTGCACGGGCTATCGCTCACTCTCTGTGCGTATGTTTCGTTGCGTGCACTACTTCGCGTTACATTGCGTAGGTCAAAATAAAAGAAATAAAAATCTCGTGTGCAGTTCACGTGTGATAGATGTGAAACCTTCAAAAATATGTCTGTCTCATGAATATTTCCTTCCTTAGATAATTTTCAATGTGTCTATCTCATAAAAATATTTCCCTCCTTAGATAATTTTCGTTGTTTTATCTTATTTTTTATTTAACAACAATTTTATACGTGGTAGAGCCATGCTTCGGCACGAATGGGCCGGCTCGACCGGAGAAATACCACGGGCTCACAGAAAACCGGCGTGAAACAGCGTTTGCGCTGTGTTTCGCCGAGTGAGTGAGTTTACCGGAGGCCCAATCCCCTACCCTATTCCCTTCCCTACCCTCCCCTATTACCCTATTCCCTCTTAAAAGGCCGGCAACGTACTTGCAGCTCTTCTGATGCTGCGAGTGTCCATGGGCGACGGAAGTTGCTTTCCATCAGGTGACCCGTTTGCTCGTTTGCCCCCTTATTTCATTAAAAAAAAAAAAAAAAAAAAAAACAATTTATTGCACACAAGAAACATTTTAAACATTACAATTAAAAAGGAAATACGACACAAAGGTTCTGCTTATTTCTAAAAATAAATTTCTTCCAGCAGCCCTACGGAGAGAAATGGGATACAAGATAGCAGATAGAACGTGCGCAATTACAAAATATACATTAACATACCTATATCACTATACTAGAATATAACCAAAATATTATAATATGACTGTAATGATATATACACTATCACAATAAATAATATACACTACATTACCTAGTTGATACTATAAATAATATATTAATATAATCTATAATAGATAAATACAATATGTATATATAATAACGGTTTTATATGGATAGAGATTCGATGTAGTGCTCTTTCAAGCGTCTTTTAAAAATAGTGATGGTAGGACTGTCACGAACGGTGTGGGGGAGTGAGTTCCACAATCTGACTGCGTGAACGGTGAAGGAGTAGGAGTAGAAGTTGGAGCGATGGGATGGAAGGGAAAGATTTGTTCTAAGATTGGACCTACAAGGGGTATCGAGGGGTCGAGAAAAGTTAAATCGTTCGAGAAGATAGGAAGGAGAGAGGGGATTATACAAAATATTATAAAGTAAACAAAGGATATGGGAGTTGCGACGGAGACGAATAGTTTTAATCGAAAAGCTGATATGTGGTCGAACTTTCTTAAACCAAAAACGAAACGGATGCAGAGATTCTGTAATCGTTCTAGCTTTGTTAACAGCTCCTCGGTAACATCTAAGTAGCAGGAGTCGGCATAGTCGAGGATAGGGAAAATGAGTGCTTGAACAAGGAAAATTTTGGTGTGCAAGGGCAAAAAGTTTTGGAGCCTCTTCAACATGTGCAACGAGTAATGTATCTTCCTGCTCACTTCATTAACCTGATAATTCCAGCTAAGATTGCTATCTAAAATTAACCCTAAATTTTTTGCCGATTCCGAGTAGTCAATAATACTACCATCATATATGACCTTAGGCACATTGTGTAGACGCTGGGTCATATATTTACTTCCTATGATCATGGCCTGTGATTTTTTCGGATTTACCAGCAGACCGAAAGATCTAGCCCAGGTCGCTATGCGCTGCAGATCAGTGTTTATACCAGTGACAGCAGAATGAATGTCATCGATGTGCGAATGACGATAGAGTTGCAAGTCGTCTGCGTAAAGATGAAAATTAGAAGTGATTAATGTGGAAATAATATTAATAAAAATAGAAAATAGAAGAGGAGAGAGTACGCCACCCTGGGGAACACCCGCTACAATATCGCACCAATCCGAGGTAGCCTCATCATGGCAGACTCGCTGCGAGCGTCCCCGAAAATATGTGTCAAACCAGTCTATCACTGAGGGAGGTATGTTAAGGGAGCAAAGGACAGAAAGGATGATGTCAAGATCTACAGAGTTGAACGCGCTGCTAAAGTCAAGTAAGACCAGAATAGAAATACATTTATTTTCCATGGCTAGACGGAAATCGTCAGTGACTTTAAGCAGCGCTGTGACAGTACTGTGGCCAGGACGAAAGCCGGATTGGAAGGGAGAGAGCAATTTATTGGAGTATAAAAAGTGGGAAAGCTGCTTATGGACAATGTGTTCAAGGACTTTGGAGAGGAATGGTAATATGGATATCGGTCTAAATTGAGACAAGGAAGAGGGATTAGGGGTTTTAGGAAGTGGAATGATGTTAGCACGTTTCCATGCTGAAGGGAAAGAACTCGTTGTCAAGGAATAGTTAAAAATGTGAGTGAGAATTGGCAAGAGTTCAGGAAGGGTAAGTGATATCATGCGGGGGCTCAGGTTATCAATGCCTGCTGCAGAAGAAGTGATAGCTATAATGTTTTTAAAAACTTCATCTTCAGAGACATGCCTGAATGAAAACGGAGTACAGGAAGGGAGGGGAAGAGAGCGTAGATAGGATATCGTTTGCGCTTTTGTATTCTGGTCGACAGTTACTGGTGGGACAGAGAAATGAGCATTTAACTCGTTTAAATTTATTGTGTTGCTGAAACTGGTGGATGACTTGCCAATACCGAGTGTTGAGAGAAATTTCCAGAGTTGCGAGGGGTTGCTTTGTTCAATAGAGGAATGTATGTGGCGTCTCTTAGCGTCCCTACACAGACGACTGCAACGATTCCGCAGATACTTATATTTCACAAAATTTTCATCAGTTGGTCGTTTTTTGTATCGACACATGGCTCGGTTACGTTTCGTCATCAAGGTAATAATGTCTTGCGAGAGCCATGGTGCCGGTACATGCTTAACCTTAATTTTTCTAATGGGGGCGTGTGTATCGAAGATTTTAGTAACGTAAGATGCTAGTCTTTTTCTTGTCACTTTTGGGTTACACTGTTTATTGCTTCCTATCTCATTTTTCCCAAGTAAATCTTATGAATCCATGTGTCTGTCCTCTTTTTACTGTCGCCTTTTCGTTTCATCGACTTTCAAATTACAATGATGCTATAGAAGATTTCACTTCAATGAACCCGTTTTCTTGGGTTACCTTAACGTTCCGGAACTTTTCGTTTCAGCAGATTATCTTAGTATGATGAACTGAATCCAACCTAGCATTTATCGGAAACCTATCCCATACACCCATACGTTGTTTTTTTCAACAGCCTCCGTGGTCTAGTCGTTAGAGCATTGGCTATCGACTCGATAGGTCGTGGGTTCGATTCCCGCATTGGAACAACAACAAAAAAGGTTGTTTCCAAGTTTGGTTAGGACAAGACAAGAAAGATGATCCATGCGTCGGATGGGCATGTAAAAAGTCCGGCCTGCGCCTGATCTCTCACCAGTCGTGTCGGTTATCCGTCCCATTGGGTTACGAGAGTAAAGGAAGAGAGAGTGCTCTTGAGTAATACGCATACATTTGGGCACTATAAAATTACTCCTGCGTAACTGGCCTGGTTTCAATGAAACCGGCCACCGTCACCGAAATCGGTGTGGGGAGTTATTATATACGTTGGCCGTTTCGGTGACGGGAGTTATATTATATACGTTGCTTTTCAGATAAAAGGCGAGTGGTCCGGTCGTACCGCGGGTGGTTGCGAGAACCATCGCGCGACCTACCCCAACAATCCCAAATACATTGTACGGGTACCAGAGACACGCGGCCCGTGTCATCTCGTGTGCCAACTGAAGGTAAGCCTTACTTATATTTGACGACCTCTGTGGCTCAGTGGTTGAGCGCGTTGGTGCTCAACCACTCGCGGGTTCGTATCGAGCCGAAGAAACAAAAAATGTTTTTCTGTGTTCCTGGATCATTGATGTATATTAAATATGTGCATAAAATAGTTAACATCTTAAAAGTATATATACTTACTATAAAAGTATTCAATATACTTCCCATTGTCTGGACCACGTAACACAAGCTCTTCGAGTACTTATCATGGGGCCAGATTGACGTGGTGTGAAGCGTCCATAGTCAATACTATTATCCCAATACATAAAATACTAATACTATATAATACTAGCCCTTCAGCTTCGCACGGGTGCAATGAATCTTGAATCACTCTATCTATTGGTGAAAAGTGGATTAAAATCCGTTGAGTAGATTAAAAGATCTAGGGAACAGACAGCGGAAGCGACTACATTTTATACTATGTAAGGATTATAAATGCGAAAGTAACTCTATCTGTTAGGCCAAACTACTTTGAGTCCCGGGAAAGGACGTAGGATAATTTTATCGCGGCAAAATGTACCGGTACTTAGCATACAGATTTCTGCTGGAACGAAGATGCACACAACATCCAATAGTATCCTTAAATCTTCGAATGTAATGGAAATATTGATTTCTTATTTTTACGCGAATATTGTTCATTGTTTTAAGCACTTACGGCTTTTGTCGCGGAGCACTTTTCTTTTTCCCGACGTTTCGACTACTTTTCAGCAGCCGTGGTCACGAGACTACCTAACTACCCGAAGATACTGTTAGTATGATTTGCGTGGATCGGAACATATAAATAATAATTGAAGAATCTTCGGGTAGATTGATTCTTCAACAAATAGGACAACTGGCGCCTCAGTCCTCCCTTATAGTCTGAGTCACAAGATCCTTTTCAGTGAATTTCTGTCCAAGGGCACCGAAAATGATGATCTAGGGCTCATTCGATTCGGAATGACCTCTAGAAACTTTTTGAAAAATTTCAAGAAGGGCTCGCGTCGCATTACCTGCTTTTCCCGCACAACGCCCGCGCACACCCACACCCGCACTTATAAATTAAAATTATAAATATTGGTCATCGAGTTCCGGGAGTTGAGACTTTTTGTTAGGAAATTTTCTCCTCTTTAAGGATTTTTTTTCAAAATTTGGATATCTTTAATAGTTTCCGAGATATTTTCAAAAAACCATACCCCTTTTTGTTTTTTACTAAATTGTTTAATGTTTAAACTTTTGCAATTTTTTCGAGCCCTTCGTGAAATTTTTCAAAAAGTTTCTAGAGGTCATTCAGAATCGAATGAGCCCTAGATCATCATCACAGAAATTCACTGACATCTTGTGAATCAGACTAGTAAGCGTTTAAAGCAATTTAATGGAAATAATGAATAATAATATTATTGTTCCATTTGAAGGGCCCCAAGCAGTACCAGATGGGGGTCGACGCGAGGGTCGAGTCGCTCGACGATCCCAGTGTCACTGCGCCGTTCTTGAGAGAATCTTCTGGGCCCTATCGGTGAGTGTATTTAAAGGCCTTGGTCTTAAAAAGTATTCGGCACTGTGTCCTTATAGAAGCTCGTTTCGAAAGTCTACCTTAAGGCTGCGCTAGTTGGTTTTTGCTCCATACAAACGCTGTTGGTGATTTACTGTAAAGTCAAACATTCTAGACCCAAATTTTAGCGTAATATCGATTTTTTTTACACTTGTCTAGGTCGGTGCTAATATTAATAATAATATTTCAAAAATTTAAATTGGTTTAGAAGATAATAGCCTCCAAACATCGGATTTTTAGCGCAACTTTGACAGTAAGTAAAAAACAAACGAATAATGAAAATAAAAAAAACTGAGCACATACCGACACAGTTTGATTATTCAGCAACTGAGATAACTTCAGACAAAAATATTAAATAGTTTTTTCATAAAACATCAACAGCTGAGTGTCGATTTGAGTAATTTTAGGACGCCTTTTCTAAAATACTGAAAAACAGTATAAATGTGTGGTTCTCTTATAAGTATAAATCACTTTTTTATGGTTATATTATTTTTTCCCCGATGTTAGGTGAAATCACAAGCATTTTCCCCGCGCGCCACACTGAGTTCGAGCTATTGACTAGCACACTCTTAAGGGTTCATTGTAGTACTACGGAATTTTTATCGGGTTATTTCCTCCTAATAATGATACATATTACATAATATCTTTCAGATCCGGCTTCGTGGTGCTCGAACTGCGGGACCTGCCCGCGGGGCGGTACATCATCACGCCGTCCACCTTCTACCCCGGGCAGGAGGGGCCGTTCTTCCTGGAGCTCAAGTCCACCTGTGACGTCACGTGCGAGGCCCGGTGCTAGGTAGCGGGCAGCAGGAGAAGGGAGGACACGCTACTTTTAACTAGTAGATAAAGCGGCTCTTTATATTTGAAACACACGAGTTGAAAATATGGAGGGTAGAGATAAGGAGTACCATCTCCATACATGAAAAGTGTCCGTAAAAAGCGTTCAATAGGGGGCGCTGAAGACTTAACGGGGTGTAAAGCGGCAAAATTTAAACAGTTAACTAAATCTTAGCATCTTCTTCGTTTATGTTTATAAAAATATATTCGACTACGCGAGTAATTAGAATATTCATGATTTAAAGCCGTCAAAAATGTTAAATAACTAAACTCACTTCACTCCATCTCTTATTCCTAACTTCATACCATACCCTTCTTGTGCATCAGCGCCATTGTGGAAGATTTTTGAACTGTTATTTATAGCATACAGCTGGACACTTTTTCAACTTTTCTCCCTTGAGAGATGGTTCTCCTTATCTCTACCCTCCATAGTTGAAAATCAAAGTGTCGAGTGTCGAGCTGTTATATATGACATTGACATTTGACTCGACACTTGCGTTTTCGATTTTCAGCTCTATAATGTATTAGCGCAGAGTTCTATTTTCAGTGCTCGGAATTTCTCCGGCGTTCCGGATTTCGGAGCATATTATAGTCTTAATATTTCAAAAATAGATAGCGCTTTAATTAAATATTATTAATTTTAAGCTGTTACTATGCCAACCTTAAAATTGTCTCGTTCGTCCACCATTTTTATTCCGATTATGAACTTTCACGTACGCAAAATAGAGTTAACTTTTCTGCAAAACGTGATTGTTTTTTATACCGTATAATATGTTGCAGAAAAGCTGATTCTAGTTGGCGATCGCTTAAGTCGATAATCGGAATGCAAACGGTAGAGGAAGGAGACAATTTGCTGTTAGTGCGCGCACTGCTTAATCATCTCCATGATTTCCATAGAAACAGTTATTCCAACGGAACCGTGCACTATACGCGATAAAAAGTGGCCTATCTGCGTTGTAAATAACATTGATACAATATCGGTCAGCAGTTTAGGAATAAATAGGTAACAAACACGTACTTTATCCTCTAAAACTTTTGCATGAATAATGGTAGTTGGCTGAATTAAAAAAAAAAAACTTTCTGGAACCAAAGCTTATGATATTGTGATAGTTTAAGTGTTTGTTAAAAGCTTTAAATAAAATCTGCAACATTTGCATCACACTCAAAATGATGTACTATTCTTGCACTTTTGTGTTATATTATAATCATGATTAAAGTTATCTTAAAATGAAATATTTATCTACCTAAATGGGTCCAAACAATTTATATCGTACGTGTTTATTGTATTATGTATTAAAATATATTAATCAGAATGTACACGAAAAGGAGACGAGAATATCATGCAACTAGTTTATATTAAATTAAATATATTTTATCATAATAATAAAACTTTAGACTTGTGGGCGTGGCCACTGCGTTACGACGACGCATCGTACAAACGTCGTACAGTTCTTGTAAATGGTATTGCAATGCGACGTCCTCTTTGGCAATGCGTTGAATAACGCGTTTCAAATGAGAATAGGAACGTCAATGACCTTTTTCTGTCAAATATCACTTGAAAAGTTCGGTTTTCAGACAAACTTATGTGCATATAAATATTGATAGTCGTGCATCGAATTTAAATAAAAACGTTAAATAGTAATCAATTATCTAAATATAAATTTAACTATCATAACAGTCTAAATTCGAAACAATATGGCGCCGACTCGATCCTATTCTCATTTGAATCGCACTATACGCAGTATAGGCCTCGCCCTTAGAAAATGAATCTGTATAATATTGTAATAATGTATAAATGTGTTTATTGTAAAAATTTCAACTTCTAGGTAAACGGTAAACCTGTTTTGTAAGCTAAAATAAAATGGCTGTGTTCGTATTTTAACGCCGTGTTAAGTTTTAAAATTTCTGTAAAAATATTAATGAAGATATAGTTATACATACTAAAATAAAACTAGTAAAATTATATAATGAACCTATTGTACTGTATTCTAAAATTTTCGTTCCTAGCATCAATTATTTAAAGTGTGTGTTTAAAAACATTTAAGTACCTTTGTAGTAAAAATCCATCCAGTATGTATTATTATTAACTATAACATTTCTGTAAGAGTATAAAATGAATTTGTGAGTTATTCTTACGCTTATAAATAAAATTTTATGTAGTTATAGTCTAAAATATGTAGGACAAAGATCTTATGTAAAATACTCGTGTGTGGTGTTTGTTACAGATCTCCTCCGAAACAGCTCTACTGATTTTTATTACATTTTGCAGGTGTATTTGGTAGGTTTGAAAATAGGTTGTTAACTATTTTTATACCCCTGAGTGATAGGGGTGGCACACTCCAAATTTTTAATTTTTTGACCAATATTTTTAATTATTTTATGATTTGGTATTAAAAATACATAATATCACCCTAAATTTTTACCTTTCTAACAATATTATTTATAAAATAATTAACTAATCAATATTATTATGTATTAAGATATGACAAATAATAAAATAAAAAATAAAAATAATGTCATAAAAAATGGAGTGGGCAAAATTGTCGATGATAGATAAATAAATCTAAAAGAAGTAGGTATTTAGAATGAAGCGATAAAAAGTTAAAAGCAAATAAAAAATATTGCTTATCTTTTTCTCGCAAAACGATTTGTTAAGTCACAAGTTGCTACCGCCATAGATTTTGTAATGACAGATGTACATGGCGGGTGCAACTTGTGACGTCACAGTCCGAAATATCGCTCTCTTTCATATTGTAAATTTTAATTGTTTGTATCTTCGTTATTTTTTAAGACACACGAAAATGTGTTCTAGACTGTTTATTATTATGTTGTCTAACATCGAATAGACCAGAAAACATTTTTTAGGTAACATGCCTATTCCCCGTCCAGCCTGCAAATCCAGCACCGGTATAATTTTTGCCTTCGAGTCCGCGGTCTGGGATTTACAGGATGGACGATGGGTATGGCGCTTAAGGGGGATTGAAAACTAGCTTACAACTTTTTTTTCTTACCTACCGAATACACCATCAAGCCGTTTCTGAGGAGTTCAACCACAAACAGTGTGACACGAAAATGTAATATTAAATAAGAATATGTAGGTAACAAACCGCACAAAATCTCTTACGTTCCTTTTTTCTGTCTGCCTCTTATCAAGTCGGAGCTTGTATGTGATAAAATAGTTTAATGATTTCTTATGTTTACGCGAACAAAAGAGTATTTATTTGTGAGATTGTACATGACGTTAATAAATTATTTTTATATTTTTACGTGTTGTTTCTGTTCTTTTTTTTATTAAATGTGGGAAAGCCACGCCGCAACAGATGCCACGGCCTCACTAAAAATCAATGGTATTTTAAGTATTTTTTGGCAGTTGAGTGAACAATATATTATAATGTCTCCGAAAATCAATTACGGATACTCGGGCACATGATCCACTGCTTATGTAAAGACGTTTAGGCAAAAAAAAAAACAGTCATACTCAAAGTAAAAAATCATCTCATGTATGGGTGACTCTCCGCAAAACGCAAACTCGCCCATATAAAGAAAAAAAATTTCTAGTATGACGATTGTTTTTCTGCTTAAACGTCTTTACAGCAATAGATCATTTGCCCAAAATAGGGGCCATCTATAAATAACGTCACACGAATTTCACGATTTTGTCACAGTTACCTCCTTACTACTCTACCTCCTTGTCACAGTTGGTCACATTTGTGAGACCCCCCCCCCTAGTGTGACGTCACATATTTTGCAAATTTACATTTAGAAATTATTGAATAAAAATATGGGTTCCGAAATCAGTTTTATTTCCATTTAAATTATTTTTAATAAAATTAACATCAAATGAAACAATTATAACAAAACAAAAACGATTAATTATATTAAAGAAATTAACGAAACAAAAAATAATATTAATAGAATTATCTTTAAATTAAAGATACAAACTTAATAATCTTCAATCCATGGACTTTGAACCCACTCCTTTAAATTATTTATAACTGGCATATATGTTTTTGAGGTTTTCGTAAAGTAATAGTTTATAGTTCGTATTTTAACAGATAATATAGGTAATAGATTTTGAAATGTGACGTCACAATATTTATTTATTTCCCACCCCCTTGTCACACAATGTCACACTTCGTCGACCCCCTCCCTCCCCCTTAACGTTATTTATGGATGGCCCCATAGCTGTAATTGATTTTACCGAACCTTATATATGTTCATAAATTATAATCGAAAAGTGATTATGTTAAAGGAAAACTCGCTAATACAAAACAAAGTTTATTATAGTGTCCACAACTCACTCAACAATCAAATAACTTTTAATAATAATTTATTTTAGCTTTTAAATTTAATGTAGACGTAATAACTTTAGAATTTACTAATAATTATTTAATAACTATTTTTAATTTAATATTATAACAGAGTACTCTTTTATCTGAACTTGCTAGCTCAACGGTTGGCGGCAAAAGACCCGAATAAAACTGATGCCGCCCATCTTATAGCTTCCATGTTGCCATCTTTTATTCTCACTACATCCGGTTAATCAAATAGGTGGCGCTAGTTGTATGATTCTTCTAAAATTGCCAACACGGCCATTCTGCTCGGTGACTGTCCCAGGCACCTCACGAGTCTAGATAAAATGCTGAAACAGTTAATCGTAATTAGGATATCGCCATTTTCCATGCCTTCAAGTTTTGTCATCGCCATCAGACACCTGCGCCTCATCCATGCACAGATTTTCACCAGACGACTTGCACTTAAAGGGACTATGCCTCACTTAAGAGCCCAAGTTCGAAATGGTTCCCAGGTCCTAAAGCCACCTGCACTCAAAGGGCACACCGTGCCTCACTTGAGCGTACCAAGTTCGCTCTAAGCCTGCTGCTTATTTTATAACGGAGGCAGGTACAGTATCTGACTAACATATCAAAACTTGAAGAATTTTATCTTCACTCGCAACCCCAAACTCATTTCTTTTTACATATATATGTATATTAAGCGTGTAATGTGTGTTGTATAACATCACTTTAATATTAACTAAGAATACATTTTAATAAAAATAAAATTAATTTAGTAGGTATTTAAATATAAATAAATATGTACATACTTATCTGTTGTATAAAACAAAAGAATATTACCTTGCCAACACGGATAAAACTAAAAATAGATAAACGTAGTCTAATCAGACATCCAATCATCTATCCGTATCCAAGGTTTCATATTTTCTGCAGCGGATATTCCTTTGTACTTTTTGTTACATCTTTCACTACCCTGTATGTCTGTCACTTCATACCTATCGTTACCCAAAACTTTCTTAACTCTGAACGGGCCCTTAAAGGCTGGTAGTAATTTGCAGCTCCTTCCGTCATTGCTTTGACTCTGAATTTTTACTAACACCAATTCACCCTCAGAATATGTTCTAGCCTTTGCTCGACCCTTGTCAAATCTTTGCTTTTGCAGCTTGGCATTAGTTTTTATGTTTTCGTTTACTCTCTCACGTAAACCAGTCACGTCAAAAATCTTATCGTTTTCCATTTGAGGAGCTAGGCGATCACTGTCAGATCTCAAACGATATCCGAAGAAAATCTCACTAGGAACGGCCTTTGTGGTTTTATGTAATGTACTATTTAACCCTTGTTGCAATACTTTAACATAGGAATCCCAATTATCGTCAGTGGTATTAGCCCCTATAGCTTTTAAGGCTTCTAAAATAGTTTTGTTAAACCGCTCTACTTGGCCGTTCGAGCGAGGCATACCCGTTGCCACCGTATGCAAGCGTATGTTTTTATCTTTACAATAGCGAGAAAATTCCTCTGCTGTAAAACCAGCCCCCGCATCTGTTATAATCCGTTTAGGGTTACCAAATATTTTCGTTATATTTTCTAATTCTTTAATTACATACGATGTTTTAGTTGATTCCACAGCAGAGATAAATACAAATTTTGTAAACGCATCTACCGCGACCAATAAATATTTATATCCATCCTTGGTCTCTACAAACGGACCTAAATGATCCAAATGAATAGTGTGAAATGGCTCTGCATACTTTGGCAATGAATATAATTCTCCTTCTTTCGGACCCCCCTTATTTTTGTAATAAATACAGCTTAAACAATTTTTTATATATTTTTTTACTATGTGGCGCATTCGGGGAAACCAGTATTGACTACTTATTCTTTCAACAGTTTTGTCTACAGAAAAATGTCCCAAGTCATCATGATTATATTTAATTATTTGCCAGAAACATTTTCTCGGTACTACCCATCGTCGCCCCTGGGACGTTCTTCTGTAAACTTTCGCACCTAACAGATCATATTTATTAAAAATGTCTTTATTATTATCAATGTCACCGGACTCTAAAATGGTTCGAATGCGTTGCAAATCAGAATCTTGTAGCTGAACAGATAAAAGCCAATCCGCTTCAGTTATTGCCAATATAATTTCTACTTCCGATTTTTCTCCGGATGACACGGGGTTTCTGCTTAATGCATCAACGTGTTGCATTCGTGAGCCCTCCCTGTGAACGATCTCATAGGAAAATTCTTGTGTGGCTAGAACCCACCGTGCTATTCGGGGAATAATCTCTTTCTTAGTAAGAGCATATCTTACTGCATTGCAGTCCGTAACAATTTTGAACGGTGATCCTAAAAGGTACAGGCGAAATTTTTGCAGTGAGCATACTATGGCTAAAAGTTCTAACTCGAATGAGTGGTACTTCTTTTCGTCAGCTGTAGTTTGCCTACTGTAATAATGTACGGGTTTCTCGCCGTGTTCAGTAAGCTGCATAAGAATCCCGGCAATGCCGTTTCTACTCGCGTCAGTATACAGAATGCTACCTTTATTGGGATCAAAAATAGAAAGTACACTCTCTGAGGTTAACTTATTTTTGAGCGACTGAAAAGAATTTTCCTGCTCCATGTTCCAAACCCAATCAGCGTCCTTCTTCAACAGTTTCGATAAAGGTGCCGAGATCATTGCACAATTTTTAATAAATTTGCGGAAATAGCTGATGAGGCCCAGAAACTGTCGAAGTTGGTGAACTGTTTTGGGTTTTGGAAAATTTTGGACTGCATCTACTTTAGTTTCGTTAGGCATCACACAATCAGGTTTCACTTTGTACCCTAAAAACTCAATTTCTGTCTTAAAGAAGTGACACTTCTTTAAATTTAAAGTTAAACCATTTTCTTTTAATATTTTTAATACCTTTTTTAACAATGTTAAATTTTCGTCTATTGTTTCAGTCACTAAATAAACATCATCCAAGTACAAAATTATATCTTCAAATCTAAGATTACCCATGACTTTATTCATCATCTGTTGAAAGCACGATGGCGCGTTTACTAAACCGAAAGGAAGTCTAAGGAACTCATAGTGCCCATCCTCTGTTATAAACGCGGTCTTTTCTATGGAGTGCTCGTTAATAATAATTTGGTAATATCCGCATTTTAAGTCTAAACTTGTAAAACACTTACGACCCTGCAAACGATCTATAAGATCTTCGATACGTGGCATGGGGAACTTATCTTTGATAGTTATTTTATTTAATTGCCGATAATCAATGCAGAGCCGTTTTTCACCGTTCTTTTTATTAACTAGAAGCGCAGGACTCGCATAAGGCGAGTGACTTTCGCGTATGATTTTATTTTCCAACAATTCATTAATCATTTCTCGTATTATTTGTCTATTAGCAGGTGAAGACCGGTAGGGTCTGCATTGAATCGGTTGAGAACTAGTCAATTTAATTGTAAATTCGTGATTATTAACCTTTCCTAATTCCTTTATGTTGGACGCAACACAGTCACTATATTCACGAAACAAAGCTATTAATTCATTTTGGCGGACATTTGTATCGATATCGAGATGATTTATCACGTTAGTAAATTCTGTAAACTTGTTTGCATAGTCAAACTTAAGAACGTTTCCCACCCGCGAGTACATAAGGTCAGGCCGTTCAGTTATATTTCTACCTATCAAAATTTCACAATCTGTTAAGTCGTCAATAATATAGAAATCTATCAATGATAATGAAACAGAATCAATACTTACATTTACTGTCACTTTCTCGGAAATAATCTTTGAGCTTTGTTTTGAAAAACCTTGTAAATGCACAGGTGTGGGTAGTTGTAAAAATTCTAGCGAATATTTTTTTGCTAAATTTTCCGATATTAACGAGCAGCTGCTACCAGTATCTATAAAGGCTTCGCAACTAAAATCATTAATATTAACTAATTTAATGAATTTATTACGGGAATCGTTTGTCGAAATATTTTTCGTCTCTTGTTTGTCTACCTTAACAGAATTTAACTTATGATAGCATACGGACTCTAAATGACCTCGTTTACCGCAAAAGTCGCACTTATTGGACTCACATTGACTCCTCTTATGATTGCCGCCGCAAGCGAAACATTTAATTTGTTTACGCGTGAGCACCTGACCGGAATCTTTGTTCGATTCCGACTTGTAAGATTGACTTGACACATTCGGTGACGATAAAGATATCGACTGTTTTACGAATTGATTACTGTTTACTTTATTAGGGATTTCTCGTGGGTTTATATTAATTTGTTTACTAGACGTTTTAGACTTATAATAACGACCGTGCAAAAAGCTTGCTAAACTGTCACACGTTACAAAATTACTCGCTTCAACGGACGCGCCTATGTTACTGTCACCGATATTACCGATAATTATTGAAATTATATCCTGTTCTGAAAAATCTAAGGCGAGTCTATCAATTTTACACTTTTGATCGAAATAGAATTCGTACAAAGATTGATTCTCGGTTGGTTTTTTCTCTAATATCTCCTTTAAATGTTCGAACATATTACGTTGTATTCTAAAACTCGATGCTAATCTCTTTTTCCAATCCCTCCATTTCCACGAAGGCCATTCGCGCTCTGTACGCAACAAAGAATCATACCAAACTTTCGCAGAACCTTTTAATTTATTTAGCGCCTGATAACGTATCATTTCATCCGACCAATTAAACGTTTGAGAGTAAGATTTTAATATACCAAGCCAAGCATTAATATCATCTCTTAGTGGGTCAAATTCGGGTATAATGTTGTTGAGTATAAAACTATTATTCGTACTCACAGTAGAGGTATCAGCCTTACGTGATACCTTACTCCTTCTGGATGGCGGCGATGGTGTTCGCGCACTACTACTGCTGCTACTAGAACTAATCGATCGCGCCCTTTTTCGTCTCGATCGTTTACCCATTGTGAAAATACAAAAAGTGGATTCTTGTCACTTCTGATGTTAAAGGAAAACTCGCTAATACAAAACAAAGTTTATTATAGTGTCCACAACTCACTCAACAATCAAATAACTTTTAATAATAATTTATTTTAGCTTTTAAATTTAATGTAGACGTAATAACTTTAGAATTTACTAATAATTATTTAATAACTATTTTTAATTTAATATTATAACAGAGTACTCTTTTATCTGAACTTGCTAGCTCAACGGTTGGCGGCAAAAGACCCGAATAAAACTGATGCCGCCCATCTTATAGCTTCCATGTTGCCATCTTTTATTCTCACTACATCCGGTTAATCAAATAGGTGGCGCTAGTTGTATGATTCTTCTAAAATTGCCAACAATTACGCTCTTTGAATATCTTTAATTTTTATTATAATTTAGTTTTTAAGACATCTGGTTTAAGTGACGATAATCGCACTATCAGCGGTTTGCAGATCCTAAAAATTCAATATTATTACAGCCCCAACATATTAAGCGAAAATATAATAATATCGTCCCATAAAGTTTTCAAGTAAAATGAACACGTAGTTCGAAAGCAGATTTCAATTTAAAGTTACTGCCGTAGTTAATGAGGCGGCTAGTAACTGAAGGCTAGTTACCGATACGAAGCGATTACCTTTGCAAGACGCGACAGTCCATTTACTACTTGCCATTAGTTCAAAGTTATAACATTTTTATCACAAGTCCAATACACGTGATAATTTTGTAGGTACTAAAATCTTATTTTCTAAATTAAAGCGTAGGCTCATATGTGTTCATACCTTGCTCATACGACCGATTTACGTACCTACTCGTAAAGTTTTCGTCAATAATTTGCCATTGGCGATTTGCTACAGAGGCATAAGGATTTGCTATAGAAGCAAAAGAAGAAGAAGTGTTTTCGAATCCCGCTCCCACACACACAAAATTTAAAATTACTGTTCAGTGTTTGGTACCCAAATCTAAATTTTATAATTATATTTTGGGGTACTTATATTATGGACGCAACTGTGGGAATAGTGGTGGTATGCGGTATGCCCCAAAGGGAGATCTCCGACCGAGCGAGATGGTATGCCCGATCAGGCCGAAGCCCACTCGTAATCATTTCAGCTGTCGTATATATACTTTCCGAGCTCAGAAACTTCGATAGCGCGATTCAGGACTGTGCGCTGATTGGTCCGCCACACAACCATCGGTTTAGAAATATTTGCGCGTACCCTGCAATATTAATCCGCTTCGATAGTACCGGCCAGCCAAACCGCAAATATTTAGATACGCATAAGTTCGCGATCTATCAAGTATCAACCCGTGCGTGTCCTTGCAAACAAATAAAATAATAATATTTTCTTTATTTAAAATTGTTGCTACCATAAAGTGTGATGATATTATGGTGGTGATGATGATAATTATTCTAATAGACATAGTCATAGTGGCATATTTTTGCAGTTCTATAAACAACGCCGAAATCCTCAAACATGTACCTATCTATAAGAAGTCAGGAGTTCTCAGTACTTTTGGATCCAGAGTATACCTACCTTGATGCAAAATTTTACTTTTTGGTAGCATACGTGTGTCCATATAAATTTCGAGGAGTTCCCTCGATTCCTCTTGGATGCCATCATCAGGTCACCACTTTAGTGAAAACGGGCCTAACTTCGGATTATACCCTTTAGGTAACTACCTACATAGAATTTTTTAACAATTTGCTGTTGAACAACGGTACAAAAAAAAAATACATACAGCCGAACGTATAACCGCCTCCTAAAAAATCTTCTGCATCCGCAAAAATTTATCGCATAGTTCTGCAGCCCCATAGTGCATTAATCTCATACAATTTCATACAAAGAATATATTTTGGTCGTGCCGTGTGATCGTGTCGCGTCGCGTGGTTTCGCTACCACGTAGTTCAGCCTTAAGGTAGTGCGTTGCGTTGTCGTCGCAACGGAGCATCGGCACGAACGCGATTTTTCACTGGAACGATGGACAGGTGACAAAGAGGGGGGTGGGCGGAGTGATAGATGCATTGCGCTATCACCCTCTTGCATTTTGATATCATGCGTCGACGCAACGCAGGTGTGACACGCAACTCAACAAAAATCTATGAAAAATGGCGCAACGTCGACGCTGCGACAACGCAACCCATCGCAACCTCGCAGTGTAGCCCATCTCTTAGGGAAGCAATATAGAAGTCGCCTTTACTGTATATTGGTACATTTCTTTTGTCCCTTCAGTAACCTATATGAGGCCCTTTGAAGATTTATTAAACATTACCATGGCCCGCGGCTTTCCCTTGATCTTCGATGTCATGAAAATGTCGATAACTTATAATATAACTAGCTAATATAAAAAGAGATGAAGAAAGTCGTCCTTGACTTACGTAACAGTTTACATATGAGTCCGTAATATAAATGTACAGGAAAATGGAAAAATGAAATCGCTACATATTCCGTTTGTAACATCTTTGCTACCATTGTAAGGGAAGTTACTAATTACTATGTATCTACTACCTACGTGAAAGGTAATATGTTCATATTATGAATAATGGGGGATTATTCACTATATTATAATGTCTGCAAAAATCAATTACGGATACTTCGGGCACATGATCCACTGCTTATGTAAAGTGATGCCAAGAACACACTGTCAAAAAGTTATTAGATCTCATGTAAAACCAAGATACTGACTCTACACGCCTTAACTCTATAAACCTAACTTCACCAACTCTACACCTTAGTCAATTTATGTGGCTTGGCCGTTTCGTTCCTACAAGAATAGTCTAACAGAAAAACAGTCCGTAAATTTTTTCACCTTACGCTCAAGCTAATTACAAAGCCAGGCCACATAAATTGACTTAGGTGTAGAGTGTGAGGTTAGGCTTGTAGAGTTAAGGCGTGTAGTGTCAGAAGCTTGGTTTTACCTGAGATCTGATGACTTTTTGACAGTGCAATCTTGGCATCACTTTACATGAAAATGTTTTTGGTGAGATCTATTTTAGAGCTTTCTAGTCTTAAAGCATCCAACTAAATTGATTCTCTAAGTTTCTAGATCATTCTAAAAATTTCTAGAACAATCATTTTAGATTATTGATTATTCGAAATCACATGTTTCATCTGGGAGCGTTCAAGTATTACGTAACGCAACTTTTGAAGATTTTAGACCCCCCTGTGTAACGCACCGTAACATTTTTCCACGGAAGAAGGATATTATTAGGTATTTTCTCGTGGAACGTGACGTTATATTACACTACTTGCGTATAAAGTTCATACTAAATATCGTTTTGCAAGAAAGAGATAGATTAAAAACTTTGATTGCTCATATTATCTCGCTCACTTTTCAGCAGATATTAACATTTTTTTCTTCTAATCTATTATTTTTCAGTCTGTCTATACTAATAATAAAGAGGAAAAGTTTGTCTGTTTGCATTGAATAGGCTCCGAAACTACTGGACCAATTTTGATAAAATTTAGTATAGATATAGATTACACCACAGGAAAGGACATAGGCTAATTTTTATCGCGACAAAATGTACGGTTACCGCGCGATTTCCTTTTGCGCGCACGATCTCGCGTGCAACATCTAGTACAGAGGTTCCCTAACTTTTTTGGAACACGCCCCCCCATGACGACCATAAAAAAATTTGCGCCCCCCATTCTCCTGTCCAGATAATCAGATCAGAATTAAAAAGTATTCAATAACAAAATAAATGTTTTTTGTATATCGCTAATAAGGTTCTTAGCATTCGCCCATTGGGGAAACAACAAGTTCCTAACGGAAGGCGTCAATCTTAGTTCAATCTTAGTTCTTCCATCGGTCGCAGTTTTTTATACTTAACTATACAAGTGGCCCGCGCCCCCCTTTAAAGGTCTCTGCGCCTCCCATAGGGGGCGCGCCCCTCAGTTTGAAAACCCCTGATCTAGTATTAGATATTATTTTTATTCAAGTCAATATTACGTTCTATATTTATTCCCTATTACATTACGTAAATACACTAAAATATAGTAAGATCTCAGACAATACGCAGGAGAACTCATAAAATCATATTGGGTACAATAATTTGACGTTTATTATCAGCCCTAGAGGACTCGCCGTAAAAATTGGTTTATGCAAGTACGTAAACGGTTTATGTTCTTACAAGATAAGTCATAAATATCGAGTATGAGCCCTCATCATTTATAGTGCTTAGCTATTGTGTAGAGTTTATATATTATACTACAGAGATAAATATATTAGATATACTTTTATTTTGTTTGTAGAAAGAATAAGGGTTAGTTTACACCAAAAATAGAGGATGATAATAATAATAACTCCCACGCCGATTTTGGTGATGGTGGCCGGTTTTATTGAAACCAGGCCAGTTACGCAGGAGTAATTTTATAGTGCCTAAGTGTATGCACAGTACACAAGAGCACTCTTCCTTTATTCTCGTAACCCAGTGGGACGGATAACCGACACGACTGACGAGAGATCAGGTGCAGGTCTGACTATTTACATGCCCACCCGACGCATGGATCATCTGGGGGCATGGCAGTGCCCCCGCCAAGTCGAGCGCGAAGCAAACACTGCCGTACCATCCTTTACTGGAACCATTTCGCCGGATTTTCAGGCCCCTATTTGAGAACCTCTGGATAAGACCAGAACGAAAAAATTTTCGTCATCCAGTAAACTATAATCACATACTTAAAATCCAAAATTTTAAGTCTGTAGGTCCTTTAGTTCCGAAGTAAAGCGAAAGCAAAGTTTCGCATTTATGACACTCACTCACTCAGTCACTCACTCATAATCATCAGAATAGAACTAGTACTTCCCATAAACTCAGAGAGCTGAAATTTCGTACAGAGTTAGGGTTTAATGGCCACATAAAGGGAAAACTAAAAAACTAGGATAATCGAAGACCTGGAGTACCTGGTGACCCTGATTAGAAAACACAAGAGCCCAACCAAACTATTAGAGATCGACATACCGCCTTTACAAAAAATATTCAACTTGGTGGGCCACTTCATTTGATGTTAAAAATCGAAGGTCTGAAGTATCTGATGAACCCTCAGCTGGTCTCAGCTGATTTAGAGATAATATAGTAATGCCCCCTTCTACTATTGGTACATAAAAAATCGTCTGTCATTGCAAAAATCCAGCGAAGTGGGACACATCTTCTAATTTAATCTAGCCCGTAGCGTCCCACTGCTGGGCGAATGCCTCCCCTTCTGCTTTTAATACGCATATAAATAAAATTAAAGGAAAACTCTAGATAAGACTAGACTGGCTTTTATACTTATACTTACAAGTTTACAAGAAGAAATAGTCGAACGATTTACTTTATTCTACTCGAACATTACATAAATTAAATAAACAAATTACACTAAAATGTAGTAAAATAAATCAATAAGCCCACGTTTCTACAAAAAGAACTGAAATCCCACCAAAAACATTATGTAAAAAATTAGCCAAGTCTCGATGGAGCTGCTTGTTTATCTCTAAAAAGTAATGAAATCTAGACAAAGTCGTGCCAAGTCTAAGGTTCCTTACTGCGATTTCTTTATTATTATAGTTAATGTTGTGTGACTTGGCCGTTGAAGGGTACACGAGGGTACAAAAGGGGCTCCATGACACCATTGCTCCAATACATGTGTAATGTGTTGTACAATGAACACCAGCCAAAAATGAGACACTAGCGTTCAATTACCAATACCAGTATGGGCTATTATCTCGCATAACAAACATAGGTAGTTACAACAGATATAACATTACGTGTAAACAAAATTGACTTGTACCCACTAACGTATAAAGAATGTTCAACGGCCAAGTCACACAATATTAACTTATAATAATAAAGAAATCGCAGTAAGGAACCTTAGACTTGGCACGACTTTGTCTAGATTTCATTACTTTTTAGAGATAAACAAGCAGCTCCATCGAGACTTGGCTAATTTTTTACATAATGTTTTTGGTGGGATCTTTCTTGTCAGGCAATCAAGTGATCAGCCTGCATTGTCCTAATCAAACTTGAAAATAACATTTTTTGTTGTTCCAATGCGGGAGTCGAATCCATGACCTCCGAGTCGAGAGCCAATGCTCTAATCACTCGACCTCGGAGGCTGGATGATAAATAGCTATTAAAAATTGAACTTTATTCACTACACAAAAATATACACGTACTACTCGTATTTGTCACCGTGTAACAGCCTCCGTGGTCTAGTGGTTAGAGCATTGGCTCTCGACTCGGAGGTCGTGGGTTCGATTCCCGCATTGGAACAACAAAAAATGTTGTTTCCAAGTTTGGTTAGGACAATTCGGGCTGATCACCTGATTGTCTGACAAGAAAGATGATCCATGCGTCGGATGGGCATGTAAAAAGTCGGACCTGCGCCTTATCTCTCGTCAGTCGTGTCGGTTATCCGTCCCACTGGATCACGAGAGTAAAGGAAGAGAGAGTGCTCTTGTGTATTGCGCACACACTTGGGCACTATAAAATTACTCCTGCGTAACTGGCCTGGTTTCAATGAAACCGGCCACCGTCACCGAGATCGGTGGGGAGTTATTATTATTATATGTCACCGTAAAATTGTAAAAACCGATAGATAGATATAACCGAAATATTACTAGAGATATTGTAAAGTCGACAGATTGTCAAATAAACATTTCTCCTTACAATTGTACGCATTATTTTTCGATATAATTATTATTATGAAAAAGCAAACAAATATGGCGGCGCGCTTGCCGTTTAATCAATCGGCACGGTAAATATTACAATCTAACGGTTTTTACAATTTTACGGTGACGTATACACTGCACGTACGCTTTGCGGCGCGTACCTACAGGTTGCTGACATTCGAACACTTAAAATGAAACGTTTATCTTCTTGCGTAATGAATAAGGTTCAATTTTGAATAACCATCTTGAAAATGCAGCGTCGTGTCGTTTCGTCTCGTCGTGAACGGATCCTAACACTGCAAGAGCTCTATTATGGCTTTAATTAGAACGGGCCGTTGGTGAACCTACACGGCCGTTAACCACATTAATGTGTTTGGAGATCCTGGGCTTGAAGAGTTAAGGGAGTCACAGACGGCGAAGAGAGTATAATAAAACTAGCTTTTGCCCGCGACTTCGTCCGCGTGGAGTTCGGTTTCCATACAAAGTTTTAACGCCTTTTTCACCCCTTTAGGGGCGAATTATCAAAAATCTCTTCTTAGCGGACGTCTACGTCTTTACAACTATGTTTATGCCAAATTTCAGCAAAATACATTCAGTAGTTTCGGCTGCGATTTGATAGATGAGTCATTTAGATAAAATATCTTAAGATGCAAGGATATAAAATATTATAGTATCTTAAGGGCGTCACAGACAATTCAGATGATAAAATAGTTTATCTTAAGATTCCTGGATTACGTATTACAGTACGTAATACGAAAATATATACTATCTTATCCGTCTGTTAAAATTTAAAATATTACAGTATCTTCGCCGACACTGATTCTATTTAGATTTGGTCTAATGTGAATTATTTAGCCGTTGTTCTAGACTTACTAGATAGCTCATCGGATGATAATTCTGATTTCTCTCGAAGATTTCAGCCGCATATTCTAGGTGCCGAAAAAATTTAATAGAAAATCATGTAAGGTTTCGGAAATCCGCGGGGAATTTAATATTGAATGAATGCAGCGAACGGGAGCGAGATAAACGCGCCCTGTACTGCTACGAGATCTGTAGCAATCTAGACGTATTCGGTACTGAGTAACGGGTGCGCCATCTGGTACCGAGTAAGTAATGAAATATATTCGTGTGTAACGTTATTCGGAGTAACGTTATACACGAATATATTTCGTTACTCGCATTTTTCTTAGTATCGTGTTTTCAAAAAGTGGCACGAAATACGGAAAAGTAAAAAAATGCACTTAACACAGATTGGTACCTAATGTATAAGCATATGTATTCTACAAATTACGAATGTTGCGATACCGCGACATCATACTATACGAGTAGGGAATTATTGGGCATTCTGTCCCACCTCCGTTCGCTCGCGGTGCATAAACGAACAGGAGTTATTGGGCATTCTGACACACCGAACCGAACCTCCGTTCGCTCGCGCCCTCGCTCACTTCGGTGTGTCAGAATGCCCAATAACTCCTGTTCGTTTATGCACCGCGAGCGAACGGAGGTGGGACAGAATGCCCAATAATTCCTGTTCGTTTATGCATCAACTGATGGTAAATGAAATGACATGCTCATGACATGCACCTCTGTTCGCTCGCGCCCTCGCTCTCTTCGGTGTGTCAGAATGCCCAATAACTCCTGTTCGTTCATGCATCAAGTGATTAAAAATCGCTTCTGATCGATGATTGGATGGCTGAAAGATCTAGCGAGCTATTATAGGAACATTGAATTTCGTATGTTTGAAGTTATCTGTTTATATGAGTCAACACACTGCATGATTATCATTTTGTTATAATCCACTAATCACAGTGGTCGATTGGATTAAACAGCTATGAAATTTCTGAAACAAAAAGAATCACTTAAATTAGAATGTGTCTGTCCTGCAGTTAAAAATGAAGTTAAGCGACATGGAAATTTACTACCAAATTCCATTCGCAGTATTGTTTGTGGTCCGTCAAACTGTGGGAAAACAAACTTAGTAATCAGTTTGTTACTACACCCGAATGGTCCACGATTCAGAAACCTTTATGTGTATTCAAAGTCTTTGTATCAACCTAAATACGTCTTTTTAGAAAAAGTATTGGAAAAAGTTGTGGATACATCGTATCACAAGTATAATCATAACAGTGAAATTTTAAGTCCACAAGAAGCCTTACCTAATTCTATCATCATATTTGACGATGTTGCATGCGAAAATCAAAATAATATACGTGATTATTTTGCTATGGGTCGTCACAAAAATATTGATTGCTTTTATCTTAACCAAACTTATACTAAAATACCCAAACAATTAGTAAGAGATAATGCCAATCTCATCATATTGTTTAAACAAGACGAGATTAATCTAAGACACATCTACGATGAACATGTAGGGTCTGATATGACGTGGTCGCAATTCCGTGAAATGTGTTCAACTGTGTGGAGTAAACCGTACAGTTATGTGGTAATCAATAAGGATTGTGAACGAAATAATGGTTGTTACAGAATGAAATTTGATACATTTATAATAGTGGATTAATTTATTCTATAAAGCTTATACGTACCCCACTACGTAGTAGTATAACTTGAGACATCAATCAGAGTAGAATTCTTAACATGGAGCGGAATCTTAAGGAACAAATTGTGAAATCAGCGTCTGCAGTGAAAAGAAAGGTAGAAATTATAAAAAATACTAAAAACACAAATGACATGGCACTGGAGACGATATTTCAACCGATCGTCAGTCCGCTAAAATTATTAGCAAGCAAAACTGAAAAAAAACGTCATGAAGAAGACGAAGAAGAATCTTCAAAATACGGTTCACATGAAAAATTTGAAGAATCTGAGACGGATCTTGATGATGAAGAAAATTCAGATAATGACGACTTTAGTTCTAAAACACCTGACAAAACGCTTACTACATCACCTTCTGAGGATTATGATATCCATGAGAACTCATTTAAATCTATTCAATCATCACCGAGTATCGCAAACGATTCTTTGTCTTGGTCTGTATCGTCTGAAGCGCTGAAAGAAGATATACCATATGGAGTAAGAAGTGAACGAGGAAAACTTTGGCTAGGCAAAACCCGTTTACACGATAATGGAAAAGTTCTGAAAATTAGAAGCCGCTCTTTAAAAAAAACTTCTGGTCTGGCAGAATTGTTGTACAAAAAAAAAACCTAATTTAGATATTATTACAGAGGAAGACTTACAAAATTATAAATTGCTACTCATCGACACAAATGCACATAAACGTAACTGGAAACGATCGAACCAAATAAATGGTAATAAAGGGTTCAAATATACTCACGTGATAAAGCCACTATTTAAATTCGCTAGAAATAATACCAGTAGCGTAGAAAGTCTTCAGCGAGGTGAAGGAATCGACATTTTGAAAGAAGTTAAGAAAGACACTGATTTAGTATACTGGAATGATCCTAATGAGTTAGTTGAGAGACTGAAAATATTATGTGCATCTCAGGCAGCTGGTAATACGGGATTAGATAATGAAGTTAATGCAATACTTGAAGAAATGAAAGAAGCTGGTATCATTAAAAAAATGAAATATATAAGGCTGCCATCAGGAAAATTTAGCAGTACTATTACACTACAGAACCTAGCAAGACGGCAATGAATATAGACAAATTTGGTCATCACGTTCATAAGCGTTTACGATTATCTGAATTTTCTGAAATTCTTAGCGATACATTGGTAAGGTCCGATACAGGGGAATTCGATTTAAAGTCATCGAAATTAAAAGGGGTGCAAATTCCAGAAAAAGACGACGAGGCTGTGAATAAAGAATACGTAGATAAAAGTGTCCAAGCCCTTAAAAATGAAATGATGAAAATCCAAAGTAATGTCAGAAACTTTCTCCATAGTTTAGAAAAAGTTACTACTACAAATTTTAGTAAAATGTACTACACAAAACAAGAAATCGATAACATGATTGCAGCAAAATCTGTTCAGAATGAGTAAACAAGATATAGTGAATGAACTACACAGAGGAGCGAGACGAAACTTCGTTCGTCGACATACGGTCATTAAAGGTCTGGATGATTTATGGCAAGCTGACCTAGTGGACTTACAAAAATATTCGTCGATTAATAAAGGATTTAAATATGTTCTAATAGTGATTGATGTTTTATCAAAATACGTGTGGGTTAGACCGTTAAAATCAAAATCTAAAAAAATTGTATCAAGTGCTATGTGCAGTATATTATCAGAATCCACACGAAAACCTAAAAACTTACAAACAGATCTAGGTAAAGAGTTTTATAACGATTCTTTTAAGCATTTAATGAAAACTTATAACATAAATCATTATTCCACATGTTCTGTAAAAAAAGCTTCTATCGTCGAACGAGTAATAAGAACTATAAAATCACGTCTTTACAAATTATTTAGTTTATGCGGAAAATATGAATGGTATAAAAATAATTTAAAGTCCGTTGTGCAGAATTATAACAATACTGTGCACCGCATTACAAAACATAAACCAATAGACGTTAACAGTTCAAATCAAAATACAGTTCGATTGAATATTATCAAAAGTCAACAGCCAAAAAAAGTACGCAAAGAATCGTCTTTTCGAGTTGGCGATTTTGTTCGTATAAGTAAATACAAAGGAGATTTTTATAAAGGCTACACCCCTAATTGGTCAACGGAAATATTTCGCATCATAAAAGTCAACGAAACTAGTCCTCAAACGTATCAATTACAAGACAAACATAAACAAAACATTGTTGGTTGTTTTTATGGAAAAGAATTACAAAAAACTAAATTTCCTGATATTTATCTTATCGAAAAAGTTCTAAAGAAAAGAGGCAACAAACTTTTTGTGAAGTGGTTAGGATTGGGTGCCGAAGAAAACAGTTGGATAGATAAAAGTGAATTAGTTATTTAGATATATAAAGCACATAATCAGTGCTATATCACAATACATACTTATCAATGAAGGAAGGCAGTGGTGTAATCAATAACTTGATAGACCATTTACCGTTTGAGTTGCATTTACCTGGATATCAATTTTGCGGTCCTGGGACGAAACTTCAAAAACGAATACAACAAGGCGATCGAGGAGTTAACAAATTGGATGAAGCTTGCATGCATCACGATATTGCTTATATAAATAAAGATCCTAGTGCTCGACGTAAAGCTGATTTAGAACTTTTGAGTATGGCAAAGAAGAGGTTGAAATCAAAAGATGCTGGTAAGGGAGAAAAGATTGCCTCGTGGATAGTAAAAAATGCTATGAAAACAAAAATCAGAGCTGGAAGTGGTATTAAATCATTTAAGAAAGGTATTAAAAAAATACATGCCCATTTAAAAAAACTTAAATCCAAGGATCATCACTCTGCTATAAAATATGCGTATGCAGCTGCGAAAAAACTGTTTAGCAAAAAGAAAGGAATATGTTTACCACGTATAATTCCACTTCCAAAATGTGGTGGACTTTTACCGCTTATTCCTATTTTTGCGGGATTGTCTGCGTTAGGTTCATTAGCAGGAGGTGCGGCAGGTATAGCCAAAGCCGTAAACGATTCTAAAGCGGCACAAAAGAGTCTCCAAGAATCTGAAAGACACAACAGAATGATGGAAGCGGTCGCTCTTGGAAAAGGATTATATATTAAACCTCATAAAAAAGGAGCAGGGTTATATTTGAACCCATCAAAAAACTAATTAGGCGGCTGCCCAGGCGTGCGCTCACGAATTTAGACATATTGGAGTATGCTGGTGATATTCCATACTTTCGCGGCGTTTACATGAGAGATAAGTTGCCTTTAAAACCTAGAAAAATAGAATGTGGAATTGTAAATTTAGATAGTAACGTGAATCCTGGCACACATTGGGTAGCCTATGTAAAACAAAACAGCTACGTAGAATACTATGATAGCTTTGGTAATTTAAAACCACCATTAGAACTGATGAAATATATGTATAATTTGCCCATAAACTATAATTATAACAGACATCAAGCATTTGGAACAACAAACTGTGGTCATCTATGTATTAAATTTTTAAAAAAATATTGGAAGAAACATTTAAATAATATTAAAAATAAATAAACGTGTCAGTATCAAAATGTCTTTCACTGTATCTATAACCGGGAGCGGAGCCTCTTTGACGACAAACTATTCTCCGACGTTGGAACTTCTTGGAGACTATGAATGTGGTCTTTTGTACTTTTCAACTTTCAACTCTATACCTAATATTGATGGACGAAACAACAAGTTTTATTACGGTGACAATGAAATGATCGAAATTCCTGAAGGGTCCTACGAGCTTCAAGATATTTGTGATTATTTGAAAACTAACATAAAAAATACACTGCTTAAACTAAGATGCAACAATAACACATTGAAAACAAATATATTTTGTTCTAAAGACGTTCATTTTAATAAAGATGATTCAATTGGGAACATACTAGGCTTTGGAATGGAAACAATAAAAGCTAATATAAACACTGATTCACAGTATCCTGTCAGCATTCTATCAACAACTATCGTGAGGATTGAATGTGATGTAGTTAGTGGTTCATTTGTGAACGGAAAAGCAAGCCATATTATTTACGAATTTGTACCTAATGTACCTCCTGGTTATCGAATAATAGAAATACCAAAAAATTTAATTTATTTTCCAGTCAATCAAACTTCTATTAGTTCCATCAATATAAGACTGTTAGACGCTGATAACAAAGAAATAAATTTAAGAGGTGAAGAGGTCCAATTGTATTTACATTTTAGAAAAAAATGATAAATTTCCATAAAACCCCTACCATATCAAATGTCCAAGTCAGTCCTAAAAGATCTTCTCACAAAGACACACGACAGCAGATAAAAAAGAAGCTTACTAAAAGCAATAAAGAATACCTCAAGCTAATTGGTTTAATAAAATGAATATTTTAAACATATCTCAACAAACCTCATACGACAACAGCATCGAAAGTTTTGAGTATCATTCATACAGACCGTACGTAACAAGTTTCAACAAGAATGATGAAATACGAATCCCCATCAATCAACAAGACCTATATGTGCTGCCTTCGCTCAGCAGTTTGTATATCGAAGGCAAAGTAATTGTATACAACAGGACAACTAAAGAAAAGGTTTCAAATGTACATTTCGTTAATAATCCAGCGTTATTTCTATTTCAAGACATAAGATATGAATTAAATGGAGTAGAAATAGATAAAATAAAAAACGCAGGTGTTACTACGACCATAAAGTCTTATCTGTCCTTAAATGAAAACGAATCAAAATATGCTCGAGTTTGGGGGTGGTCGCCAGAAGGTATAAATAATACAAGTGGTGGAGAATTTTCTGTATCCATTCCTCTAAACAAGATTTTAGGATTTGCGGAAGATTATGAAAAAATTATCATTAACTGCAAACATGAGTTAGTGTTGCTTAGATGTAACACTAACCTTAATGCAATCAAGTTGAAAACAGGAGAAGTTTTGGAAGATATTGTTATAAGTAAAATTATCTGGAGAGTACCTCATATTAAAGTATCTGATCGCGAAAGAATAAATTTACTAAAACAATTAGAAAAAGATCGAGCTATTCCATTAGCATATCGTAACTGGGATTTATACGAGTATCCATTATTACCCAAAACTCGTAAACATACTTGGTCCATTAAAACTTCATCTCAAATAGAAAAACCACGATTTGTTGTATTAGCTTTACAAACCAACCGCAAACACAACAGTGAATTGTCGATGGCGGAGTTTGATCACTGTCACGTACGTGATGTAAGAGTGTTTTTAAATTCATCATACTATCCATATGAGGGATTAAACGTCAGTTTTACAGAAGACAAATTTACTTTATTATACGAACAGTATGCTAGATTTCAACAGTCGTATCACGGACGTCGGTCAGAGCCGTTGATGAGTTTGAAAGAATTCAGAGACGTTGCTCCCTTATTCGTTATCGACTGTTCGCGACAGCACGAAACTTTAAAAGGCTCAATCGACGTGAGAGTAGAAATCGAAACAGACCAAGAAATACCTGATCAGACAGCTGCATATTGTCTGATTTTAAACGACTGCATATTTGAGTATAAGCCTTTGAGTAATATCGTTAAGAAAATATCATGAATAGTAATACAATAATCGTTGACTTACAAGGATTTAAAAATAAAAATAACGACTTTTTAGTAAAAGAATTATGTATAGCCACTCGACAGCATACACATACATTTTATGTTAAACCACCATACCCATTCTCAGCGCTAACCGATGATGAAAAAAAGAATGTTCGGTGGTTAGAAAGAAATAGAGGGTTTCGATGGAGCGAAGGCTATATTGATTACAGAGAATTCAGAAGAATTATTAAACCTTACTTAAAAGACCGAAACATTATCGTAAAAGGTGAAGAGAAAGTGAAATGGGTGAAAGAACTGTGTGATCATAATAATATTGTAGATATAAGTTACAAAGACATTCCAAGATTTAACATTCTGTTCGATTTGTATTGTAAGGAAGAATCGTATAACTGTTTTATTCATAAGAAGTATTGTGCATTAAAAAATGTATTATGTTTAAAAAAATGGTGTTTAGAAAATAATGTACACTTTCAATAAAAAATACCTTATATCTATTGCTTTTTATTTAAATAATTAAAGTTGAATGAAATAGAAATAAAACAAATATATTCACATCATACATACAATTTATTTAAGCAATAATTACGTACACATTAATTTACAAAACAAACCATAACTTATATTATTTTCATACAAATATATCTTACAATTTTATCGACTTATTCATTCTAAAGTCTTGCGACCCTACAGCTAAAACAAATACTTAATACCAAAGTAAACTAAAACCAACTCGTATAACTGTAATTACATATTTTTTTTGATATATTACTGACTAACTTCTCGGTTTGGTCCATTATTTCATCACCGTTTTCATTCACAACATATTGTGCGGATAACATAAAATTATCATCGTCTATACTGTCACAATGTTGCTGGGATCCATCTAAATCAAACACTGAGATCTTTATCAGACGGAAACCTTTTTTGGGAACGCTGTTTACCACAAACGAATGAACTGGGATATGCAGTTTACTTAGTGCACTTTTAGAAACACATTTTTTTCTCAATTTTGCTGGACGACGTTCCCGAATCTTAGCGTTCGGCTTTTGCTGAGCTTTCATTTTTAAAAACTCTTCAGTAAATCCTTCCAAAGGATCTTGAGCATACTGGAAAGTATCCCCATATTTATGTAGGTAGACATTGTCTTCGGATGTAGCAGTCAAATCTTCTACGCGTTCCATTATCTGTAAAAAAAGAAAATATTTAACACCAAATCAGCAATCTTTGGAATTAACGATTATTTTTATGTATTTTAATGACTTAAATCAATAATAAATCAACTTACCGTTGTGTAGTCAGGTCCAAGACTCTATTACCAAAAAATACGTAAATTATGTACACGTGAGTAACTATAATATAAGTTAAGGTTTGTTTTGTAAATTATGTAGACGTGAGTAACTAATTACAGTGCTTATCGACGCAAGAATGAATACTAAAACAAAGTCATCACATTATTATAGTGATTGCAACATGTAGGTGGCATTATTATGAATGAGGACTCATGTTACAAACAGTACCGCGCATGCGCGCGCGACACGTGCGAATTCAGATTATGTCGGCACTACATATAGACGAACGCGTTGGCCGGCGCGCTGGCCCAATGTGTAGAACGGTCGTTCGCGCGTTGGCGGTAGGTATCTAAATACCGTCTTGTGGGGAGGCGGCATTGGGCCAGCGCGCCGGCCAACGCGTCGGCTAACACGTTCGCCTATATGTAGTGCCGACATTACTCAAGTAAAGCATGTTTCAACTTGATAAAACTTTACGTTACTTGAATTTAGCATCAGCCTGCAGGTTTGCTTGCAAAATCTATGTAGTTGTGAAATAATAAATAAAACAAATGTATTTAATAAATTATATTTTATTTCTAAATCTACATAATTATATACATACTAAATACACAGGTTATGCTACGAAAGTAAATAATACAAAGAATTTCTTAATTAGGTACAGCTTATTAAATCTAGTTAAAAGTTAAATATACTAGTGTGTCCCCATGCTCTAGTTGAAATTTTATCTTTAGATATGACTCTCTTGTCATCATCACCAGACAGAGCAACTTTCTTCACAGCACATGTGTACAACTCGTGTTTTATTGACTTAAATAAAACATTTGTTTTATGAACAATGTTGCCTTCGTACAGAGTTTTTTGGTAATCAGTAACATTGAAATTGCTGACAATATTTTTCTTAATTCCTTTCGCTTTTTTTATTGTGCTATTTATGGTTTTAATACAATATAACTTTGAACGAAGGCCTACAAATTCACTTATGATTTTACCCGCCATTTCATCCTTGAACAAACCAGGAACTTTTTTATTTTGAATGGGTAAATCATATTGATTAGAATTACAAAAATTACTAGTATCAAAGTAAGGCAAAAAATGTCTTTTTATGTCATCATAAAAATCATGGGTCCGTATATGATATACAAAACTATCAGTGTCCGTGTAACACATTTGTACATTATTTTTATAAAAAGGTTTAATAACAGAGTAATGAAAGTTATACATATGACTTTTTGACAATTCTAGTACGGTAAAACCAATGTATATTGGTTTATCCAAAATTATTTGATCAGGGTTTAATTGTACCGCAACTAGATTTTCAGTAAAAATCGTCGCGCTATGGAAATTTGGACGAGCGATAAGCTTTTGTGCACATTGCCTTTTCTTAGTCACATTATTATTATCAACCCACTGATTAACTAAATGCACATTGACCCTCTTCTCATTATTTTCTAAAGTTTTTCCAAACACACTGTTATTCAAGAGTTTGAAAAAGTCTTGTTCAAATGTTGAGGAACTTTTTTGCCTCAGAGCAGTATTCAAATCAATGTATTGTTTCAAATACGGGCTTTGTCGAAAACTAATCACTCGATGAATTTTCTTTAATATTAAACCATGTTTTAAACATGTTTGCAAGTGAATGTAATGTATAACATACTTAAATTTATCATATAAATTTGGAACTAGTTTGAAAGTTTTCCCCCCGGGTGGAATGCATTTTTCAGAACAAAATGGTAAATCATTATGTAAGTTATGTAAATGTTTAGGATATTGTAAATCCACTTCTAGAATATAACCACACTCTGCATCAATCGGTATTTCGGTTATATTTAATTTGTTGATTTCTTGTTCATTGAGAAATCTAAAATCTGATAATGGTAAATATTGACACATACTATATCCATATAAATTATTACAATCAATATAAGTGACGTAGGAAGGAGATTCTGATGGTTTGTAATTTTCTAAGTAAGGATTATTTGCTTTTGCATGTCTATGAGAGCACAGACATACTCCTCCCCTGATACCACTCTGTAACATGCGCACCATCGACAAGTCATCGATAAGTTCCAATTGTATTCCTGTTTTTAATAACATCGCATCAAAAGATAAACTGGGTGCTGTTAAGTAAAAAGCTGGGTCTAATTGATAGTGTTGTTTGCAAGTCTGTCTAAAATTTTCAAAGATATCTGCCAGTAAAAGCACATCAGTTTTTAGATATAAATCCGTATAACTACCTAAATCTTTGATTTGAAATGTTGACCAAATTAAGCACGCGTGCTGGTAATCCTCATCAGAAATATCATGATCAGTTAGGGAACTATAAAAGCATTCTTTTGGGGGTAGACTTTTTTCGTCATACCGCTTCCACGAGTTCATATATTCGTATGGATAAATGCCTTTACGAGTGAGTAACTGAAATTCATCTTCATCGGGGAAATGATTTTGTAAGTTTTTAAACATTTCCGGTTTTAATGTCTCTGACAATTTGCTTAAGCTTGTTCCCAAAAACTTAAATGAATCAACGAATCGAAGTTGAAAAAACTGATTATTCGTAACTGGTACAAATTTGGTAAATGAGATGTAGTTTTCTTTTGTTTTAGGTATTATTTTAATATTACCAGGAACCTCACCTAACGCTTTTATAAAAAGATGACAATCATAACCAGCTAAGTTATGAAAAAAAATGGGGACGAATGAAGGGCGTTTATACTGTAAATTACAAAACGGATGCGCAGCTCCGCGGTAACGACTAGTAACGTGACAATGGTCACGGACTTTGTCCGAAAAAATAAAATTTTCACAAATATGACAACGTGTGGCATTATCAAAATCAGACTTATCCGCCGTAGAAAATATCCTAGGGACTGGTGTACTAAGTATATCAAATATTTTTTGTACGTCTTTAAGAATCGAATCTACAAACTGCTTATCACAACCAGGTCCTCGATATGATACGTACCGATTGTAACTAGGGTCATCACGACAAACAATATAATAACCAAAAGCTATAGGTAAATGTTGGTGCAATGTAGTCGTATTTTTGCTAGAAGAACAGTTAGCTTCAGTATTGGTTTGTAGCATCGATTCAAAATCTGCGTAAATACAAAAAGGCATGTTTTGTTTTCGAGCATAGTTTTTAAATTTAATTACTGAGCCCTTATTTGGGAGGACAGTTACAACGCCTCCACATAAATGGTTTTCAACTTCTTTAGAAGTACTGAAAAATATCAAGCACAAATCACAGAAGTACAATTTGCTGTGATGAGATGTAACTTGGCTTCTAAACAGTCTAGAAGGTTCTTTGATCAAACAATAATGAGAAGTGTTATTATTTTCTAGATACAACAAATGTATAATTTTCTCGTTGCATGTTTTATTAATGTCTGATTTATACAACGGCCCAACAATAGTTTTACTTTTTTTTAAACCATAAATTATGAATTTAATATTAGGATTATTTTTTTCAAAAATTTTAATGTCATGGAAAGTTACAGGAAAAACCATTCCATTTATATTAAATAATTCACGAAAATTAGGATATGATGAAATTCTTTCAGGGTGATTTTTAGCTGGATATAAGGCTGCTGTCACACTCCATAGAAAGCAATGCTGATCTTTATTCATAATATTTAAACACGCCTTTTTAGCCTGAATTGATTTGGGTAAACTGATAAAACTCGAACCGCTAAGTGGTTGATATTTATTGATATTATCTCAATGTATAAATTATTTAAAAATGTCCACCCACTGTCACGATCCTCAAATTCCTCTATACTAGTTTTTAAATAACTAACTGTTTCCAAATATATTTTTTCAAAATCATAATTACCATGTAATATTTTATTTTTGGTTCCAAAAGATTTTATTTCTTGTGAATTATCGTTGAACTTCAAAAACGTCCCAAATAGTTCGAAATTAACCTTAACACATAAATGTTTAATAAGGTTTTCATCTAAAAGAGATTTTAACTTGTTACGAATTTCGAAAAAAAATATATCTACTGAAGCTAACTGAAGTTGATCAAGAGGTAATATCTTATAAGTTACAATACGATTACGAAATGCAGAGCTGACGATTTCTACACCATCACTGTGTTCTATTGTCTGACTACTTTTTCTATGTGAATTACTTCGCAAATGACCTACCCATGATTTACTATGTACAGATATGTTACACGTCGAACAGAAAGGCATTTTATTCTATTAAAAAAGGCAATGCTATCAAAACAATAATACAGTAACTGATACTTATGTAAAAAAAATTAAAAGGTTATAAATCTATTCTAGTATATTAAAAAGAAAATTAATATGTACTATAAATTGATTAACTGTAAACCTACTTAATAAAATTTATTTTTTGTCACTGTAATGGACGGGCTCCGACTCCTCAAACTCGGTAAAAGCTTGTCCTAAGAAGCCTTGCAGTGCCTCCCAAGACGATGATGACTCGTCGCACTGGAGCTTCACACTTACCAGCGCCGTCTTGTATCGCACATTAGCAGCGTGAGACACGTAGTCCGATTTTTTGTAGATCTTGAGGTCCACAAAATATTCGCCACCAGTCTTCGCTGTCCGACGAGACGTTCCCGTAGAAACTCGGCTGGAGAAGCTTGATATTATTTCCCCGCCACGAGATTTGGGTTCACTGCAACTAGCTTCCTCAGCCCGCAAGATATTGAATAAGTCCGGTCTCCTTGTTCTGTAAAAATACAAAATTAACATATCATTAAAATAAAATAATCAAGAAATATTAGTAACAAAACAAACAAAATAGGAATAAGTGTATTGCACGTTCACTTTTGACTTAAACAATTAGATGCCTAGTTTTATCAGACTTCAACAGGATACTGAACTAAGTTTTGATAAATAATAAAAAGTAGGAAATCATTGTATGCAAACTGAATTATGGTGGTTGGGACTGTGTTGACAGTTGACTATTACAAAGACACTTTGTAAGTAATTAAAAACCAGCAGAAACAGAAATAGAATTTCAGCAAACGTAAAGTAGATAATAATCGAACATACCGTGTAGTGATAAATTCGTGCGGCGAGGAGTATTTTCGCTTTCGTTGAGCACTTTTGTCTGATGAGGTGCGGGTCAACTCCAGCGGAGGCGATGAGTCGCGTTGCTTTTCGGGGCCGGCCTTGCGTTTGCTGCTTGACGCCTTTGACTTCTTTTTCGGTGCTACCGTCACCACAGATGGGGCCTCAAACTCTGAATCGGACCTATTAAAGAAGAAATATAAATTATTTTCCCATCTTGATGAACAAATCACAAAAAAAAAAAAAATCTATACTCACTAACATTTTATATTCTTTTATTTCTCGTTGAAGTTGAAGACTGGTGCGAAGCCACTTGAAAAATTGTGACTTGTTCCAACGTGCATCGACTTTTATGTTGGAAAAGGGTCTTTGTCATCAAAAAATGTGTAAAAGTTTTCAAGCGCGAGTTGATTAATGTAATGTATGTGCGTATGTTTGTCCGTTTTAATGTTAACAATTACACCATAGCAGTCATTCAGATTGAAATCCATCATCAATGATTGATCATTGCTATGTAAAACATATAAAATATATAATTGTAAAAGACTTAAATAAGATAAATATATTATACGTTTCTTAATAGATATAATTTCCCTCGATTTTGACATAAATTTAATGTTATATAATTTTGCTTGATTTTAAATAATAATTAATAATATGGAATGTAAATTTTCTGAAATAAATGGTTTGATTTGATTTGACTGATCATGCATCCAAATTTTCTAAATCTAGGTATCTTTATACATCTGTGCATTTTTTAAGCATGTTAAATGTTGCATACTTTTATAGCGAATTTAATCTTGAACCAATACCTAATTCCCAAGAAGAGATTAAAATTAAATAAATTATTTTGTTTAAATAAGCAAGTAAATCCGAATATTTAATGTGTATGTGAATTGTGATGATATTATGGTAAATATGAAATATAAACGTTATTTAAACTAATGATGCCTTACTACAACTTTCGACCTTATTATTGATCAATGTAGCTGAATATGAAATAAAATTGAATAAAGAAGAATCTACGTGGCGCGCTCGCTGCGGCGTTCCATTGAAATGCTTTGTAATTGTATCTCTGCCGCTGTTCATAGTAGGGGAGGCGAGTAAGCTAATTTTGTAGTTACTCGAGTGTCATGGGGACCTAGTATATTTCGTAGATTAAGTAATGAGGAGAAAAAAATATTAAGAGCATATCTTATGACAGTGGGGCAGTGATAAACTGCAGCTATTTAGAAGTTAAAAAAAGTAATTATATATAAAAATTGTCTTTAAAGGTAATTTATCATTCAATTTAAGGAAACAAACATGTAATCGTCAAGCAGGATTAAAAAAAAATATCAAGAAGGCTTTGTTTTTAAAATATGGACTTTAGTTTTTGAAATTTTCAAAGAGTCTTTATATCTTTCCCTTTACTTTAAGTCGTCTGTGCTTTAAATAAAAGCTTCTTTGGGGTCTACACAACGTTCTCTATTTTAATCTAACAATTTGATACTTAAAATATATTTTTTTCACGCCCCACTCAGATAAGCTGATTTCTATACCACGTTAACTAGAGACAATATGTGGGAAGCATACACAAGCTTAATCTGACGCGCTCGATTCACTGCAGAAATCCCCTCTTCGGCTCCCCTACTATAAAGCGAGTGTTGGTTTTACAATACGTATGTGCAATATTATATTCTTGTTTGACAGCTTGCAGTTTTTTCCAGATCAGGCATGTGAACTAGAAGCGAGAACTCGATTAAAGAAATAATTTAAGAGGCGATCAGTTTTTACCCTATAAATCCAATAAATTATAAATGAATATTGTGTGTATTAAACACGATTATATTACCTCCAATCAAATTATGAAAATTATCATCCTTTAAATTCATTTACGCACATATAATATGTATAACAACATCAATGTGACAATTATTTGTTTCAAAAATTATTTACATGCACGGTCTATCGATGTTTATAATTCCTTATTTTACTTAATTATGAATTTGACGCATGGTTTAATTTGTAATGGATAAATCTTATCGAATTTATTCGTGTCTTACTGATTATTATTTGTATAACTATTAATTTGAATAATCGCAACACTATGTTGGGATGGATAACTTCACGTTTTAACACAGGAACATCGTGTGTGCATGTATTTGCGTGCGACTAATAGAGTTACCAACTTTTTTTCTATCATATATAATACTTATTTATCAATTAATAAATATAGTAGATGGCAAAAAAAGAAAAAATAAAATAATCACGTCGCACGCACACAACACAATACAACGTTATTGGAATAAGATTCATTTTAGCTTGGCTGCATTCTGCTTTACGCAAAATATAGTAGTTTCGCCTACTAATTTTTTTAGAAACATAGTATTTGATCCATTAAAATAGTAGGATACTATAATATATAGTAGGTTTGACAACCCTAGCGACTCAGTCGGTCTGTTCGTATGATTTCCCGTCTTGGCTCGTTCATTTGCAACGCGGTGCGCGGTGGTTCATCGTGATTTCAGTACATCAAAAGTGTAAGTATGGGAAGATAAAGGAATAGTTAAAAGTAAGTGTAGTAGTTATTGTATTCATTATAGATTTAATTCATTACATAATTATTTAAGTTTTGATTTAAATTGATAATATTTTAGTTTTTGAACACGATTCATTATTTATTACATTGATACATTTTAAAATTAAATAATTACCAATATATTAAATTTATTCGTTACCCATCAAATATTTAAATCTAATGTGTTACTCTTATTGAATAGTATTTTTAGCTTAGCTTCATGATTTACAAAGAAAAGTTAATGCAATTAGACCAGGCGTACCATGGTATGGCAGGGATGAGTTATAAATTTAATTGAATAATGTAATATAATATGAATATCTACCTTATTCATAAAACACTATTACACTTTTACGTGTGTTGTTTGATGGAAAAAAAAATATTTTTTTTTTCAGATGCTTGAAAATTACAGAAGTTCATCAAAAATTACAGCGGAACGCAGAAAAAGGATTAGACCAGGCATTATTTAATTGTAAGTAAATTTGAATCTAAATGTATCTAGTTTATTGAATGAGGTTTATGTAGTAGATACATATTAGAGGTAATTATTTAATCAGAATAATAATTAATAACCAATAATTATTTTAATAATAACAAATTTAAATATAAAAATTCATAATATATTTCCTGTAAAACTGTTATTGCATAATATAACGTTAATATTTTCGAGATTATTTGAATGCCAATAAGTCAAAGTTAAGTTAAGTCTAGAAACATAATTAATCCATAATTTTTAGATGAAACATTACTCAAACATCCTCAATCGTCGTCGTAGTTTCAAAGTACTCGTGACTCTAAATGGTGATTATTATGTAAGTGTGGATGTACATAACATTCGGTTTTCTTTTTCAGATCGGATGATCAATGACGAAGAATTCTACATGACACAAATGAAGACATTATTTTGTTTATTTGTATAAATGCATAAAAACTGGTGTTTATTATTTACTGATAAGATCCTAAATTCCTATCCCCTGAAATGTAAGCTTAAACATACTAAACATCATAGTGTGTTAGTATATTTAAGCCGAGGTATGTTTTTTGGTAAAAAAGTAGGTGATCATACCATGGGCCGTAACCGATCACGAGTTAGGAGTATGATCGGTGCGTGATCTTACCCACGGTAAGTGGCACACTGACACACCGAAGTGAGCGAGGGCGCGAGCGAACAGAGGTGCATGTCATGAGCATGTCATTTCATTTACCATCAGTTGATGCATAAACGAACAGGAGTTATTGGGCATTCTGTCCCACCTCCGTTCGCTCGCGGTGCATAAACGAACAGGAGTTATTGGGCATTCTGACACACCGAAGTGAGCGAGGGCGCGAGCGAACGGAGGTTCGGTTCGGTGTCAGAATGCCCAATAACTCCTGTTCGTTTATGCACCGCGAGCGAACGGAGGTGGGACAGAATGCCCAATAATTCCCTACTTATACGCGTACGCAATATGACTTGATTCGTTGCTCTAACATAATAATATAGCATGTTATGAGGTAGGTATCAGAAGTAACGAGCATTGGCGTAGCTAGGAATTTTGTCTAGGGGGGGGGGGGGGGGGGGGTATTTAAGTTACTAATTCATTAATACTGTCTAGGGTCTAGGAGTTTCTAGGGTGGCGTTGCCCACCCTTGCCCCCCCCTCTAGCTACGCCTATGGTAACGAGTAACGTAACGATACTATTGTAACGAGCACTTATGTTAAAGTAACGAATGCGTACGCTTTTTTCGTCACTTTTACACCTCTAACTGCTACTTTTCGGCTTTCCAACGTCACAGGGTTGTGGAAAAAGCATGTAGGTACTTTAGAGATTGATTGCTTGATTCGTATATTCTGACTAACTGTTTCCCGCGGCTCCGCCCGCATAAATATACTATCGGTTATCCCGCGGAAATACTCTACTTTTCCGGGATAAAAAGTAGCCTGTTTTAATCCAGAGCCTAAACTACTACCACACCAAATTTCATCGAAATCCGTTCAGTAGTTTTTGCGTGAAAGAGTAACATCCATCCATCCATCCTCACAAACTTTCACATTTTTAATATTAATAGGATTCCTGAACTACTTATTACTACTATGAATATATTCATAAAGCTCTATCGTCCTTCTCTCTACGTTAGTTTATTAAATATTCTTTGCCACTGTTTAATATTTTATTCGAACCGACTTGGTTAACGCGTCGGAACTACCGTGTCGCGGGTTCTAATCCCGAAGGGACAAAAATGGTTACGGGTACAACACAACAATGTGCTACCCGTAACACAAGTTCTTCGAAGACTTATCACGGGACCAGATTAATGTGGTGTGAAAGTGTTCTTTCGTCCGTGAATGTCCGTCCGTATATCATTACCAGCCCTTGTACGCTTTTTGGCACAAAGTACTGAAACCTTTGTATTTTTGTTCTATTTTTGTTTTGTCTATCGGGATATATAGAGCAAAATATACCTAAAAGGAAACGAGAAAAAAGAGCGGTAAGAACGCGTTATGGACAGTGGATAGTGGATACAGACAACGGAAATAAATAATAATTTATCTTCATTAGAGCGATAATATATCCCTGCCTTTCTCTAAGAATAAATACGGTGAACTGTTTCCTTATATATAATGTGGCACAAAACTGCTAAATGACCCGTAACCTGGGAAAAGTGTGACATCGAAATGTGCGTGGCGACGTGTTACTTCACCACGACCCACAGAAGAGATACCTATTAAGTACCTACCTTTTCGTAACTATTTATTAATCTGTGTTATTTCGTTGAGATCCAATTATGGCAGGTTTGAGTAAATGGGTAACATAGCTTTGTTCTAGCTTAGTAGATTTAAAGAAAATAGAAAAAAAATCGCAAAACATTTTACCGTGGTTCGAACCCACAACATACAAATTTCCTAACAACGCAAAAATTACACACACGCATTACAATCTGCCAATCGGACTGACATATTATTAGATTTAGACTATGTCCAGAAACTGCGTATTCTTACGCACGCAAGGTCTACGCACGTAGTCGAGGTACTAGGGCCCCATACATTGCGTCCAGAAGCTACGTGCGTATTATTTTAGCTATGCGCGTATCGTACAAAATTGACCTATTAAACCGCTTTGGTTGATTCAGGCACGGATCCAGCTCTCAAACGAAGATGTGGCCCGAAAATTTTGATTATATTATTTCCTTCATAACATGGTTATTAGAATATAAAAAAAGAATTTTATTATTTTCTTTATAATATTATGTTAATTAAAAGCTAACGCGCGGAGTGAGTGAGAAAGTTTTTCGCTTATTTAGCAAATAAATTATTTTATGTTTGGTAAAAAAATAAGCTTTCAATATAACAAATACCTTAAACAAATTAACATCAACTAAGATTATAAATTAATTAAATAAAAAATATATGCATATATAGTAAAGAAACATAGACAAATTATAGATTATATAACATCGGCAGGAGTAATTCCTATCGGTTCAAACAAAGTATTATTTTTTCTTAAATCTGTTGGTTAGTAAATAAAAAAGGGCCGAAAATTCATGGAGGTGACAAATTTTGCGTTTTCTTCAATCTACCTGACTAAAGGTCCGCTTAACACTAAATCCACTACTATAAATATGTATTTTAACAATAATATAAGTATGACCAGCAGGTAAAAAGCACCAGGTAAGACTCAAAAGGCTAACAATACCAATACTACTACCCACTGAACCTATTTTGATTATAAATTAATAGACCTTGAAAGTATGCACTCACAAGGCTGTTGGGGTTGTGGGTATGCCCATACCACACGTATAGGTGCTCCGCCCCTGACTCAATAGATGCAGCAATTACGCAGCTACCTCGAGTACGCGCGAGACACAAAGTGAAAGAAAAATGTTTTTCTCGCTCCGATTGTATGATTCAAAGTGAGACAGAAGTATTCAGTTCATTCGTTACACAGCATTCAGATCGGTTGACACTGTTGGCATTTTACTTTACAGAGTGTTCCGAAATTTTGTGCTGTCAATGTTTTGTCAAAACCAATTATTTCTGAAGACACTTTATATTAAAACCTTCAACACACAATTGATATCGATTTGAAATAGTCAAAAGTGTCATCCCCTGTATTTTGGAGTGCAATGAAAGCGTAGTAAGATCGAGTTGCCAAGTTTCAAAAAATATTTCTCCCTAAAACAAATAGTACGGTTCCCGTGGATTTTACCTAGCATGCGAAGACTCTCAAATATAATTATTAAAGTACTTATGCCATATCGAAACTTCATAAAGTTACATAATACGATAAAATATATAGGTACTTACCGTTAAAAATCAAAAAAGTTACATACCGTTATGTAAGTATTACTTATTTAGAAAAACATACCTATAAAGATCTTTATACAGTAAAACTACTTTGCTAATATCTTTCGGAAGTCCCACACATGCTTTCCAACATCCGTCATTTCCGTAGAAAAAAAAACGATGATTGCTCATTTTCGAGCAAAATGAGTAGGACAATAACAAAAACAATATAATTTTGGCAAGTTGCCTTGCACCAACAATGAAAAACAAAATGTTAATGTATGATTTTAAGAACGAATTGTGAATATGTATTATTAAAATTAAATGTTTAGATAATTTAACGTTATTATTTAAATTCGATTATAATTATAAAATAACCAACAAAAATAATATTTACCCTAAAGCGCCATACTCACGGGCCAAGCAGCAAATCCAGCAACGGTACTTATAGTATAACAGTATCATTATTGTCAATAGTGTCATTCATCATCATCATCATCAATCATTTATAATTTTTGCCTGCAAATCCGCGGCCTTGTGCTTGTAGGTGTGGTCAGTATGACCCATAAGTCTGGCCACAGACGTTCTAAATTTGACATTCTTTAAGAACGTCAAATTCAGGTCGAAGGCAAAGTTTCCATACAAAACACGCATAGCCCACACACGTGCATAATCTTTCAGATTCTTAAATGTCAGTTCGAACTTTAAGAATGTCAATGAAGAACGTCTGTGGCCAGGCTCAGCGTATGTGTGACATGGTGTCTGAATATATAAAATTCGAGGAATTCCCTCGATTCCACATTGATCCTATCATCATGTCACCGCTTTTTTCAAAACGGGACCAACTTGAAATTATACCCTTTACATCAAAAAAAGAATTTTGAAAATCGGTTCAGAGACGGCGGGATTATGGTATAACATACAAACAAAAATAAAAAAAAATAAAATATATATATATATGTTGCCGAACGTATAGCCGCCTCTTTTTTTGGAAGTCGGTTAAAAAAATAGTGTGCTGTATATTACTTATCGACAAGCAGTTTAATTGCATATTTAAATAACACAAGCATAAGATTCTTAGCCCCTTCAGATACTTTTCTCCCTAAATTTAGGGAAAAAGTCCCAAGTTGGCATCACAGATAGACCGGCAGAAATTTTGTTGTGATAAGATAAGAATCTCTACGTGCGTAGGTTTACGCAGGCTTACGCAGTTTCTGGACATAGTCTTAGAGTCGAAATTATTGAAATATAGTTGCACAATGAAAGAAAAAAACACATAGGTAGCTTAAAATGAGCAGTTTCTATGGGGGATAAGACTATATCAATTTCTCCCACAAAACTCCTTGCATAGTAAATTTCATGGTAATAATTGCAGCCGTTTTCGAGAAACCGAATAAATATATATGTTACCGTAAAATTGTAAAACCCGTTAGATTGTAGAATAACTAGTAAAATTGTAAAACGTTGATAGAATTCGGAAGTGAATATTCTGTGTATAATTTAACATATTATTTTTCGTTACATTATTAATATATAGTAATGAATCTTTCGATATATTTTTACAATCTCGTTAAGTAGTTATTTTACAATCCAACGGTTTTTATAATTTTACGGTGACATATACAATATTGTCTCGTTTAAAGTATAAGATTTATAATTCTTCTTATAGCGCCTGGGTTGGGTATTCCTGATCTAAGCGCTGATTGTAGAGTGTAGACACCAAGTAGAGGCTGTTAACAGACTGTACGGCGAAGTTTACGTGCACAAAGGACTTTAACTGTTAAGCTTCACAATTCCAGTACAATTTACTTATGAACTTCACACGTGAACTGTGAAATGACTAGATGGGTTCTTTGATGCTCGTGAAATTGACTGCTTCACACGCAATTCACACGTCTTTGTCAATGAGATAGCGAATATAGTTTTGTAATTGCTATTTATTTCGGAATCTACTAGGTGACAGTGGCGAAGGATGGTTCTCTTCATTTCCTATGAAGCCCTAGTCTGTATAATTAGTAGGGATTTCGATGAGGGTCTTCAAAATGTAAGTGAAGCCGATAGGAATGGAGTTATTAGGAACCCCACGCTACTACTAGTTTAAATAACCAAAAAAGTATCCCCGGAGTGGCCAGGAAATTAGTAGGTCTACACAATATGTAAGACTATAGCAAAAGCTATAGCTTAGGTCCTCTCTTATATGAGGGAAATAAATAGCAGGGTGATTGAGTAGATTTTTTCGATTTGATTTTCCCAGGGCGCTGATTATGCTAAAATCGACACTGTAAACTAGAGGTCACCATGTGATCCACCCATAATACTATTATAAATGTGAAAGTTTTATGAGGATGCCTGGATGGATGCATTATAGTCCTTTACGCAAAAACTTATGAACGGATTTTGATGAAATTTGGTATGGGTACCTACTCCCATACCAAATTTCATCAAAATCCGTTCATCGTTTAAGCTCTGGATTAATACATATTTTATCCCGAAAAAGTACAATGTTTTCGTGGGATGCGGTGTTTACGGGGGCGGAGCCGCAAGCAAAAGATAGTAATTCGTATTATATTTTTTGAGTTTGAACTTTTCATGGGTTGCGATATTAAAAAAAAGGAGTAGAGTCGAGTACAGTCTGAGGTAGTACAACAACACACACGTGTGTTGTTGTTATTTATCGTTAAACTCTGTCCAGAAAGTGCGTAAATCTGCGTAAACCTACGCACGTAGAGATTCTTATCTTATCACAACAAAATTTCTGCCCATCTATCTGTGATGCCAACTTGGGACTTTTTCCCTATATTTAGGGAGAAAAGGTATCTGAAGGGGTTATTAGGAGGGGTTTTATGCTTGTTTTATTTAAATATGCAATTGATTTGCTTGACGATAAGTTATATAATATACTATTATTATTTAATTACAGCTGACCTATCACTTATTGGTATAAAAAATGTATTGTATAAAAAACCAAAATTCTTATTGCAAGCGTCTACCTGTTGCCAACTTGCCATTAAAGAATCACGCCAAAAACGTCAAAAAAATCACGTTTGTTGTGTCTAAGGAGGGTTCCGTTACTATCAACGCGTAATACGTTTTTCAAATTACTTCAAAAGTCACAGTCCTGTTTGGTTCAAAATAATTTTCCCTTAGTTTTAAGCATTATACGTATATATCAGCATGGAAACTTACAAGTTTAACCTATAATTTATAAAAATACTCTACAACTACTCGAAAATTTTGAAAAAATGTCATGTATGAAATATTGACTCTATTTCAAAGCGCTATTCAACGTTATGCAACACAATGGGGTACAATGAAAAAATATTTTTCATCCCCACTTCTCATGTATGGAGAGCCACCCTCAAAATATAAAATTATTATTATTTACGATGCTAAATCCGAGATAGTATAATATACAAAAAACTATACCAAATTTCATCCATTTATATTCATAATTACAGAAGCTAGAGGCGTGGACAGACAGACAGACAGAGGGACAGAGCAAAACTATAAGAGTTAATTTTTATTACGAAATCGACTATTTTTAGTAAAGGTTATCTAAAAATTTTAACTGTCTAGCTATCAAGGATTATGATCTCATGAGACATAGCCTGGTGACAGACATACAGTTTTTACCCTCTAGATATCTACGAAATAACTTATAGTCTGTAAGTGTTAAAAAAAGCAGTGAATCATGCATACAAATGTCAAAATTGACGCATTAGCTGTGATTACATTAATTTACATATTAAAGTAAGTCATTTTGACATATAATATAATAATTATAATAATATAATATATATGGACGCTTCACACTGCGTCAATCTGATCCCGTGGTAAGTTCTCGAAGAACTTGTGTTACGGGTACCAGACAAGGGAAATATATTTAATACTTTTATACTATACACATATTTAAGATTTTTATTATATTATACACATATTTAATACACATCCATGACCCAGGAACACAGAAAAACTTTTTTGTTTCTTCGGCGGGATTTGAACCCGCGACCTCCGGCTTGAGCACCAACATGCTCAACCAACTGAGCCACAGAGGTCGTCAATAGTATGTAGATACGCATGATTCACTGCCTTCATAACGTGAATAGGCTAAAGTATAGACTTTATATGACAAGAATAGGACGCGACCGCGTCATTCAATGTGCTGCGTACAGTGCAACTAACTAATGCCTTCGGCAATCATCGTTTTTTTTTTCTACGGAAATGACGGATGTTGGAAAGCATGTGTGGGACTTCCGAAAGATATTAGCAAAGTAGTTTTACTGTATAAAAATCTTTATAGGTATGTTTTTCTAAATAAGTAATACTTACATATTTGGTATGTAACTTTTTTGATTTTTAACGGTAAGTACCTATAAATATTTTATCGTATTATGTAACTTTATGGAGTTTCGATGTAGCATAAGTACTTTAATAATTATATTTGAGAGTCTTCGCATGCTAGGTAAAATCCACGGGAACCGTACTATTTGTTTTAGGGAGAAATATTTTTTGAAACTTGGCAACTCGATCTTACTACGCTTTCATTGCACTCCAAAATACAGGGGATGACACTTTTGACTATTTCAAATCAATATCTATTGTGTGTTGAAGGTTTTAATAGAAGTTGTCTTCAGAAAATATTGGTTTTGACAAAACATTGACAGCACAAAATTTCGGAACACTCTGTAAAGTAAAATTTCACTAGTGTGAGTACTGTGAAAATGCCAAAATTACCAAATATGCCAAACGGTGTCAACCGATCTGAATGCTGTGTAAGGAATGAACTGAATACTTCTGTCTCACTCTGAATCATACAATCGGAGCGAGAAAAACATTTTTCTTTCACTTCGTGTCTCGCGCGTACTCGAGGTAGCTGCGTATTACAGCGTAATTGCTGTACCTATTTGAGTCAGGAGCGGAGCACCTATACGTGTAGTATGGGCATACCCACAACCCCAACAGCCTTGTGAGTGCATACTTTCAAAGTCTATTAATTTATAATCAAAATAGGTTCAGTAGGTTAGTAGGGTAGTAGTAGTATTGGTATTGTTAACCTTTTGAGTCTTACCTGGTGCTTTTTACCTGCTGGTCATACTTATATTATTGTTAAAATACATATTTATAGTAGTGGATTTAGTGTTAAGCGGACCTTTAGTCAGGTAGATTGAAGAAAGCGAAAAATTTATCACCTCTCCATAAGTTTTCAGCCATTTTTTATTTACTAACCAACAGATTTAAGAAAAATAATACTTTAATTGAACCGATAGGAATTACTCCTGCCGATGTTATATACTCTATAATTTGTGTATGTTTCTATACTATATATGCATATATTTTTTATTTAATTCGTTTATAATCTTAGTTGTTGTTAATTTGTTTAAGGTACCTATATTGAAAGCTTATTTTTTTTACCAAACATAAAATATTTTTTTTGCTAAATAAGCGAAAAACTTTCTCGCTCACTCCACGCGTTAGCTTTTAATTAACATAATATTATTAAGAAAATAATACAATTCTTTTTTAAAATTCTAATAACCATGTTATGAAGGAAATAATAAAATCAAAATTTTCGGGCCACATCTTCTTTTGAGAGCTGGATCCGTGCCTGAATCAACCAAAGCGGTTTAATAGGTCAATTTTGTACGATACGCGCATAGCTAAAATAATACGCACGTAGCTCCTGGACGCAATGTATGGGGCCCTAGTACCTCGACTACGTGCGTAGACCTTACGTACGTAAGAATACGCAGTTTCTGGACATGGTCTAAACTAGCTTTACTTTTCTAGCTTTACGTGGTAGAGCCATGCTTCGGCACGAATGGGCCGGCTCGACCGGAGAAATACCACGGGCTCACAGAAAACCGGCGTGAAACAGCGTTTGCGCTGTGTTTCGCCGAGTGAGTGAGTTTACCGGAGGCCCAATCCCCTACCCTATTCCCTTCTCTACCCTCCCCTATTACCCTATTCCCTCTTAAAAGGCCGGCAACGCACTTGCAGCTCTTCTGATGCTGCGAGTGTCCATGGGCGACGGAAGTTGCTTTCCATCAGGTGACCCGTTTGCTCGTTTGCCCCCTTATTTCATAAAAAAAAAAAAAAAAAAAAAGCTGTCCCCGACCCACGTTGTTCTGTCGCGCCTATAAATAGTGTTAATATTTTCCCCGAAAAAAAAAGCGTGGTCACGTATCGTATAGTTTCGGTGTGAATTAACCCTAAGGGCCGAACACACCGGAATAGGGATGATGACTACATCTAAAATATTTAGTTTCATTCATATACTCAGAAATATTGAGGAATTACTACTTGGTAAATGTAAAAAAAAATATAATATTTTATGTATAGTTTACTAATTAGAGACATCTAAAAAGTACAAATAAGTTAATTTTTTTTTGCTAAATTTGTAAAAGAAACCTACATCCTTATCATATACAAACACATTCATTATGGTAGGTATAAACTTAAACGCACAAATACCGGAGATATTTACAAAAGTGTTCCTGCAGCCGTACGCTTCATACACTTTAACTTAGACGTGACGTCACAGCTAGGTACGGAGTGTTTTCACGAGACCTGCGAAATGTTGTATACAAATCGCTGTGCCTTTGAAAATATTGACTTTTGATATACGGTTTCTTCTGGAAGTTACTCATATATGTATAAGAGTACTATTCATTTATGGAATAAAAAAAAATTGTCATCTAGCCTATGGCAGCGGCGCGACGGGCACTTTCAGTGTGAAATAATTTTAAACGTTATCTACATTTGTACAATGTAAGGAAAAATAATGTATTACTTAATTATTCTGTATATTTTGTTTTTGCAATAAGTATCTAAACATACCTAATATGTACTAGATTCTAGAACGATATACCCATACCGATAAATCTAAAAGGTTTTTGTATGGGGTTAACTATTGTCATCCTTTTATTGTACAGTCGCGTGCACTAATATAGACACATTGACAAATTTCCAATAATATGTAAACATTCTAAATTTCAATAGTATGTATCTCATCTTGTGTTCAATATTAAGTATACTACAATATGAGTCAAAAATAGGGAAACATTTTTGTCATAATAACGTAAACAAGAGTGTATCGATGAATAGTACTCACTCCCATAGTCAAATTTATAGATACGTAAATTTAATACCGCTTGTAAGCGGTGCTGAAGGCTATTGGTATGTGTAAGTAGGTAGTTACATATAGGTAGGTATTTTTGTTTAAAGAAGCGTCAGCTAGTTAATATAGTTAGTTTTAATATATTACTTAGTTTTAATATATTTCAAAATTCAACTCCCAAGGGGGTAAAATAGGAGATAAACGTTTGTATTAAACTTTTTATTCCTTGGACATATTTTCATGAATTGAGTACGGAAAAAATAATGAGTTAAATATATAATAAAAAAGAGGGTTACGTATTTCAGAGTTTTCAAAAATTCAGCCCCTAGGAGGGTAAAATAATAGATGAAAGTTTTAAATTATTATAAAGATATCGCTTAAAACCCAGTGAACAAAATGAGCTCAGATCTTATGTATATATTTTATTAAAACTCATATATTATCATCCTTATAATCCTATATTTTCTCAGACTCTAAACTCTACATAACAATAATTTTCTATGTAAAACGCACTAAAACGTCAACTTAAAATCTGTAACAATTTAAAATCTATAGAAAAATAAATATAAAAAGGTTTTATAAAATCTCGTTTTAAATCTATAATCTCCACTCTCAAACTGCCTCTAAAACTGACCCAGATTTGTCTGAAAACAAAAATTAATACCTAAGTTATAACAATGTTGAAAAATCTTAAATAAAAACGATAATAATCAATTTAACAAAAAAAATGTTATAATCAACACAGTCTGCAACAAATCCAATTAGACTGATACCTACTGATACAATATTAAGTAACATTAATTAATAATAAATATTAAGGAATAATACTCACTGTGGGGTACCATTTCGTTTGCTATATTATTAGTAACAGAGGACCCCTGCTCTTTCAAAACTATAATTTTATGTTTTTCGTAGGAAGATATTCTATAAGGAATGTTCTCCATTCTATCCATAATTTTCAAATTTCAAACGAACACCACATGCAATCACCGAAATATTAGTGTGAATGTTGAACTCCGCTGCGACTGTCATTATATTTTATAACATTATGAAAGTTGAGGGTAGATAATAAAAACCGAACCAAAACAACGCATTGTTTTTTTAATCTGAGAAGTCAATTATAATTATCACGTATGTCGTAGGTGTAGGTTTCATTTTTAGGATTCCCTAATACTCAAGGAACCCTTATCCTTAAAAAAAGAATGTATACATTGTTTTGCAACCTACAATGATTACATTTTTTTGACAATTATAAACATATTGGCAGAAAAGTAAAAAGTGCTAAACTTTTATGAGTGTATACATATTAATGACACAATTATTGTTTACATTGTAATGAAATTGTATTTTACATTTTCGGATACACAAAATTAATGTTTACATTATATTGAAAAAACAATGTTTACATGTTATTGACATTGTCACGTATACATCATTTTGGCTTTGGGGGTGTTTAGTATTCATTGACAAACTGTTGTTTACTTTATTATGAGAAAAATGTGTTCATAATTTTGAAACAGTTTGTAGGTTACATCATTATGAATACAACATGGTATCCATGTTTTTGAAGTATGATACGTTGACATATTATTGCAAATTTGTCAATGTGTCTATATTAGTGCACGCGACTGTACCTAATATAAGATGTCTTGAAAAAAAAAACATAATTATAAGACTTATTATCGTTTAAAAGTTCGAAGCGACCGAGCGGTAAAGATTAAAATTATTTCATGGCGACGCGAACCTGCGAATGGGCCCTAACTCGATCGACCGGCAATATCCAATCGCTGCATTAGGTGCGAACTGCGAACGTTTACGACCACGATTTAATGCCGTTACGCCGCTGGCAGCACTAGTTTAAAATTTACGATCTATATATGTATTTAAACTTATTTTGTAGTCTGGATTTGTCTAGCTGCTGAATCGATCACTAATTCACTTGTGGCACGTTCGGTGTTCCAATGATTTTTTAGTATGACCCGTAGCCAACACCTTTTTTTGAAAATCTGTTTTTGGAAGTCACTCTGGAAAGACACCGTGCTGTCGGTGTCTTTCCAAAATGAATGGATTTTGAAATTTGTGCTTAATATCTATTACTTTTCTTATGTTTCTAATATTTACAGGGTAATGCCCTTTCAAATAAATTGCGGATTGTTTGAAGCAATGTTTTGTGAAAACGCCAGAAACAAAAGATGTCACACGCGTATAAGTTGCCAATGTATGCCCATATAAGGCTATTGCACAACATTTCAGATTTCTTGACATTTGCTTTCCGCAGTTTAATCAGTTCGCTTATAATAGACAAAATCTTCTGAAATCAAGATGGCGTAACTTTTTCTTGTATGAAGATTTTTTTTGTCAAATGTACGTCACACTCTCTGCCCATCCTTAGAGCGAGTCCACACGGCGCGTTGCGTCAGCGTTGCATCGACGTAGCGCTGTCGCTCCGTCGTTTTACATACTAAAAACTGTACCGTTCACACGGTAGGCTGCGTCGACGCAACGCTGTGACGACGCACGAACAACGGACAGCATCCCCCGAGACGAAGCGGGAGGGGTTACGTTTACGTCGTAACAACGCTGCGTTAACGCAGCACCCGTGTGGCCGGCATTGCGTTAACATGTTTGCGATGCGTCGACGCAACGAGCCGTGTGAACTGGCCCTTAGTTTTGAAATCATTGTTTATTTCTAAAAGAAAACCTAAATTTTTACATGTAGGCAAAATATACCCACACATTGCTAATAACGCTTATTGCGACTGTACCAACTTAGAAGTACAATGAAACAGAACAATGTTATGGACCGTATATCAGTTAACTGGGACGTCGGATGTGTAGTCGCGGACGGCGAACACAGTTTGTTCCTTCCTCGGACTATCGAGCACTAAAGTGTTTGAGGATATTTCATTTGCTGCTTCGAAAAGTCTAAGCTATATTTGTTTCACTTGTTAACTTGATACTAAGCTTGCTCTGAAAGCTTTAAAATAGGTGCAATATTGTTTGTTTTTACCAAGCTTATACATACTGCTTTTGCAGTTGCATGAAACACAGCACGAGTATAGACGACCTCTGTGGCTCAGTGGTGTTCTTGGGTCATGTATGTGTATTAAATATTATACGGATAATATAATAAAACTTTAAAATATGTGTAGGTACTACATACTGTATAGTTTAAAAATATTAAAAATATTATTTCTGTAATCCGTTGTCTGTAACTCGTAACACAAGTTCTTCGAGAACTTAGCACGGGACCAGATTGACGCGGCGTTCATCCTACTACTATTATAAGTGTGAATGTTGATGGAGGAGAATGATGGGTGGATAGATGGATGTTTGTTACTATTTCACGGAAAAACTACTGAACGGATTTTGATGTTTGGTATGATAGTGGATAGCGCTCTGGATTAACATACAGGCTAATTTTTACCCAGAAATAGTAGAGTGTTCCCGTGGGATACAATATTGACGTGGTCATAATAGTAAATGCTAGTAAATATTTAAAATAATCCATGGTAAATTAATCCTTACAATATGGTATGCAAGTAAAAGGCTAAACTATGAGCGAACGGATATTTAGGCTGTAAAATCTTTTGCCTATTAAAATATAATACGGGTACGTAACCTTAAATTAAAGATTAAAATGATAAACCTGCCGATTTTCTAATCATAAGTTAAGCTTGAAGTTAGCTAGAGTAAATATTATCTAGAATTTTCTAGACCACACGTAATAAAATTGAGAAAGGATCCAATCTTAAATTAAGATTGAAAATCGTAAAACGTTTGCTCTTCGTCCAATACTTCGACTAGATTGTATTAGCGGGATAGGAACATCGACATCTACTGTTCAAATATTAACCAATTTGCAATAAATTGTTTAAAATGTGAATAGGGAATATGCACGTATTTTTTATTATTTTATATAGATCTATCTTGTTTGGTAAACCGTATGGTAAAATCAGTTTTTGGATATCATTAAAAATAACAAAGATATGAACGTTTAAAGTAGTCTGTTAGACAGAGAAATCGGTGTGTAACGTAACGTCACATAACACGACTTTCATAGAAAGTTCATTGTATGGAGGTAGAGATAAGGAGAACCATCTCTTAAGGGAGAAAAGTTGAAAAAGTGTCCAGCTATATGCTATAAATAACAGTTCGAAAATCTTCCACAATGGCGCTGATGCACAAGAAGGGTATGGTATGAAGTTAGGAATAAGAGATGGAGTGAAGTGAGTTGAGTTTAGTTATTTAAAATTTTTGACGACTTTAGTAGACTAAAAGTAGTTAATTTAGTAAATCATGAATATTCTACTTACTCGCGTAGTCGAATATATTTTTATAAACATAACCGAAGAAGATGCTTAGATTTAGTTATCTGTTTAAAATTTGTCGCTTTACACCCCGTCTTCAGCGCCCCCTAGTGAACGCTTTTTACGGACACTTTTCATGTCATGGAGATGGTACTCCTTATCTCTACCCTCCATAGTTCATTGGTAATTCCGTTTTGCTAGAAAGAGATAGATTAAATACTTTGACTGCTCATATATTGCTCATTCATCAACAGATATTGAAAATGTTCTCGCCATTTCATATATTTTTCAGTCTAGTATCATATTATTATGTTATAAGTTATTTTTAAGTTTTATGCATATTCCCTATTGGAAAGTATTAAAAACCGGCCAATTGCGAGTTCACCCGCTCACAAAGGGTTCCGTACAAAAAGTCAAAAAATCACATTTGCTGTAGGTATGGGAGCCCCCTTTAAATATTTATATATGTATTTTGTTGTTATAGTACCAACAGAAATACACCTTCTGTGAAACTATCAACTGTATAGCTATTACGGTTATGTAGATATAACCTGATGACAGACAGATGGATAGATGGGCAGGACAGGACAGACGGACAGACAGATGGACAGAAAGTATATCAGTAATAGGGTCCCGTTTTTACCCTTTGGGTACGGAAGTAACGTCTTTTATCTATGCAGTAGGAATGTTATAGATATTGATAATACACATAAGATAGTCTACAATTAGGTAGAACTTATAAACACTAATATATACTAGCTTTTGCTCGCGACTTCTTCCGCGTGGAGTTCGGTTTCCATACAAAATTTTAACCCTTTTTTCACCCACTTAGGCGAATTTTCAAAAATCCTTTCTTAGCGGATGCCTACGTCATTACAACTATCTGTATGCCAAATTTCAGCAAAATCCGTTCAGTAGTTTTGACTGTGCGTTGATAAATGAGTCAGTCAGGTTTGTCTTTTATATATTTAGAAGACATGGACGTAGAAAAAAAAGGTGGATGGAAGGAGAGCTAAGCATTGAGTGAAGCACAACAATGGCGGAAACTTACGTTTGTGTGAGATTACGGATAACTGCCATTGATTGGCGTACTGGCGGCCGATCGTCTTACTTTGCTGTGAATGTGGGCGTGCGGCACGTGTCGCTACGAAACGGCCGTCTTACTTTGATTGCTTCACTATTCATATTATTGAAGCGGTGTCTGCCTTTTTAAACGACTTCCAAAAAAGGAGGCGGTTATACGTTCGGCTGTATATATTTTTTTTTTTTTTTTTTGTATGTTCGCGGATAACTCCGCCGTCTGTTGGCCGATTTTCAAAATTCTTTTTTTGATGTAAAAGGTATAATCCGAAGTTGGTCCCATTTTCAGAAAATTGGTGACCTGATGATGGAATCCATGAGGAAACGAGGGAACTCCTCAAAATTTATATGGACACATATGGTGGTTTCGACTTTTTCTGAAGTAGTCCAAGCATATGCTACCAAAAAGTAAGATTTTGCTCCAAGGTATACCCTGGATCAAAAAGTACAGAACAGAACTCCTGACTCCTTATAGATACATGTTTGGGGATTTTGGCGTTGTTTAAAGAACTGCAAGCATATGCCACTTTGTCAATTAGAGTAATCATCATCATCACCACCACTATCACAGCATACATCATCACATTATGATGATATAGAAGGTACTTCTCATAGTATTTTACACTAACACGGAGATCTTTGAACATTACTCTGCCGTTTATGGACCTATTTGCAAAATTATTTTGTTGTTGTAAAGGGTTTAATTCGAAATTGGTCATTTAGCCACTAAAGTGGAAACGTGATGATGCGATCCATGAGGAATCGAGGGAACTCCTCGAAATTTATATCGACACGTATAGTGATTTTGACTTTTACTGAAGTAACACAAGCATATTCTACCAAAGAATAAGACGTTGTGCCAAGGTATACCCTGAATCCAAAAGCACTGAACAGAACTCCTCAGTCTTTAAAGATATGCGTTAGGAAATTTCGGAATTGTTTACGGAACTGCAAGCATATGCCACTTTGTAACTTACAGTAATCATCATCATCATCTTAATAACAATACCTAATGGAAGCTTGGCGCGTATTCAGTTATACATTCGATCGTTTATTTTAGACGTATTAATAATAACTTAACAAGATATATCACTAAAAAGGGTGAAATTATTATTTTTAAACAAAAAATTAAACCGACTTCCAAAGTAAAAATACACAAAAAAGTATGAAATAAAACTTATTTTATAAATAATTCCCCTTTTAAATTTGTCTATTTCTCTACATAATCTTCTTAATTTTGAAGTCGTTACCAGCAAATATGAACGTGAGTTCTATAAAATATTGTAGGATATCATTTGGGCTTTTTTGTGTATTTTTACTTTGGAAGTCGGTTTAATTTTTTGTTTATTTTCTACGTCTTTATTAGAAAACAATAAAGTTACACAGTAGTTAAACAGAAATGTAGGTACACACTATTTTATGGTCATTTAGGACTAACTAAGAACTACATTTTTATATAATACAATATTTAGTATATTTTTTGGTTTAAAATACTCAACAGTCTATATTTATAAAAAGCAAAGCTGATTGACTGATGTATCAACGTACAGGCCAAACCCTTAAGGCTAGAAATTTTAAATTATGCACACGTATTCCTCATATTATGATGTAGGCATCCACTAAGGAAATTTTTTTCAAAATTCAACCCCCAAGGGGGTAAAATAGGGGATGAAAGTTTAAAACCTAATTTCACGCAGGCGAAGCCGTGGGCAATTAAAACTAGTTGAAAATAAATAACGAACCGAAAACTATTGTATCTACGTCTGAGAAAATTAAGGTTATAACTGAGTTCAATTAATTTAAATGGAAAATTTTAAATAATTGGACTCTTCTAATTATTTTTTCGCACGAGTAAAGTTCGTGTTTTCAGCTGTATAGTTATGAAGAAACTTCAGCAGAAGTAAAGTTCAGCTGGAAAGAAACTTAAAAAAATATGACGAATTTTCTATTCGATTTTTATTTTTTATTCCATCGCTTTATTTAATTTTGTAGTTTTTTTGTAGCTTTAGTAGATTTAATTAATTTAAAAAGTATTCTTACTGTTACGGGTATGGCCGATCGACTGAAAGCGCTTTCAGAGATTAACGTGACTTGCATTTAGAACCTCTCCCGCACCGGATGTTTTAGCCCTTTACATAGAGACATTTTTTTAGGTTTTTTTTCCTCTTAAATACGCAAAAAATGTAAACGTTATTTATGGAATGTGAAAGATAATAATTGACACTCATCGCCAACGTGGTTATATACTCAAAGGTCAAACCTATTTGACTGTGGGAGAGCCACGCTTCGGCATGAATGGGCCGGCTCGACCGGGTAAATACCACGACCTCACAGAAAACCGGCGTGAAATAACGCTTGCGATGTGTTTCGCCGAGTGAGTGAGGTTACCGGAGGCCCATGGGGGGGATCGGGGATTTTAAGAACCAGGAACGCAAGTCGCAACACCAGAGGAGTTACAAGTGTAACTCCTCTGGTGTTGCGAGTGTCCATGGGCGGCGGTAATCGCTTACCATCAGGCGATCCGTCTGCTCGTTTCCTGGCTCATTACATAAAAAAAAAAAAAAAAAACTACCTATATGTATACAAAATGCTAGTATGAGTGAGGTAATGTGTGTTGCTGATATTTTCATTAATTTAATATATTTCCAAGCGTTATTTAAATAAATTTAAGCTTTTGGCATGCCTTCCTCAGTATTTAAACTTTAACTGTAGCAAGTTTTACTCTAATCCGTACGCACAATTCTCGTAAAACTGTACGTGAAATTTTTGCTTCACTTATAATGATGCCTCGAATCTCTTATCTCATATTGCAGAAATGTATCTGGCCCAAGATCAGAAATGTCATATAAAATATGAAATATTCCATATACCTAGGTATTGTTAATTTCAATCAAACATTTGAACATATTGGGTATCTGATCCGCGGATTAGGGACGAGATGAGAGATTGTCGGATTAATATCAATTTCCCACACTAGAGGGAATCATTGTTCATATGAATATGTAATGTAGGTCACAATTTTGTATAGCCACTCCCAATTTCACCACCGCCTACGAAGATCGAGAGAGATTATTATATCTATGATAGGTACCTAGTTAATCAACGATTAACTTTAAGCGTTGGCGAAATTGGCACTTAGCTAATGAGGGTGTTTGATATTTTTTTCTGCCGTTAGGGGGCAGACCCAAAGCACACGAAGCGTCATCTGGTGGCGGAAGTGGTATCAAAAACGGTTAATAAGAATTTTCGATTCTTTTTCTGTCATCAAACAGCACTTGAAGGCTCGACAGTCCTTGTATCAAAAAGCTGTCAGATGTCACGAATTTAAAAACCGTTAATGTCAGAGATAACTAAGGATACGTTATATCCTTACAAAACTGACAAAATTTTTACGCGCTTATAACATAATATCTACCTTTTTTTAATCAATTTTTCAATCATCATCAGGTGTCTATTTTATTTATTTATTTCGAAACCGGTCGTGTTATTTATTAAAATTTATAATTATATCTTAATATAGTGGAAAAAGTGCACGAAAAATTGTGTTTTATTAGTGTTCAACATGAATTTCCACCAAGAACCGAGAGTACAATCAATTACATCTATTGACACAAGTTTTTTATTCGTAATCACTAATAATATGCGTTAAATGATATTATCAAAGATACATAAAGTAAACAGAATACTGTCCAAGTGCGAGTCGGACTCGCGGCACGAAGGGTTTCGTACAAAATGACACAAAAAATGGTCACTGATTTAAGTAGTTCAATTTAAACCTATCACAAGAAACTAGAAAAGATTAATTTAATGAATGTATATTCCTTTCGATAAATTTCAAAAGTACATTTATCCGGGCTCCGGCGGAATTTTGCCAAGTTCTGAGAATGGCCGCGTCTCGCAGTAAATTGCAAGAAAATTGTACCAACCCAGGGCTACCAGTAACAAAAAAAAAAACGATTTTTCTGTAATCTCTCAGATTATTTTTTTTGATTTTTGGAATGATTTTTTCTGTATTTTAAAGCTATCATCAATACCCTTATATTCAATCAAAGTTATTTAGTATGGTACGTGTAAGTATTTTACTAATATTTTAAAAAGTTCGTGAGGATGGATGGATGTTTGTTCCTCTTTCACGCAAAAACTACTAAACGGATTTTGATGAAATTCGGTATGGTAGTAGTTTGAGCCTTGGATTAAAATATAGGCTACTTTTTATCCCGAAAAAGTACAGTGTTTCCGAGGTATACTGTATTTACGCGGGCGGAGCCGCGGGCAACAGCTAGTATATTATAAAAGGTAGTCGTCAAATGCCTAAAAAGGAATTTTGCCTGTAGTCGAATATCACCATTGAATAGGCTCCGAAACTTCTGGACTGATTCTGATGAAATTTGCACAGTACGTATGGGGAAGGTCATAGGCTACTTTTTATTGCGTAGGAAAAATGTACGGTTTCTACGAAATTAACTTTTGGTTGCACGATGTCGCGTGCAACATCTAGTTATATTACCTATATAACTTTGTACTCTTTTTATGATAATTATGCGAACGGAGGAGTATGAAATTACAGGTTTCTGTGGAGTGTCGAGGAACTGCAAAAATCAATATTTTTTCTTAAAATTTTCCCTAAATTTACATTAATATATAGAAATAACATTGCACCGCAGATTAAATAACTCGCACTACTAGCGTTGGATACAATTTTGACAATTTATGAATTACGGTCATTGGTCGTAGGGTATGGTAATTGGATTAGATAAACTACATAAATTTTACACAGATGTGATAAAAAGTCTAATATTTTTATAACCAAGGGACTAACATGCGATTACAAAAAGGACATAAAAGAACATATATTGAAAGGTAACCCTACTAACACAATACACCCAAATAAGGTCTGTTTATCATTTCGCTAAGCGCTAACTCCGCGAATTTACAATGATTAATTTCCCAACAGAAACGTAAAAATACCTTCCACAAACAGGCTATTCATAATCTTGAAGCAAATATTTTTGTTTCACGTTACTGTGGAATGTGAAGCGATTGTGATAAAAATAAGTTATTAGCTTTTTAAATGTAAATGTTGAAGGACAGATCGGATTTGATGAACGTACTTTATGTATGGAACTGGCTTTCTTTCCCCGATAGATCATCCCGCCCTAGCTGAAGCCTCCGTGGTCCACTGGTTTAGAGCGTGACTCGACGATAGAGGTCGTGGGTTCGATTCACTTGCTAGAATAACACAAAATATTGTTTTCAAGTCTGGTTAGGACAATGTAGGCTGAAGAATGACCCATGCGTCGGACGGGTGTTTCAAAATCGATTCTAAGCCTGATCTCTTGCGAGTATAGTTCCAATGGGTTATTAATGTAAAGGAAGAGAAGTACTCTCGTGTACCTACTAAGCACACACTTAGACACTATGAAATAATTCCTGCGTAGTCGGCCTGTTTTTAACGAAACCAGCTACCGCCACCGAAATCGTTGTAGGATATAGTATATTTTAGACCCCATCTGTATATACCTATCTAAATTTTGGACCACCTTATCTAAGTTTTGAAACATCTTATTATACCCGAATGACCAACAACAAAAACGTTTACTTTGCTATTTGGCTACGAACTTCGCGTAGCAGCGTAGCGCGTAGCACTAGTAAATTATATCGAGGAAAGATAGTTACGGCCACTTGGCGACTACAACTTGGCGATGGCCGCGCTATCCAATTTTGTTACGATAGAAAGAACTTCTTTCAATTGAATTTGGTGCATAAGTATGATTGGGGAAATACTCTAAATCTTTATATTAAGAAACATGTTTTAGTCCAATACTAACGTTAGACGTAAAAATGGTAAAACCTCGGAGTCGGAAACCACTAAAAAACTAACGTCACTCGATTATTTTAAATGGATAAGATGAACAACAAAAGTGATAATGTTATTTAGGAAGTAATTTTTTATTGCGTACCGTCAGAAGCTGTTGCGGGTCGATAAACATAAAACAAGAATCAATATTCTATTAATATATTGGTTCACGTAAAACGTATATTTATACAATACAATAAATCTCAAGAATTTTCAGGAGAATATTTATGAATGTTACAAAAGAGTGCAAATAATTGCTGCGCCCTTTGATCGTGAAATGAAACTTTCTAGAAATATTTACTCGCCTTAAACATTTCCCTTTCCGAGAAACGGTTCGAAATTATTTTATTATTCTATCCTCGATATTATTCCTCTTTTATTCCTTGGTGAATTTTATACTGAATTCCAAACATTTCTTGCTTTGTGATAATAAGGTTAGGTAGGTAGAAAATTAGGGGAATAAGTTTGAATATTTCCAGATGGAATATACGAGATTAATTTTTCAAGTAGGTATAGTGGCCAAAATAGTAAATGATAAGTGTTCGCGCCTTTAGCGCGGCAACACTCCACGTACCACCGCGGCGCTCGCGGGGCGCGCGGGGACCCGACGGCGGCTTGCAGTCGACTTGCGGTCGACGTCAGCGGCAATACACACACGGACTCCTCGGCAGCTGGACGAATACATAAACGATCGATAAATACAGTCCGCTTTTAATTGAAGGATCCCACAGGAGCACAACTTTGTCTCCTCAACGATAAGAAATAGCGATAATGCTGAAAGGAATTGCAGGCCCGCCCCATTTTGATAAAAAACTGAAACTGTATCATAACATTTTTAATAAATCAATTTCCCTAGAATCCAGTAGAATCAAACCGAGTGATTTTGGAAAAATTATATACATTCTGTAGTGTATTTAAAGTATAAAACGGATGTCTATAAAATCGACTGTCCGGAATGCGATAGCGTTACATACGACATTCGTAGGTCAAACCGGACGTAGCTTTGAGGCTCGGCATAAAGAACACATCACAGCTTATATATTACTAGATGTTCCCGGCGGCTTCGTGCGCGCTAAAGGAAATCTCTCCGGAACTGTACATTTTTCCGCAATAAAAAATAGCCCATGTCCTTCCCCGTGGTCTTCTCTATATCTGTGCCAAATTTCATCAAAATCGATCTAGTAGTTTCGGAGTCTATTCAATGCTTTATTTACAAACAAACCTTTCCTTTTAATTATATTATAGTAGAGATGTTTGCAGAGTCCGCTCCCTGAGGATGATCCAGTATGGTGGTGTGGCAGTGGGGCCTTGCATGATCTTGGTGATATTATTGCTTTGGTGGTGGGGCCTTGCATGATCTTGCTGATATTATTGCTTTAGTGGTGGGGCCTTGCATGATCTTGCTGATATTATTGCTTTGGTGGTGGGGCCTTGCATGAGCTTGCTGATATTATTGCTTTGGTGGTGGGGCCTTGCATGATCTTGCTGATATTATTGCTTTGGTGGTGTTTGCACGATCTTTTTTTGAGTGTACGCGTAATCAGTGTGGATTTTTTACGCATGCTTATGCGTGCACTCACACATTTACTTACAGGCTACTGTTATTCGAGGGATATTGCAAGATATAATCTTAAATAAATTGTTTACCAAGAATAAAAAATATATCTATCCACATTTAGTACATATTATTTTCGAACAAGAAACAAATACACTCAGAGACTCAATAGAAAATCAAATTTAAACAAACTTCACGTGTGTTTAAGAGCACAGAACTCTTCTAAAAGCATCGTTATCTGTGAAGTCTTCCTAACTTTCATCTTGCGTACTTCGACTTATTTCCAAATTGTTTTATTTATTGGCTGTATGATAAGATTGTGTTATCTGTTAGAATGATTGAGAAACGATAAAAAGTAAAATACCGTTAGCTAGCCCGACACATCACACCCTAAAATTAAAGTAGCCTATGTTAGACCTTATAACCTCAGCTATCTGCCACTGAAAGTGCCGTGAAAATTAGTTTCAGAGATTAGCCAGAACAAACATTATTATTTTAAACATTTATATTCAACATTATAATTTATTTTGCCACGGATACACACGCGTCTGTAAACGTGTCATGAGATTTTTCTCATCAATAACCGCGAATACTGATGATGATGATGATAGCAACATTATATGGATGGGAACGTCTATTTTATTTCCCGTCCGTCCATCGTTAACTTTACACTGTACAGCTGCAGCGAACGATCCAGACAGATTGAACCTTCACTCATCCACTCAATCGTTCACTCACGACCGACGGCAGCCAATCATTCGGTCGCAGTGACTGACTTGAGTAGTTGTCGATCTCAGACAGGTGCTATGATCCATTCGCACCAAGTTTGCAATGAATCATCAGTGCAAATGTCAATATTGACCAATAATGCTCAACCCGTGTTCAGATTCACCAACTGAAGTAAGCCGTTATAATTGTACTGGTGGCTCACTGCAAACTTAACTAGAATGAACTTTTATCTAGTATCAATGATTTTAATGTTTTACATCTTCGTCTCGCTTTCTGGCTTTTGTGAATTGGGATGGAAATGTGCAGCTTCCGGTGCGATGATGAAGTTGGCAATTTTGTGTTGCGTCGAAAAATATCAGATGTTATAGAACAATAGCTGTTTCTCGCGGCTCCGCCCGCGTATTTACATTATCAAAGGAACACTGTACTTTTTCCGAATAAAAAGTAGCTTATATTTTTTCCAGAGCCTAAACTACCATTTTAAATGCCAACTTGCACAGACCTAGCTTAAAGTTAACACCAGGTTAAATAATATTATAATGTTAACTCTCTCATTCTTAGTATTTATGAAAGAGATTCTAATATTTTAACCCAGGGTAAACTTTAACCTAGATCTGCGCAACCCACTAGCACAGATCTAGGTTTAAGTTTACCAGTTTCCCCGGGGTTTAAGTATCATGCAATAGCCTTATTCGTAATAGGTATAATACTGTTACGTGTTAGGGTTCGAAGGATTTGGAGAGAAAGACCTGCTGACTCTTTCAAAGACTTTATTCACTAGCACTAGGTGCAACACAAAACACTAGGTCCAAATACTAAGCAATAGGTCCAAACACTAAGCACTAACGGTGTCCTATGTCGTAGCCAAGTCGTAGGTTTCACTCACTGGTATCACTCTTGATGCTAGATGGCGCTAGTCTCTTTGTGTGTTCGTAACAATACCTTCTTAATAATAGAATAAATAATAGTACCTACTGTCTTAGGGTTTGTCTCTTACTAACCGACACAAATCTTGACACATGGTGAAGTATATGGGGAATTGAGACAATATAATTTATTTAAAGATCTGAATTATGAATAAGAGGGTTTTCATAAATTGCTCGTAAAAGAAACAATAAAAATAAACTATTCCAAGCCGTAAGACTTTGAAATTTTCATTTGATACCACACTCGAAGCGTGACGCGAATAAACCTATATTTGTTATGTCATAAAATCAACTTATGGTGGGTCTAGTTGTTATGGGAGCTTTATGGTAAAACGCCTTCAATCTCCATGGCAAAGAATACCAACATATTATATTACTAACGTATCTGTGGTCTAGTGGTTGAGAGCTTGACTATCAACTCTGGAGGTTGTGGGTTCGATCCACCCGTCCAACACAAAAAAGTTATTTTCAAGTCTTGTTAGGACAATGCGGGCTTATCACCGGATTGTCTGACAAGAGAGATGATCCATGCGGTTCCCTATTTTTTCGCATAAAATCATATGTCATAATTTTACTTGGCATAATTTCATTTAACCTAATAATAGTTTCGCATAATATTCATTTGTCATAACTTTCTTAGCATATTTTATTTTCGCATAATTACTAAAAGCATAATAATTGTTAGGCATACTTATTGTAAGGCATATATTTTTTACGCATAATATTAATTAAGAATAATATATTTATGCATAATATTAAAAAGCATAAAAATATTTACGCATAATGATATTTAAGCATACAATTATATTTACGCATACATTTTTGTAGCATTTTATTCACATACCTACTTATGAATGATAAATTCTACTGGGTGTGTGAGTTAAGACGAAATAACAATTATAATTGTAATTTTCGACTGATTACGAAATTAAACTCGGACAAAAAACATGAACTGCTATCTTAGAATATGCCGAGCCATAACTACGAGCCCAATGCACTTAAGGATAAAGTAAGTTTTGTTTTTGCATTAATGACCTTTCATATTAATTATTTTAAACATGTTAGCGGCTTACGGGTGGCCCAAGGGCCACCCCGCCGCAACTTAACCTACTGTTACACATGTTACACTAGGTATAATGAGTGTAATACCTACTTTTAATGATTAATAAATATGCGTTTAATTACCTTAACCGTGTTTTCATTATGTCGTTCAATTTTATGCATATTTGTGCCTTGTGACAGAATGCCTTGAATTTATTATGACAAAAAAATATGCCTAACGAGTTTATGCCGAAAAACAATTATGCCAAAGTACTATTATGACAAGAAAAATTATGCCTTACGAGTTATGCCTCATTAAATTAGGACAAAAAATATTAGTCTAAATGATATTTATGCCTAATGATGTAGTATGTCAAGAAACCATTATGCCAAAATAATATTATGCGTAATAAAATTATGCCAAGTGAGGTATGCCAAATGAAATAATGACAAATAAAATTATGCAAAAGAAGAGGATCCCGATCCATGCGTCGGATGGGCATATAAAGAGTCGGTCTTGCACCTAATCAAGCACCAGTCGTATCGGTCATCCGTCCCACTGGGTTACTAGAGTAAAAATAATAATTTAAAAAATTTAAAAACCCGACTGCGTAAAAAGTGAACCAAAATAAGTACATAATTAAAACTGAAAAGAAAAAAACAAGCACTTAGATATCCGGTGGTCTAGAATTCTATAATATATTAATACTATTGGAACAACAACTAAACAGTCAGGATCCATTGTAAAATTAGATTGGCTGTCGAATAATGCATCCCGACTGTTCAGTTGTTATGTTCCAATAGTATTAATATATTATAGAATTCTAGACCACCGGATATCTAAGTGCTTGTTTTTTTCTTTTCAGTTTTAATTATGTACTTATTTTGGTTCACTTTTTACGCAGTCGGGTTTTTAAATTTTTTAAATTATTATTTTTTATTTTATACTTTTTAGTTATGAGTACCTAGCTAGCTATTTACCAGACTGGATTTCCTATCAGCATCAGTACTACATCACAATTGCACTGGAATTTGAGAATGGTTGTTACGCAACTTTAAATCGATATAGATCCTAAACGGTCAGTCGAATCGAAAAATGTTGAGAGAAAACTAACAATGATTTTTAAATACCTATTCAACGATACCCCACTTGATATAGTTTGTTGACTTTCATTTTTTTCATTTTCACAATATTGCGTCCAGTAGTCGCCATATTGAATTTTTACTAACGTCATGTCTTTAGTGACACTCGCCGGACTAAGAGGAATCGATTGACGTGTGAATCATAAAAATCGGCCCAGGCGTTTGGTCTGTATAGTGCTTCAAAGGAACATACATACATACATACATACATACATACATACATACATACATACATACATACATACATACATACATACATACATAGGCTGTTAAATACATTACCACTCCTTTGCGTCGCGCAGTCGGGTAAAAAGAGAGTGCTCTTGTGTACTGCACACACACTTACGGCACTATAAATAACTCCAGTGTAGCTGGTCTGGTTTTAATGAAACCGACCACCGTCACTGAAATCGGTGTGGGGAGTTATTATTTATAGTGAGTCTTATTGTGTTATAAGTCTATTCTAAACTATTCTATCATTAAATACTCATTTCTCAAGAATTTTCTACGACAATAATTCAAAAGGAATCCGAGGAAATTAATATTTTTTCATTACTGTTTGCCAGAAGAAATAAGAGCGCTAATAAACAATACACAGCTAAACCAAATCCCACCATACACCTGTACCGTGTCGTCTAATAAATACGAAATGCTTACGTTTACAAACCAACGCTGAACATTGCTGGCTTAGATAAATGAAAAAAAAATAACTTAATGAAACTTAAGTTCTTCTCAGAAAAACAGAAAAAGCTACCGGATCAAACCTAACCTGCTGAGAAAATCCGGCAAAACATACTCGAACGGGTGTCATATTTAGTAAAAATGGAAATGTATGAATGGAAAAACTAGCTTTTGCGTAAATATAGGAATTTGGCGTAGGAATATGGCACTTTTTGGGGCCTTGGTGTTAACCCAGAGCCTAAACTACGAAATTTCATCAAAATACGCTCAGTGGTTTGGCTAGAAAGAGTCACAAATATCCATCAGTGCGCAATCACAAATTTTCACATTTAATATTAGCAAAGTAGGTTGTATTTTTCTTAACGTCACGCTACTGCAATGTCCTGAAAACATAGCAACGACCAAGCTATTTATTGATAGACTAGAGTTAGACGTTTGATTTTTTGTTATTGCATAAATGTAGTAAGTTCTCAGAAGAAACATTATTATTCTAAATCAATATTTTCAAAGATACATCGATTTGTTTATAAAATTTCACAAGTCTCATGAAAACGTTCCATACAAAATCGGGTGAAAGGGAATGAAATATAAGGCCGCAGAAACATATTTCTATATATTTTTGTATTTGTAGATGTATCTAATTACTTAACTACACATAAATGTTATATTATTTACATTTATCAAGTAGTAATACCTCAATATTTCTGAGTATATAAATTAAAATAAATATTTTACGTGTAGTCGTCCACTTCTTTCTATTTAATAATAACCTACTTCTATTAAATTAAACTATTTGGGCTAACCAGCAATGGATGGTGCACAATAAATATGCATCGAATATTCAAGTCGTAGTGAAGGTAAGATAGATCTTCGGTCGGCAATTGTCTCCGTTCTAAATGCCTCAGCTGGCATCTGAGCTCTGTCACAGTTTCTTATAAGGGCCCGTCCACAATTGTCCGTCTTTGGATTTTGTAGGTAGCTTGTGTTGTTTTGCAAGTATTGATAAAGAAAACTATTACTTTACTTACTTAAGTATCAGTATACGTACGACAAAATTATACCTACTGGAGGACAATACTAGATTATACCTCAATGAAAATGTTCAAGATGCTTATCGATCTAGTCGCAGCATCATAAAACTCCAAAACGGTACTGGTAAACGTCTTTTGATGCGAATGTGTTTTACGACATCGAGATTAAATCGATACCTACTTCATTTTTATTATTTTGATTTCGAGAACATAGACGTCTAGGTACATATAAAATGGGGATCCTCTTTTTTCGCATAATTTTATTTGTCATAATTTCATTTGGCATACCTCACTTGGCATAATTTTATTACGCATAATATTACTTTGGCATAATGGTTTCTTGGCATACTACATCATTAGGCATAAATATCATTTAGACTAATATTTTTTTGTCCTAATTTAATGAGGCATAACTCGTAAGGCATAATTTCTCTTGTCATAATAATACTTTGGCATAATTGTTTTTTGGCATAAACCCGTTAGGCATATTTTAAGTCATAATAAATTCAAGGCATTCTGTCATATGACACAAATATGCATAAAATGGAAGGACAATGAAAACACGGTTAAGATAATTAAACGCATATTTATGAAACATTAAAAGCAGGTATTACACTCATTATACCTAGTGTAACAAGTGTGACAGTAGGTTAAGTTGCGGCGGGGTGGCCCTTGGGCCACCCGTAAGCCGCTAACATGTTTAAAATAATTAATACGAAAGGTTATTTGATGCAAAAACAAAACTTACTTTATGCTTAAGTGCATTGGGCTCGTGGTTATGACTCGGCTATCGGCATGTCCTTAGATAGGAGTTCCTGTTGTTTGTCCGAGTTTAATTTCGTAATCAGTCGAAAATTACAATTATATTTGTTATTTCGTCTTAACTCGCACACCCAGTAGAATCTATCATTCATTAGTATGTGAAAAAAAATGCTACAAAGAAGTACTTATGCGTAAACATAATAGTACCTATGCTTAAATATCATTATGCGTAAATATATTTATGCTTTTTAATATTATGCATAAAAATATTATTCTTAATTAATAGTATGCGTAAAAAAATGTATGCCTTACAATAAGTATGCCTAACAATTATTATGATTTTAATTATTATGCGAAAAAAATTATGCTTAGAAAGTTATGCCAAATGAATATTATGGTGCGGTTAATCTCTGGTGCGTGGGGTGAGAGGCGGTACCAACAGCATACTGAACATGTTTGCTGGAAGACTTGACTGCCTGTATGTGAATCGCTGTGGCGCTGTGTCACATGGAATGATATAATGGTGAGATATGTCTCACTATTAAATAATTATTATTTGCTTGACAAATTTCAATAATTTGTCAAGCAAATAATAATTTCAATAATTTGTCAAGCAAATAAAAATGTAATAAAATGTATACTAACACTAGTTTTTAAGTTTTCAAGATTACTGTAACTAACATGTGGACCGTAGATGTCCGAAATAAAGATTATTATTATTATTATTATTATTATGCGAAACTGCTATTAGATCAAATGAAATTATGCCAAGTAAAATTATGACATATGATTTTATGCGAAAAAATAGGGAACCTATAAAATGTTTAGTGTAATTTATATTACATACCTACTTAGAATAGGAAATATTGAGGTACTTTAATTTTATTAATATTGAGGTTTTATTTATATTAGGCTACTTGATCGACTTAAAAAAAGGTGCGTGTCAGCTCTAGCGTACGACTAGAGTTTACTCTAAAAAGTAAAATTTGGTGTGCAATGGAAAGCGACCGACACATCTTCGGCTAACATCGTGTGACACCGTACTGTGTGACCGTGTGACTGCATAGTTCTAACCAAACTTGGAAACAACATTTTTTTGGAAGGCCTATGCAACCTGAAATAAAGGTTATTTATTTATTTTTGTTCTTGTTGTTGCAACGCGGGAATTGAACCTACGATCTCCAAGTCGAGAGCTAAGCTCTAAACCACTTGACCACAGTCCGCAGAGGCTGTTTGAATAGATAATATATATTACCGTTATCTAGCGCATAAAATGACATAAACTGACGTGGAATCCCGCTGATATTATAATCACGAATTCGCAGTCAATTAAACTGTATTTTATTTATTTGTCTATTTCAGCTGAATGCATTATGATTTATGAGTAGTCGACCGAGTAACAAGTTGTTTTGTCGACTGATTGCCCGACAAATCTGTGAACTGATTTTGCCATCGATTGACATTATGCGTTTTTGTTGAGTAACTGATACTTAAGTAAGTTGTAAGTTATTATGTCCTAAAGTCTTATAGTACTAACATACACTCGGATTTGGTTCGGCGGACCATATCTGCTGATATGAAAAACATATTATACCTATAGCTTAAAAATGCGCAGTTTCCTAGGTAAAACACGTAACTAAATCGATTTTCTCGCCATAAACTCCCTGTATACTAAATTTCATGGTAATATTTGCAGTCGTTCTCGAGAAACCGACTTTATATGTACAAGATTATCTCGTTTAAAGTATAAGAATGTAACTTCCCCGCCGATATCTTGCCACTACGTTTACCTCGCGTCGCGCTAGATTTGACTAGTGCTAGGGTTCAAGTTAAGTAAGTAAGATAATTTCTAAGTGAGCTATGTACGCAGCTCTACTGATTTGTTTAGTAATTAGTTCAGATTTATCGGATGCAGTCGGGAGCTGAACTGAACCGATTAGCATGCATCACCCCACCGTACTGGGCTGGACACTAAGACGTAGTATTCGGTTCTTGGCGACCGCGACCAGTGAATCAGGTGCCCTAGCTACGCACATCGATCGTGCGACGCGGTCGCGGGTTTTGTTTAGTGCTCCATATTATAAACTAGTTCTCTAACTGGGCTCCGCCTGCGTAAATATACTATCAAATATCCCGCGGGAACTATGTTTTAATCCATAGCCTCAACTACTACCATACCAAATTTCATCAAAATCCGTTCAGTAGTTTTTGCGTGAAAAAGTAACAAACATCCGTCCATCCTCACAAACTTTCACATTTATAATATTAGTAGGATTCATACTATCGCGGTCGCGTTTAGTCGCTAAGAACCGATACGAAAGCTACATTTAGTTCTTACTTCATATTAGGTTCAGAGTCAACAAAGAGAGAGAGACAGAAGCAATCCAACCAAGTGACATTGTAGTTTGATTTTCGAATGATACGTAGGTACAGTGCGACGACAATCTCAATGTCTTTTAGCAATCGTCGTTTTTCATACATTTTCGCATTCGTATTAAATTTTCGTTGCAATAGAGAACGAAACCAAATTCAGTATAGGTAATATTATTAGGTCCAGCAAGTAAAAACATATTCGTGAAAAAATGGCTCCGCCCGCGTAATAATGCTATCGGGTAATCTGCAAGAATACTGTACTTTTTCGGGATAAAAAAAAGTAGCATATGGTTTAATCCAGAGCCTAAACTACTATCATTACAAATTTTATCAAAATCCGTTTAGTAGTTTTTACGTGAAAGAGTAACCAAAATCCATCTATCCATTCTCACAATTTAGTAGGATAACACCTTTGAGTATCCAAAGGATAACGCAGACAAGAATAGCTAAATAAATTTTTAGCTCAAGTGTGGAAAATACTTCATTTGTTGATTTTTGTCACTCTTATTAGTATGAGGTATGGAATGCAGATTCAAAGAAAAAAGTTATCATAATGTTACGTTCTTGTTAAAAAAAATTAAAACAAAAACCTTCACAGTGAGCTAAAATATTATGTCACAGATTTTTTTTAAATAATCAAAATTAAATTATTATATTAATGTATAGTACTGAAAATGATCAATGAAAACGGAGGACAAAATGGTACCCACGCGCCCACTGGTGTTCAAAAAATAGAGGCCTCCTCGAGGATTAACACGCATCCTAGATCCAGGAATGCAGAAAAACTTTTTGGGCGCTACCCCTAATCCGCTACCCCTGGCTTATGAACCGTCGCGCTCAGCTCTGAGCCACAGACGAAATTTTCACTCCAATTCACACAGGCTTGGGAATAAATCAATTAAGCTTTAACCAGGACTCCATAACGCTTTTGAGGCCAAGGGCGGGTATTGTGCCGGCGCGTGCCATTCCTGTTGACAATTTTTTTTTATTAATAAGATTTACCAACGATTGCTCACGCTAGTTTATGAAATGAAAACTTGGCGGTGTGGGACCTTGCACGATGTTGCTGATATAGTGCTTGTGTGTTGGTGGTGTTTACACGATCTTGTTTTTGAGTGTATCTATTAGCAATGTCGAAGGATATAAGGGATGCTTTTTACAACTAAGAACTTTGTATTACATGATCGATATTAATTATAAGTAAAAAAAATAAAATTAAACTTCAAAGTATTCCTAAATGTCAAAATAGTATTTTTGACTATTTTTTGATGAATTAAATATTTTAATAACAACAATTCGTGCCCGTAAATTTTAAAAATAAAGAAATACTACAAGATTACTTTAAAGAAATACTACAAGATTAAAGATACTACGTTTAAATTTTTTCAGTTACGGACTTTCAGCGTTTTAAAATTATTCGGCGTTTGAGAATTTTTTATTGATTGTAGTGAAACTTCTTTACCGGTGCTAAGAGTGAAATTTTAAGGTTAGAGGCACGTCATATATAATACGGATTTATAACACGTCCAGTGTTGCGTCGCGTAGTTTCGCTGACGCGTAGTTACGCTTAGTGCGTTCTCACATATTCTAATATGTAGAGATATAGTAGCACAGGAGTATAGATGCTGGCGGGAAAAATTCCGAATCATTCCCGTCGAATACTTCGGAAGTATTCCGAAATATTCCGAAACTTTGAGAATATTTTATCTCAAAAAAAAAAACGAGAAAAATTGCGCTTGGAAGTTGTAAACTAATACCCCCTTACTAATAAACCCTGTATAAGCTTTGAATAGTTATACAGTGTTTTGTTCACATCACACAAGTGACATTATTAATCCGATAGAAGAAGACAAAACACTGTGTAACTATACAAAGCTTATACAGCGTTTATTAGTAAGGGGGTTTATCTTTAGTTGTGTTGTGAGCGGTAGGTAGGTAGGTATATTTGAGTTTATGGTTGTGACTAAAGTCGTCAGAGCACCTCTTCAATAAAGTCTTCGCATGGTGGTGGTTTGAGGTCAATTGAGGTGTTCCGGCTTCATTGAAGTCGGTTCTATTGGTATCTACAATTTACAAAAGTCCAATTAATAAAACCTCTGTATTGTATAACAGTTTAAAAAGTGAATTAATACTTTGACTTATATTGTCAATCATTTTATCTTGATATATTGGAATACTCTAATTCGAGCTAGGTACACGTATTTTTATTTCTCGTCCTTACTATAGGTTCCATCTTTTACCGATTTAAACATTATTTATTTCAACATTTTTTTATGTCACGTATAGGTACATATAGTAAATAGTATATACCTACTAAATAATATTGTTCTGCAAACTGCATCAAAATCGGTTCAGCCAAATGCGAGATGATCGCGGACAAACATACATATATACGGTTCAAACTCATAACCTCCTTTTTTAAAGTTGGTTAATAATACCAAAACCTGCCCCTGAGTGTAACAAATACTTTTCTGAAAACCGCATCAAAACGTGTTTGCTTGCAAGGTTTGCCTTTACTGACTGGCTATGTAGGTTATGTATGATTAATACCTGCCTATGCGACTCGCGAATACTCGCGATGCGTAGGTACTAGGTACAGAGATATTGTACATACAAAAATACAATATAATATACCTACCTAATCAATCCCATTTATAATAAAATAAACATTTATATTTACTATACTTACGTATGTGCCACTGAACAAATAATTCATTCAACCACCATACACCATAAATAAACATTAGCCCCCTTACTAATAAACGCTGTCATAAGCTTGGAATAGTTATACAGTGTTTTGTCTTCTTCAATCGAATTAAAAATGTCACTTTTGTGACGGGAACAAAACATAGTATAACTATTCAAAGCTTATGACAGGTATATTACTATTGAATTATTCCGTTGAATTATTCCGGCGAAATATTCGACGGAAACATTCGATTGCGGGGTACGAATCTTTCTCGCGGGGGGAAAACTTCTCCGGGGAGCATATCCCTCCCGCACCGCCGTCTCGCACGTGTGGCAGCGGCCGGCGGGCGACGCATAGAGGGCGGCGCGGCGGCGATCGACGATTGATACAAAATACGATTTTTCAGCAAAAATAAAAATCTTAATTAAATTCATTTTGAATAATTCTAATTTAAAGAAACTTTCCTAGAAGTATTCCGGAATTATTCGGAATTTTTCAGAAGTTTTGCAACTATACACAGGAGTCAATGACAACTCGAAGAAGTCAGAAGTGCATAATAATTAAATAACCCGCGACAAAAAAGAGGGGTGTTAAAAGTTTGACATGTGTCTATCCATATGGCTACGACACAGTAGCTCCTAAACGAAAGGTCCGATTAAGTTATTTTTGTTTGAAAGCCGACGTGGTCGAGATGAATCTTAGCCATGGTCAAAGAAAATATGCTCAGCCGTTTGAAGGTCATCAGCTCTTTTCTAGTTGATGAAAGCTTTGTAAGTAACTTCCACTGGTCTGATCGGTTCAATGTTTCGTATCCTGGCACTTTAAAATATTACCTACTTACTTAATTTTTATAGTTTTATATGTTGTGTTACTTAAAAAAATAATTTAGTTTTTTATACAATTATACAATGAAATAAAATAATTGATACAATTAAATTAATTGACGTATCGAATTTATTATTTTACGAGAATTTAATTTTTTTCACGGAGAATACGAGAGAAAGCTTACATTTAAAATCAGTAACGCAAGAAATAATGTCCATTATATTTATTGTGCAACTTTTGTGTTCTGTACTGATATTGTCTATTTTGCTCGGACAAAATTCTCATTTTTGCGCTCAAAGAATGAATCTTTTTAGGATAACTATTTGCATCATTGTCATGAGAGTCATCCGGCAATGACAATAACTAATTAGCCGATAGAATAGGGTTAAGTGGGCACTGGAGCGGAGGCCGCGTAATGATTGTCAGAGGCGGAGCTAGGAGGGCCTCCTCAAAAAAGTTTGAGCCGATTGAGTTTTTTTATTTATTTATTATTTTTATTAAACAATTTTTGTTCACAAATAGAATTAGACAAATGACAGAAAAAAATACCTATTACATCATATATAAAGAAATTATAAGACAACACAAGATTTCATTTAGTTGCGTAGATTTAGTTGCGTAGATTTCAATCAAGTTTAAAACATTTATAAAAAACGGTGCTTTATGTGAGTGAAGCGAATGATTTTATGAGATCAGGCAGAACGAGCTTTTAAGTATTGTAGTGGGTTTTTAATATGTAAGAGTCAGTTCCACCAAAATGCGCCGCAAAGATGCTTTGAAGATGCTGTATGCTTTGAAGATGATGCTATGATGTAATAATAATTAACCAAATATATAAAAGGCAAACCTGACTGATTCATCTATCAACGCACAGCTGAAACTATTAAACATATTTCGCTGAATGTTGGCATACAGATAGTTGTAATGACGAAGGCATCCTTTACGAAAGGATTTTTAAAAATGCGTCCCTAAGGGGGTAAAAAAAGGGATGAAAGTTTAAAACCTAAACTCACGCGGGCGAAGCCGCGAGCAATTAATGCTAGTATTATATATAGCATTAATTGCCCTTGGCTTCGCCAGCGTGATATTAGGTTTTAAACTTTCATCCCCAATTCAACCCCCCAGTGTGAGCTGAAACGTATGAATACGAATTTACTAAAATCGAACATGAATGTAATATCACAGCAACCGAGACTATTAATAGATTAACGGGATCAGGTTATTTGCACATATTGTTACTTTCAACAATTCTCGATATTACTTTGCCCACATTCTGGCTACGCCACTGAGAAATATATTCCATTAGATTTATTTTTAATTTTTGGATTAAATAATGCAATTATTGGATATTATAGAATCTACAAGCTTAGGCATACAATTATTGGACTTGGTATTATTTATTTTTGTTACTTTACAGGGCGGGAGCAAAGATTTAGGTATCATAGAGGAAATTAATCATAATAATAATAATCCGGTTGGTGGCTTGGTTAGCGTTAGATTTTTTCCATTGTTGACCGGTCAGATGAATATTTTAATAATTGTTTTAATGAATTTTTCTTTTATATCTAGTTATTTATTTTTAAATACTTTATCATTCTTATAAAGCTTGGTGCTTTGCTGTGAGTTTTAGGTACCTACTTATTATTAATAACAATATTAACTGTAATATATTTTCAATAAAAGGTTATAACTTTTATAGATATTTTATATAGATATTAACGAGCATAGATAATGATAATGAAGTTTTTAAAGGCCATAAAGCGATGAACACTGCACTAAACTAGAAACGCCATGAAAATAATAGTGAGATTTTCTTTATAGCTCTTTATAAAACCGATTAAGTTTTGATTTGAAATCGATAATTAAAGAGTCCATCATCATCATTACTACCATAATTATTATCATCCTTTAATTGTCAAAAAAAAAAAAAATATATGTCGAGCCACGATCGGGAAAATAAAATGGGATATATTTTTAGTTCCCCCCAAACAAAGTAGCTGTTAACTGCCATGCAAAAGTCATTGGGTGTTTTTTTCCACATGTTACAATACTATTACATATTAAAATTTTCATTGACATTAAATGTCAATTTAAATTATATAAATTTACTCCCAAACAAAGCCGCTGTTTTTCCACAAACAATAGTATTAGATTTTTAATTTTTATTCGCATTAATTTTACGAAATTATATAAATTTAGATCCATGGAGAAGTAGAGATAATCAATAAATTGTTAATAATATTTTATATGAATATTCATTGGAATGAGTTCAAATATCACAGTATTTACTCCACCTCTTGCAGACATGCGACCTACGCCGTTGTAATCCAGTCGCAGTTACGCTTACATCTGATATTTTTTTTTTATAAAACTAGGGGGCAAACGAGCAAACGGATCACCTGATGGAAAGCGATTACCGTCGCCCATGAACACCCGCAACATCAGAGAAGTTGCAAGTGCGTTGCCGGCCTTTTAGGAGGGAATACGCTCCCTTCTTGAAGGTTTGCAGGTCGTAGTGGTCCGGAAATACTGCTGGCGACAGTTTATTCCAGAGTTTTACAGTGCGCGGCAGAAAGCTTCGGGTAAAGCGCACGGTGGAGGACTGCCACTCATCAAGGTGATGAGGATGATAAATATTTTGTCGCATGGAACGGTGGCGAAAAGTTGCAGCAGGTATAAGTCCGAACAATTCCTCGGAGCACTCCCCGTAATATAACCGATAGAGTATGCAGAGCGATGCTACATCTCTACGTAGCTCTAAGGAGTCAAGCCTGTTTGAAACACTATGGCAGTCGATAATTCGAGCGGCCCTACGTTGGATACGATCCAGAGGGAGAAGCTGGTACTTTGGCGCCCCTGCCCAGAGATGAGAACAGTATTCCATGTGAGGCCGAACCTGCGCCTTATAGAGCTGTAGGCGTTGGACCGGACTGAAATACTGTCTTGACCTGTTCAGAACACCAAGCTTCTTGGAGGCTAACTTGGCCTTGCCCTCCAGATGATATCGGAACTGGACCTCGCTCGATATGTTAACACCAAGTATTCCAATGTTGGAGGAGATAGCTATGGGTATGCTTTCAAAACGAGGACATACGACCATTGGTAACTTTTTAGCGGTGAACGCGCAAACTTGTGTCTTAGAGGGGTTGAATTGGACTAAGTTAAGTCTACCCCATTCAGAGACCTTCTCGCGATGTTCGCGTGGCCGGTATATAAGGCATCACCCGTGCTGTCATCTGCATAGCAATGAATGCTATTGGTTTGTAACATATCATTGATATGCAGTATGAATAGGGTAGGTGATAGCACACGGCCTTGTGGGACACCAGCATCAACAGACAGAGTATCCGAGCATTCACCGTCGACTACGACCCATAAGCTTCTGTCTGCTAAGAAACTCGTGACCCACTTGCATAATTTCTCGGGGAGCCCATAGGAAGGAAGCTTCGAAAGAAGCGCTTTGTGCCAAACCCGATCAAAGGCTTTCGCTATGTCCAAACTTACAGCCAATGCCTCTCCTTTAGACTCGATCGCCTGTGCCCAACGATGAGTTAGGTATGTCAGCAGATCACCAGCCGAGCGACCTTTACGGAACCCGTACTGTTTGTCGCTTAGCAACTACTGAACGTCCAAGTATCGAAGGAGCTGTCTATTAATAATGGACTCCATTATCTTCGAGAAGAGAGAGGTTATAGCGATTGGTCTGTAGTTTGAAGGATTGGAGCGATCGCCTTTTTTAGGGATCGGGTGCACCAAAGCTGTCTTCCAAGATGCTGGGACTGTGCCATAAGAGTAGGAGAGCCGAAAAAGACGCGTTAAGACACTATAGGAGGGATTCCGTCAGGCCCACTCGACTTTTGGGTATCAAGGGAACGGAGAGCAACTCGCACTGAGCGCTGATGGAACCGAATATCCGACATGATGCTCTTGCATCGCGGTATAGTCGGCGGTTCCTGTCCCCCGTCATCCAGGGTCGAGTTGGACGCAAAGAGCTTGCCAAGAAGTTCAGCTTTCTCTTTTGCGTCATGGGCCAACGAGCCATTTCCTACGTGTAGGGATGGAAGAGATGGCTTACAGAAATTCCTTTCAATAGCTTTGGGGAGAGACCAGTGCACGGGTTCCCGAAGGGAGACGCTCGAGTCTCTCGCCAATTCTACTGATGTGCTGTTTCTTCGCCCAAGCGATCTCTCTTTTGAAGGACCTAGAGGCAAGGTTGTACTCCTTTTTAAGTTTGCTGGTGTTTAAATCCTGTGCTGACACTGCATTAGCCCAGGTTTAGTAAGCTTCCTGCTTCCGGCGAGAAGCTTTTTTGGAAGATGAACCAAACCAGGGACGGAATCTGCTGCCAGTAGGGACCACAGAGGACGGAATGAAAAGTTCCATTCCTTGTAGCACCACGTTGGCAATAGAGTTGGCAGCGGCGTCAGGATCATCTGGCGAGAAGCACGCCTGCCCCCAGGGGTAGGAAGCAAAAAATGACCGCATCCCATCCCAATCTGGTAACTTGTAGTGCCACACACGACGATATTTAGCGACACGCTGTCGCAACGCGCTCGTGAGTTGCACAGAGCTGCGGACAAGGCAATGATCCGATGAGCCAAGTGGTGCGGCCACGGATACTTAGTAGCCGTCCGGATGTGACGTCAGCAGAAGGTCCAACAGGGAAGGAATCTGACCATCCACATCTGGAATTTGCGTAGGCGCGGTAACCAGTTGTGTAAGGTCATATGCAAGGGCAAAGTCGCAGGCAGATCTCCCCGCATGATCAGTTTTACTGGAATTGAGCCAGTCGGCGTGGTGAGCATTAAAATCGCCAAGTAGTATGATCTCTGCGGATGGGATCTGCCGCTGCACGAAGTCTGTAGCCATTTGCAGATGCTCAAAGAGTCGGTCTATTTCGGGATCACCGCTATGGGACCTATAGAGGCACGCATAGACGCGGGGATGGTCGTCGCACTCTATGCGGAGCCATAAGATTGAAAGGTCTCTAACTTCAAGATTGCTGAGGCGGCGAGAGCTGGTATCATCTCTGACGTACACACACACTCCAGCTTTAGGCAGAAAAGAGTGCTCAAGATTATACCCAGGGTGGGAAAGGTATGATGTGTCAGCCGGAGACGATATCTGCGTCTCGGTTAAGAAGAGCAACGCCGGCTTTGCTGTCTCAAGATGGTAATGGACAGCATTGAGGTTTGAGTGTAGTCCCCTGATATTGCAGAAGTCCACTTTCAATATCTCAGGGAGTGCCTTAGCACGTTTGCTCTTGCCCCGTGCAGATTGGAGCGCAGTTTTGCCCCCCCCAGAATACGAGGGGCAGCCTAGACGTCCACGCTCAGGTCCAAGGGCGCCTGAGCGTGGACGTCCAGAGAGGGATTCTCCAACGCAGTTTGTACCCTCCTGGGGTAACAAATTAGTTTTCAACTGCGGAATCATAGGGGGTAGGGGGATTGGGCCTCCGGTAAACTCACTCACTCGGCGAAACACAGCGTAAGTGCTGTTTCACGCCGGTTTTCTGTGAGGCCGTGGTATTTCTCCGGTCGAGCCGGCCCATTCGTGCCGAAGCATGGCTCTCCCACGGACATAATTTTATATAATTTTATCTTTGGTCGTCGTGGGTTGTTTTGTTGTTCCATAGTAAAAATCCCAATGACCTTACTCATAAATAATAATAAAAACTTAAATCTTTCAGCATGGTAACGATGAAAAATAATAAGTATAATATATTTTACTTTTAAATAATCCTCGACACAATTTTATAAACCTTTATAAAAAGCCATTTTTTTAAACCAAACAAAATAATACTAAATGTTTTGTAATATGGTCGTGCATGCGGTGACCAAGATTCGTATTTATTAATTTAATGAAACTTTACCAACCTAACCTCTATTCTTATACAATTTTAAAATAAGCTTAAATACTTAATCGTAATTTCTTAATTAATAAAATCTAGCCAGCCTTATTTCTTGGTCGTTGTTTTCAATTCTTATGACCCATAAGCAATCCAAAACAATGACCAAGTATAGATTTGCCTATTGTTTTGGATTGCTTATGGGTACCTTAGGTAGTGCTTTTATTGCTCCAATTCATACATTTGACGCGAACTAGAAGTACAGTGCAAATACTTTCGTAATATCCTTCGGCATTCCTTTTTCTTCAAACGTGACAGACGATGTATGAAAAAAAAAACGATAATTCCCGAATGATATTAAGAACATAGTAGTACAGTACCTTCATCAAAATTTTGTTAAATATAATATGACTAACACTAATCCACTTATAATATTTAATAGATGTTTCCCGCCTCTTAGTTTGCTCAAAAGAAACACCCGCGGGAATCTGGGATAAAAAGATAAAAAATCATCAAAATCGGTTCAGTAATTTCAGCCAGCAACAGCCTATTCAATAGGCTACGAAATTACTGTATGTAATTAACTATAAAACAACAAACATATCTTTCCTTTTTATTATGTTAGTTTAGATTTGGTTCATTAGACTTTATGTTATTCACCTTATTTACGTATGTCTAGTCTCGCAGTTTTCATATGAGTGGTAACCCTATGAGCATGTATTAAAAGTAAATATATTTTCCCCTCAAATATGTTCCACCAGTTTAGTGTTTACGACGTAATAGTAACGAATAGGGTTGTCAACGTCTGGATATTATTTGTTGAATTGTTTTAGGAGTCATTTGTTAGTATATGGCGCGAGCCATAAACGCCGCTCCTGCGAGAGCTTGTTGAAGTTTAAGGGTCAGTTCACACCGAAACCAGAGGAAAAGCGACGCGGCGCTGCATCTTTAAGATAGCGATTCTAAATTGAACTTTATTAACTACACCTAAACGTTTCAATGAATGTGTTCGAATGTCAAACTAATCTACTATGTAGAAATGAATGTCTGTCTGTCCATATTTTCTTTAAAGAATCGTTAACTATGCATTTGATCATGATCTTTAGCAAAGTTGTTGTGCATGGGTCAGAAAAGGCTTTAGACCTTTTTTTAGGTGTAGAAATATGTGTAGGAGTAGGTGTATGAGTTGGTGTAGGAGTAGGTGTAGGAGTAGGTGTAGTCATTAATACATTCCAGTTCATATTTAAGACAGAACAACATCTGTCGGGGTACAAACCATTACATATACTGTTGAATAGGCATTTGGGGCATTACATATACTATTGAAAAGGTATTTATCACAGAAATGTAGGTGTGCAATATTTTTTAGATTTAAATATTTTGTATATTAAAGTATAAGTTATTATTTCACTTTAGAAACAAAGTTAACCTTGATTCAAATAACTTTGATCCGTGTGACCCAGTAAATATATTAAACCATAAACTACAAAGTGCCAACCCTTAACGAGCGATTTAGACATTGTGCTGCTGTTTTATAGCTCGGCGCGCTATTTCTCGTGATTATGAATTATAGCTCCTTCGTCTTACATCATAAAGGTCAGATTTGAGTGTACTTTAGTACAAGTAGTAGGTCGAATCGCCTCGTTCCTAGTAATTTGTGTTAAACGATTGTAACCTTTAGTTAATACGTTGGGATTTATTGTTAAGGCTTTAGGTTTTGAGCCGCAGCTTGACGTCTATGAGGTTTTTAGCGTAAGATCGAACGATAATGTAAAAGTTTAAAAATAATTTTTAAACATAAAATGAAAACCGACTTCCTAAGTAACCATTTAAACTTATATGGTTTTTTCATGGATGCCATTGTCAGGCCTGGACTAAATTGAAATGGGACCACACGGAAGGCACCAGCTTTTAATTGAAAAAGAAATATCAAAATCGGTTGACCCAGTCGAAAGTTCTAAGGTAACAAACAAAAATTAAATAGTCGAATTGAGAACCTCCTCCTTTTTGAAGTCGGTTATTATTAGATTGTAATTTTAAAAGTTAGACTGTTGTAGGTACCTATAGATTTAGATTTGAGGCCAAGTGGTTGGATTTTATGATTACCACAGAAGACTGATAAATAATTTTTGAAAGAGAATATATTCTGCTAATCTGCAATAGACTGGCGTGGTGGTTGGTATTCATATAATGAGAGACAGTGATGGGGTCGTGAGTGTTGGTGATGATGATGATAATCGTAGTCAGTTAATAAAGACATTATATTGGAGTCCGAAAGAGCCGAGGTATTGTGTAATCGATACTGCAATTATATACGGGACTCAATCTCCAAGTATCTGTATTTATAATGCTCTTATTTCTATATATTAAAGATGTTGTCGGCGACTTCGTGCGCGTAAAAGTTAATCTTGTGAAAACCGTAAATTTTCTGTGACATAGAGTAGCCTATGTTCTTCGCCGTGGTCTACTCTTTATCTCTGCCAAGTTTCGTCCAGTAGTTTCGGAGCTTATTCCATACAAACAAACAAACAAACATACAAATAAACAAACTTCTACTCTATGTAATATTAGTATAGATATACATACAAAATACGTAAAATTACCTTTTAAAAATATTGTTGATACCTTTTAATTAAGATCTTCGTATCAAAGAAACAAAGCTGAAGCTGTTCCTAGCATTTCGTAGTTCGTTATGTAGCATCCTCTACGAGAGTGCTACGGGCGTGTAGCTCAGTGCTACGTGTTTCTCATGGACAAGCGTAGAACTCTTGTCTACGAGAAACACGTAGCATGAGCTACGAGCTACGAAGCTACGATATTTTACCAATCAATGCAGTACTAGAAAACGAAAAATCTAAAATCTTAAATCCTACAGTCAATACCACATATGGTATGGACATATAGCCTGCAGAACATCAGGCATCGGCCCGCTGGGGCCGAAAGGTTCTTGAGTGGAGACCACGAACTGGACGTCGAAGCGTAGGATGGCCTTCCACCAGGTGGACAGATGACCTGAGAAAAGTAGCAGGAAGTCGGTGGATACAGGCCGCGAGCGACCGGTCGCACTGGAAATTTATGGGGCAGGCCTATGTCCTGCAGTGGACGTCACCAGGCTGAAACGATGACGACGATGAAACGAAACGACTGTCAATATGTATCACGAGTATGAACTTCATATTTTTATAAAAAAAGTATAATGAGAGTGTTTAAGTTCTCACTAGACCGGCGTTATAAAACCACGTATTTACGTCACGTAACTACGTAATGAAAACATTGTCATGCAAATAACATACGTGTTCAAAAAAGTACCGCAAAATAACACGAAAGTAGGACCTCGTACACATGACGCTTACAATCGCGCGTTTTTCTCGCGCACCGCCAAACATTTATCTCAAAGCGATAGATTTGTCGTTGGTATGCGACATAATATATCTCGCGTCCCGTCGCGTCTTCGCTAATTGTACTTGGAGGGTTAGTGGTGTACAACTTCTATAGACGTTTACAGGTTCCGGGGTCAATTTAGGTTCTTTTACAAAAAGAGAGTGAGAGAGTGAGAGAGTGTCATGATAATATAATCGGATGGAACGAAGTTCCTTTCGATTAATTAGTGAAGGAATTGTAATAAAAATTTATTTTTTTTAAAGTTATAATAATATTTTTTTATTATTAACAAATATAATATAATATAAACTTAATCAGTAGGCTCAATTTTAGTAATAACTGGCTTGCTTTCTATGAGACACAGAGAAAGAGAGACAGACAGAGAAACACGCGCACGCCGCACGGCTTACAACTATAACAAAAAGTGTCCGTTACAACTTTTGGTCTCAATTTTTTCTGTCTAGCCTCCTAACGCAACGCGCGATAAGGAACTTCGTGCCAAAAAGATAAAAAGAATTAATTTTAACCTAGAAATTTAATTCACTTTATCACAAAGGAACATAGAAACAATAGAACTAGTAAACTTAGAAATGGCGCTGTACAAATCACATATATTTCCTGTAAACTCCAAACGTGTTCACGATTGAATGCGAATAGAAAAACTCACACTTAGTACTAACTGAGGGCCCGCGTGTTTGTATAATTGTACCAATGAATACTGCTTTGTTCGCTATGTGTCAGCGACTTTGCATCTAGTGACGGATCTTGCCTATATAATTCTTAAAGACCACATCATTTCTTTGTCTGCTTTTCCACGTACCGTTCGTTGGCGTTAGTGAAATAGAACTGTAAATAGAACTGTAATAGAATTGGACATCGAACACACGAGCGTCGAGTTGTCAAATTGGTGCCGTGCTTTCAATGGCTGTGTTCCGCGGAAAATAGCGCTAACAAAAAAACGCAAGCAAAATGGCGACTGCTGGCGTTAAATAAGCAAAATGGCGGATTACGTTAGCAGTATTGAAGTTAGCCAACGTGTCCTGGCCAATAATCTGTTTTGTTTTTTCGCTATTTTCCGCGGAAAACAGCCAGTGATTATAGCAAAACGACGAAAAACAGCTGATCGTGGGAACGATTGAAATTTAAAAGAATAAATCACTCACATAAGTTTTAGCTTTAAATGAAAATTACATAACAATATGTAGAAACAAAAAATTATTTAGCAACAATCAACATCTACTGAAAATACGCCTCGTCTGCGCATACTACTAATATTATACATGTTAAAGTTTGTGATGGATGGATGGATGGATGGATGTTTGTTACTCTTTTATGCAAATCTACCGAACGGATTTTGATGAATTTGGTATGGTACTAATGGATTAAAACATAAGCTACTTTTTATCCCGGAAAAGTATAGTATTTCCGCGAGATATTCTATAGTATACTTACGCGGGCGGAGCCGCGGGAAACTAGTTAAAAATATAACGCAAGTTCATGCGTCGCTTAACACGCGTAAGCGAAGCGCGTTTAAAAGCGCTCATGTGTACCAGCTCTATCCCAAAACACAAATTACGTCCACCTGTCTGCGGTTAAGTTCGAAGGGACTCCAAATATTTAAAACATAATTTCCAGTGTAAATGTTTTGTAAAAATGTGTGTGTTGTTTTTACAAATTGCGTGTGTTCCATTATCATTACTGTTACTACGTAATGTGTTTTTGTGTCTCCGTCGTTTTAGTTCAGTATTTCATAACCTTGAGCCTGCGGATATATCTACTCTATATCTACTAATATAATAAAGAGTAAAAGTTTGTTTGTTTGTTTACTTTTAATAGGCTCCAAAAGTACTAGACCGATTTTGATGAAATTTGGCACAGATGTAGAGTAAACTATGAGTAAGGCATAGGCTACTTTGTACCTACGGTTTCAGCGAAATTAACTTTTGTGCGCACAAAGTCACGGGCAACATCTAGTAATAGATAAAAGTATTGTTTGTATGTTTGCATTGAATAAGGTCCGAAACTACTGGACCGATTTTGATGGAATTAAGCACAAATATAGAATAGACTACGCTTAAATAGAACGTACCGATTGCAATATTAAAAAGTTCATTTTCTGGAAAATATCGGTCAGATTTAAGCAATATTCACCGAGGAGTTACCCCAATAGAGTCGTGATAAAATTAAAGTTTGCTTGCTGTATAATAATAATATATAAAGACGCTCTACATCAAGTCAATTTGGCTTTGTGCAAAGTTTTTGAAAAACTTCAAAAAACATTTCTTTCTAGCAAAACAAATGTCATGGAATATGACGTCACAATATTACACATATCGGATCTCTACTAGTATGTTTAATTGAAAACATAACACATTATAATATACAGTATGTTATTTTCGGTAACAATAATATTAAAATCTATAGACGCTTAATATTACGTCAATCTGGCTCCATGCTAACTCGAAAAACTTGTGCTATAGGTACCAGACAACCGCCGAATGACGACGAGATTAGAACCCGCGACCCACGGCTTAAGCACCAACGCGCTTAAACACTGAGCCACAGAGGTCGTCAATATATGAAATACAATTACGCCAATTGTGGTCAACTTTGGGTATTTGAAATCTATAAACGATAGAATCAATCACAGGCCCTATATAACAGTATACAGGATGTTTGGTAGAACGTAGTTAATGCGTGAAATATAGATCCGGAGGGTGAAGATAATTCATTTAAAAATCCTCTTTATATGACCGATATTTTTATATACCATTTCTGACACATTCATCGTTTTTTAAGTGTCTCCCCCTCTTTAAAATACAGACCTAACCTGTTTGGGTCATATTAAAACATTGAAAATGGTCTCAATCGTCAATAATTTTAATTTCCTCAAAATAACCTGATAAACATTTAATTAAAGCTTTAAATCGAATCGAAAATGATAATAGATAATTATTAAATGCTTTAATTAAAAACAACAGTATTATCTTAATTGCACTTTTGCACCGCGATCACAAAAGATTATTAACTATCAAAATTGTTTTAACCTAAAAACTGCTATATTAAATTGCTCTTTTAAATAATATATGACATATTTAAGGGCTGTCAAATATTTTGTCATTGCCCTCGGATCTATATTTTACGGATTGAGCACATTCTATCGAACCCCCTGTAGAAAAGCTATGTAATACATCAGTCGGTTTCATCGAAGCGTGCTTCAGTGGAGAGGATTTATTGCAACTAATTATGCAACCCTCGCCGATTTCAACTGAAATATATTTTAATTGGTAAGGTTAAGGTAGCATTCCGAACTTAGCGATTTCGACGCGCGAACTACTATTTAGTATGAATTTATAAGGATCACTATACGACTCCCGCGATCATGTCACGCGACCAGTATGCGTGGTTAGAGAACCTGATTCGCTAGTTCGCTGGTCGTGGTCGCTAAGTGGTCGGCACAGACGGGCCACATATTGCTGCAACTTGTCGTACATTTTGAGATGCCGGCTATTTAGCTTGTCGGTTATACTTTGCTTAGATACAATTAAATAATTTATAGACAAATGACAATAGTCCTACTAATATTATAAATGTGGCAGTTTGTGAGGATGGATGGATGTATGGATGGATGTTTGTTTCACTCTTTCACGCAAAAGATACTAAACGGATGTTGATAAAATTTAGTATGGTAGTAGTTTAGGCTCTGAATTAAAACAGGCTACTTTTTATACCAGAAAAGTACAGTATTCCCGCGGGATAATCGATAGTATATTTACACGTGCGGAGCAGAGGAAAATAGCTAGTATTCATACTATAATGCAATTAGTTTTAATGTGCAATTAAGAAATATAATGACCGGTTCATTTGATCGATTTCAATCTTTTTGTTATGACTCTATTCTCGGCTACGTATGTAACGAGTCTATAAGTGTATGAAAAAGCTTGTCAACAAATTGTTGCGTCAGGGCGAATTTATATGACCACAAGAATCAAAATGCGGCCACCCCAATTTGAGCTTTATTGCTTACGTCACAACGTACAGCTTTTTATAATCACCCAACCGCGCGGCAGTCGCGTGATTGCGATTAGGTTGTACTTTGAGGCTGTAGTTAATAAATATCAATTCGCAGCGACCGCGCGGCAGCCGCACACCGTTTAAGGATCAATATACACCGAAATGAAACGCGACAATGAACCGTGTTTTATGTAGTGAATAAAGTTCAATTTTGAATAGCTATCTTAAGAATGCAGCGCTGCGTAGCGTCGCGTATCGTCGCGGTGTAAATTGACCCTAACTGGGCGCTCACGGTCGATTGTGGCTGGTCTGCCCCGAGCCTTATACATCATGAACTTAGTATTTAAGTTACTAAAGGTACTCTTTTAATATGCTTCTTGAAATAAAAGTGTTTTGCACCCTTTTAATATGTACCCTGGTTCCATACGAAAAGTTTGAGATTGCTTGCACATCGATTTCGTTCAGGACACATTCCGTTCAATAAGTTTGCATATCTAATGCGTAAAGCGAGTTCACCCGATTGTGAAACGTGCGGAAAACCAGAAGATGTGCAACATATCTTGGTGGGATGTGTCCGATATACTAACAAAAGAAACTAGGTACTAAATTCCCTTAAAATGTCCCCAATTAATGTAGGTATTTTTAATGCAGTATTAGCTGAACCTAATTCAACTTCTGCGAAAGTCCTGTATACTTTTATGGATATGAAAGAAATCTATTTCTTATTTATAAAAGTATAGGTCGCGCAACGAATTAAGATCTTTCGACAAAAGTAGAGGGGGTATGCGCAGAAGTCAGTTTATGGGTGTATTTGGCGGTAACGGGCTCGGGCGGGGAGGTGTGGATGCGCCGAACGCATGCTGAACGTGGCTGCCGACACGCTATTGGTACGTTAGTAATATATATTCTTTGCTATTGGTCACATGCGCGAACGACCCCCTCCACTTTCACTGAGCGCTCATAAACCGTTGCGCGACCTGTACCTATATTAAGTAAAATTAGTATAGTTTATAATATTTTTCTTGTACGATGGATTTGACTTAGCCACTATGTGCGCTTAAATCCCTAAATTAAAAAGCTATTAAAAATGTGTCTGCCATTTAATTTTTTTTTAAATAGCAGACACATTTTTTAATAGCAGATGTCGTCGAAAATGTTGATTTATTCTAGTGATTTTATTCCAAGAACCACACCAATTCTTATCTGTAATATTTCATAGTGAGAGTTAAAAATATTTTATAATATTGTAGGTAGACTATCCCAAATCCCACGGATTTCAAACGTAGGCAGTTTTGGGGTACTTCATACCGATGCCACCTTAAATTAGGGTTGCCAACCTAAAATTTGAAGTTGAAAAAACTAGATTAGTTAAGTTTAAAAGCAGTATGCTACATTAATATGAAGTGACAGAAAATAGGTTACATGAAATAAATGTAATGCTGCATATTTTATAGTACTTGAATATAATTCAATTAGAAAGAAAAAAGTTCTAAGAGTGGCGCGCGAATTTAATATTTAATACCTTATTAAGGTGCTTTGAAAATCCAGGACGATGCTTTAAAACTTTCCAGGACACCCCAGGACAAGAAAAGTAGGTCATGTCCTGGGAAAACAGGACTGTTGGCAACCCTACCTTAAATGCAAAAGGCTTATCTTAAGCTCATTTTATGTGAAATAAGTATCTTTCTATTTGAGAAAATTCTATGAAATGTTAGTTTTGTCAGCACCTTTACTGCGTTAAACTTTGCATATTAAATTACATATACAGTTATACCTATTATTACATACATAATACAATAGTACCCTTAATCTACATATATGTTGAAACCGCATTAAAATCAGCGGGTCAATTCTGCTAAATTAAACCTGCAAAAATACAATTACAGTAAATCCCGATACACTCAACTGCCAAACGGTATTCTCGTAAACGTTAAATGAACTTGAAACGCGTTCTGATTGGTTGAAACTTCATGAAATCAGTTTATGATAAGATGTCGCTTTACTTATAAAACGGTCAAAGTAAAATGAAAGTCTACTTTAAATACGAGAATTGAGGTTATTGTAAGTACTAAGCACATAGAAGCATTTTATACTATGTAAAGAATATGCCTAAAAATTAATGGATTTAAAGAGTTAGTCAACAATTGCTTAAGCAATTTTCGTAATGCACTTTCAAAACACCAGGGAGGCATGAAGTGGCGAAGTCAAGTGGTTTCTGTTTGCCTTTAACTATTGGTTCCTAATTGCCCCGCGGAGAGCTTTCGACTCGTTATTATAAGCTTTCATTGACTCGCTACAAGTTAGTTTTCCTTTTATAATAACGAATCAAATGGAATTCTTTAGTAGTGCAAGAGCAGTGTTCTGTTTTAATAGATGTTGTTTGCTCTTTTTATTAGTATATAAGTGCCAATTTTACGTACGCCCGTTACAGTTAATCGATGATTAAATATGCTATCTCTCTCGTTCTTCGTATAAATGAAGAGAAGACATGATACTCGTATTTAGACAAACGATTAACACTGACTGGCGCTGGTGAATTTAAGTTATTAATAGTAAATAGACTGAGCATTTAAAATAAAACAATGAAAATAACTTATTTATTTAGGGTCATTTCCCACTGATTCATGACGCGTGACGCAACTCTACACGCATTTTTTTTTTTTATGAAATAAGGGGGCAAACGAGCAAACGGGTCACCTGATGGAAAGCAACTTCCGTCGCCCATGGACACTCGCAGCATCAGAAGAGCTGCAAGTGCGTTGCCGGCCTTTTAAGAGGGAATAGGGTAATAGGGGAGGGTAGGGAAGGGAATAGGGTAGGGGATTGGGCCTCCGGTAAACTCACTCACTTGGCGAAACACAGCGCAAACGCTGTTTCACGCCGGTTTTCTGTGAGCCCGTGGTATTTCTCCGGTCGAGCCGGCCCATTCGTGCCGAAGCATGGCTCTACCACGTATTGTATTCATCCCAATTGTTTACCATCAGGCGGGCTATAGCATGTGTGAAATTAGATTTTATGTAAACATCCATCCATCCCATCTATCCACATGAATCCGTTAATATTAAAAAACTTCTACATTATCTACAAAAAAAAAACAGGTTAATTAAAAAAATTATGAAAGAACCAAAAAAAAATGTTAGAACAAAGATCATTAAATTTGGGCTAAAACTTTTGAGTTCAGTTCTTACAAAATAAACACGAGTGGATCTCACAGAACTTGTAAAGAGCTTTTATTTATAAAAAGTTTAAGGTTTTAAAGCAAAAATGTTTTATTCAAAGGCAACATAAGGGGTATAGTCGGCAAAAATGTCGTCGCGCTTAACAACTGAGGATCAATTCTGCTAAATAAAACCTGCATTAATACAATAACAATCAAGTCCCGATACGCTAAAACGACAGTTAACAGTTAAACCAACGTGAAATGAGCTAGAATTGGTAGAAACTTCATATAATCAGTTTATGATAACATGTCGCTCAACTTACAATACAATCAAAGTAAAATGAAAGTCTACTTTAAATACGAGAATTCAGGTTTTGGTCAGATGTTGCTGATGTCTATTGCATTTACTGCTACTAAACCTTTGGTCAAAATTCATCCATCCTACTAATATTATAAATGTGATTTTTTTTAAGGATGGATGAATGGATGGATGAATGTATGGATAAATGGATGTTTTTTAATCTTTCACGCAAAAACTACTGAACGAATTTCGATGAAATTTGATATGGTAGTAGTTAGGACTCTGGATTAAAACATAGGCTGCATTTTATACCGAAAAAGTGCAGTGTTCCCGAGGGATACTATATTAACGCGGGCGGAACCGCGGGCCAAAGCTAGTCTTCTTTATATCTATAATATATACCTACATAAAAGGCAAACCTGACTGACTCATCTATCAACGCATAGCCGAAACTACTGAACGAAATTTGGCATACAGATAGCGGATTGTTGTAATGACATAGGCATCCGCTAAAAAAATATTTTTGAGAATTCGCCCCCTAAAGGGGTGAAAAAGGGGTTAAAACTTTTTATGGAAACCGAACTCCACGCGGACGAAGTCGCGGGCAAAAGGTAGTTATCATGTAGTTGGTCTGGTATCGTTGGTGTCCATGAATTCAATTTACTACTATAAGTCAATTCGTACTCTCATCAATTGTATCCTATAACATAAAAGTCGTTTCGGACTTTTATGGCATGTGGTTATTGGTTATCCATAAAATATTTGGCTCGCAGAATCATTTCAAATGGAATATAAAGTGAAAAATTGTGAGTGATTTTTTATGTAAACGAATGATCTTCTGCTCTGGGTTTTATTTTGTTGAATGTACTTCTCTTCTTGTTTATAAAATAACTTGAAAGCCCAAAAAAGCCTTTTCAAGTTTTTTACTGAACTTAACTTGTACATCCAGCTACATTTAAACGAATATGACTTGACCAGATTATCCACTAGGTATATTCTTACCTAATCGGTATTTAGTATTTGCTATTATAATGTTAATATTAATATTGAATTGGTTACGGTACATACTTTCGAAATTTTCTAATGACTAACCTCTAAAGCTCAAATGCGACAACCCGTTTAGGCTCTAGAGCTTGCCAAAGAAATATACATACACTCAAAAACATAACCCTCCTCCTGGCGCGGTCGGGTAAAAACGTGTTTTACATTTAAGTTATATGTACTTCGTTTTTAAAATGGCTATCATCATTTATTTTATTTATTTATCATAATAAATCCAATTGAATGTATTGCAAATGTCATAATGAAAATTTTGAGCAAATAAACATTATCTATCTATTTAATATATTGTTCATGCTATTTTATTCGTAATTAATACAAGTATAATAAAGAGGAAAAGTTATTTGTTTGCATTGAATAGGCTCCGAAAGTACTAGACCGATTTTGATAAAATTTGGCACAGATGTAGAGTAGACCACGGGGAAGGACAAAGGCTTCTTTTTATCGCGGAAAATATACGGTTTCTGCGAAATTTACTTTTGCGTGCACAAAGTCGCGGGCAACATCTAGTTCTCTTATAATTCCACACATTTTCTTTCGTATCCCTATGATATTAACCATACCTTATCCTACAGAGAAATAGTGTAATAATGAGCGATAAATCAGCAAACAAACCGCACAGTGGAGTGGGAATCAGTTATTGCCGGGGCCGGGGTCGCTTCGTCATTTACCCCGCCTGTAGACAGATGGGGTAAAGGGTAGACCATGCTGATAGGCAGCAGCGGTGGTGTTTTTTCAGTTTATAATATTATAATGTAATAATTAGCGATAAATCGGCGAACAAACCGCACAGTGGAGTGGGAATCAGGTAATGCCACAGCTGGGATCACTCCTTTACTTACCAAGCCTGAAGACAGCTAGGGTAAACCTAGTATATATCAGTACAATGGGGTAAACAGTAGACCATCGACCAGCGTGATAGATGGCAGCGGAAAGGTTTTAATACGAATAACATATGTAAGAACTATTTATGCTCTGTTACCACCATTGCAAACCACATTTTGTGATTAAATTATGATTATGATAATAACAGTTTTTTGTTTGTTCGCGAATATAATTTGATGGAATCGAATGGGCGCACTTGTTTGCTAAGATAAGTTATAGATATTATGAATGCCAAAGCCGGAAGGAAGTCTAATAATTTTGACAGTCTATGCACATTGCACATGAATGTGTGTAGGTATTTTTGTACTTTTTTTACCGTAGCGCCTAAACTACTGATCCGATTTTGTGTCAAGAGATTCATAATGATAGCCTATGTAACATAGGCTATATAATTATATGGTTATAATTTTTTACTTTTGTATATTTTGCCATTCTATTTATTCATTGCTTTGCCTGCAGTTATAGAGGTTAGTGTTTATTCATTTATGTATAGTTATTAATTACAGCTAGACATTGATTAACAATTACAACAAAATGTCTGCTTACTTTTAATTTTAATTATTATCAACAGACCAAAAATCGCTACCTCTTCCGCTTATACCATGTTCCACCTAATGATTTTTTAGTGGTGTCAGGATATAAGGAAAAATGAACGAAACGTATGCCTATTTCTTAGCGACACCAAATCGAACTCTTTATATTTTCTGAAGAGATTTTGTCGTATTCACTTTCGGACCGAATAAATCACTCTTGGAAAGGATAATAAAATAGACTCTTTCAAATGTAAATAGAGTTATTTTGAGTGTGTGACTTTCCTGAATGTGCTGAATTATGTGACTTGTGTGTACACTTTGGAAAGTTACATTTTCTTAAGAAATAGTAAAGAAAATATTTGATTTTGGGCCAGCTCTATGTACACCACATAAGTAAATAGAAAAAAAATATGAGAATTTCATAAAAATAACTACAAAAAATATTTTGAAGTAGGGTACATGCGCACTAAAATGATTATTTAAAAAGTTTTTAATGCGATAATCCTATTTCCTATATAGAGCGGCCATGACAGTTGTTTGGACATGACTTTTGACGTTGTTGACAGTTTTAGGAAGAGACGTCTTCTTGAATGTCATACGACAAAAGCCGTGTCATTGTCAAAATGTCATTCTTTGGATAATTAAGATCTGATCCGCCATGTTTTATTTTACGTTGTGTTGCTCTCCTTGACGAAGTAAATTTAAATGCACATTGAAACAAAGCGAAATTAAACAAAATAAAGAATAGGAAACGCTTACTATATTGTGTAGCTATATTTACATATAGTGTACATGGTGCTGGCCCACACCTCATATATTTCTAAAACATCTTCTTTACAATAATGACTCAGAAATGGTTTGTAATGAATTCTGCGATGCTCAGTAACGATCGAATAGTCTTAAGTTGATCAAATTCGCTTAACAGCGCATATGAGTTGTGAACACTCATACTTACTCACGTGGAAACAAGGACTTCAACCACGTCTGCAGTCGATGCGGTTGTGTCCTTTGTGTTTAAATATTTTGAGGCATCCGTCCTGGTGAAAAAGTTTAGAAACTGGTAGGGCAGGAACTTTGAACAGCCGCTAAAAAGTATAATATAGCTACTATGCGTCGATAGTATTAAATAATGTATATACCTACATAATAGAACGCATCCAGTATTATATATAGTAACACCTTTCTTTGTCTTAGACAAAGCTTCACTGTCTACTGCGACATATATAAAAAATTGTAAATTTATTTTTGTTTGCAATTCCGTGGTACATGGTGTTACGTATAAAAACCATCATCGTAACTTACCCCATCACCACAATTTACCCTAAAAATTCAAAGGCGATCCTCCAGGGAAATGTAAACATGGGACCTTAAAAAGCCAATAAATTGTATAATCCTAACGCATAAACTGCTCCCTCGGGGCCACCGTCCATCACTCAGTATCAGGTAACCGGTAAGCCCGTTTGCTCTTTATTATGAAAAAATTAGGGTCGCCTTCAGGGGTTAAAAATGTCGTTTGTTCTGATCGCCGGGGCAAGCTGCGGTTGAAGATGGATGGTCTTTTATATTGAGTGTTTTATATACCTACTATGATTCGGCTACAAAGTTGTGATTTTCTATGAGAGTATGATCACAAAAATCAGAATGCGGCGGCCGCAATTTGAGCTTTATCCATTAGGCTATAATGTAGGTACAGCTGATGTTTATACGTTTGCCATTAGGTTGTTCGTTGTGGCCTAGTCGATATAGCTCAGTTTGCTATGGAAGTAAATACCTACCTATAGTGCTTGGTGCGATTTGTGTAACTGGGCCGTAAAGCAGCATTAGATTTTTCATGTGAGTAAATTAGTCTTAAATCCAAGAATATTTCGCGAAAAAAACACCAACAACCTGCAAGAAAATGCGTCGTGTTATGCATACTGCATGGTCATCACAGACTCCGTGGTCTTAGTGGTTAGAGCTTGGGTCTCGACTCGGTCGTGAGTTCGATTCCCGCATTGGAACAACAAAAAAATATGTTTCCAAGTTTGGTTAGGACAATGCAGGCTGTTCACTTAATTGTCTGACAAGAAAGATGATCCATGCGTCGGATGGGCATCTAAAAAGTCGGACCCGCGCGTGGTCTCTTGTCAGTCTTGTCGGTTATCCGTCCCCCAGTGGGACTTAAAAAATAAGAAAATTGAGTAGAGAAGAAGAGATAAATTTTAGCAGAATTTAAAGAAGAACTATTCGACAATGAGAATTATTTTATACTTTTAAGTGATTTCAAATAAAAATGCCTTTGCTTTGGAAGCATTTTATTTTGGAGGTCGGTTTATATATATTTTTTAAATATTAATTTATTTTCTCTTCTTATGTGCAATCTGTTTTGTAGTGTGATATCAAAAATGTCGAATAAATTTATTTATTTATAATCATATGCCCAAAATATCCGTAAGTGATATTGAACGACAAATAGTATTTTGAAAGTTTTAATTTACATTCTAAAGCCTTTATTTAATCTGAATACATTGTTTGTTTCGCTATTAAGTTGAGCTAAGTCAATGATTATCCAATAGAAGCCTGTAGGCCGTATCTGCTAATCAAAGCTGACTTCACTTAATTGAAATCAAGACATTGTCGGCAGTAGATAATTCCGTTACAGCCTTAGAAGGTTCTATTTATGTACGGACCATAGACCTATTATTATTATAGACATGTCGAGGCAAAAAGTCTCCATTCTAAAGCGGCCCTGCTTTTGGGGTTGTTGCAGTCGAGGTTTGACATTTTGACATTTGTTTTCCGCTGAATCAGTCCGCATTTAATTTGAAAAAATCTTCTGAAATTATGGCGTTACTTTTTCTTGTATGAATATTTTTTTCGTCAAATGTTCGTCATAAGTTCATACCCATCCTTAGTTTTGAAATCATTACTACTGAAACGTGTATTGTCTACTGCATCGTTTCTCAACCTTTAACCTATCGCGACCCACGAATAAGCCAAAGTCAAGCGCGCAAAAGAAGTAAAAAGTCAAGCGCCCGTCACGATTTTTTCGACGTATTGTACATAAGATTCGTTCTTGTACCTATATGTAGTTAGTATTTATTATTTTTTAAAAGAATGCGACATGCGAATTTAAAAAGAAACTCGACCCCCCCAAGGGTCGCGACCCACCGGTTAAGAAACGATGGTCTACTATATAGTCCTCCTTATCGATTTCGATAACGGCGACCCTGAAATTAGGGATTATTTCTATTATGGGCCCTAATATGACTTGCCAGACCGAACTTGGTCTTGAATGTCCTATCACACGTGCGGCAGTAGTGTTGACCCGCGGAGTTATATGTATAAGTGTAGGAAGGCTTAGGTCTGTCTTTACGTAATTGGCGTTTGGTGTCTAACGTTTGAAGACGATTTTCCTCAAACGCCTTAGTCAGTCTGTAGATGGTAGATCGCCATGATGACCTCCCAGTAGCAAGCTCCTCCCAACACGCTGGGTCTATAGCGCAGGCGTTCAGATGTCTTTTGAGCACATCCTTATAACGCAGATACTGTCCACCTTGCTTACGTTTGCCTTCTGCCAACTCAGAGAAAAATACGGCTTTAGACAAGCGGTGATCATTCATGCGAAGGATATGCCCGCACCATCTAAGTTGTCGCTGCATCAGTAGAGCTTCCATGCCATATATCCCGGCGCGACGCAGAACTTCCGAATTAGGTACACAGTCCTGCCACTTGATCTTAAGAATAGATCTTAGACATCTTAGGTGGTAGGTGTCAAGCTTTTTGATGTCTGATTTATAGAGGCACCATGTCTCAGCTCCATATAAAAGAACTGGTATTATTAGTGCCTTATAAACACTAATCTTAGTCTCCAGCTTGAGATCATGGGACTTCCAGACACGTTTAGTGAGTCGCCCGAAATTGGCAGCAGCGTTAGCAATACGTGACGGTATCTCTGAGGCTAAGGTGTTATCGTGGCGGATATGACTTCCAAGATATTTAAAGTGTAAAACCTCTTCTAGTGATTTCCCACCCAGATTCAATGCAAATGGATCAGCGGCTTTACCTCTAGGTGGCTGCTTGATTATTTGTGTCTTGGAAGCACTTATGACCAGACCAAAACGCTGACATGACTCATGTAATGCGTCAACATAGCTCTGGAGTTGCGTCATGCTATCGGACATGAGGCATATGTCGTCTGCATAAAGTATGTCTAATACAGCTGTTCTTTGAGTTTTCGACTTTGCTCTAAACCTTGAGATGTCAAAAACACCCTTGTCAGACCTAACATTAAGCTAGATTTGGTTATTGCAGTGTTTTAGTGCGTCACACATTACAGCGGCAAAGTATATGGTCTACTAGAATACTAATGAAAGCTTGATTCTTGCGATTATGGTAGTTATGTCGATGTAACTATGAGTACGCGATACATAGATATATTATATTCTGACGCGATATGAATTTTTATTTCATTGGGTAAATAAAATACTAATTGGGGAAACATACAGTAAATAAAATAAAATAATTTATTTTTACCAAATGCTACATTGAAGTTACAATAATAGCTAATCGTAAATTCTTTACAAAATTTTAGGTATTTCGCATTTTAGTAATTTTAGTGAAAATAAAAAGGCGTCTTGCGAGAGCATTATGGCTACTTTTATGGCATTTCGGTACACAGTTGCACAAAATCTACGCCCACGTGTTATTTTTTTCGCCCCGAGTTTCAGCAAGGCTTCTTTAAAAAGGCTTGTATAATGTCACCGTAAAATTGTAAGAACCGTTAGATTGTAAAATATCTAACGAGATTGTAAAAATATGTCAAATTTCACTACTTATTTTACAATCTAACGGTTTTTACAATTTTACGGTGATATATATAATTATTGAAGCCGTTTCCGAGATTCTTCCCTGGTTTAAGGCTAGATCCATTTTTCATCCCCAAAACTCATGGAAATTATTGAAGCCGTTTCCGAGATCCTGATTATACATGTATACAACAATAGCTCGTTTAAAGTATAGCTCTAGTCCCGCAACGCCGGTTTCATCACTCGTTATCCTCTTGAGCCGGGAATCAATAACTTTGTGCACGCAACGCAATTTTTGTACGTATCTACTACCATTATAAATGTGAAAGTTTACGTGGATGGATGTATCTATGGATATTTGTGACTCTTTCATGCAAAAACTACTGAACGGATTTTGATGAAATGCATGATAGTAGTTTAGGTATGTATACATAAAGTAATTAATATATGACTAGCTTTTGCCCGTGGCTCGGTCCGCGTATTTAGAGTATCCCATGGGCACACTGTACTTTTTCAAGATAAAAGTGTATTAATACTAAGTAGTTTTTGCGCGAAAGTGTCACAAACTTCCATCCTCACAAACTTTTACATTACAGTACCTACTTAGTATCTAGTAAAATGACATGAATTCTTTCTAACATATAATACATTATTCGAAATGTATTGAGAAGCGACGGTCAAAATAACTATTTCTTTAAACTTTTCTCTCAGAGATTCAAAAGGAGACATTTGTAAATTGAACGTATTGTTCGCTTTTGCAGTACAAATATTGTATTAATGTCTGCGGCACTTCCCCATAAAAGGATGCCGTAAGACATCCTACTATGAAAGTAACTAAAATAAACTATTCGCGCCGTGTCTTCGTCAGAAATTTTCCTAATTTTTCGGACTGCATATGCTGCAGAACTGAGCCTATCTGCAAGATTAGCAATATGAGGATCCCACTGTAATTTACTATCTAAAAACACTAGAGTGTTTTACCTACCTAGAAACACAGTGGTGTCCACTTAATTCAAATATAAAAATAATAATAATGACTATCCTATCAAACTATAGTGAACCTAACTTTTTATCATAAAAACATATTTATTTTAATTATTTTTAATCCCGAGTTCGTGTCATACCCAAATCAAGCGTTTGCGACCCCCGTCAAACTCGCAATTCACGTCACACAACCTTGTACATTGTTGTACAAGGTACATTCATTAACCACATCCTTGACAAATGGGTAAATAAAGATTCAAATTCAGTTCTTGTTAGCGTAGCTATACTTCCTAACGTCCAATCGGCATAATGCTGCCGATTGGATCAGAACTGTGTATTAGCAAAGAATATATTATAGGTCCTTACATATGAAATTGTTGTTTTGTCGTATTGGCGACTTTGGTCTCAAATATTATATCTTCCTTGGTTAGGAATTCCAATTTCAAATTTATACCGCTATTTACTTATGCATGTGTGTTTCGAAAACCGTAATTCATTTGTTTTTCAATTCAGCAGTCGAATGCTGCATTACATTACTCAACCGGCACAATAATAAAGGGATTTTAAATCGAATCATTGCCTGTGATGAAAAGTGGACGCTCTAGGCCATTGCTGCTTCAGGACAACGCTAGACTACACACTGCACAACAGACGGATACCAAATTAGAGGAGCTTCAATTGAAATGTTGACATCCACCGTACTCCTTGGACCTTGCTCCAACATATTACCATTTTGTCGAAATTTGGATAACTTCTTGAAAGGGAGATATTTAACTCCGATGGGGCAGTACAAAGCGCCTTCAAATATTTTATTGTCTGAATGGTTTTTTTAGTAAAGAAATCAATTAATAACCTTTAAGATGGCAAAATTAAATATATAGCAATGGTATATACTTTGATTTAATAAATATACTGTTTCAAAAAATCGACTTTGTGTTCCTTCCTTTCTTTACAAAACGTCACTTAATGTGACCTGCACAACCTTTGAATGGTTTTTTTAGTAAAGAAATCAATTAATAACCTTTAAGATGGCAAAATTACATATATAGCAATGGTATATACTTTGATTTAATAAATATACTGTTTAAAAAAATCGACTTTGTGTTCCTTCCTTTCTTTACAAAACGTCACTTCATGTGACCTGCACAACCTTTCTTTACATATCAAGTTTCTATTTGAGGTACATATTTTCTTTATACCTCAAATAGAACTTGAAATTAATATTTTATAATAAGGAACTTCGCTCCTATCTGGTGTTCCACGATACCACACATCTTTTTTAATTTATATTTAAATCAAATACATATCCGAAATGTTACTAGGACAGTATAAGTAATTATTCGGCCGTTAGCTTTGGGAGCTGTACTAGTATAAACATACACACAGCTCCCAGCCTAGAAACTCTTTAGGAAAATTATTTTCAGCGAAATCGAACAATAACGTTCAAAGTTCAAAGAAAACCTATTGCGCGTTGATGGTTATGAAACCCTTAGACATGTCCTGACACGCTCTTGGTTAGGCTATTTTATAAAATCACAGGTTTATTATCCGCGCAATGTTTTGCGCTAGTGCGGACAGGCTCTTCATGTTCGACATCTTACATTGCGATGCTATCCTGTAGTGTAAAAACAGCATTCTCTAACCCCCTTACTAATAAAAATATTTATCCAGTAGATAAGCAATGCAATATTTTGTCCTTGTCTGTCAAGCGACATTTCCAACGCATAAGAATTGGACAAAACATTGTATAGCTTATCTACTGGATAAATATTTTCATTAGTAAGGGGGTATTTCTATAACTCCTGCGTAAGGCACTTATAAATTACATTCAATATCGCTGAATACAATCCGTTGACATTTGCGATGGTCGTTATGCTAGTAATATTTGATGGTTCGCTGTGGTTGGATACCGTCCAACTCTTTTATTATTTAGACATTTTTATAATGAACGGCGAATCCCCCATCATCATCGCTATCCATATGAATAAGATATAATTGACCTTCAATCACGGCAAATTTCACTTCCAATTGGCCTTTTTATTGTTGTGGTTTTCGTCCAAGCATTTTGATCAGATTTTGATAGAGAATCAGATATGGAATCAGTATGCTAATATAGGATATATTATGTATTTTATTTTATTCAAATTGGGTCCTTAATCCGAATCGAAGTATGAAGGTTTCGACGTATGATAATTGGACACAAAAAGAAACCTCAGAATGTCGCGTCATGAAAAGCTGTAGCTAGCGTATTTCTCTTTATTGCAACTGTGATAATATTATGCTGTGTCAATAACTTGTTAAAACATATTTTTACAAATAAAAAAAATTAAAGTGTCACGGAAATAGGGTGACACACCCAATTGCAAGCACTGTACCAAATTATCAGTGACCCGAACAAATATTAGAATTATAAGTTTCTCACTAATTAATTTTTGTTTCAGCTTAATAAAAAAAAGTAATGTTTCTAGAATCTACAGCCGGCGTACTTTAAACTATAAAGTATTTTCCTCTGTAATAATCGAGGTTAAATCTGGACCATCTCTTAAAGTGCTGATAATTGGTGCTCTCACCCTATATACAGTACTTATAATAAAAAAGTTGTTTAATTTTGTCTGTCTGTTTGTTCTGGATAATCACTGAAACTGCTAGACTGAATTTCACAAGACTTTCACTAGCAGATAACTGAGGATATAAGGTGCAACGAAGGCTCCTTTATCTTAGGGTTCCGTTTAAAAAAGTATGGTTTCGTTTCCTAAACTTCTACGCAAACAAAGTTTTATAGACACCAGCTAGTAATAAAATCATTTGAAATGAAATTTTCTCGTCATGATTATTTAGCTGAACGCTCAGATTTATTTCATTCTGCGTCTGACGGCACAGAAATTGCATGCAAATGTAAGTACGCAATAAATTTTCTTACATGTGTAGAAAGGCGGACGCTATTTAATGAAATGACGATGTTTTCTAATGTATGTTTAATATGACATATCCATGTTTTGTAATGAGAGATAAAATCTCTGTTAAGGTTTTCATTTATTTAATACGATTTGAATAATACTGCGGCCACATTAATGTTGTTGCGTTACACGGTGTATTTTTATCCAAATTAAAAATTTACCCAACAATATTCGGTACGCCCGCCGTACGCCGTATGCATGTATATAACCTTTTTATGGTAACCAAATTTGTTCTATAGTTACTTTTAGAACAAATTTGGTTACCATAAAAAGGTTATAGTGAGCCAACCTTAAAAGATAGACATATACTGTCGCGAATTTTTTTGTAGAACTTTTAAAGGGGAAGAAAAGGGGAAAGCTCTCAAAAGAAAAAAAGAAAAAAAAAACCCCGATATTTTCTTGAGTGGTGCTCCGCTCGTATTGAACTTAGAATGATGTTATATAGCCTAAAGCCTTCCTCGATAAGTAGACTATTTAACACAAAAATAAGTTTTTCAATTCGTACCAGTAGTTCCTAAGATAAGCGCGTTCAAACAAACAAACAAAAAAACTCTTCAGCTTTATAATATTAGTAGAGATTAGGCGAATTCCGATCAAATTCTATTTACAATAATAATAACAATAATCAGATACTAGAGTATCTGATTATATTATTATTATTGTTGTAAATTAACTAGTCAGATTGACAAGAAAATTAAGTTATTGGGCTGCGTAAAAACTAAAATTCATTAGTAATTTTTTTCGACAATTCATTTAATTGCAATAACCAACTGGATTTTTAATTATATAATATAATAAAAAGTGCTGTCATAATTTTCATACAATTTTCATTCGATATAGTTACGAATACTTTGATGTAAGCTTAAGTTACTCTCTAAAGTCTAAATAAAATATGAAGAAAAAATTAAAATTGTTTCTTTAGTGCTCATGTAAACTAAGCCTTAAGCATAGGTCTAATTACTATCCTTGTGTAGTTTGCAAAATCTTAAAATAAGTTCCAATCAATACCATTCAAGGCAATATATACCAAGGTAATGTAAGCTTTATTAGCGATTAGTGTATGAGCTTTGTTTGCTTTCAAGCAAATTACTGAACAATCAATTAGATATTCTATTTGGTTAGTAGATCTAAGCTAGTTAAAACCTAATACTTAAATTTTTTTTCCTAAAAAAGTTTCTTGAGGTAATTTGTTCTATCGTACTTACCTCTTTCCGATTCCTATTAATGATACTTTTAGCTTACTATGATCGGTAGCGGTGACGAAGGCTGGTTCCTCTTCATAGGGAAGCCCTAAACTATGTAATAAGTAGGGATTTTTTCGTAAAAAAGTTTCTTGAGTCAAACATTATTTTATTGCATTTCCTATTTTATATAATACTAGATGTTGCCCGCGACTTCGTGCGCGCAAAAGTTAATTTCGCAGAAACCAGTACATTTTTCCGCGATAAAAAGTAGCTTATGTCCTTCCCCGTGGTCTACACTATATCTTTATTAAGTAAAAAAATAGATTTATTCTATCGTACTTATCTCTTTCCGTGATACTTTTAGCTTACTATGATCAGTAGCGATGGCGAAGGCTGATTCTCCTTTATAGGGAAGCCCTAGAATTTGGATGAGGGTCTTCAAAGGGTAAGTGAAGCCGATAGGAATGGAGGTATAGGAACACCTCACTATTGATCGTTAGACATGTGAATTGTCACTCCGAAAAACTTAGCCCTTTTCATCCGTTAATGGATGATTTATACCACTCTTGAAAAACTGAAGTGCCTGGGGCAGTTGGATCTTATGGTTCCCAAAGCACATACGGCATTCTCACAATACAATCAGCCTAGTCCAGAGGAATGACTGGTCAATACGTCTGGGAACAACCATGTGCGGGTTTCCTCACGATGTTTTCCTTCAACGTTAGAGCGTCAGTATAATAAATAAATAATAAATAAATAACTTTTATTTCAGGCTGCATAGGCCCATATTATAAATACCTTACAGACTAACATACATATTATATACTTAAAAACTACACTTTCACACGTGATGACGGCGACGTGATGCGCGCTTCGTTCCGGAGTCTCCCCCGGAACCTCCGGTAGACCACACCCGCTGGCCAGAAATCCTTCACCTCGAAGGTCGACAGTAGATGCGTCGGTACTCTCACCACAAAGGAACTGAAGTTGACCTTGTGGCGAGACTCCAGACGCTCGACCCTTAAGGCGAGGGACGTCTTCTTACGGATGTAGTCTACGACATCCTCAACCTCCATGGACCAGTGCAGGCGGGAGACATACAGCAGCGTCGCGGGTACTTCACACCGCAGTCGCAGCTCGGGCTCGTAGGGTGCGGTGCCGCGGTGGTTGCGGACGGCGGGCTTCTTCTTCTTTTTCCTCTCCACTAGTATGAAGCCCTCCTCATCGCACCCCCTGCTCTTGTCCTTGCCAGGTTGAAGAGGCTCAGCCTTGCGGCTTTCCGTAGCCTTACGGCTTTCTTTCTCCCCCTTTGTCTTCGCCCGCGGGGGAGGTGCGGGGCGAGCGGCAATACTCGCAAAATTTTTCTGCTGAGTCGCTGGTTGACTCGGCGTCGGCGCAACCCGGAGGGGAACGCATGCGGCGGGGGCGGGCGCGGTAGCTGACTCTGCAGATTCCGCTGACACGTAAAACGATGTGTCAGCGCGCGCGCCGCCACGACGTGTGTTGACAAAGATAGTCGAATGATCGGGTGACCTACTTACTGAATTATTAGATTTTAATTCTAATAATTCACTACGCAAGTCACGGATGGTAGATTACGATGCATCCAATCTACCTCGCATCTCGTCCAGCTCTGCCTTCATACTGTTGAAGTTCTTCAGCAGGCTGGAGACGTCGACGTGGTCCATCGTTACTACCGGCAGCTTGTGGAGATCTTTCGCCACAAAGGCCGGCACGTCGTCTGGATCCGTCTGCTTCAGCAGGGAGATGATATCCTGCACGCTTCGTTCGCCGCCATCTCGCCTCCGTGATGGCATGTTCGCGCTCTGGCCGAGCGTCTCGTACAGCAGCTGCTTGCCCATACAAATCTCTTCACTGCTGAAGGTTGACTTGCAGATCTGCATGATGCTGACCTCGTCCATGGTGTCGATGGCATGCTGGATGAATGCCAGCAACTCGTTGGCCACCATTGGCGCCATGTTGGACGTGCAGCGACAATCAGCCGCGCGACTCGCAAAAATGTTTTGCTTCGTGAATGTAATGCGGAACGCGACCGTTCGACAGCGCTCAACGCACGACACTAATGTACTTGAGATCTGAAAAAGTCTCATTGGTATACGCCACAACTGGGATTTGAACCTGCACTCTCTCGAATGCGAACCAAACGGTCTACCCACTAGGCCACGGCCACTCTCAATTAAACATTTTAACTGTGGGAGAGCTACGCATCAGCATGAATTGGCCGGCTCGACCGGGTAAATACCACGACCTCACAGAAAACCGGCGTGAAATAACGCTTGCGTTGTGTTTCGCCGAGTGAGTGAGGTTACCGGAGGCCCAAGGGGGTTGGGGATTCTAAGGACCAGGAACGCATATCGCAACACCGTGTGTTGTTAGTGTCCATGGGCGGTGATAATCGCTTACCATCAGGCGATCCGTCTGCTCGTTTCCTGTTCATTACATAAAAAAAGAACACTGATAACTACAGTAAAAAGGAGTTTTGGTTCTGAGTTCTGAGTGGCGATGAGTCAATGTACGAAATTCTACGGTGTCCGCAACCGCACTTTAGTTACGTTAGTAATTTATATTCTTTGCTTTAGTGCTTTTAATTTAAAAAATATACTTTTAACGGAAAAGCCATTGGTTTTCATTAAAATGTGTGTAACCTATTTAAAATTTATAGTTGTTTGGTAAAATTTGGCGCCCAAACAGCTTCTGACCCGGATTAAAGGATTAGTTTCGCCCGCGTACACGGTCAATTTATTACTTCAACTTTAACGAGTACTGTATAATAGAAAATTATACTTAAAGGAATCAGACGTCACTTTGTGGAAAAAAAGTATAAATTTTATAATTTAATTATTAATATTGTATTAATTAATGTAATATTAGATTGTATAGAACATTATCGTTTTTAAATAATTACTAGCTGTTTGTTGCCCGCGGCTCCGCCCGCGTAAATATAGTATCCCTCGGGAACTCTGTATTTTTTCGGCATAAAAAGTAGCCTATGTTTAAATCAAGAGTCTAAACTGGTAACATACCAAATTTCATAAAAATCTGTTCAGTTGTTTTTGCATGAAAGAGTAACAAACATCTATCCATCCATAAACTTTCACATTTATAATATTAGTAGGAAGTAGGATTGCATTTTTAAATAATTATTGCATCAATTGTAAGCAAAGTTTTATGAATACTAGATGTTGCCTGTGGTCAAAATTCGCCCATAATAATTATTTATTATGAGTTTGAACTTAAAAAGCGTCCTTTTGCTTCTTAGATAGAAAATATTAAAAAAACTTTACCAACATCATTTCAGCTCATTTCTAAGGGTTCTGTAGCTATCCACGTGCATTACATTTTTTTAAATTATTTCAAAAGTTTTTTGTCCAATTTCGCACATTCCTATTTTAGTATGATCTATCAGTCACAGAATACAGAACATCCAGAAACCGTCAACGAGCTGGAAAGTGAAGCCGTCACGACTACTCCAAACTGGAGTGGCTATCCACACATAATATGTTACCACAGAATAACGGAATATTTTACCCAACTTTTTTTCAATTAATTTTTATTCAACTAATTGTCGTAACGTAATAACGCGATTTGTTTTGTAAGTGTAATGAGTAAAGTAAAGTTAAGAGCAGGCGTGGCGGTGTTTCGCCATGGTTTTGGTTACAGACTACAGTGCACTGCGTACAAATGTGATCGAACACTCATTCTGGATGTTCTGTATTCTGTGCTATCAGCATGGAAACCAGTGTATGCTCCTTTGTTGATCACACAGCATTTTCAATCACCGCGGCAGGTCGTTCTCTCTATGGTGCTCTGTAATTATAAGTCTGGCATCTCACTTAAGGCCGAATACTGAAACGATAGTTGAATTAAGTGACGCTCAAGTCACATGCTGTCTTTGTCATTTCGGGTAGCAGAGACAGCCTGTGAATAGGAGGGATCTTAATTTTAATTAGTGTTTCAGTATTCAGCCGATATAGTCTTTGCCTAAGTTAAGTGTCAAGTTGACTGCGGAATGTAGAAATATCTATATAACTATTCGTAAATGATTACATAATACATTGTTATCAGCATCTCCTATTGGTATCTACAAAACTCCAATTAACTTCTACTCAATTAACCTTTGTATTGTTTAAAAAGTTTAAAAAGAGCAGTTTAAAAGAGCACTAGTACTTTGACTGTTATTGTCAATAATTTTATCTTGATATAATCGAATACATATTCTGATTCGAGCTATACGTATTTCTATTTCTCGTTCTTATCAGCATCTGCTAATCATCGAAGAGTTACCACTGCTTATCACAGGCATTTCCCACAGACCTTTACTAAACATACCACCATGATATTTAAGTTGCCAGCGGGTTGTTGATGATGAAACAATCTCAGCCGAGTACTCAAACTAATAAGGAGCTCGTATTTTTCCGAAGCGCCATAAAACTTTCCATTCATCTCACGAAGCGAAGATTTAGAAAGTTTATCCTACAAAATGATTTAATTAAGCGAGTCTAGCATATTCCCGTAACTATCACAGAAGAGGCAGTAATAAAAAGGCTCATATACTTTAACGATTCACTATATCCTGGGAGGCAATAAAATGCGTTTATGTGATATAATTTGAATATTTATTTCGTAATGTCACTCGAATAACGGAGGAGGCGGCGGCGGCGAAGCTTTGGACTCTTAAGCCGCGCCACCGCCGTTATAAACTATAAAAAGACAATTCTCAACATTCTATATTATTTATATGTTATTTACATCTATGACTAGCTTATTTACATCGACTACAGTATGTATAACATACAAGAAACCAGAATTATACATAAGTCCAATAGCTATATTTTCGTTAGAATTTTTTGTTCCGCCTTCGACGTCGCGATCCGAAAATGATACGAGCGAACGCTTGTCGAAAGTCGGGGCTAAATATTGTATAGATGACAGGATTGAGCGTAGAATTGAAGTAGCCGAGCCATAAGAAAAAACTGGCTAGAGTATCGCTAATTTCACAAGTATGGCAGATCGGCATTACGAGCGCCATGATAAAAAACGGTAACCAACAAACCACGAAGGCTCCTGTAATTATCGCGAGGGTTTTTGCCGCTTTTCTTTCTCTTTTTGCTTCTAGGGATTCCTTCTTCTCTCTATGCGAAGGAGCGGATATAATAGGTCTCTCCTGCTTGGAGCCATTAGTCACGGTGGAAGACTTCTCTGGAGAGACCGTAGGGGGCGCTTTCTCGTTTATAGTGAACGCTGTAGTTCGAGGTTCCTCGTCTAGAGTATCTACAGTGGAAGTACTCTGGCCTTCTGTCAGAAGGAGTGCCGCGGCAATGGTCTCGGTTCGAGTCCTCTGATTGCACTTCTTCAGATTTAGGAACCTTTTCTTAACGAATCTCCTATCCCTCGCTGATTGGATGGGTCTACCCGTAGGTGGGGCGCCATCGGCCGACGTGGGTCTAGGAGGTGGAGGTTCTATCCGTCTTCTAATACGTCTCCTCGCCGTCTGGTATATTTTCCAGTAGAGGATTAGTATGACCGCTAGCGGGACGTAAAAAGTTGAGCAGGTCGCGAAGATCTGGTAGGCGAGGTCCTGGCTGACCAGACACTTCTGTTGCTGGGTTATCCTGGCCAGGAAGTCGGGGTCTTTCCAGCCGAGCTGAGGTGCGAGAGAGACAACTAGTGCGGCGCCCCATACCAGGAATATCATGGTGAAGATGCGCCTCTCGTTCCTAATGTGGATATAGTCTACGTTCGTCACCGCCCAGTACCTGAAACAAAATATTTTAGATTATAATGTTTGTCTTATATTATTCTTTGGGCAAGTTTATAAAACTAATATACGATGTTATGACTCATGAATCTTATGATCTGTCTTGATATTGTATCACACAAAGGCTATAAATGTGTGGGATTATTAAAAGCGTATATCATTTAATAGGTATCGTTTAATCACGCTTGTCACAGTACTGTGTGGAACGTGACCACACAGTCTGTCTATGTCTGGGTCATTATAAAGTTCACCATGTTAAGTAGTGAACCTTTTTGCTATGTCCAAAAATTACTAATTTACAAGGGATATCGGATATTTCAATCACAATTATATCTATCTTTATGGATTACTTCTACTCCTGGTTAATAGCTCCCCACACCAATTTCGGTGACGGTGGCCGGTTTCATTGAAACCAGGTAAAATATGCAGGAGTTATTTTATTGTGCCCAATTAGTGTGTGCGCAATACACAAAAGCACTTTCTCCTCCTTTACTCTCAAAATCCAGTGGGACGGACAGACCGACACGACTGGCGAGAGCTGATCTCTCGTCTCATTGCGCAGGTCTGACTTTTTACATGCCCATCCGACGCATGGATCATCTTTCTTGTCAGACAATCAGGTGATCAGCCTGCATTGTCCTAACCAAACTTGGAAACAATATAATTTTTATTATTCCATCACGGGATTCGAACCCACGACCTCCGAGTTGAGAGCCAAGCTCTAAACCAATGGACCACAGAGGTTGTTATTATGTATTCCTGGTTAATTACATACCAACCAATTATCTTTATAGACTATCTACTCTTACGCCTAACACTGCTTAAGATACGTCATGGTGACTGTGTTTAACCACCATATTTCAAATTGTTCAGTTCGGTATCAAACAATTACGTCACATGTGCAGGGCGCTTGTTCTGCACATCGTTTAAAAATGTATTCACTCGCTCATATCTCGAATTGTTCTCACATTTCAGCGTGTCATGACAATAGGGCTGTCAGTTTTTATAATATGTTTAATTGTTTTGAAATGGAAAAATATATTTATTGTTTATTTATGAGTACCTGCTTGTTAATTAATAATAGCTATTATTAATTAATTTAATAACACTTATAAATTTAACTTAATTTATCTAGTTCAAGCTATTTTATGAAATCATGATATAAGACAGTTATTATGAAAAAAGTTCTGTAACAGTATGTAAGAAAACATAATTTCGTATTTCTGTTTGATCTTTAGTCTGAAGGTCGATTCTGCTATTTTAATCCAACAATAATGCAGCTTCGTTACTGTTTCGATACAGTCCGGAACCTATCAAACAGCAAAATGGTATTCAACTAAACTTCAAACAAACGTCAAACGACGAATTACACCGCGATGCGATTATCATTGTATCACAGCTTGATTATAGATTGAGCGAACCACTTATCCATAGAAAATGGCATTCTCGTATGTTTATAAACTTAACTCCAATTTGACTCGAACCGATCCGTCAGCCGGATATTTTTTTCACTTTGACATGTGGGGATGCCATGACATAAAAATATTTATTTTACGCAAAAATCTCTTTTTTTGCCTTCCCCTCTCTAACCACGCGGGAAATAATTTTCCGTCCGTCTCAGAAGAGGATAAAATCGTGTATGCGTACACAAATGTGCATAGCCATGCCCCAAATTCGATGATTTTGCGTAATGTTTCAAAAAACACGAGCAGGAGACGCGCCTTAGCTGACAATAATTGGCAACACAGGATCGTACAAACGTCAAGCAACAGCTGTCTTTATACATGCTTTGTGCTCGCTTTATTTATAAATTGTAGTCAATATCATTGCAAAATGACTGTGTTGGGATTTTAAATTTACGAAAATAGTGTAGTAGAATACCGACTTTCGGTCAATTTATGATAACAGGATGATAAATTTATAATGAATTGATGGTAAGTTGATAGTCTAAGTTAATTAAGAGAATTGGCCCTCAGATGTCATATCATTTGACATGTTACGTCATCACAGCGATACACACGTAATTACCCATTTAACTATACAACGTCGGCAACGTGAAACATAGCGTGACGTGGCGTGACGTTGCCGTACCGTGAACTAACACGACGCGGCAACGTACCATGCCACGACCGCAACACCTTTTCAAATAGACGACGCGACGTGACGTGATGTGTACAGACCCTAACATGTGTAGTATGTGCAAGTGATAAAAAATTAACATGAGCCATCCCTAGCTAGGGAAGTGTAACTGTTGGTTTAATAAATGAATACGTTCTAACATTCACGCTGTTCTAGGAAATGGCTCTTTGTAGACGTTCTTATTCTTTATTAAAAGAATTCCGAAACGATTCTTGAGACGTATATTGTCTTTGTTGTATCCATGAGAAAATAAAATAATTGATATTTATTAATTATTATCAACGCCACATCTTTTGACTAGACCACGCAAGTGTATGTACTTCGCATGTAACTTCGCGTGTAAAATTGGAGTAAAAATTACTTCCTTCAGTGCCATTTCCTCTCGAATATTCTCGGTGCCAAACGTCAAACGAAAACTAAACAACACGACGTGTTTCATGGTTTATTTCAATTTACCATCTTCAGAGGATGTAACATAAGGGTTACACCCTCAAAAGTTTGTTTGAAAAATATTTCAAATCTACCCTGACAGCCTTCATGAATCTTGTCTCACAGATCAGAACTTATTATGATGTAGATATCTATTGTAAAAATATTTACTAATATACTTTATTTACACTTTCACGTAAACATTACTAAACTGATCATCATGAAATTTGGCATAGATATAAAGTAGACCATGGGGAAGGACATAGGCTACTTTTTATTGCGGGACATTTTCGGTTCCCGTGGGCTTATGTACTTACGCGGGCGGAGCTGCGGGCATCAACTAGTTTAAATATTATAATATTTCTTGAAGTTGTATTTATTCTATGATTTATAATATCTAAGTAACAATGACTATCTCTGCGAATGTCTGGGGGAGCCGCGTATAAATTATTTAGTGCGGTGTACTGCATGCATAATGCAAATTTACAGACATTACCCTACTAATTAATGGAGTACGTAGTAGTGTCGTTCCAGGAATATTTTACTTGTTTTTCCAGCTAACATAAGTGGTATATTATATAATTTTACTTGTTTTATGTGTGCGTGGCTAGACTATGCAGGGGGCAGCGTGGTGTGCGCGGGACGTGGGGTTTTTTCAAGCCAGGACTAAGCATTCACAAGTTCGTTTCGTGCTTTGATATAATTGACAATATTGCCCGTAATTGAAATGTTAGAAGTTACCATGACTATATAACTTACAAAGCTGATCTCATTGCTATTGTGAATTAGACGATAGATCTAGCGTCTACCACTCTAGCGTCTTTACAATTCTGAGCCACACTGCTTTTCGTCAGTTTATTGTACCCAACGATGCAATTGTACTGAGGTGGCTGGCTTACCTGTCCGTTGCTATGGCGACGAGGTGGAGAATGGAGGCAGAGCTGCAGAGCACGTCGCTGGACGTCCACATGTCGCACAGCTCCGAGCCCAGGATCCAGCCTTGGCTGACCTGTGGACAAGACAAGACAAAGAATAAGATCATGTCATAAAAACGCTTTAATTCAGCATAAAGTAGGTAAACCGAGGGGTCTTGAGACAAGTGCTCCGTACCAAATTCGAGCGTGTGTAGGACAGTTCGGCGAACATAAGAAGAAGGCGAAGAGTTCGCCGCTGTCCGCATCAGTAATGACACCAGATTCGGTCCGCGGATATGGTCCGCTGTACGCTCCTTACCAAATTCGTGTGTCTGTAGATGCCATAGTGACTAACAAATTGACTAACATAAATAAATTGTAAGTGTAAAATATTGTGGTGAAAAATCGACTTAACCGTGAGAAGTCAACTTGTTTCAATTTCCCTCATAGCGAAGTAAAATGAAACTGGGGTTGAGGAAAGTTGAAACGTTAACGCCCATAAACCCAACGCGTTCGTATACGGCAAAGAGATCTGCGAAAATACTGCGGCATCGAAACATCTGCGAAACGCAGCAGTTTTTTCGCCAAGAAATGTCATTGTAATTTTTGTAGACTACAGGTGCAAAATATGAGAATGTACTAATCGCGCCACATTCTAAACCAATAGTAAATCAATATTATAGTCGAATTTAACCCTAAAGCCACTTTACTAAAGACAAGAATTATCTATAAACGTACCTATAACAACACGACTTTATCAAGAAAACTGGAAAACTCTATTAAATCAAAATGGCTGACGATGAAAGCTACTATGGCAATTATGTTTTCACAAGAAACAGGGACGAAATTAATTTAAAAGCACGAATTAGTCTCCGCGAAGTTACTAATTTGGATCTGTTTGTGTTGACGACGATCCTATTTGCATAACAATAGAGACGAATTTGCAACAAAGTTTTTACATAAGTCTGTTATTATAAAATTAAAGGCTTTTAACAAATACCTTTGGAGGTAGGTGATAAGATGTAACGTGGGGACCTACCGAATTTTTTTACACTCCGGACAAACCTTAGTGGTTTATGGAGGGTACAGTTTCATTGAACGTATGTTTCTATAAAAAAAAGTTGTTTTTTTATCTCTACCCTAGCATTAATTGCCCGCGGCTTCGCCCGCGTGATATTAAATTTGAAACTTTCACTTTCTGCTATTTTACGCCTTGTGGATGCTTTCGTCATATGAGGAATAAGACTAGTGTGCAAAATTTCAAATTTATAGCCTTAAGAGTTTGGCCTGTGCGCTGATGTATCAGATTTGCCTTTTAAGTAATTGAGTGCATACTAAAAACATATTATAACAAAAGTTGAAGGCTCTGTTTGTGATTTCAAATGATCAGCTTTCTATTTCTATAATATTTATACAGTACTTTCTTCAAAATCTCAATTTTTTAAATTTTTTGCCTGTCCATCTGTTAATTCCAGCTACAATGTAAAACAGCTGGACCAATTTTGACGGAACTTTTAGCTGATGTTATGTTACTTAGGCTACTTTATATCCTATGGCTCTGCATAACAAATAGGGTTCAACGCAAATGAAGTTGCGGGCACCAGCTAATATTTATTATAATTTCTGGCTTTGTGACGTCATTCATGCGATGCAGTTCAGTTTTTGTATATTAGCCCTAAATGATGGTAGCAGAAATGATGGTAGTAGCATTGTTTCTTTATCGCTACAAAGTAAATCCTACGGAAATCGAACATTTGTCGCGATAAAAAGAAGTATATATCCTTCCTCGTAATTTATAGCTATTAAAAATCGGTCAAATAGTTTTGGACCCTATTCAATGCAAACAAACCAAATCCGAAACCAGTGGTACTATAAATCCCAATCAGATAATAACCGAAAAACATTAATAAGTCATAAGTACCTAAGTAGCATACTTTGTTACGCTAACGTAGTTTATTTACGAAATAATTTGGAAAATTCACATCTGCCAGGCCTCCCGCGCCGGCTCATTACTTTTAATTTGCGAAATAAAAACCAATGAGCCGTATAAGGGCCGGTAACGCACTCTTACAGTGTTATAAGTACCAGGCAAAGGCATGCTTACCAAGAGGCAATCTGCCTGTACATTTATTATCCGGCAGACACGGTGCATAAAATCAACGGTTTTATGTGGAAGACACGTAAGAAATCTGCAAGGATGGCATTAAACTGAAGTCTGTACTTCTTTAGTCTCTGAATAGCCAAATGGAAGTCGGCGAAAGCAAAAACGCGACGTTTTTATGTAATAAAATATTGTTCGTTGTTTTTCAGCTAGTGTCCAAACTTTGAGGAGTATATACTTGAATATAAGCAACTTTTACTATGGTATCAACTTTCTACATATAAAAAAATCTGTTGTTTCCTACAAAATGACATCCATTCCGTAGCCCTTTTGTAGGAAACAGCTGATTTTTTTTAAAAGTAGCAAAGGTGATTTCATAGTAAAAGTTGCTTGTATTTAAGAGTTTATTCACTCCTGAAAGCTTGGACACTGACTGAAAAAACACCCAGTATATATAAAATTTGCGCATATAAGATTGTTACCTCATAAACAGCGCCCAGCGGCATGACCAGGCAGGCGACCATGAGATCGGCCACCGCCAGAGATGCGACCAGGTAGTTGGCGACGTTCTGCAGGTTCCTCTCGATGGCGATTGCTGCGATCACGAATACGTTTCCTGGGGAACAAGTTTAATATGTAGACATTGTAAATTTTGTAGATATACGCGTAAAATACAGAAACATTCACGATAAAATAAGGCGTTTAATTGTAAATATGAAGATATAGTAGTTTGAAAGGTCATTGACATTCGTATTTGAGTTCAAGACTGAACAACATAGTATTTAAAATTTTAAGCTACTTTTAAAAAGGCAATTGTAATTCTAGTTTATAATTTTCATTAATTTAATTGTGAAGTTTTTGCATGCCGTAAGAGGTGAAATGTATAAGGCTCTAAAATATTATAACATCTAATTGTATTACCTACATTATATGCAAATAAATCTATCTATCTTTATAGTTAGTTCTTTGCGCCTTTACACACGCGCTGCAGGTACATTATTTTTTGAAGTTAATACTTTTTTAGCGGCGCTGAGCACTTTTCTTGGGATAGGTAAAGACTGTTAAACTCGCGCGACAGGTCACTTGTCCTGATCGAAAATGCGTAAGATTCAACTGCAATTGTTTGCTGTATTGGTTTACGCGAACATAAACTATATAATATATTCATATTGACTTTTGACCCCAACCCCCAACAAATACCTTTGATCTTGACCTATGACCCCAACATTCCTCATCACATTAATCTTTGGCCTTTACATTGACCTTTACCTACAATCATCTCCCCGCGAACCGCACGAAAATCAAAAACGCGAAATATCAAAAATGCACAACGTTAATATTCAAATTTTTACTTCTGCCGGCGCTCCCAAAGTGCAACCTTTCTTTTTTTATTGCGTGTCTAAGAGGCAAAAGAAACAATAAAGTTGAAACATAAAATTTAAATACGAATTATGGTTGACTAGCAGTTTCCAGCGGCATCGCCCGCGTAAATATAATATCATTTATCCCGCGGGAATACTGTACTTTTCTGGGATAAAAGTAGCCTATGTTTTAATCCAGAGCCTAAAATACTGCCATACCAAATTTCATCAAAATACATTCATTAGTTTTTGCGTGAAAGAGTAACAAACATCGATCCATCTATCCTAGTAATATTTAAAGTATGACACTTTTAATTATTAACCAGACGTCTTCATATCTTCTAAGAAATAAAGATGAAAATAATATGTTTTATCCAGCACGTATTGTTGATCTAAGCTAAGTAAATAGAAGTATTTATTACGGATATAAAAGAGTGATAAAAATACACTCGTAAAATAGTTTTGTCTGTGTGTGAGTAGATCGAGCCGATACCCCAAGTTTTGATAACAATCAAACTACGGAACTTAGGTACCAGAGGACATAAAGACTATTACGTAAATTTTGGAATCTATTGTCAAATGATTGGGAATATCTTATGCGATAACTCAGATTATATAGCTTCAAGCCAGTGTTAAAAATAATTTCTGTTTTAACGAAGGCCGCCTTGGTTTTAATTATTATTAGGTAAGTACCTAATAATAATAAATCGATTTCATAAACAGGTTGACTGCAAGGAATTTGTGTTGTATATAATACTTACAAATTCCTTGGTTGACCGTTATTATAATTTATTCGTATTATATTGATATATCATTGACAATGAGGGTTTTTAAATACGTGATATCTGACAGCTACAAAGCGCCGCCTGGTGACAAAAAAGAATCGAACAATCTTATTTACCATTTTTGATACCACTTACGCCACCAGATGACGCTTTATACTGTGCGTTGGGTCTGCATCTTAACGGCAGAAAAAATATCAAACACCCAAATTGCATTGTGACTGCACGCGTTGTTATAATACAAATAAATATTGTGTGTCTTGCTTAGATTCCCAGATATATTTTAATATATTCATGACTAGTCTGTTTCTGCGACTTCGCCCGCGTAAAAATGGTATCCCACGTGAATATTTTACATTTTCGAGATAAAAAGTAGCCTATGTTTTAATCCAGAACCTAAACTACTATTATACCAAATTACATCGAAATCTGTTCAGCAGTTTTTGCGTGAAAGAGTAACAAACATCCATCCATCCATCCTCACAAACTTTCACATGTATTAATAGTAGTAGCATAGTAGGATAGGATGTTAATAATGTGATCATAAATGTAAATGATGATTTTTGGTTAAGGTTTTTATTTTAGGTTTTTGCGATAGATACCGATCGCTATTAATACTTAATAGCTCCCCAGTTACTGGGTCACGAGCCTCGGATTGGCTTCTATCGGACGTAAGTACTTTTCCAGTTTCTATCTCCAATCAAATGCATTATCACTTCATCCAGAAGTTACGACGTTGGTTATTACCAACTGTATTCAGTTAATGAAAATTAGTTTTGAAACTTAATTTCGGAAAGTTGCGAACGTAATAGGCAGGTAGTTATTCGTACGCATTTTTAACATATTTTTACCAGTATCTATACTTCTATACTAATATTATAGACACGAAAGTGAGTCTGTCTGTCTGTCTGTTACATCTTCACGCTTTAACCGCTGAACCGATTTTTATGAAATTTGGTGTATACATACTTTGAGTCCCGGGAAAGGACATAGGATATTTTTTATCGCGAAAAAGTACAGTGTTCCCGCGGGATAATGTATTTACGCAAGTGGAGCTGCGGGCAAAAGCTAGTACATAATAATTATTCAACCGCTATAGGCTTGCGTGGTTCCTCGTTAAATCAAGGAGAAAACGAACCACGCAGGAGTTAGAAATAGTAGGTAATAATGGTCATTGATCTGAGTCTAAAATAAACAGTAAGGATCTGGTTGGTTTCGATAATAGAATTCAGCAATTTACCAGCGAGTTACTTATCAATTACAGTAACGTTGGACACATTTCCAGCTTATATTGAGGCAGAAATTATAAAACTTCCAAGTTTGGTTAGGACAATACAGGCTGATCACCTGATTGTCTGACAAGAAAGATGATCCATGCGTCGGATGGGCATGTAAAAAGTCGGCCCTGCGCCTGATCTCTCGTCAGTCGTGTCGGTCATTCGTCCCACTGGGTTACGAGACAAAGGAAGAGAGAGTGCTCTTGTGTAGTGCGCACACACTTGGGCACTATAAAATTACTCCTGCGTAACTGGCCTGGTTTCAATAAAACCGGCCACCGTCACCGAGATCGGTGTGGGAAATATTAAAAAATTGCACTCTTTACGACATTGAGGTCATCAAACTCACAGCTGACTTTAATAACCTGATTAAAATTTTAAATATTGAAATGAGCTGTTATGTGTGAGGTCAATAACTTTTTCAGTGCCGTAGACTCATTCATGCTAGAATTTCTTCTTCAATTTTTTTTACTCATCATAAACTTCTTTATATACGCAGAAAACCATTTCCCGAAAGTTTCTGTAATTCATTTTGCAAAACTTTAAATACAAAAGCCATGTCCCAGTAGTGGAAACGTTAGTGATGATGATAACAGATCGATGACAGCCATAATTGTAAGCTCGACTCGAAAAGAATTTAATCCCGTTCAATTCTTAATTAACAATTTCATTAAATTGCAAAAATCTCACCCTTTAGATATAACGAGAATTACTTCTGGATTAATTAATTGAAATGTTGATTCGGCGTAGACGGGCTACAAGCGATCGCGACCGATCGCCTTTTTCATACACTTTGTGTTGTATGCAATTTTTAAAGTGTATTAATAACTAGCTTTTGCTCGCGGCTCTGCCCGCGTAAATACAATATCTCGCGGTAACACTACTTTTTCGGGATAAAAAATATCCAAATCCTTTCCCGGGATCCAAAATATGTCAATAATTATCAATTTTTTTTAATCAAATTTCATAAAAATCTTTTCAGCGGATAAAGCGTGAAGAGGTAACAGACATACAGACACACTTTCGCATTTATAATATTAGTATAGAAGTATAGATTCCGTTTCTATTTAATTTTTTATTTTGAAATAGAGCTACACTTGCCCCTAGTTCTGTAGATGTTTTGCTGAGACACTTCTAATGAAAAATGTCATTAGTTGACGCAATAACAGATGGCAATTATTATGTTTATAGTTTTTGTAAATAATTACCTCAAGGAATTTGTAAGTATTATTTAAACAACTAATACTTACAAATTCCTTGAATTACCTCTATTCCAATGTTCAACATTATACGAGTACAATCAACGTCGTTTCTAAATATACGAGTGAAACGTATTTTGTCAATATTTGTCAATGAATAAATGTTGATTTATTTGATTAGCTTGATTGATTGAATTGAGCGAATATGAATATATTTATATTGATGAATGGTATGTTGGTTTATGGTCACCACTTATTTAAACAGTGGCTCAAAACCGCCTGTCACAATAGGCTAGACGACTGATTATTTTTTATTGTATAAATAAATAGTACTCTTAAATATGGGTAACTTCTCAGAAGAAACCGTATATCAAAAGTCAATATTTTTAAAGGTACAGCGATTTGTTTACAAAATTTCGCAATTCCCGTGAAAACGCTCCATATTATTAAAGTCGTACGTAGCTATGACGTCACGTCCATAGTATACGGCCGCAGCAACATATTTGTAAATATCTCCGATATTTGTGTGTTTAAGTTCATACATACTATAATAAAAGTTTTTGTATATGATGTAAGTAAACTAATGATGTAAGTTTTGTTTACTAATTTAGCAAAAAAAAAAAATTTGTTTTTGTACTTTTTAGATGTATCTTATTACTAAACTATAAATAAAATATTATATTTTTTTACATTTACAAAGTATTAATGCCTCAAAATTTCTGAGTATATTAATGAAACTAAATATTTTAGATGTAGTCATGTAACCAATTACAATTTTAAAAAACAAGAGATGTCTCCTTCAGATTAACTTTTTTATAAGTTACGCGAAATTTTCCCTTGTCAGTTCCAGTTCGTTCAGCCCCTAATTAAAGGCCTAAAAATATGAAAAAAGCCTTAATTCCTAACTACTTGTTTGCGATCGCGGTTGGCGGCGCGCCAGCTCCGGCTGCCAAATTCGATGTTAATATAAATTAGATTAGGATTTTGCGTTCAAATGAACCAATTTTATATAGAGAGGGATGAGATATAGACCACACCTCCGGCACAAAACAACATAGTAACAAAACGATATACTCTCAAAAGGACTTATTCTCAAAATGACACAATCGCTAAAGGACAGGAAATACAGTCGTTAAAATATAAAGTTTTGGCACGCGACTTCACCCACGTTAAATTACGCCTATGGACTAGTATCCCGTCATAAAATATTATGTTCCTATCGGACTCATCTTACTGTGTTCTTTTCCTATTTATGTAGTTTTGTACTTTTGTGCTACTGTTTAGACCAAACGCGTGGGCCGATTTTGATAAATGATACGTTGTTTGATTTATCATAACGCGAATGTCATAGAAAATATACAAAAAATATTCTAATTAATAGCCAAGGCGAAAACACATGTGTCGTTGAACATTAACAATAACGTACAAGATAATTGCCAATTTATGGTTCCATCTGATATCGATCAAATATATTGATAGAATTTATTGATAGAATATATTATTTCCATCGATAACTTATTAAAATGTCAACACCATATATTATGGAAACGATCAACAATTCGGAACTAGATAATTAATGAGGCGTACGTCCCATCTGACTCTCTCGGCGCAAATTATTCAACTCTATGGTGCAAATTAATAACCAAAATGTCCATTCTATGCTTATATAATTATATTAAATTATATTTTCTCGTAGTATTCATATATTTTATAATTGGAACATAACGGGACTTCTATATCAAAGAAACTCTGAACCCTGAAGATCCTAAAATGTATTCTATTTTAAAGAAAGGATTTCAAGGTTTATTTTGTCAAAGTGGAATTTCTAGAATTACATTGGGTATTAATATAATATCAGTTATAACTGACTTATTTAACAATCTCAAGAGATTGGGATCACGATTTGTCTCAGTTTCAGCAAAATGATATTACGGCCTAACAGAAAACCGTCGTAAAAACGCTTAAGTTTTTTTAATCTATTTTAAATTTTTAGTGGGACTTTTAGTGATTTTCACTATGCCAGTACCATTATAGCCTAACAAACTAAATAAACTGAATACAATAATATAATACATACTACAAAATAGTACCTTATGTGATATTACAAATATATTTATATATTACTAGCTGTTACCCGCGGCTCCGCCCGCGTAAATATAGTTTTTTCGCGGTCGCGGATATGTGACTGATGCAAAAAATACATAAAAACAATCCTTGATGCGGATTATATATCATGCTAAATTTCAGCTCGATCGGTGCATAACTTTTTGAGTTTTTGAAGCGTACACAAACCAATATAACATTTTTATATGTATATAGATTATTGCAGGTTCTGATGAATGCTCCGATAGCAAAGTTGTATTTCGCCAAGTTAGAGTTGCCGTTATACTTCGGATAACGAAGTGTTGTCTGTTGTAACATCAAGTAGAGATCCGAAAGGCCGGCAACGAATTTGTTTATCCTCTACATGGTGGCGTTGGTGGTATTGTTGGCGTAACCGGTGGCGTTGGTGGCGTCCCCGATGGCAATAGTACCGCCATGAGGACGAGCGACGTAATATCACCAGAAGCGTTGGTGGAGTCACTAGTGGCATGGGTGATGACACTGGTGGAGCAGAAACCTCGCGAGCAGTCGTCTGCTACTGTCCACCACGCTACTATGACGGTTACTTACCGACGATGGTGGCCAGGATAAGCAGCGCGAGGACGACGGAGCGGGCCGCCATGAGGACGAGCGACGTAATATCACCAGAAGCGTTGGTGGAGTCACCAGTGGCATGGGTGATGACACTGGTGGAGCAGAGACCTCACGAGCAGTCGTCTGCTACTGTCCACCACGCTACCACGACGGTTACTTACCGACGATGGTGGCCAGGATAAGCAGCGCGAGGACGACGGAGCGGGCCGCCATGAGGACGAGCGACGTGACGTCACCGGTGGCATTGGTGGCGTTGCACCCCCACGAGCAGTTGTCCAGCCAGTCCGGCGTGGACAGCTCCGCTGAAAAAAGAAGACCAGTTTCTTAACAGAAGGTAGAAATTCTATTAATACTGTTTTGCAATAGGCTGTACTTCTTTTCGTACGCATGCCGTTTTGCATAAGTTAAACATTATAATATTTCCACGCCATAAAGGCAGAAATTGTGACCCATATTTTACAATAAAATCCATGTACTACCAATTTCTTGGAAAATAAATCATTCTATTCTATTCTCTTCTATGCAAAAGGCTGCACTTCTTTTGCTCAACGTTTCGTAAGCAGCTCTAGCACTTATTGCTGCGCACGGAATAGCCATGATCGCTCATGTTCATATTTTCACTATAACTATACAAAAGTTCAATAAAAAGAAAATAAATAAAGTTTTGTAGCAGGTCTACGGTTCGTAGAGGCTCTACGAAGTTGTAGCGATATCGTTGTGCGAGGGATTTTTGTACAAGGACGACTATTTTTGCCTCTCAATTACGTTACGTTTATCAAGTAGTAATACCTAAATATTTCTGAACATATCAATTACTAAGCTAAATATTTTACATAATAACTCCCCACACCGATATTGGTTACGCAGGAGTAATTTTATAGTGCCCAAGTGTGTGTGCAGTACATAAGAGCACTCTCTCTTCCTTTACTCTCATAATCCAGTGGGACGGATAACCGACACGACTGACGAGAGATCAGGCGCAGGACCGACTTTTTACATGCCCATCCGACGCATGGATCATCTTTCTTGTCAGACAATCAGGTGATCAGCCTGCATTGTCCTAACCAAACTTGAAAACAAAATTTTTTTTGTTGTTCCAATGCGAACCAAGTCTAGAGCCAATGCTCTAACCACTAGACCACGGAGTATGTATGTATTTTACAGGTAGTCCTAATATTATATGGCATAATAAACTTTCAATGAAATTTTGGGCTTATTAGCTAATACAAGGAGGAAATTTATTCCAAAGCTAAAGCAGGTTAATTTGATGTTTTTCCGCAGAAGGTGAGCCTAAATCGTAAACATTGTCTGTGTATGTAAATAGCTTGTTTGTCTACGGCAATAAAAGAGAGTGTTCATCTTTAGCGGTAATAAAAAAGGTACGATTTGTTTATACGTTTGAGAAGCAGACAATTTTAATCTATCTATACAGGGTATTTTTTCAGTTACTGACCACATATTAGGAGTCTTGAATATACTGCCTATCCAATCGGCATGATGCAGGCTTGTATTCTATCTGTAGTTCGTCCATATACACCAGAAACGTATTACTGTCAAACCAATCCATGCCCTTACACAGTCAGTTCTAACTGTTTCAATCGGCATGTCGCTGCCGACGATAGGCAGTATGGTGTATGGTAACTACTAAGCACAGACTTTGAGTACGGGTCGACCTATAATAATTTCTGTTTGCATATTTTCATTTAAATAATATTCTTTAAGGTGCTCCTCACCTGGAGCATTCACATGTAATGTAACAATACAGATTCGACTTTGAGCACCGAGTGGACGGGAGATCCATTGATGTAACAAATTGTATCAAGATATTTTACTTTACACCTTGTAATGATACACATTGTATCATTACAAAGTGTTATGCGGGGCTATCCTCCTACACTGAGTAATGCTCGAATATGTCATGTTACATTCCACGTGAAAGCTCCAGGTGAGTGAGCACCTTAAAGAATATTATTTAAACGAAAATATGCAAACAGAAATTATTATAGGTCGACCCGTACTCAAAGTCTGTGCTTAGTAGTTACCATACACCATACTGCCTATCGTCGGCAACCCTTATGGAAAGAAAAAAGAAAAACAGTATTTTTTTTTCTACGGCCATTATAACTTTGACATAAATAAAAACCAGCCAAGTGCGAGTTAGACTCGCGCACGGAGGTTTCCGTAGAAAAAGGCTAAGAATTCACGTTTGTTGTATAGGAGTCGTACTTGAATATTTTTATTTTGTTATTAGTATTTTCATGACAGCTAGACATCACACAAGATACATTCTGGCAGACAGACAGACGGAGAGCAAAGTCTCAGTAAAAGTATCCTGTTTGTACTCTATAGATTTCCGTATTTCAAAATTAAACAAATTTAAAACCTCGGTAGTAAAATTTCTTTGAAATTTTATGTTAATCACGTAACAAACTTAAAAGCTCAAGCTATCGACACTAAAGAGCTTCAGTGGATAATGAAGTGCAGCACGCTTGACCGACATTCCGGTATGAGATAGCGTCGGAGCTCCGTGTTAGAGGTCCTCAGAAAAGGCTCGATGACATAGATCTTACATTATAACTCCCCACACCGATATCGGTGACGGTGGCCGGTTTCATTGGAATTAGGCCAGTTACGCAGGAGTAATTTTATAGCGTCCAAGTATGTGCGCAGTACACAAGTGCACTCTCTCTTCCTTTACTCTCGTAATCCAGTGGGACGGATAACTGACACGACTGACGAGAGATCAGGCGCAAGTCCGACTTTTTACATGCCCATCCGACGCATGGATCATCTTTCTTGTCAGACATTCAGGTGATCGGCCTGCATTGTCCTAACCAAACTTGGAAACAACATTTTTTATTGTTCCAATGCGGGAATCGAACCCACGACCTCCGAGTCAAGAGCCAATTGCTTTAACCACTAGACCACGGAATCTATTACATTATCTACTACACTATCTACTATTATAAATGTGAAAGTTTGTGAAGATGGATAGATTGATGTATGGATGTTTGTTACTCTTTCACGCAAAATCTACTGAACGGATTTCGATTAAATTTTGTACGGTAGTAGTTTAGGCTCTGGATAAAAACAAAGGCTACTTTTAGTCCGAATAAGTGCAGTGTTTCCATGGGTTATTTGATACTATATTTGCGCAGGCAGAGCCGTGGGTAAGAGCTAGTTTAAAATTATATATAGACGAGGAATGTCGAGGCAAATAGTGTTTGTAGTCATTAGCCATCTTGACATTTGCTTTCCGTAGTTTGATCTGATGGTCAATTCTAATAAATAAAACCTGCATTAATTTATTACAATCAAGTCCCGATACGCTAAAACTGTCAAACGGTATTCTTGTAAACGTTAAACTAACGTGAAACGCGCTCTGGTTGGTTGAAACTTCATAAAATCAGTTCATGATAACATGTCGCTTTACTTACAATACAATCAAAGTAGAATGAAAGTCAGTCCGCATGTACGAGTATGACATATATTCTAAAATCAAGTTAGCCATGGCGTATCTTCTGAAATCAAGATGCCCATGGCGTAAATTTTTCCTGGATGAAAATTTCTCTGTCAAATGTACGCCGTATCCCATCCTTAGTTTTGAAATCATTGTTCGATGGTTTGATAAATTAGTAGCCTATCCATCGCTCGAGGTGGCAAAAACTAGGCTTTGGATATTAATTTGACGACCTCTGTGGCTCAGTAGTTATGGTGTCGTGGGTTCGAATCCCGCCAAAGAAATGAAAAGTTTTATGTTCTTGGGTCATGGATGTGTGTTAATTATGACGCTTAATATAATAAAAATCTGAAATATTATATTTCCGTTGTCTGGTAACCGTAACACAAGTTCTTAGAGAACTTACCACGGAACCAGATTGACGGTGTGAAGCGTCCATAGATATTATTCTTATAATTATTGTCTTCCATTTAAAAACGGGCATAATTTCAAACTTCCTAGGAAAATGTAAAATTTAATTTTAACTTAAGTGGTTACATAACATTAATATCTTTTGAAGTCTATAAAAACTCTAATCTCATAAATTAAAATGAAATACACCCTAATCAGATGCAGGGAGAAATGGCTGAATCAGTTGAAAAGCGACAAAAAAATACGCGAGACAAATTTGCTTCTATTCACGTTTTTACGAAATACGTTTATTGAACTGTGTTACATAGCTCGATTAAAAATGTGCCTTTTAATTCCTATATCGGGTTATGAAGTCTTTTTAGAGATTTATTAGAGTTTACCGCATGTATAATATTCACATGATTATTATTAGTACCTCTTTTTTTATGTACCTGGGTAACCGTGCGTTGATCGGAGTTCTGGTAAATAAAAATAAAGAATCAGAAAAATATTTATCCGATCGATATTCGAACCCACCACATTTCGAATTTTCGAACAAAGAAACATACGCATAGCAAACTGACAGTCATGCTAATCGGACTGACAATACAGAGTCGAAATTATGGCTATGTCACCGTAAAATTGTAAAAACCGTTAGATTGTAAAATAACTAACGAGATTGTAAAAATATGTCGAAATATTAAAAACTATATATTTATAATCTAACGAAAAATAATGTGTGAAATTATAGGTAGCATATTCGCGTCGGAAGTCTATTAACATTTTACAATTTCACTAGTTTTATTACAATCTAACCGTTTTTACAATTTTACGGTGACAGATATATTATTGCATGATAAAAGAGAAAACATATATTAACATAAATGTGCATTTTTCTAGGGATAAAGCCTAGCTAGATTCTCAAAGATTGCGGATAAAACCACCTTAAAATTTGCATAACAATAATCTTGGTTCATTTTGAAAATATATTTTGAAAAAGTATATTTTCCTTACTTTGCGTGCGTTACGAATATAAATGGTTAACAACGAGGCTTATTTTACTTATTGCACAAAACATTTAGAAATGTTACAAATGCCAGGGGGCCACTTTAGATGAACATATTTTGATGAATCATATGCAATTCGTATTATGTGCGCCATTTTACGCATTTCAATTGAAAACTGTCAAAATTGATGTTTTAACTGTCAAACTATATGAAAAATAATAAGAAACACCTAAAGTGGCCTTTTTAGATCCCCAGGCCATACTAGGCCACAGTCAAACAATACATTTTGTAAACGCGCCTTTAATGTTGAATATTGTTATTATAATACAGACCCAGAATTAAACTAATTGCCAGAATTAACTGGTTGATATTTTACTCAACGCGGCCTGGTCCAAATTACTAAATATAAATTTTAATGGTACTTAGCCCGTTAATCTAAATGGAATGAATGAAGGCTGGAGTTAAATAGTCTACCAGCATGATATGACATGAATTGAATGACATGGTTCGTTTAGTAATAGAAATCTTCTACAGTACTGTGGCGTTGTAGGGGGTTAGGGTTCGTGAGCTGGCTATGGCTCTGGAGCCTACCACTGGTGGTAGGCTAGGTTTATCAATTTAAACACACAGGACACTTTGCACTATATATTTTATTTATCATTTACATCAACAGGAACTATACATCCTAAGCCCTACGCGCTCTAAACCGTTCTCTCTTCTCTAATTTATTATCGTCTCTGACGTAGCGGATGACACACAATATTCTAATTCCTACTTCAAAACATTCAAATCTTGTGTGCCTGGCCTCTCCAAAGAGTCCAGCCACAGTCATCCGCTGTGTCGTGCCTGTGCAAGTCGACGTGCATTTTGGATTGGTAGGTACTGTACCTACCAATCCAAAATGAATGCACGTCGACTTTTCGACACTTTGAATAAGATTTAATCATAGATTTCAAAACTCAAGAAAGGCTATGACGTACATTTGATAGAACAAATCTTCATACTTTAAAAAATTAGGCCATCTTGTTTTCACCATACTTCAAATGTCAAAATGGCCCCAAACATTTCAAAAGTGGAGCCATTTAACTGGAGATACTTTTTGCCTCAACATGTCTTGTCTATAATTAAGGATAGATGGGTAATAATCTATACTAATATGATAAAGAGGAAAGGTTTGTTTTTTTTGCATCGAATAGGCTCCGAAACTGGACCGATTTTGATGAAATTTGGCACAGATATAGAGTAGATCACGGGGAAGGACATAGGCTACTTTTTATTGTGGCAAAATGTACGGTTTCCGCAGGATCCCATTTTACGCCCAGCGACTATCTAGTATTACGTCATATTTGTAGTGTGCTTGCCAAGACCTTGCTTTTGTTACCAAACACGGGATGATTATCTCGGTTTAATTTTTATGTTTGGATCTGAGGTTCGATTTTCTAAGGGAATAAATTGTCCGGAATCCGGAAGACACTGAAAAAAGAACTGTGACTGATTGTTGAAAATAGAACGCACGAGGGTCAATTTATCAGATTTGAGATTGACATTTGACTTAGCCTTACTCAAGTACACGATTGGCTATTCCAAATCCTCAACCAATCAACCAATCAGCATTTCGTTCTCAATTTCGCACGGCCTCTGGTTGTTTAAATTGAAATATACGGCATCGATAAATAAAAATTTTTGTCGTCGATCCAATTTTTGCATATTAAACCTCCATTCCATTGTTTTAAGTTAAATATAGGTCGCCATATTTTATACGCAGCTTAAGTGGTTTTGTACTGTGCAATCGCCATAAATACGGCTGCCAAAATCTTAGATTTATATGTTTGTGCCCCATTCGATGCGAGAATTGTTTAACAAAATGACAGCTATTCTTAATTTATCACTTGCAATAATTATATCATTTATCTCATAATTAGATTATAATTCTAATTACTCTTTTAAATGTAAACCAGTAACGAATACGCTAATCCGTGTTGCCGTCTTTGTCTATCAAGTGGCTTTTCCAATGTATCAGAAAAAGAAAGCAACATGGATTGCGTATTATAGGTAAATAATAATGGTGTAAATAATAATAATCCTATTATTAAATGTGAAAGTTTGTGAGTATGGTTAAATGGATGTTTGTTACCATTTCACGCAAAAACTATTAAACGGATTTCGATGAAATTTGGTATGATACTACTACCATTCTAGTAGGGATAAAAAGTAGCCTATGTCCTGAGATTAAACTACTCTAATCTCAGGACATAGGCTACTTTTTATCCCGTATTACAGTGTTCTCTGAAACTGTATTAAAGTTAAAGTAGGTAGTAATTAAATTATGTCAATTGATTATTCTAATAAAAGTGTCTTCGAACAATAACAATTTATACTAAAAGGCAACGCTCTTGCAACTCCTTTGGCGTTGCCATCAAGCGGTCTATCTGCTCATTTGTTTGTAGCCTGCACTGCAGGTGATACGGTGGGTATATGGGTAGGTAACCTACGAAATATAAACTCACCGAGCGAGTCATTCCAGAATGGTGTTGTGTACGATGCGTTCATGTTAGCCCCCTGTCGCTCGTCCTCCTGCAACAAACAGACAAACATTTTAACAAACCACGAAACATGTTGGGTCCCTTATGCTGCATATACTACAAAACGGGAAAATTATTGGCAGGTACTTGGATGTTTAACGTTAGTTTCACTTAGAAGCGTAGCGTGCTTTGGCGGGGCCCCGTATAAAAATTTATTTGGAGGCCCTTAGAAAAGTTGAAAAAAAAAGGAAAAAAACAAAACGGCATAAAATTACAAGAAATATTTATTTATCATAATTATCTATCGAACCGTTGTAGGGTGTTGCCAACCTTTGAACGCATGCTTAACGCGGGAAAAAAGAACTCGCTTTTTTGACTTTTGTCATTTGTGAAATAAATAAAAAATTGGGAAGTTTTTATTAATTTTTGCTTACGCACTTTCTCTTACGCACTTAACTTATAAGATAAAAATCGCTTAACAGTGCCGATGAACCTGCTTGCCGATGTAAACACATGCATACATATTACATACATACTTCAACAATGTCTCCAGTCGTTGCGGTCACTTCCTTTTTTATATACTTTACATAATAATAAGAATCGTCATCTTTAATGTCGTTGCTTTCGTATTATAATAATTGGTTAACTTGTAATTAAATAAGTCAATATTACTAAAATTGTAAATTATATTAGATACTAGTTGTCCCGAACATGTTGTTCTGTTTTAGCTATGAACAGAAGTAAATAAATCAAAACAGCTACACCTGCAACCTACACCAACATCTACACCTACATGGGAAAATTCAATTGTTATTTTTCAATATTAATCTCACCATATAAACCTTCCTTGAACTTTTAAATTAGTCAAATCGGTCAAGCCATTCTCGAGTTTTAGCGAGACACTGGCATTGCAATCAATTTTTATATATAAGATTAAAAAGATTATGTAGTTTAAAAATACATTTAAATTATACATATTATAGATTCGTAATTCCTATAGTATTATTTTCCAGTTTCGTACAGCGCTTATCTTAATTTGCTCGAGTTCATTGGGCTTTACATCTAATTACAAAACGAAATTTTATTGTCAGCATAAACGGCTCATAAACTTAGTTTACACCAAATATATACGGTTCGAAATAAGCAGAATATGAAAAGATATTGTAAACTTTAAAACATTTGAAAACAGATTTAGATAGCATTAAAATATCTTTATATATTATGTAGGTACTGAATAATATGAATTATTATATGAAAATAGTGAATTTTATATAACGCTCAAAGCTTTAACTATCGCGTATATTTTTACTCTATGTCAAGGTGCTATAGAATCAGCGTGAAATGAATAGATAGGCTACAAACTTTTGACTCCCCTGGTGTTGCACTTACTACTTTGCCAGCAATATTACAAAACACTCAGTATAGACGGGCAATATACAAACTTTAAATATTTGCACAACGCTGGTAATGTAAATCATTCCACCTCAAATGCACTTCACGGTATCTCTGTGTGTTGATAAAAGTTTTAATTAAAAGCAAACGCTCGCGCTGTAACGAGCTCAAATGATATTAGTTCTGGAAAAAACTACGCTGCTATACTGTTTAGATTTAATTCAATATGAACGTAAACAAAAAGTTTAAATTTTATTTATTTTATTTAACATTATACGAGATACATTTCATGGCACAAACATTTATAAAACTTTACCGTGCGCTATAGGCTGCCTCCACATTTGCAATAATTATACAGGGTTTTATATTTTCACGAGTACAATAAATCAACATACGTAATAGTTATCAAAAATAAAAAATACTAGCGATTTTTGTTACTACCCCTTTGAAACAAAAAAAAAAACAAAATTATCAATCCCCGAACTTATCCGCTAAACTAATACAAAATGTGGATACGTTACGCATCTATTGATGCTTTGTTGCCAACTCGTGCGCCGCCCGGCCGATCACTTACCCCACCTCGCCGCCCCCTACCTCATACCGCACCCGTTGACGCCTTGTAGTTAGTACGCACATGCGGTATTAGATTGGTTATAGGATAAAGTAATTGAAATGAAAAAAAATATTATTTTTTTTTATTTGAGAAATGTACTCTATTATCGATACCAATGACGTGGTCAAATTTATTGTACCGATGAAAAAGTATTCCTGTATAATTATATAATATATTAATAATTAATTATTAGTTAATTATTAATTATTATTCAACAGCCTCCGTGGTCTAGTGGTAAGAGCGTTGGCTCTCGACTCGGAGGTCGTGGGTTCGATTCCCGCATTGGAACAACAAAAAATGTTGTTTCCAAGTTTTGTTAGGACAATGCAGGCTGATCACCTGATTGTCTGACAAGAAAGGCTGATCCATCGTCGGATGGACATGTAAAAATTCGGACCTGAGCCTGATCTCTCGTCAGTCGTGTCGGTTATCCGTCCCACTGGATTATGAGAGTAAAGGAAGAGAGAGCGCTCTTGTGTACTGCGCACACACTTGGGCACTATAAAATTACTCCTGCGTAACCGTCCTGGTTTCAATGAAACTGGCCACCGTCACCGAGATCGGTATTGGGAGTTATTAATTAATTATTACCGATCATCACAAGCATGCATTCAAAAGCATTAAATCGACGCGCGTAGGGTTACCATATCTCAGGATTTGTCCTGAGATTTCAGGATTTTTCGACTCTTCTCAGGATTCCGGCCGGATTTAGCGAATCTAGTGATAGCTCAGGATTTTCAATAAAACACAGGTTACATTTTAAAGATATCTCTTATTAAACTACTAAACATAATTTTCTTTTAGTAACAATTGCAGTTAAAATCAATACTTATTTATCAAAGTGAAACAAACTAAAAATAATCTTCTTTTGGTAACAATTGCAGTTAAAATCAAAAAAGTCGCGTAAAACGCGTGCGCAAGATAATAATACGTTTTTGAGAGAAAATTCTCAAGCTGTAGAAAATCTCAGGACTTTTCTAGGAAATCAGGACTTTTCTCCGGACTTTTGATTTTTTCATCTGGTAACCCTAGACGCGCGTCGATATTACTATACACATTGCACACAGCACAGCAGTCAGCAACGTTTGGTCTAGTAGCAGGTGCATGGCGCGTGCATCATAAGTTTATAAAACGACCAAATATGTACTATATTTTCATACTAGACCGCCTGACGCACGCACACTTACTAATTCCTGTGTACCACCACAGCGATGAAACTACACTACGGTCTCAGTAGACGTATACAGTACTACATCTTCATACTAGACCGCCTGACGCACGCACACTTACTAATTCCTGTGTACCACCACAGCGATGAAACTACACTACGTGTAATTGATTGTACTGTCGGTTCTTGGTGGAAATTCATCTTGAACACTAATAAATCACAATTTTTCGTGCACTTTTTCCACTATATTAAGATATAATTATCAATTTTAATAAATAACACGACCGGTTTCGAAATAAGACACCTGATGATGATTTATTTCGGAACCGTGTTCAACTACACTACGGTCTCAGTAGACGTATACAGTACTACATCTTCATACTAGACCGTCTGAATCGGCACACGCACACTTACTAATTCCAGCTTACCATCACCACTTACGTTAGTAAGTAGTATATTCTTTGCCACAACAGCGATAAAACTACACAGTTCGGTCACAGTAGACGTATATACTCACAGAATACGGAACATCCAGAAACCGTCAACGAGCTTGAAAGTGAAGTCATCACGACTACTCTAAATTGGAATGGAGTATCCACACATAAATTGTTGCCATAGAATGATGGAATAATTTACCCAACTTTTTTTAATTATTTTTTATTGAATACTTGATGTTGCCCGCGGCTCTGCCCGCGTGAATACAGTATCCCTCGGGAACACTGTATTTTTTCGGGATAAAAAGTAGCCATGTTTTAATTCAGAGCATAAACTACTACCTTACCAAATTTCATCAAAATCCGTTGAGTAGTTTTTGCATGAAGGAGTAACAAACATCCATCCATACATCCTCACAAACTTTCACATTTATAATATAAGTAGGACTTAATTGTCGTAACATAATAACGTGATTGTTTTGTAAGTGTAAAGAGTAAAGTAAAGTAAAGAGCGGGCGGGGCGGTGTTTCGCCATGGTTTTGGACACATACGAAACTATTAATTATATTGTGGGCATCTTAGTAAAATATCAAATAGGTTTCATTTTAAAGACCATAGGTTGAAAGTTAACTAATGGACGCGTTCCGAAAATCGACATCTTTTCCTTTTGAATGTGTTAAAATAATGCTTATTTTTAATTTGTACATGGTCTTTATTTATAATTTTATACCTCACATTCATTGATTGAACTACTTAAAAATGTATCAAATCAAATCAAAAAAAGTTTTATTTCCATATTGGTTACAAAGTAACGCTTAAAGAATTGTCCCTACTTGATGCCTACCACCGGTTCGGGAACTAACTCGGCGAGAAGAACCGGCGCGGCGTAAGAAACTCGCACCGGGCCATCTTTTAGCACAAAAAGTTGGAAAATTGTTCTTTTAATTTTTTTTATATGTGAGGTTAATTCTGAGCTCGCGTCCCTTTGGCCCTCTCGGGTCGATGGCCCGTGGCATTTTGCCAGCCCAACCACCCTGTAGTTACGCCACTGATAAATATACGTGGCGCTGGTGGTTGCGTTGTGGTCGGTATCACGTGGTTGATGACGACTGCAAAATGTGGTACGTGCCTTTTGGGGTTGTTGGGGCAGTCGAGGTTTGATTTTAACATTTGCTGTAATCAGTCCGCATTTAATTGACAAAATCTACTGACGTAACTTTATTCTGTCAAATGTAAGTCAAAACCCATCTTTAGTTAAGATCAACAACTCCCCCCCACACCGATTTCGGTGACGGTACCCGGTTTCATTGAAACCAGGCCAAGAGTTTAGCTCAAGTGTGTGCGCAGTACACAAGAGCACTCTCTCTTCCTTTGCTCTCGTAACCCAGTGGGCCGGATGACCGACACGACTGGCGAAAGATCAGGCGCAGGTCCGACTTTTTACATGGCAATTTGACGCATGGATCATCTTTCTTGTCAGACAGTCAGGTGATCAGCCTGCATTGTCCTAACCAAACTTGGGAACAACATTTTTTGTTGTTCCAATGCGGGATTCGAACTCGGTGTGGGGGAGCTATTATTATTATTACGAAGGACTCTGGGATTGGCAGCCGCCCTGCGCAATATTGTCACAGATAGACACTATATTAAACTGTAGTAAAACTACATTTTATGTTTTATAGCTCAGTTTATTTGTCGTTTTATATTCCAGACGGATCGGCACTTACTGTCGAAATAGTTTTGTGACGAAATAAAAATGCAAAGATTTACGTTCGAAGTTCGTTAAACAATTTGGATATAAATAATATTAATAATACGTGAAGCATTAATTTTATACCCCACTTTATGAAAACTATGCAAAGGAGGAGTACGAAATTTTGTTCAGTAAAACAAGGAGGAGGACTGAACTGTACTAATATTTTTTTGTCATAATAATTTCGACCACTGGTTTCTTATTAGCTATTCAATGTTGCTGACTTACGGCCCGTTTCAATAACCTATCTATCTATTACTATTTGTTAAAAACGTTGTCATGCAATCATTTTCCGGTTTTTCGCGATACAAATTTGACGTTTTTAAGGAATAGTTATTGGTAGATAGGTTATTGGTAGATAGGTTATTGGTAGATAGGTTATTGGTAGATAGGTTATTGGTAGATAGGTTATTAGTAGATAGGTTATTGGTAGATAGGTTATTGGTAGATAGGTTATTGAAACCGGCCGTTAGTCTGATACGTTGGTAAGTTACTTGATAGACAAAGACAGCAACATTGGATAGTCGTTAATATTAGTCGTTGTGTAAATATTTTTATTAATGTATATCAAATAACTAAACTTTTTTTAAATAAAACTAGGGGGCAAACGGGCAAACGGATTACCTGATAGAAAGCGATTACCGTCGCCGATGGACACCCGCAACATCGGAGGAGTTGCAAGTGCGTTTTCGGCCTTTTAGAAGGGAATACGCTCCCTTGAAACGTGATTGAATGCAACAAATTGTACAATATTTAAAATATAATCAACTTTTAAGTAGATCCACAGAGTAATTAACGTCCTCTATGACTCAGTGGTTAGCGCGTTGACGTTCAAGCCTGAGGTGGCGGGTTCGAATTCCGCCAGTGAACAAAAAGTTTCCTATGTTCCTGGGTCATGAATGTGTATTAAATATACAGTGTATTATTTATAAAAATCATAAATGTACAAGTAGAGTATAAAAATTATAATATATTTCCTTGGTCTGGTCCCCGTAACACAAGTTCTTCAAGAACTTACTACGGGACCAGGTTTATGGGGTGTGAAATGCCTTCCATAAATATTATTATATGATAATTCTTTTTTAAAATTACAAAGTAAAATACTTGTGATGCGCTTGAAAAACATTGCGAGCACGATAGTTAAATAGATAAGATAAATTTCTATTCACAGCGCACATAATAAATAAAAGCGTGTAATTTAATGTAACAAATTACAGAAAAAAGTACTAGTGATTCGCGGGTATCGATAAATGGAACAATTATTTACCGCTACAGAGAAAAATGCTAGAGAAGCGAACGAAACATATCGACAATGAGCAATATTATACTCGTAATTAAATTAGATAGAAAATTATTATACAAATACAAATAGTCTCTCTCAGTCAGTTTGTAATTTCAAATTAAAAGCTTTGCACTAAATGAATTTACTCAACTACACTAAAAAAATCAAAATTTGTTTGTCTATCTGTTTGTTCCAGTTAATTTCTGTAACGGCTGCACCGATTATGACCGGACTTTTACTGGCAGATAGCTGATGTTATAAGGAGTAACTTAAGATAACTTTACCTTGGGTTTCGGTTCAAAAATAGGTTTCCATTTCCATTAGTTCCACGCAAATGAAGTTTATATAACTTTTATATTACTATTCATAACGTAATAGGCTTGACGACTAAATTGTTTTATTGCATAAATGAATGAACTTCTTAAATATGTGTAACTTCTCAGAAGAAACAGTGTGTAACTAAAAATATATATTTTCATGGGCACAGCGATTTGTATACTTTATTTCGCAAGTATCGTGAAATGATAACGTTCAATAAAAAAGTCATACCTAACCATGACGTCACCATTAGGTGAAAGTGTATGAAATAAAAGGTAGCAGGAACATGTTTCTAAATATCTCCGAAATTTGGGCATTTAAGTTCAACTTACCATAATTAATGTTTTGTATATGATGTAAGTAATCTAATGATTTGGGTTATTTTTTACTAATTTAGCAAAGAAATTTGAAACTTTAATGTATCTAATTATTAAACTAGGTACACATATAATATTATTTTCTTTTTACGTTTATCAAGAGGTAATAGTTCTGAGTATACAAATTTAACTAAATATGTATATTACATGACATAGTCGCCTCCCCAATTGAACGTAACAAGTTTAGTGACGCGCAATAGACATCGATAAATCGTACAATAAGTTAGTGTTCCAGGGCAAACTAGTGAGGCACGTTAACCGCTGTCGATATATTCGCAAATCGATTTCAGATGCAGTCAGTATAATAAAAATACTAGTAATACGCGCGATAATGTGTGCAATAAATTACCCTTGCTAGCTAGTAACGCTAACGTTGCTGTCGAATGATTCACTTGTCGATAAATTGTGCAATATGTTGCCTGTACGAAATTCTAGAGATTCGCGCAATGTCGATTTACGTATCGATGGACTAAGTCAGTACTAGTGATGAGATATATTCGCGTATCTATAAGCCGAGCATTAAGTCACCTACATAGAAAAATGCTAGTGTTGAGCGAAACGATGTCATGTATTTGATGTCATTAGATTTTTTAAAATTTTAAAGTAATGTAGGTTCTTGGTGTAAATTCATGTTTCACAATAATAATAATATATATAACTTACTAAAGTTGAAACAGTGGAAGACCACTGTTTCAACTTTAGTAAATATTTTACATTAATTTAATATAGTAAATGACCAGTTTCGACAAAGTCATCGTTAGGTGTAGGTAGATTTTTATTCGATGTTGAAAATGTCATCAGTAGTTTTTTTAGATATCGATAAAAAGCGCATTACCGCTACTAGAGACACATCACTGTCAATAGATTCCCTATCGACAGAATAAGCCAGTACTAGTGACGCGATTGATTCACGTATCGATAAACCGTGCAATAAGTTAGCGAGGTTTCATTGGAACCGGGAGTAATGGTTCACATTAATCTGGTTCGCGCGTCTGTGTGTGGAGTGCCAGGTATTGTGATGCTCCAATTGTGATTTATCATCAAATTGTGTGCTAAATTATCAGCCATTTATTCCGAAACCCGAAACTTTGTGCGATACATCATTAATTTGACTTATTTATGTTCAAGATTTTTATATTATGATGCCGAAATTATAAAGTCAAGAGTGTGTTTGACTGAACAACAAATGCGTTGATCTCAGAAATTATTGATTAGATTTTAAATTGTCTACTTATTGAGGAAGGAATTAAGTCTTTTTACATCATGCAGACAACACTTTACTGATAACTAGATGTTGCCTGCGACTTAAGAACCGTATACCTATTATGTCGCGGTAAAAAGTAGCCCATGTCCATCCCTGTGGTCTATTCTATATCCGTGCCCAATTTCATAAAATCGATTCAATACTATCGGAGCCTAATAAAAGATTCTTTGTTTGTATTGGCAAACAAATAATCTTTTTATGATATTCGTGTAAAAATAAAGTAAATAATAAATATACATATGACAAACACTAAAGCAAAATTTTAATTTTAACCTACCTAGGCCCACTTGCGCCAATCCGGGTTAAAGTTAACCCTGGGTTAAAAATTATGTTATCTCTCTCGTTCTTCGTATTTGTGAAAGAGAAAGCATGATATTTTAACCCAAGGTATTATATAACCCGGATTGGCGCAAGTGGGCCTTAGCAGATTAAAAAAAAAAATTGTTTATATTTTTTTAGTATTGTAATGGTATACACACACATAAGGGTGTACCTGACAGGTTAGTCTGTACACTTGAACTTTACAGGTTAACCGGAGCACATTACTCAGAACTCGCATCAACCTCCTAAAAGAGTCGCCGTTGACGCGGACGCTTCGCTGCATTAATCTTGTTGCATTGGATAATAACTCCCCCACCGATTGATGGTGACGGTGGCCAGTTTCATTAAAACCAGGCCAGTTACGCAGGAGTAATTTTATAGTGCCCAAGTGTGTGCGCAGTACATAAGAGCACTCTCTCTTCCTTTACTGTCATAATCCTGTGGGACGGATAACCGACACGACTGACGAGAGATCAGGCGCAGGTCCGACTTTTTACATGCCCATCCGACGCATGGATCACCTTTCTTGTCAGACAATCGGGTGATCAGCCTGAATTGTCCTAACCAAACTTGGAAACAACATTTTTTATTATTCCAATACGGGAATCGAACCCACGACCTCCGAGTCGAGAGCTAATGCTCTAATCACTAGACCACGGAGACTGTTGTTGCATTGGATACAGACACCTTAACTGTACAGGCAAACCTGTCAGGTACACCTTTTTTGATACAATTACTACCAAAATATGCTTAAATTACTACTTACTAATAAACGTGAAAGTTTGTGAGGATGGACGAATGGATGGTTTGCGTAATGACTCAAAGAATACCAAACAGATTTTGATGATATTTTGGCATGGTAGTAGCTTAAGCTCTGGGTTACACACATACATTTTATTCTACACTACCTTTTATTCTGAAAAAGCACAGTCTTCCATTGGAATACTGTATTTAGGCGGGTGAAACCGTAATATTTTTTACACTTTTGCAAATAGCTATGCACGTAGCATAGAAAATTCTTAAAAGTGTTATTACCATGAATATAATTTTAATGTCAGGATAAATTAAGAACATTTTTCCAAAAAATCTCCTGTGTATTAAGACTAAGTAAAGAAAATGGAAGTGAAAAACAAAACCATTTAGGCGTAATGTAATCGATGGTACACCTTGGGAAATGGGAATCCATCTGCGTTTCCAAATATATTTCCGAAAACAAAAGTAAATAAATATTGGAATATCGTATTCCAAAGAGTATTATTAGATGGTAAAAATGAATGTAGTTTGTTACTCATACAAGACTGGCTTACTCGTAAAAGTAAAAAATATATTTATACCTATTTAATTTTGTATTATAAACACTAACGTTATTCTTAAAGGTTTTTTTACACTGATTATTATTGCCCCTTTTTAATGTATAGGTAGATACTCGTTTATATCTTTACTAGCTTTTGCCCGCGACTTTACTAGCTGTCCCGACACACGTTGATCTGTCTTAAATATGATCTGAATGAACAAATAACTACACCTAGAATGCAACCTACGTCCTAGTCCTACACCTAGACCTACTCCTACAACCTACCTACACATTTTCCAAAATTTGTCACCGTTTAAACCTTTCCTTTCAAGACCAAAATTAGTCAAATCGGTCTGGCCGTTCTCGAATTTTAGCAACATTGGAATTGCAATTCATTTTACGTTCTTATATACATAACATCAAGTTTTATGTCACGTTCATCGGGAACAGAATAAAAATCCTATCCTAATATGTCCGTCTCCTGATTCTATTTTACAACCCCACCAATTTTCAGCCGTTCTTGAGTTATAAATAGTATAACTAAAACGACTTTCTTTTATATATAGATATAAGATACATAGATATAGAAGATAATAATATAGATTAATGTTTTCTGTAACAATAATCATATTTATTATTAATCATCGATAATCCAATAAGGGAGCCGATATAAATAACATCTATAAATCAGTCTGTCGTGTTATTCTGTAAACGAAACAAAATCCCGAAAACGTGAAATAACGAGCGAGTTATCGCGATAATTAATACCTTAAACGTTAGCCGAAACACGTTAACGAGAAACAAAATATTTGCAATAAAGCTACGAGCATTAAGCGATTTTTAAATTGATTTCAAAACTAAGGATGGGGTATCACGTTCATTTGACAAAAAAAAAAAAAAACTTTAAAAAAGAAAAATTTACGCCATCTTGATTTCAAGGGATTTTGTTATTTAAATGCGGATTATACCTATTACCTACTGCGGAAAGAAAATATTAAATGAGAAAATGATAATATTAAAGGCATCATGATGACAAGCGTCAAACCTAGACTGCCCCAAGCAACCCTTTACGTGTGGACACTTTTTGCCTCGACGTGCGTCGTCATCCTACTATATGTGAATGTTTGTGAGGATGGATGGTTGTTTGTTACTCCTTCACGCAGAAACTACTGAACGGATTTTGATGAAATTTTGTACAGTAGTAGTTTAGGATCTGGATTAAAACATAGGCTACTTTTTATCCCGAAAAAATACAGTGTTCCCGAGGGATTCTGTATTTACGCGGGCGAAGCCGTGGGCAACAGCTAGTCTGTAATAATTTGGGTCTATGGATTTTTATATAAAGTTTTTATCGATAAAAATTTAAGTTAACACTATTTTTTATAACCTAAAAGTGTTACCTAAAGTGAAGTGCGTACCCAACTAGAAATCTGTGACTAAAAACCTGATTGGAAGTGATAACTGAAGACTCATTATTTCAGACGATGCAGCTCTGTTATCTTTATATTATAGTTTCTTGTTAGAAAAATTGTTATTCCACATGCAAATTTATATTCTGTTTTGAATTGCTATTCGGAACGTAGTAAAAGTATTCTTAGCGAAGTAGAAGTAGATGAGATTGCAATGAGGGCCCCCTTCCTCTTCGGGGCCTCCGGAGACCAGAGGACTGACGTTGATTCACCTAAGTCGGAGCACTCACGATAATTGTTCGGGAATTGAAAAATCACAAGCACCGCAGGGGACTGTTTCATTGATTGTTATATAGTACAGTCGCTTGTGTAATTATTGCAATAAATTGATAAGTTATAATGATTTAGGCAATATAAGATTGTTACAATACCTATTTTGAGGTGAAAACTTCTTTATTATCGCTGGGATTAAAAAACTTGGCGAAACCAAAGTTTGACAGTAAAAAGAGATTGTCACGTCTAATATTTAGAACTAGCATTAGCCTGCGGCTTCGCCCTCGTAAAATTGGATTTTAAGCTTTCATCCTCTATTTTACGCCCTTGGGGATTGAATTTTGAAATAGATATTTCAAAATTCAATCCCCAGTAGTACGATTACTTAGTAGATGCTTACGTCATAATTATGAGGAAAAAGTGTGCAAAATTTCTCATTTTAAGCATTAGGGTTTGGCCTGTGCGTTGAAACATCAGTCAATCAGCTTTGCCTTTTATATATTAACCCCCTTACTAATAAACGCTGTATAAGCTTTGAATACTTATACAGTGTTTTGTTCACGTCACACAAGTGACATTTTTAATTCGATCGTCTATCTTTTTGCGATGATAAAGAGATGATCTACGAGTTCAGTGACTATTTTAACAATATTGACTAGAATATAAAAGTATCATTTACTACAAAGAATTTCCCTACAAAATTACAATAGTGTTTTAGTGAAAAAACAAAAAGGGAAGCCGATACGTTCGCATGTTTCGATATGGAAATAGAATTTGGGCGAACGTGGGTTAACTGTAAGTGTCGCTTGTATTGTTTTGCGATCCCGGAATGTAAAGTAAGTCATGAATGCGGATGTGTATTGTGAAACTCATCATCACCATGTTAATGTAAATAATGAAACATATATTCAGAAGTTTTAAACACTTACGGATTTTGTCGCGGTGCATTTTTCTTTTTCCCGACGTTTCGGCTACTTTCCAGCAGCCGTGGTCACGGGAGGACTGAGGTGCACAGAACACACTCATGCTGAGGTGTCAGTTATCCTATTTATTGAAGTTGTTCAAACTACCCGAAGATTCTTCAATTATTATTTGTGTTCCTATCTACGCAAAACATACTAACAATATTTTGAAACGTCGGGAAAATGAAAAGTGCACTGCGACAAAATCCGTAAGTCTTTAAAACAATGAACAAAACAATCAATATATATTCAGAAGCCCAATTCTCTTATTGTTTCTGTTCAAATTGTTCCAGCACATTGTTGCATAATAATGTAACATTATTAAAAAGATAATCTGTCATTCACAGGTGTCACTTTGATGCCTATGATAGAATATTCAGTTAGCCATAAGGCTATGTATAGCTTAGACGTGTGTATGTCTATTTGGCCTCCTTAACATATTATATGTATGATAAGATATACTGTATGGATGTTATATGTAGAACATATGTAATAAAGAAGAATATACAATCATTGTATCATTGAATATCTCCACCGTGAGTTTATGATAAATGCTGCTGGGTCAACAGATCCAACATACAACATGGTGTTAGAAGTGTGAGGTAAATACAAAAATATATGAACGAAAAAGAGGGTACATCAAAAACTCAAGAATAACCACAAAAAAACTTGAAGGCAGTCGGAACTTAGGAACGATCGGTGAAAAAAGTGTGTGAAGACCTAACAATGGCTGGAAACGGAGTACAGAAACTTGAAATTTCTACCGAAGTTATCAACAATAATGCTGAGAATTTCAAGAAATGGACGCAATCATTCGAGATATACCTGCTGGCATCAGGAATGGAGAAGACAGAAGACAAAAGAAAAATTGCAATCATGCTGCATTCCATGGGAGAGAAAGGTCTAAATATATATAATTCCTTCAATTTGGACCTGGAGGAAGCCACATATCAAGATGTCAAGGCAAAATTCGTCGAGTATTTTGAACCCAAGAAGAATTTGACGGTAGCAAGACACAAATTTTTCACGCTGAAGCAACGTGTGAACGAATCCTTGGAGAACTTTCTTATGGAGTTAGAGAATGCAAGTCATGCCTGTGAGTTTGGTACGCTCCGCGACTCGCTGGTAAGGGACATCCTTATTGCGAATATGGCTACAAATTTCTCGCAATTTCGTCAAAAACTCTTACTCGAGCAAGATCTGTCCCTGGAAAGAGCCAAACTTCTATGTAGAACACTCACAATGGCACAAAAAAGTGAAGAATCAATGAATGCAGCAGATGGAAGAGAAGAAGCCACAGTATACAAGCTACACAGAAGTCGTCAGAACAGTCCTTATACACACCAGAAGAGAAGAAAATCTAAATCTCCGTCGCGCCAAGGTCAACCAAGGTCAGCTACGCCTGGATCCAGAACAAAGTGTGTGAAGTGCAACACAGTCCATGGTCACCGCAACTGCCCAGCGTGGAAGCACAAATGCAGGTCATGTTTTAAATATGGACATTTTACTCATTTATGCTTTAAGAAAAATAGTGTCAGGAGTTTAGTCTCTGGGGTAGGCAATATGCATCTCGATGATGAACCGAGTGCTGCTTGCTTAGTAAGCAATGCTCCTACTGAGAGATTCACTATTGGGGCGTTGTTCAACATTAAAAATATAAAGTCACAAAGTACCAGTTCAAATTTGAGTAAAAATGACATTAATTCCTGGCATTATTATTTAAAAATAAATAACAAATGTGTAGACTGCATAATTGATACTGGGGCAGATATAAATATGATGTCTTACAAAGTGTTTAAAGAATTAAATCTTAAGTTTGACAAACAGAGTAAAAAAATGTGTAAAAAATATAGTATCTATGCTTATGGGGGAAAACAACCAATTCCCATTATGTCAGTGTCAAACATATGGTGTATGTTTGAAAACAAAAAAGAACCTGAAAGTGTTACTTTTGTTATAACAAAATTAAACTGTCCTACTGTAATTGGTTTACCGACTTGTATAAAGCTGAATTTAGTTATCAAAAACTTTAATTTAAACAATATGTATAAAGAACCCTGTGACAAAATTGTGACCAAATATAATGATGTGTTTCAGGGTCTAGGCTGTTTACCATATGAACACAGTATTGTGTTAAGAAAAGATGCTGTGCCGTGCATAGATCCACCCAGGAAGGTGCCATTTGCTCTGGTGGAGCCGTTGCGGAAGGAGCTCGAACTCATGGAGGAATTGGGGATCATCCAGAAAGTCCATGAACCAACCCTCTGGGTGAGTAGCTTAGTTATTACCATGAAAAAGTATGGAGGATTAAGAGTTTGCCTAGATCCTAGAAATTTAAATAAAAACTTATTGAGATGTCATTATCCCATTAAAAATATTGATGAAGTAAGGTCTAAATTGTCCGGAGCCTCATATTTCTCACATTTAGATGCATTTTCTGGATTTTATAATATAAAATTAACTAAAGAGAGCAGTGACCTTTGTACTTTTCAAACTCCCTTTGGTAGATATAAATTTTTGAGATTACCTTTCGGAATAAGCACGGCAACAGAAATTTTCTATAAAACTATGATAGATTTATTCGGAGACATTGAGGGAATAATAATTTGGTGTGATGACATTTTAATATACGGTGAAACAATTGAAATACACAATAAAAGATTAGAATTGTTTCTGGATAGGGCTAGACAAGTCAATTTGAAATTAAATAGGGCCAAGTGCAAGTTTCTTTTAGAAGAAATCGCATATTTGGGCTATATTTTCAGTAAAGATGGTGTAAAAATTGATCCAGAGAAAATTAAGGCTATAAAAGAAATGCCAATACCAAAAAATATTAAAGACTTGCAAAGATTTTTAGGTATGATAAATTTTTTAGCACCATTCATAGAAAACTTAGCTGACAAAACTAATATTTTAAGAAATTTGTTAAAAAAGGATGTGTTATGGCTCTGGGATGAGAATTGTCAAAAATGCTTTGATTTATTAAAAGAAATTATAACTAAAGCGCCCGTGTTAGCAAATTATGATTGTAATTTACACTTGACTTTGTCGGTAGATGCCTCAAGATATGCCGTCGGTGCCGCTATATTTCAAAATAAGCGACCCGTGGCTTACAGCTCAAGAACACTGACCAGCTCACAACAAAATTATGCTCAGATTGAGAAGGAATTGTTTGCAATACAATTTGGATGTAATAAATTTCACCAATATATTTATGGCAGTAGAATAACTGTGCAAACTGATCACAAACCGTTGATTTATTTATTTAAGAAGCCCCTACATGAAGTACCTGCTAGGTTGCAGAGAATGATGCTTTCTTTGCAAGGCTATGACTTAGATGTGGTTTATGTACCTGGTAAATTTATGTATATAGCAGATACTTTGTCTAGAGCAGCACTTACTGAAAAATACATACCCCCATATGAACAGGATTTACAGTATCATGTAAATACTATATTTTCTAACCTCTCTGTAAGTAAGCCATATTTGAATTTAATATTAACAGAAAGTAATAAAGATGAATCATTAACTTTGCTTAAGTCTTATATTCAAAACGGGTGGCCTAAGAGCAAAGACAAAATAGCATCTATGGTAAAACCATATTGGAATATTCAAAATGAAATACATATAATGAATGAATTACTATTTAAAGGAAATAGGCTTATTGTTCCTAAATCTTTGCAAAAACAAATATTAGATAAAATTCACTGTGGTCACTTAGGTATAAATAAAACACTTAATATTGCTAGAGAAACAGTTTATTGGCCGAATATAAATGCTGACATTAAAAATTTAGTTGATCAATGCTTAGTATGTGCTAAGTTCAAGCCAAACACAACAAATGAGCCGTTGCAGTGCTACGAGATGTCCCATCTTCCCTGGCAACAGGTAGGTGTTGATTTACTATATTTTGATGGAGAAAATTTCCTTGTCTGCATGGATTACTATTCCAAGTACATTGAGTTAGCTTCTTTGCATAAAAATTACACTGTGGACGTTGTTGTTAAGAATCTTAAATCGTTTTTTGCTCGTCATGGAATACCGAAATCTCTTGTATCTGACAATGGTCCACCTTTTAACTCCAGTAAATTCAAGTCCTTTCTTGAGGAGTGGGACATTGAACACTTAACAAGCAGCCCATACTGGCCAAAATCCAATGGTCAAGCTGAAAGCGGGGTAAAAATTATAAAAAACATTTTGAGAAAATGCAAAGAGGATGGCTCTGATATATACTTGTCATTGTTACATTATCGTAATACGGCTAAGGGAGATTTTCCCAGCCCTGCTTCATTATTAATGTCTAGAAGCTTACGAGTAAATTTACCAATACTAAATAAAAAGTTATATCCTAAAGTGGTAAAATTTTCGACATATGAGAAATGTCACAAACATAGCAGAGACAGAATGTCTTTTTATTTTGACAGGAATGTTAAGCAAAAGTCATATGTATTTCAGCCAGGAGATTATATATATTTTAAAAAAGATCCTAAATCCGTTTGGACTCCGGGAATAATTAAAGAGAAATTGACGTGTGGTAGGTCGTATTATATTGTAGATTTAAACGGTGCTGTGTATAGGAGGAATATAAGACACATTAGACCTAGAAAAAGAGATTTAAAAAACATAAATACTCCTCCTTCTTCTTCTGGTAATGGCGAAAGCAGTGGCAAAAATGACAGTATGGTTACCATACAGGACATTGCTAACCCCATGAGTTCGATGAATTTCGGAAACGGTCTTTTTCAAAATTGTGATAATGATGAAAGCTGTGTTCCTATGGAGAGTCTAGTGAATACCGATTATGTAACCAGATCTGGTAGAAATGTAAAACGTCCTAAACTGTATATTCATGAAAAATATGATTAGTTATATAGTAGTATGTTTTTAGTTGTGTACATATTGTAGTATTAGTTGCGTTATCTTGAAAAGGGAGGTGTTGCATAATGATGTAACATTATTAAAAAGATAATCTGTCATTCACAGGTGTCACTTTGATGCCTATGATAGAATATTCAGTTAGCCATAAGGCTATGTATAGCTTAGACGTGTGTATGTCTATTTGGCCTCCTTAACATATTATATGTATGATAAGATATACTGTATGGATGTTATATGTAGAACATATGTAATAAAGAAGAATATACAATCATTGTATCATTGAATATCTCCACCGTGAGTTTATGATAAATGCTGCTGGGTCAACAGATCCAACATACAACACACATATTTAAGAAATACGTATAGATAAACAGCTGCATAGTTAGCTTTCGATTGCACTACTACAAGCGTACGGTGTGTCCACGATTGTGTGGAAAAATTGTGGGCCTTTGAAGAGGACGTCAACATTTTCAAAGATTGCTCTATGAAACCTGTTTCGCTGTACGTAAGTATTAATATTTTCTATTCTCTCGCATTGGAACAACAAAAAATGTCGTTTCCAAGTTTGGTTAGGACAATGCAGGCTGATCACCTGATTGTCTGACAAGAAAGATGATCCATGCGTCGGATGGGCATGTAAAAAGTCGGACCTGCGCCTGATCTCTCGTCAGTCGTGTCAGTATTCTGTCCCACTGGATTATGTGAGTAAAGGAAGAGAGAGTGCTCTTGTGTACTGCGCACACACTTGCAAACTATAAAATTACTTCTGCGTAACTGGCTTGGTTTCAGTAAAACCGGCCACCGTCACCGAAATCGGTGTGGGAGTTATTATTATTATTACACATGCATCACACTCCCACACTCAATCGAGCGTGCACTAGAGCGATATTATGTTTTGACACTGGAACGGGGAACCCCATTGCGAATTGAACATAAATAATTATGAAAATTGCCCCCATTATTGACTGCTTCTGTGGTTAAGTTTGTACAATTCACAATAGTCAAATGGTACCTATTATAAAATGGTAATTATCACAATAATATTTAACATGTTATGTTTGAATAATAAACCGTATTTCAACATTGCTCACAATTAGTCTAAAATTTATCTTTTTTATTGTCCATAGAAGAACTTAAGCATCGATAGTCTAAAGGGGACTTGTTTAACTTTGGTCCTCTCCTCGGAGATCGAAGACTATCAAACTATATCCTTGACATATTTAAACAAAGATTAGCGTGAACATTGTCCTGTATTGACAGCGTGTCCATCACTTTAAGCTATTATTTGACTTAGTTTCAAACATAGAGCCATTGTAATGACATAAGTTCTAATTTATTAAGTTGTTGGAAACAGATTAATAATAATAATATTATTAGTATCAATTTAATCGTTGTCTTAAGCGAAACATAATGTATTCTATATTAATATAATATGTCATGCTATTCCGCGCTCGTAGCACAGATTATACAGGGACGTACGCAGGTATTTATTCTATGCTTGTGGCATATTTTCAGCTGAATACGCCAAAGTGTACTCGCGTTTTTCGCCATAAGCCATATAACTGCACAGTTAGGCTCTCACCGTTAAATCGCTACGATAAAACGTTAGATGTGTAGCGGGTATTAGCACAGTTTGGTCATTCAAATACAATTTTTATAATTATGAAAAATAGAATATTTATTCCCTTGCTTTCTGTAAAACGAGTTGCATCGTACCATCATGTGGTTTGTGAACGCAGATATTTTTAATGGAAATTTCTAAGTTCATTTGATGGGAGACAAAGGTTTTATGAGACACAAAAGGTCCCTAGTTATTATGATGTGACCCAGAAACGTCTGCCGCACTAGGACCGTTTAATTGCAATCATTAGACTCATTTTTATCTCTATCATTTCAAAACCCACTTTGGTTCAATCTCATTTGATGGATTTCAATAAAGTAGATACTTAATTTTGCAGTTTTTTTCCTTTTTTTTAAAATCTCTGTCTTAATATTAAATAATAACTGGAAATAATTAAAATTAAAGAATAAAGTATTCTAGCTAGTAATTTAATGATTAAATTTTCTCTTAAATTCGCGTTTCGGGAATAGTATTTATTTGGATGTAAGTATTGAAGCGGAAACAGTTATTTTAAATGTTGTTTTTTAAGTGAGCGCGGAAACAGCATAGATCTAAATAAGAAAACTCATTATTCCCGCGCGTTCCGAAAACGCGGATCACCCGAGTAAAAACAGTAAGCGTAACTATAAAGAGATAAAAATGTTTTTTCTAAATTAACTCTTGAGCTTAGACCTAAAATTATTTACTATTAATATTAAAAATACCGGCAGGGGAAGATAACTTAATATATCGTGCCGTCTCCCTCCGACAAGGCAAAGGAGAAGAAAGAGATATAGTATAATTTTTGTTCTAATAAATTTTAAAATTGTAATTTGGAGATCTTCAATAAAAATAAAAAAAAAACACACACACACAAATGCCATATAAATTGACATCAATATATTAAGACGTCGCTTATTTTATTGCATACGTCGTATTAATATGACAACCAAATTACAAATACCTATTGAATTTTGGATTTTATAGCTTTATATATTTCCATGTATATTTTTCTTCTAAGGCTTGGTTACAGGGTGCCACATGAGAATATGTCATGATTACGAAAGAGAAAATATGATATGACGAAGATTGGCATATTAATTCTTATCGGTTTAGGGATAAGGCTGATTATTCAATGTTTGCCAATTTAATTTGTATGCACAAGTGCTTGCGGATCAAGTTGGGGTATTATTGTTATATATTTGTTTAGAAACAGTAGCGAAATTGGAAATATCTCCGATAGAATGTGTAAAATATTATGTAAAGGATTTGTCAGGGCTTTTATACCGAAACCTTGATCAAGATAGACGTGAAATAATACTGACTGACTAGTCTGACATCTCACTTACTATATTTTATTTTGCTAAAATTTTGTGACAATGCATGGATGGATGTATGTGACTATTTCATGCAAAAACTACTGAATGGATTTTAATAAAATTTGGTATGGTAGTAGTTTAGGCTTTGGATTAAAACATAGGCTACATTTACCCCGAAAAAGTAAAGTGTTACCGGCTAGTTACCAATATTACGATAGTTAACTAATGAGCCGTCACGGGTACTGGCAGATGTAACTATCGAGTTTAAAATTACACGATGATGCATAAAATATCACAACGGTCGCGGTTTAGCTACGCGTTACATTGTCACGTCATTCACTATTTTAGTGAGTAAATAGATATACATTAGACATTTATTTATCACTTACTATAGAATATCTCAGGATTCTTTTGCCGCAATAAACTATATATAAATAATATGTGAATATCTATGAATATGAAATAATGATTGACAATTGGGTAAAATCTACTATTATTATGCAAATGCATGGTGGTGTAAGTGTGAATTTTTATTCATTCTATGCAATTCTAAGCATTACTCAAAATATTAGCTATCTGCACATATTCTCTTCTGCAAATACCATACTCTTCCATTCGCATAATTCTCGAAAACTTTAAGGTTTTCGCTTCATGTATTTATATAGTAATAACATATAATGATGTATAATGATGATAATTATGGTCGCGGCAGAGCCATAGAGTAAACCTAGTTAAAATAATATTTTTTAACAAAATTGCTTCTTTAAAAATGATACCCATACATCATAGATATTCATATACCCGACATAAACAGTGTAGAACGTCCACGCCCGTATACGGTCAGTTCTAATGCTATCTACAAACTCACGAATTTGGTACGGAGCGTACAGTATTTTATGCCCTATTGCATTAGCACAGAGTTCTATTTACAGTGCTGTTTTTCAACGACGACGGTAATTCCCGCAATTAATTGATAACGGAAAGTGAAGTCTAAGAGATAATAAGCTAAAAAGAAGAGTTATGTGTTTAACATAGACTTACGCGTGAATTACATAAAACTAACTTGTCTTAATCTGAAGGTCGATTCTGCTATTTTAATCCAACAATAATGCAACTTCGTTACTGTTTCGATACAGTCCGGAACCTATCAAACAGCAAAGTGGTATTCAACTAAACTTCAAACAAACGTCAAACGACGAAATACACCGCGATGCGATTATCATTGTATCACAGCTTGATTATAGCACAGTGTAATAAAGAGATACAGTGGTCCAACGCGTTTGAAGTCGCGCGAAATGCCGCTTTTGTGTAGGTATTCGTCATTGCTGCAGGGTTGTCACAATAATGTGTTTTTATAATCTGTTCTACATTTTGTGTATTCGTAGTATGTGTATGTAGAGTACTAGGAATAAAGCAAAAAAATAAGCACAGGGTTCGCATGATATATATATATATATATATATATATATATATATATATATATATCAATTGATTGATTATATCGGATATATATCAATTGATATTTATGCTTGATATATATCAAAATTGATATCTATATTTAAAAATGTTAAATAATGTTTTAAATGTAAAAAATCTTACATCAAGTCATAGTCTAAATACACAGGTCTTATTTTCCGAGAGTTTCACAAGCCTAGGTCATCAAAAACTTGCTATTTGACACGACATTAACTAATCATTAGGCTTATGACACCCACGTGACTAGGGTTACCAGATGAAAAAATCAAAAGTCCGGAGAAAAGGCCTGATTTCCTAGAAAAGTCCTGAGATTTTCTACAGATTGAGAATTTTCTCTCAAAAACGTATTATTATCTTGCGCACGCGTTTTACGCGACTTTTTTGATTTTAACTGCAATTGTTACCAAAAAAAAGATTATTTTTAGTTTGTTTCACTTTGATAAATAGGTAAGTATTGATTTTAACTGCAATTGTTACTAAAACAAAATTATTTTTAGTAGTTTAATAAGAGAGATCTTTAAAATGTAACCTGTGTTTTATTGAAAATCCTGAGCTATCACTAGATTTGCTAAATCCGGCCGGAATCCTGAAAAGAGTCGAAAAATCCTGAAATCTCAGGACAAATCCTGAGATATGGTAACCCTACACGTGACCCCCTGTTTTTCGGAAGAAAATTCCTTGTTTGTTATTATACTATTGTTATACCATTTAAGTATACCGTGTGTCAAATTAATTCGACTGATAAAATTAATACACTTTTTTTTCTTCTGGTTATAAACAAAAGTCATTTTATGGATTTAAGACTTAAATTGATACTCAAAAGTATCTATCGTTGATTTTGAATTTATTTGAAAACTTTGAATATCAATAATAAATAAATGAGTTTAATTTTACTTCCCTATCTTCAAATTATCGGAGATACAAATTATTTCGATTCAACTATTACGAAAAAACATATCAGAGTATGAAATTTGTATGTAATTTTGAAAATATCAAAAATATCAAAAAATCAAAAATATCGGATATATATCAAAGATATCTGATATTTTGATATTTATTATAAACTAGCTGATGCCCGCAACTTCGTTTGCATAACTTACTTGCCCGTAACTAACGGAAACGGAACCCTATTTTTTATACGGAACCTTAAAATAAAAGTAGCCTATGTTAGACCTTATAACATCAGCTATCTGCTAGTGAAAGTCCCGTGAAAATCGGTCCAGCCGTTTCAGAGATTAGCCGGAACAAACAGACAGACAGACAGACCGACGGACAGACAAAAATTCTAAAAAGTATTTTATAATAAGTACTGAATATACTTTAAGATGCATTAAGTGAAAAGCTTTTAATTGGAAGTTACAAACAGACACTTCCATTTTTTTTATTTGTATAGATATCGGATATTTACGAACCCTGCAAAAGCTACAAATGCGAAACTGAAAGGTATTTTCGACATTTGGATTTACTAGTTTTTAGATTGCGATTGTTGAATTTGACGATGTAGTTAGTAAATTCTCATAACTACGTAGATACAATTTTATTAAAAATTCTGACGGGAAACAGGCGCATGGTTTTGTATTAAAATTAATCTTCTTTAGCTGTTCATATAATTGACCATTGTATATAAGTACCTACATACAACTCAAATGAAACACTGTCGCAAACCACTTAAAACAATCAAATTAAAAAGCGTCAACCCCGGCTGACGTGTCCCAAGCGAGTGTATGGCAGCTTGGGCTCGCTACCGCCCCTCTCTCACCCCGCACGCCCCGCACGATTGCTCTGTCTAGACGTGTCCGTTGGACGACTGTAGGTAAGTTCCATAGGCTGTGATTATAGGTTGAGCGAACGTACGAAAAAGAGTAGAAGTAAATTCTACAAGGTCTAATGGGACCAAAATAGAATTAGGTGTGCCACAAGGGTCCATTTTAGGCCCATTTCTTTTTCTCATCTATATAAATGACCTTCCTTATCTAGTTAAAGATAAGCACGAGATTTTATTCACAAGGCATTCTTCTATGGGGAAACGCTGCGGACATTAACACAATATTTGTGCTGCAGAAGCGAGCTATACGTTCTATTTATAAGATGTCATATTTTGAATCTCTAAGAGATAAGTTTAAAGAAATAGGTATTCTGACCGTCGCTTCTCAATACATTTTGGACAATGTGTTGTATGTCAGAAAGAATTTAAATAACTTTAAAAAGAAAAGCGACAACCATTGTAGGAATACTAGAAATAAGAACAAGTTAGAAATACCGGTGATCAGACTAAGCAAAGTAAGTAAATCGTTTAAAGGTTCATGTATACGCCTTTACAATAGAATCCCAGAAAACGTTCAAAATCTTACCATTAATAAATTTAAAAAAGCTGTTAAAGAACGTTTGTGTGCTAAAGCTTATTATAAAGTCAGTGATTTCATTAACGATTGCACACCTTGGGAATAAGATGGCCCCCTGCAAGGCTGCTTTTATTTACTTAAGTATGCTCTATGTACTTATGACTAATGTTATATAGATTAAGTTACAACATTGTAAAAATATTTTTTTTTGAAAAGAACAATTTTCCCATCTTTTTGCTAAAAGGTGGCCCCGTGCGAGTTTCTTACGCCGGTTCTTCTCGCCGGGCTAGTTTCCGAACCGGTGGCAGGCATCATGTAGGACAATTCTATAAGTGTTATTTCATAATCTATATGGAAATAAAAAATTTGAGTTTGAGTTTGAGTTTGAGTTTTGAGTTTGAACCACTTATCCATAGAAAATGGTATTCTCGTATGTTTATAAACATATCTCCAATTTGACTCGAACCGATCCGTCAGCCGGATATTTTTTTCACTTTGACATGTGGGGATGCCATGACATAAAAATATTTATTTTACGCAAAAATCTCTTTTTTTTGCCTTCCCCTCTCTAACCACGCGGGAAATAATTTTCCGTCCGTCTCAGAAGAGGATAAATCATCGTGTATGCGTACACAAATGTGCATAGCCATGCCCCAAATTCGATGATTTTGTGTAATGTTTCAAAAAACACGAGCAGGAGACGCGCCTTAACTGACAATAATTGGCAACACTGGATCGTACAAACGTCAAGCAACAGCTGTCTTTATACATGCTTTGTGCTTGCTTTATTTATAAATTGTAGTCAATATCATTGCAAAATGACTGTGTTGGGATTTTAAATTTACGAAAATAGTGTAGTAGAATACCGACTTTCGGTCAATTTATGATAACAGGATGATAAATTTATAATGAATTGATGGTAAGTTGAAAGTCTAAGTTAATTAAGAGAATTGGCCCTCTGATTTCACTCCCAATACATTTTCATATCCCTGGCTATATACACACATTAAAATATTTTTTATTATTACATACAATTTGATTCATAAGAAGTAAACTCTAAACATCCTGTCCCCTAGTAAACCCCCGTAGATATTTTCCCTAATTTTGGGGGGTACATCCCTAAGTTGGCAACACTGATACCGTTGTACGGCCAAACCGCCGGACTGCTCTACACACGCACGAATATGGTACGGAGCGGACATCCGATGCGGACAACGGCGAACTCTTCGCCTTCTTCTTATGTTCGCCGGACTGCCCTACACACGCTCGGATTTGGTACGGAGCGTACCAGATTCACTGTACGCTCCGTACCAAATTCGCGTGTCTGTAGATGCCATAACTGATCCAGTTGATTGGACGATAAACTGTATGGTGTGTGGCTATCGTATTTGGAGCAGAGACTCGGCTAATGTTCCTTACAATTTAACCCCGCGCCTAATTCAAAGGCGAACGTAACGGCTTAATTACAAAATACTAATAACGTTGTAATTAGCAGCCATAAAATCTTCATAATTAATTAATCCGTAAGGTTACCTTTAAGAAATTAAGGCGACGTACTTTCGATCCCTTTGGAATTTCGTTATGAAAATGTAGCACTTACCATATCACACATGTATTTTCATCCATGAGTATCTAATGCCCGATTTCTGAGCATTGTAAAAAAAAGTGACGGTTTCCGTGACGGACGGACGGAAAAGTTTACCTCAACCAATGAGGTCGGTTTTTCGAGTCCATATCACTGTTTTTCAAAAAATTATAGTCACTAGGTAACGTAGTATTTGATAAGACATAATTGACGGTAGACACGATGGTATAATTTTTGACAGTTTATTCTTTATAGACTAGGGTAGACCTTTTGGAAAAAAATCATCCCCTTACACTTCCCGACCTCAAATTGCCCGTAAATGATTTTTTATTTTATTTTTGTTATATTCTCTTCCTTTTAAAACAAGTTTCATTCTACTATATTTTTTTGGTCTCAAAAATTATCAACACTGGTTAGTACTTAAAATTGCGAACTTATAATTATAAAAATCAGAGCTACCGATTTTTTTTACTTTCGAGTTCGCCCGTATTTATTTTTAGTTGACTAATACCTAGTTTAATTACATCTTAGTGAAAACCTAAATTACCACCAGCGGGAGGTTAGCGCTCATACGGCGTTCTCACAATATAGCATAGTGGCGAAAAAACTCGTAATAAGTCTAATACTCCTAAAACTATAAAACTATATAAAGCGGTTTAAAACAAACTACCTAATTATGATTTACCTTCTTTCACATATTATCAATATTTAAAGCTAAAATGACATAAATACCTAAAATCTTTGATTCGTGAGCAGATACAAAAACGTACATTAAATATTATATAGGAGGATTTTCAAATAGACCCGCATATGTCACTGACGACGTATCAACAAAGGGAACAGGATTTAAATTAAATTGAAAATTATGAGCACAATTCCCATAATCATCACCACCGATCTGTCCGCACAGCGATTTTTCTACCGAGCGGCCGTATTACGTAAAAATAGCGATTAGCAAAAATCTTGCAGTCATCGCGCGATAGACGCGCAATCGATTGCTGAACGTCAAATAAAATCGTATTACCTATGCGATTGATTGCTAATCGCTCGGATCGCTCGTGTTTGAATGCGCTTTGCTTCATTTTTGCTTATTATTGCTAACTGACAGTTCCAATCGCTCGTTGATTGCTTTCGCTGTGCGTAAATACGAAAAATTAGACAGCAGTGAAGAGATCGAACAATTGATTGCAATTGTTAGTTCCTTGATTGTTCGGTAGAGGCAGTACTGTCGCTAGGTTGCTTCTGTGTAATGACCATTTCGCAGATCTTTGCGAAACCGACAAGGTAACTATTAGTGCGAGAGAGACATAGCATGTGCAAAACTCTGTCATACTACTTACAGTTTTTACATACACACCCGTCGGTGTACTGAGGGCATAAAATTTGATACAAAATATAATCTGCGCGAATAAAAACAGGCCGTTACTTCTAACCTACAGAGAAAAATAAAGACGTAGATGTGTACACACAATATTTTTTTCGTAGGTATCCGGTACCGGTGGTAGGCATCATGTAGGACAATTCTATAAGTGTTATATTATAACCTACATGGAAATAAAAAATTTGACTTTGAGTTTGAGTATAATACTTTATTGCTGAGTTATGAGCTTTTTAAAATTCACTAAGAGTGAAGTCCGTTATTTTTGGATGCTTATTAATTGTATCAATTTATTAGTAACAAAAATTAAAAATTATTGTTTCTTGTAGTTAAAAAGTTTAAATTTTAATTTTTTTATCGAATTCTAAATTTGAATTTTTTTGCGTATAGTAAACCGGAAGTGAAAATTTCAAATCGATATTTGACTAACTTCGACCATTTTTAAATTAAATATTTTTAACTTAATTTAAAGCTTTAAATATACTAATTCTTCACAAAAATAATTAGAAAGTGATCTCTAATAGTTTAAGACTTACAGCATATACAGTACATCCACATAGCTTTTAGAGGGACTATTTTAACAAAAAAATGCTACTTAAAGTTAAATATCTCGCAAACGGATACCTAAATCAAAAAATCGTCTCAGAGACCTCTTAGTGTTTATAAAAGACCTATCTAATGATACCCCACATATATGTTTTTTGGTACCTCCCCTACATGTAAAGTGGGGATGATATTTTTTTTTGGGTCTACTTCATAGTGTGGGGTATCATTAGAAAGGTCTTTTATAAAAATTGAGGGGTATCTATGCCGATTTTTTGATTTAGGTAACCGTTTGCGAGATATTTAACTTTAAACAGCTTTTTTTTTAATAGTCCCTTTAAAAGCTGTGTATACAGTACTATATAATATGCTCTAAGTCTTAAGCTATTAGAGATCACTTCCTAAATTTTTTTGTGAAGAATTAGTACATTTAAAGCTTTAATCCAAGACTAAAATATTTAAAATTAAAAAGGATCGAAGTATTTAAAAAATCTATTTGAAATCTTTACTTCCGGTTTACTATACGAAAAATAATTCAAATTAAGAATTCGATAAAAAAAATAAAAATTAAAACTTTTTAGCTATAAGAAACACTACTTATTGTTCTTTATTACAAATTAATTGATGAAAATATTATGCATCCAAAAATAACGGAGTTATATTATACAGTTTAGTAAAGCTGTTACTGTACAATAAATGATTTGATTGATTGATTGATTGAAAGCTATGTGTATGTACTATAATTATATGCTCTAAGTCTTAAACTATTAGAGATCACTTTCTATTTTTTTTTGTGAAGAATTAGTACATTTAAAGCTTTAATTTAAGGTAAAAATATTTAATTTAAAAATGGTCGAAGTAAATCAAATATCGATTTGAAATTTTCACTTCCGGTTTACTATACGCAAAAAAATTCAAATTTAGAATTCGACAAAAAAAATTTAAATTTAAACTTTTTAACTACAAGAAACAATAATTTTTAGTTTTTGTAACATTTAATTTGATACAATTAATAAGCATCCAAAAATAACGGACTTCACTCTTAGTAAATTTTTAAAAGCTCATAACTCAGCAATAAAGCATGATACGAAAAAAATATTGTGTGTACACATTTACGTCACCTAGGCCCACTTGCGCCAATCCGGGTTAAAGTTAACCCTGGGTTAGAAATCATGTTATCTCTCTCGTTATTCGTATTTGTGAAAGAGAAAGCATGATATTTTAACTCAAGGTTAACTTTAACCCGGATTGGCGCAAGTGGGCCTTAGAAGTATTACTGACCAGAATATAAACAAAATTCACGACCTCACCTTTTTTTGGTTGTCCGCTTGACGTGAAATGTCCCATTGTTTGCATTGAATAGGCCCCGAAACTACTAGACCGATTTTGATGAAATTTGGCATAGATGTAAAGTAGACCACGGGGAAGGACATAGGCTACTTTTTATCGCAGAAAAATGTACGGTTTCTATGACTTTTGCGCGCACGAAGTCGCGGGCGACATCTAGTCTATATAAAAGGCAAACCTGACTGACGCATCTATCAACGTACAGCCGAAACTACTAAACGGATTTTTCTGAAATTTGGCATACAGATAGTCGTAATGACGTAGGCATCCGCCAAGAAAGGATTTTTGAAATCCGCCCCCTTAGGGGGTGAAAAGTGGTTAAAACCTATGGAAACCGGGCTCCACGCGGACGAAGTCGCGGGCAAAAGCTAGTAAAATATAAGACTGAAAACAAAACTCCAAATTGTTTATCTCCAGTCGATTCTGTTGACTTGGTCTGTATTATTGTAAGGTTTAAAGCAATCGTGATTAATCATAGCTTCTTATTCATTATTTGAGACTCAATATCATTTTAAACTGGAATTAATTTTACATTAATATGTTATTGCAAAGTAATATTGTTTGAATTATTCTGTTACGAAAGACTCAGAAGGGAGTAAAATCAAAAGATCACGTATCACTTTATGCCATTTATTTGATATTAATGATTTAATATACATAGCTAATCAAGTACATTCTATCGACAACTTTCCACGTATAAAATAATTTAACAAATACATAATTCGAATTCAATATCATCAAGTTACTAAACCTAAACTGCTTATTTACAATAATCAACAAGTCTTACTAACCTGTCTTTCCTTGAAGGTGGCTCGTTCAGAAGTGATGGCCGTTATCATGAAATCACCTTAGTTGCTGACTTTGACATAAGATCTGTCAAATGTCTAAGACATTTGACAGACGTTACAACTTGTCATGATTTATGATTAATAATAACATTAAAAGAATAAAACGGGAAGATAATTATAAATGTGTGTGTAACAGTCGGCCATCCTCTAGGAACGAGTCTCTTCGTTCTAAGTTAGTTATAATCTTATAATTTTATTTTCATTGAATACATTTTACAACATTTCCAACCTATCTAATTTTAATTTAAAAAAAAACTTTACTGTAATCATGGAAAGAAAAAAAACTTGTTACATATTGTTATATTTTGACACCAGTTTAAACATAAATTAGTATCATTATTTTTAAATTAAATTTATTATTAAAATTCCAATATTATCTTTAATTATTATTATTAAAATTTCATTACAAAATCCGTTTCATCTAATTAATAAAGTTTTATTTATGTGAGATTATTATAAAACTGTAAACTTAATTATGGCTAACTTTGCAACAGTTACTTCCTTCACCATCACAAAGCAACCGCAATGCCATGAGCCACTCCTGGGCGGCGAGTTCGTACGCCAGTCATGCCCGGCTCAAGACACCCCTCACTTTCTTAATTATAGTTATATGGGTAGGAGTTACTTCCTTCACTCTCAACTCACACAACTACGATGATTTAAGCCACTCATGGGCGACAAGTTCGTATGTCAATCATGCCCGGCTTAAAATCACCCTCACTCATTCACTAATAGTTTTATTATTCACTCATTCACTAATAATTTTATTCACTCGTTACTAATTCCTTTTCACTTTTACAAGAGTTACTAAACCTTAGGTAGCATCGCATAATATTAAGTCATCACTACGATGAAACTAAATCAGTACGAATTCTTCTCTCTATGGTATCGCGCTTTACTTATATATGTATATATTTACTTAGGGTAAAAGCGGGATAGATGCCCCACTTTTTGAAATATCCTCCTAATTTTAAAAATATTTATATTATATAAATAAAGTCTATGAATTTAGCTAGTTTAATCCTTTGTGTTTAGCTGTGATTTATTTTTTTGGACATACAAATTACAGATTTTGCAGATTTTACCATTTTGTGGAACGCCTTTTTGGAGGATAGATGCCTACCTGTATGGATAGTTGCCCCACCATGAAAATACTAAGAAGGATAGATGCCCTTTATTCTGTATATAAACAAAAAACTCAACCAAACTTTAATGAGGTTTTGAGGACAACTGGTGTTTTAGCAGTAGAAGGCTACTCCTAAAACAGAAATTATCTCCAAGAAACGTGGGCCTAATAATAAAAACCATTTTGCAGTTTTTTAAAATGATTTAACTGTCATCGTTAGAATATAATTATAATATGAGATCAAATAAAATAATCATAATAAAATTTAAAAGCATTTGTTCAACAAAAATAGAATTATAATTAATGTTTATTAATAAGTTTCAACATAATCATAAAAGTCATTCTTTTTTACAAATTAAAATAACACAATAAGGATCTTTATTTATTAATCCTACTTAAATGATAGTCGGATAGTACTATCCACATCTTGAGCATTAATTTCTGAAATAATAAAGTGTACAGGTTTCATGTAGCCAGTTCTGACACTTTACACATTGGATCCAGTAATTTCGAAGGTGTTTCTCGTTCTATATCACTGCCTTTTCTCTGCAATTGTAGAACCACCAATGTCAAAAATACTAAAACCTTCTAAAATCACACATTTAAACATACATGGTATGTGTGGGAATAGATACCCCTAGGGGCACCTATACCTCGAAAAATCAGGGCAACTATCCTTTTTGATAGGAATAGATGCCCAAATTTTTTTTTAATAAATAAAAAACAAAAGAGCAACTATTAACATATATATCATACTTGATGAATCAGTGTATTGATGTAATAAAAAATATAACGGAATTAATAACTACTTATAAAGTTATAGAACAGCAAATACTAGACTTTAAAACTTTGACGTGTTCGTTAAGTTCGCCGCGGAGATTAATGCACACACGAGCGAAACGCATCCCCACTGCAAGATGGCCAGTGGCTATCTGAGGTGCGGGGTGATTGCGGCTCTTAGTTACTCTATTGTTTCTTAGTCTTGAGTATAGAAAGTTAGGTTTTTTGAAAATGAGGCATCTATCCCACTGGGGCATCTATCCCGCCTTTACCCTATATTCATTACATAATTTAAGTCACATAAAATAACCGGTACTGATTTATAAATCACTAAGTATTATTAGTATACAAGTATCACAATAACGTCGGGATTTGTTATTATGTATTTTCGGTTACCTCATCATCGCTATCATCGTCACTATCATCACTCGAAGAGCAAGCAGCAGTACTTCCGAAACTAAACCAAAGATAAACTTTACTACCACTACGTATTTATATCCCTTCTTAGTTAAAGGTATGTCTTCTACAAAATTTAAATTACCGACTTCATTTAATAATCCTAGTGCTGGATTTACTACATTTTAACGAATAAGAGTTCTCTGGGTGTCTTTTTCGTCACATCATGAATAGAGATAATTCCCATCATTCCCACGTATCGACCCATTAACATGGATATATCCATAACATGCAATATCTGAACAAACAGTAACAGCTTTCATCTCTCCTACTTTAATATCAACATCATTAGCTAAACGTAACTGTAATTTTGTATCATGTTTATGTTCAACTCGTTCAAATTTTAAATCATTAGGGGTTTTTATAATTTAAGTGTAGGTCTTTCTGTAAATGTATGCCCTAGTAAAATGTTGCAATTTATTAATTTGTCATCTACAATGTAAACTTCAATATCATTTCTCACGTATACCGTGTATTTCAACGCTAGTTCTCATGCGACTTAAGGCCAGGACAAAGTTCAAAAATAAAATAATTTTCACTACTCGTATGAACATTGTAATAAGAGTCATTTTTGCGTAGCATTATTTTCTATATTCATGTAGAAGACAGTGTTTGCAAGGTATTTCTTAAATATCTCTTGAAATATTGTACAAATTACAAAACTGTTCGGTTTAAGTTGAAATATAATATATATATTAATTATTTATCAACAAAATATGCATGGTGCTGCACAACATTTTACGTTTTAGGAGATTTAGTGATTTTAAGAGGTGATTTTAAGATTTTGTAACTCAGGAATTATATTTTTTTTTTTCAAAATGTGTACGGTTCAGAACATGTCAACGATTGTGTGCTTAATCCCATATTTTTTCCACTTCGTAATTGAACTCTGACTAGGTAGACTAGGTCACGGGATATTATGACAAAGTAGCCTACGACCTCGCCTTAAAGGCAAATACGGTATGTTTTCTAGTCCCCTTAAACGCGATCCATTTATCGGTTCCCACTTTAAACTTAAACTTACAGCGTCAGTTTCACGGATAACTGTAATCTCACTTCCAATCTACTTGACATACAGTAGTCATACCATTAATCAAGATAGGTAGTTTATTATTCGTATTTGTATTCTCCGATTCCCTCACCTCAGACCTTTAATACGTTTTTGTCCTTGGTCATGGTGCCACCCTTAGCTTTTACACAATTCAATGCTTCGTGACCCAAATAGTTGCAGATGGTACATTTTATTAAAGGCTTAGGACATTTAAAACTAGGATGTCCGACACCCTGGCAATTAAAACACCTAACCTGACCCTTAGGGTATGTACTATTGCTATTATTTCTGGTAATATTGTCCGTTGCACTAGAATTAGTGACCGATAAATTATGTTGCGGCCTATCTCTATTATCTCTATTACTATTGGATTCTAATTGATTGCGGTTTTGGGACTTAATAGTTTTGAAAAATTGTAAAACGTCTTCTGGCTTATCAAATTTAGCTGCCTGGGCGCCTAAACGGACTCCTCTATCATCAACGCCATAAAGAAGGCAGTCTACTGCTTGCTTTCCAAATATCTTACATCTATTAAGTAAATTTATCTTGGCAAAATAATATAATTCTAAAGATTCACCAGGGCGTACCCCTCTATTAAGCATCTCGGTCAACAATTCCGCGTAGTTCTCAGTAGCTGGAAACGACTTTCTTAACATTATTTTCCACTCAACCCAAGTATGCTTAATAGAGGGTAGTCCCTGGTACCAAGTCTTAGCAATACCACTAAGCTTGGGTAGGGCATAGTGTATCGTTTGTTTATCGCTCCAATTATAAATTTCCGCGCACTCATCTACTTTATCTATCCAAACGTTAACAGTCTGTTCTTTCACAAGTGGATCGAATTCAGGAATGACATTTGCAAGTACCGAACTAGAAAACGATTCACGATGCCCTGTCCCTGATTTTAGTATATTTAAAAATTCTCCAATTAAGTCTACATTCCTATCTTTCATCGGTGAAGCCTCATCTGGTTTATTTTCTGGCGTTACAAGAGAACGTCGAAAGTTATTAGGATGTGGTGCTTTACTACCACCCCTTCTTTGTTTAGGTGTCGTAGACCTTCGGTCTGATTCATTATGCTCACTCAAGCGCTTACGTACCCTACGTCTCTCATTTTCAAGTACCTTAAGTCTTTCTTCTTCTTGCGAGATTCTTTGCTCACGGTGGTGCGAAGAACGCGCGCGGTTAGGGCTTTTGCTCCGTCCTCCACCATCACGCCTATTTCTCGCTCGGCTGCGGCTACGCGTCCGCGTACTATCCCGCCGGTCGACGTAGCGTGGTCTAGCAGACGTTCGCGCAGGGCTCGAACCACGGCGGGCGCTCACATTGGATTCACGGTCACTCATTTCCTGAAACTCAAAACGATTGTGTGAGTATGTGTTTACGTCACTTATAAACCTATAAATTCATATAAATATTCTAATAAAAATTAAATAATATCATAACGAAAATTGAGCAATACATTCTAATTTCCTATTGTTTGAAAAACCAAAGTATTTTGTATCGGTAATCATATTGAATTTCAAGTGTTCCTAATTTCGTTAGGTTAGTTAAGTAATTATTGTTCATTATTAAGTGGCTTGTATAATTGTAAAGGCAAAAATCAGGTAATAAAAGGAGGTAGAAAATAATTTATAAAATAAAAAAATGGCGTATAAGAAAAGTTAGGGGCAATTTAAATCTCTTTATATCTTATAAATCATCGGCCTTAATAAGGATTTCAAGCTATTATTTTACAAAGCTATGATTACATAATTAGAATAAACGTATATTTTTTTTTAAATAACGACTAATCTATTTCATCCAAGTTCATCAGCAATCTGGCATTGAAATATGCAAGAGGGACGGTTTAAATATATTTGTCAGATAGTATTCTACACTGATGGCCATTTATTTCACTCGAATGCATAAAAAAAGAATATTAATAAGAAATACTAAAACATAAAAGAGAAAAAAAAAATATCTACCTACCCTATGTGGCGTGGTACGTGACACGAAATTTACTTTCGCGGTTCATGTCCCGCTTCTGAGATGTTACGAAAGACTCAGAAGGGAGTAAAATCAAAAGATCACGTATCACTTTATGCCATTTATTTGATATTAATGATTTAATATACATAGCTAATCAAGTACATTCTATCGACAACTTTCCACGTATAAAATAATTTAACAAATACATAATTCGAATTCAATATCATCAAGTTACTAAACCTAAACTGCTTATTTACAATAATCAACAAGTCTTACTAACCTGTCTTTCCTTGAAGGTGGCTCGTTCAGAAGTGATGGCCGTTATCATGAAATCACCTTAGTTGCTGACTTTGACATAAGATCTGTCAAATGTCTAAGACATTTGACAGACGTTACAACTTGTCATGATTTATGATTATTAATAATAACATTAAAAGAATAAAACGGGAAGATAATTATAAATGTGTGTGTAACAATTCTCACTGATTAATTTCAGAGTAATTTTAACTTAATTGCTTGATTATTACTAAGGATATATTATGTAAAAGTTATATATTATGTTAAGTATTTAACTTTATTAATACAGAAATAAAAAATATTTTTAATCTTAAACAAAGAACCTAAAACTAAATAAATAACTAAAATATATTATTAAAAAGTGTCCCTTTAGGCAAGGTTCCGAAGATACTGACAGCGTTCAACCTTTGAATAGCTAGACTAATTCTTTGTCCGAGGTAGCTGCCAGCTCTTTGGTCTCCTGTGATATCGACTAACCTTTTTCCTATTTCCTTAAAAAGATTTATAGCGCTAGGACCTCACGGACCAAGGGTCTCGACACCGAATGGGACTAAATCATATTCGGAGCCTAGATCCCTGTAATTGCATGCTTTAGCCTTTTCAGCCGCTTCACAAGCCGCACCAGCTCTGTTCTTGGTTCCATGTAGATGGGAAGGTGCCAGCGTGTCTGAACAGGTTGCATCCCATACCAGCGCATTGCTTGATTAGGTTGATTTAAAAGCAAGCTCGCATACAATAAGAAAAATAGGGGCTGTGAATATATAGGCCACAGTTTTTTTATTTGGATCATAATGATGACATTAATAACTCGACGGCCTTTGTGGCTCAGTGGTAAGCGCGTCGTCAACTAAAGGGGTGAAATGGGGGTCCAAAGTTTGGTTATTGAGATATCAACAGCTGGTCGGATGATGTTGAATTTTGTCAAGCAGATAGTAATTTTGAGAAATCCTTTAAAAAAGGCTTTCGTATACATACCTCACGAGGGTGCAATGGGAATCCACGAAGTCACGCGAAAAAGCTAGTTGTGTTATAAAATTCATATAAAAAGTACTATAATCTAACATTCAATACATCATTCTCGCAAAAACAAATCCTGATCTCATAAGGAAGAGTTACATTTACGAATAACATTTCTGAATAAGTTATAACTCAAAATACCCAATTCGGTTACCGATTATTGAGGCCCCAATAAACATAATATAAACGCAGTCTCAATATGACGCTTAATACCAAAGGTCAGACGTCAAAGGACAAAGGTTGTGGGTCGTAAAAAGGTCCTTCTGCGGTTAATATTGGCTATTAATCATTCCATTCATGGTTGTATCGAAAAGGTTTCCAAAAATGGCAATGGCTCTAAAAGTTTAGTGATCTTGCGTGTATATATGAAGTTGGTTTATACGACAGAGCAAGACTGTAAGGATTCCTTGTAGTTAGTACTTAGGAACCTTAAAAACGACGATTGCCGAAAGACTTTGAGGTCGTGGTCATACTGTGGATACTTATATTTCGTCTTGTATTATTTAACAACACAAAAGGTACAATAAACATTATTTATCTTGAAAAAGCCGAGATAAAAATAGAGGCATTAATGAATAATACTCCTTTAACCTTTGTGAGACGCGAGTGGTATCTTAAAGGCCGATTATTTTACGTTGAGACAAAATTATAGCTTCTAAAATATCCCATTGTGTATAAATATAGGTTCCCTGAGGAAAAATCTGGGATCCTTTGATCCTTAAAAATTCGTCTCAAATACAAACGTTGAGTATTTTTGGTACTAGGAAATGTTGTGGTAAATATATTTTTGAAAATATTTTATGATTACGATAAACCACTTCTTTGAATCCTATTCTTATACGCTCAATAAAATTCTAGACTGCAGACGTGGCTAAACTAAGAGTATGTGTGCGTTCACGATTCAACGGTGATATTAAGCGATTTTCACCATAAGCCTGGTCGAGCGGCAACTTGTTCGATGGTACATAGTTTAGACTATAGATTCATACGTGAAATGAACATACATGAAACGGCGGCTCTAAAGTTTGAATAGCTTCTAAGAACGTAATAAGTTTAACATATTTTGTGCTTAAGAGATACTCAAATATTTAAGCAGACTTGTATGTAATTGTTTTAGTGGCATTTTGTATTCGGTTGGCCATCTATTAGATTAAAAAAAAAAAAAAAAAGTTTTATTTCCACATGGGTTACAAAGTAACGCTTATATAGAATTGTCCCTACCACCGGTTCGGGAACTAACCCGGCGAGAAGAACCGGCGTAAGAAACTTGGCTGTTGCGTGCGATGTGGAATCTACAAATAATAATTTCTTTAATTTTCTTAGGATCTTCTTCGTGGACTGTACATTTGATTTGTAATTTCATAAATAATTATGGTGAATGCAGTTACGTGCCGATCAGAAAAAGTAATAATATAGTAAAAAGTTATAATATTGTAAAGAGTAAAATTTGTTTGTTCCTATGTTCTATGTTGGTTTGTTTCTATTGAATACACTTTTACACTACAGGACAGATTTTGATTAAATTTGGCACATATACCTATAGAAGTAGACCTCGGGGAAAATTAAGGCTACTTTCTATCGCGGGAAAATATACAATTTCCACGGAATTTTCTTTTGCGCGTACGAAAGCGCGGGAAACACATAGGCTATACAAACATTTATTTTCTATTCACAGACCTAGCACTTATGTAAACTACAATAGCTACTTAGCTTCCATTTAGCGATAGAATCTTAGGCACTTAAAGCTTAGCAAAACGGGTTGGAATTGTGCTTTTAAAGCTTATTTGAAAAGCGTTATAGACTTTTCTCCTCGACGTCGAGCACTGTTGAGACAGCTTACATGAAAGCTCGCATCATATAATCTGCTAGCTTTTATTATATGTTGCCCGCGACTTCGTACTTACAAAAAGAAATCCCACGGAAAACATACATTTTGCTGCGATAAAAGTAGCCTATTAGTCTGATTCACAAGATCCTTATCAGTGAATTTCTAAATTCGGATATCTTTTATAGTTTTCGAGATATTTTAAAAAAACCATACCCCCTTTTTCACTAAATTGTTTATAACTTTTGCAATTTTTTCGAGCCCCTCTTGAAATTTTTCAAAAAGTTTCTAGAGGTCATTCCGAATCGAATGAGCTCTGGATCATAATTTTCGGTGCCCTTGGACAGAAATTCACTGAAATGGATCTTGTGAATAAGACTATATGTGTTTATCGAGAGTCTAAACTACTACCATACCAAATTTCATCAAAATCCGTTCAGTTGTTATTGCATATACAAACAAACGAGTAACAAACATTCACACATCCACACATTCATTCATACAAACTTTTGGGCTTTTAATATTACTTTGGATTTAAATATCATGTTATTTTTTAACCAACTACGGTAAATCCAAAGGGAAGGGTAATGATTTTGGCAATCTGTGTATATATGTATGTTTGTACCACATCGTCTAAACTAGTGCTCTGATTTTAATAAATGAGGTGTTTTTATTAAAATCGGCTGTAATTACAAAAGGATTCGTAATTATAGCCCAAGTAACATAACATACATACATACATACATATAATCACGCCTTTTTCCCGTAGGGGTAGGCAGGACCGCCTCTTTCCCGTAGGGGTAGGCAGAGACCACTTCTTTCCACTTGTTACGATCCTTACATACATCTTTCGCTTCGTCCACTTTCATTCTTACCATCCATTCCTCCTCTTACATTCAACGTAGCCAAGCGTCTCTCCATGGTCCGCTTTTCGCCTCCGCGAGAAACGAGACGTGATGGGTGGCGAACCACATCGCCGCCATTTTGGATAATTTAATTATTTTTGATTATCCATTGCGTTTCCACGGATTGGTGGAGAGGGTAGGAATAGGGAAAGGGAAGGATAGGTGGTGAGGAAAGGAAGATTGGTAAGTTAGAGTGGGAAATAGGGAATGTAGGATATTACCGCCCAGGAGGGTAAGGGATAGGACAGTAATAGCTAGGGAAGCCGGGGTCGCATACCCGTATACTATACCACAGCTACCGGACAGGTAAGTTGGGAAGAGTATCCCATGACAGTAACATAAGCTATATAATAATTTACGTACTTCTCTTGTGTTAATACTACAACTATTATAAATGTGAAAGTTTGTGAGGATGAATTAATGTATAGATTGATGTATGGATGGATGAATGAATAAATATAAGTTACTCGTTCACGCCACTGAACGGATTTTGATGAAATTTAGTATGGTAGTAGTTTGAGCTCTGAGAGTCAATTCTGCTAAATAAAACCTACATTATTACAATTACAATCAAGTCACGACACGCTAAAACTGTCAAACCGGTATTTTAGTAAACGTCAAACCAACGTGAAACTAGCTCATTGTTCGAAACTTCAAAGTCAGTTGATGACAACATGTCGTTTCACTTATAATACAATCGAAGTAAAATGAAAGTATAATTTAAATACGAGAATTGAGGTTCTTAACACATAGGCTGCTTTTTATCCTGAAAAAGTACAGTGTACTTTTCTACTAATACTTACTACTCTACTGACTAATACTTACTAATGCGCGTACTTAGACGGAGCCGCGGACAAAAGCTAGTTTTTTAATAAAATAGGTAACATAAGGCTATATCATTTACGTACATTTTATTAGTTACATGTAAAATTAATATTGTAATGATTTCAACAGAAATCCAATCATGAGTGTTAGGTTTTTGAATATTTTATTGAGTTTTCTTCAGTTTTATTATTTAAACTATTATTTTCTGTATTTTTTAAAATTGACAGTTTATTTTGTGTAAATTTTGGAATTGTATCGGGCAATACTGGGGGAAAACTAGACTCGGTTGACACACTCGGTGGATCACTTTTGTTCCGGTTTTCAAGGGAGATTGATCTAAGGTAATGATATTATATTCATAACTCACCTGATAATAATTTAAGAATTGGTATGTCGTGTTGGGTAGATAATTAAAGAGATTGAATAAAAAGTATTAATTCGTGATTGTTATTTCCTTTAATATCCGAACGCTTTGTATTTCATATCATTCTAATTCAGTAATACATTTATGGTAAATCTCACATGAGTATCAATAATCATGATGATAACACGTAACAAATGTATTTTACTATGCAAATCCCCGATTCAGTATGCGGCATTTATACCGCTAACTGCATAATTAGTAGTTTTAGTATAATAGATATTTTAATAATTCATTCACCCGGAGAGCTTTTAAAGTTGTAAAGTTTTTATGTTATTTTTGGGCCTACAGATTAATTATACCTACACTACTGGTTTGTTTTGATGAAGTTTTGATAATACAAAGTTTTTAATCACAAGTTTTTATTCATATAACATTTATGGCAAATCTTACATTGGAGAATGTTTGGATAAACATTAAATTCCCAAGTGTATAAGGGTTATTTGAAGTATGGAATAACTCCCGAATTATAACCTATTGAGTGTACTGTTGGTTCTTGGTGGAAATTCATGTTCGATTTACTCATGATCTGAACCTCAATTCTCGTATTTAAAGTAGACTTCATTTTACTTTGTTTGTAATAGATACACAGATGGACAGACAGACACGTCAAACTTATAACACCTCTCTTTTGCATTGAGGGTTGAAAATAACCCGTACTATAGTTTAAATCATCATTTGTTTTAAATCAGCAAAATTCTTAAATTTTCCGAAGTGCAACATGAATATGGACCGAAAAATGCAAAAAATACCGTTATTAGTGCTAAATAGTTTTTAGTTCTGTAATTTTTTAAATTACAGAACTAAAAACACTAAACATCCACGATTATTGTTCGAAAATAATTGTTCAAATCCTTTGTTATTTGTGACATTTTTTGTAACAACAATTATAAACATAAAAGCATTATTTATGTTAATAAAATCAATTTTGTATTTTAATCTTCATACATTTTCAATTTCCGTGACGTCATTGCATAATTTTTTGTATAGAGCGCTTTTAATAATTTCCAACGATAGCACTTTTGTGATGACTGTATTTCGTCAACGGTTGATCGTAGATATGCCATTGCAATTACAATATTTCCTGGCTTATATTTTTCGAAAAGCCAATAAAAAAACTATGCATGAACCCAATTGAGTAGGTAAAGCAGTCTCCGAAGGAATACTTAAAAAGATATTCTTTACCCATATTATACTCCTTGGGGCTTGCACCCAATATTCCCAATATTCTTCCGAAAATTATACCAGATATTTCCAATATTCTTCTGAGAATAAACATAATATTCCCAGATGGCGGCAGAACACTTGAGGCAATAACGAGACGGGTAACACGAGACGTCAGAGCTGAAACTCGTGGATTATGTTCCAGAACAGTGACTATGACGTTCGAGTGAAGCATCTATAACAATAAACTTGATATTATCAAACAATACCTCAATGCAATATTTTGGTGATAAAACGAGTAGGTAGGCTAATGCCCGCTTTTCACCAATGTCGCCCTAATTTTAGGTGTACCCTAACGGACATACATCTATATAATATTTAGAGGGCAAAGCTGATTGACTGTATCAACGCACAGGCCAAACCATTAGGGCTAGAAATTTAAGGAAAGAAGGAGTTTAGAATATCTCTTAACTAGCATTTATTGGCCGCGGCTTCGCCCGTGCGAATTTAGGTTTTAAACTTTCATCCCCTATTTTACCCCCTTACCACGTCATATGAAAAATACGTGTGCAAAATAACATTGGGAACTTTAGTATGGAAAAATGCCCCACGGCGGACAAAGAAGAAACATACTTTATTTCAAAGCTTTAGATCAGTAGGTATATTCACGTAAAGCGCTATATTGTGACATATGGGAATTCTGAGATATGATGAGACGTTGAAAATATTTTTTTCTAAAATGATTAGTTTTTTACATTGACAATTTCGGGATACATTTTTTATACTAAATAATTAATAGTCATCATCATCATCATCACCAATTGTTTATTTATTGTATAGTTATATGGTTGTTTACTGAATATTTGTACATTTTTATATGTAGTTTAAGTCTAAAACAACCATATCGAACAAAGGCTAAATAAAAGTAGGTAAGTTTTATAATAAGCGCTTATATCATAGACATTTGGCGTATTTTTGTGATCATATTATTAAAATGTAGGTGTAATGTAAAGTGCAAATAGTGAAATTACATCAATAATAAAACCTTATTATCTCAATATTCCCATATGTTACAGAAAAAAAAATGCATGGTAATAAAGTGGAAAATAGTATCTATCATCAGTGATAAGTTTCGTTTGTGTCCGCTACTTTTCGAAAAGCGGGGCAAAAAGTTCCCAATGTCTTTTCAAACTTCTAGCTTTAAGGGTTTGGCCTGTGAGTTGATACGTCAGTCAATCAGCTTTGCCTTTTAATATGTATAGATAGATAGATAAATATTGTTTACACCAATGCGTAAGTTACCTAATACCTAAATCACCTACGTCCTTAGGTCGCTCCTTAGCTCTAGGAAGTCGACTTTTCGCCCTAAGCCATTTTTTGACATTTTAGGCGAGTTGAAGTTCTGTAATTATATTATGGTAACCTGTTTATGAAAAAAAAACAAAAGAAAGAAAGGGTTTTTTCAAAGAACAGAATATTTATTGATTGTTTATTATATTGCATTAATTAATTATTCGATTTACAATCTTGAGTACTTCCAAAAAGACCTTAAATCGATCGCAATCAAATTGTGATTGGAGAAAATATAAAGTAATTAAGGGGCGGCGATAAAATTTTGTAATGGCACCATTTACTGTAATTTATTACAGTTAGAAGCATCAGCTTGCCGGACATCGTATCTTAAGGTAGCATTCCGATCTATGCGACCAAAACGCGCGACCGCGTCCCGCGATTGAAACCAGAACCCCAATTCTCGCAATTAGCAGATACTTTTATTTTACTTTTATTGAATTTATTAATAAATATCTTTATATCATATACTGATTTTTGTAGTTTGGACCAATCGAAACGGGTTTTTCGTTTGTTTTGACGTTTTGGTGTTTTGGCCAGACAACCAATATCACATTGACTTACGGGTCGGTCGGTTGCGGATCATAGTCACGAATAGCGATCGTACGATGCGTTGCAAAGATCGGAATGCTACTGTAACTCAACATTGACTAAGTAATTATATCAGTCAAGTCAAAAAGTAATTTATTAAGGACACAATAAATTCAGTGAAATATTTCTACATTTTATTCAGTAACTTTTCCTTCTGATAAACTATTTTATAACTTTAAATAATACTCAATAGAGTTATACTAACCCTGTAGGTCAGCAGACTAAAATAATATAGTTTGTATTCTTTAAAATCATTGCTTTTGAATAATTTTATATTAAAAAGTACACCTGTCAGAACAGACCAAGGAATTTGTAAGTATTAATAACATTTACAAATTACTTGGAACAGACATAAATTTAAAATAAGAATTTCTAAATTGGGAGTTTTGCCAGGAATATCAATCAGCGATGTTGTGTGTATTTGTGTTTCTTCAAAATTTGTGTTAATTCAGTTTTTAATGTGTAATATTAGTAGAATATTAACCATTTTTGTGGACGTGCACAAGTATGGGCAACTACAAAATGCGTGCTATTTTTGAGTTTCCCGCCAAATCTCCCTAGGAAGTTTCAGTAAATCGTCTACCACTTTACTGAATCGACTGACTTGACTCATTGACTTTGAACTTTGACTAGACTTTGGACTTGACGATTAATACTTACAAATACGGTGTTGAAAATTTGAACGAAAATTCTATTTCCCGCCTTTTTTACTTGACACTGGCCAATGGTTAAAAGGCATTAAAAAACGGCTAATTTTCCGTCCGTCAAAAAAACACAAGCCGGTGTTCTAAAATTAAAATATTTCTATGCCAGCGGTTAAAGGGCTCACACACGGCTGACCACGAACGACCTCTGTGTTGACATTTATAGCTCCAGTGACCTCCGATACAATACTGATCTTTCAGTCGGTATTCACGGTTGATTCACAATAATACAGATGGATGTTGAGGATAAATAGAGGATAATAAAGCATAAACAAAATTAAAAAAAATAACCCCAACCTGTCAAGTAGTAAGCGATCCGGCGATGATGAATTATAGCTGAGAACACTGTCGATTGATCGATGATTTTATTTTTTTAATGACAAAAAAAAAAACATTCAATATTCATCCGTTTAGTAGTTACAATGCCACGGAGAGACAAATTTTAACACATTTTTCATCATATATTATTATTGGCATGCTAATAAAGAGTCCTGCTCTGTCCCTTTCTGGTAGAGCTATAGTTGTCATGGACATTCACCATCTCTGCCCGGAAGTCAACGTTTCTCGCTCGAGAGCTACTTTAACGAGCGGGCAAAAACTTTAATGGGGTGGGCTGCAAAATACTTACATTTTGTTAATTTATAACAAACACAACTAACTAGCTATTGCCCGCGGCTCCGCCCGCGTAAATATAGTATCCCTCGGGAACATTGTACTTTTTCGAGATAAAAAGTAGCCTATGTTTTAATCCAGAACCTCAATTCTCGTATTTAAATTATACTTTCATTTTACTTCGATTTTATTATAAGTGAAGCGAAATGTTATTATGAACTGACTTTGTGAAGTTTCGAACAATTTGAAGGTGGATTCTGCTATTTTAAATAAAAATAAAAAAAAATAATAAATAAAAAAGCCTTTTATTTCTTACTAACTACGAGTACAAAAAAGAACATAAAACTACTTTAGTTTAGATTTACAATGACATGAATTATTTAACAGTAATTTTGTTTGCTATAGAGTAAGAAGAGATTGCCAGGTGTCTCTATCATGAGCTACACGTGCCCATTGTTTTCCGGCTACTTGAACAATATCGTCTGCCCATCGTATTGCCGGTCGGCCTCTTTTCCTGGTGCCTGACGGCCCGCTCCATGATGTGAGTCTGTGTGTCCATCTATCGTCTGTTTGTCTAGCCACATGACCCGCCCAACGCCATTTGAGTCTTTTTGAGAAAGTCAAAACATCGGTTATTTTTGTTCGCTCTCTTATAATTTTGTTGGGGATTTTTTGCATTTTTTTTACTTTTAGTAAGCTTCGCTCCATACTTCTTTGACATGATCTTAACTTCGACTTAATACGATAAGTAAATGGCCTTGTTTGACTGGCGTAGGTTAACGTTGGGAGAATGCACGAATCCATTATTTTTCTTTTTAGTTTTATCGGCATGTCACTCTTTATAATTTCTTTCAAGCTCCAAAATTTTTTCCAGGCTAGTGAACTTCTTCTCTCCACTTCTTATTCGTTTCTTTCTTTGTGAAATGAGATTTGCTTTCCTAGGTAGACAAATGTGTCGACATACTCTAGCGTTTCATTTTGGATGTACACTTGGATTTTAGTAGAGTTTGTCATGATACAAGTTTTATTGCGGTTTGTTTCGAGGCCTACTTGTAGACTTGCGGTAGGTATATAGAGCACTCACCATTGATTGTAATTGGTTCGTACTTTCAGAAAGCAAGACTATGTCGTCGGCAAATCTTAAATGGCTTATATATTTGTTGTTGATATTTAAACCGACTCTTTCCCAGTTGAGACGTCCTATTACCTCTTCCAAAACGGCTATAAAAATAGTAGGAGAGATGGGGTCCCCTTGGCGGACTCCTCTTTCTATAGGTATATAACTTCCAGTAGACTCTAGTTTAATTTTGCTTTTTCCATTTCTATATAGGTATTTGAGAGCCCTGATATATTCAGTTTCGATATTTTGCAAATGTAGAGCTCTCCATATTGATTTGTGTAATATTGTGTCAAATGCCTTTTGGTAGTCAATAAATATAAGATAGAGCGGTCTATTAAAATCTTGATATTTTTGATGAGCATTTCTATAGAGTGTATATGGTCCACTGTTGAGAATCCTCTTCTGAATCCCGCCTGCTCTATGGGTTGGTAAGATTCAATATTATATCTGATTCTTTTATCTATTATTGATGAGAACATTTTGTATATTGAGGGTAGTAGACTTATTGGTCTGTAGTAAGCTATATTATTTGGATCCCCTTTTTTATATAGCAAAATTATTTCTGATTCAGCCTTTTGAGTTGAGTTGGAGTTACTGTTGTTTTTAAAACCAAGTTAAAAAGAAGAGAAAAAAGATTCTGCTATTTTAATCCAACAATAATGCAACTTCGTTACTGTTTCGATACAGTCCGGAACCTATCAAACAGCAAAATCGTATTCAACTAAACTTCAAACAAACGTCAAACGACGAATTACACCGCGATGCGATTATCATTGTATCACAGCTTGATTATAGATTGAGCGAACCACTTATCCATAAAAAATGGTATTCTCGTATGTTTATAAACATAACTCCAATTTAACTCGAACCGATCCGTCAGCCGGATATTTTTTTTCACTTTGACATGTGGGGATGCCATGACAGAAAAATATTTATTTTACGCAAAAATCTCTTTTTTGCCTTCCCCTCTCTAACCACGCGGGAAATAATTTTCAGTCCGTCTCAGAAGAGGATAAAATCGTGTATGCGTACACAAATGTGCATAGCCATGCCCCAAATACGATGATTTTGTGTAATGTTTCAAAAAACACGAGCAGGAGACGCGCCTTAACTGACAATAATTGGCAACACTGGATCGTACAAATGTCAAGCAACAGCTGTCTTTATACATGCTTTGTGCTCGCTTTATTTATAAATTGTAGTCAATATCATTGCAAAATGACTGTGTTGGGATTTTAAATTTACGAAAATAGTGTAGTAGAATACCGACTTTCGGTCAATTTATGATAACAGGATGATAAATTTCTAATGAATTGATGGTAAGTTGAAAGTCTAAGTTAATTAAGAGAATTGGCCCTCTGAGCGCGTTTCACGTTGGTTTGACGTTTACTAAAATACCGGTTTATGTCAGTGTGACGTACTTATTCCTCAGTTAACATGTAACTGACGATTGAAAAATCGGCCCTAAGTAGAACTTATAGCTAACATATGTATGTCATCAAAAATATACACTCTACTTTGTTATCGATGCAAAAACGATTAATTTCCATAAATATTTTAGGTTACATTACAAAAACAAAATTTACAAAGTTTTAAAGTCAGAAACGACATTTAAGTGAGAAATACTAAATTGAAGTAAAAAAGTCTCATTTTGACACAGCTATTCATTAGATTTCACGTTAGATTAGATTTTAATTGCTACCTTTATTGCGTCGTGTACAAAAATAAAGCACATCGACTTTGAAAGAGCTATATGAGCACCATCTGTGTCTAAATTAACAATGCTTTGTCATTGCATAGTTTTCCCTCTATTTTTGAAGGTGCAATCTTTGTCCTTCTTTTTTTTTATCTTTTTTTTATGAAATATTAATGAAATTTGGTACGGTAGTAGTTTGTGCTCTGGATTAAAATAAAGGCTACATTTTATCCCGAAAGAGTACTTACCGCGGGATACTATATTAACGTGGGCGGAGCCGCGCGCAACAGCTAGTATACAATAATCGCTCGTCTAAAGCTCAAGAATTTATGTTAATAATAAATTCCATAAAGGCGCATGTTCAGTCCCTAGTTATGTATACTATATTGTATCGTATATTGTATATTTACACTTATTTCGTTTCGGTACTTCCTCGTAACAAATTTTTACGATCGTACCACGGCACTGGGTTAACAAGGCTAATAAATATTTATGGTCCGTTTTATTTTGGCGAATGTACTTATTGCGCTAGTAAAAAACAAGAAACCTCCAATGTACAGAAATATCCGATGTCGAAGTTTAACACCACTTAACATAGTTAGTTCATAAGTTGGTTACAAAATAATGATATTGTACAGTACATCTACATTCTTAATATCCCTTGGCATTTATATATTTTTATGTAATCGAAGGAGCATGTAAGAAAAACTAATAGTCAAAGACATTAATAATGAAGTTGTACTAAAAAGGAAATGAAAGAACTGTAAAACAATATTATTGAAAATGAAAGCTTTTATAGAAAAAATTCCTGCAATTTTCAGGAACTGTAGTTACTTCATGGGAGGACGTGTCATGCGTGTGATAAAATCCGTAAAAGTCAGCTTTAGGGTGACGTATCCAAAGGGTAAAAACGAGATCCTATTTAAATACTCCACTGTCTGTACGTCTGTCCGTCCCTCTGTCTGGCTGTCACCAGGAATATCTCGTGAACTAGCGAGACAGTTGAAATTTTCACAGCTACCACAGTTGCTACTTTAATAACAAATACAAAATACAGAAAAAATATATTTAAGTGTGGTTTTCTTACGTATTTTTTTTTCAGGAACCCTTTGTGCGCGAGTCCGACTCGCACTTGGCCGGTATATTACATGTGTAATTTGTACACTGTAACGCGAACATTTTGTTATTTTATTACTATGCTTAACCACGATAATTTATTTTATGCATAACATTTTTTTACATATTTCAGTTACAAAAATCAACGGCGTTTTTCGATAGTAGGTACCGATCAGCTACATAATATCAAGATTATCAAGTTCTAATTTATCTAATGTAATTGCCTACCTCATTCTAACAAAATATGCAAATTAATAACGCGTCCATTGATCAATTCGTACGTTTGATTACCTTAATGAATATGTATACCTGTTTTGGCTTGCGAATAATACAGAAACCATTAGGCCAATTTATCATCATCAGCTGAAGTATTATATTTGGCCTATATGTGAACGATCAAATCGATCATACTTTTATATAATATTTTACCGAAACCTTTTACCTTATTTTACATGCTTTATTTCAGAGAAATCTCCAAAAAACTCATTGAGGCCACACGAGAGAGTATCGCAATCCAGCGAGGAAACCCTCTGAGCCTTCTAGGTACGCCTTCTAGGAGCTTTCTGCCTGGTGGGGACGACCTAGGAGATTTTTTTTGTAGCCTTTTAAGTTTTGGAGTAGTTATTACTTTTTTAGAACTTACCGACTTTTTTGGTTTGTAAATATTTTAAATAGATTTTAGTTAATTTTAGCTTTTAATAATATTTGTTATTTGTTGATGTATCTATTAAATAAATATAAATAAATTTTGTATATTATCCAGAAAATAAAAGTATCGGAGTCTCAAGGGACTTGTGGGATATAGTGGAAGCCCCGAAGGGAGATCTCCAACCGAGCGAGGTGGCATGCTCGGTCAGATCGAGACCCACTTGTAAGCATTTCAGACATTGTACGAGTATATCACCGTAAATTGTAAAAACCGTTAGATTGTAATACCTATAACTAAGAAATTGTAAAATGTTGCGAACCCGAATATTCTGCTTATAATTTAACACATTAGTTTTCGTTAGATCATCCTACTAATAATATATTATAAATGTGAAAGCTTCTGAGAATGGATGGATGGATGGATGGATGTTTGTTACTCTTTCACGCAAAAACTACTGAACGGATATTGATGAAATTTGGTATGATAGTAGTTAAAACTCTGGATTAAATAAAACATAGCCTACTTTTTATCCCAAAAAGTGTATTTTTCGGGATAAAAAGTAGCCTATGTATTTACAGTGTTCCCGACTCCCGAGATACTATATATATACGCTGGCGGAGCCGCGGGCAACAGCTAGTAAATATATATACTTAGTAACGAAACTTTCGGCAGATTTTTACAATCTTGCTGGTTATATTATTACAATTTAACGGTTTTTATGGCGACATATTAGGTCACCATAAAATAGCGCCGAACTGTGAAAACTTCGATAGCGCGATTCAGGATCGTGGCGCTAATTGGTCCGCCACAGACTTAAAAGTCAGGCGAGCACTTGTAAATTGTATCAAAAAAACCCTCTAGTGTTGCGAGTGTCGCATTACCAGTAAGGCGATTCAATTGATCGTTTGCTGGGAAATAAAAAACTACAACAACTGTCGATTGTATTAAAATGAAAAAACTTTGTCTGTATTTTGTCCTCATCTAAAAAACTATTTTTTACGATTCACTTTACCGCACCACTTAGGCATTTGAGTCGAAAAAGACAATTTTAAGTACTTCTCTACTCCGAACAAAGGAATGTTGAAGATTTTTGCTTTCACGCTTCTTGGACTTTTTTCAAAATAATCTCAAAGTAATATCGTTCTATCTGTCTGGGAAAGTTTGTCGGCGTTCAAAATTATTAGGACGTGCAACACGTTCTTGTTCGGTTTATTTCTTTTCCTTAATAGGGGTTACGAAAAAATAAAAAACCGGATAAGAACGAGTCAAACTCGCCCACCGAGGGTTCCATACAAAGTATCATCATAAATAGTTCAGGAATCGAGTATCGCAGTTTACGCCTTTAGTACACCTCACAGAACACTATTACTCGGTACACCTACACTTTCGTACGCAGCAGTGAAACTACATAAGAGATTTCCTGTCGCACTATTCGAAAAGTATCGCGATATTTTGCATCTCGCTCTATCGTTTAAATTTCGCTTTTTCGCAAGTTTATCGCAGTTTGCAGCGTGGGTGTACTAACGGCGTTATATCCGGCCTGCAAATAGGTCATGATGGATAGTTTTAGAAGTGACCGTACCGACTGTAAAACAGCTTCAAGGGACAGTAGAACTGAGTATACGATATCTCCACATGTATCCCGAAATAAAGGGTCTTAACAGACAGACGGATGGACGGATGGACAACAAAGTGATTTTATAAGGGTTCCGATTCTTCCTTTTGAGGTACACAGCTTTAAAAGAAGAAAATATTATGTTGTGATATAATTTTATTTAAATTAAACTAGCTAATTAAGACAATCAAATCCTTTGATCATGTAAAGTGTTCCATTTACTGATATATTGAATTACTGTGACCCAAAGTTTGATCTAAACTTATCAATTTTTTAGAATGAAACAAAACTGACGAAAAGTTATATCGTGATTGATAACATTAATTAAATAAGACGTTACTTCGAGGAAGTAGTGATAAGGGAATTGTTAATAATATGTTAATAAATACAGCCTCCGTGGTCTAGTGGTTAGAGCATTTGCTCTCGACTCGGAAATCGTGGGTTCGATTCCCGCATTGGAACAACAAAAAATGTTGTTTCCAAGTTTGGTTAGGACAATGCAGGTGTCCATGCGTCGGATGGGCATGTTAAAAGTCGGGCCAGCGCCTGATCTCTCGTCAGTCGTGTCGGTTATCCGTTCCACTGGATTATGAGACTAAAGGAAGAGAGAATTCTCTTGTGTACTGCGCACACACTTGGTAACTATAAAAGGTGTGGGGAGTTACAAATTACAGTAAATACACCAGAGGGTCTTCAAATGCGTTATCGATCTTTTGGTGAACATAAATTAGTTTTATTATAAACTGGAAATGAAATACGCACTTCATTATTATTTTTGATTTATTTAAAAATAACAATATAGCCTAAATGTGTAAGTGAGAAAGATTCTCTACAAATATACATCAAAAGATTCCTTTGAAGTGAATATTAAATGCGTGACAGCTAACGGTATAACAAGACATCACACAGCCTTCTGCAAGGCTTTGAGGGGCGATACAAAGGAGCTGTGAGCGTTTGGCCCCATCGCTATTTACTGCAATATTAAAAATAAGGTCATTATTTTGTTAAATAATCAAAAATTAAAAACCGGACTACTAAAATTAGGAATCTATTGACACCTCACTCATTAAATTCGGATCAGTAGTTTAGGTAATGGAACATACATACATACAAACAAACACATAATATACTGCTAAAATCATTTCCCTTCTTTTATGGCTTCGCCGTAGTCGGGTATTTATCATTTTTAAATGCGGTCTATAAATATAAATCACATAAAAATTGTTCTAAGTGACGATGTTTATAATGTATACTAAACCTGAGACACCTGAGAGGTTAAAAAGCTGAAGAGTTTGTTTGTTTTTTTTTTTTTTTGAAAAATTCGTTTTGTATTGGACAGTCCATTTATCGAGGAAGGCTTTAGGCTACATAACATAATGCTAAGCTCAATACGAGCGGAGCAACAATCAAGAATGTTTCAAAATAGGATTTATTTTTATTTTTGAGAGCTTTCGCTGCGTACGCTGCGGAAACAGTTAAAGTTTCGCTAAAATTATGTATGTCAGAATTATTTCCCTTTAAAAGTTCTAAAAAAAAGTCCGCGACTGTATATATCTTATATATCTATCTTTTAAGGTAAGCTCACAATAACCTTTTTATGCTAACCAAATTTGTTCTAAAATACAGCATTATTTGTGAGGGTGTTTTCATAAAGATGATATTAATCCTTATGCAAGTAAATACGTTACTCATTACAAGCATTTAATTTAGAAGAAATTTGCCGTTTACATCATTCGAATTCAATGAATATTTTAGAAGATGTCGCAGTAATAAAAATATTCAAACGCGCAATAATGTACGGCGCGCGGCGGGCAGTCGCGTCGTGAGGGAGAAACGCTTCTACTTCTACGTAAATGAAGTCGCGGATAAATTTAAGCGATATCCAAAGTAACTGATCCACGCGGACGAAGTCGCGGGCAAAAGCTAGTGTAAAAATAAAGTTCTTATCCAGGCTTACAAAAGAATACCTGCTACGATTTCTTCGCGACGCATACTTCAAAGCGACGATTGCTCCGTAGCGGGAGTGCTACGACGTACCCCAACAAGCAAAGTAATCCTATAACGAAAGATTATAAGTCTACCTCTTCTTATAATGTTCTTATTAAGGCATTGGTGCAGACTGTGTCTCTTATAATAGCATAAGATAAGCTCTAACATACTCAAGAGCATTAGGATTTATATCTCAGTCTTATAGTTTGCTACACGACTACTTACAAAACAGTTATAGGACTTTTTTACTTATAATAACATTTCACAAGCGTATATATTCTCAAGAGCATTTGTTTTTATTACTCAATCTTATAGTTAACTACAAGATTACCTTATAAACCACTAATAGGAATATGTATCCTATAATTGTCTGCAGAAAGATTAAATAGTCTTGAAATCTTATAGTAGCATTTTGTAAGAAAGGATGATGTTATAACACTCTTATCGAAGATAATTATAAGTTAGTCTCGTTACTGTCTTGTTTAAGACTCTTTTAAATGTAATAGTGCTTAATCAGAGCGTTATAAAATCAAACAACCTTATAAGCTACTTGATCAATCACATAATTAATAAACATTATACTTCTAGCTGTTCTAATTTGTCCTGAGAAAATAGTTTATTATCAGTTTATTATAGATATGGAATTGTTTTCTAGCAATTAAATTGAAAAATTAGTAAGTAGTCCGAATACATGAGGAACCCTAAACTTGTTTAAATATGGAGGAAATGTATCTTAATCGAAACTACTATAAGTACTAATTTACTTAAAATTGTTCTATAACATACTCAACGCTGAGTATTTAAAGAAAATGGCGAATGTTTGTAAAAATCATTGAAAAATTATTTTACAGTAAATACTATAACTGCTAGTTTTCAAAGCGCGTTGTAAAATTAATCAAATCTTAGCCCACATTTACAATAAAAATGACTTCCCCGTCGAGTTCCCACATCGTATAGGTATATATTATTACGAGTGTTAACGTTATGCAGTTACTATAAATTAGAATGAAGAATACTTACATATTTAATATTTCGTTTTATCACAAGCAATAACCAAAGTTTATAAAATATCCTTATAACTAATAACTTAACTAAGTATATTACTAGAGCATTACAAACAAGATTGCTTTAGTAAGATATTTATGTCAGATACTAATAAGAGTGTTTGTACTTAAAAATGAGTAGTCTCAGAACATTATAGAAATAATTGTGCTTCCTTAAGTATACTATAGGGCTAATTGACATTCTATAAGTTGATTATAAGAGAGTTATAAGAAAACAATGCTCCTATAACTGCACCCAAATCCAGCAATGTAGTAAACTATAAGTATCTTATAAGCACAAGAAAAAGTAGTGTTGGAGAATACTTCAAGTACTGATTTTGCTTGTTGGGACGTAGAATACGTGCTACGCCGTAGCAGTCAACAGAAAGTCACAATATTCAGATTTTTTTATATTATTTTGAATAAATTTTGAAGAAGCAATTTTTGTTAAATCGATAGTTTCGGGGTACGAGTTCCGCAAACATGCTGCTAGTCCCCTTTTTCTTGACCAAAAGACTAGGCGATTTTTTTCGTTTCTTATTATGTAACGATTTTAAGTACGAAAATCTCAACAAATTTCGTATATAGATGTCATGTCATAGATGAAATAATAAATTTTATACTCTATCATATTAAACATTCAGTTTCATAGAAGTAGACCATCTAAGTTTCGATACAAAAATGAATCTTATATATAAATTCATTAGATACTTAAATTTTCTCTTTATCTTAACATACAACGTTAATATATCTCAATATATTAAAGCAGGGGATCTCATTTGTTGAATTATGTATGAACTGAGACCTCCGATCCTCGCAACATGTGCAAGTCAAACCGTTTCAGGCCTCCGGGATTCGATATTTGATTTATTTAAAGGTAATCTTAAGAATTCCATTCTATTTGGAATATCATATTTCAGATCAAGGTTATATTATGAAAAGAAAGGTAACACGAAAGCGATATCTAAGACCTTGTCTCGAAAGTGCGAATTAGCCGTGGGTGTATCGACTCCATTCTTATTGGCTTCACATACTGCTTACCTTAGAAGTCCCTCATTTAAATCATCCTAATTTTGTATAGGCTACGGCTTACTTATGAAGGAAAACCAGCCTTCACTACTGGTAGGCGTTACACGCGAGAGATGTAATAGCATCCTCCACACGCGGGAAATAGCCCACCCCGTTTCAATCTTTACTCAGAAATGAACGTCTGGTCGTGTTGACAGGCCGACGGGCAGATTTACGTTAGTTACATATGTCCTTAGGGTTAATTCTGCTAAATATAACCTGCATTAATACAATTACAGTCAAATCCCTGTACGCTAAAACAATCAAACGGTATTCTCATAAACGTTTTAAACCAACGTAAAACGCACTCTGATTAGTCGAAACTTCATAAAATCAGTTGTGTGTCGCTACACTTACAATACTACCAAAGTAAAATCAAAGTCTACTTTAAATACGAGAATTGAGGTTCTGACTTCAAGAATTTGTGTCATTTTTCATTGGCGCTAAGATACGATTTTATATTTTAAATTCATTTTACGCTATTTCATTTCGTTTATATCCAATCTATTATTATATATTATAGTTATATAGATGTACGGCATGAACCGTTTACCATGTATATCTATTCGACTGTTCTTTTACCCTCGTTATATCATAAACATTTAAATATAGTTTAATTTATATTATATCTAGCAATATCCCGCAAAAAAGGTATGCAATAGATTTCCGCGAAGTAACGCCTGATTCTATTAACTATATAACATTTTTAGTATTTTTTTTTCGATATCCGGTTCGGTACTAGAAATCATCGTTATACTAATTAAATAATACGTACCTAGCCTACTTTATCAAACTACTTTGAACTGATACTTATATCCAATAAGCCTATATATAGCCTATAAGTTTGTCTTCAAACTAACTTTAAGTCTAACTATAATCCAAATAAAACCTCTGCCAAATATTTAATTTATGCGGCCTTATGTCGGAGTTTGGCAGGCTGCCTGCTGGATCTACTTTAACTCCCGACTCTAAACTTGGGACAGCTTTGCCAAACTTGGGCCTACGTTTTTACGTTCAAAACTTTCCAATAAATAGCCTAAACGCTAATCAGGAAAAATCGAACGATGATTTTCAAAGTCGTGTAAGGTTAGGCTATCAAAAATCGTTATAAAATCAAAACAATTAACGTAACTTTTGTAAATGTGGTTTTTTTGAAAAATGGACTAGAAAACGAGCAAACAGATCCCTTGATGGTAAGCGATTGCCCATGAATACCCGAAATACAAGTTAGAAGTGCTTTTCCGGTCCTTAAGCCCCTAAACTCTACTTGAGCCTTTACATATATCATCAGCCAGTCCACTGCTGAACATAGGCCTCCCCCAATGAGCGCCAACTATCCCGATCTTAGGTAGCTCACATCCATTTTAATTAGATTTGGCACAAATATAGAATATACCACGGGTAAGAAAATATGCTACTTTAATTCCATGGCATACTGCATTTACGCGGGCCAAGCCGCGGGCAAAAGCTAGTTACTTATATCTAAGTCTCTATAGTGTATATAATTGGGATAGGCATTTCGGACCGCGAGGATTCGAACCGCGGCCGCGCGGTGTGAATTGTCTTAGCACGGTTTCCGAATAGTCGATTCACATTGCTTTATAATTTTAGTGTGAATCACCCCATATACTTTTTGAAAAGGTCCATTCGGACCACATATTGAAATATTCATATTAGAATATTTAAGACTCTTTATTTTTTTTAAGCGGACCATGGAGAGACGCTTGGCTACGTTGAATGTAAGAGGAGGAATGGATGGTAAGAATGAAAGTGGACGAAGCGAAAGAAGTATGTAAGGATCGTAGCAAGTGGAAAGAAGTGGTCTCTGCCTACCCCTACGGGAAAGAGGCGGTCCTGCCTACCCCTACGGGAAAAAGGCGTGATTATATGTATGTATGTATGTTTTTTTTTTAAGAAATGAGTAGAAAAGTGGTCCGTGGCCTGGACCTGTTTCAAAATCTACTGATAAGTAGCTTATAATATGGATGTCCATACTTAATTAATGTGTTTATACAATGTAGGTAAGTAAACTAATAATGTAGATTTTTTTAAATAATATAGCAAAAAAAAAATGAAATTTTTAAGATAAATCTCATTACAAAATTATCAATTTTTTTTCTATAATCGAGTACCTCAATATTTCTGAATGTTATACAATATATAAAACTAATAACCTACATGTAGACAACATTCTTATTACGATAGAATAATCTCAATAACGTGATATTTCTAAACGTCGACGATAAAGTTATTAAAGCATACTAATCTCTTGTTAAGTTCCCGCATCTTCACAGAGCCAGTCGACTGTAAAGCTTTTTGTGTTTCACTTTGACGAGAATTATTTTGAACTTAAAAAATAGACACAGCGCGGTTTGAAAATCACATTGTATTTAAAGGTTTAACGTTTTTAACACTGCGTTATATAAAGCGTTGACCAATTATACCTCTATCTGACGACCTCTGTGGCTCAGTGGTTAAGCGTGTTGGTGCTCAAGCCGGCGGTTGCGGGTTCGAATCCCACCAAAGGAATAAAAAGTTTTCTGTGTTCCTGGGTCATGGATGTGTGTTAAATGTGTGTATAATATAAAAGTATTAAATACAGCGTATCCCGACGCCTATATCGGAGCCTTTAGTGGTAAAAAATATGGAATTTTTTATCGACAAATTGCCCCTCAAATTTTATTTTTCTCCCACGTTTGTAAAATGGCAGCCATTTTATTTTTTACTCTCGTACTAATTCGACCACCACTACTCATGTAAATGTCCTAGGAACATAAAAAAGGTCTCATTTGATAGCTAAATATGTGGACAATAATTCACAGTTAAAATATTTTAATTTTCTTTGAACATAAACACAAAAAAGGTAATTTTAAAAAAAATATAGTTTTTTTTGGTGAATTTTTTAAATTATTTGCTTTTTGTGAAAAATATAGGCCATTAACCTGCTTGTTTTTTGTTCTTAAACGATAGAAGAAGACGTTTGCTAAAATAAAATACAAACCCCTTTACTCTCAGTGCAATAGTTTAGAAGTTATTACAATTTGTTGGTATCATCTCAGGCAGGGGGCCAGCCGTCATCTTTTTCAAATTGTTATAACTATTTATACAACGATAGAAGAGGACGTTTGCTAAAATAAAATACTCAACTCCTTTACTCTCAGTGCAATAGTTTAGTAGTTATAACAATTTGAAAAAGACGACTGGCTGTCCCCCTGCTTGCGGCCCCCTGGTTAAATGTGTGTATAATATAAAAGTATTAAATACAGCGTATCCCGACGCCTATATCGGAGCCTTTAGTGGTAAAAAATATGGATTTTTTTATCGACAAATTGCCCCTCAAATTTTATTTTTCTCCCACGTTTGTGAAATGGCAGCCATTTTATTTTTTGGTAACCAAGACCCGGGCTCTCGTACTAATTCGACCACCACTACTCATGTAAATGTCCTAGGAACATAAAAAAGGTCTCATTTGATAGCTAAATATGTGGACAATAATTCACAGTTAAAATGTTTTAATTTTCTTTGAACATAAACACAAAAAAGGTAATTTAAAAAAATTAATAGTTTTTTTTTTTATGAATTTTTTAAATTATTTGCTTTTTGTGAAAAATCTAGGCCATTAACCTGCTTGTTTTTTGTTCTAAAACGATAGAAGAGGACGTTTGCTAAAATAAAATATAAACCCCTTTACTCTCAGTGCAATAGTTTAGAAGTTATTACAATTTGTTGGTATCATCTCAGGCAGGGGGCCAGCCGTCGTCTTTTTCAAATTGTTATAACTATTTATACAACGATAGAAGAGGACGTTTGCTAAAATAAAATACTCAACTCCTTTACTCTCAGTGCAATAGTTTAGTAGTTATAACAATTTGAAAAAGACGACTGGCTGTCCCCCTGCTTGCGGCCCCCTGGTTAAATGTGTGTATAATATAAAAGTATTAAATACAGCGTATCCCGACGCCTATATCGGAGCCTTTAGTGGTAAAAAATATGGATTTTTTTATCGACAAATTGCCCCTCAAATTTTATTTTTCTCCCACGTTTGTGAAATGGCAGCCATTTTATTTTTTGGTAACCAAGACCCGGGCTCTCGTACTAATTCGACCACCACTACTCATGTAAATGTCCTAGGAACATAAAAAAGGTCTCATTTGATAGCTAAATATGTGGACAATAATTCACAGTTAAAATGTTTTAATTTTCTTTGAACATAAACACAAAAAAGGTAATTTAAAAAAATTAATAGTTTTTTTTTTTATGAATTTTTTAAATTATTTGCTTTTTGTGAAAAATCTAGGCCATTAACCTGCTTGTTTTTTGTTCTAAAACGATAGAAGAGGACGTTTGCTAAAATAAAATACAAACCCTTTTACTCTCAGTGCAATAGTTTAGAAGTTATAACAATTGTTTTTATTTGTTATTATTTCACGCAAAACCTACTGAACGGATTTCGATGAAAAGTAGTATGATACTAGATTAACATAGGCTACTTTTTATCCCGAAAAAATACAGTGTTCCCGAGGGATACTCTATTTACGCGGGCGGTGCCGCGGGCAACAACTAATAAAAAATATAATCTTTAATTAACTAACAAACAAAAATATCAATTACTAAACGTTGATAAGATAGACATAATAGAAAATATGTATTACATACGTAACTAAGACATGTTTTTTGTTCGGAAGCTGATTCAGAAGTTTCGTCCATGCTTAAGTTATATCGAGCGACGGAGAAAAAAGCGGCCAAGTGCGAGTCGGACTCGCGCTCCGAGGGTTCCGTACAAACTTGTAGTGATTTTGTTACAGCTTAAAGGTGTTATAGACCTGAGTATTTGATATGAATTTCAATTTAATACCTTTAAGCGTTCTTGAGGAAAGGGGTAGTAAGTTTAAAATTAATAAAAATATTTGTAATGATGTGACTAAAAATTTACGGTATTCGCAATTTTTCCTTTATCTGTGCTATAAGAGGTTGCTTCGTGCCAAATTTCAATATTCTGAATTCACAGAAAGTACCTTGTAGGTTTTGATTTCCTAACGAGTGTCGAAAATTTGCGGAAATTTGCTGCAAATACGGCTGTATCTTTTGATTGCGTTGGCTTAGAAGTTTGATTTTTTCACAGCTGCAAGGGACAGTAGAATTGAGCATTTTAATATAAATTCCAGCTTCATAACTCCACGCGTTCCTGAGAAAAAGGGTCTTGACCGACAGACAGACGGACAACAAAGTGATCCTATAAGGGTTCCGTTTTTTCCTTTCGAGATACGGAACCCTAAAAACATAGAAATAAGCTATCTCACGTTCCAGAAGATAATATATTAAACACTATTTAACATTTGTGTCGCGGTGCACTTTTCTTTCAGCTGAAGGTGCCTATCGGTAGACCTTTAGTATAGATATCCAAAAATTGTTTGATGAAAATTATTCTTACTCAATTTATCCATTTATTTTAGTAAAATTAATTCACAAATCATCTGTCTATTAATCATTTGTAGTTTTTAGCAACTGTTGCCCATTTTCGTACACAAAACGTCTAAGTAATAACAATTAAGCCGAGACAAGTTTATCTTAACGGCCCAAATCAATCTTCTGGGTATCCTTGATTAATTACTGACACAAACGCCCAGGGTTATAAACCGCGATAGTGCCCTATAAGATAACTGTTAATAGGGGTTAGGTAGTAGGAGGTGTTGGTGAAGGGATTATCTAATATGGGGTGATGTATTATGCATTATCCAATGTTTTTTGTATGTCAAATTTTTCTGGTGACTTTGCTTGTGCTGTTTAAGGGTTAATTTAATGTTTAGAACTCAGACCAAATAAAATAGTGAGGAAAGAGTTCTGCGAACACACACAACCACAACCAACACAGCCTGCATTGTCCTAATCAAATTTGGAAACAACATTTTTTGTTGCTCCAATGCGGGAATCCAACCCACGTCCTCCAAGTCGAGAGCCAACGCTCTAACCACTAGACCACGGAGGCTGTTAACTGGCCATATAAAAAGTGTACGGTTATGTTACAATAGTGTCCAAAAAAACTTTCACTTCAAAATTACACTTCTGGAAAATAATTTTAACATTGTTGCTGATTTACTTATCCAATATTAATAAATAATATAGTATAATAAACAGGAAAAGTTTGTTTATTTGTTTGCATCGAACAGGCTCCGAAACTACTGGACCAATTTTGATGAAATTTGGCACAGTTGTAGAGTAGACCACGGGGAAGGACGTAGGCTACTTTTTATTGCGGAAAATTGCACGGTTTCTCAGAAATAAACTTTTCGCGCACGAAGTCGCGGGCAATATCTAGTTTATTGAATAAATTGCCTGAGAATTATTCAATGTTACCGATTAAAGTTATTGAATCAATTAAGCCTCATCTACATAGGGCATGTTAAATTCTCTTTAGGCTTTAGTACTGGTACTGTGTAATCAGAACAGCTTTATTTAACCTTGACGGAGAACAAACTTAGACGTGAATAAATTAAGTGTTTGTTACACTGAGATATAACGAGGTGGCTGACACGTACAAGTAACGAATACCTGTGAAACCATAGACGTAATACAATAGATGAGGCATGTTGAGGCAAAAACTATCTCCACTTAATGGCTACTTTTGGGGTTATTTGGAGGGAATATATAGTTATTTTGACATTTGAGGTGTGGTGAAAACAAGATGGCTAGCTGTCCCAACACGTATTCTGTCTTATCTATAAACACCGATAATTTAATAACTAATTTACGCTACCCACGCACGATGGAACGAAATTCAAATATTTTATCATACGTAGTAATTACTATGGGAAAATTCAATCGTCATTTTTAGTACTTTCCTCGTATTTTTTAAATATTTCTCACCGTTTAAACCGAACTTACACAATTATTTCGAGACCAAAATTATCCAAATAGGTTCAGCTTTAAGCGAGACATTGGAATTGTAATTTTTTAAAATTATATAAGAGACTAGTTTTTGCCCGCGGCGCCCGCGTAAATACATTATCCCGCAGGAACACTGTACTTTTTCAGGATAAAAAATATCCTTTGTCCTTTCCCGGGACCCAAAGTATGTCTTTACCAAATTTCATAAAAATCGGTTCAGCGAGGTAACAGACAGACAGACACACTTTCGCATTTATAATATTAAAAGTAAAGATGTCACATTAATTAAAATCGAATAGGTAAGTTAGGCGCTACGATGGAACAAATAAATAAATATACCTGCATACACAGACTATCAAAATCAACTCTACCATTTAACTTCGCCATAGTCGGGTAATTAAGAAGATGTGACAGTATCAAATAGAAAACAAATGTATTTGAGATCTGCTTCCATATACGTGGATGTAAATATTCATTATTCATCACTATGGTTGTTTAAATCTCGGTATTTGTGCCAATTGCTGTACCCTGGTGTCTCAGTGTGAACGCGGCTTAAGTTGTACGTGACTATCTTCTATTTTCTGCTTATGAAAGTGAAATCTATATACCGTTAAAGGGTAGGTGTGAAATGGATTCTGTTACAAGTGTATTTAAATAGATTTCTAAATCTGTCTTACTCATATCACTAAATTCAGAAGGTGAATTTATCATTGCGTAAAGGACAGATAAATTTTGGGATATAATATCCCACCAAAAACATTTTCATGTAAAAAAAATTATGCCAAGACGATACCATATGACTAGCACTATCAAAAGTTATGAAATCTCATGTAAAACCAAGCTTCTTACCCTACACGCCTTAACTCTGCAAGCGTAACTTCACAAACTCTACACCTTAGTCATTTTATGTGGCCTGGCCATTTCGCTAAATTCACTTGGCCGTAAGGAGAAAAATTTATAATCGACTGTTTTTCTATTATACTCTCTTATAATAACGAAATGGCCAAGCCACATAAAATGACTAAGGTGTAGAGTTTGTGAAGTTACGCTTGCAGAGTTAAGGCGTGTAGGGTAAGAAGCTTGGTTTTACATGAGATTTCATAACTTTTTGACAGTGCTAGTCATATGGTATCGTCTTGGCATAATTTTTTTACATGAAAATGTTTTTGGTGGGATTTCACTTCTTTTTGTAAGTTGTTATAACAGAATTGTTATTATCTTTTTCTTTGTTTTGGGTGTATTTCTTTCACAACAGAGACGCTTTTTTCTGTCCACTCTCCCTTTGCCTTTTTTAGGGTTCCGTAGTACTTAAGGAACCCTTATAGTTTCGCTCTGTCTATCTGTCTGTCTGTCTGTCCGCGCCTCTAGCTCCTGTAATTATGAATATAAATTAATGAAATTTGGTGCAGTTATAGATTGTGTATAGATCACGGTTTTGGGATCATAAAAAATAATAATTTTATATTTTAAGGGTGGCTCTCCATACATGTGAAGTGGGGATGAAAAATATTTTTTCACTCTACCCCATCGTGTGGGGTATCGTAAAATAGGTCTTTTAAAATAAAGAATAAAGGCAAGGTTTCATACGTTACTTTTTTATAAAGTTGACCATTTTCGAGTAATCGGCCTCCAAAGTAGTTTGTAAGTTGCCCCCCCCCCCCCTAGCATTTTTAATCTATATGAGATAGAAACTTGCTAAAAACTCTTTAGGAAAATTATTGTGAACCAAATCGGACAGTTACTTTTGGAGTAATTAAAAAAAAAGCATATTACGCGTTTATAGTTACGGAACCCTCCTTAGACATGTCCTGACATGCTCTTGGTTAGGTTTTTCTTTGTTGGCTTACAATAAGTGGCAGATTAGGGCGATACTTGGCTCTTAGTCGATTATATTCGACTACAGCTGACTCTTGTGTTTTAATACAACTGAAGTCAATATTTAACTAGTTGAACGCCTTGCAAATTGGTCACTAGAGAGTGCTACATACGCCTGTCCACAAGAGAACGTAGATGACTCAATATCAACAAGAGCATTATTCAATCTTAGCCATAGACTTTTGTGAATGGTGATAGCGTACGCAACACAGATCGAGAACTGTTCGCGATGAACAAATGCTCTATTGATGATTTCAAATTTTGATTTTACAGGTGCTAGTTCATTAGTAAAAACTGTATTACTTCAATTCTATAATAAAACTTCATCAAAGTGCCATCTATCGTGTGAGAAGTGAAATAGAAATGAAGCACGAGGCACTTGCCTACAGCTACTATGGTGTCGCGGGTATTCCTGGGCAACAGTAGTCGCTTTTTATCAGGCGTATCACGTTTGCTCCCTTTTATCATATTGAACAATAATATCACGGTATTTCCGTAATATTACACTGGAACAATCTATCTATCTAATATATAAAATTTCCAAGTCACAATGTTAGTTACCGTACTCCTCCGAAACGACTTTACCGATTTTTACCAAATTTAATATGCGTATTCAGTAGGTCTGAGAATCGGCTACTATCTATTTTCCATCCCCCTAAGTGTGGGTTGTTCACCCTTAAATTTTTTTTTTAATTTTTGGACGAAATTTTTTGTTTTTATTTTTTTATAATGTGGCATTAAAAATACATACAATCCTAAATTTTTACTTTTTTATCACCATTTTAATTTTTTTATAGCCATTTTAGTAATTTAATCATTTTTCATTCCGCTCGATAACTGATCAATTATAGTGTTTTTAACTTTTAATATTAAGGCAACAACGTTTGCCGGGTCAGCTAGTAATAATATAACTTTAATATATTGCAACGTACGTAATACAAATTAAAATACAAATTTTCATTATCTGATAGTACTTCAAACAAGCAAATCTTGTAAATATGAATTGAGATTCTCGGAAACGGCTTTCAGTATTTCAGCTACTAAGCGACAGACTTTTGCGTTAATGGTAAATTGATCGCGGGTTCGAATCCCAGTCAGACGATTTTTTTTAATTCTATATTATTCTATGTAATAGAGTTTCGTAATACTCGAGGAAACCTTATAAATTTACTGTGTCCGTCCGTCCGTCTCCGTCTGTTTGTCTGTTCGTTGTTTCAGCTTCTGTTATCCTACTAATATTACAAAATATGTGAATGTTTGTGAGAATGGATCGATGTTTGTAACTCTTTCTACTGAACGGATTTCGATGAAATTTGATACGGTAGTAGTTTTGGCTCTGGATTAGAACATAGGCAATTTTTGGAACGAAGTTCCTTATCGCGCGTTGTGAAAGGGGGCTAGACGGAAAAAATTCTTACGAAAAGTTGTCACGACACTTTTTAATTACAAAAGATAATTTTATTTTTTATAAAAATTAAATATTTACGCGTATACATTTATTATATTGATGTATGTATGTATGTATGTGTGTGTATGTATGTATGTATGTATGTATGTATGTATGTATGTATGTATGTATGTAATGTATGTATGGATAATATCGGTTCGGATATTGTATTATTATTTATTTTATATATAAATGTACAATTGTCTGTCTGTATGTCTTTTTTTTTTGCTATAGTAAGCTATTGTAAGCTGTGCGGCGTTGCATGTTTCTCTGTCTGTCTCTCTCTCTCTCTTATAGAAAGCAAGCCAGATATTTTCATCCGGAACTTTGTTCCATCCGGGTGTCCCTTGACACCTCTCAAGTTTTTTATTCTGAAAAAGTGGGATACGGTATTTACGCGAGACGGAACCGCGGGCAACAGCTAGTTATGAATATAAATTGATGAAATTTGGAACAGTTATGTAATATGTAACTTAAATGTCAGTTTTAGCATCATAAAACACTTATTTTATATTTCAGGGGCTTCATACATGTGAAGTGGGGATGAAAAATATTTTTTCATTGTAAACCATTAATATAAGGGGTGTCGTTGAATACGTTTTTAAAAAAAAGGCAAGGTTTCATACATTACTTTTTTACAAAGTCAACAATTTGGAGTAACTGGCATCCAAAGTGGTTTACAAGTTACCCCCCCCCCCCCCCGCCCCCCGCCCTCCCCTCCCTATGCATCATACTCGAGTCGAAGCACTGACATCTGTCGGTAGCAGTAAGTACTACTTGAATGCCCATTTATAATTGATTATTGTTTATAAGGTATGCTAGGTGGCGCTTTTACTAGATTTTATTTATTCAAAGTTACTCGGATACTGTAAATATTTTGATGATACTAAAAAGTATGTAACTGTAATTTGATACATAGTTTTTTTATTATTTCATTCCCTTTAGTTAATTATTATTAATCGTTTTAATGATAAATCATAATATTTTTATAGTTTTGTGTAAAAGTGACATCTATCTCGTACATTATGAATTATCTTAGTTATGTGTTCGTTCGCGGCTTGAATTGGAATCTAATTGACGTAATATTTAAATACCTAATTATTTCCCGAGTATTCTTTAGTAATTTAAACGGAAAATACAAACGGGTAACATTAACAAGTGCAATAAAATATGTCGATTTAAAAAAAATATTGTGTTTTTTGTTGTTAATAAAGGGATACATGGTTATTTTATTAAATTTTATTGTTATTATCGGATCCCTAATAACAACAACTATTTTCAGGCCTCTAACTAAATTTGTGGTAATATTATAGAAACTTCCATCCTGTAGTTTATGGGGTTGAAGGATAAAAGTTTACATGAGACTTCTTACCTTAATAATTCTTAACATAATTAAATGAATGTTGCATATAATATGTTAAATTTTCCGTTCAAATTCAGAATATTCGGGAAATAATTATTTCAATCAATATTAGTCAATTAGTTTACAAGCCTAGCGATGAACGACGACATAACTTATATAGTTCATAATAACGCAATAGATGGCACTTTCACAGATAATTAACTTGAACTCCCTTGTTTAAGGGGTTGGAAGATGAAAGTTCCAATTTTGAGAATTTTTATGTTGGTTGTGTACTAATACAATCTTACGTAACAAATTTCAGCTTTCGAGAGCATCCGGAAGTACGACATAATTTTGTTGATCATCAGTGAGTCAGTGACGGAATCAGGGGTTTTTAGATATCAATAAAATCTAATGTATAAGACGTAGGTAATCGAAACTTTACATGTTTAATGAGACCGCTGATGGGTACAAATCCTGAAAGTTTCATTTACCTGGTACAATCCAAACTCAAGTTATGAGGGTTCAAAAAATCGACGAAAGGCTTCGAGAAAAGGTGGTTTGGTAGTGCCCTTGCGCTTCGCTTGACGTCTTGGCATGGGGGCACTACCGTGCCCCCAGATATTATTATTATTATTACAAATTAGCTTTTTCCCGTAGCTTTGCCAATGTAAATATAGTATCGGGTATTCCATGGGAATACTGTGATTTTTCGGATTAAGAAGTAGCCTGTGTTTTAACCTAGAGCCTAAACTTTACCATACCAAATTTCATCGAAATCCAATCAGTGGTTTTTGTGTGAAAGAATAACATACAAAAGGCTACTTCTTATCCTGAAAAAGTACAGTGTTCCCTTGGGATACTTACGCGGGCGGAGCCGCGGGCAACAGCTAGTAATTTAATAAATACAGGGTGTTTAGTAGAACGTAGAGAATCTGTGAAATAAATATCATTTGAAACCCCCTTTTTGTCTGGCCGATATTACATTGTTTCTGAGATATTCGCCATTTTTTTTTCAAAGTTTAGTTTCCTGCTTGGTTCATAATGGAAACTGTATATTACTGACGTAACTTTATATACGTAATTTATATACTTTGATAGTAGGTAATCTAATATAACTATAAGATAAAAAAAAACCCTTTATTCGTAATCAAAATATAATATTTTATGGTAATATTGAAAGTTAGCACGCGTGCAGAAGGAAAATGTAACCGAATGTATGAGTGTTAACTCGACGGCAAAGATTGGAATTTATGGCAACATAAATACTAATAATGTTCATAATTCGGTCTTGAAACAAAAGCAACGGCATTATCTTGATCATATTTTATTTTCACATCCTATTATTATAATCTGCTAGAAACTTTTGTACAAAAATCTTGTAAACCGTAATATATAAATATGAATTTTTATCTTAAAAAATTACAAATACTTTTTAAGCTTTTGTTCTGAAATGTTTTCCTTTATAACACAGAAATTGCTTTGTTAAGAAATCGCTTTATGGGTAACGGGACACACTATGACGGTAAAACTTCACAGACACACGTAAAACTTGCTATCTACAGACACACGAATTTGGTACGGAGCGTACAGCGGACCATATCCGGAGACTAAATTCGGTGTCGCTACTCACGCACGGATTTGGTACGGTGCAGTGAACCGTAAAGCTCGACACTCGTGTGTTCGATTTTATGCTCTATTACATTAGCACAGAGTTTTATTTACAGTGTTGTTTTTAAACGACGACGATGATTCCCGCAATTCATTGATAACGGGTAGTGATACCAACACTTTAAAAAATATTACTTCCCAAATTTTACCCCTGATTACTTATACCATTGACAGGTCTAAGAGATTATAAGCTAGAAAGAAAGGTTATTTATTTAACATAAAGACTTACGCGTGAATAACATAAAACTAACTTGTCTTAATCTTATTCACTCCCAATACATTTTCATATCCCTGGCTATATACACACATTAAAATATTTTTTATTATTACATACAAAATGATTCATAAGGAGTAAACTCTAAATATCCTGTACCCTAGTAAATCCCTGTAGATATTTTCCCTAATTTTGAGGGGTACATCCCTAAGTTGGCAACACTGATACCGTTGTACGGCCTAACCGCCGAACTGCTCTACACACGCACGGATATGGTACGGAGCGGACCAGATCCGATGCGGACAGCGGCGAACTCTTCGCCTTCTTCTTATGTTCGCCGGACTGCCCTACACACGCTTGGATCTGGTACGGAGCGTACCAGATCCGCTGTACGCTCCGTACCAAATTCATGTGTCTGTAGACACCATTAGGATTGCCAGGTCTCCCGATTTGCGCGAGATGTCACGATTTTTGCGGGATGTCCCGATTTTAAGGGGTAATGTACATTTCGCATAATAAAACAAAATATTGCATAATGTTCTATTTTGCGCTTTTTAGTTCTTATTGGATTTTTTTCAAGCTTTCAAAAAATAAAAAAATCTAGGCGGTCTAGTGTGAAGATGTACCCACCGTATACGTTATTGATTTTTTTATAAATATATATTATGATCATCTTGACTTACAATAGTTTTAAAATATACATAAAGTTAATAATGGTATCATGTATATATTATTTTCTAATTTGCGATTACATAGTGTACAATTTTCTTTGTACATCTTTTGCTTTTGTCATCTGGGAGAACTTGGCTTCTGTCGCCAACAAAGGTATGTAACTCAACATTTTGCAATCACAAACCATCCATAAATCCACGGCCGTCATGCAATTCACCCATTTGTAAGACCGCTATAAATAAGCCCCTCCTGTCGCACGGTATCTATGCCGTCAGGGGCATAGCTACACCGGCCAGTATTAAATTAATTATTCGCTCGGATAATCTTCGGAAATGGAAATATTTTCTGCGATTCCGTCTTTGATGTCTATTTTATGAAATATTATAAACGAGAGTTACAAAACTGTGTCCTTACAGGATACTGTTGGTATTTTGTTGAATTTTTATCAGTTAGTAGAGTGATGACCGGTTTTTGAGGCTTTTTGTTGGCAGTTTATTGATTGGGTATTGCATTTGCGTTATCCAATCAAAGCACTATTGAATTGATAAACTAACGATAGATAAAATCAGAAACCGGGAATGAAACTGGTATCACTTGATTATGATTCGACTGTAACTTTTCACATATTTTTTCATCGTATCATTTGTTTCGTAATGAAATAGTGATATTGTAAAGAGGAAACATATTTTGTTTGTGTGTTAGTTTGCACTGTCCGCATCCGTTTTTGTTTTAGTACAGATATGGAATAGACCACGGGAAAGGACACAGCCTATTCTTTTATCAAGGGAAGACGTACATTTCGCAGAAACTGTACATTTTCCGCGAAGAAAAGTAGCCTATCTCCTTTCCCGTGGTCTACTCTACATCTGTACCAGATTTCCTCAAAATCAGACCTGTAGTTTCGGAGCCTATTAATTGCAAACAAACAAACAAACGAACTTTTCCTCTTTATTATATTAGTATAGATTATGTTCCCGCAAGCGCGTGTCGCCTGGCGGTGAAAGTACTATGTATGTCATGCAATGTCGGGCGTGCGGGGATGGGCGTTGGACGTGAATTAAAGATATGTCTGTATTGAACTGCATGAATGAACAACATTACGCAAGTGAACTAGTCCAATTGAACGACTCATTCGCGAACTACACACGTCTAGTCCTCACTCGGTAAGGATGCCTTCGCTAGGTATCATCAGTTGTCACTCACTGAAACATAAAGCGTTACATGCCAATTTTCAGAGAGGCCGCATACTCCCACAGTGTTTACTATGAGTTTTTCTAGTCTATTCGTTTATTGATTGTACCCGTTTTGTGGGTGTGCGTCATTTTATTGTTCATCCCATGTCCGAAAAAAAAAGCTCCAACACAAACATGCACGCTACCGATAGTAAAATATCACCCTGGTAAAGAAAATAGCCACAAAAATGTTGGGCTTTTCCGAACCTCTATTCCCAGGAAGAGGAGGTAATATCAACCTTCCTATAGTCACGAAAATATAATATTAGTCTCTGACGCAAAAAGAGGGGTGTTATAAGTTTGATGTCGGTCTGTCCATGTGTCTGTCCTTGGCAAATAATAACTTTCTCATTCAAAGACTGAAGAAAGAAATTTAGAAGCACATTTATTTTTGAGCTTCATAAGCTCAAAAATAATAATAAATAATAATATAATAATAATATCTATGGACGCTTCACACCACGTCAATCTGATCCCGTGGTAAGTTCTCGAAGAACTTGTGTTACGGGTACCAGACAACGGAAATACATTTAATACGTTTATCTTTATACTATACACATATTTAAGATTTTTATTATATAATACACATATTTAATACACATCCATGACCCAGGAACACAGAAAAACTTTTGTTCCTTCGGCGGGATTTGAACCCGCGACCCCCGGCTAGAGCACCAACACGCTCAACCAACTGAGCCACAGAGGTCGTGACGCATTAGATAAAATTTAAGCGCTTAGCGGGAAGTTGCACGGATGACCTTTAGGTCAACTATTTTCCTATTTTTTTTGCGTAGTTTACATATATTTATTATATTGCTCATGCACTTACCATAATATTTAAATGGGAGTTACACATTATTAAAATTGATAATACTAGCGACCCGCCCCGGCTTCGCACGTGTACAATACTGATACTAATACTGATATAATAGTAATGGGCCTATGCAGCCCGAAATTAATGGTATTTAATTTAATTTAATACTATAGAATGTCGCCCACTTCGCAACGGGCCGTGCAGCAGAAATCGTAATATTTTAATTTCGCCATAACTTCAAAACCAAACATCCAATTTTAATCATTCAAAGACCAAATATTATCGACATAAACTGTACTTAGTGATGAAATAATTTATTTTGATAAGAATTAATAGCATGAGTAAAATAAACGCGTTTAAAAATGGTTGTTGTGCCTCACTCTAGGTATAGTGTGTCGCGGATTTTTTGTAGATATTTATAAGATCTACAATTATTTAGAACATCATATGGTTCTATCTTTTGTAGTTTAGGCAGCGTACGCAAAATAAGTAACTTTTCTGGTTGATTTTTTACACCTTGTGTCCGAAAAACCCAAATATCTTACGGAACCCTATTTTTTTTCTAAAATAAAATTAAGCCTATGTTACTCGTGGATAATGTAGCTTTCGAATGGTGAAAGAATTTTTGAAATCGGTCCAGTACTTTTTGAGCCTATTCATTACAAACAAACAAACAAACATACAAACAAAGTTTTCCTCTGTATAATATTAGTGTAGATTAAATTATTATGTCCGTCTCCAAGAATTTCGAATACGGTTAAGCGGTACCTACTTGAATTCAGTTGGATGCATGCAAAATTCACTTGCATGCACGATTCGCATGCATGCACGATCCGGTGCATGAAGATTTACATTGTGTCGCGTAGACAGCCTCCGGAGATGTGATTTTAATCTAGATTAAATGTTATATGTGTATCCTACAATATTATAAACTAGCTGTTGCCCGCGGCTCCGCTCGCTTAAATACAGTATTCCACGGGAATACTGTACTTTTTCGGGATAAAAAGTAACCTATATTTTAATCCAGATTCTAAACACTAACATAACAAATTTCATTGAAATCCTTTCAGTAGTTTTTGCGTGAAAGAGTAACAAACATTCATCCATCCTCACAAACTTTCACATTTATAATATTAGAAGGATGTAAAAGATTGTGAGGATGGATGGATGGATGGATGTTTCTTACTCTTTCACGCAAAAACTACTGAACGGTTTTTGATGAAAGGTATAGTTGTAGTTTAAGTTCTAGATTAAAACAGGCTACTTTTTAGTCCGAAAAGTACAGTATTTCCGGGGGAGCCGCAGGGAAAGCTAGTAATATAATATTTGTTTAACATTTAATTACTAAAGTGATACTTAAGTTGAGGGGCACTCAAGTAACACGCTGTACTTGTTATTTTGCTAAGTAGAGACAGTACACTTTGTGATTAGGCTTTAAGTAGCGTTTAAAAGTCGGACGTTAGTAAATATTACGACAAAGTTTTAGTTTGACGAACTCTGTGGCTCAATGGTTGAGCGTGTTGGTGCTCAGATCGGGGGTTCGAATCCCGCCGACGGAAAAAAAATTACAAAACGTTTTTTGTGTTCCTGGGTCATGGATGTGAATTAAATTTGTGTATAATATTAAAAAAATCTTAAATATGTGTATAATATAAAAGTATTAATTATGTATATTATGTATAAATCCGTTGTCTGGTACCCATAACAGAAGTTCTTCGAGAACTTACTATGGGACCGGAATGACGTGGTGTGAAGCGTCCATAGATATTACTATTATTATAGTTTTAGCTGATACTAGTGGTTGCCCTGTGGTCGACATTTTTTTTATAAAACTAGGGGGCAAACGAGCAAACGGATCACCTGATGGAAAACGATTACCGTCGCCCATGGACACCCGCAATATCAGAGAATTTGCAAGTGCTTTGCCGGCCTTTTAGGAGGGATTACGCAATTCTTGAAGATTTGCAGGTTGTAATGGTCCGGAAATACTGCTGAAATACCTACATTCGACTATAATTCATGTTTTAACTAGTAAGTTAAAACTTTTTTAGGGTCCTTTTGCCTCTTAGATACAGATAATGTACACATATAGTTTATCCTTGCTTAAATGCAAGTAAAATGTTAAGTACAGTTTGTCGAGATTGTGCGAATGTGTATGGGCACAGTTAAAGTATACGTGGAGAAAGATGTGCATAGGAGGAAGCTAATATTTTAATAATAATATATAAAATTAATAAAAATAAAGATACACACAAGCACTACCATGTGTTTGTATAAGAACAGTGGTTTTGACACAATTGTCAATCTTTCTTGTAAAAAAGCTTCGTCCTCAAAATAATATTAGCTTCCTCCTTTGCACATCTTTCTCCACATAAACTTTAAATGTGCCCATACACATACGCACAATCTCGTACAAACTGTACTTGCATTTTTGCTTGCATTTAAGCAAAGAAAAACTATAATTTTAAGTGTTGAAAATACACATACATCGATGAGCGTGAAGGACCAATCGGAAGTATTATATGCAGTAGCCTAACTATACTCGTCAAAATTCTTCTAAATAAGCTTTGGCGATCATATTATAGCTGTTGTGAATTCATTAACACAATACAGAGCATGAAACTTACCTCCCCCCATCGTCTATTCTAGTAACTTTGACTTAAAACAAAACATGAAAAAGAAAACAAAAATACTTGGAGTACGTTATATTATTGGTATAGGTAGGCTTGGAGTACCTATAGAGGGTGTCCTACGTAAAAATCTAGTTACTTCAATCACATATAGGTAATATTATGTCGTAATATATACCTGAGGTTTGGTAAAATCAATTACGGATATTTTGGGTATATCCTACTAATATTATAAATGTGAAAGTGTGTGAGGATGGATGGATGTATGGATGGACGGATGTTTGGATGGATCTATAATAAGCAGTAGATCAAATAGACAGAATATCCATAATTGATTTTACCGAACCTTATATATATTAAACGAGTCACATAATATTACGCTAGCGACCGTACACATTGTATTACATTGTCATAATATCTGTAATTATACAAACGACATTATGTGTTTTAATGTATATTATGTACCTAATATAGACCGTTTATATATTATTATCCGCAATATTAGGTATTCATGTGTGTGATATAGTCTAATTCACAAGATCCATTTCAGTGAATTTCTGTCCAAGGGCACCGAAAATCCAGGGCTCATTTGATTCAAAATGACCTCTAGAAACTTTCTGAAAAATTGCAAAACTGGGCTCGAAACAATTTGAAAAAGTTATAAACAATTTAGTAAAAACAGGGGGCCATCATTTTTGAAAATATCTCGGAAACTATTAAAGATATCCGAATTTTGAAAAAAAAAAAAAAATCCTTAAAGAGGAGGAAATTTCCTAAAAAGGCACCCACCTCCCGGAACTCTATCACCAATATTTATAATTAAAATTTAGACGTGAAAATAGTGCTAAAAGCGTGTGATGCGCGACCCGCGCGCGTTGGCCGATAGTACGGACCCGCGCGCCGCGGCATATCACCCGCTTTCAGTGCTATTATCGAACTAAATCGAACGCAAAAGCTAGTATTACTATAAAACTAATTAATATAAAATTAAGCAGCCAGACAGCAAAAAGTCTTTAGATAGCTGAAGCAAAGAATATATTAGCTAAAAATAATAATTTTCGACATGTTAAATGTATTTTTATTACATTGTTATTCTAATGTTTCACTAACATTTTAATTTAAACACGTTTGTGCAATATGATAAAGATTGGAGCTCAAAAAGCTATTTTTATAACATAACATAAATATAACATTTTAGTGCCTTTTTTCTAACGTGCCTTAATATACGGAAATATTTTTTTATTTGTTTGTATGCATTAAATGGGCTCCAAAACTACTGCACCTATTTTTATGACATTTTTCACCGGTTAGGAGACTACATAAAAGCTGTTATACGGTTCGCGCAGGGTTTTTTTACGCGTATGAAGTCGTGGGTACTAATACTACTACACTCGTACTAGTCAATAAATATGATTTAACGTATTGTCTATTATGTTACATCTAACAATGTTATATTGTAACATTATTTGTACAACGTACTTAATATATCTGTTGTGTTGGAGCACCCCGAATCTAATAGTAGAGGATCCGTATTAAAATCGTCCTTCACTGAACTCCTTACCAGACAAAAATGATGTTTTAGAGAACAAGATAATTTTTTAAATATGTTTAGATTAGGCAACCCCTTTGGAAATTGTCATTATTATTTTTAATTAAATTTATAAAAAAATATTTTTTTTTTAATTTCACTGGCGTGTCTACTAAATAAAATTAACTCCGATGGAAAGTATATAATGTATACAATATGCTACACCTCAGTTGCAGACCTTTTATTAGTCCCTATTACCTGGTTGCTGTGTTTAAACAGGTAAATTGATATTAGTAATTGCGCTTTATTGTTTACCAATTGAGATCAGTCTCAAAATGTAAGCAATTTAATTAGAAATAACGTAGTATAAAGTTGCTTGAGAAAATTCAGTCGTAAATACGGGTTGCAAGGGTTTAAAGTTAAAAAATTCGGGGCGAGCAAAATTGTTAGACAGAGAGGCATTGAGTCTACAATTCTCTGTTATAGAAAAGGATACACTACTACAGCTGTACGCACAGGCGTCGTAAACTGTGAGAGAGTGCGCATGTTCCATACTCCATGGTAAAGACAAGGATAAATTAATGTACTATAGTGTAGTGTTTTGGAGTGGATAAAGTTATTTTTTTATTAAATTCATTAAATGATTTTTGAAAAGCTTGGCATATATGAAACTAGTAGAGAAGCACGTTTTTAAAACAAATCAAAGAACAATATTCTTAAAAAAATTATTAATAACTACATGTTGAGTAGGAAACTACTGCCATACCAAATTTCATTGAAGTCTGGTCAATAGTTTTTGCGTGAAGGAGTAACAAACATACATCCAGCCATCCTCACGAACTTTCATGTTTATAATAGTAGTAGGATGCTGACAAGTCGATTGGACGATAGCCTGCATAGTCAATAGTGTGTGGGTGTATAGTTCAAGAGACTAGCTCCCCCAACATACTTCTGTTTGTTGTAGACAATACTGCAATAATTCGTTTTTGATCGACTGATAATAATTTATAAATCACAAAGGTGCATAGATCATTACGCATAAATCTTCCACTTTAATCATTCAATCTATTGGCTGCAAACTGCATTTAAATTCATTTAGGCCCACTTGCGCCAATCCGGGTTAAAGTTAACCTTGGGTTAAAATATCATGCTTTCTCTTTCAAAAATACGAAGAACGAGAGAGATAACATGTTTTTTAACCCAGGGTTAACTTTAACCTGGATTGGCGCAAGTGGGCCTTAGTAGTTTAAAAGATCTAAGCAAACATAATGCGGAATAAAATACTTCATTTTATGCTATGAAAACATTAACATTTTCATCATCATTTTGATTTTTATCGACACAAAATATGGAATTGTACACTCAATGCCTCTCTGTCTAACAATTTTGCTCGCCCCGAATTTAACTTTAAACCCTTGCAACCCGTATTTACGACTGAATTTTCTCAAGCAACTTTATACTACGTTATTTCTAATTAAATTGCTTACATTTTGAGACTGGTCTCAATTGGTAAACAATAAAGCGCAATTACTAATATCAATTTACCTGTTTAAACACAGCAACCAGGTAATAGGGACAAAAAAAAGGTCTGCAACTGAGGTGTAGCATATTGTATACATTATATACTTTCTATCGGAGTTAATTTTATTTAGTAGACACGCCAGTGAAATTTAAAAAAAAATATTTTTTTATAAATTTAATTAAAAATAATAATGACAATTTCCAAAGGGGTTGCCTAATCTAAACATATTTAAAAAATTATCTTGTTCTCTAAAACATCATTTTTGTCTGGTAAGGAGTTCGGTGAAGGACGACTTTAGTACGGATCTTAGACTATAACGTGATATCATATTATTATTAATAATAATCTATGGATGCGTCACACCACGTCAATCTGACCCCGTGTGTGTGAACTCGAAGAACATGTATTGATGGGACCAGACAAAGGGAACTATATTTAATAGAAATGTACTATACATAATACACTCGTATTTAAGGTTTAAATTAAGTCACGCACGTCATATTCAAAGACCTAGGCACACGTAAGATGTGTTTGTTCTTTCGGTGGGATTAGAACCCTTGACCCCCGGCCTGAGCACCAACGTGCTCAACCATTGAGCTACAGAGGCCGTCAAAATTATTACTAACATATAATTTTGTAAAGAGACGAAAAATAATATGAAAAACCGACACCAAAAGAAGCCGAGTGAATACAATTACTTTCTCAAAGTACCCCCTCAATTCCCACGTATAATATAAACAGTGCTTACAGAGAATTGAAAATGTTTGCTTACGCTTAATCCATTTGTTTAATCGAAAAACCAACGGAAGAACAAAAGAACTGTACAAATAGCAGCTTATCCAAAAGCGATCTGGGCAGCGTGAGCGCTTTTACAGTATCCGGTCCGATATCAGCGTCGGTTGACGATATATATATATACGATTTAACAGCCTCCGTGGTCTAGTGGTTAGAGTATTAGCTCTCGACTTGGAGGTCGTGGGTGAATCGAATTCCCGCATTGGAACAACAAAAAATATTGTTTTCAAGGTTGGTTAGAACAATGCAGGCTGATCACCTGATTGTCTGACAAGAAAGATGATCCATGCGTGCCCATGCATGTAAAAGGTCGGACCTGCGCCTGATCTCTCGTCAGTCGTGTCGGTTATCTGTCCCACTGGATTATGAGAGTAAAGGAATAGAGAGTGCTCTTGTGTACTGCGCACACACTTGGGCACTATAAAATTATTTCTGCGTAACTGGCCTGGTTTCAATGAAACCGGCCACCGTCACCGAGATCGGTGTGGGGAGTTATTATTATATTATTATATGATGTCGTAAAAAGTCGAAATAACAACAAGTGCTCAAGCATTTGGTGCGAATTGGCGCGGTGCGACTCCGCAACGCAAGTAATTACGTAGCGAATTGTTGCGAATCGTTTTGATGCCTACAATGCTTTTAGTTTTGACGATCTTAAACTGCATTGAACTTGTTTGGTGAGTCAGTAGAGAAGGTCAATTCTGCTAATTAAATCCAGCATTACAGTTACTATCAAGTCCTGGTATGTTAAAACTGCAAAATGGTATTCTCATAAACGTCAAACCAACCTCAAACGCGTTATTATTTGTCCAAACTCCAATAATCAGTTTATGTTATTTATAATTCAAATACATGTCATGGGATACTCATCCCAACTTGCCTGTCCGGTAGTTGTGGTATAATATACGGTTATGCGACCCCGGCTTCCCTAGCTATTACTGTCCTATCCCTTGCCCTCCTGGGCGGTAATATCCTACATTCCTATTTCCCACTCTAACTTACGAATCTTCCTTTCCACACCAACTATCCTTCCCATTCCCTAGTCCTACCTTCTCTGCCAATCCGTGGGAACGCAATGGATAATCATAAAAATAATTGAATTATCCAAAATGGCGGCGATGTGGTTCGCCATCCATCACGTCTCATTCTCGCGGAGATGAAAAGTGGCATGGAGAGCTGCTTCGCTACGTTGAATGTATGAGGAGGAATGGATGGTAAGAATGAAAGTGGATGAAGCGAAACAAGTATGTAAGGATCGTAGCAAGTGCAAAGAAGTGGTCTCTGCCTATCCCTACGGGAAAGAGGTGTGATTTTATGTATGTATGTATAATTAAATAAAAGTAAAATGAAAGTGTAAGTTAATTACTATAATCGAGGTTCAGTTGTCGATCGTGGTACGAGTTGTATACTTCTGTAATTGATATGAAAAAAAATAGCGAAAAAAAAACACAAAGAAGATTTTGACCAAGAGCTCACCAATTTTGTACGATTATATTTTACTGTATTAGTAAACAGAAGCCCTACATAACTTGTACAACAAAGTAACAAGTGAAATGTTTGCAAATAAATAAATGAGTTTTAATAATGTGTGAAATTTAACAATAAAATACGAAAATGAATATGACAGTTTTATTTTCTTGTTTTTTACAGTTTACCCTTACCGGCTTCGCACGGGTGCAATGTATTAAACATAATATAAGCCTTCCACTTGAATCAACAGGCTGACTTTCAATACGTCTAGTCGTTAATCCTTGAGTGATTCTAGCTAAAACAACTATCGGTTTGCTCATTTCATTGGACCGTCGGATAATGAAAGGTCTACGTGTTGAATTGGCTGGCTAATTTAACAAGGTGTCTGTGAAATATACATTTAAATAACAATGCTTAGCTATATCTGGTATTGTGTATAAGCAATGAAGGAAAATCATAATATTATAATGTTTGTATACACTAGCAAGTTATTATCATAGACGTAGAGCGTAAGATTACCCTTAAATCGCTTAAACCCCCATCTCTTTGTGATAATAAACTGAGCTAAGCCGCACATTGTAGACATACATGAATATCCTGCTACAATTATAAATGAGAAAGTTTGTAAGGATGGATGGATGGATGGATGGATGGATGGATGGATGGATGGATGTTTGTTGACGCAAAAACTACTGAATAGATTTCGATGAAATTTGACATGGTAGTAGTTTAGACTCTGGGTCAAAACATAAGCTACTGTTAGTCCCCTGATAGTATAGTGTTCCTGGATAGGTACTTCATTTATACGGGCGGACCCGTGGTCAAAAGCTAGTAATAATTATAAATTGATAATGAAATGTTGTAACACAATTGTTTACTGTGCTCGAAAAAGGGAAAAAAGTAAACTAAGTAGGTATGCCAAATAGTAGAGTACTACTTTCATGTACCAATTAAACTCTGTTTATGTCCCGACGACGGTCTGCAATTATACCCAGTATAAATAGTGTATGTAGTGCCAATGTTACCTCAATATTATCAGACTAAATGTTGCCCGCGACTTTGTGCGCCCAAAAATCTTGCAGAAAACGTACATTCCACCACAATAGAAAGTTGCACTGACCGCAGCGGAAATTTCATCAAAATTAGTTCTGGACTGTGTTGAGAAACTAAGCATGCTAGGATGCAACAACAGTATCCGTCTAGTATTGGTTCCGGGCGACAGCAATATCCCCGACAACGAAACCGCGGATGAGTTGGCTAGGCTGGGGGCTGAAAGTCTCAATTACGGGCCAGAACCAGTCTGCGGAATATATCCCAGCACTACCAACAGAGCACTTAAGGAATGGAGCCGCAGCCTAAGCATTAAGCAATGGGCTGCAATCCCGGGCTTTGTGCTTTTGGCTTTGACAAAAGGCGTGCGGAATTAGCGCTTTCAATGAGTAGGGATTAATTAAGAATCCTTACCAGAACCCTAAATGGGCACTGCAAGCTCCACAAACACCTCAACAAAATAGGTGTCGGTGACATAACGACTTGCAGATTCTGCGAGGAAAAGAACGAGGCACCGCTCCACCTCTTCCTCGACTGTCCAGCACTTCAACAGAACAGAAACAGGTACCTTGGGCAGCACGAATACTCCACCACGAAGGAAATTCGTATCACCAACCTCAACCATATCGTTCAGTTCAAGAGCAGCATAGGCCTGGGGGAAGTACTATAACGCGAAGGAGTCACAATACACTTGGGTCGCAGTGACGTTAGGGCAATATTTTGACCTACCTTCGACTAATAAAAAAAAAATAGAAAGTTGCCTACTTATGTCCCCCATTGTCTACTTTACGTCTGTGCCAAATTTAATCAAAACCGGTCTAAAAGCCTTTTCAATGCAAACAAACAAACAACCAAATCTTTCCTCTTTATAATATTAGTGTAGAAAAGCCTACCAATTTTCACCCTTTAAAAAAATAATTATCCTTTGAGATAGCCACAACCGTTTTAAGTGTAAACCATTAAAAATGAGCCAATAAACAAAAGTTTAATTACCGGCTGACACGGACAAGTGACCTCTGAATTAAAAATGGCGCCCATGGTTATTTTAGCGTGACGTTAAAAATGGCTCCCTTTAAATTGCCCTCTAACATCGATGTCCCATATACAGACCGCTCACAGTTATTTTACCTCTGTCAGAAACTTTATGCAGATGACATTAGGATCACTCTTATGGAAACGTGGGAGAGCCACGCTTCGGCATACATGGGCATGCTCGACCGGATAAATACCACTGCCTCACAGAAAACCGGCATGAAATGACACTTGCGTTGTATTTCGCCGAGTGAATCAGGTTACCGGAGGCCCAAAGGGGGTTGGGGATTTTAAGGACTGGGAACGCTAGTCGCAACACCAGAGGAGTTACAAGTGTACCTACTCTGGCGTTGCGAGTGTTCATGGGCGGCGGTAATCGCTTATCATCAGGCCATCCGTCTGTTCGTTTCCTGGTTGATTTCATAAAAAAGTTCGCGTTTCATACAATATAATAGACGGTAAAATTTGGTACACGGCGATTTATAGCATTTTGTATTTTATAGTCGTTTGAATGCTAGTTAATGAATAAGGGAAGAGTTTTTGCTGTTTTTGTTTGAGCTCAACAAAGGATATGATAAAACAATAAACCTTCATTTCAATCACTCTATTGTCGTAAACTACATTAATTAACTACATTCTATATTAAGCTGTCGCCACGCCATTGGTCTGTAGCTGACGAGCTGCAATTTTCTACTATGGAAAATTGCGGCATCTATAGATATGGTACGTGGAAGCCGTGTCGTAATAGGCTCGTCTATCGTATGCTGATCTTTAATTACATTAATTAATGACCCTATGCGAGAGGATGAGGGGTCTTCTTTAATTGATTCGCAATTTATGGCCAAGGCCTCTAGTCAAGATGCGTTCGTTAATTTCGACGGCGAACTTCGAAATCAAAAATGTATAGGATTTGACATAAGTCATCATTAGGTGACATTTCGCTTACGATGTATTATGTCAAATCCCATACATTTTGTTTTCGAAGTTCGCCGTCAAAATTATTGAATGCATCTTGACTAGAGGCCCTGATTATTGTGTAGCGAATAATGTTTAATGTTGAATCGCTATCTGAAAAACGCAGCGCTTCGTCGCGTATCATATCATTTCAATGTGAACTGAGGCTGTGACTGAGGCTGAAGCGATTTCAGTAATACCTTAGACGTATACATATTATAGATGAGGCATGTTGAGGCAATACTGTCTCCACTTAAATAGCCCCCTTTTGGAGTTTTTAGGACCATTTTGACATTTGAGGTATGGCAAAAACCAAGATGGCGTAACTTTTTCTTGTATTAAGATTTGTTCTGTCAAATGTACGCCTTTTTTTAGTTTTGAAATCTTTGAATTATACGCATATAAACTTAGGCCTTTTTCATCAATTAATGGATGATTAATATAGATTTACTAGCTTTTGCCCGCAGCTTCGCTCGCGTGAAATTGGGTTTTACGTCAGAGGGAAAGCTTGTTCGGGAAAATATCAATACCAAAATTGAATACATAATGGTGTAGGCACTGCACCACCATCATCAGTTGTATTTTATTTGAATGTTTCCTGCGACTTCGTAGGTACACTCAAGAAATCTACCGGGAACTGTACCATAAATAAAATTTAATAAGCTGCAAAAAGTATTCTGTGTTAATTCTGGATAAACTACTACCATACCAAATTTCATCAAAATTCTTTACGTGTTTTCTTTACTTTACTTTATTGCATGAAAAACTGAACATTATTATGTACATACAAACTTTCGCGTTTAGGTATAATATTAACACAGAATTCAAAACATGCAGAATGAGTGTTCGATCACATTTGTATGCAGCGCACTGTGTCCAAAACCATGGCGAAATACCGCCCCACCCGCACTTTTTAATTTTTATTCTTTACACTTACAAAACAAATCGCGTTGTTATATTACGACAATTAGGTATTCAATAAAAATTAATTGAAAAAAAGTTGAGTAAAATATTCCGTTATTCTGTGGCGACATATTATGTTTGGATAACCATTCCATTTTGGAGTGGTTGTGACGGCCTCACTTTCAAGCGTGTTGACGGCTTCTGGATGATTTCTGTATTCTGTGAATATTAAGTAAGGATTTCTTTGTAGCCGATAATTAGTATTTTAACGATTTCGAAAATCTTTTGAATGGGAAGACGTTGTGGACTTTGAGCTTAATAAAAATAATTTGGATTGTGATCGCCCATCCTAGTTGGGACCACGACAGAGTTTGAGAGAGAGATGAGTTAGCAGTACGACCACGAAGCCTATATCTAGCTTCTCACTTATTCCTCATATTATAATAATCATACACATTAAATGATTAGGTAATACCTAGGTAAAGTTTTTACCAATTCAAATATCTGGTTATTTTATAGCATTTTATACTATGTTATTCTTTAGATTGATAAAACTTTTTGTAGGTATGAACCCATTGAATTGAAATACCTACACAAAATTATAAGCAGAGCTATCCTAATTCCTAACCGCGTGGAACCCGTAGGTAGGTAGGTACCCAAAAATGTTTCGCGATAAAAAGTGAGTCCTGTGTGTTTATCCAAAGACTTAACTACTACGGTAACAAATTTTATAAAAATCCGTTCCGTAGTTTCTGAGATTAGCGCGCACAAACGTACCTGAGGCACAGAATAAATAATAGTACCTAGAGGTACAGAAGAACAACTCCGACAAATGGTTAGAAGAAATAGGGACACTTTCTGCGATGCGATAAGGTTCAATTCAGCTAACACAACGCTTGATTACCTACGATTATATTTACCTAGAAGTTGCGTCTCTTTCTATCGCGTAATTCTTATCCTTTCTAATGACATTAGGGTTGTCTCATTTTAGAAAATTATTAACCGACTTCCAAAAAAGGAGGCGGTTATACGTATTATATATATTTTTTCTTAATATTTAATTACAACTTTTTTTACCTACTTTCTAGTACCTACCTACTGTACTTAACTGAACAAATTGCTTTCCAAATAAACCTAAGGTAGGTGTTAATAGTACTGTAATAATTTGACGACCTCTGTGGTTCAGTTGGTTGAGCGTGTTGGTGCTCAAGCCGGGGGTCGCGGGTTCAAATCCCGCCGAAGGAACAAAGAGTTTTTTTGTGTTCCTGGGTCATGGGTGTGTATTAAATATATGTATAATATAATAAAAATCTTAAATAAGTGTTAAATATATTATTTCCGTTGTCTGGTACCCATAACACAAGTTCTTCCAGAACTTACCACGGGATCAGATTGACGTGGTGTGAAGCGTCCATAGATATTATTATTATTATAATAAATTTGCGCATACCTATAAGTATATACATACTTATGCGTAAACGTAAGCATTTTTTATACCTTCACGGCCTGATATTACTCGAAGAAGTTGAATCACGCCGCCTTATTTTTATTTATATTTACTACTAGGTACTACTAGGTACTTTTGTCAATAAATGATTCTTCAAATCGTATCACATCGGAATAACATAAGACGCGAACAGATAGTTCAAGTGGACTGTGGAGCCAACACCTAAACACTAAATATTGGTTATCAAGTAATTGCAGTAGCAGTAGTAGCTCAAACTATATTTTTAAATATTGTTATACATTATGTTATATGGTATTATAGTTATAGCTGGCCGGGTGATTTTTACCTAACTTACACAGTACCTATCGTAATATTATATGCAAAGATTGTAAGGTATTAAATCCGATCCATAAAACATTGCGACGAACAAATCTCACGCATACGTCGCTCACTGCTCGCGCGCGAGTCCCTCGTAATTGGCCCGTTTAAGGAGGCCGCCGGCCCGCACGTACTTACATTTTTAATACCTACACAGGTGGGACAGGCCTGCCTGAGGTCAAAAATATTGAAAATCTTAAAAGTAATTTGTTTTAATTGTCATGTATTTAAAATAATAATAATAATAATATAACAAAAAAAAAAAAGAAATTTAATTATACCTACACTCAAAATATTCTACTAATAAAATATAATTGTAATATAATAAGTATTATGAATATAATTAAAGCAGCAATCGCAAATATTTAGGTGCCTAGTTTTTCAAAGAGATTTTCATCAAATTTAACTTTCGCATTCTTGTCAGATTTATTTTTCAACATGATGACAATATATTATGTCAAAATAAAAATAAAGCTCTCCACTCACGGGCTATCGATTGCTTCGATCAAATTGGAAATTAATTCGTATTTGAAAGTAAATTGCTAACGACAAACTATTACACAAAATGATTAGTGTAAGACCTACCAGCTAGTTTTTGTGGAGGGGGTCAAAAGTTGGAACAAAATGTACGCGTGTAGGACCATATACTATACTTTTTATGTGAGTTTCATATAAAAAGTATAGTATATGGTCCTAGGATCTCAGACTATATTATTTTTTTATATAAACCGATTTACTTGCAACTACGAATCCAGTAAATGTTTAAATTGTAAAGACTAAATCGATCAATCACCTGTGAGTGGGAGCTTTAAATCAAAAGCACTAAGGAGTATTTATATCAACTTTAAGGCAAATCGCTCCCAAACAACTTTCTTTCCCTTTTTATTCCCGTTAGGGGACGAATTTCAATAAACTATGATACACGAATTCCATCAATTCTGTTACATAATGTTTGTGCAAAATATGAAGTCGATTGGACCAAGGAATCACGTTGCCCCATACAAACTGTTTTCCCCCTTTTCACCCCCTTAGGAGTCGAATTTCGAAAAATCCCTTCTTATCGGATCCCTACGCATTACAAAAAGCAAGCCCTGCAAGTTTCAGGTCTCTACGATCAGCGGTTTAGGCTATGCGTTGATCCGTCAGTCATTCAGGACAAAGGATTTAATACATAGATATATAATATTAAAAAGAGGTAGATATGTTATAAACGCGTAAAAATGAAGACTCGAATTGGCCCGAGTCGGGTCAATTTTGGTTAGTATGCGACCAGCTGGTCGACGCGTAGCACGTACTACGCGTCCCGTGCGCCTTGCACAAAATTCCATCGTGTGTCTATAAAAGCTGTAAAAACCATGACAAAAAAATGAATAAAAGTCAAAGAATTTTATTCCCCATGTAACTTTACAACATTTATTACTATCAGTCAAGTATTTTGTTAAAAATATATTTTTCAACAATAAATAATTTCAAGAAAATACTGACAGTTTATGTCATAAGAAAAATGGAAAGTAATGTCAATATTTACTTTTTTGTGAATCTAATAAGGATGCATGCATTTCTGACATAGAGTAAATAGTACAGAAGCGAATATCGTTATCTTGTACAGAATTTCAGACCGTTCACTTATTTTATATTTTATCTAGCTCGAAGGATATTTCGATATTTTGATAAGATTGACGAAAATAATGTTATTATATTGTTCAATCATTTAAATTAATATCATTAACTTTATAAAATTGTAAAATATAGAAAAAATAGTGAGATGTTAACGAAGTAACTTAGAACGATTTGAGGGCCTAACAGTAAAGTAACTGCTGCTTTTATTTGATTTAAATTCATCAATCTTGAATTTTAAGAGATACAGGTTAGTTTTTTTTCTTTTGCTTTTTATTGAGCGACAGGGACAGAACTACGCTATTGGATGCGCTATTCGTCACTTAATAGGCGATTGTGAATAGTGAAACAGATCCATAATATAAAAATTCCTATCACATTTCTGGCTTAGTGAAACGGTTTACAATAAAGATATATTTATTATACATTAGCTGTATGTACTTAACAGACGTTGTTTGATGGAAATATGAATTGAAATAATTATTCCTCCTACATAAAACTATATATAAAGCCTATACCCTATAGTCTGTATCTTAATAATTTTCATATGTAATTGATTGTACTGTCGGTTCTTGGTGGAAATTCATGTTGAACACTAATAAAACACAATTTTTCGTGCACTTTTTCCACTATATTAAGATATAATTATAAGTTTTAATAAATAACACGACCGGTTTCGAAATAAATCATCATCAGGTGTAGCTAATTAGTGTAGATAGTTTTAAATAATTAAATATCTTCAAAACAAATAAAAGGGTTGTCAGCATCATGAAATTTTATACCATTTGGTAGAATTTTTCTCCCAAGTACGACTATTTTCTACTGATGTTAAACTTAATATTTAATTGGTTTTACCGATTTTTATATTGATAAATTAATAACGTTATGGTTAGAATGTCACATATATACAGATGTCAGATCCTAAAATTAAAATTACTATCAAATTATTAAATGTCCAATAAAATAATATAAACAATGTCAAACTAACTTAATAAAACGATACTATTGTCTAATTACATCACCAATAATTTAATTGAATTATCCATAATATTAAAAATTATAAAAATATTAATATCTATACCAATGTCAAATAAATTAAACTAAATTAAATAATGTCAATAAATAAAATAAAATGTCCATGAAAGTATATAAAATTAATAAATATCAGGTCAATTAAACAAATTAAACGACCAGACATGCCTATCAAATTCAATACTATTGCAAGATATTTAAATTATTACTAATCCATTAATTTATTTTACATTTCACCATTAATTTGTTTAATAATTTTCACTTTAATAATTTCGAACTTAGTATTCCATTGTTCATAATACTTACAGATTGAGTCGTAGTGAACTTTTTTTTGACGTTTTGGCTACTTTCCACACATCGTACACACACGAAACAATCCGTAAGTGTTTAAAACAATGAACATATTCGCGTAAAAATCAGAAATCAATATTAGTATTTTTTAAAATAATAATAAAATTGTTTAATTTTTTTTCCAGGAAGACATAATATATACAGCAGAAGACATTTACATTTAGTACTCCCAAACTAAAAAAAGGGATTATAATAAAAAAAAATGTTTTTTTTTTCTATTATTCGAAAAGTGCCCATAAAAACACCGAATACCTATTCGAATGTCAAAAATGTCGATTAAATATTTGCAAGCTCTACTTCTTATCCTTTACCTTTTCTCAAGGCTGGGAATATAAGATCCGGAATCAGGAAGGCCGTAGAAAATTCTGAGCATTGAAAATAGAATTCCGCGCCAATACAATAGAGTTGAAAATTTCAACATATGAGTGTCGAGTTTCAATGTCTTAAATGACAGCTCGACGACCAAAACTTCCATTTTCAACTCTATTGTAGTTAGGTATTAGCGCAGAGTTTTATTTTTAATTTTCTAAATTTTCAGCGGCATTCCGGATTTCGAGGCATAGTTCCAGCTTAATGACGAACAAATTCTTGAAAATAAGCTAACTTTTAACAAACTACTTTTTTGACGTAAAGGTCAAGGAGTATTTTTATAAAAAATAAGCTTTTTCTTCATCTGTACCGTTCTTTGCAGAATTTGTGCCCCAACATCGCACTATAATAGAAACATGTTTTAAATATCAAGTTTCAATTCCTTTTTGACAGTGATAGAAAAAACTAAATAATATGTTTTATGTAAATAATAGTAGGCGTTCATGCCATTATCATAGTTACTAATGAGAGGTTATTTTAAAAAATAACCTCTTAATAGTACCTATGAACGAAATAGAATTTATACGCATTTTGTACCTTCTGCGTCATTAAATAATCTATGTCAGAGATTTCAAACTTTAAATGTGGAATCGTATGTAATTGGTAGTGACAAACACTAGTCATCTTTTTCTTTGCTATTGAATTAGGAATGCCATCCTTATCACGAATTTTTGCTGTGAGTGAAATGTCACAGTAATTAAAAGTATCAATGTGTGACGCGGCACAAAAATTTTGTCAGTTTTGTAAGGGTATAACCACAGAATTACAGAAAAAACTAGAAACCGTCAACGCGCTTGAAAGTGAAGCCGTCACGACCATTCCAAATTGGAATGGTTAGATATTTAGTCTGTCAGTCAATGGCCGACGCGCGCCTTGTAAACTTCGTTTGAAATTGACAGTTTTTAATTAATTATGCCGACTTGTGTCGTTCCCACATGTAAAAATGCTGCTGGGACTGTGAAGAAATCACATGGGATCACATTTCATCTGTAAGTAGTACATTTCCAATTCAGTTGAATAAATTATTGAATTTAAATCCATGTCGTTATTGTCATAGAAAATCATGGTTTCTTTTTGTAAGTATTGCCACAGAAAAACAGGATATTTTACCCAACTTTTTTTCAATTAATTTTTATTGAATAAATAATTGTCGAAACATAATAAACGCTATTGTTTTGTAAGTGTTGCCACAAAATAATGGAACATTTTACCCAAACTTTCGTAATTAGTTAATATTAGATTTTACAATAAAATACAATATACTTTACTATATGCGAATTATATATTAACCGACTTCCAAAAAAGAGGCGGTTAAGGGTTTGCATCCAAAAGTACTGAACAGTACTCCTCTGTCTTTAAAGATGCGCGTTTGGAAATTTCGGCAATGTTCAAAGAACTGCAACTATGTAACTTACAGTAATCATCATCATCATCTTATTTACAATACCTAACGAAGCTTGGCGCGTATTTAATAATTATACATTCGATCGTTTATTAAACGTTCTTAAAATGTTTTAATAATAATTTAACTAATTTCACTAAAAAATAAATAATTAAAAAAATAAAAAAACCCGACTGCAAAAAAGACATATACCTCAGCAACGCACTAAAAAGACCGAAACAAGTTTGAGAAAACTGACTACACTATGAGCTGAAACCCTAAGTGAAATAATTGACGTTATGTTTGGTAGCAGGCGGGACCCATTCGCAAATTATAAATCGTACAAAAATATATGGGCCCCGCCTGCTAACAAACATAACGTCAATTATTTCACTTAGGGTTTCAGCTCATAGTGTAGTCAGTTTTCACAAACTTGTTTCGGTCTTTTTAGTGCGTTGCTTAGGTATATGTCTTTTTTGCAGTCGGATTTTTTTATTTTTTTAATTATTTATTTTATTTCAGTCTTTTCAGTTGCTTTTGAATTGTAGTTATCTATACAGGCGGGTTTTTGTTTTTTATTATTACTATTTATCGTTATATTTAATATAAAACTGCAAGTTATATACATATTTAGTATCAGTGTTTAAAATCCTTCATTTTGATACCCCGCTCGATATACTTGGTAGATATATATATTTGTTTACCTCACAACATGGCGTCAAACATCCGCCATTTTGTTTTTTTTTTTTTAATGTCACCTATCTAAGAACACTTGGGCTATTAAGACGAATCTAACGATACCTCAAATGTGAAAATCCGTTTAGCGGTTCTGAAGATACAAGGTAATAAAGAATATTACATACATACATACATACATACATACATACATACAAGATACGCGCTAAACACATAACCCTCCCGGCAGTCGGATAAAAAGGGTATAATTATAATTTTAAACAAAAAATTAAACCGACTACCAAATAATAATAAAGTAAAAATAATAAGGCTGGTACCGACTTCAATATTAAGAAGATTGAGTAGACTGTAGAGAAATAGTTAAAATTTTAGCTGAATTTAAAAGGTTATTTAAATTTTAATATTTATTTATTTAAAATTTAAATTTATTTTAATTAAAATTTTAATTAAAATAAAATTTAAATAATAAATATTTAAAATTTAATAATTTAAAAGACATTCAGTTATTCTTCCCCACTTTCACCCCCCACAACTTTTAAACGGCTTAACCGATTTTCATCAAACATGTCTAAGACCACTCGCAGATAAGTCACCTTTAATACAAAAAAAAAACTAAATTGAAATCGCTACATCGCTTCGGGAGATATGATGCCACAGACAAACAGACAGACCGACAGACACGTCAAACTTATAACAGACAGACACGTCAAATTTTTGCGTCGGGGGTTAAAAATAAATTCGACTCTAATAATTGGTTTATTGGAGAACAACCGACATTTATTTATTTATTTTTATTTTTCAATTAAATCGTTCCTCCCAAACCTTAAATAAGCAGTTTTAGAAAATTTGGAAAATTTGTTGGTTTTATAAACAATTGCTTTATTACATTCCACGCGAAATCTATGGTTTAAAATTTCTATTTCACTATTTGCAGTCATACATAAAATTTTAATTTACCCCATAAAGAGGTAATGTTGTGTTGCGCTGGTAACCCTACGCGGGGAGGTGAAGTGCGGGCGGGGCGGTGTTTTGTCATGGTTTTGGACACAGTCCGCTGCGTACAAATGTGATCGAACACTCATTCTGGTTTTTTCTGTAATTCTGTGGGTATAACGTATCCTTAGTTATAGCTGATTTAATATGTATAGATATATACACTTATGCAGAAGTAACCATTTTTGAAATACTGTAGTGCCTAGGACAGTTGGTTTTTAAATGTCGTATGGTTGCCCAAGCACATACGGCATTCTCAAGACATTGTTAGCCTAGTCCAGAGGAATGACTGGTCAATACGTCTGGGGCCAACCATGTGCGGGATTCCTCACGATATTTTCCTGCACCGTTAGAGCGTCCGTATAATGTACTTGAGATCTGAAAAAGTCTCATTGGTACACGCCACAACCTGGGTATCAAACCTGCACTCGAGAGATCGAGTACGAACCAAATGGTCTACCCACTAGGCCACGGAGCTCATCTATACTAATATAATAAAGAGGAAAAGTTTGTTTGTTTGTTTGCATCGAATAGGCTTCGAAACTATTGGACCGATTTTGATGAAATTTGGTAGAAATATAGAATAGACCACGGGGAAGGACATATGCTACTTTTTATCGCGGCCAAATGTACTGTAATGTAATCAGTGATCAGATATCTTCCGCTGAGATCGGTCGTTTGTATAACGCTCTTGCGCTCATACGTGCCGCGTGCCGGCTGCCGCGCTGATGCAGCAGACACTGCACCGCGATGACCCAGATACCGATAGTGAATCACGAACATTTGTATTATACTTGAGAAATGTAAACAATTGTTAAGGAGCAGTTGCATTAGTATTTTACAATGGCTGCCCAGTGTGACCACGAGATTAAAATTGAAACTGCAAAAGAAAAATTTATATACCAATACTATCAAGAAGTGAAGGCGGCGCGTGAAAAACTGCAATGCCTAGTAAAGGATCTCAAAGACCAAATAGAAAATCTTCAGGAACAACTAAGGAAAGTACAAGAAAACAAGGACAAATCGACAAACCTTTGCCTATCACCCAGGCGTCCTCCGCCGATGTTGAATATGAGACGGATGAAGAGGACCTTGCGAAAGAAACCGAGTGGGTAAGACAAAAAAGCAGGAAGAAGCGTAAGCTTAACGTATCACTTTCCCCACCGCATCAGCTGGAATCCGATTCAAGCAAAGAGCTGAAACAGCAAAAAGTAAATAAGGTGCCCCAGCCGCCACCTATAATTATCGAAAATGTCAAGAGTTACCAAGAATTCTATGACTTACTTACAACAAGCCTATCTAAAGACACGTTCACCGCAAAAATGATGAACGGAGAAGGCATGAAAATAAATGCCACTAACGAAGACTCATACAGAGCCATAACCAAGCTGCTTCAACAGAACAGGATATTATGGTTCTCGTATGAGAACAAGCAAAATAGACTCATTAGAGTCATGGCAAAAAAAATTGCATTTTTCCTGTTTGCCTGATAGAATAGTGGAAGACCTAAAATCCAAAGGTTACAAGATCCAGGAAGCGGTAAACAAGCTGAGCTGGAGGAAAAAAGAACCCCTAAATATGTTTATGCTCTCGTTTGAAAAGGACGAAGACATAAACAAAATATATAGCACTAATAAAATACAATTTTTCGTGCACTTTTTCCACTATATTAAGATATAATTATCAATTTTAATAAATAACACGACCGGTTTCGAAATAAATCATCATCAGGTGTGTTATTTCGAAACCGGTCGTGTTATTTATTAAAATTGATAATTATATCTTAATATAGTGGAAAAAGTGCACGAAAAATTGTATTTTATTAGTGTTCAACATGAATTTCCACCAAGAACCGACAGTACAATCAATTACATATAAAATATATAGCATCAAATCAGTGCTAGGCTGCAAAGTGGATATCCAACCACTAAAGACCACGAAACTGATACCACAATGAAAGAGATGTCAAGCTTACGGCCATACACAAAAATACTGCTCAAAAGAACCTAGATGTGTAAAGTGCACAGGTAAACATTTAACTAGGGAATGTCAGAAACCAGCTGAAGCAAAACCAAAATGTGTACACTGCGGCGAACCTCATCCAGCTAACTATAGAGGCTGCGTGGTAGCCAAAGAGCTTCAAAGCATAAAATATAAAGCAATGAAGAAAAAAGGGGCACCGACTTCTACAATCCAAAATCCAGTTTTAGGTAAAGCTGAAAAGCCTAAAACTAGTTATAAAAATAATCAAATTTTAAAAAATGTTACTTATGCGCAAGTTACTAAAGCAAACAAGCAGCCACAATCACAGCCTAAGGCAAATGGCAATACAGATGACAAAATAAACAGGATTCTCGACCTACTAACCTCGTTTGATTGAAAAAGCTCGAGAGTAGCGCTAACATAGCTACTCACACGCAAAAATCAAAATGACCCACTTGCTAAAAATTATGACATGGAATGCAAATGGACTACTGAAACATCAAAATGAGTTACAAGTAGTCCTAAGCACAGAGAATATTGATGTGTGTCTTATATCTGAAACGCATTTCACAACAGAATCATATGTTCAAATAAAGGGCTACAAAATTTACCATGCCTTGCACCCTAACAATACTGCCCGAGGTAGTAGTGCTGTTATCATAAAGGAAAATATTTGTCACTATGAAGAATACAAATATGAGCAACAGGAAATACAGGCAATGGCTGTATGTGTAAAAACAAAATCCTATCCGATTACTCTAGCCGCTATATATTGTCCACCAAGGTATGCCATAAAAGAAGATGAATATATAAATTTCTTAAAAAATCTTGGTAATAGATTCATACTCGGTGGTGATTTTAACGCTTAAAACACTTACTGGGGATTAAGGCTAACTACAACCAAAGGAAAATAACTTTTAAGTGCTGTAAATAAGATGAACTGTAGTGTTATATCAACAGGAAAACCCACATACTGGCCTACAGATCCTAACAAAATCCCAGACTTGATTGATTTCTTTATATATAAAAATATATCATCAAATTTCCTACACATTGAGGAGGGATATGATATGAGCTCGGACCACTCACCTATAATACTGACAATTAATGAGAAAATAGTTATAAAAGAGCGCCCACACATGCTTGTAAATAAAAACACGGACTGGAAAAGTTTTAAGTTAGAATTAGAATCTATAATAGATCTCAAGGTCCCCCTAAAGACTCCAGAATAATTGGATCTGGATGTGAGAAAGTTCATAAAAAATATCCAAAACTGTGCGTGGAATAACACACCAAGCATTAATAGGAAAGTAAAAGGAAACTGCTACCCAATAGAAATAAGAAAACTTATAGCAGAAAAAAGGAAAACTCGGCGGATGTGGCAACAAACTAGATGCCCTGAAATAAAAAGAAAACTAAACAATCTCACGAAAAGGCTGAGGCGGGAAATTCAAAAGTTTAATGATAACAGCATGAATACATACCTCACTAGTCTAACAAGCGATCGTACAACAGAATACTCCTTATGGAAAGCAACGAAAGGTCTTAAAAAGCCTATCACCCAGATACCTCCCATCAAAGAAGCAAATGGGCACTGGGCTATAAGCAGTGAATAGAAAGCATCTACATTTGCCGATTTTCTTGAGGAAATTTTCCAACCTAATATAGAACTAGAGCAACAAACTGATTTAGAAGAACGCTTAGAAGATACAGCACAAGATATGTTTGAAATAAAACTTGTTACACCAAGAGAAGTGAAAAGTGAGATAAATAGGATAAGCCTAAAGAAATCTCCCGGATTCGATCTCATAACTGGAGAAGTTATCCGAAATTTTCCTCGTTAAGCTATAGTAAAGCTTACCACCCACATAAATGCGGCCTTCAGACTTAGATACGTACCTGATATGTGGAAAGTAGCAGAAGTCATAATGCTGACAAAACCTGGGAAACCACCATACGAAACAAAATCGTACAGACCAATTTCTCTACTACCTGTTATATCGAAATTATTTGAAAAGCTATTTCTCAAACGCCTTAAACCAATACTAGAAGATAGGAATTTAATTCCAGACTATCAGTTTGGTTTTAGAGAAAAACACTCTACAATTGACCAAGTACATAGAATTACTATGTTAATAGAAAAAGCACTAGAGGAAAATAAATTCTGCACAACAGTCTTCTTGGATGTAGCACAGGCTTTTGATAAGGTTTGGCATAAAGGCCTTATTCACAAAATTAGAAATTTACTTCCAAAGCAGTTCGCTGATATATTAGAGTCTTACTTAACACTCAGAATGTTTAGGGTGAGACAAGATGAAGCATACTCAGAGCTTAAGCATATAAAAGCTGGAGTACCTCAAGGAAGTGTTCTAGGCCCGGTCCTGTACCTACTTTATACTTCTGATATTCCAGAAATGGAAAATAGTACCATTGCGGCCTTTGCAGACGACACAGCCATAATGGCTACGGGCGACACGCAAGCGGAAGCAGTGGGAAAAGTACAGAAAGCTATCCATACAGTATATCAATGGACGAAAAAGTGGAGAATAAAGCTTAATGAAACAAAATCAATTCACGTAGATTTTACAAACAAGAGACCAATCTATCATCCGGTATATATTAACAATACTGTTATACCGCACGAAAATACAGCTAAATATCTTGGCATGACACTGGACACAAAGCTCCGCTGGAAAGCTCATGTTAAAAAGAAGCGCGAAGAGTTAGAGCTTCGCTACAGGAAAATGTACTGGTTACTTGGAAAAAAGTCAACCTTAACAATACATAATAAAATACTCTTGTATAAACAAGTCCTTATGCCTGTGTGGACTTATGGTATTCAGCTATGGGGCTGTACCAAAAAAAGTAATATACTTATTATACAAAGGTTTCAAAATAAAGTACTTAGAGGTGTTGTAAATGCACCTTGGTAGATGAGAAATGAAGACCTACATCGGGACCTTAAGGTGGATATGGTTTCAACTATCATCAAAAAATACGCCGAAGCTCATGAAAAAAGACTTCACCATCATGTGAATGTTGAGGCTATCCAGCTCCTCGACAACACGGGCATAGTCAGAAGACTGAAAAGGACAAAACCTTTCGAGTTAGTGTGTTAAGTTAGTGTTAAAGTCAGTGAAGTGTGTGACTATGACAGAACACAAACAATAATGTGTATTCTCCTTTATAGAGACTATAAGAAATGTGTTGATGGACGCAATCTTAGCTTTACTCTACATATAGCAATTTAAGTTAACGTAAAATTACTTATTAGTCTAAGCTAGGCTAGATTGTAATGCTTATGAAATACCTAATAGGCACTTCATATAAACAAAAAAAAAAAATGTAATTTCCTTTTGACGCGCACGAAGTCGCGCGTAACATCTAGTATTATATAGAAGTAATTATCATCTGTGGCGTGTGAAATGTACATGTTTTGCCCACGTACTGTGGCCCGTGACGTACGTTTGCGGGGTCAACCACTTTTCTAATATCTCACAAAACAAACCATTCCACGCTGAGTGCAATCAATTTTCCAACATTTTGCAAAAAAAACCAAGTCCGTGATAATATGCAATCACGTTGGCACGGTGATTCGATATTCAGTTTTTTTTTTCATCGTATCTTTTTTTCTTTGTTCGACCTGACGTAATAACCGGGCAATTTCTAATAAATGGAAGGCATTTGCGAACGTAGCGCTTAGTGTACTAATGTGATTATCTCGTAATCATTTGATAGTTAAGACAATTGGTAATTAATTACATTTAGGTCCCGTTTCGCAATCTTCTCATAAGTGTCAGACAGCTTATTCGGTAGTTTTGTCGCTGCAACAATGAGACAAAACAAGCAAATAATTTATCTGATACTTGTGCGAGTACTTGTCAGTAGATTAATAAACAAGACCTAAATGTAATGTGTAAAATAGTACATATAATACATATACGTATATACTTATTATTCAAAGTCAAAGTCAAAAATTTTTATTCAATGTTGGTATTTTTATACACTTATTGAACGTCGGTATACATGATGCCTACCACCGGTTCGGGGACTAGCCCGGCGAGAAGAACCGGCGTAAGAAACTCGCGCGGGGCCATCTTTTACCAAAAAGATGGAAAATTGTTCTTTTAAAATAAAAAAATGTATAACAATGTTATGACTAAAACTATATAACTAGAATACAATAGTATATGGAAGTAGCCTTGCAGGGGGCCACCTCATTCCCAAGGTGTGCTATCATTCATGAAATCATTAAGTTTATAATAAGCTTTACTACACAAACGTTCTTTGATTACTTTTTTAAATTTATTGGTTGAAAAATGTTGAACGTTTTCTGGGATCCTATTGAATATGCGTATACATTGGCCTTTAAACGAATTCTTTACTTTACTAAGTCTAGTCACTGGTACATCAAGCTTATTCTTATTTCGAGTATTTCTATTGTGGTTGTCACTTATTTTTTGAATAGGCTTATTGACGAGACATATCGATGCAACTGTCCCCAATTAATGGCCCCACTTTTGTTGGGGCCATTTTGTCATTAGAAAAAGTTACGTAAAGTCAGTTACCTCAAATTTGAGGTACAGTGCCACCAACTTACCTGTTCAGTAGACAAAATTGGAACTACAGCTGCCATTTAGTGAAATATCATTCGCTGTCTGTTTTTGAAGTGCGAGTGCTCTGTGCGTTAGAAGTATTATTTTATTGTTAAAAGTATCATTATCATGCCAAAACCACTAAAAAGTGATGCGCGATTTAGCAACACTAAACGCGACACTACTGACCCCGACTACTGTATCCCAAGCAGGAACATTGTACGGTATCGTTACGTGTACGTAAGCGAGAAATATTGCATGAAAACCATGAAAGCGCCTCTAGCGGACGTAAAAGTAACTGAAATTTTCATACTAAATTTCTCATATTTCACGTTTACGTACACGTAACGATACCGCAAAATATTCCTGCTTGGGGTACAGAACAGATAAGTTGGTGGCACTGTACGATGGCGTAACTTTTTCTTGTATATGTAAAAGGATTTGTTCTGTCAAATGTACGTCATAGCCTATTTTTAGTTACTTTAGGAGTTGAAATCTTTGGTAAAATAACAATAGTAATAAATTCTTATACTATACATAATAGATCACCAGGTGCTCTATATCAAATATTGGTTTGTACTTTGTATAAAACCAAATTTACTACTTTGATTTAGATGCGCTATAATAATTACTATTAACCAAACTTTACCGACTTATTTATGACCCACCTAAGCTCACTAAAAAGTTCGATATAAAAAGTAAAATAGGAAATTTTTAAAACTACACGACGTGACGGTTAAACCTTGGTTAAAACGCAATTGGAAAACCGGCGAAGTGCGAGTCGGACTCGTGCACGTAGGGTTTCGTACCATTTTACCGATATATGTGTTTGTACGAAGTTTTCCAAGTAAGCGAATTAAAAAAAAATTAACTACCTACTGAACCAACAAAGATATTAAATAAATAATAATATCACACAACATTTTATACACACTTTTCCACTTTATTCAGATTTTTACAATAATTTATATATAAACACGACCGGTTTCGATAGATATTAAAACCTTATAGTTTTCCTTTAAAGTTCATCACATCATAATTTTTTCAGATTTTTCGAGTCAGTTGTTTAGCTTGGGGGGAGGGCTATTATAACAAAAACAGTAGGTACTTTAAGGTGGTTCGTTTCCTATACAAAAAAACAATGGACATTTATTAGGTAATTTCATACTATTACTACATAAATTTATATGCACATCTATGTATTTTGCAATACAATTGTCGCAAAATATATTCAAATACTTTATTTCACACAGAAGTCACATTTTTATTGAATTTTCGACAAAAAGTGACATAAGTTACAAATGTCACTTTTTGTCGAAAATTCAATAAAAATGTGACTTCTGTGTGAAATAAAGTATTTTAAATATATTTTGCGACAATTGTATTGCAAAATACATAGATGTGCATATAAATTTATGTAGTAATAGTATGAAATTACCTAATAAATGTCCATTGTTTTTTTGTATAGGAAACGAACCACCTTAAAGTGTAATATCTCGCAAACGGATACCTAAATCAAAAAATCGTCTCGCTCGTCAACCTCTCGCTGTTCGTCGGGGCTGTCCAAATAACAAGCTTATTATCACTTTATACCGAGATTTACGTTTATATTGGACTATAATTATATTGGACTATAATTGGGTTATCCCAATTATAGTCCGATTATAATTTTTTAACAAAAAATTAAAACCGCCTTCCAAAGCAAAAATAACGTTACATATTATAGATTATTCAAGTCGGGGATTTTTAAATTATTTACCTTTACCTTTTTCAATTACGTTTTAATATAATAAGATAGTGAAAAAAAAATGGCTCTTTACATTGTTATTTTTATCTCTGATCCCAGTCTTATAAAATATAAACACTGAATTGTCTATAAAATAAATTTAATCTTAAATGAAACTTAAACTAACTGCAAGAATAACAAATTGCAGCGAAGTTTTGATTGAGACAGGTGTTCGTAACTGCAAAAAAGCATTCAACTTATAAGTGGTGACAAAAGTAATTAAAATGAAAGTTATACAGTGGAAACTTCGAACAAGTCGTGTCAAAGAGGCTTCTTACCGTTAAGAAGGCTTTAATGTACGTATGTAAAGCTATTATCAATTGTGAATAGGAATCGAATGTTTTTTTTTATTATATGAAATTTAGCGAAGAGAATGTAGTCGAATATAGCGTTACCTATCGATTATAATAATATAATATCTATGAACACCTCTGTGGCTCAGTGGTTCAGCGCGTTGGTGCTCAAGCCGGGGGTCGCGGGTTCGAATCCCGCCGAAGGTACAAAGAGTTTTTTCTTGTTGTGTGTATAATATAATAAAAATCTTAAATATATATTGTATAGTATACAAATATTAAATGTATTTCCGTTGTCTGGTACCCGTAACACAAGTTCTTCGGATACTTAGCACGGGACCAGATTGACGTGGTGTCCATAGATATTAAAAAATGGTTTCACACCACGTTAATTTCATGTGGTAAGTTCTTAAAAAACTTATGTGATGGGGCTTATGGGTACCAAACAACGGAAACATATTAATACTTTGTATATTTAACTTATTCTGTAGACTTTCCGAACCCTGTTAAGTTTTAGTTGAAAAATAAAGTTTTATCATTTCATTTCACTATACTTGTATTTAAGATTTTTACTATACAATACACATCCATAACTCAACAACACAGATAACTTAATTTTTGTTCCCTGGCGGGATCAAAGTCGCTACCTCTGGCTTAAGCGCCAACGCGTTACGACTGAGCCACAGAGGTCGTCAAAAATGTCAACAAAAAGCAGTTTTCTTTCATTTATCTCACATCTGACTGAAAAGGAGTACATAACGAGCATGTTGTCTCTCTCTCTCCCTCATCAAGTATTCCGTTTGAGTCGAAAGAGAATATATCCGAGTAGGCTAAAGTCAACTTTCAAGACTATTATGTGCTTCGTGTACAGTACAACTGCTATATTTAAAAGTGTTTACGAAACTTTGCACTCAAGGAAGTCGGTTAAAAATGGAATTTTAATTGCTGTATGCCTGATAATTATGGAGTACCTAAGTCTAACAATTGAGCAGGCGGATCACCTGATGGTAAGCCCCTTGCGCTGTTAGTACCTACTCTCAAGCGTTTAGCGAAATACAACACAAGCGTTTAACTCCAGTTTTCTGTAAGACCATGGTACTTCTCCGTTCGAGCTGGCTCATTTATGCCAACGCATAGCTCTCTTTAAGCTACTGTTATTAACAAAATCGCGTAAGATCGCTTGAAAAAAACTAAAAAATACAATATTACAACGGTAATGTCGTCCTTTAGACCAGGGTCGAAGCCTTCAAAAATGGTAAAAAGTGAAAAAAAAATAGTAGTAGGATGAAACCTATTAGAAAAGGAGGGGAATATGATAAAAATGAAAGGAAAAATAAATTACGGGCGATGTGAGTTCGGGAAGTGGGAGGGGGTGAGTTTTTAAGGGTAAAAAATGGTTTATCTTGATTTCCGGTAAAACTACAAGTCCTATGAAAAAAAGTTAAATGGCAAAGTTGTAGATAATAAAAAGATCTACAACTTTTATATTAACAATTTTTTTACATAACCTCAAAATTTATGTGAAAAATTCAAATAACCAAGTTTTTGGTTTTTAATTTTTATCTTGTACAAAAACAAAAAAAAATTCACGAAATTTAGTGAAAACTTACCTTTTTATGTCCTAAATACACTGTAATTTTTGTGATTTAAAATATTTAGTTTTTCACCTTATTTTGTCTTAATATCGAAAAATTAACCCTAATTTTCAATCGAAAATTCTCCTGTCAAAATATCAGCTTTTTTAAAAAAATTGGTGAGCTTCTTGTTTGTTGAATTCTATTCTTTCTGATAATGTAAAAAAATGTATACATTACCATAGTAAATGTTCTCAGAAAATGCAAAGAAAAGAACAAGTAGTAAGGCTCAGGTCGCCTAGCCCCTTTCCCTCTTGTATATGAAATACCTTTTGATGGGTTAAAATTATCCGCAGGTCACTCAAGTACCTATACAAGTCATCTTAAAATAGCAATAAATAGACATGTATGCGCATAATTTAAAGAAGATTCGACAATTTACTCAAAATATTGTAGATGTCTTATTGGGGCTAGGCCTTACTACCTATTCTTTTCTTTGCATTTTCTGAGAACATTTACTATGGTAATGTATGTATTTTTTTACATTATCAGAAAGAATAGATTTCAACAAACAAGAAGCCCATCAATTTTTAAAAAAAAGCTGATATTTTGACAGGAGAATTTTCGATTGAAAATTAGAGTTAATTTTTCGATATTAAGACAAAATAAGGTGAAAAAATAAATATTTTAAATCACAAAAATTACAGTGTATTTAGGACATAAAAAGGTAAGTTTTCACTAAATTTCGTGAATTTTTTTTTTGTTTTTGTACAAGATAAAAATTAAAAACCAAAAACTTGGTTATTTGAATTTTTCACATAAATTTTGAGGTTATGTAAAAAAATTGTGAATATAAAAGTTGTAGATCTTTTTATTATCTACAACTTTGCCATTTAACTTTTTTTCATAGGACTTGTAGTTTTACCGGAAATCAAGATAAACCATTTTTTACCCTTAAAAACTCACCCCCTCCCACTTCCCGAACTCAGATCGCCCGTAATTTATTTTTCCTTTCATTTTTATCATATTCCCCTCCTTTTCTAATGGGTTTCATCCTACTACTATTTTTTTTGGTTTCAAAAATTATCGACCCTGGTCTACTTGCTTGCTCTAAACTCATGAATGTAAAACGACAGTCAATATGTTCCCAGTAAATCTAATACAAATATTTGCTGGGCGTTAAAATGACTCAAAGATTTATTTTTCTAAGTTCAATCGCTGATCGAATCGAGAGAAAAACCAAACTGTGACCTTGTGGCTTCCTGGGAACGTATAGTTAGCCTTTTAGCTATGAGCACAAACCTAACATTGAGCTATACGACGTTATATATATTATAAAATTTGATATTAAATTCTTATAGAAAAGTATACAAAAGGAACTAAAAGTTGTCATGCATTTAGTGCAAAACTTTACACTAAATGCATGATACAACAGAAATTACTCGTATAAACAGACACCTCAATTTTATTCATTTGTGTTCGTATTATACTATTTTTATAGTAGTGATTATTACATTAAAATCAAAATATGTAAGACATTTACCCGCGATTTCCTTTGCATATTAGTGCAATAAAATATAATCCATTTTCCAATTTCAACTTTCAACTATGAGCAAAATTAAAATTCATTATACCAATTTTCCAATTCAGAAAATAAACTGCGAGCCTTTAAATTGATATAGCAGTTCAACTTGAGTACACACAAACAAACTCAAGTTCGCATTTGTGATGTTAACTAACATAACTATCGTAGTAACGTGCACAGTTATCACGAGCTAACCGCGTCTACATTGTCACTAACTTGTCGGAGCTATCAGCCGCAGGCTGTCGCTACATACAACTGTTACGGTTACTCAAGCTCTAAGACTATACTCACACCCCCTTACTAATAATCACTGTATACGCTTTGAATAGTTATACAGTGTTTTGTCTCCTTCTATCGAATCAAACATGTCACTTGTGTGACGGGAATAAAACACTGTGTAACTATTCAAAGCTTATACAGCGTTTATTAGTAAGGGGTATGAGTAGAAAATAATATACTATATCCCCTTAATTGTCGTTTTCCTTAAGAAGGTCGATGTCAAAAATCGCAAATATATCGGACGGCTGTGAAAGGTCGACTTTTCCCGCCGTATTTTTAGTTAGTTTACATCGTACAAATTGTTGTTCTGTCTTAAATATACTAGAAAGAATAATAAATTTTTGGTCTTGAACTTTCACTTAATAGTGAAAGTTCAAGACCAAAATTAGCCAAAAAACGGCTGGAATGGCCGTTCTCGAGTTTTTAATTCCCTCGGGAATGTGATAAAAACTAATCTATGTTCTTCAGCTCCTGGTACTAAGCTACTTCCCCACCAATTTTCAGCCAAATCAGTTCAGCCGTTCTTGAGTTACTTGTTCTTTGGGGCCAGATGGACGTTAATAGATATTATTATTATTTAGAGATTAAGAATAATCTTTGTCGATATTGAGTACTATTGGATATCCCGATATCCCAAATTACCCGATATTCGATATCATTGAATCCCGTAGCAAACAGGACCCTAGTAACATAGATAAGTGACTATCGATGAACGTATTAACTGTGCGGGTATCTTGTAATTAGTTGTTCCGGAGTTCAGTTGCGAGATCGCAATGAGATTCTCAGTATATTACTTAAATATAAAAGTTTGTGAACTGTCTGAATGTGCTTGACTGCAAAATTAATTCAATATAGTTTATATTGAATTAATTTTGTAAAATTTAATTAATAATATATTTAAAATGTGAAGCAAAAAGTTTCAGTTCAGTTTTACGAGAATTGAATAAAAATAAGAATAATACACTACCTCAGACTATTAATGCACTACTACCGTGCGTTCGATAGATACAATTTTGTTACACTTTGACGTAAATAACCGTTATAAAGTTGAAACTTAAAATGTATGAATTATTATGGTCGAATTTAGATCACTAGGCACCTCTAGTAAAGATTAATTCACCATAATAAATATTTTATAAAAACCAGGACCCTTAGTCAAGATACACTGGATAATTTCGAAGGCGAAGTTCAAATTACAAAATGTATGGGACTTGACATAATATTATGTCATCGCTAAGTGGCATATCGCTTGCGATGCCTTATGTCGATTTTCATACAATATTTTGATTTGAACTTCGCCGTCGACATTATCGAATGCATCTTGACTAAGGGCCCTGTTTATTGATCAATGCTCGACAGTAAATAATGGTGGAAAATTTATCTCAAGCTGCAGTAGTCATCGCTTAAACCAATGGTTTTGATATTTCTTTACGATAATAGAGCTGTTAATATGTTTTTGGTAAGATAAATTAAGTAAAAAAAATGGTCATATTATACCTAATTTGAAATATTTTACATCGTATTTGAAAAGATAAATAGACACGTTTGAGTAATTTTAGAAATGGGACTTAAATATATAATTTAAAATTAGAAGTAGATAGCTATATTTTTAAGCGTAGTAATAAATTTCTAAAGTACTGCGTTCAAGTAAGATTATGTTTGTTTTCAATTAAAAGTCAGAGTCGCAGCAGTTTTCTATTAGATTTTTTGCAAACAATTTTTGCAAATTTTTCATCCTTTGCCTTAAAATTAAAAAAAAAAGTGAGTGATTAAAATACGATAAAAATATGATTTTTGCAATAGATATAAAATAATAAATAGACACAATACCTGGCAGTCACACGTTCAGAGCCGTTTGGTCATCTCGTACATACACTAACCTACGTCCACACTCCACATTATACGTGCACGACACTGCGTAAAAGTCTATTGTGAAAAAAAGTTTTGCGGAAAAAAAGTTCAAAAATTCAAATTTGCCTCGGATTATTGGAGCTCGTCGACGCGAGTGTACCTCACGGTGGACAAGGCGAGACTGGTGTGGGGTACAGGCGCGCGCAAAACTGTTGATTTCTCCAGACTCCGTACTGTACGGTTTTTACGTGTTTATACTACGTATTTTGACAGTTGAGGCGCACTAATGGTGTACATAGGGAATACGGTTTTTACGTGGAAAATTTTATATTCCACTCAGCCCGGAATTCACTATTTGAACTATTTTCCGAGCGTTTGTGCGGAATTATTAGCAGCTCGAAGTTTGTTTTTGTCGTTACGTAAAAAGTTGTATGTTACTTTTCAGTTTTTGTCAAAAATATATCCGTACTTAAATACTTTTTGTGCCCATTTGTACACGGGTAAACATTTCCAATAGATACTTAGGTTAGGCTCAGAAAATGCTATTATTTTTGCTTTGCTACTATTATCATAAATTACTATTATTATAAAATGCTATTGTCCCCTAACCAACCCCCCCCCCCCCCCCGAATATACCCCCTTATAGTGGATAAGCAATACAATATTTTGTCCTCATCTGTTAAGCGACTTTTTTCACGTTTAAGATAAGGTATGGCTTAGCCACTGTTTAATAGTAGATTATGCACCAAGGGGATAAAGCAGTGTCTTACGTCACGGGTAGCATATTGGACCCTGAGCGTAACGAGGGAGTTAAAACTTAGCTCCCGAGTGAAACGAGGGAGTTATGTAGAGTCCTGAGTAAAGCGAGGGGTTCAAGCTGCCCAAGACGAAGACAGGCTTTATCCCAGAGGTGCATACTCTACTTTTCATACCTACTGCAAGGCAATAAAAACCCAGGGCTACAAAAATGTAACATTTATTTTGTTAAAAAATAATATTTATATTCGACACATTTGTCCAGTTATAGAGAGAGGGACAGAGTAATATTTTTATTAGGAACATTTATGGAAGTTGTGGTGGAGTTTATTTGAGCAGTACTTAAAGATTCAGGAACTTGTGACTGACGATTTTGACACGTGAGAGTATTAAAATTAAAGGTGGCCAGTTCGATTTTCGAATAAACTCTCAGCAATACCATATTATTATTGAAAAACTCTATGATAGATACGTATCTATTAGGAATTTTCATACGAATTTTAACGTTCCGTATCGGATATATATCACGCAATCTCAACGTAAAGCATGTCATTGTCTCCCAAGGGAGATAATGTTGTATGAAACTCCCAAGGGATTAAAGTGATTTGAATTTGGAACGTTAAAATTCGTATGAAAACTTCTAATAGATACGCATCTATCATAGAGTTTTTCAATAATAATATGGTATTGCTGAGAGTTTATTCGAAAATCGAACTGGCCACCTATAACAAAAGAAAAATGCGATTAAAAAAATTCAGAGCAAAAGCCAGTGTTTGGTGCTATTTTCAGAAATTAAAATAGGTACACTACGGCCGCTGTATCTTGACGGGTGTGAACATAGGCTCTGCGAACTTTAGCCCATGTACAACTCGTGAAGAAAACTGTTATTGCATTATTTTTATATACCTATGTACTAATAAAATGTCCACAATACAGTTGACCAATTAGTACAAATAAAATAAATACGAAAACACTGAGAAACAGTTATCGCGCAACCTTCTGCGCGAAGTTCAGACTCGCCAAGATACATCGGCCGCAGTATACCTACTACGTTATTTTAACAGTTCCGTGTTTTAACATTCTCTCTAATAAAAATATTACTCTGTCCCTCCATAACTGGACAAATGTGTCCAATATCAATATTAACTTTTAACACAATAAATGTTTTATTTATGTAGCCCTGGGTTTTTATTGCCTCGCAGTAGGTATGAAAAGTAGAGTATGCACCTCTGGGATAAAGCCTGTCTTCGTCTTGGGCAGCTTGAACCCCTCGCTTCACTCAGGACTCTACATAACTCCCTCGCTTCACTCGGGAGTTAAGTTTTAACTCCCTCGCTGCGCTCGGGAGTTAACTCTAGAGTCCCTCGTTACGCTCAGGATCCAATATACTGCCCGTGACATAAGACACTGCTTTATCCCCTTGGTGCATAATCTACTATTATTAGTAAGGGGCTTAGAATTTTATCATCAGGTAAGTCGGTCTAAGACAGTATTTGTCGTATCATAGTGAGACAATTGACGTCTTCCAGAAGTATGACCTGAGTAGAAAAGTAAAACTTCTTAAATCTAGAATTAGATACGGTTTCGTAAGGAAAATCTAAGGTACAAAATTAAAATAATTTCAGACAAGTGCCAAGAAGAATTATACAATTCAACTTAATATTTTCGCGTGAGAGTGTAATTTCTTAAGAACGAGATGCTCTGGTTGTGTTCTTAAGAACACAACCAGAGCATCTCGTTACTTGACACGCACGAGACATATAAAACTTACATAAGAAAATCGTAGACCAACTCATGATAGCTAATCTAGAATTTTTTAGTAGGTTCCCGTGTACAACATACAATCTCCGATTAATAATAGCTCCCCACACCGATTTCGGTGACTGGTGGCCGGTTTCATTGAAAACCAGGCCAGCTACGCAGGAGTTATTTTATAGTGCCCAAGTGTGTGCGCAGTACACAAGAGCACTCTCTTTTCCTTTTACTCTCGTAACCCAGTGGGACGGAAGACCGACACGACCGGCGAGAGATCAGGCGCAGGACCGACTTTTTACATGCCCATCCGACGCATGGATCATCTTTCTTATCAGACAATCAGGTGATCAGCCTGCATTGTCCTAACCAAACTTGGAAACAACATTTTTTGTTGTTCCCATGCGGGAATCGAACCCACGACCTCCGAGTCGAGAGCCAAGCTCTAAACTACTAGACCACGGAGGCTATTAATCTCCGATTATACAATGTGCGAGTAGGTAATCAGTGCATAGGCGTAGATTATAGACAAAGGCATGTTGGAACAAACAGTGTCTCCAGTTAAATGACCTTTTTTACATTTTTGGGGCCATTTTGATATTTGAAGTAAGGAAACCCGCACATGGTCTGCCCCAGACGTATTGACCAGTCATTCTTCTGGACTAGACTGTGTTGTGAGAATGTCGTATGTTTAACATTCGGCATTCTCACAACACAGGCAACCATACCATATTTAAAACCGACTATCCCAGGCACTACAGTATTTCTACTTCGCTCGGAGAATAAATAATGTATAAATAGTTCAATAAGGATTTTCAGGCCTAAGGTGAAAACAAGATGGCTGAAATTTGAAGTATGGTGAAAACCAAGATGGCGTAACTTTTTATTGTATGAAGATTTGTGCTGTCGAATGTATCTTGAGTTTTGAAATCTTTGGATTAGTGGCGAATGTGAGATCCGAGGAGTAGATAGAGAGTAGAGCAAGCAAATTTTATCTAGTCGGTACTAGCTTTATTGCGCGACTTTTATATTTTATTAGTAAAGTGGTAGACGCTTTACTGAAAGTTTTGGCGGGAAACCCAAGAATAGCACGCTTGTTGTAGTTGTATCACTTGTCCACACTTGTGCACGTCAACGAACATCTAATGGTTATTAGACCTACGTGATAAACGATATTTTAAGTGTGTTTGTGTAGTGTGAGTCTGTGAGTGTTTGTAATAATATACCATAGTATAGAATTGTTAAATGTGTATCCGTTGTCTGATTGCCATAACACAAGTCTTAACTTAGCATGGAATTAGATTGATGTGATGTATATTACATATTTATTCTATTGTATGTTATTATATGTGTTTAATAAAGAATTTGAATTTGAATATTCTACCAATATTACCGTCCGCAGACAGATTAGGACTATAAAAATATATTTATTTTGTATATACCGTATAAATACTTTCACCGTACATAGCTGTTATTTTAAAATAACCAAACAGACATTTCAATTTTATTTATTTGTATAACCCGGAGGTCGCGGGTTCGAATTCCGCCGAAGGAACAAAAAGTTTCTCTGTGTTCCTGGGTCATGGATGGGTATTAAATATGTGCAAAATATAATAAAAATCTTAAATATAAAAAACTCCCCTACACCGATTTCGGTGATAGCGGCCGGTTTCATCGAAACCAGGCCAGTTACGCAGGAGTAATTATAATTATAAAGCCCAAGTATGTGCGCAGTACACAAGAGCACTCTCTCTTCCTTTACTCTCATAACCCAGTGGAACGGATGACCGACACAACTGGACTTTATACATGCCCATCCGACGCATGGATCATCTTTCTTGTCAAACAATCAAAGAGTTCGTATTACTTATAAGAAACTACTTCACCATAGGCCACAGGGTTAAGACTCTATCAGCTCGCCAATCGCTCCAATAACATGTTCAGCACACAATAAGTACTATCTGTGACGACGGTCTGACGGTTCTGAGCCCAGTTGTTACTGCTTCCGATGACATAATTTATTGGGCAGTGATGTAGAGTTAGGTACGGTAGATATGATATATGAAATATTTGAGAAATACTTAGGGGTTTTTGCTGTAGTAGGTTTTATCTATTTTTTACATCTAGAGTAGTGTAAGCACGTGGAAATATTTGTTTGTATTGAATAGGATAAAATTTTGCACATATATTGTTATAGACCACGGGAAAGAACAAAGGCTACTTTTTATTGAGGAATTGATTTTAGGATGCTTTCATAGCATATTCAGCATACTATTGTATCATGGTATTTACTAGTATATCTACTAATAGGTAAGACTTGGCTTGAGGGGTTTTTAGTTTACCATAAAGCTACAATATTTTATAACTGGATTCTAAGTTTGGTGCATACGAAATAATTATTGAACTTTTGCAAGCAACTTTTGATTAGCGTATAATTATTTTATTATTCTAAAACACAAAAAGAAAAACCACGTTGCTACGTCCTTCGGCAATTATAGTTTTGCCATGAAAATGACAGACGAATGTATGAAAAACTTCGATTTCCGAAAGCTATTAACATCGTGGTCGCACAAAAATATCGTTTTCTTTTTATATAAAATTTGTATTATTTGCCCGCAGCCACGCCCGTGTGAAATTAGGATTTGAACTTTCATCCCATATTTTACCCATCTAGGGGTTTAACTTTAGAAAATGATGAAATACGTAACTTATTATTTTTTTCGTACTCAATTCTGAAAGGAATAAGTAGTTTCATACAAACTTTTATCTCCTGTTTTACCCCTTTGGGGTTGAATTTTGAAAAATCCTTCCTTTAATGAAATACGGGTGCAAAATGGTGCAAAATTTTAAATTTATAGCCTAGGGTTTGGCCTGTGCATTAAGACATCAGTCAAACAGCTTTGTCTTTTATATATTAGTATAAAGATAGATATAATTATATTATATTGGCATATCTAAACCATTTACAGCGTATGTCCAAGTATTAATACATCGATTGACGGATGGTTATTATATGAGTTCGCCTTCCCGTGTAAGTCCGGTGTCACGAGATCTAAAGAATTGATGTCTCATAGATAGATGAAAAAATAGTTTCTTGAGACTCGAGAGACAATAAAATTCGCGGAGGCTTATGGAGGCTTTCAAAAATGAGTATTCGCGAACACTTGGCCGATTATTGAAAAAAAAAATCTTCAAAATTATTTTGTACGAAAACGTGTATCTTTTGTGTTGTGAATAAAATCTTAAAAAGTTATGCGCGATCAATGATTATACCTAAAAAAATATACGCGTTCTCTTGAGAACCTATTATGGTATTTTCCTCGATTAAAAAGTGCAGTGCAATAAATCTAAAATTGTTATGCGTGATCATACATTAAATTACAACATACGTTGACTTATCGACATTTTCGTCGATTAAAAGTGCAGCATTCGCGTTGCATATCGTCGCGGTATGGGCTATGGCTGGGTCAGCTCATCTAGGTATTGCAAATTGACGTACCCTTGAAATGCTTGCGACGTAATGCTCGTTTTTGTTTCGTTATTAAAAAAAAAACCGGCATCCCATATTTCTAAGGTTGTGGTCATGATACTACCCTATGCCCAATTTTTATTTGTTTAATATTAGTTATACTCGTAGGGTTCCTGTGTATGTTAATACAAAATTGATTTTGCACATTGCCCATTTTGTTTGTCTGTGTGATACAATATAAATAGTTTCCTGCTTGTGGGTTGCTTGGAAGAAATTGCTGCATAGCAATAAAGCCGCCCTTTGTGTTTGTACTAAGTTATTCGTAATTTTAAGTTTATTTATTGTATGTAAGTATGAACGCAATAAAGAATATTCATTCATTCATTCATTCATTCATATTTTGGGCATAATGCCCAAAATATGACATGGTTATAACACAATATAAATAATGTAAAGTAGACAATCTATAAAGAAGAACGCCCGAATCAGCGCATGCATACATCCACCTCAAATAGCGCCGTGACACTACGCCAAGACTTGTCGCTACATACGAGTTTTAGTTAGCTTTGCCGCGATGCTTGCGCACTGTCAACGCCTTCGTTGTAGACGTTTATGCCAGCCCTAGCGCTCCACTCGATCAAAAAATATATAGGCTCGGCCATGCTCAATCGTAGGTAAAAATTTCAATAACACGGCTGAGCTACTACCATTATTTATATTGCGGTTATATTAAGCACTATTCGAAATACCTAAAGATTAGCAATCGCCTACACTAATATTCCATTTTGGCAAGGTTACCTACTTCAAGGTTTGTACATTAACATTATTTACGGATATCAAATGATTCTATCATAAAGCTATAAATTGGTCCTGTTTATCGTTACATTATAGACGTTACTACGATTTAGATGAAATTCAAGATTATATTAGTAAAAATATAAATAACTACCGGCGGCGGCATCGTGCGCGCAAAAAATTTGGCACGATAAAAATACCCTTTATCCTCCGGGGCCTGCTCTTGCTGTTTCGTTTAATAGTTCTGAAGTGTTAAATTTTTTATGTAATATAGATTGTCATATTTTTGTATGATAGCGCAATAAATGAATATTGTATTTAACCACATAAATGATAATACTTCTATACTGATAAATAAAGCAATTCGTGCGAAATTATTCCATGATCATTCCAAAATATTCAAAAATGCACTACGTTAATGTTCAAGTTTTCACTTCTGCCGGCACTGCGGAATGCAACCCTTTGTTTTTTTTTACATCAGTTTGACCGTAGGCATCCCTATTTTTTTCTAGTAACAAATAACGCATATACTCGTAATATGCATTGTCATGGTGAATTTTTCTAAAAACCGGTTCAGGCATGAATCGAGGACAAACGTACAAAAATATAAAACTTTCCTGTTTATAATATTAATACAGATGAAATGGCATAATTTATTCACCCAATCATAAGTTGGTTTGTTGTTGTTAAGGGTCACGCTAACGTTCACATGCGAGAACAGGTGCACACGCCCTTTGTGTGTCAAGGTTGTGCCCTTAAATCAGAATGACTCTTAAAAATAACAAAGCTTAAAACTCAGATCAAATAAAAAGTATAGATGGACTTCTACGAACAACATAGTGAAGCCGGTTTTTTATGCATTGTGTGCGTGAGCCGGTGTTGCCATACTAAATTTTCATTACCCTAATTATGTTGGCTAAACTTTCGAATAACATCCCACATTTGTACTATTAATTGGTTTATGGTAATTTTACCGCTTAAAGTTCTTTTATTGTCGCAGTAATTTCGCAAGTTTTCAAAATTATAAGATCCCTAGTTTTCGAGATAACAATATAATAAATTTTCGAAAATTGTATAGGAATTCGGCCATGTTAACGTTTCTGTGACATTTATGTTTCGTTTTCCATAGCTTTATGTCAAAAAACTTTGCAGAGCTCTATTTTACGTAAAAGTTGTAACACGGCCTCACAAAAACCTGGCGCGAAATAACGTTGTCACAACTCTCCCCAACTATGGAATTCTAAAAATGGGTTAGATTAGAAGATTTTTATTGCGTTTAAAACGTCTTTAAATATGAAAAAAAAACAGAAAGTGATAATTCTGTTTATTATTTATTTATAGATAAATTTAGATAAAGGATAGGTAAAGATGAAAAGTTTCGATTTAGGTGTACCAATACATAATATTATGGTAATAGGGTAGTTAATATACGGTCACCGACAAGTTAGTGTACCACTTGCCTAATTTTTTTTTTGGTAGCATAATATGCTTGTGTTATTTCAGGAAAAATCTAAATCATTATATCTGTCCATATAAATTTCAAGGAGTTCCCTCGATTCCTCATGGATCCCCCATCATCAAGTTTCCACTTTAGTGACTAAAAGACCAATTTCGAATTTATACCCTTTACAGCAATAAAATAATTTTGCAAATAGGTCCATAAACGACAGAGTAATATTCAAAGATCTCCGTGTTGGTGTAAAATACTATAAGTACCTTTTATATCATCAAAATGTGATAATGTATGGTGTGATTGTGGTGGTGATGATGATGATTACTTTAATTGACATAGTGGCATATGCTTGCAGTTCTTTAAATAATGCCGAAATCCCCAAACATGTATCTATAAGGAGCCAGGAGTTCTGTTCTGCACTTTTATAGTATAACTTAGAGCAAAATCTTACTTTTTGGTAGCATATGCTTGGACAACTTCAGAAAAAGTCAAAATCACCATATATTTCCATAAAAATTTCGAGGAGTTCCCTCGATTCCTTATGGATCCCATCATCAGGTCACCACTTTTTTGAAAACCAGACCAACTTGGGATTATACCCTTTATATTAAAAAAAGAATTTTGAAAATCGGCCCACAGACGGCGGAATTATCGTTCCCGATATTTTCCGTATACCGAATATAGGGGCATTTACCTTAAATTACTTCAAACTTCAAAACTTCCTAATTAAAAAATAAAAACACAGTCTGACTCTCTACTTCATAATTTTGTTAAGAATTTGCCTACAAATTACTTACCTTATTTTAGGCTATTGAGAATATGAAATCCTGGCAACACTCTCTCGATCCGCCATAATGAAATTGTCATTATTTGTTTCGAGTAACCTCAAAATTGTGATAAATTATCTTAAACAAACGACAGTTTTGTGTGTACTTACTTATGAAATGTTATTCCCTGACACTTTTTGTTCGCCTTCGTACAGTTTTTACACCACTCAATAGCGCAGGACGGCATTTTTGTGGCAAAATCACTGCACGACGACTCGTTCGATACTGATGAAAAGTAGCGTACTTTTTTTGCATGAGTGTGCGTGACCGCGTGTGTTTACACAAAGTAGCGTAGTTTTTGAGGCTTCAGTTAAAACAAGCGCCATGCGCCATCTAGTTTTTTATTTGATCTGAGGCTTAAAACTGTAACCTTACTATGCATATTATACAGACTATTATACCCGGGCCATTAATATAATCTATTTTTATTATAACTTATTATAACCCCAGTCATTAAAACTAGATAATTAGGATCTACATTGAAGAAACATGATTTTGATTTTTTAAATTAATATACTTAATATGTATGTATTCACAGATTGCAAAAATTATGGAGAAGGATATAGGTTACTTTTTATGATAGAAAAATGTACAGTGGAATCGCGGAAAATATGTCTTAATAAAAGATTGTCACTGTATTCGAAACTTTTTCAAATCTTTTCATGAACTCTCAGCGAGGATTTTTAAGTTTGACATTTGACAGCTCACACGGCATGGACCCGACTTTGGACCCGACATATAAATACCTACGACGCGCCGCGCCGCCTTGTGGCAGAAAAAGTGTCATCAGTTTTCGATACCACTTCCGCCACCAGACGGCGCTTTGTGTTTTTTTTTTATGTAATGAACCAGGAAACGAGCAGATGGATCGCCTGATGGTAAGCGATTACCGCCGCCCATGGACACTCGCAACACCAGAGGAGTTAGACTTATAACTCCTCTGGTGTTGCAGCGTGGCTCTCCCACAGTGTGTGTCCAGTCTGCACGCAAGTTACATATTATTTTTTTCGAAAATTGCGGTTTTGTACCCATAGACAAGATTTAATACACATACTTAGGTATAGTACGTACATCGAAACGAATCCAATTAATTCCAGATCCATCGCAACGATCGATCGCACATGTGTGGGGCCTTAAGATACGCTTTAAATGATTAATGACCTAAATTCAACAATTTCATCAACATAATATTCCTTGACGAGTCATTATCTTAGAAATAGACACTAGATATTATTGTTGATGTATAACGTACTTTGATTTATTATTTTAAATACTTATTTTGTATAACCAACAGGACCGACATGTAATCTATAGGTACTAATATTATAAATCTGAAGTGTTTGTTTGAACGCGCTAATCTCAGGAACTACTGGTAGGAATTGAAAAATTATTTTTGTGTTGGATAGTCCACTTATCGAGGAAGGCTTTAGGCTATATAAATTCATGCTAATTTCAATACGAGCGGAGCACCAATCAAGAATGTTACAAAATCTGTTTTTTTTTTCCCTTTTGATAGCTTTCGCTGCGTACGCTGCGGAAACGGTAAAAGTTTCGCTAAAATGATGTATAACAGAATTGTTCCGCTTTAAAAAATCTACAAAATAAGTCCGTGATCATATATGTCTATCTTTTAAGGTTGGCTCACTATACATTTTTAAGGTAACCAAATTTGTTCTAAAAGTAAGCATTATTTATGAAGGCGTTTTCATAAAGATGATATAAATCCTTATTCATTACAAGTTATTCATTAACAATGAAACGTATCTTATATTACAAATACAGACACGAGGCAGCAAATAAAATCGAGTTAACACAACGATATAAAAACTATTGTAAAATTCTGAAACAATGTATTAATGCCTCACAAACAAAAAATAACAGCGATTACATAAAAAATGCAAAAAACAAATGTAAAGCTACGTGGACTCTAGTAAAAAATAACATTAATGCAAAAAAAACACATAACAATATGGATAAAATAAAAGTAGGTGATAAACTATATACAAAAATGGATGACATAACTAAATTATTTAATGACTATTTTATTGACATTACAAAAACTAGTAATTTTAATAATAACAATAATAATAATAATTATATTGACATATTATATAAATCTAAAAATGACATTTTAATGAATAATAATAATTCTATTGACATATTAAATGAATCTAAAAATGACATTTTAATTAATAATAATAATAATTCAATTGACATATTAAATGAAACAAAAAATGACATTTTAATTAATAATAATAATACTCAAATAAACTCAATCTATTTATCACCCTTATCTCCTAAGGACATCTATAAAATTATTGATTCATTAAATGGTACTCAATCAACTGGATATAATGACATAAATACAAAGATCATAAAACAATGTGCTAAATACATTTGCATCCCTATATGTCATTTAGTTAACTTATCGTTTAAACAAGGCCATTTTCCATCTTCGCTTAAAATATCTGTGGTCAAACCCCTCTTTAAAAAAGGAGACAGAACCCAGATGACTAATTATAGACCGATTACATTAGTACCTGTTATTTCTAAAATTTTTGAAAAAGCTATGCAATCTAAGATACTACAATACTTTAAAACAAAAAATATATTTAGTAAACAGCAATACGGTTTCACAAAAGGTAGCTCTACAGCACTGGCTTGTTTTTCGTTAGTAAAAGAAATAACAGATGCGATTGACAAAAAACTATCAGTAGCGGCTGTTTTTTTTGATTTGAGCAAAGCATTTGATTTTGTTAATCACAAGCGTCTATTGAATAAAATGGAAAAATATGGTATTAGAGGGAATGCATATAATTGGTTTAAAACATATCTTACTGACAGAAAACAATGCACAGAAATAACAAAAATTAAACATAACAGAAGCATTACTTATAGATCTGAGTATAGAGTAAATAGGAGTGGAGTACCACAGGGAAGTATTTTAGGGCCTACCCTGTTCCTCATTTATATAAACGAGTTGCCATATGTTACTAAACATAATTGTTTTATGTTTGCTGATGACACCACTTTATTAATAAAATGTTACAAAAATGATTTAAACCGAGAAATCCAAAATGAATTAAAAAATGTTACAAGCTGGCTTAGCACTAATAATTTGCAGGTTAACCTCGATAAAACAAAAATTGTTAAATTCCATAAACCAACACTTGATGAGGATAACAGCTTAGAAAATACAATTAAGCCCATAAAATGTGTATCTTCAACTACTTTTCTAGGTTTCACTATAGATACGAATTTAAATTGGAAAGAAAATATAGATATTATATGCAATAAACTTAATAGATTTATATATGCTCTTAGAAGAATTAAAAATATTGTATCTAAAGAAGCAGCTTTAACAGCATGTCATGGTTACGTCTCATCGACGTTAAGATATGGTCTTGTACTATGGGGAAACTCTGTGGACGTAAGCAGAGCATTTATAATACAAAAAAAAATGTTTAAGAGCAATAGCAGGTGTGGACCGTACAACACATTGTAAACCTCTTTTTCAAAAATTTAATATACTCCCCCTCGCTAGTTTGTACATATTAGAAGCGTGTCTATTTGTGGAGAGACATAAATTTTTATTTGAGAAAAAAACCCATGGTAGCACAAGAAATAATAGAAACATTAATAAAATTGTTATACCGACACAAAGACTGATGATAAATAGTAAAAACGCATACTGTATGACAATTAGAATCTACAATAATATTCCTGATAGAATTAAAAATAATAATAATAATATGTATAACAAATTTAAAAAAGAATTATTTGCCTGGTTGTTGGATAAATGTTATTATACTACCCAAGACTTTTTTAATGACGTAATGGTCACAAGAAAATTTAAATTGTAATAATAAACTTTAAAACGAATAATATAAGAATTGTATTTAATGATAAAAAAAAGACATTTTATACTTAATTTTTTTTATATTTTGACTTATGGAATAATAAGATTAGACAGACATTCTAATGTATAGTTTTAAGATTGACATTTTGATATTTTTTTTTAACATAGTTTATTATATTTTGATTTGCAGAACTGATATTATCATTGTTATTTAGTAGATTATTAATTAATTCGTTTTATATTTACTAATCTTTGACTTGTGTTGCTTCGATTTATATCTCGTTTATTATTAACTGTGATTAACTTGTAACAGTACCTTAATAAGTTTTAAATAGGAATAGACGATATTTCCACGCCCTGGAGGCAGAAATTGTAACATAAACATAATATGTAACACCTTTGTACCAATTTCTTGGAAATAAATTGATTTGATTTGATAAGTTATTAATACGTTATTCATTACAAGCATTTAATCTAGAAGAAATTTGCCGTTTACATCATTTGATTTCAATGAGTATTTTAGAAGATATCGCAGTAATGAAATAATCAAACGCGCAATAATAATGTACGGCGCGCAGCGGTTCTACCTCACAACTACCCGTTGTGAGGTGAAATCGCTTCTCTTTCTACATAAATGTAGTCGCGGGTAAATTTGAATGATATCCCAAAGTAACTGTTCCACGCGGACGAAGTCGCAAGCAAAAGCTATTTTTTATAAAGGTCCTCAAAATTAAATAAAACAAAAAATCAACATATTCCTAGATTAATGATGGACAAATTACTGTTGAGGAATGCTTCCGCGAAATTACTATTTCCAACAACGATCTTTTACTATTAAATCAATGATGATTTATAATCATATTGATTTAAACCTAGTACGTAACATACACATAAGTTTATAATTTACAGTATTTTAATTAAATTAAGACTGCACTATTTTAATCTGTAAATACATTTTTCAATACTTATCTTCCTGTTCTATTTTTAGTGCACACAATTTATTTTAAAAATACTTTAATAAATTAACTTTTTTCATCTTGATACGTCTGATTTCTTAAGACGTTGGCAAAAACAAAGGTTTTAATTAAATTGAGTAACATATCCGCCATTTTGTTTCCATTTGCTGGGCACAATAAAATATCTTGTTACTCCATTGTCCCGAGTAATGAACGCCTTTCGAATGTCCCCGTGTCCGCCTAATGTCCAATTGTTCCCCCGATTGTCCACGGGTCTCCCAATTGTTCCCCCGATTGTCCACTGGTCCACCAATTGTCCCTGATTCCCGCTTCCTTAACATTCGTTGAGATAACGAATGATATGTTGGAATTGTTAGGGAGTTTTTACACTGGTAAATGCTGTAAGAAGTTAATGCAGCCTGTTTTATAGAACTGTTAGATCTTGTCTAAATTGCTGCATATTGTGGCCTAGTATCTCGCCTCGCGCGAAGAATTTCCCTGCGAAGTCGCGGCGACTTCGCCCTTTCTTACCAAGATCAAGGAAATTATATGTTTAGCAGTTTAATATACTTCTGAAATCATATAACCTACTATAATTATGGACGGTAATGATTGAACCACGACGTTATATCTTTACAATACATCCATACAAATAAATAAAAAAGTTATGTTCTTATAAAAAATTATATGACTTTAAAATACCTTTTCAACGATCATCTAATGCTACTATATTAAAAATGTGAAAGTTTGTGAGCATTGATTGATGGATGGATGGATGGATGTATGGATAGATGTTTGTTACTCTTTCACGCAAAAACTATCAAATGGATTACACAGAATTTTGGTATGGTAGTAGTTTAGGTTCTGGATTAAAACATAGGCTACTTTTATCCCGAAAAAGTACAGTGTTCCATTGGGATACTGTATTTACACAAGCGGAGCCACGGGCAACATCTAGTAGTATAAATATACGCACGCATTAATCAAGAGCCACCCCTGAAATATAAAATAAATACAATTTTAAAAATCATTATTTAGTAACAAGCTTTTATTACTGGGGAGTAAAAAGAACTAAAAAGTTCAAAAACTATCTGAAGATAAAGTACTCATCAAGACGAATCAAACGAGCCCAAACACGATGGGGTTATGTGGTTTTATTACGGAGTTCCTGTGGCCACCTTCCAGTTCCATCTTCAGATCAGCTCCACGTCATCAGAATATCGCATTGTCGCGCAATTTTCATATTCATGCAAAATTTCAGCTCAATCGGAAATCGGAAAGTGGGTCAAATTTTACTTGCAAAATTCCATTAGAGATAACGGGACAGGTGAAACTATATAAAAGCTTGTAATTATTATCATAATATGATGCCAAAACGAAATCTTTACACAATCTATAACTTTACCAAATTTCATGAATTTTTATTAATAATTACAGTAGTTAAAAGGACTGTCAGATACACAGACAGACTTACAGACAGATAGACATAAGATGGACGGAGAGAATAAAACTTAATAGGGGTTCCTTGAATACCTACTACGGAATCCTACAAACATATTTTCTTCTTCTAAAAACATACCATCTAAAAACATACCATCTCAAACGAGACAATCTTGTATATTATGTTTAATCGGAAATTTAGTCTGCATGGAGTTTTTGAGGAGAAAAATCGATCTTGCTACTAGGTCTTATCCCTGGAAACTGCGCATCTTTAATCTATATATTGTGATTTTTCTTTCGTCGCGCAACAATAATATATCAATAATACTTTCGACTCTTATTATGTCAGTAAGATTGGCAGTTTCGTGTATAACTTTTGCTTTGTTCAAAAATTCAGAATGTGGTGAGTTCGATTCTTTTTATTTTCTTTTAATTTATCAGAACTGGTCTTCTGCTCATAAAGTTTGCTGAAAATTCCAGTTACTAACGACGGAAATCCTAAGATAAACTTTTTAGTGTAATTTGATTTAAAATAGTGGTATAAAAATTCAGTTTAATACTTCGAATTACAATGTTTAAAGCTCGGATAAGAATATAGAGTTACGCGGCCACTAAATTTAAATATGTCGCCCGTTGAAATGATTTATACACTACCGCAGAATCTTAGTCGAATTATTTTATGCTCCACTAAATATTATATTTATTTAGTGGATAAAATATTAGTAAAAGGAAAATATTAGTTCATTTAATTTGCAGACATGTTCAAAGTGTGAAAAAAGTTTTTTGTAAGCAATAAATATTAGTCATTTTAGAGCGAATAAGATTTTTAACGTAAATACAAAATATTAATTAATTAGATTTTTAAAAATGGATTGCAATTCCAATGTCTCGCAAAAACTCGTCAACTGCTGAACTGATTCAGCTAATTTTGGTCTTGAAATAATTGTGGAAGTTAAAGGAAGGCTTAAACGGTGAAAAATATGGAAAAGTTGACTAGAAAGTACTAAAAAGGACAATTGAATTTTAAATTTTACTTTCAGTTTATTAAAAAAAAGAAACCAGTTGCACCCTCTGGTAGACCTATAGTTGTAGTTGTAGGTGTAGGGTGTAGGTGCAGTTACATATTTATTTATTCCAGTTCATAGTTAAATCAAGACGGCGTGTTTCGGGACAGCTAATAAGACTATATTTGTTTCTAGTGCCTATCATGTACTTCAGCTTTGCTGAAATAAGGACTTCAAGTTGCCCAAAAAAGCTTTCCAGATGTAGATTTTAATAATTGAGCCAACATCTAAATATATGTGTGGCGTACGTAGTGGCGGCGTAGTACGTAAACTACGCCGCCACTACGTACGCCAAATGACTGTTTTGATGAGAAAAAACGTATATTTAATACAAACTTAATACTTTCTTGATAAAACAACTTGTAACCGTATAGTAGGCAATTAGGCATTTAATCTTTATCCTGCATAGGGATATTTGTATCTTCGTAAAAAGACAATCTAGTTATTTTAAGAGAAATGGGGAAATGAGGCGATATCCTCATAATCTATACATACCTCAATATAACAGCAGTACTTTCATGAAAAGTATTCATTATATGGCTATAAAAGTTTACAATAAGTTGCCAAATTAATTTAAAAATAAAGACATGACTGTAGCAATTTTTAAGAAAAACATTAATAAATGGCTATTAGAGAAACGTCTTAAGATTTATTTTATTTTATTTTATGATAATGGAAAACCAACAGCATTATTGATTTACAATAGAAATAAATATAGGTGACAGAAAGCCAATTACAGGTTCTCACGAGTAGGTAGTACATACAGTTTACATTAAAACTAACAATAAAGTTAGAACTATCATGTTGTAACAGAGAACATTAAAGGACCTTGGGAATTTTACTACGGAATGATGACTTAGGTCGACCAAAGACAAATTTATAATCATATTTTAGCCGATTTTAACAAATATTCATATTATAAAATATCAATGAATTTCGATAAATTTAGAGTGAAAAGGTGTGCAATCTAATACTATTCTGGGTTGTAGTCGACACTTTTTTAAAACAGTGTGTTATAAACTCCCAATGTCCCTCAAGTGTAAAGAAAACATTAATAATTAACTATCCTAAATTAATTAAAACACAGATGTATTATTATTTTTAGTGCCAAAAAATTCATAACCTAGTTTAGTTTTCACTGAGAGTGCGCTTGAAAAGAACAAATCAATATCATTATTTTTCGTCATTCTATTGAAATTATAACTTGCCCGCCACAAGTAAGAATTTTGCCTATAATTAGTTGAGACGACCGGTACGAATAGTAGCGTATGGTGCCTGCTAGATTTTTTGGGAATATTTAGTGAGATCTTCTCTATGAGCTCCGCACAATCGACATTGTTATTCATAATTTTGAAGAGGAAAGTGTAGTCGGCTATTTCACGTCTTAACGAGAGCGGCAGGAGGTGGAATTGCTTACAGCGAGTGATATAGTTATCAGAGAAGAAGGGGATATGCAGTTGTTTGCAGAGGTACCTTAGAAATCTCACTTGAAGGCTTTCAATCTTCGTGACATATTTATCGTACGACGGGTTCCAGACTTGAGATGCGTACTCCAGATTACTGCGAACGAATGCACAGTATAAAATTTTAAAAGTTTTGGCACGTTTAAAATTGTGCGAAGCACGCATGACAAACCCGATAGCTTTCGATGCTTTGGCAGTGATATTTTGTACGTGATCATCGAACAGTAATTTATCGTCATGGAGAACGCCCAAATCGTTGACTGAGGTCTTTTTATGGAGTTTCTCGCCTCTAAGCCAGTATGATGTTTGCATTATAATTTTTTTACGTGTGTATGTAACTACAGAGCATTTACTGGGATTTAAATCTAATTTATTAAGTGTACAGTATGAATCAAGGCGAGTGAGATCAGCTTGTAAATTAGTGACATCATCAAAATATAAAATTAATATTTAAAGGATTATTTGCAACAGTAAGATCATAATTTATTGTATGTTATTGTAATTTATTAAATATGAGTTTATTCTTTTAAATTACATTTACTACATTGAAATGAATTGTATTTTATTACTTAATGACGTAGTTTTCTCATTCCTACTCAAAAAAATATTAATTATTAGATTTTATTTTGTCATGGGATACTCTTCCCAACTTACCTGTCCGGTAGTTGAGGTATAGTATACGGGTATGCGACCCCGGCTTCCCTAGCTATTACTGTCCTATCCCTAGCCCTCCTGGGCAGTAATATCCTACATTCCCTATTTCCCACTCTAACTTACCAATCTTCCTTTCCACACCACCTATCCTTCCCTTTCCCTATTCCTACTCTCTCCACCAATCCGTGGAAACGCAATGGATAATCAAAAATAATTTAATTATCCAAAATGGCGGCGATGTGGTTCGCCACCCATCACGTCTCGTTTCTCGCGGAGGCGAAAAGCGGATCATGGAGAGACGCTTGGCTACGTTGAATATAAGAGGAGGAATGGATGGTAAGAATGAAAGTGGAAGAAGCGAAAGAAGTATGTAAGGATCGTAGCTAGTGGAAAGAAGTGGTCTCTGCCTACCCCTACGGGAAAGAGGCGGTCCTGCCTACCCCTACGGGAAAAAGGCGTGATTATATGTATGTATGTATTATTTTTTGTGCATTAAGAAGTATATTTTAATATTTTGCATACTATTTAATTAGTTGGGTGTATTGACCTTTGAGCGACCTGTGATAGATACCATGTGTCGACTGAACATTCTTATTTTGTTCAGAGTGTGCGTGGCCGAGAGCTCCACGATTTCACATCCGGCGCCCATTATCTAAATAACCTAACCAAGAGCATGTCAGGACATGTCTAAGGAGGGTTCCGTAACTATAAACGCGTAAGATGTTTTTTCAAATTACTTTAAAAGTTACTCTCCGATTTGGTTCAAAATATTTTTCCTAAGGAGTTTTTAGCATGATCTATCAGCATACAAAATTGCAAGTTTATAAGTCTTATAATTTAGAAATTCCATAGGAGAACCAACTTATAAATCACTTTGGAGGCCGATGGTCAAAAATGGTTGACTTTATTAAAAAGTTATGTATGAAACCTTATCTTCCTTTTAAGATACCTATTCAACAATACCCCGATGGGATAGAAAGAAAAAAAATCATCCCCACTTCACATGTATGTAGAGCCACTCCTAGAATATAAAATTATTATTATTTTATGATGCCAAATCCGAGATCTATGCACAATCTATGACTATAGAAAATTTCATCCATTTATATTCATAATTACCGACGCTAGAAGCGCGGACTGATACACGAACAGACAGACAGATACAGACAGACAGACGGACAGAGCGAAATTATAAGGGCGTATGAATCCTCAATTATTACGTATTAGAACCCTAAATACGGTTCGAAATATTAAAAAAAAAAGTTATAGGTATATTACATTTGTAGATATTTTTATTGCCTACAACTTTTATAAAACTGCAAAAATGATGAAAGTTTCACTCCTTTTTGTGTATTTTTTTGAGTTCACTCAATCTGGTTGAAATAAGGGTTTGAAGCTTCTTCACGAATCAAAAACCATTATGTATGTTCTCTTATTTCAGTCTTAGTGGCAGTTTGTTTTGTTTCGCGACCAGCCGGTCACATCGATTAATGTTACACAGGACCTATGGAGGGTCTTTTTATAAAGAAATATATTTTTTCTCAGTAGCATGTACCTATGTGGTCGTGAAGAAAGTTGACAATATGATCAATTATTGTGTGTCTGATTTGCTTGTTTATATTTTTTTATTTAAATGCAATCACAAGCTTGTTAGCTATATGCTGGACTATCTATAGTTGCTATATTATATTTTCAATTAGTATGTTTCAAAGTTAAGCTGTGGGGCTTAAAAATATTGTTCGGGGTTGGGGTTGAGGATTAAGATGAACAAAGATTAGGATAAAATTCACTATATTGAGTCAGCACAGCTTATGTTAATTATGAGGTGAGATAGGATGCGAGCCACGCGCTCGGTAGGATGTCGCGTCGTGAACTAAAGTTAATTAGTTATTAGATACATTATAATAAATGAAGATATTTACAAAAATGCAGCGTGGCGTTATTGCGACTAAATCTAGGTAACACGCGTTGTACGGGTATTGACCCCTACAAATATTGTATGACCACTTTTAGTTTTGTCCATACATGTCAGAATAAATTGAACTAAATTGATTTAATTTTATTATTGTAGTACGCAATGACCTTTCCTACATTCCATAATTGTTTTAAACTGAGAATATCGAGACACAAATCTTATGAAATGTGAAATCAAACCCTGGTACGTAGGAATGCAAAAATGTAATATTGTGGAACGTTCGAAACGCCAATATGTCTGTCGCGGTAGAATTCGAAACAGATCGGCGGACGTTCCAATATGCGAGATGTATGACGCTAGCACTTTTATATTACATTCTGATGGCTTGTGGTATTGTTCATGTGAAGTTGTGTCACTATAAAAAGCGGCCGTACTAAAGAAGCAAAATAATAATAGTAACTCCCCACACCGATCTCGGTGACGGTGGCCGGTTTCGTTGAAACTAGGCCAGGGACGCAGGAGTAGTTTTATAATGTTCAAGTGTGTGCACAGTACACAAAAGCACTCTCTCTTCCTTTACTTTTTTAATCCAGTGGGACGGATAACTGACATGACTGACGAGAGATCAGGCGTAGGTCCAAATTTTTACATGCCCATCCAACACATGTATCATCTTTCTTGTCTGACAATCAGGTGATCAGCCTGCATTGTCCTAACCAAACTTGAAAGCAACATTTTTTGTTGTACCAATGAGGGAATCGAACCTCGACCTCCGAGTCGAGAGCCAATGCTCTAACCTCTAGACCACGAAAGCCGTTAAGGAAGCGTAACGTGTACAGAGGACACGTGCGGAAGTGAAACTCCATTTATCAATACTCTAAACGTCATCAGCTCATAAAGGAAAATTTGTTCATCTACCACCATTTGTGTATGGTAAATAGGTAGTTTCCAACAGATGGAGTATATAATATATCCAAATCATGACGTGTGACATAACCTGTTTATTTTTCTCTTAACGCGCCTAAAGTATTTTCACTTCAAAAATCTGCAGGTCTAAAATGGTATCATAATGATAATCGTATTATGAAACATCGTCTATTGAAATGGAATAAAATAAAACTAAAATTCGCTGGTGTTTGAAAAACCGAGGGCCCTATTGCCAAAAGTGGTATGGTGTAGGAGAATAACAAAAAAAAAACGTAGGCCTTTTCATCCGTTAATGGATGATTTATACAGTATTCTCCGAGCGAAGTAACCACTCTTGAAATACTGTAGTGCCTGGGACAGTCGGTTTTTAAATGTCGTATGGTTGCCCAAGCACATACGGCATTCTCACAACATAGTCAGTCTAGTCCAGAGGAATGAACTAGTCAATACGTCTGGGGCCAACCATGTGCTGGTTTCCTCACAATGTTTTCCTTCACCGTTAGAGCGTCTGTATAATTTACTTGAGATCTGAAAAAGTCTCATTGGTACACGCCACAACCTGGGATTTGAACCTGCACTCTCTCGAGTGCGAACCAAATGGTCTACCCACTAGGCCACGGAGCTATCGTAGGAGAATAAGAACTTTAGGTACTAAACAAAATAGAACAGACAATTTAGCCTCGTAGTGAATTTCACAAACGAGCTCATCATCGTTATCACCGAAGATTAAAAATAATCACTCGTCCAAACTGTGTGAGTGGGTTAGTGTTTGCCTTAAACTCGTAGTAGATGAGAGCTATGTTATGGTAGATTATTATTTACATTTGCGTTACCTAGTTAGAAAGTATCATGTTATAATGTTCTCATAAAAAAAGTATGTTGTTAATAATTATTATATTATCTTATACTTTAAACTAGATAATCTTGTATACCTATATAATATAATAAATGTGAAAGTTTGTGATTATGTACGGATAGATGGATATGTGGATGAATGTACGGTGTATGGATGGGTTAGTCTTTCACGCAAAACCTACGGAACGGATTTCGATGAAATTTAGTATGGTAGTAGTTTAAGCTCTGGATTACATATTATGCTTTATTTTATCCCGAAAACTACAGCCTCCCCCTGTTATACTGGGTTTACGCGGGTGTACCAACGGGTAAAAGGTGGTCTTATTTTTTTTATCTAATAACCCCTTTACTAATAAAAATAAACAGTGGATAAGCAATACAATGTTTTGTTCTTGTCTGATACGTGGGAACTTAGACAAGGACAAAACATTGTATGGCTTATCCGTAGTGTAAATATTTTTATTAGCAAGGGGGATAATATATAAAAGGCAAAGCTGATTGACTGAATGTATGATCAAGGCACAGGCCAAACCCTTATGACTAGAAATTTGAAATTTTGCACACGAATTTGATTAACAAATTATTGAACTGTCATTTAATAAGTAATATTATATAGTTATTTACTACTGCCAGAACTTAAAGATACTTCTAGAAGTTGATTGATTGACATTATTGTTACGGATGCTCCAAGTCTGAACATCTGTTCGACAAACTCTCGCTGAAGGGTTGTGACACATTTTACGGCCACCCCTACTTCTCCCACGGGAATCAACTCTTCCTAACTCAAGTATATTTCAGCAATTCTAAATTTGAGTCATAATCCGGTCCTGGAGGAGTCAACTCGGTGTAACGTCAAGAATATATCACAGTAGTTAAAACTTCTGTCTCCAGAGAGAAACTGCATTAATTCAAAACGTGGCTATAATGTTCCAAGATAGGAGTTAAGCTGCAATGCGATGTAATTATAACATTACTAGCTGACCTCAAAAGACGTTTTTTGTCTTAATTATGAACCTAAATAAATAACTAATAACTACATCTTCTACCTACTCCTAAATCTAATAAAGAGATCGACCACCGAGGGTTAAAGATTATTACAGTACTTATATGGCTGTTGAACAATCATGGTGGTCGGTGCTAGAAGAAACAAGATAGAGACAGACAGGCAGATATACAGTCTCAAACATTTGTTCAATGACAGTTGGTGCTAGAAGACACAAGATAAAGACAGACAGGCAGACAGACAGTCAAAAAAATTTTTTTTGATTATTTCATTTAAGTAGTTACTGTTAATTTGAAATTACAAATAGACATATTCAATTTTATTTAATTGTATACATTTTATACTCTGAAATAGGGTATTTAATTTATATTTATATTGTAAATGCTGTAAGCAAAGCGTTGCATAATGAGAGTCAAAGGCACACAATTAGTACCTGAAAGCTGAGGCGACAGAAGCGACTGGCCAGCAGTAATTACTATCGGTCGGGCGTCGACTGCACCTCACAATAGCTGACACCGCCGCCCGTTTCCGGCCCAAGTGACGAGCAGTGTTTGGGAAGAGGGGTCAACTGGGTGAAGATAATCCGATTGCATAATTCAAATATACACTAGAGGTCGCAGTGTGGTCGAAATCGCTCATTAATCTATATCTATACTAATATAATAAAGAGGAAAAGTTTGTTTGTTTGCATCGAGTAGGCTCCGAAACCACTGGACCGATTTTGATGAAATTTGGCACAGATATAGAATAGACCACAGGAAAGGACATAGGCTACTTTTTATTGCGGCCAAATGTACGGTTTTACGACATTTCCTTTTGTCGCGCACGAAGTCGCGCGCAACATCTAGTCATATATAAAAATATATATTGATACAATATCAGTATTAACGGACGGGCTAAATTCTTAAGGCTAGAAATTTGAAATTTAGCACACATATTTCTCATATTATGACGTTGGCATTCACTAAGGAAGAAGTTTTCAAAATTCTACCCCCAAGATGGTAAAATAGTGGATGGAAGCTTAAAACATAATTTCACGCGGGAAAAGCTGCGAGCAATTAATGCTAGTAATTCATTCAATTTTCAAGTTTGAACTTTATAAGAGTTATTTTGCCTCATATATATAGAAAATTAAATGTATTTGTTGTGACGGATTGACAAACGTCGACATGTAACAAAATTACAAAATTGTATCTATCAAATGCACGGTTTATAACGACAATTACCGAATTGATTTCTTATGTTTACGCGAATATTGTTCATTGTTTTAAACACTTACGGATTTTGTCGCGGTGCACTTTTCTTTTACCCGACGTTTCGGCTACTTTCCAGCAGCCGTGGTCACGGGAGGACTGAGGTGTCAGTTGTCCTATTTGTTTAAGTTGTTCAAACTACCCGAAGATTCTTCAATTATTATTTGTGTTCCGATCCACGCAAAACATACTAAGAGTATCTTGAAGCCGCGGTGTTTTTGACCTGAATTTTATTTTATTTATCACTGTATCCCAACTAGATGGCAGCACCCAGCCATCTTCTCGGTTAAAATTAGGGTACTTTTTAATTTCTATAGCCTCGCGTATCATTCTAGGGCGATAACGTTGTTCCTTTGCCAGTACTTGTGGCTTATCAAATCTTATGTAATGGCGAGGTTGATCCAGTGTGTGTTCGCAAATTGCAGATTTGTTGTTGCGGCGGTGTTTAACATCTGCGATGTGTTCCTTAACGCGGGTTTTAATTGATCTTTTTGTTTGCCCAATATAGGATAGACCACAGTCACAGTCGAGCTTGTAGACTCCTGCATCTTGAAGAGGAATGTTGCATTTCACTGTTGGTAAAAATTGACTTATCTTTTTGGGCGGATTGAAATATGTTTTTATAGAAACATATTTCAATCCGCCCAAGAATATAGACAACTTTATCAGTGACTCCTTTCATGTATGGCAGAACTGCAGGTATTCGTTCAACAGTGGCTGGTTTCACTCGGTCTTTGTGATGCAGGCGTGGGACTCGAAGCTTATTGTCACGTAGAACTTGTGTGACATGATGAAGCTCGTTATCCAAATGCTGCTGGTCACAGATTCCTCGTGCTCTTTGAAATAAAGTTTTGCCAACGGTAGATAACTGTGAAGGATGGTGGTGGGACTCACCATTTAAATATCTATTAGTATGTGTAGGTTTGCGATACACAGTATGACCTAAGGTGCCATTGGGATTCCTTATTACCAACACATCCAAGAAGGCTAAAGAGTTATTGGTCTCTAATTCCATAGTGAATTGTATTTTGGGGTTGAGACTGTTCAGGTGATTTAGGAATATGGTTACTTTGTCTGATGGTAATATTGTGAAAGTATCATCCACGTACCGCTTGTAGAACCTGGGTTTTATAGGTGAGGTTGTTACGGGGTGATTAGAAGAGACACAAAATTAACCGTAACAATAATTTATTAAGAATTTAAGATGACTAGAAAAGGGGCGTGGGTCGATTAGCCGGCAAAGTCTGGTTCAGCCCTGGGCGATGGAGGTGAGTTTGGGGATAGGGCACACGGCACTTAGCTGGTCGATGGAAGAAAGGTCCGCAATCCGGTGTTGAGGGCCTGACAACTCTAACGGAGAGCTCAAGAGCAGTCTCCTCGAAGTCTTCCATGAATATATCCGAATTACATTAGAATCGTGGTTTTATAGTGCAACTTTAGTCTGTGACAGGAACAGAAAAAATCTGCTTCGAAAACAATATTATTATGACATCAAACTGATGGGATACTCATTCCAACTTACCTGTCCGGTAGTTGTGGTATAGTATACGGGTACGCGACCCCGGCTTCCCTAACTATTACTGTCCTATCCCTTCCCCTTCTGGGAGGTAATATCCTACATTTCCTATTTCCCACTCTAACTTACCAATGTTCCTTTCCACACCACCCATTCTTCCCTTTCCCTATTCCTACCCTCTCCGCAAATCCGTGGGAACGCAATGGATAATCATAAAAATAATTTAATTATCCAAAATGGCGGCGATGTGGTTCGCCACCCATCACGTCTCGTTCTCGCGGAGGCGAAAATTGGCCCATGGAGAGCCGGTTCGCTACGTTGAATGTAAGAGGAGGAATGGATAGTAAGAATGAAAGTGGACGAAGCGAAACAAGTGTGCAAGTGGAAAGAAGTGGTCTCTGCCTACCCCAATGGGAAAGTGGCAGTCTCTGCCTACCCCTACGGGAAAGAGGCGTGATTATATTATTATGTATGTATGTATCAAACTGATAAATTCGTAGCGCTACATTGCTACGACGCTACGGCGTAGCACTGCTACGCTGATAAGCTACATTGTTTTCACTCGCTGTGTATTTGTCGCGATTACAGACTCCGTGGTCAAGTGGCTTAGAGCTTGACCCTCGACTCGGAGGTAGTACGTTTCATTGCCGCGTTGGAACAAAAAAAATGTTGTTTCCAAGTTTGGTTAGGAAAATGCAGGCTGATAACCTGATTGTCTGACAAGAAATATGATCCATGCATCGGAAGGGCATGTAAAAATTTCCTCCTGCGCCTGATCTCTCGGTCATCCGTCCCACTATGTTACGAGTGTAAAGAAAGAGGGAGTGCTCTTGTGTACTGCGTACACATTTGGGCACTACAAAAATAACTCCTGCATCGCTGGCCTAGTTTCAATGAAACCGGCTTCTGTCAACGAAATCGATGTGGGAAGCTATAACAATTTTTTTGTCGCGTTTGTAAAAAAATATATTGTTTAAAAATGATGATGATGAATGAGAATTTATTATTATTATATTGAGGCAGCGAATTGAAAATTTTCATTTACGAGGTAGCCTTCTAAAATGGACCAAACGCGACTAGTATTGTTACTGTGAACTGATAAATATGCAATAGTTACAGACAACGTGTATTGTATTGTATTGTTATTGTATTGTACACAAATAGTTACAATAGCTCTTGTCCAAGTACAATTCTATTGTGTAAGACAAATACAAAATTTTGCATTTTGATGATTCAAATGGTTTGATTCTGCTCAAATTGCATTATGATAATTGAAATAGTTTTAGCAGAAGGAGGCATAATATGTATGACTAACTTTTGCCAGCGACATCGCCCGCGTTAAAACAGTATCCCACGGTAAACTGTACTTTTTAGGGATAAAAAGTAGCCTATGTTAAGCTTAAACTATAACAACTATAACTATAAATATATCGTTACCTTATCCAGAGCTTAAAATACTGCCATATAACAGTAGTCCGTTTAGTAGCTTTTGCGTGAAAGAGTAACAAACATCCATCCATGTATCCATCCATAAATCAGGATATACATATGCCTAAAATTAAAACCTTTCCATAAAAAGCTTCATCAATTTTATTCGACGAACATATATTTTATCAACTGATAGGTTGTTTTATTATCAATTAAGGACATAGCCATTTTAATAAATTAATTCTATATAATATTTTTAAACAAAATATGTTACAAGGTTTCAGTATGATGCATAGTTAAACAATTACGAGTATAAAAATTATTATTATATTAAAATAATAAATGAATTAGATTTCACAATCGGTAAGTTTTTATAGAAATTTATTCAATATAATCGCTCTCCACACGACAAGTTCGGGCAATCGGCGCATCGGACTTCGCTCCAAACTGCAGATGGATCTGTGGAGTTCGGACTCCGGATCAAACTGTCGTGCTAATTACGGCTAAAAATGTACACCAGTGTCGTCATATTTTGGGGGGATCCTCTTCTTTCGCATAATTTTATTTGTCATAATTTCATTTGGCATACATCACTTGGCATAATTTTAGTACGCATAATAATACTTTGGCATAATGGTTTTTTGGCATACTACATCATTAGGCATAAATATCATTTAGACTAATATTGTTTGTCCTAATTTAATGAGGCATAACTCGTAAGGCATAATTTTTCTTGTCATAATAATACTTTGGCATAATTGGTTTTTGGCATAAACTCGTTAGGCATATTTTTTTGTCATAATAAATTCAAAGCATTTTGTCACAAGGCACAAATATACATAAACTGGAACGACATAATGAAAATACGGTTAAGGTAATTAAACGCATATTAATAAAATATTAAAAGCAGGTATTAAACTCATATACCTAGTGTAACATGTGTAACAGTAGGTTTAGTTGCGGCGGGGTGGCCCTTGGGCCACCCGTAAGCCGCTAACATGTTTAAAATAATTAGCTCGGCATGTTCTTAGATAGCAGTTCGTGTTTTTGTCCGAGTTTATTTCGTAATCAGTCGTAAAATTACAATTATAATTGTTATTTCGTCTTAACTCGCACACCCAGTAGAATTTATCATTCATATCATGTGAAAAAAAATGCTACAAAGATGTATGCGTAAATATAATAGTATGCTTAAATATCATTATGCGTAAATATATTTATGCTTTTTAATATTATGCAAAAAAATATTATTCTTAATGAACATTATGCGTAAAAAAATATATGCTTTACAATAAGTATGCCTAACAATTATTATGCTTTTAGTAATTATGCGAAAAAAAATTATGCTAAGAAAGTTATGACAAATGAATATTATGCGAAACTACTATTAGGTCAAATGAAATTATGCCAAGTAAAATTATGACATATGATTTTATGCGAAAAAATAGGGAACCTATTTTGGGCGAGTACGTGGATAAAACTGTGTGCTCGCATCGACAAGCCAGTTAGATCTGATCTACATGTTCGTTTTGGAACGAGCGTTAGAACGGTGCGTGCTGTTTCCTGCAGTCCGAAATTTACGTCTGAACGCTATTGCATGAACAACCGCCTCCATGGTCCAGTGGTTTAAAAATTGGCTCTCGACTCGGAGGTCGTGGGTTCAATTCCTGTGTTGGAAAAACAGAAAATGTAGTTTTCAACTTTGGTTATGAAAATGGAGGCTGATCACCTGAATGTCTGACATGAAAGATGATCCATGCGTCGGATGGGCATGTAAGATTCAGTCCTGGGCCTGATCTCTCGCCAGTCGTATCGGTCATTCATCCCAGTGGGTTACGAGAGCAAAGAAAGAGAGAGAGAGAGAGAGAGAGAGAGAGAGTGCTCTTATGTACTGCGCATACACTTGGTCACTATAAAAATAACTCCTGCGTCACTAGCTTGGTTTCAATGAAACCGGCCACCGTCACCGAAATCGGTGTGAGAAGCTATTATTATTATTATTTCATGATTGATATTCGAATCCAATCCTCAAACTTATATTTCGCTATTTGTTTACGTATTAGATTGTTGTTTTCATGATGTCTGAAGTTTATGTCTAGCTGTAATTTAAGTTCTCAATTTAGTACACAGAGCACACATACGCTTTTAGTGTGGAGACTTACAAATACTCAACGGGGAGTGGAGACTCCATTTGTGCCTTTAAACTTACACGCGATATTTTTATTGCACTTTACTTAATAGCTGTAGACGTTTCGAATGCTTTAGAAGAGTTCAAGTCATCATCATGGACAACCAGCTTCCCTTCAGTCAGTGACATGTAGCTACAGGCGACACGATATAAAACCCGCCTAATACACAACATCTTCGTCGATAATTAATGCCCTTAACTAACGCTTATTGGGATGGGAGTTTTATAATAACAAAATGGTATTGAATACATCAGTCAAACATATCATCCTACACAGACATGTAACAAACGGAATGTATCAGTATTTTTGTTCGCCGATCATATATTCGTAACTCAAAAATAGTGAAGCTAGAGGGCAACTGTATATTGGTTTTTTGGGTAGAATTCTTTGAAAAACATTTATAGCTAACTAAAATGCATCTATTTGGTAAAAAAGCTTCGAAAATTTCATATTTTGAATGTTTTATGAATTAGGATTAATTTTTTTTTCTAAATATTTTTTTTATGGATAGGTACTGGTCTTTTTTACCTGACTACGTCGAAGCCAAAAAAGGGAGGGTAATGATTTTGGCAATCTATGTATGTATGTATGTTTGTTTGTTCCTCCACTGTCCGTTTCCGGGATATTCCATAAAATAACTTAAAAATCATAATTTACTAGCTGTTGCCCACAGCTCCACCTGTGTGAATATAGTATCCCACGGGAACGCAGCACTTTTTCGGAATAAAAATAGCCTATGTTTTAATTCAGAGCCTAAACTACCACCATATCAAAAATCATCAAAATCCGTTCTGTAGTTTTTCCATACACCCATTTATCCTCACAAACTTTCACATTTATAATATTAGTAGGATGTTAACATATTTCTGAATCCCTGTCGCATCATCGAGCGATTTTTTTAGAATTTACAAACACTTTAATTAAATTTTGTCGAGTCCTCCCCGCCGCTTTACATAGGTCATCGGACCCGAATATTAACTCTACAAATTAGTCACGAAATTGAATGGGAGTGCCCTTAAGTGTTTCAACTTCATCATCAGAGATACGCTGTGCATTTAAGTCCGTTCACGTTAAAGGAGATATTCTAGAAATGTATGAGGCGTGGGCCAGCACTATGTACACTATATGTAAATATAGCTACATAATATAGTAAGTAACCGTTTTCTATTCTTTATTTTGTTTAATTTCACTTCTTGCAATGTACATTTAAATTAACTTCGTCAAGGAGAGCAACACAATGTTAAATAAAATATGGTGGATCAGATCATAATAAACCAAAGAATGAAATTGCTTTTATCGACATGATATGGCTTTTGTCGTATGACATTCAAGAAGACGTATCTTCCTAAAACTGTCAACTACGTCAAAAGACATGTCCGAACAACTATCATAGCCGCTCTAAAAATAGGGTCATCGCATTAAAAAAATATATATCATTTTAGTACGCATATGTACCATTATTCAAAATTTTTTTTTTGGTATTTAAAAAATTTGGGGATTTCATAAGAAATCCCCATATTTTTTTCTATTTACCTATGTGGTGTACATAGAGATGGCCCAAAATCAAACATCTCCTTTGTATTGAGTCATCACAGCAAATGTCAAACTGCTTAACATTTTTTTCATCGTGAATAGAGTTTGTTTGTATGTATGATAAAATTAATTAATATTATGATTTAGAGCAATGTTCCGCCAAATAATACCCACAACCTGCAAGCAAATGTGTGCATGGTGGTGGTGTGGAGTTTTGGTGGACACGTGACCTGATGGAAAAGACGGAGGGAGAGTAGACCGCCGACGCGGCGTTGGAGAGGAAGTAATAGAAAGAGAATAGCAGTAGAAAGAGAGGGGCTCTTTCTACCGCGCGGCGAAAAATGTATGCCTGCTCCTGCCGTTTTCACTTCTGCCGGCAGTGCAGTTCAACCCGTTGTTTTTTACCTAAACATACAATATATTAACTTTATTTAAAAATCACTCTCGTTACTTATTTTCTAAGAAACTCGCGGTTAACAATGTCAGTTAATTTTACGCATTACAAACATCATGTTTCATACTAGCAAAATGTTTTCCTTTGATGAACAATACACATTAAAATTCTTGTTTTCTACACGTTTACAAATTGGAACAAACAGATCTGTCTCTTATTTAATTATTGTTAAAGCTTTTGAATTTATAATGATTTGGGTTTGCGAACGATACTTTAATATTTCCCTGAAGTTTTGGCGGTTATTATTAATATATAATACTAGAGTCACCCGCGACTTCGTGTACGCAAAAGTTAATTTCGCAGAAACCGTACATTTTTCCGCGATAGAAAGTAGTATATGTCCTTTCCCGTGGTCTACTCTACTTCTGTGCCAAAATTCATCAAAATCGCTGCAGTAGTTTCGGAGCCTTTTTGCAAACAAACAAACTTTTCCTCTTTATTATAATTATTAGTAAAGATTATTGTTATGAAAAAAGATTAGTCTATCATCATACTAATATTATAAAATAGCTTATGCTCGCGGCTTCACTCGCGTAAACAAAGTATGCCATGGTAACACTTTACTTTTTAGGGATGAAATGTAGCCTATGCTTTAATACATTAATACAGAGCCTAAATTCTAAATTGCATCAAAATATGTTCAGTAGTTTTTACGTGAAAGAGTAACAAATCTCCATCCATCCATCCTCACAAAGTTTGACATTTATAATAGTAGTAGGATGTGAATGTTTGTATTTGTGTAAACTGTAATGGGAATATTTTTAATTTTCATAATATTATGTAAAAGTTGAATTTGAGTTTGTGTGTATGTTCACACAGCCAGTTTATTACAAAAGCGCTGAAGTTAATCTCACAGAATTCGTAAAATTTTTCGAGATAAGGAGTAGCCTATGTCATTCCCCTTGGTCTACTTTATATTGGCAAATTTTATCAAAACTAGTCCAGTAGTTTCGGGCCCTATTCAGTGCAAACAAACATACATACAAATAAACTCTTCCCCTTTTTAATATTAGTTTAGAAAAAAAAATCTATGCAAGATAAGCATATGACCTATGTCATTCTCCGTGGTCTACTCTATACAGGAATACTTTTTCATCGGTACAATAAATTTGACCACGTCATTGGTATCGATAATAGAGTACATTTCTCAATTAAAAATAAATATTTTTTTTTCATTTCAATTATTTTATCCTTTAACCAATCTAATACCGCATGTGCGTACTAACTACAAGGCGTCAACGGGTGCGGTATGAGGTAGGGGGCGGCGAGGTGGGGTAAGCGATCGGCCGGGCGGCGCACGAGTTGGCAACAAAGCATCGATAGATGCGTAACGTATCCACATTTTGTATTAGTTTAGCGGATAAGTTCGGGGATTGATAATTTTGGTTTTTTTGTTTCACAGGGGTAGTAACAAAAATCGCTAGTATTTTTTATTTTTGACAACTATTACGTATGTTGATTTATTGTACTCGTGAAAAAATAACCCTGTATATTTCACAAATTTTATTAAAATCGATCGAGTAGTTTCGGGACCTATTCAATGCAAACTAACATACATACAGTTAATAGAATCAGGCGTTACTTTGCGGAAATCCATAGCATAAAATTAATTAATATTATAATTTAGAGCAATGTTCCGCCAAATAATACCCACAACCTGCAAGCAAATGTGTGCATGGTGGTGGTGTGGAGTTTTGCACGATTTTGCTGACATTATTGCTTGTGTGGTGGTGGTGTTTGCACGATCTTGCATCTGAGTGTGGGATAAGGGAGGTGCGGTACGCATGCTTATGCGTGCACTCACACATCCTCTCCTACGCCGCGTCGGCGGTCTACTCTCCCTCCGTCTTTTCCATCAGGTCACGTGTCCTGACACGAGTTTATCTTTTTCTATCCATCCCAAAAAAGAGCACAACGCCACTAAAGCAGTTCAAAAATATTATGGTGTGGTACCTTGTTATCATTGCACCTTATCGTATACTACAGACAGAGTAAAAATATTTAAACTTACGTATTCTGACTCAAAAAAAATTCAAATCTATTACAGTTACTAGCTGTCCAAACCGATTTTAACCGGACTAGTTAGTTTCCGTAAATAAAAATAAATATTTCCGATTCCGTTATTTCTAAGCAAACGAAGTTGCAGGCACCAGCTAGTATGCAATAAAATAAGTTTTAAATATAATGTTTTAAAATAATATTTCCGCTTCTCTCTTTCCCACAGTTTTTGTGATAAATGGAAGTTTCTTCAAAATATTTTCGCGTATCTATGTACTGTTTCGGCCACTGGATAGAGATTCCTATTAACACCAATTATATTTTATCTTAACTTCACCGAGAAACTTAAGACAAGATAAATAAAATTTAAACTTTGCCTCAAGGAAAGAAGGTATTGCAAGTTTCTCAGTACTTAATCAAAGAGCTCCCTACGGCGTCGTCATGGAAACCTGTAGGTGTTGTACGAGTATATTGAGTAAATATATAACTTACTATGTTACAATATATTATATACCTTACGCTTGTAAGATTCAAGTAATGATTTACCTCCATTTTTCGACTTATTCTTTCAATAAAATAAATTAATAATAAATAAAAACCTGACTACGTTTATTACGAAGCCGGATTTGTGAAGGGTCTCGACTGTTTAAATCGTAATGTTCCCTAATAAAATGTTTTCCTTTTTAATGTAATGATCACGAAATTTTTACCTACGGTTCCCGTGGGATACTTTATTTACAGTTTCACTTAAAAATACTTAACCGATTATCATGAAATTTGGCATAGATATAAAGTAGACCATAGGCTACTTTTTATCCCGGGACATATACGGTTCCCGTGGGTTACTGTACTTACACGGGCGGAGCCGCTTGCATCAGCTAGTTCCAAATAAACGTAAAATAAAACTTTAAACAGCTTTTTCAGAAATGTAATGAAAATGCCAAATCCTCATATCTGTGCTTTTATATTCTCCACAAGTTTGGGACAGCCAAGTGTAATTTTAAGTGTTGCGTATAGAAGAAGTAACAAAATTTTGTGCTTCCTTAAAATCTGGAGAAAAATAACAAAACAGTTTCAATGGAAATACAATATTTAATACATTATCATAGAGTATATTTTCTCTTACAATCGTAATTTGATTTAAGATAATCTAAATTTTGTGCGGAAAATACGAAAATGAATAATTCATAAATTAGTCGTGTTAAGTAATTTTTTCAATTATATAATAATGATTTAATAATACAGTAAAGTATTTTGTAAGGCAACTTTCAACTATTATTAACGCACAAGAACAAAATGTATTGTGTTTTTATAATGAGGTTAAATATTTGATGAAATTTTACGTTCTTTTGTGTTTTTGTATGTAAATGGTTATTTTAAAATAAATTCGCAAGACTGAAGAATGTTTTCAAAACTACTCAAGGTTATAAAGTATCTCACGGGAATACTGTACTTTTTGGGGATAACCCATGTTTTAACCCAGAGCCTAAACTACTACCATACCAAATTTCATCTAATTCTGTTTAGTAGTTTTTGGGTCAAAGAGTAACAAATATATATCTGTCTATCATCATAAAATTTTACATTTATAATAATAGTATGATGTAAGAAATAGTATCCCACAAAACATTACCTAAATTAAAAAATTAATAATAATATACAAAAGGTTGGTACTCGTATTATATTTTGTACCTACTTACTAAGTTTAGTAGTTTTTTCGCAGAAATTGTCTACGTACTGGTTGATATTGTAATACCTGATATTTCTCTCTATTATTAATAGATGTTGCCCACTACTACGTGTGCGCAAAAGTTAATTTCGCAGAAAACGTACATATTTTCGCGATAAATAGTAGCCTTTGTCCTTCCCCGTGGTCTACTCTACATCTGTGCCAAATGTCATCAAAATCGGTCCAGTAGTTTCGGAGCCTATTAAATACAAAGAAACAAAATTCCTGTTCATTAGTATAGAAGTATAGATTAAGAAAATACAAATATTGAATATAAAAAGTTATTGAGAATAATAAAATACATATTCTTTCTTCAAGCTCACAAAACCTGCATTTACGCAAATTGAAATATGAAAGCAATCGTCACAAAAATGATAAAAGCAAAAACATAGTTAATATCATACCCTGACGAACGACCAATTATAATGCGGGAATATATTCCGTAAGGTCTTATGAATAAGGACGATCACGGTCCCCTTACGCCGTGAATTATTAAATTATTCGAGGAACATAAGCGGTGCTGCGTTTGAATTAGGTGTTTATAATATGCCGTAAATAAATAGAAGGTTTTTATTAGCTTTTTGAAGGGTTGTGTTTAATTCTTTACTTTTGCATTATGCATATTATACTATCGAACTTCGCTCGACCAGGCATAAGATGAAAATAGCTTAAAGCGTCGTTTATAAATTTGACATAAATTGTCTGTTTCTCCTCAAAATTTTCACGTGTTTTGCTAATATTCATGAAATATGCATATGTGGTATTTTGGTTTATGTTATTTGGTCACTGTCTGGATTTATTGCACAACACTTTTTCAAGAAATGCCAGGTATGCGTAATTACGCCTACCTAACAAAATGCTTGCTCGGGGGGGTAATTTAAGACTAAAAACTAACTAACTCTAACTCCTCCCCCCACACCAATTTCGGTGATGGTGGCGGGTTTCATTGAAACCAGGCCAGTTACGCAGGAGTAATTTTATAGTGTGCGCAGTACACAAGAGCACTCTCTCTTCCTTTACTCTCATAATCATGGGACGGATAACCGACATGACTGGTGAGAGATCAGGCGCAGGTCCGACTTTTTACATGCCCATCCGACGCGACGCATGGATCATCTTTCTTGTCAGACAATCAGGTGATCAGCCTGCATTGTCCTAACCAAACTTGGAAACAACATTTTTTTTGTTGTTCCAATGCGGGAATCGAACCCCCGACCTCCAAGTTGAGAGCCAATGGTCTAATCACTAGAATACATAATATCTACATCGGCGTATCGACGCTCTCTATGCTAATACATATTATATGGATTCACTTGCTACATGCTCCATGCAAGTCAACTCTTACGTGTAAGCAATCGCAAACGATAGGCGCTAACTGTGTCATATGACTCGCTTTATTAAAATGTATGCTTTTTTTTGACAGCTGTCAGCTGCGACAATAATATCGAGCTCCGTATTAAAATTTTATATAAATTTATTTTATTAACTATTTCAAGTAAAAAGTTTATATTTATATCGTAATACATTAGATACACCTGTGACATTATTTGTGAAGTGATACATCAAGCAGTTAATTAAAAAAATCAAGAAGAGTTGTGAGTGGACCATAAGACATATATTTGCAATATAAAGTGAATTATTTCGTGAATACAAAATCTAAACCCATTTTTCTGTATAAATAAACTACAAAAGAAGTAAATTTATAACATTATTCATAAACTAAGGCGAAGAAAGAAGAATAAACATCTACTTTTAATTTCAAATTTAAATTAAAATCCTAATATTAACAGTTCATACTGTCAAGTTTCCCATAACAACTAGCGACATCTGGTTGCAATTTAAAGAAACAACTACTAAGCCTACACTGAAATGGAAAATATCACTTTTCGCCGAAACAGATTAAGAGCAAATTCAGAGCTGAATATTGCAGTGATGTCGGATGACGAATCACTGATATTTGACTCTCCGATGTTAAATATGTCATCATCTAGCCAGCCCGTTGACACACAAATTGATCCTACGGAAATAACCTACTTAAAGTCACACATTAAAAAGTTACAATTAGAACTTACCAGCGCACACGACGAAATAGAACTTCTCAATCTCGAAGTTACATCATTAAAACGAGAAGTTGAGTCCAAAAATAAGACCATCTCTATTTTAAAAAAGTTATCGGATGACACCACACAGATACCGCGCACGCCAATCAAAACATTTTCCACACCAAGAAATAAGAAGTTACGACAATCTATCCTTTTAACACATTGCAATTCACCAGTACCACAAAATCACAAGGGTGTTTGTAATTTGCAAAATTGTGAAACAATTAATATTAAAAATCTGAAAAGTCCAAAGCGTGATCGAAAAATAAACACAAAGTTATGTCAAAAGTCACAAATGACAGCATCAAGTGAAGAACAAAAACAAAAAAATGAGGGTAGTCTGAAAAAAAATAACATCTTCATTCTGGGTGACCAACAATTGATAAATCTACCTGTCAAAATGTACCGTTCGAGACTAAATAACTGGAATGATGTATATAGTATAAATGGTTTTATAAAACCATTTGCTTCTGCCTCACATATACTTAGCAACTGTCGTAACATAAGTAAAAACATATGCAATGACGACATTGTAATTATAAGTGTTGGGACAAATGAAAAAAATCCCTACTTACTATACTCGGACCTTTGCCATACACTTGAATGTTTAAAAAATTGTAATGTATTTATAGTTGGAGTCAGCCATAGTCAGTTTCTAAACACAAATCTACTAAACTACAACATTGAACAAATTATTAGAAATTTTTCTAACTGTACATTTATAGATCTAAAACAAAAATTTTATTCTGACTATCGATACAAGCCATTGAATCAATATTTGTGCTTTAAATGTAATTTAGAAATTGACATAATAAATTATAAAAAAACCTACGTAAATAAACCAGTCACAAAACTTAATATAAATAAAAATATAAAGGGGACTATACCATATTATTTTTCTCTTTTATCAAAAAAGTTAAATCAAAATAAAATCTATACTTCAGAAAATAAATATGTAGATAGTAAAAAAAAAGGCACAATTCCTTACTATTTTAATAAAAAAAGCACAATTATAAAAACTGATGACAATTTACCAAAGGATAATCAATTTTTTCTTGAATAATAATTTAACTAGTACTATTATTTTAGCACATCAAAATATTCAGGGACTACTTGGTAAACAACTTGAATTAGACTTATTTTTAAAAAGCCGCAATATTCATATATTTTGTATAACGGAACACTGGTTAAGGGATGAACAAATGATTATTATTAATAATGAATTTTATAGCATTGCTAGTGCATTCGTAAGAAAGGGAGCCATACGCGGTGGGTCACTTATTTACGTACAAAATGACATCAAATATAAAGAACGCACAGACATTGTCACACTTTCCTCCGAATGTACAGCAGAGATATCCTGTATTGAACTTGAGCAGTACATTATAGTTTGTGTGTACCGACCCCCACAGAGTGATTTGGATTCATTTGACTCAATATTGGAAAATGTGTTAAATCGTTTACTCACACAAAAAAAAATTATACTATGCGGTGACTTAAACGTTAACTTGCTAGAGAAGTCTTCAAAATGTGACAGGTTGGTAAACTTATTTCAAACATTTGACCTTAAGTATCTATTTTTTGAGCCAACTAGGATTACTTCACATTCAGCAACCTGCTTAGACAATATTTTTTGTAACTGTCACTGTATAAAAAAGTGTTTATTTGGTGAATTAACATCTGATCATCTTGGCCAACTTGCTGTTTTTCCGGCTAAAACGGATTCTAATATTAAAAAAATAACTTGCAGACCAATCACTTCAGCTAAGATTAATATTTTTAAGGATAATATAGCAAACAAAATTTTAAATATAGATATTACCCAAAAAGATCCACACATTATTTATGAAAATTTACATTCTATTATTAAAACAGAACATGACATTATCTTTAAAACTAAAATATTTAATATAAACAAGAAGATAAAATTCTGTGACTGGGCGACGCACTATGTGGACTTTAGGCCATTTTCGTGTCATAAATCTGTAACTTTTTTGTTTTTCAAGATATTTACATGATTATTTTTTTATTTTACTCTTGAATACATACACTTTCAAATGACGTTCACTTTGATCATATAATTTTTTTATTAAATCCGTTAAATAATACGCCAAAATAATAAAGTGAAAATTTGAATAATCTCATACTTATTTTAAGCTTATTTTAGATAATTTTACAAAAAATATATATAAAAATGCAATTTTAAAAGGTACTTTAGGTATGAAGTGACAAAAAATTTATACTATTTTGAAAACAATCATGAAAACATGAAAAAACATACAGTCTGTTGTGCTATGTTTTTCGAGTTTAATACAATAATTCCTAGTAAATATGAAATTATTTAAATTTTATATGATATTCTAAGAAATAAATATAACAAAATAGTCGCTCAAAATTTATCTAAAAGTTCTACAACTTCATCTTGAACTCTGAGTCTAATAAACTAAATATGATTCTTTAAACTCGATGTATAAATATACGAAGTATAGTAAAGTATGTGTAAAACGATTTCGTTAGTGGCTTATTTCTTGCATTTTCTTATGTGGTGAAGTTCAGACTTTAGTTTAGACCTATTTTAATCTTTTTTCCGTAACTCCCTGGGCGCCTTCAGAGAGTTGCCCAAAGGGCAACACAGCAAAATTAGGTATTACACTTTCGTCGTGAATTAAGACTTTATACATAGAAGAAGGCTATTTACCATTTATAAACATAATAAGTATACAATTGTGTTATTTCTAATGCGTAATGGCCAAAATTTGGTAGGACTGATATTTTTTCATACATACATTCACATTTTAATGTATAATATTATAGTTTACGCACTGAAACTGCAAAAACTATTGTATTCTGTAAATCTGCATTACATTTACTACAAAATAAGACTATTATCAGAACTTTAGCAAATTTCATTAAATGTCAAGTCGAAAATTGAAGAGAAGACAAAACGATACAGTACCTACGTCTCTAGAGGTGTAATTTACTGAAGAAAAAGATATTGATCCTATCTACCGTAAATAACATATTTCAAGCATTCTAAAATAGTATATACTTATATGATTCTCTTCAATTAATTAGACGATAAACAAAAAACTCATCATTTGCACCCTATAAAGAAGGAAAACATACCTTCACATTTTTACATATTAACACATGTTGCGCACCGATGCCGCAACAAAAAAATTCACCATGTAAATCTACATTAAATTTGCTATAAAATAAGTGTAATTACAGAACTTCGGCAAATTTCGATAACTGTCAAAACTCTAATCGAAAATGAAACATAAGAAAAAATGGCATACTACGAGATGTACGTCTCTAGTGGTGTCATATATGCAAAAACCCAATATTTAATTAGTTTATAATAAATAACATATTTTAAGGTTTCCAAAATGGTATAATACTTGTATATTCCATAGAGGAAAGCTACTATAAAATCAAAGTTAAATTTCTACATTTCAAGAATAGTTTTCAACAAATTTCCATTCAGCAATTTTGAGCGTATTTTTTTCAAAAATAGGGATAAACAGAAGTGTTTATCGTTTGTATTTAGGTAGATTGGACCTTTGTCTACAATTTGAGGTATAATACATGTACCTCTGCCACTTTTGGAAAAAGCATTTATGGCACGGCTTTCTTAGGAGTGTCCACATAGTGCGACGCCTGGTATATATATTAGTAGAAATAAATTATATGACCTATATGACTTAAAAAAATACAATTTTCAACCTTCATTTATTCAGTACGTTAGGGATTATTCTAAAATATTTAAAAAAATATGTCTAGCTGCTAAGGCTTTATACTTAAGTAATAAAATAAAGAACTCAAACAATAAGATTCGCAGTACTTGGAACATAATTAATAATGAAACCGGACGACATAAAATTAGCGAAAATCAAATTGAACTTAATATTAATGGCCTGACAATTTCTGATAATTTAGAATTAGCTCACTTCTTTAACAACTTCTTTGTGAACATACCTTTAGAGACAACTTGCTCCCTAGGTTCTTCCTCACTAAAAGCTGATGTGTTACTAAGGACAAATGTGAAAGAAAGTGAGGCATCATTTAACTTTAGACACATAAACCCTCAAGACATTTTAAAGATATTCAAATCTCTAAACTTTAAGAAATCTGTAGACCTATGGGGCATTTCTGTTCAACTACTTAAAAATATTATTGTAGAGTTATCACCCTATCTAGCTGCTATATTCAATCGCTGTGTAGATGCTGGCGTATTTCCCCGTCTCATGAAGCAGTCTAGAATCATACCCCTGTTTAAAAAAGGTTCAAAAAGTGACCCTAGTAATTTTAGACCTATTTCTATTTTGCCGGCAGTCAGTAAAATATTCGAAAAAGCGATACTAATTCAGTTACAGAGTCACTTCATTATTAATAAATTACTGCACAATCGTCAATACGGTTTCACTAAGGGTGTCTCAACTACCGACGCGGGTGTATCTTTAATTAGATTTATTTTTAAAGCTTGGGAAGATTCCTACGATGTTATTGGTGTATTTTGTGATCTTTCCAAAGCATTCGACTGCGTTGATCATGGTACACTTTTACAAAAACTCAATTACTATGGCATTAAAGATACTGCTCTCAATCTTATGAAAGATTATTTGACGAACAGAGTACAATTTGTTGACATTGGTGGTCATAAATCGTCGGGATTACCAATAAAAATGGGAGTGCCTCAGGGCTCCATCTTGGGACCTTTTCTGTTTCTAGTTTATTTAAATGACTTACCCTTTTTTATAGAATACTTTTGTGAGATTGTGTTATTTGCAGATGATACATCCCTCTTGTTTAGAATAAACCGTAAAAATCCAGATATTGACAATATAAATAAAACGCTTACACTAATATTGGAATGGTTCACTTCTAATAATCTTGTACTCAATGCCAAAAAGACGAAGTGTGTCAAATTCACAATGCCCAATGTTAAATCTACAAGCACAATAAATTTAAAAATTGGTAACGAGAACATACATTTTATTGATTCTACAATGTTTTTAGGTCTCACACTTGACTGTAAGCTTCAATGGGGTGTGCACATTTCTAATATAGCAAAGAAGCTTAGTTCAGCAGTCTTTGCAATTCGAAAAGTAAGACAATTGACAAACGATGAAACAGCCCGTCTAGTTTACTTTAGCTATTTCCATAGCATACTATCCTACGGCTTATTATTATGGGGAAGTGCTGCTGATATTCAAACAATATTTTTATTGCAGAAACGAGCAGTACGTGCTATATATAGGTTAGGACCCAGATCTTCTTTGAGAGAAAAATTTAAAGAAATAAATATTTTGACAGTAGCATCACAGTTTATTTTTGACAATATCATGTATATCAGGAAAAATATTCACTATTATGACCGAAAAGCCGATACTCACTCTTTTAATACGAGGAATAAGAACAAGTTAGCTTCTAATTATTCACGACTTCATAAGGTTCAAAACACATTTGTGGGACTCGGTATACGCTTTTATAATAGGTTGCCTGTTGATATCCTAAATTTACCCTTTAACAAATTTAAGGAATGTGTCAAAAATCATTTAATGAAAAAGGGCTACTACAAAATTAATGATTATTTTAATGACATTCAACCATGGAAATAATAATATTATTAATAACATTTTGTAAATTATATATTTGACATTTATTTTGAATTTAATTAACAATTTTGATTGTTTACTGTATGATAATAAATTGTATAATAAGTAAGTCAACTACTATGTATAGCATTTTAATAAGAAAAAAAATTGTCATGACTTGAACTGTAAAATTATTTTGTAATATTTGTTTTTGTAAAATCTATTTTTTTTAATTGTTTTTGTAGCATCGATATAATGTAATATTTTTTTTTGTTTTAAATTCTAATAATCTTGACGTTCATAAGTGTTACTGTGTGACCTATGTGAATAAATGTTTTTGATTTGATTTGATTTGATTTAAAGCATTTTCGACATATTCCTGATCATGACGCCGAACCATATATTATTTTTACCGAACGTTACATCCTATTTTTGTTCCAAAATAAAAAATATTTTGCGTAAAATGTTACTGTTTGGTAAATTAAAAATATTTATGTATTTTTAGCTTTTTCTATGTTATTTGTCTATGTATGAATATAAATGAATTCTAATTTTACGTTATTTAATGATAATTTACTAATCCAAAATTTTGTGCTAACTGGTTATATTTGAAAGAGCATAATTATCACTTACAAGGTGCACCTTGTAAGTGATAAATTACCTTATTATGCTTATTACCTAAAAGTCGGTGTTGCAACACCGACTTAATTTATTCATTTTATTTATTGACTCACAAACAGAAAGCTCTTTATTAAACCTTTAGTACAATATAAAAATATATACAATGTTGCACGCGATATCGTGCGCACAAATGGAAATCCCGTGGCAACCGTACATTTAGGCGAGATAAAAATTAGCCTATGCGCTTCTTCGTGGTCTACTCTATATTGTGTGCTAAATTCCATCCAAATATCCTTTGCATTTGTTCTGTAAACAAATTCTAACATTCTAAAATACAATTTCCTCATATCAACTACTCTAGGGTGCGGAAGTAAAGAAACATATTTTGTTCTTTTAGCTGTGTATGACTCCCGTTGCATTGTCCAAAATGTCTAAATCTTTACATAATAGTAGAGGAGCCATTTATAAATGGCGGCAATATGTACGGTTCCTTCGAGTTTTCCTTTTGCGCTCACGAATGTACAGGCAACATCTAATGTTTTTAACTATCCATATTTAACTGTTACTTCCAAAATCGCGTGCCATATGTACACACTATAAAATCTCGTAATAAAAAGTAGAAATCATAGTGTATATTATTTCTACCAAAATTAAGGACATAAGATTCTCATTCAGCAATCTTACATAACATTATATTGAAGTACGTAATTCTACTAAGTTCAGTCGCGGGGTGTAGACTTTTACAGTACAATTAATGAGGCTGAAAATCGCTTGAACAGCGACCTTCCTAACTTTATATAGATGAGGGTAGGAGAAAAAGATTTGTGTTTTATGTCACACTTGCTTTTGATTTGTTTTTTTAATAGGTTGTTTAATTGAATATTAAAAAAGCTTGTTTATATACTATCGAGATTTGTACTAGAATGTTCTAGGTTTTAAACGAAATCTAAAACCTAGCTGATATCTCAGTTAATTATGGAAATAGCGCATACTTAAGCTCCGAACTCATGTAATTATGAACTAAAATTATTAGGTGCGGTCGCCGACACATCCAGTGTATAAATTTTCGACCTTATTACCTTCAGTATTTGGTCGAATATAGGTCCATGGTCTAGTGGGGTAGAGCTTGGCTCTCGAATCCGGAAGTCATGGTTACGATCCTCGCGTTGGTATAACAAAAACATGCTACTCGTATTTTCAAGTCATTTATGTCGGATATCCGTCCCACTGGGTTACGAGAGTAAAAGCAGTATTATTATTATATTTTTAGAATTTTATGTTTTTGATACCAGCTGTATACCAATCCACACGTTCTAACTTTAAACCTTTATATTTGGTTTATGGTTCTAACTGATCCAATAGCCATATACCACTATACCTATTATGGCTACAACAACAATTTTAACCGTAAACATAACTTCAGTTAGCTTTAGATATTAATATAACTTCAGTTCAAATTAACAGATGTTTAAGCCGGAGTCTGTGGCCTCTTGACCCTTCATCAATACGGGGTCCATTCGGCCCCATTAGCAGGCGTGAAATTTAATCGGCCCCTGGAAGGGCCTTTATGTTACATACACTCTGGTTTGAAGTGTCACACAATATGTCTGTGGAGTATTTTGAGATTTATAATGTAGCATCAATAAGGACTTATAAGGGCTTATTTACTGAATATATATTTATTATGATCTAATTATAATAAAGGAAAAGTTTGTTTGCATTGAATAAGCTCCGAAACTACGGGACGGATTTTGATGAAATTTGGCACATGTATAGAATAGACCACAGGCGGCTTAATGTACGGTTCCCTCGAGATATCCTTTTGCGCTCAACGAAAGCTGCAACATCTAGTTCTGAATACAATTCCAAAAGTAAAAACTCACAGCTATTCTCAAACAATTTATTTGATTTTAAAAAATAATCTTAATTTGACACAGTCATAGATATTACTGGTTTGACATCTATATTTTTTGACACCTTATTAACTATTTAATCATATAAATTAGTTCATGAAGTAAAAACTTTTTACTCCTTTTTACGACGATGAAGAGTATGAAATTTGGCACAGTTATAGTAAATGTAGAGAAATGTGTGCAGAAAGCTAAAACTTTTTTAAATAATGCTTAGAATTTACTAAACACTGACCGTGGATGTGACCGCAATGACCGTAGACGTGGAGGCGTATTTCAACTATGCCTGCAGTATTTACACGTGAGTATGTTTACGTGCGTACGATTCATCGGCTCTTTTAAGCGATTTTCATCTTATTCGAGTTCAGCGGCAACTTCTTCGATAGTACATCGCAGACATTTATTTTTATAAAATTTAGATTACTCTCCAATTAATTAATTATAAATAAAATTAATCTAAATATTCGTTTCTTACAAGTATATTGCAAGACAATTGTTTATAGAAATTTTAGAATATCTCTCCTCGTGAAATGTATCTTATTATATAAGTAAGCTCTAAATAACGCTTTCAAGAAAATCTTTATCAAGTTTAATTGCTAGCAGCCTAATATACAATTTTCTATAGGCTTTTGTTTAATAGTTTTAATACCGAATAAATTATAGGAGATCTTGCTTAAGCAGAATCCTTATGATAATTCTCTAGCAGGCTAATTCTATTTGGAGATACTCGTATATATTTGCAGCTTTTGCATGCTATCATATTTGCAGGTTCTACACGAGTTAATATTGTTTCGGTGAAACGCAGAAACGATAATCTGTAGTCTGTACATATATATTATCTATACATAATATACATTACATATTACCATAGATATATGATATTAAAAAGAGGTAGATATGTTATAAACGCGTAAAAATGAAGACTCGAATTGGCCCGAGTCGGGCCAATTTTGGTTAGTGTGCTCCGCGAGTAATAGCGTGTTTTGTGTTACTATGCGACGTTGACACATTGACACGCGTCCCATGTCAATGTGTGTCGTGGAACAGAAATATTGTCAGTTTTGTAAGGATATAACGTATCTATGTAATAATTAATCAAAGCATATTACATACAAATAAATAAAATGGAAGTATCTGTTTGTTTTTTCAAATTTACAGCTTTTCACTCAATGCATATGAAATTATATCCGGAACTTACAATAAGTATATCAATTTTTTAAATTTTTGTCTCTCTGTTTGTTCCAGCTAATCTCTGAAACGGCTAGACCGATTTTCACGGGACTTTCTTTCTATAAACAGAAGAATAGACAAAGTAGATTGGAAAATGCAATCTGTAATTTATTGCATACTAGCTGTCCCGACACACGTTGTTCTGTTTTAACTATGTCAGTACATAGTTAATTTATTCCAGTGAATTAATTAAGAACTCCACCTACAACTATACTCACACCTACATATTATACATCTACTTCTAAACCTACAACTACACCTACTCTTACAACCTAATAGGTGTACTATTATAACCTTTTCCAATATTTCTCACCGTTTAAACCACCCCTGAACTTCCACAATTATTTCAAGCCCAAAATAAGCCAAATCGGTCCAGCTGTTCATAAATTTTAGCAAAACATTGCAATCCATTTTTATATATTATGGTAAGAAGAATATAATCTGTCAATCTATTCTTGTGTAGACAAAATACATTTTTATAATGGTTATGTTATACGTTCTTTATGAACCGTACCCAAGAAAAATTACATTTATGTTTTTGGGATACAAAGTAGTCTATATTTAATCCGGAGCCTAAACTACTACCGTACCTTTCATCGAAATCTATTTAGTTGTTTTTGCGTGAAAGAGTAACAAAGATCCATATATGCGTGGCTGGCGTGAATATGTTGATATCTCGACATGTATGTTTTTCTTTTTTTCCTTTAAACGGTTCCCTTGCGTGTGCTTTTATATGATAAAAAAACTCAATCAAATTTTTATTGGTAATTTTTGTAATAATTGCCTCTGGTAATATCTGGATATCTCAATTTTGAAGGTACATACTGTGAAAAAAAGGACATATTATATTAACGGTTTATAATATTAACCATTATAACATTGATATAACGATTTATTAACTTATGCTCGCAACGAAACATAAAGAATAAGATTGTCAACATATTCATATAACATTTTATCAACTAACGCTCCACAACGACTATTGTCCATTTGATAATATAACGATTTATCAATATATTATGATTCTCAAAAAATATACTGTCACATTGATATATCGACATAATATCAACTTATGCTTGCTTTATAAAACAAAATACTATAATATTCGCCATATCAATACGTTCACCAGATTATCAATTATATATTAATCAAATTAATAAGAAAAAGTAGTAGGTAGATTACACAAAAAACGTTTTTATTTTTTAATAATTAAGTATAAAAAATCTCGTTTTAATCACACATTAAAATAACTTATGTTATAATGAAATAACTGTTGTTTTTCGTATATTATTTTTAATTTATAATACAAACAAACAGTATCCTTACTAAAAATTATGCAAAGCATAAACACAGACTTACTTACGTACTTACAAATAGGTAATTAAAATGTTTAATTAATTTGGAGTTTTTTAGATTTTTAATATACTTAAAAAATGCACCAAAAGGAAAAGTTAGTGTTAATTTTATAAACTCTCTAACTAATATCTTGCTGCTGTAAATCAGGGTCGTCTTCATTTATATCTGGATCAGTAGGAATACAAACAGTTGTTTTTAAGTTTATATAAACATCTCGGAAAGCTGGATCAATGAATTCCAAAAGATCCAAAAGATCAATTAATTTCAAAAGATCCATTAAATCCTTCTTTTCGTCACTGATCAGTAACGACTCCTTAGAAATTTCTTTTAATCGAAAAACTTCATGCGATCTTCCTCTTTTCCTAAATTTTCCGAATTTTAAATCTGATTCTCGATCCAGATTGTCTTTAAAATTAATTGTGCCGGAATTTGATTTTTTATTTTAATAATTGAAAAAGCCAAAAAACGGACAAAAATGAAAATTCACCATTTATATAATTGGATGTAAGAACATGTCAAGTTCGAAACCACTTTAAAGTTGTTGTTATGACCTTAAACGACTTCTTCGATTTAAAATCGGAGTTAAAATCAAAGAAAGAAACCGTTTTCTTTAAAGAAGAATGATGTTTCTGGAGAAAGATTTCTTTGGCAACCAATAAAATGGTTGCAATATAACAAATCATATTTCAGCACAATTAATTTTAAAGATAATCTGGATCGAGAATCAGATTTTAACTCCGTAAATTTTAGAAAGAGTCCTCTCTCTCAAAGATCGGATAACAACGAAGTCTTTCGATTAAAAGAAATTTCTAAGGAGCCGTTACCGATCAGTGACGAAAAGAAGAAGGATTTAATGGATCTTTTGGAATTACCTAATTGATCCAGCTTTCCGAGATTTTTATCTAAACTTAAAAACAACTCAATCGATACAAGATCCCTACTAATCCAGATATAAATGAAGACGACCCTGATTTAGAGCAGCAAGATATTAGTTAGAGAGTTTATAAAATTAACACTAACTTTTCCTTTTGGTGCATTTTTTTATTTTAAAAATCTAAACAAACTCCAAATTAACGTAAAAATTTTAATTACCCATTTGTAAGTACGCAAGTAAGTCTGTGTTTATGTTTTGCATAACTTTTAGTAAAGATACTGTTTGTTTGTATTATAAAATAAAAGTAATATATTAAAAACAACAGTTATTTTAATGTAACATAAGTTATTTTAATGTGTGATTAAAACGATATAATTTTTATACTTAATTATTGAAAAATAAAAACATTTTTTGTGTAATCTACCTACAACTTTTTCTTATTAATTTGGTTAATATATTGATATCTTACTGGTGAACGAATTGATATATCAAATATTACAAAAACTGAAACGATTTCAGCTTTTTACTTATCATAACTCAATAGATCTCATAAAATTATCCTAAAACCAACTAAGGTACGTAAGTATAACAAATACCTCGATTTATCATAACGTGTCAAACTTTAAAATTGCGGCCCTGTAAAATTGACATTTTCGACATGTCAACATATTCACGCCAGCCACGGATATATCCATAATCACAAATTTCACATTTATAATAATAATAGTAGGATGGTATATAAGTGTCCCCAACTATAATGATTTAACATACCTACTCGTCAGCTCCTCTCATTTAACCGCCAAAGTTAAACTTAACCGAACAGTAAATTGTACTGTCATTTGAGTTAATTAACCGAATTCAGTGTAACCGCTATTTGGGTATTAATTATAACAATACTCGGTTTACAGGAAGTTGATTAATCGTTAATAATTCATATTATTATTAATGAGCCTTATTAACAAATGATTTCAATAACCCCTTACGGTTAACGCATCTATATTTAATTAGGTAATATAACATTTTAATCTAAAGGAAGTTGAATAAATAAAATACTCTCTTTAGTAAAAAACGAGCACCCTAGAAAATTATAAATTTTAGCCTTGCTCTTATCTTTTCTGATAGTTATGGATAATTTGGTATTCTGAACTTTGTAAATTAATAAGATAGTAAACAAAAGTTTAATTCTATTACATCATAACATTTTAAAGTAAATTGATAAAAAGTAATTGAAATGTCCAAAAAGCTCGAGTAACTTTTCTTTTTTTTAAATTCTTTTTTTTCTTCTTTTTAAGCTCCTGTGCTAAGTTCTCCAAGAACTCGATTTACGGGTACCAGACAACGGAAATATATTTAATACTTTTTAACCGACTTCTACAAATATTTGTTACACATCAATGACCCAGGTATAAGGGACACTGAAATTTTTTTTTTTTTTGATCCCTGTCTGGATTCGAACCTGAGACCTCCGGCTTGAGCGTCATCGCGCTAACCACTCAATCATAGAGGTCATCAATAATCAAGGCATCAAGGTAATGGTTTCATTTTTCCAAAAACCACCAATGGCACATAGCGACCGGAGGATAGAATTTTCAGAACTTTTTTTATGAAATGAACCTGCAGGAAATGATCAGACGGATCGTCTGACGGTAAGCGATTACCGCCGCCCATGTCCATGCCAGTGTCCACTGGCAACACCAAAAGAGTTACACTTGTAACTCCTCTGGTGTTGCGACTTGCGTTCCTGGTCCTTAAAAATCTTCAATCCCCCCTTGGGCGTTTATATTGTAAATTCATATTGAATGTAGTGTATTTATAAAAGAACATACATTGGTTTTGTTAACAATTTATCAATATCTATATTTCAATATCTATCTATCTATCTAAAACCAAACTCGGATTGCGCGAATTCACGCTGCGATAGTAAAAAAGTTAAACAACACGTGGTTGGTTTGGTAACACATTGTGTCCACGTATACTTACAATATCATTTTATATAGGTAATTTACTCAGCTCACATTTAAACGAAATAATGTATAAAAACAAAAATGACTTCACATTAAACACGCATTAACACATAAATTGAAAATTAAACCATGTAATATATTCATAGCCGCAGCAAAGATTTACCGAATACCAGTAAAAGTAATGACATTTTAAATTAAAACCGTTTAAAAGGAATATATTATAGTTTTATGTAAAGCCTCAGACCAAATAAAAAAGTGAAGACAGCGCTTTGTAAAACAAAAAGTGAGGCCGGTTTATTATATTGTATGAACAGAGAACATGAACATGGTTAGAGAACATCAAAGACACTCTATACAAAAAATGTAGCAGGAGTCACGTCAAAGCTGTTATGTCACAACGAAAGTGTATGGAGATAAATAAAAAGTTGATTTTACTAACTTAAATGCTGCGTTTATGTATATCATTGTAGTAACAAAAAATGACACAAATAACATAAGAATTTGAACAGTAATTTTCGTTTTGCAATCAAAGCAAAAAAAAAATCGACGTTTTTTTAATCCTGTAACTTTAAAAAAATTTTTTTTTATGAAATATGGGGGCAAACGAGCAAACGGGTCACCTGATGGAAAGCAACTTCCGTCGCCCATGGACACTCGCAGCATCAGAAGAGCTGCAAGTGCGTTGCCGGCCTTTTAAGAGGGAATAGGGTAATAGGGGAGGGTAGGGAAGGGAATAGGGTAGGGGATTGGGCCTCCGGTAAACTCACTCACTCGGCGAAACACAGCGCAAACGCTGTTTCACGTCGGTTTTCTGTGAGCCCGTGGTATTTCTCCGGTCGAGCCGGCCCATTCGTGCCGAAGCATGGCTCTACCACGTAATTTTGCACTAATGACTGTACTTTTTTGCATTTTTCGGTCCATATTAATGTTGCCTTTCGAAAAATATAAGAATTTTGCTGATTTGAAACAAATGCATCTTCTCTAGTAGCACTACATACGTAAAAAGCCACAGACCGTGACAGCGTAGTAACGTAACATGTATGTGCGTGACACTGTGTACATAATTAGATACACGGCAAGGCGTAGGTTAGATCGGCCTCACTTTGTGTTTCGCAAAACTCTGTCTTCACTTTTTTATTTGGTCCGAGTGGAAAGCTCACATCGTAGCGAAACAAAAGATCTTTACAAAAATAACTCCATTGTTCAAAGGTCGGGGCATGCGGTAAACAAACATCGAGTGACATTGTTGTGGACCTACTGTATTAATGATGACTATATGATGCCCGCGACTTCGTGCGCGTGATGGCGCAACTGATGGCGCAATAATGCATTAATTTCCACCCAATTTGATTACCATAAAGAAGGTTATAGTGAGTCAATCTTAAAAGATAAACATATACTGTCGCGGACATTTTTTTAGATGATTTATAGAGGAATAATTCTTTTATACATATTTTTTGGGTATCTTGAACCGTTTACGCAGAGCACGTAACGGAGCCCTCAAATATAAATAATTTTCCCCGTTTTTGCAACATTTTTCACTGATGCTTCGCTCCTATTAGTCTCAGCGTAATGTTATATATCTTAAAGCCTTCCTTGACAAATGGACTACTCAACATAAAAATATTTTTTCAATTCGATCTAGCAGTTCCGGAGATTAGAACGTTCAAACAAACAACGGAAGCCCTCAAAGATGAATAATTTTCCCAGTTTTTCCACATTCCCTGATTCTTCGCTCCTATTGATCGCATTATATAGCCTAAAGCCTTCCTCAATAAATGGACTATCCAACAAGATGAATAATTTTCCCCGTTTTTCCACATTCCCTGATTCTTCGCTCCTATTGATCGCATTATATAGCCTAAAGCCTTCCTCAATAAATGGACTATCCAACACGAAAATATTTTTTCAATTCGAACCAGTAGTTCCTGAGATTAGCTCGTTCAAACAAACAAACAAACTCTTCAGCTTTATAATATTATTAAGTAAAGATTCAAAAATTGTACCTGTTATTGACGTCATCGCGGCCTACGATAATAAGGAGACGACGCGTAGTTCAATTGTAGACATCGTAACTCGATCTGTTTTCAATGGATGACGGTAGTTTTTTCTTTTATGAAGATTTTTTGGATAACATTTGACGTGTCTTGTCTTTATATTATGTCTAGGAGTATGTGTCCTTCACCGTCATTTACTCTACGAGTATATATGTGCAACATTTCATTAAAATCGGTCGAGTAATTTCGGAGCCCACTCAATGCAAACTGATTGAAATTATTAAATTATTATCAAAACAAATTATCAACGCATAGACCAAATACAGGCTAGAAATTTGAAATTTTGCACACGTATTTCTTATATTATCTAGGCATCCACTAATGGAATAAAGTTGGAAATCCAACCCCCAAGGGAGTAAAATAGGGGATGAAAGTTTAAAACGTAATTTCTCGTGTGCGAAGCCGCGGGCAAATAATGCTAGTATATATTTCATTGATATCAGGAGGAGTAACTTAAATCCGTTAGGTATAATTGATACTGTTGTTAATCTTTATGATTTTGGTCTCAAATATTTTTTTAACATAGTAATCGTACTTATGATTATATTATTATTATGATACTAAAATATTAAAAGGTACGATTATTATGAAAACAGATTTCTCATAAAAAAATAATTTTATCATATTTTTATATTCATAAAAATTATTTACAGTTGAGAAAATATATTTAAACGATAACATAAGATATTAATATTATTAAGATACGTACGAGTAAATACTATACATATAGGAACCTATAGTATAATATTAAGTTTTAAATTTTGTGTGCTTGTCTGAAATGTGTATAAATGTATCCTTTCTGCAGTATAAAGTGTAGATGATGAGGTTACAGATATTAAGCGGACACAATTTGCGCTCAGTACCGCCTTGGGACACGATGTGGTGAAATTGGACATGACACCGGATTTTCTGCCCTTTTAAATTATATCGCTCTCATACTATCTTCCCGGATATATATACTATGAAAATTTTAGCATTAATGACTATAATATTTAATTCAAAAGCTAAAAATATTATGTATTTATACTAATTAATTATTATTATTGACGAAAAGCTAAGATTATTCAAATATTGAAATATAATAGAATGCACTATTTTAATCTAATCATTGGCTCTAGCATTTTGTTGTTTAAAAAAATATGCTTCTTGCTAAATGTTCGTTCGTTCTGAACGTCCTCTCGCATATTTTGTATGCAAATGGGCTCCGATTCTCCCGATTTTAAGCTCGTTAATCCCACAAAATATCTTTCAGCATTCGGCTACTAGTTATTCGATTATATTTCAAAAAAGGAACGATTAAAGCGAGATGGAAAGCTAGCGCTCTCTCATACATAATTTATAGGGATATGCGCCATTTTTCCCTCGCAAATATCCTCAGGGTAGTTGATCAAAATATGAAAACAAGAATCTAGCGGGAAATAAAGTCTGTGAAAGCTGAATTATTATTAGTTGTAGGAGGAAGATTATGTTACAGTTTATGGTGTCTACAGACACGCGAATTTGGTACGGAGCGTACAGCGGATCTGGTACGCTCCGTACCAGATCCGAGCGTGTGTAGGGCAGTCCGGCGAACATATGAAGAAGGCGAAGAGTTCACCGTTGTCCGCATCGGATCTGGTCCGCTCCGTACCATATTCGTGCGTGTGTAGAGCAGTCCGGCGCGGCGGTTTGGCCGTACAACAGTATCAGTGTTGCCAACTTAGGGATGTACCCCCCAAAATTAGGGAAAATATCTACGGGGTTTACTAGAGGACAGGATGTTTAGAGTTTACTCCTTATGAATCAATGTGTATGTAATAATAAAAATTATTTTAATGTGTGTATATAGCCAGGGATATGAAAATGTATTGGGAGTGAAATCAGATTAAGACAAGTTAGTTTTATGTTATTCACGCGTAAGTCTTTATGTTAAACACATAACCTTTCTTTCTAGCTTATTATCTCTTAGACCTGTCAATGGTATAAGTAATCAGCGGTAAAATTTGGGGAGAAATATTTTTTAAAGTGTTGGTATCACTGCCCGTTATCAATGAATTGCGGGAATCATCGTCGTCGTTTAAAAACCGCACTGTAAATAGAACTCTGTACTAATGTAATAGAGCATAAAATCGAACACACGAGTGTCGAGCGTTTCGCTTCACTGCACCGTACCAAATTCGTGCGTGTGTAGCGACACCGGATTTGGTCTCCGGATATGGTTCGCTGTACGCTCCGTACCAAATTCGTGTGTCTGTAGATAGCATTATGTGTGTGAATTTTATAATATTTAAAATGAACTAGCTGTTTCCCGTGGCTCCGCCCGCATAAAAGTGTCCTATGTGTCCATCCAGAGTCTAAACTTACCATACCAAATTTCAACGAAATCCGTTCAGTAGTTTTTGCGTGAAAGAGTAACAAACATCCATCCATCCTCACAAACTTTCACATTTATAATACTAGCAGTTGCCTGCAGTTCCGCCCGCGTTAATACAGTATCCCGCGGGAACACTGTACTTTTTCGGAATAAAAAGTAGCCTATGTTTCCATCCAGAGCCTAAACTACTACCATACCAAATTTCATCGAAATCCGTTCAGTAGTTTTTGCGTGAAAGAGTAACAAACATCCATCCATCCACACATCCTTACAAACTTTCATATTTATAATATTAGTAGGATTAGTAGGATAAACGCTGTAGTTATGTATTTATGTCCGACTCATATCGCATGTACTCATAATGCAGTAAGAACTTCATATCGTATTTTGTCAATTGACCTTCTATACTATTGACTTATGTGCCATAAGGGTCAGTTTTGTCAATTGACCTTCTATACTATTGACTTATGTGCCATAAGGGTCAGTTTTGTCAATTGACCTTCTATACTATTGACTTATGTGCCATAAGGGTCAGTTTTGTCAATTGACCTTCTATACTATTGACTTATGTGCCATAAGGGTCAGTTTTGTCAATTGACCTTCTATACTATTGACTTATGTGCCATAAGGGTCAGTTCACACCACGATTATACGCGACGCTGCATTTTAAGGTAGTTACTTAAAATTGAACTTTATTTACTACACAAAAAGATACACGTTACATCAGGACATCAGTCATACACTGCACAATCGGTGTACAGGGCGGCGCACCTTAACTCTTAAGGCCCCCACAGACGAGAGGCCGATCGTTTCAGCTGGAACTGACGTCAGTTCGGCCTGAACGGATTCGAGCACACACACGGAAAAAATCGCATCCAATCCAATTTACGTCAGTTCGGCCTGATCTGATTCGTGCCCACACACGGAACAGTCGCATCAGTCCATTCTGGTTTGCCGCGCGCTACGGTCGTGTTTATCAATTTTGTATTTAAACACCGCGAAAACTCATACAACGCTTGTACAAGATACACGCCCGCACGGCCGCGGCTCGGGCAAGAACTGAAGCGATTTGTCCACACACGGTCAGGACAGGCCGCGCGTTCAGGCCGATCGGTCAGGCCAGAATTAATGTTGCCAACTTAGTTATTTTACAAAATTTTACTAAATTGAGTATTTTATTCCCTCCTTGGTAGAAATTTAGTTATTAGTAGTGTTTAAGTAGGAAAGAGCCAGACAGTAATGATATGCAAAATAGCTACTAAATACGTAATATTTCCTAGTATATTTTAATTTAATGATAAAATTTATAATCAAATTCAATTAATGAAAAAAATTTAATATAATAAAACCTAAAATGCAGTGGTTTTTGGGGGGCTTCAGGAATTCCTAAGTTAAGTAGCCTCTTTAGTAGTTTTTTAGTAGTTTTAGTAGAAATCGATACGAGTTTAGTAGTTTCACAAAAAAAGAGCTGGCAACACTGGAACGAATCGCTTCAGTCCGTACGGCCGCCTGATGCGATCTCGAAATTGCACACACACGATACGATTTTGCATCCGTTCAGGCCGAACTGAAGGTAGACCGGACCATGTATGGGGCCCCTTACAGTGAAACAATATGTTGTTCTTATGTTCTTATTGTGTTATGAATAAAGTACAGTTTAGTGTAGCTACCTTGAAAGTGCAGAGCTATGTCACGTATCGTTTCGTTTCAGTGTAAATTGACCGTTATTTACAGTAGTGCAAAGTTCTTTTTTCATCGCTCTGAATTTTCCCCGGCCTTACGGATTTCGGACAATATAGTAATAAGTCAATTTAAAGTTAACATTTATATTGAACCTAATTTCAATTTATTACATTCGTAGAAATCGAAAAATGTCTCATTGTTTCGTACTTTTTTTTTCTCGACTCGAACAGGAATTAGATAATGAAAATTTTCAAATGTTTTTTTCCGCGATGGCGAAAGGAATTCTTCAAATAATTATTTTTCGCGACAAAATCCAGGATTGTTGCAAAACATTTCAGTACAAACAGAAAGTCGTTCGGTTTATTTTTAGAAGTCTTAGGGCCACTTGCGCCAAAACTAGGTTAAATTTCGATAACTCCGAGTTTGTAAACTCAGGGTTACAGGGTTAAATATTTAACTCTATTTTGTCTTGCGCCAATGAAAATTAGCCCCGAGTTAACTAACCTTGTGTTAGTTCATTTAGTACTGGCAACATTGCGTGTGCTATTTAAAACGAGTATAATACGACATAATTGAGTGGAAGTGACAATTGTATTTGTCTCTTTTGCACTACAGTCTGTCGTATATGAATGTCGCATTATTTTATTTTGACAATGACTTTCCTTTTTGTTTCATAATGGCTAGCCGCACACGTGCAATATTATTGACAATAAAACACATATTGACAATAATATTCCTTGTGTGCGGGCCATATTGCCGTTTTTTTTGTATGTGTTGACTAGTATTGACAATTTTATTCTGTCAATAATATTGCACGTGTGCGGCTAGCCTATAATATACGCCAATGTCAATAATTAGAAGCTGACATTGATCATTTTTCATCAAAACAATAATTTTGTTTAACAATAATAAAACTCAATTTATGAGTAAAAATGCAGAAGAAAATAGGTTACGGGGACCTAATTTACAAAACAAGTATACCGGTAAATCATAATGAACAAAGTCCATATTATAGACACAAATATGTAGTAAGTTACATATATGGTGGAAGCTCACTTTTTATTTTCATTTGCGTATTTCTAATTTATACTTTATTTTGTTCAACAACAACATTAGGTACACTATATTATATCTCCAGACGGAATCTTCTTTGGAAACTTTTATCTCGGAGGGAGTTAAAGAGATCAGTGTGTTCATCTCTTCACCCTTCACCCTTAGAGCTGTTAAAAAAATTCGAACCAATAAATTCGATCAGAAAACATAATATTACTTTCATTTATCATTTTTCAACAACAAATTATAATAATATAACCACAATATAACCTCAAAAATCAATTTTTGTCAATGATATTTGCTTAGATAAGAAATTAACCCCGAGTTAGACAATTTAACCTGCAAAAAAGGTAGGGTTAAAATTTTAAATTTTTAACTCTAGGTTATCTCTTAACTCTCGACTGTGCAAGACGAAATGTCAACTTAACTCCAGACTAGGGTTTAACTCTGGGTTTATTTATTTAACTCGGATTGGCGCAAGTGGACCTTAAAGTACAATACATTTTAAAAACAAATAAGTTTGAGAAAGGTTTGGGCCGTCTGTGTTTTTGGCACGACAAAATGGCTTTTATTGTAACTTTCCACAGATTAACAAAATAGGGATTTGAGAATGATTGTCATACCAGCAACGTTAGGTATAGATATTAGATATGGTTGCCACGGCTAGCACGGCAATGGCTAGCGCGGTGGAGTAAATCCTGATGATGCTGAAAATAAAATACACGTATAGGTAGTTCCTTTGCGATCGAAGGGAAACTTTCAAAAATATAATATAACTCCCCACACCGATATCGGTGACGGTGGCCGGTTTCATTGAAACCAGGCCAGTTACGCAGGAGTAATTATATAGTGCCCAAGTATGTGCGCAGTACACAATATTACTACTAGTTACTTAATTAGTACTCTCTTCCTTTACTCATGTAATCCAGTGGAACGGATAACTGACACGACTGACGAGAGATGAAAATTCAAAAATAAACTACAATTTACACCAATAAATTAGGCTGGCCAATGGCCATACACGTAACGGTATACCAGAGGGTCAATTCTGCTAAATATAATATGCAATAATACAATAGGCAATCGGACTGATTTTTTTTTATTGCATAAATGAATAGTACTCTTAAATATGAGTAACTTCTCAGAAGAAACCGTATATCAAAAGTCAATAATTTCAAAGGTACAGCGATTTTTATAAAAAAATTCGCGAGTCTCCTAAAAACGCTCCATACTAAATTCGACCTACAAATGACGTCACTCGTAGGTTAAGGTGTATGAAGTATATGGCCGCCGGAATATATTTGTAAATATCTCCGATATTTGTGCGTTTAAGCAGGGCCGTTCCGCCCCTGTGTGCGATGTGTGCGGCGCACACAGGCGCCAAGACGATGGGGGCGCCGCGGGCCGCCACCAAAATTATTTATGTTACACTTTAACACTTACACAACAACATATTGTTTGTAATAGAGTATTGATAAGTAAGTAGGTACAATAGGCGCAAAACATAATATAATACATTTACTTTACATTAATTACTTAGCAAATCAAAAGAACCGCCCGCGGCGCTGCGCCATGAGTATTTTTGAGTGTGTTTATAAACGCAACCCGAATCCCGATGCGATGCGTGCGACGCAAGCGCGGTGGCACGGGCGCGCGGGCGTTTGAATCGCGGGGTTTCCCGATTTTGAGTTAGAGACGAAGGAGAGAGTCAAAACAATTTAACAATCATATTTTATTCATTGTAAAATAACTAACGAGATTGTAAAAATATGTCGAAAGATTCATTACTAATTAATAAATATTTATTTTTAACGAAAAATAAAGTGTTAAATTATAGGCAGAATATTTGCGTCGGAAGACTATAAACATTTTACAATTTCACTAGTTATATTACAATCTAACAGTTTTCAGTTCAGGACTCAAACATCCCGCCGAAGGAACAAAAAGTTTTTCCGTGTTCCTGGGTCATGGATGATGAATGAAAAAATATGTGTATGATATAAAAATAATAAATATATTAGGTACCGTTGCGTTGCCGTAACACAAGTTCTTCGAGAACTAACCACAGAACCAGATTGACTTGATGTGAAGCGTCAGTTGACCTAAAGGCCATTAGTGCAACTTCCCGCTAAGCGCTTAAATTTTATCTAATGCGACATTTTTGAGCTTATCGAGCTAAAAGGGCTTCTAAAAATTTTCACTGATATCTTTCATCAGACTTTTGAGATGTCTGATGAAAGTTACAACACTATTTTTTGAAATTTCAAACTGTACTTAACATAACTTTGGAATGAATCAACCGATTTTCACGCGATTTGCGGCAATCGATGCAATTTTTATGTAATTTGAAATAACCGACAACAAAAATTTTTTGATGCCAAATTTCGGAGTTATTCCGAAAAACACTTTTTTCGGTTTTCTTTCCTTCACGATATCTCTCGAAAGAATCAACCGATTTTGACCGGATTAGCGGTGATCTTCGTGGTTTTTCAAGGTTAAGAGCTGATTAGTTTTTGGAGTTGATCGATAAAGCCGTTTAAAAGTTATTCCAAAAAAACTCTTTTAAAACAAAATTAGGAAAACACTTCACCTAAAGGCCGTCCGTGCAACTTCCCGCTAACCACTTAAATTTGTGAGATTATCGAGCTCAAAAAAAAGTGCTTCTAAAAATCTTCACTGATAATTTTCTTTCATCAGCCTTGGAAAGTTTAATAAAGCGTCCAAAGTTATGACAGTTCACAAAATTTTTTTAGATGAAAAATTTCGAAGTTATTCCGAAAAAACTTTTTTCGGTTTTCTTTCCTGTACGATATCTCTCGAACGAATCGGCTGATTTTGAGCGGATTAGCAGCGATCGACGTGGTTTTTTAAGGATAAGAGCTGATTAGTAGATTTTGAAGTTGATCGATAAAGCCGTTTAAAAGTTATTCCAAAAAAAAAACCACTTAAAAAATAGACAGATTTTGAGATTTCTTGAAATCTATCCGAATCGGTCCAAATTGTATTCAAAATCTAAGTTTGGCCAAGCCCTTTCGAATAGCGCCAGCCGCAATAAAATCGGTCAAACCGTTCAAAAGTATAAGAGTTTTACATATTTACACACACATAATACACACACATACATACAGACATAGTGACACCCTCGCGGGGGTAGTCAGGGAAGATTTGTAGTGTAATATGAAGATTCGTAAAAATAAGAGGCGCTTCATGGGTTTCGCACACAGGCGCTGCCGGGGGTCGGCTCGGCCCTGCGTTTAAGTTCATACTTATCATAATGAATGTTTTTGTACATGATGTGAGTAAACTAATGATGTAAGTTTTGTTTACCTATTTGGCAAAGAAAAAAATTTTTTTTTTGTACTTGTTAAATGTATTTAATTAGTAAACTACACATAAAATAATATATTTTTTTATATTTACCAAGTAGTAATACCTCAATATTTCTGGATATATTAATGAAACTAAATATCTCAGATGTAGTCCGATCCCCTATTACAATCAATGTCTCGACATGCTAAAACCCGTGCTAAAACTGCCAAACCGATATTCTCGTGAACGTTAAACCAGCGTCAAACTTGTTCATAATTAGTTATAATCAGTTAATGATAAAATGTACATTTTTGTATAATATTAGCTCGTAAAAGTAATCGTCGTGAGGAGAAATAAATGAATATTATTATTTAAATATTATTTCGCTTTACTTGTAATACAGTCAAAGCAAAATGAAAGTCTACTTTAAATACGAGAATTGAGGTTCAGTGCATCTGTGTTATGGAAGCTTGAGCCAACTAGAGAAACCTGATGCTTCGCTCCTATTAGTGGCAGCATAACGTTATATAGCTGAAAGCCTTCCTCGATAAATGGACTATCCAACACAAAAATAATTTTTCAATTGGATTTAGCAGTTCCTGAGATCAGCGCGTTCAAACAAACAACGTAAGCCCTCAAAGATGAATAATTTTCCCCGTTTTTTTCCACATTTTCCACTGTTTCTTCGCTCCTATTGGTCGCAGCGTAATGTTATATATTTTTTTTTTTTTTTTATGAAATAAGGGGGCAAACGAGCAAACGGGTCACCTGATGGAAAGCAACTTCCGTCGCCCATGGACACTCGCAGCATCAGAAGAGCTGCAAGTGCGTTGCCGGCCTTTTAAGAGGGAATAGGGTAATAGGGGAGGGTAGGGAAGGGAATAGGGTAGGGGATTGGGCCTCCAGTAAACTCACTCACTCGGCGAAACACAGCGCAAACGCTGTTTCACGCCGGTTTTCTGTGAGCCCGTGGTATTTCTCCGGTCGAGCCGGCCCATTCGTGCCGAAGCATGGCTCTACCACGTTAGTATAGCTTAAAGCCTTTTTCAACAGAAGGACTATCTAATACAACAATAATTTTTCATTCGATTAAGTAGTTCCTGAGATCAGCGCGTTCAATCAAACAACGTAGGCCCTCAAAGATGAATAATTTTCCCCGCTTTTTCCCACATTTTCCACTGATTCTTCACTCCTATTGGTCGCAGCGTGATGCTATATAACCTAAATCCTTCCTCTATAAATGGATTTTTCAATTCGAACCAGTAGTTCCTGATAGCTACTGTAGATTAGCGCGTTGAAACAAAAAAACTCTTCAGCTTTATAATATTAGTATAGATAGCTGATGCCCGCGGCTCGTCCCGCGTATGTACAGTAACCCACGGGAACCGTATATGTACCGCGATAAAAAGTAGTCTGTGTTCTTCCTCGTGGTCTACTTTATATCTGTGGCAAATTTCATGATAATAGGTTTAGTAGTTTTTACGTGAAAGTGTAAATAATTTTTCCTATGGGAACCGTATATTTCTCCGCGATAAAAAGTAGCCGATGTCCTTCTTCGTGGTCTCCTTTATATCTGTGCCAAATTTCATGATAATCGGTTTAGTAGTTTTTACGTGGAACTGTAAATAAAGTATCCCACAGGAACAGTACATTTCCCTGTAATAAAAAGTAGCCTATATCCTTTTTCAGACTATACTCTCTGTATTTGTGTACCAAATTTCGTTTCAATTGGTTCAGTAGTTTTGACGACGGACGGACAAACAGACACACACTTTCCCATTTATAATATAGCATTCGCAAATATATTTAAGATTTTCATCAAAAACTTACACATTCTTGTCAGATTTATTTTTCAACATGATGACAATATATATTATGTAAAAATAAAAATAAAGCTCCCCACTCACGGGCTGTCGATTGCTTCGATCAAATTGGAAATTAATTCGTATTTAAAAGTAAATTGCTAACGACAAACTATTACATAAAATTATTAGTGTAAGACCTACCAGCTCGTTTTTGCGGTGGGGGTCGAAAGTTGGAACAAAATTTACGCGTATATATACGAATTTCATATAAAAAGTATAGTAAGGTGGTCCTAGGATCTCAGTGTATATTCAATTTTTATCTAAATCGATTTACTTGCAGCTACGAATCCAGTAAATGTTTAAATTGTAAAGACTAAATCGGTCGATCACTTGTGAGTGGGAGCTTTAAATCAAAAGCACTAAGGAGTATTTATATAAACTTTAAAGCAAATCGCTCCCCATAGAGATATATATATATATATATATATATATATATATATATATATATAATATTATAAAGAGGTCGCTCCCAAACAACTTTCTTTCTCTTTTTATTCCCGATAAGGGACGAATTTCAATAAACTATGATACACGAATTCCATCAATTCTTTTACATAATGTTTATGCAAAATATGAAGTAGATTAGATCAAGGAATCACGTTGTTCCATACAAACTGTTTTCCCCCTTTTCATCCCCTTAGGAGTTGAATTTCGAAAAATCCCTTCTTATCGGATCCCTACGCATTACAAAGAGCAAGCTCTGCAAGTTTCAGGTCTCTACGATCAGCGGTTTAGGCTGTGCGTTGATCCGTCAGTCATTCAGGACAAAGGATTTTATATGTATAGATAACTATCTATACAAGTAACTACAATCGAAGTGTCTGTTTAAAATTATCTTTTGTTCGGGGGGAATTTTGCAACTCAATTTCTTCTTCTTCTTTTATTAATGGCCAACCATCGCTTTTTGCAACATTTTGCCAGTGTCACGTATGAGCAACTCAATTTTTAAGTAGATATCTTCAACCTTCAAAAAGAATTTTTGTATAATAATAATAATAATATCTATGGACGCTTCACACCACGTCAATCTGTCCCCGTGCTAAGTATCCGAAGAACTTGTGTTACAGGTACCAGACAACGGAAATATATTTAATACTTTTATACTATACATATATTTAAGATTTTTATTATATTATACACATATTTAATACACATCCATGACCCAGGAACACAGAAAAACTTTTTGTTCCTTCGGCGGGATTCGAACCCGCGACCCCCGGCTTGAGCACCAACACGCTCAACCAACTGAGCCACAGAGGTCGTCGAAATGTATACACCTTTAGTTTGGATGAAAATGCATGGTTATCTATGTAACGTCATTCTTAATTCAACATGGCGGAACACATAAGATGGCCGACAAGTTATTACGAATTAGATTCGTAATACTTACCCCTTAGTCCATTTGTCTGTCTTTCTGTCTATGTCTTTGATTGTTCCGGCTAACCTCTTAAACGGCCGGACTTGTTTTGACCGGAATTTCACTGGCAGATAGCTGATATTATAAAGAGTAACTCGTTACTTTTATCTTAAGTTTTAGTTTCCGTTAATAGTTCCACACAGACAAAATTGCGTGCACCAACTAGCGAATATAATCACACATACAATTTAAACGAAACCGCCACGTGTATAAAATTCATTACCTTATCCTTCCTTAATTTAAAAGTAATTTCGCCTCGACGAATATTGATTTAGCCCCCATTTTTTAGACATTTTTCATCCCACATGCTCCCAACAAAATTCGGGATTCAATTTCCTCTGTCTGTAAACGATTTCGAACGGAAATTGACGAGTCTAAAGGCGTATACATAATGACGCAGAATGCTTTTATAATTAGCCTGTTTACGCGAGTGTTGAGTGGATGATACGGGTACAGTGAGTTTGAATTCCGTTCAAATTTCGTTGTGGTAGAAATAAACAAAAAACAAACATTTTTAGGATTCCCCGTACCCATAGGGTAAAACGGGACCAATCATATGGATACTGAATACAGACGGAGTCTTAGTAATAACTAAGACTCCGTCTGTCTTAGTAATAACTAAGACTCCGTCTGTTTTAGTAATAACTAAGACTCCGTCTGTCCTTCTGTGATAAAATAAATATTGTAGACTCCCATATAATAGACGTGAAATTTTTGCCTTTATGTACAGAACCCTTCGTGTACGAGTGCAACTCGCACTTGGTCGTTTTTTTATATATACGATGATGGTAAAATACTTGTACCTATGTTCGATTTTTAACTCAATTGTATTAGCGCAGAGTTCTATTTTGAGTGCTCTGAATTTTCCCGGGCTCGCCGAATTCCGGATCACACAGTCCCAGCCTTAAGGGGTTTCACACACGGCAGATATAATATATATTAATGTACATTACATTCCGTGATACATTATAGCTGTCGTGTGTGGACTCCTGACAATTTTTATGGAAAGATGCAATGAGATGTATCGTGCTATTAAACGTACATACATACATACATACATACATATATACATACATATAATCACGCCTTTTTCCCGTAAAGGGGTAGGCAGAGACCACTTTTTGCCACTTGCTACGATCCTTACATACTCGTTTCGCTTCGTTCACTTTCATTCTTACCATCCATTCCTCCTCTTACATTCAACGTAGCGAAGCGGCTCTCCATGGTCCGCTTTTCACCTCCGCAAGAAACGAGACGTGATGGGTGGTGAACCACATCATCTTGTACATCTTTATCCTAATAGTTGTTTTATAAATGATAACTTTTTCTATATATACTTTAGAGCTCCTACTCTGACATTGGCAACTCATTACGGAGCCATTTACAAGAAGAAGAAGAAGTACTTTAGAGCTTTTCAACACAAACAGAATCTTCGATTTAAAAGTCAATCTCATTATGCTCAATCTCGGATAGAGATCGGTCTATTTAAAGAACGTCATTCCGAAATCTAATCAGAGAGTTCAGTCATTGTGAAAGTTTCATAATTTATTTTCAAAAAAATTATAGAAAGTATTTCAATTCATAACTTCTTCGATAAAACTTTGGCCAAAGACTATTTTACTAACGTTAAGAACCGTCATTCGATAGACTTACGGCTTGCAGCGTGTGCGTAGCTAGACATGCTTTGATATAAGATTTACACTCTCGCCTCGCAACTCACTTCGCACTTCGCCTCGTTCCTCACCTCGCTTAAGCTCAAGTTAGACTTAGCGGCAACAAGTCTAACTTTGTTGTGTTTTATGGTTAGTATAATTTTATGCTTTGGGTTCCATATATTAAGCAACTTGACCTTGTTTTTATTTAAGTCCTAAACGCTTCATAATTGTTTTATTACACAAAAAAAATATTACATTATATTGAAAATAATAATAATATAATATCTTAGACGCTTTACACCACGTGAGTCTGGTCCCGCGGTAAGTTCTCGAAGAACTTGTGCTACGGGTACTTTTTTTATTATACACATATTTAAGATTTTTATTATATTATAGGTACACATAATATGAATTAATATTAGTTCACATCCATGACCCAGGAACACGGAAAAACTTTTTGTTCCTTCGGCGAGATTCGAACCCGCGATCCCCGACTATAGCACCAACATGTTGAACCACTGTGACTCGTGCGCAAAATACCGCTCCGGACGCGAGCGTCGTGAGTGGCGAGGTGAATGGCGAGGCGAGGAACGAATGCCCGTTTACACATTCGCCTCGCGACTCACTGCGGGCCTCGCCTCGCCACTCGCGCGGGAGTGTAAATCACTTATGACATAATTGATAGCAAATTTCATAATATACTAGCATTCATTGCCCACGGCTTCGCCCGTGTGAAATTAGATTTTAAACTTATTTTACCCTCTTGGGGGTTGAATTCTGATCCTTCTTTAGGGGATACCTACGTCGTATGAGGAATACGTATGCAAAATTTCAAATTTCTAGCCTTAATTGGGTCCTGTGCGTTGATGTATACATCAATCAATTAGCTTTGCCTTTTGTATATATACAGAATAGATAGATAAGATAGATTTCTCTGACGCGATGTTTGAAATTATTTCGTTATCAACCTTAGGCTTACGTCAACATGGCTGACCGGCCGCCGGATATCCTGCTTGTTAGCGACTACCCCAGCATCGGACATAATATAGACAGTGGACACCCTAAACACTTGCCCCCTTACTAATAAATCGAATTAAACATGTCACTTGTGTGATGTGAACAAAACACTGTATAACTATTCAAAGCTTATACAGCGTTTATTAGTAAGGGGGTTGAAATATTGGAGCGCGTTGCTCTATGTTTGTGTATCCACGGCTGGTTTTGTGTGAGGCCTTGAGAGCAATGAGCGGGCTAGCTGGTGTCGCCAAAACTATTTATGGCCTTCAAGTTTTCCTATTGAACAGGCGTGTCTAATAGCTGCTTAAACATTTGGAGTTCCACTAACACTGAGAAAGTCACAGTATATAGAACAGCATACCACAGATTAAAGAGCATTAGATATTATTAGTATATACATAAAGAATTGATGGAGCGAATAAACTCCTCTAGAATTTTCAGATAGACAGAGTACAGCAGATACAAAACGATAGCCATTGTCTGTTTTATTTTCAAATATAAGCTTTTTCAAAGATATTAATGTACACTCGGAGACGTCATATCTTTGCTTTGGCACAAACCATACTACTGCCTCTCATTAAACCGATGTAAAATAACGCATGCGTTGTATTTCATTGGTTGTGTGTATGTCACCGTAAAATTGTAAAAACTTTTAGATTGTAATATTACTAGTTATTTTTATAATTTGTCGACTTATTGTCAAATAAAAACTTCTCCTTACAATGGTACGCATTATTATTATGAAAAAACAAACAAATATGGCGGCGCGGGGCACTTGCCCTGTAACCAATCGGCACGGTTAATATTACAATATAACGAAATATAACGTGTAAGTTGTAAGAAGAAATTTTACAATCTAACAGTTTTTACAATTTTACGGTAACAAATACAATATTGAGTCTCTCAAGGCTTAATTATTAATAGACCAGTGATACACCTTTAACGAGTACTAATTTACTATCAGGCTACCCATGTAAATGTTTGCTGGTCTGGTTCTATAAAAATGAAAGTAAAAAAAGAACAACATGAAAAAGAACAAAAACAAGCGCAAGTTCAGTTCGTCTCTTTCTACAGGATTATATGTTTTTCTGTGTGAATACTCAGTCTATTTACTGTCTATGGTCATTGCAGTCGCTTTGCGGTTGCACCGATTTACAGGACTGTCCGACTTGTGGCTAGAACTAAACTCTACTGGCAATTCTGCAGTTCGAATAATGCAGTTCATTTAGATGGTTTATTGAATCCTTACTATTAATATAAGCTCAAACGTTTAAGTTGAATAAAACGGCATATAAACATCATAACATTATAACATAAAAACATTAAATACAATAAAAAACTGTTTTAAAATTTTGTAATGGCCGTCCTGAAAGTAATGCAATTTTAATTTGTGACCCTTTTGCATTCAAGGAGCAATGTTTTGTTTGTTTATATTTTCATAGTAACGAAGAAGTACCTACAGCTGACTGAGCATGGCGATCCATAGAAATAATTTTAAAGAAGAAAATATATTCTATCCAAAACAGTTCTTAATCCGTGATAACAAGGTCGTCAATAGAAGTCAACATTTCTAAATAGCAATATTTTTAAGATGGCTGTCGGGAAATTTTCTGTCAAAAATGATCAAATTTTCAACTATATGACTCAACGTAAAGTAACTTTAAAGTCTAGGACCGCCATGATGTGGAGTGGTTGACATTATTGTGGGACTTTTTGAAACTAAATTAAGAAATCTTTCCAACTTATCTGTCAAAAGAGGCCATTTTGTGCGCTCATGCTCGGGAAGAAAAGAAATGTTATTTCTCATAACGACGATACATCGACCTTGCTACCTTATAATAAGACCTATTTTGCTCCGAATAGTATTAATGTTTCTTCAATCTGTCATATTTTCTATTCTTGGTGTTTCTACTGTGCGCATGCTAAGCCTGCTGTAGTTGAATAACGGTAGTAGCTAAGGGTCAGCGCACACCTCAACGATACGCCACTCTCAATTTTTAAGATAGCTATTCAAAGTTGAACTTTACTCACAATATCGTAATAATAACTTACACTTTTATTTTACTTAAAATATAAATGAATTGCTAGATATAATATAATATGTCACCGTAAAATTGTAAAAACCGTTAGATTGTAATAAAACTAGTGAAATTGTAAAATGTTGATAGACTTCCGACTATATGCTGCCTATCATTAATTTAACATATTATTTTTCGTTAGATTATAAATATATAGTTTTTAATCTTTCGACATATTTTTACAATCTTGTTAGTTATTTTACAAACTAACGGTTTGTATACACATTTTTGAGCTTGGACCCTTCAACACGGATTTGACGTTGGTTTGACGTTTATGAAAATACCATTTTGCAATTGTAGCATATCGGGATTGGATCGTAACTGCAGGATTTAATTAGCAGAATCAACCGTCTGGTCCTAGTCAAAAATTGTTTGTTAATACGGGTGCCATTTATGCAATACCTTCCCACTAAACCACCTCTAAAAAACAAAAAAAAATATCCCAAGGAAAATTATGTTTAAACATACAAAAACAATTTCTATATTTTTCCGAGACAATCTCGTCCCTCGGGCAGTACTTAAAGTGGGATGTTGTGTCGCGTGTTTTCCCTTAATTTTCTAAGTGTTAAGCCCTGTTTACTTGGAATTTAATTTCATAGTGACATCGCGAGATAATTGAATATCTTAAAAGGTCAAAGGAATGGAAGAGAAGAAAGAAAGAAGAGCTATATTAAGCTACGGCTTACTATGTACTTACCTTATAATGTTTACTTGGGTTGGTAATCGGAAAAGTAGGTATATCACAATGTATAAATTTTAAACATCGTACTATTAAACATAACGAAGTAAGAAACTACGTGATTTAGCGAAATATATCAATCAAAAACACTTTAATTTTTAACTTCTTTATCGCTTAATTGTGAACTTTGTCAAAGCCAAAATAAATGTATGGGATTTGTTATAAGACATCGCAAGCACCATGTTACTTAGCGATGACTTATGTCAAATCCCACACGTTTTTGTTTTCGAACTTCACCGTCGAAATTATCGAATGCATCTTGACTAGAGGCACTGGTTATAGGAAATCATTAAATAATAATTTAAAAATTATTCATGGGTCTTGAATCTAAATCGATAAATAAACAGAAACTGTAGTATATTATAAAATTACATAATTAAATTCGGTTATAACCCTAATAGTAAAAACAATAAACATGTTATTAATACCTGACAAACATAAGACATACATTATCGTCTCTTGCGCAGTTGGGTACAAAGTGAGTGTTTTCCATCTCCGGGCTTTGGCAAAATGAATCAATGGCCGAACCACATTCAAATTACGGGCAAATCCAGCCCAAGGCGTCTTATCTTATTAACGTAGGGCCAGTCTAACGATTGGAGATTGGACAATTGATGGGAGTTTGGATCCATTACTTTTAACTTACAGATTCGAAGGTATTTTAAGTATTTTATAACGCCAAGATAAGGTTTTATTAAGGGTTCTTTGGTTCCGATATCTTTGCATTTCGATTAGGAATTCCAAATGTTCCTTTGAAATATTCCAAAAATGTACTTACATAACTCTTATTTAATTGTATTTCTAGGCAAATTATTTAAAAGGCCATAGACGTATTATAGACGAGGCATGAGACAAAAAGTGTCTCCAATTAAATGGCCCTTTTGAGATTTTTGGGGCCATTTTGACATTTGAAGGATGGTGAGAACAAGATGGCTGTTATTTGAAGTATGGTGAAAACCAAGATGGCGTAACTTTTTATTGTATTAATATTTGTTCTGTCAAACGTACGTCATAGCCTGTCTTGAGTTTTGAAATATTTGAAAAAGTCATTAATAAAAAATAAATTATCATACCTGGCATAATTGCCGACGATGGGACCAGATGACCGCAACAACTGCAGATGTGGTTGAACTATTAAATAGTAGTTACCCAGAGTCATACATACATAGAAATATATGGGAGAGCTACGCTTCGGCATGAATGGGCCGGCTCGACCGGGTAAATGCCACGACCTCACAGAAAACCGGCATGAAATAACGCTTGCCTTGAGTTTCGCCGAGTCACTGGTTACTGGAGGCCCAAGGGGGGGTTGGGGATTTTAAGGACCAGGAACGCAAGTTGCAGCACCAAAGAGGTTACAAGCGTAAATCTTCTGGTGTTGCGAGTGTCCATGGGCGGCGGTAATCGCTTACTATCAGGCGATACTTCTGCTCGTTTTCTTGTTTATTGCAATTAAAAAAATCCAGGCATAACCAACTGGTCTAGTGGCAATTTGTTCGATGGTACTATTGGTATTTATTCCTGACTGTACAGTATTATTTTTAGTAAGATATTCTGCTCAATGCATCAAAATTACTTTACCATTATTTAATAAAGTAACATGAATATTATTCTCAGTAACTACGAATTATTAGAACACATTGCTATTAAATGTTTCGTATTGAATATATTTTAAACTAATACTCAATCGACTTGATTGCATGGATTCAATTTTCCAATCGGTATTCAATAGCTGTTATGAATTAACGCTATCCAGCTGGCTGGCTATTTCTACGTCTATTGAAAATAATTAATACAAATATATTTATTAAGTTAGAAAGAAAGACTAGATTTTATGTAAATTCTATTTCATCAATTTTAAAAATAGATTAAAATAGTAGCACCATAGATGTATTATATTAAAAAGAGGTAGATTGTGCGTAAGTGTGCGTTTGGTTAGTGTGTTTCTGTGTTAGTGTGAGACGAGCCGGTTGACGAGTAGCACATATTACGCGACCCATGTCAATGTGTGTTGCGGCACAGAAATATTGTCAGTTTTGTAAAGATATCACGTATCTATGTAATAATTAATCAAAGAGTAGCACTATTAAAAAGCTATTAGCGTTCTGCATATCTTTGTATCCCTACATCAACTTTAACTGTGCCAAATATCATACATTTGGACAAATCTCGTAAGACTGTACCTACTCAAGGTTTTTGCTTCACGTATTAACAATTAATATGATATTTCATTCAGGTTCTATTATAATTATTATAATATCGCAGTTAGGTAATATTTGGCTATTATATTCTATTACAATGGTTATGTCATCCAGCATTTATATCAATTATGTTAGAACTTAAACAATATACTAAATTCATTACATCTGTGAGACCCTACTCCGACAATTATTTACTAACTTCAGTGTGTAATAATGGCAACCCTGGTCCCTTGTAATATCTAAACTTTATACTAAATGTTAGTATATTACGTTGTTTATTACTCCTAAACAATTATAGTCAGTATAATGGGTTACATTCTTTCTTATTGTGACCATATCACTACTCAAGCCAGAATCTAAAGAGATTAATAGATATTACAATTGACATCATATCAAAGGTTTCTAAATTAAAGATACTATGACTTTTTCCACTATACTTCTCATGTTGGCCATATTGTTTTCACCATATTTCAAATGTCAAAATGGCCCCAAAAATCTCAAAATTGGGGCCATTTAAATGGTATCACTTTTTGCCTCAACATGCCTCGTCTATAATTTATACGTCTATGGTTATTTGTCTCTCAAAACATCACAGACAAAATCCTACAAGAGTGAAAGAGAAAGCAAAGCAAGCGTATTCGTAACGTTAACGAATGTCAATAACTGTATAGGCGCTGTCATAATTTTGATACAATTCTCTTTACATTACGAATACGTACTTGTCAATTGTTTGTTTGTCTACCTCTATGTTCATTATAGTTATCGTGATACACTAACAATAATAGCCTATCTCACATCGAATAGTGATGATAAATAAAATTAAATTATGTTTACATAACTTTTGAGGGTAGTTAAATATCATTTACGATTCACAGTTTAAATATGGCTTAAATCCCACATACACTTACATTTAAACTTGAAATAAAGATAATAAGATGGTCGTGAAGACGTGTGGCTCTTGTAGTCAAAGAGCCAGAGGCGGGATTTTTGTAGTAACTCGAGCGCGTCCGATTAACTTAATATAGCTGGTGTCCTACATGTCTCAATCAAGGTTTACTTAATAACTGTTAGAAATGTGAAAGTTTATGAGGATAAATGTAGTGACTCTTTTACGTAAAAACTAAAAACGGTTTCTGATAAAATTTGGTATGGTAGAATTTTAGGCTCAGGATTACGTACGATACTTTATACCCAGAAAAAACTAGTAGGTACTCAAGAATTACTTTAATTAGATAGTGGCTAAAAATAAACGCACCAACACTTTGTGTGTAGCTCGTAAAGACTTAAAAAAATATTCTTATTGAAATAATTGAGTTCCTGCTATACCTATGTAGCAAGCTCAGCTGAATGTTAGCTGAAGTCCTTTTTGTCTCAAATGTGATATTAAATTAAATACACATAATATAATATTATTATATGAGCTAAAATCTATATGTATAAGCTTTCCATAAATTGTTATTCCTTTTGTCGTCAAATTTTTAAAAACTACTATGTCCCAAGACTCCCAACGACGCGCGACGCTCGAGTAACTACACGTTTCGCATCTTGGGCTCTCCTTCTACAATGGCTGTCTAATGTTCCTGGCTTTTATCTGGATTGCAGTGTTCTCTGGTGTAAACTACACCGGGGCCAATGTGCATTGTCACACTTAAGGCGCCATATTGTTTGCAAAATGGCGGCCTTTATTGCAAACTTACGATCCAGATAATTTTTCATTCCGTTGTTTTCCCAGCTTATATAGTAGAAATGTGAATATAACTTTGATACGTTTTAACTTGTAGGTACAAGTAACGGATTTAAATCTTTGGTAAACCTATAGTTTATAGCCGTGATTAGAAAAATGGCTATAATATGTGGCAGATCAATCAGCGCCCACATTTCTGAATCGCGCTATCGAAGTTATTTCAGTTCGGCGCTTTATATATGTCACCGTAAAATTGTAAAAACCGTTAGTTTGTAATATAACTAACGATATTGTAAAAATAATATAATAATATTTTTTATTATTTTGTGTATCTGTAATTATTGTATTCTGTAGGTTTCCTTTCTATTAATTTTCTATGATTCAAGTAACATAAATGTTTTTGTAACTCAATTATTTTTATGATTGTACAACTTTTTCTGATCGAAGAATTAATTGTTTTTGCCTTGTTATTATAATACTAATAAAAAACTTGGAACTGCGTTATGTAACGTAACTTAGTGAAACCAATCATAAACAAAATTTGCCTAATAATTGTTTGACTTTTCTTTTGAAAACGTTGTTTTCATAACTAATTTTACTAAAAGTCGTTGGTGCGATTCCCGCATATTCCAACGACAAAAAATAATAAAAAAATATTGTTTCAAAGTTTGGTTAGGACAATGCAGACTGATCACCTGATTGTCTGACAAGAAAGATGATCCATGCGTCGGATGGGCATTGATATAGTCGGACCTGCGCCTGATCTCTCGTCAGTCGTGTCGGTTATCCGTCCCACTGGATTACGAGAGTAAAGGAGGAGAGAGTGCTCTTGTGTACTGCGCACACACTTGGGCACTATAAAATAGCTCCTGCGTAACGGGCCTGGTTTCAATTAAACCGGTCACCGTCACCGAAATCGGTGTGGGAGTTATATAACTAAGTGTTACGTTAAACAACGCGTCAGTTAACAGCGGGGCACGATGCGCCGCGCACTTTAAAACAGCGGTTCAAAATTGAACTACTATTTACCTACTAGACGTTGCCCGCGACTTCGTGTGCGCAAAAGTTAATATCGCAGAAACCAGTACATTTTTCCGTGATGAAAAGTCTATGTCCTTCCCCGTGGTTGGTCTCCTCTACATCTGTTCCAAATTTCATCAAATTCAGTTTAGTAGTTTCGGAGCCTATTCAATGCAAACAAACAAACAAATAAACAAACAAACTTTTCCTCTTTATTATATTAGTATAGACTAGATGTTGCCCGCTACTTCGTTTACGCAAAAGTGACTTACGCAGAAACCGTAAATTCCGCTATAATAAGTAGCCTTTGTCTTTCCGTGGTCTATTCTACATCTGTGCCCAATTTAATTAAAATCGGTCTAGTAGTTTCGGAGAATATCAATGCAAACAAACTTCTCCTCTTTATTATATTCGTATATACTACACAAAAAGCCATCGATTTGCGAGCGACAAGTGGTATTCGTATCTCTGCGTGAGCTGGCCCACATAACAAAGCAAAAATACATTTTAAAATAAAATTAATAAAAAAAAAACAAAAAGTCCAGTAATCGAGACTTTTGTTATCAAATATTATTGAATAACTATAGACACCTACCATTGAAATAGTTTCGTATGTCAGTCATATTTAATAACTATAGGTACCTACCATTGAAATAATACCATTATTAGCAAAGAAATCCACAAGAAATGGTCCAAATTGCAAATGTTATTATGAACAATTTGATATATTAAGTGCTGTTGCACACGTTCCGGTTGCCGGACAGCCGGTGCCGGGTGGCCGGTGGCGAGTTGTATGGCCATGTACGATAGCTTGCACACGTACCGGTGTACATGGCCGTACACTTCGCGACCGACTACCCGGCACCGGCTACCCGGCAACCGGGACGTGTGCAACGGAACTTTATATAATCTATACTAATATTATAAAGCTGAAGAGTTTGTTTGTTTGTTTGTTTGTTTGTTTGAACGCGCTAATCTCAGGAACTACTGGTTCGAGTTGAAAAATTCTTTTTGTGTTGGATAGTCTATTTATCGAGGAAGGCTTTAGGCTATATAACATCATGCTAAGCTCAATACGAGCGGAGCTCCAATCAATAATGTTTCAAAATCGGGGTGTTTTTTCCCTTTTGAGAGCTTTCGCTACGTACGCTGCGGAAACGGTTAAAGATTCGCTAAAATTATGTATGACAGAATTGTTCCCCTTTAAAAATTCTAAAAAAAAAAAGTCCGCGACAGTATATGTCTATCTATTAAGGTTAACAATAACCTTTTTATGCTAACCAAATTTGTTCTAAAATTAAGCATTATTTGTGAGGGTGTTTTCATAAGTACGTTATTCATTACAAGCATTTAATTTAGAAGAAATTTGCCGTTTACATCATTTGATTTCAATAAGTATTTTACAAGATATCGCAGTAATAAAATAATCAGCGCGCAATAATGATGTGCGGCGCGCTGCGGGCAGTCGGAAGTCGCGGGCAAGCGCTCCTCCTTCTACGTTAATGAAGTCGCGGGTAAATTTTAGCGATATCCCAAAGTAACTATTCCATGCGGACGAAGTCGCGGGCAAAAGCTAGTTATATTTCTCAAAAACTTGAAAAATACCATATTACCTACAAGTTTTATATTAAACAAAAATATGAGAGACACTCGTTTATTAGCTACAAAAAAAAAAGAGTAAAGAGCCCCCATTGACAAGTTTTAGATTTGAAAAATATTTTGAATCAGAGCTATTGGAACGTGCTGACGACTTATAAACAAAATGTTTGAATCAAATAAACCCTTTATTTTCTATCTACCTGTTTATTATTATATTCCTTTGTTTTTATATTAAAATATAGTAATATCGATACATTTCATAGACAATTTGGTGATATAGATTGGGCTTCAATAATAATATTTGAAGTTAGTTACCAATCAATGCTAGGACATATTGTATTAAATTTTCTAGGTATAGATAAATCTTTTACTAGATGTTATAACGTCAAACTAGCTGGAAAGAAGATAGTATCGAAAAACTGCATCTAAACTGCATTTTTCCGTGATAGTGACGCTAGCGGCAAAGATATTGGGTAGCAAAGTGAAAATTCGAAAATGTCGCATCAAAATCTATAAAACCACAATTAAAATTCCCGGTAAAGTTTCCAGGTTAAACTATCACATGACGTATCTGCCTATACAGATAAATTAATTATTATCTATTGTTATATGAATTTTGAGGCAAGTTGGAATGGCAGGCGAAATTCGAAATTATAAGGAATAGCGAAAAACTAAAACTGCTAACTGCTAAAACATTAGGTTTTCGATAAATCAATAATTTCTGTGTTTGTCCGGAAGTAAAATTTTATCAAAATCCGTTCAGTTTGCGCGAAAGAGTAACAAACATCCATCCATCCATCCATCCATCCCTTGGAGCATTAAATCCATCCTCACAAACTTTCACATTGATTAATATTATTGTAGTCGGATATAATATCGAAAGCTGGCGCGGACGCTTGAGATATTTTAATATGGCGGTGGTTCTCAGACATTCCTGTGCAATGATACAGTGATATTAGTGGAATTCCTCAAGCTGATATGCGGAGCAATCTAATCGCACACAATACGGATTTATTACTTTTTCATAAAGTTAGATCATAGATGGGGCAAGACTTGTGTGGGTCAACAGGAACTTATTCGACCGTCTTTGGCCTCACAGAGCGTCTTGCCGCATCTGAAAAAATTTTTTTACCACTGCCATTTTTTTTAATTTATCGTAGTTGGGTCGCAAGTGGTTCGGTTTGAATGAGGTTTGGAATGCAACCATGACCTTACAAAACGAAATAACATTTTTAAGTAACTCTGGATTTGTCAGGCAGTGAGCTGATGACGATGAATATACAAGAACACTCTCAATTATATTGTCAACTTAAAAAAAATATTAGATCTTATGTCATCCGTTTGGGAGCTATGATGATGCTACGGAGACTGAGTGTCTCCGTAGCATCATCAGACAAACTTATTAACAGACCCTTAATAAAACAGTCATACGTATGTCAATGTGTTTGTTATCTATATAGAGTTAATGATTGATTCAAATTCTTTATGCTATCTACAGACACACGAATTTGGTACGGAGCGTACAGCGAACCATATCCGGAGACCAAATTCGGTGTCGCTACACACGCACGCATTTGGTACGGTGCAGTGGAGCGAAACGCTCGACACTCGTGTGTTCGATTTTATGCTCTATTACATTAGCACAGAGTTCTATTTACAGTGCTGTTTTAAACGACGACGATGATTCCCGCAATTCATTGATAACGGGTAGTGATACCAACACTTTGAAAATATTTGTCCCCAAATTTTACCCCTGATTACTTATACCATTGACAAGTCTAAGAGATAATAATCTAGAAAGAAAGGTTATGTGTTTAACATAAAGACTTACGCGTGAATAATATAAAACTAACTTATCTTAATCTGATTTGACTCCCAATACATTTTCATATCCCTGGCTATATACACACATTAAAATAATTTTTAGTATAACATACAAATTGATTCATAAGGAGTAAACTCTAAATATCCTGTCCCCTAGTAAACCCCCGTAGATATTTTCCCTAATTTTGGGGGGTACATCCCTAAGTTGGCAACACTGATACCGTTGTACGGCCTAACCGCCGGACTGCTCTACACACGCACGAATTTGGTACGGAGCGGACCAGATCCGATGCGGACAGCGGCGAACTCTTCGTCTTCTTCTGGCGTACTCTTCGCCTTCTTCATATGTTCGCCGGACTGCCCTACACACGCTCGGATCTGGTACGGAGCGTACCAGATCCGCTGTACGCTCCGTACCAAATTCGTGTGTCTGTAGACACCATTACTACAAACATTATTAATACATAATAAATAATATGTATCACGTTGTTACAATGCCACTGACAAGTGTGACACTAAATAAAAAAATATCAAGGCGTGTTTTGGTGCTTTAAATTTATTTAAAATATTATGTAAATAAAATGTTATTGTGGTGTAACTTTCAATACTTCAAATGTTATTTTGTATCTTTTGTATAGTGATTCTTTTATTTTATATTTTGTTGTTTATGATTTAAAAATTGTATTGCGAATGTTGTGTTGCCTTTAAAGGCGTTTGCATCAGTTATTTATATGCTGGTAATCATAATAAAAAAATAAATAAAAGGATTTCAAATAACCTATTTAATGCAGTGCCTATATTATACAAAAATAAATAATATGCAATTTCTTTTTGCTCTAAGAGCTCAGTGCTCTTGGTCAAACTAAAAGTGACCGACTAGATCAAATACTTAATGAGTAAATAAAAAAAAATTAGGCCTTTTCATCCGTTAATGGATGATTTATACAGTATTCTCTGAGCGAAGCAACCACTCTTGAAATACTGTAGGGCCTGGGACAGTCGGTTTTTAAATGTCGTATGGTTGCCCAAGCACATACGGCATTCTCACAACACAGTCAGCCTAGTCCAGAGGAATGACTGGTCAATACGTCTGGGGCCAACTATGTGCGGGTTTCCTCACGATGTTTTCCTTCACCGTTACAGCGTCCGTATAATGTACTTGAGATCTGAAAAAGTCTCATTGGTACACGCCACAACCTGGGATTCGAACCCGCACTTTCTCGAGTGCGAACCAAACGGTCTACCCACTAGGCCACGGAGCTCACTATAATAAGTAAATAAAAAACCAATAAACCTCCTTAAGCATTTAATGAGAAAATAAAAAGGAGTGATAGATATTTACTTCGTCCCATGTTTATATAGCAAGGACTCGCCGGGATGTATTATTCAAAGCATCAAGGCCTTGGCAAAGGCAATGAATTCTGCTCTTAAGGCGTTGGTCTTGATAGAGACTTATGTATGTCCTATATTCTGTTCAAACCCAATTTCATATTTTTGTAAACACAACAATAGTACATTATAATGTTACAATCACGATACAAAGAAATACAATGGTACATTAAAGCGTGATAATTTTCTAAGAAATGTACGTTATAAGGTGGGTTCGCCGAGTGAGTGAGGTGACCGGAGGTCCATTGGGGGGCGGGGGGGGATTTAAGGACTGGGAACGCAAGTCGCAACACCAGAAGAGTTACAAGAATAACTCCTCTGGTGTTGCGAGTGTTCATGGGCGGCGATAATCTCTTACCATCAGCGATTTGTCTGCTCGTTTCCTGGCTTATTTCATAAGAAAAAATTTGCCAGTGTAATATTACGAAAATTATTATTTTAGATCTCGTAGACTGCACTATAAATTACATTGTGTTTTAAGTAGGCAATCGGACAAATTTTTTTTATTGCATAAATGAATAGTACTCTTAAATATGAGTAACTTCACAGAAGAAACCGTATATCAAAAGTCAATATTTTCAAAGGTACAGCGATTTGTATAAAAAATTTCGCGAGTCTCCTAAAAACGCTCCATACTAAAGCAGACACAATAAAATTTCTAGGATTAATGTTTGACCAACACTGTAACTGGAAGGCACATGTGGACTATATTTGTAGCAAGCTGGACAAATTCGTTTATGCATTGCGACGTTTAGCAAAGACTGTGTCAATGTCAGCAGCTCTTTGTGCATATCACGGATACGTTTCTTCCGTCCTATCATATGGTCTTATAATCTGGGGCAACTCTGTTGAATTCAATACAGCTTTCAAATTACAAAAGAAATGTGTTAGAGCTATATGTAATGTAGGACCACTTGAAAGTTGCAAACTGCTATTTAAAAAACTGGGTCTGCTTACATTGCCAAGCATGTACATTAGAGACATGTGTATGTTTGTTAAAAAAAACCCCAAATATTTTGTACAAAACAAGGATATTAACATAACTAACAGATCACAACGCTATCCCAATAAATTAGTTATGCCTAAGTGTAACAGCACAGCATGCCTAAAGAGTCCCTATTTTATGGCTATTAAACTATATAATAAATTGCCAAAAGAATTTGATAAACTTACCAACTTTTAAAAGAAAATTAAATGAATGGCTTTAAGATAAATGTTTTTATGAAGTAAAGGAATATTAGGTGGATAGGTGGTGGATAGTTACTAAAAAATATTATAATGTGACATTGACGAATTGTTCTCCTCCTACTTCTTTCATTCTGTATTATAACATAATTATTTTTTTATTTTTTTGACATTAAAATATGTAGATAGGTACCTATGTATTAAATAAAAGAAAAATAATAATTAGTATCATAAATTTTTATCATTGACATTTGCATACTTTTAATTTAGTTGAGTGACATGATTCTGAAATGCATAGTACATAAGACCAAACTGTACATTCGCTCTGGCAAATAAACGATTTATTTATTTATTATTTATTTAAATAAAAAACCTACAAATGACGTCACTTGTAGGTTATAGTATATGAAGTAGTATATGAAGTATATGGCCGCAGGAATATATTTGTAAATATCTCCGATATTTGTGCTTTTAAGTTCATACTTACCATAATTAATGTTTTTGTATATGATGTGAGTAAACTAATGATGTAGGTTTTGTTTACCAATTTCGCAAAAAAAAATTTTTTTTTTTGGTATAAAGACTCGCGAAATTTTGTATACAAATCGCTGTACCTTTGAAAATATTGACTTTTGATATACGGTTTCTTCTGAGAAGTTACTCATATTTAAGAGTACTATTCATTTATGTAATAAAAAAAAAATCAGTCCGCTTGCCTATTACATAATAATATTTTATTAAATCCTGTACGTTATTCGAATGTTATTATTTGGAGATAGGTTGTTCCTTTCCCAGCCGGTCGACGTCTAAGTTGATCCTAAATCCACCAGGCGAGGGTTGTGACTTTTGCCACAGGCTAGTATAGGATACTCTGTGTCCTTTGTGCTGTCATCTGTCACAACCTCTTGTCATTTTCATTGGTGTCACTTTTCCCTCCGGAAACGACGCTAAATAAACTTCAGAGTGTTTTATGTGAATAAAAAACTGTGTAAATTAAATTACAAGCTGTTAATTCAAAAACGTTCAGTCGTTCGAAATATTTCAGCTATTACAAAAGTTATATTTCTTGTTGTAAATGGCGCACTTCTTTTGTGAAAAACGTGTTTCGCAAGCTTAACGCAAGATTAGCTTTTTAATGAGTACCTATTTGATTTTGCATTCAGCAAATAGTGAATCTAGTGTATGAAAATATAGCTTGCATAGCCCTTTACAAATATAAATAAAGTACTAACGTTTGTGTTGTTTTATAAGTAGGTACATGAAATAACAAATAAACTTAAATAACTATCAAGCGCATGGCTAATGCCTTATAAATAATATACTAATCATCTTAATCCTTAGACATAAGTTCTTTATTTATTTAGCTGGTCTAACATTTTATTTCCATAGCATGAACAAGACAAGTAAGGATGGAACAAGCTCGAGTTCATCTAGTAAAGATGGAACCAGCTCAAGTTCATCTGACTCCTCGCTGGCCAAAAAGCGTAGCCGCAGACGTAGACGTCACCACCAATTTAATAAAGAGGAGTCCGAGTTAGCCATTATGCGGAATCAAATTGAGGAGTTACGGCAACAATTATATACCTCACAAAATCCATATTATAATGTAGATGAGGATGTGTTGGATTTGGGCTTCGAAGAACCTGAAACCTCACCGATTCAACAACCCCCTACTTCTGGGGTGGCGCTTAGTTTTGAATTAACAACTAAATTAAAGGAACCCGCAGTTCCCAAAACTAGTGATGAATTATTAAAACAGTTAATCCAAGCACAACACTTTGGCGAGAAGGAATGGGCAGAGGTCCAATATTCCGAAGCTCAGAAAAAATATAACCATGCACCGGGTTTTACAGAACTAGAGGCAAACGAAGAGGTGAAAACCTATGATTCCCTCCGCCATCTCTCATATAATGACAAAACCTTTGCCGCACTAACTTCATGCGTGCTTAAGCAAAATGAAGCGCTCAGGAGCTGCCTACATGAATTCTCGCAATGGGCAGAGACGAGCAGTGAGGTATCTAGGGATTCTGTACAGGCTAAAATAAAGGAGGTTTTTGCATCTGGTGAATATTTGAAAGTTTTATCAGACCTGTTGCAAATAGTATGTGGCCACCGCTCTGAGGTGATCGAAATGAGGAGAGATGCAATATTGAAAAATATAAGAGATCCACTTATTAAGACCATGTTAAAGAAAATACCACCAACCTCGGAGTATTTGTTTGATCCAAATCCTTTTGTTTCGGTATTGGAAAAAAGTGGAGGGGTTAGAAAAGTGTTCATGCCCTTGAGCAAAACAGGAAGTTTTCCGGCTTCACGAGCCACATTTTACCGACCAGCACAACTCCCCTCGCAGGGGATGACCTATGGTCGAGGACCTTCGCAGGGCCCTATCCACAATGTACCATCACGCTCTCTTCAACCGTGGCAGAGTTTTAAAGAAAACCGTCCACCACAAGGGCAGAATGAGGTAGACCGTCGCATGGGATACGCGACGAAAAATACATTTCGCCCTCGAGGAGGTGCACAAAACAGTAAACCGCAAGAATTCAATTGTGGTACCCGCAAACGTGCGGCACCCATATCCACCTACACTGGTAAAAGAATGCGGAAATATTGACTGTCACAAGTTCAGAGCGGGACAGTTAGCGGGGTACTTGGAGCAGTGGAGACTACTGGGAGCTCCACACAGTCTACTTCAATTAATAAATGGGTACCGCATACCATTCTGTCAAAGACCATTTCTAGTGTTACCAAAAATAAAAGAAAAGACTGACAGCACAGTGGAGACCGTAGCAATGGCAGCTACATCCGCTACGTCCTATTTTCAACTTGAAGGCTCTGAACAAATATGTAAGTACAAGCAAGTTTGGACTGATAAGCCAGTATCGAATTTCCGACTTCCTACAACCGGGAGATTGGATGTGCAAAATCGACCTCTCGCAGGCTTACTTCCATTTGCCCGTGGTCAAAAGTCACAGACGATTCCTTCGCCTACTATTCAAAGGAAGACTGCTGCAAATGACTTGCCTGCCGTTCGGCCTCAGCTCGGCGCCGAAAGCCTTTGCCTTACTGACAAACTGGATTACACGAACTCTAAGGGATCAAGGGTTGCGCATTGCAGTATATCTGGACGACTTCCTCATAGTACATCAAGACGAGGAAGTCCTGAAAATACATTTAAATTAGTAATAGAGAGACTCCAATATCTAGGCTGGAATATCAATTTCGAGAAGTCCCTGATTTCACCCCAGAAACACCTCACATATTTGGGTATTCAATGGAATCCCTGGTCCAACGAGAAATACTTACCCCAAGAAAAAGTTATGACCCTTACCACAAAAGTCTCGACCACGCTAAGAAAGAGGAAGTCCACCTTGAAAGAACTGCAAAGTCTCGTAGGCCTCCTGAGTTTCGCGAGCTTTGTAGTGCCCAGGGGAAGATTGCACTTTCGAGCCCTGTTACAGTTCCTGAACGATATCAGCAAGATTCCGACTTCGAAAAGTCATCTTTTACCAGATGTAGCAATACAAGAGTTGAGGTGGTGGCTTCGAAATTGCGAACTGTCCTCTCCAATTCACGTGGCACCCCCGACACATTTTCTAGTCACGGACGCGTCCGACCTAGCTTGGGGTGCACATTTAGACAATTTCCCTCTGTCGGGGACCTGGTCAAAAGAAGAGCAGAAGGCGCACTGCAACCTAAAGTAAATGCTCGCAGTATTGAAGGTCCTGCAGTCCTACGGTCAATACCTAAGTCGGTCTACTGTATTAGTCCAGTGCGACAACCGCACGGTCATAGCTCATCTGAGAAACGAGGGGGGCACAAGATCAACAACAATGATGAACCTGACAAGGGAAATATTTCACATGTTGAGCCAATATCAGATAAATCTCAAAGCACATTACCTGCCCGGCAAATACAATATTCACGCAGATCACCTTTCATGCCATCGCCTACCACCAGAATGGCATCTTCTACCGAGCGGAATGCAGCTAGTGTTCAAAAAGTTTGGAGTCCCAGTAATAGATCTCTTTGCGTCGAGCACCGCACACACGGTGATAAACTACGTATCACGGGACTTGACAGACACACAGGCCGTGTTTCACGATGCATTCTCAAGGACTTGGAATTATCAGCTAGCGTGGGTCTTTCCTCCACCTTACCTGATTCCCAAAGTGCTACTTCACCTCAACAAAGCGTGTGGAACCTACCTCCTAGCAGCCCCTCGATGGGAGCATGTATTTTGGCGTACAGATCTGAAAGCGAGGGCACTGGCGACCCCATTCACTATCAACAACCTCAGCCAGTGCTTAGTGGACACAGGGACCGGACTGCCGCCACCGAACGTTCGAGAAATGACGCTGGAAATATGGAAATGTGGGGGTGGTCTGGGAACTTAACTGACTGGAATAAAGATCAAGTTCAGTTGTTACAGTCAGCTTGGCGACATTCAACAAGGAAGACATATAGAGTCGCTTGGAAAAGATGGCTCAGTTGGACACAAAGGCACTCGGTTGACCCGCAAAAGCCGAGTGGGTCCAGTCTAGCTAGGTTTCTGGCGGACCTACACATAAAAGAAGGACTATCCTACAACACTATTATGTAACATAAATCAGTGGTATCTACATTATGTAACACTGAAGAGACTAGTAGACTTAGCTCACATACATAAGTCCATCATATACTTAAGTCGATTTCCTTAAGAAAACCGCCTACAAGAAAACCGCCTGTTTGGAATATAGATGTTTTGGTATCATACATGGGCAGTGTAAACATAGATGTTAATAATTCTTTTCAAGTTTGTAGACATACAGCATCATTACTTTTACTGTGTTCAGGTAGAAGAATACATGACCTAACATTATTAGCAGTGGACCAAGAACATTTTATAGAAGATAGCAAAGACATAATTTTTTGGCCTGTATTTGGTTCAAAAACAGACAACAGTTCTCACAGACAATCAGGCTGGAGACTGTTGTCTAACCCGGTCAACTCCAACCTTGACCCCGTACTGTGGGTTAAACGAGCAATAGAGGTAGTTGATTTTAAACGGAACAAAGCCAGTTGTAAAAATTTATTTGTTAGCCTCAGAGGCCAGGCTAAACCTGCAAGTCGTACTGTAATTGCAGGATGGGTAAAAACACTGTTATTAGAAGCTGTCATAATAGCTACGCCAGGAAGTTTCAGATCTGCGGTAGCTTCAAAAAACTGGACCGATCATTTCCCATTAGATGAAATAATGGCTAGGGGAAACTGGAAGTCAGAAAATACTTTTGCTCGTTTTTATAAGCGCCAAGTTATGCCATTTTCTACCTCAAACAGTATAACAAGGATGTTTGAACCTGTTGATTAATGAAAGACAAATAATTTTATTTTTATAATATGTTTTATTTTCTATGTCAGACAGACGCTAATATTATGTTTTATGCTTGTTCTCAGATTATATCGGCATATTGTGTTCCAGTCTGAGCTCAGATATCAATGTTATGTTCCATTTTGAGCTTAGATATTAATGTTTTATTTTATTATTGAGTTGACTGTTTCTGTTGCAAAATTTTAATTAAAATCTTTATTATAACTTTTCTTACTTCATGTTTCATCTTATCATATTATATAGATCACATTGGTGTCACCCACCAGGCGATAACAAACACGTCTCAAATAATAACATTCGAATAACGTACAGGATTTAATAGCAGCGTTTTACCCTGAAATAAAACGCATAAATACTTACCTTATTCGAATGTTACATTAGGTTGGGGAAAAAGTTTCTTCGCATTTTATATAAAAATTCAAAAGGTTTTTTTATAGAGTTTATTTACAAGTGACTAAAGTATATAGGTGCCATTTTGTTCGATAACTTTTTGCCATCTTGTTGGTAGGTACATGATCCCATTGCTATAAATTTTTTGGGGCTTCTGATGAAAAAACTGCGACAAGTGGTTTTGGCAGTCCTCTTGTGATGTCAACCTGACACTGCCTAAGGAATTCTGCAGCGACCGAAACAGGTGGAAATCTGAAGGTGCAAGGTCAGGACTATACGGCGGATGCATTAACACCTCCCAGCCAAACTCCCGTAATTTTTTCTGAGTGGCTAAAGATGTGTGAGGTCTAGCGTTATCATGGTGAAAAACCACACCCCTTCTGTTGATTAATTCCGGCCGCTTTCTCTCAACTTCTTGCTTTAATCTCATCAGTTGTTCGCAGTACAGTTCAGAATTGATGGTCCTGCCTGGCGGTAACAGCTCATAATGAATAATGCCCTTCCAATCCCACCACACACACAGCATCACCTTGTTGCGAGTCAACCCGGGTTTCGCCACAGTCTGTGAAGCCTGACCGGCCTTTGACCACGATCTTTTTCGCATGTTCTTGTCGTACGTGATCCACTTTTCATCACCAGTTATCAGCTTCTTCAAAAATGGTTCGGTTTCATTACGTCGTAATAAAGAATCACAAATGAGTACACGGTTCATTAGGTTTCTTTCAGTGAGCTCATGAAGCACCCAAATATCGAGCTTTTTTGTGTACCCAGCTTTTTTCAAATGCGCCAAAACCGTTTTGTGGTCAATCCCCAGTTCTTCAACTACATCGTAACTACTAATATGCCGATCTTGCTCCACTTTTTCAAAAATGGCAACAGTTTTGTCCGTAACAGGGCGACCAGAGCGACGTGCATCTTTGATATCAAAATTTCCGGATTGAAAACGCTTAAACCGAATTTGCGCTACTCTCACAGATACTGCATTAGGTCCATAAACATCACAAATTTTTTCGCGGCTTGTGTTGCATTTTTACCTTTTTTGTAATAAAATTTTAAAATGTATCGAAATTCTTCATAAGAATCACTCATTTTAACAATAAGAAAAACAAATGAAAATCTCAAATTTACCTAATTTGAATTTGGAATTGTCTTCTGTAAAATTAAAACTTTTTAATGATACCAAAATCAGCTAGATACAATTGGTATAGCCCAAGATATTTTATGACAAGTTCATACATACTATAATGCGAAAAGACTTTTTCCCCAACTAGCCTGTGGCAAAAGTCACAACCCTCGCCTGGTGGATTTAGGATCAACTTAGACGTCGACCGGCTGGGAAAGGAACAACCTATCTCCAAATAATAACATTCGAATAAGGTAAGTATTTAATAAGCGTTTTATTTCAGGGTAAAACGCTGCTATTTTCATTTTTTGTTCCAGGTAAATTATTTTATACTTTAATGCAGCAACGTATTGTCCATTACGATCTGCACTGACAGGAGGGAGCCAACCGATGGCGAGCTCAACTTTAATTTTGATTAGACTTTTAACAATACCTAGATTTGAAACCTTATGACTGGAACTACGAGACGAGTATATTGTCCGGAATCCGTAAAGCCACGGAAGATCAGAGCACCTAAAATAGAACTCTGCGGCAATACAATAGAGCTGAAAATCGTAACAAAATTAGTGTCTAGTCAAATGTCAACGTCATATTATATGACAGCTTGACACTCAGCATATTTTCAACTCTATTGTATTAGACTCTGTTCTATTTTCAGTGCTCTGAATTTTCCCGGGCCGCCGGGATTCCGGATCATAAAGTCCTACCCTAATACTAATATCTGTTGCGCGCAGTATTATATTTTAAATACCAGGAACGCAAGTCGCAACACCAGAGGAGTTACAAGTATAACTCCTCTGGTGTTGCGAGTGTCGGCGGGCGGGCGGTAATCGCTTACCGTCAGGGATCCGTCTGCTCTTTTCTGTAACATATTAAATAATGAATTTAGTTTTTCTATACTAATATAATACAGAGGATCCGGAAGTACTGGACCGATTTTGATGAAAGTTGGTACAGATATAGATTAGACCACGAGGAAGGACAAAGGCTAATTTTTATCGCTGCAAAATGTACAGTTACCGCGAAATTTTCTTTTGCGCGCACGTAGTCGCGTGCAACATCTAGTGTTAATTGATAAAAAAGTTTTCTAAAATGGTAACATTTGGTAATTGGTATGATGAGTATAAGCAGCAACACTGACGGCCGTCGCCGTCTTTGGCGGAAGCTAAGATGTATCATGTACTAAAGAAAATATAAATAAAAATGCATTTCTAATAATTGTTTTATTATAGGTACAAACTATTGCTACAGTTTCATTTCATAAAATATTCAAACGCTTAAATGAACCTTAATTAAATTAGGCATGTATTTAAACTTGCGACAAAACAATTAAATTTTGGATGTGAAAATACCCAATATTGAATACTAAATTACTAAGTTGGCGAAAGAATGTAAGGAACAAAAAAATTACAAATCTGGTGACTAAATAATACCATTGAATTTTCCAAACTGGCAGACAGATTATATTTTAGCGAACAAATAACCATCTTAACGACAATTTGTGAGTACACATTTAATTTAAGAATAGGCACATATATTTTCCCTGATGTAGGTAACTCAAAAACCATACAAGCAGCAAAACGAGAGCACACAAAAAAAAACATAAAAGAGCGTACAAAATTTCCAAGTTTTAATCTTTCTCGGTTTTAGGGGGGTGTAGATTATTGTGTAGATTAATTTTGAAATTAAAAAATGGCGGATATTTATTTTTCGTAAAATTGATATGGATGTCGTTTACCAGGTTTTTGGGAGTGCTGGATACGAAAATGACATTAGTTTTGAAATTCCAATATGGCGGACATACTTAATTTTATAAAAATAATATGGGTGTCCTTTTATTGGTTTCTGGGGTTGATTACAAAAAAGTCATCCATTTCAAATTTCCTTAGTAACCCCGCAACCTTATCTTTTCCTCATGATGGGAAAAAAAGAAATTTGAAATTTTCCAACATTTATTTTGTATAGCTTTATACATTCCTAGTATCTCAATGTAGAGCATTTACTTCTTTTTATATAAAATTGATTCTATCTCGGAAACGGTGCATCCTATTGAAAAAATAATGAAAATTTCGTCCCCCTTAGAAGCTCCGCAACATCATATTTTCTTCATGATGGGAGAAAAAAAAATTCGAAAATCCTGAATTTAATAAACATCCGTCGTATCTCAATGTACAGCATTTACTTCTTTTTTTATAAAATTGATTCTATCTCGGAAACGGTGCATCCTATTGAAAAAATAATGAAAATTTCGTTCCCCTTAGGAACTCCGACAACATCATATTTTCTTCATGATGGGAGAAAAAAAATTTCGAAAATCCTGAATTTTCCAACATTCCTATAGCTATAAACATCCGTCGTATCTCAATGTACAGCATTTACTTTTTTTTTTTATAAAATTGATTCTATCTCGGAAACGGTGCATCCTATTGAAAAAATAATGAAAATTTCGTCACCCTTAGGAACTTCGCAACATCATATTTTCTTCATGATGGAAGAAATTTTTTTTCGAAAATCCTGAATTTTCCAACATTCCTATAGCTATAAACATCCGTCGTATCTCAATGTACAGCATTTACTTCTTTTTTTTATAAAATTGATTCTATCTCGGAAACGGTGCATCCTACTGAAAAAATAATGAAAAATTCGTCCCCCTTAGGAACCCCGCAACATCATATTTTTTTCATGATGGGAGAAAAAAAAATTCGAAAATCCTGTATTTTCCAACATCCGTCGTATCTCAATGTACAGCATTTACTTCTTTTTTTATAAAATTGATTCTATCTCGGAAACGGTGCACCCTATTGAAAAAATAATCCCACCAAAAACATTTTCATGTAAAAAAATTATGCCAAGACGATACCATATGACTAGCACTGTCAAAAAGTTATGAAATCTCATGTAAAACCAAGCTTCTTACCCTACACGCCTTAACTCTGCAAGCGTAACTTCACAAACTCTACACCTTAGTCATTTTATGTGGCTTGGCCATTTCGTTATTATAAGAGAGTATAATAGAAAAACAGTCGATTATAAATTTTTCTCCTTACGGCCAAGTGAATGTAGCGAAATGGCCAGGCCACATAAAATGACTAAGGTGTAGAGTTTGTGAAGTTACGCTTGCAGAGTTAAGGCGTGTAGGGTAAGAAGCTTGGTTTTACATGAGATTTCATAACTTTTTGACAGTGCTAGTCATATGGTATCGTCTTGGCATAATTTTTTTACATGAAAATGTTTTTGGTGGGATACAAATTTTCATTATCTGATAGTACTTCAAACAAGCAAATCTTGTAAATATGAATTGAGATTCTCGGAAACGGCTTTCAGTATTTCAGCTACTAGGCGACAGACTTTTGCGTTAATGGCAAATTGATCGCGGGTTCGAATCCCAGTCAGACGATTTTTTTTAATTCTATATTATTCTATGTAATAGGGTTTCGTAATACTCGAGGAAACCTTATAAATTTACTGTGTCCGTCCGTCCGTCTCCGTCTGTCTGTCTGTCCATTGTTTCAGCTTCTGTTATTCTACTAATATTACAAATGTGAATGTTTGTGAGAATGGATGGATGTTTGTAACTCTTTCACGAAAAACTACTGAACGGATTTCGATGAAATTTGATACGGTAGTAGTTTAGGCTCTGGATTAGAACATAGGCAATTTTTTATTCTGAAAAAGTGGGATACGCTATTTACGCGAGCGGAACCGCGGGCAACAGCTAGTTATGAATATAAATTGATGAAATTTGGAACAGTTATGTAATATGTAACTTAAATGTCACTTTTGGCATCATAAAATACTTATTTTATATTTCAGGGGCTTCATACATGTGAAGTGGGGATGAAAAATATTTTTTTATTGTTAGCCATTAATGTGAGGGGTATCGTTGAATACGTCTTTTAAAATAAAGGCAAGGTTTCATACATTACTTTTTTACAAAGTCAACAATTTGGAGTAACTGGCATCCAAAGTGGTTTACAAGTCCCCCCCCCCAACCCCTCCCCACCCTTTGCATCATACTAAATAATAAGACTTTTTTGTTCCCTGGCGGGATTCGAACCCGCGACCTCCGGCTTGAGTACAAACGCGCTCACCACTGCGCCACAGTGGTCGTTACTTATTCTTTCGGAAAAATATTTGAACTAATCGGACAATATCTTTTGAAGTAATTTAAATAAATACCTATTGGCTATTACGCGTTTATAGTTACGGAACCCTCCTTAGACATGTCCTGACATGCTCTTGGTTAGGTTATTCCTTTTATAATTTTTCTTCTTCCGTACTATTGTTTAAACTCCGAGCAAAGCTCAACTCCCGGGTCACTCCTGAGCATGACTCACGTCTCCCAGGTACTAGTTACTACAAACAAGTAGCCGAATCTTTCAGGGTAAAAAAATTATACTCACGTTCTATGACTTATGTAATAAATTTAGTCGAAGCACTGACATCTGTCGGTAGCAGTAAGTACTACTTGAATGCCCATTTATAATCGATTATTGTTTATAAGCTATGCTAGGTGGCGCTTTTACTACATTTTATTTATTGTAAGTTACTCGGATACTGTAAATATTTAGATGATACTAAAAAGTATGTAACTGTAATTTGATACATAGTTTTTTTTATTATTTCATTCCCTTCAGTTAATTATTATTATTCGTTTTAATGATAACTTATAATATTTTTATAGTCTTGTGTAAAAGTGACATCTATCTCGTACATTATGAATTATGTTAGTTATGAGTTCGTCGCTTGAATTGGAATCTAATTGACGTAATATTTAAATAGGTACCTAATTATTTCCCGAGTATTCTTTAGTAATTTAAACGGAAATACATACGGGGAAAATTAACAAGTGCAATAAAATATATCGATAAAGATTAAAAAAAATATTGTGTTTTTTGTTGTTAATAAAGGGATACATGGTTATTTTATTAAATTTTATTGTTATTATCGGATCCCTAATAACAACAACAATTTTCAGGCCTCTAGCTAAATTTGTGGTAATATTATAGAAACTTCCATCCTGTAGTTTAAGGGGTTGAAGGATAAATGTTTATATGAGACTTCTTACCTTAATAATTCTTAACTTAATTAAATAAATGTTGCATATATGTTAAATTTTCCGTTCAAATTCAGAATATTCGGGAAATAATTATTTCAATCAATATTAGTCAATTAGTTTACAAGCCTAGCGATGAACGACGACATAACTTATATAGTTCACAATAACGCGATAGATGGCGCTTTCACAGATAATTTAATTTAACTCCCTTGTTTAAGGGGTTGGAAGATGAAAGTTCCAATTTTGAGAATTTTTATGTTGGTTGTGTATTAATACAATCTTACGTAACAAATTTCAGCTTTCGAGAACATCCGGAAGTACGATATAATTTTGTTGATCATCAGTGAGTCAGTGACGGAATCTGGGGTTTTTAGATATCAATAAAATCTAAAGTATAAGACGTAGGTAATCGAAACTTTACATGTTTAATGAGACCGCTGATGGGAACAAATCCTAAAAGTTTCATTTATCTGGTACAATCCAAACTCAAGTTATGAGGGTTCAAAAAATCGACGAAACGCTTCGAGAAAAGGTGGTTTGGTAGTGCCCTTGCGCTTCGCTTGACGTCTTGGCATGGGGGCACTACCGTGCCCCCAGATGAAAATTTCGTCCCCCTTAGGAACTCCACAACATCATATTTTCTTCATGATGGGAGAATTTTTTTTTCGAAAATCCTGAATATTCCAACATTTCTATGTTCCCTATTTCTTCGCATAAAATCATAATATGTCATAATTTAACTTGGCATAATTTCATTTGACCTAATAGTAGTTTCGCATAATATTCATTTGTCATAACTTTCTTAGCATAATTTTTTTTCGCATAATTACTTAAAGCATAATAATTTTTAGGCATACTTATTGTAAGGCATATATTTTTTTACGCATAATATTCATTAAGAATAATATTTTTATGCATAATATTAAAAAGCATAAATATATTTACGCATAATGATATTTAAGCATACTAATATATTTACGCATACATATTTGTAGCATTTTTTTTTCACATACTAATGAATGATAAATTCTACTGGGTATGCGAATTAAGACGAAATAACAATTATAATTGTAATTTTCGACTGTTACGAAATTAAACTCGGACAAAAAACACAAACTGCTATCTAAGATCATGCCGAGCTAATTATTTTAAACATGTTAGCGGCTTACGGGTGGCCCAAGGGCCACCCCGCCGCAACTTAACCTACTGTTACACATGTTACACTAGGTATATGAGTGTAATACCTGCTTTTAATGTTTCATAAATATGCGTTTAATTACCTTAACCGTGTTTTCATTATGTTGTTCCATTTTATGCATATTTGTGCCTTGTGACAGAATGCCTTGAATTTATTATGACAAAAAAATATGCCTAACGAGTTTATGCCGAAAAACAATTATGCCAAAGTATTATTATGACAAGAAAAATTATGCCTTACGAGTTATGCCTCATTAAATTAGGACAAACAATATTAGTCTAAATGATATTTATGCCTAATGATGTATTATGCCAAGAAACCATTATGCCAAAGTATTATTATGCGTAGTAAAATTATGCCAAGTGAGGTATGCCAAATGAAATTATGACAAATAAAATTATGCGAAAGAAGAGGATCCCTTCCTATAAACATCCGTCGTATCTCAATGTACAGCATTTACTTCTTTTTTTATAAAATTGATTCTAACTCGGAAACGGTGCATCCTATTGAAAAAATAATGAAAATTTCATCCCCTTTAGGAAACCCGCAACATCATATTTCTTCATGATGGGAGAAAAAAAAATCTAAAATCTTGAATTTTCCAACATTTCTATAGATTACAACCCTCGTATTATTATCCGTAGTAGTATTATTATTATCCGTATCTCAGTACAATATTGCCATATTTAGTCGCTTCTATCTCAGAAATGGTGCATTCTACTGCAAAAATGATGAAAATTTCCTCCCCCTTATTAACCTAGAAATCGCATATTTTCTTCATGAATGGTATAAAAATTCATAAATCCTGAATTTTGAAAATTTTCTATATATAGCTGGTACCTTGAACTACATAACATACTGTAATAATAATCATCAAGCCTAATTAGCATCCCCAAGATCTTTTTATTTACTATTCTTATTCATTTTACGAAGATTGAATATTCTCCATTTTGGAAAATGAAATTGGAAGACAATTTTGTAATCAGAACCCCCAGAAACCTGGTAAAGGACAACTTTATTAATATTAATGACAAAAATTTACGCCATTGTGGAATTTCAAAACAGATTTTATTTACATACTAGCTAATGCCCGCAACTTCGTTTGCGCAGAACTAACGAAAGCAGAACCCTATTTTTTTAAACGGAACCCTAAAATAAAAGTAGCCTATGTTAGACCTTATTACATAAGCTATCTGCTAGTGAAAGTCCCGTGAAAATCGTTCCAGCCGTTTCATAGATTAGCCGGAACAAACAGACAGACAGACCGACAGACAGACAGACAGACGGACAGACAAAAATTTAAAAAATTGGTATTTTATTATAAGTACCGAATATACTTTCAGATTCATTTTGTGAAAAGCTGTTAATTTGAAGTTACAAACAGACACTTCAATTTTATTTATCTGTATAGATGTATAGATTATTCTGCACCCCCAGAAATCTAGAAAATGACACCCATGCCAAAGAAAAACTTACTTCAACAGTATCCAAAAATAGGATTTTCCGTAGTCAGCAAATTGACTTTTTAGCAGCCATTAATTTATCAACCAAATCTGGTTTTATAGCTGCTTATATGGTATAATGGTCACCAACTCGGAAATTAAGTCACCAACTTATAAATGTCGGTGCAAATTTGGATTAAATTTCGCTTCTTTTTATCCGCCGACTTTTGAATTTTTTGTCACCCGAGTGTTTTCGCCAGTTTAGTAATTTAGTCGCCAACGTATTAATTCGCTGCCAAATTCTGTAATACAGTATGCTCACATGCAGCCGCCAACTTATTTTTTGTTCGCTCGATTAATTATATCCCATTAAATTATTGTTACTGCAACTTTGCACAGCAACAAACCACTTCAAATGTTTGTCATAAAACTAGTTACAATGTCGAATTACATGGATAGCAAAACAAAATAACTTTAATCGCGAATTTGAAAAATATTCATCCAGAAACCACTAACGGCCCGTTTCAATAACCTATCTACCAATAACTATTTGTTATCGCATAAAACCGGCAAATGATTGAATGACGTGGTTTTTAACAAATAGTTATTGGTTATTGTAATGAGCCGTAGATGAATCTTTTGTGTTACGGTAACTCGGCGCAAGTTAAACTTAGTTTATCTAGAGTTTATGCAAAATAGGAAATCGGGCGTAAGTAAATCCGTATTGATAATATCGCTCTCCTGTTGTACTCGAAGCCATAGGCGAACTAAATGAAATTCACAGGTCCGGTGAAACCTTTGAGGTACATTAATCGAATGTACTATTAACTATATGGCTCCTTTGTTTCTTACATACATACATACATATAATCACGCCTTTTTCCCGTAAAGGGGTAGGCAGAGACCACTTTTTGCCACTTGCTACGATCCTTACATACTCGTTTCGCTTCGTTCACTTTCATTCTTACCATCCATTCCTCTTCTTACATTGAACGTAGCGAAGCGGCTCTCCATAGTCCGCTTTTCACCTCCGCGAGAAACGAGACGTGATGGGTGGTGAACCACATCGCCGTTTTTTAGTTCAATTAAATAGTTCATATAATATTATGATATTTGCATTGTCAGTAGAGTATAATCGTCAGTCCTAGATAGGATGGACATCCATCCAGGATGTTTGATATTCTTTGACGCTTAAACTACTGAACGGATTTTGCTGAGTTTTGGTGCGGTAGTAGACCGAACCCTGGAACATAGGCTACTTACTTTTTATTCCGAAAAAGTACTGATCCCGTGGGATACTGTATTTTCGCGAGCGTAGTCGCGGGCAAAAGCTAGTAGAGTACAACCATAAATAGATTTAAATACGCTAAATAAAAGAAAATAAAACCAGCGAGTCGGACTTGCGCACGTAGGGTTCCGTACCATTATCTATAAAAATATTAGCGTCAGTATATAGAGCAATAAACTACCTGAGCACCAACATGTAACACGTTTAACTACGAGTCCATAAAGGTCGTCAAATCAGAGCCTTTAGTCAAGATGCATTCGATAATTTCGAATCCCATACATTTTAATTTCGAAATTCGCCGTTGAAATTATCGAATGCATCTTGACTAAAGGCCCAGTATAACAGAATGCGCAATCTTCATAGAATATGTCATAGTAATTATCGTAATAGAGCTGAAACATTTGCGCAAACAAAAAACTAGTTTACATCCATCCTCGCATATTTCATAACACAAAATGTATTCTCAAATTACAAAGTCCGACGAAAAAAATTCAAAATCATAGTGAAGTTTCTAGCCATAGTCGCGCAAAGACTTCTATATACTCAAAGTAGTGGCGACATTCCCTACAAATGACAGCTCGAGCACCGGCGAATGTTGACGTGAGCCGGTTGACACCGAAATAATTTTAAACGTTGCGTCAGACAAATCTATCTTAAATATTATTAAACTAGTTTTACCCCGCGACTTCATCCGTGTGGACTTCGATTTCCATACAAAAAAGTTAATCCCTTTTACACCCCCTTAGGAGCCGAATTTTCAAAAATCTTTTCTTTGTGGATGCCTACGTCATTATAACTATCTGTATGCGAAATTTCAGCAAAATCCGTTCAGTAGTTTCGGCTGTGCGATGATAGATGACTCAGTCAGGTTTGCCTTTTGTAAAAAACTCACGCCCCGCTCGCCGCGCACCCCCCGCATACGGCTAGCCACGCACACAGCCGCGAGTTGTCAATCGTGTAAGTCTATCGAATGACGGTTCTTTACGTTAGTAATATATATTCTTTGCCAGAGCTCCGCCGACCGCTAGCTATTATATTTGGATCACTGAACTATTTCTTCATTAAACTTTGCCGCAAATATGTTCTGGAGAGTTTCACGAAGATTTAAAAAACGCCAGGAAATTGTATGGTTTTGCTTTTTTTGAGAGAGAAAATACTGATGTTTCAGTTGTTAATTCGCCTAACGACAAATGGAAAAGAAATAGACTTAAGTAACTTTAATCTATTCCCTCTAAGTTTGCCAATATAAATAATTGACCAATGGCGCTGAAATCGTGCTCATGTTCACCAATTGAAGTAATCCATTCAATCAATACAGACGTGTCATTGGTCAATATTGACATTTGCTTGACATGTGTCAGATAGCTTATTTGCATGTTTTGTCTCTGTCACTCGATATAAAGTAAACCGCAAAAAATATTCCGAATAAGCTATCCAACGACATACAAAATATGGTAAAACAGGCACTATCTAGTATACCTATTAACCCCCTTAATTTCTAATAAAACAATTTACTTAACGGATCGGATAACTTAACAACGTTTCTGTCATTGTCTAATACGTTGGAAATGTACCATGATAGAAAAAGATAGCAACGTTGTTTAATTTATCCGCTGTGTAAATATTTTTATTAGTAAGGGGATTTATGTATGAAGTAAAAAGTTATTAAAGTAATATTATAAGCCAAAATGTTATGCAATAGTTATAAAAATTTTGTATGATAAAAATATATAGGCACGCCTCTTATTTATTTATATTATATATCTATGTAGGCACGTGTTTAATATTAGTTTGTAAAGTGTAGGGTCTAGGTCCCAAAATAATTTTGACTAAAACTAGATACGTGACCTTTCCAAATTTTATAGAAATTTCATATTTAAAAGGTGATAATAGAATTATAATATTTTTTTTAAATAGAAAGTAAATTATTTCGTAGATAATAAAATTATACACCTCTATTTAATTTAAATAAGTCCAAATCTAGATTTTAAATTAGCTTGAATAGATAAAAATACTAGTAAAAATATCCATACTATTTTTGTCCATATCAATATTTATATTTTGTTATTACTATTCGTGGGTAGGTTGTTTTATAGTTTGTCTTAACAGGTATCCTATTTTCTAAGCCATGTTTTCCAAATTTAGATCCCACAGTAGAGCTAGTAAATAGTAATTAGTTTATTCAGTAATTTAGGCGCTACCTAAATTACTGAATAAACTAATGTATTACAATTCATTAATTGTAATATATTATTTTATCCAGAAGTTGTTAATAGATTCGAAATTATGACCCAGCAACAAATTTACAGTGCTCATTGCCAAGTCACTATAGTAAATATTAAAAAAATAAAATTATCCACATGCAGTCATAAAAATTTTATGAATAACTAATAATAAGGTACTAACCTAAATTAGTCTTGGTTTCTACGATATCTCAAAACTTTTTAGATGAAAAAGACTTGGCTCTTTTTCGTTTAGGTGATGGCTTTTATGAGATAAAATTTTCATGAAGTATTTGTAAGCGATCACCGTTTGGTCACCGACCAAAGAAAGATCTTTGGTCGGTGACCAAACCACTGTGCGTAGCTCTTCCCTGCTGTTACTGTATACGTACGTCATGTAGACAAAAATGTGAAGGAATAAAAATATGGTTACGGAATAACACGCTCTCGCAAAATTCGTTCCTCGGCTTTTTTCATATTCAGTTTTCCGACCGTGAATTATTTAACAAATGAAATACATTTTGATATTTTATAAATTGGAAATCGTGAATATTTTCATATTTTAAAAGTTTGCTTGCGATTGATTTATAAGGTGTTTCCAATTCGACGTTCCGCAGATTTATACTTCCGATTGTTTTACGTGAGTTAAAAACTTTATAATAAAAAAATTATTGAAATTAATTGTTGACAGAATTGTTAGGTTGGTAGTTAGTAGGTAAGTAAGCTAACAATTCTAAATTGAAAAGAAGAATGAAATATAGTATGCTAGCTAAAAACTATTTACTATGTCCCAAGAAAATATTTTGTATATTTTTATTAGTATAATATCAAAAAGGTTTATGTAAAATATAACATTTATAACAGAAAAATCGCGTCAGCTACATGTACGAGTATCATATTATGAGAAAACGTATGAATAATAAAATATTTAATAACGAAATTAATATCAAACAGGGTTTTATTTGTGGTTTTAATATAACAGACATAAAGAGATTTAAAATATATTAAAAGTATGCAGAAGCAACATTTTTACATCAGTAAATAAAAGTTGCTACCGTAGTTGCTTTTAAACTTGATATAAAATTCTATTACCAAAGTGAAATGTTTTAAAGTTTATGGCGGAGTAAAATAGTTGCTTTGAAAGATTGTTTGTTGATATTTTACTGAAGATTACAGAATAATATATAATCATATTGTAAACTTGTTTCACTATTATAAAACAGTAATGGTTCTCGTCTAAGCACTAACAGGGCATCTAATCATAAGCAGGTAGATTCTAATTCAAAAGCAGTAGGCGGCTGTGGTAGGTTTGGCCTGTGCGTTGATCAGTCTGCTTTGTCTTATATAATATTATGTCACCGTAAAATTGTAAAAACCGTTAGATTGTAATATAACTACTAACTAGTGAAATTGTAAAATGTTAATAGACGTTCGACGCGAATATTATGCCTATAATTTAGCACTATAATTTTTACTAGATTATACCTAAATATATTATAAATCTTTCGATATATTTTTACAATCTCGTTAGTTATTTTACAATCTAACGGTTTTTACAATTTTATGGTGACTTTATATATAAGTTATGTATATAACTTATATATACTGCGAATACTCGGTAATTAACGATACATAATAATTTTCGCGAGATGTTCTATTTTAAGCCAAGTGCAAAATCTAGTAGTTAATTATTTAAAAAAAAAATCCTTTCGAAAGTTTGTGATTGTTGTTTAATTTGTATTTTAAAAATAATACTTGGGTTGATCGTAAAAATTTTCACAATTAGTCGTTGAACAAATGTTCTTGACAGTTGGAAATAACTTCTCAATATTTGTAATGGAGCAATGTAATAATACTAAAAATATATTGATTTATTACATTTAACCAAATATTGTTCATAGTTTTAAACATTTTTCCCGACGTTTCGGCAACTTTCTAGTCCTCCCGTGGCCACGGCTGCTGGAAAGTAGCTGAAACCGTTTTCAGAAAAAATAAAAGTGTATCGCGACCATAGATATATAATATTAAAAAGAGGATCACGACACAATCCGTGAGCTTATAACTATATATATATATTTTTTTTAATATTATATTATTTTATAAGGGTTTTCATCTATAAGACATGACAACCCTATCGTATCCACCGTAAAGAAATTTCCCCATAAGCTTCAATAGCCAATTTGTACACAGCCAACGCTGCACTTGATGTAGGTTTGCACAAACAGCTCTGTATCCACCCAACATCTAATGAATTTATACTAAATTTGTCAATGAGTGATTTTCTTTTCCTTCTATTCTTGACACATTCCATCAAAACATGCCAAACGTCGTCTATTTTGTTACAAATTTCACAATTGGGTGAATCTTCTTTTTTCATTAAAAATGCATTTTTTTTTTGATGGAATGTGCCCTGAACGAATTCTTAATGTTAGTTTTAACACTTTTCTATTTATTTGACCATCTGCGAACCAAGGAATATGAAGAGGCTCACACTGAATAGTCTTGTACCATAGTTTTAGATCTCTCATCAAAATAGTCCTTCCAACAAATGAATGTTCTCTTTTTTTAGGGTTCCGTAATACTTAAGGAACCCTTATAGTTTCGCTCTGTCCGTCTGTCTGTCTGTCTGTCTGTCTGTCTGTCTGTCCGCGCCTCTAGCTCCTGTAATTATGAATATAAATTGATGAAATTTGGTGCAGTTATAGATTGTGTATAGATCACGGTTTCGGGATTATAAAAAAATAATAATTTTATATTTTAGGGGTGGCTCTTCATACATGTGAAGTGGGGATGAAAAATATTTTTTCACTCTACCCCATCGTGTGGGGTATCGTAGAATAGGTCTTTTAAAATAAAGGCAAGGTTTCATACGTTACTTTTTTATAAAGTTGACAATTTTCGAGTAATCGGCCTCCAAAGTAGTTGGTAAGTTGGTCCCCCCCTAGCATTTTTAAACTATAGGAGATAGAAACTTGCAAATTTCCATGCTGATAGATCATGCTAAAAACTCTTTAGGAAAACTATTTTGAACCAAATCGGACAGTAACTTTTGGAGTAATTTAAAAATAATTAAAAAAAAAGCATATTACGCGTTTATAGTTACGGAACCCTCCTTAGACATGTCCTGACATGCTCTTGGTTAGGTTAGGTTATTTAATATTGGTAATAGTTCCGAATAAAAAGGTTTAATTTTAATTTCTCTACCAGCTGAACATGCCTGTTTTGCCTATGTGTCTGCCTCTTCATTACCAGACACTCCGATGTGAGACGGGATCCATTGTAGTTTTAATTCTATTTCTTTCTAAGGATATCATAGGTAACTGACACCCCTCGGACTCCCGTCGCACATCGGACTATGTGTTGTAACGCACTCTTGCTGTCTGACAAAATAACTACTTTTCTTATATTATTTAATATAGCGTACTTAAGAGACTCATTTATACCAATCAGCTCCAATGACATAATCGAAACCTCGCCTATAACTTTAAACATAAAACCTTGAGCATTTGCTGATGGATCATAAAATCCTACTCCTCTCGCAGAACCATTCTTAGAACCATCAGTAAATATTCTGTGCCATAGCCTGTATTTGTCTGCTGTTTCTTCTTGAAATAACTTTGTATCAACGAATTCAAAACTGAAGATGGGCTATGACGTCATTTGACAGAACAAATCTTCATACAACACAAAGAAAAAGTTACTTCTCTTGGTTTTCACCATACTTCAAATGTCAGCCATCTTGTTTTTATCCTACATCAAAGTATGTCAAAACGGCCCCAAAATTTTCAAAAGTGGGGCCATTTAACTGGTAACACTTTTTGCCGCAACACGCCTCGTCTATATTAAATGCATTTATGCTTTGTAAATTTAACATACAGTATAACCAAGGGTATGTTCCGATATGTAGGTACTGCGAGCACTGCGTAGTGCACAGTGCTATTACTGTAGAAAAATTCGTTCCGTTATGGACTGCCATGAGTATAGGCAGTATACTGCCGCAGTACAATATGACGTCATAAATCGCCGCCATATTCTACTGTGAGCACTGGTGTTTTCGAGGTAAGGTACTCGCAGTACTTTGATCACGTGATTAAAAAGTTCAAACGTCAAAATGAAGACCATTCCTAGTTGTCAGTTGAAGTCCATAAAATTAAGTAGGTACTAGGGCAGCAGTATAACTGGCTATAAAGGAACGGCTTCACAGTATACTGAATTGACGTCATATAGTACAGTGGTCGCAATGCATATCGGAACATACCCCAAATAATATAAATTATTACTAACCGTCATTCAATGGACTTACACAATCGGGGATTGGACATCTGAAATATTTAGTTTCATTAATATATTCAGAAATATTGAGGCATTACTAGCTGGTAAATGTAAAAAAATATATTATTTTATGTGTAGTTTACTAATTAAATACATTTAAAAAGTACAATTTTTTTTTTGCGTAATTGGTAAACAAAACCTACATTACAGTTTACTTACATCATATACAAAAACATTCATTATTATAAGTATGAACTTAAACGCACAAATATCGGAGATATTTACAAATATGTTCCTGCGGCCGTATACTTTATACCTACTTCATACACTTTAATCCAAGAGTGACGTCATTTGTATGTCGATTTTAGTATGGAGCGTTTTTACGAGACTTGCGAAATTTTATATACAGATCGCTGTACCTTTGAAAATATTGACTTTTGATATACGGTTTTTTCTGAGAAGTTACTCATATTTAAGAGTACTATTCATTCATGCAATAAAAAAAAATCAGTCCGCTTGCCTATTGAGAGCTCGCTATATGGCTAGACGTATGCGGGTCTTTTTTTTCGAATCTAAAATTGTTAAAAAAGAACAACGTATGTCATCAGCCGGGACAGCTATTCCAATCAATAATAAATACACTACACGTATTATATCGCTAATTAATATGAGTACTTATTGATTATGATAAAACAAAGAGGTTTTTGCAATATGAACCCTTCGGAATATATTCAAAGCCCTCTTATGCTATATTTCTGACAGGAAATTGGTGTATTAGATTATTATTTATACCATCGAACTTTATCAGTTGATGATATTTTAATAAATTTTAAATAAATATGTATTTTATTTATAGTTTTTTATTTATAAAGTGTGTATTCAAAACAAAAATAGATTTAAGATGCGTGATTAGTATTCGATTCTCGTTAAAAGAATATAAAACATGTGGTCTTAAATTTTGATCAAATTATCCTATAGAATAATAATTAACGTTGACTCATAACTGCATGGCCGATATACTTCACTAATTTTTAATGTGAAGCGACGACAGTCAAATTATGACGAGGTAAATAGTGCTCTCTCAAAAATGGTACATTGGTTTAATGTTAATAATTTACTTTTAAATTCAAATAAAACGAAATGTTTAAAGTTTAGCCTCCCAAATGTTAGGCAGGCACAAACCAATATACTATTAAATGATGAGAAAATGAACTTAGTGGACACCACTGTATTTCTAGGAATAACACTAGATTGTAAATTACAGTGGGGTCCCCATATTGCAAATCTGGCAGATAAGCTCAGTTCTGCAGCATATGCAGTCAAAAAAATTAGAGAAATTACCGATGAGGATACAGCGCGGCTAGTTTATTTTAGTTATTTTCATAGTATAATGTCATATGGCATTCTTCTTTGGGGAAACGCTGCGGACATTAATACAATATTTGTGCTGCAGAAGCGAGCTATACGTTCTATTTATAAGATGTCATGTTTTGAATCTCTGAGAGAAAAATTTAAAGAAATAGGTATTCTAACCGTTGCTTCTCAATACATTTTGGACAATGTGTTGTATGTCAGAAAGAATTTAACGAATTTTAAAAAGAAAAGTGACACACATTGTAGGAATACTAGAAATAGGAACAAGTTAGAAATACCAGTGATCAGACTTAGTAAAGTAAGTAAATCTTTTAAAGGTCAATGTATACGCCTTTACAATAGAATCCCAGAAAACGTTCAAAATCTTTCCATTAATAAATTTAAAAAAGCTGTTAAAGAACGTTTGTGTGCTAAAGCTTATTATAAAGTCAGTGATTTCACTAACGATTGCACACCTTGGGAATAAGATGGCCCCATGCAAGGCTGCTTTTATGTACTTAAGTATGTTCTATGAACTTATGACTAATGTTATATAGATTAAGTTACAACATTGTAAAATATTTTTTGAAAAGAACAATTTTCCCATCTTTTTGCTAAAAGGTGGCCCCGTGCGAGTTTCTTACGCCGGTTCTTCTCGCCGGGCTAGTTTCCGAACCGGTGGTAGGCATCATGTAGGACAATTCTATAAGTGTTATATTATAACCTACATGGAAATAAAAAATTTGAGTTTGAGTTTTGAGTTTGATACTGTGCGGCGGTCACGTGATATTCAAAGCCAGCATAGAGTATGGCAGTGCGCGGGTATATAATAAGAGTTGTCACGAAATATTAACCATGTTAGTTTTCTCTAAATTTTTATTTTTTTTGTTATGTTAGAACATTACTTAAGTAAATAATATGGCCTAATATTGGGTAAAATATTTCATTCGGAAATAAAAACTGTATAATACAAAAACAAGTTTTTTGTAGTAATATAGTTACAGGGTAAGAAATCGCTATGATTCCTATAATATAAATGACAAACCAAAACAAAATCCAGTTCCTTTATAGTAGGAACAGTCCAATACTAGTATGTGGACAAATAATGTGATAGTTTCCACGGCCGCCGAAAAACCCGTTGTACCATATTTGATCTTATTACTATTGCAATATGGTTTAAAATGGTACCCGGAGTTTGTTGGTTACTGTACCTACTCTTGCCTTATAAATAGCTATAGAATTTAAATACGAACACAAATTAATGTCTCGCAAGACAATAACGAAAATACGGCGTAAGTGAATCAAATACCTAGATAATCCTGTGTTTTAATAAATGGCCGTCTTATCTGACTTAAAGTCTTACGTGGCTTCCTTTGAAAGGAGTGACTCTGTGTGAATGGCGAAATAATGGGGGTTAGCTGACAGCGGGGAAAACGGCTTTGAAGATAATCTTAGTGGTAGTGTTTAATTTGTTGAATATTCTGTACATAGTAAAACAGTAAGCTACACGCGACGCAGCATTTTCGAAACGGAAAAAGGGATTCAAAACTGAACTTTAAGGTCCAGCTTCGTAGACGCGCCGCGCGAAGTTTAAGTTTGTAGCGCTACTCTCACAACGATCGAGCCTCGCGCCACAGTATAAGAACAGTAAAAAATCTACATACAAACGTGTCGCGCTTTGGGTTAAATCCGCAATTCCGCACGCATCCAACCTGTAGAAAGCACTTTAAAAATTCTTATACGAGGTGGCATGTATAAGAATTTTTAAAGTGCTTTCTACAGGTTGGATATAACAGACTAAATACGATATCTGTTATCCCTGTTAAATTAAAAATAACAGTCAAATGTTAAGTTAGCACAGGTGAGGCGTGCATACAAGCCGGCTTCCCTTATGTATATTATTATTTATTATATATTTATTTAATACGGTACTAAACCATATCAATATTTTGCACCTAATGCACCTAAAATATTGCCCTTATACTATATGACGAACCAATTCCGTAATTCCGTATATATCAAATAATAGATTAAAAGTAATATACATAAGGGAAGCCGGCTTGTATGCACGCCTCACCTGTGTTAGTTAGTAATTTACTAAATACCATACTTGGTTACTATGGAGGTAACGCAATCCGTGTTCATGATCCAGTAGTTTTCCGCCTCCGCCAGCTCGAAGAATCTGCCCCAACGTTCAAGAACACCAGCCTGCTCCTTATCTAATCCAAGTGGGCAAGTTTGTGGTTTCTTAACACAAAATAAGAATATATTTACTAAGAAATGAAAATTTCATCTACTTCTTTATACTTTTAACTTTAATATTTGATAAAATTCATTTAATAATTCTTGATAATTACGACTCAGTTGTTACAATACGGGAGTGCAATTTACACGTTTTCAGTGATATTCAGATTTTTTTCACTTATCCATAATCATTATCTTAAATTTGAATATTTCAGCGGCAAGTAACATTCATTGACTCACCGTGTGATTTTTTCTAGGATGTGAAGTATCGTTTTCTGTATAATTCTTATAATTCTGTATAATTCTCTCTTAAATTCCCGACCGTCGAGTGCCGAAGACAACCCTTAAAGATACACGTTTGTTTATCTTTCTGAAATTATAAGCAGTAACAATTTTGTTTTATATGCGACTAGCGACCCGCCCCGGCTTCGCACGGGTACAATAGTATGTATCTGTATAATCTATGGGTACAATACTGATACTAATACTGCGGGTACCTTACTCATAGATCTAAATTCCCTCCCGCACGACTACCCTTGGTGACGCCCACTTTGCAGCGGGCCGTGCAGCAGAAATCGTAATATTTTAATTTCGCCATAACTTCAAAACCAAACGTTCAATTTTAATCATTCAAAGACCAAATATTATCTACATAAACTGTACTTAGTGATGAAATAATTTATTTTGATAAGGATGAAGCATGAATAAAATAAACGCGTTTAAATGTAGTCCAAAAAAAATCAAGATTTCTAAATAAAAAAATGGTTGTTGTGCCTCACTCGATATAGATAGGTATAGTGTGTCGCGGACTTTTTTGTAGATATTTATAAGATCTACAATTAATTAGAACATTTTACGGTTCTATCTTTTATAGTTTAGGCAGCGTACGCAAAATAAGTAACTTTTCTGGTTGATTTTTTACACCTTGTGTCCGAAAACCCCAAATATCTTACGGAACCCTATTTTTTTCCAAAATAAAATATAGCCTATGTTACTCGTGGATAATGTAGCTTTCGAATGGTGAAAGAATTTTTGAAATCGGTCCAGTACTTTTTGAGCCTATTCATTACAAACAAACAAACAAACAAACAAACAAACAAACAAACAAACAAACAAACAAACATACAAACAAAGTTTTCCTCTTTATAATATTAGTATAGATAACAATGTATATACACTACACACAGTATTATACCCTGAGAGCAAATATCGTACTTATTTTCGCTTGATTTGATTGATTTAATTTGGTCCAAGGGCTCGACGCGGGATCCCGTACTATATTGATAAGGCGGCTAATAGGTTCTAAGTGCTGCTCACTGACTCGTGCTAAATCGAGTCGATCTTCTCAAGCCACAAATCCTTATTGTATTGAATTATCGATTGCGACGTATAAATTCCAAGTTGACAAAACAGAGAAACGTTTCATATTACGAGTATATAGTTCTAATACTAGCTTTTGCCCGGGGCTTCGCCCGTATTAATTTCTTTTAATATTTTTCAGAACCAGGAAATGAGCAGACGGATCGCCTGATGGTAAGCGATTACCGCCGCCCATAGACACTCGCAATACCAGAGGATTTACACTTGTAACTCCTCTGGTGTTGCGACTTGCGTTCCTGGTCCTTAAAATCCCCAATCCCCCTCTTGGGCCTCCGGTAACCTCACTCACACGGCGAAACACGACGCAAGCGTTATTTCACGTTGGTTTTCTGTGAAGTCGTGGTATTTACCCGGTCGAGCCGGCCCATACATGCCGAAGCGTGGCTCTCCCACAGTTGAAAAATACAGTATTCCACGGTAACACTGTACTTTTCCTAAGCCTAAATTACTACCATACCTCATCAAAATCCGTTCAGTAATTTTTGCGTGAAAGAGTAGGTACCAAACATACATCCATCCATATATCCAATCTCACAAACATTCATATTTATAAAAATCGTGAGTAGGGTTAAAAAAAGGGGAAATATTTGTTTGTTTGTAGGTTTATTTGTATTAGATAAGCTCTGAACCTACTGGACCAATTTTGATAAAATTAGGTACAGACGTAGAGTAGGAAAGGGTAAGACATAAGCTAATATCTATCGCGGTAAAATCTACGGTTACCGCGGTATTCTAGACAAAAACAAAATACGTGTTTGTAACACTTACGTAAGCCGTCAAACGGATCTTCGTAACGGACTAAAATTTCTTAATTTTATACCCTGAATTAAAACACGTATAAAATCGATTACTGTGCGTTCCAGCCATAGATATATAATATTAAAAAGAGGGTTCCAGCATTTTCCTTACACGATGTCTATCTGAAAATGTGTCAATCCAGCACCTTGTCAAACTTGAATTTCAGTCAGCAAATTATAAAAGATCTTACCAGTGGGATTCTTGAAAATGATAAATCGACGCAGCTTTTATTTTGTTATTACATTTCTAGTGTCTTTTGATAAATTACGGGTCTCAGTTGAGTTCGACTTTCATTGACGTAATTACAAATTAATTTATTTCATTTTAATGTTGACAAATTGAGATGAACATTCTAGCGCTGTTTTGTTTGGTTTTACGAACACAAATTGTGTCTGGTGAACCAGGCTGTTATCTCCTTAACCATGATAGCTATATAGTTGAAATTTTCACAGATGATCTATTTATGTTGCCGAACATTTATTTACTTATAATAACAAATACTAAAAACAGAATGAAATAAATATTTAGGGGGGGGGGGGGGGGATCCATGATCCATCTAACAAACGTGTTTAGGCACCCTAGCAGGCATCATGACTGATCCCAAGACTTGTCGTAGGGCTAGGGTGCTACACACACATACTTACATACACCTACTCACGTTCATATACATCCTATATACCACTCTCAAATATCTGCAACTCATGTATAAAAATGTCACTAGAGATTCATAGCATAATATGTTAGTCTTTTTTTGTAATTTGTTACTTTTGAAATAAACATTTTATTTTTATTTTCACCGTTTTGTAGGAAACCCTTCGTGCGCGAGTCCGACTCGCACTTGGTCGGTTTTTTTACTATGGCGCGATGGCGAAGGTTTTTTGACAAGCGTGTACTGAATCATGTCTAAGGTGTCAAATTTACATAAAAATGGTGCCTTACCGAAGGTCGCTTTATGTGTCATACATACGCTAAATTGTAATCCGACCAAGGGAAATTGCTTGTTGTTTGTATTGACTCAACGTCTTCTCTAACCCAGTAATTAGCGCGTTAGAGCTCAAGCAGGAGGTCGCGGATTCGAATGCCGCCAAGGGAACAAAAAGTTTACTGTGTTCCTGTGTCAAGACCCATAATTATAAACATAATTATAGCTATTTAATACAAGTATTAAATAGCTATAATTATGTATAGTATAAAAGTATTTAAATATATACTTTCCATTGTCTGGTCTTTCCATTTCCACCTGAAACACTTCGGATATTTAGCACGGGACAATATTGACGTTTCATGAAGCGCCCATAGATATTATTTTAATTAAGAAATTAACATTTTGGCAGATGATTATTATAATTGCTTACATAAATTATTCTCTCTCCTTGTTTCTACTATACGGCCGCTCTATAGATCAAAACAACCCTAAATTAAGCAACACTTCATAGCCATTACACGCACAATAGCGACCCATATTATTGTACGGGGTCTCCGCGACCGGGCACGTACGTCGTTACCTGAGGGTTATGTGCAGTAATTGTCAAATGGCCTCTTAACCCCTCATCGCCTTTAATTGGCTGATAGCCCGTTTGTAATATAATTAATGTTTGAGTAATAATTTTAGTATCCATTATTGAAATCTAAGATTACTATTAATTTATGTTTCCTTGAATCTATGTTTTATGCATTTCGAGTATTAGGGTGCTTCTACACAGCAGTATTTTATTCACTTATCTAAAGGTGCTTCCTCACTCGGAGCATTCGCGTGTAATGTTACGTTACATATCCGAACATTACATAGGTGTAGGAGGATTACCGAGCATTGTAATGCACACCTTGTAATGATCACGTCCGCTCGGTACTCAAAAACGTAACATTACACGCGCAAGCTCGTCAGTCAGCGAGGTAGTATTGAAATGTAATGCTCAAAGACGAATCTATAACGTTACATTACACGCGAATGCTCGAGGTAAGGAAGCACCTTAATAGCACACCTTTAATAATAACTTCCACGTGTAGTATGATAACATTTTATAACCGTGTTTTTAAACATAATTTAGTACGCAATAAATTACGAGTATACCTATGTATCATTTTATTTATTATTAGGTATTTAGTTTATCAATATTATAATTTAAGTTATTTGACTTATATATTTTGATATCGAGATTACTGTTATTGTATGTCATAGCAATCTTTTATTCGCTCAAGTGAAAATTTACCTACCACACATTGGCTGTTTTTCTACTTACCGGCCCGATAGGGGCGGCAAGTGATATGTCTATCTTAATATTATTATGACGTCACAGTTACAGATTTTTTCTCCTGGTAAGTGGGAATAGATGCATTTACACCACAGCAACTCCTTTAGCGGGATTGAAAAAAAACTCTAGTAGGTCTAAAATGGTCACATTAAGTAAATGTGGCCATTTTAGACCTTCTATAAAAACAATTATATGTATTAAATTTCAATAGATGATCTATGCAGTTTCGACAAATTCTTCGGAAAAACTGTACCTACTCTACTTATAATAATTAAGTAGAGTAGGTACAGTACTTTTAGTCCTTACTGTCATAGTAATAAGAACAAACTGTGTAGTACCAGGTATATTCGCGAGCGTACATTTCGTGATTTTTGGTTTTAATTCAATATTTTTTTTAAAATAGATAACAAAACTTAATTTCAAAAATTTTAATCACATTGTGAATATCTTTCTGTGGTATGAACTCTTATGTCCTTTGGTTGTTATTTAGTATATCTCGCATAGTTATAAATACCTGTAACAGAAGCTTAGCGAGAAAAAGTAAGAAAACTTATTTAATGTACTTTGGATAAAATTGAGACGGCTTGAGGCTATTAGTCTATGTGCGTTCTTTCGTAAAATGTAAAAAATAAGGCTACTTTTAACTACAAAGTTTAATATTCCTTAAACTTTAAATAATTATCAATTAAGTGTTCAAAGCGAAAACTTTTCTTAGCATAGATGTGATTTGAAACTTGAATATTTAAAAAAAGCTACATCATCATCATTATCATTATCATCACTAGCCAATCGTCGTCCACTGCTGAATGTAGGCCTCCACCAATGAGAGATAACCAATCCGATATTGGGCAGCCCTCATCCATCCGCTGCCAGCCACCTTCAAATAGTCGGTCAATCGTGCTGCAGGACATCCTACACTACGTTTATATAAAACCTAACCAAGAGTCTAAGGAGGGTTCCGTAACTTTAAACGCGTAATATGCTTTTTTTTTTAATTACTCCGAAGGTTACTGTCCGATTTGGTTCACAATAATTTGAAGTCCCCATCACTGTGAAGCAGTAAGCGAGCTGATGAATTATCGCCAGGAACATTCGATTACGTCAGCTTTCAAACAGAAAAACTAGATCAAAATAGAGAGCTACATTGCCACAAAAAACAGACAAACAAACATGCCAAACTATAAGTCAATCTTGCAACGAAACACCCCTTTGTTTTTCTCGTGGGTGAAAAAAATACCTCAAATTATAGAAACAGTTATCTTATAGCTTTAACAAAGCGTGCGAGAGAATGATATAAGGTGTTTATTAAGGTTTTATTTTGTTAAGTGTCGATTTGTTTTTAGGTTTCCGTAGCAGCTACAAGGAATCCTTACAGTTTTGCTTTGTCCGTCGTCTATCTTCCCTAAACAATTTTGGTGTTTATAGGTAATAAACAGCTGAAATAATAAATAACCTAAATAAAAATACCATAACTATTTTGTATATTATGGTATTCCCAACGTGTTTTGATTTTTTTTACTTTTGGTTTACATGTAGTACCTCTGTCCCCACCCTGGCATTTCTAAACTATAAAGGGTTGGCATTTATAAAAAAAAACTTGTAACTTGCCATGCTGATAGGTCATATATAAATACATAAAATACAAGTAATTAGAAAAAACCTATTGCGCTTTCATGTAGCTTTACGGAACCCTCCTCAGACATACCCTGTCTTGCTCTTGGTTAGGTTATTTATACTTCAAGGGAAAATTAAACACCATTATCAGTAACAAATCATTTTATTTGAACTTTCACAATTGATATAAAAATTTAACATACTTTATTCTAACTGCAACATAATATTATGTGCTTGTAAATTGTAAGATGGGTATGATTTACAATAGGGAACATGCATAGTTTTTTATTAGCTTTTTGTTAAGTACATAATAAGCCAGTAAATATTGTCTTTGCAATGGCATATCTACGATCAACCGTTAACGTAAGACAGCCATCACAAAAATGCGATCGTTATCATTCGTGCTCTTTACCAAAGATGATACACGAGTGACGTCACAGCAGCTGAAAAAATTGATTTGATTAACTAAAATACTGCGTTTATGTATATCATCGTTATAACAAAAAAAACACAAATAACATTTGAACAGTAATTTTCGATTTTCAATCATAGAAAAATAAAATTGTCGTTTTTTTGTCTTTGTAGTCTTGTTACTTTTTGATTTAGCAACTGATTACTGCGCTTTTTGCATTTTTCGGTCCATAATTATGTTTCCTTTCGGAAAAAAAATGCTGATTTAAAACATGCATGTTTCCTATTGGGCAATATTGTAGGTATATTATGGTTAAAGAAGGCTAGTACCATACAAAAAGTATGTTCTTATTGAATCTGTTAAATTATCCAGTTCATGAAAGAAATATAGAATATAATAATATAATATTATGCTGTTTGCACTACACGGTATTATGATAATATTTTACAAAATATTTCTATTTTATAATGAATTGTTAAAATATGGATTCAAATGTTTTGTTCATAACATTTTTTTTTAGTTTTTTTGGTAGGTAACCATTTTTCAGCCAACGTAACATAACTTGAATAATGTTATAATTGTTAATATAAAAAAATGAATTGATTGGACATTTGGAGTTTTCAAATTCACATTATCAAAGCCCAGTATATGAAATATTTTCAAACACTTATAATTAACGATATATTTAAAATGACTAGATTGTATAAAATTGTTAAGCCTTAAGTATCTTCGATAACAATAATAATCTTACTGTCCTGTATGTATGGTTGGTAACTAATATCTATTCTGTGGTATGGTTAAGTATTATTCATAATGCGAATCAAGCAGTGATAGGTATAAATGCTCAATTAAAACTATGATAAATAAATATTTTTATACAGTTAAATAGTTAACTGAGATCTTTCACAGAATTTGAGGGTAGAAACAAAACTGTAGAAATAAATATTTTTAAGCAAGATCAGCGACATTTGAATGATTATGAGCAATGATTATAAATATAAATGCATATAAATAAAAGAAACAGGCAAAGTAACTAAAATATAAACGTAATGAAAAATGACACTAACAACAAAAATTGCATTTTCCTTGCGAATTTCGTTTCAACTTTATGCATACTGAATGAGTGTGTGACTGTAATCTGGAACAAATAAAATGTACGCTGAATAAAGTTACTGCAAACATAGATTTAAATCGATAGATCAGCTAGTATGCAACCACGCCAAATTGTGCAGTCACATTTAATGTTGAGCTCTTTGATTGTCCTCATTGTTGGATGCCTTATCTTCAATCCCAAACTTGGGCCTCTAGTCAAGTTGCATTTGATAATTTCGACGGCGAACCTCGAAATCAAAAATATATGGGATTTGACAGCCATGCCATCGTTATGTGACATGTCGCTTGCGATGCCTTGCGTCAAATCCCATACATTTTGTTTTCGAACTTCGCCGTCAAAATTATCGAATGCATCTTGGATATAAGTGGAGTGGAGTAGTATAGTTGGATAAAAGTGGAGCTATATAATTACGAAGTATGGAAAATTACAAAGCAGGTCTTTAAAATAGATAAGTAGATCTAAAGACCAACATGATATAATTCTTACTACGCAAATGTACCCAAACTGTTCACGGAGTCACAAATTGGAATGCGTCAGTCAATTATGCCGGTCAGGACGTACCTAACGATTTATATCTCTGTAAATAAGCTGTAAAGGGCACGTTTTGATGAAATGTTGGTTCTCTGCCAAGCAGGTGGCGATGGCGTTCATGATTAATTAGAAGTTTCAAGACTTCTTAAAAATATTAAACGCATTTTCTTTCATAAGCTTTTACGTTAATCCTTTTATTTTTAATGTAAGTTCGACCTGGGCCTCTAGTCAAGATGCATTCGATAATTTCGACGGCGAACTTCGAAATCAACAATGTGCCTATGGGGTTTGACATAAGTCATCGCTAAGTGACATGTCGCTAGCGATGCCTTATGTCAAATCCCATTTTTGTTTCCGAACTTCGAAATCGAAATTATCGAATGCATTTTGATTAGAGGCCCTGCTTCGTCGACCACTAAAATTTTCACTATTGAACCTTTTTATTGAGCTGTAGGTTACTTTAAGATAAGGCTGGATTATTCCACGCTAGTCACGCTAGCCGTTAGCTAGAAAGATTACCTATGTGTCTAAGTGCCTGAAGTTCTATTTCTCCGCTGCCTCGAACTTAGGGTCTTCTCACACGTCCCACAACCACACACATCAACGCGACGCGACAAAATGTGCTCAAGCTGTGACTTCTTGTCGTTGCGTTGTTGTACCGATAAATGTCGATGTGTGTTATTATCACAACTACCGGTATAAATATTCGGTGTCGCTGAACTACATCGTAACCATACCTTGACCACCTCTTGTAGCATCGACGTATTCGACGAATAATAGTATCCGTAATAAGCTACCATCAAACGAACGAGCTCCGTTTACGTACCATCAGAACACCTGGACCCGATGGTTCTCCCGATCGCAGACGATGATATTCCCTCCAGACATAACGGCTATGCCCTCCAGCCCCTTGAACTCGCCATCTCCAGAGCCCCAGGATCCAAAGGCTCGGAGGAAGGATCCGTCCGGATGGAAGATCTGGATCCTGTTGTTGCCAGAGTCCGCGACCACGATGTAGCCCTGGTCGTCCACGGCTACACCCCTGTTGAGAACGATTGATGTTTATTTTAATTGTACCTACTAACGGTATGTGCTGCATATTATGATGTAGTGCCTAATTAGGCGGAATATAGATTTTATTATAAGACTAGCTTTTGCCCGAGAATTCATCCGCGTGGAGTTTGGTTTCCATACAAAATTTTAAACCCTTTTTCACCCCCTTAGGGGGCGAATTTTCAAAAATCATTTCTTAGCGGATGCCTACTTCAATACAACTATCTGTATGCCAAATTTCAGCAAATTCCGCTCAGTATAGTTTTGGTTGTGCATTGATAGGTGAGTCAGTCAGGTTTGCCTTTTATATATTTAGATTATGAATATGAATAATAATAGTCAGTGTAACTGTAAATTGTCATGACTTATTTAATACTTTTGATAAATAAGATATGATATTGACTCTCTATGATTGGCTACAAAAATATGCTAACAATTGATTGGATAGAACTTCCCAGAACAAATGTATTTTATTTCAAGGCTAAGTAGTATAAAAAGCCCCTCCTTTTGGGGCCTTGACACACACGGGAAGCTGAAATATTCAGGTGATGTACTTGTTTGTCATTGCTCTAATCTTAAAATATTGTGTTTAATATTATTTGATATTTTATGGCTGTAGCCTTTGGTATTATATTGTTTTCTAATAATATAATTATTATAATATTATTGTGAATAAATAGTATTGTTCACGACATCATTTCCTTTAGTTGATGTATGGTTATTTCTAGCTGTTACCACATGTTACTTTTGAATCTGAAGTTATAAATTATAATTGGGAAATGTAACTTTAGAATAATAGTGTTTTGCTAATAGAAAGTGTCTTTTATTAAATAATATAGCTACCCACATGTTTGGTTGTTTCCAAATTAATAAATAATGTTGACTACTTATCTGTGTTATATTAATTTAAACTGTGATGAAGATCCTCATAGAAAATGGTATATTTATATCCACCTACCTTTATTTTCTGGGGTAGGTTGAGATAAATGTATTTGCTATGACAATTACATATTCGAATTGAAATATCAGTAAATAGATTACTGATAATAGATATTATATATCAGTTATTATTTAATTAATAAAATTATGTCGGTATCTCGACTTGACAATAATTTACTTGTACATTGTTTTATTAGGTTGACCTTTAGAATTGGCAACCATTCGAGAATCAATCCCTTGAAATTCCATATTATAGACTTTTTATTATTTCAATCTTTACCCTAATATATCACACTCGAGTTAGAAAAACTGTAATGATATTAATCTCTCTTCAAAAGTATCTGTAGTTACAACTAACTGCCCTATCCAACAAAACGAGTTATGAGAGAAAGCATTTAAAAATTCATTTTAACATTAATAACTTGAGTTATTACCCGGTCCGAATTCAGTTAAACAATTTCAGTTAACTTCAACATAAAATTCAGTTACATTAACATTTTAAACGCTAACGCTCTTTTGCATAAAATCATACGTGTCTTTACACATACGTATCTATACACTTTACAGTTATATTCACATAATGGTAAGTGAATGCTGTAATTGGGTGTCAAATACTTGTAACACATAGTAATAAATTTACAAACATATTTTAACCCTAGAAAGATAATCATATTGTGGCGTACGGAAAAGATATTCATGCGTAAAATTGACGCATGTGTTCTATCTAACTGTATGTCAAGGTTTTTTTATTAATTCGAATAAACCATACGTTATAATATATTAACATATATATATATATATATGAATAATAAATACTACAATAAATTATTTATATTTGTCTATTTAATAAAAAAAAAAAAAAAACTTTAAACTTCTTCTATAATTTTTTGCACAATGCATTTGCCTTTTGCCTTATTTTAAATGGACAGAAAGTACAGTAAGTACGTTTTTTTTGTTACTGGCTCTTCTGTATTTTCTTCTGATATACCAGGCACTTCATTTGAGAACTTATTAGTGATAGTATTATGCAAATATCTTTTCAATGTAGGAGCTTCTAGATAGTAGATGTCAGGCTGGTGCTAAGGTATTTCATATAATTTTTGCGACTTAGAGCCTTTTCACCGTTGCTACTAACATTGTGACTATATATAATAAAAGCATTTATGCAAACAATGTTTATTATTCCGTATAATAGTGCCTTAAGCCATCTATTCGTCTTCCTACTACAGGACATCAAAAAAGAACACATTTCGTCTAGTGTGTCCACTTTGTCTTTAGTTTGATTATAATATATAATCATTTCTGGTTTACCAGTACCTATCAGTCAATATCCTCACAAGGAAGCTCGTCATCACTTTGTAAAAGAGCGGATGGGATAACATCTTCATCCAAATTTCTACTACCCATTGTAGAATATTTTAGTCCCGATATTTATAAAAAGAAAACAAATATATATATAAAATAAGTTATCAAGTGTGAGATGAAAAAAATAATACAATTATCATATAAGTCAAAATCATGAAAGTCACGTAAAAGATAATCATGCGTCATTTTGACTCACGCGGTCGTTATATATCAAAATCGGTGACACTTACCGCATCGATTAGTCCGCTTCACGGAAGCTCTAAACGGCGACTGAGATGTTCTAAACGCACAGCGACGGATTCGCGCTATTAAGGAAGATAGAGCAATATTTCGTGCATGCATGTGTCAATTTTACGCAGACTATCTTTCTAGGGTTAAGAACGCCATTATTGCAAGTATTTGATCCCTACGCAGTTTAGTAAATATACCTTGCTCAGAATATAATTAAGACACCTGCGGTAATAAAATACCTAAATAAAATAATTGTTTTGCTAACATGAGGTTCTTTTATTATTGTGATTGTAATTGAAAATGAGCGCCAAAAGCCCCCACCAAACTACTAAGCAGTTTGGTGAGCTTATTTACATTGCAAATTCGTTGAAGTCCAATAATTAATTAATAATAATGATTTATTTTATTTATTAAAAAAAAGTATGTTATCTGCCCTCGTATCTCCATCACATTTACTCACGCGGTGAAATACGTCGTTATATTACGCTGGTTTTCAATGAGACCATAGTTTTCTCCATTTTAACCTGTTTATTGTCAGAAAATCACTCACCCTTTTTAAAGTCTGAAGACAACGTATGTTTTTGTACGAAGTGTTATTTTCGTAGAAATCGGTCAAGGTTTTCTTGAACTTTTATTAGACGAAAGTTTTTATCGCCGAAGATTGATATTGAGCAGCTGTTTGAGAGTCGTAAAGCGACGTAACTATTAGAATACTTTGGAACAGTTTTATGGTGCTATGAAAATGTGTTAAAATGTTATAAAAATAAAAGATATCCTTTAGAACCCCGTTAAGTTCCTACTTCGTAGACATAGCGTAGTAGACGAAGCGTAGACATTTTTCTACATGGACTTCTGTCCACGTAGAAAAATGTCTACGCTTTCACACCACGGGACGAGATTGACGAGGTGTGAAATCGTCCATAGATATTATTATATTCTTTTTTGTTTTAAAAGGATGTCACTAACTTGTCAGGTGACGTTTGCTTCCAATCAAAGGACAACTTTGCTTCAGAATATTAATTATGCTACACAAAACCAACCTCGGAAACTTGAACTGACCGTCTACGAGCCCTCCTCGCCGAACAAAAGCTCACACCCTTTGACGTCGAACACCTGGACTCTGTGGTCCTGGTTGGAGTCCGATACGATGACCTGGTTGGTGCTGTATGCGGCGATGAAGTGGGGATTCAGCTGACCCAGCTTCCTCTATAATATATCAGAACCAACCTCGGGAACTTGAACTGGCCATCCTCCGAGCCCTCCTCGCCGAATGACGACAGCACCCGCCCGTTGACGTCGAACACCTGGACTCTGTGGTTGTTGGAGTCCGACACGATGACGCGGTTGGTGCTGGACACGGCGATGTAATGAGGATGTTCCAGCTGTCCAAGCTTCGAGCCGAAAGAACCGAATTTGCCCACAAACGTACCGTCTGATTGGAACACCTGGAGAAATGTGGGGGTTATAATTAGGGTAGGATATGTACACAAAATAATATACCAATATCGTGGATAATAATTACTAGATGTTGCAAGCGACTTCGTGCGCCCAAAAGGAAATCTCGCGGTAACCGTACATTTTGCCGCGATAAAAAGTAGCCTATGTCCTTCCCCATAGTCTAATCTGTATCTGTACCAAATTTCATCAAAATCGGCCTAGTAGTTTCGGAGCCTATTCAATGCAAACAAACTTTTCCGCTTTATATTAGTATAGATTATGGAGTCTATAATAATTTGTCGTTTTTGATAGAGGATTTTTAAATATAGCTTATTAAATAAGGACTAGGGAGTTTTTTATCTATTGTTATATATTATTGGTAGGTAAGTGTGTAGTCAAGAATTTTTCAAGGTATTGGTTTATAGATGCAACATAATATTTTGCATATTTTATCTATAAAACTTTCACTAAAATTGGAGAATTTTTTCCGCGATTTCAGTATAAAATATCACGTCTACGTAAACTTTTTACTACAAATCTGCTGACAAAACCCAAGTTATCTCGTGTAATAAACCGAAGATAACAGAATTGGAACAAAGAGACCGATGAAAACCGATATTTTAAAGCAATTAAACGTAAAACAGTGGTCTAGATTTCAAAGTTGGAAAGGACACAATATTTCAGCATAGATAAGAGTTTTCAAAAGATGTTATCGGAAAGAGCAAGAATTTTCGAGCCCCATTACTGTCGATCGCGTCGTTAAAAGTTGAGAAGTGTTTGTGGAAAATATTACAGCGGCCGTGACGTGTCTGCCGTTCGCCAGTTGCAAGGCTTTAAACTGATAATAATATATTGTTGCACGATCTTGTGTAGGATACTTCTGAATGCCAACGTGTTAGGACTTAGGTATCGTCAGTGCATTATATTAATAACTGACACTTTCATTTGACTTTTATTGAATCATAAACGAATCGATATCATAAACTGATTTTTAGAGTTTGAACCAATCAAAACGGGTTTGAAGTTGGTTTGACGTTTATGAGAGCACCATTTTGCAGTTTTAACATATCGGAACTGGATCGTAACTATATTATTGCAGGTTTTAATGAACATAATTGACATTTTGTCCTACTTTGCATAACGTGGTCCAGCAATTTTTTTACTTCGGTATAGTTTATTAACGGCCAGTTTCAATAACCAATAATTTGTTAAAAACGTGAAAAGAGATGTTTGATTTTGGGCCAGCTCTATGTACATTATATAGGTAAATAGGAAAAAAATATGTGAATTTCATAAAATACAAAAAAAAAATAGAAAAAATTGCATGAGTACAAAAATGATTATTATTTGAAGAGTTTTTTATTGTGAGAACTCTATTTTTAGGGCGGCCATGACAGTTGTTTTGACTCGACTTTGGCGTAGTTGACAGTTTTAGAAAGAGACGTCTTCTTGAATGTCATACGTATTTCTTTGTCAAAAGTTATGTGATTGTTAAAATGTCATTCTTTGGATAATTCATCTGATCCGCCAAGTTTTACTTTACATTGTGTTGCTCTCCTTGACGAAGTTATTTTAAATGTTCATTGAAACGAAGTGAAATTAAATAAAATAAAGAGTAGGAAACAGTTACTATATTATGTAGCTATATTTACGTATGGTGTACATAGTGCTGGCCCACGCCTCATACATTTCTAGAATATCTCTTTTCGCAAAAACCGTAAAATTATTAATGATGACGTTTTTAACAAATAGGTAGATAGGATAATGAAACGGGCCGTTAGTCTTTCATGAGAACAATCTACTCTGCTCTTTTATCTGATGAACCTTGGTCTTTTCTTTACCTGCACTCTATGGTTCTCCTTGTCGCAGACGTAGATGAAGCCGAGGGCGTCAGTGGTGATGCCCCAGGGGTAGTTGAACTTGCCGTCGCCGGTGCCCTGGCTTCCAAACGAGCGGAGGAAGCGACCGGCCGGGTCGAATACCTGAGGACGAATGACAGATTTAGTTAACAAATAACTGTACCTACTAATTCGAGCACCGTGGCCTAGTGGGTAGACCACGGCTTGCACTCGAGAGAGTGCAGGTTCGAATCCCAGGCTGTAGCGTGTACCAATGAGATTTTTTCTGATCTCAAGTACATTCATTATATAGACGCTCTAACGGTGAAGGAAAACATCGTGAGGAAACCCGCACATAGTAGGCCCCAGACGTATTGATCAGTTCATTCCTCTGGACTAGGCTGACTATGTTGTGAGAATGCCATATGTGCTTGGGCAACCATACAACATTTAAAAACCAATTGTCCCGAGCATTACAGTATTTCAAGAGTGGTTACTTCGCTCGGAGAATACTGAGTAAATCATACATTAACGGATGTAAAGGCCTAAGTTAAGTACCTACTAATATATAATCTGCAAAATACTTCTGTAAAGTTTTTTCGATCAGTGCTAAGTGTGTGATTTTCTATTCGCATTCGGTCGTCAGCGCGTTTAAGATTCACTTGGAATTTGTATATGATTTACAGCGACACCTAATTGTCACGTTTACAAATAAGTTCGATCGTATACAAATTCTTAGTAAACGTGAAACGCGCACACGATAGAATGTGAAAAGAAAAACTCACACTTAGCACTGAGTTGTACTTTTTCGGGATACAAAGTTACTTAATCCAAAGCCTAAACTCCTGCCATACCAAACTTTATCAAAACCCGTTTATCAGTTTCTGCGCGAAAGAGTAACAAATGTACATCCATCCATCCTTTTATTAATCTATATATTGATCCATCATCAGAAACTTTTATCATAGCAGTAGGATACTATCTAATTCAAAACCCAAAATGAAAATATGTAATTTTCGTTTTTGGACTTTGTTTAAATTTCTGATCTTGTTATAATATACAAATTTAGACGATTCAATATATCTTCAAAATGCATGTCACCGATGCTTATGATACACATCGATTTTACCGACATTTCACCACTTTACGTTGACACAAGTAATCTGTGACACATGCTCTAATGTAGCAAGCGCATTTTGTTCAACTTTTATGTCTGTCGCCATATTGGATTTGATTTATGGCTAGACAAAATTAGTTGTAAAACTTGTCGTAAGGTTTTCAGTGTGATGGAACGTGAGGAAATCTTTGGAAAATAGCTCCATTTATAGCTAGTCCGTCCTACTGATTATTTATTTACTTTATGTACAGTCGATAAAATTGAATGTTTAGCGAATTGAATTTGAAATCGTTTATCACTTTTTATGGACAGGTGCCGACAATATATCAGTACAACCACGTTCCTATGTATTTCGAGAATCATGGTTTTCCATTCATCGTATGATATCTTCAAAGAAAATTATGATTGCCGAGGAACATTTCAGGGTAGTTAACGGGTCGCCTTTAAAGCCGGAGGTTGCGGATTTGAATCCCGCCTAGGTAACAAAAAGTTTTCAGTCTGTTCCTCTATCTTGGATGGTCGTCTCCGTAACACAAGTTGAGTGTGAAGCATCCATAAATATTATTATTATAATAGTATTTTTCTTTTGCGACACCCAGCACAGCATTTTATTTTATCTTTCCGGCTATTTACATAACAGTATCGTTCAGTAAATTATATCTACCTATATTATGTAGATACGTTATAGTATGTATGTAATAATTACAAAATACCGCGTGCCTACGCAAGCAAATCCATAGCAAACGGTTGTTTTATGAATAAAATAAATCAATTCTGCGTTTTATACACCATTACTGTGTTTACGAGCCCTGGCGAGCGCTGATAAGACGAATTTGAAAGGGAATTCCTTTTTATATTCCCCAATATACTACTTAAAATAGGATACATTGATTAAATCTATGTTAAATGTTCAATCAAAATTGTACCGAATACTACGGTATTTAAAGTTAGAATTTGCGTGTGCTGTGGCTCTTTGTCTTTTTTATTCTTGATTATTATGTATGGAATAAAGTAATCTTTGTTTATTGCTGAAGAAGCTGCCAGGAATTAGAAAATATCCTACTATTATTATAAATGTGAAAGTTTGTGAGGATAGATGGATGTTTCACGCAAAAACTCCTGAACGGATTTCGATGCGTGTGGTAGTAGTGCTCTGGATTAACATAGGCTACTTTTTATCTCGAAAAACGACAGTATTTACGAGCTATGAGTATATTACGAGCTATTAGCTGTGTTACGATTACGAGTATAAAAAAGAGCTAAAGCTAGTTAGGTGGGCTAGCTTCATAGGCAACATAATATTTACTTCTAGTTTTTAACGTGGCATCACTTAAAGCAGATCTTAAATAGTTGAAGAATCGTTTGAGTTGTATTAGCCGTTAAAATTTCAAAATAGCTACAAACTCTTAAATAATTCTATTGCCCTAGTACATTATAGTGACTGGCATTTAAACAGCTTAAAAGCTTAGAAAGTGCTTAATCATGTACAGATTAAACTTCTATCGAGTATATTTTATGTATAACCGAATCTCCGAAGATATTATGTAAACTAAGTTTACAAATCGCTTGGAAAATTCACTGCAGTATTCAACGAGGATTTTTAGATTTTAGATTTTTAGGGTCTTTTTTTTAGGGTTCCAGAGTACTACATGGAACTCTTTTAGTTTCCACTAGTTGTAGTTTTTTGTAGTTCCAGTTAGGCCATAGAAATTGTAGAATTTATTTTTTGTGGCATAAAATAGTAAAGAAATAGGTGGTGAAATACATTATGAAATGGGAATGTTTTCCTTTTTCTCATTTTACGCCATCGTATAATATCTCGAAATAGGTATTTTTCAGTATAGGAGAGGTTTCTAACAGATTTTTTTTATAATGTAGGTTAACTATTTTCGACTTACCTACTGACCACCAAAGTGGTTTAAAATTTGGTCCCTCTGCATTTCTAAATATAATAATATACGTAGAAAATTGTAACTTTATATGTTGATAGATACTCTTTAAGGAAATTAAATTGAGAGAAAAGCTATTGTAGCTTTTGGAAGTAATTTGAAATTAAAAACATTGCGTGTTTTTAGTTACGGTTATAAACATGTCCTGATATGCACTTTATTAGGTTATTAGATTAAAATTATAGCTTTTTGTGGAGATTAATATAATTATAGTGTCCAAAAGTTTTTACTTTTATTAAAAAAAAGTCTTAGTTTTCTCAATACAGTGCTCAGCTGAGTGAGCTAACTATCGCAAATAAAATCAATTATCCAGGATAATTGATTCACGTGGTCTTGAAAGTTTTACTTCCGTATTCGGTTTGCCCAATTCCACATGTTCAAATCCTCATCAAACTCCAACTAACTAGCTGCGAAACTCTAACCACTATTATATTAAGTCTCATACATAGGGTTGTCACATTTTAGTAATCCATTTCGGCAAATGGCCATTTTAACATAATTTTACTTTAGCACCAGAGATTCCTCTGGAGTCTGGACTATGTTGTATGTGTGTGAATATGTGTTGAAGCAAACCACATTTAAAACCTGTCTCAGACATTTCAGTATTTAAATACTTGCTTCACTCAGAGAATACTGTACAAATCATCCAATTACAAATGAAAAGGCCTGAATTTACGTTGCAGAATTTTGACAGGTCAGAGAGGTAAGCATGAACAATTGACAAGTAGTACGTATTCGTAACGTTATCGAATGTCAATTTTTTTATATTAATATCTATGGACGCTTCACATCACGTCAATCCGGCCCCGTGCTAAGTATCGGAAGAACTTGTGTAACAGGTACCAGACAACGGGAAGTATATTTAATACCTTTATACTATATGTACATATATTTAAGATTTTTATTATAATATTATACACATATTTAATATACATCCATGACCCAGGAACACAGAAAACTTTTTGTTCCTTTGGCGGGATTCGAACCCGCGGCTCCCGGCTTGAGCACCAACGCGCTGAACCACTGAGCCACAGAGGTCGTCAATTGTATAGGCGCTGTAATAATTTCGTGCATACCCCTCAGTTTTTTCGCTGAAATCGCAACGATAACCTGAATTTATTCTAACCATTGGTAACCCTACATGAGCTGTCTTTCGCACTACATTCATAACTTTCTTGATTAAAGGGTTTGACGAGGAGGAAGAATATTTTATGTTCGAACTTTGTTATCAGTTAGGTGAATAGGCAGTTCTGTGCAGATTTTAATTGAACAAGTGTTATTAATAAATTTATAATATTAATAACACTAATTGTACAATTCAAATCTGTACTTTAAAATTTGCTGCAAAATTATTTTAAGAAATATTAGGTATGTGTATACCATATTTTGCCTGCAGCTCTGCCCGTTTAAATACAGTATCCCATAGGAACATTGCATTCTTTCGGGATAAAAAGTAGCCTATGTGTTAATCCAGTGCCTAAACTAGGTACTATAATACCGAATTTCATCAAATTTTGTTTGGAGGTTTTTGTCTGTGAGTCACAAACAGCCATCCAAATTTACAAACATTAATATTTATTATAGTAGTAGAATTTATAAAACTGAAGGAAATCGAATTATGACGTGATAATCTAGAGAAAACGCTAGAACATCCTTCGCACATAATATAATATCTAATTATTAATGAATCAAAAATATTATCTCCGAAAAAGATGATAGTCAATTCCAAAAACCAACATAATAGATGCACTTAAATATGCTCGTACACAAAAATGGAGATGGGCAGGACATGTGGCGAGGTATCAGGACAATAGATGGACATTAGAAACAACAACATGGAAAGGACCAATGGGAAAAAGAAATAGAGGTCACCCAAGGAACAGATGGATTAATGAAATAATTGCAATTACAGGAAAAGATGGAGTAAGCTGGAGGAGGCCTATACCCAAAGTGGGGTTCCAACATTAGATTGTAATTAGTATTTAAATAGATGTAAGAAAATATTGTTTTTTTTTTTAAGGTTGTTGGAAATAAAAAGGCTTATTATTATTATTAATTCCAAAATACAGTAAGAACGTGGTTGTAATCTATCTAAATATATAAAAGGCAGACCTGACTAACACATCTATCAACGCATAGCTGAAACTACTCAACGGATTTTGCTGAAATTTGGCACACAGATAGTTGTAATGATATAGGCATCCGCTTAGAAAGGAGTTTTGAAAATTCGCCCCTTAAGGGGGTGAAAAGGGGTTTAAATTTTGTATAGAAAACGAACTCCACGCGGACGAAGTCGCGGGCAAAAGCTAGTGTTTATTATATGTTAGTCAATGTAGGTAACCACCTACATTGACTAACATATAATAAACACTAGCTCCATGATTTTCCCAGACTAAGGTGTACCTAACCAGGTACACCTTACGATTTCGGAGGTATGATTTCTTGCAATTGTGGACGCCGAAACGAAGCTGTATTACAACTCTAATCTTTACCTACAACAGCTATAGTTCCTACATAATACTTCTACAGTTCCTACATCAACAAAAACACGTACACCTACATCTTCACCTACTTTGATTTTGGATTTTTTTGCTTATAACGTGTACACCCGGCGTATTTCGGGGTTGCTTGCCACTTTGTTGATAATATCAACTTGATATCAAATATAAACTGAACCCATTTCCAACCATTTCGATACTGTTGACTAGGGGGTTTTTTTGTTTAGATTTTTGACCGACTTCTTTGGTTTTAAAGGAATTGTCAAAAATATTAATCATAATCGGTAACAAGATTCCTACACATTTAAAAATACCTTTTGACTTTGTTTTAACAATTTCACTTTTCAATTAACTCTCTATTTGGAAAAGCACGACCATAATGAATTTATAATTAATTTACATTATTAATGTTAATGAATTTATAATTAATTTACATTAACGGATAGAATGTATAATAAGTACCTAACATTTTTTGGGCATTTAAATAAAAATAATAATATCTTAAAAATAACCTAACCAAGAGCATGTCAGGACATGTCTAAGGAGGGTTCCGTAAATGTTGAATGTTGATTAATAATCAAAATATATATGTGAATAGTAACCAGATGTTCTTTAAGAATAAGTTTTATTCGATTTCTATTTAATATTCGCATTTCGCTAATCTTAAAATTAATTATTAATTAAAATATTACGTGTTTCAAAACTTAGCTTTAATTCTGGTAAAGAAACGTAAATTCGCAATAATCACTATAATTACTGTAGCTCAGTTAATCATAGTGTTTGTCCTTGGATGTAGGTTCAAACCCGACAGCATGTTTTATTTATTATTAATTTAAGTTATTTTTATTAATTGTTAATTTCAGTTTTTTTTTAATTTTGCAACCAGTTTTGAAACATTATTTTAAATGATAATTTCACATGATGTATAATTATTCTGATTTGCCTTAATATGCTAATTTGTTTTTCTATAATTGCTCTAGAAATAGAAATTATGATGCGATTTCGTTCAAAATAGTTTTCCTAAAGAGTTTTTAGCATGATCTATCAGCATGGAAATTTGCAAGTTTCTATCTCCTATAGTTTAAAAATGCTAGGGGGGGGACCAACTTACAAACTACTTTGGAGGCCGATTACTCGAAAATGGTCAACTTTATAAAAAAGTAACGTATGAAACCATGCCTTTATTTTAAAAGACCTATTCTACGATACCCCACACGATGGGGTATAGTGAAAAAATATTTTTCATCCCCACTTCACATGTATGGAGAGGTACTCCTAAAATATAAAATTATTATTTTTTTATGATCCCAAAACCGTGATCTATACACAATCTATAACTGCACCAAATTTCATAAATTTATATTCATAATTACAGGAGCTAGAGGCGCGGACAGACAGACAGACAGACAGACAGACAGACAGACAGACAGCCAGACAGACAGACAGACAGACAGACGGACAGAGCGAAACTATAAGGGTTCCTTAAGTATTACGGAACCCTAAAAATAGGAAGAGCTTCGTGCGAGATCCTACTAATATTGTAAATGTTAAAGTTTGTGACGATGGATGTTTGTTACTCTTTCACGCAAAAACTACTGAACGGATTTCGATGAAATTTGGGATCGTAGTAGTTTAGGCTCTGGATTAACACATAGGCTACTTTTTATCCCGAAAAAATACAGTGTTCCCGAGGGATACTGTATTTAAGCGGGTGGAGCCGCGGGCAATAGCTAGTATTGTAAATGTGAAAGTCTGTGAGAATGGATGGATGTATGTATGGATGGATGTTCAACTCTTTCACGCAAAAACTACTGAACGAATTTAGACGAAATTTGGTATGGTAGTAGTGAAGGCTCTGGATTAAAACATAGGCTACTTTTTATCCCGGAAAAGTACAGTATTCTCGCAGGATACAGCTAGTATTTAATATTTTTGCTTCTGAGATAACTTATAAGTATTTAAGTTAAACTAGATAGTGAATCTAAACTTCATTTTATATGAAAACTAATGTTAAATTTTAGAATTAAACTTTAGTTTTACCAAAATGTCTAATTTAAGTTTATTTTTGCGTTGAAGTGTGCAACACGTTCGCCAACACGGCAAAACTGTTTCTGAAGATAATATACAATTTATTCATAAGTTTAGCAATGTTAATTTTAGTTCCGTTCAATGTTGGAATTTAGATGTTGGTTCTAAAATACAAATTTATAATATTAAGACGATGGTGTAAAATATTCCTAATTTAAGGCTATCATAAAGTTAATATTAAAATAGTTTTAATTAAGTACCTAATGTTACGTCACAATATTAAGATGCTTATGTTACCTAATTAAATTTGAAAACCTCTTGTTTCTCTGTTATTGACAGTCTTAGAAGGAAAGATTAATGATAAAATGATGAGTAAATCTCAAAATACAAAGTTACCTAAACTAATGGTTAACCTTGTATGGCGGTTAAGTGAAGAAGCTTCTTATTAAACGCCTTCTTAATACCATACAAGAAACTTATTAATATACTAGATGTCGCTCGCGACCTCGTGTACGCAAAAGTTTATTTCGCAGAAACCGTACATTTTTCTGCAATAAAAAGTAGCCTATATCCTTCTCCGTGGTATACTCTACATCTGTGCCAAATTTCATCAAAATCGGTCTAGTAGTTTCGGAGCCTATTCAATGCAAACAAACAAACTTTTCCTCTTTATTATATTAGTATAGAAGATAATAAGAGCTAATCATACCAATTTTTTTATTAGAATACTAGCATTAATCGCCCGCGGCTTCGGCCGCGTGAAATAAGAATTTACACCCTTGGGGGTTGAATTTTGAAAAATACTTCCTAGGTGCCATTGGACCGGTTGCCGGGTAGCTGGTCGCGTAGTGTATAGCCATGTACGATAGCTTTCACATAGACCGGGACCGGTATTATTATTCGGCCAGTCCGGCGCCGGGTGCTCGCCGGGTAGCCGCCGGGTAGCCGCCGGGTTTACTGTGCGTCCGATCACCGAGTATCGGTTAGCCGGCGACCGGACTCACAGTGGTGTATGGAACACGTAACACGCATTCATACGCACCGGCCGGGCGGTGTTAACGCTACTGGTAACAAAACCGGGCCGTGTGAAAGCTGAATGTCTCCCGGACCGATACCGGACAGTTGGCACCGACTACCCGGCAACCGGGATGTATATAACGGCACTTAGTGGATGCCTACGTCATATGAGGGATACGTGTGCAAAAAATAAAGCCTCAAGGGTTTGGCCTATGCATTTACACTTCAGTCAATCAGCTTTAAATAGCTAGCGATAGAAGATAGATAAGATGTTGCTCGCGACTTTGTAAATATACTGAAAATTGTTAGGAAGATAGCGAGACTTTATCAGAATCAAAATATAATCCGGCTCTTTATAATGATCCTAGGATTCTCGTAAAGATCCTAGTTTTCGAATATTTTCCTACGACATAAAAATAATATAATAACTAGCTGTTGCCCGCGGCTCCGCCCGCGTAACTACAGTTTTCCAAAGGAACACTCAATACTGTACTTTTTCGGGATAAAAAGTAGCCTATGTTTCAATCAAGAGCCTAAGCTATCACCGTACTAAATTTCATCGAAATCCGTTTAGTAGTTTTTGCGTGAAAGAGTAACAAACATCCATCCATCCATCCATCCTCCCAAACTTTCATATTTATAATATTAATAGGATATTAGGATGACGCAACAATTACTTTTATTTGGTGCGTTACGAGTGCTCATGACGGTTCCGTCACAAAAATAAGTAAAGTTTGCGTATGAAATTGGCTGCGGCGCAAGTTTTGACAGTTTGGGGAACAAGTTTGACAGTTGCGCAAGTAGAACAGTACAAGGGTTCTAATGATGAACATCCGGTATGAATACACGAATATTGCTAAGTAATGAGCTTTCTAAATTTAAAAAATCTTATAAATAAATTGCAAATAACTAAAATAGTATAACAAAAAAAAAAAAAAAACATTATTTGAACTTACTCAAATCATAATTCAGGTACATTTTTTAAAATTTATTTAGGTTATTAAAAAAGTTAAATTTAACTTTTTTTTCACTTGATTACTTTCTTGACCTTTGACTTGTTATTAAATATGATACGTGAATGTGCCCGCAAATGTCATCTTTAATTAATGTCTAGACGGATCGATTTCATTTAAAGTTCAAAAATTATAATAATATTTCTAATAATATTTCTAAACAATAAATTTGTAATATTCGTTGTTTGAACCCATTAATTTAGAACTTAGGCTATTCTTTGCGCTGGCAAACAGGATTAATGTGTAAAATAGGAACCCTTAGCAATACCCTGTGTAATAAAAGGAAATATTTTCCGATTCATGCCTTCTAGAGCTTCTTTGGATCCTTGAATTCCTAATTCTTAAGTGTCATCCTGCGTGATGAATGAGAATATTTTATCATTTTGTCCCCCATGAATTTTATTTCCCATTTGTCTACTTACCTGTATGCGATGATTGTATCGGTCGGCGATGATGTACTGTCCGATGCGGTTGACGGCCACGCCGGCGAGGCAGTCAAACTCGCCTTCTCCGCTGCCGTACTGACCGAACTCCTTCACGAAGATGCCATTTGAGTCGAATACCTGATACAAAGTGCATGTTAATGCTTTCTGTGTGTTAAAAATGATAAAGAAGCAACTTTTACCGGATTTCCGAAACAACGTTATTTCACCTCATCCGATAGTCTAACAATTTACAATATGTTTCATATTAAAACAAAGTGATTGAAAAGGTATTTATGTCTATTATTTGGAAGAAATCATATCTAGTACCTGTACTCTATGATTAGATGAATCAGCCACGACCATTGTGTTGTCAGGTCCTACAGCGATACCACGAGGCCATGTAAAATAACCGGGTTCGCTCCCCCGACTCCCCACACTGAATTGTAAACGGCGTTTCTGCAAATACTGGCTCCTAGGGGAGGAACCTGCTGCTGCGAAACCTATGACAAAAGTAAAGGTTAGATACAAATATAATGATTCATTTTCAAACATGTCTCAGAAGCTCCAAACCTATGTACACGCCACTCATTTCTCTAACCTGCTACCGCTGCTGTAGCCGCCGTAGGGGAGATGGGGGAGCCTGCCGCGTTTTTTGAATCGTCATCAGAACTGGCAAGCTCATTCGCTGAGCGCAAAGGTAGCCCGAGAGACAGGCGACGCGATGTACTCGAAGTTGTACCACTAGAATCACGCTCTTTTCCACGGGAGCCGTACTTGTTTTTCAAGTACCTGGCCCACGAACTCAATGCAGCTCCATCCTTCTCTCCAGACACTGGACGTTCAGGCGAGCTCTCTCTTGATTTAAGTGCGTGAGATGATCGGCTACGAGACAACTCTGATCCTCCTGTGCCAGAGCCGTATCGAGCCGCTAGGTACGCAGATGGTGACGCAGTCGTTGGAGATACAGGATCATCTAAATCATCATCATCACCGGCGCCGAAGCCCGTGTGACTGCTTTTGCTTCGTGCGAGGCGATTCCGACGTTCCTTCATAGCCAAGTACCTAGACCGAGCTGTTGGATATTTTGAATCGTCGTCTAACGAAGATTGAGTTTCTACTTCCTTCGGTTTGCTACCGTAACGATTATTGTACGCACTGCCCCCAGAAGCGCCATAGCGTGACGATGGCTCTTCTTCAGTTTGAGACTGTTGACGAGTTCGTGTTCTAGGTGTGTTTGGTGTGTCTTTGTTTTTGGTGTCGTGAGCATCGTTCCGTGCGTTGTTGCTACGCGCTAATAGTGGTCCAATATCACTTCGGGCCATCGCCTGACTCTCGGACTTCCTCTGTGTAGGCTCATCTTCGCTCTCCTCTGAGGAGTCTGTCTCCTCTTCAGAACTCGTATCGGAGTCGTCGTGAGCCGGCTCGGCGGGCGCCGGTGCGGGTGTCGGCCGCTGTGATCCTACAAACCGACTTTGTACCCTTTGTGCGCCGCCGACTGTTCCGTTCGTCGTCACCGGGGTTGGTCTTTCACTGCCTGCGGACAAAAAATGAGGAGTCGGTTTTGGTGGTAGTCCATCAATACTATATTTCGCTTTCAATTCGGCAATAGTAAGTATTGCACCTGTATGTTTCACCGCCGAGCCGGAACTTTCTGTGGAAGCACTTGATTCAGTGCTCGCAGAGCGGGCCGCTGGGCGATGGATGCTAGAAGTGTCCGAGGCGGATGGTCGTCTGTTTATTGTTGGCTTTGGTGCTGGTGCCGTATTTTTGCGTTGATTGCGTTGCAAAGATGCAACAGATTCATCATCGGATTCACCATCGCTGGATGCCTGAGGAATATATTTAAATTCGGTATTGTCACCAAAGATTCGTATTTTGTTGGCGTGTTGTGTTATGTACATATGAGTAAACGTGGAGTGTACTGATGGAATGTCCTAATTAGTTGTCGCGTTTCCCTTGTTAGTATATATGATTTAATTCTAAGTGGACTTCTGTCTTTATTTTTTATTCCCTTTCTTCTTCCCAACTCACCTCACGAGCAGGTGTAGGTGGTTTACGAGTCACAGAAGGTCTTTCTTCGTCTGCAGCACGTTGAGGAGCACGATCTGGTTCTTGGGACGTAGCAGCACCTTTGTTTTGTCTTTTTAACCTCGTGATTTCATCGTCTTCACTTTGTTGTCTTGCTGGAGGTGCTCGGCGCTGAGGTTGAGGTGCGGGTTGAACAGGTTTTGGAGGTGGTGGTGGTTCTTTCTTTTCTTTTTTCTTACCGCTGTCTACGTCTAATATCCTCTGCATAACTCGAGGACAATCACTTAACCTGAAAATTCCACTAAGAGGTCCACGAGTTGCATCTTCTGTATCAGCAACCTTCTCCTTTTCTTTTTCTTTTTGTTCCGCTTTCACTGTACGTGTAGACTGCTCTGTGTCTGAGTCATCTTGTTGATGACTTTTAACAAAGCGAGATCGGAATCTTCGGGACGGCCTATGATGTTCTGATTCATAGCCACTATAGTCGTCAGTAGCTCCATAGTCTCTATTATGTTTTTCTGGTGGCGGTGGTCGTCGTTCGCCGAATTTTCGACCCCCCAAAATCGGCTCATCATTTTCAGTGTACCCTTTTGCTTCTTCCTGTTGACGGAATTGCGTGGCTAAGCGGTGGTCGCTTTTAGATCTTGTCAAGCCTGTAGCTGGCTGAAGACTTCCTGTGTATATATTAGGGTGAGCAATATTTAGTTCTCCATATGTAGCCACATGCATTACAAGTTGATTGGGATCATGTGTCATTATAAACCTTATTCTGCGGTTGTAATCTCCAGCTTCATAGTCGAAGTTTCTGAGGAATTCTACGGTTTTCAAGAAAATTTCTTTAGTATCAACTAGCTCAGTATCTTCCCATTCAACATCATCATTCATGTATTTATCTGCAAGGTCACAATTACTCTGTATATTACTTAATTCTAATTCTAAATTATCTTTAAGGTGTGTTAAGTTTCTAAGTTCCGTAGCTAAGTACCTATCGACTTCGTTTCTTAGAAAATCAGTTCTATCCTTTAAAGCTTTAGATAGCCGTTTGTGTATTTCGTCAATTTCCCCACCAACTGCTCCGCAGTTTGTTTGTAAGTTTGCCGTATTTCGTTCTACTACACCTAATATATCTTGGAGTCTGTTGACTCCACGACGAATTTGATTGTTAATCCTAGCTATTTCCCTTCGCAATACTTCCATATGTGCAGATTTGCAGTCTTCACATACTTTTTTATCACAATGAGCGCAAGGGGCACAGTATGCCTTTTCTGAGCAAACGTTACATCTTTCCATAACCTGCCCTGCCGTAGGATCTGGTAGTTCCCCGGCAATTTGGGCGTGGAGCTCCAGGAAACGTTGAAGGGTTACATTTGTAGGAAACCCTTGAACACCCTGATAGGGTATTCGATGTTCTGCACGACATTCTGGACATTTGACCTGGAATTAAAGATATTATATCGTCAATCATCTATTTTAGTGAATATCACATAAAATATTTTAGATGTCAATGTATGGTATCAATAAAGGAACAACGTTAAAAATAGCTTACTTGTCGTCTAACGTAGTCGACAAGTCCGTCCATGCATGGCTCCATGCAGAAGCTGTGCTGACATGGTAACAGTTTCGGATTTCTGTACCGGTCCAGGCAGACACAGCATGTTAGCAGCGATTCGAACTGCTCCATTTTCTTTTATTACACTACGTATCTGTAAACAAAAAAAATATATATTAGAGGATGTGATGTGTGTATAATTGTATATAAGGTTCGGTAAAATCAATTACGGGTATTTTGGGCATATGAGCAGAAAAATATTTGTCATAGGTACTCGAAAAAAAAAAATCTTTATACGGACGATACGTGTTTTGCGGAGAGTCATCCCATACAAGAGATGATTTTTTACTTTGAGTATTTCAAATATTTTTTTGTCTTAACGTCTTTACACAAGCAGTGAATCTTGTGCCCGAAGTATCCGTAGTTGATTTTCGGAGACGTTATATTAATGTTCGGTGAAATCAATTACGAATATTTTGGGCATATTATGATCTATTGCTTGTGTAAAGATGTTTAAGCAGAAAAATAATTGTCATACTAGAAAAAAAAATCTTTATATGGGCGAGTTTGCATTTTGCGGAGAGTCACCCATACATGAGATGATTTTTTATTTTGAGTATGACAATTATTTTTTGCCTAAACGTCTTTACATAAGCAGTGCATCATGTGCCCGAAGTATCCGTAATTGGAGACATTATATAGTATTTGTATATATTATTTACTTATCATAAAAGCTAAAGTTACATTAGTTTATTATTAAGTACCTAATTAATTTAATTATCAAAAAAATGATGTATGTGTAAACTTTATGTCGTTATATATTCTTCCATTAGACATAATCATGAAAATAATATAATGATGACATCTGTGGCACAGTGGTTAGCGCGTTGACGTTTAAGCCGACGGTCGCGGATTCGAATCCCGCCAGGTAACAAAAAAAATTCTGTGTTCCTACTTCCTGGTATGTGTATTAAATATGATATGTAATAATTATATTATCTACCTATATTAAAAATCTTAAATATGTTTCTGATGTCCGGGTATAACCCGTAACACAAGTTCTTCGAGAACTTACCACGGGACCAGATTGACTTTGTGTCAAAGCGTCCATAGATATAATTAGATTATTATTATTAATTCAAATACTCTTCTTAGCATAGTCTTGCTACTTTGTAAAATAGTTTTAGGTAATACCTAAATAACTAAAACAAAATAAATCAAGAACTGGCTTTCTTTTTTCCTTAGCATACAGCTATAATTCGAGCCATTCGAACTTTACCATATTAGTTAATTTTTTAAAAGGTTTTTAATACAGTTGAATGAAACTATTCCTTACTAATAATTAATTTACAATCATCAAACAAAAGGAAGATGACTTAAAATTGTAATATAAAATAAGAAAACTCGAAAAGCTAGTCAGTAAAATTGTAAAACTAGGTAATTATTTAGTAAATCCACAATATGTTATAATATAATACAAGTCACCTAAGCAAATTACCCATTATTATGGTTCTCTCAATTTACATTATAATTTAAAGAAAAGTTACCGGGCCTATGACGAGTCGGTAAGTGGTAACAACTTATCAAAAGAATCAGATACTACAGTATGTTTATATTAATAAACATGTGTTGTTAAGTTATACAGATCTTTTCTTTGGAATTCAGCCCAAAATAGCTTCATAACACACCTTGAGATCTGTTTATTTTCAACGTCCTACTTATGAGGATTCACGCGGCGTCCCGATATAGATATAGTCTGGTTAAATAACAGAAAAAAAAGTCAGGATATTAATAGAGTTTGCACAATCAATACGCAAAGTGCTGGATTTAAATTTAGACGCTGGAAGCGGATCTATATGGTGGATTTGGCGGCCATCTAATAAACACTACGTAAAACTGTGACGGTTTATTTTAATTTTATAAATAGATGAGTTCTTACTCATTGATAAAATTGTTGTATCAGAAAAATGCTTTTAACATTATTTCTCTTTACGTCAGTAATTTATGTTCAGATTTGCCGTAGTGATTTCAGCTACTTATCTCGAACATACGAATCATAATTATATCGGCTTACTAAAGTTCGAGTCACGTAATTTTTATTTAGCACCGAATGATGTTTTATTATGTAGTAATATTTTTTCTGAAGGTATCAAACTTAGGTAGAATTTCTTCATAAATAGGTATACCTTACAGATAAATCAAATTTATAACAGTCACAGCCAAAATGGTTAGAAACTAGTATATTTTATTTAAAAAAGTTTGACTTGCTAAACAGGTAAATAAGTTCTGACTTACGTAAGCAATAACAAAAAAGATTCACATATAAAATATTAAAAATATTTTAAAAAATCCGATTTAAAAACCAAAATTATTATCTAAACTTTAAAGGTATACAACGTGTAACATGTTAGGTATATCAATCCAAAACCCAGTGATAATACTCGTGAAACTGAACAACTTTCCTCAAGGAACATAGGTCGAAATATTATGAAAAAAATAATTTTACTAATTGTATTTGCTAGCCGTGCGGTTTGTACGGGAGTTTTCATATTTCGATCTATGCTCCTTGGGGAAAGTTGTTCAGTTTCATGAGTATTATCACTGGGATTCGGATTGATATGTGTTACATGTTGTATAAGTTACTGTCTAAATGAAAAATGAAAAGGGCCTACAGGTAAAAAACTGACTCTAGGTCGGAGGCTGCGGGTAGAGTACCTAAGAGGCTGGCAGCATTGCCTCGCTGTATGGCCAACCTGATACGTTGGCCGAGGTAAGCCGTCATAAAACTAAATGAGACAAAAAGTAAATATAATTGTCATAAGACAATTACTCAACGTCGTAGTAATTTATGGTGTAGTAGTTTTTGTGGAGACGTCACTTGGCCCATTCTCCTTATTACCTAGGTGAGTCACCCGTTACACAACCGAAAAGAAAAGTGTGCGCTGATTGATTTGTATCACGTGTTGCTATATTTGGATACTACTTTACTACCGTGACGCAGCTTTTCAATTTTTACGACTGATTTCCAAGCAAACGTACAAATTACACAAAGCGGTTTTGACAAGAGCATAATTGTATTTCCTGTCTCTCGATATAACTCAAGCTGGGACAAAGTACCTTCTTAGAAGATTGTGAAATAGACCCTTAGTCAACTATGATTAGATTTAGATTTTTTTATTAGTAGTAAAAATAACTTACTACCTCATGGAAAGAAAGAAAAGGTCGATTCTGTTAATTAAATCTTATAATAAAACAGTTTCGATGCAGTCTCGATATTATGTTAAAGCAAAAAAATGGTGTAATGAAAACGTCAAGCCAATGTCAAACGCGTTTTGATTGGTCCAAACTCCAAAAATTAGTGCTTTATAATGAATTGAAAGTCAAAGTTGAAAACGAGAATTGAGGTTCAGAATTTTCAGGTTTACACGTGGCAGAACAAAAAAAAACATATACACGTGCAAAATAATTAGATGGAAATCTTATCCACAAGTTTCATCCATTTGAATTTATTGACACAAAGTGAATAAATAACGCAGGTGTTCGGGAGCACGGACAAACTTTTTACGAGGAACAACTTTCTGGGTTTCGCCTCGCGATGGTTGAGCTCGAAATAAAATTGGAATTTTAATGAGGTAAACTTTATGAAACTATGGAACGTAAGTGATTTTGAAATGGCGTTAATTAGATCCAAGTTTATGTTATGCTAGTATGATAAGAGGTGTTTCAGTTGATGTTTGAAAAATTTGGTACCAGCTAGTTACCACAGACTAACAAATAGTAACTACGTAACCGTTAGGTACTTCGTTCGCGCTAATAGAAAACCTCTCTATATCGTAGGAACCGCCTATCAAATCCTTAGAGCCGTTTTTATTTGAACTATTAAGTAATAAATACAATGTTATATTATTTTGCATTTATTATAATACAAGCATTCGCCCACGTTAAATTAGGTTTTAAGATTTCATCCCCTATGGTAAATAACGGATGAAATCTAAAATCTTACACCTTGAATTTTTAATAAATGCTTACGTCATAATATGAAAAGTACGTATGCAAAATTTCAAATTTCTAGCCTTAAGGGTTTGGCCTGTGCATTGGTACATCAGTCAATCAGCTTTGCCTTTTATAAATATATAGATAGATAGAAGATATAGTAATCATAACAATAATTGGAAGGTTAGAGGGACGGGGCGTGACGAGGCGGCACTCAAGATGGAGGTCGCGGGTTCAAAACCCTCCGAGGGATCAATTAGTTTAAAATGTTCCTGGGTTAAGGAACATATATTAAATATTTGTACAATATAATAAAAAATCTTAAGACAACGTTGTCTGATACGATTTAGGAATTATTTTGCGACGCAGCGAAATGGCTTTTAAATGTGTATAGTATAAAAGTATTCCGCTGTCTGGTATTCGTAATACAAGTTCTTCGAGAACTTAGCACGGGACCAGATTGACGTGAAAACCTCTATAGACGTAAATGTAAAGAAAATATTATTAAGTCATAATGATAATAATAGTTTATCTAAACTCAATAAAGGTAGAAAAAGAATTTTTACGTTGCAGATTATTTGATTGTTTTCTGACTATAAAACCGGCGAAACAAATTCAAAACATCATACGACGTCAGGGCTATTTTCAGCATTTACCTGTTGATACCGTGCGTATTTGGCATGAGTGTGTTTTATGGAACTGTGGGCGAAGATGTTTGTCGGTTTGTTACTAGAAGATAAAATCGTAATAAATGTAAAATTTGCTGACGTAAAAATTTTGTGATATATTCTTTTACTAGTTTTTTCCCGCGGCTCCGTCCGCGTAAATGTAGTATCCCATGTACTTTTTTGGGATAAAAAGTATCCTATGTTTGAATCCGGAGCCTAAACTACTAGCACACCGAATTTCATCAAAATCTGTTCAATAGTTTTTGCGTGCAAGAGTAGCAAATATTCTCTCATCCATCCATACATTCATCCTCATATACTTTTACGTTTAAAATAAAGAACTTATGTGTTTCAGTAATATTTACTGCGTAAATAATGAAAAATGTTCCATCCGTAAAAGCTCGTTATTTTATAAAGAGTTGAATAATTCATAAAATTTTATAATATATTAATATTATTAATAGGGGATCGGACTACATCTGAAATATTTGGTTTCATTAATATATTCAGAAATATTGAGGCATTACTACTTGGTAAATGTAAAAAAATATATTATTTTATGTGTAGTTTACTAATAAAATACATTTAAAAAGTACAAAAAAAAATTTTTTTTTGCGAAATTGGCAAACAAAACCTACATCATTAGTTTACTTACATCATATAAAAAACCTTCATTACGGTAAGTATGAACTTAAACGCACAAATATGGGAGATATTTACAAATATATGCCAGCGGCCATATACTTCATATACTATCTACTTCATATACTATAACCTACAAGTGACGTCATTTGTAGGTCGACTTTCGTATGGAGCGTTTATCGCGAATTTTTTTATACAAATCGCTGTACCTTTAAAAATATTGACTTGTCATATACGGTTTCTTCTGAGAAGTTACTCATATTTATGAGTACTATTCATTTATGCAATAAAAAAATAGTCCGATTGCCTATTCAATGAGGAAAAATAATAATAATCAATTGGTAGCTCCGTGGTTTCCAACGCGGTGAAACCACAAGACATAAATAGCTAGTTCAAAATAACCTTTTGTTAAATAATTTCATCTAAAATGACAATATGAACGTAATTTTTTTCATAAAACATTTTAATATTTTATCAAAAAACCTTTTATGTGCTTTCATTTTCATGTAATGGAAAATTAATATGAGCGTTTGTTGGCATTAGCGCACACTCGTCGTAGTAATCGGTTTAGCTGGAAAATATGAATTTATTCCATTACCATAGTCTATTCGCGTTAAGTTTGAAGTGAGTCAACAGAGCAAATGTCAAAATTGACCATAAATTATGCGTAAGTTAAAGAAAGCCATTTTGATATTTACGCGAATAAGAATATACTATGTAGTAGTCTTCGCCCAGCTTTTCGCTAAACAAAAGCAGTTAGTGGATGTGGATTATGGGTAGATGCAAATTAAAATAAGAGCGCCCTCTGTCGGTAAATTTTGGGAATATACTTTAGTATAGAGTTTTGTTTTTATAAAATGTTTATAGTTTTTCAATCTATCGTTATTTATTTCAATCTAAGAAATAAGGATATGATTAAGCAGTAGGATTTTATTCTATTTACAACAGCTATTAATCTCATCATTTTTATTCTCAAGTCAAAAGTAGCCACTATACAGTAGCCCACGCTGGCCCACTGCATGCCATCACCATTGTGTAATGGTACATAGTGGCGAACAATTGCCTATCGTGGCGCACAATCGGAAAATTGTCGGTTTTATGGGCACACTTCAAAAGAATCGTGGCGTAGCGTAGCCAGTGGTGTTCACACAATGGTCCGTTGTTTAGTTCGATTCGAGATGTTTTTATAGTATATTCGAAATTATTATTTATTTATGACATACGAATCCATCATCTTTTGCGCCATTTTCTTTTTTATCTTTGTGGCGGTACACACTTCTGTAAAACTTGCAAGCAGTATATAAATAAATAGCCGCGGCCGTAACTACTTCCACGCCTATCGTGAGCGTTTAGCCAGTAAGCAATCAGCTATGCGCCATTGTGTGAACACTAAGTGATTGTGGCCTACATTTGTACATTGCAAAGTATGGCCCAACATAAGCCATCGTGTAATGGCGCCTTTATACCTAGGCAGGTACTTAATATTCTAGTTGGTAGTAATTAATATGCTTGTGGTTTTCTAGTCGCGGTTACTTATAGTAACACTATCATATAATTTTACACAATATCATCATGTTTCAAGGAGTTTTTGAAGACTAATAAAAAAAATACAAATCGAAAGCTTAGAATTTGTATGTATACATACATCTATAGAGATGAAAAAAATTTAAGTGTCAGTTTGTAATTTAAAATTTACAGCTTATCACTTAATAATGCATAATATGAAAGTATATTCGGTACTTACTGTAAAATATCAATTTTAAAATTATTGTCTATCCGTCTGTGTGTCTGTTTGTTCCGGATAATCTCTGAAACGGCTGGACCGATTTTCACGGGATTTTCAGTGGCAGATAACTGATGTTATAATATCTAACATAAGCTACTTTTTTTAGAGTTACATTAAAAAAAAATACGTTAACAGGACCCCCGTTTCCGATCGCTGCTAGCGACCGTGAGCGGCGGCGGTTGATTCAAGTGAAACTGTGTTTTACAGTCATGAAGATAAAGTATAAAATTATATTATATTTTTGCATTTGGCCGCTCGGCTGCCATTTCCGTGTGAATCGGCTCTTAAGGAGATACCTACAGCCTGCTGATAGACAGACAGACAGACAGAGAGCGAAGTCTCAGTGATAGGACCCTTTAGGTATGGACAAAAAAATAAACAGTTTATATTCTTAGGCCTTTTCATCCGATAGTGAATGATTTATACAGTATTCTCCGAGAGAAGTAACCACTCTTGAAATACTGTAGTGCCTGGGACAGTCAGTTGCCCAAGCACATACGGCATTCTCACAACATAGTCAGCCTAGTCCAGAGGATAGTCAGTCAATACGTCTGGGGCCAACCATGTGCGGGTTTCCTCACGATGTTTTCCTTCACCGTTAGAGCGTTCGTATAATGTACTTGACATCTGAAAAAGTCTCATTGGTACACGCCACAACCTGATATTCGAACCTGCACTCTCTCGAGTGCGAACCAAACGGTCTACCCACTAGTTATTGTTGTAACAGATTATATTATAACAATAACATTCTGCAATACTAGAAGACTTACTAGTCTTCTGGTATTGCAGATTGTTATTGTTACCTAACTTTCATAACAGAGAAACTGCAATCCCACAAGAGGCGAACTAAGCCAAGTGAAGCGAACTTTTGCTGTCAACTTGGCCCTCTAATGGACATTATCCATTAGATTACATTATTATAAAACTTGTTGCTCTAAGCGCTTTACATCCTCCGTGGTCTAGTGGTTCGAGCATTGGCTCTCGATCCGGAGGTCGTGGGTTCGATTTCCGCATTGGAACAACAAAAAATGTTGTTTCCGAGTTTGGTTAAGACATGAAAAGGTTGATCACCTAATTGTCTGACAAGAAAGATGATCCATGCGTCGGATGGGCATGTAAAAGGTCGGACCTGCGCCTGGTTTCAATGAAATCGGTTACCGTCACCGAAATCGTGGTTTCAGTTTGATTACGAGGAAAATCTATTTATTTTCGTACATTTTCAACAACTGTGACGTTACAATATTTTTCTGTTTAGAACATTTTTAATTGCTCTCCAATGATCTCACTTTTGTGATGACTGTATTTCATCAACGGTTGATCGTAGATATGCCATTGAAAAGACAATGTTGTCTTTGCAACGGTCTATCATGTCATATCGATTTTACTCCCGTAGATTTTGATACCCGGGGCTTGTATATAAAATTGTTTCATAAGGATTTAACTCTAAAAATATACTACGTATGTTCCCCATTGAATCCAAACAGAGTAATAGCACATATTAATAAATAGTTACGTAATAGCCTAGATTTTCACCACGAAATAGTGTTTATTATGCGCAGTCTCTTGATATAGACACATGTTTCTCATTATCAGTAAATCATAAAATTATTTCAGGACGTGTCTCTGACGTTCTTGGCAACATCTCCATCGATGATAGAATCGAGTATTTTGGCGAGGAGTTGACGAAATTTGTGACGAATGTCTAAATTTTACTCGATTCGTAAGATATTTTGTAAAAAATACTTGGAAGTTCCCGATTACGCAGTAAAGCTACGCGTGAAAACAAAGAGAAGATGAATATCACACAACTTTTTATAAAACTCATCAACAGGTGGTGATGAGTTAATCGAAACCGGTCGTGTTTATATATAAATTATTGTAAAAATCTAAATAAAGTGGAAAAGTGTGTATAAAAAGTTGTGTGATTTTATTATGAACATGAATTTCCACTAAGAACCAACAGTACATTCAATCAGTTATATCATGTTATTAGTCTGAAAAATAATATTGTCTGACTTAAAGACTTAAAAACCAAAAACTGTAAAATAATATCTCGACGAATTGTGAACTTTATCTTTTTATAAGTCAGTTATAAATATATTTGAACCTAACTACTGAATTGCTGTGAACAGAATAATAATAATAGGTATATTAATAAGGTTTTTCAAAAGCAATCACGAATATTTTGGGCATATAATGTAGGTACTCAGTACAGCTTATTTAGGACGTTTAGGTATTAAATTAAAAAATAGATTTTATTTTACGCGAACAAATTATGCTTCCATTTTTTTTTTAAAAATCCATGCATATTGTGTGCATAATTTACTAGCTCAATAAATAAAATAACATACGACTTTACTGATTCTTAATGCGTAGCGATACCTAAACCATCAGGTGTGACAAAAGCTTATTTTTACTATACACCTGTCTCAGTGCACTACCTAACCTGCCAAATTGCTATCTGCAAAAATGGCTTTGGCAGCTTCCATGTGCGTTGATGATATTCTGTTTTTACTCTATTGTCGGCGAGTATGACCTTACATCTTCTCGTATCTAGGCTTTTGTTGAATGTTAGGTTACAATATTTTAATGACAACAATGACAAAGGCACGCGACTAATCCGGTGTCCATGGGCTCGCTTGCTCCCTAAATTTCATTAAAAAAAAAACATGTATTATACCGATGTAGGTATAATAACTTAAACTTTATATTTTTTCTAGGAACGGTCTAGCATAACGAAAGTCTTCAGTCGCTATTATCATCATTATAATACAAATAATTTAAGAAAGCGACCTTTACTTTTCCTGACTGTACAACAGGTGACATGACCTATGTTAAAAAGATCATCCTAAAAAAATAAAAAGCTCTTCATTCTATTTATATATATTAATTTGGAACAACGTGATAGTTTGCGAGGATGGACGAATGGATGTTTATTACTCTTTCACGCAAAAACTACTGAACAGATTTTGTTAAAATTTGGTAGTTTTAGCCCTGAATTAACACATAGGCTTATCCTAAAATAGTACACTATTCCCGTTGTATAATGGCAAAAGCTAGTATGTAATAAAATTGTCCTTTATTAGGTACCTATTAAACGTTAAGAATCTACGATTCTACCCCACCTCAAAAAAATAAAAGGTTAATGAGAAAGATTTTAATATTATATTTCCTTTACCATAGATTGTAATCATTAAAAACCTTTTAAGGCCTATTAAGTATTTATCAGAATATGGCGGAAAAGGAGAAAATATATTTCCGTACGATTTAATGCTTAACAGATTAAACTTTCTTCAATCATTGGCTTTGTTTTTAACTGATTGTTGAGAACTGAGGTTTTGTGAGTCTCATTTTTATCATCATCATACATACATAATATAATCACGCCACTTTCCCGTAGGGGTAGGCAGAGACCACTTCTTTCTGATTGCTACGATCCTTACATACTTGTTTCGCTTCGTTCACTTTCATTCTTACCATTCATTCCTCCTCGTACATTCAACGTAGCGAAGCGGCTCTCCATGGGCCACTTTTCATCATCATCATAGACGGTGAAAATACTATAGTATTTTAATATGTAAAATTAAAATGTCGCTTGCTATACAGTTTGTGTAACTGTCACGGACGGCTAAGATGCTATAATATATTATTTTAATAGTATTTTCACCTTCTGTGACATGCTCAATTCACTGTTCACGATCATTATTACACCTTTTGATAACACCTGCGGAGATGAATGGAGTGTTTTCTATAGCTTACAGTATCTTTTTGTGATTGGAATTATATTTTTTTTAAACTACTGGTACTGTTTATTTTGCATTACTACCAAAATTACTTTGTCGCTGACAACAGAGTAAAAACAGAATATCATCAACGCATATGAAAGCTGCCAAAGCCATTTTTTGCAGATAGCAATTTGGCAGGTTAGGTAGTGCATTGAGACAGGTGTATAGGTAAAAATAAGCTTTTGACACACCTGATGGTATAGGTATCGCTACGCATAACGAATTAGTAAAGTCGTACATATGTTATTTAATTAATTGAGCTAGTAAAGGATGCACACATTATGCATGGATTGTAAATTTTTTTATTGGAAGCATACAAATTCATTAGCGTAAAATAAAATTTTATTTACGGACTATTCCAATGTATTATGTACTTTGTGCTCCAGACAATGTAAGTTATGGCTATCGTGTTCTTAGATAAGATTGTTCAAAATAAATAACATAGGTACGGATATTTTGGCCTTATATGTTATTATTATATTATTAATGTATCTACTGCTTATGTTATAATGTCTGGACAGAAATATAAAAGGTACAAAAAAGTTAAAAAAAAATAACAAGAAAACGAATTATTTATGAGAAAAACGAAGTCGTCGCAGTTAAAAAGCGTAAAGGACGCGTTTCCAAAATGTGTTGTTTGACAGTGGCCTAGTACGGACTGACATTTGTTTAGAAACGTTTTGTGTAGTAAATCCAGACAGTGATAAAATAGAATAAATCTTATTGCCACGCAATAAGATTCATTCATAACAAAAAAATACGTTAAATTTTGTAGAGACTTTTTATAATTTTTTCAGATTCATTTTTAATATTGTTGGATTATTTTTGAACAAATTGTAAGGTGATTATATCCGCTATCTTTTGGGTATATTTTATCAAACAAAGTGAACTTTATAAAAGCAGAAAAATGATCCGAAGCAGTAAACACGACCTCCTTTTTTAAATTTTGGGTAAAGAGGTTCTGGAAAATTGTTTGTTTGTTTGAATTGAATAGGCTCCGAAACTACTAGATCTATTTTGATGAAATTTAGTACAGATATTATAAATTAGACTACGGGGAAGGACATAGGCTACTTTTTATTGCGGCAAAATGTACCGTTATCGCGGTATTTCTTTTTGCGCGCACGAAGTCGCGTGCAACATCTAGTTATAGATAAAGAAGTTATTTTTTGTAACAATTGTTAGTTTTGAAGGATTTTGTTTCATTTGGTCGCAAAATCGATCGAAAATCATGCAAATTATGTCAAATTTGTAAACGCGTCCTAAAGTTGCCGGATAAATTATATACGGAAGGAGTTTAAATACGGATAAAGTCGCGCTGCTGAACTAGCCCGCGAACTTTTAATGAAGTTTTCTATAAGTTGGAGGAGATTAAAGCATCAGGAACATGCGGGTGTATTTCAATTTACTTTTCGAAATAAATTAAACTATACTCTGGACTGTTTTGATTGAATTTAACCCTCTGCAACTGACGAAAAAACGAAATAAGCAAATTACCAATTTTCATGGTTCTCTCATATAATATTATGATTTTACGTAATTTCAATTTCGAACTTTGTGAATTAATTAGTAAGGCATAGTTTGAGCCAGTTTTATTTAGTTGGATGATCTAAGGTTTTATTATAACTTTTTTGTTAATTCAATGGAAAACGATGGTAAAGTTCAAAAAGCTTATTTTTTACCTGCACTGAGTAAAATGCCTAATTTTTTTTCTGTATTCATTGTTGTTTATTTTTTATTTTATGGTGTCACTGTTTTTGTACTATCCTGTAATGTTTGTAGCCTGCATTTATTAGGTCATGTTAGCGAGTGTAATTCGTACACTTTATCTGGCCAATATTCACAGATGCAGTAAATTTTTTGATGCAACACCAAAAATTATTCTTCAAACGTTGTAACAGACCGTTTGTGACCTGCGGTATCCTAAAAATCACTGACTTTTTATAATGAATTATGCTCATTATTTATTCCAAATGTCCTTTGAATAAGCCATACAATTTTCATACCCGCTAATAAAATATAAGCGTCTATCTAATGAAAATACCGTTCGAATTTCCCCCTTAATCCCTTAATTACCCAAAAATTGCCCTTTAAGCAGACATATTCGAACCCTTTCCGCCCTTATTGATGTCATGTTAATAAATCTTCAGCTACGCGTGTGAGCTGCCATCTTGTGACGTCACCCGGAACAGAAACAAAAGACTCGCGCGTCATCCCGAAGGACGCCAGGCATACGCCAGGTGTATTTATACTACAAAAGGATGTGTGGGCACTCAAATAGATACACTTTTCATAGAAATGTAAACAAAGGTTAAATCTGTCATTTGTAAATTATCCTAGTTGAAAAATAAGTGCATTTTTGACGTTTTTTTTTTTGTGACGTTAACATTTCTTTGATAATTTAGCACGTTATGTTCCAAATCTCTAAAGACAGAATTTATGTACTTATATATTTTGTCAATTTTTATCAAATTTTCAAAGCATGGGTAAAAAACAGAACGGTTAAAACAGACTTTATCGCTCACTTTTGTTTATTACTACTTACTTAAAACACTTTAAATAAGATAGCGCTACGCTCAGATGAACTATGGATAAAAAGTAATTATTTAAGAGCTTTTTAAGTTTAATTATTTGCAAACACAGTAAAATAGCGGGAGCGAAAACTCTGAAAATCGTGTAAAAAAGCATATCTTAAGCTTAAGCCTGTACAGTCTGCTTTTGCAGGGTAAGATTCACACACTTATTGACAACTGTTTCTAAACTTATATATGTCACCGTAAAATTTAAAAAACCGTTAGATTGTAAAATAACAAACGAGCTTGTAAAAATATGTCAAAATATTCATTACTATATATTTATAATGTAACGAAAAATAATGTGTTAAATTATAGGCAGAATATTCGCGTCGGAAGTCTATAAACATTTTACAATTTCACTAGTTATATTACAATCTAACGGTTTTTACAATTTTACGGTGACATACACAACATACATAACCTCAATAGATTTGCACTAGTTCACTAATATAGCACGACATCGTAACGTGCAAATAACTATGATTCGCCATCTCTATTAGACTAATGTAGTATATGATAAGAGGAAATGAGAAAGAAGTATCTCTCAAAGACTATTTAAAGATACGAAGAGCGAAAAATGAGGAAAATAGCCACCGTCAATTTTCACAGAATACCGAATCTAACATTAATGATTGTGTATATTTTTTTACCATTCATATATAATAGCGTTCGTATTAAAAATAAGCGGCCAAGTGCGAGTAAGACTCGTGCACCGAGGGTTCCGTACAAACCTGTAGGTATATAAGTAAAAGTTCACCCATCACGACGAGAAGTAATGACTTCTCATCGATCTACAATCTCACTGGTATCATACTGTTTAATAGTTTACAGATTTTAGTTGTACCTATCCTAAAAAGTAGTTTTTGTATCTACAATTTATGAGGCTAAGGATCTACCAAACTTCTTTTACGAAAACCCTGGCATGTTAAGAGGGTTACAGCAGTCTAAGCAGTACTTACAGCGTCGCATTAACACACAAATCCAAATAGCAAGCGGGGTAGGGTAACACTATTTACTTGTCATTCTGCCGTCAGGTAGGACTAGGTATATCACAGGCGTGCGACAGGCGCGGCTCAACCGAGCGAACTGGGAACACGACACCTCTGCGCAGGAGTGTATTTCGGGAGCTGCGCGCGCACGCCGTCAGAATTACTTTTGGAAAAGGTCATTGGACACGAGTTTTGTTTTTGATAATTCGCATTTTCAATGTCGCTTGTGCACAATTTTACAGCAAACGAGCACCGGAATCTTTGTTTGTAAGTGATTAATATCGTCTATTGATTACCGCTGCTTATAGATTTCAGTGTTCAGTTCTCACTGAAATGAGAGAATACGCGATGCGGCGCTGAATTTTTAGATAGCTATTCCAAATTCAACTTTAATTACTACACAAGAAGATACACGTTTCATATGACATTGCACATGCGCTGTGCAGCGCGGTGAAACTTGACATCGAAACGTAACTTTGAAACATATGTCTTATTGTGTATTGAATGAAGTTCAATTTTGAATAGCTATCTTAAAAAGACAGGATCCGTCGCATATCATTTAGTTTTGGTGAATTGACTCTTAAGTCATCTGTGCAACGACCGTATGAGAATATGTACCTTGTCGCTACGCTGTTAAAGATGTTTTTTTTTATTATTTATTTTGCAGGTTTATAATTTTAACGTCAACTAGTAAACGGTGCTTTGAATGCGTGGCTAGTCGAGTAAAGTTTTATACTTGAACTTGGCTTGACACGCTACCGCGTATCTAGATGTTCTTACGTGCATAATATTATTTCAGACATATTTAATTAATTTTATAAATATTATAGTAACATATTCATTCGATGAAATACTTTACGAAAATATTATATAAAATATGAAAAACTATAATAGAAAATATGTCTCTTATTTACTCTATATTAATATAAAATATTTTCATAGTATTCGCAAGTTTCAACGGCTTGCTTGGCCGCAGATATGAAGAATATATTATTATAATTTGGCCCAAGCCCATGTAACACATATGAATAAACTTTACAGAAAATCAAAGGTCCAAGGTATATCAGTTTACCACATCAATAATTCAAAAGGTAACATAAAGTTCTTGGTAATTATACATTATATTAGACATATATTACATATATATAGGTACATAAAATTGAGTTACTTATATAAAGCCAGGGCCTTTAGTCAAGATGCATTCTATAAATTTAACGGCGAAGTGACATGTCACTTAACGATGACTTATGTGAAATCTCATATATTTTTGATTTGAAACTTCGACGTCGAAATTATCGAATGCATCTTGAGTAAAGGCCCAGAAGTCGTCGGGGGTTACTTGTCAGATGTGACGCATGGAAAATCATAATTTATGATTCGTGCGACGCGTCACTTCACCACGTTAGTTCACGTCTCGCTTCTAAGTGCGTCCACTACATACAAGTACGTCTACATTCCACGCGCATACTAAATGATATATCTAATGATCTAACATACAAAATATACTCTCATACACTTCTTAAAGTACAGGTTCTTAGGTCACATGCTGTATTTGTCATTCATGCTGATACAATGGTTCCGCGGGAATAAGCACATGTTAGCGCTTGCTAGCTCTATATTAATTGTGTTTTACATACGTTTAATTAAATATAATATAATATACCTAATTAAACGTTTGTTAAACACATATAATAAGATAGGAATCGAATATTATTGTATTGGTTGACTATTTCTCTCCACTGTTATTTATACAACTAAGCCTAGGGCGAGGTCAATTTTGGTCACAAAGACGTGTGAATTATATAAGGCTTGATGAAAGGACAAAGGCGTAACATATCCCAAATCAACTCTAACAACAAAGAAATTCAGTCCTTTTGTTAATGTGAATCCATATTGAGGCGCATACAACAAAACGGTGTTTAAAATTAAGTGTTGCGGTAATAAGAACAGAAGAAAATAAATAAAATCGTTATAAAAAATCATTTTTAGGAATCTGCCTCTAAAGTGGTTTATACATATTTTGTCCCTGGCACTTCTAAACTATAAGAGAACTTTGTAAGTTTTCATGCTGATAGATCACGCTAAAAACTCCTTAGAAAAATTATTTTGAGCGAAATCGGACAATTAAAACTGTTGAAGTAATTCCAAGGAAAACCTATTGGGTGTTGAGAGTTACGGAACCCTACTTAGACATGTCCTTTTTTCCGGGGGGGAAAATGCATTGCGCATACCACCCAGGCGCAGGGGGCACCCGAGTGGTGATGTGGGACTCCCGTATAGGCTAATGAGACCCACGGTATACCCACTAAAAACCACCCCCCACCTTCCTCCTTGCTGTCCTGTGACGGGGCCACGGGAACGATAAATACATCCGCGACCCCACCGGCGGCAGCCTACAAGCGGCTCCATCCACGGCCCGAAGGCCCCAGGCGCACTAGATGGTAAGGTGCGCCTCCCTCCTCGGCCTCCACCAGCATTGTAGCAGACTCCCCCCGAGTCTGCTACTAGGAGACCACGGATACCAGCCACCATAACCGGTACCCGGTGGCAGATCTGAGCTATGGTTCTACCACCGACCACACCTCGGCCGCAGAGGATAGGGCAAGCGGCGCACCGTAATACCAATTTGCCTCTTCCTCTGCGGCCCCACCAATGCCTTTAACCATAAGGAACGGCCCCGCCAGCTCGCAGGGGTTTAGGGAGAGTGGCACAACACCACCACGCTTCTCCCCCTGCGATCCCTCCACGGCCGCAGAAGATAGGGTGTACGGCGCACCGTAATACCGGCACTCCTCTTCTTCTGCGGTCCCACCTCTAAGCGCGTCCGCCGCGGACTTCCTTAGACATGTCCTGGACATGCTCTTGGTTAAGTTCTTTATTTGATCAGAGAGGTCAAAGGGGTGGCATAATAACTGTCGAAGACACATCGCCGGAGTGCTGCACGGCGCACCACTGACAAAGTTATTTTGCGTCGTTGTTCGTAGATTTGTTTTGTGACATAGATATATAATATTAAAAAGAGGTAGATATGTTATATAAACGCGTAATAATGAAGACTCAAATTGGCCCGAGTTGGGCCAATTTTGGTTAGTGTGCTTCGCGAGTAATAGCGTGTTTTGTGTTACTATGCGACGTTGACACATTGACACGCGTCCCATGTCAATGTGTGTCGTGGCACAGAAATATTGTCAGTTTTGTAAGGATATAACGTATCTATGTAATAATTAATCAAAGTTTTGTGACAAATTGATGAAATTATTCAGTAATTAGTATTATATTTATAACAGCCGCTGTGGTCTAGTAGTTAGAGCTTGGCTCTTGACTCGGAGGTCGTAGGTTCGACCGGGAGCGTTGGAACAAAAAAAAATATTGTTTCCAAGTTTCCAATATACTAAACGTGACCGTACATGTTAGGTACAGGTAATACTAAAACAGCGTGACATAGGTGGGAGGAGGCGAAATTTTGCGTGACGTAATACGTGTACGGCCCCTAACTAATAATGATCCCTAACTTATAATGATTTTGTACCTATTTCATTAAGCAAACTCCCATCCCTTGACAGTTCCAATCTATCAACAATTATATATCTGACAGCACCTTTACCTAAGTTAGTAACAATATCGAATTCTCTTAACCCTAGATAACTAAACATTCGTCTGTTGGAAGACCCACCTACTCGCGATTCTCGTGTTCGTGTACTTCTAGGTGCCCAAAATGGGCCCTCTTTGTTTACCTTCCTAAAATATGTAAACAGTGCAATATGTGGACGCGAAGGTGATCGTATGATAATTAGAAAGGAGATGTGACCATAACGTCGTCCGCACGACGAAAGTTTAGTAACAACGAGGTATGTAGGTATTGATCATTGTATTCTATTTTGATGAAATATTTGGTAATTGTATTGTTTACTTTTTCTAAATTGTTTTTATTTATAAGTATTTATGAACAATATTTAATTTTTAATTGAAAAGTCCAAGTGTAGACACTTTTATTTATAGAAATTTAATTTTGTACTTCTACAATATTATCTACACGTATGAAATACGTTGCTAATATTTACGATTTTTTTATTTTATTTCAACATACTACCGAGGAAGTAACGAAGACTAGGAAGGAACTCGGAAGTGAAAATTAGAAACTGTGATATATATTATATACCAAAAACCGCTGCATCAAATGCAAGGAATACATTTGTGGACCTCATAACATCGATATATTATATGCTATCACTGTGTGCAATAGTTCTTAGTCACTGTTTGATTATTTTTTCTTTAATTATGACCCAACTAATGCACCAATGTCAGAAGTTCCTATGATTAATAAATACTTTTTTCAAAAAATGCATTTTTCTTGGCGTAGTTTGTTTGACGAATGTTTAGTAAACATGTAACAATGAAAATACTTTAGTTATCTAGGGTTAATAGGGTTAATAATGACGATGTATAATTTAATTCCAATTTGACCTTAATACGTCTTAGGGGTACTTTCGACCGAAGGAGGTATTCAGGGGAAAACCGATTAAACTTTGCTTTTGTGAGACGAATTACTAGCCTATTTAACATGGCTTTTCTTGCGTGAAATCAATTGAAACATTTCGTCCCCTAAAGGTGGAGGTACTAGGTACGATCGCCGAAAAACACAATGTAGGTACCACATTTGGACCCGAATCTCAATTCTCGTATTTAAAGTAGACTTTCATTTTACTTTGATTGTATTAAAAGTAAAGCGACATGTTATCATAAGCAGATTTTGTGAAGTTTCGACCAATCAGAGCGCGTTTTACGTTGGTATAACGCTGACGAGAATACCGTATGACAGTTTTAGCGTCTCGGGACTTGATTTTAACTGCAATAATGCAGGTTTTATTTAGCAAAATTGACCCTCAGATTGAAAAAGTTATGTTCAATTATGTGTACATAAGTGGTCTTAGCCATTGTTAATTACAATGATCTTCAAAATCAAAATATGTATGGGATTAACTCATATATTTTTGATTTCTAACTTCGTCATTGTAATTAGCGATGGCATCTTAGCTAGATCATCATCTTATAAATGGCATAAGCCCTTTTAAATTAAGGGAAGAGTGCGGTCGCCGATAGACTACAACCTTTAACCAAGTTGCCATCACTTTTTACCACAACGAAGTTTGAAAACATTGGAACAAAATGTATGGGATTTAACCGCTTAGTGATATAGCGATGCTTATGAAATATCCTATAAAAATATAGTAATTAGCGATGGCAACTTGGTTAAAGGTTGTAGTCTATCGGCGACCGCACTCTTCCCTTAATTTAAATGGAAAACCTCAAAAGAATGACGTGTCATGGCAAAAAGTTATGTAGATATACTAAATGTTCAGCGCCAAGTCGTTGGAACAGCTCACCAACAATTGGTTTCCATTTTTAGGTTTCCGTAATATTTAAGGAACTCTTATAGTTTCGCTCTGTCCGTCTGTCTGTCTGACGTCTGTCTGTTCGCGCCTCTAGCTCCTGTAATTATGAAATATAAATTGATGAAATTTGGTGCAGTTATAGATTGTGTATAGATCACGGTTTCGGGATCATAAAAAAAATATATTTTAGGGGTGGCTCTCCATACATGTGAAGTGGGGATAAAAATATTTTTTCACTCTACCCCATCGTGTGGGGTATCGTAGAATAGGTCTTTTAAAATAAAGGTAAGGTTTCATACGTTACTTTTTTATAAATTTGACCATTTTCGAGTAATCGGCCTACAAAGTAATTTGTAAGTTGGTCCCCCCCCTAACATTTTTAAACTATAGGAGATAGAAACTTGCAAATTTTCATGCTGATAGATCATGCTAAGAACTCTTTAGGAAAATTATTGTGAACCAAAACGGACAGTAACTTTTGGAGCGATTTAGAAAAAAGCATATTATTACGGGAGGTCACGACATTTTTGGTAACGATATCCAAAATGACTTACATTGCATTGACAAGATAAAGAGCAACTCTCTGATGCCAAATATGTCGGTCTGCCTGCGTAAAGTAGTTGCGTTCTCTGTATAGGGCGCCTGAAAACCCAGTTATCATGACCAAAAAAAAATGATAAGGTAAATGGCTGAGTAAGTTATATTAGGTAAGTACTATTTGTTCTCATATCAGTAGCGTAAAAACTGACCAAATATTCGGTTGCGTTATGAAGCAACGAGCGTTCAAACGTGACTTATTGTGACCAAAAAAAAAATGATCAGGTAAATGGCTGAAAATTACAAATCGTAAACTGTCAGTACGTACTAGCTTATTGGCACCAAAACTGACCAAATATTTGGTTGCAATTCATAGTTATCGGCGACCTATGTCTGAACGTATCTGGGGGCACGGCAGTGCACCCGCCAAGTCGAGCGCGAAGCAAACACTGCCGTACCATCCTTTACTGGAACCATTTCGCCGCATTTTCAGGCCCCTATTTGAGAACCTCTGGATAAGACCAGAACGGAGAAATTTTCGTCATCCAGTAAGCTATAATCACATACTTAAAATCCAAAATTTCAAGTCTGTAGGTCATTTAGTTCCGAAGTTAAGCGAAAGCAAAGTTTCGCATTTACGACACTCACTCACTCACTCATGATCATCAAAATAGAACTAGTACTTCCCATAAACTCAGAGAGCTGAAATTTGGTACAGAGTTAGGGTTTAATGGCCACATAAAGGGAAAACTATAAAAACCAGGATAATCGATTTGGGGGCACGGCAGTGCCCCCGCCAAGTCAAGCGCGAAGCAAACACTGCCGTACCATTATTTACGGGAACCATTTCGCCGCATTTTCAGGCCTCTATTTGAGAACCTCTGGATAAGACCAGAACGTCGATCTGGGGGCACGGCAGTGCCCCCGCCAAGTCGAGCGCGAAGCAAACACTGCCGTACCATTATTTACTGGAACCATTTCGCCGCATTTTCAGGCCCTTATTTGAGAACCTCTGGATTAGACCAGAACGCAGAAATTTTCGTCATCCAGTAAAGTATAATCACATACTTAAAATCCAAAATTTTAAGTCTGTAGGTCATTTAGTTCCGAAGTTAAACAAAGCAAAGTTTCGCATTTATGACACTCACCCAGTCACTCACTCATGATCATCAGAATAGAACTAGTACTTCCCATAAACTCAGAGAGCTGAAATTTGGTACAGAGGTAGGGTTTAATGGCCACATAAAGGGAAAACTATAAAAACTAGGATAATCGAAGATCTGGAGTACCTGGTGACCCTGATTAGAAAACACAAGAGCCCAACCAAACTATTAGAGATCGACATACTGCCTTTACAAAAAATATTCAACTTGGTGGGCCACTTCATTTTATGTCAAAAATCGAAGGTCTGAAGTAACTGATGAAGAACCCTCAGCTGGTCTCAGCTGATTAGAGATATGGTAATGCCCCCTTCTACTATTGGTACATAAAAAAATCGACTGTCATTGCAAAACTCCAGTGAAGTGGGACACATCTTCTAATTTAATCTAGCCCGTAGCGTCCCACTGCTGGGCGAATGCCTCCCCTTCTGCTTTTAATACGCATATAAATAAAATTAAAGGAAAACTCTGGATAAGACTGGACTGGCTTTTATACTTATACTTACAAGTTTACAAGAAGAAATAGTCGAACAATTAACTTTATTCTACTCGAACATTACACAAATTAAATAAACAAATTACACTAAAATCTAGTAAAATAAATCAATATTCCTACGTTTCTACAAAAAGAAGTGAAATCCCACCAAAAACATTCTGTAAAAAACTAGCCAAGTCTCGATAGAGCTGCTTGTTTATCTCTAAAAAGTAATGAAATCTAGACAAAGTCGTGCCAAGTCTAAGGATCCTTACTGCAATTTATTTATTATTATAGTTAATGTTGTGTGACTTGGCCGTTGAAGAGTACACAAGGGTACAAAAGGGGCTCCATGACACCATTGCTCCAATACATGTGTTATACAATCAACAACAGCCTAAAATAAGACACTAGCGTCCAATTACCAATACCAGTATGGGCTATTATCTCGCTTAACAAACATAGGTAGTTACAACAGAATCTGATATAACATTACGTGTAAACAAAATTGACTTGTAGTGTATAAAGAATTTTCAACAGCCAAGTCACACAACATTAACTATAATAATAAATAAATTGCAGTAAGGATCCTTAGACTTGGCACGACTTTGTCTAGATTTAATTACTTTTTAGAGATAAACAAGCAGCTCTATCGAGACTTGGCTAGTTTTTTACAGAATATTCTTGGTGGGATATTCTTTAAGTATTTTACTAGCAAAGTGCTTGGTTTAAAAACGAAAAACACACGCTTTTATGACCGGTGAGGAAACTTTTCATCGATGATTAAAATATCTAATCGCTAAAATATCTGAAATCTCACCCTGCTCCGTCATCAGACTCTCACCAGTCACCACCAACCAAGTGTAGCGAATTAGGTCATCAGTAGAAAACAAATGAGCCCAAGCACAAGGGGTTTCGCAAAAGCCATGGAAGAGTTATATTGCCCACCACGACGCCATCATCGATCAGCTCGATGGTAGCAATTGCAATTATCAACGGACTCTTATAAACTTCATCATCATCATCATCATCGTCAGCCACTAAGAGTCCATTCCTGGACATAGGCCTCTTCCATTTCCATCCTTTACGGCGATCTTGTGCCCTCCTCATCCAGTCGTGACATGTGTTATAAACTTACAAAGTTTCAAATCGATACGATAATTAGAAGTAGGCTGAAATTGAATTCCAAGATTTTCTTACATTGTGACTCAGTTACAGGTGAAGCTAATAAAAAAGCGTGTTAAGATACCCACACAGAGATTCTTCGATTTACATATGTACTTATCCCAATAATGGTGATCGTAGGTTCGTGGGTTCGAATTCCAACCCGGACCTTGTACCAATAAGTTTTTCAGAAGTTATATTCATTCTTGTCCTAGTAACCGACTCTCTTACGGTGGAGGAAAGCACCGTGACGAAAACCTGCATGTATCAACTTTATCAGAGTAGGTCATCCCAGCATTAAGACGTAAAAAGGCTGAACCGTAAATTTTGATATCGCTAGTTACCGGCTGAACCGTAAATTTTGATATCTATACCTACTAAAATAGGCACCAGTACGGGCCGTACTTTGAGTTGCGCGAGCGGCATCTTTGTGCCGATTAGCGGGAGGGGAATATTTTTAGTAATATGATAACGACTTCATGTTTCAAAATGTTTTCATCAGTAACTTTAATAAAATTTTCAAATTAGGTAGGTATGCACTGCATACTATGCAGTGATAGTGATAAAAAATAACTGTAACCTAAACAACCTTATACCCATGAATTGCAACAAAATATTTGGTCAGTTTTGGTGTCACTAAGCTAGCACACACTGATACTTTACACTATGTTGTTTTCAGCCATTTAACTGATCGTTTTATTTTGGTCACGATAAATCACGTTTGAAGTTCAAACTTTGAACGCTCGTTGCTTCATAACGCAACCGAATATTTGGTCAGTTTTTACGCTACTGATATGAGAACAAATAGTACTTACCTAATATAACTTACTCAGCCATTTACCTTATCATTTTTTTTTTGGTCATGATAACTGGGTTTTCAGGCGCCCTATACAGAGAACGCAACTACTTTACGCAGGCAGACCGACATATTTGGCATCAGAGAGTTGCTCTTTACCTTGTCAATCTAAAATAAGTCATTTTGGATATCGTTACCAAAAATGTCGTGACCTCCTAATCTATATTACGCGTTTATGGTTACGGAACCCTCCTTAGACATGTCCTAACATGCTCTTGGTTAGGTTATTATTTCAGTCGTATCAATTGCATTGTAACAACTCAGCAGTCGAGTTGCAGTTCCACATGCGTTTGTCTAGAACTCTACGTTCAGCGTCACCAAAAACTCAAATCACATTTCAACAAAGCAATTCCGCACACGACACGCACACAAACATAATATTATGCACCTGTATATGTGTATCGTGATGTAGATTCTATAAATGCTCCACCTACTGTCCTTTTAGATAAATGTCTTGGACATAAATAGTGACAACGTAGAAGCACATTGGCGTTTGGCATGCTTTGATCTGTTATTAGGGCACGTGCCTTTAACACCTATGCTACGTCGCTGAGGACAGGAGATCACACAATTGATTTCAAATTGACGTTGCTCGATGAATCCGTTATTGATTTTGTAAAACGTTTTATACTTTCATTAATCGTATAACTGTAAAAAATGTACCTACCACAGAAGAGAGCTTCTTAAACACACGAACCCAGCACCCGCACTCTGCTTTTTTCAAGCGTGACTATAAACCTTAAGCCCTAACATTTTCACTAAATATTATCTTTGAACTCACTTAAAACTATTTCGATCTATCTCTCTTATTTATTGTTAGAACAGGAAAGACAGATCGAAAACCGTAGCTCAGCGTTAAATGTGATTTAATAAGTTGCTATCGTGCTACAATGCATCACTATAAATAAAGACAAGGACAAAATCTTTCACTGATTTTGTCCTTGTCTTTATTACATTATCGTGTAAAATCCACAGAATTACAGAAAAAAAAATCAAACTGAAATCTTTTTTTTTTTACCGGTTAATCTTAACCAAACCGCCATTATCGAGACCGACTTTTTTTCATTTAAAGAGAATTAACGAACAACCGAGCATTTTGAATAACAACGGCCGAAGATGTAAACGAAGTAAATCAGATTCAGAGAAATTCTCCCTGAAGCGAGCCTCTTTAAATATTTAACGCTTCTAACCTTGGCACCTTTTCGGTTCCTCGAGTCGATGTGTTATAAATTATAGAAGAACTAGCTGTCCCGACATACGTTGTTCTGTCTCAAACATGAACTGGAACAAACAAATGACTACACCTACAATACAACCTACACCTTTTCCAATTCCCTTCCATGAACTTTCACAATTATTTCAAGACCAAAATTAGCTAAATCGTTCCAGCCGTTCTCGAGCTTAGTATCCTATGTCCTTTTCCTGGTTCTACCTCCCCACCTCCCCACCTACCCACCAGCCGTTCTTGAGTTATAAATAGTGTAACTAACATGACTTTCTTTTATATATATAGGTAGATAATAAAATGACAATGAACAAAAACTTCACGAATATTGTTTCGTGAGAAGTAAGTTATTTGTGTAATAATAGGTTTTTTACCCGACTAAGATAGGTTATTCGCATAGATCTTGTATGTATGTATGTTTGTAAATTTCTTTATTCCCATGTATCTTTCAAACTGGATGGATGGATTTCGACTATTATGGTATCGTTATATTTGTCTCAAAAACCCAATAGCTACTTTGAAAAAAAAAAATGGCGGCTATTCGCGCTAAATTTTAAATAGTTTTTCATTTTTTACCCAAACCTATCTAGTAGGTAAAAAATTAAGAAAATTAAAAGAAGATTTAAAAAATATACAATTTATATAAGAATCATTCAAATACTTAGGCATATTTTTTCTTTAAATCGAAAAGTATGTGTTGGATGAACTAACAAATCTAAAATAATATTAAAAAAAACATGACTGCAAAAAAGACAAATGCCTAAACAACGCACTTAAAAGACCAAAACAAGATTGAGAAAACATTCTTCACTATAAGCTGATAGCAATTGATATTGTTTGGTAGCAGACAAGATAAATTTATTTTAGTATGATTTATAATTTGAAAATGGGATACCAGATGATTAGGTATGTCATAAACTGGTACGCCACTGTATTAATCTGTAATAAGTTTGTTAATCTGAACATCACTCTCCAAGTATCGTGATATCCAAATTATAGTAAAGTATATATTGCCCTCGTCTTCATGGGCACAAAAATAAAAAACGTACATTTTACATACATACATACATACATATAATCACGCCTTTTTCCCGTAGGGGTAGGCAAGACCGCCTCTTTCCCGTAGGGGTAGGCAGAGACCACTTCTTTCCACTTGCTACGATCCTTACATACTTCTTTCGCTTCGTCCACTTTCATTCTTACCATCCATTCCTCCTCTTACATTCAACGTAGCCAAGCGTCTCTCCATGGTCCGCTTTTCGCCTCCGCGAGAAACGAGACGTGATGGGTGGCGAACCACATCGCCGCCATTTTAGATAATTAAATTATTTTTGATTATCATACGTACATTTTGCCATGGTAAATAATATCTTTCCCCGCGGTCAACTTTATATCTGTGTATCAAAATTAGTCTAGTAGTTTCGGAGCTTAAGCAAACAAAGAAATATGCAAACAATCAAACAAATCTTTCCCCTTTATAATAAACTCCCCCACACCGATTTCGGTGACGATGGTCGGTTTCATTGAAACCAAGCCAGTTAAGCAGGGGTAATTTTATAGTACCCAAGTGTGTGCGCAGTTCACAAGAGCACTCTCTCTTGAGTCTCGAAATGTCAAATAGCAGAAGCATGATGTGTTAATAATAGCTTCCCACACCGATTTCGGTGACGGTGGTCAGTTTTATTGAAACCAGGCTACGCAGGAGTTACTTTACAATGTGTGCGCAGTACACTCTCTTCCTTTACTCTCATAACCCAGTGAGACGAATAACCGACAGGCGCAGGTCCAACTTTTTACATGCCCATCCGACGCATGGATCGTCTTTCTTGTCAGACAATCAGGTGATCAGCCTGCATTGTCCTAACCAAACTTGGAAACAACATTTTTTGTTGTTTCGATGCGGGAATCGAACCCACAACCTCCGAGTCGAAAGCCAATGCTCGAAGCACTAGACCACGGAGGCTGTTTATAATTTGTTTAAATTATATGATATAGTATAGTCATTGTAGTCATCAGTACTATAATACTATGATACAGCTGATATTACTAAACAGAATATCACGTATCTGGATAGTAAATTGCAAATTATGTGACTGGGCATTTTGCAAATAGCTCGAGTAACTGTTACTGCAGGACGCGTGACACTAACTAGTAACTAGAGGGACGATTTAATATTCTGGGTGTGCTAATTTGCGAATGCGACACGCTTCTGTGCTTGTGAATGGGCGCAGTAGAAGCCTACTAGCGAAAAAACTAGCTATTGCCCATGGCTCCGCCCGCGTAAATACGGCATCCCACTGGATCACTGTACTTTTTCGGGATAAAACGATTATGCGTTAATTCAGAACCTAAATTACTATCGTAAGAAATTTAATCAAAATCCATTGGATAGTTTTTGCGTGAATAATTCACAAATATATATCCATTCCATCCTTACCAACTTATAAATTTATAATAGTAGTAGGTTTTTTGTCAACGGGTAATAATCATGCTTATTACCCGTTGTTTTTAACAAAATAACAAACCTTCCTTAACCACTATATCAATTGGTAAAAACCGTATTAAACATTCATTGTGGCGATTGAAAGATTTAAATTTAATAGGAGCATAGAAGCTAATAAGTGTTAAAAAAAACATTTTTGTGACATTTTCATACCTTACGAAATATTTAAACTACTTAGGCATTAGTCGATTACCTTCATTAAAGTGGGTTTGAGGTTTAGATTCGATTCAATTATTATTTTATTTTTCCAGTTAACAAAAGGCCAACTAAGTATTATAATACTAAATTTAAACCAATAGCGATCAATTGTTTTTATGTATTAACCCCCTAGCTGCAGGCAATATTTTGTGGCGGTAGTGCGATATTGTGTAGGTTCCGCAGGGTTGTTTACACACAAGCGGTTTAATCGTTGTTAAGCGGTAGTTAAGCTATGATTTACTATTATTATGTAGTCAGTAGTATATTTTAAAGTACATTCAGATTATACTAAGCGCGAATTAAAAGCATAATAAAGCTAAAATTCTAAATGAAGTAATAAACTTAGATTAGTTGACCGTGGCTCTTTTTATTGTTTCTCTATCTTATTCTATTGTGTGTAAAAATATATTTAGTTATTTAAAATCCTTATATAGAAATACTATTATTTATGTGAATGTGATTTTGTTTGTTTGGTTGTTACGTTTTCACGTAAAAAGTTCTCAATCGATCATAAAAAAAATATTTTCATTCGCAGTTGGCTTCCAGTGTCAGAGCATGCAATCGCGCGCCACTCGATTTGGTATGTGTGAGTGTGACAGCATGCGCTTCCACTGGAACCGTACTGCGAATTGAACAGACAACAGACATCATTACGTGGATTGCGCTTCTAATATGAATATGTTACATACATATAATTTAATCACGCCTCTTTTTTGTAGGGGTAGGAAGATACCACTTCTTTCCACTTGCTACGATCCTTACACACTTGTTTCGCTTCGTCCGCTTTCATTCTTACCATCCATTCCTCCTCTTACATTCAACGTAGCGAAGCGGCTCTCCTTGGGCCACTTTTCGCCTACGCGACAACGAGACGCGCCGCCATTTTGGATAATTAAATTATTTTTATGATTATCCATTGCGTTCCCATGGGAGAGGGTGGGAAAAGAGAAAGGGATGGATAGGTGGTGTGGAAAGGAAGATGTAGGATATTACCGCCCAGGAGGGCAAGGTATAGGACAGTAATAGCTAGGGAAGCCGGGGTCGCATACCCGTATACTGTAACATAACTACCGGACAGGTAAGTTGGGATGAGTAGATCATTACTATATTATATTGTATTTGTATCATATTATGTACGTAGATATGAATCTACGTACAATATATCTATGTTATTCCACTCTCAGAAATAAACGCAGTCCTTTCAGATTACAAGCCGGTTGATTAAAACAAAGATTAGCCGAAATATTATACCTACTAAAGAAAGAAAACCTTGTGTAATAATTTCATAAAGCACAGTTTATTTTTAGAATAAAGGTGAGAGTGCTCAGACATTTTCACAAAGGAAAGAAAATTTTGATGCATTTTAGGGTTTTCTAAATTATTAACTTAATAGGTATATAATATCATTATTATAAATCTATAAAAAAGCTCTGCGCAAGAACAGAACTGTGAAATGTAATTGTCAAAATGTCAAGATGACAATCATTGTCAAAACTCAACTGCCCCAGACAACACCAAAAGTGGAGCAGTTTAAGACATTTTAGACACTTTTTGCTTCAGCATATATCTATACTAATAATATTATAAAGCTGAAGAGTTTGTTTGTTTCTTTGTTTGTTTCAACGCGCTTATCTCAGGAACTACTAGTTCGAATTGAAAAATTATTTTTATGTTGGATAGTCCATTTATCGGGGAAGGTCTTAGGCTATATAACATCATGCTAAGCTTGATACAAGCGGAGCACCAATCAAGAATGTATAAAAATCGTTTTTTTTTTCTTTTGAGAGCTTTCGGAAACGGTTAAAGTTTCGCTTAAATTACGTATGACAGAATTGTTTCCTATATATGTCTATATTTTAAGATTGACTCATTGTAACCTTTTTTATGGTAATCTTTGGTCGAAATTAATGCATTATTGCGCCATCAGTTGATGCGGACGAAGTCGTGTGGAACAGCTAGTATTATTATGGGTTGTGGCGGACTAATTAGAGCCACGATTTTGAATCGCGCTATCTAAGTTTTTACAGTTCGGCGCTATATATACAACATCCGAAATGCATACAATTGGACATAGATTATACAGATCAAGTGGGCTAGTGGGCTAAAAAATAGTGCCCCATCATTGAAATATCACTGATTAATTCATAGATATATAATATTAAAAAGAGGGATTAATTTTTTTTAATGCAAAAATAACTCAATAACGTTCTTAATTTTTCAAAAAAAAAAAACAAAATTTAAATTTTGTGATTCCAGCAAATAAAAAAATCTAATATTCCCACAAGGTCTATATGTACCTATCATAAAAACAATAAGTATTTTTAGCATACATTCAAATATTTGTTTATACAAAGTCACAATATCTATCATATTATGTACTTCTGGAAATAAAACACATGTAGCATATATAACATCTCGGCGGCTTGCCAGCGGTATGTGACGTTCGCTTAAGGAATTTCCTTGTTTCAGGCTCTAATACATTATATCGATATGCGGAAGGTTCTTTTCAAAACTTGGTGGACAGATTGGGAGAGATTTTAAAACTGGCGACTTTACTCTGCTACATATTGCGTCCATAAAAAGCTAGTGTTTTTATTTATATTAGCTTTTTAATCTTTTTAATTTTTTAATTTAAGCTCTTCGTAATAATAAGTTGTTAAGATACTTACTAATATAATAAACGTGAAAGTTTTGCATGGATGTTTCTTAATCTTTCACAAGAAATAACTACCTACTGAAATTTGGTGTAGTAAGTAGAAGTTAAGTTTATAAACAGCCTACTTTTTATCGCACAAAAATGTACGATTCCCGCGGGATTTCTATTTGCGCGTACGTAGTTGCGGGAAACATATAGTCTACTATTATGCTAACAATTTAAACGACACATATTTACCGTGCTATGAATAAATACAACGACACTTTAATTTGGTCTAATAAAATGTTTTTGTTTACGTTGAAATTAAACAGTGGACCTAGCAGGAACATTTAACAGCGGCGTAAACGTAACGTTATCGAATGGGAATTGTATGAAAATCTGGCAAAATCATGACAGCGTCTTATATATTTCATTCGATAACGTTGTCAAATGTTCCTGCTAGACCCTGATATACTTTGGTGTAAATGTGATCACTTAATTTTGAAATGATGTTGAAATGATGAACTAGATGTTGCGCACGACTTCGTGCGCGACAAAAGGAAATCCCGTGGTGACCGTTTATTTCGCCGCGATAAAAAGTAGCATATGTCCTTTCCCGTGGTCTATTCTATATCTGTGCAAAATTTCATCAAAATTGGTTCAGTAGTTTTGGAGCCTATTCGATGCAAACAAATAAACTTTTCCTCTTTATTAAATTAGTATAGATTTTCTCGTGTTAATTTAGCAAAACGTTATAAAACTTAATCAATCGTCACTTACTTTGTACATACATACATATAATCATGCCTCTTTCCCGTAGGGGTAGGCAGAGACCACTTGTTTCTACTTGCTACGATCCTTACATACTTGTTTCGTTTCGTCCACTTTCATTATTCCCTTCATACATGCTTTTCGGTTTAGGGTACTTTTGACCTGGCCTTTATTCAAGACGTCCCTGATTTGGTCTCGAAACGTCCGCTTAGGTCTACCCCTTCCAACACTTCCATTCACACTTGCCTTATACACTTTTTTCGCCAATCGTTCTTTATTCATTCTCTCGACATGGCCAAACCATCTCAGCATACCTTTCTCAATGTTTGTCACTACATCTTCTTTCAGACCACAATGTTTCCTTATCTCACTATTTATTATCCTGTCACCCAGTTAAGCTCTTTCATACTTTACTTCTTAACCCTCTCATTTCAACTGCATTTATTCTGCTTTCATGTTTCTTCTGTCATACCTAACTTTCACATCCGTACATGAGTGTCGGAACCAACACCCCCATGCACAACCAAACGAGCCAATCGTTTGTATGTGGACGAATATATTATTGTAACAAACAAAACAAAATAAAAGCAAATAGCAGATGTGTATCTAAGTAAATAAATCAGTCAAGATAGGACAGTTAAATTCATTCGTCTCATGTGTTTATTGACTTCTGTTTACTAGCTTTATGCTCCATTTACAATTAGGTATTCGGTTTTCAGGATATAAAATACACAGATATATCTGCCGACAAACTACTACACAGTTTGGCAGGTTTGCTACCTAATGTAAAAAATATTTTGCCAGTAAAGTATTTTATTATTTTTATTATTTATCTGTACCTATCTACAAAATGTATTAAGCTAACAGTTTCATTTATGTCCCGCATTTTTTTAAAATAATATATTAAAAATAAAATAACAAATTTATTTTAAATGATCAGTTTTCCATCTCTTTGATAAAGGATGGCCCGCGCGCTACCTACGCCGCGCCGCGCCGGTTCTTCTCGCTGAGCTAACCTTTAACAGGGTTTCCCGAACAAGTGGTACGCAACATGTAGAGTGTAGACCGACGTTCAGAAAGTGTATAAATTTTTGATAAAAAAAATTTAGACTTTGACTAGTATAATATTACGACCACAACCTCAACGTCTTGCGGCAATCATCGTTGTTTATACATCGTCTGTCATTTCTATGAAAAAACGATTGACGAAGTGCCTGTCCACTATCCATGGACGTCAGTAACCGCTTCCTGTCTGTTTGTTTGTAATCTTATGCCCCATCCAGACTGCTCGCGAAGTAAGCCGAGGAAGTGCTCCGCGAAGAAAGTACAAAAAGGCGAAGCGAAGTGCGTGCCCTCACTGTCTTATTCGGCCAACCTCGGCCTACTTCGGTAGTCTGGACGAGGCTTTATGCGTCAGCTCACATCGAGACTCTACGTGACGAGACCCGACGAGAGCAACGCTGCAATTCGAATTTCGAGCTGCAAAGCTAGCAAAGATAAAGTTCAATTTTGAATCGCTATGTGCAGCGTTGCCTCTGTGTTGTCTGGTTTCGATGTGAACTGAATTCATTGAACCCTATAGCAAAAAATTCTCTATATTCTAACAGGGTTCGACATAGTGACCTTCCAATAGTAAGCGTGTTGGAAGAAATTCACTGTTTGTGAATGGGAGCTATAAAGCCAAGCAAATATTTGACCGACGATAAAACGTCGGACCGTTGGCAACAGATGCCGGTTATCGATAGGTACGACTTCTGGTTCTGTGTGAGTTAATGTTTACATTTCCTTGATAATTTCGCGTGTGACTTTGATAGATATTATAGCGCTCGTGGTTGTTATTTCAATTTTGTTATAGTAAGCCGACAAACAAGTCAACGTAATGAGTTAAGAGTTACAATCCTAGTAAATAAGCTTTTTCAGCTCTTCATAAGTAGAACAGCTGACATGTTAAGTATTATATCCTACCGGCTGCGCCAATTAAATACTTGATCAGAGATTTGACTTAAATAATAATTTATTTCAAACTTACTACTTACGACAAGTTCTTACTACTATGATTACAGAAATGGTAATCCACATAATAACGTTCCTACGTTTTTATACAATACTAGCTTTTGCCCGCGACTTCGTGCGCGTGGAGTTAGATTTTCTTATAAAATTTTAACCCCTTTTTCACCCACTTAGGAGGCGAATTTTCAAAAATCATTTCTTAGCGATTGCTTACGTCATTACAACTATCTGTATGCCAAATTTCAGCAAAATCCGTTTAGTAGTTTCGGCTGTGCGTTGATAGATGAGTAAGTCAGGTTTGCCTTTTATAAATTTAGATTAATATGCTTATTTAACATGTCAGCTGTTCTACCTAAGAAGAGCCGACATGGCTTATATTACTAATAACATTATATGTGCTTATATAGGTACTAATAACGCCTAAACGTCAGCTCAGGCTAGGTACTATTATTTATTCTGTGGCTCAGGGCGAGATATGACGCGGCGCACACTATTTACCCGACTACGGCGAAGCCAAAATGAAGGGTAATGATTTTGGCAGTCTATGTATGTATGTATGTATGTATGTATGTATGTATGTATGTATGTATGTATGTATGTATGTATGTATGTATGTATGTTTGTTCCCTCGTAGCGTCTAAACTACTGGTCCGATTTTAATAAATGAGGTGTCAATGGATTCTTAATGATGCCGCAGGTAACATAGGCTATAGACTTTTTTTTTTAAATCTGTATTTTGAAAATTGGACCTCAGATTGTAACATTTAAAAAAACCTTTATGATTATCTCAATCATCACTTGTTCGGTATCAAAAGAAAGGTCTTGGCAAGCACACCACAAATATGTATATATATTTTACATATATTTTATAGTGTGCTTGCGGGATCCCTTTTTTTGCATAATTTTATTTGTCATAATTTCATTTGGCATACCTAACTTGCATAATCGTTTCTTGGCATACTACATCATTAGGCATAAATATCATTAATATTTTTTGTCCTAATTTAATGAGGCATAACTCGTAAGGCATCATTTTTCTTGTCATAATAGTACTTTGGCATAATAGTCTTTTGGCATAAACTCGTTCAGCATATTTTTTGTCATAATAAATTTAAGGCATTCAGTCACAAGGCACAAATGTGCATAAAATGGAAGGACATAATGAAGACATGTTTAAGGTAATTAAACGCATATTTATGAAACATTAAAAGCAGGTATTACTCTCAGTATACCTAGTGTAACATGAGTACATGAATAAGAGTAGGTTAAGTTGCGGCGGGGTGGCCCTTGGGCCACCCGTAATCTGCTAACATATTTAAAATGATTAGTAGGAAAGGTTATTTAATGCAAAAACAAAACCTACTTTATCCTTAAGTGCATTGGGCTTTGGTTATGGCTCGGCATGTTCTTAGATAGCAGTTCGTGTTGTTTGTCCGAGTTTAATTTCGTAATCAGTCGAAAATTACAATTATAATTTTTATTTCGTCTTAACTCGCACATCCAGTAGAATTTATAATTCATAAGTATGTGAAAAAAAATGCTACAAAGAAGTATGCGTAAATATAATAGTATGCTTAAATATCATTATGCGTAAATATATTTATGCTTATTAATATTATGCATAAAAATATTATGCTTAATTAATATTATGCGAACTAAAATGTACGCCTTACAATAAGTATGCCTAACAATTATTATGCCTTTAGTAATTATGCGTAAAAAAAAATATGCTAAGAAAGTTATGATAAATGAATATTATGCTAAAGTACTATTAGGTCAAATGAAATCATGCCAAGTAAAATTATGACATAATATGATTTTATGCGAAAAAATAGGGAACCTGTGCTTGCACAAATATGTCAAAAAATGTCGGTCGGCTCGCTCTGCGCTCGTGAAGAAGATGTTTTTAATTTCAAGTGTTTTGATTAGGTACTTATTAATATTATTCCAAAAATATTATGTTCGATTGGAAAACGGAAAAGTACGAAATAAAAAATAAGTTAAAAAACTATAACCCGACTACGTAAAAAGGGGTCTAAAAAGGCCGAAACAAGAAAATAATTCAGATAGAAATCCAGAAATCCATAGATAAAAATGGTCAAGTTAGAGCCGTGGTCGCACCTACCTACTAATGGCGTCTTAGCGTCAGTTCACACCGAGATGCGTCGCGTCTAGGTACGAGCTGACCCCTAAGACCTAGAGAACTTTCTAGAATTATACCCCAAGATGTATACGGCTACGATTTGACATCGACTGTTCCGAACTCTATAAAGTAGGTGCGACCACGGCTCTAACTTGACCATTTTTATCTATGGATTTCTATCTGAATTATTTTCTTACTTCGGCCTTTTTAGACCCCTTTTTACGTAGTCGGGTTATAGCTTTTTAACTATTTTTTTTATTAAGAAAGCGGTTAAAAATTGAATTTTATTTAAATACTGCACAAAATGATGCATTATATATATTTTCATTTCAAGTGCAAGTGAAGCGATATGTTATCATGAACGGATTTCATGAAGTTTCGACCAATCAGAGCGCGTTTCACGTTGGTTTAATGTTTACGAGAATACCCTTTGATAGTTTTAGCGTATCGGGACTTGAGTGTAATTTTATTAACGCTGGTTTTATTTAGCATTGACTCTTAGGTTTCATAGAACGATCCAAATCGATCCAAATTTGAAAATTTTGACATCCCCTTCAACGGCCTACAATTTTCCCACACAATCGCGGATACAGTGAAGCATGTACGCTTGTATGAAGTAGAGCAATCAATTCGAAAGCTAGCTATGTAGCTGTTTATCTATTCCTCTTTTGTTTAACACGACTATATGGTATGGGTGTATCCAGAATGGACAAAAGTTTTTTTGTCAATGTGGTTGCCGAATCTTCGAGAATTACGTTCTCGAAACAAGGACAGTAAAACCCAGAATATACAATAACGAACTTAACACAATAAGTAGACCTTTTAAAAGCTTAGGTATTAAATATTTATAAATCTAAGGTATTGAGGTGTTCGTGGCTTACCACTAACACTCAGAAGGAACCAACCCTTGTAAGTAAATAAATAATGTTAGAAAATGTAAATATTTGGACTTTAGAATAAACTTCCTCCTTCAGGTGCCCTCAACTTCGTTTGTGTAGAACTAACAAAAAAAAAAAACCCTATTTTTTACGGAACCCTAAGATAGAAGTAGCTTATGATACTTCTTATAACATCAGCTATCTGCCAGTGAGAGTCCCGTGAAAATCGGCTCAGCCAGCGGGAACAAACAGACAGACAGACTGACGGATAGACAAAATTATATAATATATATTTTTATTGTAAGTGTCGTGTGTGCTTTCATATATATGCATTTAGATGAAGCTGTTTATTTAAAATTACAAACAGACACTTCAATTTAATTTATTTGTATACAAGATAATAAAAAAGACATGTTTGATTTTGGGCCAGTTCTATGTACACTACATAGGTAAACAGGAAAAAAATATGGGAATATCATAAAAATACAAAAAAAATTAATATTATTTGAAGAGTTTTTTATTGCGAGAACACTATTTTTAGGGCGGCCATGACAGTTGTTTGGACTTGACTTTTGACGTAGTAGACAGTTTTACGAAGAGACGACGTCTTGAATGCCATACGTCTTTCTTTATTCAAAAGTCATGTCATTTTTTCAAATCTGTCAAACTAAGTGTCAACATTGGCTCCGCAGTTATTTGATAATTAAAAATATTAAAATGATAAATAAACAAATGAAAAGTGAAAAATTATGTATATAGTGAAGTGATAATTATGTACAATTGTTTGTGAAACATTCCATGAATGAAAAACAATATAAACTAAAAGTGAAAAATTTACCATAACGACTACAAAAAATTTCAAAATTATATTATAATACGGTGAAATTTATTAACTAATTCATTGAAAAAGTTCGTCAAATATCAAGTACCAATAATCTAATAAATACAAGTGAAATATTTCAATTTTGTGGACAAAACAAAGTATTTCTTGTTCAGTGCACCAAGTACCCCCAGATCTATTTAATATTCTACAACGACATTTATAACATCACGTAACGAAACCAAGTTAAAATTGATAGATAAATTAGTCGTATACGTAACACGAAAAGCAGCGTAGAGGTTTAGTCACCCGACTACTCAATGCAAGTCCCAGGTTCAAGACTCAGCGACGTTCACTTTTTGTATGAGAAAAATATTTACCAGCTTAGAAGAGAAATATAACAAAACATTTTAACAAGGCTGCTTCAAAACTCAGAATTAATTTCAAACTTAACCAGCATAGAGGGCGCTACTTGTAAAATGAATTTCCTAGATAATATAACATTTAGAAGACACCAAACAAAATCAGACACATTAAATACAAGTGAAGACGAGTGCGAAAATATCCACTCCTTAAATAACAGCCCTAACAGTCTGCACGGTGGATCAGATGCAGAATCAACTGAAATACTCAAATTAAGAAATCGCGTACGAGAGCTTGAGACGGAATTAAAAAATGCCCTACAGCAAATTGAGACATTATCAGAACAAAACATTAATCTTAAACGTAAGAATGAAACCACCAAAAATAAAACTACTACGGCTAAAAACTACGAAAAGAAATGTTCGCCACCAAAGCACATTAACGACAGCTATATTAATGAACAAGATCAGACTGAGAATAATTTCAACAAAACTTCCAATGACAAAATTAATCTGAAGATACAGAAAAAAATATGCATTCTCAGCACAAACAAACATAATAATATTTTACCTATTGCACAGAAGTCTTTAAAAAATTATTCTAATATATGTCATTACATCAAACCAAATACTAAACTAAATGAATTATTAATGGGTATTGAAAACAAATTAACTGACTTTACATCTAATGACTTTTGTGTGATCTTAATTGGTGACGAAGATTTTAAAGCGACAAACGACTACTTCAGACTTATAACTTTCATTAGAGAAACGTTGAATAGAATTCAACATACAAACATAATTATTTGCTTGGCAACTTATAAATATGGTTATTATAATGACATGTTCAACTGGAGAGTGGAAACGTTTAATAATCTTTTATACTTAGATATCACAACACACGAACATGCATACATATTAGACTCAAATAAGAAATTAGAATATAGTTATCGAATATTTCACCGGCGATCAGGATCGATCAACAATCATGGCATACGTATAATATTTGATGATCTCCAAGCCCAGATAAATGACATACACAACTATAAAAAATCTATGTATCAGCGTCAAAAACATGAATCTGAGGCATTGGAATCAGAAATAATATTAGAAGAAAATGAATCAGACTCATTGTTCTTTCGTCAATAAATGTATATCTATTCTTCATCAGAACATTGCGGGACTACTGAATAAAGTTGACGATCTCTCTGTAAACCTTCAAGAATTATTAGAAAAGAAAACTGATATTGACGTGCTATGTACTACTGAACATTTTATAGAAAGGGTCAAGAACGATACTTATACTTACAAAATTTCTTTCTAGCTGCTTCTTATTGTAGAGCTAGCAAAAGAGGTGGAGCTTGCATCCTTATTAAAAATAATTTAGCATGTATTGAAGTTAAAGAAATTCACAAACTATCTGTACCAAATGTAATAGAGTGCTGTGCTGTTGAGCTAATTCACTACAAAGTTTTAATCATTTGTATTTATAGAATACCCAATTATAATAATTTACATACATTCTTTTATAAATTAGACCTGATTTTAAACTTTTATTTTCAATCTAAATTTAAAAATGTTATTATTGCTGGTGACTTTAATATAGATATTTTAAAACCAAATAATACAACGTTAAATTTTGAATGTATACTGTTGAATTATAATTTAAAATTTGCAATAAAACAACCAACACGACTAGCAAGTAAAACATGTATCGATAATTTTATACATAATTTTAAAAGTTCATGTAGATCGGAAGTGATAGAATTTGGTTTGTCAGATCATACGGCTCAAATTATAACACTACCAGTCAAAAAAAATCCCCAAATAAAATGTTGGCGTAAAGAAGTGCGGGAGTATTCTACTGCAAATATTTTAAAATTTAAGGCATGTATTAAAGAGCTACATTTTTCAGAGATGTATGAGAGCATAGATCCTTCAAAAGCGTACTATTATTTCATTAAAGAATTTAAACTATTCTACGAACTATGTTTTCCAAAAAAGTATGTTACTATTAATATGGTTCGTAAACCAAAATGGATATCACGAGGGATAAAAATTTGTAGTCGAAAAAAAAGGAAAATGTTTTGGGAACTGAGATACAAACCTAGCGCTGAAAATAAATTAAAATATAGAAATTACTGTCACTTATTTAAAAAAATCATTACTTTAACAAAAAGGGCACAAAATAATTATAAAATTTTAACATCGAATAATAAATCTAAATCAATGTGGGACTTAATTATTAATAAAACACGCTTAAATATACCAAATGAATCGATTGTTAGAATAAAAAATAATAATAATGAATATATACTGATCCTCGGAGAATCGCTAATGAATTTAATAACTATTTTATAGATAAAGTAAAACCAATATCAAACAAAATGTTAAATTCTAATAGTAAAATTACATCTTATAATAATTATTCAATGTTTTTAGCACCCTGTATCCCTCAAGACGTATATAAAATTATAAAATCTCTTAAAAATACACATAGTGTTGGATTTGATGGAATTTCTACAAAAATTATTAAAGCTGTAAACGAATTGATTTGTCCTCATATCTGTTTCTTAATTAATTTGTGTATATCGACAGGAACTTTCCCGCATGATCTTAAAATAACGATTGTTAAGCCACTTTTTAAAAAAGAAAACCGTGAATTAAAAGAGTTTTATAGACCAATAGCACTAGTTTCAGTGTTTTCAAAAATTTTTGAAAAGTATTTCAAATTTATTCATTTCTAGAAAAAAAGAATATTTTATGCAACGAGCAGAAAGGGTTTCGGAAAAACAAAAATATTAATCTCGCAATTTTTGACTTTTTAAAAAATGTAATGCATGAAATAGATAGAAGGAATCCTGTTTGTGCCATATTTTGCGATATGACACAAGCATTTGACTATGTACATCATAATATTTTACTACACAAACTTGAAGCTTACGGAATAAGGGGCAATGTATTACAACTAATTCGCTCTTATTTACATAACAGACTTCAAATTACAGAAATATGTTGCATAAATAATAAAACCAAAACTGAAGTAAAATACAGATCTTTCCAGAGAAAAATAGAGTTTGGTGTACCTCAAGGAACTGTATTAGGTCCATTTTTATTTATTATATACATAAATGACTTGCCAATCTCAGTTAGCCAACCTACGACATTATTTGCTGATGATAGCACAATTATAGTAAACTGTAAATATATTATTTTGTATGAAAATGACATTAATAACGCATTACGATCTTTAATTGAATGGTTGGATAATAATAATTTAATCATTAATTTAAATAAGACAAAAATAATACACTTTAGTCAAAGATCTCCGAACTCATCAAATATTAGTCTAGTCTTTAATAATCATAAAATAGAAGAAGTTGAGACAACACGATTTTTAGGTCTGGAAATAGACAAACAATTAAACTGGAAGAAGCATATACAAGAACTTGCCAAAAAAATAAGCAGCTTAGCGTATGCTCTAGGTAAACTTTCTTTATCGGTCAACATTAACACAGTCATCACTGCTTATCATAGTTTGGTTGAATCGGTTCTGAGGTATGGCATAATTTTTTGGGGAAATGCCACAGATAAAGAATTTATATTTAAGATGCAAAAACGCTGTATTAGAGCCATGTTTAAAATTAAAAATACAGATAGTTGTCAGCCTATATTTAAACAATACCAGCTTCTGACACTTCCTTCTCTATATTTACTTGAGGTTGCATTATTTGTAAAAAGTAATTCTCATCTCTATCCACGATTATCAGATAATGTAATAAGAAACAGACGCCATGGTGATAAACTATGCGTACATACATGTAGAAAGGAATTAATGGCAAAGAGTATTTTCTGTATGGGCCCTAAAATTTATAACAAAATACCAAAACATATTAGAGACCTCAATATTAATCTTTTTAAAAATAAATTTAAAAAAATGTTGCTTATGAAATGCTATTACTCTATAAATGACTTTTTATCTGATGACCATTAATTTTATTACTTGTAATGCACTTTGAATTTATTAATTTAGTTTGACTGATTTACTATGTTGACAATCTAATATACTATTTTATTTTAATATAGTTGTACAATAGAATTAAGTTTGACTTGATTTATATTTTATAATATTTTGACATGTTTCTATTTAAAAATTTAATCTTATGGACTTTAAATGAATTAATGCTTATTGTACCTCATAGTTAATTTATTTCTGACAATTTTATTAGGTATTTATAATTAATGTAACCAGTGATGTATGCTTAAGCTAAATTTGATATTATAAAATTGTATGAAAATCTTAAACTACTAAAATTTGCATGCCTTAAGCAGAATATGTGTTCTAAATATTATAAAATTAAGCTAAGACCAATTTTGTTACCATATTCTAGCAAATAAAGATTATGATTATGATTATGATTATGATTATGATTATGATTATGATTATGATTATGATTATGATTATGATTGAAAAAATGACATTATTTAGTTAATTTTGATCTGATCCGCCATGTTTTATTTTACTTTGTGTTGCTCTCCTTGACGAAGTTAATTTAAATGTACATGGAAACGAAGTGAAATTAAACAAAATAAAGAATAGGAAACGGTTACTATATTATGTAGCTATATTTACATATGCTGTACGTAGGGCTGGCCCAGGCCTCATACATTTCTTGAACATCGCTTTTATATGGAAAATAGCCATTAGCCAGACTGATATAGTTTTCATTTCTAAAAAAATAAAGTCAAATTAAGGTGACAGCGACCGTACCCACTACAGAAACGGTCGTACTGCGTACACTCTGTGGGAGAATCACGTTTCGGCACGAATGGGCTCGCTCGACCGGATAAATACCACGACCTCACAGAAAACCAGCGTGAAATAACGCTTGCGTTGTGTTTCGCCGAGTGAGTGAGGTTAGCGGAGGCCCATGGGGGATTGGGGATCTTAAGGACTGGGAACGCAAGTCGCAACACCAGAGGAGTACAAGTTTAACTCCTCTGTTGCGAGTGTTCACCATCGCTCACCATCAGGAGATCCATCTGATCGTTTTTTATATATGTAATGAACCAGGCTTCTTACATTAAAAAAAAAAAAAAAAAAAAAACTAGATTATAATTATGCGACATGGCGCTGCATATTTAAAGTTGAACTATAAAGATAGCTATTCAAAGTTGAACTTTTTTCACTAAACAAGAATATACACGTTTCATTTGACATCAGTCAGTTATACATTGAACATACACTGTGCGGCGCGGTGGAACCTGACATTCGAACTGTTACAATGAAAAGTTTATCTTCTTGTGTAATGGATAAAGTTCAATTTTGAATAGCTATATTAAAAATGCAGCGCTGCGTCGCGTTACCGCGTAACGTTTCGTTTCGGTGTAAATTGACCATTAAACTTTACTTAACCCCCTATAGTCCCGGCTTTCAATCGATTGTCCTGTGAGGAAGCAACAGTATACCACCGGCCTATAAGTCAGCTAATAATAGGCTGATAAGCGGACTGATTTATTTTATTGCATGAATGAAAGTACTCTTAAATATGAGTAACTTCTCATAAGAAACCGTATACCAAAAGTCAATATTTTCAAAGGTACAGCGCTTTGTATATGAAATTTCGCAAGTCTCGTGAAAACCCTCCATACTAAAATCGACATACAAATGACGTCACTATTGGATTAAAGTGTATTACCAATTACGCAAAAAAAATTGTACTTTTTAAATGTATTTAATTAGTAAACTACACATAAAATTGAAGATCAAACGAACTTACCTTAAGTGAAGTTCGATCACAATTATATGAGCGACTTCATTCTTAGCGATTTATGCTTACTTGTTGTATGGTGGCGCCCCCATGCGTCACCCTTGCACGTATTTTAGAGATGTTTAAAAAAAAATACACGTCATCCGCTCTAAGTTGCCTGTCTTGACTTGTCAGGCACTTAGACGTGGGCTTTTCATTTTGTTTATAGCAAAAAAACTTACCTACGGTGTGCGTTTTATATTTGTAATTTCTTGGGAAGGGAGAGACTTACCAGTCTCATCTATTCGGGGTGGGTTATAAATCGCTAAGAATGAAGTCGCTCATATAATTGTGATCGAACTTCACTTAAGGTAAGTTCGTTTGATCTTCAATTATATTTCGCGACTTCATTCTTAGCGATTTATGCTTACTTGTTGTATGATGTTCAGAGTAGAACAAATATAAAACGTAAAATATTAAATCATAGACTATATATTTTACCATACAAAAAAGCATACATTTACTTATCGTAATTATTTTAAGTCTTGTAAGAATATCTTTCTTACTATTTTATATTACAAACCTTTATTTAACAATTTTAATAATATTTATTTTATATATTTCATAAACAATCATATTTCTTATGAGAATTAATAATCTAACAAGGTTTTAGCTAACTCAGCAGAAACAAATAAAATTTTGCAATTGTAATAGAAGTATAACTCCACCCTGCAGATTTTATAATTGTCTCTATATTTACTTCTAGTTTGTTAGCTTTTGTTGTAGCTGCGTGTGTGGCACGGCTTACCTAAAGTTTCCTTGATTGGTTGCATAAAGCTAATAAAAAGATAATCAAATTTACGATATAAATTAGTTTTTACTTATATATTATAAAAGGCCTAATGCAGGGCATATTTTTAATTTTGTAAATAATAAGGAAGTTTAAGTACCGTTTGAAAACTTAGGTTTTAATAATATCTGGTACATATGTAAACTAAAATCTCATCCTTGTTAGTTTAATTAATATTACATATCTTTACTAAACTTAGAGCTCTACTTTACTCTATGCGCTGTAACAAAATCAAACTAAGTTTCAATCTTTTTAGAAAGAGTTTTTTAGACTGAAATCCTCGTTGGGCCACTGAAGAGATATAAACGATAAGACAACATTGGTCCCAACTTACATTATACTTTGGTTTAAGTTTACTCATTCTGTAAGCTCCTTTCATAAACCTCTTTAGTCTATATTCTAAATCAATACACAATAAAGATAATGCAGATTTAAAATTATTTACAGTACCATATTGTTGAATTTATCATTTAAACCAAATTAGTTGCCCTTTTCACAGACAACCTAAAAATCATAGTTGTAACTTCTGCAATACATTATCCATTATTTTACTCCACTATCATACAGCTTATATGTATTATCAGATAACGAATTTAACATGATCTCTACACATTCCTCCGACATTTAGGTGTAACGTGAGATGGAGATGGTGTGGAACTCAGAAAAGAAGTCTGGTCCCGCGTACTAAGTACCCGAAGTACCAGGTACGATACGATAACGATAAAGTTATGATTAATTATTTGTTAATCTTTTAAGTAAGAGAAACCATGGCTGTGTTGGCCAGTAAGGTACGACAATAACACCTGCCTCATGTGTTTTTAATATTAAGGAAAATGGTGGAAGGCATAAAAGTATATAACTGTTCCAGTTGATGGTAAATGCATCTACTGCCCCATGATCTCTGTGCCACGTGTGACGTGAAATACGTGGGGCACTTGGCGTTGGCGCGGCTAGTAAATAAATCTTCATCAAATTCGTCAAAGTCCTTTTCTTACTTTTGCAAACGCATAATCTGCTAGTACCTACTCGGTGTCAAAAAAAAAAAATTGTCGCGATAGACTATCTGCTTGTGCATTGTCCTTAGTGTTAATTCACACCATTGCCATATCTCTCTAGCGACTGAATTTAAATATGAAAATAGAAATTTAAATAGAAACGAAATAGCGGTCGTGTTATGAATTCTTAAAAAAATATAACAGCTAAGTACTAGGATCCTTGGTAAAATGTATCAAATCAAAAAAACTTTTAACTTCTATCTCGTCACCGGTTCAAATTAGATTTTTGTCCATTACAATATGCTTTCCAGCCAATTTGAGATCATCCGAAAAACTTTCTAATGAAAATTTTAGTGATTTTATTCTACTACAGCCTGTGTCTACTGTCTTTAACCACCAACTTAAATATGTTTTGTCTTTTGACAATACAAGCGTTTGATTATAACTAGGATTCTTATAAAGGTAAGTATAAAAATTTGAGCGTTTCGTAAACTTTGAGCCAGGAATACTCTAACGCTGGAAATGCCGATGCCAACAATCCATTTAATTATGCAAAATTATTTAAATTACATTTCTTCCTATTTGTAAATGGGAAACAGAGAAACAGAGTTAAAAAAAAATCCTAAATATCTACATTTAAGATCGGAAACCAACCTACTCTTGCGTTCGTTAATAAGAAAACCTAACCTAATAATTTACAAGAACAATTTATATATTGCTTTTAAAATATTTGTAAAAATATACATAGCGGTACGCCGAAAAGTAAACATGTAAATTCAAACAAAACGTCTTCGTATTAAAAACGAAGATATTTTCTATTTATGAATAGGTATTAAAAATATGCATCCTTTGAATCCATCGTTACCGTATTATAATAGTTTGATGTTAATAGTTTTGAGACAGTGCGATAATCCTCCATTTTAGAATGTCTGGTAGCAACGAACTTAATTAGTGATTTTAAATTTAATATTAATCTTTTACCATTTGGTTTTGGTATCAAAAATATAGACAATACATTGATCCGCAAGGGGAGTACACTTTTCAATTGCTTTAATCGTAATTAATCTACTAATACAATTATTATCAAATTAAGTTTTTCATCCTTTGAAATAGTGTAAGACGGAGGCACATCTTGTAAAGGTTTTGATTTACATGTTATTTTATAATCGCTTATGCAATCTAATATAATGATATACTTTTATCACAATTAATATCCTTCCACTCGTGATAAAAATTAAGTAATCGGTCTGCATACAGTATATCCTTTAACGACGGGCCGGCCTGCGCGTCTGTGCTCGGGCCGTCGCTGCTGGCGGCGGCGGGGGTGCGGGCCTGCGGGCTGCAGCGGTGGTCGCTCGTGGCGGCGCGCGCGCTTGTGGAAAAAAGGAGCAGAATTAGTGCTACTGGGAAAATTGCTTAAGTGATTGGCCAGATTTCTGGTCAGATTTGGCTGCTTTTAATCTCTCGGATTAATCTTCCCCAAATAAATATTTGTCTTTACAAATTCTTTGAATTCATTAAAATCCTTTGTAATTATCTAACTGCAGTAAGTGCGGCTACACTTGTTTTTTGTCGCCCAGCCCTTGCGGCGTCACGCTTAATGAGACAATCCGATATTGCAGCTTTTACTTCTGGGTTTTATTAGTGGCGGTATTAATAAATTACAATTCTCAGGCACAGGATACTCGCTAAACAATTTTTCTTTCGTGTCCTTTAAACCTTTCTTAATAACCTCGTGCCACCTATCCATAATATCTTTGTGCATTGCTTTGCCGACTATTATTTGCGGCTCTGGAGCCTCGCCAAGAAGCTGCAATATCCCCTCATCAAGTTTAGCATGAGGTAGCTCACCTGGTATTCCATTATTCGCTGGTTCCTGCGTCTGTACGACGTCAAGCTCCGCAGACTGCGATGGTTCCGACGGGACCGTGACCGCAGGTCTGACGGGGATCTCTGGCGCGTACGCTTCTAAAGGTTGCGGCGACCTCGCTTGCACGCGGTCATCTTCTAGATCAGAATCCTGATGATCTGTCAACCATAACTTTAATTATAGGTTTATTTCTAAACAGCAAAAACCCTGGTATTGGTAGTTACGTGCTTAGTTTTATTTTCGAACAGCAAAAGCCCTGATATTGGCAGTTGCGCATTCGTACACTACATTATAATTATGTAGGTAGATGGGAAAAAATCATAACTGTACTTCGCCAGGGTAATTTTTTTTTTTTATCAAAATCCCTGCTGTACTGGTAGTTGCGTTTATCTTATTTTCGAACAGCAAAAGCCCTGATATTGGCAGTTGCGCATTCGTAATCTACATGTAGTTCCATGTTTAATTTTATTTTCGAACAGCAAAAGCCCTGATATTGGCAGTTGCGCATTCGTAATCTACATGTAGTTCCATGTTTAATTTTATTTTCGAACAGCAAAAGCCCTGATATTGGCAGTTGCGCATTCGTAATCTACATGTAGTTCCATGTTTAATTTTATTTTCGAACAGCAAAAGCCCTGATATTGGCAGTTGCGCATTCGTAATCTACATGTAGTTCCATGTTTAATTTTATTTTCGAACAGCAAAAGCCCTGATATTGGCAGTTGCGCATTCGTAATCTACATGTAGTTCCATGTTTAATTTTATTTTCGAACAGCAAAAGCCCTGATATTGGCAGTTGCGCATTCGTAATCTACATGTAGTTCCATGTTTAATTTTATTTTCGAACAGCAAAAGCCCTGATATTGGCAGTTGCGCATTCGTAATCTACATGTAGTTCCATGTTTAATTTTGTTTTCGAACAGCAAAAGCCCTGATATTGGCAGTTGCGCATTCGTAATCTACATTATAATTATGTAGGTAGATGGAATAAAATCATGACGGTAGGTCACCATTGTGAAATGTTTCTCGTCAAAAACCCTGTTACTTAAGTACTGATAGTTGCGTTTATTTTATTTTCGAACAGCAAAAGCCCTGATATTGGCAGTTGCGCATTCGTAATCTACATTATAATTATGTAGGTAGATGGAAAAAAAAATCATGACGGTACATCGCCATTGTTTTCCGTTACGTTTTGACTGCTTATAAATCGATAATGTATAGGTATCGATGGACATAGTCCTGGTTATTATAATTATAATATAAATTAATAATTATTATTATGTTAGCTATTCGCATCGATATTAAACTTACATTCTGTAGTACTCGACGAAGATGAAATCCTTGTGCTTCGTTTTTTCAATTTTCTTATCTTCCTTCGAATATTTTCTGCCTGACCCAGACTCCTGCGTTTCTTCCCCATGTTGAGAGCACACCACACCGTAGATAAGTTGCGAACGTACGAAGGGTTCGGCACGGAAACACGTAATGAAAAGCCCACGTCTAAGTGCCTGACAAGTCAAGACAGGCAACTTAGAGCGGATGACGTGTATTTTTTTTTAAACATCTCTAAAATACGTGCAAGGGTGACGCATGGGGGCACCACCATACAACAAGTAAGCATAAATCGCTAAGAATGAAGTCGCGAAATATAATAATATATTTTTTTACATTTACCAGCTAGTAATGCCTCAATATTTCTGAATATATTCATGAAACTAAATATTTCAGATGTTGTCCGATTCCCTATTCCCTTGCGAATAGATATCCTAGCAATGGTGGACTAACAGCCTCCGTGGTCTAGTAGTTAGAGTTTGGCTCTCGACTTGGAGGTCGTGGGTTAGATTCCCGCTATGGAACAACAAAATATTTTGTTTCCAAGTTTGGTTAGGACAATGCAGGCTGATCACCTGATTGTCTGACAAGACATGGGTGTCGTACCAACTGTCATAAGTGTCCGGCAATAGATGACGAGATTTCTAAAGTTATCCTGAAGAAAATAAAAAAAAATTGAGCTACTTACTTTAACTAGATACTTTAACGAATTTTAGGTACTAAAAGTTGCATAAAAATGCACCTTTACTACCTATTACCTGCCTAAGTAACCACAACCCAAACTCTTTACTCGCTGGTCGTTCTTACCTGTATAGGGAACATGCACAGAAAACCTTTCAGCTTATATAAAACTAAATGTTGCCCGCGACATCGTGCGCTTAAAAATTATTTCGCAGAAACCGTAATTTTTTCTGTAATAAAAAGCAGCCCATGTCCTTCCCCGTGGTCTATACTACATCTGTGACAAATTTCATCAAAATCGGTCCAGTAGTTTCGGAGCCTATTCAATACAAACAAACTTTTCCTGTTTATTATAATAGTATAGATAAAAAGTAGCCTATGTCCTTCCTCGTGGTCTACTCTACATCTGTGCCAAATTTCATCAAAATGGGTCCAGTAGTTTCGGAGCCTATTCAATGCAAACAAACAAACTTTTTCTATTTATTATATTAGTATAGATAACGAAGTTCTGGCCATCGTGGGCTAGAGTTCTACTATGTATAGCGTAGACGTATATGTTTAAGCATCTCTTTATTGTTATGTATATGTAATAATATAATACATAAATAAAGAAGATATAGTAAGTATAGCTGTATCATTGGTCTCACTACAACATGCAAGAACCAAGACGACGATCTCAGAACACTCATTAATAAAATCGGGTCAGTAGTTTAGGTACTACGATGGAACAAAATTACATATATACATAGACTACTAAAATCATTACCCTTCATTTTGGCTTCGCCGCAGTCGAGTCAAAAGCGGCGTGATTCGTGAAGCGTCCAAAACATTTATTCATTGGTATTTTTACATCGAAAGATAAAGAAGACAAACTCATAAAATCTGATTTGGCGTTACGCCGAGGTGAAGGTTTTCAGTTATTTTCAGACAAAAAACAGTCACAAAGGTTATGAATCAGATATATTATGTCAACAATTTCATTATTAAAGAGCCCTTTGTTTTCTTTTTAAGTTTTTGTTGAGACTTTATTTTTACTTAATTGAGTATGAAAAATACCTATGTGCATTTCATACATACAATTATGATATTTAAGTATATCATAGTTTTATGTATATAATACGAAACACTAGAAGTGGTCATTTTAGTCCAGGAGGAAAACTCAATTTAGGTGCTTGATACATTTTTTCCAACTCACATTATGCGCGCCATTTTCTGCATTTCAATTGAAAACTCTCAAAATTAATGTTTTCTAAATTCTTCATAATATGTTGCCATTTTACCATGTAGCCATTTTACCATTTCACGATTTTTATTAAAAAAATATGAAACATAATATTATGAAACACCTAAAGTGGTCTTTTTAGGCCCCCTGATACTCTGAACAACGTCAGATATAAAAAAAAACTACTTAGGCCTTTACATCCATTAATGAATGATTTATACAGTATTCTCCGAGCGAAGTAACCACTCTTGAAATACTGTAGTGCCTGGGACAGTTGATTTTTAAATATCGTATGGTTGCCCAAGCACATACGGCATTCTCACAACAAAGTCAGCCTAGTCCAGAGGAATGAACTGGTCAATACGTCTGGGGCCAACTATGTGCGGGTTTCCTCACGATGTTTTCCTTCACCGTTAGATCGTTCGTATAATGTACTTGAGATCTGAAAAAGTCTCATTGGTACACGCCACAACCTGGGATTCGAACCTACACTCTCTCGAGTGCGAACCAAACAGTCTACCCACTAGGCCACGGAGATAGATCTAATGGAAATAGAACCTATGTATGCGAATGTGTTACTACACAGAGTGCAGTGTGTACAACATAAATTATCGCTAAAATTCTCTGCAGATGACAGAAATCGTGCCAAGGCTAATTTTATTAATTGTTGGAATCTACGAAATTCTTTACGAACCTTTCTCAATACAAAAATATTTTTCTTTATAAAATGCTTACGTAATCCATGTTTAAAAACAAATACCTATATTACGACCTCTGTGGCTTAGTGGTTGAGCGTGTTGGTGCTCAAGCCAGGGATTCAAATCCCGCCGAAGGAACAAAAAGATTTTCCGTGTTCCTGGGTCATGGATGTGTCTTAAATATGTGTATAATATAATAAAAATATTAAATATGTGTATACTATAAAAATAGTAAATACATTTCCGTTGTCTAGTACCCGTAACACAAGTTCTTCGAGAACTTACCACAGTACCAGATTGACGTGGTGTGATGCGTCCATAGATGTTATTATTATTATTAGTTTTAAAACTAGAATGTCAAACTAGACCGCTTTTCATAGCGCGGTTCCGCCCTTGCAATGAAACGAGTATATTCTTGTGTTGTGTATAGAGATCAATGTTGAGTCGCTATCTTTAAATTGCAAGGCCGCGTATAGTCTGGGCCTCTAGTCAAGATGCATTCGACAATTTCGACAGCGAAGTTCGAAAACCAAATGTATAAGATTTGACATAGGCCATCGCAAGCGAAGCGATATGTCACTTAACGATGACTTATGTCAAATGCTATACATTTTTGATTTCGAAGTTCGCCGTCGAATTTATCGAATGCATCTTGATTAGAGGCCCTGGTTTCAGTGTGAACCGATCCCAAGGGTTTCTTGTAGTGCCGTGGAAAATCTTACCTCAAAACCTAACCTCAAAACCTAACCGAAGACAAAATATTCATTTACCGTTAATATTTAAATGAACGTAGAACATTTCTTGTTCTACAATATTCATGTAATGAATGCGACGCGAATGCTAATTCTATTTCATATGTCGCAGTCAATGTTCGAATTTCGACCAAGCGACAAATATCTAATTTACGTAAAATCACGAATGTGCATAGTTTACTCTCACATAAAGAATTTTATGGTTTTATCCTTCAAAAATATATTAAACTGGTAAAATACACAAGTTTTTACTAACGTCATAAATGAATGTTTCCATATAACTAGAGTTATAAATCAAGGACTAGTTTCGGAAGTCATATAAAATTATTATGTTGTTACATATTATAGTAATAGATATTATAATATTGTGTATTTTTTTTTTTTTTTTTTAATGAAATATGGGGGCAAACGAGCAAACGGGTCACCTGATGGAAAGCAACTTCCGTCGCCCATGGACACTCGCAGCATCAGAAGAGCTGCAAGTGCGTTGCCGGCCTTTTAAGAGGGAATAGGGTAATAGGGGAGGGTAGGGAAGGGAATAGGGTAGGGGATTGGGCCTCCGGTAAACTCACTCACTCGGCGAAACACAGCGCAAACGCTGTTTCACGCCGGTTTTCTGTGAGCCCGTGGTATAATTAAACAGCTGTAGTTAGAGATGTTTACTAAATTAGTGAGCATGGCTTATTATTTAAATAGGTACGTAAAATTAAATTTACAATCGATTATTATTAATTTGTATTACTAATTAAGAGACAGATAATGCTGATATAAAATGTTAAGGGGCCCCTAAAGAATACTGCAACGATAGTTAAATTAAGTGACGCTCAAGTCATATGCTGTCCTTGTCATTTCGACTAATAGAGACAACGACAGCCTGTGAATAGGGGAGCTCCTAGTTTTGAAAGCGTAAATATGAAATTCGACCAAAATGATCGTGTGTATCATTATATTGCACGGTAAGTGATATTTAAATTGTTAGCACGATAGTGTTCTATGGTTAATGATATTAGATTAAAGATCTGAACAGATTAAAATATTATATTATATCCTACTACTGTTACAAATGTGAAAGTGTGTGAGGATGGATGAATGTTTGTTACTCTTTCACGCAAAACCTACTGGACAGACTTTGATGAAATTTGATACGGTACTAGTTAATTTAGGCTCTGGATTAATAAATAAGCTATTTTTTATCCCTAAAAAGTCCAGTGATCCAGTAAGATACTTATTTTACGAATTTAGATCCGCGGGCAAAAGCTAGTAAAATAAAAAGTTTGGCCTTTTCATCCGTTAATGGATGATTTATACAGTATTCTCAGAGCGAAGTAACCACTTGAAATACTGTAGTGCCTGGGACAGTTGGTTTTTCAATGTCGTATGGTTGCCTCACAACATAGTCAGCCTGGTCTAGAGGAATGACCGGTCAATACGTCTGGGGCCAACCATGTCCTCCCGATGTTAGTATATATTGTGTAGAGCGTCCGTATAATGTACTTGACATCTGAAAAAGTCTCCTTATTGGTACACGCCACACCTGGGATTCGAACCCGCACTCTCTCGAGTACGAACCAAACGGTCTACCCACTAGGCCACGGAGCTCACTTTTTTAGTAAAATAATAATTCTGTAATTGACTTTATTTCAAAGTTTGATCGCGACATAGACATTAGTGGTTGTAATTGAATTGAAATTGCTGTTTTACATTCGTACTTGATACATATTTATTTATGGAATAATTGTATTTCTCCAATACATTTTCCATGGAAATAGTGTTAGAATTTTATTACTGCGACAGTAGTAAGGGGTAGGTAAGATTGTTTACTTTTTCATCATTATATTTGATACTTGACGTTGCCCGCGACCTCGCAGAAACCGCACATTTTTCTGCTATAAAAAGAAGTATATACCCTTTCCCGTAGTCTATTCTATATCTGTGCCAAATTTAATTAAAGTGAGTCCAGTAGTTTCGGAGCCTATTCAATGCAAAGATACAAACAAACAAACTTTTCCTCTTTATAATATTAGTATAGATGATAGATACCTTTTTTTTTTTTTTTTTTTCCGGGGGGGAAAATGCTTTACGCATACCACCCAGGCGCAGGGGGCACCCAAGTGGTGATGTGGGACTCATGGTATACCCACTAAAAACCCCCCCCATCTTCCTCCTCACCGCCCTCTGACGGGGCCGCGGGAACGATACACACATCCGCGACCCCGCCGGCGGCAGCCGCCTACAAGCGGCTCCATCTTCACAGCCCGAAGGCCCTCCACGATGGGCGCACCAGATGGTATTAGGTGCGCTTCCTCCTCGGCCTCCACCAGTACTGTAGCAGACTCCCCCTGAGTCTGCTACTAGGAGGCCATGGGTACCAGATAAACTGGTACCCGGTGGCAGATCAGGTCTGTGGTTCTGCCACCGACCACACCTCGGTCGCAGAGGATAGGGCAAGCGGCGCACCGCAATACCGACATGCCTCTTCCTCTGCGGCCCCACCAACGCCGTTTTGACGGAACGGCCCCGCCAGCTCGCAGGGGGTAGGGAGAGTGGCGTACCGTAATACCATCACGCCTCTCCCCCTGCGATCTCTCCACGGACGCAGAAGATAGGGAGAACGGCGCACCGTAATACCGGCACTCCTCTTCTTCTGCGGTCCCACCTCCACGCGCGTCCTCTGCGGGCATGTTCAGCCCGCTGGGAGCGCCCTCCTCGGGCCAGCCGGCGGCAAACAGGCCGGCCCCGGTTGCCTCTTAGCTTCACCGTGGGTGACCAGTCCACGGTTACTAAGCCCCACCGCCACGACAAGGCGTGCAACCATCGGGGGGAGATGATAGATAGATAGGGCAAAAGCTAGTAAAATAAAAAGTTTGGCCTTTTCATCCGTTAATGGATGATTTATACAGTATTCTCAGAGCGAAGTAACCACTTGAAATACTGTAGTGCCTGGGACAATTGGTTTTTAAATGTCGTATGGTTGCCTCACAACATAGTCAGCCTGGTCTAGAGGAATGACCGGTCAATACGTCTGGGGCCAACCATGTCCTCCCGATGTTAGTATAATATTATATTGTGTAGAGCGTCCGTGTACTTGAGATCTGAAAAAGTCTCCTTATTGGTACACGCCACACCTGGGATTCGAACCTGCACTCTCTCGAGTACGAACCAAACGGTCTACTCACTAGGCACGGAGCTCACTTTTTTTAGTAAAATAATAATTCTGTTATTGACTTTATTTCAAAGTTTGATCGCGACATAGACATTAGTGGTTGTAATTGAATTGAAATTGCTGTTTTACATTCGTACTTGATACATATTTATTTATGGAATAATTGTATTTCTCCAATACATTTTCCATGGAAATAGTGTTACGAATTTTATTATTGCGACAGTAATAAGTGGTAGGTAATATTGTTTAGTTTTTCATAATAATATTTGATACTTGACGTTGCTCACGACCCCGCGTAAAACCGCACATTTTTCCGCTATAAAAAGTTGTATATGCCCTTACCCATAGTCTACTTTATATCTGTGCCAAATTTAATTAAAATTGGTCCAGTAGTTTCGGAGCCTATTCAATGCAAAGAAACAAACAAACAAACAAACTTTTCCTTTTTATAATATTAGTATAGATGATAGATAGCACCTGGTACCTACGATTTGATATTTAAATCATATTTTATGTAGGTACTCTATTTCGAGCATAGCATGAAGAACTATTAGATATGTGACAGCCAACTTAAATTTGCACTAACAGAATTATAAGAATAAATAAAAAATAATCTTATTTGGAGTATGTCCATTTTCCACATTAAGAAATCTGTATCCCACTGGGACTGTACGTATATTGCACGGATAATAGTAGAATTTTTAATTTAAAAAACCCCCGACACAAAAAATAAACTCTAAAAACTAATAAATAATATTTTAAACCGATTATAATTAATAACGTCACATATATTATGTAAGTTGAAATATTTTTATTTTTAAATCGTCGCCTCGTCGGGGGCGACGATGCCACAGACAGACAGACACACACAGACAGACAGACAGACACGTCAAACTTATAACACTCCTCTTTTTGCGTCGGGGGTTAAAAATAAGAGACGTAACCGTATCTATTAGCTTTTGTAATGTGGTATTTAAATATTTAAAAGGAATTTGGAAATTTAATTCGAACCAATTTGAAAATGTGATCGCGAGTTTTTCGTTATGTTTTCACACATAAAGTACTAAACAAATCAATAATATTAGGCGTTCTTTAAAATAACTACCTTCTGCTTTTTTTTCATACATTTTGCATGTTATAGACGGCGGACTTAACGCCAAATGGTATTTTCGACCATAGAGTGATGCAGATTATTGTGATTATTTATCCCTATCTGTTTTCTTCTATGCTCTACGTGCTAATCCTATTTACCCTACAAGGTGAGTGATATGGGTAAGTAAAGAAAAATGAACTAGACCCCAACACAAAGTAAAATTGAGGATGTGTACGAAATATATTCTGCTTATCTTCATATTTTCCGGCATTTTAGATGTGTAAATATATTACTGACGTGAATTTATTAAATTAACCGGCTTTTGCGCGCGCATTCGTTCATGAAGTCTGTATAACTCAAGCAACTGTGCATATTGCCGGATTAACAACGACTAGTAGTTTTTGTTACGTTTTTACACCCATAAAGCCATCGAATGGACTCGAACGAAATTTGGAACTTACATAGCTACTTTTCTCCGTATATTTCCTACCCAAATTCGCTATTTCAGAACAAAATATTATAATAAGCCGAAAGCTGATGCCCGAGGCTCCACCTGCGTAAGTACAGTAACCCACGGGAACCTTATATGTCCCGCGATAAAAAGTAGCTTATGTCCTTCCCCATAGTCTACTTTATATCTGTGCCAAATTTCATGACGATCGGTTTAGTAATTTTGACGTGTAACTGTAAATAAATTTTCCCACGGGAACTGTACATTTCCCCGCGATAAAAAGTAGCCTATGTCCTTCCTTGTGGTCTACTTTATATCTGTGCCAAATTTCATGATGATCGGTTTAGTAGTTTTTACGTGAAAATGTAAATATAATAAATAAAAATAATAAAATAAAAATGTCCTTTCTTAGGCTATAGACTATCTGTGTACCAAATTTCATTTCAATCGGTTCAGTAGTTTTGCCGTAAAAGACGGACAAACATACACACCCACTGTCCCATTTATTATATTAGTATGGATTTTATAATAATTTCTTAAACCAAGAAACACAGCTTATTCTGGAATAATATATGTGTTTTTAATATACTTATATATACTATAATTTTTTATATTAATAATGTATGTGTTTTTTACTAAAATATAATAATAATTATGGTTTCCGTATATGTCCTACACAAATTCACGGGTATCGATGAAGTTATAGAAAATAAACTCGTTAGAAGCATCAAGAACCCTCTTTGTTCAATAATTTCGTTTCATGATGTCTCTGTGATGAAACTCTTCTGTAATTTGATCAAAACTTTGCAAGGTAAAGGGTTGCTTTTGCATTTTAGCTATGGCATTACTTAAGTGTAATGGACTGGGTTCTACTTCGTCTTGTTTACGATATTTATTACATAAACTTAATAAATATCGTAAACAAGACGAAAGATAAGTTTTAATGCAAAATTGTTTGGGTGCATACTTACTTGTCTGAATTAAATGTCATGGGATACTCTTCCCAACTTACCTGTCCGGTAGTTGTGGTATAGTATACGGGTATGCGACCCCGGCTTCCCTAGCTATTACTGTCCTATCCCTTGCCCTTCTGGGCGGTAATATCCTACATTCCCTATTTCCCACTCTAACTTACCAATCTTCCTTTCCACACCACCTATCCTTCCCTTTCCCTATTCCTGCCCTCTCATCAATCCGTGGAAACGCAATGGATAATCAAAAATAATTTAATTATCCAAAATGGCGGCGATGTGGTTCGCCACCCATCACGTCTCGTTTCTCGCGGAGGCGAAAAGCGGACCACGAAGAGACGCTTGGCTACGTTGAATGTTAGAGGAGGAATGGATGGTAAGAATGAAAGTGGACGAAGCGAAAGAAGTATGTAAGGATCGTAACAAGTGGAAAGAAGTGGTCTCTGCCTACCCCTACGGGAAAAAGGCGGTCCTGCCTACCCCTACGGGAAAAAGGCGTGATTATATGTATGTATGTATGTATGCATACTTACTTTAGCTATACCTATATTTCAACAAACTATGGTTTTACTAATCTTTATAACTTTATTAGTATACTTAGAAAACTCGTGCCTACTACGAATAAGTTTAGTATATAATTATTTAGCTTAGGATGTAAAGTAACCTATCATTAAGCAACTTCATGTTGCCCGGGAGAACCATGCATTTTTCTGCGATAAAACGATACCTTTATCGTTTCTCGTGGTCTGCTCTGTATTTGTGCCAATTTCCATCAAAATTGGCCCAGCAGTTTTGAAGCCTACTCAAAGCATAAAATCAAATCCTTGCTCTGTATAACCTATACAATTATACGGGAAAATTTGTCTGTTTAGCTCCGAAACTACTGGACCAATTTTGATGAAATTTGGCACATATATAGAGTAGACTACGAGGAAGGACATAGGTAAATTTTTTATGGCAAAATGTACTTTTCCCACGAGATTACCTTTTGCGCCTGCGAAGTCGCGGGCAACGTCTATTAGTATAAATATATTATAGTTATTGTTACTAGCACGTATGAATACAATTTCCTATTCGTGTGTAAATTATAAACACATTATCTTTAGTTTCAGATTAATTCTGGCAATAAATCTTCGAGTCACGCCGGTGTACTACCTATAATGCCGCCTACACAGCCTCAAACGTAACAGAATTCTTTAGGTATAATTAATTGTGTGTCATGCTCCCACTCCGCGCGTAATTACTCCGCAAATACCGCGAGACTTCCGCAATGCACGCGCACGGATAGGCGGAGCGGGCGCGGGAGCGGAGAGCGGAACTCGTCAGCGTATTGCTTATACATACAGTGGATCCCCGGTGATCCCACAAACGTTTTGCAGGGCAGTGTCGGACTATCGATTACAAAAGAGTACCTTGTAATCCGACAAATTACAGATCCAATGGTAAGATTCTATATATATAAAATATAGCTGACCCGGCAAACTTTGTTCTACCTTAGAGGCAATAAATGAGCAGATTTTGGATATCATTAAGTGCAATTTTTCATTAGGATAATAGATATAATTAAAAAGAAATCAATTATTTTAATGATCGTTAAAATGGGCCATGTATTTTGTTGCATGGGTTGCAATCTTCAGTAAAGCATCTTGTAATAGACGACATTTTTCGTTTTATTATCAGGCGCAAGAATAAATAACGCAGATGGTCTTCCGATCCGTGAATATGCCACATATAATTGACCAGGTGAAAAACATGGATTTTGTAGATTCAGACCACAAACTTTCAAGGATTGACCTTGTGACTTATTAATGGTCATGGCGAATGCAAGACGGATCGGAAATTGAAGTCGTTTGAACTCAAACGGCATATCGGTATTCGGTAGGGATCATCGGGATCTTCGGAATGAGAACTTCCTCACCTTCGAATTTTCCTTTGAGTATCGTCGCGTAAATCACATTATTTGTAAATCCCTAAATCCCCTATTTACTAAATCCCCAAACATATTTTTCTGCTATAAATAGTAGCCTATGCTCTTCCTCGTAGTCTACTCTATGTCCGTGCCAATTTTCATGATGATCGTTTAAGTTGTTTTACGTAAAAGTGTAAATACAGTTGTCCACAGGCACCGTACATTTCCTGCGATAAAAAGTAGCCTATGTCCTTCCCAGTGGTCTACTTTATATCTGTGCCAAATTTCATGATGATCGGTGAAGTAGTTTTTACGTAAAAGCGTAAATACAGTATTCCACGGGAACCGTACATTTTCTGCAATAAAAAGTAGCCTATGTCCTTTTCAGTGCTCTACCACTCTACTTTATATCTGTGCAAAATTTCATGATGATCGGTTAAGTAGTTTTTACGTAAAAGCGTAAATACAATATTCCACGGGAACCGTACATTTTCTACAATAAAAAGTAGCCTATGTCCTTTCCCGTGCTCTACTTTATATCTGTGCAAAATTTCATGATGATCGGGTAAGTAGTTACGTAAAAGCGTAAATACAGTATTCCACGGGAACCGTACATTTTTATGCAATAAAGAGTAATCTATGTTCTTCCTCGTAGTCTACTTTATATCTGTGCCAAATTTCATGATGATCGGTTAAGTAGTTTTTACGTAAAAGCGTAAATACAGTATTCCACGGGAACCGTACATTTTCTACAATAAAAAGTAGCCTATGTCCTTTCCCGTGCTCTACTTTATATCTGTGCAAAATTTCATAATGATCGGGTAAGTAGTTACGTAAAAGCGTAAATACAGTATTCCACGGGAACCGTACATTTTTATGCAATAAAGAGTAACCTATGTTCTTCCTCGTAGTCTACTTTATATCTGTGCCAAATTTCATGATGATCGGTTAAGTAGTTTTTACGTAAAAGCGTAAATACAGTATTCCACGGGAACCGTACATTTTCTGCAATAAAAAGTAGCCTTTGTCCTTTCCCGTGCTCTACTTTATATCTGTGCAAAATTTCATGATGATCGGTTAAGTAGTTTTTACGTAAAAGCGTAAATACAATATTCCACGGGACCGTACATTTTCTACAATAAAAAGTAGCCTATGTCCTTTCCCGTGCTCTACTTTATATCTGTGCAAAATTTCATAATGATCGGGTAAGTAGTTACGTAAAAGCGTAAATACAGTATTCCACGGGAACCGTACATTTTTATGCAATAAAGAGTAACCTATGTTCTTTCTCGTAGTCTACTTTATATCTGTGCCAAATTTCATGATGATCGGTTAAGTAGTTTTTACGTAAAAGAGTAAATATCGGTTAAGTAGTTTTTACGTAAAAGCGTAAATACAATATTCCACGGGAACCGTACATTTTCTACAATAAAAAGTAGCCTATGTCCTTTCCCGTGCTCTACTTTATATCTGTGCAAAATTTCATAATGATCGGGTAAGTAGTTACGTAAAAGCGTAAATACAGTATTCCACGGGAACCGTACATTTTTATGCAATAAAGAGTAACCTATGTTCTTTCTCGTAGTCTACTTTATATCTGTGCCAAATTTCATGATGATCGGTTAAGTAGTTTTTACGTAAAAGAGTAAATACAGTATTCCACGGGAACCGTACATTTTCCCGCGATAAATAGTATCCTATGTCCTTTTCCTGGTTCTAAGCTACCTCCCTACCAATTTTCAGCCAAATCGGTTCAGCCGTTCTTGAGTTATAAATGGTGTAACTAACACGACTTTCTTTTATATATATAGATATATAGATATAAACTCTGAAGTACAAATCATACTTCATTATGTATGTCAAGTTTAGTAAATTAAACAACACAATAGGGAGCTAAATTCAAACTATACAGTGGTGGTCCATACAAATTATAACTTGTTCAATTACACATTAGCGAAGATTGTTAAAAAAATATTTAATAATAAATAATACTCGTAGACCATGTCGGATTACAAGGGGTGCCGGATTAGACAGCGGCCGGATTACCGGGGGTCCACTGTATTATGTTTCCCAATAGGAGGTAAGCGAAAGAACACCAAACCCCGTAGGTAGAGGCGACATGTTACATGGGGCCTTTTTAACCGACTTCAAAAAAGGAGGAGGTTTCTAAGTTCGACCGTATATATATTATGCTTTTTATTATATTATCTACCAATTTAAATTAACTTAGATAATTATAAAATCATAATGCTTTGAACTAGATATTGTCCACGACTTCGTGCGATTTTTTAACCACGATAAAATGTAGCTCATGTCCTTTCTCGTTGTCTTCTTTATATCTGTGCCGAATTGCGTCAAAATGAAGGGTTGTTTCGGAGCTTTATCAATGAAAACAAAAAAATATATCTTTCCTCTTTAAAATATTGGTATAAATTTATCTTTTTATTTGAATAAATCTGTAGCATTGTAAACAAGCAGGTATCTGAAGGGATTTTTTTAACAAATCCACCAATCTCTGTGCTCTCCCTTACATGAAGTACGGCAGTAGTATTGTAGAAAGCACATACCTCGCAGGTAGCGGTAGTTATTAAGTTAAGGACAATAGCTAAGGTATGTGATGTAGTCATCAATTTAAGCGGATCGTGTGACTCGTTAAGAAAATGTGGTTGTAAACATGAGGAAAATTATCTAGCCTTATAGTAGGTATAATATTTTATTTGTGTTTAGATTTAATTAGACTAGAATGGAGACTGATGAATGTCAGTGTGGACATCTCCTTTTATCATTTATATTTAGAAATAGATAACAATAATAACCCCCCACACCGATCTCGGTGACGGTGGTCGGTTTCATTGATATCAGGCCATTTACGCAGGAGTAATTTTATAGTGCCCAAGTGTGTGCGCAGTACAAAATATCACTCTCTCTTATTATGAGAGCATAATCCAGTGGGACGGTTAACCGACACGACTGACGAGAGATCAGGCGCAGGTCCGACTTTTTACATGCCCATCCGACGCATGGATCATCTTTCTTGTCAGAGAATCAGGTGATCAGCTTACATTGTCCTATCCAAACTTGTAAATAACATTTTTTGTTGTTCCAATGCGGGAATCGAACCCACTACCTCCGAGTCAAGAGCCAATGCTCTAACCACTAGACCACGGAGGCTGTAAGTAAGAAATATAATAGTTTATAGAAAGAGAAAAATATTTCCGAAAAATCTAAAAAAAAAGAAAACAATAGTTACTATCGTTATTTCAAAACTGCGATTTTGCTAGGATTTAGCGTACAAAGTTACCAATTTTAAATAGTTGGTAAACTAGCTTCGAGTGATACAAATTTAACGTAACGTACCGAACGGTTTACGTCTCATAGGCGACGTAACGGAGCGTGGCTCTTCGGGATAGTTGAGCCATTTGAATCAAGGGAGAAGTGGGATAAAGTGAGCCATTAAATTCTCGGGAGTAAATTTTTACCCGACTACAGTGAAGCTAAAAGGGAGGGATGATTTTGGCATTATACGTATGTATGTTTGATTTCAATGTACCACCTGAATTACACGTCCGATTTTAATAAATTGGATGTCAATAGATTCGTAATAATGGCACGAAAATAATGGCTTTGTAATTTACGCAGTCGGCTTAAAATATTTTGATTATTAAAAACAGAACTAAGAATTTAAAAAGGATTTTGTTTATTTATCAAAGTTGTATCACAACAAAAACCTTTTATGTGCAAGAATGCGAAGACTAAACCAACGCTAAATGCCGAGGGCGGAGCCGCGGGAAAAAGCCAGTTATAAACGTACGGTTTAATACACGATTTTTTTATAAAGTTCCTTGAGTATTACAGAACTCTAAAAATCCAAAAACAGAATAGAATGAATATTTAAGGTCTTAACATGGTCTTAACTAACAAAGGTAATTTTTTGCCGTTTTGTACGGAACTATTTGTGCGAGAGTTCGACTCGCACTTGGCTGGGTTTTCTTAATTATTTTTGGGTGCACTGGAAATAACCGATTATCATTACCTTTGGATCAAACCTACTTAAATATTTGCCAAAACACAATAAAAACCCGTTAGTTGTCATGTATGTTTAATATACACATATTTAACAGCCTCCGTGGTCTAGTGGTTAGAGCATTGGCTCTCGACTCGGACGTCGTGGGTTCGATTGCATTGGAACAACAAAAATGTTGTTCCAAGTTTGGTTAGGATAATGCACGCTTATCACCTGATTGTCTGACAAGAAAGATGATCCATGCGTCGGATGAGCATGTAAGAAGTCGTACCTGCGCCTGATCTCTCGTCAGGCGTGTCCCACTGGATTATAAGAGTAAAGGAAGAGAGAGTGCTCTTGTGTGCCGCGCACACACTTGGGCACTATAAAATTACTCCTGCGTAACGGGCCCGGTTTCAATGAAACCGGCCACCATCACCGAAATCGATTTGGGAGATAGGTACTATTATACAGATATTAAACGTACAGACGAAGCCATAGATTTTAATTTTTAAATTAGATGCGACGATGGCTAGTTTCTAATAGAGTTATAAAACGCTAATTGAAGCCTGAAACAGTTGAGCCGTGTCTACCGGAGGACATCTTGTGCAGCGCAAATGGCGGCTTTATGGCTAATAAATAGGGATGGGCAGTTGAAGCAGTATTTTCGATGAAGATTTAAGGACCAAAGACCAATATGTACTTTACACTTCTATTATAAATGTTAAAGTTTGTGAGGATAGATGGATATACAGATGGATTTATGTTTGTTACTCTTTCACGCAAAAACTACTGAGCGGGTTTCGATGTTTGGTATGGCAGTAGTTTAGGCTCTCAATTAAAACAAATACTACTTTTTGACGCGAAATTTACTGTCGTGGGATACTATATTTATATAAAGATTCATTGACTGGCCCTGGATTCCGAGGTATAAAGTTTACGACACTCCACTGCAGGCCTTCTTTTTCATTTATACGAAGAACGAGAGAGATAGCATTAACTTTCACATGCGTCGATGAAATTGGCATTTAATAAAGGAAAGTGAATATAAAATTAACTGTAATTTTTTGAGGTCATAAATAAGAGTACAAAAGATATTTCAAATAACAAATTATAAAATATTTTACTTATATTGAAAATGGAAACATGCACCCACACTTAAACGTAATAGAGTCTAAAATTGATTAAGACTTAATAGAATTATATCCATGTAGTCGTTTGGGATACGGCACGTCAGAGGGGTGATTCTGCTAAATAAAACCTGCATTAATACAATTACAATCAAGTCCCGATACGCTAAAACTCTCAAACTGTGTTTTTATAAACGTTAAACCAACGTGAAACGCGCTCTGATTGGTCGAAACGTCATAAAATCCGTTCATGGTAACTTTCAATCTAATCAAAGTAAAATGAAAGTCTACCTTAAATACGAGAATTGAGGTTCAGGACCATAAGAACTTTTCAAGACCTGTGAAGGTGGCCTCAAAGTATTGGTCCTTAGCTCTTAGGGCCGCACCATCAGCACATCACTACAAACTTTATTGCTACTATTTAAAAAGGCGGTTTTACATTTCTATTTTATTGCGAGGCATTTGCTCAATCTAAATTGCATTATTCATCATTATCAATGCGTGGTCAGTGGTTATTTCTTAAGTTAAATTGATTGTTTGTTAGAATAACTAATAACATAACTAACTAATAACTCTCCCCACACCGATCTGGGTGACGGTGGCCGGTTTCATTGAAACCAGGCCAGTTACGCAGGAGTAATTTTATAGTGCCCAAGTGTATGTGCAGTACACAAGAGCACTCTCTCTTCTTTTACTCTCATAATCTAGTGGGACGGATACCTAACCGACACGACTGACGAGGGATGGCGCAGGTCCGACTTTTTACATACCCATCCGACGCGTGGATCATCTTTCTTGTCAGACAATCAGGTGATCAGCCTGCATTGTCCTAACCAAACTTGGAAACAACATTTTTTGTTGTTCCAATGCGGGAATCGAACCCTCGACCTCCGAGTCGAGAGCCGAACTCTCGAATGCTCGAACCACTAGACCACGGAGGATGTTATATTTTATTAACGTTTATTTTACCTTGTTTGATGATAAAAATATTCCATCATAATGAAAACCATAGAAAATGCAATAGTATTCCTTGTAAAGTTAGTCCTATATCTTACTAACTTTTCCCCGCAGCTTCTTTCGCTTAAGTACTATTATCCTACAGGAATGCTGAACAAATTCGAGATAAAAGTGGCTTATTTATTGTTTCAGAGCTTAAAATACTATTCAACCAAATCTCAATAAAATCCGTTCAGTAGTTTGTCCGTGAAGGTGTAACAAACATCCATCCATAAAAATTCACAATAATAGTAATATCTATGGAAGCTTCACACCACGTCAATCTGGCCCCGTGCTAAGTATCCGAAGAACTTGTGTAACAGGTACCAGAAAAGTATATTTAATACTTTTATACTAAATATATATTTACGATTTTTATTATATATTATACACATATTTAATACACATCCATGACCAAGGAACACATAAGAACTTTTTGTTCCTTCGGCAGGATTCGAACCCGCAACCCCCAGCTTGAGAACTAATGCGCTGAACCACTGAGCCACAAAGGTCGTCACTATTATAGTAATAGTAGTAGGATTTCTCTTAAAATTCTGTTTCCAATCGAACGACAAGTTCTCAATAGCTTTTGTTATTGTTGAGTCAAAAGCGCAAAAGTTTTTATTGAAAATGTTTCCTTAATAGAAACTCAACTGTATACAATACTAGCTGTCCCGACACACGTTGTTCTGTCTTAAATATGAACTGGAATGAATAACTATAACAGCTACATTGTAATCTACGTCTTTTCCAATACTTCTCAGTTCTACACCTTCGCTGAACTTTCACAATCATTACAAGACCAAAATTAGCCAAATTGGTCAAGCCGTTCTCAAGTTTTGAGTCCCCCGGGAACGGGATAAAAAGTATCCTATGTTCTCTTCGTTTTAAGATACCTCGCCACTAATTTTCAGCCAAATCGGTTCAGTCGTTTATGAGTTATAAATAGTGTAAATAAAACGACTTTCTTTTATATAATACGTTAATAGTTTACAGAACAATACTTATATAGTTTGCTACAAATCATTGTTAGTACATTCAGGGAAAACTAATGTTAGCAGCTTTGATCGTTTCAATATTTCGTTGCACGCTTGCTGTCATTAAAGAAAATAATTTGAACAATGTTATATGTATGTGTCAATCAGTTAAATATTCGGTTTCTTTAACTGTACATAAAGTAATATTATATAGGTGTGCCAGTAAAAATATTAACTAATGAGAAGGAAAATCTATTTAAAGTACAAAGAAATTCTTCTACTATTATTATGAATGTGAAAGTTTGTGAGGACGGATTGATGATAGTGACTCTTTCACAGAAAAAGTACTGAACGGATTTTCATTATTTTTTTATAGTAGTAATTAAGACTCTGTACTAAAATATAGGCTTCATTTTATCCCGAAAAGTACAGTAATACCGTAGGATAATGTATTTACGTATTTACTATATTTACGCCGGCGGACGCGCGGACATAAGCTAGTATTTTTAATAATCTAGAAATTAATAGGCTACAGAAAGATTGAAGATAGAAATTTACTAAAAATTTCTATAGGCAGAAGATGTCATCTCAGTCGCGGAAATGAGAATATCTTTGAGGTCGTCTTTTAATTTTCCCTTCACTAATTATAATGAATGTCCGTCGGTTCGTTAACCAAGTTAAGACCAGTGAAGACTGGCTAAGACCAAGTTATGAACGGTTAATACCAGTTATATAATGTTCGGTGACGCGCAATGCAAAATTATTTTTAATTACATTGACATGATTTTAGGAGATATCCTTGGTTATCATTTTTTATTACAACGATAGATATTGAGGTATTTTAGGTTTGTTTTGGTTATTTTTTGATGTGTTCGAATAAAGATGAATGAAAAACCATCCATTTTAGGAGCTACAAGGTCAGTGCCACAGATATGACACACACTCATCAGGTGTATCTGTGGCACTGACTAATAACCTTATTTATTTGGAAGTTTGAAAAGTAATATAATTTTCAATAAGCAAGGTACATAACATAAATATAAAAGAATATAAAACACCGAGTACAATAAATTCAAACCCATTGCCCCTCTTCATTAAAACTCTTAACAAAGTTCAAACAAGAAAAAAAACTCAGTGATTTTTTATTTTTCTAAGTTTGAACATAATTCATTGGAGATTGTTACGGCTTTGCGGGAAGTTAGAAATTTGTAGGCGCGGAGAAACAACTGCCTATTTCCATAATTATCATAATTTCTTCCCTCGCTAATTGTGAGGAACCTTCGCGACACCTGGTTAAGTTTTGAATTATAAAGTTAGATCTTTATTTATAGAACATTGCTTCTGAAAATAAAGATTTAACTTTATAATCTGAGGCGATTAACTTTACGCGCCCTTACAATAAAATGAGGCTACGTTCCAACAAGAGATTTAGCGATCGCGAGTCGCGACAGAAAAAACAGCACTTTAAATAGAACTCTGCGAAGAGCTGAAAATCAAAGTGACAAGTATTAAAAGTTAGATTTGACAACTCGACACTTTCTGTCGCGACCACAAAAAAAAAACTCTCGTAGGAACGTAGGCTAAGTTAACATAACTTTGTATAAATCAGTTAAAATTCACGTATTTTTAGGGTTCCGTAATACTTAAGGAACCCTTATAGTTCCGCTCTGTCTGTCTGTCCGCGCCTCTAGCTCCTGTAATTATGAATATAAATTGATGAAATTTGGTGTAGTTATAGATTTTGTATAGATCACGGTTTCGGGATCATAAAAAAATTATATTTTAGGGGTGGCTCTCCATACATGTGAAGTGGGGATGAACAATATTTTTTCACTCTACCCCATCGTGTGGAGTATCGTAGAATAGGTTTTTAAAAATAAAGGCAAGGTTTCATACATTACTTTTTTATAAAGTTGACCATTTTCGAGTAATCGGCCTCCAAAGTAGTTTGTAAGTTGGGTTGGGTTGGTATTTTTAAACTATAGGAGATAGAAACTTGCAAATTTTCATGCTGATAGATCATGCTAAAAACTCTTTAGGAAAATTATTGCGAACCAAATCAGACAATAACTATTGGAGTATTTAAAAAAAAGGCATATTACGCGTTTATAGTTACGGAACCCTCCTTAGACATTCCTGACATGCCTACCTAACCAGTTAAAATTCACGTATTTTTTACTTTTTTGTATGTTGATTTTAATTGTTTCAATGTCTTTAGGTCTACGCTTTACATATAGGGACATGAAATGAATCGTCTTTAGATTCAATACAATAATTTTAATATGTCTGTAACGTTTCCTACATGCGTATTATGTATTGTTTATGTTTATAGGGGATGTTATGTAACAAGTACAAGATTATTATCACAGTTACACAGTTCTGCTAACTTGGAACTTGTATGATGACTGATAACACGAATTTGAATGTATTAGCTTGAAGCTAAATCAATTATGATAATAATATTATGATACTAATGCTTATATTGTAATCAGAGGTCTTAGCTAGTCAACATGCCATTGTTTATTACATTAAAGAACTCATAATTGAATAAACTGACTTCCAAAGTAAAAATGCACAAAAAAAGTATGAAATAACTATGTATGAAAAAGTATGAACTATCAAAAAAGTATGAAGTATTTTCTAATTAATTCCCCTTTTAAATTTGGCTAAAATTTTAATTATTTCTCTACTCAATCTTCATAATTTTGAAGTCGCTACCAGCCCGAACAACATCCTGATAAAACAATATTTAAAATAGAACCCGCGAACAAGTTGGCTTACGGCCCATTTTAATAATCTATCTATCTATAACTGTTTGTTAGAATTGTCAAATTTGTATCGTGAAAACCGTCAAATGATTGGATGACGACGTTATAACAAATAGTTATAGATAGATAGGTTATTGAAACGAGCCGTTATACCGATTGTTAGGTTAGGTTAGGTTGTACCAGCGCGTTGGAACACTTGAGCAAAAGATCTTTCGTAAGCAGTAAGCACAGTTCATAAAATTTTGTAGCAACCAAATGATGCAGAGACAAAGATTCTGTTCAAACTCATGGCACAATTATTAAAATAGGTGTTTCCCTGTTTATTTTTGTATTACATTAAATGTGTCTAACTTACGCTATGCGTCAAAAGTCCTTAAATAAAATAATAATAATAATAATAGCCACTATCTGGTAGCGTCTCCTTGGGCGCACTCTCATAGTACGTACAGGGAGAGTCGCCGGCTAGTCTCACATTACATTTAGATTAAAATTTTGTAATAGGGAGTGTATCTGTGTGTTAGCTTCGGCCCCACGCATGCCTTCGAAAGGTCTGGGATTTAATTGCCCGTGAGCAAGGAATGCATTGTACAAACATAATCATAATAATAAAAAGACCTCTTCTATCGCACCAGCAATTTTCCTGTAAAATTAATAGTAAACTTTAGACAGGGCAAACCTGGGGCAAATCTTATTATGTTGATGTCACGTTTCCTGGCAACGAAATTCCACCGGTGCTTAAGAGGTTCCTATTTGCATTTTAGGGATCATTTTGTACAATATCAACACAGTTCCTGCTAGACCAGTTTCTAAACATTTTCCTTAACATTAGGTAGTATCAAAATATTTAAACACAAAGGAAGTGGCCACAACACAATATCAACACAGTTCCTGCTGGACCAGTTTCTAAACATTTTCCTTAACACTAGGTAGCTTCAAAATATTTACATAAATACAAAGTGGGTGCAACTGAAACCCGCTGAACTTCGTATTTATACGTGAGTATGTGTGCGACGTGCGTGTGATATATCGGCGCAGTTAAGAGTGCGCTTGTCGACGGCTCGAACTCAGTGCTGCGCGCGGGGAAAATGCTTGTTATTTCACCTAATATTGGGGAAAAAAGGATATACCCATAAAATAGTAATCTATACTTGTAAGAGAAGCTATACTGCACACATTTATGCAGCTGTGTAAAGTATTTTAGAAAAGGCGTCTTCAAATTACTCAAATCGACACTCGGCTGTTGGTGTTTTATGAAAAAACTATATAATATTTTTGTCTGAAGTAAAATTATCTCAATTGCTGAATAATCGAACTGTGTCGGTATTTGCTTGCTTTTTTATTATCATTCTTCGTTTAATTTTTATTTACGTTCAAAGTTGCGCTAAAAATGCGATGTTTGGAGGCTATTATCTTCTACACTAATTTGAATTTCAGAAATATAAGCAAATACCGACCTAGATAAGTGTCATAAAAATCGATATTACGCTAGAATTTGGGTCTACAATGTTTTACTTTGGAGTAAATCACCAACAGCCTTTGTATGGAGAGAAAAGCGACTAGCGCAGCCTTAAGCCATCCAATCGAGTACCTACGTTTGTCATATTGTTATTTACTTTGCTTTGTAGCATTAGCTTACGATTCTTTTTGTTACTTTTAACCTATTGGGCGTTGATAGTTACGAAACCTATCTTATACAAAATGTCCTGGCATATGTCCTTGGTTACATTATATTTTATTGTTTACCTAATTTTGTATCATTTTCGAAATATTTTTTATTAACAGTTGCTATTACGTGTAAAGTACGTGATCGCTTGATATTTCTCGCTCATTTTCATTTCGGCCCGAAATGAGTTCAGAAGATTGGATAATTCGATCCTCTATTATCCCGGATTTTCCTTATCTTGAGCATAAGATGATCATTGTTCGATATTTTTAAACGGATTCCGAGTAAGTTTTGTTAGGCCTATTTAAACTGTTGTTTATAAAATACGACCATCAAACGACTAAAATACGTTTGTGTATATGTCACCGTAAAATTGTAAAATGTAGATAGACCTCCGATGCGAATATGCTGCCTATAACTTATCACATTATTTTTCGTTAGATTATAAATATATAGTTTTTAATATTTCGACATATTTTTACAATCTTGTTAGTTATTTAACAATCTAACGGTTTTTACAATTTTACGGTGACATACATAATACAAATTGTGATAAACGAACTCATAAAATCTGTGAAATACAACACAAGTACACGCCGGTTTTCTGCGAGGCTCAAGTATCGGTAGAGCATAGATTTAGTATTAATAGGTATACAACTAAATGTACGGTAGTATAATATAGCCTTTCATTTGTCCATGGTCCTCATAAGGTTAAAATGTAAGTTTAAATACATAGACGTATTATAGACGAGACATGATGAGGCAAAAACTGTCTCTAGTTAAATGGCCCCACTTTTGCAATTTTTGGGGCCATTTTGACATTTGAAGTATGGTGAGAACAAGATGGCGTAACTTTTTTAGTATGAAAATTTGTTCTGTCAAATGTACATCATCTTAGTTTCGCCTACTTAAGTTTTGAAATCTTTGTATAAATAAGATTTTTCTCCGTACAACTTAACTTTGTATTTTGTATCTTTACAGGTAGAAGCTTGAAACAGATTTTAAAGTCAACTGCTCCCGTATGTGAGTGCTCCTCCGTTTTATCCAGATAAGCCACTTCACGAAACAATCACGGCTCAAGGAAACACTTTGGACTTGAGCATTTCCAATGTTTTGTTTCCCTTTTCGCGGCTGAGGGGAAGAAAAGTGAGCCGATAAGATAAAAATAGTTCTGATATTTACAGGGTACTACTACTATCCTACTAATATTATAAATGTGATAGTTCGTGAGGATAGATGGATGGATGGATGGATGTTTGTTACTCTTTCACGCAAAAACTATTGAACGGGTTTCGATGAAATTTGGTATAGTAGTAGCTTAGGCTCCCTTTATCCCGAAAAAGTACAGTATTCCTATGTAATACTGTATTTACGCTGGCGGAGCCTTTTCAGGCTTTAGATCGTCTGTGTACCAAATTTAATTAAAATCGGTTCAGTAGTTTTGGCGTGAAAGCGAGACAAACAGCGAGTTACTTTCAAATTTATAATAGGTACTAGTATGGACTAGTATGGATTTTTCACATGAAAAAACAAAGTGCAAATATACATCGAAAAACAAAAAACACGGTTTTTCCTGTTTTGTGTTTTTCGATGTACCTGTCTTTGCAATATTCACGAATTTGAATCTATCTGCACATAAACATGCCAATTTGTTCATCGTGATTTGTCGCGGCGCATTTATTTCAAACAAGTAAAATAACGTAAAAATACAGGTTTATGGATATTATTAGAACAAAATTATTTGTTCGTAAAACGAATTACAAAATACAAATACACACGTGTGAAAGTGCAGTCGAGGAAATTGAAATTGGTCATGTTGCGATTGGCGACAGTTAGCGACTGATGACGGCACCTTGTATCACGAACAAATTAAAAATGCTACCTACCTGCTTAATATTTGTTTTCCCTGACTGTTCAAACTATTAATAAGGAATGGAATAGACAATATTTTAACCTCGATTTCTACTTTAAATAAAAAGTCTAACGTCTCATCTAAAAACTAAAGCGGAACATGAAAAGGAATTTTAAAATAAACGCTAAGGTTAACCTATATTCCTTACAATAAGATGTCGAACAAACCCCGGAGATGGCACGTTTGGTCGTTATACAGCCAACAACAGCCAAGTTTTATGAAAATGCAACTTTTATAAGGCTTTGGTTTGTACTTTGCATGATTGGCGTGAATAAAATATGTTAGATTTTTTCGCAGAATTTAATTTCGCAGAAACCATTACATTTTTCCGCGATAAAATGTAGCTTATGGTCCTTCCCCGTAGTCTATCTATGCCAAATTTTATCCAAATCGGTCAAGTAGTTTCGCAGCCTATTCAATACAAACAAACAAACAAACTATTTCTCTTTATTATATTATAAGTATAGATTCTAGTGGTAGCTCTCTATAGGTGTGAAGTGGGAATGTTTTTTTTATTTATTCTAACCCATCGTCTAGGGTTTATACATATTTTTTAAAAGTCAAGGTTTTATTTACTTTTTTACATAATCAACCATTTTTGCGTTCCAAAGTGGATTATAAGTTGGTTCCTGAAATTTTTTAACTATAAATCATAGAAACTTGTAAGTTGCCATACTGATAGATCACGCTAAAAATTCTTTAGGACAATTATTTTGAGTGAAATCAGAAATCATTTTGAAGTAATTTAAAGAAACATGCGCGCTTATAGTTACGGAACTATAATCCTAATATACTCTAAGCACTTGGATAGGATATTTTAAGATATTTTTGTATACTGATTGGTTGTAGAATCGCATAAAATACCTAAATGCTTAGGAATTTAATAGAATTATTATTTTATTTGATTATCTTTCTCATTTGATGTTTCTAAAATATTTACTATATATTTAATTTAATTTCAATATGTTTGCTTAAATTTACAAATGTTATTTAATCTCTATTTTGCGCGCCCACCACTGTGATGGCAGAATGTTGGATTTAAATATTATTATATTTTTAAGACCATAATATGTATACCACATTCTTGCAATAAAGGATTGATTGATTGGCATTGTGTCATCTTAAGCCACTTTTTTCTTAAGCCACTTTTATAGAAATATTAGACCAATTTTCGAAGTATGTCAATCTGCCAAACTTTCAATATCCTCAACTGTACTAACGTGAAAATCGAGTTGAAACAAAATTACCAAAAATATATTCAATCAATTACACCTATTTGCTAGCAAACTTTGATTAATTATTACATAGATACGTTATATCCTTACAAAACTGACAACATTTCTGTGCCACGACCACAGAACACATAATACTCGCGGAGGCCACGACACACATTGACATGGGACGCGTGTCAATGTGTCAACGTCGCATAATAACACAAAACACGCTATTACTCGCGGAGCACACTAACCAAAATTGGCCCGACTCGGGCCAATTCGAGTCTTCATTTTTACGCGTTTATAACATATCTACTTCTTTTTAATATTATAATATATCTATGCTAGCAAATAGATGTAAAAACGTTCAGACGATTTCCCGTCAGACGGCTCGTATTACACAATATGTGTCACAGAAACTTGACTACAATGGCTCGCGGCATTTGAATACAAACGGCCTGTATAAAAATATACAGGAAATTGGGAATTGGGTTACTGAAGGGGATTTAATATTATGTATATGTAAGTGAGATGGATAATAATAATTATTAGCGGCTCTCAATAATAAAATATTGTAAATTTTGTTTGCAATTTTAAGGACTTCTTAAGCTTTGTGTTTTATTTAAAAACTATATTATGTTGCACGTGACTTCGTGCGCACAAAAGGAAATCCCACGGTAACCGTACATTTTTCCGCGATTAAAAGTAGCCTATGTCCTTTCCAGTGGTCTACTCAACATCTGTGCCAAATTTCATCAAAATTGGTCCATTCGTTTCGGAGCCTATTCAATGGAAACAAACAAACTTTTCCTCTTTATTATACTTTATTATACTATAAATTTAACAGATAGCAATACCACCAATTTGAGAAGTTTGTCTGTCAGCTAATCAATGTATTTCCGCTACTGTACTCACAATTAACATGGAACATGAAGTACTTAGGTGAATCGATTGTCGGACAAACTTGTAACATTATAGGGTCAGTACACCGTACTAAAACGATATTATGAGACGCAGCTTTGAATTTTTAAGATGGCTATTGAAAAATTAACTTGTTTCACATACAAAAAAAAAACACGTTTCATTACAGTTAAAATATTAAGCTGCACTGCGAATGTGCAGTGTATGACTGATGCTATATGAAACGTGTAACTTTTTGAGTAGTGAATAAAGGTCAATTTTAAATAGCTATCTTTAAAATACAGCGCTGCGTATCGCGCGTATCGTCACAGTGTGAACGAACCTTATGCGGTAATAGCTTTTACCCATTTACAGTTCTCTATCCTTAAGTGTTACGATCATTTGGGTATCTTGTAACTGTTACAAGTGTCTGTTCCTGAAATTACAGTAACAAATAATGTTCTCGTTAACGAGAAAGTAAATATTTTTGGTACGACCGTTTAGGGATTATGTGGTCGGCATAAAGGCGTAATTTCACATGTAATTTTCAGGTAAGTGCTAAGTCATCGTGTAAAAACACAAATAATAATTATCTAACAATAATAATATCTATAGACGCTTCACACTACGTCAATCTGGCCCCGTCCTAAGTATCCGAAGAACTTGTGTTACGGGTACCAGACAACGGAAATATATTTAATACTTTTATACTATGCAAGATATATTAAATGCACATCCATGACCCAGGAACACTGAAAAACTTTTTGTTCCTTCGGCGGGATTCGAACCCGCGACCCCCGGCTTGAGTACCAACATGCTGAACCACAGCCATAGAGGTCGTCAAAAGCAATAAAGCAGGAATCAAATTCATCCTTACTGTGGTCACTTATGCTTGCTACAACCACAACAGACTGAATATACTGCTATTGTCCGGATTCTGTGAGGCCGGGGAAAATTCAGAGCACTGAAAATCTAACTCTGCGCTAATACAATGGAGTTTAAAATCAAAGTGTCGAACGTGGAACGTGTCATATATGATGTTGACATTTGTGTGTTCGATTTTCAGCTCTATTGTAAATAGAGAGTAGTAGAGTTATATTTTTAGTGCTCTGAATGTTCCCGGGCTTGCCGGATTCCGGATCATAATATAGTTCTAACAGCCTCCGTGGTCTAGTGGTACGAGCATTGGCTCTCGACTCGGAGGTCGTGAGTTCGATTCCCGCATTGGAACAACAAAAAAAAAATGGTGTTTCCAAGGTTGGTTAGGACAATGCAGGCTGATCACCTGATTGTCTGACAAGAAAGATGATCCATGCGTCGGATGGACATGTAAAAAGTCGGACCTGTGCCTGATCCCTCATCAGTCGTGTCGGTTATCCGTCCCACTGGAGTTTGAGAGTAAAGGAAGAGAGATTGCTCTTTTGTACTGCGCACACACTTGGGAACTATAGAATTACTTCTGCGTAACTGGCCTGGTTTCAATGAAACCGGCCACCGTCACCGAAATCGGTGTGGGAAGTTATATTATAATATGTTATATTCTATAGTCACAATACGACGTAGGTATAGTGCGATTCAAATGAGAATAGGATCGAGTCGGCGCCATATTGTTTCGAATTTAGACTGTTATGATAGTTAAATTTATGTTTAGATAATTTATTACTATTTAACGTTTTTATTTAAATTCGATGCAAGACTATTAATATTTATATGCACATAAGTTTTTCTGCAAATCGCACTTTTCAAGTGATATTTGACAGAAAAAGGTTATTGACGTTCCTATTCTCATTTGAAACGTATTATATACAGTTATCCTACATCTGAGTACATGTGTACTCAACTAAATTTAAAGTCGACTACGTAAATTATATAGCCTATGTTACCCGGGTTGTTATTACGAATGTATTGACACCTCATATAAAAACCATAACCCGACTAGGTAAATTATATAGCCTATGTTACCCGGGTTGTTATTACGAATGTATTGACACCTCATATAAAAACCATAACCCGGCTAGGTAAATTATATAGCCTATGTTACCCGGGTTGTTATTACGAATGTATTGACACCTCATATAAAAACCATAACCCGGCTAGGTAAATTATATAGCCTATGTTACCCGGGTTGTTATTACGAATGTATTGACACCTCATATAAAAACCATAACCCGGCTAGGTAAATTATATAGCCTATGTTACCCGGGTTGTTATTACGAATGTATTGACACCTCATATAAAAACCATAACCCGACTAGGTAAATTATATAGCCTATGTTACCCGGGTTGTTATTACGAATGTATTGACACCTCATATAAAAACCATAACCCGGCTAGGTAAATTATATAGCCTATGTTACCCGGGTTGTTATTACGAATGTATTGACACCTCATATAAAAACCATAACCCGGCTAGGTAAATTATATAGCCTATGTTACCCGGGTTGTTATTACGAATGTATTGACACCTCATATAAAAACCATAACCCGGCTATGTAAATTATATAGCCTATGTTACCCGGGTTGTTATTACGAATGTATTGACACCTCATATAAAAACTATAACCCGACTATGTAAATTATATAGCCTATGTTACCCGGGTTGTTATTACGAATGTATTGACACCTCATATACAAACCATAACCCAGCTAGGTAAATTATATAGCCTATGTTACCCGGGTTGTTATTACGAATGTATTGACACCTCATATACAAACCATAACCCGACTATGTAAAGTATATAGCCTATGTTACCCGGGTTGTTATTACGAATGTATTGACACCTCATTCTTTAAATCGGGCTAGTAGTTTAACAAACATACATACATAGACTGCTAAAATCGTTACACTTACTTTTGGCTACGCCGTAATCGGGTAACAATTAATCAATCCTGAACACTTCACCCCATCACCGATCTATTTCCTCAAACGCTTCGTCAAAATTGAACAATACAATTTTTCAATTTATAATTGAAGCTAAATTCATCAATGTCTTGATAAATTAATTAACGTAGACAACTGCGGTGCTTTAATTAAAAAGATATCAAAAGGGCACAAAAGGTAAGCTCACAAAAGGCTTAAGGGAAGTGAGAATTTATTTGAAATTTCCCAACGATTGCGAAGCTGTGAAATATCGAGGATTTTTTAAAGGTTTGTTGTTTCCTTGAATAATAATTTATGACGATCTTCTTGTAAGTGTCAGATAGCTTATTCGGAAGTTTGGTTTATTTGGATAGTTTATTCTTATAACTTACTTTATACATAGAACTTACTTTATATCGGGCGACAGAGACAAAACACGTCATAACAGTAAGTTGTGAAACAGACCCTTAGTAAATTGATAATATCCTACTATGTTATAAATGTGAAAGTTTGTGAGGATGGATGGATGGATGTTTGTTACTCTTTCACGCAAATACTATAGAACGGATTTTGGTAAAATTTGGTAGGTGTAGTAGTTTAGGCTCTGGATTAAAACATAGGCTACTTTTTTTTTATTATATATTTTATTTATATACTCGATATATATTTACGCGGGCGGACCCGCGGGAAAATGCTACATAAAATTAAATAAAAGAAGAAAATCAAAACATTATTATAATTATTTTTGTTCACAAATAAATCATAATATTATAAACTATCTGTTACTTTAACATCATGCAAATATTAAGCAAAGTCAGTACCAAATTGATACTAGGTGAGCAGCGACGAATAGGAACATGATTCCGCGCTTACCTTATCTATCACAACATGACACAGCACTTTGAGTGTGAAATACGGATTACTCCTGTGACCTATACCTTATGTATGACGCCCTGGTAACTGTAAGTAGATTAGGGGCCCTATACATGGTCGTCTGCCTTTAGTTCGGCCTGAACGGATGAAAATCGTATCGTCTGTGTGCAACTTCAAGATCGCGTCAGTCGGCCGTACGGACTGAAGCGATTCGTTCCAATGTTGCCAGCTCTGTTTTTGTGAAACTACTAAACTCGTATCAATTTCTACTAAAAACTACTAAAATACTATTAAATAAGCTACTTAAGTTAGGAATTTCTGAAGCCCCCCAAAAACCAGTGCATTTTACATTTTGTTATATTCAAATTTTTTCATTCCTTGAATTTTATTATAAATTTTACCATTAAATTAAAATATACTAGGAAATATTACGTATTTAAAGTAATTAAACGGGTAGTTTTTGGTAAATTATGGACGAAGGTATTATTATGATAAGATGTAATTTATTTTGATTTTTTTTTTGCTTAATCCAGGCCATTTTGCATATGATTCCTGTCTGGCTCTTTCCTACTAAAACACAACTAACAACTAAACTTCTACTAAGGAGGGAATAAAATATTCAATTTAGTAGTAAAACTTTGTAAAATAACTAAGTTGGCAACATTAATTCTGGCCTGAACGGGCGGATTGTACGGACCATGTGTGGACTAATCGCTTCAATTCTCGCCCGAGCTGCGGCCGTGCGGGCGTGTATCGTGTACAAGCGTAGTATGAGTTTCGCGGTGTTTAAATACAAAATATAATATGCACGTGACACCAAAATGGATAAAATATTTTTATTTGTAATCTTTATCGCAAAAGAAACATACCCGTACAATTTTTTTTAAAATTTATCGTGAATTAATAGTGGAAATTAATCATCAAAAAGTATTGTTTTTGAAAATGCCGCGCAACTTTAAAAAAAGGATATTATTGGCTGAACAAAACGTGACGTCATAGACCGCACGGACGTGTGTCAACTTTCAAAACTTTTTATTTTTTTATTAAGAAGGAAGGTATTAAACCATTACCAATGTAAAAAATTTCATTGTGTCAAGTGAAACAGAAATTTCATATATGGCTGGGACTTTAATATGATCCGGAATCCGGAAGGCCGAAGAAAATTCTGAGCATTGAAAATTTCTGTTTTTAATTATAATTTTGTATTTTTTTTTTAATTCATGTTATTTCGGTTTTTAATGTGTAATATTGTTGGAATATTAACCATTAATTATTCGTTGAGGTGCACTAGTGTGGAAAAGTGATACAATTACAAAATGCGTGCTAAATTGGGTTTCCCGCCAAAACTCCCTAGGAAGTTTCAGTAAAGCGTCTATCACTTTACTGAATCGACTGACTTGACTGATTGACTACCGTGACTACTTATTTGGACTTTGACTAGACTTTGGACTTGACGATTTAGAAATACGTTGATGAAAATATACTAGACACTGGCAAATGGTGATAAGCCGACGACATAAATAATAAAAAAAAGTCAAACAATGATTTTATATTCTGTCAACTATCTATCCAAGTGCGATGACGTTGTGACGTCATAGGGCCAGGCCACACGGTGCGGTACGGCTGCGGCGCGGCGCCTGAGCGGTATCGCAACGGGTCTTTTACATATAAAAATGTATGGTATGCCACACGGCGCGTCCGGCGCCGCACCGCAGGCGCACCGGACAGCGGCGCGAGGCAGATGAGGCGGGGAGGGGTGCAAGCAGTGCGGTGCCGCAGCGGCACCGCTCAGTTTTATGTACGGCGTAAGCGGAAGTGTACGCTCGTTAGGGTCAACGATTAATTACGTGATACCTATTATATTTATATTACATTTATATTTATATTACCTATACAAAAAAATGAGTACAAGTATGGAATCAATAGACGTGGACTACCTCATTTCGTTAATTCAAGAACGGGAAATACTGTGGGACAAGTCTCATGAGAATTTAAAAAACAATTATAAAAAATTATTGTGACTGTCGTCAACAGGGCAAGCCATTAGCCAAGTCAACCCTGTTGCGATGCCGCAGCGGCGCCGTAAGAACATTGCGGTTCCGCAGCGACACCGTAAGAACATTGCGACGCCGTATCGCTCGTGTGGCCGCCAGTGCGGTGCGGAGTGTTGCGGTGCGGTGCGGCGCCGCGCCGTGTGGCCCGGCCGATAGTCCACAAGTCAAGCGCTCGAAAATGGCGTTTTTAAGTTTAACATTTCAATATATATATATATATATATATATATATATATATATATATATATATATATATATATATATATATATATATATATATATATATATATATATATATATATATATATATATATATATATATATATAAAATACGATTAATCGTATTTTATCCTACTAATATTGAAAATGTGAGAGTTTGTGAGGATGGATGGAAGGATGGATGTTTGTAACTCTTTCACGCAAAAACTACTGAACGGATTTCGATGAAATTTGGTATGGTAGTAGTTTAGCCATGGTTAAAAGCTCTAAAGGCCCACACACACGAGAGGCCGATCGTTTCAGTTAGAACTGACGTCAGTTCGGCCTGAAGGGATTCGAGCACACTCGCGGAAACAATCGCATCGAACCCAATTTACATCAGTTCGGCCTGATCTGATTCGGGCCCACACACGGAAAAATCGCAACAGTCCATTCTGGTTTGCCGCGCGCTACGCGCTACGGTCGTGTTTATCAATAGGGAATATGCATGTATTTTTTTTATTCTTTTAAACGTTTCTACTGGTTATAACATATATATATATATATATATATATATATATATATATATATATATATATATATATATATATATATATATATATATATATATATATATATATATTGAAATGTTAAACTTAAAAACGCCATTTTCGAGCGCTTGACTTGTGGACTATCGGCCGGGCCACACGGCGCGGCGCCGCACCGCACCGCAACACTCCGCACCGCACTGGCGGCCACACGAGCGATACGGCGTCGCAATGTTCTTACGGTGTCGCTGCGGAACCGCAATGTTCTTACGGCGCCGCTGCGGCATCGCAACAGGGTTGACTTGGCTAATGGCTTGCCCTGTTGACGACAGTCACAATAATTTTTTATAATTGTTTTTTAAATTCTCATGAGACTTGTCCCACAGTATTTCCCGTTCTTGAATTAACGAAATGAGGTAGTCCACGTCTATTGATTCCATACTTGTACTCATTTTTTTGTATAGGTAATATAAATATAAATGTAATATAAATATAATAGGTATCACGTAATTAATCGTTGACCCTAACGAGCGTACACTTCCGCTTACGCCGTACATAAAACTGAGCGGTGCCGCTGCGGCACCGCACTGCTTGCACCCCTCCCCGCCTCATCTGCCTCGCGCCGCTGTCCGGTGCGCCTGCGGTGCGGCGCCGGACGCGCCGTGTGGCATACCATACATTTTTATATGTAAAAGACCCGTTGCGATACCGCTCAGGCGCCGCGCCGCAGCCGTACCGCACCGTGTGGCCTGGCCCTATGACGTCACAACGTCATCGCACTTGGATAGATAGTTGACAGAATATAAAATCATTGTTTGACTTTTTTTTATTATTTATGTCGTCGGCTTATCACCATTTGCCAGTGTCTAGTATATTTTCATCAACGTATTTCTAAATCGTCAAGTCCAAAGTCTAGTCAAAGTCCAAATAAGTAGTCACGGTAGTCAATCAGTCAAGTCAGTCGATTCAGTAAAGTGATAGACGCTTTACTGAAACTTCCTAGGGAGTTTTGGCGGGAAACCCAATTTAGCACGCATTTTGTAATTGTATCACTTTTCCACACTAGTGCACCTCAACGAATAATTAATGGTTAATATTCCAACAATATTACACATTAAAAACCGAAATAACATGAATTAAAAAAAAAATACAAAATTATAATTAAAAACAGAAATTTTCAATGCTCAGAATTTTCTTCGGCCTTCCGGATTCCGGATCATATTAAAGTCCCAGCCATATATGAAATTTCTGTTTCACTTGACACAATGAAATTTTTTACATTGGTAATGGTTTAATACCTTCCTTCTTAATAAAAAAATAAAAAGTTTTGAAAGTTGACACACGTCCGTGCGGTCTATGACGTCACGTTTTGTTCAGCCAATAATATCCTTTTTTTAAAGTTGCGCGGCATTTTCAAAAACAATACTTTTTGATGATTAATTTCCACTATTAATTCACGATAAATTTTAAAAAAAATTGTACGGGTATGTTTCTTTTGCGATAAAGATTACAAATAAAAATATTTTATCCATTTTGGTGTCACGTGCATATTATATTTTGTATTTAAACACCGCGAAACTCATACTACGCTTGTACACGATACACGCCCGCACGGCCGCAGCTCGGGCGAGAATTGAAGCGATTAGTCCACACATGGTCCGTACAATCCGCCCGTTCAGGCCAGAATTAATGTTGCCAACTTAGTTATTTTACAAAGTTTTACTACTAAATTGAATATTTTATTCCCTCCTTAGTAGAAGTTTAGTTGTTAGTTGTGTTTTAGTAGGAAAGAGCCAGACAGGAATCATATGCAAAATGGCCTGGATTAAGCAAAAAAAAAATCAAAATAAATTACATCTTATCATAATAATACCTTCGTCCATAATTTACCAAAAACTACCCGTTTAATTACTTTAAATACGTAATATTTCCTAGTATATTTTAATTTAATGGTAAAATTTATAATAAAATTCAAGGAATGAAAAAATTTGAATATAACAAAATGTAAAATGCACTGGTTTTTGGGGGGCTTCAGAAATTCCTAACTTAAGTAGCTTATTTAATAGTATTTTAGTAGTTTTTAGTAGAAATTGATACGAGTTTAGTAGTTTCACAAAAACAGAGCTGGCAACATTGGAACGAATCGCTTCAGTCCGTACGGCCGACTGACGCGATCTTGAAGTTGCACACAGACGATACGATTTTCATCCGTTCAGGCCGAACTAAAGGCAGACGACCATGTATAGGGCCCCTAATCTACTTACAGTTACCAGGGCGTCATACATAAGGTATAGGTCACAGGAGTAATCCGTATTTCACACTCAAAGTGCTGTGTCATGTTGTGATAGATAAGGTAAGCGCGGAATCATGTTCCTATTCGTCGCTGCTCACCTAGTATCAATTTGGTACTGACTTTGCTTAATATTTGCATGATGTTAAAGTAACAGATAGTTTATAATATTATGATTTATTTGTGAACAAAAATAATTATAATAATGTTTTGATTTTCTTCTTTTATTTAATTTTATGTAGCATTTTCCCGCGGGTCCGCCCGCGTAAATATATATCGAGTATATAAATAAAATATATAATAAAAAAAAAGTAGCCTATGTTTTAATCCAGAGCCTAAACTACTACACCTACCAAATTTTACCAAAATCCGTTCTATAGTATTTGCGTGAAAGAGTAACAAACATCCATCCATCCATCCTCACAAACTTTCACATTTATAACATAGTAGGATATTATCAATTTACTAAGGGTCTGTTTCACAACTTACTGTTATGACGTGTTTTGTCTCTGTCGCCCGATATAAAGTAAGTTCTATGTATAAAGTAAGTTATAAGAATAAACTATCCAAATAAACCAAACTTCCGAATAAGCTATCTGACACTTACAAGAAGATCGTCATAAATTATTATTCAAGGAAACAACAAACCTTTAAAAAATCCTCGATATTTCACAGCTTCGCAATCGTTGGGAAATTTCAAATAAATTCTCACTTCCCTTAAGCCTTTTGTGAGCTTACCTTTTGTGCCCTTTTGAAATAAAATAATTATATTTACACCTTTTGATATACAGAGTGTTTTTTCAGTCAGCTAATATACTCTTCAATAAAAGTACGTTTTACTAAGAAATCAACTTTCCTACTTGAAAAAAAAATCCACTGTTTCCTACAAAAGTGCTATCTATACCATCTGAAAAAATACCTGTATAGGCTCACACTCACAAAGCTGTTTATTCTTTTAGGAAACATTATTTTTTTGGGATGAAATAAATAATTTCATCTTTCTTCTTAGATTTATTTAACTATAGCAAGTAATACATACTTAATAAATTGTGTAAATATATTTGTTGCGTCGTTTCAGCGCATAGAGATTCAACGTAATGTGTTAAGCGGGGAATTCACTACACGGACATGCCCGCAGGCAGTCTGTCCGGGCAAGTCTGTCGCGGCAATACACTACACAGGCCGATCAGTTTGCTTTGGAACGGCTTCGCGATTAGTTGTGCACAATAATATGGCAACGCAAAGGCGAAAAATTGCTTTAGATGAAAATAAAGGAAAAAGAATTGATGCAAAAAATGGAATCAGAATAGAAACGAGTATAGTCATATAAATTTGCCTTAAGAATTAAAAATTGAAGAACCAGGCGAACTGTACAATTACTTACGTATGGAATATGGATATAATATATCCATACTCCATACGTAAGTAATAGGGAATATGCAGAAAATATAAAAATAGCTTAAAACATAATAATATGATACTAGACTGAAAATTAAAGGAAATGGCGGAAAAAATTTCAACATCTGTTGATAAATGAGCAAGATATGAGCGGTCAAAGTTTGTAATCTATCTCTTTCTAGCCTCACGAAATTTAGAATGAACTTTCTATGAAAGTCGTGTTATGTGACGTCACGGTACACGTCCGATCTCTCTGTCTAATAGACTATTTTTAAAAGTTCATATCTTCGTTATTTTTAATGATACCAAAAAACTAATTTTACCATGCGGTTTACCAAACAAGATAGACCTATATAAAAAAATGAAAAAATTACGTGCATATTCCCTATTGTACAGATTTTAGGCGCGATAAGTTGTAGTAAAAATTCAAATGACTCTATAATATACTTAGTCATTTGAATTTTTACTACAAATTATCGCGCCTAAAATTACAAAACAAAAGACCAAGATGAGGCTGTTAGTGACTCCAAGAGAACGATTACTTGCATACAATTGTAAATAATAAATTGAATATTTTATTGTCATTAAAACTCATTAGAAAGTAAATATGCTCCGCAAGTTAAACAAATATTAAATAAACGGACGTCTGCTCGGCTTGCTGTCATTCAACGTCTGTGCACAGGCGGCCCGCGGTGAGCATTCACATTCGGACATGCCCGTGCCCGCCCAGACAAAATGAGATCTCGCGGACTTCATCGGACAGTCTGCCGGACGGCCCGCGACGGTAATACACTACACAGACCTAATAGTAGCGAAGCCTGTCGGGCATACCTACAGGCTTGCCCGCGGGCATGTCCGTCTAGTGAATGCCCCGCTTTAGACTCAACAGATTTATTGAAACTACACCTTTTACAATATTTGACAACGTATATATTTCAAGTGCATATATTTGTATAAATTGGTTGTCAAATATTGTAAAAGGTGAAGTTTCAATAAATCTGTTGATTTTATTGGTTGTTTCCTTAGATATATAATATTAAAAAGAGGGTTGTTTCTCTTGAAGAGCCCGTAGGGGGCAAAACAATATTACCAATAGATGATTAAACTATTATTGAACATAAATGTTATTTAGATTTCCACATCGCATTACTCAAGTAAGAAGTAAGGCTTGTAAACCTCTTTTTAATATTATATATCTATGCTTGAAAGGCTTTTACTTCAATATTATTAACTTAGGCCTTTGCATCCGTTAATGGATGATTAATACAGTATTCTCCGAGCGAAGTAACCACTCTTGAAATACTGTAATGCCTGGGACAGTTGGTTTTTAAATGTCGTATGGTTGCCCAAGCACATACGGCATTCTCACAACATAGTCAGCCTAGTCCAGAGGAATGAACTAGTCAATACGTCTGGAGCCAACTATGTGCGGGTTTCCTCACGATGTTTTTCCTTCACCGTTAGAGCGTCCGTATAATGTACTTGAGATCTGAAAAAGTCTCATTGGTACACGCCACAACCTGGGATTCGAACCTGCACTCTTTCGAGTGCGAACCAAACAGTCTACCCACTAGGCTACGGAGCTCGTCTCAATATTATTAATGTAGCGGTTTACATTAAAAAGTCACGATAGTGTGAACTATTTAGAATAATTTAGACGTAGAACGTATTGCAGTGCATTTTGCAGTGCTGGCACGTTAGACGTACGTGACAAGCGGGCGCGGGTCAGTTCGCACTTGGCGACAATAAACGGCAAATAACATAACTCCCCCACACCGATTTCGTTGACGGTGAAAATTACAATTACAATCGAGTCCCGACACGCTAAAACTCTCAAACGGTATTTTTATGAACGTTAAACGGATGTCATGGGATATTCATACCAACTTACCTGTCCGGTAGTTGTGGTATAGTATACGGGTACGCGACCCCGGCTTCCCTAGCTATTACTGTCCTATCCCTTCCCCTCCTGGGCGGTAATATCCTACATTTCCTATTTCCCACTCTATGGTACCAATGTTCCTTTCCACACCACCTATCCTTCCCTTTCCCTTTTCCTACCCTCTCCGCCAATCCGTGGGAACGTAATGGATAATCATAAAAATAATTCATTGTCCAAAATGGCGGCGATGCCACCCATCACGTCTCGTCCTCGCGGAGGCGAAAATGGCCCATGGAGAGCCGCTTCGCTACGTTGAATGTAAGAGGAGGAATGGATGGTAAGAATGAAAGTGGACGAAGCGAAACAAGTGTGTAAGGATCGTAGCAAGTGGAAAGAAGTGGTCTCTGCCTACCCTTTGGGAAAGAGGCGGTATCTGCCTACCCCTACGGGAAGAGGATGTATCTGCCAACCCCTACGGGAAGAGGCGTGATTATATGTATGTACCTATGTTAAACCAACGTGAACGTGAAACGCGCTCTGATTGGTCGAAACGTCATAAAATCTATTCATGGTAATATGTCGTTCATGGTAACAAAATAAAATGATGTCTACGTTAAATACGAGAATTGAGGTTCAGGCCAGTTACGCAGGAGTAATTTTATAGTGCTCAAGTGTGTGCGCAGTAGACAAAAGCACTCTTTCTTTATTCACATAACCAAGTAGGTCAGATATCCGACTCGACTGACGAGAGATGTTCGCCGGACCGACTTTTTACATGCCCACCCGACGCATGGTCATCTTTCTTGTCAGACAATCAGGTGATCAGCCTGCACTGTCTTAACTTAACCTGGAAACATGTTTTGTTTTTCCAATGCGGGAATCGAACCCACGACCTCCGAGTCGAGAACCAAGCTCTAATCAATGTGCTGTTGATAATCACAAGGGCGACAATACAAATGACAGCTCGAGCACCGAGCACTCTTAACGTAAGCCTTTTACGAAAATTGTGCGAACGGAGGGGCATGATATTTGGCACAATTAAAATTTAGGTAGAGAAAGGTGTACAGAATGCTAATATTATTCATTTAATTTTTTTTTTTGCAATAGATACTTACAATTTTGTTACACGTTGACGTTTGTCGAACATTTTTTTTTCTATCTAAGAGGCAAAAGTGGGTACTTTTGCCTTTAAAAGGCAAACTTGAATATTATTTGAATTATTCTGGGCGAATTTAGATCACAGGGTGACCTCTTGTATTAATATCGCTGATCTATACTCTATACTTATAATAATAAAGAGGAAAAGTTTGTTTGTTTGCATCGAATAGGCTTCGAAGCTACTAGACCGATTTTGATGAAGTTTGGCACAGATATAGAATAGACCACGGGGAAGGACACAGGCTACTTTTTATAGCAGTGAAACGTACGCTTCCACGAGATTTCCTTTTGTCGCGCACGAAGTCGCGCGCAAAATCTAGTTAATTATATTATTATTATTAATTTGATCGCGTTATATTTCCCGTCCCGTAATACGTACGTGGCTTTAGCGGGGAGTCTGTTTCTTTGTGGCTGATATCAACTTCCACAGGCTCAGGTTTTGGCATCCCGCCAGAGTTGACTCGATTTGTAAGCGGTCGCGATTGGTAAATGAATTACATAGGAACTAGCTTTTTCCCCGCGAATCCCGCGTAAATATAGTATCCCAAGGAAACACTGTACTTTTTTTGGATAAAAACGGTAGCTGTGCTAGCTAATGATAGTTAATCCAGAGCTAAAACTACTACTATACCAACATTTCGTCAAAATCCGTTCAATAGTTTTTGCGAGATAGAGTAACAAACATCCATACATCCATCCTCAGAAACTTTCAATTCATAATAGTAGTAGGATTAATGTATTTGAAAACAAAATTAGATTTAAAATATCTTACGTTTCCACTTAAAATATACGTGGCATACTTTGTCAAAAAATATTTGGATATATGTTCGGAAATTATAATTAGCATAGTAGTGTAACATACGCTTTATAATTAACGTAATCACTTTATATTTTTTTTATAAAAAAAAAAATGCAGGTATTAAATTATGAAAAACGCAGTCAGATTTAATTCACACCACACGCTAATTCTTCGGAGAATGTCGAGTAAACACTCGCAGGTTGAAATTGTTGATATTCCATGTTGATACATACAAGAGCTTTGTCAACTAATTCATTCTTTAACATTCACTTTAACAAAGTGAACTATTTCCCTCGTATTTGTGAAGATATGACTATTTTTATAAAATCTAGGCACTAGTTAAAGTATTTTATGTAATGCTAGCTATACACGTAACTATATAACTATACATAGTAACAGCCTCCGTGGTCTAGTGGTTAGAGCATTGGCTCTCGACTCCAAGGTCGTGGGTTCGATTCCCGCATGGGAACAACAAAAAATGTTGTTTCCAAGTTTGGTCGGCCTGCATTGTCGTAACAATGCAGGCCGATCACAGTCTAACAAGAAAGATAATCCACGCGTCGGATAGGCATGTAAAAAGTCGGACCTGCGCCTGATCTCTCGTCAGTCGTGTCTGTTACCCCTCCCACTGGATTATAAGAGTAAAGGAAGATAGAGTGCTCACAAGAGCACATTTTATAGTGCCCAAGTGTGTGCGCTGTACACAAGTACAGCGCACACACTTGGGCACTATAAAATCACTCCTGCGTAACTGGCCTGGCTGAAATGAAACCGGCCACCGTCACCGAAATCGGTGTGGGGGGAGTTATTATTATTATTATATACAGTAGATCAGGCGCCACGACTGTGCCGCCATCGAAGCCACAGTGTCTTCCCTTTAAACACACGAAAATTGCATAGCCTTAACCAGCTACGCTAAAACTTAAATTTTTTTGATCTTTCAATACTCACTAGTATTTCCGTGTTGTTTGTTTAACCTTTTGGTAATGCTACGTCCCTGGTGTATTATTTTTTTATTTAAATCGGAGCATGTAGGTTTCAATACTACTCAGATCAGAGTTACCTGATAGGTGTAACTATGCAGGCAAACCTATCAGGTACACCCTTACGTGTATTTAAAATAAATTCAGTCGTTATCTACTAACCTTCCATTAGTGAGGCTCGAGACTCCATTCTTTAAAACCGATAGGTAGGTTTATATATAGCATTTTAGCATTTATAGCGTCCTTTTGAATATTGGACTTACGTCTTCTATATATTTATTCGATAGCTTAAATATTAGATAGATAAAAAAAAACAATATGCCGATAGCTTCGATAACTTCCTCACGAAATCTACGCATATATTTCGTGAGGAAGTTATCGAAGTTATCGGTATATTGTTTTTTTTTTTTTCATTTTTAAACTTTTTGACTCAAAATACATTTTTAATATTATACAACGCCAAAAACATTGAGTGATTGATTTTATAGGACAATCAAAACTTACGTTTTTTAAAAGCTTTTAGCGTTTTATAAAAGAATCACCTGTATCCGATATCCATAAGATCCATCTTCTTAGATAGGTAGGTCGTTATAATATTTTTTTCGGGTCTGAGCACCCATGAAATAAACATTAACCTATGGATACTGTAGCATCTTTATTAAGACTTTTCTTTTTCTAAATATATAAAAAGGCAAACCTGACTCATCTATCAACGCACAGCCAAAACTACTGAACGAATTTTGCTGAAATTTGGCACACAGATAGTTGAAATGACGTAGGCATCCGCCAAGAAAGGATTTTTAAAATTCACCCCATAAGGGGGTGAAAAAGGTGTTAAAATTTTTTATGGAAACCGAACGAAGGACGCGACGAAGTCGCGGACGAAGTCGCGGACAATTAAAGCTAGTAATTAATATAAATACGCGCACTCGTTGAGCGTGGTACGGTGTTGGAGTGGTGGTATCTGCTATGCTGGTGGGGAGCTCAAGCACCCAATGCCATTCCAATACCGACCTCCGAACGACTGAGTCTGTTCCATTACTAAATTTAAAAAAGTTGTTAATGAACGTTTGTGTGCTTATTGTCAGGCCAATGATTTCACACCTTAAGAATAAGATGCGAGTTCCTTTTCTCGGGCTGGTTTCCGAACCAAAACATCATGTATGATCGGTAGGCATCATGTAGGACAATTCTATAACTGTTATTTAATACCTTTTTATTCCTACCTAGTATACCTAGAGATTCGTAGCGGTGTGGCTGTAAAAGAGGAAAATTTAAGACAGTTAATAAATACAGAAAGAACCAGAAGCGATTTCCTAAATTATGCTAGAAAAATATTAAAAGTTGTAAATCAGTATAATAAGTAATGAAATGTCAGGGTTTGCAAGTATGTGATTGTGAATTTTATGTGTAAATTAATACGTAGTTAGTGCGGATGTATGCGTGTCTGTGTGGGTGTGTGAGGTATGTATGTTAGTAAAATTAGGTGACTTCTATGTGTGTGTGTGTGTATGTGTGTATCGGTGTGAGTGTATGTGTATCTGTGTGAGTGTATCTGTGCGAGTGTGTGTGTGTGAGGGTGTGGAAGGTTTGTGTTAAAATACTACTAATTAGGTACTATAATTACATGACAGATTTATAAAATTCATAAATAAGTAATGTATAAAATATTTAATTATGTACAGTTTCAAAGTTGTTGCAATATAATAGCAACAGATGTAAAAAAAATACATATTTATATGGAAATAAAAAAATTCATTTGAGTAGTCGAGCAGTGTTTTCTGTTACCCACTCCAATCCTACTAACACCATAATACCAGACACGTCGTGTGTCACTGGGGAGGCCCTTTATTGTGGCACATCAACTCAAACTACATTCGTAGAATAGGAAGTGAAGAAGAGTGCTCCCAGCCTCATTATAGAATGTTAATAGGCCACTGTGTCTTGGCCAGTCGCCAAAGAGCTCTTATTGCTGACTGTAGCAATTATTAAGCTTCTATTATATCGTTATTTTAGAACCACGGATGAAGATTTTAAAATCCATTTATGGAATGCTTTGACTTTTTAAAACTAGTTTAGAATACTTTCCATCCACAGTTCAGCGCTCCGTCATCACCGTCTTGCAACAGTTCATCTATTATTATAAAGAGGAAAATTTTGTTGTCTGTATGTTTGTACTTGCATTGAGTAGGCTCTGAATCTACTGGACCGATATTGGTGAAATTTGGCAAAAATATAGAGTAGAATACGGGGAAGGATATATTTTTTAACGCGGATAAATGCACGGTTTCCTTGAGATTAACTTTTGCATGCACGAACTCGCAGGCAACATCAAGTAAAAATAATTTTAAAATCTTTCATTACTCTCCTTTTCAGTCTACGCTATAACAATAGCATACGGCATACGCCTCCGTGGTCCAGTAGATTAATTTTTAAAGCTAGGGTGTCGGCCGATCGGAGGTCATGAGTTCGATCCCCACGTTGGAACAACAAAAAATTTTTTTTTACAAATCTGGTCAAGTACAATCACAAGAGTGTAGCGTAGTCTGAAAGCTCCTTTATGCCTGATGCATTAGTTTGTAATTCATTTACTTAATTGAGAATTAGCATTACATCCAAATGGGGGCAATCCTGCCTTGTGTTTAATCCAGCGCGGTGGCCTAATTTTTAAAATGAATAATTAACAAATTTCAACAAATTTTAATAATAAAATCGCAAGGTTTGAATTCAAACGAGTTTTTGTTTATTATTTCATATTATCTTTATTCTATATGAATATAAAATAAAAAATAATATTTTATAATAAAAGAAAGTCGTGTTAGTTACACTATTTATAACTCAAGAACGGCTGAACCGATTGGGCTGAATATAGGTGGAGAGGTATCTTAAAACCAGGGAAAGGACATAGGATACTTTTTATCCCTTTCCCGTGGGGCTCAAAACTCGAGAATGGCTGGACCGATTTGGCTAATTTAGGTCTCGAAATAATTGTGGAAGTTCAGGGAAGGTTTAAACAGTGACAAATATTGGAAATGGTATAGATTGTAGGAGTAGGTCTACACCTACTCCTACAACTAGGATTTAGGTTGCATTGTAGGTGTACACATTTATTCATTTCAGTTCATATTTAAGACAGAACAACGTGTGTCGGGACAGCTAGTAATTATATAAAAGAAAGTCGTGTTAGTTACACAATTTATAACTCAAAAACGACTGAACCGATTTAGCTGAAAATTGGGTGAGTGGTATCTTACAACCAGGAGAAGGACATAGGGTTTTTTTTATCCCGTTCCCGAGGGACTCAAAACGCGAGTACAGCTAATCCGATTTGGCTTATTTTGGTCTTGAAATAATTGTGGAAGTTCAGGAAAGGTTTAAACGGTTATGAGAAATATTGGAAAAGGTGTAGGTTGTAGGAGTAGGCGTAGGTAGGACTAGGACGTAGTTTACATTGTATTTGAAGTCATTTATTCATTCCAGTTCATCTTTTAGGTAGAACAACGTGTATCGGGCCAGCTAGTTTAAAAATATATCCTTCTCACAATTTTACGAGAGAGATTCAGTAACTGACAGAACGGGTGTTCCACATTTCGATCTTATTATTATGGCAATAAGAACCAAAAATTAGTTTACGTAAAAGTAAAAGTAGTCAATTATGCTAATTAAATCTTACAATAATACAGTTTCTATGCACTCTCGATATATTTAAATATAGGATTGGTTTGATGTTAATTTGAGTACTGTAACCTGCATGGTGGTGTGGAGCCTAGCACGATCTTGCTGACATTGTTGTTTGTGTGGTGGTGGTGGTGTTTGCACGATCTTGTTACTAAGTGTACGCATAAGCAGTGTGGGAGGAGGGAGGTGTTTTACACACTCATTCATTTGTTTGTAGGTAGTGGTTATTTTGTCGCTGGATATTGCTAGATATATAAAATTAAATTTGACGTTAATATTGTCTATTAACGTCAAACCAACGTCAAAGTTTTGATTGGCCCAAACTCCAAAATCAGTTTATGATATTAAGTTGACTCCTTAATTCCTTAGGCAGTGTGAGCTGAAAAGACGCATCGATACGCGGCGCCGCATTTTTTAGATAGCTATTCAAAATTGAACTTTATTCACACCACAAAAAAAAAGAAACGCGTTTCATATTATGACTTCAGTATGCACTTGCATGGTTCTGTCATTCGAACTCTTACAATGAAACGTGTATCTTCTTGTGTAATGATTAAAGTGCAATTTTGTATAGCAATCATAATAATAATAATATTATAGCTATTCAAAATTGCACTTTATTATTATAAATGCGAAAATTTGTGAGGATGGATGTATGGATGGATGTTTGTTACTCTCTCACGCAAAAACTACTAAACGGATTTCGATGAAATTTGGTATAGTAGTAGTTTAGGCTCAGAAATAAAGCAAAGGCTACTATTATCCCGAAAAAGTACATAATTCCCGTGGGATATTGTATTTACGCGGGTGAATTCGCGGGCCACAGCTAGTTTCAGTATAAATTGATCTTAAATTGAAAGTTACAAGAACAAGGGCTTAGATTTCCCGGCGACCGTACGCGTGGTCGGCAATAATGATTTACAAAGCTACGAGTAGTTATTAAATAAATTGTCTGAACATAAATACATACAAAACGTAGCAAAACAATTACAGACCAAGTCTAGAAAATTCTATAAAATTGTTTCGAGACTATCTGAAAATAAGAGTGTTCACTGGATTTATCTAAGCCATCAAATTGTCACAAACTTGAAAAAGCTTTTCAATTTCGTATATCTGCTACTGAAAAGATAAACCTATGAGACACTGTGAGAAAGGAGTTTGGAGTGTAATTGCTGTGGTTCGCTGGTAGCTTGTTTGTCAGCTGATATCGATTCCATAAACCTGAATATGTGTTATTAATATTAAAATTAACTAACTTTTATTTCGGGCGGCTTTGGTCCATATTATAAATACCTTACCTTATGTTATGAAAATATTATATGCATCTATAAGACACATATTTTTAAGTGATATGTAAAAATAGCTAAATGTTTGAAAGACATGTACATTTTTTAAATTAGCATTTAACCAAAGGTACTACTAGGTTAGATCTACTGAAATTCTTATTAAGAATACTTGCTTTATTTCTTAGTTACATTAAAACTTTTCTAATTTAAATTGTCTACAGACACACGAATTTGGTACGGAGCGTACAGCGGATCTGGTACGCTTCGTACCAGATCCGAGCGTGTGTAGGGCAGTCCGGTGAACATAAGAAGAAGGCGAAGAGTTCACCGTTGTCCGCATCGGATCTGGTACGCTCCGTACCAAATTCGTGCGTGTGTAGAGCAGTCCGGTGAACATAAGAAGAAGGCGAAGAGTTCACCGTTGTCCGCATCGGATCTGGTACGCTCCGTACCAAATTCGTGCGTGTGTAGAGCAGTCCGGCGGTTAGGCCGTACAACGGTATCAGTGTTGCCAACTTAGGGATGTAGCCCCCAAAATTAGGGAAAATATCTACGGGGGCTTACTAGGGGACAGGATGTTTAGAGTTTACTCCTTATGAATCAATTTGTATGTAATAATAAAAAATATTTTAATGTGTGTATATAGCCAGGGATATGAAAATGTATTGGGAGTGAAATCAGATTAAGACAAGTTAGTTTTATGTTATTCACGCGTAAGTCTTTATGTTAAACACATAACATTTCTTTCTCGCTTATTATCTCTTAGACCTGTCAATGGTATAAGTAATCAGGGGTAAAATTTGGGGAGAAATATTTTATAAAGTGTTGGTATCACTACCCGTTATCAATGAATTGCGAGAATCATCGTCGTCGTTGAAAAACAGCACTGTAAATAGAACTCTGTGCTATATGTAATAGAGCATAAAATCGAATACACGAGTGTCGAGCTTCACGCTCCACTGCACCGTACCAAATCCGTGCGTGTGTAGCGACACCGAATTTGGTCTCCGGATATGGTTCGCTGTATGCTCCGTACCAAATTCGTGTGTCTGTAGATAGCATAAAAGAAAGGATATGATGTACATTTGACAGAACAAAGCTTCATGCAAAAACAAGTTTTTACACCATGTCAGCCATCTTAATTTCAACATAGGTACTTCAAATGTCACAACGACCCCAAAAACTTCAAAAGTTAGGCCATTTAATTGGAGACAGTTTTTGCCTGAACATGTCTCGTCTATAATATTACGTCTATATAATATGTGACTTAAACTTAGGCTGACTTTTGACTGACTTACTGGCATAAGCCTATCAACCATTGTCAGCCTTGCGAAGGTACTATCCTTAATTGTATTAGGGGTCTCAAGTGTCCTTATCTTTAGCTAGTGCTTAAGGGCTCCAACGTTTTAGCCCTTAACGGGGAATTGAAAGGGTTATACAAACAGAGAAAATGGATTTATAAAAATTAAATGCTGGCCTTGTTTTATAAAAAAAATAACGTACAATTATAATTTTATGTTACATACATAAATACATACATATAATCACGCTTTTTTTCCGTAGGGGTAGGCAGATACCACTTCTTTGCACTTGCTACGATCCTTACATACTTGTACTTCGTTCTCTTTCATTTTTACCATCCATTCCTCCTCTTACATTCAACGTAGCGAAGTGGCTCTCCATGGTCCGCTTTTCACCCTCCGCGAGAATCGAGACGTGATGGGTGGTGCCACATCGCCGATATTTTAGATAATTAACTTATTTATATGATTATCCATTGCGTTCCCACGGATTGGCGGAAAAGGTAAGAATAAGTTAAGGGAAGGATAGGTGGTGTTGAAAGGAAGATTGGTAAGTTAGAGTGGGAAATAGGAAATGTAGGATATTACCGCCCAGGAAGGCAAGGTATAGGACAGTAATAGCTAGGGATGCCGGGGTCGCATACCCGTGTACTATACCACAACTACCGATAATTAAAAGAGAAGGTAACATAAAAATATTTATCTGACTGGGATTCGAACCTGAATGTAGTCATTCAATTTTCGAAAAAAGCAAAAATGATGCATACGCATACTAAACGGACTGACTTAATAGAGTCAAAATTATTGATATATTGTTGCACGACGAAAAAAAAACATAAATGGCTTAAAAATGCGCAGTTTCCTAACGCTAGGACCTTAGCTAGATCATTTTTCTCCTCTACTTCCCTGAATACTTAATTTCATGGTAATACTTGCAGCTGTTTTCGAAAAACCGTTTATATAATATACAAGATTGTCTGATTAAAGTATAAGATACATCTTTATTTAATTTACGATAGTTTCACAAGGAATAGCGGAATTAATTAGCGCGCACTGGAATAGAGTAATTCGCCCGACAGTTTCTCCCTTTTTTAAATTAAAATTCAATTGAATTTTTCGCGAGACTAAGAATTTCAAAGTTAAATCACTATAAATGTTAAATTAGTCCCATTTAAATAGTAATAAAAGATCACAATCCGTCTTGGCTGCAATTCAGAATTAAAATTTTACTTTCAAATTCATACAATCTGTGTAGCTAGATTAAGTAATATTAGTACTTTATTGGTTCGCCGCCGGAGCTATCATTCATTCTTGATTAAAAGAAAGTTTTCTGCCTTGCATTTTAAATTCTTAAAGCAAAATACTTCTTAATAAAAAGTTTCGAGAGTAAGATATTTTCAATTACAGATGTTGTAAGCTACAATTTATAACGTTTCCTTTTTAATGGGAATGGTTTCGAAATTATACCCATGAGATCAATTTTACGCTTATTCAAAAACAGGCAAAAACAATTTAGGTAAAAATACCTGAATTATTCTTTGGCATAGGCCCAAACCATCATTAGGATAATATAGTTAACTAGTTGTTGCCCGCGGCTTCGCCCGCGTTAATATAGTATCCCTCGGGATCACTGTACTTTTTCGGTATACAAAGTAGTATATGTTTTAATCTAGAGCCTAAAATACTACCATACCATCATCATCATCATCATCATCAGCCTATCGCCGTCCACTGCTGAACGTAGGCCTCCCCCAATGAGCGCCAACCATCCCGATCTTGGGCAGCCCTCATCCATCCGCTGCCAGCCACCTTCTTCAAATCGTCGGTCCATCGTGCCGCAGGACGTCCTACACTACGTTTGCCTAAGCGTGGTCTCCACTCTAATACTTGTCTGCTCCATCGATTGTCTGTCCGTCTGCAGACATGGCCGGCCCACTTCCACTTCAGCGTGCTAATTCGTTGAGCAATGTCGGTGACTTTAGTTCTCTGGCGAATAATGACTACCATACCAACATTCATCGAAATCATTCAATTCATCCATACATCCATCCGATATCCTCACAAACTTTCTCATTTATAATATAGTAGGAAGTAGGATGATACCCATGGCTTATTCAAAGGCAGGCAAAAACAATTCATTTTATTTCAATTCATTCAATAAAAATATCGAATTATCCTTTGGCATAGATAGGCCTTGAACATTTTTAAGTAGTAACCAGGAAAATTTTATAGTAAACTAGCTGTCCCGACAAACGTTGTTTTGCCTTAACTATGAACTGAAACTAACCGTTCAAACCTTCCTTGAACAATAACGATTATTTCAAATAACAATAATTTTAGATCAAAATTAGCCAAATCGGTCCAGCCGTTCTCGAGTTTTAGCGAGACTAACGAACAGCAATTCATTTTTATATATAATACTAGCTGTCCCGACAAACGTTGTTCTGCCTTAAATATGAACTGAAATTTCTCATCGTTTAAACCTTCCCTGAACTGATACGATTATTTTATGACCAAAATTAGCCAAATCGGTCCAGCCGTTCTCGAGTTTTAGCGAGACTAACGAACAGCAATCCATTTTTATATATTATAAGAAGAAGAAGATAGAAGAGGGCGTTTTCCGTTTAGCATTGGCTTGAAGTCACGATAGCCGCAAATAAGCTTGGTTTAAACTGGATTTATATAATAATAATATGTTGCCACAGAATAACGGAATGTTTTACCCAAATTTTTTCCAATGAATTTTTATTGAATACCTAATTGTCGTAACATACCTAATAATGCGATTAACGTCACATAAGAATCGAGTTGCGGTTACTTGTCGCTCGTCTGCACCGAAATAAGAAAGTTACAATTTCTCAACAAATGAGTTCTACTACTATTATAATGTCAAAGTTTGTGAGGATGGATGGATGGATGTATTATGGATAGATGAATGGATGTTTGTTACTCTTTCACGCAAAAACTACTGAATGGATTTTGATGAAATTTGGTATGGTGGTAGCTTATAATATTTAATCCAGAGAATTAGCAGATAGGCTACATTTTGTCCCGAAAAAGTACAATGTTCCCGTGGGATACTGTATTAACGTGAGCGGGGCCGCAAGCTTATAAATACATAAATAAATAAATAAAATAAAATAGCCTTTATTTGCCTCAAATTAAATAACTTACAAAAAATAATAAAGAAATCAAAATTAAATCTATTGGTCAAGGCACCCAAAAATGAGTGAAGGCCTCCTCCATATTGTGCCATGTACTGCGCTCGCGTGCTGTCCGTGTCCAGGCGGCGCCCGCCACCTCCACGATGTCGTCGCTCCACCTGGCGCGTGGTCGGCCCCTGCCGCGCGCGCCATCTCGAGGGTGCCAGTGGAGGATGCGCTCACTCCACCGGCCGTCTGTAGCTCTAGCGATGTGGCCTGCCCATTTCCATTTGAGTCCACAGAGCATTTCTACTGCATCTAAGACTTTAGTCTTTTGTCGGATATCGACGTTTTTTATTTTATCTATTAGTCTTAGACCCAGCATAGAATGCTCTACGGCTCTCTGAAAGGTAGCAATTTTATTTATTATATTTCTCGTACGTGCCCATGTCTGGCAACCATAGAGAAGTGATGGGAGAATGGTATTGTCCATCAATTTTTTCTTTAAGTGTACTGGGATCTTACTTTTAAATACATCTTTGTTTGCCCAGTATTTCTGTATTTTTAATACATAAAGCAACACAATAATACTCGTATTTATGAGTTTGTTTCAAATATTTTAAAAGTTCTGAGTACTTTTTCTATATATAGTGGTCCTTATACCAATACGAGTATACCATGTAATAACGTCTCTACTCTCAAGCGTGTATCGTCGCGCTATACAAGTGTTCTTGTTCTAGGTTACCACTTACGAGTATTGTTTAATGTTTAGTTTCACTCTACTTTCAAGTATTTATTATTTCAGTGTATTTTATACGATTTTATGAACATAGTTCCTAGTTTAGTTTGAATTTTCAGAGGCTTTACCCGGCTGCGGCGAACCTAAAAGGAATGATTTTGGCAGTCTTTGTATGTATGTATATATATTCCACCATGGCGCCTAAACTAATGATCCGATCTTAGTGAATGAGGTGTCAAAATACTCGTAACTAGATATTTCCCGTGACTTGTGCCTTGTAATTTCATAGAAACCGTACAAATTTCCGCGATAAAAAGTAGCCTGTGTCCTTTCTCGTGGTCTACTCTATATCTGTGCTAAATTTCATCAAAATCGATCCAGTAGTTTCGGAGCCTATTCAATGCAAACAAACAAACTTTTCCTCTTTATAATATTAGTATAGATGATAGCCCGGGTAACATAGGCTATATAATTATGGTTTTAAGGTTATGGTTATAAGCTTTTGAATGTACAATGTACATAATTATCTTAAAGCTTAAGCTGTAAATCGTATATTTTGTATATTTTGGTGTGTAATAAAGTGTATTGTATTGTAATTTTTCGCAAAGCTATTGAATGTACTATCGAACAAGTTGCCGCTCGACCAGGTACAGGATCAAAGTCGTTTAACAGCGCCGATGAATGGTGCGCATTCACACATACTCGCCAGTAAATACGGACTTCAACCCCGTCTGCAGTCGATGCGGTCATTTCCTTTATGTTTATATATTTTGAGGCATTCTAGTGCAAAGGAAAATGTTTATATACTGGTCGAGATGGAACTATGCCGATATTGTACCTGCGTTCGGTAACATTTCACGGTATGTATTAATTTGAAAAAAATATCTGTAAAGTGTATAGGTGTAGATTACTTTAACAATAATACCATCTCCTGACGGCCTCTAGCTTAGTGGTTAGTGCGTTGGCGCTCATGTCGGAGGTCACGGGTTTGAATCCCGCCAAAGGAACAAAAAGTTTTCTATGTTCCTGTGTCATGGATGTCAAAATCTTAAATAATATATGTATAGTATTAAATATACCCCCCATTATCTAGTACCTGTAACACAAGTTCTTCGGATACTTAGCACGGGGCTGGATTGACGTGGTGTGAAACGTCCATATATATTATCTACCCTACCTACCTATCTACCTACTGTATAAGACCGAGATTTCTCTAGTCCATAGTTTCTCAACCATTTCTATGCCGCGACCCACGAAAATGTCAAAAAGTGAAGTAAAAAGTCTTGCGACCCCGTCACTGTAAAATTATAATATGTAGGTATAGCGCGCTAATTTTATCAGCTTTAGGTACGTTGTATTAGCTCGAACGTTCGAACGATTTTTTCGACGTTCGATACAAAAGATTCGTTCGAAAAGCGAATCTTTTTTACCTTTAAGTAGTTTGTATTTATTGTTTTTTAACAGACTGCGACACGCTTTAAAAACTAACTCGACCTTGGGGGGATTACAACCCACCGATTGAGAAACGATGCTCTAGTCTACGTAGACGCCATCAGTTAGGGACGACGTTCCACGCTATTAACTTGTCTGCATCGCTCTGTAAGAGATAGAACTGTGATATAGTATGGAAATTTTGAATTCATGAGCTAAAGGTGTTGGTTCAAAATTGACCCAGAGTCAGCCACATCGAGATGGTTGCTACTATGTTCATATTGAATAATATTTTGATGCAACCAAAAGGGCAATCTCGAAATACGTCGGGTATAGAAGTTGTGAGCAATATGACAGACGAGAGGAGATTAATGAAAAAGACGTGGTTGAAATGTTATTATGTTGGTCGATATGGAATAGTAGTTGCAGATATAACTTTTGGCATAGAAATTCTAGGTGTTCTCGTATCTCCTTCAATTGTAATGTACCGAGGTCCAATTTCGGAGATACTATTTCTTGCGGAAGTTCCGCATTTTCGGATGTGGAAACAAAACTCCGTTATATCTCTAATCTATACCTAATTGCGTTCACCTATTCATCTACAACAGCGACCTAGTTATATAAATTCCTACAGATCCTACACCAATAAACGCATCTACACCTATATCTCTACCTACTATTTTTTCGTTTTCGTGACATCAAATATAATCTAAATTGGCAAAACTTTAATTCTTGTTGAATCTGGGTTTTTTTGTATGGATTTACGATCATTTCCTTTTTCTGTCTACAAGTCAATGCACTTAGTTTTCATGTATTTTTTTTTATTATCCTGTATAGTGTATATTATAGACAGTAAACTTTAGATTAGTCAGAAATAAAGATCTTTAGAAAACCTAGTGATATTTTAATATAATAATGAGGTTTTTTATTTTCTCATTTAAAAGCTATTTGATTGCTTATTACATAAGAAACTGGTCGGTTTGGTAAAAAAAAAAAAAAGTTTCGTCAGTTCCTCAGTTCTACGTAGAGTTAGTGGCGGATAATAGTCAATTATCCCACGGGAGCACTCACTGTACTTTTCAGGACAAAAAGTAGCCAATGTCCTACTTACTATTATAAATTTGAAAGTTTGCGAGGAGGGATGTATGGATGAATGTATGGATGGATGGATGTTTGCTCTCTTTCACGCAAAAACTACTAAACGGATTTCGATGAAATTCGGTACGGTAGTAGTTCAGGCTCTGGATTAAAACGTAGATGACTTTTTATTCCGAAAAAGTACTGTATTCCTATGGGAAACCGGATACTATATTTACGCGGGCGAAGCCACGGGAAAAAACTAGTCTACACCAGATTTCATCAAAATCACTTTAGTACTTTCGGAGCAAATTAACAAATCTTTTCTCTTTATAATATTATTATAAATGGACGCTCGAAAGTAAAAGTTCGGTGAAAACCCGTGTTTTAGATTTATTCATTAACGTCACAATGAGTAGTTTCTTTGATCAGTAAGACGCCGTTTAGTGGCAGAAGGTATTGATGTTCTAGGTTCTAAAATCTAGGACTTAAAATTTCTAGTACAAGAAGATTGAACGTGGTAGGACGGGATTTGTGTGTGATGTCTAGCGCGGTGCGCCGGATAAGCCGAGTGAATTTCGACTTGATTTACTACCTATGCACGCTTGGCATGACCAGAGAATTTTTTTCTAAATAAGAATAGAAATGCTGACAAATAATTTGGACAAAATAACAGGGCCTTTAGTCAATCAAGAAAGTCAAAGTCGTTATGTGACATGTCGCTTGCGATGAGCATATAACAAGAGATTGTCAAATCCTATACATTTAGTTTTCGAACTTCGCCGTCGAAATTATCGAATGCATCTTAACTAGAGGCCCAGCTTCCTTTCTTCCTTTTCTTTTCTTCTATATCTGTCATTTTGTCTGTTTTTTCTTAGAAAAAAACAAACCATTTCTACGGTGGTTACTAAGCGTGTCGGTTACACCATTAGCATTTTACAGCATAGCTACAATCTGAATGTCTTTCGACGATCGACGTTTTTTATTCATCGTTCTGCCATTTCCACAGAATAACGAGAATTTCCGAGGGTCATTAGCAAAATCAACTGTACGTGTTGAGAGCACCCATGTTCTTATTGGTAGATCGGTTCTATTCTTCAGTCTTCTCAGGTTTAGAAACGGCCTAGTAAAATTAATAAATAAATCGAAAAATCCTTTACTCAATAAACTCAATTTTACACTAATTACGCGCATAATAACTTATGAAATGTATCTTTTAATTATAATATAATTTTACTGTTGGCTTGTTACTTTAAAGCAGTGATGTTATTATTACATACATTATAACATTTATAGAACAACAAATAAATATTACTTATATATATCAAAGAAATGAGCATTATAATTAAGAACAACTGGAGCCATTTAAAAAAAGAAAACCAACATTGATAAGTTCCTGATATCAAAAACTATGTCCCATTCTAATACAATCACCATTCAGTATCTTTTCTCGGACATTTTCCGGGTAGATTTAGTTGCTTTTGTACATCGCTTAGCTATATTCAACGTCGTTTTATCACAATAAAGAAATCAAGAGAAATCTCGAATAACAAACACAATGATTTCAAGGGAAATATAGGCCGTTGGAAACATTTTTCGACAAACTTCTGTGTACCTGTAATCACTTTTTCTTTTCGATGTTACGCACAGCAGTAATACACAGTCCTATTCAGATCCGATTTCATCTTTTTGTAAACAAAACATGTTAAATTTAACCAAATTAATTATCATTGTATCTCCTTAATGCACTGTAAATAAGAACCATTAAAATTAATAGCATTATAGTGTACTGATTTTTTACAAAAGGTGTAAATCTAAACAGAGTACATAATTATTTGATTTCCATAACTTTAATTGTTTATTGTGCCCGAAAGGGGCACTTGTGTTGCAAACGTTTATAATCACAAAATGTCCTGTACTTACACTAGTAATAAGTGAATGTGGACTAACCTTTGATAGAGATCTGTCGTTGGGCGTTTAACGTTATGTACGGATTTCTTTGTCTTCCCTTTCCCTAATTCTTTGTGAACAGAGAACAATTCATGTTTTTTCTCGGTGCTTTTTTGTCAAACAAAATAAGAGGTAAGCAAAATTATCTCTTAACGTTTTTGAAATACATTAATAATTCTAGACATAGGTTTAGAAAGGTCTTCGAAAACTTTGTTTGGACATTTTTATAGTAGAGTTTTTTAATTAAGAATTGTTTTCCTTCTAACAAGGCTAACAAGATATAAAAAAGATTATTATTATGTTGTAGTAAATCAAAAGAAAAAAGGGCTGTTGGATAATAAAAAACACCAGTATTAAAAAAAAAAACAATGGCTATAGGAAATTCGGTTCTGGCGCCAAACAACATAGTAGCAAACGACATAATCTCATAAAGACGTATTCTCAAAACGACATATTCTCAAAAGAACAGAAATTATACAGTTCATGATAATTATAAATAAAGTGGATGAATTTCAAACATGGTTTCAAATGTTCAGATGTTATGTATGGGAGGAGAGAGATACTTAATCCATGACTTCGTACATGGGATTTACTAAGAATGAATAGGAAATATATTACAGTTTCATGCTTACTATGTCAGTAGTATCAGCTAACGGATGCATCCATCCATTAGCTGGAAGGATGGATGGACGGATAGATGGATAGATGAATCGATGGATGAATAAATAGTTAGATGGATGGATATTACACTTTCACGGAAAACCCTACTGAAATAATTTTGATAAAATGTTGTATGGTAGTAGTTTAAGATCTGGATTAAGAAAATTTCAGCTACTTTTATACCAAAAAATACAATGCTCCTGTAGATTGTAGAATACTGCAATTTAAAAAAGAATAGTAATTTAATAGTTCTCCGACCGAGCGAGATAAGAGTATGCTCGGTCAGGCCGAAGCTCACTTGTATGAATTTCAACTAATTGGTCCGCCACACAGTTAAGAAATTTCAGCAAGGAACATATTTCATGACCAATAACAATGAGACCAAAGAAACTCGATTTAACGTGGGCAAAGTCTCGTGAAAAAGCTAGTGAACTTAATATTTTGACGACTGTATTTCTGTCCTTTTAAGAAAACGTCTTTTTGAGAGTATGTCGCTGTCGTGTTTTGCTTCTATGGCATTTTGCGCCTGAGGAAATTCCATAAGCATAGGAAATTCTATCCTACTATCCTACTTAATTTTATAAATATGAAAGTTTGTGAGGATGGATGTTTGTTACTCTTTCACGCAAAACTACTGAACGGATTTCGATGAAATTTTGTATGGTAGTAGTTTAGGCTCTGGATTAAAACATGGAATACTTTTTATCCCGAAAGATTACAGTATTCTCGTGGGACACTATATTTACGCGGGTGGAGCCGCGGGCAACAGCTAGTCTTTATATGGACGAGTTGAGAAGGACGTGATGTGAGAAGTTAAGAAACTCCTCAGTCTTGGAAAGTACCGGTACAGGGGCGACACTCTACAAATGACAGCTCGAGCACCATGTCAGCCATGTTTATGTAAAGGTGCTCCCTCACCTAGAGCATTTGCGTGTAAAGTAACGTTATAGATTCTACTTTTTAGCGCCGAGCGGACGGGATCATTACAAGGTGCGCATTGTAATGCTCGGTTATCCTTCTACACTGATGTAATGTTCGGATATGTAACATTACACGCGAATGCTCCAGATGAGGTACCACCTTTAAGCCTAAGGTTGACACCGAAATAATTTTGAACCTCGCATCAGACAAATCTATAATAAAGGTGAAACTGCACTAATCGTAACTCCACGAAACGCACGGCACGACACTTCTAGTTATACCGCACTAGAGCGACACTTCAGCGACACTACGCGGCGAATATTTTGGCAACGTCTGAGTATGATAGAAGCTTTCCCACCACAACAAGCTTGTTATGATTTGTGATGGGTGTATTCCGTAATATAACTTATCACACTGGCCCAGTGCTAATGACGTCATGAATCGACGCCATACTGTTTATTCGTAACAAAATATTGACGTCTATGTAAAAACTTGATAAATTAACTTACTAATTAGTGATATTATTGAGATGTCATTATTGCGAATTTATAATACAATAAAATTTTCCCATTATGCGGGGTTATATTTCGGAATACACTCCATATTATATCAAGTTGTTGAAATGTAAAGTGTCGCGCCGCTGGCTATACCGCACTACGCGGCAGCTGAACTACGCGACATGCCACGGCGCGTCAAAGTGGGTGAGCTGGTCAACTTTGTTGCGCTTTGCGTATTTCCGCTGCCGCCTAGTGCGGTTTCACCTTTAATATTATGTAATTATATTGTCAATTATGTCAAAGCACGAAACGTCCAGCGGCCAGCCCCGTTAAAGAAAGTCCTGGCTGGAAAAACTCAGGCCCCGCTCGCCGCACGCACACCCCGCATACGTCTAGCCACGCGCACAAAGCTACGAGCTATTAGTCGTGTAAGTCTATCTAATGAAGGTTATTAACGTAAATCTAATATATAAAATTTCCATGTCACAATGTTAGTTACCGTACTCCTCCGAAACGGCTTTACCGATTTTTACCAAATTTTATATGCGTATTCAGTAGGTCTGAGAATCGGCTACTAACTATTTTCCATACCCCTAAGTGATAAGGGTTGTTCACCCTTAATTTTTTTTTAATTATTGGACGAAATTTTTTGTTTTTTTTTTATGTGGCATTAAAAATACATAGAACCCTAAGTTTTTACTTTTTATTACCAACCCCTATTTTTATAGCCATTTTAGTAATTTAATCATTTTAAGTCCTGCTCGATAACTGATCAATTAAAGTGTTTTTAACTTTTTATAAGGCAAAACAATATTTGCCGGGTCAGCTAGTAATATACATTCTTTAGTTCTGGTGCCCTAGTAATCATGATTTATTTAAATATGATATATTCGGTTACAAATATTTTGTAAAACACGAAAGACAAAAGACCGCAGCCAAATACATTTAACAAGACATCCATTTATGATAATAAAAGGCCTGGCTCCAAGAATTATCTAATCAAATAAACTGTGTCGTAACTAACTTATAACTTAGCTTAACCCAGTGCCAAGACTTAGTTAGCTGTGCCAAAGACGTGTGGGGAATCAAATGATACTGCTTAAAAATTAGTGCCAGTTAGCTTTGAGGTACTGGCTTCGAATAATGGAGGATGAAAATTATTTAGAAAGCAGTTGAATGAGTGTATATAAAGCTCAGTATTTAAGTTGTTATTTTTTAAATTATTTTTCTCTAAATTATACAGGAATACTTTTTCATCGGTACAATAAATTTTACCACGTCATTGGTATCGATAATAGAGTACATTTCACAAATAAAAAAAAAATATATTTTTTTTTTCATTTCAATTAATGTATCCTATAACCAATCTAATACCGCATGGGCGCACTAAATACAAGGCGTCAACGGGTGCGGTATGAGGTAGGGGTCGGCGGAGTGGGGTAAGCGATCGGCCGGGCGGCGCACGAGTTGGTAACAAAGCATCGATAGATGCGTAATGCATCCACATTTTGTATCAGTTTAGCGGATAAGTTCGGGGATTGATAATTTTTTTTTTGTTCCAAAGGAGTAGTAACAAAAATCGCTAGTATTTTTTATTTTTGACATCAATTACGTATGTTGATTTATTGTACTGGTGAAAAAATAATCCTGTATTATATAAAGATAATTTTAAATTATCTTTTTAACGGAGATGTAGCTCCCGATCCGTAAGGGTCAATTCACACCAAAACGAAGTAATAACATAAAAAGATACGCGTTTCAACCCGCTGCAGAACGCATGTGCAGTGAATGTCGTAATTATGAAACGTGTATCTTTTTGTCCAGTGAACAAAGTTCAATTTTAAATAGCTATCTTAAAAATGCACGTAGCGTAGCATATTGTCACGGTTTAAACTGACCCTTAGGGTTCCCGCGAGGGCAAGAAGGCGGCGACCGATTTGCCCTGTAGCCTAACCTACCCCTATACACTATGCAATTTCGCTATACAGTATGTTAAATGGTTTTTCCTGTCAAAATTCTGCCGGAAAAAAATTTTACGGAATATTTTGACGGAAAGAAGACATTTTATATGTAAACCTTTACATAAAAAGAATCGATTTGACAAGTGACCGTTATTAACTGACAAATTTAAAAATATATATCACACTATATTTCCAAACAGAACTTTAAGCTGTGCACAAACAAAAAAATATTTGTCTCCTTCATACTAAAGCTTATACGCGCGCGAGAGTGTACAGAGTGTGTGTGTGTGTGTGTGTGTGTGTGTGTGTGTGTGTGATGCAACAAACGTAACTATCTATGTGTGGACGTACCAACAAAACTATATTTATCTATAAGTATAGGTGATTATTGGCAAATTCTCAAAAGCTTAAATTTAAGACAATCCCAAGTCAGAAAGCCTTGTCGTTTTCTCAAGCCAATGCAGTAATAGCGTGTGACTTGGAAGCATCTTTACTTTAAAAAGAGTTTGATTGTTCACCCATTAGAAACGTATTTTGTGCTTGTAATAGCTAAAAATTGCTCGATCTTTTCTTTTATTATTTCTCTCGATCTAATTTACGGAAGCCTTCGGGGGTGCCCACACGAAACTCAATTTGGGACGGGCGGGGATAAATTGGAGCATTTTGAATCGGAATCGTCTTATGTATATAAACTCCCGAAAAACGACTCCTGAGGGATAAAACAATCAGGACTATTGATTCCAGGGCTCGTTTCCTGAGGGAGGATTACACGGCGTATGTGAGAGCTTATCAAATTACTCGTGATTTGTTTTTGTTTTAAATGCATAAAAAAACTGTTTATTATTATCATCAGGTGATAAAGCTCGTTTATTGATTTTTATATTATACTAGCTGATGCCCGCAACTTCTGATGCCTGCATAGAAGGAGATCCGAAGAATTTCCGTTAGGAAACGGAACCCTATTTTTATAAACGGAACCCTCAAATAAAAGTAGCCTATGTTAGACCTTATAACATCAGCTACCTGCCAATTAAAGTCCCGTGAAAATCGGTCCAGCGTTTCAGAGATTAGCCGGAACAAACAGACAGACAGACGGACGGACAAAAATTAAAAAAAAAATGGTATTTTATTGTAATTATTTATATTATACTTTCATATGCATTAAGTGAAAAGCTGTTAATTTGAAATTACAAACAGACACTTCAATTTTATTTACTTATCTGTATAGATGTATAGATTCGACACAAAAGCATTTAACGGTTAAAGCTTTTAAGTTAACGTCCAAAGTATTACGTAGCGCTAATGCTACGTCGTAGGGGTTACGCCGTAGCAGCTCTACGTGTGAGGTCGTAGCTTTCAACTTTTTTAATATTACTTAGCTGTTCCGAGCGGCTTAGTGCAACAATATTTATATTTTAATATTATAATATATGTTATTATTTTAGTACGTAACTGTAATTTTGGATTATTTTATATGCACTTCATATGAACAAAAGTTTACAAATCAAATATTACAGTGAGTGTCGTTTCGAGGTAATGAGATTTCATCACCAGATTTTTTTAAATTTTATTGACAAAATAACGCGTTAAAATTAGGCGTCGCAACCCTCAGCGGTTGGGACTCCCAACGAAACATAGTATATTATAATTAGTGTTTTGTAATTTGTGTATGCAATTTGATTATTTTTATATTTTCAACATCTAATTAACACTACTCAGTAGAAGGAACAACTTTAACTGTTGTATTTTACATCAAATTGTAGGCAATTTTTTTCTAAGAATGTTGTAAAATAAATTGTTCAATTTTTGTATGAGAACCGAACTCCATGCGGACGAAGTCGCAGGAAAAGGCTAGTTTTAAATAAATATGTAGCGATCACCCAAAAACTCCTAACAACTGTTTGATTTTCAAAATGGCGTCGTGGAAGTTTTAAATAAAAATGTAACTTTGCGCTTCCGCTAACGTTGAGAATTACTTTGGAAAGAACAATGAGTTCCAGCGGGAGATATCAAAGTATTTTATAAGGAAAATCGTAAATAAATTGTACAGAAGACATTTTCTAACAATTATCTACTAGAATGTGAAAGGAGTTGGTCCTAAATTCACCCAAAGTCAACAGAAAAAGGTAGTCTAAGTGTTGTAAACCCATTTTATCAAAAGAGCATCAAAAGGGCAGATTTCACGACGTATGTAAAATATTTTATACAGGAATTATTCACTTAAAGATTGGAGTTTCAATAAATAGTAATATTTAGCAATCGTAAAAGAGGACTCTACAATACATACCTGCTAACAATTTTGTTTTAAGTGGGTATGATTTACCCCACCACCTGCAAATATGCGACATATACCGTTGCATTTGTGAAGCAATTTCAAATGTTATCTTCCGTCGCCGTGGGTTCCATAGTAAAATTCTTAATGTCCTTTTTCTGGAGGTATATAATAAAGCTTCCAAAAATCAATAATGAGCATATAATTTACTGTTTATTATGTAAAAACAATTTGACATAAAAATAATTGTCATACCTGCCTACTTTAAAAAACTAGCAGCAAAAAGCAGCAAGCATTATAATTTTTATATCGTATCATCAAGTGTTACATCATAACCAAAAAGAATACTTACTTAGTTTAAAAATTTAAAAACACATTTCTAAAAGTTTACACTTTTATAAATTCTTAATCTACCGCATTTTAGAATCTCAAAGGACTTATCCACTTTGCTTATTTCGAATAAAACTCGCGGAATTTAGTATTCACTGTAGAATAAAGTTCAAAATATATCTTAGAGTTTGCTAAAACAACGCTTAGTAGTCCGATTGTCCATTTAGTTTCTTCGTTTATTTTTTTCAACAACAATTAGTTAAATTTATTTTAAATAATAACTTATTGTTGTTGTCTATAAATATTAACGAATTTAGAAGTATGACACTGATAAACATAAAATTTTCTTGACAACCTGCTGGCTTGTGAAATTGTAATAAAACTGTAATAAAATTAAAGTGATCATCATCATCTCCTTTCGATTACTAATTGGGGATTTTTAATCTATACCTTTTGTAAAATCAATTTCAAAAAAGGGCACATCATTGACTGCTTATGTGAAGTAGTTTAGGCAAAAAAATATTTGGAAAGTAAAAAAAAAAATGTAACAAAATCACGAAACTTTTCCACAGAGACCATTGACCGTACACTATCAGCTGATTCGCATCACAAATAATCTTAAAACGTAAGTTTTTAGTAAAATAGACGTTAAAAATCTGTAAATCAGCTAATATTGTGAGGTCATTTGCTTTTTTGTGCCTAAACGTCTTTAAAGCAGTAAGGTCCAGGCCACACGGTGCGGTACGGCTGCGGCGCGGCGCCTGAGCGGTATCGCAACGGGTGTCTTACATATAAAAATGTATGGTATGCCACACGGCGCGTCCGGCGCCGCACCGCAGGCGAACCGGACAGCGGCGTGAGGCAGATGAGGCGGGGAAGGGTGCAAGCAGTGCGGTGCCGTAGCGGTACTACTAATATTGTGACTGTCGTCAACAGGGCAAGCCATTAGCCAAATCAACCCTGTTGCGGTGCCGCAGCGGCGCCGTAAGAATATTGCGGTGCCGCACTGCTCGTGTGGCCGCCAGTGCGGGGCGGAGTATTGCGGTGCGGTGCCGTGTGGCCCGGCCGAATCGCTAAAGCAGTAAAACGTTATGTAATTTTCTTAACATTTCAGTTTGTAGATACAAAATAAATCTGTCCCCGCGCAGTGCAGTGTTTTTTCTCTTGCCATAACCTAACACAAAAGCCTTTTCACCTCATTAACCACCCATTTAGATGATTAGATATTAGATCTCGCTGATATTCCGCAGCCCCCCATTAAAGCAACCGAACCAAACAATTGCCTTGCCGCGAATTCTCCGTAATAAAATAATCCTTCCAAGGGCTTACGATGGTTTTCTCGCAAGGGGAAATATCAGATTCGTCCCCATTTGCGTCTGCTGACACATGCAGGGGATAGTCTCGTGTAATAGCAATATCGGTTTCGATTTTATAGGATCGTTAGTAAATCAACATTGTTCTGTTATACTAAGTGTTGCCCAGACTTTGTACGTGAAAAAAGAAATCGCACCTATGTACTAAAATCCTTCCATTTTTGCGTGAAAAAGTTGCACATACACACTTTTACGTTTATAATAATCTTATATTTTTAACGTGACAAACCTATATATAATATAATATTATATAATCGGTATCTCGAAAACGACTGGAAGTATTTCCATGAAATTTACGATGCAGGGAAGTTTTGTGGGAGGAAAATCGATCTAACTAGGTCTTATCCTTGTCAATCTGCGCAGGCAGTTTGGTATATGTGTATGTATAATAATTTTTGTTTACTTCGAAATTTCGGAATGTGGTGGGTTCGAATACGGGTCAGATAAATATTTTTGTTATATTGTTTGTGTTTTATATTTATTTTTATCAGAACTCCTAGCAAAACTCGGTTACCTAGATACTAAGGTTGTATGTCGGAATTGAGGGACGTTTGCGTTGCATTTTTGCATATTGTAACCAGGGCGTTATATTTTTATCTTACAGAAAATCGGGCATTTTATCTGCAACTTGTACACCTAAGGTCAGTGCTCAACGAGACGCGATGCGACGCGAAGACGCTGTAATAATAGTATGTGTACCTAATAATTAACGCGTATACTTATAATGAAACGTTTGTCGTTTTGTGTAGAAAATAAAGTTGTATTTTATACTGCTATCTTAAGAAGTGCGCACTACATTACGTCATGCCACGTCTCGATGTGAACTGACCTTTAGGCTCAATTTGTACTAGCGCAGAATCAAAGTGCAGCGAAAGGTATTACGTTTTCAGAATTTCGCTTCGAATCTGTGCTAATAATATGAATTGACGGTTATTGTAAAATCGTATGCTAATAATGTGCTTATGATAAAAATCGCTTTGAGTATGAGAGGTGCCACACGGGCGTTGTCTGTGCGTTGCGTTAGCGCTGCGTCACCTGAACAGTGACGCTCAGTCGTTCTACATACAAATCTGAACGACATGCCACACGATGCGTTGAAATGATGGACGGCGTTGCAACGCACGCACAAGGAGAGAACGGAGACGAGTTGGGGAAGGAAGCTGCGTTGAAACGACGGAGTGGCAGCGCAGTATTAAATAGCATATCGAAGGCGGAGACAGCTGCGTTGACGCAGCGCTCATGTGGCATGCACTGCGTTGATATCATTGCGTTACGACGACGCAGCGCAGCCGCAACGCCCGTGTGGCATCAACCTAGTTACGAGGTCGCGGGTTCGGTTTTTACCTTGCGTATATACTTTAAATTGTTCATTGCTTCCTTTTACATGTAAAACCGCGTGAAAGCATGATTCCCGTAAAGTCTTATCATAGACCCGACCATAAAGGCCGGTGTAAAACGAAATCGTCGCGAGGACAGAGTTATCACCCTAACTGAACAATGAACATAAATATTCTATTCAAAGGACTTGGCGCGAAAAAGATAAGATTTTATTATTAAGTTATGACTTTTGGACCTATTATCGCTTTACGGCCGTTTGAAAGGTCAACTACTTTTATCGGGCACAAACGAGCCTGATGGTAAGTGATTATCGTCCATGGATACCTGCAAGTCGGGTTGCAATTTCACTGCTAGTTTTAAATGAAGTACCTACCATTCCTTTCTTTTTACCCTACTACTAAAGGAAGGGTAATGATTTGGCAGTCTATGTTTGCATGTGTATATATATGTATGTTTGTTTCACCGCAGCCCCTAAACTACTGATCCTACTTTAATAAATGAGGTGTCTATAGATTCGTGATAATGGCCCGAGGCTATGTAATTTGTGTAGTCGGATTTTAGCTTTTGATCAAAAAGGCTATTAATTAATATGTTGCATACAATAGATATCTTTATAGAAATACGACCTCGGTTGATAAAGAAACCTTCAGGTTACGCACCTGCAATTCGCTTGGTACAGCAGAGAGCTCAGGTTACGAGCTATTTTTCTCCACTGTTTGCATTTCCTAATTTCTACAACAACCTATACAGACTGTCATATGAATCAAGCATAACAATAAGTACGTTGATCATGGATTCGAACCCACTATCAACAAATTATTATTAGTAGATAATTTTACTACTGGTGAATTGTAGAATTATAAACAAAATTTGAAAAGTTACCACCGTCATTTCCAAAAATCTAAGGCCTTTTCATCCGTTTATGGATGATTTATACAGTATTCTCCGAGCGAAATAACCGCTCTTGAAATATTGTCGTGCCTGAGACAGTCGGTTTTTAAATGTCGTATGGTTGACCAAGCACATACGGCATTCTCACAATACAGTCAGCCTAGTCCAGAGGAATGACTGGGGACGTCTGAGGCCAACCATGTGCGGGTTTCCTCACGATGTTTTTCTTCACCGTTAGAGCGTCCGTATAATGTAGGTACCTACTTGAGATCTAAAAAGTCTCATTAGTACACGCCACAACCTGAGATTCAAACCTGCACTCTCTCGAGTGCTAACCAAACGTTCTACCCATTAGGCCACAGAGTTAACTTTTTTTTATTTCTAAGCGGACACACAAACACACCACTCTGTTTTTGTCGGGGGTTAAAATTGGTACAGGTCTGATGATGATGAAGCAAGGAGGCTAATTGACACAAATGAAGACATAATCCTATAAATCTGAAATTATAACTAAGATCCATGTCCATTGAATTGAAAACTTCGTTTCGAAGTTTACTTGTACACTGACGAGTGAAAAAATGGCATATTATTATTATTTTAATATTATCTCTTGTCTTAAAAAACATTTATAAAATATTAACAATATAATATTTTTACATGCGCTTTTTTATATAAATGAAGATATTGTTTATGGCGTGTGCTTTAAAAATTACAGTTTAAAGCCTATCATAATAATAATTAATTAAAATAAACCATTATCTTATTGCTGTCTTATACTTTATTCTTATATGGTCATACGTGCAACAAAACTAATATATTATTCTACATCTATACTTCTAGGTAATATACACTGGTAGAATACGTCAATAAAATATCATGTGACATTTTAGTAGATTTAATAATAGCTCCCACATCGATTTCGTGGAAACTGGCCTGGTTACGCAGGAGTTACTGTATATTTTCCAACTGTGTTCGCAGTATACAAGAGCACTCTCTCTTCTTTTACTCTCATAAAGCAGATCCGACTTTTTCATGCCCATCCGACGCATAGAATTAGTAGATACATTGTAATAATATTATCATTTTGGATCCGTGAATGTTGGCCCTATTTTCTTGCTCTGCAGTGTACAACAGGGTTCATCGTTTTAACAAAGCTAATTTAATTTGAAAGGCGAGTGGATGAAACGGCCCCGGCTTAGTCAGTAACGTTATTTTTAGGGTAACGCCGCCGCCTTTGTTATCTATCTCATGTATTATTAATTTATAGGTAAATATAGCAAAAAAGAATGATACCTAAAATTTCAGGAACCGTATTTTTTTATCTCACTAAACATAATCTAATGTCTTAATGCTTTATACATATTTTTCATAGACTAATCATTGGTATCGCTGGGCAAGCGAAGCGAGACCAATCAAATATCTTTGATATTTTAAAGTACATAGTTAAATAATGTTTTTTTTTTAATCTCTGTAGTCCGTTACATATTTTTCATTTTAGGGTTCCGTACCTAAAGGATAAAAACGGGACTATTACTAAGACTCCGTCTTTTCGTAAGTCCGTCACCAGGCTGTATCTCATTAATCGTGACAGCTATATAGTTGAAATTTTCACATATTTGTTGTTATAAATTTAGAAATAAAAAAACCGAGTAAAATAATTATATTTAAGTGAGAATCCAAAGCAAAAATTAACGTATTTTTGATGTGATAACTCTGCTTCGTCCCGTAAAGCATTACGGTGCCAATTAAATGAGTAAATGAGTAATTTCGAATACAAATGTCAGATACGCGTCGCAGCTACTTACACACTTGGATTTTAGAGCAATTGGTCTCAAGTTTGAATCTCGGTAAGACGAAATATTTTTATTAATTTTATTTACTTTATAAGTTTTATTTTATGCTCGCGCTAAAACTGCGAGTAGTGCAAATGCTTAGTCTTCCAGATAGTATAGTATAATATTGTTGAAATCGGTATACCTAAGTACTGTTTCACTTCTAGCGGCAGTCCATATAACTGGCTTTTTTAATTTTGAACGAAATCCTTCGTGCGTGAACCCAACTCGCACTTGGCCCGTTTTAATGATCCTTATGCAGTGCACATAATATTCCTTTTCGTTCATTCATCTCAGGTTACTAATATATATTCTTAGCCTTAACTTTCGAACCTGTATCTTTTAAAATCTAGCACTCCAACCATTGAAACACGGTTCCTGGTTACGCAACATAGAGTTGTGAATCACAGAGTAACACAATCGCATTGTTGCACAGGTAGGCGGAAGCGACAGGTGCCAACTCTATATACAGCACAGACAGACTGCAGTGCTATATTTAGAACTGCGTTTGACATTATGTAGAAAGTGTCAATAACTGGGTGGTTTACCCTACTATTTTTTTAAATAAAAACAAACTACAGGCTTAATATGCCGATACCCTTTAGCTAGTTAATAATAATATCTATAGACGCTTCACACCACGTCAGACTGGTCCTGTGGTAAGTTCTCAAAGAACTTTTATTACAGGTACCAGACAATGGAAACATATTTCACTAGATGTTAATTTCGCAGAAACCGTACATTTTTCCGCGATAAAAAGTAGATTAAGTTCTTTCCCGTGGTTTACTCTACATCTGTGCCAAATTTCATCAAAATCGATCTAGTAGTTTCGGAGCCTATTCGATGCAAACAAACAAACAAACTTTTTCTCTGTATTATATTATAGTATAGATAATTAAGATAGAAGCATTGTCTAACAAAATATAAGTTAAATGAGATATCGACAACGAAAAGCAGTGTGTGGAAAAACCAGCAATGGCTTACATCACACTGCTTAGATAGTGTTTATGTATTTCCTTAGTTTACAAATAAATAAATAAGAAAATTTACAAATTTCACCACACTTAACATTTTATTGAATTAAGCATACCGGAAGTAACATTTTGACGAAAGTCACCCTAATTTTTTCTCGAAATTTAATTAAAAAACAAAATGTACAACCCTGGAGTTGATTAGCCAAATAATAATTTGGTTACAAAGGAATAACAAATCTTACCTAATTGGAAAAACTCCATCTCAGAAGTGTACCTGAAAAGAAAATTTAAATTATAATTAGAGTCCGCGAAGAATTAGCAATTTGGTAAAAAGGTAATTATACAGGATGTCCCAGAAGTCGACGTCGTCCCTTCGAAGTCTGATAGACCAGCTCATGACTCACCAGAATATCGTAATATGACCTTAGTAAAAAATCTTTAGTTTTCGAGATATTAGCACTTTTAATAATTTCTTAAAAATTACACCTCATGTCAGTTTTTAGACTGACGCAACTACAATTTCCCGTATTGTGGGATACAAATTTGTATTGCGGAATCCTGACTAGTTCTGCTACTGACCACGGTTATAAACAAAGCTAATAGAGTTTGAACTTTGTAGAAAAAAAGAAAACTTTTCCCTAATCGTGATTTCAAAAACTTTTTCTCCTAACTTTCACTATCCATACTGAACAAAAAATACACCAAACTAACCTGGGTAGTTACTTTAAAAAGTTGCTCATTTTATGTAGTTTTTAAAATTTATAGTAAAATAGTTGCTATTAAGCTACGTCAAAAATTTTTTTTGCTATTTTAAGTGCACAGAGAACACATTTTGAATGTTTTTCTTTAGTTAGAATTTCGAACAAAAACACTCGTTACATTGAAATCAGCCAGATGTTTACTTAAAAATTGTTCGTTGAAGTGTAAGATGCTTACTAAACTTAGAAACTAAACAGAATACAAGGATTTTTTTTAAACTGTTAGGAGAAATACAAAGAAGGAGAACACATTAATAATATCATTTAATGAGTTAGACTCATTAGAGTGAGAGTAGGTGACGACACGCACGTCTTTTGTTTGTTCTATACATGAGACTGTTTATTAGTTACTAGTACGTTACGCTATTAATGTGCATCGTTTTGTTATTTTCTTACTTTTAACGGATTTTGCATTGTAATTTGGACTTCGTTTGCCTAGTGACTCGGACTTAAGTGTGCTTGGAGATAGTAAAGAACTGACATGGCTCTCTTCTGGACTTTTATGTTTCTGTGATACGCGTCTTACTACCAGTCATTATGGCGTATACTATACATCAGTATGCTAACATGCATTACATTTACGGGGAATACAGGGGCAACGGTGCTGCTGCAGCTAATTTGTATCGCAAAAGGTTAAGGTACTCAAGTCCAGATTACAATGCAAAATCCGTTAAAAGTAAGAAAACAACAAAACGATGCACATCAATAGCGTAATGTACTTGTAACTAATAAACAAACTCATGTATAGAACAAACAAAAGACGTGCGTGTCGTCACCTACTCTCACTCTAATGAGTCTAACTCATTAAATGATATTATTAATGTGTTCTCCTTCTTTGCATTTCTCCTTACAGTTTAAAAAAAATCCTTGTATTCTGTTTAGTTTCTAAGTTTAGTAAGCATCTTACATTTCAACGTACAATTTTTAAGTAAACATCTGGCTGATTTCAATGTAACGAGTGTTTTTGTTCGAAATTCTAACTAAAGAAAAACATTCAAAATGTGTTCTCTGTGCACTTAAAATAGCAAAAAAAATTTTTGACGTAGCTTAATAGCAACTATTTTACTATTTTAAAAACTATATAAAATGAGCAACTTTTTAAAGTAACAACCCAGGTTAGTGTGGTGTATTTTTTGTTCAGTATGGATAGTGAAAGTTAGGAGAAAAAGTTTTTGAAATCACGATTAGGGAAAAGTTTTCTTTTTTTCTACAAAGTTCAAACTCTATTAGCTTTGTTTATAACCGTGGTCAGTAGCAGAACTAGTCAGGATTCCGCAATACAAATGTGTATCCCACAATACGGGAAATTGTAGTTGCGGCAGTCTAAAAACTGACATGAGGTGTAATTTTTAAGAAATTATTAAAAGTGCCAATATCTCGAAAACTAAAGATTTTTTACTAAGGTCATATTACGATATTCTGGTGAGTCATGAGCTGGTCTATCAGCCTTCGAAGGGACGATGTCGACTTCTGGGACATCCTGTATATAAATATACTGGCCTGTAAAAGAAAGTAGTACACTTTTAAAATTAAAAATTATTCATAACTTTTGAAGTTTATTTTACAGAATATATTATATTTTTTACTAGTTAGGGGTCGTCCATTTATCACGTGATGTTTTTAACAACTTTTTAGACCCCTCCCCTCCCCCTGGTGATACGTGGTGAGGTTTTATACTACCCCCCTCCCCCCACCTAAGATCACGTGTATTTTTTATACATAGTAAGCAGGTCATGTTTGAAGAAAAACTTTAACTTAAAAAATAATTTAATCGAATAATTTGAGCAATTAAAAACTATACCAGTATTGTAAGTATTTAAACAACATTACGAATCTACAACCGATAAGAATTTCGGTATGCATAGACTAGATTCAAAAATTAATACACGTGATGTCTCCTTAAACCCCCTCCTCCCCTTGTGATACTTGGTGATTTTTTCGGACCCCCCTCCCCCTTTAGGCATGACGTGATTAATGGACGACCCCTTATAGGGCCTCACAATCGCATCTTAAGTGACGAACAGCTTATCCGGCAGTTTTGTCGCTGCTGCCCTTTAAATACTGAGCGACAGGTGATAACATATTGGTTGTATTCCGTGGAAAATAGCGCTTGTTAGCGCTATCTAGCGCTAAATAAAAAAAAAACAGATTATCGGCCAGGACACGTTTGCTAACTTCAATACTGCTAACATAATCCGCCATTTTGCTTGTTTAATGCCAGCGGTCGTTTTGCTTACGTTTTTTGTTAGCGCTATTTTCCGCGTAATACAGCCAATGATGCTATAGAAATTTTATTTCTAAAACGGCCGAAAAACTCTCATAGCATGACGTGCTAAAGTTGTAACTGTTCTAATTTCTACTACACTCGTGTAGTAATAACGCATCAAGCATATAAAGCTGATGATGACAATGAACCTCTATCCCTTCGGACCAGCCTGACCTTCTCAGGACAAGGACAGCGCTCTCCCCCGCGGTTGAACCCTGCACCGTGGAATTCGTATTGGCATTTAATAAAATTGTTGCCGTTATTAACAACACGCATTGATGTAGCATATAGGGACCTCGCATACAGAAACATATTTTAAACGAGTTGATCCTCTAAATAAAGTTCACAGTTACTTACGTTTCTCGGAATGGTACCCTATACACGAATAGGACAACGATCGGTGGAGAGTGTGACTGTAGAGCTACTGACCCTTAGACAAGTTGCCATCGCTTCTTACGAGGATGTTAGCCTTTATCCAAGTTGCCATCGTTAAATACGCGTGGTAAGTTCGATGACAAAAATGTATGGAATTTGATATTAGCATCGCTAAATGACATAAGCATCGCAACTGGACTAAAGGCTTTGATGTAAGCATAGCAATATAAGTGACATGTCGATGCTTATGTCACTTAGCGATGCCTATGTCAAATCCCATACATTTTAGTTAATAGAATCAGGCGTTACTTTGCGGAAATCCATAGCATTAAATTAATTAATATTATGTTTATAGCAGTTTTTCCGCTAAATAATACCCACAACCTGCAAGCAAATGTGTGAGTGCACGCATAAGCATGCGTAACGCACCTCCCTCCTCCCACACTGCTTATGCGTGCACTCAGATGCAAGATCGTGCAAACACCACCACCACATAAGCAACAATGTCGGCAAGATCGTGCAAAGCCCCACACCACCATGCAGGTTGCAAAACTCGACGCGCGTTTCGCCCCGAACCCGGAGCATCCTCAGGAAGTGGATCTGCGAACAAAGTTCGTTAGTAATGCTGCCAAGCAAACCGCCACCTTATATAGACTACTGGCTACTAGTACCCCCACCAAACATATTAATGAGCGGTGACGTAGTCAAGCAAGTTTGGTCATTCAACAATGCATGTCTATTGTTGTTCTTTTCTTTAATTATTTCTAATTGTTCCAACACGCTCAGTCGAAAGCCTTTGTCACATTTATGTAATATCTTATAGGAATGGCCATCGGGTACACTATGACCACTATCTAAAAGGTGTTTAGCAAAATGTGATTTATCACGATGACCATTTCTATAAGCCGCGATGTGTTCTTTGTACCGAGTCTCAAAGTTACGTCCAGTTTGACCTACGTATACACTATCGCATTCAGGACAATCGATTTTATAGACACCGGATTGGTACTTTAAATCAATCCGGTCTTTATTATGACACAATTGATTTTTTAAAGTATTATTTGTCCTGAATGCGACGTGCATATCGTTATTTCTCATTATTTTAGATAAACGTGCAGATACCTCACCCATGTAGGTCAAACTGGACTTGTATCTAACCACTTCCTTATCAGGAGTCCCTGCGTACAAAAACTTAACCAATTCCTTTTTAATTTTATTATTTAAAATATTATTAATAATTTTGGGATTATACCCATTCGACTTAGCAATTTGGTAAATTATGTTTAACTCTTTCTGATAATTTTCTTTACTAAGAGGAATGGACATTAATCTGTGAACGTAACTATGAAAAGCCGCGAGTTTATGTTGCCAAGGATGACATGAGGATGCATGAATAGTAGTATTAGTATATGTCGGTTTGCGAAAGATTCCAAAACTGTGTTTATCGTTATCTCTAGTAATAGATAAATCAAGGAAATTAAGTGTTTTATTGTCTTCACATTCTAATTTAAATTTAATTTTAATATGTTTTTTATTAAGATTTTTAACAAAGACGTCCAGTTGTCTCTCTGTACCGGTCCAACAAAGGATGCAATCATCTACATATCTATAGTAATATAAAATACTTTTGTCATTAACAATATTTCTTTGTTCAAAATCATTCATAAATATTTCGGCCAGCAAGGGACTCAGTGGTGAGCCCATTGCTAGACCGTCTTGTTGAACAAAGAATTGATTGTTAAATCGAAAGTAGTTTTGTTCCATGCAGATTTTAGTAAGAGTAAGCAATTCCAGACCTTCACCAGGAGGCAAACGTTTTTCCAATTCATTCCCCAGAATACCCAACGTTTCCTCACACGGAACATTAGTAAATAAACTATCTACATCAAGCGAAACTAATTTGCAACGAGGTGGCAAAGTCACATTTTTTATTTGATTTACTAATTGCAAGCTATTTTTAATTACATAAGGTGGTCGAAATGAAATCCTTTGTTTAATAATGTAATTTAATGACTTTGCCAACTCGTATGCCGGTGCACCTATATATGAGACAACTGGACGCATTGGGATATCAGTTTTGTGAATCTTTGGCAAACCGTACAGTGATGGTGCGTGAGGATTCATTGGAATAAGTTTTCTCTTCGCTGATTCGGTACCAAATAAATATTTATTATTGTTTATGGCTAATTTAATCTTAGCCATAAACTTGTTAGTTGGGTCAGAAGGAACCCTTAGAAATTGATCACACCGAATCACGTTATTTACTTTTTCCAAGTAATCGTCACGCTCCATCACCACTATTGTGTTACCCTTATCTGCTTTAGATATAACCAAGCCATTATTATCTATTGTTTGTTTTAATGACCTCAAAGCTACTCTTTCATGGTTAAATGAATAACCGGAAGGAGTACCCTTGATTTCATTGGCTAGTAAACCCTTAACCATGTTATCCTTTTTATTAACTACAGTTGCTATCTCTGATTCAATCGCAAGCATTTCCAAAGCATTCTGATTAATATTAGGAGTAATATTATATTTAAGACCCTTTTCCAAAAGTGACATGTCATCCTTGGCAAATTGGACATTGGTTAAGTTTTTGACGCGAGGATGAAAAGAAAAAGCTTCAGACTGTGTCTCTGTATAGGATTGTACAAATCTATTTTTATTTACTAAAGTGTGAAGCTTTTTTTGTTGATTAATATATTTAGCATGCACTTCGATTGATGCGAAATCACGTGCTTTTTCGTCTAACCAATCGAATTCAATGTTATGTAATTTATATGAGAGCTCGGTATAAAGAACTTTGAGATGTAGTTTTAAATTATCTCTAACGGTAAACCAGTGACGTATCTCTTCATTAAGCCAAATGGCTTCGGCTTTTTTAATAGCCCTATTGGCGGCTCGACTGTGCGTGTTGGTTTTAATATTAATATAGTTAGAAACAACATTTAGATGTTTGCATTGTTGATTGAACCAAACATTTTGGGCGGCGACTCGATGTAACTTTGTTAGTTTAATATAGAGTCTTGCCTGTACGGTCATGCTCACCGATTTTAAATAGTTAATAGAATCAGGCGTTACTTTGCGGAAATCCATAGCATTAAATTAATTAATATTATGTTTATAGCAGTTTTTCCGCTAAATAATACCCACAACCTGCAAGCAAATGTGTGAGTGCACGCATAAGCATGCGTAACGCACCTCCCTCCTCCCACACTGCTTATGCGTGCACTCAGATGCAAGATCGTGCAAACACCACCACCACACAAGCAACAATGTCGGCACGATCGTGCAAAGCCCCACACCACCATGCAGGTTGCAAAACTCGACGCGCGTTTCGCCCCGAACCCGGAGCATCCTCAGGAAGTGGACCTGCGAACAAAGTTCGTTAGTAATGCTGCCAAGCAAACCGCCACCTTATATAGACTACTGGCTACTAGTACCCCCACCAAACATATTAATGAGCGGTGACGTAGTCAAGCAAGTTTGGTCATTCAACAATGCATGTCTATTGTTGTTCTTTTCTTTAATTATTTCTAATTGTTCCAACACGCTCAGTCGAAAGCCTTTGTCACATTTATGTAATATCTTATAGGAATGGCCATCGGGTACACTATGACCACTATCTAAAAGGTGTTTAGCAAAATGTGATTTATCACGATGACCATTTCTATAAGCCGCGATGTGTTCTTTGTACCGAGTCTCAAAGTTACGTCCAGTTTGACCTACGTATACACTATCGCATTCAGGACAATCGATTTTATAGACACCGGATTGGTACTTTAAATCAATCCGGTCTTTATTATGACACAATTGATTTTTTAAAGTGTTATTTGTCCTGAATGCGACGTGCATATCGTTATTTCTCATTATTTTAGATAAACGTGCAGATACCTCACCCATGTAGGTCAAACTGGACTTGTATCTAACCACTTCCTTATCAGGAGTCCCTGCGTACAAAAACTTAACCAATTCCTTTTTAATTTTATTATTTAAAATATTATTAATAATTTTGGGATTATACCCATTCGACTTAGCAATTTGGTAAATTATGTTTAACTCTTTCTGATAATTTTCTTTACTAAGAGGAATGGACATTAATCTGTGAACGTACCTATGAAAAGCCGCGAGTTTATGTTGCCAAGGATGACATGAGGATGCATGAATAGTAGTATTAGTATATGTCGGTTTGCGAAAGATTCCAAAACTGTGTTTATCGTTATCTCTAGTAATAGATAAATCAAGGAAATTAAGTGTTTTATTGTCTTCACATTCTAATTTAAATTTAATTTTAATATGTTTTTTATTAAGATTTTTAACAAAGACGTCCAGTTGTCTCTCTGTACCGGTCCAACAAAGGATGCAATCATCTACATATCTATAGTAATATAAAATACTTTTGTCATTAACAATATTTCTTTGTTCAAAATCATTCATAAATATTTCGGCCAGCAAGGGACTCAGTGGTGAGCCCATTGCTAGACCGTCTTGTTGAACAAAGAATTGATTGTTAAATCGAAAGTAGTTTTGTTCCATGCAGATTTTAGTAAGAGTAAGCAATTCCAGACCTTCACCAGGAGGCAAACGTTTTTCCAATTCATTCCCCAGAATACCCAACGTTTCCTCACACGGAACATTAGTAAATAAACTATCTACATCAAGCGAAACTAATTTGCAACGAGGTGGCAAAGTCACATTTTTTATTTGATTTACTAATTGCAAGCTATTTTTAATTGCATAAGGTGGCCGAAATGAAATCCTTTGTTTAATAATGTAATTTAATGACTTTGCCAACTCGTATGCCGGTGCACCTATATATGAGACAACTGGACGCATTGGGATATCAGTTTTGTGAATCTTTGGCAAACCGTACAGTGATGGTGCGTGAGGATTCATTGGAATAAGTTTTCTCTTCGCTGATTCGGTACCAAATAAATATTTATTATTGTTTATGGCTAATTTAATCTTAGCCATAAACTTGTTAGTTGGGTCAGAAGGAACCCTTAGAAATTGATCACACCGAATCACGTTATTTACTTTTTCCAAGTAATCGTCACGCTCCATCACCACTATTGTGTTACCCTTATCTGCTTTAGATATAACCAAGCCATTATTATCTATTGTTTGTTTTAATGACCTCAAAGCTACTCTTTCATGGTTAAATGAATAACCGGAAGGAGTACCCTTGATTTCATTGGCTAGTAAACCCTTAACCATGTTATCCTTTTTATTAACTACAGTTGCTATCTCTGATTCAATCGCAAGCATTTCCAAAGCATTCTGATTAATATTAGGAGTAATATTATATTTAAGACCCTTTTCCAAAAGTGACATGTCATCCTTGGCAAATTGGACATTGGTTAAGTTTTTGACGCGAGGATGAAAAGAAAAAGCTTCAGACTGTGTCTCTGTATAGGATTGTACAAATCTATTTTTATTTACTAAAGTCTGAAGCTTTTTTTGTTGATTAATATATTTAGCATGCACTTCGATTGATGCGAAATCACGTGCTTTTTCGTCTAACCAATCGAATTCAATGTTATGTAATTTATATGAGAGCTCGGTATAAAGAACTTTGAGATGTAGTTTTAAATTATCTCTAACGGTAAACCAGTGACGTATCTCTTCATTAAGCCAAATGGCTTCGGCTTTTTTAATAGCCCTATTGGCGGCTCGACTGTGCGTGTTGGTTTTAATATTAATATAGTTAGGAACAACATTTAGATGTTTGCATTGTTGATTGAACCAAACGTTTTGGGCGGCGACTCGATGTAACTTTGTTAGTTTAATATAGAGTCTTGCCTGTACGGTCATGCTCACCGATTTTAAATAGTTAATAGAATCAGGCGTTACTTTGCGGAAATCCATAGCATTAAATTAATTAATATTATGTTTATAGCAGTTTTTCCGCTAAATAATACCCACAACCTGCAAGCAAATGTGTGAGTGCACGCATAAGCATGCGTAACGCACCTCCCTCCTCCCACACTGCTTATGCGTGCACTCAGATGCAAGATCGTGCAAACACCACCACCACACAAGCAACAATGTCGGCAAGATCGTGCAAAGCCCCACACCACCATGCAGGTTGCAAAACTCGACGCGCGTTTCGCCCCGAACCCGGAGCATCCTCAGGAAGTGGACCTGCGAACAAAGTTCGTTAGTAATGCTGCCAAGCAAACCGCCACCTTATATAGACTACTGGCTACTAGTACCCCCACCAAACATATTAATGAGCGGTGACGTAGTCAAGCAAGTTTGGTCATTCAACAATGCATGTCTATTGTTGTTCTTTTCTTTAATTATTTCTAATTGTTCCAACACGCTCAGTCGAAAGCCTTTGTCACATTTATGTAATATCTTATAGGAATGGCCATCGGGTACACTATGACCACTATCTAAAAGGTGTTTAGCAAAATGTGATTTATCACGATGACCATTTCTATAAGCCGCGATGTGTTCTTTGTACCGAGTCTCAAAGTTACGTCCAGTTTGACCTACGTATACACTATCGCATTCAGGACAATCGATTTTATAGACACCGGATTGGTACTTTAAATCAATCCGGTCTTTATTATGACACAATTGATTTTTTAAAGTATTATTTGTCCTGAATGCGACGTGCATATCGTTATTTCTCATTATTTTAGATAAACGTGCAGATACCTCACCCATGTAGGTCAAACTGGACTTGTATCTAACCACTTCCTTATCAGGAGTCCCTGCGTACAAAAACTTAACCAATTCCTTTTTAATTTTATTATTTAAAATATTATTAATAATTTTGGGATTATACCCATTCGACTTAGCAATTTGGTAAATTATGTTTAACTCTTTCTGATAATTTTCTTTACTAAGAGGAATGGACATTAATCTGTGAACGTAACTATGAAAAGCCGCGAGTTTATGTTGCCAAGGATGACATGAGGATGCATGAATAGTAGTATTAGTATATGTCGGTTTGCGAAAGATTCCAAAACTGTGTTTATCGTTATCTCTAGTAATAGATAAATCAAGGAAATTAAGTGTTTTATTGTCTTCACATTCTAATTTAAATTTAATTTTAATATGTTTTTTATTAAGATTTTTAACAAAGACGTCCAGTTGTCTCTCTGTACCGGTCCAACAAAGGATGCAATCATCTACATATCTATAGTAATATAAAATACTTTTGTCATTAACAATATTTCTTTGTTCAAAATCATTCATAAATATTTCGGCCAGCAAGGGACTCAGTGGTGAGCCCATTGCTAGACCGTCTTGTTGAACAAAGAATTGATTGTTAAATCGAAAGTAGTTTTGTTCCATGCAGATTTTAGTAAGAGTAAGCAATTCCAGACCTTCACCAGGAGGCAAACGTTTTTCCAATTCATTCCCCAGAATACCCAACGTTTCCTCACACGGAACATTAGTAAATAAACTATCTACATCAAGCGAAACTAATTTGCAACGAGGTGGCAAAGTCACATTTTTTATTTGATTTACTAATTGCAAGCTATTTTTAATTGCATAAGGTGGCCGAAATGAAATCCTTTGTTTAATAATGTAATTTAATGACTTTGCCAACTCGTATGCCGGTGCACCTATATATGAGACAACTGGACGCATTGGGATATCAGTTTTGTGAATCTTTGGCAAACCGTACAGTGATGGTGCGTGAGGATTCATTGGAATAAGTTTTCTCTTCGCTGATTCGGTACCAAATAAATATTTATTATTGTTTATGGCTAATTTAATCTTAGCCATAAACTTGTTAGTTGGGTCAGAAGGAACCCTTAGAAATTGATCACACCGAATCACGTTATTTACTTTTTCCAAGTAATCGTCACGCTCCATCACCACTATTGTGTTACCCTTATCTGCTTTAGATATAACCAAGCCATTATTATCTATTGTTTGTTTTAATGACCTCAAAGCTACTCTTTCATGGTTAAATGAATAACCGGAAGGAGTACCCTTGATTTCATTGGCTAGTAAACCCTTAACCATGTTATCCTTTTTATTAACTACAGTTGCTATCTCTGATTCAATCGCAAGCATTTCCAAAGCATTCTGATTAATATTAGGAGTAATATTATATTTAAGACCCTTTTCCAAAAGTGACATGTCATCCTTGGCAAATTGGACATTGGTTAAGTTTTTGACGCGAGGATGAAAAGAAAAAGCTTCAGACTGTGTCTCTGTATAGGATTGTACAAATCTATTTTTATTTACTAAAGTCTGAAGCTTTTTTTGTTGATTAATATATTTAGCATGCACTTCGATTGATGCGAAATCACGTGCTTTTTCGTCTAACCAATCGAATTCAATGTTATGTAATTTATATGAGAGCTCGGTATAAAGAACTTTGAGATGTAGTTTTAAATTATCTCTAACGGTAAACCAGTGACGTATCTCTTCATTAAGCCAAATGGCTTCGGCTTTTTTAATAGCCCTATTGGCGGCTCGACTGTGCGTGTTGGTTTTAATATTAATATAGTTAGGAACAACATTTAGATGTTTGCATTGTTGATTGAACCAAACATTTTGGGCGGCGACTCGATGTAACTTTGTTAGTTTAATATAGAGTCTTGCCTGTACGGTCATGCTCACCGATTTTAAATAGTTAATAGAATCAGGCGTTACTTTGCGGAAATCCATAGCATTAAATTAATTAATATTATGTTTATAGCAGTTTTTCCGCTAAATAATACCCACAACCTGCAAGCAAATGTGTGAGTGCACGCATAAGCATGCGTAACGCACCTCCCTCCTCCCACACTGCTTATGCGTGCACTCAGATGCAAGATCGTGCAAACACCACCACCACACAAGCAACAATGTCGGCACGATCGTGCAAAGCCCCACACCACCATGCAGGTTGCAAAACTCGACGCGCGTTTCGCCCCGAACCCGGAGCATCCTCAGGAAGTGGACCTGCGAACAAAGTTCGTTAGTAATGCTGCCAAGCAAACCGCCACCTTATATAGACTACTGGCTACTAGTACCCCCACCAAACATATTAATGAGCGGTGACGTAGTCAAGCAAGTTTGGTCATTCAACAATGCATGTCTATTGTTGTTCTTTTCTTTAATTATTTCTAATTGTTCCAACACGCTCAGTCGAAAGCCTTTGTCACATTTATGTAATATCTTATAGGAATGGCCATCGGGTACACTATGACCACTATCTAAAAGGTGTTTAGCAAAATGTGATTCATCACGATGACCATTTCTATAAGCCGCGATGTGTTCTTTGTACCGAGTCTCAAAGTTACGTCCAGTTTGACCTACGTATACACTATCGCATTCAGGACAATCGATTTTATAGACACCGGATTGGTACTTTAAATCAATCCGGTCTTTATTATGACACAATTGATTTTTTAAAGTGTTATTTGTCCTGAATGCGACGTGCATATCGTTATTTCTCATTATTTTAGATAAACGTGCAGATACCTCACCCATGTAGGTCAAACTGGACTTGTATCTAACCACTTCCTTATCAGGAGTCCCTGCGTACAAAAACTTAACCAATTCCTTTTTAATTTTATTATTTAAAATATTATTAATAATTTTGGGATTATACCCATTCGACTTAGCAATTTGGTAAATTATGTTTAACTCTTTCTGATAATTTTCTTTACTAAGAGGAATGGACATTAATCTGTGAACGTACCTATGAAAAGCCGCGAGTTTATGTTGCCAAGGATGACATGAGGATGCATGAATAGTAGTATTAGTATATGTCGGTTTGCGAAAGATTCCAAAACTGTGTTTATCGTTATCTCTAGTAATAGATAAATCAAGGAAATTAAGTGTTTTATTGTCTTCACATTCTAATTTAAATTTAATTTTAATATGTTTTTTATTAAGATTTTTAACAAAGACGTCCAGTTGTCTCTCTGTACCGGTCCAACAAAGGATGCAATCATCTACATATCTATAGTAATATAAAATACTTTTGTCATTAACAATATTTCTTTGTTCAAAATCATTCATAAATATTTCGGCCAGCAAGGGACTCAGTGGTGAGCCCATTGCTAGACCGTCTTGTTGAACAAAGAATTGATTGTTAAATCGAAAGTAGTTTTGTTCCATGCAGATTTTAGTAAGAGTAAGCAATTCCAGACCTTCACCAGGAGGCAAACGTTTTTCCAATTCATTCCCCAGAATACCCAACGTTTCCTCACACGGAACATTAGTAAATAAACTATCTACATCAAGCGAAACTAATTTGCAACGAGGTGGCAAAGTCACATTTTTTATTTGATTTACTAATTGCAAGCTATTTTTAATTGCATAAGGTGGCCGAAATGAAATCCTTTGTTTAATAATGTAATTTAATGACTTTGCCAACTCGTATGCCGGTGCACCTATATATGAGACAACTGGACGCATTGGGATATCAGTTTTGTGAATCTTTGGCAAACCGTACAGTGATGGTGCGTGAGGATTCATTGGAATAAGTTTTCTCTTCGCTGATTCGGTACCAAATAAATATTTATTATTGTTTATGGCTAATTTAATCTTAGCCCTAAACTTGTTAGTTGGGTCAGAAGGAACCCTTAGAAATTGATCACACCGAATCACGTTATTTACTTTTTCCAAGTAATCGTCACGCTCCATCACCACTATTGTGTTACCCTTATCTGCTTTAGATATAACCAAGCCATTATTATCTATTGTTTGTTTTAATGACCTCAAAGCTACTCTTTCATGGTTAAATGAATAACCGGAAGGAGTACCCTTGATTTCATTGGCTAGTAAACCCTTAACCATGTTATCCTTTTTATTAACTACAGTTGCTATCTCTGATTCAATCGCAAGCATTTCCAAAGCATTCTGATTAATATTAGGAGTAATATTATATTTAAGACCCTTTTCCAAAAGTGACATGTCATCCTTGGCAAATTGGACATTGGTTAAGTTTTTGACGCGAGGATGAAAAGAAAAAGCTTCAGACTGTGTCTCTGTATAGGATTGTACAAATCTATTTTTATTTACTAAAGTCTGAAGCTTTTTTTGTTGATTAATATATTTAGCATGCACTTCGATTGATGCGAAATCACGTGCTTTTTCGTCTAACCAATCGAATTCAATGTTATGTAATTTATATGAGAGCTCGGTATAAAGAACTTTGAGATGTAGTTTTAAATTATCTCTAACGGTAAACCAGTGACGTATCTCTTCATTAAGCCAAATGGCTTCGGCTTTTTTAATAGCCCTATTGGCGGCTCGACTGTGCGTGTTGGTTTTAATATTAATATAGTTAGGAACAACATTTAGATGTTTGCATTGTTGATTGAACCAAACATTTTGGGCGGCGACTCGATGTAACTTTGTTAGTTTAATATAGAGTCTTGCCTGTACGGTCATGCTCACCGATTTTAAATAGTTAATAGAATCAGGCGTTACTTTGCGGAAATCCATAGCATTAAATTAATTAATATTATGTTTATAGCAGTTTTTCCGCTAAATAATACCCACAACCTGCAAGCAAATGTGTGAGTGCACGCATAAGCATGCGTAACGCACCTCCCTCCTCCCACACTGCTTATGCGTGCACTCAGATGCAAGATCGTGCAAACACCACCACCACACAAGCAACAATGTCGGCACGATCGTGCAAAGCCCCACACCACCATGCAGGTTGCAAAACTCGACGCGCGTTTCGCCCCGAACCCGGAGCATCCTCAGGAAGTGGACCTGCGAACAAAGTTCGTTAGTAATGCTGCCAAGCAAACCGCCACCTTATATAGACTACTGGCTACTAGTACCCCCACCAAACATATTAATGAGCGGTGACGTAGTCAAGCAAGTTTGGTCATTCAACAATGCATGTCTATTGTTGTTCTTTTCTTTAATTATTTCTAATTGTTCCAACACGCTCAGTCGAAAGCCTTTGTCACATTTATGTAATATCTTATAGGAATGGCCATCGGGTACACTATGACCACTATCTAAAAGGTGTTTAGCAAAATGTGATTTATCACGATGACCATTTCTATAAGCCGCGATGTGTTCTTTGTACCGAGTCTCAAAGTTACGTCCAGTTTGACCTACGTATACACTATCGCATTCAGGACAATCGATTTTATAGACACCGGATTGGTACTTTAAATCAATCCGGTCTTTATTATGACACAATTGATTTTTTAAAGTATTATTTGTCCTGAATGCGACGTGCATATCGTTATTTCTCATTATTTTAGATAAACGTGCAGATACCTCACCCATGGTTTACCGTTAGAGATAATTTAAAACTACATCTCAAAGTTCTTTATACCGAGCTCTCATATAAATTACATAACATTGAATTCGATTGGTTAGACGAAAAAGCACGTGATTTCGCATCAATCGAAGTGCATGCTAAATATATTAATCAACAAAAAAAGCTTCAGACTTTAGTAAATAAAAATAGATTTGTACAATCCTATACAGAGACACAGTCTGAAGCTTTTTCTTTTCATCCTCGCGTCAAAAACTTAACCAATGTCCAATTTGCCAAGGATGACATGTCACTTTTGGAAAAGGGTCTTAAATATAATATTACTCCTAATATTAATCAGAATGCTTTGGAAATGCTTGCGATTGAATCAGAGATAGCAACTGTAGTTAATAAAAAGGATAACATGGTTAAGGGTTTACTAGCCAATGAAATCAAGGGTACTCCTTCCGGTTATTCATTTAACCATGAAAGAGTAGCTTTGAGGTCATTAAAACAAACAATAGATAATAATGGCTTGGTTATATCTAAAGCAGATAAGGGTAACACAATAGTGGTGATGGAGCGTGACGATTACTTGGAAAAAGTAAATAACGTGATTCGGTGTGATCAATTTCTAAGGGTTCCTTCTGACCCAACTAACAAGTTTAGGGCTAAGATTAAATTAGCCATAAACAATAATAAATATTTATTTGGTACCGAATCAGCGAAGAGAAAACTTATTCCAATGAATCCTCACGCACCATCACTGTACGGTTTGCCAAAGATTCACAAAACTGATATCCCAATGCGTCCAGTTGTCTCATATATAGGTGCACCGGCATACGAGTTGGCAAAGTCATTAAATTACATTATTAAACAAAGGATTTCATTTCGGCCACCTTATGCAATTAAAAATAGCTTGCAATTAGTAAATCAAATAAAAAATGTGACTTTGCCACCTCGTTGCAAATTAGTTTCGCTTGATGTAGATAGTTTATTTACTAATGTTCCGTGTGAGGAAACGTTGGGTATTCTGGGGAATGAATTGGAAAAACGTTTGCCTCCTGGTGAAGGTCTGGAATTGCTTACTCTTACTAAAATCTGCATGGAACAAAACTACTTTCGATTTAACAATCAATTCTTTGTTCAACAAGACGGTCTAGCAATGGGCTCACCACTGAGTCCCTTGCTGGCCGAAATATTTATGAATGATTTTGAACAAAGAAATATTGTTAATGACAAAAGTATTTTATATTACTATAGATATGTAGATGATTGCATCCTTTGTTGGACCGGTACAGAGAGACAACTGGACGTCTTTGTTAAAAATCTTAATAAAAAACATATTAAAATTAAATTTAAATTAGAATGTGAAGACAATTAAACACTTAATTTCCTTGATTTATCTATTACTAGAGATAACGATAAACACAGTTTTGGAATCTTTCGCAAACCGACATATACTAATACTACTATTCATGCATCCTCATGTCATCCTTGGCAACATAAACTCGCGGCTTTTCATAGTTACGTTCACAGATTAATGTCCATTCCTCTTAGTAAAGAAAATTATCAGAAAGAGTTAAACATAATTTACCAAATTGCTAAGTCGAATGGGTATAATCCCAAAATTATTAATAATATTTTAAATAATAAAATTAAAAAGGAATTGGTTAAGTTTTTGTACGCAGGGACTCCTGATAAGGAAGTGGTTAGATACAAGTCCAGTTTGACCTACATGGGTGAGGTATCTGCACGTTTATCTAAAATAATGAGAAATAACGATATGCACGTCGCATTCAGGACAAATAATACTTTAAAAAATCAATTGTGTCATAATAAAGACCGGATTGATTTAAAGTACCAATCCGGTGTCTATAAAATCGATTGTCCTGAATGCGATAGTGTATACGTAGGTCAAACTGGACGTAACTTTGAGACTCGGTACAAAGAACACATCGCGGCTTATAGAAATGGTCATCGTGATAAATCACATTTTGCTAAACACCTTTTAGATAGTGGTCATAGTGTACCCGATGGCCATTCCTATAAGATATTACATAAATGTGACAAAGGCTTTCGACTGAGCGTGTTGGAACAATTAGAAATAATTAAAGAAAAGAACAACAATAGACATGCATTGTTGAATGACCAAACTTGCTTGACTACGTCACCGCTCATTAATATGTTTGGTGGGGGTACTAGTAGCCAGTAGTCTATATAAGGTGGCGGTTTGCTTGGCAGCATTACTAACGAACTTTGTTCGCAGGTCCACTTCCTGAGGATGCTCCGGGTTCGGGGCGAAACGCGCGTCGAGTTTTGCAACCTGCATGGTGGTGTGGGGCTTTGCACGATCTTGCCGACATTGTTGCTTGTGTGGTGGTGGTGTTTGCACGATCTTGCATCTGAGTGCACGCATAAGCAGTGTGGGAGGAGGGAGGTGCGTTACGCATGCTTATGCGTGCACTCACACATTTGCTTGCAGGTTGTGGGTATTATTTAGCGGAAAAACTGCTATAAACATAATATTAATTAATTTAATCCCATACATTTTGATTTTTGAACTACGAAGTCGTAATTGGCAGTTGTTACTTGGCTAAAGGCTCTGACATAAGCATAGCAATATTAGTGAAATATCGATGCTTATCTAACTTAGCGATATTTATATCAAGTCCCATAAATTTTTGTTTTAGAACTTCCTCGTCATTTGCGATGACAACTTGGCTGGATGATTAAAAGCTCTGTCCTTCCCCATGGCTGTGCCTTTATATTCCACTTTATATCTGTGCCAAATTTCATGATGATCGGTTTAGTAATTTTCAGGCTCTAGTAATTGTAGGCTCACATAAACCTAGGTAGGTATGGACGAATTTTAATTTGGCTAAAGAGATAAAGGAAAGGTATACGCCAGTTTTTCCACAAACTTCTTTAGATATTGTATGTCAATGATCACATACTCGGAATGTTATTAACTTAATAGTTACACGATATGATAAGGGTAGGTAGGTATGTAGTTTAGAGAATTCATATTAAAATCCTTACTTATAAATATTATTTGAGCATATTGTTACAAAACAGAAACTAGCTGACCACCACAGACGTTGTTCTGTATTCACTATAAACTGGAATAAATAAATAACAACACCTACTACCTACACTAGCTGTGCCTACAACCTACACCTACTTCCTATATATAACCTACACAAATTTACACCCACAATCTACTACAAAAATAAATCCCCATACCGGTATCGGTGACGGTGGTCGGTTTCATTGAAACCAGGCCAGTTACGCAAGAGCAATTTTATAGTACCCAAGTGTGTGCGTAGTACACAAGAGCACACTCTCTTCCTTTACTCTCATAATCCAGTGGGACGGATAACCGACATGACTGGCGAGAGATCAGGCGCAGGTCTGACTTTTTACATGCCCACCCGACGCATGGATCATCTTTCTTCAGACAATCAGGTGATCAGCCTGCATTATCCTAACCCAATTTGGAAACAACATTTTTTATCGTTCCAATGCGGGAATCGAACCCACGACCTCCGAGTCGAGAGCCAATGCTCTAACCACTAGTCCACGGAGGCTGTTAAAATTAAATTAATGTGAAAGAGGGTTGAAGATTATTGCTGTACTATAATATCGCTATCAAAATATAGAGTTTGGCGTGATAAATGATAACTGAGCATTTTATAATAGTTTAAATGCCAAATCATAAAAATAAAAAATAAAAACTGGATATGGAAAATAGCTTACAACCTATTCTTATACCTAAATTTTATAAAAATTAGTCAAGCCGTTGCAGGGGATCTCTGTAGTAAATACTATGCACGAGAATTTCGTCAATTAGATTATTATTAGTAAAATTCATGGGTCAAAATGGTTGGGTTGAAAAATTTTATATACGTTTCTGATTATGTACTGTTTCATGTTTTCTTTCAAGTTTTTCCTATTTAGACATTCTTGAGCATTTACGTAAATACTTTCGTTATATTAAGTAATTCATGCCTTTTTTTAAACGGTTAAAAAATATCACCCAGTAAGTTAACGATAAAAACAGAAGCGTAAAAATATTTTAGTCTACAAAAAAGTGAAAGTGAAGAAACAAATTTTCTTTTTATTAAACTAAAAGCAAAGTCACCCTAAGTTAACGGACGAACAACTTCGTAACAAAAACTGTGTAACTTTACACAAAATTGTTATACATAATTGTCACATTACTTGTTCACGGTAAAACTTAGTACTTATTTACTTATGTCCAATGGTTTAGCTTGCTCTCGACACCGGAGGTCGTGGGCTCGAACCCCGCGTTAGAACAACAAAAATGTTGTTAAGGCTGTTTAGGACAATGCAGACCGATCACCCTACTGTCTGACAAAAAAATGGCAAGTAAAGTCCGCCCTGCCGCTGATCCTCAATTCTAGTATTTAAAGTACTTTCATTTTAGTTTGATTGTATTATAAGTGAAACGACTTGTTATCATAAACTGGTTTAATAAAACTTCAACCAATCAGAACGCGTTTCACGCTGGTTTAACGTTTACGAGAATACCCGTTTGGCAGTTTTAGCGTATTGGGACTTGATTGTAATTGTATTAATGCAGGTTTTATTTAGCAGAATTGCCCCTCTAAGCCAGTCGTGTCGGTCATCCTTCCCACTAGATTACGAGTGTAAAGGAAATGAGAGTGCTCTTATGTACTGAGTACACACTTGGGCAATATAAATTAAAATGTTCAATTAAACCAGTCGCCGTCACCGAAATCAGTATAATATGCTTCTTTACAAAAAGTCTGCAATCTCCATGTATCAAGTGTGTCAGCATGGTAGGTAAAGTAGGTATTTTGCACGAATTTTGAGCGCTGCAGTGGCATATTTGTAATATGAAGAATCTAAGTATACAGGCGCGACACTAATAAACAACATTTAAAGCAACGAACTATTAGAAAGTATTCAGTTCTAAAACAATCACAAAATTTAACTAACTTTTACCGAGGCTCCACCGTGAATCGGGTATTGCAAGGGAATTTTGTACTTTTTCAGGATAGAAAGTAACCTTGTCTAAATCCAAAGCCTAAACTACTAACATACTAAATTTCATCGAAATCCGTTCAGTAGTTTTTGTGTTAAAGAGTAACAAACATCCATCCATCCATCCACACATACTTTCACATTTATATAGTAGTAGAATTCAATGAAATCAAGCGTGAACCGCATCATCTGGTCGAGGAGTAAAGACTAAAGAATGTTCTCTACAACAAAGTCCACACATCCTTCTCGAATTCAATTAATTCCCTCTCCAGGGGCCGGCCCTTGTCATCCTTTGAATATCAATAGATTTGTCCACTTGACAAATTATTTTTGTTTCGTCCCTAAACGCCAAGTTTGTTTTCGCCTTTACGCGTGGAATTACAAATGTTATGCCCGGGCTACACGAGGCTAGTTTTTCAAGCTAGGCTAGCAAGCTAGTTTTTTACCAAACTGTCCTGGCTTGCTTACCTAGCTTGGAGCATGCTAGTTTTGTTTACATGAGGCTAGATTTTTTTAAGCTAGTATTTACTGGAGTGCTGAGGTGACCACTCGTCCAAAATGAACTGCATACGAAAAAAAAAACACTATTCGACTAAAACAGTTGCTTCGAAAACTGTGCCATTTCGCGCTAGACAAACTAGAAGATGAACTACAAAAACGAGTGTGGACAAGACCGTGGATTTTACGAAGGGATAAACGTGGATGATCTGCTTTACTTTTGAAAGAATTTATTATATTTAAGAATAATATATATTTGAAGAAATTAATCGTCGCGGTAGAAAAACAAACCAAACGCGTGGTTCCTGTTTACTAGCCAACTGCAAACTAGTTTCGCCGGTCACATGAAGCTAGTAAACCAGCTAGGATAGTAAAATCAGTGGTGGGGGGATGCTACTAGCCTGAAAATAGAACTCCATCCTATTAAAAACTGTCCTGGCTTGTAAACTAGCTTACTAGCTTACTAGCTTACAAATGAAGATAGTTTTGTCTACACGAAGCCAGAAGTACTAGCTTGCTAGCTTATTAACACTAGCTTGCTATCCTAGCTTAAAAAACTAGCCTCGTGTAGCCTGGGCATTAGGGATTGGTATCATTAAATGTTCTGTATAAAAACTTATGCCTTTTCATCCGTTAATGGATGATTTATACAGTGTTCTCCGAGCGAAGTAACCACTCTGAAATAATGTAGTGCCTGGGACAGTCGGTTTGTAAATGTCGTATGGTTGCCCAAGCAAATACGGCATTCTCACAACACAGTTAGCCTAGTCCAGAGGAATGACTGGTCAATACGTCTGGAGCCAACCATGTGCGATGTTTTCCTTCACCGTTAGAGCGTCCGTATAATGTACTTGAGATCTGAAAAAGTCTCATTGGTACACGCCACAACCTGCACTCTCTCGAGTGCGAACCAAACTGTCTACCTACTAGGCCACGGAGCTCTTCATGTTCTGTATTTCTTACTATACTCTGTTTAGTGTTTATACAATTTTAATCGAAACGTAAATTAATACCTTCTCCCTATTTAAATGTCACTTATTTACCGTGCAACAAATTAAATTTTTTTGTTAGCTGTTAACTACCAAAGTACTATTCATAGGAACTTATACTTTTGTAGGATTTTTTTTTCAAGTAGCAAAGTTGATTACATAGCAAAAGTTACTTATATTCAAGAGTAGGTAGGTACATTCACTATTGAAAGGCTCACAATTCTTTCACACAGTCTTGGACACACCGTATGCTTGTGGTAGTGCAATCGAATCGAAAGCTATGTAGCTGTTTATCTATTCTCCTTTCTTTAATCTGTGGTTGCAGTATCGTAAGGTATACTCCCAATATATTATGCTCCGTAAGCCTGAACGCTGCTGAACATTTTAGAACACTGAACATAGAAATCTGCGCCAAAACAATAGCTAGATGAAAATGGAAGTTTCGAGTGTCGAGCTGGCTTTGACATTTTGACTCGAAATTCGTATGTTCGATTTTCAACTCTATTGAATTCGCGCAGAGATTTATTTTCAATGCTCAGATTTTTCTACGGACTAACGGATTCTGGATCATGACGTATTGGGATACTAAACTAGCACGACACGGTAATGCACCGACACCGCGCCGTTTCACGTTGTCGGCGACGTGACGTGGACACGTAGATACTGGACAGGGCCTAATTTAACATTTGAAAACAAAATTCCGCACCGGATTTACAACACGCCTCACCTTCACCCAGATTCTTGTGACGAATTCGAATTTCGAATTTTATATTTTTTATAACTTTTATAAATCTTTCATTGACAATCCAAGACGAAGGTATTCTGCCATTTCACAGTTGCAGATTACAAAATTTGGCATTTAAGACTAATTTGAAATAGCTATTCGTACAAACATTTTTTTAATAGCGAACACACGTAGCCTGTCTGCCACACACAAATCATTTTCCATACCATCACATTATACAAGATTTTTTAAAATCATCGCCTGTTACAATAAATATTTTATTTGCATACGACTTTTCGTAAATTCGAACTATTTGGTACGTTTTCGTAATTTTTTAAATTTTTAAATCAAGAACAATTACGTTGCCAGCTTCACCGACCTCGTCCATTCAACTAGTTTTTCGTTAGCTGAATTCTATTAAAAGAAAAACCATTCAGAAGTGAGAAATGTAAGTGGGATTCGTTCAAAATAAACACATTAGTGCTAATTTAAGATTTGCATTTTATGTAATGGAAGTTTAAATAGTTCTCCAATTTTTCTCTCAAATAATATGTTGTTATGATTGGGTTTATTTCTAGCGATTAATACTTACGCAAATGTAACATTTGCGTAAGTATCAATCGCTAGAAAGGAAGGGATAATAATATCTACAGACACCTAATTTTGGCTTGAGTTCAGGTAAATTTGATTGGTTTAAGTTACCTATAATAATAATATAGGAATATATCCCACCAATATATTTTGCCATCTTTTTGGAATTCACATTAAAGCTTGTTATCTCGATACTCGATATATTATCAGCAAGACTCTATAATAAAATAAAATATTAAAATGTAAAGCAATTGGCCAGTTCAATTTGGTCCAATTTATCAATTTCAAATTGTTTTCCATTTCATAGTGTTGCGTTATGGATATGTTAAGAGTTATTATATACAATACTAATAATACCTATATTATCTATAAATATTTCTTGCTACATTGAAAATTTCAAAATATGTGTTTCAAAGATGTACCTACTCGGCCTCTTAAATGGTTTGAAGTTTGCTGGTTTTTTCTTAACTATAAGAGATAGAAACCTGTGGGCTTTAATGCTGTTAAATCATGCTAAAAAGTGTATTCAAAAAATTTAAAAGAAAACCTATTGCGCGTTGATAGCACGGAAACCTCTTTAGATATGTCGTGATATGAAGAGCATGTCTGAGGAGGTTTCCGTGGGGTGGGGTTTTTACGATTATTTCTATAAATTATTACAAACTTGCGCACTTGTAGTCATACGGCCTGTTTCAATAACCTATCTATCTTTACAGATAGATAGGTTAGGATTGAATGACAACATTTTTAACAAATTATATTACTTAATCATTTGCCGGTTTTTCGCGATTCAAATTTATATTCCTACCTATATTATCTATAAATATTTCTTGCTACATTGAAAATTTCAAAATATGTGTTTCAAAGATGTACCTACTCGGCCTCTTAAATGGTTTGAAGTTTGCTGGTTTTTTCTTAACTATAAGAGATAGAAACCTGTGGGCTTTAATGCTGTTAAATCATGCTAAAAAGTGTATTCAAAAAATTTAAAAGAAAACCTATTGCGCGTTGATAGCACGGAAACCTCTTTAGATATGTCGTGATATGAAGAGCATGTCTGAGGAGGTTTCCGTGGGGTGGGGTTTTTACGATTATTTCTATAAATTATTACAAACTTGCGCACTTGTAGTCATACGGCCTGTTTCAATAACCTATCTATCTTTACAGATAGATAGGTTAGGATTGAATGACAACATTTTTAACAAATTATATTACTTAATCATTTGCCGGTTTTTCGCGATTCAAATTTATATTCGCGATAAATATATATTCTAACAAATAGTTAAGTATAGATAGATAAGTTAATGAAACGGCCGGTCGCGGTGTGGCTTGGAGGTTTTGATTGGGAGGACATTAATCACAATCCTACTAATATTATAAATGTGAAAGCTTGTGAGGATAGATGAATGGATGGATGGACGTACTCCATCCAGGATGTTTGTTACGTCGTCGCGCAAAATCTACCGAACGGGTTTTGATGAAATTTGGTAGATATGGTAGTAGTTTGTGTTCTAGTTTAAAACATTGGCTGCATTTTATCCCTAAAAAGTACACTGTCCCCGATACTGTATTTACGTTGGAGGAGCCAAGGGCAACAGCTAGTAGGTAAATTATGCAATTTATCGTTTAAGTAACGGATATTAAGTAAGTAATACATTTTGTTCTATACCAACCAAATTGCCGTTATAATAAGTCTCTAGCGCATATTGTCGTCCCTTGAGAAGTTTCATCCAATTTCTTGTAATGACAAGCGCTTACGGCGTGTGTAGATTGGATGAGCGTATTGCTCCCCTAGCCAACAAGACAAGACATGAACTGTGGTCTTGCAGTGGGTTCTCTTCAATCAAGCTAACTCTTTGACTGCTCGTAAGTGATGATGCAAGCACAACAAGGGTGACAGAGTCGATAACATATTGTCAAAAAGGCAACAAACTCGACACTTAATCAAAAACTGTGTCGCCCTTTGAGATTTTGTAGCTGGGGAGCTAATGGCAATTTAGATAGGTATATGATTTCACTGTCCTTGATAATATTTTGTAATTTTAGGTAAAAAAACCGTAAAAAAATGTATCATCGTGATTCGTGACTGCTATCTATTATATCTTATTAAATAAATTTTATAGATAGTGAAATTTATCCTGGCTGAAGTCAGGATAGTGGGTTTAAAAAGAACAGTTGGCCATCCATGCAACTTCCGCTAAGCGCTTAAATTTTATCTAATGCGTCATTTTTGAGCTTATCGAGCTCAAAAATAAAAGTGCTTCTAAAATCAGTGAAACTGATAATTTTCTTTCGGAGCTCGGAGAGCTCAAAAGTCTGATGAAAGTTTATTTTCCGTCCAAAGGTTATGAGAGGTGTACATATTTTTATTCTTCAATTTTTGCAAAACGGGGTAAAACCAATAACTTCCCGATTTTTGAAAATCTTAGATTTTCTTAGCGGGAACTTAAAAAATAATTATTCAAGTGTAAAAAAATAATAGGTACTACAGTGAGTTTTGAAATCTTTGACTATACCATCATTCCATCGTCTTATTCATTTTCATTATTAACAGTTTCTACAGTTTTTTTTTTTTTTAATAAAATTACTAAATTACCTATTTGTAAAGAAAACCAGAGCTAGATGAGCTCGCTACTATTTTTCTCTCTTAGTTCACATAGTTGCAGTATCAACGACGATTAAATGATATACCTAAATTGCCTCCAGCTCCCTCCCTATTATTAAGTAATAAAAAGACGCTCCAGTATTGTTTAAAATTACCTCTATTAGCTAACTTTAAATAACGTCTTTATCTTTTTAATTTACCAGTATGACCAATACCTACTAATGAAAATATGAAATGATATTTTCTAGTATTCGTTCCACATAATATGCTCGACTGCGTACCATCGTGAACAAAAACACTTCCAGCCAACCAGTTTTTGTTCGCACAAAAAGTACAATTGATTAAATAAATAAGTGAGCTCGCAATAGGACGTAGGTAGAATAAATCACGCCAGTACTGTGGCGACGACAATAATTTGTCTCCGGCTAATATCGTCTGTGGTAATACTGTCCGCCATTTTGTTATACTTGGCCCGCCATCTTGTAAGACAACATCATCATCGACCGTTACTGTTTAGTGTTCAGCGATTTTCGTATGCAAAACAGTCATACATGAACACACGTATACTAACTTTCTGATTTATTATGTTTTTGCAACATTGCATCTAATTTTTAATACCTAATAGCATTTTTTTTTAATGGCCGTTTCATACAATATTTATCACAAGGGTATTTTATAATATCTACGGACGCTTTCATTCCATGTCAGTTTGGTCCAGTGCTAAGTTCTCCAAGAACTTGTGTTACGTTCAGCAGACAATGGAAATATATTTAATTCTGTATCAAAATACATAAAATAATATTTAATACACATGCATGACCGAGGAATACAGAAAACTTATTTTTTCCCAGGCCGAATTTGAATCCACGACCTCTGGCTTGAGTACTGACGCGCTTAACCGCTGAGCCACAGAGATCATCTACTTTTATAACAATGCAACTATTTTTTTAATATCCCTCGACAATCAACGTTTTTCTATAGCAATGTTAGACGATGTATGAAAAACGATCCCCAAAACATATTTTTTAACTGTCGTTTCATATATTTTTAATCACGAGGACGTTTTGAAATTAAAGATTAATCTGCTAAAGCGATCATGGCGCACTCACAGCGCATTAGTTTGGGTACATTAACTTGAGGTCCCGTTGATAAAGACTTGAGGATGATGGATGCTCGAAATTGGATGAACGATAAACCTAATGTTATGAGTTTTGGATAATCTTAAATTAGGAAATGAGTTCAGAAATCATATCGCGGCAGTGTATCATTTGATGGTGAGTATTTTTATTTATCAAACGAATAAATTCGCAAAGTGTGGAAAAACTTAACACTTTCGATTATCAAATGGTCTAGAAAACGACCGGTATTTGTGCTATAAGCAACAAAAAAACACCAAAATGGCGATATTGTGGTAAGTAATTTTAAAGATGTATGTATTTATAATTAATATTATAAAGGTGATTAAATCTACGATTATAAAAATACTAGCTTTTAGTCGCGGATCTGCCCACGTAAATACAGTACCCCATGGGAGTACTTTACATTTTCGGGATAAAAAGTAGCCTATGTATAATTCCAGGGCATTTACTACTACCGTGAAAAATTTCATCAAAATCCGTTTTGTAGTCTTTGCGTGAAAGTTACGTAACAAAGATCCATCCTTCTATCCATCCATTCATCCTCACAAACTTTCACATTTATAATAATAGTAGGATTATAGACTTATTTTTTTTTTATTGTAAGAACCAAATATCTATACTAAATAGTATTAATACAAACAGCTGTGCAGACAGGAAATATTATTTGATTGTTTGTTTAGCCTATGCAAAAGGCATTAAATAGGCTCCGAAACTACTGGGCCGATTTTGATGACATTTGGAACAGACATAGAATAGACCACGGGCATGGACATATTATAATAGCGGCAAAATGTAAGATCCCGCGGAGTTTCTTTTAGCGCATACGAAGTCGAGGGCGTCATCTATGCATAATAAAATCCTTGAGATAGCACCATTCGAATGTCATGGAAACACGACGAACATTCTCGAACGTTCCAAAAGCCATCACCATCAATATTTCCTCAATTCGATCCTACTTAAAGTACATCGGGGACTGTTACTCGCTCCGTAATGGATGTATGAATGTTTGTCACATACACAAATATTCTAAGATCATCATCGTTATCATCACCAACCTCTGACAGCCTCCGTGGTCTAGTAGTTAGAGTTCGGCTCTCGACTTGGAGGTCATGGGTTCTATTCCCGCACAAAAAATGTTGTTTCCAAGTTTGGTTAGGACAATGCTGGCTGATCACCTGATTTTCTGACAAGAAGATACGTCGGATGGGCATGTAAAAAGTCGGTCCTGCGCCTGATCTCTCACCAGTCGTGTCGGTTATGCGTCCCACTGGGTTATGACAGTAAAGGAAGAGAGAGTGCTTTTGTGTACTGCGCACACACTTGTGCACTATAAAATTACTCTTGCGTAACTGACCTGGTTTCAATGAAACCGTGGCCCCGTTACCGAAATCAGTGTGGGGAGTAACTATTATCTAATAAGTAATAATCTATTAACTAACCTCTGACGTCATGGGACTCACGGCTGGGATAGGACCTCTCCTCAATGTGACGAGGATAAAATAAAATCGTAGCCCTGTGATATTATAAAAGTCTCATTGGTATTGGTGGATTAAACTAGGGATGCTATTGAGCTCTGTAACCATAACCGAAACCATCGGATAATCAAAATAAATCTATCCAAAACCGTAACTGAATCAGATATAAAAGTTTCGGATGATTTCGAATAAAAGTGAATTCGAATAAAAGAATTTCAAAAGTAAAATTTTGTATTTTACTTTTGAAATTCTTTGAAAATCGATTATCCTTGCCCGAAGTTATCCGAAATTGGCGGATATTCCAAAATAATAACACATCCGTAACCGTTACCGGTATGATACTATTCTCATATTCGTATCCATACACAGATCAGAAATTCCATATCAAAACATATCTAGATTGAACCTGCACTGTCCCTGTAACCTAAGCGATATATACCAATAAGCCACAGACGCCATAAAAACGCTATAAAATACAAAATAATAAAACTATACAACGTAACGCTCAACACTATGTTCGCGTTGATTGCAAATGTATGAAAAAAATAAACTTTTTACATTCATACAAAACAATGCAGTAAAAGATAACGTTATTAAAATAATAATAAAACTTAATAACATTTCAATATGGAAATCGTTATTGGCTTCATACAGAAAATATTACAATCTGAATGGGCCGGATTTGCGAAAAGATTTCGGTGGAATAATATCAATGAATATTTCCGTATTGCAATATCTGACCTCCCGTGGTCTAATACAAACATATTTTGAACGATATTATATTATATGGCATGAGATCGGCAAACGAGCAGATGGATCACTTGCTTATAAGTGATTATGCGTACACCTGCAATAGGAAAAAAATCAAAAACTTGACTTTCTTTGAGGACAGTAACGGCAGGTTTTTTTAGCTCTACACGGAATTTTATTGTCTGGCAACCAATTTTTTATTACCCTTTTCAAACTATTCTGTAAACTGTTCGTTAATAAAAATTGCCTACCAGACGATAAAATTTCGGTAGTGCTCAAAAAAAAACTGCCGTCATTATCCTCACCGGAAGTAAACTTTTTTGGTGATTCACCGAATAACAGAGTGGCTGGCTAGAAGATAGTGACCCAGTGTGAAAAAATACTTGCGTTATGTTTGACTAAACAAATGAAATAACCGGATAAGGTTCGATGTTAGGTGGTGTGGTCACGCCTTTGATTAATATTATATAGATACCCTTACAAAACTGACAATATTTCTGTGCCGCTATACACATTGACATTTTTCATTATTGTTACATTTCACTTATACAGCAAATTGAAAGCGATGGCATTCTTAATTCAATAGCAAAAAAGAAGATGACTAGTGTTTCTAATAACACGGGACGCGTAATACGCGCTACTCGCCGACCGACTCGTCGCATAGGTACTAAACCAAGATTCGAGTCTTCACTTTTTACGCACACATAGATACCATATTATTTAGTATCTACTTCTTTTTAATTTATTACATCTATGCGTCAGGCAGTTTTGTTTGCCGGTCTTGTTACCTAAATAATGCTAGTGGAAAATAACCACAGTACCTAAAACCTTAAAACCTAAAACGTTTAACATCGATGTACAAGTATCTAAAAGCTCGTATTGTGTCGTTAGCTGCGTGAACAATACGCAACCTAAAAAGACCGGAACATCCGCATAGTAAAGCGAGTTAGTTTTTTACAACGCGTCGTGCCTACATTTCTACGTAAAATACAGTCGAATGGGCTTTTGTCTAGGCGTTTCCATGGAATGGTGTTAAATTATTACCTAACTTTTTTTTTTTTGCTAAATCGCAGGCAGGTCATATTAGAGCCATGACGTCTCTGCGCCTCAAGTGGATTAATTGTGACCTTTTCGCGTTATAATACCGCCGCCGTATTACGTAAAAATAGCGATTAGCAAAAATCTTGCAGTCATCGCGCGATAGACGTGCAATCGATTGCTAAACGTCAAATAAAATCGTATTACCTATGCGATCGATTGCTAATCGCTCGCTGTTGTGTTTGAATGCACTTTGCTTCATTTTCGCTTATTATTGCTAACTGACAGTTCAAATCGCTCGCTGATTGCTTTCGTTTTGCTGTAAAAGTCTTACGTAATACGAAAAATTTGACAGCAGTGAAGAGATTGAACGATTGATTATAATTTATAGTTCCTCGATTGTTCGGTAGAGGCAGTACTGTCGCTAGGTTGCTTCTGCTTGACTTTTGCAAGATACGTTATAAGCCCGCCGGCCTCAGCACTATGCTGCTCATGAACTGAACGATATGGCTGGGGTTGGTGCGAATTTCTTCTGCGGCAGAGTATTCGTGCTGCTTAAGGTTCCTGTTTCTGTTCTATTGAAGTTCTGGATAGTTTAGGAGAAGGCGGAGAGGCGTCTTACCCTTTTCCGCGTAGCATCTGCAAGTCATCATATCACCAATACCTATAATTTTCTTGACGTGTTTGTGGAGCCTGCAGTACGCTTTGGTGAGGATTGCCTATCACTAAGTTGTTCAATTCTAAAAGTGTGGGTGGGCGAGATTTGACATTTGTCATTTTCACATTAATTGTTGTCCGCAATTTAATCAGTCCGTTTAAAATTGACGAAACCTTTTGAAATCAAGATGGCGTCATTTTCTTCTGTCAAATGTACGTCATAGACAGTCCTTACTTTTCATATCATTGTTTCGAAAGGCAGTACCAAAGACGGCAGTACACTACAACTAGTCGCTGCTTCTCTCAATGCAATAATAATCTTTATTTTTATCAAAGTTCCAAAAATGTAGCTGGTTATCTATACTTCTATATCTATACTAATATTATAAATAATCCCAACTTAAATGGCCCCACCATTTAAATTGGTACACTTTCTTCAACATGCCTCATCTAAACTAATAAAATAAACAGGAAAAGTTTGTTTGTTTGTTTGCACTGAATAGGCTCTGAAAGTGCTGGACAAATTTTGATAAATTTGACACAGATATAGACTAAACCACTAAAACTTCCTACTAAAACTTATCTGTGTAGGTCTTTGAGTATCCAAAGGTGTAGGTAGTTATATATGTCACCGTAAAATTGTAAAAACCGTTCGATTGTAATATTACTAGAGATATTATAATATGTCAAAAGATTGTCAAATAAAAAATTATCTTTACAATTGTACGCATTATTTTTCGTTATAATTATTATTATGAAAAAGCAAACAAATACGCGGGGAACTTATCGCCATTTAACCAATCGGCAAGGTAAATATTACAATATAACGAAAAATAACGTGTAAAATTGTAAGAAGAAAATTTATTTGACAATCTGTCGACATTTTATAATATCTCTTGTAATATTACCACATTGAGTGCCAAATATATTTTCAGGTCATATTTGGTTCCCACCATACAAATGGTAATCTACGTAACACTACGTACTCGGCACCCCGTTTAAAAATGGCATGTTTTTTTTTTTTTTTTTTTTTTTATGTAATGAACCAAGAAACGAGCAGACGGATCGCCTGATGGTAAGCGATTACCGCCGCCCATGGACACTCGCAATACCAGAGGAGTTACACTTGTAACTCCTCTGGTGTTGCGACTTGCGTTCCTGGTCTTTAAAAACCCCAATTCCCCCCATGGGCCATGGGCCTCCGGTAACCTCACTCACTCGGCGAAACACAACGCAAGCGTTATTTCACGCCGGTTTTCTGTGAGGTCGTGGTATTTACCCGGTCGAGCCGGCCCATTCATGCCGAAGCGTGGCTCTCCCACAAATTGCATGTGTGGTGCCTACAACGCAATATTACGTATTCGCAATATTACGTAGATTGGCACCACACATGCAATTTTTGAACGGGGTGCCGGAGTACGTAGTACTACGTACATGACCATTTCATCTTCTATCCCTTTCCCACCTAGATCATGCCACCCGATCGAATTATTGAATCATCCCTAGTGTCTCACTAAAACCTAACATTGTTGCGGACTATAATATAGGCATGTCTGGTATTGACAGAGGGGACGAGATGGTCTCATATTATTCTTGCCTCAGAATGACACTCAGATGGCACAAAAAATTAGCACTGCACATTTTTGAGGTTTACGTATAAAACGCGCATATGTGGCTACGTTTGAAAGACCGGACATCCAAAATACGGCTCTTGAAGTTTCGGGAAGATTTTGTGAAATATCTACTGGGACTGAACTGTGGCGATACTACTCCCACAGCTGCAGAAGCACCTGGACCACAAATACCGCCAGTACAGCCTGAACAAGTTCAAGCAGACCCATCGCCGTTGCTCCCTGGACCCTCTGTACCACCTGCATCGCCGGCCGTTCATAAAAGTCGTATTCCGTTGAGAGATTTTCATTTCTTATAAAAGCTCCCACCTACTAAGAAGGCTGTTCCAGCGAAGCCTTGTCGTGTCTGCACCAAAAATACAAAACGAAAGGAGTCATCTTTCGTATGTGCCACTTGTCCGGAAAAGCCTGCCTTGTGTGTTGTAAACTGTTTTTACACCTACCACATTGATCCTCGTTTTGCATAATATTATATAAAAATTCTATTGATGTTCTTAGATGTTCCTATTTTATTTTTATTTATAGTTATCGATCTCTTTAGTTATAAAACAAAGTTTTGATCTCATTATAAAACTGTACTTTGGACCTTCAAAGTGCCTTATAAATTTTGTGATTAAAATAGTTTTAAAATAATAATGTTACTTTTTTTCCATGTCATGTCTTATTTGAGATGCCAACGAACCTAAAAACGTCCTTTCCAGGAGGCCTAATAATGCAAATACCCATTTAAATTGTAAGAAAGTGCTACGTTGAATTACGTATTTGGCCTCTAGCATTACTAGTGCCTACGCAATATTACGTAGTTGGCATTCAATGTGTTACAATCTAACGGTTTTTACAATTTTACGGTGACATATACAAATTTTGCATGTTACTCTGCCCATGTAAAATTGTAATTTTTCATAAATTACATATCCTGATACTATTATAAATGAAAAAGTTTGTGAGGATGGATGTATAGATGGATGTTTGTTACGTTTTCACGCAAAAGCTATTGAATGTGTTTTGATGAAATTTAGTATGTAGCTCTGGATCAATACTTAAGCTACTTTTTATCCTGAAAAAGTGCAGTGATCCCGTGGGATACTGGATTTACGCGGGCGGAGCAGCGGGCAAAAGCTAGTAAGTTCTAAAGTGACTAGCTATTTCCCGCAGTTCCGCGAACGAGTAATAAACATACATCCATCCATCTTTAGAAACTTTCACATGTATAATAGTGTAAGATAAACTTAGGCCTTTTCATCCGTTAATGGATGAATCATATAACGTATTCTCCGAGCGAAGTAACCACTCTTGAAATACTGTAGTGCCTGAGACAGTTGGTTTTTCAATGTCGTATGGTTGCCCAAGCACACATGGCATTCTCACAACACAGCCTCTAGGCTTTTTTTCTGGTCTACCAGAGGAATGAACTGATCAATACGTCTGGTGCCAACCATGTGTGGGTTGTTTACAATGTTTTCCTTCACCGTTAGAGCGTCTGTATAATGTACTTGAGATCTGAAAAAGATCTCGTTGGTACACGCCACAATCTGGGACTCGAACCTGCACTCTCTCAAGTGCAAACTAAACGGTCTACTCACTAGGCCACGGAGTTATATTAAATAGTAAATGATATAAATAACCTAGCTAATCCAACAAACGTTGTTCTTTTACCAAATTATCGCAATACTCGATAATAAAACAATAGTTTACGATGTATTCTCAGGGAGCCTAGTAAGAATATTTGAAAGCGGCGTAAACTTTTCGTTATCCAATAAGATTTGTATGGACGGATGCTCTGTCATAATTTTGACAGGTTTTATACAAAAGAGATGTATGGTTTTGAGCCAGCACTATGTACACTGCATAGGTAAATAGGAAAAAAATATGGAAATTCAATAATAAATAATTTGAAGAAGGGTACATGCGTACAAAAATGATTATTTGAAGAGTTTTTTATTGCGAGAACACAAGTTGTTTTGACTTGACTTTTAACGTAGTTGAGAGTTTTAGGAAGAGACGTCTTCTTGAATCATTATTTGTCAAAAGTCATGTCACTGTCATTTTGATCTGATCCGCCATGTTTTATTTTACGTTGTGATGTTCTCCTTGACGAAGTTATTTTCAATGTACGTACAAACGAAGTGAATTAAAATAAAATAAAGAATAGGAAACAGTTACTATATTATGTAGCTATATTTACACATAGTGTACATAGTGCTGGCCCACGCCTCATACATTTCTAGAATATCTCTTTTCATTCGATAACGTTACGCTTACGAGACTTTCAACGTAACGTTTTTCCTAATAAGCAATCCGATGCTTTTTTGAAGTTTGCGCGTTGATAGTTACGGAACCCTTCTTAGACAATAGACTCATTCTGAGTCCTTACATGCTCTTGGTTAGGTTAGGTTAACTTTGCGATGTGACGTCACTTCACAGTTTTGTGTACAAACTGCAAACCCATAAATCTAACGACATAGGCTGCAAAATTTCAATAACAATAAATGTTTTATATCATCGCTATGGTTGTTATATTGCTGTTGGTCACTATACAATATACTTCGGCGTTAGAAGAAACTGTACCCCGAACTGCGTACGAGAAAGATTTTATGTTGGGTCAGTATTTGAATGATTCTTGTAAGTACCGTTTCTTAAACCTCTATTGTCAGTAAGGGAAAGTAGTTCAAAGGGGCTCTCAAAATACTACAAACTATAAAAGTGATCAAAAATGTATATCTAATAAATCTGAAAGTTTTTGAGAATGGATGGATTTTGATGAAATTTGGTACGGTAGGAGTTTAAGCTCTTGATAAACACATAGGCTACTTTTTATCTCGAAAAAGTACAGTTTTCCCATGGGGTACTGTATTAACGCGAGCGGAGCCATGTGCAAAAGCTAGTAGTATAATGAATATCAAGTTGATATAAATAGTCAATAATTTTTATTCTATAAAGTTAGATGGGGTGAGAAGAATATAATTTCCATTTAAAGAAGATATTCTTCTTATATCATCTTACTTTATCCTTCCTATTAATATTATAAATGTGAACGTTTGTGAGGATGTATTAATGGATGATCGTTACTCTTTCACGCATAATCTACTAAACGGAATTTGATGAAATTTGGTAGCTTAGCAGTTTAGGCTCTCTCAGGATACTTTTTATCCCGAAAAAATGTAGTGTTCCCGAGGGATACGGTATTTACGTGGGCGGAGCTGCGGGCAACAGCTAGTCTATCTATACTTTTTTGATTCTTCTTGTTGGCTTTGCAGTCTTTCCAAAATTAAAGAACTACCACATCGATGCTAAACAGATCCCCGAAGACAAGTACAAGTTTATTGGCAAAGTGGTTCACTCCATAAGGAACAAGCACCCCGTCATATGTACCGCAGCGTGCATCCATGAACGTATATTCTTGACTGCTGCGAGGTGTGTCTACAAGTGAGTATGATTACCAGTGGCGAAGGGTTCCTATAACTCCATTCCTATCGGCATCCCTTGTCACTTACCTTTTGCAAACCTTCATAGAAATCCCTACCGATTATACAGGCTCCGGCTTCCCTATGAAGGAGAAGCCTTCGCCACTGATGCTTACTGTATACATTGGTGTCGGCGCTCAACAAGATACCGCGCTATCATTGTTAGTAACAACAGCTCCGTGAATGCGGCAACTCATTACTGCAGTGTGGGTTTATAATATTATGTTTGTGTGTAAGACAATTTGTAGTGTGCGTGAATTCGGTACGCACCACCAAGAAAGTTCCCGCTCGACCAGTCTCTAAACATTCACCTTTATAGTACGCCTCAAAATATTTAAATGCAAAGGAAGTAACCACAACGACTGCAGATGAGGTTGAACTACGTATTTACACGTGAGTATGTTTGCGAGCCCACTATTCAACGGCGCTGTTGAACGATTTTTATCTTATGCCTGGTCGAGCGGGAACTTGTTCGGTAGTACATGTGACACGAAGATTTCAATGTGACGGGCTCGGGCACGCCGTTCGGCGTACTATTTATTGCCGCATTATTCAAATCTGCTAGCGGTAGCTAGTCGAGCGCCAAGACCAATGATTTATCTATGTATTTAGCGTATACTGTAGCTGGTGACGATGGCTGAACTCCTCTGGGAGTCCAGACACACATGATTTGAATATTTGTAGTTAGGGCCAGCTCACGAGACGCGGTGCTTTTAAAACTGAACTTAATTCACCACATAAGAAGATACACGTTTCGTTGCAAGCGGCGCTGCAATGTGGGTGTTTGATATGTTTTACCGTGACGGGGCAAACCCAACGCACTCAAAGCGTCATCTGGTGGCGTAATTGGTATCAAAAATGGTCAATAAGAATGTTCGATATTTTTTCTGTCAGTTCTGTCACCAGGCGGTGCTTGGTAGCCCGACGGTCCTTGTCGTGTCTAAAAGCTATCAGATTTCATGAAAAACACTCATTGAAAACATTTCAACTCTATTGTATTAACGTAGAGTTCTGTTTTCAGTGCTCTAAATTTTTCCGGGTTCCAGTTTAGTCCCAGCCTAAAGCACTGGTCCACGGAGGCGTCAAGATGAGATAAAGTTGAGACAAGAGGGGCAATTTTGCTAAATAAAGCCTGCATTAATACAATTACAATCAAGTCCCGATACGCTTATACTCCCAATAGGTATTTTTATGAACGTTAAACCAACGTGAAACGCGCTCTGATTGGTCGAAACGTCATAAAATCCATTCATCGTAACATGACGCTACACTTTCAATCCAAACAAAGTAAAATTGACTGTTTAAATTATCTACTTTAAATACGAGAATTGAGGTTAAGAGCGGCATAATTTTTTTTTCGGTCTCAAAGTCAAGGTCACTTAATATCTGATGATCAAATTCAGCTGAGTTTTGGCTTTCAAGTCAATTGAAAAGCTGGAGCCAGCAGGTCAATTAGATGAGACCAGAACCTCAATTTTCGTATTTAAAGTAGACTTAATGTAACTTTTTTTGGATTGAAAGTGAAGCGATATGTTACCATGAACGGATTTTATTATGTTTCGACTAATCAGAGCGCGTTTCACGTTGATTTAACGTCCATAAAAACAACGTTTAGGAGTATAAGTGTATCGGGACTTGATTGTAATTGTATTAATGCAGGTTTTATTTAGCAGAATTGCCCCTCTGATGCTATATGAGTAAAAGTGGCCAGTGCTGTACCAATACTCTGTTCGTCTTGTTTATTTAATTTACTTAATAATTATTCCTATGAAATTGGGACAAAGATGTTACATTACATACAAATATTTCTCACAATTTCTTACCTTGACCCAGAAAGACAAGTGATTAAGCATGTTCTTCGTGTCCCAAATAATCTCAATTTGTTAATTACCTAACTACGGCGAAGCCTAAAGGAAAGGTAATGCTTCCAATGTAGCGCCTAAACTACCGATTTTAGTAAATTAGGTGACAATAGATTCGTAATTATAGCCCAGGTAACATAAGCTTAATATAGTGTTTTATTAAGTTGTAGTTATTTGATATTATTTGTATACGTTTTTCAGCGCTATCCCTCAGTATTCTCGTGTCTTCTACCAGGGAGAGAAAATTGGAGTTGGCGCCTACATCCTGCCCACCTATCAGACGAAACAGCAGTATGACGACGTAGCTCTCGTAGTGGTGGACTATGGGTACTCCAAGTATTACGAAGTGGCGTACTTTTACAATTCCTACATGTATAGAGAGGACGACCGGTTCGATTGGCTGGACAAGTATCAAAAAAGTGTCTACGATTACTACGACCATGTTGTCATTGGATATGCTACTACTTGGGTATGGCGTTTATTTTATAGTATTCATACATTTAAACATAATGATAATACATAGCTCTCTAAGTAAGTGTGAAAACATTGGGCATGACAAAAAAGTAACCCCCATATTATGTATCATATACCAGCCTTCGTGGTCTAGTGGTTTAAGGCTTGGCTCTTTACTCAGAGGTCATGGGTTCGATTCCCGCATTGGAACAACAAAAATGTTGTTTCCAAGTTTGACGCTTGGGTCATCTTTCTGGTCAGACAATCAGATGATCAGTCTGCATTATCCTAACCAAACTTGGAAACAACATTTTTGTTCGGCCACCGTCACCTAAATCGATATGGGGAGCTAATTATACTAATAGGTATAATAAAGAGGAAAAGTTTGTTTGTTTGTTTGTTTGCTCCGAAACTACTGGACTGATTTTGATAAAATTTGGCACAAATGTAGAGTAGACCACGGGGAAGGCTACTTTTCATCGCGAAAAAATGTACAGTTTCTGTTAAATCACCTTTGGTCGCGAGCAACATCTAGTCTAGTTAATTATAAAAGGATAATTTCAGGAAGAAGTCAAGGACGGGGAGAGAATGAACAATACAAACTACAATTTAACCGAACTGGACATACATATAGGTACAAGATTTTGTACCGAAATCCTACCCTCGGAGGTGCTGCCTAAACTTCCCAGTACATTTCATGTACCATGCTACCATGCCTGCAGCATGCACGAGTTTACCATGTTCTCGGACAATTGCAAAAGGTATCATGGAGTCGAAGGTGGTATTGTTTGGAATGCGTATAAGCAGAGAATAGTGGGTATTGCGACATGGGGTCCCTACTATGACTTTAACAGTGGGGTATACGACAGCCGGTCGCTACCGGTGGGGTATGCTGTACCCAGTGGCAAACCTTTTGACGAAGCCTTCAAATGCGCAAGGGGGGTTAAGAAAGAGAACAGGGATAGATACCCCGGGACACTTCAAAGAGCTTGTGATGTTGGAGATTAAAGTTACATGATGAAATTTTATTTTTTTATTTAAGGATAAGGACCAGTGGCGAAGGGTTCCTATAACTCCATTCCTATCGGCTTCCCTTGTCACTTATCTGTTGCAAACCTTCATAGAAATCCCTACCGATTATACAGGCTCCGGCTTCCCTATGAAGGAGAAGCCTTCGCCACTGATGCTTACTGTATACATTGGTGTCGGCGCTCAACAAGATACCGCGCTATCATTGTTAGTAACAACAGCTCCGTGAATGCGGCAACTCATTACTGCAGTGTGGGTTTATAATATTATGTTTGTGTGTAAGACAATTTGTAGTGTGCGTGAATTCGGTACGCACCACCAAGAAAGTTCCCGCTCGACCAGTCTCTAAACATTCACCTTTATAGAACGCCTCAAAATATTTAAATGCAAAGGAAGTAAACCAAAGGTATCATGGAGTCGAAGGTGGTATTGTTTGGAATGCGTATAAGCAGAGAATAGTGGGTGTTGCGACATGGGGTCCCTACTATGACTTTAACAGTGGGGTATACGACAGCCGGTCGCTACCGGTGGGGTATGCTGTACCCAGTGGCAAACCTTTTGACGAAGCCTTCAAATGCGCTAGGGGGGTAAAAAAAGAGAACAGGGATAGATACCCCGGGACACTTCAAAGAGCTTGTGATGTTGGAGATTAAAGTTACATGATGAAATTTTATTTTTTTATTTAAGGATGATTGGATAAATATGATTCATACTTAATGGCATGAAGAGAAATATTTTGTTTGGTTTGAATAGGCTCCATAACTACTAAAACAATTTTGACGAAATTTGGCACTGGTATAGAGTAGACCATGGGGTAGGACGTAGGTTACTTTTCATTGCGAAAAAATTACTTTTCCCGCGGAATTTTATAACGCGCGCACGAAGTTGCGGGCAACTAGCTCTAACTTAAAAAAAAACATACATACATACATATAATCACGCCTTTTTCCCGTAAAGGGGTAGGCAGAGACCACTTTTGCCACTTGCTACGATCCTCACATACTCGTTTCGCTTCGTTCACTTTCATTCTTACCATCCATTCCTCCTCTTACATTCAACATAGCGAAGCGGCTCTCCATGGTCCACTTTTCACCTCCGCGAGAAACGAGACGTGATGGGTGGTGAACCACATCGCCGCCATTTTGGATAATTAAATTATTTTTATTATTATCCATTGCGTTTCCACGGATTGGTAGAGAGGGTAGGAATAGGGAAAGGGAAGGATAGGTGGTGTGGAAAGGAAGATTGGTAAGTTGGAGTGGGAAATAGGAAATGTAGGATATTACCGCCCAGGAGGGCAAGGGATAGGACAGAAATAGCTAGGGAAGCCGGGGTCGCGTACCCGTATACTATACCATAACTACCGGACAGGTAAGTTGGGATGAGTACCCCATGATATAAAAAAAAAAAACTTAAAAAAATGTTTAAAAACGCTTAAACGGCCGACAAAGTACCTACTGAGAACTCGAAGTGTTGCTAGTGTCCGCACGACGGTAATCGGTTACCATCAGGTGATTTTGCTCGTTTGTCCGCTTTTTACTTTTTACAAAATTTGAGCTAGATTCGCTATTAGACAACCTGTTTACTCGTCTTAAATACTTATCTATACTTCTATACGATAATAATAAAGAGGAAAAAATTATTTGTTTGTTTGCATCAAATAGGCTCCGAAACTACACTACCCATTTTGATGAAATTTGGCACAGTCAGAATAGACCACGTGGAAGTACATAGGCTACTTTTTATTGCGGCAAAAGATTATACTGGTTGTTTGCTTGTTTGAATTGAATAGGCTGCGCAAGTACTGGACCGATTTTGACAAAATTTGGCACAGTTATAGACTTTATAGAGTAGATCACTGGTAACGACCGCGACTTAGGCTACTTTTTACGACGAAAAATGAACTTTTAAACGAAATTCGCGGGCAACGTCTCAAACTCAAACTCAAACTCAGTTTCACTCTTTCACTAATTATCTAGGAAAAGTAAACGGACGATTTGTCTTCACTAATGGATATTACTGGAATATTGACAGCCAAAGACAAATGGCGAGGAAACACAAACTGGACAGGATAATAGATAAAATAACACTTCTTATGACATGAGATCCGCTAACGAGCATTATACCGCCTGATGATGAGTGATTGCCGCCGGACTCCCACTCGCACTATGTGTTACAACTATCTATTATAAAAAAGTCTAGATTTCCTAGAGTTTGAAAACTTAGGCCTTTTCATCCGATAATGGATGATTTATACAGTATTCTCTGAGCGAAGTAACCACTCTTGAAATACTGTAGTGCCTGGGACAGTCGGTTTTTAAATGTCGTATGGTTGCCCAAGCACATACGGCATTCTCACAACACAGTCAGCCTAGTCCAGAGGAATGACTGGTCAATACGTCTGGGGCCAACCATGTGCGGGCTTCCTCACGATATTTTCCTTCACCGTTTCACCTTCCTAGAGTTTAAATAACAAATTAAAGAATTAGGAACAGTTACATAGTTAGCTTTGGATTTGGTTCCACTTGCACTACTACAAGCATATATGGTGTGTCCACGATTGTATGGAAAAATTGTGGGCCGTTGAAGAGTACGTCAAAATTTCAACTTGGGATCGATTCGGATCGCTCTATGAAAGTTGTTTCTCTGTACGTAAGTATATGTATTTTTTACTCTGTTTAAATAGCCTGCATTTATAAGTAGTAAGAGCATTATAATTTAAAAATAAAAACAAAACAAACCTTTATCTACTAGCTATTTAGGGCATATACCTACATTATTGCGTTTGTAAAAGTAGGTAAGTAATCCGGTCATGTGCGAGTCGGCTTGCACATGAAGGGCTCCTTCCTTACGAAACAGCATAAAATCACTTTTGTTGTTACTTTGTGGTCTCCCATATTTTTTAAATTAATTTTTAGGGTTCCGTAATACTTAAGGAACCCTTATAGTTTCGCTCTGTCCGTCCGTCTGTCTGTCTGTCTGTCTGTCTGTCTGTCTGCGCCTCTAGCTCCTGTAATTATGAATATAAATTGATGAAATTTGGTGCAGTTATAGATTGTGTATAGATCACGGTTTCGGGATCATAAAAAAATAATAATTTTATATTTTAGGGGTGGCTCTCCATACATGTGAAGTGGGGATGAAAAATATTTTTTCACTCTACCTCATCGTGTGGGGTATCGTAAAATAGGTCTTTTAAAATAAAGGCAAGGTTTCATACGTTACTTTTTTATAAAGTTGACCATTTTCGAGTAATCGGCCTCCAAAGTAGTTTGTAAGTTGGTCCCCCCCCTAGCATTTTTAAACTATAGGAGATAGAAACTTGCAAATTTCCATGCTCATAGATCATGATAAAAACTCTTTAGGAAAATTATTGTGAACCAAATCGGACAATAACTTTTGGAGTAATTAAAAAAAAGCATATTGAGCGTTTATAGTTACGGAACCCTCATTAGACATGTCCTGACATGCTCTTGTTGGTATTTATTGTTACAGAGATAACAGAAATGCATAATGTGTGAAAATTTCAACTGCCTATAGCTATCACGGTTAAGGATTCTAGTGACAGACGGACGGACAGACAGACAGACCGACAGCGAAGTCTCAGTAATAGGGTTAAGGATCCTGACGAGAGACGGACAGACAGACAGACGAATTGGCTACAAAACCCTCATAAATCATTCCAAAACACGTGAATTTTTATGTTTTACCTGAATTGCGTATTTCGACGTTTTTTTCCTCAAACGTAGTCCTGTTGATTAAGTTACCAACTCTCAAGTCGTGAAACTTCCTACTTTTACTTCGCAACTTTATCTTTCTTACGTGACTCGGGGTGTGATAATGAAACCGGTTTAACCTGGTTTAACTGGCGGAAACTAGTTTATTCCGGATATTCCTCATTCTTTTTACCTGACTGTGCAAAAAGGGGGCTATGTTTTTCTTGAGTGTGTATGTATGTATGTATAATTGTTTGGCATACTTTGCGGCCTAAATGGCTATATAGATTTTAGCTTGAGAGGTCGTTAGATTCGTATTTACTGTGAGTGACACTAGATATATTATTATTTGACGCAATCGGGTTTTTTGTTTTTTAATAAACGGTATAATAATATCCTCTTCATTGTTATTGACAGCTAGTTCCTACTAGACTCCCGTCTAATTCATTTTCTAAACCACTTTAAATTACCAGTACATCTTTACCACCAGAAAATCCAATGTAATTTTCCTCTTTAATAATTCAGACACTGCTAAAAATGTATAGCATCGAACCGACAAGAACGTTCAATTCGTAATATCGTGAATTTCGCGTAGGTTTAAATGAACAATTGAATATTTATCAAACAGTGAACTAATTTGACAGGTTTTTTTCCCGGGGATCCTCCCGCGTAAACATAGTATTAGATGATACTGTACTTGTTCGGATACAAAGTTACCTATGCTTTAATCTATAGCCTAAACTACTACCATACCAAATTTCATCGAAATCCGTTCAGTATCTACTTTTTGCGTGTAAAATAACAAACATTCATCCATACATCCTTACAAACATTTACATCCTATTACTATTATAAACTTAGCTGTTTCCCGCGGCTCCGATGGAGTATCCTGCAGGAACACTGTACTTTTTCGGGATAAAGAGTAGCCTATGTTTTAATCCAGAGCCTAAACTACTCCTATACCAAATTTCATCGAAATCCATTTAGTAGTTTTTGCATGAAAGAGTAACAAACACCCATCCATACATCCTCACAAACTTTCACATTTATAATATTAGTAGGGTGTGTTTTGTCATAAGGTGTTATCGCAATTTTTAGGTGCATCGGGTGAAAATTATTGTTTTGGTTTGGTACCGTATTTTGAAAAGTAATATTTAAATATATAAAGATAAGTAATATTCATAAGGAAAGCCGGCGGTACTGAAGCCTGTCACACATCAGAAAATACTCAATAGTTGTAGAGTTTAGACTTGTTACCATAGACGATATTTTAGACGAGGCATGTTTGCATATATAAGTGCAAACTGTCTCCACTTATATGGCCCCAGTTTCTGGGGCCATTTTGATACTTGAAGTCCTACTGTAAAACATGATGGATGGCATTTGAGGTAGGTATGGTGAAAACCAAGATGGCGTGACTTTTTCTTGTAAGATTTGTTCTGTTAAATTAACGTGATAACCTATAGTTAGTTTTTAAATTTTTACTTGTTACCTACGTCATAAAAACTCCGAACATCTTAAGCAGATCAATTTATCTGAATATCACAATTATATACTTTATACATAACTAGATGAAGCACGCGACTTCGTACGCGCAAAAGTTAATTTCGCAGAAACTGTACATTTTTCCGCGATAAAAAGTAGCCTACGTCCTTCCCCGTAGTCTACTCTATATTTGTGCCAAATTTCATCAAATTCGATTTAGTCGCTTTGGATCCTATTCAATACAAACAAACAAACAAACCTTTCTTCTTGATTATATTAGTATATAGAAGTATAGACAAGACTGACAATGATACTGATAGTTACTGTGCGAAGTTAATATATTACGTAGCTTAAAGTAATTAACAGGTTTGCACCAGGTGTAGTTGCAATTAGGCTGCATGTGGGACTAATTGTAACAGACACCTAAACAAAGGCAATTACATTATAGCCTGCCTATACACTTTATCTATGTACAGGTAAAACGTGGGCACTTTTCGATCATAATACCATAGGAATAAGGTCCAAAAGAGGTACACTGAAGGTCAATTCTGCTAAATAAAACCTGCATTAATACAATTACAATCAAGTCCCGATACGCTAACGATACGCTAAAACTGTCAAACGGTATTCTCGTAAAGGTTAAACCAACATGAAACGCGCTTTGATTGGTCAAAACTTCTTATGAAATTTCGACCTAAAATCAGTTCTCTTGCAATACAATCAAATTTAATTGAAAGTCTACTTTAAATACGAGAATTGAGGTTCTTGTATGTAGTCATAGTCTTCGCGCGGCTTCACTGATCTCTAGGGGGCCCTATAATAATTATCGTAATAAGGTTCGGCTCACACCGAAATGCGACGCGACGGGACGCGGGATAGCATTAAGATAGACTTCGTGACTGATGTGTGATGACTGTCACACATCAGTCAAGGACTACCAAGAGCCGCCTGGTGACCAATCGAAAATTGTTATTGACCGTTTTTGATACCAGGTACGCCAACAGATGATGCTTTGTGTGCGTAAAAATATTAAACACCCTCATTGGATACGTCTTTAGATTTCGGATTTTTAATGTCAGACAATATTAAAGTAAAATACCATAATCTTGAACTATGCTTTAACTAAAACTCATTTAGTTTTAACATATTGCATGCGTGGCGACGCGCTTCACCGCCACATTCACACCGAGGTATCAATAAATACAATTTAAAGTACTAGGAGCGCAGAAGTCCGTTGGAGGTCGCGGCGAACCGTTTCATACATTATTCAGCATCAGCTGGACCGTTGAAATTTAAAGCTGATGGATTGGATCCACTTTCGGTTTCGATTTGGCTTTATTTATTGTTACATAAATCAAACTTTTTTTCTTTTTTTTTTTCAAATTGATTTATTAATTGGGAATACGTTTTGTTTTTATTTACTGTTTAACTATTAAAGATTTCGTTACGGAATCAAATTATTGTACCATGTATTACGAGGAAAATATATAGGTACTTAGCGATTTAATTATTGTAATTTGTTAGTTTTATTGACTTCTTTAGACGCATACTCGATTTCAAGAGACTCTGAAAGCACATGATATCTTTGTCAAACTCAAAACTGCAACTCATTTTTATTTCCATAAAAGTAATAGCAAGTAAGTTAAATAGCATTTTTAGAATTTTAGGTTCAGAAACTTGCCCGGCGAGAAGTACCGGCGTAAGAAACTAGCGCTGGGCCAAATTTTTCCAGAATGACAGCGACTGCATAAAGCTGTATTTGAGAACTGTCATTGAGAAGAGCTTTAGCTAATTTTATAGCTCTCAGTAATTATAACAAAAATTAAAAACTACTCTTATAATAATCAGACTATGAAAATTATATAATGTTACCCGGGATATTACCAGGAATCTATTCATACCTCGTTCATTTAATTCGGATCGGTAGTTTAAGCACTACGACGGAAGAAACATACATACATAAAGTGAAAACTTTCACATTTATAAGTAGGAAGTAAGACGTTGCCCGCAACTTCGTGCGTGCAAAAGTTGATCTCGCAGTAACCGTACATTTTCCGTAATAAAAAGTAGCATAATGTCCTTTTCCGTAGTCTACTCTACATTTGTGGCATATTTCATCAAAATTTGCCCAGTAGCTTCGGAGCCTATTTAATGCAAACAAACAAACTTTATATTATTAGTATAGATAGACGAGGTATGTCGAGCCACACCTAAATGGCCCCAAACACGGGGTTGTTTAGGCCCATTTTGGTTTGACATTTGCTTTCCGCAGTTTATTTATTATAATGTATGTCATGGGATACTCTTCCCAACTTACCTGTCCGGTAGTTGTGGTTTAGTATACGGGTATGCGACCCCGGCTTCCCTAGCTATTACTGTCCTATCCCTTGCCCTCCTGGGCGGTAATATCCTACATTCCCTATTTCCCACTCTAACTTACCAATCTTCCTTTCCACACCACCTATCCTTCCCTTTCCCTATTCCTACCCTCTCCACCAATCCGTGGAAACGCAATGGATAATCAAAAATAATTTAATTATCCAAAATGGCGGCGATGTGGTTCGCCACCCATCACGTCTCGTTTCTCGCGGAGGCGAAAAGCGGACCATGGAGAGACGCTTGGCTACGTTGAATGTAAGAGGAGGAATGGATGGTAAGAATGAAAGTGGACGAAGCGAAAGAAGTATGTAAGGATCGTAGTAAGTGGAAAGAAGTGGTCTCTGCCTACCCCTACCGGAAAGAGGCAGTCCTGCCCACCCCTACAGGAAAAAGGCGTGATTATATGTATGTATGTATTTATTATAATATTTAAATACTTCTGAAATTAAGATTTGTCTGTCAACTATACTTCACAGTAAGGTTATAAGCTCATCCTTAGTTTTGAAATCATTGACTGTGCTCCACACTTTTCTCCACAAACATTTGATACTTCACACTTTTCCCGCGTACACTCCTCGAGTTTAATGCATAATTCATCGCTCTCACTTTACCAAATGAATTGTGCCTCATTGAATAATGCCTCAACACTGAAATCTCTGTAATAAAAGCGAGACAGTCGCTAATGTGATTAACTTCAACCTGTAGTATATTTCTGTAAAGGTTTTTAAGATTACGAGCGGACGGATCGCATGATGGTACTGCCCGTTGTTTGGTACCCGTTACCAATTCGGATAATAGTAACTCCCCACACCGATCACGGTGACGGTGGCCGGTTTCATTGATACCCAGATGGCCGGTTTCATTGATGATTTGAACCCAGGCCAGTTATGCAAGAGTAATTTTATAGTGCCCAAGTATGTGCGCAGTACACAAGAGCACTCTCTCTTCCTTTACTCTCAAACTTTCTACCCAGTGGGACGGACGGACCGACACGACTGGCGAGAGACCAGGCGCAGGACCGACTTTTTACATGCCCATCCGACGCATGGATCATCTTTCTTGTCAGACAATCAGGTGATCAGCCTGCATTGTCCTAACCAAACTTGGAAACAACATTTTTTGTTGTTCCAATGCGGGAATCGAACCCACGACCTCCGAGTCGAGAGCCAATGCTCTAATCACTAGACCACGAAGGAAATCCGGATAGGTACAATATCGACACAATTCCTGCAACATGCAGAAACTCATTTGTAGCCTGACCGCAACGACTACAGATGTGGTTGAACTATATATTATTTAAACGTGTGTATGTGTGTATGCACGATTCATCGGGGCTGTTAAGCGATTTTTGTTTTATTCCTGGTCGAGCAGCAACTTGTTTGACAGTTCATACTTCATAGCACGGGATTAGATTGACGTGGTGTGAAAGTATTCATAAATATCAATATTGCTTAATATATAGAGCGTTCTAGAAACTTCTGTATAGAAAGACCTAGAACGTTCTTGAACATGCACTGTTCCGTTCTAGTCGCAACTCGAAAGTTCTAGATTGTTTTATGTGGGAAGATCTAGAAAATTCTACACCGCGAACTTTCTGGTACCCGTATCGTCGACGTATAAAGAGGAACCGCCACCGGCCGACTGTTTAGTTAACTGCAAGTGTTCTTCGAGTTAATTTCGAGCGATACCTAAAGTGAATAGTGCGATTACTCTCTGAGACTCCGGCTACGAATTACGATTATGGTAACTTACGATTGAAACATCAGTTGGTACATCAGTGGTACATCAGTGGTACATCAGTTGGTACATCATTGTGCTTATTGCTTAGTGCGAGTTTTGGTCACTACTCACCGTGATGAAGTTAACTATTTGTATGGCATCGAATTATTGTTTGCCACTATGGCGCTGTTTCGATACCATACAAATTGTTTAATACTTAACTTCTTCACGACAAGCAGTGACAAAAACTCTCACTCGGTACTCTTTTTGGTGTGGAAATTCATAGCGACTAAACTCCCTCAGAGGAAACTAGCGTTTAAGCCGAATATCGGACCATAATCCCGTAACAAGATATTAAGCGTTGACTGTAGGGGGTGTGAGGAGGGATAGATACGCTGAGGAAGGACACACGCCACTTTTTATCTCACAAAAAATATAGGGTTCCCGTGTTGTACATGGATTACTGCACAAAATCAGCTTATCTACTCGTAGTTCCTTATATTTTGTAGTAAACTAGATTTTGTGCGCCATATTTTCGAGATAAAAAGTAGCCTATGTGACTTAATATATTTTATTTAATAATATTAAAATAGATAACATAATGACTAGCTACTAAATTATTTATAAATAAAAAGAAAAAAGTGTTATATGTATCTATACAGAGCTGAAACTACTACAATGCCAAATTTTACTAAAATCTGTCCTCTAGTCTTAATGCGTGAACAAGTAACAAACACCCATCTATTCACACAAACTTTCACATTTATAGTAACAGCAGGATATTCTCACCCATATTATAAAAAGCAGATAAAAAGAAAAATGCATCGAAGCTTACTCGCATTCTTTATCTTAATGACCTAAGCGATCTAGACATCAAGTGCATTCTAGATCTAGATCTCAACTGCATTCTAACTTGTAAGACCTAACAGATCTAACGTTAACCCATAAGATTGATGCAGTGACTTGCAGATCTCGAGACACTCAATGTTTAAAAACTATCAAAGTTTAATAAGAGATTCCCTTGTGATTTTCTCCGAAGTCGATTGCAGACGAACTACTTTATAAGTCAGTAGTAAAAACTTTGTTTAAACTAGGCCAATAGTACGACAAGTCTTAAGTTAAAATCATATTTTTATTTCATTCAACGCTGTATTAAATACACAATTTTTAAATAATAATAACATTTTGAAAATGCTAGCAGATCTACTTCAAAACACTAAAACTTAAACAAAAGTTATATCGCCTACTTTATCAAAGAAGTTCTGAGGGTTCTTTTCCTGCCACACGGATAGCCGTGCGTGCTACTTACTATTATAAATGAGAAAGTTTGTGTGGTTAGATGGATGGATGAATATCTGTTACTCTTTCACGCAAAACGACTGAATGCATTTTGATGAAATTTGGTACGGTAGTAGTTCAAGCTATAGATACACATAGGTTTTTTATCCCGTAAAAGTATAGTATTCCCGTGGTATAACATAACTCCCTACACCGATTTCGGTGACGGTGGTCGGTTTCATTGATACCAGGCCAGATACGCAGGAGTAATTTTATAGTGCCCAAGTGTGTGTGCAGTACACAAGAGCACTCTCTTCCTTTACTCTCATAATTTAGTGGGACGGATAACCGACACGATTGACGAGAGATCCAGCGTAGGTCCGACTTTTTACATGCCCACCCGACGCATAGATCATCTTTCTTGTCAAACAATCAGGTGATCAGCCTGCATTGTCCTAAACCAAACTTGAAAACAACATGTTTGTTGTTCCAACGCGGTAATCGAAGCACCCGCCAAGTCCAATCCAAGTCGAGAGCCAATGCTCGAACCACTAGACCACGGATGCTGTGGTATACTGCATTTACGAGGGCGGACCCGTGGGCAAAAGCAAGTTTAGTTTAATACATATTATTCCTATGCGGGTAGCACGCACTGTCGTTTGGAGCATACGATGACCCGCATGCGAAACGGGTCTCGGTAAAAAACATAATATGTTTTAAAATTTTCAGACAGCCCTTTTCCTGTCATATTATGACAGGAAAAGGGCTGTCTGAAAAATTTTCAACATAAAATCATAGACTAATCATTGGTCTCGCGGGGCGCTCTACCCCAGCGAGACCAATTATTCATTTATGCATAAAATGTAAAAATAGTTTCATCATCTTTAGGCACTTTTCGCATTCATCGTGTGGAAATCTATGCTGTATAGATTTGCCAAGTCAGCCAATCACTTATATAACGTGATAATGTATGTTTTCGATATCTTTTCCCGCTTCCGCGATGGAATAGCATCGATTTCAAGGAATATACAAGCACTAACGTCCCATATACGAGTATATAAACAGATTCAAGGAATTGTAGGTACAGTCGAGAAAGATGCAGGTTGACATACTTACTTCTGAAGTTGGTCATGATATATTGTCATGATATACACAGCGAAGTAATTATTATGCGATGTAGGCAGAACGTGAGATAGGTAATTACGGCGTTTAAGCGCAATAGCTATATTTTGGAAATGATGTTTAGACATAACGCGAGTTAGTCGTTCTATCAAATAGGTGTATTAATTTTGGTGTTTTAATTTCGCAGAAACCATACATTTTCCCGCGATAAAAAGTAGCCTATGTCCTCATCCGTGGCCTACCCTACATCTGTGTTAAATTTCATCAAAATCGGTCCAGTAGTTTCGGAGCCTTTTCGATGCGAGCAAACAAACAAACATTTTCTCTTTATTGTATTAAGTATAGATAAAAAATTGTTAAACTGGACATGGCTTAATCTTTAAAATATCTTAATAGTTTTAATGAGATATTTCTCGAAAAATCGTTCTATTTTTAAACCTGGTAGAAATTTTATGGAGATGAAAATCGCCATACTACCAGGATATAAGAATATCGAAGAGTTTGATGTAGGTACTCGCCTTGTACTACGAAATAGAACCGTGCTAAAATCACTATCTATCAAATTCTCACGTAAGACTTAATACGAACTTAGGTGAACTAACCTGATGCTCTACACCTAAGTAAAAAAAGTTTTCTATTTTTTTTTCCTAGTAAAAAAAAATAGAAAACTCGAAATTTAGAAATGCTGATGATCATATAGATTCTTCAATTTATCTTGTGTTTTGGTACTTATTTTAATTTTTTGTCACCGGGTTTTATACTTTGTTTAACCTTTCAAAAACTAAAAAGATAAAGTAAATGTATGCACCCACACGTTAAAATAACAGCAAATAATAGAATACCTATAAAAACCGGCCAAGTGCGAGTTGGACTCGCGCACCGAGGGTTCCCTAAAAACCTGTAGTAATTTTGTTACAGCTTAAAGGTGTTCTAGACCTACTTAGGTCTAGAACACCTTTGATATGAATTTCAATTTAATACCTCGACGTCTTCACACAGGAATGGGGTAGTAAGTTTAAAATTATTAAAAATATTTATTATATTATGATGTAACAAAAATTTACAGTTTTCACAATTGTTCTTTATAAGGCGTTGCTTCGTACCAAATTTCAAGATTCTGAGTTCACGGGAAGTACCCTGCACGTTTTGATTCCCTTGTGTGTCGAACATTTGCAGAAAAGAGATATTTGATTTTGGGCCAGTTCTATGTACACTACATAGGTAAATAGGAAAAAAATATGGGAATATCATAAAAATACATATCATCATAAATTTATTTGAAGAAGGGTACATGTGTACAAAAATGATTATTTGAATTGCAAGAACACTATTTTTAGGGCGGCCATGACAGTTGTTTTGACTTGACTTTTGACGTAGTAGACAGTTTTACGAAGAGACGTCGTCTTGAATGGCATACGTCTTTCTTTGTCAAAAGTCATGTAATTGACAAAATGACATTCTTTAGTTAATTCTGATCTGATCCGCCATGTTTTATTTTACTTTGTGTTGCTCTCCTTGACAAAGTTAATTTAAATGTACATGTAAACGAAGATTAAACAAAATAAAGAATAGGAGACGGTTACTATATTATGTAGCTATATTTACATATACTGTACGTAGGGCTGGCCCAGGCCCCATACATTTCTTTAACATCTCTTTTGCGGCATAAACATCTGTATATTTTGATTGCGTTGGCTTAAAAGTTTGATTTTTTCACTGCTCGAAGGGACAGTAGATCTTAGTATTTGATATAAATTTCAGCTTGATACCTCCACGCGTTCCTGAGAAAAGGGGTCTTGACAGACAGACAGACGGACGGATGGACGGACAACAAAATGATTCTATAAGGGTTCCGTTTTTTCCTTTCGAGGTTCAGAACCCCTAAAAAACGATTCATATTGCTACAATGTGTAGTTTAAATTGCTTTCAAAATATGGTGATATCTAAGTTAGCGCTCGTGCTCGATGATTATAACTTTAATATAATGTACCTTCGAAAAAAACTCGGTCGGAGTTCTAGTGCTACGTAAAATATTAACGCATTTGACAAATAAGATGAAAATAAGAAAATAATAACTAAAAGAAAAAGGATGAGTCAGAATGACCAAAATAGTTACTATCAAGAGGATATTAAGTAAAATAATAAAAGCATTGCTAAATAGTTTTATTGTACAAAAGATTTCCTTATTATAACAGTAAACACTAATAGTTCCAAATCACAACAAATTACCTTTTATCAAAAACTGAAACCAAATGTAGGTAATAGGCAAATAAAGAAATACTGACTATTCTATAATAACTAATTGGTATTTTAATTACTGTACGTGTTATAAGAAATTTAACCACAATAAGAAATACTTATTATAATATTCTTTGATAAGTTGATATTTTATTTCTGTACGAGTTAAGTATAGCAAATCAAACCATTTACATTAAATACCAACACTTCGATAAACTTACTTATAGTGTAATTCCAGAATAGAATTCCAAATAATCCAAACAAAATAATTATTAAATTGAATTACTAAAAATAAGTATTAACTAACATCATTAATATTTTAATATTTTAACATTATAAAAATCATAAAATCATCATCATCAAATCAAATAAGACATATTACATAATAATTTAGCCACTACTTATAAAATAGGTTTACTTATCTGGTATTAATTCCTTTCAACAGCCTGTCCATGACTAACTTTTTAAAATGGCGGACCAAGCTATTATAAGGATAATATGGCGCCAACAGGAAGTAAGGTTGATTCCATAATCAAATCATAGTAAATTCCATAATTTACTAAAATTGTTATAGAAATGATTATTAAATTACTTGATAATTTAGATCAACTAATTATTTTACTATTATTAAATTTTAAACTGAACACTATGAAACAGGAAATATTAAAATGATATTGGACATGACATAACTGTCAAAGTATAAAAATGATTATATTATCTTGTTTTTGAATAAAATTTGTTATATTCTAACACATTCATTATCTATTCATGCATCTTGTTAATTATTCTTGATTTAGCTTTTAAAATATAATTAGTGATCTTGAAAATATTACAAAAAAATACAATATTTGAAACCGTTTCTGAGATTATTATGAGTATAATATTAGAACTAAAGGAATATTTGAGTGACGTTCCAGTATTCGGCCGGCATTCTATGGTTTAGAGTGTTGTTTTGCGATTTGTGGGTGTTTCTGTACCATTTGTCGAAATATCTAATCCTTAGTTAGTGCTGTGTTTATTCTTATAACTAATCGTAAGTATATTATATTTTTAATTAGTTTTTAGTACTTATAAGTTAGGTTTTATTTTTCTCAATAATAATAATCAATCAAAATTCCCAAACTTCATACAAAATTCACTCTGCAAATAAGAACTAGATACTAGGCGATCATAAATCGAAGGTTATGAAAGTCGTTGGTCGGATGTGGATGTGGCAGGTTGGCAGTTGATTACATTGACCAAACCGAACTGTTCTGTCAACTGACAGTCCACTGGATTTGCGGTTTCCGATTCGAATATTCCGAATGAATTTACCTACACGAGTTTACCGTAGAGAGACTACTTCTGGTATTATCCGCTTGAACTTGTCACTAAGTCGTTTTATGGGTGCTCCTAGTTTTTAACCACCATAATCTAACGTGAGTTAATTTCTGTCAAAATAATATATAAAACATAGTAATATGACACACCTAAAGTGGCCTTTTTAGACCCCCTGAACCACAATTATCCTCGTAATTAACTCACACTTTAATTTTACTTTTATTTTATTATAAATGACTGGTCTTGATATCATATAAACTGATTTTTGGAGTTTGTCAAAACGGGGTAAATCAAAACGGGTTTAACGTTGATTTTATGTTTATGAGAATACCATTTTGCAGTTTTAGCATATCGGGACTGAATCGTAACTGTATTATTGCAGGATTTTATTAGCAGAGTATGAGCTCCGTGACCGAGTGGGTAGACCGTTTGGTTTGCACTCGAGAGAGTGCAGGTTCGAATCCCAGGTTGTGGCGTATACCAATGAGACTTTCAGATCTCAAGTACATTATACGGACGGACGCTCTAACGGTGAACGAAAACAACGTGAGGAAACCCACACATGGTTGGCCCTAGACGTATTGACCAGTCACTCCTCTGGACTAGGCTGACTATGTTGTGAGAATGCCGTATGTACTTGGGCAACCATACGTAATTTAAAAATCGACTGTCCCTGGCACTACAGTATTTCAAGAGTGGTTACTTCGCTCGGAGAATACTGTATTAAATCATCATTAACGGATGAAAAGGCCTAAGTTTGAAAATAATTAACATTAAGCAATCATTTTCCAGTAGGTCAATTCTGCTAATTAAATCTTACAATAATATAGTTTCGATACAGTCTTGAAATGTTAATACAGCAAAATGGTATACTCATAACCGTCACACCAACGTCAAACATATTTTGACGTTGGTGTGACGGCCAAATTCCAATGATCAGTTTATTATATCAAGATGATTTATTTATAATTCATTGAAAGTTAATTGGAAGTGTAAGTTATAAACAAAAATTAGGGTTTGGAATTCGAACTTGTAATCTTTGGCGCATTTCACATGATGGTCATAATGTTAGAATATAATTGAGGACATTTTTGATATTGTGAACTCGTATAACAGTTTAGTCATTTACGAAGAGTTGAGTTTTATTATCGACCTATAACTAAAAAAAAAAAATTCGAAAATTCATGAAATTATTAGGACTAATAAACTAATAAGCTATCACTAGTCTTAATATACCGAGACAATTAAATTAAGCTAATTAATAAAACGTCTATTTGGTTTAACAAGTTCCTGAGTTAGGAATTACCGTAAATAACCTAGCATTAGACTGGCTTAACTTGAACCACAGTTAAGTCAAACTTGCCAGTTAGTGAGCCGGGAAATTGCCGTTCTCTGGCATTGTGTAAGTTAGCTCTACGTAAGAATTCTTAGCAATACTTTGACAAAATTATAGTCGAATTTCGGCGAGTATAATTTGAAATAGCGATTTAATAGTAAATTCTACATATTATGTAAGAAATAAAATACGGAAAAAGGGATGAGCAATCAATAGGATAACATAAAATTACAGCTTGTTAACCTAATTATTAGAATATGAGAAGCAGCAATTTATTTTATAGCGGCAAAATTTATCGTTCCCAGGATTTCCTTTTGCGCACACGAAGTTGCGGACAACGTCTCCAACTACGAAAAACAATAGTAGATATTTTTATTCCAAGATGTCAAACAAGACAATCCTAAATACCACATCGATATTCGGATTTTGTTTCGTAATATGCATTGAGCGTGTCTCGCAAAACGGGGCGAACTTCATAAGCCCAAGCCGCTCTTTTTCAAACATTTCCATAAGGAAATTATGCATCCAAAAATTCGGTATAAGTTATTAGGGTGACCAGGCTTCAACTAAATCACTTTTTGACCAATCATGATTTTGTACAAATAAAAAGGTATTAAGTTGTTCAACTGCCACATTTCGTTTGTATCACCGCTGGAAACCAACCCCCAAATACAAGCCACCTGATGTAGTTAGTTTTAATAATCAAAAATAGCCCCAATAAGTAACTAGTTTTGGTGCTGATGTCACATGACTATACTTATTCTAAAAAATATGTTACTTTTGTATGCCCGAAGAGATTTAAGTTTTGACACTTAATGTAAGACCAGCTGCCCTGTTACCTAATATATGGCTGGGAATGGTCTTCATTTTGACGTTTGAACTTTTTAAAACACAATTTAAAAAGTTGAAATGTCTAATTTTATTCGGAGTTAAAGAACCTGGTACGGATAAAAACATAGCTGGTGATAGGTATTAAAATAAAATCAATCACAAAACACAAAATATATTATAGTCTGACCGGGACTCGAACCCGAGATTTGTCAAGAATGCTAGAAGTCCTACCCATACTTAGCAATAAAAGAAAATATATAATAACTAAAAAAAATCACGGTTTCCCTGCGACCTAGCTCAATCGATTTCTCGTCCCCAAAATTCCATACATACTAATTTTCATGAAAATTGTTGAAGCCGTTTCCGAGATTCTGATTTACATAATATACGAGAACTGCTCGTTAAAGTATAAGATGTCATGTAACTCACTTATCATGGAAAATAAATTTGAATTTGATTTGACTTATTGTAACATAATATTTACTAATTTACACAAAAAGTAGAGTGATCTAAATTCATGATTTTTCAAAAGATTATCTTGTGGAGACAAAATCTGTATTTTTTTTTTTCAAAAAAGGTTTTCAGGACTTTTTTAGTTTTAGTAAACCCATGGTCACCACAAAATATCACACCTGGCATGAGTTTATAACACGCAGTCAAGTACTTCAGATTCCTATTGACGGTGGAATTTGGTTTTCAATAAATCCCCTCTTACAAAGTTTGGAGGCCGATTTCAAAGAGTAGGACATTTTTCCCCTTGTTGTTAATAATCTGTTGAACGACTTACATAACAAGGTATTTGCCAATATAAATCTTTTTCTACAAACTAATAAACATGCTAATTTAAGTGTTGTATAATATATTTAAAGTTAAGAAGAATGGGCAAATTAGGACCAGCATCCAATAGCACTAAGGTGTATGTCGTTGGATAGATCTTTTCAATTGAAACAAAAATTACGAAGACAGCTTTTTATTGTCTGTTTGGACTTAGGGTATTTTTGTTACTGGAGAATAATATTAAAGAATGCATTTGAATGGCCAATTTCAAGATGTCCCTAAGTCCATTTTTAAAGATTTGCAATATCAAGGGGCAAACATTACGTTTGCTTCTCAAAACAACACCTTATATCTTAGAATCATGAATTATAGCAAAAATGTAATTGTAGCGCTCATTTTAATTTTTGAACGTTTTGTATTACAAATCAAATTAATAGTATTAAAGAAAAGTGAAAAAAATAATCTGGACTAAGGTACAAACTTACTGGACTTAAGGACTTTTAAATAGGACTTAGGGACTTTATGCCGGACTTAGGGTTTTTAATACAAAATATTTTGGACTTAGGGTTCATTATAAAAAGGAACATTAATTTTTTCTTATAAAAACAGTTAAATAATAAAATAAAAAGTATTTTCCTTTTCTTCTTCTTTTATCTTCTTATATATTATTATTTTAGAAATCTTCTTAAATCAATCTTCTTAAATCTTTTTCTTTAAAATGTATGCTTAATATATATGTTTTAATTACATTAATTAAACATTTTTTTCTTAATACCTATTCCACCATATCTTCTTCATCTTCAGCTGCATGTTCTCCTTCATGTTCATTGATATTGTTTAATATACATTTTTGGACTTAGGAACTTTTTGAACTCCAGTAAATGGACTTAGGTTTTTAAATGCTTAGCAAATAACATACTTAGGGACGGTTCTAAAATATTTTTGTAATACAGATCAGTAGAGAATGACTAGCTGATTCAGCAGTGCTGCTAGTGCATAAAGTCCCTAAGTGGACTTAGGGACATCTTGAAATTGGCCATTCATTTTTACTCATTTGTATTTTTATCTAGTCCTTTGTTATCTAAACTAACATCTTAAGAGGTCATATTTCAGATCAAATCAATTACAAAAATTCAGACACACATGAAAAATATATAGGTACATATTAACAGTATTATATAACATAATATATCAAATTAATCAAATCAAACATGAAATATACGGGTTCTAACTTGTCATAATATTCTATCATTCAGTTCATCCAAGTCAACGATTGTCAAAGTTTCACCCACTTTGGACAAGCGCTTGGAGATCTCCAAGTTTCAATGTCCAATGAACAGTCAAACTCTCAAACTCGAATGAGTCAGTCTGTTTGTAGATTGTGATTATTACTAGCTGTCCCGACAAACGTTATTCTGCCTTAAATATAAACTGAAACTTCTCACAGTTTCAGCCTTCCCTGAACTGATACGATTATTTTAAGATCAACATTAGCTAAAATCGGTCTGGCCGTTCTCGAGTTTTAGTGAGACTAATGAACAGCAACTCATTTTAATATATTTAAGATAAGAAGAAGATTGTTGTCATCCAACAAACTCTGTCTGAGGTCATCCTCTTGTACCAGCTTCTGTCTCGCGACTACATTCGCTTCACAAGTATAAATAGTTAGGGGAACTGAAGGCAAAATGGTATATTTAAGGAAAAACTAGTCGTAATCAACAAAATGTAGCTTTATTATCAGAAACGTTTTATAAAATACACTTATTAGTAATCAGTATACAATTCTTATTAATCACACTTTAATCAAATCACAGAATTTGAAGATATTGGATGATTTCCAAAACCTTCCTTATGGGCCATTTTGCCTGCATGTGAAGGTAAATTGGACCACGGTAAAGAGCAAAATGGACCGTCTGCTCAAACCGTTCTAGTTTTTTCACAGTTGCTTGTTCCAGATCATTTGTTGCCTTATACGTTTCGAACCGACGTTTTAGTGTAGTCTTTGGTACGTTGAAAATTTCAGCTGTTTTTTTAAATCCCATTTCTTTGTTTTTGGCTTTTTCGATAGCTTTTCTCATATTGTCCTCGTCCCATGACTGCCTATTAGTGGTTCTAATATAATTGTTAACCATCTGAAACAGAAAACATAGAAAACATTGAATCAAATGTAAAAATATTTATGAAGGCAAAATGGTGGTCCATTTTGCCCGGGACCGTTTTGCCTTTTAGGTGTTTTTGAATTAATGTCAAATTTTGAGGTTAACCGTTCTACCACTTTTTAATCATTACATACTATAATAAAGATAAAATCATGCACTAAACTGTGTTATATGATTAAATTGATAATACTAATTACAACAAAAGTGCAGGCTGGTCAAAAACTACGTTTTTTACATCAAAATATGAAAAAAAAAACACTTACTGCGATAAAAACTCGCTGTCACGTATGGCAGTTTCGCCGGCACTGACCGAGAGCGGGAGGGGCGCGAGTAATTAGTTGCGTTGCATTGCAAATAGATGGCCCTAGTAGGCTCAAAGTAATTTAACCGTTCCTTTTTACCTGCATGGTCCGTTTTGCCTGCAGTTCCCCTATACTCATTTGTGCGCTCGGTACTGTGTATGCGTGCGCTTGTAATTATCACAGCTTTTATGTGTGTGGCAGGGTTGCGGCTCACTACCTATACATCAAAAGTTCGTTTTAATACGTAACTCACACATAGAGCCGCGCGCACAACTGAGTTGAACTATCTATGAGTTTATAGTCTCATGATATGATATATATTAGCCTATACCCATCCAAGCTAAATGGGCTATATAAAACTAAAATAATTTTGAAAATGAAACTACTACATGTTTCTTGGGATTAAGTGTCAATTACTTCAACGCATGTAAAGTTAATCGTTGTTTAAAATCGTGTTTTCTCTCTCGTTCTTCGTATTAATGAAAGAGAAGGCATGAGATTTAGACATATCCACGATTAACACTATATTACAGGCGTTGGTGAAATTAGGACAAATAGTTCAAAATATGTTGAAACAAACTCAAATGAAATTACTGGTATTTTTTGAATATAATATATTCTTCCATTTTTTATGGTTGTCACTCACATCTATACTAATAATAAAGAGGAAAAGTTTGTTTGTTTGTTTGCATTGAATAGTCTCCGAAACTACTAGACCGATTTTGTTGAAATTTGGTACAGAAATAGTTTAAACCACGGGGAAGCAAATAAGCTAATTTTTATTGCGGCAAAATGTACGGCTACTGCGGGATGTTTTTGCGCGCACGAAGACGCGTGCAACACCTAGTCAGTATACAATGAAATATAATATATTGCAACAGGAATAGTAGTCAACAAAAGTAATTTGACATTATCTATTTTATCTAACAAATATATTTTAATGTTAACTATTATGTGTGTGAGCAATCTAATAAATACAATAAAGAAAATACCCCTAGGAAAATAAAGTAACCGCAGTTAAATAACTAAACTAACTAAAATTTTGCGCAGTTCTATATCGTTGCTTGTGACTGTACCTCTTAATAAAAATATGAAAAACTGTTTTGTGTAAACTTAAAAAGACGCCGTCGGCCATTTTGAGCGCGATACCTTTCTGTAGTTAATAAATCTTGCAGTTTAATTTGCCGACCGCATCATTAGAGCTTTGCTTGCAAATAAACTGGCATTGAATAACCACCACTACGCCCTTACGATAAGGTCTATATTCTGTGTTGTAAATATTTATCAGGTTTTAAAATTACTCAGTCAATTAGCCGAAATTACACAAAAAATTACTCAGTCAATTATTAAAATTACATAAACGTGGTATTTTATAAGTTCAACTTGGCGGTTATAAAGTTTTTCTACAATATTTACATTTTTCCCACATTTTTCTCGGGAAAATTGCATTTCTTTATGGTTTATGTTAGTTTAGGGTGATTATTTCCATGAATGGAGGCTTGCCGTTGGTGTTTCAGAAGTTATATTTTAATAATAACAAAGTTTATATACAATAAATTTCAGAAAAAACTTTTTTAGGCTTCAATAATACTCAAGGAAAACTTATATTTAAAGTTCTCTCGCTCTGTCCCGTCTGTCTGTCCGTCCTTCTAGATTCTGCAATTATGAATATGAATGGATGAAAAGACACTGGGCGTTTTTGACCCGCTTTATGAAAGTCGCGACCACATACCAAAATACTTTTAAAACGTACTATTTTCATCATAGATTTAGCATATACTACCGTAGATCGGCAATGAACTCAATCAGGCGAGAGCAAAATAAAATTACACTAGTGTGCGTGTAACGTGTGTTTGTACAGCTCTGCACACAGTCTATATATTAAATTAAATAAGAAATTCACGTATTTGATATTTCGCTAATTCAATTCATATGCATTCAGAACATGAATATAATATTAAAATGCGATATTATGATCTATTCATTTGTGCATCATTTCCTTTTCAGAGTTCTAAAACATAGCATTTAGAGAATTAAATCTTTCAGTTGTACTTACATGTAAAATGAATAATTCTGTGGATTTTGTAACCATAACTTACGTCTATTAAACATCAAAATACTCGTATTTATACTTTCAAACGCGAGATAAATAAAATTAAGCGGGATTTATTTCGTGAAAAACTGACGTTGGGCCGATACAGGCCACTAGCGTGTACGCGAGTGGTCTCGGCTATCTGTCCCGCTCTAACACATGAGTGTCTATATTTATATCTCTTTCGTATTGCCGATCTAGTAGTATATACTAAATCTATTATTTTCATCCACATTTCATTTTCGGAAGTTATTTTACTGAACTAAAATAACGTGTATTACGTATTAAATTTACGCGGTAGAGCCATGCTTCGGCACGAATGGGCCGGCTCGACCGGAGAAATACCACGGGCTCACAGAATACCGGCGTGAAACAGCGTTTGCGCTGTGTTTCGCCGAGTGAGTGAGTTTACCGGAGGCCCAATCCCCTACCCTATTCCCTTCTCTACCCTCCCCTATTACCCTATTCCCTCTTAAAAGGCCGGCAACGCACTTGCAACTCTTCTGATGCTGCGAGTGTCCATGGGCGACGGAAGTTGCTTTCCATCAGGTGACCCGTTTGCTCGTTTGCCCCATATGTCATAAAAAAAAAAAAAACTTCCCATGGGGGAATAAAGTTGTTAAAGTAATAAGTAAGGACGGTACGTATTTTGTTTATACCTTGTCACAAACTTTTACTTTTTAGTAATATTTACTTTATTTATTTACATACAAACTAAAAATGTACAGTGTTTTTATAAAATCGAAGGATTCCCTCAATTTCTTATGGATCCCATCGTCAGATCCTGACTTCATAATCATGGGACCAACTTAGGAGTAGGTACACCCTTCAAACCAAAATTCGAATTCCGAACTGGACCGATTCGAAATTGGATCGGTCCAGGCGTTATTGACTAATGCATTGAGTAATATTGCATGTAAATGTATGAAATCATTAAACTTTAATTATCATTTTCTCATTAACCCCACATCCCACAGATATGCGACCGAATCCAGGTGTAATTATGCTTACATCTAAACAAATTTTATCTTTGGTCGCCGTAGCAAATTGCTCCATACAAAATTCCCACAATTTTTGTAGCGGCCGGCATCGGCAGCAGCAATTTGTATGGCAACGGCTGCAGCGCCGCAACGCATCGTGTCCTAACGTAAACATTATTTTTCATCATTCATATAATCACGCCTCTTTCCCATAGGGGTAGGCAGAGACCGCCTCTTTCTCGTAGGGGTAGGCAGAGACCACTTCTTTCCACTTGCTACGATCCTTACATACTTGTTTCGCTTCGTCCACTTTCATTCATACCATCCATTCCTCCTCTTACATTCAACGTAGCGAAGCGGCTCTCCATGGGCCACTTTTCGCCTCCGCGAGAACGAGACGTGATGCGTGGCGAACCGCATCGCCGCCATTTTGGATAATTAAATAATTTTTATGATTATCCATTGCGTTCCCACGGATTGGTGGAGAGGGTAGGAATAGGGAAAGGGAAGGATAGGTGGTGTGGAAAGGAAGATTGGTAAGTTAGAGTGGGAAAAAGGAATGTAGGATATTACCGCCCAGGAGGGCACGGGATAGGACGGTAATAGCTAGGGAAGCCGGGGTCGCATACCCGTATACTATACCACAACTACCGGACAGGTAAGTTGGGATGAGTATCCCTGACAACTATAGCAACAATAGAACACTTTTGATAAAGGTTATAATTTTATTACCTAAAATGTTATCAAAACACATTTCTGTACTACGTTTTATAGCATGTCTTTGTAACTAAAACTAGAGAGAAACTAGAAATGCTGAAGTGAAATTTTGCAGTTTTTTCATAAGTAATAAGCAAAAGTACAATTAAAACGTAAGCGTCAGTTCACACTGTGACGCGATGCGATGCATTCACACGAAGATATACGTTTCATTACTAGGACGGCGCTGGGCCCCGATTCTCGTACTCGAATATCGGTTCGATTGTCTGCCTGTCCTGCTCGCGCGCGAATGATTTGACGCCTGTGTGAATGAGACAGCGCGAGAATCGAACCGAGATTCGAGGTATGAGAATTGGGGCCCTGCACGCCCGGCGTAGATCGAAATTCGAACTCTTGCAATGATAATGACTGTGTATACTTAATGTATATTCTTCTTTTGCAATGAGCTCCGTGGCCTAGTAGGAGTTTGATTCGCACTCGTAAGACTGCAGGTTAGAATCCCAGGTTGTAGCGTGTACCAATAAGACTTTTTCAGATCTCAAGTACAGGGACGCTCTAACGGTGAAGGAAAACATCGTGAGGAAACCCGCACATGGTTGGCCCCAGACTTATTGAGCAGTCATTCATCTGGACTAGGCTGACTATATGACATTTAGAAAGTGACTGTCCCAGGCACTACAGTATTTCAAGATTGGTTAATACGCTCGGAGAATACTGTATAAATCATCCAATAACGGATAAAAAGGCATAAGTTTTTTTTGTAGTTTTTGTAGTAGTTCAATTTTGAAACGCTATGCTAAAAATACAGTACCGTGTCGATTATGTAGGTGTAAGCCAATTCTACGAGTATAAGTGTAGTGTTGTATTATATCTATTTAGAAATAAATTTTAGTTTAAGTAATAACGTATTGGTATGACCTGACCCTTATCGTCAGGTAGTATGAGGTGAAAAATACAGGATACCCCCGGGGCTGACGGGCCGATATGACAGCGCTCTGTCACGAATTTACCTCGGAAAAGGTGGCGTGCGGTCGCAGTTGCAAGGATTTTACACCTTACCTTTTACAGGAAGTAGGAACATTCAAGAACACAACAAAAAATAATTATCCAATTACTTAGTAGTTCTGAAGTTAAACGTGTACAGTCTACATGTTGTTTCATTTTTATTTATATATAGGTAATTGTGTACTTATAATGTACTTCATATCAATATTAAAGATTTCAAAACTAAAGATAAGCTTGACGTACATTTAACAGAACAAATCTTCACACAAGTAAAATTACGCCATCTTGGTTTTCATCATACTTTAAATGTCAAAATGGCCCCAAAAAATTTCAAAAGTGGGGCCATTAAACTGGAGACACTTTTTGCCTCAATATGCCTCGTCTATTATAATTATATTATACGTTTATGACTTCAATAATTTGTGCCTGTAATTAAATTACTTTTTTTTTTCTTTTTTTTTAGTAAAATTATTTAGTATAGTAACGTATATAGTAACGATGTTCTTTGCCAAATTTCATAGTTGTAGGTCAACCGTACGGACAGTACATTATTCAAATTCTAAAAGTTTTGTTTCCGTGTAATTTTTATTTCCTGAAATGTGTTGAAACATGCGTTTTTTTGTGGCAAAAACGGCTGTATCTCTTTTTTACGTTAACTTAGAATTCTGACTTATAAAAATTCTGACAACTTTTTTCACAGCTTCAAGATCAGTGTTAATTAATTTCAACTTGATAGCTTTACGTGTTCCCTAAATAAATGCTCACGACAAATAGACAGAGTAGCGGACAGACAGACGAAATCTCTTATTTATCTTATAATGGTTCTTCCCCTTTGAGGTAATAAGTGTTCGCTGTCATACGCACCACACCTTTACCCACGCAGAGATAACATCGAAGATGAGCGCCTATTCAGTAGATGACTGCCCATTTCGCGGGCGGACGGGGAATAAAAAAATTATCTCCGCCCGCCTCCCGACGTGCGCCGCCCTACGCCACTCTGTTCCGCCCTAGCCGCCCTTTCACAGCTGAGTCTCGTTAAGGTGAGTGACGCGTCACAATCTTTTCATTTTGTATGACTTCCCCGAACTCTATCTCTATGAAGGGTCTTATGAAATACTTTATCTAGTCTGAAAAATATCGCACGAAATTTGTTTTGGGATTTGTCGTTTCTTTGTGCTCCTTGGCACTTATATCAAACTCCCAAAATGTTTTTGTGAAGTAATTTTTCACCCGCGACCTCACTCGCGGTTATTACTTTGCAATCTTGTTTAAATAACCTTATTCTAAATGTCATGGGATGCTCATCCCAACTTACCTCTCCGGTAGTTGTGGTATAGTATACGGGTATGCGACCCCGGCTTCCCTAGCTATTACTGTCTTACCCCTTACCCTCCTGGGCGGTAATATCCTACATTTCCTATTTCCCACTCTAACTTACCAATCTTCCCTTCCACACCACCTATCCTTCCCTTTCCCTATTCCTACCCTCCCCACCAATCCGTGAAAACGCAACGGATAATCATAAAAATAATTCAATTATCCAAAATGGCAGCGATGTGGTTCGCCACTCATCACGTCTCGTTTCTCGCGGAGGCGAAAAGCGGACCATGGAGAGACGCTTGGCTACGTTGAATGTAAGAGGAGGAATGGATGGTAAGAATGAAAGCGGACGAAGCGAAAGTAGTATGTAAGGATCGTAGCAAGTGGAAAGAAGTGGTCTCTGCCTACTTCTACGGGAAAGAGGCGGTCCTGCCTACCCCTACGGGAAAAAGGCGTGATTATATGTATGTATGTATTATTTTACCAATGTTTCTTTCTCATATATATTTAGAACGTCATCAGAGTGCGGAGAGTTTTTATCACTACTCGCCGTGAAAAAGTTAACTACCTACCCCCTTACTAATAAACGCTGTTTATGCTTTGAATAGTTACACAGTGTTTTGTCTCCTTCTATAGAATTAAACATGTCACTTATGTGATGTGAACAAAACACTGTATAACTATTCAAAGCTTATACAGCGTTTATTAGTAAGGGGGAAATTGTATGGCAAAAAAGTTAACTATAAAATATTGTATGGCATCGAAACAACGCCCCTAGCGGCAAACAATGGTAACTAATTTAAGGCGACTAGTGAAAAAACTCGCACAGTTCAGCACACAGTACACACACAGGAAGTGACGTGGAACTGATTACCTAAACAATCGTTTAAATATTTTATAAAATATATAAAAGTTTATAAGGATGGATGAGTATATGGATGGATAAATGTAAGGTTGGATGGATGGATGCTTGTTACTCTTTCATGCAAAAAGTACTGAACGGATTTCGATGCAATTTGGTATGGTACCTAGTAGTTTAGGCTCTGGATTAAAACAAAGGCTACTTTTTATCCCGAAAAATTACAGTGTTCCTTTGGGATACTCTATTTACGTGGGCAGAGCCGCGGGCAACAGCTAGTAAGTAAATAAATCTTGATCGGTACAACCAAACCACATAAATTATTTTTATTGTTGCTACAATAACATTTTATATGAAATATTGCTTTTAACAATTACGAAATTGGTGATAATTTAACTAATGAACTTAATTAAAAGGTTTGCAGCACCTGCTGCGTAAATTACTGCTACATGTTGTTAAAATGTTATCGTGAAATTAAATAAATTAACTTAGCTAGCTATATTTATATATCATTATCTACTACTACATGCTTCATTTATTTTTATTTTACAAAAACTACATTTGTAAATACATTATCAAAATTTTGCTTAAAAAAAAAACGAAGTTATCTTACAATACAATAAGTTACTTCGCATATTTCATTTAGATTTTTGCATATTTCTTTAGAAAAAAAAATACACTGCCGCTAAGACGAATTTAACCACACAAGCTAAAATACATCAAGCAGTTTGGGCTTGCCCCTTGGACTATAATATCCATATTTATAATAATAATATCTATGGACGCTTCACAACACGTCAATCTGGCTCCGTGCTAAGTATCCGAAGAATTTGTGTTACAGGTACCAGACAACGGGAAGTATATTTAATACCTTTATACTATATACACATATTTAAGATTTTTACTATACTATACACATATTTAATACACATCCATGACCCAGGAACAGGAAAAACTTTTTGTTCCTTCGGCGGGATTCGAACCCGCGGCCCCCGGCTTGAGCACCAACGCGCTGAACCACTGAGCCACAGAGGTCGTTATCTATGACTATCTCTATGGTTACAATAAATAAATTTGTAAACAGTTACGTAAATAGTTAATTTACGACACAATTCATAAAATCGTAACGTAAACTTCAAACGTTCAGCCAACATCTTCAAAACCTGATCAAGCGTTTTTGTCAATTGTCAAAACGATCAATTGTGTATTAAATCAACTAAATATTTACGTAACTGTTAATAAATTTATTTATTTAAACCCCCTAAATATAGTCATAGTCCAAGTGACAAGCCCAAACTGCTTGATGTATTTCAGCTTGTGTGGTTAGATTTATCTCAACAGCAGTGTATTACTGTTTTTTTTTTCTAAAGAAATATATCAACCTCAAAGTAATAAATATTTTTTGTACTCATTTTATTGAAGTCAGATACGAAATAAACTGTGTATAAGTGTACATATCGACGTCCGTTCAACCGATAGGTTTCATATCCTGTCGGCAACGTTTCATCTTTTTGTACATTAAGTATTTTTCCTCTGATTACGAGTATTCTATTTATAAAAGGAAATAGCTATTTTATTTTATGTTTGAACTTAGTTGAAGTCTATTTGAGGGATGATTATATAAATTATATTTTATTTAAAATCAACACACAAAGAACACCTTAAGCAAAAAAATGTTATGAACAGACAGAATCAAAATTATTTAATTTCTATCTTCAGTAAAATTTGAATTCTACCCATTATGGTAGAGCATTAGGGTACAAGCTTTTTTTTAAACAGAAATAATTCTGTTTTGAAAAAAGCTTGTACTCGTATACACAACTTCGTAAATCTAAGCCGTAGACTTTTGTTGAAAATTAACGTTGGTAAAATTAAAAATGGCAACCTCGACCCAATCCAACTTCTAAATCAAACCACTAAAACTTTGCAGATAGATATTATATTCCACAATGCCGGAGTAATTAATGATGCGAAGAAATTAAATTGACTGGTTAATTATAAATTGTTCCAGTGTTTGTGAACCTAGCCTATTTTCGTTGCTTATAATGAAATGATTAATAACTTATTACAGACTAGACGTTGCCCGCGACTTCGTATATTTATCAACGATCAAAATTAGCCCATGTCCTTTCCCGTGGTCTACTCCATATCTCTGCCTTTCATTAAAAATCGGTCCAGTAGTTTCGGAGCCTATTCACAAACATACAAACTTTTCCTCTTTATAATATTAAGTATCATCATTGTCTAATATCATACTGTTGCTGATCGGGTATATTCTCAATCTCAGGTGAGACTGTCTTCTGTAAGTAGATATATGGCTCCTGGAACGATATACATATAAATAATTCGGCCGGTTTCAATAGCGTATCTACCAATAACTATTTGCTAAAACACCTTTGGTACCATTTGCCGGATTTTTGCGTTTCAATAAACTAATTTAAATAGAGAAATCTTTGTGTTCAGCATTGAACATGTGAACTAGAACGCGTTGACGCAAGATCATCACGTTCCTACTCTACATAATTTAACCTACTCTAAATAATATTTTGACCACATAGCCTGTACATATTTGTGTGCGTAAAGATGTATGAGTATATATTGGAAGAATTGTTCATAATAAATCAGATACCAACTTCTTGTTGTGTCTCACTCATCTCCTATTTCCTTAAACACTCGTCCAGGGCTACTCTCTGGAAGTGTTCCGACCGACTCCCAAATCCATACCGACGGCCTCTCACTGTGGCCAAGACTTCATTAGCCTAACCACAGTCACCTGAGCCTGGGTGATTGACAGTGAGAAAATCATTTCCATACTTATACCCATATCCTTCCAACTTTCCGTCTGTTACCTTAGGGCTCACGGTGCAGACATCCCGCACTTATTATATATATTTGTAGAAGACATGGGATAAACATGCTTCAAATATCGCACTATATTAAAGTACTAGCTCTCAAATTAACACTGTGGGCTTATCGTGGGTAATGTTGGTTACAAAATGAAAAGAGAACTTCACCTCTATTCTGAATAGTACTAAAACTAAGCACTTCACACTGTTTTAATCACTTTTTTACTGTCTATTAAAATAATAACGACTGCACTTATTTCATTACTTAGCACTTATATTCACTATCACTAACAAGAACACCGATAGTTTCCGAGCCAACCTCTCGCCACGACGGCTGGTAGCATTCTGTCCCGTGACCATTCCTTGGAGGGAAAATGTGATCACAACTCCCACCACACCGAACGCGCGAGCTCGTCAAACTGGACTCTATCAGCGCCAAACAACATGGCGCTAGTGTTCCCATCAACTATACTTCCGTACTATTGACTTGCTTGTCAATTCAGCAACAAAATATTAACCTCTTCGACACGGCCATCCTGCGTGACTCACGACCTCGTGAGTACCTAATCCTCTAACCAAACTTAAAACCAAGGTATTAGCTTTACCCTAGCTCGGCCAACCTGACCATTTTTATCACATCACGTAGGTAATATGACATTCTATAACCCTCGATGCAAATTGAAGGCTATCTTAATTCATAAAGCTGACTGTACTTTGTTTGATAAACAATCTATTACCAGATTATCTCCCGCACATAATGGCTAGACCCAGGTACAACATTACGGTAACCGAATGAGAGATCAATTGCTCACTTATTTCTCATTTGCTTTTGCTTAAACCCACTTAAATCCTTTAGTTCATATACACCTAAGGTCAATGTTTTCTATCCGTTATAGCACCCATCGCATATCTTTTATGCCGTAGACCAACCGTATTAAACACCGCATAAAATTATGACACATCCACATTAGAATTTAGGATGTTAACGCAATTCTTTGACGCAACGCAAAACATGTGACCGTTACTATATCCTCATCACTAGGTACGTAACTTGTCACTAAGTGACAATAGAAACCCAAAAATAATACCATTCCTCATCTTTGTATCAAACAGCAAGTAATAGCGTTGTACCGTCAACAGCAACATCATTACTATGTAGTAACGACAAACATACCTACATGCCATCGTCACTACACAGCAATAGGATACCAATATGAACCGCATAATACTATGCCTTTGTCACTACTCAATGTGTATTAATAAGTAGTGACAGGATACCACCATCAAAATCATTATGCCTTTGCCACTACTCAATGTGTATAAGTAGCGACAGGATACCACCATCAACATCATTAGTGTGTAGTAATGACGTACATACTTGACATCATTCTTACACAGCAACGGAATTCCATCATCAACAACTCATTACTATGTAGTAATGGGATACCATCAACAATAACATCACTACTATGCTGTAATGGGATACTGTAAATACTGTGTACTCGTATAACGCATAGTGCAAATTACGTTTAAAACGGGCGTCACCCCACCATTGTAACTCTTGTAACTGTTGTACCTCCAGGATCAAATAAAACTCATTGATGTGATCTCAAGGGTGCCCTAGGGGCATGCTAAAGTTGTTTCGTGATCCTCGATGAAATTAAAAGAAAATAAGAGGAGGAGTAGGTACGCACCACGTCGCAATGGCCAAAAGCCAAGAACAAAAGAGTAAAGCATCACGAGAATGAAGATAATTGCTGTTTATTAAGCTGCTACCGGGAAATCAAAATGCTAATTCGATTAAACTTCTTTAAATCGCGAACGCTTTTTTTTAACCTCTTTTTTTTGTTGTGAATTAAACTCAAACTCAAAATTTCCATTTCCATGTAGGTTATAATATAACGCTTATAGAATTGTCCTACATGATGCCTACCACCGGTTCGGAAACTAGCCCGGCGAGAAGAACCGGCGTAAGAAACTCGCACGGGGCCACCTTTTAGCAAAAAGATGGGAAAATTGTTCTTCTGTCTTGTTTCAATTAAGCTTTGATGTCCGATAGTTAATGTAACCCATCATGTGTATACTCATGGACGTACCATACAAACTATTGTAATGTTATGATCATTGAAATTAGCATTGTCTAAAAGTAGGTATGTAAGATTACAAATTCAGTTTACAACAAGTTTTAGCTTTTCTTTAACTTACAAGCAGACACACTGTGTTTTAACAGTATGTCATACGGTAGACCGTAGCGAGAGTGGCTACCATAAGCGATAAAGTGACGAAGTTCCTTAACACTCTTGGAAAAAGTTCCAACATACACGATGTTCTTTAAAGTCCACTTTTGAAATTGATAATCAATTATTATTTTGTGTTACTACATGTGTAGTACCCCAATAAAGAATTAAAACTGTATGTCTATGCTTCAAAAGTAAACAGCAAGTTTGAGCTTCATTAAAGTAACTGCAGGCGCCAATGGCGGATTATTCTAAAGGCAATCTAGGCATGTGCCTAGGGGCGCGAGGGTACAAAGGGGCGCTCCGACCAAGCGAGGTGGTAATCCCGGTCAGGCCGAAGCCCTGGGCGATCACCCCCCGCCCCCAGGGGCGCCGATGACATGTTTGCCTATGGCGGCCTCAACGTTTGATCCGCCTCTGGCAGGCGCTTAACAATTGCAACAAATAACCGGTGGAAACACCTAGCCGCAACATGTATCATACAGTTAAAAATCAAACGTTAAATTGTTATTTGTCATCTTTAACGATTCCGCCTGATATAAAAAGATTATAGTATGTCAAATAAATAGGTTGTAGTTTGTTTAAGGACCAACTTAATAATCACTGAAGTCTGCTAAGTGAGTATCGACTCGACAGTGTTATTCACCTTCTTATAAGACCGGTATGAATGTATGACATACCGAAAATAAATAAAGAGCATTGGTAATTTCATTATGAGAAATTGTAAACTGAAAACTATAGTCGTCTCATTTATCACCTATTACCATGTTACAAATTATTTGATATCACGGAATGAAATCTCGATAATGACATGTAATTACCAAAAGATAAAGTAATTAAACTTTAGTACTGTATTTTCCGGTGTGACCTTCAGCGGTCATTCAAACAATAATAATAATAGGCTTTAAGATGTATGTACTATGTACTAGTTTTTACTTTACGTTCCTTTTTACTCATTTACTTGAACTTCTAAAAACCTTTGCTTATAAATCCAGCATAATTTAGCACCACTAATTATGATACAAAAACAACTTCACCAAGTATCTCCCATCATTGTGAAGCGACTAGACCAGTCCACTAAAGATGTGCACTTGGCGCTGTCGCCCAAGCTGCTCGGTCACACAGCGCTGCTCGCTGCATACCTTGGAGCGCCCATCGGTACTCGGTTGCCGTTACCGCTCGAACGTCGAACTTCCATCGAGCTATTGCCACTACTACATCGCAGTCTGCCACTGCCACGGCACTGCAGCACAGTCATTGTAGAACTCCCGGCACGATCCACTCTTCAGAGAATTCGGCCCGCTGTTGTCCCATCTTTCCGCAATTACGCCAAACATTTAGCGCGCTGCCTTGGTTGCACACTACCAAACTCGATCCACATTATTAGCACTGATTTTATTTTCACTTTTTGTAAACCGCACAAGATTACACATTTTTTTTTTTTTTCAACTACCGTCACTTTTTTTTTAACTTGAACAAATACTTGAAATTCTCATCTTGAACCAACATGAATCCCACTTTCTGATGTAGAAGACATGGGATAAACATGCTTCAAATATCGCACTATATTAAAGTACTAGCTCTCAAATTAACACTGTGGGCTTATCGTGGGTAATGTTGGTTACAAAATGAAAAGAGAACTTCACCTCTATTCTGAATAGTACTAAAACTAAGCACTTCACACTGTTTTAATCACTTTTTTACTGTCTATTAAAATAATAACGACTGCACTTATTTCATTACTTAGCACTTATATTCACTATCACTAACAAGAACACCGATAGTTTCCGAGCCAACCTCTCGCCACGACGGCTGGTAGCATTCTGTCCCGTGACCATTCCTTGGAGGGAAAATGTGATCACAACTCCCACCACACCGAACGCGCGAGCTCGTCAAACTGGACTCTATCAGCGCCAAACAACATGGCGCTAGTGTTCCCATCAACTATACTTCCGTACTATTGACTTGCTTGTCAATTCAGCAACAAAATATTAACCTCTTCGACATATTTATTTATACATCAAATCTATGGTTAGGGTAGGGCTGTAGGGCACTAGGGCATTAGGGGTTAGGACTCTTAGTGTTAGGATACAGCTCTCCCCCATAGTTTAACATTTGGTCTGTAGCGAGCTACACTTAGATGATAGATATGATAGATGCTGCTGATAGTAGAGATGATAGATGCTGCTGATGCTGTATGCTGATGCTGATGCTGTTCTGATAGGATGATGCTGATATAGGGTATAAATGATGAACCCAGTTTGGTGCGTAATAACGAACTGCGTTTATTGTAAATAATTATGAAATTTATATGCTACAAAAATGCTTATCTAAGATGCACGCGCGGATATACGCGAGGCATACGAGTGCAATGACACATTGACCCGTACATCTTGCCAGTCTAAAAAGAAACAAGAAACAAGGAACAAATGTTATAAAATGATTATAAAATTATAAAATAATTGTATAAAATTGTAAAATATTAAATTAAATAGTATGATATAAGTATGTAAAATGTAAATGATTATTTTTAACGAATAAATATAAAACTATAAAAGAATCTATTATGTCAGTCTATGCGCGGTATTCTATCAAATGTAACCGGCGGTGGTGGCGGCTGATTGCCGACTCGACGCATAGGCAGGTGGTAGACGCTGGTGCCGCCGGTGGGTGCGCGCTCCTCGCTCCGACTCGGGCGCGCAGGCAACGCGTAGGTGGGGGGCGCATGTGCTGGACCGGCCCGCTCCTCTTCTCTGATAGTCCGTACTGGGGTTTGTGGTGGCTGTGTTTTACGACTGTTGTTTAATGCTCTCTTTCCTTTGATATAGTAAAACAGACAAGACACCGAAACTGTTAAGGCTATAACAGTTAAAACAAGGAAGTATATCAAAGCGTAGTGGTGTTTGTCGTGAACTGAGACGTCATTGATGCTTGCTTCTTTCAGAGAATGAATCTGTTTCTTGATGGTCTCGTACAATCCGTCGTCTTCTTCTTTTGTTATAGGTACGGAGACTGATGTATTTATAAAGTTATTTAAAGGTGATATTGTAGGGAATAACATTCCTTGCATAAGTTGACTGTGAATATTAATATTACTTCTGTAGTCATGATGTCCAAGTAACATAAAAGTGTCCCCTTTCACAGTGCAGTCCTGACCTAGCACAATGATGCCGCTTCCACTAAGCGTGTGTGACGTCAGGCTGGCCAGACACATGACGCGCACGTGACGTAGCCCAGAGCTGATGTATAGCCACGCTGCGCTAGAGTGCAACTTGATCCACCTGTCCGTACATTGCCTTGGTTCTATTATGCAAACTGTTTGTTTACTTTCTGGGGTTAATATTTCTGTGTCACAAATTGAATGTTTTATCTTCAGTTTATATATAGGTCCATTTAGGGCACATAGTAATCTGGCACCATGATATTTTGTGCAGGATAAAATGTCAGTTTGCGACATGGGAATAAATGTGTCCTTTCTCATGTCGAACGCCATAAACTCCATGATAGGCACTGCATAATATGTAGTATTGTGTTGCGTTGATATAGGTAAACTGATGATTCGATCCAACTCGTAGTTATCACTCGTAATCAGCGGAATGTTTATTTCCATAATTAAATAGTTGTTTTTGATGTTAGTTTTGACGTGTAGAATTTCGTATAGATATTTGATGTTCTCCGGTTTTACTGGTACTGATAAATCTCCATTTAGTTGCCCAGAAATAATATTTAATTGCTGATTTAGTTGCTCCGGTGATATGATGTGGCTATCGAGTCTTCCTTGGTAGATATTAGTCACGGTGTTGATGAGGCTTTCTTGTGTCCGACGGACATTTGATATCATGTTGTTTATATTAATTGTGTTTGTAATTATGTAGTCTGATATTCTAATTATATTCTCCTCCTTATTTAATTGTTGTAGTTGACTATTTAACATTATAAATTGTTCGTTCATGCGTTTTTCGTTCCGGGATATTATATTATTTTCGGTTTCAATGATTGATGTCTGGTTTTTCATTAGTTGTAATAGATGATCTTCATTTTGATGTAGGGTTTCTATGTCCCGTCTATACTGCTCGGCGAACTTGTCATCGAGCACCCCGAAGAGAGCGTTGGCCACGTATCCAATTCCGTTTATTAGGCCTCTTTTTGGTCGTCGGTAATGTTCTGTGCTCAAAAGTAAATTGTTGTAGTGTTCGATTTCGTTGAGCTCATTAGCAAAATGAGATGAAGTAGACGTGCAGATCAATAATTTTGTTTCATTGCACGTGGTACTTAAATTATGTATATATTTCTCTATATTTTCGATGTTTTGCCAGTACGATGTCATGTTGTAGTAGGCCACAAGAGTCCATTGGTCTTTGATGATTTGAATGTCAGCAATTTTGTCGAAGTAGAGCGACTTGTTTTCGTCAATTTTCGTGATGTTTATTGTTTGCTGGCTTGATGGAGTGATGGCCATGATGAATAATAAGTTTATAAAAAAGTTTTTCAAAATATTTCTTCTAGGTCTCAAATTTTTCTTCTGCTCTCTTGATACTTTTGGTTCCTCATTTTGATCTAAAATTTGTGCTTTTTCTTCAATAGGTAAGATTATTAATTTGCTGACAGGTCGTTTGATGACGTTATTTTGTGTTTTTAATGTGACTACCCGGGTATGTCCGTCCTTTCCGGGGTGAAGTTCACACACACGTGCTAAAGCCCACTTCCCTGGCGGCATGTTCTCCTCTTTGATGATGACTATGTCGTTCAGTTCGATGTCTTTGATAGTTGTTGTCCATTTTGATCTAGATTGTAGAGTTTGTAAATATTCCCGAGACCAGCCCTTCCATATTTGCTTGTTCATAGCTTGTACTAATCGCCATCTCGATGTTAAATGCGTGATTTCCGGGTTCGTCTGGGGTCTGGATAAAATGGGACCACCGACAAGAAAATGTCCTGGAGTGAGACAGTTGTCGTCTGGATCTTCCGTAAGAGCACAGAGTGGACGGGAGTTCATACATGCTTCGACTTGGTGCAGTAAAGTAGTCAGTTCTTCATAGGTAAGCTTCTGTTCCCCCATCACTCGTTTCAGGTGCTGCTTGAGGCTCTTGACAGCTGCCTCCCATAGACCGCCTGCAGAGGGCCATGACGGCGCATTGAAATGCCATGCTATGCCCATCTCACTGATATTATCGATGACGTCATGATTGATAGTGCTGATGATTTCCTTGTATTCCCTTTTCAAGAAATTCGAGGCTCCGACGAAGTTTGTCCCGTTGTCGCTGTATATATTTTTTGGCGTGCCGCGGCGGGAGCATAGGCGCCGGAGTGCTGCCAGGAATGCTTCAGTGCTCAAGTCGGATACCAGTTCTAAGTGCACCGCTTTGGTTGCCATGCACACGAACACAGCGATGTATCCCTTGCTCGTACGGACACCCTTTCCCTTGTTTAGCTTCACGTCTACATGTCCAGTGAAGTCCACTCCCACGTTGATAAATGGTCGTGCGGGTGTTACTCGGGAGGGGGGTAGGTCCGCCATGATCTGATGCTTGGTCGTCTGACTGAAGCGTCGGCACTTGATGCAGTTACGTAATTGCTTTTTTACAGCGCGTACACCGCTAACGACCCAGTAGGTATCTCTGATGTATGATAAGGTAAGTTTTGGGCCCCCGTGCAGAGTCGTGCGGTGCGCTTGATCTATGATGAGCTCCGTGAGTCTGCTTGAAGTAGGTAAGATGATAGGATGCTTTGCCGAGTAGCGTAAGATAGTGTTCCCAAGTCGTCCGCCCACTCTCAAGATGCCATTATTATCCAGATATGGATTCAAGTTCAAAAGTTTGCTGTTAGATTTTAATATTCCGTTTTTATTTAAAGATGATATTTCTTCAAAAAATTCAAAATTTTGCACTGTTTTTATAATCAAATTAAATGCATTTTCGATGTCGCTTGTTGTTAAATTATTTGCTTGACAAGCGTTCTTGCGCGCTCGATAAATGAAACGTGATATCCATGCAATTGTTTTAGCGATCCGAGTGATAGAGCTCATTTCATTGAGCAGTTTATAAATAATAGAGTCGGAACTTGATTGTAAGGCTGTTTGCACACGGTAGCTTTTCCTTTTTTCAAGTGTTGGTTCTTGATATGTCTCACTGCTTGCATGTTGATGATTTTGTTGAATGAATTTGGGCCCTTCCCACCATAGTGAGTGATTGGAAAGGCATGTGCTGCTCATGCCCCTCGTCGCACAGTCTGCGGCGTTATCCTCTGACTTTACATGCTGCCAACACTTAGCGGGAATGATATGTGTTATTTTTCGTACTCTGTTTGCGACGAATTGCTTCCATTTTGAAATATCTCCATGAAGCCACCCTAATACTATCATGGAGTCAGTCCAAGCATGTAGGTGAATTTCCTTTGATGAAAACATAGTGTCCAAAACCTTCTTCATGAGTTGAGATAGTAATACTGCTCCTAGTAACTCCAGTCTGGGTAACGATATATGTTTCTTTGTTGGAACGACTTTTGTTTTCGCAGTGATGAGCCTCGATGTGTATGCGCCTTTATTACTTTGTGCCACTAAGTATATTGTGCATGCATACGCCTTTTCGGATGCGTCACAGAACCCGTGTATATGAAGTGACTGACCGCTATGACCCACATAACGTGGGATTTGAAATAAATCTATTTTTGTTAGATCTTTTCTCAATTCACTCCACTCATTTTGTATAGCATCTGATAAGGTGTCATCCCAGGATAATTTTGATAGCCATGTCTGTTGAAATAGGATTTTTCCTCTGATTGTGAGCGGTGAGAGCCAGCCGAGTGGGTCATATATTTTTGATACTTCTGATAAAAGTTCTCTTTTGGTGATGTTATTTTTAAGGCTTTTTGTTAGGTTGTATTGATAAGAAAATGTGTCAGAGGCAGGATTCCATCTCAAGCCCAGAGTTTTTCTGTTTTCAGCGTCCTTGAACTCCAAGATAGTGTTCAGTTGCTCAGATGATAAATCTTTTGTGAGTTCAGGTGTGTTGCTGGACCATTTTCTCAGATTCATTCCCGCATTCTTCAGGACTTCTATTATCTCCCTTTGTAACCTTTTTGCCTCAATGATATCGTCACTTCCACACATTAAATCATCCGTATAGAATGAATTAATTAGTGCTTGCGCTGCAAGTGGATAATTTCCTTTGTTATCGAATGCTATCTGACGTAACGTGCGCATGGCTAGGAATGGAGCGGCCTTGGTACCATACGTCACAGTGGTAAGATGATATGTTTTAATGACGTTGTTATTTGAGTTCCTCCATATGATAGATTGTAAGGGTTGATCGGAAGGTCGGACCTTAATTTGTCTAAACATTTTCTCTACATCGGACGTCATGACATATTGGTGTTCCCGCCATTTAAGAATCAGTCCTTGAAGGTCCTGTTGTAGGTTAGGTCCACTCTCCATAAGGTCATTGAGGCTGTATCCCGATGACGTTTTCGCGGATGCGTTGAAAACTACACGTAGTTTTGTTGTTGTAGAGTCGGGTTTCACGACGCCGTGGTGAGGTAGGTAACATGTTGTCTCGCTCACACTTGTAGTGTTGTCTACTTTTCGCATGTGCCCCAGTGACTCATATTCATGCATAAACTGTTTGTAGCTGTCTGAATACATTTTATTTTTTGCCATTTTCCTTTCCATGTGTGAAAATCTGGCTAAAGCTATTGATTTTGAATGGCCTAATTTTTGCTCAAAGTTCTGCTTCATAGGGATGGCTACCTCGTATCTACCATCCTCAAGACATCTTGTTGTTGATTGATATAGGTCTTCACAATATTGTTCAGATTCTGATAAGGGCGAGTTTACACATGACTCTTGGATATCTTCAATTTCCCAGTACTTGGACAAATCTTCCACTTGATTTAAGATAACATTGCAGCTGAATGTTTTCACGTTGCCTGATAGTATCCATCCCAGCTTGGTATGTTGGGCGATTGGTGCGTGTGGGGGCCCCCTTATGAGGCCTTCCATGATTATATCTGAGTATACACTGGCGTCCAGTAGTAAATCAATGGGTTTTGAAATATTATACTCTGGGTCAGCGAGGTTGAGATGTTGAATGTGAGGCCAGGATTTGATTTTAAATGATGAGTTAGGCAGGTTGTTGATAACGCGTGACATCACAAGTGCTTGGGTAGTAAATTGATAATCTTCGTATATTGATTGGCAGACAAGTGTAACCATGCCTTTACTTTGTTTTGTACTGGGCCCAATGCCGGACACCGATGCATGATAACGTTGGCGCTGCAATCCTAGGAGCTGAGCTGCATTTTCTGATATAAGAGTAACTTGGGACCCTTGATCTAGGAGCGCTGTTAAGGTGATATATATTCCGTCCGCCGACTGTATCTTGATAGCCACTGTTGTGAGCAATATTTCTTCGTCGTCGGTTGCGACATAGTTTGTATAGTGATGTTTAGGTAGTTTGCTCGAATTTGGAGCGCTTGTTGCTGAGAGCGAATTTGCACTCGTAGCGGGTGACGGCGCATCTACGTTGCGCGTTGCTTGCAGTTTGCTGTACGTGGACTTTGGTTTTGACTGCATAATTGAGTCATGAATTTTTGTGTTATGCGGTTCATTGCACTCTTTGCAACGCCGCGTTGAATAGCATGGTTTATCTTGATGCGTGTAGAGACAATTGGGGCAGATTTTATGTTTTAGTAAAGTTTCCATTTGCTCTTTGCCTGATAAATTGAAGAATGCTTGACACATGTATAGATCGTGGAATGATTTACATACAACACAGGTCTTGCGTGTGTATGTCGGTGCGGCTTGATAAATTCTATTGCGGAAAGGTTTGTTTTGATATTGCGGCGACATAGCGGTTTTCTTAAGATTTGACCATCTCGGTGCTTGATAAGTCTGTCTACTAGTGCTTTGATTTTCCTTTTCTCTGCGCTGAATAGGCTCTAAGGCCGTAAACTTGCTCTCGATGAACGACATAAATTCTTCAAGGGTAGGTAGAGAGCGCGGCTCCTTGCGAGACTCCTTGTAGTCGCTGTATGTATCCATATCCAACTTCTTTGACAGGATGTGTACCAATAAAGGATCCCAGCTGTTAGTGTTTACTCCCAAATTATGTATGGCGTAAATACATTCGGTAGTTGTGTCGTAGAACTTCTTCAATTCATATGATGATTGTTTATGAATGTTTGATTGATTGAGGAGTATTTCGACTTGTTTAGTGAAGAGTAGCTGAGGATTGTTATAGCGGTGATTTAATATTTCCCAAGCAGTCTCGTAGTTTTCTGCAGAGATGTGAAGATGTTGAATCAGGCGCTCTGCCTCTCCCTTGACCTTACATTTTAAATGTTGCATTTTTTGAGCGTTCGTGATATATTTGTTGTTATGTATTGCTTCGGTGTACAAATCGTGGAATGTTGGCCATTGGGTATATTTTCCTGTAAATATTGGTATCTCTATTTGGGGAAGAGATTGTTGTTTATGTGCGTTTGAATATAGTTTTTGATTTAAATTTCGTTTCATGTTGATGTATTTCTTTTCAATGTCGGCGAATGATTCCTCATACTGTCTGTCGGTTCCGGATGATAAAATGTCTACTTGCAAATGGAGTTCGTCGATGTTACGCCAGCGCTGCTGTAGATTACGTAACTCGTCTTCAATCTCCCATTTTTCTTCTAGGTTCTGCTCGTTGATGCGTTTTATTTGTCGTTCCAGTGCCCGAAAATTAGCGTATTGTTGGACTAAGGTCTCCTGATAGTCTTGGCGGGATTCGACTTTATCAACGTGAATTTTTGGGAGTTGAAATTGCGTTCTGGGGTTGACCTTGGAGGTTGAAGGTGTAGATCCATCCACAGGTGTAGTATGTCCGCTTTTTGGGGTTGATAAATGCGAGATTGTTGGAGTCGGAGGCCTTTCGGAGTCCGATGTCATGATTGCTCGTAGCGTAGTATAAAAGTTCTTCACTTCGGAGTAAATATCCTTTTTAAAATATTCTGATGTTTTGTCTTCGGCGGCTTGCAATGTTTTGTTATTGAGCTCAAACTCTCCCCACAGATTGTCAATGGCTGCAATGCGTTTGCTAAAGTATTCCTGCGTTTTTCTGTCCGCGGAGTCCTTTTTATAATTAATATGGATCTTTTCGATCTCCTTGATGATGGCGCTCTGACGTTCCAGAAGTTCTTGCATGATGATAAATGATATATTTAGCGTAGTTAAAGTCCCTTTACAGTATGTGCGTCCTGTTCTCAACTCTTCCGGGGCGACCCGCTGGTGGGAGACCGGTCGAGCCGATTCGCTACTGTATCAAGACAATTAAATACACTAAATATTTAGGTATTTTTTTTTTTTCTAGTAGAGACACGATGATGCGTAGAGCGTCTTGATAATGATCTTGAGCCGATATGATGTCTTGATAAGATGATGTTCTAAAAATTTCTTCTCAAGGTGTCTTGCTGATGATAATGATGATATGCTTCTGATAATCCAAAGATGCGTTGATTCTCGTTACGAAGGACCAAAAAAAATGTAGCGAGCTACACTTAGATGATAGATATGATAGATGCTGCTGATAGTAGAGATGATAGATGCTGCTGATGCTGTATGCTGATGCTGATGCTGTTCTGATAGGATGATGCTGATATAGGGTATAAATGATGAACCCAGTTTGGTGCGTAATAACGAACTGCGTTTATTGTAAATAATTATGAAATTTATATGCTACAAAAATGCTTATCTAAGATGCACGCGCGGATATACGCGAGGCATACGAGTGCAATGACACATTGACCCGTACATGGTCCTTCGAGCCGGATGTAGTCTGCATCTCGGCGTCTGGAATCTCTGTGACAGCGAGATCGCTGACAGCGATACCAAAATGCCTCCGTGGTCTAGTTGTTAGAGCATTGGCTCTCGACTCGTGGGTTCGATTCCCGCATTGGAACAACAAAAAATGTTGTTTCCAAGTTTGGTTAGAACAATGCAGGTTGATCACCTGATTGTCTGACAAGAAATACGATCCATGGGTCGGATGGGCATGTAGAAAGTCGGACCTGCGCCTGATCTCTCGTCAGTCGTGTCGGTTATCCGTCCCACTGGACTATGAGAGTAAAGGAAGAGAGAGTGAGCACTCTTTCTTTAGTGTGCGCAGTATATAAGAGCTTGTGTACTGCGCACACTCTTGGGCACTATAAAATTACTCCTTCGTAACTGGCCTGGTTTCGATGAAACCGGCCACCGTCGCCGCGATATCGGTGTGGGGAGTTATTTTTATTGGTGGATAGGATATTGAAACGGGCCGTTAGTCACATGCTGTCCTTGTCATTTCGTGTAGCAGAGACAGCGACAGCCTGCGATTTTGATTAGAGTTTTAGTATTCGTTAGACTATCTCTGATACGATAATATTAATATCTATGGACACTTCATACCACGTAAATCTGGTCCCGTGGTTAGTTCTCGAAGAACTTGTGTTACGGGTACGAGACAACGGAAATATATTTAATACTTTTAAACTATATATATTATTATATTTAAGATTTTTATTACATTATACATATTATATTAAATATACATCCATGACCCAGGAACACAGAAAACTTTTTTGTTCCCTGGCGGGATTCAAACCCGCGACCTCCGGAATGAGCGCCAACGCGCTAACCACTGAGCCACAGAGGTCGTGAAGCCACAAGAGTGTTCTCATAATGTTTACCATTACCGCTGAAGCGTACATAATTTTATTAAGTGTGGTCGTCGACAAGCCCGTAATTTTTTAAATGAAATTGACCAGAAAACGAGCAAACGGATCACCTGACGGCAAGCGGTTACCGCCGCCCATGGACACTCGCAACGCCAGAATGTAGATTCTGCTAATTTAATAAATTTACGACACGGGTTACGACCCAGTCCCGATATGTTAAACCCGCAAAATAATATTCTCGTAAACGTCAAACCCGTTTTGATTGGTCCAAACTCCAATAATCAGTTTATGATCAAGACCATTCATTTATAATTCAATAAAAGTAGAATGAAAGTGCAAGTTAATTACGAGAATTGGGTTCTTGGGAGTTACACTTGTAACTTCTCTTGGCACACTTGCGTCCCTGGTCATCAAAATCCGAAACGTCATTAATACGTACGTTTCTGCGAATAGTGATGATGTCCTCCACGACGCATCCGTCGACGGCGACCCTTAATGCCTCCTTGAATGAGCTCGTATATGGCTGGAGAAACCGAGCTTGGTCTGAAATACTCGGTCACACGTTGCGCAGTATAGCTGACCAGTGGAGTTGTACGTATAGTTATACATGGGCTTAGGGCGAGTCTTGCGGTGTTGGCGTTTGGAATCCAAATCTTCCATACGAGCTTTTTCGAAGTTCTCGGTGCCTTCTTTTACAACTTTTCGCCAGTCAGGCCTCACATGCGCCAGCTCCTGCCAGGTGTTATCTTGTAAGCCACACGCAACCAAATGCCGCTTGAAAACATCCCTATAACGCAAGTACTGGCCCCCAGGCTTACGCTTTCCAGTTGTTAACTCCGAAAAGAATACGCTCTTAGGTAAACGGGTGTCGCTCATGCGCACAAGGTGTCCACACCATCTAAGTTGGCCTTGCATGAGAAGACACTCTATACCAGACATTTTTGTGCGCCTTAGAATCTCAGTGTTTGGAACTTTATCTTGCCATTTGACTCTAAGAATTGCACGTAGACACCTCATGTGAAAGCTATCGAGACGTTTGATATCAGCCTTGTAAAGGCACCATGTCTCGGAGGCATAAAGCAACAGGGGTAGGATAATTGCTTTATATACAGCAAGTTGGCGTAAGTCGTGACAAGTCGAAGACACTCTTATCGGTTCGCACGTTCAATTGAATCTGACCGCTACAGTTCCTCAAGAAGTACAGTTCCTCAAGTTTGACAGATCTCACACAGCTCCTCGTAATTATTATTTAAAAAGTAAAACAGTGCATATTAAGTGTTTTATAATATATATTATTAAATAGTGATAAACAATTAACCAAAAAACATTTCAAACGTTATATAAAAAGTGAACTACAACTATTTAACAGTGAAAGTAATTTATCGTATGACAGAGTGAGTCAGCTGTTTCGTTCATACATATCTACAGTGTCACAACCTTATTAAATATTTATAACTATAAACTAATTTTGGTCTAACAAATATCGTTACTGTTTTATAAATAAATATGCCTAATCTAAAGTGCTTCCAATGTGCAAAATTCCTGAGCATACATGACAGCATCAAATGTAACAAATGTAATAATACATACCATCGAACCTGTGCCAAACCATCCGACCCCAAAAACACAGCAAAGTTTTTTTGTCGTACTTGCAAAGTTGATGGCAGGTCTCCCACACTTCACGAACAAAACTCTCCTAAGGACATTTATGTTGACGCAACGCCCAATAGTTCCGACTGTCTCTCGCCAAACCCCCTGGCCGAAGAGATAAAACTACTTAGGGAGGTCATCAGTGAGTTCCGGTCAGAGATGGTGTCCATGAGGCATGAAGTCACAAAACTCAGTACAACCATAGCGGAGATCCACAAACGTGTGGACGTAGTCGAATCGCGTATAGCTGCAGTGGAGCAGAAAATCGACGCGCACACATGCACTTGCGAACCGGGCCCGGACGTTACTGAAGTGATCGAGCGTTTAAAACTGGAACTGAACGATCGCGACCAGCAGAGCCTACAATGCGACGTGCAAATATCGGGCCTGCCCGAAAAAAATGGGGAAAATATTATCCACCTTGTGGGGCTGGTGACCAAAAAGATAGGTGTCGACATTGGCGAACATGAGATCGTGAGCGCTGTTCGCAAGGGCATCAAAAAAGTGGCCGTTAACGCCGAGGATAATGCGCGCCATACCTCCAGGCCCATTGTCGTCAGGTTTTCACGAAAATCGGTACGTGACAATGTCCTGAAGGCTGCTCGGGTTCGTCGTGGCGTGGATACATCTGGCGTGGTAGATGGTGCACCTCGTCGCTTATATATAAACGAGCACCTTACAAAGATAAACCGAACTATATTCCACCTAGCCCGGGAGGAGGGACGTCGCCACAGCTGGAAATATGTCTGGACGCGTGGCGGGGTTATTTTCGCCAGGCGTGATCCTACTTCAACAGTACACCGCATACGAACGGAGGGGGACTTTAGTCGGGTTTTTGGTGTCTCATCTGTTGGTCAAGGACTTTAGACATGCTATTACGTAATATACAGATTGTTTATTATACTTTAAATTACATTTTCACCTTGATAGAATTTTTAAATTTTAATATTGATGTATTGTTAGATATAATCTTAGGTATTTGTGTTGGTGTAAAAATAAATCGCGGCTATGTTCATATAGCTGTAACGATAATTGATCCGCAGCTACTATATTATAACAGTCACACGACACAATGTTATAACTTTCATATTATCTCACATGTATTTTTATATATTGTTTTAATTGTACATATTTATAATATTTTTAATCCTATACAAACCCTATTATTATTAGTAATTAATTATTATTTCACTATATTTGCTATATTTTTAACTACATACTACATTATTATACAACAATACAATTTGCATAACTTTATAAAATGATTAACTTCAAAAATATTAAAATTGGTTTCATAAATCCCGGATCTCTCGGTTCTAGACACGATGAATTCTTAGTAGCTATGAATGTTCATAATTGTGATTTAGTAGCTATAAATGAAACTTGGCTACGTACTGGCGAGGACGGCCGTGCGCCCCGAGTTCCAGGCTATCACCTAATCCACATTCCTAGGCCTGTGAGTATTAGAGCTCGCGGGGGCGGTGTAGGTTTTTATTTAAAAAACGATTTAAAAACACAAATACTTAAACACCCAGTAACTAGTAATGTGGAGCAAATGTGGCTGTCTGTTAAGGCCAACGGTAGGATTATTTGTGTTGGCACGGCATACCGCCCTCCATGGTTGTCTATACAAGTGTTTCTGGACGCCCTAACTGACAGCATTACTGCCCTGAATAGTTACGACAACATATATTTAATAGGCGATTTTAATATTAACTTTTTAAATATCAATGGCGCATATAGAATGTTGGATGACTTCCTGACCGTGCATCAGTTGCGACAGTTTACAAAACAGCCTACTCATTTCACGTCAGGTACGGAAACCCTACTTGACTTGGTCTGTTCGAATGCAGATCAAATTCAAGTTTGTGTTGATCATATCCCTGACCTTAGTAGTCATGCATTTATATCCTTTACTATAAACATCCGTAAGGAAAAGTTTACACCCAAAATGATTCAGTATAGACCTATAAAGGAAATAGATGCACATGACCTAGAATCCACAATTAGTTCTGTAGATTGGAATTATATACAGCAGCATGCAGACGTTAACGAGATGGTGCGAGACTTTAATAACAATGTCTTATGGGTATTTGATGTACTGGCACCTGTTAGAACTATAAATATAAAGCAAAAGCAATACCCATGGATTACTTATAACATTAAATTAATGATGCGACGAAGGGACGAGGCATACAGGCGGGCACGAAAAAGTAATAATGACTTACATTTATCATTTTATAAAAGCCTCAAACGAGAAGTGGCACTGGCTTTGTCACGGGTGAAAGCTGCTTATTTTGAAACATATATAAACTCGCATATCAAACAGCCGCGACTAATGTGGAAGCATCTTATGGATAATATTAATTTAAGCAATGCAAAATCTAATCTCTCTCTTCCACCACAATTTAGTAACCCATCTATGATCAATAAACATTTTCTAGACATCCCTGGCAGTAACTCTGTGCCTTTATCTACTTTTACTTTCTTTGTCGCTAATAGATTTAACACCTCCACTTTCATGTTTACATCCGTTGGCGCCGATGACATAAATAAAATCTTAAACTCACTCAAGTCTAACGCTATGGGTGCTGATTTCATAACGCTGGATATGATATTGGCTATCTGTCGTTATCCAATATGTCTAAATAGCCTAACAAAATTGGTTAATTTGTCTATAGAATCTTGTACTTTTCCTGACGCGTGGCGCCTTGCATTAGTAAAACCTATACCTAAAAAGAACAATGTTAGCGAACTCAAGGAGCTAAGACCTATAAGTATACTTCCTTGTGTATCAAAGGTACTGGAGAAGGTTGTTTGTAACCAGATGACTCGATACCTTGACGCCAATCGTATATTACCTGAGGTTCAGTCGGGTTTTAGAAAAAGACACAGCACCACATCCGCTCTCATGGATGTAGTAGATAATATTCTCACAGCGCAGGATGCAGGCGAGGGTACGATACTTGTGCTACTCGATTTTTCGCGCATTTTTGATACGATTAATATTTCCTTGCTACTAGCTAAAATGAAATATTACGGTTTCGATCAGAATGCTATAAATTGGTTTGCAAGTTATTTTAATAATCGTACTCAAATAGTCGAGTTACGTAACGATTTAGACGGTACTTTGATGCGTTCAACGCCATGTGAAGTGATAAGAGGAGTGCCTCAGAGGTCGGTTATTGGGCCAGAGGCATTTGCGTTGTACTGTGCCGACATTGTACGAGTTATAAAACACTGCAAGTTCCATATCTATGCAGACGATATACAGCTGTACATATCTTTCAAGCCGAGTCAAGTCCACGAGGCTGTGATTAAATTGAACTCTGATCTTGCTAGGATCTCGGAGTGGTCTTCAGCCAATGTCCTTGTTCTGAATCCGATGAAAACTAAATACATGATATTAGGTTCGAAACTTCAAATTCATAAAATAAAAGTAGCGCAGCCATCAATATATGTAGATGGAGAGTTAATCGAAAGAGTAGAAGAGGCTCGTAATCTAGGTATATTAATGGACGAAGGTTTGAAGTTTGAGAAGCACGTAACTAAAAGTGTTAGCAATTGTTTCTATCGTTTAAAAGTTCTGTATAAAATTAGAAACTTTTTGCCGACCAATTTGCGTGTTATTCTGTGTGAGTCACTTATATTATCCTAATTAAATTACGCGGATTCAGTCATCGGCCCATGTTTACTATCCAGGTCGAAAAAACTAATTCAAAAGGTTCAGAATTCTTGCGCCAGATTTTGTCACAACGTCCCTCCTCGTGCTCATGTAACACCCTACATTAACGAAACCCGTTGGCTTAAGATGGATTATAGAAGGCAACTACATTTTGCTACGTTATTGTTTGGGGTTATAAAATTTAAAACACCGACCTATCTCCATAGCAAATTACTGTGGGCAGGAGATAAACAGCTGGCTATCACTACAAGAGGTTCTTCCTATCTTCTAGTCACTCAGTTGCACCACACTTCCGCGTTCAGGGGTAGTTTCCGGTATTTGTCCAGCAAGGTCTGGAACAATCTGCCGCCACCATTTCGTGCTCTGCAAACAACGCAAGGGTTTAAGTCAAAATATAAAGCGTATTTACTGCAGCAACAAGCTGCTTCTAGCTATATTATAACTGCCCGTTAAATATACTAGCTATGCTACCGTTAAATATGTATATTGTAATGTATTACTATTCTATTTATTTATTTTTAATAATTATTATATTTTATTATTGCATATAGGATGTTTACATAATTTGCCTATGATATACAGGAATACTTTTTCATCGGTACAATAAATTTTACCACGTCATTGGTATCGATAATAGAGTACATTTCTCAAATAAAAAAAAAAAAAATTTTTTTTCATTTCAATTATTTTATCCTATAACCAATCTAATACCGCATGTGCGCACTAACTACAAGGCGTCAACGGGTGCGGTATGAGGTAGGGGGCGGCGAGGTGGGGTAAGCGATCGGCCGGGCGGCGCACGAGTTGGCAACAAAGCATCGATAGATGCGTAACGTATCCACATTATGTATTAGTTTAGCGGATAAGTTCAGGGATTGATAATTTTGTTTTTTTGTTCCAAAGGGGTAGTAACAAAAATCGCTAGTATTTTTTATTTTTGACAACTATTACGTGCGTTGATTTATTGTACTGGTGAAAAAATAACCCTGTATAAGTCAATAAAATAATATAAAATATAAGATTACTATTACATATTATATAATTTATACTCACTGATAGTTTTGTTAGCCGAAGCCTTGGCGGTATTTTTCCCTTACAATAAGGTCAAGGTCAAGTTTTCGTCGCTACTAGCTGCACAAGATTGTAAACAACACACGAACTACTGACTGCGTCCATTACTAGGTACTACTTAGGTACTAATTACTACTAAGTATACTGTCTTTATCACTTACATAACCTTTGTAATAGCTAGCGTCTGTATAAAAATACACTTAATTAATTGTACATAATGTTAGCAATATGGCATGTAGTTGTAGGATACTGCGATAAAATAGTAGCTGTGGTGTGGGTGCTGAGGCTGTAGCACTTAAGGCGACACCGCGCCGACTGAAAGAACTTCACGGCGGCGCGGCGCGCGCGCAGTGAGTTGTGGTCCAGTATCCCGTGTTGCGAGATAAAGCTGTAAACAGTGGCGTCTGACTGTAATTGTTTTGTTTGTTCTGGGTTTATGTGATGTTTTTAATAATAGAAAATCATATAATAATTATTTATAGTATGGTTTGTAAAGTAAAAAAAAAAAATTAAAATAATGTGCTGATGTGAGATCTCAAACTGATAGGGGACCACGGAAGATCAGGCGCCTCGGCATTGCCGTGGTCGATGCCTGAGTGGATTCCCTTTGAACATGTGGTGTAGGGATTTTATTCTGTTTTTCGATTTTTTTTTTTTTGTTGTCTTTATGTCCCTTATGTGTGTTCAATAAATATATTTTTATTTATTATTTTATTTATTTATTCATTCATTACGGCAGCAAAATAGAGGGCAAAAAGTGTAGGGGCCATGACACAGCCCTGCTTGACACCGCTTGTTACCGGGAATTGGTCTGTGAAGTCGTTTTCATGACGAATTCTGGCCATCATTCCATCATGGAATTGGCGCACTATGTTAACAAACTTCACAGGACAGCCCATTTTCCTCAGAACCGTCCCACAGGGCCATTCTAGGTACTCGGTCAAAGGCTTTTTCCAGGTCGACAAAGCACATGTACAGTGCACGTTGCTGTTCTAAGCATTTTTCCTGCAGTTGTTTGACCACAAAGATGGCATCAACTGTGCCTCTATTTGGGCGGAAGCCGCATTGGCTTTCAGGGAGACAGCGCTCAGCCAACATACTTAACCGTCTATTGATGATATGGGCCAATATCTTACCGGCTGCAGTAAGAAGAGCAATGCCCCTATATGCGCCGCAATCTGATAGGTCGCCCTTACCTTTGTACAGCTTGGATATGACAGCATCTTTCCAGTCTTGGGGTACGACTTCTGTAGTCCATATGCGCTGTACTATTTCAAACAGTCTATTTTTAATAATGGGCCCTCCATATTTGAAAACTTCGGCAGGTAGACTATCTGAGCCCGGGGACTTGCCGTTTTTTAGCCGCGCCGTAGCTTTGCAGAATTCTTCAAACGAGTGAGGATTATCAAGTTCAGGTGCAAGCGGAAGATTCTCTAACGCACTGATGTAGGAGAGATCCGCTCCTTGGCTTCCAGGATTAAGTACTTCTTCGAAATATTCCGCCCATCGAAGGAGGACATCCGCTGGGTTAGCCAGGCGCTTAGATTTATCGCGCGAGTAGACTGGGGCTGTAATTTTATGCCTCGGTCCAAAGACGCATTTTAGCCCTTCGAAAAATTTGGAAGACTGGTTGGTGTCAGCAAAACGTTGCAGTTCTTCAGCTTTTCTAGACAACCAACGATTCTTTTGCTCTCGTACTTTTATTTTAAGCTCATGTAGTATGGCTTTGCGCCGAATGTTGTCGCCCTGGCGATGATTTAGTTCGTGTCTTGAGTCTTCGACAAGTTTCCGTAACGCTTCATCAGAGTCATCAAACCAGTCTTGATTCCTCTTAAGCGGTTTACCGATAAATGTCTTAGGGACTTTGTGCAGTGTTTCGGCATAGTTACGCCAATCATCATCAATTGAGACACTTTCGTCCGTAACATTCAGCGCTGCGCCAAAAGCGCTATCGAGGTCACGTTGTAAGTCCTCATTGTTATGGAGTTTCGCAAAAGCTAGTCTAACGGGAACTTTATGTTGCATACGGTGTGGAGGCTTATACTGTAGTTTTATCTTAGATCTTATGAGACGGTGGTCTGTCCAGCCCTGGGCTCCACGCAAAGATCTCGTTATTAGGACATCTTTGAGATCTTTTCTTCGAACGATGATATAGTCGATGAGATGCCAGTGCTTGGAACAGGGGTGCATCCACGACCTCTTGTATTTTTCAGGTAAGCGGAAGAAGGTGTTTGTGATGCTTAGGCCAAATTCAGCGCAGAGAGTTAGTAGGATAGCACCATTTGAATTATATTTGCCAACACCATGTCTTCCAATAGCACCCTTCCAGGCTGCGTGTTCTGTACCGACGCGCGCGTTAAAGTCTCCAAGCAGGATCAACTTATCGCTGGATGGAATACCCCGTAGTACGTCCCTTAACTGAGTGTAGAATATGCACATGTCTTCATCTGATGAGGTCATGGTAGGTGCGTAGACGCTTATAAGGTGCAAGAATTTTTTGGGAGATATATGCAGCCGCAACGTCACTAGCCTGTCATTGATACCTATAGGGGGTTCTACTAGAGTCCTTGCAATTGAGTTTTTGATCGCAAAACCAACGCCACTGGCCGATCTTTCCGTCGCCGGCTTTACCATCCAGTAATAGGTATACCCACCCAATTCCTCACAGAGTTCGCCACTTTCTGTCAAGTGAGTCTCACTTATAGCAGCTATATCTACATTGTACCGGGATAGTTCACGGGCTATTAGAGCGGTCTTCCTTTCCGGGCATAAGTTAGTGTCTCTATCCAGTAGAGTTCTTACGTTCCAGGTAGCTATATTGAAGATTTTTTTGCTATTGTTCTGACCGCGATTAGTTGGTGCCTAAGTGACTGCGGTTGGACACCTAGGAGAAAATGAGACGGGCTATGTTTAGGCTACCTTTTCTAGGCCCCTCCCCGGATTGGGGAAAGCAGAGCGATCCTGAACAGGGCTGCTTTGTCACCAAACGTGCTGCCGAATCCGTCCTCCCGTCTCAGTCGAGTCAAGAAGCGACCACTCTCGTTTGGCCGCCTACGTGCAGAGAGTCAGCTAAGAGCCAAGCCCACCAGTCCGACTCCCACCACCAACGCTCTATCGCCGCAGGACTTGTGATTATCTCATTGTCAAGGTTCTTGCTAGGGTCATCAGCGCGTGAGTATATTATAGTGGATGAACAGTTGCGCAGCCACAAATCCACTCCCTCGTCCCCTTTCCCAGGTGCCAGTGGATCGGAGTACGATACGACCAGCCGAGATGCAGGGATGCAGTGAAAGGCCACAGATCTCTTAGAGGATCAAGACGAGTGCCCTTAAGGCCCATACGGGGGCCTTGCTGCACCGCCATAGTCACCGGAACAGTTGCCATACTGACGAGTCGGCCTTCTATACCGGTACAGTCTTCATGTACTATGCGGGGGATCATATATATGGATGGATGGATGTTTGTTACTCCTTCACGCAAAAACTATTGAACAGATTTTGATGAAATTTGGTATAGTAGTAGTTTAGGCTCTGGATAAAAACATAGGCTACTTTTTATCCCGAAAAAATATAGTGTTCCCAAGGGATACTGTATTTACGCAGGCGGAGCCGCGGGAGAAATCTAGTCAGTCATAAAAATATACCAAACAGCAAATATAAAATATGACCACTACATTGCATTCGGGATTTAAATAAATACATCTTAGATAGTGCAGATTTATCCCCAGAACAAAGCACGTATTCCGCCATTTTGCATTTATTGCGCGCGTGATCGCGAGAACTGTAATATGGCGGAATTGTGTTGTAACCCTAGTATCATCGTTTGCATATAAACCCAGCGTGCCATTATTTTTCTACCTGCTGTGACGTCACAAAAGCGTGATGATAACTCCCCGTCCCCGAATAAACGATTCAAAGGCCGTCGCGCGCGATGCCCTGTCACGTTTTTTTTAAGTTTGGCACCGAGAATATTCGAAAGGAAATGGCGTTGAAGGAAGTATTTTTTACTCCAATATTACATGTGAAGTACATGCACTTGCGTGGTCTAGTCAATATGATTATGTCTGTAGTTGTAAGGGAATATGGAATACAGGATCATTTTCACGGAACAACTTTTTACAGAAATCGTCCATTTAGAGGTAGCGCTTTGGCATGAATGGCCCAGCATAAAGTGCTACCTTGGCCTTACACAAAACCAGTATTAATTATTTATCGCTAAATTACTGAAGTCCAAGTTTAAAGGGGGCAGGAGGACTTAAGGATAACGCTGATAATACCTCTGGTGGGCATGGGCAGTGATGACCACTTATCATCAGGAAATTCGTCTGCTTGGTTTAAAGTTAATTCATTAAAACCTTTGTATTCCTGCAGTTTATTATTTACTAGATATTGCCAAAAGTGAAAAGTTAATTTCGCAGAAACCGTACCTTTTTTTGCGATAAAAAGTATTCTATATCATTCGTAGTGTTTGTTTGTTTGTTTGCATTGAATAGGCTCTGAAACTACTGGATCGATTTTGATGAAATTTGGCACAGATATAAAGTATACCACGGGGAAGGACATAGCTACTGTTTATCGCTGAAAATTATACGGTTTCTGCGAAATTAACTTTTGTGCGCACGAAGTCGCGGGCAACGTCTAGTCTATACTAATATTATAAATGAGAAAGTGTGTCTGTCTGTCTTTCTGTCTGTCTGTTACCTCTTCATGCTTTAACCGTTGAACCGATTTTTATGAAATTTGATAGACATACTTTGGGTCCCGGGAAAGGACATAGGATATTTTTTATCCCGAAAAAGTAGTGTTCACGCGGGATAATGTATTTACTCGGGCGGAGCCGCAAGCAAAAGCTAGTTTCATATAAAACAATAATCCCAATGCGGTTTCATTAAAAGTTGGCCATAGCTGAAACCAATTCGACTTATAATGATTCCGAGTGTTGCCATCACATTTGGAGTGGAATTAAATGGGGCTTTATGAGGACCATAGATACAATGAAATATAGATATGGTGATATTTTGTGTGAGTTGTTTATACAGGACGTTTGGTGAAATCTATATTTGTTTGAACGCCACGTAATATCTATGGCCGTTATTTCACTGTATCTGAGATATTCGTCTGTTTCTGAGGTACTGTTACAATCTCAGAAGTTAAATACAATTTTATGGTATCGAATCAACAACTCTAGTAGCAAACAATGGTAATTAATTACCATTCGATATTATACAAATTGTAGCTGCATCTAAAATATTTAGTTTCATTAATATATTCAGAAATATTGAGGCCTTACTACTTGGTAAATGTAAAAAAATATATTATTTTATATTTAGTTTACTAATTAAATACATCTAAAAAGTATTTTTTTTGCGAAATTAGTAAACAAAACCTACATCATTAGTTTACTTACATCATATACAAAAACATTCACTATAGCACGGCGTGACCTAAACCCGCACTTTACGCACGGTTCGTGCGTAAAGTGCGGGTTTTTGTCACACTTGCTATAAAATAATATACGATACTTGTGGCCTAAGTTGTCTATTACTGCACGGCGTGAAGTTAGCGCCCGAGCGGAGCGAGGGTGCTAAACGCCTTAAAACTTAGGTCACGCGAATCGTAATGTACTATTATGGTAAGTATGAACTTAAAAGCACAAAACTCGGAGATATTTACAAATATGTTCCCGCGGCCGTATACTTTAGACCTACTTCCATACACTTTAACCCAAGAGTGACGACATTTGTAGCCCGAATTTTAGTATGGAGCGTTTTTACGAGACTTGCGCAATTTTGTATACAAATCGCTGTAAATATTGACTTTTGATATACGGTTCCTTCTGAGAAGTTAGTTACTGAAATTAAAAAGTACTATTCATTTATGCAATTTAAAGAAAAAAGTACGATCCCCTATTATAAAACTCGCACTCAGCATACTGTTTAGGTCAAATTATGTAGGTAATTAAAATATTAACTTATACGCCATATCGCCATGTCCCACCCAGCTCTGTGGCCTGATCTGGAGGATTATATGTGAAGCTGGTATGGATGGGAAATAACCGGCATCTGAGGCAAATGAATTTCTGTTTGTGCGGACTTGACGCATTAGCGAGCGAGAAAGCCGCCATTTCTGGCGCATCTACTGCGTTTTATCATTGGTGCTCATCTGAGATTAGCGCGTTTTTTGAATATGTCGTGGTGTGCAAAATATTATGAAAAGAATTTCAACTTTCTATAATATTCTATAATCTTCATATATTTTATTAGTCTTGTTCTATGAAATGACATTAATTTATTTCCAAATGAAACATAATTTGCTATTTTCGAAAAGTCAACAGGAAAATCTATCACTGGTTCAACCCAACTATTACCGGCTCAACTATAAAACGGCACTTCTATACTCCGATTTTTAAAATCAGTAGAATTAAATTATTTTTTCATATCTCTTTCCTTGTACTGCCTATGTCAAATTTGGTATTAAGCTATGTTGTGGCTTGCGATTTTTTCAAATTAAGCTGCACTGACAGGAAGGTCTGCTGTAGGATACTTTTGTGAACGAATCAAAATAATTATTATATCAGTTACAATATCGAGGGATGCGGATTTTAATGATAAAGCAAATACGCAATACCAGAGGAGTTACAAGTAAAACTCATCTGGTGTTGCGAGTGTCCAAGGGTGGCGGTAATCACTTACAATCAGTCGATCCGTCTGCGAGTTTTCTGGTCCATTCTATTAGAAAAAACCTAAGCAAGAGCATGTCAGGACATGTCTACGGAGGGTTCCGTAACTATAAACGCAAAATATATATTTTTTTAATTTCTTCAAAAGTTACTGTGCGATTTGGTTTAAAATAATTTTTCTACAGAGTTTTTAGCGTGATCTATCAGCATAGAAAATTGTAAAAAATTGAAAATTTCTAAATATTATAGTTTAGAAATGCCTTGGGGCAACTTTTAAATCACTTTGGAGGCCGATTACTGGAAAATGGTTGACTTTATAAAAAAGTTATATAATAAATTATGCCTTTATTTTAAAAGGCCTATTCAACGATTCCCCACACAATGGGATAGAAAGTAAAAAAAAAATGTCATCCCCACTTCAAACGTATGGAGAGCAACCCCTAGAATATAAGCCTTTGAAAAAAAAAAGATGCCAAATCTGAGATCTATACACAGTCTATGACTATACCAAAATTTCATCCATTTATGTTCATAATTACCGACGCTAGAAGCGCGGACAGATAGACATACTGACAGACGGAGGGACAGAGTGTAACTATAAGGGTTCCTCAAGTATTACGGAACCTTAAAAATGACACATAATATTTACAATACACTCAAAAATAGTAGTAGTTAATTTAGAATTTACGACACTACGATTAGTAAGAATCATTGACACGAATTTAGACCCACTTACAACGGATGATGACGATGGTAATGGAATAAAGTATGTATCCATTAAACATAGATGATCCAAGTATCCACGCCGCGATAAAGTTCGGCTGATAAATAAATTATTACTCGATTCAAGCCTCAAACATACTCGTACGATTTATTTACTTGACGAAAATAGTTTTTTATATCAATAACAACCAATAATAAATAAGGGTTGTTTTGCTTCTTACATATGAAATAAAAAAGTAAATGTTATCTATTGAATACCAAATTGAATGTGAGAGATTGACAAACGCGTGACAAAATTGTATCAAACGTATTGGAGTGTGAGTTATTAATTAATCTGAGAAGTCATTATTTAAAATTATTAGTGCTCTACTCCTACATGCAAAATTTAACTATACCAAATTTTTTACGCCTCCGTTCGCTTAATTTTCGTAAAAAGAGTACAATTTTTTGCCTTACGTTTTATTATGTTATATAATAGACGATAGTTTTAGCTCAGTAAATGATACGTTGGGTGAACTTCTGCAGCAAACTTTTAATACCTACTGGTACCAATAATAATAATACGCTGAATATATGCCACATAAACGCTCAGAGTGTTCCTAGCCATTTTAATGATATGATAGAAACATTTTCAGGGTGTAACGTTCATGCTATTCTCATTTCAGAATCTTGGTTCAAACCTCATCTTCTCTCCACAATGTACAGTTTACCTGGATTTATTTTAATCCGGAATGACCGAGTTGACAGACGTGGCGGTGGTGTTGCCATTTACCTACGCAGTGATCTACCTTTTAAAATAATTGCATCTACGCCTCCTCAGTATGCCGCTAACGCGGAATTTCTTTTTCTAGAGGTCTGCATTAAGGGAACGAAGTTGGTTCTCGGAGTTGTTTACTGCCCTCCTTCCGTTGACTACTTTTCACAATTCGAATCTGTGTTGGAGTCTTTGGGCCCTGACTACAGTCATCACATTATCATGGGTGATTTCAACACGAATCTTTTAAACATTTCCTCCCCACGTTCGCAAAAGCTTACTCATATTATGGAGTCTGCCAGTCTTCATTGCTTACCTCTACAAGCAACACATCATACCACAAATGGTGAGGGTTCCTGGTTAGATCTGATTCTGGCCTCCGATCCTTCATTGGTTCATTCTCACGGACAGTATCCTGCTCCTTGTTTTTCTTATCATGACCTTGTCTTTATAAGGTACAATTTAAAACCTGCGAAAGCGCGCCCCAAGGTCATTTATAGACGTTGCTTTGGGCGTATTGATACTGATAGGTTGAGGATCGATGCTGGGATGATTGATTGGGAACTACTCAGATTAGAAACTACCGTTGACAGTAAGGTTCGGATTTTTAATAAGATTATCAATGACCTTTATGAAGTTCATGCACCGTTTAAAAAGATCAAGTTAAAGCATCAACCGGCTCCTTGGATGTCGGAGGAAATTAAATCTGCTATGAGGCGCAGGGATCGGGCTTTCCGTAAACTAAGGTCTAACCGGTGTGAGGATAACTGGGTCAACTTTAAGTCAGCCAGAAATCGGTGTAACCAAGTGATACGCAACGCTAAACGCCGACATATCCTAAATAACATCTCTAACTCTTCTTCATCTGTTGGCATCTGGAAGTTTCTTAACACTATGGGGATTGGCAAAACAGTTGAGGGTAATTTACCTAGCACAATTAGCTTGGATGATATTAACCTTCACTTTTCCTCATATTCTACACTTGATGCTCGAACTAAAAGCCAAACCATTGCCCACTTGCAAAACTTACCAGTTGCAAACAATGAATTTTTCCACTTTTCTCCAATTACTTCGGGTGAGATCAGTACTGTTGTTAAATCACTGGGCTCCAAAGCTGTAGGTTGTGACGACATTAGTCGACAAATGATAATCCCCATTCTTGATCAACTCTTGCCTGCCATTACTCACATTATTAATTGTTCTTTAGAGTCCTCAACATTCCCTGATTTATGGCGTAAAGCCTATATTCGTCCTTTACCTAAAATACCTAATCCTTCCCAACCTTCTCACTTCCGTCCGATTTCCATTCTTCCTTTCCTTTCCAAGGTTCTTGAAGCTTGTGTTTATAAACAGTTGTCCCGGTTTGTATTCCAGAATAAAATTCTTGCACCACTCCAATCCGGATTCAGACCGGGACACAGCACCACCTCTGCCCTATTAAAAATAACAAATGATGTGAGGGCAGGCATGGAGGATTCTAAAATCACTGTCTTAGTTTTGGTGGACTTTTCTAGTGCTTTTAACAACGTTAACCATGATATTCTCCTATCGATCCTTACCCATTTGCAGATCTCACCTGAAGTATTAAAGTGGTTTTCTTCTTATCTTCGAGGACGCCAGCAATGTGTCAGGGTAGATCAGTCTTCTTCTGGATGGCTGGATCTCGATGCGGGCGTTCCTCAAGGCGGTATTTTATCACCTCTCCTATTCTCACTATTTATTAATCTTATCTCTCTAGTGCTTCGTTGCGAGTATCACTTGTATGCCGATGATCTGCAAATTTATAAACAAGAGACGGTCGAAAACTTATCTATGGTAATCGGGGACATAAACCGTGATCTAGACACTATAAGAACTTGGTCCGCTAACTTTGGATTGCAAGTGAACGCCAGCAAGTGTCAAGCGATTTTAATTGGTAGCTCACGTTTACTAAGCCGAGTTGACACTGGAGTCCTTTCACCCATTGTGTTTGACGGTAATCCCATTCCCTTTAGCCCCAATGTTAGAGATCTTGGGCTATACCTAGATTGTAATCTTAACTGGCGTACCCAGATTGCCAATATCAGTCGCAATGTTACCGGCTCCCTGCGATCTCTATATCGACTTAAAAACTTCTTGCCTTTGAACTTGAAATTATTACTGGTCCAGACCCTAATATTCCCAATATTAGACTACGGTGACGTATGTTGTTTCGACCTTAGTGCAGACCTCCTTAATAAACTTGATCGTCTGTTAAATAATTGTATTAGGTTCATATTTAATCTCCGCAAGTTCGATCATGTTTCATACTACCGGTCTAAACTGCAATGGCTACCAATTCGTCAACGTCGTTCGCTACGTGCACTATGTATGCTGTACACTCTTCTCCATTCTCCTAACGCTCCTCACTATTTAACTCCTCATTTCAAGCTTCTCCTTTGTCCTCCCCATAATTCTAGCCTCGTCCATTCCTCCTTTCATATACAATCCATCCTCCTTTGGAACGCGCTCCCCCAAGAGATCAGGATGTCCCCATCTAAAGAAATTTTTAAACGCAGAGTTCGTCAATTATATTTAAAATTAGTATCGGAATAATCTGAACATTTGAAGACAAAACTAAGGTTTTTTTTCCGATTTCATGTGAATTGTGATAAGTATGTATTTAGGATAATATATTGTATTATAGTTATTTTATGTAAGCAATATTTTAATATTATGTATTATATTTTATTTGCCTTTTGCTATGCTATGTATTGATGTGTATATTATATTGTGTAGGTTTTAATATATGTATTTATATAATATTATGTAATATTACTATATTTATCAGACTATTAATTTTAATTTACTTTATTATTTTCTGATACCTGTTCAATTGTAGTACAAGAAATGCGCCTACTTCACCATGTCTCTGCATCACCCTAAGGTTGGTTGGTAGAGAATGCTACAAGGCATTAAGCCCGCCTTTGTACATTTAGTGCATAAAGTGTTATAAATAAATAAATAAATAAATAATACTTTTAACCTGATTAATTTTAGTAAGATTGGGTATGTGGCTTTTTATTTATCTCAGTTAATCTATTATAATTATCTAGTTTCTTTTTAATACAATACATCTATGTAATTATCTCTATTCTCGTATCATAGCGTTCGGGGACACATTACTCCTCCGAAACGGCTTGACCGATTCTCATGATTTTTTTTGCATTTTCGGTAGGTCTGAGAATCGGTTGTTATCAATTTTTTTACCCCTAAATGAGAAGTGACCTATTTATTATTTTCGACTATTTTTTTATTTTCGACAATTTATTTTTATTTTTATATAATATTTATCGCAAAATAACATTTTTTGGGTCAGCAAGTAA